>CM066035.1:576238239-578655739 GCA_033557465.1 Ichthyophis bannanicus
GGTCAGGCCTCTCATGAACCTTGCAACAAGAGGATGAGAGGAGACAGGTTGTCCATTTATAGGTTTTAAGGATGCTGCAATAGCACTTAAATGGACTCGTACTGAATTCGTCTTGAGGCCTGCATTGGAAAGATGCAGGAGATAGTCTAGTAGAGAATTCAAAGGAAGTGCCAGAGGGTCAAGACCGTGTTGAGCACACCAAATGGAAAAACGTTTCCATTTGAAAGCATAGGAACGCCTGGTAGAGGGTTTCCTAGAGGCATGAAGGATATCTTTCACTGGTTGAGAAAGATTAAACTCATAAAGGCTTAAGCCTTCAGTAACCAAGCTCGGAGATGTAGGGACTTGGGGTTTGGGTGCCACAAAATCCCTTTCTCCTGAGACAGAAGGTCTGGCGCAGCTCCCAGGTCCAGGGAGGAGCCCTGGGAGAGCTGTAGAAGTAGAGGGAACCACACTTGGCGTGGCCAGCGTGGAGCTATAAGGATCATCGACCCGTGATCCCTCTGAAGTTTGAACAGAGTCTTGGGAATCAAAGGAATGGGTGGAAAAGCATACAGGAATTCCTGACCCCAATGCAGGAGAAAGGCGTCGTTGGCCTGAGCTCCCTGACACGGAGTCCTGGAACAGAACCGGGGAAGTTTGGCATTCCACGGACTTGCAAAGAGGTCTATGTCCGGGGTCCCCCATTCCTGGAAGATTCTGTGTATCTGGTCCATATGCAGGGACCACTCGTGTGGAAGCAGAACTCGACTGAGTCTGTCTGCCCGAGAGTTTTGAACTCCTGGAAGATACACTGCCAGAAGATGAATTTGATGCTCTCTGGCGAAAGCCCATAATCTGAGAGCTTTGTTGCAAAGCGACAGAGAGCCCGTCCCTCCTTGCTTGTTGACATAGAACATGGCCACCTGATTGTCTGTCTGAACTAGGACAGTCAGGTTGGCAAGGAGGGTATGGAAGACTGTGAGGGCAAGGAAGATTGCTCGCAGTTCCAGAAGGTTGATATGAAGGGTGGTCCCTTGGGGAGACCAGGTTCCCTGAGTGGAGAGATGTTGAAGATGAGCTCCCCTCCCTGTTTGGGAGGCATCTGTTGTGAGGGTTGCTTGGGGCAACGAAGGTTGGAAGGGGGTCCCCAACAACAGATTTTTGGAGGATGTCCACCACTGGAGAGACCAAAACACACGTTTTGAGGTGAGTACCTGGTCTGACAGCAGTCCCGATGCTTGAGACCACTGGGTGGCCAATGTCCATTGAGCTGCTCTCATATGGAGACGAGCATAGGGCACCACATGAACCGTGGAGGCCATGTGGCCCAGAAGTTGCAGCATTTCTCTGGCTGACAAGTGACTTCTGGACTGAGCCTGGGAGGCCAAGCTTATTAGCCGTTGGCCTCGGACCAGAGGAAGGTAGGCCCTTGCAGTGGTGGAATCCAGATAAGCCCCTATGAATTCCAGGGACTGAGTAGGGATGAGTTGGGACTTGGGAATGTTTACCACAAGTCCCAGATATTGAAGAATACGCCTTGTGCGGTCCAAGGAAATCTGGGCTTCTGACTGAGATGGAGCTCGGATGAGCCAGTCGTCCAGATATGGGAACACGAAGATTCCCATGCCTCTTAGAAATGCGGCTACGACTGCCATGCATTTTGTGAATACTCTTGGAGCAGAGGCGAGACCGAAGGGAAGTACTCTGTATTGGATATGTTTTCCCTGGAACAGAAATCGAAGATATTTTCTGTGGGATGGATGGATGAGTATATGAGTGTACGCATCCTTGAGATCTAGAGAACAAAGCCAATCCTGACTCTGAAGGTATGGAAGGAGAATGCGGAGAAAGCATTTTGAATTTCTCCTTGAATAGAAACTTGTTCAATTCTCTCAGATCTAGGATAGGTCTGAAGCCCCCTGTCTTCTTTGTTATGAGAAAATAAGGGGAGTAGAACCCTAACCCCTGTTGAGGAAGAGGAACCTCCTCTATTGCCCCTTGGGCAAGGAGAGAGGAGACTTCCTGACCCAACAGGGTCAGAAGAGATGGGGGAGAACTGAATTGCCTCACCATGGTATGGGGAGGAAGGCTGGAGAAATGAAGTTTGTAGCCCTCTCTGATGATAGAGAGGGTCCATTGCTCTGTTATTTGCTCCCATCTGGGAGCAAAGTGAGCTAACCTTCCCGGTATGGTGAGAGGCTCTGGTTGTTCCAGAGCCAGAAATGGTAAGTTCTCTAGGGGCAAGTCAAAACCCCTGAGGGGGTTGAGCCTGCTGGGGTGTAGCAGACACTGCAGACTTTGACTTTACTTGCTTAGATTGCTGACGTTTAGCAGCAAAGCGAGGCTGAGAAGATTGTTGGCCAGTATTTGTGGAAAATCTGGCCTTCTTGTAGTACGGCCTTTTAAAAGGTTTCTTTTTGGCAGGAGTAGAAGTAGACTTAGAAAGTCTATCTAGAGTGGCATTTTCTGCGTCCATTTGAGCAGCTTTAATTTGCCAGTCCTCACCAAATAAGTTCTCTCCTGTACAGGGCAGATTCCTTAAGCCATCCATGACCCAGGGTTCTAGGTCAGAAGCCTGGAGCCAAGCAAGACGTCGGGCTGCAATAGTGATTCCCGAAACCCTGCCAGCAACCTCAAAGGAATCAAAGGCTGCCCTGTTGGAAAACTTGGAGACCTCTGAAAGTTGTGTCACCAGAGTAGTGAAGTCCTCCTTTTTATCCTCAGGGATAAAGGGGGCTAAATGCCGTACCTTTAGGGCAAGTTCTCTGAGAAACATGCCCATATAAAGGCTGTAAGAATTGATCCTGGCTATAAGCATACTAGCCTGAAAGATCTTTCTACCAAAAGAGTCGAGGGTCTTTCATTCTCGCCCTGGAGGGGTAGAGGAATGCCTTTTAGGACTCTTTATCTTCTTCATAGCAGACTTCACCACAATGGAGTGGTGAGGCAGCTGAGTCTTTTGAAACCCAGGAGAAGGAGGGACCCGGTACATGGTGTCCAACCTACGGGAATGAGGAGACAGGGTTAGAGGAGTCTCCCACAAATCCATCAAGTGTTCTTGAAGGATTTCATGGATAGGCAGAGTAACTGCCTCTTTAGGAGGTTTAGAGTATCCTAAAATATCCAATTTTTTTTGATCTGGGTTCCTTTTCAGCAGATGTAGCAATAGAAAGTGCTTTAGCTACATCAACAATGAAATCCTGAAAGGATAAATCCTCCGGAGGAGACATCCTCCTCTTTAGAGAAGAGGGCTCCTCAGGAAGATCAAACTCAGCAGAGTCATCAGAGGAATTGAACTCATCAGAAGAATCTGAGTATTCTCTCTGTGCTTGCAATGCACGATACGCGTATCGATCGATATCGACATCGGGCGTATCGGGCATGGGATTGGTATCGGGCAAAAGCCTGAATCCAGCAAGCGGAACCGATCGACGCTTGGAAGTCGATGGTCTCGGTTCCGGTGTGGATACCGGAACCGGGGTCGGTACCGATGGAATCGGTACCGAGGGCGTCGCAGCCTTAATGAAAGCCAAAACGGCCTGCTGCATGGTCTGGACAGTATTGCCCATGGACGCCACTGCTGCCTGGATGTCGGTACCGGTATCGACCGGTACCCCAGAGCAGTCTAACAGGTGATCAGTCGAGGCCGTGCCATCGATGTCAACCTGTAACCCCATAGGTGATGCTTTGGAGGCCGGAGCCTCCCGCCGGGGTTTTTTGGTCTGGGCAGAATCCTCGAACTCAAGATTGAGAGCCTCTCGATCTTTTGAAAGAGATTTGCTTTTAGAGGATTTGCCCACAGAAAGTTTGGTTACCTGAGATCCATCCAGAGAGGAAGACCTGGATGACTGTGATGCTGGATTATCTGAAGCAAACAGCACATGGAACTTGTTGGCCCGGTTCTGCATACCACGTTTAGACATGGGAGCAGAATGGGCAGTCCGGTATGGAGTGGTCAGGTCCTAAACATTTAAGACACCATTCATGGGTGTCTGAGAGAAATAACAGCATTGCACTTGGTACACTTTTTAAAACCAGGAGCTGGTTTCTCCATGAGGAGAATTTGTGTAGGCCTGAAGGCCTAACAAAGGTTACCAAGCTGTGCTGAGAAAATAAAAAAAGATTTTTTTTTTTTTAAAAGAAAGAAAGAGAGACCGGCAGTACCGGTTTTGGTATGGGGAAGGCAGGTACGCAGTCAAAAGAAACAAATTAAAATAACAATTTCTTCAGCGGTGACAGGAACACGACCTGCTGGCTCCGCGGAAAAAGAGAAACTGAAGAGAGCTGGTAAGGAAGGCGGGAAGGCAGCGCGCATGCGCTGTGGGAAGCCCCAAAAGCTTTTCATCTGAAAAGCTGGGGAGCTTTCCCGCGCGGGCTCCGTCGGTTCCGACTTACCCATATGTGAGGACTTATTCCTGCTTGTTCCTGGAGATTGAAGGCTCATGTTGCTTTAGCCCAAAGGAGACTGTACAGATTGAAATCAAAGCCCAAAAGAGGTGGAAGAAACCTCCGGGCCATTAAAAAAAATTGCTTTACTATAAATAGGTCATACTCTAAATGAAATACATGTATGGATATAATGATGTACTGGGAGAATTTTAACACTGAGATTAAGCTAGGTGTAGCAAAATATAACTACAAAGCCGCATTTAAATGTCTATAATAACACTCTCTGTCCCAGTTTCTGCAGCTCCTCTCCCTCCATCCCCACCTTCGCCCTTCTTATGTTTTTTCTCGCCTCTGTATTTTCCTGTCACACTCCTTTACTTTGCTCCTCTTTCCTGTCCAATTAATGGCGTTCTTTTCGATTTTCTGTAGCCAATAGTGTTTTATTGTACACCGCTCTGACGCTTCCACAAGGGCGGTTTATCAAATCCCACAAATAAAGAATGAAGAATATACTATCTTTTTTATTTTTTACATTTATTTAACAGAGCAACATAATAAATGATGGCAGATGAAAACCAGCATGGCCTATCGAGTCTGCCCAGTAAGGTGTTTTAGAGTTGTAAATGCTGTTCTGTGCAGGTTATCACCACCGCCATCACCACTACCCAATGTTTTTTTAAAAGTGTGAAAGTTGTTTTAAGTTTTGCTTTGAGCAGGAATGGTCCTCTTGCTTTATAGAAATCTTCTGTTTCTCTCATGCTTTTTTGAATACAAGTCTCTTTTTTTGTCCCCATCACTTCTAGTGGGAGATTTTTCCAGGCATCTAGCTCCCTTTCCCTGAAAAAATATTTCCTGATTTTGCTTTAAAAATTTTCTTCTTTCAGATTCAGTTCATGTCTATTTTTATAATTTCCTCAGTTTTGGAAAGGTTTGTTTGTCTATTAATACCTTTCAAGTGTTTAAAGTCCGATCTCCTGTGGGCAGACAGGAAGAGTCTTTGCCGTGATCGTGCTTCTCTTCTTCTTTGCCTGCAGGGGATGGGATACCTGTGGGAAGCCTGCTGCCTACCAGTTGCGATCATGGCAAAGACCCTTCCTGTTCTGCCCATGAGGATCCTCCATCCCTAATGGGCAGAAGAAGAAAAGCCACGATCTCAGCAAAGACCCTTCCTGTCTGCCCACAAGAGATCGGATCCCTGTGGGCAGAACAGGAAGGGTCTCTGCCCGTGGGGCAGAGCTTGGGGCAGAGTTAGGGTGGAACTTGGGCCCCCCAAAGGAAAAAGGCATTCCGCCGCCCGTGTCTAGGGTATACATATTCAGGTCTTCAGATTTCCTCTCATACAGCTGCTGGCACCAACCCCATACTATTTTGATCACTTTCCTCTGAACCACATCCAGTCCTTTTATATTTTTAGCAAGATATGGTCTACAAAACTGAACACAGTACTCCAAATGAGGCCTCACTGACAACGTGTAGAGGAGCATTATCATCACCGCCTTTTGGTTAGTTGTGTTTCTCTCTACGCAGCCTACCATCCTTCTGGCTTTGGCCACTGTCTTGTCACATTGCTTTGCCATCTTGAGATCCTCGGACACTATCCACCCTGAGGTTGATCTCCTGATCTGTGCACATCAGCCACATTTTTTAGATTAAATGCAGAGAGAATAGAATTGAGACTTCTCCGGGAACAATCAGGAAGGAAGTCCTCACATATGGGTGATGTCGACGTCGATGCCGACGGAGCCCACGCGGAGCAAATCCCCAGCTTTCAAAGAAAGCCTTTGGGAGTTGCTACCATGCATGCGTGGTCCCCTTCCCGCCCAAGCGTGCCATCTTGCTCAGTCTCCTTTTTTCCACGGAGCCAATCAGATATTGTCCCTCGTGTCCTGGAAAAAGTAGATTTTTTTTCTGTGCCTTTTTGGCCTGACCGGTCGACACCATTATCCTTCCCTCCTCCAGCCTCAGCACTCTGGTATCGGATTGGTCCTCTTTTTGTTCTAATTTTTACCTAGCCGCATCTTTGCGCCTTTTTTTCTCTCTTCCTTCGCTGGCAGCCCATAGGGTCTTCGACCTAGCCGGGGTCCTTTTTCCCCCGATGGCCATCAGCGAAGAAATGCGATTGGTGCGAGAAAATTATGTCCCTCACTGATACACACAACTACTGCCTCTGGTGCCTCAGGCAGGACCACGACCCGACGGTCTGCCCTCCATGTAAAAAGATGTCGTCCAAGGCCCTGTAGAGCCGCCATCAGCAGCATGACAAGATGTTTCCCAAATCCCCCATGCCTCCAAGAGCCAGGACCTCTTCTGAGGCCTCGACGTCTCAGGGGGAACATTCCAAGCCAGAGCATCGTTGGGGCTCCTCAGAGAGGGGTCTCCCTCGAGGGAGCACAAGAGGAAGAAGAAATCCTCGAAGGCGGCATCTCTGGATGGCTCTGAACGGCTGGGCTCTTCATGAGATCGGTCGCAGAGCCCCGAGCGCTGGCCAGGATCATCGGAAAAGGAGCGGTCAGCCAAAGTGCCTCGCCGAGAAGCAGACCAACCAAGGCAAGTACCGACTGTTCTGGTTGAAGACTCCCCTCCGGGGGAACCGGCATCAGCCGGTGCATGCGGAGCCTCCAGAACTTGTGTCCAGGATGGCGGCTTTGGAGCACAGTTTTACTGCCTTCATTGAACAACAGCGGGCGCTGATGTCTGGCATTTTGGGTTCCTCCACCCCGACCACCGGGCCCTCGACGTCAAAGTCGACCCTGGAGGCCAAGCCTATCCTCGACACCTTTCAGACTCGAGTCGATCCTCGGCCGAAGTTGCACTCGGCCTCCCGTTCGGGACCAAGGTCATCGCCGCTGAGTCTACTGGCATCGGGACGGACGGCGCTAGGGCCCTCAATGCCTGAGGAGCCCCTCAAGCCCTCCCCGGAGGTCTTGGCCTGGGAGATGGAGGACGAGGAGTCCCCAGATACCTGGAGGCATAGGGACGTCCCCTCAGATTTCCCCGTGTCTGAACCTCGGAGAAGGTTTCCTGGACTTTGTGCGGGATATGTCCAAAGCGTTGACTTTCCCCACGGAGTCCGAGGAGGAGCCTCAAGATCCTCCAATATGAGGCTCCTCCTCGGGAGACCCTCACAGTACCCGTTCCTCCAATCCTTGAATGACTCATGCTCCACATGTGGGAGACACCGGCGTCAGCGCCAGTGATCAGCAGACGGATTGACTCAATGTATCGAATCCGCCA
Organism: Ichthyophis bannanicus; assembly: GCA_033557465.1. NCBI lineage: Eukaryota > Metazoa > Chordata > Amphibia > Gymnophiona > Ichthyophiidae > Ichthyophis > Ichthyophis bannanicus. The sequence continues at coordinate 576,245,845 of CM066035.1, forward strand.
GAGCCCTGGATTCCAGAAATTGCAGCTACCGCACAATTCCATGGTTGTGGAATCGGCCATGTGTCGGCTTAAGAGCCAGAAGATGCATTCCTCAGTGCCCCCAGGCAGGGAGGCCCACAACTTGGATGCCCTTGGTAGAAAGTGTTTCCAGGGCTTGATGCTGGATTGTCGAATCCAGGCGTACCAGTTGTACATGTGCATGTACCTGAGGGACCTGGCGAAGGAACTCGCCGGGTTCTCGGCTGGTCCCTCCAAGGAACCTTTGCAGCGTTTCAAGGGCCTGTCCAAAGCTGTCCATGAATGCTCCAAGTTTATGTCTCGGGCGGCCTATGACGGGTTTGAGTTGGTGGCCCGAGTAGCCGTGGCGGGTATTGGTGCGCACCACCAGGCTTGACTGCAGTCGTCCGACCTCGAGCAATGAGTTAGGACAAGTTGGTCAATGTCCCATGCCAAGTGGAGAATCTCTTTGGCAAACCCATGATCGACAAAGCCGCAGAGCTGGAGACTGAGTTCATGACGAGGACACGGCTCTCTAAGAAGACCTCTGCCCCTTGTAAGAAGGGCTCGGGTAAAAAGTCCTTTTACCCAAGAAAGGGAGCTGATTACCGAAACTACCCCCCTTACCAGGCCTCCCCAGCTCCCCCATAGGGGCAGCAGGCCAAGGGACAGGGGCATGGCACGCGTAAGCAGGAAGCCCCCAAACCCCAGGCTCCAGCTCCAGCCCAGCCTGGTGGGGGTTTTTGATTCCTGCAGCATGGCCCCCCTCTCCCAGCCGGAGTTGGACAGCCCACAGGAGGTCGGCTCGCCTTGTATGCCCACATGTGGGAAACCATCACCACCGATTCATGGGCATTACAAGTGGTCAGGGAGGGATACCTCCTCCATCTAGCCCGCGTGCTTCCACACTACTTCCCAGGAGAGCCTCCAAGGTCTCCCCTTCACCAGGACCTTCTTCTGAAGGAGTTGGCTGGTCCTTGAAGTATTCTAACCAACTGCCAAAGGGTAAACTTAAAATATACAATATATATAAATACCCTCAGAAACACCAATTTTCAAAAAGTACATATATCTCTAAACAGTCTGTCAAAGAACTATCACGCAGTTACATAAGGTATATATGACCTCAGGATAGCCCTTCCCCTACATGTGGCGAAATAAATCACCATAGGATCAAATGGCAAACTTCATATTACGGGTCATAACCTTCCACATTTAATTCAAATTCTCAAAAGATTAACAAAGTCTTAATCAAATTACCTACACCCGAAAAAGTACTTTTTAGGGATTCTCAAAATTTAAAAAGTATTTAATATTTTATTATCTACATTCTGGCATAAAACCGAAGCTCACCAACAGCTCGTTTACTTCCTAAAAGAGAGAAACAAAATACTCTTCAACATAATAGTAGTATGCACCATTCTAGTAGCATAAATCTACTTATTTGAGCGTTGTAGAAACTCCAGTCTGCACCAACAATTCCACATCAATTCTTCACCCAGCTATATGAAGTACTTTTTCGGGTGTAGGTAATTTGATTAAGACTTTGTTTAATCTTTTGAGAATTTGAATTAAATGTGGAAGGTTATGACCCGTGATGTGAAGTTTGCCATTTGATCCTATGGTGATTTATTTTGCCACATGTAGGGGAAGGGCTATCCTGAGGTCATATATACCTTTATGTAACTGCGTGATAGTTCTTTGATAGACTTTTTATAGATATATGTACTTTTTGAAAATTGGTGTTTCTGAGGGTATTTATATATATTGTAGGTCTTCTTGAAGACCATGCGGTGGAACCGGTGCCCCACCACCTAAAGGGCAAGGGATTCTTCTCCAGGTACTTCCTCGTCCCAAAGAGGACAGGGGGCCTAAGGCCAATCCTCGACCTGCGCAACCTCAACAAATTCCTGGTGAGGGAGAAGTTCAAGATGCTTTCCCTTGGAATATTGCTGCCCTACCTCCGCCAGGGAGACTGGCTATGCTTCTTAGACCTAAAGGATGCCTACACACACATCCTAATCCACCCAAGCCACAGGTAATACCTATGCTTTGTGGTGGGGGACAACCACTACCAGTACAGAGTGCTCCCCTTTGGCCTTGCCTCGGCCCCCAGGGTGTTCATAAAGTGCCTGGCGGTGGTCGCCGCCTTCCTCAGGCTTCAAGGGATCTTCGTCTTACCCTATCTTGAAGACTGGCTCATCAGGGGCACTTTGGCCGCAGAGGTGCAGCAGGCCACAGCTCCCACCATCCAGATCCTGCAGCACTTGGGGTTTGTAATCAACTACCCCAAATTCAGCCTCTGTCCGTCTCAAGAGTTAGACTTCATTGGGGCAAGGCTCAATACCTTGCAGTCGAAGGCTTTTCTGCCTGCAGGCAGGGCAAGCAGACTATAGCCCTTGCAGGGAAAGTGAGCCGCAGCTCCTCAGTGCCAGTGAGGCAACTGCTGCGCCTCTTTGGGCACATGGCTTCCACAGTCCATGTCACTCCAGATGCCCGCCTCAACATCCGAACGGCGCAGTGGTACCTCAGAGACCAATGGTCCCAGGCCACGGGACACCTCCAGGACAGGATCAAGGTGACCAGGCGCCTGGTACAGTCCCTGGCCTGGTGGCTCTCACCCAGCACTTGAAGACAGGTATGCCTTTTCAGGCCCTTCCACAATCAAGGGTCCTCACCACAGATGCCTCCTTGCTAGGCTGGGGGCCCATTGCCAGGGGTTCAACACACAGGGGTTGTGGTCCCCAGAGGAGAGTGCCCAACAGATCAACTTGTTGGAGCTCCGGGCCATCTGTCTCACCCTGAAGGTTTTCAGGCGGTATCTGGACCACAGATCAGTCCTGGTCCAAACGGACAACCAAGTGGCTATGTTCTACGTGAACAAACGGGAGTACGGGATCACGCACCCTCTGTCAGGAGGCCCTAGGCCTATGTTCTTTTGCAACCTGGCAGGGGTTTCTTATCAAAGCAGTATACCTGCTGAGTCAGGACAACTGGCTGGCCGACAGGCTCAGCAGGATCTTCCAGCCGCACGAGTGGCAGCTGGACTGGGTGGTGGCCAACAGGCTTTTCCAGACCTGGGGGGAACCGGTGATGGACTTGTTTGTGAACCCAGACAATCATCAGCTTCTCCATTTCTGCTCAAGGCAGCCGCATCCGGCCAGGGTGGCCGCCGATGCCTTCCTAGTCTCATGGTTGGTGGGTCTTCTGTATGCTTTTTCACATACACCTCTGGTCGCCAAGACTCTGTTCAAGATCCTTCGGGACAGAGCTTTTGTCATCCTCATAGCTCCACGGTGGCCCCGTCAACTGTGGTTCCCGCTTCTCCTGCAGCTAGCGGTGGAGACCCCCATTCCACTGGGCTCATCTCTCCCAGGAGGGTGGCTCTCTCCTGCATCCCAACCTCAACTCCCTTTCGCTAATGGTGTGGCTGTTGAGAGGGTGACTCTCGCCCCACTCCTCCTTCCGGAGGATGTTGAGGAGGTCTTGCTGGCCTCACATAGACCATCTACTAGACGAACGTATGCCTTTAAGTGGCGCAGATTTGCTTTATGGTGTGCTGGGCAAAAAGTGGACCCTTTTTCTTGCCCGGTGGTTGTGGTGTTGCAATACCTTCTCCACCTTTCCGAGATGGGACTTAAGTCCAACTCCGTCAGAGTACATCTCAGTGCCCTAGTGGTGAACCACTTTCCTGTGGACGAGAAGCCTCTCTCTGTTCACCCAATGGTATCCCGGTTTCTAAAGGGCCTACTCCTGTTGAAACCCCCGGTCCATCCTCCAGTGACCGAATGGGACCTTAATGTCATTTTGGGGCAGCTTACCTGGGCACCCTTTGAGCCAATGGCCACATGTCACCTCCAGTATCTCTCCTGGAAAGTGGCATTCTTGGTTGCACTCACTTCTGCCCGGAGAGTGAGTGAGCTCCAGGCTGTTGTAGTGGAGAGGCCTTATACCAGGTTTTGCAAGAACAGAGTGGTGCTTCGCACACACCCCAAGTTCCTCCTGAAGGTGGCCTCCTCGTTTCACCTCATCCAGTAGGTAGTTCTTCCTACCTTCTTTCCCAGGCTGCATGCCAGTCGGGCAGAGGCGGTACTCCATACCCTGGACTGTAAGAGGGCCCTGTCCTTCTACATCCAGCGTACACAAACTCACCGGAAAGCCTCTCAGCTTTTCGTTTCCTATGACCCCAGTAAACTGGGACAGGCAGTGACAAAGCGTACGTTGTCCACTTGGTTGGCGGACTGTATTGCCCAGTCTTATGAGGCAGTGGGGCTTCCGCTGGAGGGCCGGGTTACGGCTCACAGGGTCAGGGCCATGGCAGCATCAGTAGCTCACCTGCGCTTTGTTCCTTTGGCAGACATCTGCCGGGCCGCCACCTGGTCTTCGGGTCAGACCTTCATGGCTCATTACTGCCTGGATAGGGAGTCCTGACGGGACAGTGCCTTCGGCCAGGCTGTGCTCCATAACCTGTTTGAGATCTAGAGAACTCCTGCCCAATGTTCCCTCTAATTTTCTGTAGGCTGTGTGCGCATAAAATATCAGCTGTGTGCAGCTTTTGAAGGAAGGTTAAATTTTTGTGCGCCACATAATGACACTCAGAGTTATATACTTTAAAATTTGACTACAAGTCAGAATACAGTATGTACACCACATTGATTTTAATCAAATTAAATGAAAATAGACGATTCCTAAATGAAGCAGGAAATTTCTAGTAATTACAATCATAACTTTAAAATTTTAAGACGTCTGTGGTGTTTTCTATCAGAATCAGAGCTGTAATTTTTGTGCGCTCTGTTGTAAAGTATGTGCGCTCGCTCGGCGAGGTGTGTGCGCGCACACACGCGCACAGCTTAGAGGGAACAGTGCTCCTGCCCTCCGACCCCTCTGTGTTCAGGCTATCGGAGTGCTACTTTCCTGGTTAGGGTTTTAATGTGGCTGCTTGCGGCTCTCACTGAGGGAGCCTTTTTGTTTTCGGCTATAGGTTCAAGGTAGCCTGTAGCTGGGGAGTCCCATATGTGAGGACTGACTTCCTGCTTGTTCCCAGAGAAAGTGTAGTTACTCACCTGTAACAGGTGTTCTCTGGGGACAGCAGGAATCAGTCCTCACAACCCTCCCTCCTCCCCTTGGAGTTGCAGTCCAATTATTTTTTCTTTCATTTGTTTTGCTGTCATTTTAGCTTGGTCATTTGACTGATAAGATGGCACCCTTGGGCGGGAAGGGGATCATACATGCATGGTAACAACTCCCAAAGGCTTTCTTTGAAAGCTAGGGATAGGCTCTGTCGGCGTCGACGTCACCCATATTTGAGAACTGATTCCTGCTGTCCCCGGAGAACACTTGTTATAGGTGAGTAACTATGCTATCCCAGAAAACAGAAATACCTGTACATCATTACTTTTAGATAGTATGACATTTACATAGAGCTTTGCAGTCAGAAATACATGTACTAACTGCACTATCCATAGATCCAGACAATTGAATGTGCGCTAATTTATTTATTTATTTATTTTATTTATTTTATTTACAGTCTCTTATATACCGCACTATTCAGCATCAGCGCGGTTCACATGGAACAAATGCTCATTACAGTTAACATGTATGAGTTTACATATAACAGGGGACAGAAACTTGGCTAACAGGGGTAACTATTTACAGACTTATTACATGGAGTCATAATCAAAGCAGTTGCATAGAAAACACAGTTCACTTTATAGGTTTGAGTATCCACATGGTGAGTTGCTTGTGGTACTGTAAATTTGACTGAGAATGGTATCGGTGATGTCCTGAGGTTCTAGGGGGTGCAGTCATGGTCTATCAGGTACTTGTTGAAGAGGTGAGTTTTGAGGGCTTTCCTAAACTGTGGTAGGTTCTTAATAGCCCGGATGTCATGGGGTAATGCATTCCAGAATCTTGGTGCACTGAGACTGAAGGCCCTGTTGGCTGTTGATTTGGTGCAGGCAGTAAGTGCCTTTGGGACTTTTAGGGAGTTTATAGCCGTCGGGGCCCGAGTCGGGGGCTGCTGGGTCACCTGAGCTCGGACTCAGGTTGACGGCCTTGGAGAGCAGACTGTCTGCCTTCATGGACCAGCAGCGGGCACTGCTCGCTGGCTTCGCTGGCGCCGCTGCCCCGACCGCCGGGACGTCGACGTCTAAGTCGACCCCGGAGACCGAGCCGATCCTCGAGTCCATGCGAACTCGAGTCGATCCTCGGTCGAGGTCACCCTCGGCCTCCCGTTCGGGACCGAGGTCGCCGACGCCGACTCCCTCGGCGTCGGGGCGGCAGGCGCCGCGCCCTGCCCGGGCCGACCCCACCGATTCCTCGTCGGAGTCGGTCTGGGAGTCCGAAGAAGAAGTCACCTGATTCTTTTCGGACTCGGTGTGTCCCCTCGGACTCACCTGAGTCCGAACCTCGGAAGCAGTCCCCCCCGGAGGATGCCCGGTTCTCGGACTTCGTCAGGGATATGGCCAAGGCCTTGGCCTTCCCTGCGGATCCCGAGGAGGAGCCTCGAGCCGAAGAGCTCGACGCCCTCCAGTATGACTCTCCCGCCAGGGAACACTTTACTGTACCGGTTCCTCCCATGCTGGAACGACTACTCTTCCGCATGTGGGAGAGTCCGGCCTCCTCGCCGGTCCTGAGCAAGCGGGTCGATTCTATCTATCGAGTCCGCAAGAGCCCTGGCTTCCAAAAAGCACAGCTACCACACCATTCCATGGTAGTGGAATCGGCCATGCATCGTCTTAAGAGCCAGAAGATGCACTCCTCGGTGCCTCCTGGCAGGGAGGCCCGTAACCTGGATGGCCTTGGTAAGAAGTGCTTCCAGGGCTCTATGCTTGTGTGTCGTGTCCAGACCTACCAGCTATACATGGGCATGTATCTCCGAGACCTGGCTAAAGAGCTAGCCGGATTCTCCGCTGGTTTGTCCGAGGAACCCTTGTGGAGGTTCCTGGCCTTGTCCTCTGGCATTCGGGAATGCTCAAAATTCATATCCCGAGCAGCCTATGATGGCTTTGAAGCATCGGCTCGAGTGGCCGCAGCCGGCATCGGTGCCTGCCGACAGGCTTGGCTTCAGTCGTCTGACCTTGAGCCCTGGGTGCAGGACAAGTTGGTCGATGTCCCCTGCCGAGGCGAGAACCTCTTTGGCAAGCCCATGGCTGAAAAGGCTGCACAGATCGAGACGGAGACTCTCACCAGGACTAGGCTTTCTAGGAAGACCTCCGCCCCTTCCCAGAAAAAGAAGGGCTCGGGAAAGAAGTCCTTTTACCCGAGAAAGGCGACTGCCTACAAACAATACCCCCAATATCAGGCCCCTGCAGCTCCCCAACAGGGCCAGCAGGCCAAGGGACGGGGTAACGGGTCCCGTAGGCAGCAAGCCCCCAAGCCTGCACCACCAGCCCCTGCTCAGCAGGGTGGGGGTTTTTGACTCCTTAAGCAGGGAATTACTCCTTCGGGAGTTAGCAGGTCTTCTACAGGAACAGGCGGTGGAACCGGTGCCCCACCACCTGAGAGGTCAAGGCTTTTATTCCAGGTATTTTCTAGTACCAAAAAGGACAGGAGGCCTCAGACCCATCCTGGACCTGCGCAACCTCAACAGATTCCTCGTGCGGGAAAAGTTCAAGATGCTTACCCTTGGAATCCTTCTGCCCTACCTCCAGCAGGGAGATTGGCTATGCTCCTTGGATCTAAAGGATGCCTACACGCACATCCTCATCCACCCAAGCCACCGCCAATACCTAAGGTTTGTGGTGGCAGGAAATCATTACCAGTACAGAGTACTGCCTTTTGGCCTGTCCTCCGCACCGCGGGTCTTCACAAAATGCCTCGCGGTGGTGGCGGCCCATCTCCGGCTTCACGGCCTCTATGTCTTTCCGTACCTCGACGACTGGCTCATCAGAGCAGCGTCCGCTCAGGAGGTCACCAACGCCACACGCCGCACGGTGACTCTTCTACAGTACTTGGGCTTTGTTATAAACTTCGCAAAGTCCACTTTGCTCCCCTCACAAGATCTCGAGTTCATCGGCGCAAGGCTGCACACTCCTCAGGCACGAGCGTTCCTACCGCTCGACAGGGCTCAACGGCTCATGGACCTAGCCGACCGTTTTCGCAGCCAGCCCCTGGTCTCCGCCAGGCGCTTCCTGAGACTACTCGGCCATATGGCTTCCACCGTCCATGTGACCCCCAATGCCCACCTGAATATGCGGCCTGCTCAATGGTGTCTCCGCAAGCAGTGGCAACAAGCCACAGGCGGCCTAGCAGACCTAGTGCGCGTCTCCGAGCCGCTGATCTCGTCTCTCCGGTGGTGGCTTCATCGGCCGAACCTGGTACTCGGCATGCCTTTTCAGTCACCTCAGCCGGCCCAGGTGCTGACGACAGATGCATCCCTCCTGGGCTGGGGAGCACATTGCCAAGGGGCCTGTACTCAGGGCCTCTGGACCACGTGGGGGTCTGCTCAGCAGATCAACTTCCTGGAGCTCAGAGCGATCCGCTTGGCTCTCAAGGCCTTCTCCCACCTGACCTCTCGCCAGTCCGTCCTTGTCCAGACGGACAATCAAGTTGCCATGTTCTACGTGAACAAGCAGGGGGGCACGGGCTCCTTCCTTCTCTGTCGGGAAGCACAGAAGCTCTGCTCTTGGGCCGTCAGTCACGGCGTCCATCTCAAGGCAGTTTATCTCCCAGGCCAAGAAAATTGCCTGGCGGACAAACTCAGCAGGATCCTCCAGCCGCACGAGTGGCGCCTGGATCCCTTGGTAGTTCAGAAGCTATTTCTAAAGTGGGGCCTCCCCACGATGGATCTCTTTGCCAGCCCTCTCAACCGGCAACTTCCTCGCTTCTGCTCTCGTCAGCCACATCCTCTTCGAGTTGCGGCAGACGCTTTTCTACTCTCCTGGTCGGGGAGCCTTCTGTACGCTTTCCCTCCCATTCCGCTAGTCTCTCGAACTCTTTTCAAGGTTCTCCGAGACAAAGCCTTCATGATCCTGGTGGCCCCCCGCTGGCCCCGACAGCCGTGGTTTCCACTCCTGCTGCAATTAGCGGTGGAGGATCCATTCCCTCTGGGGTTACAACCGGATCTCCTCACTCAGGATCAGGGGTCTCTGCTACACCCCAACCTCAGATCTCTCAATCTAATGGCCTGGCTGCTGAGAGGGTAGTCCTTGCTCCCCTTCTTCTGCCAGCAGAGGTGGAAGAGGTCGTCCTAGCTTCTCGGCGACCTTCTACCCGCAAATGCTACGCCCTTAAATGGCGTCGCTTTTCCGTTTGGTGTACCCAACAGTCTCAGGATCCCTTCTCCTGCCCGGTGTCGGTGATTCTGCAGTACTTGCTATACCTCTCTAATCTGGGACTTAAGTCCAATTCTGTCAAAGTTCACCTCAGTGCTCTTTCAGCACATCATGTGCCGGTGGACGGCAGACCTCTTTCCAGCGACCCTCTCGTAGCGAGGTTTCTCCGAGGTCTCCTTCTACTTAAACCACCTCTGTGCCCGCCAGCACCTGACTGGGATCTGAATGTGGTGTTACAGCGGATCACCTGTCCGCCTTTTGAACCTATGGCTACCTGTTCTCTCCGTTTTCTTTCTTGGAAAACATTGTTCTTGATAGCCCTCACTTCCGCTAGACGCGTCAGTGAATTGCAGGCCCTCGTGTCTGATCCCCCTTACACTCGGTTCTACAAGAATAGGGTAGTCCTACGGACTCACCCAAAATTTCTTCCAAAAGTGGTCTCCCCTTTTCACATCAATCAGGAGGTGGTACTTCCGACCTTCTTTCCCAGACCACACTCTTGCCGAGCTGAAACGGTCCTCCATACCCTGGACTGTAGAAGGGCATTGAACTTCTACCTTGACCGTACGCGGGAGCACCGTAAAGCTGCTCAGCTTTTTGTGTCTTTTGACCCCAATAAATTGGGGCTCCCGGTCTCCAAGCGTACTCTGTCCATCTGGGTTGCGGACTGTATCACTTGGGCTTATGGGGCAGCCGGACTCTCCTTGGAAGGTCGAGTCACGGCTCATTGCGTTCGGGCAAAGGCTACGTCAGTGGCTTACCTCCGCTCTGTTCCGCTGGCAGACATCTGCCGGGCCGCTACTTGGTCTTCGAGCCAGACTTTTGCGGTCCATTACTGTCTCGAGAGGGAGTCCCGCAGGGACAGTGCTTTCGGACAGGCAGTCCTCCGTAATCTCTTTGAGGTCTGAGCAACTCCTACCCTCCATCCCGGATGTGGGCTACCGGTGGGTAATAATTCAGCGAAGATTCCTTCCTTCTGTGCTGCTGAGCTAGAGGGAGCTCATTTTTGTGCTTAGGGTCTCCGGTAGCCTTAAGCTTGGGAGTCCCATATGTGAGGACTGACTTCCTGCTTGGTCCTGGAGAAAGCGTAGTTACTCACCTGTAACAGGTGTTCTCCAGGAGCAGCAGGAATCAGTCCTCACAACCCTCCCTCCTCCCCTTGGAGTTGCAATCATCTGCTTTAGTTTTTTTTGCAAATTTTTATGCTGTCTTTTTTAGCTATGTCATCTGACTGGCTAAGATGGCACCCTTGGGCGGGAAGGGGACCGCGCATGCGCGCTGCAATTCCCAAAGGCTTTCTTTGAAAGCTGGGGAAAATTGCTCCGCGAGGGCTCCGTCGGCGCCGACGTCACCCATATGTGAGGACTGGTTCCTGCTGCTCCTGGAGAACACCTGTTACAGGTGAGTAACTACGCTTTCTTGAATTCAGATACTGTCCTCATCTCTACCACCTCCACTGAGAGACGTTCCATGCATCCACCACTCTTTCCATAAAGAAATATTTCCACAGATTACTTCTTTCCCCTTCTTCATTGCAGAGTTTTATTTCAGTTGAAAGAGGCTCTCCTCCTGTGCCTTTATGCCATAGAGGTATTTAAACTTTTCTATCAAATCTCCCCCTCCTACCTTTCTTCCAAAGTCTACATATTGAGCTGTTTAAAACTTTCCCGATATGCCTTATGACGAAGACCACTGACCATTTTAGTAGCCACACTCTGCACCAACTCCATCCTGTTTATATCCTTTTGAATGTGTGGTCTCCAGAATTGCACACACTACTCCAATTGAGGTCTCACCAAAGACTTATATAGAGGCACTATCACAGCCTCTCTCTTGCTAGCCATTCCTCTTCCTGTGCGCCCAAGCATCTAATGGCTTTTGAGGTCACCTTTTCTACCTGTTCAGCCACTATAAAATCACCAGCAACAATTACCCCCAGGTCCCACTCTTCTTTTATGAACAGAAGTACTTCACTCCCTATACTGCTGCTACTATTACTACTACTACTACTGAACATTTGTATAGCGCTACGAGACGTATGCAGCACTGCACAAACACATGTAAAAGATAGTTCCTGCTCAACAGAGCTTGCAGTCTAGTCAAGGCAGAGAACACAGTAGCTGTAGACATGGGATACATCTAGGGGGAATGGTAAGGAAACACAGAGGAGATCAGGTGAGTCAAGATCCGAAAGCGGCGGTGAAGAGTTGAATTTTCAGCTTGGATTTGAAAAGGTCAGAAAAGGCACCTGATGTAGACTCAGGTAGTTTATTCCAGGCATAAGGAGCAGCAAGATGAAAAGAGTGAAGTCTGGAGTAAGCAGTAGAAGAGAAGGACACAGATAGAAGCAATTTGCCAGAAGAGCGGAGTTCCTGAGGAGGGGTGTAGGGAGAAATAAGAAGCTGCAGAGTGAATGCACTTATAGGTCAGCAGGAGAAGTTTGAACTGGATGTGGAAACGGAGAGGGAGCCAATGAAGTGACTTGAGAAGAGGGTTGATATGAGCATGACAAGGCTGGTGGAAGATTAGCCGCGCCACAGAATACTGAACAGATTAAAGGGGTGAGAGATGATTCAGAGGGAGACTAGCAAGGAATAGATTACAATAGTCTAGACAGAAAGTGACTAAGGAGTGGATAAGTGTCTTAATAATGTGTTCAGAAAGGAATGAGTGAAATTTGTTGATGTTGTAGAGAAAAAAACGGCAAGTTTTACCTATCAGTTGAATGTATGTCGAGAAGGAGAGAGAGAGAGGAGTCAGACAACCCCAAAGTTGTGAGCTGAGGAGACAGGGAGGAGTAGAGAGTTATCCACCGAGAGTAAGGGAAGAGGAGGGTTTAGGGGGAAAATAAGAAGCTCAGTTTTGGCCAGGTTCAATTTCAAGCAACGGTGAGACATCCAAGCAGCAGTGTCAGAAAGGCAGACAGAGATCCTGAACCGCTCCCTTGGATTTTTGCAGCCCACATGGATGACCCTGCATTTTTTAGTATTAAAACTCAGCTGCCAACTTCTCAATCATTCTTCAAGCTTCACTAGATCCTTTCTCATACTCCTTCCTGGCTGTCTACCCTATTGCAGGTTTTGATATAATCTGCAGAGGATAAAATGTAGCAGCTAGCCCTTCCACAATACCATATTTTCCCGCATAAAGCGCGCGCGCTATACACTTTTTTACCTATCACACAACCCTCTCGCGCGGTATTTGCAAAGGCGCACTATACCGAAACTTTATTACAGGGAACCGATTCCATAAAAGAGTCCTTACAAGAATATAATGGTTTCAAAATATATTTAATTAATTTTCATCATCCGATTCCATAAAACCTTCAAAATCACTTCCCTCATCAACATCATCATTGAAATAATTTAAAACCGTCTGGAGACGCTCTTCCGTAACATATGCACTGTCATCGTCACTCCTTTCGACATTTTCATCATCATCATTTTCATCATCATCTTCGTCATCACTACGCACACGATCCTCGTTCTTATAAACAATCCCGGCTTTTCGGAATCCATTTCTTATGGTTTCCGGGGATATTTTGTCCCAAGCAGAACACAACCAATTGCAGATTTCCGTTAATGTAGCCCTCTTTAATCGTCCCGATGGTGTGAATTCATGAATTCCCCGCTGCATCCAATTATCCCACTCTCGTCTGATGAACGTTTTGAACGGGTAATTAACTGCTATATCTAGCGGCTGCAGCTTGCAAGTAAGACCACCCGGTATCACTGCGATATGGGCACCAGTCGAATTAATATAATTTTGCACATTTGTTTCTTTATGGGCAGCCATGGAATCAAAGATCAACAAAGACTTTTTTAGAAAAGAAACCACCAGGCCTGGCCCTATAACATTTATCAATCCATATTTTCATGACCTCAGAGTCCATCCATCCCTTTTTGTTACAGTGAACAACAATACCTTGTGAACATTTTTCACGGGGCATGGTTACTCGCTTGAAAATAACCATCGGCTTCAATTTAAGCCCACTCGCTGTGCAACCCAGGACTACAGTGAAGCAAGCCCTCTCGTGTCCAGTTGTTGTTATTGCGACAGTTTTTGAACCCAAAGCAGCTACAGTCCAGGTTGGTGGAATGTCAAAAGACACAGGAACCTCATTCATGTTAATAACATCCATTGCCGAAATGCCAAACTCCGAAATTTCTTTGCTGACAAATGTGCCGAAATCCACCATCTTTTGTTCCCAGTCATCCGGAATCCTCTGGCCTACAGTTGTTCTTATTCGCACGGAAAGACCATTCCTCTTCATAAATTTGCAAATCCAGTTGAAACTAGCCTGGAAATGTGAAATTCCTCTTTCATTGGCCAGCAGTTTTGCTTTGAATTGAATTGCGATAGTTGAGACAGCTTGATTTTGCTCCCTTCTAGACAGAATCCACTTTTTTAAGTCACTCTCTAGCTCTGGACACTTTTCTTTGGGACCCCGACGCGCACGTTTTCGCGGGTTCATCTCCTCTAGCGCCGTTTTCTCCTTTCTCCAGTCGCGAACAGATGACTCACCAACATCAAATTCTCTTGCTGCCACAACTTTCAGCTTGAAGTCCGCAGTATAAGACTTGCGTTTAATTCCGGGCATGATGACTGGATTATAATATAAGAGATCGCAAAGTTTAAATGTAAGGTATAATAGAACCGAGGGCCTTTTATATGCCTCACAGTGCACTCGGCACATGCGCGATATACGCACGTGCACATAATGCGAGACATTCTCTTCAGAACAGGCCGAACATTGCGCTTTATATGTGGGTGCGCGTTACATGCGCTAAAATACGGTATTGCTTACAAAAATATTAAAAAGAATTGGACCAAAGACAGATCCACACCACTTGTAACATCCTCCTCCTCAGAATGATCCCCATTTACCTGTACCCTTTATTGCCTCCCACTCAACCAGTTTCTAACCCAGTCCTTTCGACTTTCCTACTTTGGACACATCATGCAAAGAGAGAGATCATTTGACAAAGACATCATGCTTGGCATGGTTGAAGGTCAGTGCAAAAGAAGGCGGCCAACAATAAGATGAATGGATATAATAAGAGCAGCTATGGATGCCACTCTTCAACAATTTGACATCTGACTGAAGAATGAACACATTTTGGGACAACTATCCAGAAGGTCACCATGAGTCGGCACAGACTCAATGGCACTTAACCACCACCACTATCCTAGGGTGCCTGCACAGAAGTGTCAAAGGCTTTACTGAAATCTAAGTGCACTGCATCTAGAGTTATCCCTCGGCCCAACTCTCTGGCCACCCAGAGAAATGAATCTGATTTGCCTGACAAGATCTACCTCTGTAAAATCATGCTACCTCAGATCCTGCAATCAATTGGAATCCTTGCTAATCTCCAGGAACAAGCAGGAATGAGTCCTCACATATGGGTACATCGGTACTGACGGAGCCTGCGCGGGAAAGCTCCCCAGCTTCCCAGAAAGGAAAGCTTTTGGGGCCTCCCACAGCGCATGCGCGCTGCCTTCCCGCCTTCCTGACCAACTCTCCTCAGTTCTTCTTTTTCCGCGGAGCCAGCAGGTCGTGTTCCTGTCACCGCTGAAGAAGTTCTTATTTTAATTTGTTTCTTTGGCCGCGTGTCTGCCTTCCCCGACTCCGGACTGGTACCGCCGGTCTTTTTCTTTACTTTTCTAAAAAAAAAAAAAATCTTCTTTTCCCCACTTGGTGTATTTCCTCTTTAAGTCTCTAGGCCTGGAGAAAATTCTCCCTCATGGAGAAACCAGCCTCTGGTTTTAAAAAATGCACCAAGTGTAGCGGTACCATCTCAGTTACCGACACCCATGAATGGTGTCTTAAATGTTTGGGGCCTGAACACTCCATCCCGGATTGCCAGTCCTGCTCTCTGATGTCTAAACGAGGCTTACAAAACCGGGCAGCCAAGTTTCATATGCTGTTTTCCACAGATACTCCAGCATCGACATCCTCCAGGTCTTCCTCTCCTGATGGATCTCAGGTAACCAAACCTTCTTCCGGCAGGTCCTCAAAGGGCAAATCTCCCTCTAAGTATCGAGATGCCCCCGGGCTTGACCCTGAGGACCCTGCCCCAGCCAAACAACCCCGGCGGGAAGCTCCGGCTTCCAAAGCTCTTCCTATGGGGTTACAGATTGACATCGATGGCACGGCCTCGACCGATCACCTGTTGGACTGCTCTGGGGTACTGGCACACTCTTCCGGTACCGACATCCAGACAGTCGTGGCGTCTATGGATCATACTGTTCAATCCATGCAGCAGGCCATAATGGCTTTTATTAAGGCTGCGACGCCCACGGTACCGCAGCGAGCGGTACCAGTTCCGGTACCACAACCGATACCGGTACCCAGGGCATCCACATCGACCAGGATACCGGTTCCGGTTCCCGGTTCCGGGGCTTTTCCCGATACCGATCCGGTTCCGGGTACGCCCGATGTGGATACCGGCCGATACGCTTATCGATCCCTGGAAGCCAACAGACGATACTTCGAGTCTTCTGATGATTCTGATTCATCAGATGACTCTCCTGAAGTATCTCTTACTCTTCCTGTGGAGCCCTCTTCTCCAAAGAGGAGAATGTCTCCTCCAGAGGATTTGTCCTTTCAAGACTTCATCATTGAAGTAGCTAAAGGACTCTCTATTTCAGTAACCTCTGAAAAAGAACCTAGAGCAAAAAAATTAGATATTTTAGGATACCCTAAGGTTCCCAAAGAGGCAGTCACCTTGCCCATTCATGAAATTCTTCAAGAACATATGATGGACTTATGGGAGACTCCTCTCACTCTGTCTCCACATTCTCGTCGTTTGGACACCATGTAGCGTGTCCCTCCTTCTCCTGGTTTTCAAAAAACTCAGCTCCCTCACCACTCTATTGTGGTGCAGTCAGCTATGAAAAGGATAAAGAGTACCAAAATACACTCTTCTACTCCTCCAGGAAGAGAATGTAGGACTTTGGATGCTTTTGGTAGGAAAATCTTCCAAGCCAGTATGCTTATTGCCAGAATCAATTCATACAGCCTTTATATGGGCATGTTCCTGAAGGAGATTGCACTAAAGCTGCGCAATTTTCTCCCCTTTATCCCAGAGGATAGACAGGAGGAGTTCCTTCTTTTGCTAAAGCATACCCAAGATGTTTCAAAATTTTCCAACAGAGCAGCTTTTGACTCCTTTGAAGGTGCTAGCAGAGCCTCAGGCATTGCTATAGCTGCTCGCAGAATTGCTTGGCTCCAGGCTTCTGACCTAGAACCCTGGGTCCAGGATGGCTTGGGAAATCTGCCCTGTACAGGTGAAAATCTGTTTGGAAAAGAGTGGCAAATCAAAGCCACTCAAATGGACGCAGAAAATGCTGCCTTAGATAGACTTTCTAAGTCTACCTCTACCCCTGCCAAGAAAAAATCTTTTAAGAAGCCTTTCTATAAGAAGGCCAGATTTTCTACAAATACTGGCCAACAATCTTCTACAACTCGCTTTGCTCCTAAGCGTCAGAAATCTAAACAGGCCAGGGCAAAACCTGCAGGGACTACTACAGCCCAGCAGTCCCAATCCCCTCAGGGTTTTTGACTTAATACTAGAGAACTTAACCTTTCTGGTTCTACAACAACCAGAGCCTCTCACAATTCCAGGAAGGTTAACTCATTTTGCTCCCAGATGGGAGCAAATCACATCAGAACACTGGACCCTCTCTATCATCAGAGAGGGCTACAAACTACATTTCTCCAGCCTTCCTCCCCATACCATGGTGAGACGTTTCAATTCTCCCCCATCCCTCGTGGACCTTTTGGGTCAGGAGGTGACCACCCTTCTCGCCCAAAGGGCAATAGAAGAGGTTCCTCTTCTTCAACAGGGGTCAGGGTTTTACTCCCCTTATTTTCTCATTCCAAAGAAAACAGGGGGATACAGACCCATTCTAGATCTCAGAGAATTGAACAAATTCCTATGCAAGGAGAAATTCAAGATGCTTTCTCTAGGTACTCTCCTTCCATACCTGCAGAGTCAGGATTGGCTTTGTTCTCTAGATCTCAAGGATGCGTACACACATATACTTATCCATCCATCTCACAGAAAATTCCTACGGTTTCTGTTCCAGGGAAAACATTACCAATACAGAGTACTTCCCTTCGGTCTAGCCTGTGCTCCCAAGAGTGTTCACCAAATGCATGGCAATAGTGGCTGCATTTCTACGCACCCTGGGAATTTTTGTCTTCCCATACCTGGACGACTGGCTCATCCAAGCTCCATCTCAGTCCGAGGCCCAGACTTCCCTGGACCGCACCAGACGCATTCTGCAGTATCTGGGACTTGTGATCAATCTGACAAAGTCTCAACTCACCCCTACTCAGTCCCTGGAATTCATAGGGGCTTGGTTAGATACCACCACTGCAAGGGCCTACCTCCCTCAGGCCCGTTGCCACCATCTAGTGCACTTAGCCTCCCAGACTCAGTCCAGAAGCCACTTGACTGCCAGGGAGATGCTACAGCTACTAGGCCACATGGCCTCCACAGTACATGTGGTGCCTTATGCTCGCCTACATATGAGAGCAGCTCAATGGACTTTGTCCACCCACTGGACTCAAGCATCAGGAGCTCTCTCAGACCAAATAGCAACCTCCAAACGTCTCTTTTGGTCTCTCCAATGGTGGATGTCCACTCAAAATCTGTTGTTGGGGGCTCCCTTCCAACCACTGTTGCCCCAAGCAACCCTCACAACAGATGCCTCCCAAGCAGGTTGGGGAGCTCATCTTCAAGACCTCTCCACTCAGGGCACTTGGTCTCCACAGGAGACCACCCTTCATATCAACCATCTGGAACTTCGAGCGATTTTTCTAGCTCTCAAAGTTTTTCATACCCTCCTCCACAACATGACAGTCCTTATTCATACGGACAGTCAAGTAGCCATGTTTTACATAAACAAACAGGGAGGGACTGGCTCTCTGTCGCTTTGCAACGAAGCTCTAAGATTATGGGCCTTCGCCAGAGAGCATCAAATCCATCTCCTGGCAATATATCTCCCAGGATGGGCAGACAGACTCAGTCGAGTTCTGCTTCCACACGAATGGTCCCTGCACATGGATCAGGTACTCAGAATCTTTCAGAAATGGGGAACCCCGGACATAGACCTCTTTGCAAGTCCGTGGAATGCCAATCTTCCCCAGTTCTGTTCCAGAATTCCGTGTCAGGGAGCTCAGGCCAAGGATGCCTTCCTCCTTCATTGGGGTCAGGGCTTCCTGTATGCCTTTCCACCCATTCCTTTGATTCCCAAGACTCTGTTCAAACTTCAGAGGGATCAAGGATCTATGATCCTCATAGCTCCACGCTGGCCACGCCAAGTGTGGTACCCTCTACTTCTGCATCTTTCCCAAGCCCCCTCCCTGGACTTGGGAGCTGCTCCAGACCTTCTGTCTCAGGAGGAGGGGACTTTGTGGCACCCAAACCCCAAGTCCCTTCACCTCAGAGCTTGGTTACTGAAGGGCTAGACCTTCAAGACTTCAATCTTTCTCAACAAGTGAAGGATATCCTCCATGCCTCTAGGAAACCTTCCACTAGGCGTTCTTACGCTTTTAAATGGAAAAGATTTTCCATTTGGTGTGCTCAAAAGGCTCTTGACCCTCTAGCACTCCCCTTGAATTCTCTATTGGAATATCTCCTGCATCTCTCCAATGCAGGACTCAAAACGAATTCAGTACGGGTCCATTTGAGTGCTATCTCAGCATCTCTTAAACCTCAATGGACAACCTATCTCCTCTCATCCTCTTATCGCAAGATTCATGAGAGGCCTAACTTTAACTAAACCTCCCATTAGACCTCCTCCGGTAGCATGGGACTTAAACTTGGTTCTTGGTCAACTTATGAAGCCACCTTTTGAACCCTTAGCCACCACCTCCTTGAAATTTCTTTCCTGGAAGGTTATTTTCCTTATTGCAGTCACCTCAGCTCGCCGTATCAGTGAACTGCAAGCCCTAGTGGCTAATCCACCTTATACAAGGTTCCATCATGATAAGGTGGTCCTTAGGACCAATCCCCACTTTATGCCTAAAGTGGTCTCCCCTTTTCATCTTAATCAAGAGGTATATTTACCTGTCTTTTTTCCAGCTCCTCATGCATCCAGTGCAGAGAGGAACCTTCATACTCTAGATTGTAAAAGAGCTCTTGCCTTTTACCTCCACAGGACACAGCAACATCGAAAGTCTTCTCAGCTTTTTGTTGCTTTTGATCCTTCCCATTTAGGACTTCCAGTCTCTAAAAGAACACTGTCCAATTTGATTGCTCAGTGTATCTCTTTTGCTTACCAGAGTAAGAACCTTTCTCTGGAGGGCCATGTCACAGCTCACAGTGTGAGAGCCATGGCCACCTCTATGGCTCATCTTCATTCTGTGTCCATCGATCAGATCTGTCGAGCAGCCACCTGGGCCTCGGTTCATACCTTCACAGCCCATTACTGTTTGGACAAGGACTCCCGCCGGGATGCCTTGTTTGGTCAGGCTGTCCTCAGACACCTGTTCCATTCTTGAACAACTCCTGCCCACCTTCCCTGAATGGATGCCTGAGATCCATAGGAAGATGAGGAACCCTTCAGGGTCTCATACCCTTAGGGGGATCTCCCGGGCATCTTAGCTAGGGAGTCCCCATATGTGAGGACTCATTCCTGCTTGTTCCTGGAGATAGCACAGTTACTTACCTGTAACAGGTGATCTCTGGGAACAGCAGGAATTAGTCCTCACAACCCACCCACCTCCCCTAGGAGTTGTATCTATCTCTCTCTCTTTCCTTTCCTCTCTCTATTGTCTCAGCTTTAAACTCGAACTGAGGAGAGTTGGTCAGGAAGGCGGGAAGGCAGCGCGCATGCGCTGTGGGAGGCCCCAAAAGCTTTCCTTTCTGGGAAGCTGGGGAGCTTTCCCGCGCAGGCTCCGTCGGTACCGACGTACCCATATGTGAGGACTAATTCCTGCTGTTCCCAGAGATCACTTGTTACAGGTAAGTAACTGTGCTTTCTCTATTTTAGCAGAATTTCCATTGATTTACTCACCACAGAGATCAGACTAACTATCCTATAGTTCCTAACCTCATTCTTGCTTCCACTTTTCTTTATATTTAATTATTTATTGAATTTTAAACAACTAACCCAAGAAAGTTAATAACAACATCCTAATACAGAAATAGAGCTTCACAGCAGTACAAAAAAACAGAAACAAAGAAAAGGCTTATACAAAGCTCTCAAACAAGCAGCAAAACTGTTTAGCTCACACCAGCCCACTTATAAGGAGGGAGATACCACTTATAAAAAATATAAATCACAATCGAAAATGCAAGCAATAGAGCCAGGCTTCAACATTCAGTATATAATATTAGGGCACATTTGAAGTGGTATCAATAGAGGTGTCTACATGCCTTGCATTTATAAAGGCAAGCAGCTGGGAGGGCTCATTAAAAATATATGAAGAAGACTGAACGTTTACATGGGTGCTTAAGAAAAAAGATCCCCCCAGCTGAAAAACCCCTGGACGCAGCAGTAAAAATTCCTTGTGGCACTTTTGGGTGACTTTAGCGAAGTCAGGAAATATGTTAACTTTCAGACCACGAAACATAAGAGACCTTTCATGGAAAAAGAGTTTCAATAGCCACTCCTTATCCCATACAAGGGTAAATGTAACAATTAATGTAGATGACACTACAGGCTCATCTCGAGAAGATTCCAATAAATCAGTAACATTACCTAAATCCAATTGAGGCACCTCAGAATCTACCAAGGCAGCCCCTCTCCTCCCCTTAGGAAGATAGAATATTTTAACCATAGGAGGTAATGTTTCCTGTGGGACTGCCAAAACATCCACCAAATATTCATTAAAGATATCTCTTGTTGGAATAGACACAACATGTGGAAAGTTAATTAATCGTTGTTATTGGCATGAGAAGCATTTTCCAGCTGTTCCATTTTCCTATCCATTGCAGTGAAGTTCTTAAAGGATTCAGTCTGACCATCTAGCAACTGAATCTTAGCCTTTAAGTCAGAAACTCAGCAGTAGCAACAACTACCGATTCAGCAAGCTGGTCAGTTTTAGCAGTATTTTCATTAACTTTAACAGCCATAGGTGACACTTGTAGTAATAAGGCTTCTACCATTGACACAATAACTGTCCATATGGATTCCAAAGTAAAACTAGCCGGTTTAGCAAATGTAAACGTTGCATAATTTCCTGCTTGACCAAGTCCATCCTCCATTCCTGCAGACGTGGCTCCTCCTCGCAACTCACTGGACTCCTCCAGAGACCAGTTTCCACTTATCAATGCCGCTTCCCGACCATGTTGAGACTGATCCGAGGCAGAGAACCCCTCTGCACAAACACACCCATGCCTGGCCCTCGCAACAGTGCCTCCTCACACTCTACCGGAGCAAGGCGTGGCAGCAGGTTTTCATCGGGTGTGTGCTGTAAGCACACTGCTTTTGGCACCAGCCCTGTGGGAGATAGAGATAACGAGCCAAAAGCTACCACCGGGCTACCCAGCCCCGGTAAGGCAACAGCCGGACATGCCTCCCCCAAGCCTGCATGCTGAGGTAGCCGAACCAAGATAGAGTCCAAAGGACCTATTGCCCCCACAGAAATAGGCGTAGAAGCTGCAGGGATAGGAGAGGGCTTCAAGACCCCTTTAGCTTTACGCTTTTATCCATAGATAGTCAGCATCCTCAAAATCGCCTCTCTGCATTCATCTTGACTTGACTCCACCCCCCCTACTCATGATCTCTTTATCTGTAATGCTCCTTACTTCCACTTTTCTGTAGAGGAACCACATGTGCCCTTCTTCAGTCCTCTGGAACCGTTCCCCACTCTTTAAAAAAAAAAAAAAAACCCTTGAAAAGGTCAGACAGATGGAAGTTCTGGTAGCTCCAGAGTTCTTCAGTACTCACTGATGTATCCCATCTGGTCATATCACTTTGTCTACTTTTAGTTTTGCAGGCTTCTCACAAACAGTCTTCTGAAAATTGTTCAAGATCCACCTCACTTCTTTTTGTGTTTGTGGGCATTTTCTGAGGTCCTACTCCTAGCCCTTTTAACTTTAAATACAAAACAGAAATATTTGTTTAAAAAATTCTGCTTTATCCCCATCAACTTCTATATATTCCTCTCCTTCGAGGCTTTTTTTATGCTGGAGCATTACAGTCGCGGCATATGGACACCTTGTTTTTTCCGTTTTCTAGAAATTCAGGCCACTTTACAAAGAATGCTGCCAGCGCAAATATTTACCTGTTTTTGGGGAGGGAGGGAGGGTTGCTATCGCTGTAGTTTACACTTCTGCAGTTTTCTTGCTGCTGCTTTCCCCTGACAGATGTGAAGAGAGCATGCAGAGAGAAGGAACCAGACCCATATGCACCATGTGCAAGGAAGCCGGACATAGCAGTAAAGGACAAGAACATTAAAATGGCATTGATTCTAGAGGTGTCAATCCTAAACAATTATTCTATGAATCGTGTTGAGAGGGAGAAGATCTTCAAGTACCAAGAAATGCAGTCGGAGACCAAGAAGATGTGGCAAAGAGATACCAAGATTTTCCTAGCGTATTGGGCGCCAGAGGCTTAAGAGGAATTTCCAAGCACACCTTGATAAATTACCCATATGTAACATCTTATGAACTCCAGAAGGAGGCTCTTTTTTGCGCAATGCAAGTACTATGCCGAGCATTAGCAGTAAATTTGAGAGACTGCAATCATACTCCACATACTCTGGGGCTTTGCACCCAGCTTTTGATCCGTCGGAATGGGGATATCCTAGGTGATCATAACCTCTTCACTTTCCATAATTCTCTTAGGGTCATGATACTAGTGCTTTTCTGGGACAGCATTGTAATGTTTACAGAATTTATAGTGAATAAGACGTGCTACTTTGTTCCTTTTTGTATACAAATTTTCTGCCATCTGAACTTCACAGCCAGCTATGAAGTGAGTCACAGTTTCCAGCTCTTTCTTACAGACTCTACATATATCTGTTTTGCCAGTTTTTTCAATGTTCGTTGTAAACCATCTTGTCTGTAATCAACTGTCTTGGGCTGCAACTATCAATCTCTCCAGCCTTCGGTTTCAGTTCACCTCTCCTTAGCCATACATGTGTTCAGTTTTGATCGACAAAGGGTCCCTGGAGTAATATTTTGTCTTTCCCACTCTATTTGTGTATTTGCCACTTTTTTCTTTGCTTGCTGATCTAATTCTTTGAAGACTTTTTTTCTCTCACTTTGCAACTTCTGTTGCTTCCTGCTCTGTGTGTGCTTGTGGATTCTCACTGATTCCTTCTAACCATCAGAATGCTTGTCCAGGTTTTATGGAAACCGATTCTGGACATTTACTTTCATATTTCAGCACTTTTTGCATAGTTGGATCTGATGATGCTGTTAGGTAGGCCTGGGAATTCCTCCTGCAGTGAGCACAGAGGCTTTGCTATAAGTATGTATTTATTTATTTAACATTTCTTATATACCACCTTTCATGATATCAAGCAGGGCCGTACCGACGGTGAAAAGCGCCCTGTGCAAGTTGCACATCAGGCGTGCGCCCCCCTCCCACACCTCCATCTAGCCACTTTATGGGGGTGGGAGAGAAGAGGCGCGCACCCGATGTGCAACTCACCGGCACACTAAGCAGGTCTGGACCCTCCCGGAGAAACCAGACCTGCTTGGTGTGCCGGCAAGAAGACTTGAGGGGCGCATTTCGGCTCTCTGCCACTGCTAAAGTGGCAGCGGCAGAGAGTCAAAATGCACCCCTTAAGTTTTTGTGCCCTGTGCAGCTGCACCACTTGCACAGGGCTTGGTATGGTCCTGATATCAAGGCAGTTTACATTGAAGAAACTGAAATTACATTGAACAGGGCATTATAACTTGGAAATAATTATTTTTACAGGGAACATGGGCATGGTGGGTTAAGTGATTTGTGCAAGACCACAAGGAGCACCTGTGTGACTAGAAACCCCAGTCCTTCTGGCCCAAGGTTGCTGTCCTCTAGTGGGATTTGAACCCCAACCTTTGGTAACTTGCCCCATCCACTAGGCCACTGCAGCATTTAGTCTTCTTACTCCATCCTTGTGGAATACACTTCCTTTAGATCTTAGCCTAGAACCCTCTGCTAAGAAATGTAAATTTGATGTAAAGAATTATCTCCTCTTGAGAGTGGCGGGCCTTGCCGTTAGCCCATCCTCTCCCCTGCCCTGTTGTATCTCTGCATTAACCTCCTGGTCTCTGGTATGATATTGTTCTATGCATCCCCACACCCATTGTTCCGGTCTAGTATTCATAATCTTTTAACGTGTTTTCTTTTAGTTCCTGCCTTTACTTATTTTTAAACTGCTTTGATGGTTATTTTTGTGGCCAAATGGCAATATGTCACATTTTGGAAATAAATTGTTTGATAGATACTAACTGTACTTGAAAGTCACTAGAAAAATTGTCTGCTTTACAAAGTTATCTTACATTTCTTTTCAAGGTAAATTTGAAAATGGAGTGGCAGAAGGAGCCATAAATCCATTCCTAAATCCTATTTTGGCATTCCGGCTTTCAGTTTTACAGAACTCTGGTGTCTGGGCAATACTCAATGAGGTGAGATACACTGTCACAAACACGACCTGGTCTATTGTATTAAATGTACTCTTTGACATGTATAAGGCTGTAGAACCTTGTGTTAGCCAGAAAATACTGCTGTTCTGCAAATAAACCAAAAGCATTTGATGAGGCAGCACGCAGTGACAGTTGATAAATACGTCTATAAAACTGTATTAAGCAAAGTATTGTGGTTGCTGTGTTTAGTCCCCTTAAATATCTTATGCTTCTCTAGTTCTTGCTGTCCAGCAACCACCTGACCTGAAATTAACACGCATAAGAAGTGTCAAACACAAATTCAAATTGTAAGAAAATAATAGAAAACCCTGCAATGTATTATACTATAATGCATATTGTGCCACACATCACAGGACGTTTAACTAGCACCTGGAAAGGATGCTCATCACAAGGGGTTTATAGTCATACTCCGCTATTTTTTTTTTATTGCCATCAAGTAAGCGTTGACTCATAGCGACCCAGCTACTTCTGGGTTTTCTTGGCAATGTATTGCTGGAAGTAGATTGCCAGCCTTTTCTTCCAAGGCAATGAAGGGTAAAGTGACTTGCCCAAGGTCACAAGGAGTGCCAGTGGGAATTGAACCCTTGATCTTCTGGGTACTAGGCAGTTGCCATGTACCCCCCACCTGCCAAACACATTATCGCCATTGGCTGTTGCAGCAAAGGGGGGCTGGGGGAAGGAGCAATGCAGAAAGGTCACAGACACCTGGAAGCACAGTTGGTTACCCGGATAATAACCAACAGCTCCTGAGAAAGTGTTATCCAAGGGTTTCAGACTTCCAAGATCCCAGTCAGCCCTCTCTCAGCCACAGGAAGTCTTATTCAGGGTGCTCCATTGAATAACCAGGCTGCCTCCTTCCAGCCACAGAAAGTTATCCAGCCCCAGCAGAAGCACCCTAGCCATGGAATAGTAAGCCTCCCTAACCCCAGCTGTCCACAGAAAAATTACTATAAAAATATCACAAAATCAAGGCACATCCCCAGAGCTCAGTAATTCCAGACAAAACAAACGGCAATGGACAGACCGTCTCTACTCACTTTGCACTAAGGGATTGAGGATTTAGAGCAATGTGCCAGTACTGTCCCTGCAGTATAAAACATACGCTTAACAATTCCTGACTTTCAACTGCTTAAACCCAATGCCCCAAGTAACAATCGAAGAATTTTCTAATTTGCATATAGCTCCTGGTATTCCATGGTGGTTTTACATCCAAGTACTAACCAAGCCTGACCCTGCTTAGTTTCTAAGATCGATTAGATCAGGCTCACTCAGGATAGCGTGTGCATAGTAAACCAGAAAGTAACAAAAACAAATTTTAATCAGGATATTCACTGTGTTTCTTAAAGACTCAGTAAGGTAAATAAATCTATGCTTTTAGAAGTAATAATTTGATGTACTTGTCTTGCTAGAGCCACACAAGCTTACAAGTTGAAGCACAGTCTCACAAGCTCCTTCAGCAGCACAGTCTCTGAATCATCTGACTGGGCTGCCTTTACTGAGGTGGAGACTGTGGGTAGGAGGGCTGAAAAGGTGTCTACAAGAGTGTAGTTGTGATCATGGTGTATTTGAGTGAGTAGATGGGTATAGGTGTGTGACTGAATAGATCAGTGTGTGGACGATTGAATATTTGAGTATGGGATGTTATAGAAGGTGGGAAAATGTCTACATTCTATAACATCCCATACTCAAATATTCAATCGTCCACACACTGAGTGGAGGAGTGGCCTAATGGTTGGGGCAAGGTACTTCAGGCCGGAAGGTCGGGGGTTCAAATCCCACTAGAGGACAGCAACCTTGGGCCGGAAGGACTGGGGTTTCTAGTCCCACAGGTGCTCCTTGTGGTCTTGGGCAAGCCACTTAATCCTCCATAGCCCATGTTCCCTGTAAAATAGTTATCTCCAAGTTATAATGCCCTGTTCAATGTAATTTCAGTTTGTTCAATGTAAACCGCACTGATGCAGAATAGCACGGTATATAAGAGAATGTAAATAAATAATAAATAAATAAATACAGGTGTCTATGTTTGTGTGACTAGATTGGGGGAGGTGTGTAACAATAAGTGGATTTAGGTGGGTGGCTGATTGAATGTGTGATTTCATGGATAGTCTGTCCACCATATCGACTTCTATAGTCCACTTTTTTTCTTTAGAGATCTTCTGTGTTTGTCCCATGCTTTCTTGAACTCAGATACTCTCCTCGTCTCTACTACCTTCACTGGGAGACTATTCCACGCATCTACCACTCTTTCCATAAAGAAATATTTCCACATATTACTCCTTCTATCCCCTTTCACCCTCATCCTAAGTCCCTTCGTTGCAGAACTTGCTTTCAATCATAAGAGGCTTTGCATTTGTGCATTTATGCCACGGAAGTATTTAAATGTCTCTATCATATCTCCTCTATCCTGCCTTTCCTCTAACGTTGTCAGATGGCTGCCTGGGTGAGAATCTTCACACTCTTGGCAAGTACATATTTCTATATGATTTGCAAGGTATTGTGGGCAATGTAGTTCATTCACACCAGACACAGCTGCTGACAATAATTTAGTTGTGCTCTTGGGTAAAGCCAATAAGATATTTATTTATGGGGTTATTTCTCCCAACACAGATATGCTTGGTAGCACATAAATTAGGTTACTTGCTTTCAGTGTTAACTTGGAAAAATAAAGTCAAAATCAGGAAAACGACAAATGAAAAGCCACAAAGCAAGAAACAAACTGTTCTTTTCGGATTAACTTCTGATTATTTCCCACATAGATACAGACGTGATTCTCTCCTAGCTCACAAGCAATTAGGTAAGGCTTAATTGCTAGCAGTCACCAGCTGAAACCCCTTAGCTGGCTTGCCTTCCACTGTGTGGGTCAAATCCTGCTTCAGGAGCTTTTCTGAGTAGATTAAAGAACAAATTTGTATTTCTTTGTGATGGTTGCTGTACTTTATAACAGAAAGTTACCAACGGAGTTTAGATAGAGAGCAGTCCATATAAACAGGATCCTCATCTGCTATTATTCCCCCTTGTTCAACAAGCATGGGTTCAATATCATGGATTGGCACAGATGAATCTCTCAATGGAGCATTTTCAGGAGAATACTTGTTTCCCTGCTGTCTTTCAAGGTTATAGCTAGGGCATAGATCAGTGTTCATACCTGAGCTTCCATTGCTGCTAGAGTTCCTCTCTATATAGCCTGGCCAGTATGTAGTCCAGTTCTTATGTCCAGCCTTCCAATCCAGATCCCTGGACACTGGATCTCTCTTCACATACCTTCTGGCACAGGTCTTAGGGTCTCTTCCACGTGCAGCCGTCTCCCTCACAGGTAGCCTCTGGTGATTCCTAGCTCTGCAGCACCATTCCTCTGGCTTTCCCCAGTCCAAGGGTGTATGCTGGCCCTTGGAATACCTCCCAGTATACGTACTGCTTTGGACTCTTCTAGACCTCTCAAAGGCTTTTCTCTTCCTTCTTCCAAAGGGTCTCTTTCCCTCTCTGTCCGTCCGGTTTGGCTTCTGCTTCTGATGATCCTTCAGATGAAACTGATGATCAAACTCAAGCTGATTCTCAGGATACTGAGGACAATTCTCTGGATATCCAAGGTGATCATGAAGATGGTCATCTGTAGAATAAACTCTACTCTTATTCTGCTTAGATGAGTGATCCTCCCTAACACAGCGCAGCTGTGCTGAATCAGGCCCTGCCCTTTGAGATGAGTGCTTAGGGATTACCTCATAGCCCTCCTGATTGAACACATGTTTCCCCACTTCAGCTCCTCTAATGGCTGTTGGAAACCTGGTGCATTCTGGGACTGGTAGTCTTTTATGGCAAAATTCTGTTTTCTTATTTCTACCAGAACTGACAGGTTGCTTGTTCAGAGTCACTTCACCTTTTCTATAGCTTCTTCCTGAGCTATGATAAGCTTCCTTATCACAACGTATACATATTAAGATCTTTAGGTTTGTCCCCATATGCTTTATAACGAAAACCAACTAACCATTTTAGTAGCCATTCTCTGTACTGACTTGATCCTATTTATATTCTTTTGAAGGTGTGGTCTCCAGAATTACACACAATACTCCAAATGAGGTCACACCAGAGACTTATACAAAGGCAATATCACTTCCTTTTTTCTGCTGGCTATTCCTCTCCCTATGCACCCAAGCATTCTTCTGGCTTTTGCAGTTGCTTTTTCTACCTGTTTATCCACTTTAAGATCATCAGAAGCAATCACGCTCAGGCCCCGCTCTTCTTTCGTGGACAGAAGTACTTTGCCCCCTACTCTGTACCATTTCCTTGGAGTTTTGCAGCTAAAATGCATGACCCTGCATTTTTTAGCATTAAACCTCTGCTGCCAAATTCTTGACCCTTCTTCAAGCTTAGCTAGATCCCTCCTCATGTTATCTACTCCTTCCTGGATGTCTACAGTATTGCAGATTTTGGTATCATCCCCATAGAGGCAAACCTTACCCAACAGCTCTTCCTCAATATCACTAACAAAGATATTAAAAAGAATTGGACCAAAGACAGATCTCTGCAGCACACCACTAGTAACATCCTTCTCCTCAGAGTGAGCTCCATTTACTTGTACACTTTGTCGCCTTTCACTCAACCAATTTCTAACCCAGTCAATCCCTTTAAGGTCCATCCCTAGGGTGCTTAGTTTGTTTATAAGTCGCCTGTGCAGAATGGTGTCAAAGGCTTTACTGAAATCTAAGTACACCATATCTAGGGCTCTCCCTTGGTCCAACTCTATGGCTACCCAGTCAAAGAAACCAATCAGATTTGTCTGAGAAGACCTGCCTCTGGTAAACCCATGCTGCCTTGGATCCTGCAATTTATTGGATTCCAGATACCTCACTCTCCTCTGTTTTAGTTGCATTTCCATTAATTTACTTACCACAGAGATCAGATTAACCAGCCTGTAATTCTCAACCTCATCCTTTACTTCCGCTTTTGTGTAAAGGGACCACATGTGCCTTTCTCAAGTCATCTGGGACCACTCCCGACTACAAAGAAGTATCAGAAAGGTCAGTCAGTAGAGCCTCAAGTTCCTTCAGTATTCTTGGATGTATCCCATGCATTTCCATCATTTTGTCTACTTTTAGTTTAGCTAGTTCCTCACGAACGTTGTCTTCTGAAAATCGTTGAAGATCCCCTTTGCTTCTGTTCCTATTTGTGTGTGTTTTCTGAGGTCCTGCTACTGGTTCTTTATCTATAAACACAGAACAAAAATATTTGTTAAGCAATTCCACTATATCAAACGCATCGATATGCTCAAAGCCCCAAAGTTACCCATTGTGCAGACCCATACAAACATGGTACACCAGAGAACTGGCAAATCTAAAAAAAGAGTTGAGAAAGAAAGAGCATAAATGGAGAACAAAACAATCTCTTGATAACAGAATGTTATACATAACATCCTTACAAAAATATAAAGAAGCGATCCTCAATAGAAAGAGAGGCCACCACACCAAAATACTAACCAATTCATTCAATCACCCAAGGGAGTTTTTTGAAATAGTCAAATCTCTAACAAAATCCCCCAACAATGACACATACAACTGCACCATTAAACCCCAAACTCTTGCAAACCACTTTGCAGACAAGTTAAAATGTAAAACATCCAAGGACACCACACCCAAACATGACTTCTCAACAAAACTCAACCCTTGGAATATTTTCCTCTCAATTGATCAAAGACAACTGCTAAGCATTATCACCTCAGTCAACACCACCACTTCATCACTTGATCCATGCCCAGTCAGCCTGATAAAGGCAAAACAAAACTGAGCTAGCTCCACACATACTGCCAATAGTAAACCAATCCCTAACTCAGGGATACATGCCAAACCAACTCAAACAATCCATGATTCGCCCTATCTTGAAAAACAAAACTCTTGACAAGAACAACCCCAGCTCCTACAGGCTGATAGCAAGCATTCCATTTATCTCCAAAATAATTGAGAAAGTGGTGCAAAACCAATTGAAGGACTACATAGACCTCAATGCCCCCCCTAGACGAACAGCAATTCGGCTTCTGCCCACACTATAGAGTTGAAACGCTTCTTCTAACCCTCCTGGACAAACCTATACATGGGGGTATGTTTACTAAACTGCGTTAGTGCAATTCGCGTTAGGAGCCGTGTTAGTGAAAGGAAAGCCAAAAAAGGACATGGGCGGGACATCGTAACCAATAACGCGCAGTTACGCACGTTATTGCACGCCGCGCAGCAACGATCGTTACAGCGCGTGCTACTGTGCGCACGCTTAAGACAGCGCGCAGACACCCAAAGATAGAAACAGAGCTGTAGCACAATGGTTACTACACAGACTGATGGTACAAGAGTCATGGGTTCGATTCCCCAGTGTGCCTAATGAGGAAGGCTGGCTGAGGCATCCTGTGTAACCCTTTGAAAGCCGACTATAACATTTTAATCCGCAGTCTGCAGGCGGGTTACAGTTTGCATATGTCAGGAAAAGTGTACCCTTCCTATGAAATATGTTCCAATAGTGACGTTCTCTCTCTGACATGGTCATGTATTATTTACCAGTTGATAGGAATATTTAGGCGCTCCCTATAAGGCGAAGTGTAAGGCGCGCCCTATAGGGAGCGCCTAAATATTCCTTTCAAATGGCATATAGTACATATAATATAGGGCGAAGTGTAATGTGCGCCCTATAGGGCGCCGCGTAAGGCGCGCCCTATAGGGCGCCTTTTGAGCTACCCTAAGGTGACAGTACCCTGAGGGTGGTGCTGCTGGCAGCACTAATATACAGTAACAATAGACAATGCCTAAGACAGCCCTATCAATGAACCCCACTGTGGGTTGTGAACCTATGACCATTGGCTCCATGGGTAGTGAAGTAACCAGTGGGCTAGAGCTGCTAATAAACACATGGCTGGCTACCGGAGGACTGCACGGCACCACACCCACATTCTGCTGCGGTTACCAGGGAGATTACATACCACCACCCAACGCACCCTCTAGGGCTCAGGGTGGGGGACAGGATCTCCCGCCCACAGATCCACTTTCAATCCTCTGCAATGGTGGCAGTAGAGGGGACCATCACCCCAGTCCCACTCGGGATCAAACACCCTACAGGGCAGGCAATGCAGAGCAGTACACACCCGTACAGCAAGAGCAGACAGACGGCAGGTCTGGAAATGCTCAGCTGCCCCCCACCATTATCTGACATTCTCCAGCAGCAAGCCTCCAGCCGCTGCACACTGCACGGTGTTCCAGCAAGACACATACTAGCTGCATACAGTCCGCCAGCTAGTCCATAGTGCATGGTCCTGGAGGAGATGCACGTACCCAGAACGGGGATATCAGCATACACACCAAGCAGATAAGTCAGTGATTGGGCCCCAAATGAAAATCCATAAACATCACATAAGAGAAATACTATATAGCACTATGGTGGAACCTAGCCATGCCATGGTCACTGCACAGTCAGGGTGAGAGTGACCTCCCAGCAGGACATGCTATGGCCACCCTGTCCGTGCAGGTGGTACCGGGCACTACAATGTCCGGCCATTGCCCTATGCCCTGTGCAGATGCGGACAGGCCAGGAAACCCTATCCAGGCTATTCCCACGGTACCTTGCTCCTCATTATGCACATTGGCAGGCCAATACTGGCAACAGTGCTAGCAGTGTGGGCTGTGGAGGGTGTTGGAAGCCACCACACACTGGATAGACAGACACCCACTCCCCACACCTATGCAAGCACTGTGCAACTCTAGAGGTGTTGGGCAGCCCAGGCCACCACACCAGTCCTGGGCACAGTGCAGGCATGGCTATGGTACGCAATACTGTAGGAGTCACTCCCCAGGTTGGTAAACACTGTTAGACACAGGACCTGTAGCACACTCCACAGACATCAGAAAGGTTGCTATGATGCAGCTCACTCAGGAAATTGTACTTAACCTAGGAATTGCTATCTGCCAGTGCTCATAGCAACCTTCTGATAGCTGTGTAACATATTCCCAGGTTTAGGGTGGCATTACTACGGTATGCATGTGCTAGTATTGGGAGATGCACGCAGAGCCCAAAGTCCTGCCTCTCCTGGAGGCTTTGGATAATGGGGCCTGTGGGTGCGGGTGTGTCTGCCCCTGTTGGCTGCTGCTTTACGGCAGAGGTTCCCAACTCCAGTCCTGCGGTGCGAAACACTGTTCGGGTTTTCATGCTGTCCCTCATGAATATGCATGAGATACATCTGCATACCATGGGGGTGGCGCATAGAAATGCAGCACAGGCATCTTTATCAGAGGCAGCATGGAACCGGGATGATGTTTGGCCCTCCAGGACTGCATTTGGGAGGCTCTGCTCTAGGTAATGTGCATGTTTATGGTGTCTGTGCTCTGTAGGGTAAAATGTGGGTGTTTTGGGCATGTTTACGTCATCTGCAAGACCGGTTCTGTCTGTATTAGCCCGTTATAGTAGTGGGTAAAATATGAGGACTGGGTTGGCAGAAACCACAGCTGGGACTTGAACCTGTGACCCTCTGCTTCTGAATACACTGGTTCTGTACACTGCACCACCATGTTCTCACAGAGATGGTGCGTTCCCTGGTGATACCATGACTGTTGGTCAGACAGGGCCTGTCTGTTGGAGTGCACTGCACCCACGTGAAGGGGGCTAGGCCACGGTCTGCTCTGGGCAGCTGCCACTGCCCCCTCCACCACCAGTATCCCTCAGCCACCATGCTGACATGCCCTTCTGCTGGTGGTGCTGGTGGTGTGCGCTCTCAAGCCAACCAGTGTGCAGTTAGGCGGCTGCCTATGGTGCGTGTTCTGGGGTGGGGGTGCCTGCATAGCTGCCCACGCTTTCCCCCAGCACCACCTGCCAATGTTCCGTGCCATTGGGGGTACCTGCTGGGTACTATTCCCTGTGACACTGTGGGAAGCACACTCTTGCCCATGTTGGGCCCTCAGCAGTTGCTGTCTGGCTGCTCTACTGTTTCAGCATTCCTATGGGCCAGCTAGGCATCACCCTAGTCCCCACTGTGGCCCAGCTGCACCACAGCATGTGCCGCCTGCAGCCCTCTGTATCCCCTTCTCCAGCATCTGACCGGTTGCCCATTCCGACATGCCCGCCCTGATGTTGCGGGACATGTGCACGCCATAGGAACCCTGTCCGATGGTGGGGAGGTCCCTGAGCAGTGCTATTTCACTGTGGGCCCATGCACCTTGTATGGGGACGGGGTATGGACCCTTCCGCGGTTTATAAATACATAACTAAAATAAAGAAATACATAAATATCTGTTCAATGGAGCTTACTCGGGGGGGGGGGGGGGGTTGATGTTTCTCATTGATACCACTATTGGCCAGCTTGGTTGCTGTTTTTTTCCAGTTTGTTGGGGTCATTTTCAGTGTTTCTGTGCCCTTTTGTTCTGTGCACATGTATCACACCTCACCTTTTTTTGGTTTCCCTGCCTAGGCTGTACATTGCTGACATTTAAATGGTTTCTCTCCCCTTTAATATGCCTTTAACGGCAGGTTTTCATTCGCGTTGGAATTCAGCTCTGAAATTCAGCGCGTTAGTGTAATGGGAGCCTCTCCCCGCCCACTCTCCGCCCATTGACCCCTTCTCTCCACCCTCTCTCCGCCTTCTGCATTGTTTTACCGCGCTGCGGAGCATCACGCGCGTTAGCGCGTGATAACGCGCGCTGTAGCGTGTTTACGATCGTTAATGCGCTATAGCGCGCTAACGATCGTTAACGTCGTACAACGCGCGTTATTCACGTTTACCGCGGTTTAGTAAACATACCCCATGGTCTAGACCAGTGATGGCTAACCTTTTTGAGCCCGAGTGCCCAAACTGCCGCACAAAACCAAAGAATTTCCTCAAAGTGCCAGCACGTCAATTAAACCTTAACAACAAGATTTTAGTATCTAAAAACTCTTTATAAAGTTGCCTGAACTATGTAACATCATTTGTAAAGTTTAGAATCTTTGTATTGTCAGAGAATCAATTTGATTCACAATCCTTTGGTTTTCATTTCAATTTATTGGCAATTTATAATGTTTTAATGATTTCATTCAATTTAGAAACAGGAAGGCAATAATTAAACTGGGAACCCCAAAAGCCAAACTTGGAATGTACAACAACACTGTAGAAATAAAACTATAAATTAATTTCCTCTTGTACTAAACAAAGCACAGACACTAATGATGCACATTTCCCAGAGCTGACATATTCCAGTTAATAAATTCAAAATAAAGAGATATCTTTGTACCTTTTGTGCATTTTTTTCAGTTGCAATTGTTCCAGCCACTTTCTTCTGGTTTATTTGTGTCTTCTGCTATCTCTCCATCGTCTGCTGTCCATTTCTCCTTTCTTCTCTTCTAGTTTTTTTCCATTCTCTCTCTTCATCTGCTTTAACATAATAATCTTTCTCCTTTTTTAGTCTCCCAATACCCGGCCAATTGTACATTTTTCTTCCCTCCCACACAATATTTTTCCCCTCTCCATTTCACTCTCCCAGCCCCATCCCCTTCTAATCTCCCCCAACATCAGCTCCCTTTTAATTCCAGCCCCACCCAGTATCCGCTCCCTTCTAGTCCCCACATCAGCCCATTTCCAGTCCTGGCCCCCCATCAGTCCATTTCCAATCCTATCCGAGTCCCTTCATCAGCTCATTTCCAATACCAGCCTCCCATCAGCCCATTTCTAGTCCTTTCCTAGCCCCACCATCACTCAGCCCATTTCTAATCCAAGCCCCCCATGAGCCTACTTCCAGTTCTAGCCCCTCCATGAGTTCATTTCAATCCAAGCCCCCACCACAGCCCATTTCCAAACTTAGCTCCCCCAACACCCAATTCCCAGTCCTATCCTAGCCCCTCCATCAGCCCATTTCCTGTCCTAGCTCCCTCCCCTAAGAGCCCATTCCAAGCCCCCCTTCCCATCAGCTATTTGCAGTTCAAGCCCCCTTCCACTCAGCCCATTTCCATTCCAAGTCCCCCTCCCCATCAGCTATTTGCAGTTCAAGCCCCCCACTTCCCCTCAGCCCATTTCCATTCCAAGCCCCGTCCCCATCAGCTATTTGCAGTTCAAGCCCCCCACTTCCCCTCAGCCCATTTCCATTCCAAGCCCCGTCCCCCATCAGCTATTTGCAATTCAAGCCCCCTTCCACTCAGCCCATTTCCAGTCCTAGCAACCCCCCCAACCCATTACCAGTCCTAGCCCCCCATAGCCCACTCCCAGTCCTAATCCCACCAGCCCATTTCCAGTCCTAATCCCCATCACCCCATTTTCAGTTTAAGCCCCCTCATAGCCCATTACCAGTCCTAACCTCCCCATCAGCCCACTCCCAGTCCTAATCCCACCAGCCCATTTCCAGTCCTAATCCCCCATCACCCAATTTTTAGTTTAAGCCCCCCATAGCCCATTACCAGTCCTAACCTCCCCATCAGCCCACTCCCAGTCCTAATCCCACCAGCCCATTTCCAGTCCTAATCCCCCATCACCCAATTTTTAGTTTAAGCCCCCCATAGCCCATTATCAGTCCTAACCCCCATCAACCCACTTCCAGTCCTAATCCCACCAGCCCATTTCCAGTCCTAATCCATCACCCAATTTTTAGTTTAAGCCCCCCCCCCATAGCCCATCACCACTCCTAAACCCCCCCAGCACCCATCACCAATTCTATCCCCCCCAGTTACCATCAACAATCATTACTCCCCCCAGGGCCCATCACCACTCCTTAACCCACAGCGCACATCACATCTCCTTATCCCCCCGCAGCGCCCATCACCACTCCTAAACCCCCCAGCCCAGCCCAGCCAAAATTTAAAATAAAAAAAAGCTGTCTTCTGCCGCTTCCGGGGCCGCCGCGGCAGAATCGAGTGTGCCGCGGGGCCCCCCCTGTGCCTGGCAGAGCCTGCCCTCCAGATCCTGCCTTCCCCGATATCAGTCCCTGTTTCCAGCTTGTCACACGCGCCGGCTTTCAGAGCGCGAAGGGAACTAGTTTCCCTTTCGCGGCTCTGTTAAGCCCGCGGGGGCTGATGGGAACTTCCCATCAGCCCCCGCGGGCTTAACAGAGCAGCGAGGGAGAAACTCTCCCCTCGCGCTCTGAAAGCCGGCGCGTGTGACAAGCTGGAAACAGGGACTGATACCGGGGAAGGCAGGATCTGGAGGGCAGGCTCTGCCAGGCACAGGGGGGGCCCCGCGGCACACTCGATTCTGCCGCGGCGGCCCCGGAAGCGGCAGAAGACAGCTTTTTTTTATTTTTTTAAATGCGGACCTTCCCGCGTGCCAGCTGCAAGGCCTTCGCGTGCCACAGCTGGCACGCGTGCCATAGGTTCGCCATCGCTGGTCTAGACAATTCAAAAAATGCATTCATACTAATCTTCCTGGACATTGCTTCTGCATTTGACAATGTCAATCATATTACATTGATCAAAAGATTGTTACACATAGGAATCTCAGGAGCCTCACTTCAGTGGTTCAGATCTTACCTAGATAATCACATTCAACAGGTACAAGTAAGCACTGAAATTTCCTCAAGTTTCAAACAGGAGCAAGGAATCCCACAAGGTTCTGCCCTATCTGCATTATTATTTAACCTATACATTCAACCAGTATGCAACATAGTCAAGAAGTTCAAAGTAGGATATCACATTTACACCAGTGATAGCATGCTGTATGTACCAATAGATATCACCAATCCTTACCATCAGACACTCTCATCCTGCATCAAAGAAACACAAATCTGGCTAAACTCAGTGAATCTCCGGATAAATTTCAATAAAACCGAAGCACTGTACATAATAAGGAACCTAAATTTCACCCTCCACTCACTTTCCCAACACATGAAATAGACATACCGGTCAAGAATGAAGTGAAATATTTAGGTGTCATTTTAGATCAGGCCCTAAATATGACATCTCATGTAAAACTTATCACAAGAACTATCTATTTCAAACTACGAGCACTGCAATATCTCAGACCTCTACTCGAACCCCACAACTTTAGGTCAGCGGTGCAAGAACTGGTCACACCTCACCTTGACTTTTGCAATGGTGTTCTCCATGGACTGCCAAAAAGACGATTAATCAGCTTCAAATAACACAAAATGTAGCAGCCAGAATCATTTGCAAAGCCCACCCAAACGATCATATCTCACCTATCATGCACATGCTCCACTGGCTCCCTGTCGCAAGCAGAATAAAATTTAAACTACTTATGACCACATTTAAATTACTTAACAACATTTCACCCTCATTCCTGTCCATATTAATACACCCACATTCAGACACAAGAATCAAAAGAGAATGTCACATGAACACCATCAAACCCCCACCAGACTACCGTAAAACTAGGCAAACAACAGAGCGTTTTCATCTGTGACACCCACCCTATAGAACGCCCTCCCAGATACGTTGAGAGCCATCAAAGACCTACAAACATTTAGAAAACAAATCAAAACACACCTATTCATTGAACACTACGGCACTGGCAGAAACACCCCCTCACATACACAAAACTCACAACACTCCTGACTCGCCACATCGCTCACAATGAACAACCAGCCAGCCAAATACTATGTAAAGCTCAGCTCCTTTATATATAGTTAACTAGATACATAGTTGCCAAGTGGATTTAATCCACCCCTGTTTGCCAACCTTACCTATTCCCTATTTCCCTTAATATGTTCAATGTAAAATGGTTCAGTTCTCTGTAAACCGTCCCTGATCTTTGGAAGGGGCGGTATATAAAAACTTTTGAAATAAGTAAATTCTGCTTTATCCTCATCAGCTTCTACATATTCCTCCCCTTCCCTCTTGAGTCTGACAATACCACTTCTGCACTTCGTCCTCTCACTAACATATTTGAAAAATGTCTTGTTCTCCCATTTTATTGCATTGGCTATTTCTTTTTTCTTTTTGCATCTTTAGTTTCCTGACTATTTTTCTAGCTTCTGTAAGTTTTTCCAAATATTGATTCTTGTCTTCCTTTCTCTGTGATCTCTTGTATTTTATGAAGGCCTCCCTCTTTTTCTTCATCTTTTCAGCTACTTGTTTTGAGAACCATAATGGCCTCCTTTTTGTTTTATTTACCTTTCTAACAAAAAGGTTTGTTGCCCTTAAAATATCCCCTTCCAATTTTGTCCATTGGTTTTCTATATCCCCCCAGCTGTTCCCATCTCACTAACGACTCCTTGAGATATTGTCCCATCTAGGCAAAGTTAGTTTTCCTAAAGTCTAAGACTGTTGCTTTTGAATGGATTTTATCAGCCCTAGTCCTAATACTGAACCACACCATCTGGTGATTGCTGGATGCAAGATGATCTCTCACTATAACATTGAAGGGGATGCCAAGGCTGGCACTGATTGGCTGATGAGAGAGTAGGTTTGGCTGGCAGTGGCAAGTGACATTTACCTTTCGCAGGTCATCATTTTTCCTTCTCCATAAGGCATACAGCTGGGGTCCGCAGGCTTGTTAAATTTAATTATCGAAGAAGAGATCGCCCCTGCATTGTCTGCTTCGGTATGTCATTGTCTCTCATCTGCTGTTGATTGATGACTCATGGTTTGCTGCCAAAGCAACTGACAATTCAGTTGCACATTGCTTGAATGTTTTTTTAACTTAATTATACTTTGATCGAACTGCAACTGGGGCTTTGCTGTTTGCCCCTTAAGTCTGCCGCCATAGGCAGCTGCCTAGCACTGGGCCAGGCACTGATACCCAGATATAGTCAAGAGAATATTTTCTGATAGTGTCTGAGAAGTCCTGGGGGTACGCTTACACTTCAGAAGCTTTCCTGATCAGGAGTAGTCATTTGGTCTCTGCTTTGACCTACCTCCTCCACAGGAAAGAAGAGTCTCTGCCAGAGGACCTATCCTCTGATTTTATAATAGAAATAGCTGAGACCATTCTGTTTGCATTGGAAAAGGAAGAACCTAGGCAAGAAAAGTTGGACACTTTCAGTTTCCCGATCCCCTCCCCTAAAGGAAAGTATAACATTAGCCATTCACCAGACTTTTAAGAATGAGCTACTACTATTACTGAGCATTTGTATAGTGCTACAAGACTTACACAGCGCTACACAGACACATGTAAAAGACGGCCCCTGCTCGTCAGATCTTATAATCTAATCAAGACAGACAATACAGTAGCTGTAGAGATGGGATACATCTAGGGGGAATGGTAAGGAAACGCAAAGGAGATCAGGTGAATCAAGATATGAAAGCGGCAGCGAAGCGGTGAGTTTTCAGATGAGAATGCTTGAGAACTCCCCTCCCCCTTGCAACCTGTGAATAAGAACATATGACTCCATGTACAGAGTCTAAAAGGCTCCATCAAATCCACTCTTAGACTAAGTGGACAAGAACCCACTACTCTGTGCTCCTGAGAGGAGCAATCTTAGGAGAAAGGTATTCCAGAATCCTGTGCTCACCTTCTACATAACCTCTTACCAGGTCTTCATAAGCCAGTACACGCAGAACATTTGGCACAATGAAAGTGGTCTTTCAAAATTTCTCAGTTAGGGGAAATACAGTACTTTTTGGTAAAAGTAGACAAGGGTAAGACGTGTGGGGGAAAACTCGTGGTCTGGCCACCTATGATGATTTTGAATTGGCATCTGGAGCTTCTGCCATGTTTGTAGGCGTCGGACCTCGGATACAGCCTTTAAGAAAAACTTTCTGGCATGCTCTGCAAGGGAGATTTATTTATTTAGCCAGTTTTGTATACTCTTTGAGCAATAAGGTCAAGAAAACAGTGGATCAAAGTAAAGACCACTGTGCTGTGAATTCCAATTCAATCCCCACATCATCCAGGAGGTACTGGTGCTGAGGAGATACTTCTATCCTTAATAAAGATCTAGGTTTTTAAGGTAATATAAACTATAAAATTCTTCTGCCGGCAGTCTCTGATTGCCCATCATTTCACACTTCACCCAACACCTTTTCCTCTTCAGATTATCATTAGAATGCTTTTATAATTCATGTATGTAGTCCAGTATTGCCATACGTATTTAAACTAGGAAAAGGGGGTGACGGATGTGGAAGGTCAACATCTGCATGCCACCCCCTGCAAAAGCAGAACAACATCAGAAACAGCCATACTCTTAAACCACACATCAAAAACAAGTGGGAAGAAATGGGCAGAATAAAATCAATGCAAAATACACACAAGCCAGGTAAATGCTGGAAAGCAATGAGCACAAATGCTCGAAGCTTAGCCAAAAAAAATTCCAGACCTGGAAGCCCTAATGGTGGAAACGGATTTGGACATCGTGGCCGTTACGGAAACATGGTTTAATGAATCGCATGATTGGGATATAGCCATAGCTGGCTATAATCTATTCAGAAGAGACAGAGAAAATGGAAAAGGAGGAGGAGTAGCCTTGTATGTCAAAAGCAGTATTAAAGCTACTGAAATGCAGGGAACATGGGGAAAAGAAGAAGCGCTCTGGATTGCATTGGAAAGAGGAGATGGCACTCTCATCCATATTGCTGTAGTCTACAGACCTCCGACTCAAATTGAAGAGAGAGATAATGAATTGATTATAGATATTGCCAAGATAGCAGCAAAGGGGGAAGCGATCATATTAGGTGACTTTAATCTACCTGATGTGGATTGGATTACTCCTTCTGCACATCTGGAAAGAAGCAAAAAAATTGTGGATGCTCTCCAAGATGCATTACTTAGCCAAATGGTGATGGAACCAACCAGGGAAAGCTCAACGCTGGATGTAGTGCTTACCAACAGTGATAACGTGTCGAATGTCTGCGTGAGTGCCCCTGTGAGCAACAGCGACCATCACACGGTGTGGTTTGAGATAAAAGCCATGGTACAGGCCAATCATAGCAAGCTCAAAGTCCTAAACTTCAAAAACACTGACTTCAATAAAATGGCCGAGTACTTAAAGGAGGAGATGACGGGGTGGAAGAAGATAAGGGAAGTGGAATTGCAATGGACTAAACTAAAGGCGGCAATAAAAGGAGCAACAGATAAATATGTAAGAAAAATAAATAAAAACAAGAGGAGAAGGAAACCTATTTGGTTTTCCAAAGAGGTGGCTGCGCAAATAAAGGCAAAAAACACAGCTTTT
The DNA here is from genome assembly GCA_033557465.1 of Ichthyophis bannanicus. Classification (NCBI taxonomy): domain Eukaryota; kingdom Metazoa; phylum Chordata; class Amphibia; order Gymnophiona; family Ichthyophiidae; genus Ichthyophis; species Ichthyophis bannanicus. The sequence goes on from CM066035.1 coordinate 576,287,764, forward strand.
TCAAAATTCAAAAGCTTGCAAACAGAAGAACACAGAAATGAATACAGGATCCAACTCAAAGAGTCTAAAAGAGTAATAAGGATAGCAAAATCAAAGGCAGAAGAAAAAATGGCTAAAGATGTTAAGGGTGGCAACAAAACTTTCTTCAGGTATATTCAGGAAAGGAAGAAGATCAGAGTTGGAATTGCAGGACTCAGAAGTGGACTCGGATGAGAGGAAGGTGATTAGCGGGGTGCCTCAGGGTTCGGTCCTGGGCCCGGCACTGTTCAATATATTTGTGAGTGATATTGCTGAAGGACTGAATGGAAAGGTCTGTCTTTTTGCAGATGACACAAAAATTTGCAACAGAGTGGACTCCCCAGAGGGAGTGGATAACATGAGGAAAGATCTACAAAAGCTGGAAGACTGGTCTAATGCTTGGCAACTACGATTTAATGTGAAAAAGTGCAGTGTCATGCACTTGGGTAGCAGAAATCCAAGGGAAAAGTACACAATAGGGGGTGAGAGGTTGGTATGCACGGTTCAGGAGAAAGACCTTGGTGTGATTATCTCTGATGATCTCAAGGTGGCAAAACAGTGCGACAAGGCGGTGGCAAAAGCCAGGAGGATGTTGGGCTGCATTCAAAGAGGGATTACCAGCAGAAAGGAAGAGGTACTTATGCCACTGTACAAGTCACTGGTGAGGCCTCACTTGGAATACTGTGTTCAGTTTTGGAGGCCATATCTTGCAAAAGATGTAAAAAGACTGGAAACTGTTCAGAGAAAGGCGACCAAAATGATTTGGAGCCTGCGTCAGAGGCCTTATGAGGAGAGACTTGAAGACCTAAATATGTACACTTTGGAGGAGAGGAGGGACAGGGGAGATATGATTCAGACCTTTAAATACTTAAAGAGAAATGATGAACAAACAAACCTCTTCCAAAGACGGGGAAGCTGTAAAACTAGAGGGCATAACATGAAGCTGCAAGGTGGTAAATTGAAAGGCAATGTCAGGAAATATTTCTTCACTGAAAGGGTGGTGGATGCTTGGAATGCCCTCCCGATGGAAGTGGTGAGGGCAAACACGGTGATGGAATTCAAAACGGCATGGGACAAACACAGTGGATCCCTTTACAGCAACAGGATAAAAGCAAAATAAACAGTACCATCTAACTTCTGAACTATCTAGCATCTGAACAAATAAGGGTGTCCTACATGGAGTGGTGGGTTCACCCCTAAACAGAATCAAAAACATGGGGAGGGGTGGCCTGCACAGAGCGACAGGTGCACCTACCCTTGCCATCTTGCTGGGCAGACTAGATGGACCATGTTGGTCTTTATCTGCCGTCACTTACTATGTTACTATGTTACTATGTTCATCTTACCCTGATCTGAAGAAGGGTGTTTTAACTCACAAAAGCAGTCAAAAATATATTTAGTGCAATAACAAGATATCGCCTTTTTGTTTTATGTATTAAGCTTGATTGCTCTGGTGGGCCAGACCCTCGGAATTGGGGGAGGGAGAGGAGCGGAGGAGTAGAAAGGTGCTTTGGGGCAATAGAACTTTTGAGCATTAGAAATGGGAAGTGTGACACAGTTTTCCACTTACCCTGCCTTCTCAGCAGCCCTGGCAGTAGAGGATCACATTTTAAAGTTGGGTTGTGAGAGTTTCAAATAAGCAGCAATCCATATAGTAGCATGCACCTGGCAACAGAAGTTAACCCTTATAACTTCCCATCACCTGCTGATTACTGAATTGGGATCAGAGGAGCCAAGCAGTGAAAAAAAGGTGTCAGTACTGTGTACTGGTGAAAAAAAGCCCTGGTTTTCTGTGAATTTCATGTTTATATTCTCAACCGATACTTAATTGAGCAACACCGATTGCCAGCAACATTCCCTGTACACTGAACTGGAGTCCTCTGCTGCAATTCTGCCATTTGAAGTGAAATGGTACTTACTATCATGGTTTTAGTCATGAGGAGCAGGCAGGTCCCTTGGGAATCCTGCACAACCTGTCTGCTTCTCATAATTGAAACTGCAGTGGTAAAGAAACCACACACACACACCCCCAGCAGGACTCCCATGCAACTTAAAAGGATCATTGGTTGCAAGTGTTTTGGCAAATTCAGTTTAAAATTCTAACAGTAATTTTTTTGAAGGCTAAGCAGTGATGCATTGCAGTATATGATTCTAAAAATGTATAAGCCACTATGTTCATTGAGATCAGATGGTACTCAGCTACTGCACATTCCATGGCTTAAGTAACATTTAATGAAAACCCGCACTTGTACGTATTCCATAGATTTCACTTTTGATAAAGAAAAATATTTTGGTGTAAATCAGTGTAATATAGAAAGTCAAAAATGAATAATCATAAATAAATTCAAAAATTTCCATTCTGCATTCCATAAAGAGTGGAGGAGTGGCCTAGTGGTTGGGGCAAGGTACTTCAGGCCGGAAGGTCGGGGGTTCAAATCCCACTAGAGAACAGCAACCTTGGGCCGGAAGGACTGAGGTTTCTAGTCCCACAGGTGCTCCTTGTGGTCTTGGGCAAGCCACTTAACCCTCCATAGCCCATGTTCCCTGTAAAATAGTTATCTCCAAGTTATAATGCCCTGTTCAATGTAATTTCAGTTTGTTCAATGTAAACCGCACTGATGCAGAATAGCGCGGTTTATAAGAGAATATAATAAATAAATAAATAAATAAAATACAGTCCACATAAATAAGCAAGAGTAGGAATAAACATAATCCACCGCAGACGGTAAGTGAACTAATTCAACTATTAAAAAGTTAAATTAAGAGACTCCAAAAACTATAGCGAACTCCAAAGAGTGTTGTTCCCACATGCTAGTTAATAGCAATCTCAACTCTCCCGTTTACAACGTGTCCAGAATGCAGCTGTCCGTCTATTATCTTGTGCTTCTCGTTACGACCACGTCACTCCCCTACTTTTGCACCATCACTGGTTACCAGTTTCATTTCGTATACAGTATAAGGTCCTCACGTTTGTGCATAGGGTGACTCACACAGGTACCCCTCTTTATCTTGCAGATCTTCTTCATTTCCGCACTCCCCATCGCCTGCTCCGTTCTATCCACGTTAATCGTCTGTCCCTTCCTTCTCCCTCTCAAGCCCACTTGGAGTCTACACGTTCTTCGGCTTTCTATTTTCTGGGTCCTAGGCTTTGGAATTCACTTCCCCCCCCCCCCCCCCCTCCGCGCAGAGCAATCATATCATGCCTTCAAACAGCAACTCAAAACCCATTTGTTTAGTCTGGCATTTGATCTCCCTCCCCCGTCTTTGTCTGCCTCTTCCTCCTTTTGTTGATGTTTTTCTATTTTGCTATGTTTCTATCCTCTGCCTCTTTTCTGTCGCTTTTAATATTTTAATTGGCGTTCTTTTTAACTTTTCTAACAGCCTGTAATGTAATTATTCTTTTAGTTTTGTAAACCGCCCAGACGCTATTGGTATGGGGCGGTATAGAAAGTATTTTAATAAACATAAACATAAACATAGATAATATATAATATGTTCGCCTCATCCATGAATCCTATGCAAAACAAATTTACGGTGCCAATTGTAAATATTAATCCTGGTAAAGCAAATAGCAAGCCACTCATGAATGTAGCAAAATATGACCTTGAGAATATACCACTGGAATTTAAAGGCTGCTTGCAAAATTGATTTGCTGCTTTAGATACAAATGACAGAGCTCCAGAAGAGCTATGGGATGACATCAAGAGGTTTGTATTGGAAAAAAGTGAAAAGTCTCTACAAAAGGTGAAAAGCAAAAACAGCCAAAATGGATGACTGAAGAAACTCTGAAAATTGCTCAAAAAATGCAGGGAAGCTAAAGCCAGAGGAGAAAGATGCAATCAGAGAACTCAACAGAGATTTCCAATATGCAGCAGAAAAGTACTACAATGATGCATGCAAGGAAATAGAATCAGAAACTATGAGAGTTAAAGAAAAATTCTAGTCTCGAATTGGAATGCTACAAGATGCTCAAAGATCCATGTTGAATGATGCCAAGAAGATCAAGAAAAGATGGAAAGAATATACAGAGTCAATATACCATAAAGATCAAGTGGACCAACAGCTGTTTCAACCTGTATCTTATGATCAGGAACCATTGGTGATGAACGAAGAAGTCGAAGCAGCATTGAAAGACTTATCAAAAAACAAAGCACTGTGCATTGATGGCATTCTTATTGAAGTATTACAGCAATTGGATGCAGCTGTTACCATACTTACTACACCCTGCCAGAAAATTTGGAGGACAACATCATGGCCAACTGACTGGAAAAGATCTGTGTTTATGTCAATACTGCATAAAGCTGATCCAACTGACTGTGGAAATTATCACACAGTCGCTCTGATCCCACATGCCAGCAAGATTCTACTCAAGATCACTCAACAGAGACTACAACCATACCTGGCACGAGAACTGCCTGAAGTGCAAGCAGGGTTCAGGAAAGGGCGAGGAACGAGAGGCATCATCGCGGATGTGAGATGGATCCTTGAAAAGACAAGAATACCTAAAGGATATCTATGTGTGTTTTATTGACTACAGCAAGGCTTTTGATTGTGTAAACTATGAGAAACTGTAGGCCACATTAAGAAGCATGGGTATACCAGAACACCTGATAGTTCTCTTACACAACCTTTAATTTGATCAAGAAGCAACAGTTTGAACAGAACAAGGAGAAACAGAATGGTTTAAAATTAGCAAAGATGTTCGACAAGACTGCATACTTTCCCCCTACCTCTTTTAATTTATATGCAGAACAAATCATCAGAGAAGCAGAACTATATGAAGACTGCTGAGGTTTGAAGGTTGATAGAAGACTCATCAACATCCTTCACTATGCTGATGATACCACATAACTGGCTGAAAGTGAAGACGATCTGAAACATTTGCTTCTCAGGATCAAGGAACATAGTCTTAAAATTATCCTGCACCTTAATGTAAAGAAGACAGAGATCCTAACAACTGGAGGAATTAGTAAGATGGAGAAGAAATTGAAAAAGTTGACAACTTTAACCTACTTGAATTAACAATCAATTATGAAATAGCAAGCAGTCAAGAAATCAGAGGATGCATTCCTCTTGGCAGAATGGTTATGAAGGACCTAGACAAGATTCTCAAGAGCAGAGATGTGTCTCTCCATACAAAGATTCAACTTGTCCAAGCCATGATATTTTCGATACGTCATATGGATGCAAAAGTTAGACGGGAAGAAAATCAATACCTTTGAATTATGGTGCTGGCAACGAATACTGTGTATACCATGGACTGCTCAAAGAACAAACCAGTCAGTACTAGAGGAGATCAAACCTAAGCTTTCTTTAAAAGCACAGATGACAAGACTTTGTCTTTCATACTTTGGACACATCATGTGAAGAGAGAGATTGTTAGAGAAAGACATCATGCTTGGCAAGATTGAAAGTCAACGTAAAAGAGGAAGACCAGTAATGAGATGGATTGATACAGTAACAGCAGCTATGTGTGCTACTTTTATCAACAATCACTGAAGACTAAACACTAGGTCAACTGTCCAGAGGGTTGCCATGAGTCGACACTGACTAACAGCACTTATCATCAGCAAAGCATGTGTTATGTTCACACATGTGAATGTTCTAAATCACACCAAAAGCACCATAGATTCTATTACAGGGTATGAACAGCAAGTAGTGGCTATACATACTTACAACATGGGTAAGTGGAGCCGCTAATGCACCCGATCGGTCTTCTCCTTTTAATAGGACACCATGTCTCTGAAAAATAACTACTCGAAAATTATCAGTTTAAAAGGATATAGTGATAAGTTGTTGTTCCATACCTTATACAACTATCCAAAAGCCCTGATCCTTAATGTTAGAAACTGTTGTGTAAAGCTGCAGCCATATTTATTTATTTTATTTATTTATTTATCTTTCTTATATACCGCGCTCTTCAGTATCAGTGCGGTTTACAAATAACAAAATTTGCATCAGAACAAAGGCTCTTTTGCATGCATTGTAACAGGATTTGCAACTTGGGATTGTTATTTAAACCTGATTTCCCACCAAGACTATTTGATTGACAGTAGCCTTAGTAACCACAATTGTGCTATGACTTCATTATTGCCTTGTATATCCTCTGGATCGTTGATCGATGGTCATTAACACCAAAAGTCTCATTCTGTAGTATTTTCTCCATATAATTCTCATTATAAGACCGTAATACTATAGATAAGGATTCCCATCTATGAGGGCATAATTTCCTACTCATCTTCAAAGAAAATTGCTTATATATAACAGATGTTTTCCAAGGATATAAAGATATTAGTTCTCACAAAACCCAGACAGCTCCTCTTAGAGTTGTTTTCTCATAGTTCAAAGTTACACAGTGAAGTGAGGTGGCCCTTCATGACAACACAGGTAGGGGAAGTACAGTGCATGCATGGTTCATGCCTTGTGGAAACTTAGTTTTGAGAGCTTTTTTTTTACCTCTTTTCCCTCTATCCCAAACTTCGTTGATTTCACCCAATCTGTGATGACTGATATTCTGCTGTCCTTTTATAGATAAGCAACTTCACATTCTTCGTAGGTCTGGAAGCCTCATTAATCTTATGGGATTAGAAAGGTTATTGTTGGCATGTTTTCCCCTTAAAATATTTCTTCATTATTGTTTTGCCTATCTGTGTAGACCTTATCTTGCAAACCATTCAATCTGCAGAAATCAAAGTTTCAGGATAGATAGATCTATTACATGTAGAACCCAAAATGCTTTCACAGAAAACTTATGGATTTAGCCATAAATTGGGGGGAAATCATTTTGAATGCAGTAATATGAACGTGCAACATGTGGCATTATCCTATTGTAATAGGTGATAGACGTATCTTGTTACTATTTTGAGTACTGCAGAATAGATAGATTGCATGAACCGCCAAGAAATCAGTACTAGAAGAAAAAGAAAATAAGTGCCTCCTAAGAATTGTGAAATTTTTTCTATCCTTGTTAAATTATCTTGTTATACATAAGAATGTCATTTGCTTATTAATGCTTTTTTCTGTATTTTAGATTCATATTAAGAAAGCAGCAAACTGACCAAGAATCAATTGGAAGAAGATAATTTCTGCAAAAATATACCTAAAAAAATCCCGCACCCTCCCCCCCACCCACCAAGTAACTTGCTACTGTACTGAATATGGAAGTTTGCACCTTATTTGGACTGTTTTGCATTTCACATAGACTCTACCTCTTGTGAAACCTACTGTAGATAAAATTGCATTAAGCTCAGTATTTTAAATCCTTTTGAAAACTGAAGCTAGAAATCAAAATAAATATTCAGAGAATCACTGGCTTTATAACTTTAAATGGCTAAGTTTTCCATATACGTATGGTGGTAGATCTATAAGTGCTAGCAGATGAATAACTTAGCCATCTAAAGTTATATCTGCTATTTGGCTGCACCAGTTATACATTCAAAATTATATGGAGTGTGGCAGAATTTTGCTATTCTCCTTATAATTTTAAGCCCTGCCCCCAGAACACTTCTAATATTGTCTTATTTTGGATGAGTAACTTCGGGCTGTATAGGGACTTATACAGCAAAACGTTTGGCGCTTCACAGGCAGGAAATTGTTTTTGATTAAAGACATTTTTAAAAACTTATGCAGTCAGCAGCATATGTTAACTGCATAAGTCCTTTTCAGTATCGGACCAGCCAAGTGGAGTTCCCACTCTCTCTCCCACTCCCCTCCCCCAGAAAGTTTCACAGTCTAGTGAGGGTCGTAGCACCCATTCATTCACCCTGTACTATGTTTGATATGTGAATGATAAAGTTGTACATTTTATTTTAAAGATGTAAAACCTATAATTATTGCTAAAACATTTTATGAAGAGGGCGTTTTGAAATGTCATTTATTTTGCAATTTTACTACCCTCTATAATAGATTATCAGGGATATAGATATATATGTATATAAGTATATACACACAAAGGTTATTTATTAAAATGATTTAAAATGCATATTTTTATGCAGCAAAGTTTTAAACTGAATTTTCCTATGATCCTTTTTAGTTTGTTACCTTTCTATATAGTTTGTTGGCTTAGAAATACTAGTATTAGAAATCATAAATTATCATGTTTTAATACACTGCCACTGTATACTCAGATATGGTTTTCAGAAGGACTTTTGTAGTATTAAAGAACACTGTTTTATAAGGCATAGGCAAAATATGCCTTGTATTTTGGGAGTTTAAGGAACATTATCCTGCTCTGCTGTACTTGGCAACATCGTCACCGATGAAGACACATGAAAACTTTTTAAACAATAACGTGAAGTGCTTACATTTAGAATACATTTTGAAAAAGTATGTAAGTAGTTAGATATTAAGATGTGTTTCAATGATTCTACATTTGCAGTTGGCACCTAAAATGTCAATACCTTGTAATAAATTTTTAAATACGATCTTAGATCTCCTCTATTGAGAGCATTTTCCAATGTGCTCTTTTGTTCAATGATTCTATTATTCTTACAGCTAAACATGCAGGAGCAGTGTAAAGGGCATTTTTACATTAACAGCAATGTTCTCCACCTTGGATCAATAGCATCTTTTCATCACTGCCTGTGGGTGTTGCTTCCAAGTCCCTTTTTCTCTGCATAATGCTCCAAACGTGCTTTAATGTTGTCAGAACTGTTTTTTATGCCACAGCCCTATATTTCTGAACTGTCTAGAGGCCTGGTAACTTTCCATATGTATTCTCATAAAAGGCAGCACTTGTTTTTAAAGCAGCAGCTAGTGTGAGTTCCTAATCTGTATCCTGTAAATGTTCTCCTCTTTCAAGTGTTGCATTGCATTCTCTGGTTAAATTTTCCTTTTCCAATTTTTTTCCCTATTAGAAGGAAGAATTGTGTTTGTCCAGATAACCTTTCCTGTTGAATCATATGTAATGTGTATCATTTTGTTCTTATATTAATTGTGATAGTTTTTTCTGTTCTTTTTAAATGTGGTTTTAATGTAAAAACTGCTAATAGGAAGATGATGAATTCTGGTTAGACAAGTGATAGGTAGTCAGCCTTTGGTTTTCAGTATGAATTTTCTGTTCAGCAGAAATTTTACAGTTTGTTAATTGGAAGGGGTCAGGCTGCTAAGTAAGAGTATTTTTGCCCTTATTTGGCAGCCTGACCCCTAACGGTGGTGCCACAAGTGTATTGCTAGGGGGTCATAGGTGCCATTTGGAAAGCCAGGGTTGGCTGAGCAGGAGTGACTGGGGGTTGTTTCTGTTCCCATTAGACATCAGGGACCCTGGTAAAAGCCAGAGATATGATCTGTGGATAAGGGAGGGGGGTGTCATGAACATGGTTCTGTAATGCCGTGGGAGGGAGGAGTCATGGACATTTTTGCCCTTATTTGGCAGCCTGATGCCTAAGCAGTAGTACTATGAGAGTCCATTTTGAAACCCAGGGTCAGATCAGCAGGATTGAATGGGGATCACTTCTATTCCCCGATTAAGAACCAGGAATGGGGGGAGGAACTTGCTGTGGGGCTCATGGGGGGCATCAGACGCCATAGGGGATGCTGGGGGAGTTATTGGAGGGGGCTGACTTTGAAATTTACACCTGCTCCTTCAAGCAGTCATTTATTCATGAAACAGGGCAGCTGTAAATGCCGATATCTAGCTTTTTGTATATCGATGTGGATTTCCCTTGTAAAACGGGAATGCACATCAACATTGTAGGGCTGCCCAAACTACTCCCTCTCCATACCCTATCCACATATCGTTGCTATCTAGATGTGGTGCAGTTTTTCATGGTAAATAGAGCTTTCTGAAATTGTTTTTTTATATAGGCAATTTACATGTGCAAATACCACTATTTACACATGGGGATGTTTCTAAAATAAACCTGTGCTGTGTATTATGTACCATGCTATATAATCAAGGGCTTCCCAAACTTGTCAAAGGCACCTAGCAACTTACTGAGTTTTCAGGATACCTACAATGAATATGCGTACATGACAGATGTGTACAGGTTTATCTCATATGTACATATTGTGGCTATCCTGAAAGCCTTTTGGCTGTGAAGTCCTCAAGACACGTGTGGAAGTTCTGATATATTTAGTTTTAAAATCCTAATAATATCTTGTGTTCAAGTGTTTGTGATTGATGCTGCTGACTAATCATAGTCTCTTTGATTTGGGGTTCATAGCTGTACAAATAACCATATGGGGTGTGAGAGCCTTGGTTTTTTGGTATTAATATTAACTTCTGAAATATTAAGTGATTTGACAACTACAGGAGCTTACATTTGCTGTAGTCATTAAACTTCTGAGGTATGTATGCTAGCTCAAAAACATGACCTGCCTGTCTAAAAACATCAGACATTAGTTCTCATTTTCACTCTGGATATGCATTTTCATTTGAGTTTTGTTTCATTTTAATGCACGCTATCTCATGATAGTGCATGCTAAAATGGAACAAAACTCATGGAAATAAGAAAAAAATATAATAAAATAAAAAAAGAAACAAATTAAAAATTTTCTCTTGCTCACCTCTAATTTTTACTCCCTAACCCACTATGAGTAAATGTTGGACCTACTGTATATGCTGAAAGTGAGATCTGCAAGAATGTGTTCCTGAAATATTTCTGTGCAATTCCAGGAAGACTGTAGATGCTTGATAGACTAGGTGAGGTATAGTAATGCACAGTCGAACAAGCCAGTTTTATGTCTGCAATAAATTATCTGGAAACATCCCGACATTAAGTCAATTTCAGTAGTTTTTATGGAGGATTTTGGCCCCAATATATTAACATTAAAGATATTAAATAATTATAACAATAGATATATGTAAAGCTTCATCAGATTCTGTGCATTATTTAGCTGGAACCTGTAGATCTATGCTTCTCAACCTTTATTTTGTAGCACACTTTTGAATTTGTTCTGTGCTTGTGGAATTCAAAGCAAATTTTGCAGTCCTTGCAGTTTCATAACAAATTATAAGATCGTACACAGTACACGCCTACAATCTTCTCTTATCTGTCTTTCCTATTCCTCTCTCATCCCCCCATCCTCTGCCATCGTCTATGTGTGATCTCTCATCTCACTTGTACCTATATAATCTCTCTTAACCTTTACCAATCCTCCTTGGTCTCTTTCTTTCAAGCACCCCTGGTCTCTTCCCTCTCACCATGTATGTTCTTCCTCTTCACATCTCTCTCCTAGCCTAAGTTCCTTTCTCTCTCAACCCACCCATGCAACAGATATTAAGAAGAAATCTCTTCACTCTGAAGCTTATGTCGTGGACACTATCAGTAATACATATTAATCTATAGCAGTGCTTCTCTCCCAGTGGATAACAGGAGGAGAATGGCACTTCTTACCTGCATCTTCATCCTCAGCCAGCTTCACTCTGAGGTTTGATCGCAGAACGCCACTGGTCTTGCAAAACTGCATGGCCTCTTTTGTTCAAGCCTCAGAATGAAGGGTGTAGACATGATGTGAAGTGCTGATCTCCAGGAACAAGCAGGAATGAGTCTTCACATATGGGTATCGTCAGTACCGACGGAGCCTGCGCGGGAACGCTCCCCAGCGTCCAGTAAGAAAGCTTTTGGGAGCATCCCACAGCGCCTGTGCGCTGCCTTCCCGCCTTTCCCAACCGCCTCTCTCCAGTTCTTCTTTTCCGCGGAGCCAGCAGGTCGTGTTCCTGTCACCGCAGAAGAATTCTTTATTTTTTTCTTTATTTTTCTGTGTTGCATCTGCCTTCTTCGACGTCAGACCGGTAGAGCCGGTCTTTTCTTTTCTTTCTTACAAAAAAAAAAACCAAAAACTTTTCTTTCTTCAACTGTGCATTTGTGGTTTGGGCCTTAGGCCTGAACATTTTTCTCCTCATGGAGAAGCCCGCTTCCAGGTTTAAAAAGTGCACGACGTATGGCGGTACTATTTCTGTCACCGACACCCATGATTGGTGTCTAAAATGTTTGGGTCCCGACCATTCCATCACGGATTGTGTGTCCTGTACCATGATGTCTAAAAGAGGTCATAAGAACATAAGATATGCCATACTGGGTCAGACCAAGGTCCATCAAGCCCAGTATTCTGTTTCCAACAGTGGCCAATCTAGGTCATATGTTCCTAGCAGTTTCCCCAAGGGACACAGGTTCCACAATGCTTGTATTGGTTCAAGCATTGATATCCTGGGTCCCTTCTTAATAATGGTTTATGGACCTTTCCTCTAGGAACTTGTCCAAACCTTTTTTAAACCCAGCTACACTAACAGCCTTTACTACATCCTCCGGTAACAAATTCCAGAGTTTGATTACACGTTGAGTGAAAAAATATTTTCTTTTATTAGTCTTAAATAGTTTACCCTGTAGCTTCATTGCATGTCCCCTAGTCTTTCTATATTCTGATAAGGTAAACAATCGATCTACGTTTACCCGTTCCACTCCGTTCATTAATTTATAGACTTCTATCATATCTCCTCTCAGCCGTCTCTTTTCCAGGTTAAAGAGCCCTAACCTTTTTAGCCTTTCTTCATAGGAGTATCCTTCCATCCCCTTTACCATTTTGGTGGCTCTTCTCTGAACCTTTTCTAAAATCGCTATATCCTTTTTAAGATACGGCGACCAGAATTGCACACAATATTCAAGGTGCGGTCTCACCATGGAACGATATAGAGGCATTATAATATCTTTTGTTTTATTTTCCATTCCTTTCCTTATCATACCTAGCATTCTATTTGCTCTCTTGGCCGCTGCTGCACACTGGGCCGAGGGTTTTAACATGGTATCCACAATGACGCCTAAATCTTTTTCCTGGGTGGTGGTTCCTAATGTGGAACCTTGCATCGTGTAACCATAGTTTGGGTTGTTCTTCCCTAGGTGCATAACCTTGCACTTGTCCACATTAAATTTCATCTGCCATTTTGATGCCCAGTCTTCCAATTTATCAAGATCCTCTTGCAATTTTCCACAATCCTCTTGGATTTTAACAACTTTAAATAGTTTTGTGTCATCCGCAAATTTGATAACCTCACTCGTTATTCCACTTTCCAGGTCATTTATGAATATGTCAAACAGCGGACCCAGCACAGATCCCTGGGGTACACCACTATTCACCTTTCTCCATTGGGAAAATTGGCCATTTAGCCCTACCCTCTGCTTTCTATCTTTTAACCAGTTCCTGATCCACAATAGTACACTGCCTCCTATCCCATGACTCTTTAGTTTTGCCAAAAGTCTCTGATGAGGGACCTTGTCAAAGGCTTTCTGAAAGTCCAGACACACAATATCAACCGACTCACCTTTGTCCACCTGATTATTCACTCCTTCAAAAAAACATAACAGATTAGTAAGACAAGATCTTCCTTGTCTAAAGCCATGTTGTCTATCTCCCATTAGGTCATGACTATCTACATGCTGAGTAATTTTATTCTTTATGATAGTTTCTACCATTTTTCCCGGTACTGATGTCAGGCTCACCGGTCTGTAGTTTCCCGGATCACCCCTGGAACCCTTTTTAAAAATTGGCGTTACATTGGCGATCCTCCAATCTTCAGGTATTAGAGATGATTTTAATGATAGTTCACAGATTACTAATAGCAGGTCTGCAATCTCGTATTTCAGTTCTTTCAACACCCTTGGATGTATACCATCCAGCCCAGGTGATTAGTTACTCTTCAGCTTATCTAATAGTTGTAATACCTCTTCCCGATGTATCGATATTTCCTTCAATTCTTCCGCACCTTTAAATGCCACTTCAGTCATGGGTAACATGGGTCGGCAGAACCAAGCAGCCAAGCTCAGTACCCTGTTTCCCTCTGATGCAGCCTCGGTGGCATCGACGTCTTCCAGGGCTTCTTCTGCCTCCCATGGATCTCATGTAACCAAACATAAATCTAGCCGGTCCTCGAAGGGCAAATCTCCCTCTAAGCATCGAGATGCCTCCGGGCTTGTCATCGAGGATTCCGCACCGGCAAAATTACCCCGGCGGGAAGTTCCGGCTTCCAAAGCATCATCTATGGGGTCACAGGTTGACATCGATGGCTTGGCCTCGACCGATCACCTGTTGCCGTGTTCTGGGGTACCGGTGGCCTCCACCGGTACCGACATCCAGACTCTGGTGGCGTCGATGGATCAGAAAATTCTGTCCATGCAGCGCATCCTAATGGCGTTTATGCAGGCTTCGACGCCTTTGGTACCGCAACAATCTCCGTTGCCGGTACCGACTCTGGCACCGGCATCGTTCCCGGTGCCGGTACCGATTGCATCGACATCGGCTTCGGTGTCGACTGCAACGGTACCCTGTCCTATGATGCCCATCGGTACCGAACCGGTACCGCTTACACTCGATGTCGATCCCACTCAGTACGCGTATCGGGCTTTACAGGAGCATCCAGACAGGCGATACTTCGATTCCTCCGAAGACTCTGATGAGTCGGAGGCTTCTGTCGATGCACCGGTACTTCTTCCTCAGGAGTCTGCTTCTCCAAAACGAAGAATGTCTCCTCCAGAAGACTTGTCTTTTCAAGACTTCATCAGGGAAGTGGCTAGGGGCCTCTCCATTACAGTGGCCTCTGAGTCAGAGCCTAGAGCCAAGCAATTAGATATTCTGCAGTATCCTAAGGCTCCTAAGGAAGCAGCTACCTTACCTATTCATGAGATTCTTTATGATCTCATGTTGGGCATGTGGGAGACTCCTCTCACCACCTCTCGTCATTCTCGTAGGTTAGACACCATGTACCGTGTCCCTCCCTGTCCTGGCTTTCATAAGACTCAGCTTCCTCACCACTCTATTGTGGTTGAGTCTGCTATGAAGAAAATAAAGAGTGCAAAGAGACACTCATCTAACTCTCCAGGACGTGAATGTAGGACTCCAGATGCTTTTGGTCGAAGGATTTTCCAGGCCAATATGCTTGCTGCCAGAATCAACTCCTATAGTCTCTATATGGGGATGTTTCTAAAAGAAGTCACAGATCATCTGCAGACTTTAGCTCCTTTTATTTCAGAAGATAGAAGGCAGGAATTTCTCACTTGGCTCAAACATGCCCAAGATGTTTCCAAATTCTCCAACCGTGCAGCCTTTGACTCTTTTGAGTGTGTAAGCAGAGCCACGGCTATTGCCATAGGTGCACGCAGAATTTCTTGGTTACAAGCCTCTGATTTGGAACTCTGGGTCCAAGATGAGTTCGGAAACCTTCCCTGTACAGGTGAAAACCTGTTTGGCAGGGATTGGCAAGCAAAGGCCACTCAGATGGATGCTGAGAACTCTGCTTTGGATCGACTTTCAAAGTCTACCTCTGCTCCTGTTAAGAAAAGATTGTTCAAAAAGACATCTTTTTCTAAAAAGGGAAGATATTATCCTTCTCATGGGCAGACATCTTCTGCAGGTCGTTTTCCTGCAAAGCGTCAGCAACCACCTAAACAGGCCAAGTCAAAGGCTGCCAGGCCTACCACAGCCCAGCAGCCTCAACCTCCTCAGGGCCTTTGACTTGCAACTAGAGAATTTAGCCTTTCTAGCTCTGGAAAAACCAGAGCCCCTCACCATTCCAGGAAGGTTGACTTACTTTGCTTCCAGATGGGAGCAAATCACAGCAGAGCAATGGACCCTCTCCATCATAAGGGAAGGGTACAAGCTTCACTTCTTAAACCTTCCTCCTCACACCATGATGAAACAGTTCAATTTTCCAACATCTCTCCTCACCCTTCTAGGTCAGGAGATTGCTACCCTTCTTGCCCAAGGGGCAATAGAAGAAGTACCTCTTCTTCAACAGGGCTCAGGGTTCTACTCCCCTTATTTTCTTATCCCAAAGAAAACAGGGGGCTACAGACCCATATTAGATCTCAGAGAATTGAACAAATTTCTATTCAAGGAGAAATTCAAAATGATCTCTCTAGGGACTCTGTTTCCATACCTTCAGAGTCAGGACTGGCTTTGTTCTGTAGATCTCAAGGATGCGTACGCACATGTCCTCATCCATTCAACACACAGAAGGTTCCTTCGGTTCCTATTTCAAGGAAAGCACTACCAATACAGGGTGCTTCCTTTCGGTCTGGCCTCTGCACCAAGAGTGTTCACGAAATGCATGGCAGTAGTAGCTGCATTTCTCCACACTCTAGAAATATTCGTATTCCCATATCTGGACGACTGGCTCATTCGAGCCCCATCCCAGTCAGAGGCCCAGACTTGTCTAACCTGCACAATGCGTATCCTTCAGTATTTGGGACTAGTGATAAACATCCCAAAATCCAATCTCACCCCTACTCAGTCTCTGGAGTTCATAGGGGCCTTGCTGGATACCACAACTGCAAGGGCCTATCTTCCTCAGGCCCGTCGCCTTCGTCTGGTGCAGTTAGCCTCCCAGATTCAGTTAAAGTCCCAATTAACTGCTCGAGAGATGTTACAACTATTAGGCCACATGGCATCCACCGTGCATGTGGTTCCATATGCTCGCCTTCACATGAGGGCAGCTCAATGGACTTTGTCCACCCAATGGACTCAGGCATCAGGTTGCCTGTCAGACAAAATAGCAAACTCCAGTCACCTTTTTTGGTCTCTCCAGTGGTGGAAGTCCTCTCAAAACCTGTTGCTGGGATCCCCTTTTCAGCAACCGCTACCCCAAGCAACTCTCACAACAGATGCTTCTCCAAGGGGTTGGGGAGCTCATCTACAAGATCTCTCCACCCAGGGCATCTGGTCTCCACAGGAGACTTCTCTGCATATCAATCTATTGGAACTCAGAGCAATATTCTTAGCTCTCAGAGTGTTCCATACCCTGCTCAGCTACAGGACAGTCCTCATCCATACGGACAACCAATTAGCCATGTTCTATGTGAACAAGCAGGGCAGAACTGGCTCTCTGTCGCTTTGCAACGAAGCTTTGCGAATGTGAGCCTTCGCCAGAGAGCATCACATCCATCTTCTGGCAGTATACCTTCCAGGCGTTCAAAACTCTTGGGCGGACAGACTCAGTCGAGTTTTGTTTCCACACGAGTGGTCCCTCCACACGGACCAAGTAGCCAGGATTTTTCAAATTTGGGGAACCCCGGACATAGACCTCTTTGCAAGTCCGTGGAATGCCAAACTTCCCCGGTTCTGTTCCAGAATTCCGTGTCAGGGAGTTCAGGCCAAGGATGCCTTCCTCCTTCACTGGGGTCAAGACTTCCTTTATGCCTTTCCACCAATTCCCCTAATTCCCAAAACACTATTCAAGCTTCAGAGAGACCGAGGGACCATGATCCTCATAGCACCACATTGGCCACGCCAAGTGTGGTAACCTCTACTTCTGCATCTCTCTCAAGCTCCCTCCCTGGACTTGGGCTCTGCACCAGACCTTCTATCCCAGGAAGAGGGAACATTATGGCACCCAAACCCCCAGTCGCTCCATCTCAGGGCTTGGTTGCTGAGGGCTTAGACCTTCAAGATTTTCGTCTCTCTCAGCAAGTCAGAGATGTTATTCATGCCTCTAGAAAGCCTTCTACTAGACGTTCCTATGCTTTCAAATGGAAAAGATTTACCATTTGGTGTTCAGAGAAGGGTCTAAACCCTCTTGCAATACCTTTGAATTCTCTACTAGAGTATCTCCTGCATCTATCCCATGCAGGCCTGAAAACGAATTCAGTAAGAGTCCATTTGAGTGATATTGCAGCGTCCCTCAAGCCTCTCAATGGACAACCTATTTCCTCTCACCCTCTTATAGCAAGATTCATGAGAGGCCTTCTTTTAACTAAACCTCCCATTAGACCACCTCCAGTGGCATGGGACTTAAACCTGGTTCTTGGCCAGCTTATGAAGCCACCCTTTGAACCTTTAGCCACCACCTCCTTGAAATTTCTTTCTTGGAAAGTTGTTTTTCTCATTGCAGTCACCTCAGCATGCCGCATCAGTGAGTTGCAAGCTTTGGTGGCTAATCCACCTTATACAGGGTTCCATCATGATAAGGTAGTCCTCAGGACCAATCCACACTTTATGCCTAAAGTGGTCTCGCCTTTTCATCTGAACCAGGAGGTATATTTACCTGTCTTTTTTCCAGGACCTCATGCATCAAATGCAGAGAGGAATCTTCATACCTTGGATTGTAAGAGAGCTCTCGCTTTCTACTTACAAAGAGCACAGCAACATAGAAAGTCTTCTCAACTCTTTGTTGCTTTTGATCCTTCTCATTTAGGACTTCCAGTCTCCAAGAGAACACTGTCCAGCTGGATTGCTCAGTGTATTTCTTTCGCCTACCAGAGTAGGAACATTTCTCTGGAGGGCCATGTCACAGCTCACAATGTGAGAACCATGGCAGCCTCAATGGCTCATCTAAACTCTGTGTCCATCGACCAAATCTGTCGAGCGGCCACCTGGGCCTCGGTTCATACCTTCACAGCCCATTACTGTTTGGACAAGGACCCCCGCCGGGATGCCTCGTTTGGTCAGGCTGTCCTCAAACACCTGTTCCATTCCTAATCAACTCCTACCCACCTACCCTGGTCGGATGCCAGAGATCCATGGGGGGAAGTGGAGCCCTCTGCAAGGGCACACAACCATGGGGTCTCTCCCTGGCATCTGCAGCTAGGGAGTCCCCATATGTGAAGACTCATTCCTGCTTGTTCCTGGTGATAGCACAGTTACTTACCTGTAACAGGTGATCTCTGGGAACAGCAGGAATAAGTCTTCACAACCCACCCACCTCCCCTAGGAGTTGTATCTCTCTATCTATCTTTCCTTTCCTCTCTCTCTTTGTCTCAGCTTTAAAACTCGAACTGGAGAGAGGCGGTTGGGAAAGGCGGGAAGGCAGCGCGCAGGCGCTGTGGGATGCTCCCAAAAGCTTTCTTACTGGACGCTGGGGAGCGTTCCCACGCAGGCTCCGTCAGTACCGACGATACCCATATGTGAAGACTTATTCCTGCTGTTCCCAGAGATCACCTGTTACAGGTAAGTAACTGTGTTTTTTCCTCCTGCCAGCCATTAGGTGAGAAGTTCTACTATAGATTCAGAACATATTAATGACAGTGTCTGCAATATAACATGCTTCTTACTGATGATTTCCTTTCTTAATAGTTGTCTCAATTCTTTGCAGGTTTTCTGTAGCCCCAAAACAATATAATGTTGTACAGACAACCTATTGCTAGATATTGTGTTGCAAACATAATAAGGCAGTCCAGTTTTAGTGAAAAAGGAATTGCAACCTTGTTTGCCCACAACAGGTGTACAGTACATCTAATAATAATGTTCATAAACTATGAATTGTTGCTTTAACAAGAATGTATTAGTAGGGGTGTTCTATTGAAATGTTACTGCCTATGCAATTTCGTTTAGGGGGAAAGATTTGGAATCCACTGTGGGGATTTGAACATTCTATAGAGAAATGCAGGAGTAGAGGAGTAGCCTAGTGGTTAGAACACTGGGTTGGTAACCAAGCAACCAGGGTTCAGTTCCCACTAGCACTCCTTGTGGCCTTGGGCAAGTCACTTAATCCTCCATTGCCTTGGAAGAAAGGCCTGGCAATCTACTTCCGGTGACACTGCCAAGAAAACCCAGGAGCTTCTGGGTCACCAGGAGTCAGGACTGACTCAAAGGCACACATTGCATAGAGAAATGCAGAGTATGAAAATGATCATCTTTTGTACTGTGTAACATGGTATATAGATGCACAGTCATTGATAGGTGGGGTCTATTTAATATCTACTATCAGGCAACTATAAAAAAGTAGATCTGTGTGAATTGTTTTTACAAATTCACATCCATTATTCATACTTCACAAAATCCATGTTTTTCTTTTTTCTAGAAAAAAGTGTCATTGCTGTTTAGCATCTCTTGCTGATCTTATGCAAAGAAGGATTCCATGTGTAATCTAGGAAACTATAGACCAGCAAGCCTCACATTGCTGGCAGATAAAAATAATAGAAGCTATACTGAAGAGCAGAAATACAGGGTATATGGATAAAAATTGCCTAATGGAGTAGAGCTAAAGTGATTTAGCAAAGCAAAATCTTGCCTTTCCAATCCATTAGAATTCTTTGAAAATGCAAATAAACATGTAGACAGAGGTGAGCTGGTTGATTATAGTATATCTAGAATTTCAGATGACATTTGATAGGAAAAAGAGAGTTGGACTAAATGGTACATTTTCCTAGACAGTTGAATAGAGGAATGCCCAAGAAATCTATAATGGAAATAGAGCTGTTCAACATCTACATAAAAAATTTGGAAAATTTGGAGTGGAGGAGTGGCCTAGTGGTTGGGGCAAGGTACTTCAGGCTGGAAGGTCGGGGGTTCAAATCCCACTAGAGGACAGCAACCTTGGGCCGGAAGGACTGGGGTTTCTAGTCCCACAGGTGCTCCTTGTGGTCTTGGGCAAGCCACTTAACCCTCCATAGCCCATGTTCCCTGTAAAATAGTTATCTCCAGGTTATAATGCCCTGTTTAATGTAATTTCAGTTTGTTCAATGTAAACCGCACTGATGCAGAATAGCACGGTATGTAAGAGAATATAAATAAAAGGCAACAGCGAATGAGGTGAACAAATTTACAGCTAAAACTAAATTCACAGCTCTTAAAACATAAATGGATTGTGAGGAACTGCAGGAGCTTGCCAAATTGGAAACTGGGCATCTTAAGTGACAGATAGAATTTAATGTGCTTAAGTGCAAAGTGCTGCTCACAGTGGGAGATAATCCTACCTATAGGTACACTGCTGGGTTCCATGTTAGGAACCACCACTCACGAAAAGGATCTTGGAGACGTTTGGACAAAAAGTTGAAGTCTTCTGCTCTGTGTATGTCAGCAATCAAAAAAATAAATAGAATATTGGGAAGTATTTGGAAAAGAATGAAGAATAAAACAGGGAATTATTATTGATGCCTACATCAATCCATGGTATGACCACAGCTTGAGTATTGTGTGTAGTTTCTTTGCCCCACCTCAAAAAAATATATATATAGAACTAGAAGGTGCAGAAATTGCAACCAAAATGATAAAAGAGATAGAATGGCTTCCCTACAAAGAGTTGGGACTTTTTGGAGATAACTGAGAGGTGATAATGAGTAGAGGTTTTTTAAAATAATGAGTAAGGCATAACAGGTAAATAGGGAATGCTAATTTATCTTTTCACACAGCTCTAAAAATAGGGGACACTCCGAAATTAGGAAGTAGCAGATTAAACAGATAAGAGAAAGTAATTTTTCACTTAAAACACAATCACGTGGTGAACTTTGTTACAGGAGGATATGGTCAAAGCATCTTGTATAACTGACTTTAAAAGGGGCTTGGACAAGTTCCTGGAGGAAATGTGCACAAACACTTATTAGGTGTGTAGGCTTTGGAAAATCACCACTCAGCCCTGGGAGTGAACAACAAAGTAATGAATGCACTACTCTTTGTGAGCTTGTAGGTACTTGTGTTCCAGACTGGCAATTGTCTGGGAGGATTTGGGGCCTTTGTTCTGACCCAGCTTGGCACACCTTATGTTGATGATGTGTTAAGTACGTAAATGTTTTCATGAAACGATTCAAATGTTTTCTTAAAGATTTGTGGTTTATTCTAGAAATTGAACTGGGAAACTTACTTTCTCAAGTTTTAAACTAATTTGAAAGGTGACATAATTTAGGGTACTGGTGAAATGAGAACTTAAAAAGTGTTCTAAGGGCATATCATTTGAATGGCTTACTTCGGTGCAAAACAGGTTGCTGCTTCTTAGAAATACTTAGTATTATGGGTCCTTGGCTTAAGAAAACAGAGCAGAGATGTTACGAATATTAGCGCTAGAGAATTCATGTGAGTGCAGTATGACTTAATTGAACTAAGAGAATCCAGGGTAAAATAAAAAGGAACTATAGCTAACTTTTCACTGGTTGAAATATATTTTTATTTATGGGTTTTCACTCGAGTTAAATGCTGACTCGTTTAGTATTTCCTATTTTTTTGGGATGGATTTCATGCCAGCCTTAAAGCAATAGGACCAGCTAGATTATTTCAAATTTAAACTTGTGTGTTTCATTTCTTCCTCTTTTGGTCTTTATGTTTATGTTTATTTCATTTGCTATACTGCCCTTTATAACATCAGGGCGGTGTACAATTACTAAGGCAATACAGGGGGCCACAGACCGGAAAAAGAAAAAGGAACTACAATATATGACAGGAAAGAGAAAGCAGGTGAGCCGGCAAGACAGGAGAGACACCAGTTATATAGGATCACACATTGGGTGTTGGGAGATAAAAGGCAGAGGAAAACAAGTAGGTTTTGAGAAGTGATTTAAATTTGATATAGTTCTGTTCAAGCCTGAGGAAGGTAACATAGTATATGACGGCAGATAAAGACCAGCATGGTCCATCTAGTCTGCCCAGCAAGGCAGCAGGAGTAGGTGCACTTGCCGCTCCTTGCAGGTCACCTCTCCCCATGCCTTTGTTTAGGGGTATACCCACCGCTCTGTGTAGGTCACCCCTATTTGTTCAGATATAAGAGATAGTTATGCTTATTTTGATTTTATCCTGTTGCTATAAAGGGATCCACTATGTTTGTCCCATGCCATTTTGAATTCTGTCACTGTGTTTGCCCCCACCACTTCCATGGGAGGGCATTCCAAGCATCCACCACCCTGGGAGTGAATTCCACAGGCCTAGACCAAGAAAAAAGAAAGCTGAATGGCGGGTGGACTGTAGGTGACCACGGGCAGGAGAGGGGAGGTGCCAATGGTTAACATGTGCTGAGCAAAGGTGACGGCTGGGAGTATGGAATTGAAAGAGGTCTGCCAGATATTGCGGGGTAAGAGTGTAGATAGTCTAATGAACCATGGTAAGGACTTTGTGCTGAATGCGGGATTCCAGAGGAAGCCAGTGGAGCTGGAGAAGAAGAGGTGTAACATGTTAACGCCAAGTGGAGAGGGTGATGATACAAGCTGCTGTATTTTGGACAAGCTGGAGTCTATGGAGCTGACTACAAGAGGTGCCGGCGAGCACAGAATTGCAGAAGTCCAAACAGGATATAACCAGAGATAGCAAGAGAGTGGTCAGGGCTTGGGGCATGAGGAAAGGGCAGATAGCACGCACTCGGCGAAGATAGAAATGGACTTCCTCATGAGTTGGGAGACATGGTCTTTAAAGGAGAGATCAGAGTCGAGGAGGACCCCTAGGTAGCGAAGAGAAGACACTAAAGGGATGGGAGAAGCAGCAATTTGTAGGGCTGTGGAGGGAGGAGTGATTCCATGGGTGAGCCAGATAGCTAAGGTTTTTGCCAGGTTAAGGTGAAGACAATTTGCAGTGAGCCGTTCGGCAGCTGAGGCGAGACAGGTGTTGAGGGGGGAGAGGTCCGGCTGCAATGGGCTGGTATAAAGGAGAAGGATATCATCTGCGTAATAAGCTGAAATTTCAGATTGTTGAATAAGAAGAATAAGTGGAGCCACAAAGACATTAAATAGGAGTGGTGCCAAGTCTGAACCTTGGAGGATGCCGCAGGGAAAGGGAAAAGAGCCAGATGAGAGAGAGGGGTTGGTGCTAGAGATGACCTTACATCAGTGGTTCTCAACCTTTTTTGTACCGTGACCCCTTTTACCATTGGTCAACTTGTGGTGACTCCCAATGATAAAATCAAATGCGTCTCTCTTCCTTTACCGTTAACGCATTGTCACTGTAATCATTTGTTGAATTATTAATATATTATAGGCCTTTGCAATATGTTTTTATTTATAAAATTTACTTATTTAAACCACAATAATTAATCACAATAACAAGTAACAATATTTGATTTCAAAATTATGATGATTTTGTAGTCAAATCACTAATATGAAATAAAATTATTTTTTCTACCTTTGTTGTCTGACCAATTTATTCTCTGATCATGCTGGTCCCGATCTGAGGCTTCTGTCTTTCCTGTCTTCTCTTAGCTCTCTTTCTGTGGTCTATGGTCCATCTGCCATTTCTTATCTCTTCTTTCATTTTCTTCACTTCTTTCCATCAGCCTATTTCCAGTCCTAGTAACCCTCCCCAGTATCAGCCCCTTTCCAGTCCTCACTCTCAGTACCTTCCAATGTCAACTTGCATTCCCATGACTGCCACTGGTATCCATTCCCTTCCAGTCCCCCTCCTTCCCTACTGACCAGTCCCTTCTAGTACAAATACCATGGCAGCCCCTCTCAGATCCACTCCCTTCCAGTTCCATTCTCCCATCCCCTCGTATCAGCCCATTTGTAGCCTTAGCCCCCAGTTTTCTTCCAAGGCTAGCAGCTCTATCCTCCCCTCCCCACAATCAGCCCATTCCCAGTCGAAGTCCCCCAGTCTTGAAGGACTAGAAAAAAGGGACTGTTACTTCTGGAGAGAGATCTGCAATTGTGAGTATATACTTCTGGGAATTTTCTGAAAGGACTTCTTTGTATTAAAGCTAATTAATCTGTGAACCCACTGTTTTTTGTTAAATCAGTCAGGGCCTAGTAGCAGCAGTTTAAGTTTAAATTTAAAACACAGAAGAGAACTTTCTGGTTACATTTCATACCCAGCAGAGAGCTTGTAGTTTAAATTTAATAGTTACTCAGGGCCTAGTATCAGCAAAGTACTTTTAGTTTAAATTTAAAACACAGAAGAGAGCTTTCTGGTTAAATTTGGAACCCAGCAGAGAGCTTGTAGTTTAAATTTAATAGTCACTCGGGGCCTAGTATCAGCAAAGTTTATGTTTATTGATTTAATATACCGCTCTACAAATATATATCAGAGCGGTTTACATGGTACAAAAAACAAAGAAATCATAAAGTGAAAAAAGGATAGGAAATTACAATATTAACAGGAAAGCAAACCAGGCAGAACCAAACGACAGGACAAGAGGAGAAAAGAGGGGAAGTGGGAAGAGAAGGGGTGAGGGCTACACAGAAGGGTCAAGGAGATCGAAGGCAAGGGCAAAGAGATGGGTTTTGAGTTTGTTCTTGAAGGCAGTATGTGTCTGTTCAAGTCGAATGGAAGAGGGGAGAGAGTTCCATAGGGCAGGGCCAAGGAAAAAGAAAGCAGAGGAACGAGTAGACTGAAGGTGGGCCTAGGGAGGTGAAGGCGGTTGAGGTGGAAGGACCGCAGGGAATGAGATGAGGTATGAAAATGGACAAGGTCAGCGAGATACTGAGGGGAATGGGAGTAGAGGACACGATGCAGGATTGTCAGAACTTTGAAGTGAATGCGAGATTTGACAGGAAGCCAATGGAGGTGGATGAGCAAAGGTGTAACATGGTCACGGGGGGAGGAGTGGAAAATGAGACGGGCAGCGGTGTTTTGGATGCGTTGAAGGCGGTGAAGTTGAGTGGCAGGGAGACCAGCTAGAACAGAGTTACAAAAATCAACACGAGACATGACCAGAGAAAGAAGAAGGGTGGTGAGTGCTTGTGCAGTGAGAAAAGGCCTGATGGCGCAAATCTGACGGAGGAAATAGAAAGAGGATTTTGACACGTGAGCAATGTGATCGCGGAAGGAAAGATGAGAGTCAAAGAAGACTCCCAGATAACGGAAGGAGACGACCAATGGAACCGGGGGAGCCGGAAAAAGAGGGGGCAATCTGGGGAGAAGTGTCACCACGAGAGAACCAGATGGCAAGAGTTTTAGTGAGATTAAGGTGGAGGCAGTGCGTAGTGAGCCAGTTGGCAACAGCAGTGAGGCAGGTGTTCAGAGGAGAAAGGTCGGGAGAATGAGGAGAAGTGTGATTGAGGAGAACCAGGTCATCGGCGTAGTAATATGCGGAGATCCCATGCTGTTGAACAAGTAGGGCTAGGGGGGGTGAGAAAGATGTTGAAAAGGAGGGGGGCCAAAACAGAACCCTGAGGAACACCACAGGGGAGAGGGAGAGGAGGAGGGAGATGAAGGAAGAACGGAGTAGGACCTGAAAGAAAGGAAAGAGTGAAACCAGTGGAGGACGGTGCTACAAAGGCCCGCTTCCCGAAGTCGAGCCAGAAGGAGGGAGTGATCGACAAGGTCGAAGGCGGCAGAAAGATCGAGAGAGACTGCCACCGACAGATCACCGTGATCATGAGCTGTGTGAAGCTCATTCAAAAAACCAAGGAGGACCGTCTCGACACTATGGCCGGGACGAAACCCAGACTGACGGGGGTGAAGGAAATTTGTGGAGTCCAGAAAAGTGGATAGCTGAGAGAAAACAGCTTTTTCTAGGATTTTAGAAAGAAAGGGAAGGTTGGAGACAGGACGGTAGTTGGCAGGGGTCATGGGGTCGAGGGAGGGCTTTTTAAGAATGGGACGGACCAGGGCATGCTTCCAGGGTTCGGGAAAGACACCGAGGGAGAGGCTGGTGTTGATGATGTAGAGAGCAGGAGGAATGAGGGCTAGTGAGGGAATGAGCAGCCAGGAGGAGGGAATAGGATCAAGTGGGCAGGAGGTCTTTTTGGAGGAAGAGAGTAAAGCAAGCACCTCAGAGGAGGTAAGTGGATGGAATGTATGCCAAGTGTGAGAAAGCTGAGAGGAGGGAGGGAGAGAACAGGGAGGGGGACTGGAAATGGGAGGAGGGCAATGGGGAAGAGATTGATGAAGATCAATTATCTTAGAGTTAAAGTAGGTTGCCAGCTGGGAGGGAGTGGGCGAGGGGGATGAGAGGGAAGACCTAGTGTCAGATTGAAGAGAGGGTAAGGGACTGAATAGAGGTGGCGTGTTTGATTAGGGGCAGAAGAGATGGCGGAAGAGAAATAAGCCTGTTTGGTTTTATGAACTTGGGTTCGGTAGTATGCATGAGTAGACTTAAAGCGTGAAAGGGTGGCAGAACAGGGGGATTTGCGCCATAAGCGTTCAGCATGGCGGAGCTGGGCGCGCAGAAGGTAGAGACCAGGATGGTACCAAGGTTGGGAGGGACGGCGGGTGGGGGGACGGGGACGAAGAGGGGCTATATGATCAAGGGCGGCAGAAAGTGTGGAGGCCTGAGTAGAGGGAGAGAGGAGAGAGAAATCGAGTGGAAGGAGAGCAGAGGCAGGGGGAAATTGTTGGGGGGTCTGGGGAGTTAGACGGCGAGAGCAGGGAAAGGAGGTGAGGGGAAGTTGCGGAAAGGGGGGGAATCAGTAAGGGAAGGACGAAAAAGGAAAGAGACGCAGTAATGATCAGTCCAGGGTAGGGGAAGGGCCTGAAGAGGCTGTAGCAGATAAGTGGGGGCTGAGGAAGAGAGAAGCAGGTCAAGGGTGTACCCAGCAGAGTGGTTGGGAAGGGGACAAGCTGGAGGAGGGATAAGTCATGGAGGAGAGTGTTGAAGGATTGAGCTCTGGCGGAGACAGGGGGGTCAAGATGCAAGTTAAAGTCGCCAGCGACAATCAGACGAGGGAAAGCTAGGGACAGATCAGTAAGGGAAGAGAGCAAGGAATCCCAAAGTTCAGGGCGTAGAGCTGGTGGGGAATAGAGGAGGAGGAGGTGGAGTGGGGAGGTGAAATGGAGACGAAGGAGCAAAGCTTCAGGGTAGCGGAGCAAGGGAGAGGAAATGGGGGAAAAGGGAATGGAAGAGCGAATGAGGGCAGCCACGCCGCCACCGGTACGGCCAACGCGAGGGACGGAGATACCAGAAAAGTCAGGGGGCAGACACCGGGCTAAGAGTGCATCCTCCCCCTGCCTCAACCAGGTCTCAGTAAGGAGGAGAACATCAAGGGATTCTTGAAGGATGAGGTCAAAGATCAGCAGGGTTTTAGAGCGAAGAGAGCGGCAGTTCAGGAGTCCAAAATGAAAGGAGACGGGGTTGGGAGGAGAGGGGGGAGACAAGGGATGGGAGGAAACGGAAGAGCAAGGGGGCGGGCAGGGAATGAGATTTACAGAAGGATGAAGAGAGGGGCCATGAGAAAGCGTTAAGGAGGTGAAAGGGGGAGGGCGGTCATGGGGAGAATGGAGAGCGAAGGACAGGAAAATGGAGACAGACTTACCAAGGCAGAGGGGAGCCAAGAAGGGTTGGGTGATCCAAGTCGCGAACAAGCAGGGGATAAAATGAGCAGACAGATAAGTATCCTCAGAAGGAGGGTGGGGATAGCCCTGCAGGAGCCGCCCCAAGGAGCGCACCTAAGGAGCACGTCGTGCTCCTTAGGTGCGCTCCCCTGTCGCGCGCCATGGCGGCGGGCGCCACCAGCGAGGACTTTAAATAGTGGAAGCTACCTTCAGGAGCGCGACCGCGGGCGCGCGGTCGCGTCACTTCCGGGGAGGGCGGGAACAGCAGGTGAACCAGCGAATCGGCAATATGCAGGAGCCTTCAGGAGCGTGACCGCGGTCGCGCGGTCGCATCACTTCCGGGGAGGGCGGGAACAGCAGGTGAACCAGCGAATAGGCAATATGAAGAGAGCTTTCTGGTTAAATTTAGAACCCAGCAGAGAGCTTGTAGTTTTAATTTCATAATAAGTCAGAGTCTAGCAGCAGCAAAGAGCTGTAATTTAAATCAAATCAGCATATAGCTTAGCATAAAAGGCAAAACAGGATCAGTACTCTTTGAGCAACAAATAAAGTCTTCTAGAGACCTTCACAAAGAGGCCTTCTACCTAGGGGGCAAGAGACCTGTGAAACATTTTCAATAGGTGTTAACACCAGGTGGCAGGTCAAAAGGCCATTTTGAAAGACTCCTATCCAAACAAGGACTGTTAATCATCCAGGAAGTTGGTCACAGCTTACCTCAGCAGCACAGGACAGGGTACTGTGTAGCAGCCCTCTTTTAATAAGTGTTATTTCCCTCCCTCCCCAACACCCAGCCACCCCTGGGATAATCATAGCTTTATAGGTACTTACACGTCTTAAAGGAAAGGAGGTGCTCTCAGGTGAAGCTTGTTACCCAAATCAATCATACACTAAGGACCTGAGATTAATTAAGCTTCAGGTGAACAAGGTATATTAAACTTATTAGGTACAGTTTTATTAATATAAATATCCATAGCAACCCTTAGTAAGTAAAGAACTTAAAGATCTAAACACAAGCTTAAAACTAAGATGCAAACAGCAGTCCAGCAGAGAGATGGGGGCTTTCCAGTCTTTTGCATTGAGTGTCACATGTATGATTTTCTCCCAGTTGGTGAGAGGTCTTATGTGTGCACTAGGTGCAAGGAGCTCTTTTCTCTCTAGAGGCTAGAGTAGCAAACTTGGAAAACATAAGAAAGACAGAGAGGTACATAGACGAGACCTACAGGGATATAGTCCTGAAGTCCCACCTCCAGTCTGGCAGCATCCCTGTTGCCATGGAGGAGAGAGGTCACGTGACAGGAGAGCATCACCCTGGTGTGGCAGGAAGAGATCCTGTAACTAGGACCTGTCCTCCAGGTGATGTAAAATCCTCTCGCACCGAGAAGGTTTCTCCAGGGCCATGTGCCCATGAGGGAAGGGTTAGGACAGCCGTTATAGTTGGTGATTCGATCATTAGGCATGTAGATAGCTGGGTGACTGGTGGACGTGAGGATCGCCTGGTAACATGCCTGCCTGGTGCGAAGGTGGCGGACCTCACGTGCCACCTAGTTAAGGTCTTAGATAGATAGTGCTGGGGAGGAGTCTGCTGTCTTGGTACATGTCGGTACCAGTGACATAGGAGAAAATGTAGTAGGAGGTTCTGGAGGCTAAATTTAGACTTTTAGATAGGAAGTTGAAATCCAGAACTTCCAGGGTAGCGTTCTCTGAAATGCTTCCCTTTCCACGTGCAGGATCCAAAAGGCAGGCAGAGCTCTTGAGTCTCAATGCATGGATGAGACAATGGTGCAGAGATAAGGGTTTTGGATTTGTTAGGAACTGGGGAACATTCTGGGGAAAGGAGGGGCTCTTCCGAAGGGATGGGCTTCACCTTAACCGGGATGGAACCAGGCTGCTGGCATTAACCTTTAAAAAGGAGATAGAGCAGCTTTTAAACTAGATAATAGGGGAAAGCTGACAGTCGCCCAAGAGCGGATGGTTCGGAAGAATGTATCCTTGAAGGATACTACCAAAAGCAGAGAGGTTCCAAAAAAGAGTAAAGGAGCCCAAATGCCCTTGAGTATGGAGCAGACAGAGCTTAAAGATCCCAAATTACCCATGTCTACCAATAGCCAAATTAATATGAATAAAATACAGTCTCTAAAATGCTTGTTATGCAAATCTAGAAGTCTAAAAAATAAGATGGGAGAGTTAAAATATATAGCACTAAATGAGAGGTTAGATATGATTGGAATATCAGAGAAATGGTGGAAGCAGGACAACCAGTGGGACACTGTGATACCTGGGTACAAACTATATCGTAATGATAGAGCTGATCAAATTGGTGGGTGTGTTGCGCTCTATGTTAGAGAGGGCATTGAGTCAGAAAGGATTAAAGTTTTTCAGGAAACAAAATTTGCTGTAAAATCTCTATGGATTGAAATTCCATGTAAAAAGGGGAAGGCGATGGCAGTGGGGGTGTACTATCGACTGCCTGGCCAGAATGAACAAATGGATGATGAAATGCTCAAAGAAATCAAGGAAGCTAACAAAAGTTACAGCGCAGTAATAATAATGGGTGATTTCAGTTACCCCGGTATCGACTGGGTCAGTGTCACGACAGGACATGCTAGGGAGATAAAGTTCCTAGATGAAAATAAATGACTGCTTCTTGGAGCCGCTAGTTCATGAACCGACCAGAGGGGAAGCCATATTAGACCTAGTCCTTAAGGAACACCAGATCTAGTGCAAGAGATAAGAGTGTTGGGGCCACTTGGCAATAGTGATCATAGCATGATCGCATTTGATTTAATTAGTGGAGGAGGGATAGTAAGGAAATCCACAGTATTACCTTTTAACATTCGAAAGGGAGACTATGATAAAATGAGGAAAATAGTTAAGAAAAAACTAAAAGGAGCAGTTGCAAAGGTTAAAGACTTACATCAAGCTTGGGTGTTGTTGAAAAAGGCTATCTTGGAAGCCCAGGCCAGCTGTATTCCACGCTTTAAGAAAAGTGGAAGGAAGTCCAAAAAACTGCCAGCATGGTTTAAAGGTGAGGTCAGAGAGGCTGTTGTTGCCAAAAAAGCATCTTTTAGGAAATGGAAAAAAGGGCCAGACGACAAAACCTGGAAACAGCACAAGCACTGGCAAATGAAATGCAAGGCATTGATAAGGCAGGCAAAGGGAGAATTTGAGAAGAAGCTTGCTGCGGAAGCAAAAACACAAAATAAAGACTTTTTCAAGTACATTCGTAGCAAAAAACCTGTGAGAGAGTCAGTTGGTCCATTAGATGATAGAGGGGTTAAAGGGGCACTAAAAGGCAACAAGGCGATAGCGGAGAGACTGAATGAATTCTTTGCTTTGGTCTTTACTGAGGAAAATGTAGGGATGTTACCCATGACTGAAGTGGTATTTAAAGGTGCGGAAGAATTGAAGGAAATATCGATACATCGGGAAGATGTATTACAACTATTAGATAAACTGAAGAGTAGCAAATCACCTGGGCCAGATGGTATACATCCAAGGATGTTGAAAGAACTGAAATACGAGATTGCAGACCTGCTATTAGTAATCTGTGAATTTTCATTAAAATCATCTGTAATACCTGAAGATTGGAGGATCGCCAATGTAATGCAAAGGGGTGTCGGTTGATATAGTGTATTTGGACTTTCAGAAAGCCTTTGACAAGGTCCCTTATCAGAGACTTTTGGCAAAACTAAAGAGTCATGCAATAGGAGGCAGTGTACTATTGTGGATCAGGAACTGGTTAAAAGATAGAAAGCAGAGGGTAGGGCTAAATGGCCAATTTTCCCAATGGAGAAAGGTGAATAGTGGTGTACCCCAGGGATCTGTCCTGGGTCTGCTGCTTTTTGACATATTCATAAATGACCTGGAAAAGGGAATAACGAGTGAGGTTATCAAATTTGCAGATGACACAAAACTATTTAAAGTTGTTAAAACCCATGAGGATTGTGGAAAATTGCAAGAGGATCTTGATAAATTGGAAGACTGGGCATCAAAATGGCAGATGAAATTTAATGTGGACAAGTGCAAAGTTATGCACCTAGGGAAGAACAACCCAAACTATGGTTACACGATGCAAGGTTCCACATTAGGAACCAGCACCCAGGAAAAAGATTTAGGCGTCATTGTGGATAACATTTTAAAACCTTCCACCCAGTGTGCAGCGGCAGCCAAAAGAGCAAATAGAATGCTAGGTATCATAAGGAACCTCAACACATTCCTGGTGAGGGAGTGCAAGATGCTCTCCCTTGGAACACTGCTGCCCTGCCTCCAGCTATGCTCCTTAGACCTCAAGGATGCTTACACTCACATCCTAATCCACCCACACCACAGGCAATACCTGGTCGTAATAGGGGGCAGGCACTTTCAGTACAGGGTGCTCCCATTCGGGCTCGCCTCTGCCCCACTGTGTTCACAAAATGCCTGGCAGTCATGGCCGCCTTTCTCAGGCTTCAGGGAGTCTTTGTGTTTCCCTACCTGGACGACTGGCTCGAAAAAGGGGACACGGCATCCAAGGTGCAGCAAGCCACCACACGCACCATGCAGGTTCTACAGCACTTGGGCTACCCTAAGTCCCACCTTCTTCCGACACAGTGCCTGGAATTCATTGGAGCAAAGCTCGATAGCCGCCAGTCAAAGGCTTTCTTGCCCACAGATGGGGCAGACCGCCTCAGACCTCTGGCCCAGGACATACAGCACCGTCCCTCGGTGTCTGCCCGCCATCTTCTGTGCCTCCTCAGGCACATAGCCTCTATGGTCCAAGTCACTCCAGATGCCTGTATCCACATGAGAATGGCACAGTAGTGTCTACAGGACCAGTGGTCCCAGGCCACAGATTCGAGTAACCTGCCAGTTGGCAGACTCCCTTGTCTGGTGGCAGTCATCTCAGCACCTGGAAATGGGCATGCCTTTCTAAGGCCCAGGGCAATCAATTTTCCTCACCACAGATGCCCCCCTACTCGGCTGGGGAGCCCATTGCGAGGGTCTCCACACCCAAATCAATTTCCTGGAGCTTCATGCCATTCACCTCGCCCTGAGAGTTTTTGGCCATTACCTCTGCCATTGGCTGGTCCTGGTCCAGACAGACAACCAGGTGGCCATGTTCTATGTGAGCAAGCAAGGGGTCACAGGGTCACGTGCCCTCTGTTAGGAGGCGCTGGCCCTCTGCTCTTACGCAGTCCAGCATGGGAGCTTCCTCAAAGCGGTGTACCTGCCAGGACAGGACAACCTGCTAACCAGGCTAAGCAGGGTTCTCTGACGGCACAAGTGGCAGTTGGACCCCATGGTAGCCAACCGGCTTTTCCGATTCTGGGGGGAACCCATGATTGACCTGTTTGCCAGCCCAGACAACTTCCAGTTGCCCCATTTTTTCTCTATTCTGGCACTATTCACAGGGTGTGAAATCACTCAAATTCAATCGTTACACCCTAAATATCTTTCTATTCCAAGCTGGTGGATGAATTAGCAAATATTAGATTGCATTATTGTATTATTCCTATGGATGCACTATCTTCACATATCACACTATTCACCATACAAACTAATAAATATTTTATTGAACAAATGTTGACATCCCTTACTATCTCATCTCACAATATATCTGAAACTTAGAAAATCAATACATTTAATACATACATTACTTGTACAATGTTAACATCCCTTATTATCTCACAGTGTGACTATGCATCCTATATAATCATACAATTCCACAATTGTTTTTCCTACAAAATATTAAAATACATTAACATAAATTGCTCACACTACTTTTTTATAAACCTTAAAATATTCAATTAATTATGCTGAATTGAAGGTAAAACTTCCTTCTTGTTAATGCTCATTTGAACTGAATAGCTGATATCCGTGGCTGGTCCCACTATAGTGAGTACTCAAATATTATCCCCAAGTGTCCAGTTCATCAATTTCATAACGTTTTTATAGATGTCCCATAATGGTG
Source organism: Ichthyophis bannanicus (assembly GCA_033557465.1). Lineage (NCBI taxonomy): Eukaryota > Metazoa > Chordata > Amphibia > Gymnophiona > Ichthyophiidae > Ichthyophis > Ichthyophis bannanicus. The sequence goes on from CM066035.1 coordinate 576,321,560, forward strand.
TCCAGCTCTCTGTATAAGAAGTACGTCACTTTTTTTCACTTCCTCGTAACTCTTCAGCAGCAATCAGTCCAAAATTTGTCCCAACGCCGTCCACTGGCACTGCCCACGCGTTTCCCTATTTAGTTCTTCAGGGGCTCTTCATTTAAATAGCACTACTCTCAGCACTCTTTACAAAACCTAATAACAACCAGAAATACAATTATAACTAAATGTAAAAACTATCCGTCCACCTCCCAATCCTTTACTATCTATTATAGTAAGACTTTTGACATAAACTGTTACATTTACCCCCATTAGAAACACTTACTCGATGCTGCCCACGTCTCTCTCTGATCGATTCCACCAAGAAATGAACCAACGATTCAGGAACGCCGCGCATGCGGAGTTGAACTACCACAGAGAATTTAAACCCCACAATAATTTCTCAGGGATCCTCTAACAAAACCTAGACCTAATCTATAGTGGAAGTTCAAGACCTCTCCTAACCATCGGGGCCTGTCCATATTAACGGAACTGCTTTAAAAACCGAACTCCCAGCAACAGCCCCAATCAATCATTCACTCCACCAAAACTCTCTCATACTATACAAGATCGCCATTCTATTTGCAAATTGAGCCCTCCTGGTGCCTCCGAACCTAACTCAAAAATCCACCATTGTTCTCGCCAAGCTAACCACTGATCCAAAGATCTTCCCCGGCTTCCCCGGTCTATTTTTTCAATGCAAAAACACTTTAAATCTGTGAATTCATGATGTAATGTCAGGCAGTGTTGCACCATAGGTGCTTCCAATTTGCTATGCAGCAAACGACTGCGATGTTCTATCATACGTGTTTTAATGCCCTACTAGTTCTACCTACATAGAGCAATCGACACGGACATTGCACTATATAAACTACATTGCTAGTTGTGCAGTCCGAATGGTGGCGCAAACGATATCGTTTGTTTTTATATTCAAACAAGTCTAGCTCCCAAGTTACCGGGCAAATCGTACAGCGCCCGCATTGTCGATGACCCACTGCAATATGTTCAACAGACCGTACTAAACTACTGGTTTTAAAACGTGAAGGACTCAAATATTCTTTTAAATTCCTTCCTCTCTGCCATACACATCGTATAGCTTTATTTTGAAGAGCAGGAATCAAACACAAAACTGCACCATGTTTCTTAAGTGTGCTCTGAAGATAACTACTCAAGGGAGAATACTGAGTGACAAGATTTATGTGATCTGTCAAGCAAGTTGAGCCACTATGAGGAACATCACTCAGGAGCCAATCGCGATCATTATTTAGAGCTCTCTGGTATGCTCGCTGCACTATCCCTGAGGGATATCCTCTATCCAAAAAGTTTTTTGTCAGCTGTTTAGACTGTAATTTATAGTCCTGTCTAGTCGAACAATTTCTCCGATATCGTAAATATTGAGAAAATGGAAGACCCGTTTTTAAACGGGGGGGATGGGCACTACGAAAATGTAACAAAGTGTTACGATCTATCTCCTTTCGATACAACGTTGTCTCCCATCCACCTTCCCCTTTAGACACCCGAACATCTAAATAAGTTATTTCCTGACTGTTAATCTCATAAGTGAATTGGATGTTAGTATCACAAGTGTTCAACCAAGTGATAAAAGATTCAAACTGTAACGTTGAACCATCCCATAGTACAAACACGTCATCTATGAATCGCTTCCATAACTTGATGTGACTCCGATAAGGATTCTCTGAAAACCATCGTGCTTCATAACTCGCCATATAAAGGTTTGCTACTGACGGAGCACACGTAGCTCCCATGGCCACTCCTGATAACTGATGGTATATCGTATCAATAAACCAGAAATAGTTCTGAAAAATTGTAATCTCGGTCAGCTGCAAAAGTATTGCGTGATATGGAGAAAAAAGAAAGAGGTTAGACACCACTCAACGACTTTAACGAAAGAAGAGCATCAAATTTTGCGACAACTTCAAGCTCGGGAAGATATTATCATTCGACGGGCAGATAAAGGGGGTGCGATCGTGGTTCTCAATCGTGCTTACTATCAGTGGGAAGCGTTGCAGCAGTTGGAAGACACGTCTGTCTATGAAGTGATGTTGACAGATCCGACGGCAGAAATTCAAGCTAGCATTAGAAATCTAACAGATGCGGCATTACAGAATAAGTTAATTTCCTATAAAGAATGGAAGTATTTAAATAAACCGAATCCACAGGGGGCAGTTTTTTATACTGTACCTAAAATTCATAAGAACCTGAATAGACCTCCAGGGCGCCCGATTGTTTCCACACGAGGGTCAGTTTTAGAGCCGTTGTCAACTTATATTGATTCTTATCTTCGCCCTTTATTGTCCCAGATTCCATCCTTTATTCGAGATACTACACATTTTTTACAAGTTCTGAAGTCTTGTTCAGCTTTGGCTTTAGAGGAAACTGTTTTGCTTGCAACCCTTGATGTCCGCTCTCTGTATACAAGTATTCCGCAGAAAGCAGCTTTTGATACAGTTAAATCGTCTCTACAATCCCGGGGGGATTTAACCATAGCACACATAGCCTTCCTTTTGCAGCTGACCGAGATTACAATTTTTCAGAACTATTTCTGGTTTATTGATACGATATACCATCAGTTATCAGGAGTGGCCATGGGAGCTACGTGTGCTCCGTCAGTAGCAAACCTTTATATGGCGAGTTATGAAGCACGATGGTTTTCAGAGAATCCTTATCGGAGTCACATCAAGTTATGGAAGCGATTCATAGATGACGTGTTTGTACTATGGGATGGTTCAACGTTACAGTTTGAATCTTTTATCACTTGGTTGAACACTTGTGATACTAACATCCAATTCACTTATGAGATTAACAGTCAGGAAATAACTTATTTAGATGTTCGGGTGTCTAAAGGGGAAGGTGGATGGGAGACAACGTTGTATCGAAAGGAGATAGATCGTAACACTTTGTTACATTTTCGTAGTGCCCATCCCCCCCGTTTAAAAACGGGTCTTCCATTTTCTCAATATTTACGATATCGGAGAAATTGTTCGACTAGACAGGACTATAAATTACAGTCTAAACAGCTGACAAAAAACTTTTTGGATAGAGGATATCCCTCAGGGATAGTGCAGCGAGCATACCAGAGAGCTCTAAATAATGATCGCGATTGGCTCCTGAGTGATGTTCCTCATAGTGGCTCAACTTGCTTGACAGATCACATAAATCTTGTCACTCAGTATTCTCCCTTGAGTAGTTATCTTCAGAGCACACTTAAGAAACATGGTGCAGTTTTGTGTTTGATTCCTGCTCTTCAAAATAAAGCTATACGATGTGTATGGCAGAGAGGAAGGAATTTAAAAGAATATTTGAGTCCTTCACGTTTTAAAACCAGTAGTTTAGTACGGTCTGTTGAACATATTGCAGTGGGTCATCGACAATGCGGGCGCTGTACGATTTGCCCGGTAACTTGGGAGCTAGACTTGTTTGAATATAAAAACAAACGATATCGTTTGCGCCACCATTCGGACTGCACAACTAGCAATGTAGTTTATATAGTGCAATGTCCGTGTCGATTGCTCTATGTAGGTAGAACTAGTAGGGCATTAAAAACACGTATGATAGAACATCGCAGTCGTTTGCTGCATAGCAAATTGGAAGCACCTATGGTGCAACACTGCCTGACATTACATCATGAATTCACAGATTTAAAGTGTTTTTGCATTGAAAAAATAGACCGGGGAAGCCGGGGAAGATCTTTGGATCAGTGGTTAGCTTGGCGAGAACAATGGTGGATTTTTGAGTTAGGTTCGGAGGCACCGGGAGGGCTCAATTTGCAAATAGAATGGCGATCTTGTATAGTATGAGAGAGTTTTGGTGGAGTGAATGATTGATTGGGGCTGTTGCTGGGAGTTCGGTTTTTAAAGCAGTTCCGTTAATATGGACAGGCCCCGATGGTTAGGAGAGGTCTTGAACTTCCACTATAGATTAGGTCTAGGTTTTGTTAGAGGATCCCTGAGAAATTATTGTGGGGTTTAAATTCTCTGTGGTAGTTCAACTCCGCATGCGCGGCGTTCCTGAATCGTTGGTTCATTTCTTGGTGGAATCGATCAGAGAGAGACGTGGGCAGCATCGAGTAAGTGTTTCTAATGGGGGTAAATGTAACAGTTTATGTCAAAAGTCTTACTATAATAGATAGTAAAGGATTGGGAGGTGGACGGATAGTTTTTACATTTAGTTATAATTGTATTTCTGGTTGTTATTAGGTTTTGTAAAGAGAGTGCTGAGAGTAGTGCTATTTAAATGAAGAGCCCCTGAAGAACTAAATAGGGAAACGCGTGGGCAGTGCCAGTGGACGGCGTTGGGACAAATTTTGGACTGATTGCTGCTGAAGAGTTACGAGGAAGTGAAAAAAAGTGACGTACTTCTTATACAGAGAGCTGGACACCATTATGGGACATCTATAAAAACGTTATGAAATTGATGAACTGGACACTTGGGGATAATATTTGAGTACTCACTATAGTGGGACCAGCCACGGATATCAGCTATTCAGTTCAAATGAGCATTAACAAGAAGGAAGTTTTACCTTCAATTCAGCATAATTAATTGAATATTTTAAGGTTTATAAAAAAGTAGTGTGAGCAATTTATGTTAATGTATTTTAATATTTTGTAGGAAAAACAATTGTGGAATTGTATGATTATATAGGATGCATAGTCACACTGTGAGATAATAAGGGATGTTAACATTGTACAAGTAATGTATGTATTAAATGTATTGATTTTCTAAGTTTCAGATATATTGTGAGATGAGATAGTAAGGGATGTCAACATTTGTTCAATAAAATATTTATTAGTTTGTATGGTGAATAGTGTGATATGTGAAGATAGTGCATCCATAGGAATAATACAATAATGCAATCTAATATTTGCTAATTCATCCACCAGCTTGGAATAGAAAGATATTTAGGGTGTAACGATTGAATTTGAGCCATTTTTTCTCTAGGCAGACTCACCCCTTGAGGGTGGCGATGGACACGTTTCTAGTCCAATGATTGGGGGGCCTCATGTACGCCTTCCCTCTGACGCTGCTGATTGCCAAGACCTTGTTCAAGACCCTCCGTGACAGGGCCTTGCTCATCTTGATAGCCCCCTGATGGCCCAGGCAGCTGTTCCCACTGCTTCTGCAGTTAGTGCTGGAAGCCCCCATCTCCTTGGGGACTGCCCCGGGGCTTCTATCTCAGGAGGGGGTCTCTTTTGCTCACAGCTTGGCTGCTGAGGGGTTAGCCTTGGCCCATCTCCACCTTCTCACAGAGGTGGAGAATGTTCTGCTGGCCTCACGTAAGGCCTCTACAAGGAAGGCATATGCCTTCAAATAGCGTAGATTCTCAGCTTGGTGTGCTGAGCGAGGGGCTGACACTTTCTCCTGCCTGGAGGCCATGGTGTTGCAGTACCTTCTCCACCTTTCTCACTCCAAGCTCAGGTCTAATTCCGTTAAGGTGCACCTCAGTGCCCTGGCGGCTCACCACCATCCTCTGGATGGTAAACCCCTTAAGGCCCACCCTCTGGTGGGCCGCTTCCTATGGGGTCTGCTCTTATCTAAGCCCGCAGTTCGCCCTCCAGCAACCAAATAGGACCTCAGTGTGGTGTTGGGGCAGCTCACCTGTCCACCATTTGAACCCTTGGCTACTTGCCACCTTCACTACCTTTCGTGGAAAGTGGTTTTCCTGGTTTTTCTCACTTCCGCTCGCAGGGTTAGTGAGCTCCAAGCTTTTGTGGCTGAAGCGCCCTATACATGGTTCTACAAGAACAGGATAGTGCGCCGTACCACACCCCAAATTCCTCTTGAAGGTAGTGTCCTTGTTCCATCTCAACCAGAAAGTGGTACTCCGTCTTTCCGAGACGCCAGTTGGGCGGAGACAGTCCTCCACACCTTGGACTGTAAGAGGGCCTTGTCCTTCTATATCCAACACACTCAGGACCACCACAAAGCCTCCCAGCTCTTCGTCTCCTATGACCCCAGCAGGCTGGGGGAAGCGGTGACTAAGCGTACTCTGTCTACATGGGTGGCAGACTGTATTGCCCTTGCCTATGAGCAGGCGAAGCTCCTGCTGCACGGTCACATCACAGCACATTGTGTCTGGACCATGACGGCTTTGGTGGCACATCTGTGCTCTGTCCCGATGGCGGACATCTGCCGGGCTGCCACCTGGTCTTCAGTCCATACCTTCACAGCCCATTACTACCTGGAAAGAGAATCCTGTCGGGATAGCGCCTTCGGCCAGGCTGTGCTCCGTAATCTTTTTGGGGTCTAGGCAACTCCTTCCCTCCGACCCTTCTGTGTTCAGGCTACCAGAGTGCTGGTTTCATCGGACACAGGGGTCCTACTGTAGTCTGTAAACCAGACTGAATTGCTGGTGCTTGCGGCTTCCCTTGAGGGGGCCCAATTTTTTCTGTGGGTCTCCCGGTAGCCTGTAGCTGGAGAGTCCCATATGTGAGGACTGACTTCCTGCTTGTTCCCAGAGAAAGCGTAGTTACTCACTTGTAACAGGTGTTCTCCGGGGACAGCAGGAATCAGTCTTCACAACCCTCCCTCCTCCCCTTGGAGTTGGTTCTTTGTCTTCTTTATTTTTGCTATCTTCAGCTATGTCATTTGACTGAGCAAGATGGCACCCTTTGGTGGGAAGGTGGCATCTCCCAAAGGCTTTCTTTGAAAGCTGGGGAGATGCTCCCGTGAGGGCTTCGTCGGTGCCGACATCACCCATATGTGAGGACTGATTCCTGCTGTCCCCGGATAACACCTGTTACAGTTGAGTAACTACGCTTTCTTTTTCCTCTGGCCTGAGCAGGTCTGCTGCAAACTACCGATAACTGGTTACTCCCCCCTCCCCCCTGGAAGTGACACCGGACCTTCCCCTCTCAATGCTTGCCTCTCTCAGGTTTCTGACTGGTTAACTACAAAATGTCTCCATCTCAGCTAAGCCAAAATATTAGTTATATGGTTTACACATGGAAGCACCTGTCTTCCAATAGCTCCAGTTCTCTCTGGCTATCCCATTCCTCTAGTTGCTTCCCTTCACTATCTCAAAGTTATTCTCACCCTGATCTTTCCTTTAAAGACCACATCTCTCAGCTTACCAAGAGATCTTTCTACTATCTTCATCATATTCGTGCTATCCATCTGTTCCTCATTCCCCAAGCTCTAACTACTCTTCTTCTATCCCAAGTCATGTCCCATTTATATTTTTGTAATCTTGCACTCGCTGGTACCCCACAAGTTCAACTCCAAATGATCCACAACACAGCAACTCGAATTATTACACACAACACACCAAGACCACGTCACCCCTCTTCTTTTCCAGCTCCACTGGTTACCCTTGGAATATCGTATCTGATACAAAATTCTTATTTTGGTTCATCAAGCTATCTACACTCATACTCCACAGTATCTGGCAGATCTCCTTCAATTTCATACTCCCACACGCAGTTTTCGGTCAGCATATATTAACCATCTCCATCTGTCATCAACATCCCGTGCCCATCTGCAATCCACCTGACACTAAGCCTTCTTTTTCTTGAGTCCATCCTTCCCACCACTCTCTGATTGGAACAGACCTACGCTGAATTCAAGTCACTTCTTAAAACCCATTTGTTTTCCTCTGCTTTTGATCTTCCGTCACCTATTGTCTGATTCTATTTATCGATGGTGTCTTCTTCTCTGTCTTGTATGAACAATTGATATCTCTCTCTTTCCTGTTTCAAATTGTAATTCCTTTCCTTTTCTGGCCTGTGGCCTAATCTGTATATTTTTGGTTTGTACACCGCCCTGATGTTGCAAAGGAGCATTATATCAAATTTCTTAATAAACATAAACATATTGTATGTTATTTATTTTGTTTGTATCAAAGTGAACTTGTAAGGACCTAGAACTAAACTATTTCTAAAGACCCTCCGTCCCTTCTTACTCAGAGAATCCCTGATAATCTAGTGCAGTGGTTCTCAAACCTGTCCTGGGGGAACACCAGCCAGTTGGGTTTTTAGGGTTTCCACAATGAATATGCGGGAAAGAGATTTGCATATAATGGAGGCAGAAGGCAATCAAATCTCTGTTATGCATATTCATTGTGGATATCCCCAGGACAGCTTTGATAACCACTGGTGTAGTGGAAATCAGGGAAGGAGCAGGTTCCCTAGCAATAATACTCAGGGACTACCAATAGGAGTCATATCTGCCATGTTGACAGCCTTCACAGCTGGGGAAGTAGTGAAGGGGGTCACTTCAGCTCTGATGCCTGTTAGATTGCTAGGGATCCTCTGGGTAAGACAGATGGATTTGTGGAAAGTGACACTGAAAAATCAAAAATGTTAAATAAATACTTCTGTATTAATGAAAGAAAATCCTGGAGAAGGACCACATATGAGTGACAAATATACAAATGGGAATGGATTAGATACCATACCATTTACAGAAGATGATGTGTTTGAACAGTTTGCAAAACTAAAAGTAGACAAGGTCATGGGACCAGATGGTATACATCCCAGGATAATGAAAGTGCTCAGAGAGATTCTGGTAGGGCTTTTAAAGGATATTTTAATAGATCCTTGGAGACAGGAGAGGTTATGCAGAACTGGAGAAGGGCTGATGTGGTGCCTCTTCACAAAAGTGGTAATAGGGAAGAGGAGACAAACTATAGGCTGGTAAGCCTTACGTCTGTGGTAGAAAAAGTAATGGAGTTGCTCTTGAAAGAAAGAATAGTGGACTTTCTGGAAATCAATGGATTGCATGATCTGAGGCAACATGGTTTTACTAGGAGAAGAGCATGCCAAACAAATTTGATTGAGTTCTTTGACAGAGTGACTGGAGAACTAGATCAAGGGCATGTGATGGATGTGATATACCTAGATTTCAACAAAGCCTTTGATACATTTCCTCATAGGAGGCTTATCAATAAACCTGAGCAGCCTGGGGATAGGTCTCAAGGTGGTGAACTGGATCAGAAATTGGTTGATTGACAGATGACAGAAGATGGTGGTAAATGGAACTCACTCAGAAGAAATGAAGATGCATAGTGGCGTGCCTCAGGGATCGGTCCTGGGACCGATACTGTTCAATTATTTGTGAGTGATGTTGTGAAAGGACTGAATGGAAAAGTCTGCCTTTTTGCAAATGACACAAAAATTTGCAACAGAGTGGACATTTCTGAGAGAGTGAACAACATGAGGAAAGAATCTAAAAACACTGGAAGAATGGTCTAATGTTTGGCAGTTAAGATTTATTTATTTATTTATTTAGCAAACACTTATATACCGCTACTTCCAGCGATCAGAAGCGGTTTGATTAAAGTCTTTGGGATATGTCACAAAATCAAGACAGGAAGATTGGGGCATCGATAGAAAGAAGAGGGGTAATACACAGCACACATCGCAGGGTCTATATATAGCCCTTCAGTAGGTATCATTCATATGTACAGAAGCGATTATCCTTTAACTATTTACATTTGACAAACAGCTATTTGTTTCTTTTCATCTTGTTGGATTCACAGCTGGCCATAGTGGCAGTTGAATAGGTGAGTTTTTAATTTTCTTCTGAAATCGAGTAGGTCTTTTGTTGCTCTCATCTCATGTGGTAGGTTGTTCCATAAAGTGGGGGCAGAGAAGGAGAATGCTCTGCGGCCAGTACTGGATTTTACATGTCTGATGCTGTTTGGAACTATAAGTGTGTCTTCGTTTATGGTTCTCCTGCTTCTGGAGCTAGTTTGCAAGGTGATCAGGGTGGAAAGGAATGAAGGGGCTAGGTTGTGAATTAGTTTGAATGTCGTTACCAATGTTTTGTATTGGATCCTGGCAGAGACTGGGAGCCAGTGTAGTTCCATCAATATAGGTGTAATATGTTCGGTGACGCTTGTTCTCATGATGATCCTTGCTGCTACGTGTTGTGCCAGTTGTAATCTGTTGGTCGTTTTCTTTGGTAGACCCTGTAAGATGGCGTTACAGTAGTCGAGGTGAGGCATGATGAGTGCTTGAGCAACTGAACGGAAGTCGCATGGATCTAGTACATTCCGTAGGGGTCGTAATACTCTAAGCTTGTGAAATATGGCTTTGTTGGTGTTGCTTAGGTGTTTTTTCCATTTTCAGTTTGCTGTCGATTATGACTCCTAAATATCTAATTTCCTTCTTCGTGTTGTACGTATTGTTGCACAATGTGATTGTTGGTGGCGGTTCGAAGTCAGTTTTACTGGATATAAACATTACTTCAGTCTTCTTATGATTAATCGACATGTGAAGAAGTGCAGAGACATGCACTTGGGATGCAGAAATCCAAAAGAATTGTATGAAATAGGGGGTGAGTGGTTGGTGTGTACGGACCAGAAGAGGGAACTCAAAGTGCTAGTGTCTGTGGATCTCTAGGTGGCAAAACAATGCGACAACGCAGTAGTCAAAGCCAGAAGGATGCTGGGCTGCATACAAAGAGGAATAACTAGCATAAAGGAGGAGGTATTAATGCCTTTGTACAAATAGTTTGTGAGGCCTTACTTGGAGTATTATGTTCAGTTCTGGAGATCATATCTCACAAAGGACATAAAAAGACTTGAAATGGTTCAGAGGAAGACAACCAAAATGATTTGGAGCCTGCACTGGAAAATGTATGAGAAGAGATTTGAAGACCTAAATATGTATACTCTAGAGGAGAGGAGGGACTGGGGAGATTTGATACAGACTTAAAAACTTAAAAGGGTAGCAATGAATAAACAGACCTTTTTTTAAGAAGGTGAAGTTGTAAGTCCAGAGGGCATAAGATGAAGCTGCAAGACAGTAAACTTAAAAGCAACATCAGGAAATACTTTTTCACTGAAAGGGTGGTGGATGCTTGGAATGCCCTCCCAATGGATGTGGAGGCAAATACAGTGACTGAATTTAAAATGGCATGAGACAGATACAGTGGATCCCTTTATAGCAAGAGAATGAAATCAAAATTAAATATCTTTTAATAGAAGGGGGCTGACCTGCATGAAGCAGCAGGTACAACCCTAAACACAATCATAGAGGGGAGATGACCTGCACGGAGCTGCAGTTACAACCACTCTATCCACCTTACTGGGCAGACTAGATGGACCATACTGGTCTTAACCTGCCATCATATACTGTGTTACTATTGTATGTTTGTATGTTTGCTAATTATTTTCTGAATATTTTTATAATTGTCCTTTCATGTTGAAACCTAAAGTGTGTTTAGTAGATCAGTGAAGCAAACTCCTATTTTAATTCATTTTGAATTGTATATTTTAGAAAGCAAAATGTGAAGAATGTACACAGATGTAAGACCTTTACTTGCAAAGGGAGACTGAAAATTACCCCTTCGTGTTGGAATAAGCTCATTTTGCTAGAACCACTGCTTTAAGAATAGCTAGTAAGAACGGAAAATAGGTTTTTTTCTCCTTAGTTTATTTTCTTTGCAAGGAAGTATCTAAAGGCCCATGTCAAAGGACAGGCAGACACTGCTTCGATCCAGTATACTGCCAGGGCACACATTTTCACTGGGCCATGCCAAGGCCTCTTCTGAATGGTTTGCCACCATACTGGTCTCCTGCTATGGCATGCCACAGTCTGCCAGGGCCTACAATGCTGCCGCTAAACAGCACCCCTCCATTTGGTGGCAAGGTGCCAACCTGCTCCACTGGCATTATGTTCTTTGTACATTTTCTTTTTGAACTAAAACATGATTAATATATTGAATGCTTTTTATTTTTAGACGATTGTAAGATATATAAATTTTCAGCAAAGGTACAGTGTTAGATTAATGTAACTAAGATGTCAGTTCTGTAAGGCAGAAATAAAACCCATTCTGCTTATTCTTGCCATTTGCTTCTATAGCAGACCTCTTTCTTTATCCTTTCTAGGAGAGAACAGCAGTTTTAAACAAGTAAAACACGTAGTAAACTATCTGAGAGTTTGGATAAGTGTGCCTTTCCTCAGGTTTCTTCTCTGTGACACAGCTGTGCATAGACATTTGAAATAAAGACTTTTGTGAAAAAAATAAACATTCTGCTTGCACTCTTTCATTGATACAGCAAAGAATTTGGATTAGTATTATGCTTTTCATATACTCAACATCTAGAATTCATTTCAGCAAATTTTTCAAACAGGGTGTCTCCACATAAAGTACAAAGTAAGGAACTAGATAAAGTAATACAGATAAGAGAAAAAACGGAGTTACTTACCTGTAACAGGAGTTCTCTGAGGACAGCAGGATAAGTCAGCCACACCTGGTGGTGACGTCATCCGACGGCGCCGAGACGGAAGTACTCTCCATAGCTCAGAAGGGCTTTTCGCCCTTCTGAGCATGGGCCAACTGGCCCTGCCCCCTGTCCCGCCCCTAGCTAGCCAGTTTGTCACTAGCTGAGCCTTAGCCGCTAGGAGGCGGGTACTTGGACCGAGGCCGAGACCTTTTCCAGGGGAGGAGGGCGGGTATGTGTGGCTGACTTATCCTGCTGTCCTCGGAGAACTCCTGTTACAGGTAAGTAACTCCGTTTTCTCCAAGGACAAGCAGAATGAGTCAGCCACACCTGGTGCCTCCCAAGCTGTAATGCGATGCGGTGGAAAGGGGGAGGCTGATATAGGTTCTGAGACACGATATCAGGGCTGGAAGTTTAAGATTTGCCCTAAATACCTGGTGGTGGCGTCAGTGCGCCATGTGCCAACCTGCACTGTGTACGCGCACCGGACAATGCGCAGTGTGCAGTGCTAATGGGTGTGCGCCCATGAGAAGTGAGCTTATAGCAATACTGTGCGTGTGGCCGCTGGGTGTGAATGTGCCGTCACACTTGGTTGTGAGGGTCTATGGTCTGATGAGCAGCTGCCGAGAAGGTCTAACGGCAGAGATGCCAGCAGGTCCTCAATGTGAGTTACCCACTGCGTGCGGGGATAGCGACAGTATCAATGCTGGAAGCGTGCGGCAAGGCCCGGGCATGAGATGTGACTAAGTTCATGACTTGGTTAGGAGTGCCCGGGTCGCAGCCTAGACCTTAAGACTGCTAGGCGACGCATTCCATGTGGTATGCCGCTTGCAAGTGTCCCTGCCAAGGCATGGGACACAGGTTGTGGATGCATCCTTGACAGGTTGTCGATGGATCCTTTGGCACAGTTAAGTCCTGTGCTTGCCTTTGGCCTGGTTTGGGCCTCTGCGTATGGCCATGACCGTTCCATCCTATGGCGGAGCATGCGGGATTTCAATCGCTAGGCGACACCATGACTGGTTGGTCAGGTTTAATGAAGGACGAGTTGGGCCCTTTTACTGATCCTGGGCAAGAGCTCCAGAGGTGCGTAAGCGCGACCGCTCTGACCGGGCCCTGCAGCTTGTGTAAGCCTTGCAGGAGAGACTGAAGGGCAGATTCAACAATGACGGATTGGTGGCAGGAGTCACAGCTGGGACTGAACCTGTGACCTTCTGCTCCTGAGCACACTGTCTGTGTTGCCACGGTGGTTGTTGCTTGTCAAATCCAGGCATGATTTTAACGACATACTTAGAGTCCAATTTGTGTGGGCAGGAGTGTTTGGATGCTGGTGTCTGCCGCGTCTTTGGGGCTGTCCCGGAGGAGCTGATGGATGGGTAGAGCGGAGATGGTGGAGGACGAGACTGGTGCGCCGCAATCCTGACATCCAGCATGGTTCTTATATGAAGACGCTTCGCAACCTCATCGAGGAGCTTACTGTCCTTGTCTAGAGGTGCATAACTCCAGTCGCCATTCTAACTACCTAACCCAGTCGGGCCCAGTCCTCCCCGACTCAGGGCAAGACCAAGTTTAAGTTTCCTGTTATAATGTAAGCACCCCATTGTCCTCTGAATGTGCAACCTTTGTTATATGTAAACCGCTCTGACAACAAATAGCGCGGTATATAAAAGATGTTAAATAAATCAATAAATAAATAAGTTAGGAGAGAAACAAAGCACGCAGGTGCGGATGGCCTGGCTCTGACTGTATGAAACAGTTGCCCTTCCTGCTCCCCGCGAGGTGGGCAGGGCGCTTTGTGGTCAGCCCACCGATGGGAGAGGAGATCTGTTGCGAGTTCCTACCTGCAGGTAGTAAAGAAGGTTTATGTGACGTGTCCAAGTGCCCAAGGGTCTTCGTGGGGAATGGACCCATGTCTCTTACTACAAGGCTACTCCTCCACTCTTGCAGTCGAGTCGGAGGTCTGCCTGGAAGGGTGGGTTTGAGTCCTTCTTGTGGAGAAGAGGGAACCTGTTCCCTTTCTGTGAAGGGGTGAGACTACGGCCGGGCCTGTAGTCAGGTATTGAATATGTGATCTTATGTGCAATGTGGTCCCATGAGCGGTTTCGACCTCACCACCCTGCACTCATGCCCACAGAACTGGGTTTAGTGCCGCAGGGCTCTGTCACCGTGCACTATGGGCCATAGTGACCTGGTTTCGGTGCCATAGGACTCTTGGGTTCAGTGCCACAGATGTCGCTGATGGGGCCTGTGTAGTGCAGTGTTTCCTTCTGCAAGGGAAGCAGGTGGTGGCAAGCAGCCCGGAGGGCTTGAGCCATAGCCTGGAGCTCTGGGGTTCATTTGCTGGGCGTTCTTCGCTGGCACCCAGCTGTCCTGAGTGCAGAGGTCACCACCATGGGCCCCCTCCACCAATGTGGAGGCACCCGTTTCGGGGATCCCCCACGGTGTAGGTGTCTGGAAGGGCGTTCCAGCCCATAGATGCGGGAGGGTGTCGATGCAGCCGAGTGCTATTTGTTGTAGGCTAGGGAACTGGAGACAATCATCCTGTGGCAGGGAGCCTGTGGTCTGACCACTGAGAGCAGAGCGCCGACTGCACTTCCCGCATGGGAAGACGTCTGGGTTGATGTTTACCTTGATGCTATACGTCCCAGTAGAAGAGCATGTGCTGGGCAGATGCTGGGCGGCAGTGCACTCTGCAAGTGCCTAGAGTGCACTCTGCAAGCGCCTGGAGATGCAGGGCTCTGTCCCAAATAAGAAAACCTTGGTCTTGATGGTGTCCAGCTGCCCTTACGAACTCCATGTTTTGGGTTGGCTGGAGATGAGACCTTGGGTAGTTGACTAAGAACCCGAAGTGTTCTAGCACAGGGATAGTGCGTCCTGTCACTTGCTGTGGCTTTGGCGGCTGTGTTGGCCATTACTGGTGATCCAGATAGGGGAGATGAGGCCCCCTTGGCACTGTCCTTGATACATTAGCCCGAGGACAAGCGGTGATCCATTCATGAGTAGGAGCAGTAGCGAACTGAGGAGGGGGCCTGCAAGCCCACTGGCACTGCACCCTGCCATATCGGGTCGCAGAATTTTCAGTCGGTGACTTGATACTGCTGCTGCTCCTCAGGATCGTTCTAAGGGTGAACCTCAGACAGCCTTAATAGTAACCACACTGGGGAATCACTAGTGACTCCTGGTTTAGCAATGTATAACCATAGTGCTACATCTCTCCTCACGAGGAGTGGGTTGGGGAGCAGGTCTGCCTCGAAATCGAGGAGTGGGTTTCGTTGTAAGGACAGCTAGCTAATAGCACTCTGGGCAGGAGGTACCCATGTAGACCGATCTGGGTGGAGGGCAGAACCAGCTGGCGGTGCCATTCAGGTCTCCCTTGGAGACTTGTTTTTCGGGATGGCCGAAAGAACATCAGGAACTGCCTCTGGCCTCACTGCTTACGGAGTACCAAGGTTGCTAGGGTCAACGACCAGCTCAAGCTGCAAGAGAGCAATAGGCACCAAGGGGGACAGTGAACTCGATCCTTAAAGCGATTTCCGATCTGGCCTTTCCTACGCAATGGATCTCTCTGACCGAAGAAAGACAGGGAGAGAGTTGGAGATCGCACCTAGCAGCTTTTCACCTCAGTGTATGCATGCCTCAGCCAAACTTGTTCATTTGGCACTGTGGGGGATTGACCCCTGATCCCTGCATCATTGGTCAGGATCTTAACCCTTGTATGGGGACTGGGTTGGCAGGGGCCCCCTGCTGGGATTTGAACCTGAGACCTTCTGGTCCTACAGGCACTGGCGAGCACTTTACGTTCTCGCAGCTTCTCATCGCTGCTAACATAAAGGACGCCGAGCATAAGGATGCTCCTGAACACACAGATTGTGTGTACTGCACCCCACTGTGGCCACTGGAGTAACACGCTGGTCAGTACTAGGATTTACGTGCAAGCGCCGCAAGAGACTGGTAACAGTCCGGGAGCCTACGGAGCTCAGCAGTCAGTGGCTATTGGGCTTAGCCTCCTCGGCATGGGGGATCTGGAGAGAGACTGGACAGGCACCACCAGTGCTCTGTCAAGCACCCAAGCCCAGTGGTGGGACAAGGAACTGCTACAGTAGAGTGGAGTGTAGCTGTATCAGCTCAGCCAGACACTCTCACCAGCTCCGTGTTTGCCTTGACATGTGGATGCGAAGTTCTGACTTCTACTGGGATCAGACTTACACTTCCATGCAAGGGAGGGACTCAGCGTGGAGTGCATCAATGAGCACTTAGGGAGGAGGGCTAAGGCAATATTACCCTAACAGTTAATGCCTCAGCCAGCCAATTCATTAGGCGGGTGGGGATTGGCCCCATGACTCCTGCATCATCGGCCGGTGTCTTAACCATTGGACTGCCGCTCTGTTCCGCTGGAGGCAGCTAGGTCCTGGAGCCGTGCGAGGAGGGGCCGCACCACGCAGCGCACTGCCTCTCCTCCCTGGCACATTTTGTCCCTGAATCTCTGCTTGCCCCCGTAGGTGCTGCGCGATAGGCGTCGAGGCAGAGTCACAGGTACGGCTGGCGTGCCGGCGCCAACGGAGTCGTGAGCAAGGGAGAGACCAAGGCGGGCTCCAAATGCTAGGGCAGGTAATGCCTCAGCAGTCTTATTCATTGGGCATAGAGGGGAATAGAACCCATGACCCCTGCACCATCAGTCAGTGCCTTCACCATTGCTACACTGCTGTTCCGGTGAGCAAAGGGCTTCCCTGTTGCCCCTCCGCTCATAGACAATGAGCTCCCCACCGTGATGAGTGCCGCAAGGAGGGAGGGAGGGACTGCTGCAAAACTGCAGTATTAGTGGCTGCGCCGTGCACATCAATCTCACGGGGGGGGCCGTCGGTGATTCCTCTCCGCGCCGCCGGCGGGCCGGCGCTGTTTCTCGGCACGGTGAAGGCTCCAGCGCCATCTCTGCGGCAGCCAAAAGGGCCGAGGGTGAGCATGACCCTATGCTCAGCCAAGGCGCCACGGACAGGATCGACGGCGCCAGCCAATGGCGCTGCCGGGGTGCCGAACAATACAGACCAATCCTGCAGAGGGGCGTGTCTGTAACTTTGCCCAATCATGTAGCTGGGGGCGGTGGCATGCAGAGCAGCCTGGCTGGGCAAGATGGCCGCCCCCATGGATTACACGAGGGTTAGGCCTGTCCCACGACCTAGTGCTGCTGCCTCACCTCCGGAGAAGAATTCTGGGATCCGGCGTGGAGACGCCTCCCGCGGGAGGCAGCATCATAGCAGCAACAGTGAGCCGTGGGGCGGCAGAGATCGGGAGCATTTTTCTGCCGGGCCAGACTGAGGAGGCCGTAAGTAAACTACGGGAAAGGCGTGCCTGTTATGCTTACGGCCATGCAGTCCACACTGCAGAAGACGCCGAGCACATGGCGGAGGCCTTATTTAGGGATCCGTTGTTTCTGCCGACCAGGGGAGAGAGGCAGGAGGCTGGCCGGGGACGGAGGCCTTACTTAGGCACGTCCTGGGCTGCTGCGTTCTCCGGGATCCGTTGTATCTGCCGACCTGGGGAGAGGCAGGGGGCAGGCCGGGGACGGAGGCCTTAATTAGGCACGTCCTGGGCTGCTGCGTTCTCCGGGATCCGTTGTATCTGCCGACCTGGGGAGAGAGGCAGGAGGCTGGCCGGGGACGGAGGCCTTATTTAGGCACGTCCTGGGCTGCCGTGGGCTACCAGAGGCTTTCTTCTCAAGCCCATTCTATTCAGAGTCCTCTGCTTCTTCTAGGCTACTGCTGCCTGGAAGATTTCCTCTCAAGCCCATTCTTTTTCGAATCCTCTGCTTCTGCGCTGGAGAAAAGGTTCATCCCGGATCAGGAGGATTTGTATGTTTCTGATGATATATAACTTAGGAATCTAGAAGGATTATGTGTATTTCAGTTGGAGAGTGGAGAGGTCCGTCTTGCTGGCAAGGCGGAAGAACTGAAACTGGCTAGCTAGGGGCGGGACAGGGGGCAGGGCCAGTTGGCCCATGCTCAGAAGGGCGAAAAGCCCTTCTGAGCTATGGAGAGTACTTCCGTCTCGGCGCCGTCGGATGACGTCACCACCAGGTGTGGCTGACTCATCCTGCTTGTCCTTGGAGAACAATTGAAGTTGCCTCGCCTTTGCCTCACTCTTAGCATCCTGCTTTGTTTCTCTTCTGGGTTGTCCCCGGTAGACCTATTTGCAGGCCAGTAGAGATGCTTCAGTGCTATTCCAAAGGCCATCAGTGAGACCGAGCTGCCGCGTTCCGTCCTGCTGAAAAGCAGCTCTAAGCGAGGGCAAGCCCAACAGTTAACAGGAAGAGGAAGAGATACTGACCCTCTTGTCATGGCTCCTCCACTTTACTGTTCTTTCACTGACTGCTTATTTTCCACTCTGTTTGTAGTGTGTGTTGGAGAAAATGAGGCATGTGCTATAAGCAGCTGTGACTGACATTTTAAAGATAAATGAGTAAAAGGTGAGACACTAATGGCCTCGTTCTATTGTTTTTCTAACTCTTCACCCTTGCCAATCAGTAGAAATGTGCGTGGCCAAAATAAAAGCTGCTAGTCTTCATTTTAAACAAAGATGTTCTGATTATTTTGAGAGGGGGATTAGTGTTTTTGTGCATATTCATCTTAATTGCATGCTTCTATGTGTGCTGCATTCTACATGTACAAATTTTGCATTTTATTAGTAGGTATCCGTGCACACAAGCAATTAGCATGAACAAAAATTTGTAGGTGCCCACAAATAGGGGTATGCATTTGCTACAGCTTGTCAGTTTGAATAGTTGAATATGCTGTGTCTAGATGGGAATATTGCTATTCTGATGCCAGAGACCCAACCCATCCCTCCCTTGATGGAAATAATTTAATGACAGGATGCACAGCAGGAAAGCATGGAGAACAAGAAATGCCTCACAAAATGATTGTTATCTACTTTAACACATTTTTTTGTTGTAGTGTAGCTGACTTCATACTTTTCATATTTAATCTGCTATTAAATTAATATTTCCATGAAGAAATTTTTTGACTAAATTTAACTTTTCTGATAATTTTTGTATTGACTTACAGTGAATTATTTCCAGTCCCTTTAGATTAGTTATCTTAAAAAGAAAAATTCAACCCAGCAATTTCCTCTTTTGCCCCTTTAGACATCCAGTTCAACTGGAACCTGCCTCTATTGGAGCTATAGCACCATTAGCCACCTTGCTCAACTACAAAGAGGTTTTCCCCTTTTTTAACTTCTCATCCTACCTATAGCCCAGCCAACCATTGTAGCAACAATCCTCGGCCAGAGACCATAAACCATTGATTCAAATTATGTGCTTATTCAGTGCTGCTATCCAGTTAAGCAGCACTGCTGAATAGACTGGGTATAACTTAAAACAACTATTTGTGTGTGTGTGGGTGAGCGGGTTAAGTTAAACATATAGGGGGTTATTTTAGAAGCCCTATTCCTGCTTTGGACATCCAAAAACAGGTATGGAGATGTCCAAAGCATTGAGATGTCATGAGAGCCCTTTTAGAAGTCAGCTCTGTGGGTGTCCCCAGGATGAAGGCATCCAAGTCTGAATGAGGACATGGAGGAGGCGTGTCTGGGGCATTCTCAGGACTTGGATGTCCTCAACCAATTTCAAGTTCCTGGTATTGAAGGTTGTGGAGCCCCACTGGAGAGGTGGCAACATTGACACTATACATAACAGCAATGAACCCACCTCCTAAGCCTGATGGAGTATGCCAATAATGTGCACAAACTTGGGAGAGTATGCTAATTTCCATGGAAATAGATGTATCTTTTAATGTATTAGGTGTGTGTCAGCCACAAAACTGATATTTTGTAGAGACTGCACCAGGATCAGGAGAAGCGTTGCATTTGTACAGTCAATTAGCAAATATCAGGTTATGAATATTTTGAATGCTAAATGTATATTCCGCACACAAATATTGTTGGTACAATACTATGTCCATTTTTGCAGTTGAGCGCATTGCCTATTGTGTCATACCTGCAGCACATCTCATATTTGGTCACACAATCGCCTCCGATGCTCCTCCCCCTGCCTTTTCATTCACTACATTGTTCAACCATCCCCTTCAACAAAAAATTGTGGGTAGTTCATGCCAGTACAAAAAACAGAAACTGGCATAAAATCATCACTAACACTAGCCACAGAACAGTGAGTTAACTTTATATTTCTCCTCAAATGCACTAAATCTACAGGATTAGAAAATCAGGCATTAAGCTTTGAGGTCTTATGCATGCTTCTTTACCTCCAGGTTTATTATCTAATGTCTTCATTACCACTGGATTTAAATGAGCAATGCACTAACTGCTCAATTCTTTGCACACAGATTTCTTTTGCGCTGAACTCCTCTGTACATAGGATGGCCATAGCGACGTAGAAAACTGGGCAAAGAACCAGCACTAAGCTTCTGCTCTATTACATCAGCCCTCCAGCTTTTTTCCCCTTTTCAAACTTTCAAAGATGCACACACAGAACTGAACAATTGTTCTTCCTCTATTAAAGTCTTACTCACCCACTCGCAGAGGCAACCTCTGCTATCGACTCTTCAGAATTTCTCACATCAAGCTTTTTATTCTTTCCAACCCAAGCGAGGTTGGAAAGAATTATATCAAAGGGGTTGAGAATATCAATTTGTCTGAGGGAAAAATAATTCCTAAAATGGAATGGAATGAGATGAATCTTTGGATGTGGGAAAAACTGGTAGAAAGGCAAATCTTTAGAAAATGGGCCAAATCAGACACACGGTTCCAGAGAAATAACCCCCTTCTAAAAAAAAAAAAAAAAGCCCATGGGAAAAGGAGTTCCAGCTTCTGTTGGATAGAAATTACATACAATAAAACTTTGCAGTTAGGGAATTGCTACTTTGAAACACCTTCTCCCTAGTCTTTCCCAGCCCTCCAAAATGCCCCACCACCAAAAACTGCCCTCCCACAAAACTGCCCCACCACCATGCATACTGCCTCCACCCCCCAAAAAATACTCCTTCAGAATTGCTTACTAATCACCCAAATGCTTCCATCACAAAAACATACTCTTCATAAGTGCCCCACACCACAAACTGCCCCATTAAAAAAAGACCTCTCCTGCAACTGCCTCACCACCCTGCAAATTTCCCACCCCCAAAAATTATATACAACTGACCCACTAACCCCAAAACTACCTCCCACAACTGACCCACACCCCAAAAATTGCCCACTGGAAAAATGTCACCCCTCCTGCAACTGCCTCACCACCTTGCCAACTACCTCCATCTCCAAAACTATACCACCCCTGCAACTGCTCCACCACCCTGCAAACTGCCCAATCCCCAAAAAACTACCCCACTACAACTGCCCCACTGCCCTGAAAACTGACCTACCCCAAAAATATATCCTCCTGCAAGTCCCTTACCACCCTAGAAACTATCTCACCCAAAAAAATTACCTTCCCACAACTGCTCCACCACCACACAAACATACAAAACAGATAAGGTTACCAGATGTCTCTGATTTTTGGGGATTATCCACGATTTTAGGGTGTATCCCTGGAGTGGAAGAGTAGCCTGAAGAGTGTCTAATACAATGCCTATGAATGAAATTATATTCTTCGGGTAAGGTGTAAGACTTGTGACCGTTGATTAGAAAACTAAGAGACTGGAGAAGAGTAACAGTAGTGTGTACAAGAGCTGAAGCCGGTGCCTTGGAAGAGGCCACCATAACCCAGTGATCCAGATAAGGAAATACCAGATGACCTTGCTGGTGAAGGTGGGCACTGCTACTACAAACCACTTTGTGAACACCTTCGGAGCCAATGCCAGACTGTAGGGAAGTACTTTGTATTGGTAATGGTTGGACTGAAGTGTAAACCTGAGGCACTGGATAAATTTGGATGTGAGTATATGTGTCTTTTAGATTCAGAGTGCACAACCAATCTCCCTTGTTGAGAAGAGGAAGAGTAGAAGGGAGAGTGATTGTTTTGAACTTTTCTTTGAGCAGAAACTTGTTGAAGTCTCCAAGATCCAGAATGGGATGCAAGCATCCTGTCTTTGAAAGGAGAAAGTGCCTCAATTCCTTTTCTGTGGCATAATGGGCTCTATGGCTTTGGATTGAAACAGAAGAGATGCTTACTGATATGAGGGAAGGAGAGATGGGTTGAGATGAAAGGATGGTCTGGAAGCTGGCTAATGAACCTGAGGTTGTAGCCATTAATTATGCTGAGGATGCAGGAGGCTCTGGTGTTCTTCTACCAGGAAGGAAGAAAGTACTGAATCCAACCTCCAACAGGAAGGGCAGGTTGAATACTCTGGAGCTGATAGATTAGTGAATAGTCAAAAAGGAAGGTTGCACAAAGGAGAGGGGGGATCCAAGATGACAGCAGTGTAGAGCTAACTGCAGTCCTGGCTTTCTCATGGGGCATAAGTGAAAGGTGCGGGGTGATTTGCAGCCCTCACAGCCATCTCCTACCTTACTGCTTGTTTCTTCTGGTCCTTTGGATCGTTTTGTTGTCCAGTTGCCACAGCTTCCAGCAGCTACAGGGGAGGTATTGCTGGCTACTGCTGTATTGGGGCCAGAGAGCCCAGCTTCTGCTTTGGATGTTACAACTCTCTCTCCTGATTTGCATCCGGCATCGAACCAGGCATGTTTCCAACAGTCCCCTGAAGGCCTGATGCAGGAGCAGTCTCAAGGAGAAGGTGAGCTGTATGCTGTGAAAGGGCCAGGTTTGGGGGTTAGTGTGGCAGGAAGTTTACCTGCCCTGGAACAACCACTACACGCCGATATTCGAGTGCCACTGGTTGGAGACCAGACGACGGGTGTTGCCGCGTCTTTGAGAGGAGCTCCAGCACTCACCAGAATGGAGGTAGCAGCAGCACAAATGGGAAAATTTGGTACTTTCACGTTTGTTTGACTGGAGAACTTTACTTTGGAGGCTATTTGGAAGGCTATAGTCTCTCTTGGAAGGCTTGATTCCTCAAGTATCATCATTGGCGGTGCGAGTTTCTAATAGTGAGGATGGGATACAGCAGATTGCTGCTTCTTTGGAATCTACTAAGACTGAGGTGTCTGGTTTGCGTGATAAGATGGCTTCTATGGGGACTCTAGCTGATGCATTTGTTAGAAACTTTGATGTGGTTGAGAAGAAATTGGAATTTTTGGAAAATGCACATCGAGCCTGCAGTCTGCATTTAATTAATTTCCCAAGAATGTCTACTATTTCTGCAAGGAATATGTTTAGGGAATATACTAGCAGTGCCACGGGGTTCCCTCCCTCCTCTAGTTAAGATATTTTATCTCCCGCCTGGTAGGAAGCAATCTTCTTCTCCAGCTCAACAACTGGAAGTTTTGAATATTACTGAAGCTTTTCTCGAGAGGACTCAAAAATAAGTGGTTCCTGCCACTCTGATTGTGACATTTGTGCTTCTTTTGGATAGAGAGTGGTTTTAAAACTCTTTTTCCATACGAGGCATTTGTTATTCCATGGTCAATGTGTTTACATTTATCTTGATTTGGCTAGGGCAACCCAGCATTGCTATAAAGAGTTTCTCTTAATGCGGCCAGGGGTTTTACAGCTGGGTGGGCTATTTTTTTTAAAACACCCTTGTAAATGCCTGGTGAAATATCAGTCAGCATCATATATATTTTATGAGCCCACCCAATTGCGTGCCTTCATGAATGTGAGAAGACTGGAAGTCTCCATTGGCTCCATCCAGGACAAGACGCAAAATGTGTAATAGGATTTACTGGAATGTAACACCCTTTCTTTTTCGTCTTAGGAAGTAGTTTTTCTTTTATCTGATTGGGTATCTCCCTTTTGTGTGCTAGAATGAGCAGGCATCATGATATGTTGATTTATTGGAAATTTTCTTCTTTTTCTTGTTGATTTTGGTTTCTGTGATGCATTGTTCTTACAGGATGGTTTTTGTTAACTTTCTTGGAATAATTTAAAAATTCAATAAATATAAAATTTTAAAAAAGGAAGATTGCTACTTAGACTAACCAAGGGCTTCTGGTTTAGGTTGATCTTTCTTCCTCAGTCGTGGCTTCTGCAAAATAGGGCACATACTTGTTGAGGCTGTTTTGGATGCTAAAAACTTTATGATAATAGAAGCCTCGACAACATTAATTTAATTTTAGTTGATGATTGTAAACCACCTTAGTGGCGTTGTTCAAAGGGTGGTAAAACAAATAGGAATTAATAATAGTAAGGGCCAAAGAGCATGATGAAGGTGCTATGGCTGAGAGATACCGAAGCCTCGAGCACTGATCCTTAATCATTTTCACTGTCTCCTTTATTTTTTCTCCAAAGAGAGAAATGCTCATATAAGGGGCATCAGCTAATAGGAGTGTGCAGGCCAAAAAGTTTTGTTTTGTTTGATTTTCAGTTTTGGTTTATTTTTGTCTTGTATCATTTTCCCTTGGTAGTATGCACTATTGACAGCAATTGGGAAATGATGCAAATGTTCTTTCCTATTTCACCCAGATCACCAAAATGAAAGCACATTCCTATTAGCTAATTTGGAATAAACATCCTCCTGCAAGCTAGAGGCTCTCAGTCATGCCAGACGTCTGGTACAATCACAGAGGCCGAAATTCTGGCAGAGTTTTCATAGTTCTTTGTGGAACATGGGATTTAGTGCACGAGCTAATTGTGTTGGGACCATTTGACAGTAGTGATTATAATATGATCAAATTTGGTTTAAGAACTGGAATGAATACACAAAAGGGCAATAGCTGAGAGAATAAGGGGCCCTTTTACTAAGGTTTTAATGTGCATTAATGAAGATATCATGTATTAAGTGCCCATAAGTCCTTTTATTTCTATGAGCATTTAAATGTATGTTAATTTCATTAATGCTTGTTAACCTTTAGTAAAAGAGCACCTAAATGAATTCCTTGCTTTGGTCTTTACTGAGGAAGATGTGAGGAAGCTCCTATGCCAGAAAAGGTATTTAATGGTGACAAGTCAGAAGAGCCAAATCAAATCTCAGGGGACCTTTAAGATTTGTAGGACAAAACTGACATACTAAAGAGCAGCAAATACCTGGACCAGATGGTGCTGAAAGAACTCAAAAGATGAAATTACAAAACTACTATTAATAATTTTTACCCTATCATTAAAATCATCTGTGGTATCATAAGATTGGAGAATAGCCAACCTAATGACAATTTTTAAAAAGGGCTCCAAGGACAATCTGGGAAACTACTGATCCTATTATGGACTGACAACAGGTTGAGAGAGAGAATACAAAAAGTAGTGTTAAATGGTCAATATCTTATTTATTTAGTTAGTTTTATATACCACGCTATTTCATTCAGTGCGGTTTACAAAGAACAAACAGAAATTTCATAGAACAAGTTTCAAGAACCAATTGTAATAGAGGTTAACAGTGTACAATATTTGGGTCGGTATAACTTGGGTTGTAACAGGGAACTATATACATTAAAGTTGTATCTACATAGAGCCTCATGGAAAGTATGAGGCTCTAGCTGAGGGGGTTTGGTAGCGTGAAGTGTTCTACGTTACATGCTCATAATATAGCTGAAACAGATGTGTCTTCAGAAGTTTTCTGAATGTAGCTCAGAGATGGCACAGATTGGGGGGGGGGGGGTGGGGGGAAACATTCCAGAGAGGTGGTACATGCAATTTGAATGCTCGGCCATTCACAAATTGGGAATCTTTTCTTATAATAGAAGGAACTGATAGAGTGTTTGACATGATAGATCTTCTTGATCTGTTGTCCGGTGTCCATTGTAGAATCTCATTAAGGGCAGGAGCGGAGAGGTTGTGCAGAATTTTGAAAGTTATGATGAGAACCTTATATTTGAGACGATTGAGAATAGGGAACAAGTGGAGATGTTTCAGGATCAGAGTAACATGTTCATATTTATCTTCAGTGGAGGAAGGTGAATAGTGGACTACCCCAGGGATCTGTACTGGGATTGGGTGCTTTTTAACCAATTTATAAATTATCTGAAATTGGGAACAACAAGCCAGGTGATTAAATTTGCAGATAACACCAGATTAAGCAAAGTTGTTATATTGCTTGTGGATTATAGGAAACTGCAGGAGGGCCTTGAGAGACTGGGCATCCAAATGGCAGATAAATTTAATGTGGCAAAGTGATGCATATAGGGAAGAATAACCCAAACTGTGGCTACACCATGCTAGGTTCCATGTTAAGGGGCATGTTTACTAAAGGTTAATGCACATTAATGAAAGTTGATGCACTTTAAGTGTTGCCATGGCCCATGGAAATGAATGGATCATGGTAGCACATTCATTAACATGCATTAACCTTTAGTAAACATGCCCCTAAGAGTGGCCATCAAGAAAAGGATCTAGGTGCAGGGATTAATTTCTGGGGGAACAGCCTGGAGTGCCACTCCGACACTTCTTCTCAGACTCCAGAGCAGTGGGGTGATATGTTTCAGTTGCTCCCTTCCAAGAAGCCTGCAGGGAAGAGAAAAGGGAGGAGATGAACCTATAGCAGTCACCCTGTACCCTGATACAATCTCTCTTCTCCTTTGGCTCCTGCCCTTGGCCCATCCACCCTCTCCTCCAGCTCCACAGTACGCTTCTGTTTTATCTACAAATTAAGTCTTGTCTAAGGGGCTTGTTTACAAAGCCGCGGTAGCGGTTTCCGATCATTATTGGAGCCGCGGCCCCATTGATTTCAATGGGGCCGCGGCTCCGATAACGATCGGAAACCTCTACCGTGACTTTGTAAACAAGCCCCTAAGTGTTATCATGGATAATAACGCTGAAATCTTCTGCCCAGTGTGCAGGACTTAGACAGTGGAGACCCTTAGAATGATTGTCAATTCTAGATTTTTCTTTTTTTTTGTTGTTGCAATATGCTTTTTATTAACCTACGCAGCAAGGGAACACTCATTTGCACATAAAGCCACTGCATATTGCACCATAATTAACAACATTCAGCAACAAACACTACAGATTGTACAGTGAAACTCATTGATCATATTACCTCTTGATGCTTAGGGGCAGGTTTACTAAAGGTTAATGGACATTAATGAAAGTTAATGCATGTTAAGTGCTGTCACAGACCTTTTATTTCTAGGGGCGACATGATATTTAATACACATTAATGTTCATTAATCTTTAGTAAACATGCCCCTTGGTGTGTCATTTTTTTCTTTTGGTCTTCCTCCCTCCATTCATTCATATACCATTCTCCCTCCCCTCCCCTTCCCCTCTCCCTCCCTACCAGGCTCAGTCAGCCCCCTATCTGAATGCCTATACAGCACGATGAGCTTCAGCCTGTGACAACTCACCATAAAATTCCTTTCAGGCTTCAATACACTTCTTATCCACCTGATGCCTGGCCAACTAAATGGCCATCCTCTCCACCTGCCTCATTTCCATCATTCTGTTAAGCTATAGACATTATGGGTGCTTCCTCTTCCACCCACTTAACCACACAAACCTCTTTGCCATTAATGAGGATACCTTCACAAATGTTCTATGCCCTTGTCTCAGCCTAGACACGCCTGAAAAATTTCCCAAACGCAGGACCAGTCTGTTGTGGGGTATGCCTACTCCCACACATGCTTTAATAACTGCTCTTACTCCCTTCTCCCCCCCCCCGCCTCCCCCCCCAAAAAAAAGAAAATCTGCTACTCTACTGTGTTGAGAAGGACTTGAAATGGGGTACCACAGCCCTCTGAAAAGGTTAATATGGAGAATGACTTAGAATTTGCTAACAACCTGAAGCCTGGCAGTTTGGAATTCGCTAGCACCCTGCAGAGATATGTGTACCCAAACCTAAGGCCACGTTTAGCAGAACAAGACAGAATGCTTTTGTTTCTCCTGATATTATTTTGCTCTATCATACCTCTCCACTTTCTCTGGATCTCTCCCCCTTAAACTCCTGCCTCTCTCATGTGGCCTCTTGGCTTTCTCAGCACCTTCTCCGTCTTAATCCATCTAAGTCCATTGCTATGTGGGTATCACTGAGTGGGTCGTGTCCGTCTGTTGCCCCCATGATTGATTCTATTCCCATTCCTCTGGTATCTTCTTTTCGGTATCTCGGGGTGATTCTTGATTCCTCCCTTTCCTTCCGTGATCATATCTCCTTCCTTACTAGGCGCTCTTTCGCTATCCTCCGCCGACTTCGGGCTGTCCGTTCACTTCTTCCTCTCGGTTCCCTGGTTACTCTCGTCCTTGCTCTCATTGTTAGTCGTCTCGATTACTGTAATATCTTTTTGGTCAATCTTCCCAATTACCAACTTCAACGTCTTCAACTCATTCAGAATACTGCTGCCCGTATTATTACTTTCGCCCGTCGCTTTGATCACATTACCCCCATTCTTATTCGCCTTCATTGGTTGCCCCTCCATGTTCGGTTTCACTATAAACTCCTTATCCTCACTCATCGTGCAATTTACACTATAATCCTCTGTACCTGGCTGATTTAATCTCTCTCCACACGCCCTACCGTCAGCTCCGCTCCCTTCATGCACACCGTCTGGCTTTACCATCCCCGTCTCACGCATATCTTGAAAAGACTCGTCACGCTGCTTTTTTCTTTCTTGGTCCCTGGCTGTGGAATGCCCTGCCTCCGCCCCTTCGTTTAGAGCCCTCCTACTCTCAGTTCAAAGCCTCACTTAAAACCCATCTGTTTCAGAAAGTGTTTGATCTCCCCCCTGATTTCCCTCCCTGATACCGCCCCAAGTTGCTGTCCTGTCCTAGCTCAGTTTGGTCCTGCTACCCCTTTGTCTGTCTCTGTCGGTTGTGCTGATTGTCTTTTGTCTGTGTTTGGTTTGCTGATTATTGTTTATCGTTTATAAGGTTTTTTGTGCTATTCTTTTTCTTTCTTTCCTATTATTTTTGGCGTTCTTTTCTGTAGTTTGCAGTGCTGCCTTTTATTTTATTTGTACACCGCTTGAATGTCTTGATGTAAGCGGTTTATCAAGTGTAAAATAAAGATAAAGATAAAGCAGCTGAGCAATATGTCTGTGCTTACTTTGATCTATAACATGACTTGTAACACATAGGGGTATGTTTACTAAACCGTCCTAATGTTACTGGCGCTAGTTGCAGCGTTAATGTGAGGAATACCATATAAGATAGTGGGCGTTCCGGCGGCAAGGTAGCAAGGAATCTGTATCGCGCGATAGAGGGCGCCTTGGCGCGTTAACCTTAAGTCCATGCCAGCGCTATGTTAGAAGCTATAGAGATGTAGCCCACTGGTTATTACAATGACTGTGGAGGCAGAGGTCATGAATTCAATCCTGCAGTAGTGTTATTTAATAAGGCTGTCTGAGGGATTTCCTTTTAATTTAAATCAGTGCTGCCAGCAAAAACACCCTTACAGTGCCGTAACCTAAGGTGCCTCATAAGGCGCCCTATAGGGCACATTATAAAGTGCCCTGTCCGCCAAGGTACCTTATAATGTGCCCTATAGGGCACCTTAGGTTACGGCACTGTGAGGGTGTTTTTGCTGGCAGCACTGATTTAAATTAAAAGGAAATCCCTCAGACAGCCTTACTAAAACACCACCACTGCAGGATTGAACTCAAGACCTCTGCCTCCACAGTCATTGTAATAACCAGTGGGCTACATCTCTGTAGCTTCAAACACAGCGCTGGCTGGCTACAGAAAGATTGCAGGTCACCGCACAAAACTGTCTGCTGTGGTTACCAGGATAGGGTAAACCCACCCGTACCCATGATGCACTGCACATGCAGATCAGCAGTCTACATCTGATCACAAGATGGGGTATGTGCCTCCACAGCACCTCGGCCTGGTAGGGGGAACTGACCGTGTGTGTTACTGGCACAGAGTAGCTACAGACCGTGACATTGTGCAGTTCCTGTGCTCACCCTGAGGGTGAGGTGGGGCGCCTAGCACCAGGTCTGCAGCACCTGGCTTGGCTGAGATAGGCTGTGTTGTAGGTCCCTATCAGTGCCAGTGTGTGACAGGTAGTCCTTGCAGACACACCTAGGATACCTCTGTGGCCATCTGCATCTCCCAGTCACGTCTAGCCCTTGTGGACTATGATGTACCCAGAATAATGCATATACTGTGTGGTTGCCATGATCACTTGTTATAAGATCAGGGGGATGTCTGGACCCATATGTGGATTATGTAGCACCACCTATCAACCTGCCCTCTCTGGGTCAGGGTGGGGACCAGGCTCTACCACCAACCACACTCTACATCTTTGCAATGGAGGCAGTAGAGGGACATGATGAAAGGCTGTGGGACCATCAACCCTAGTCCTGCAGGGGAAGGGCGCCCTCCGGGGCAGTCAATGCAGATCTGTACCTATCACTTAGGGCACTGGCAGATAGGCAGTAGGCCTAGAAAAGCTCAGCTGCCCCCCACCACAATCTGACATTCACCAGCAGGGGGCACAGTCAGTCTTCACCCCCTGCACAGTGTTCCAGCCATACACAAGCTAACTGCAAACAGTCTGCTAGCTAGTACATAGTTCATGTTCCTGGAGAAACTGTGTGCACCCAGAAATGGGATGTAAGCACAAACACCAAACAGGTATGCCAGCAATTGGGCCTCAGAAATGGGAACTCCCAGATATCACTTGAGAGAAACAGTGTATAGCACTATGTGGGAGCCTGGACATGCCATGGTCACTGCTCAGTCAGGGTGAGAGTGACCTCCCAGCATGACATGCTGTGGCTACCCTCCCTGTCTGTGCAGGTGGTGGTCGGGCACTACAATGTCCCAGCCATTGCCCTATGCCCTGTGCAGATACATCCTGCCCAGACCGCCCTGTCCAGGCCATACCCACAATACCTTGCTCCTCATTATGCACATTGGCAGGCTAACACTGGAAACAGTGCAAGCATTGTGGGCTCAGTAAGGTGTAGGCAGCCACAAAACACTGGATAGACATACACATACTCCCACACCTATGTCAGCATTGTGCAAAGAGAGAGGTGGTTGGCAGCCCTGGCCGCCACACCAGTCCTGGGCACAGTGCAGGCATTGCTATGGTACTCAATACTATTAGGGTCACTCTCCGGGGTGGTAAACACTGTCAGTAACAAAATATGAAACACACTCCACATATATCAAAAGGTTGCTATGATGAATCTCTGTTAACAAATTGTGTTTAATGTAGGATTTGTTATCTGACATTGATCATAGCAACCTTTTGATATATGTGGAACGTGTTTCTATGTTTATGACGGCATTGCTACGGTATGCAGGTGCTAGTATTGGTAGATGCTGCTCCGCGCAGGGCCCAACAGCCTGACTCTCCATGAGGCTTTGGATAGTGGAGCCTGTGGGTGTGGGTGTTTGTGCCCCTGTTGGCCTATGCTCTAGGGCAGAGGTTCCCAACTCCGGTCCTGGTGGGCCCAACACTATTCAGGTTTTCATGCTGTCCCTAATGAATATGCATGAGATACATTTGCATACAATGGGGGCGCTGCATACAAATGCATCTCAAGCATATTTCTTAGGGACAGCATGAAACCTGAATGGTGTTTGGTCCTCCAGGACTGCAGTTGGGAACCTCTGCTCTAGGGACTGCACATGTCTATGGTGTATGTGCTCTGTACGGTAAAATATAGGCGTTGTGATAAAGAAGCTTATCATAGCTCAGGAAGGAGCTATAGAAAAGGTGAAGTGACTCTGAACAAGCAACCTGTCAGTTCTGGTAGAAATATGAAAACAGAATTTTGCCATAAAAGACTACCAGTCCCAGAATGCACCAGGTTTCCAACAGCCATTAGAGGAGCTGAAGTGAGGAAACGTGTGTTCAATCAGGAGGGCTATGAGGTAATCCCTAAGCACTCATCTCAAAGGGCAGGGCCTGATTCAGCACAGCTGCGCTGTGTTAGGGAGGATCACTCATCTAAGCAGAATAAGAGTAGAGTTTATTCTACAGATGACCATCTTCATGATCACCTTGGATATCCAGAGAATTGTCCTCAGTATCCTGAGAATCAGCTTGAGTTTGATCATCAGTTTCATCTGAAGGATCATCAGAAGCAGAAGCCAAACCGGACGGACAGAGAGGGAAAGAAACCCTTTGGAAGAAGGAAGAGAAAAGCCTTTGAGAGGTCTAGAAGAGTCCAAAGCAGTACGTATACTGGGAGGTATTCCAAGGGCCAGCATACACCATTGGACTGGGGAAAGCCAGAGGAATGGTGCTGCAGAGCTAGGAATCACCAGAGGCTACCTGTGAGGGAGACGGCTGCACGTGGAAGGGACCCTAAGACCTGTGCCAGAAGGTATGTGAAGAGAGATCCAGTGTCCAGGGATCTGGATTGGAAGGCTGGACATAAGAACTGGACTACATACTGGCCAGGCTATATAGAGAGGAACTCTAGCAGCAATGGAAGCTCAGGTATGAACACTGATCTATGCCCTAGCTATAACCTTGAAAGATAGCAGGGAAACAAGTATTCTCCTGAAAATGCTCCATTGAGAGATTCATCTGTGCCAATCCATGATATTGAACCCATGCTTGTTGAACAAGGGGGAATAATAGCAGATGAGGATCCTGTTTATATGGACTGCTCTCTATCTAAACTCCGTTGGTAACTTTCTGTTATAAAGTACAGCAACCATCACAAAGAAATACAAATTTGTTCTTTAATCTACCCAGAAAAGCTCCTGAAGCAGGATTTGACCCACACAGTAGAAAGCAAGCCAGCTAAGGGGTTTCAGCTGGTAACTGCTAGCAATTAAGCCTTACCTAATTGCTTGTGAGCTAGGAGAGAATCACTTCTGTATCTATGTGGGAAGTAATCAGAAGTTAACCTGAAAAGAACAATTTGTTTCTTGCTTTGTGGCTTTTCATTTGTTGTTTTCCTGATTTTGACTTTGTTTTTCCAAGTTAACACTGAAAGCAAGTAACCTAATTTATGTGCTACCAAGCATATCTGTGTTGGGAGAAATAACCCCATAAATAAATATCTTATTGGCTTTACCCAAGAGCACAACTAAATTATTGTCAGCAGCTGTGTCTGGTGTGAATGAACTACATTGCCCACAATACCTTGCAAATCATATAGAAATATGCACTTGCCAAGAGTGTGAAGATTCTCACCCAGGCAGCCGTCTGACAGCGTTTATGGCTTGTTTATTTTATCTGCAATAAAGGTTCCTTCTTTATTACCACGGTTTAGTACTGGGTAAAATAAAGGGACATTGTCTGTAGGAGCCACAGCTGGGACCTATCTGCCTGGTCTATCTGCCTACTTCTTTGCTGACGACATTCTCTTGGTTCACCATACGTCCTCACTTGCCCCCGATCTTTCCCCTTTGAATAACTGCCTAGCTTCCGTTGCCCAGTGGTTTACCGACAACTACCTCATTGTCAATCCATCTAAGTCTGCGGCCACCTGGTTCACTTTCGGTGCTCCTCCTCCCACTTTGGCACCTTTGATGTCAAATTCACCTATCCCTTTGGCACCTACCCTCCGCTATCTTGGTGTGACCCTGGACTCTTCGCTGTCTTTCCACCAACACATCTCTGGGGTGGTACGTAGCTCCCTTTTTCAGCTTTGGAAAATTCGGGCCGTCTGTTCTCTTCTGCCCTCTGCATCTCTTACCACACTAGTTCTTTCTCTGGTGATCAGCCGTCTTGATTATTGTAACTCCTTACTCGCTGGCGTTCCTCATTACCAACTTCGTAGATTGCAGTTAATTCAAAATACAGCTGCCCGTCTCCTCACCTTTTCCTCTCCTCACGATCATGTCACCCCCTGCCTGCTCTCCCTTCACTGGCTTCCCGTCAAAGCCCGCTATGTTTACAAGCTTCTTATTATTACCCACAAAGTTCTTTATACTAACACTCCCCAGTACCTAGCTGACCTTATTTTTCTTCAACCTACCCCCCGCCTGTTATGCTCTGTCCACGGCAACCGCCTCTTCCTCCCTTCCCCAACTCAGGCTCACCTCGAATCCACTTGTCACGCCGCCTTTTTCTTCGCTAGCCCCGCTTTATGGAACTCCCTCCCACATGCTATCCGTACCGAGCTATCCTTCCCTCATTTCAAGGCTATGCTTAAAACTTACCTTTTTTGTCAAGCCTTTGACCTTCCTCTCCCTTCATTCACCACCACCCAGTCGAGCACACTTACCCACTCGCAACTTATTAAGGGGCTATAACATCTTTGCACCTACCTGGTTCGTGCCCCTGGCCCCCTGAGTCAGCTTCCTTGTTGTTTCCCCGCTCCGATGCTTCCCTGTATGATCTGCTGTATAACTGTTGTAGAGTTTGTCCGTTTGTTATGTTAGTTGCAATCTGTTTCATTACTTGTCTCTGTCACCCTGTCTGTTATTTGTTTCTGTTAGCTCATATGTTACATCCTGTCTCATCTATCTTGTTGTTTTCTACAGCTTACTTTTCACTATCCTTGCTGCTCTTTCTCTCTGTCCACTTTCCTGTCCCCCAAATGGCGTTCTTTTCTATCATTCTCTCTTTACAGCCAAGATTGTTTGTATTGTAAACCGCCTTATACTTTTGTAAGAGGTGGTATATCAAACTTGCCAGATAAAGATAAAGACCTGAACCTGTGTCCTTCTGCCCCTGAACACACTGGCTGTGTGTACTGCACCAAACTGTTGCCACAGAGGCAGGTCATTCACTGGGGATACCATTACTGTTCGTCAGACAGACCTTATCTTTTGCAGTGAACGGCACCCACCTAAACAGGGCTTGACATTAGTCTGCTGTGGGCAGATGCCACTGCCCCCTCCACCACCAGCACCCCTCCACCACCATGCTGACATGCCCTTATGCCGGTGGTGCGCAGTCCCAGGCCATCCAGTGTGCCGGTAGGTGGCTGCCTATGGTGCGTGATATGGGGTAGGGGTGCCTGCATAGACATCCACGCTTCCCCCCGGCACCGCCTGCCAATGTTATGTGCCCTTTGGGGTACTTGCTGGGTAATGTCCATTGTGGCACTGTGGGACACACACTCGTGGACATGTTTGCCCTTGGTCAGTTGCTGTCTTGCTGGTTTTCCATTTCTACATTCCTGTGTGTCACCTAGGCATCTGCCTAGTCCACCCTGTGCCCCAGCTGCCCCACTGCACATCCCGCCTGCAGCCCCCTGTACCCCATTTGCAGCCTCACCATAGTGCCCTTTCGTACTTGGGCACTATGCTGTTGCTGCACATGTATCACTACTATCACTTTTCTTGGTCTCCCTGCCTTTGCTGTACATTGCTGACTGAAATGGTTTCTCTCTCCTGCAAATGCGCCTCTAACACAAGGTTTTCACTGGCGTTAATTTTCAGACCCTGATTTCACAGCGTTAGTGTACCTGGAGCCTCTCCCTGCCCACTCTCCGCCCATTGACCCCTTCTCTCCGCCCTCTGGAATGACTTACTCCACCCTCTGTGCGCCTTAATGCCGCCAGAGACGTTACTGCGCGGTAATGTTACATTATCGCGCGATAACGTCGCCGCTGTGATGTTAGCGCTGCTTAGTAAACATACCTCATAGATAAACAAAAGTGATGCTGAAACTTGACGTAGAACTGAATTTGTAACATGTAGAAGTTTTCCCTCAATAAATGAGGTGTTCTGGCCTAGCAAGGATGAGGGGATTTACAGGAACTGTACAATATTGCAGGACTGTGGGCCCCCTCCTCTTTAGGCCTTAAGAGTACTGTCTTTTTAACATAATTCTCGGTGTTTTGCTTTTATTTTATTCCTTCTTATTTGCATTTGAATTTAGAGAATTAAAGCCAAAGAATCGAGGTCAGTTATTTGGTAGCCCGGTCCGAAGTAGGCCATGGATAGAGACTTCTTTCCTACATATTGTAGTCTATAACTTATGCACTAGCATTCTCTTTCAGTATGTCTGACTAGAGCTAGCTCTGAAATTATTAGTCCCATCCTGAATTGTTTCACATTTTCTACATAGCAATGGTGAAGCATCTTGAACTGCATCTCTTTGAGGTTTGCATCTATGGGGATCAAATGTGCCCCTTTGAAATACATTTCCATCTCCTTTCCTAATACTCTACAGATCAACTTCCTACTCCAATAGGTAACTAACACCCTACAGCAAGCGGTCTTCCACAATACTCTATACATACAGACAGACAATTTCCCTGCCATCTGAACCCTAGACAACAGGCGCTAAAACCTTAGCGAAATGCAACTGAAAAGTCATGGGATAGAAGGAGGTGTCCTATTGTGTACTGCAAAATGCTTTAAAAGATAGAAAACAGAGACTAGAGCTAAATCGTCAATTTTCTTAATGGAGAAAAGTGAATAGTGGAATACCTCAGGGATCTGTACCGGGCCCACTGCTTTTTAACATATTTAGAAATGAGCTGGAAATGGGAACAATGAGTGAGGTGATCAAATTTGCAGATGACACAAACTTATTCAAAGTTGTTAAAACACAAGATGATTGTGAAAAATTGCAAGAGGACCATGAGAAATTGGGAGACTGGGTAGCCAAATGGCAGATGAAATTTAATGTGGGCAAGTGCACAGGTATGCACTTAGGGAAGAACAACCCAAATTCCAGTTACACAATGCAAACTTCCACATTAGGAATCACTACCCAGGAAAAGGATCATGGCTTCATTGTGGCTACGATGTTGAAATCCTCTGGCCAGTGTGCAGTGGCGGCCAAGAAAGCTAATAAAATACTAGGAAGTATAAGAAAAGGCATGGAGAATAAAAAGGATATCATTATGCCTCTGTCGCTTCATGGTGTGATTGCACCTTGAGTATTGCCGCATTTTAAAAAAAGATATAGCAGAATTGGAAAACATACAGAGAAAGGTAACCAAAATGAGAAAGGGAATAGAAGGATACACCTATAAGGAAAGGCTTAAATGTTAGGGATCTTCAGCTTGGAGACGAGACGGCTGAGGGGAGATGTGATAGAGGCTCACAGGGTAACATGGTAATAAAAACATTAATCATGTCACAATATTCATTTTGATTGCCTTCTCATTAATAATGAAGGGGAAATATAACGCCATTGGTCTAAATAGTTTATTATTTGCTTCAATATTTGTGCGTAATTTAACTTACATAAATCTTTCAATCAAAGTAGGTACTCTGACCCCCAGATTCCAAATAGGTTCTGTCTGCCATTGAAAAGGAAATGTCTGCTGAACTCTGTTCAAATTCTGCAGAATATTAAATGGTAACAGTAAGGTTTTGGTCTCATTCAACTTATAGCATGACACATTGCTGCACCTAAAATAAACCTCCATAAATTCAAAAATAGAAGTCATTGGGTTACTTAGTATGAGAAGGGCATCATCTACATATAAGGCCAGCTTCTGTTCTGTGCCACTCAACTATATGCCCTATCTGCCCACATCAGACCTTATATTGGCACAAATGGTTCTAGCATAAGAGCAGAAAACCTCATTCCCCTATTCAATGAAAAAGATTTGACTAAAGGGCACCTATCATTCTCACAAATGCTTGGCAAAATATACATTTTCCAACAATTAGAACATATATGGCCATTCAACCCTATTGAACGCCTTCTCTTTCCATTTGCTGAGAGGTAATGGACCATGTTTAATACTCTATGGGATGACTCAGATACAGCCATAGTGGGGATGGAAGAGACAGATGGATATGACCCTAGCATTGAATATCAAAGTTTAAATTTCAGCACTAGCAGCTAATTGCAATAACTTATGTGCTTTTTAACAGTCTGCATATCTCTCACATTGCACAATAGTATCCTTATATCTTGTGATGAACCATAGAATGCTTTCTTAGAATAATTATTAAAATTGTCTTTCTCTCCCATACCTACCCCCAAATACAGAATATTCTCCAAACCAACACTTAACATCCAAATGCCACTCAGTCACAACAGAAGTACAAATCAGAGAGTGCAGAAGGACTACTACTACTACTATTATTTAGCGCTTATATAGTGCCACGCACACAGCGCTGTACAGACATACATACAAGAGACAGTCCCTGCTCGCCAGAGTCCATCTCGTCCGAGCTTACAATCTAGTCACGACAGTACAGAGCATTAGACAAT
Organism: Ichthyophis bannanicus; assembly: GCA_033557465.1. NCBI lineage: Eukaryota > Metazoa > Chordata > Amphibia > Gymnophiona > Ichthyophiidae > Ichthyophis > Ichthyophis bannanicus. The sequence continues at coordinate 576,359,735 of CM066035.1, forward strand.
TCTTGTGCAAAGTACAATATGGTCTTTGCAATTCAGTCTTGGAATTGAAGGGGGTTAGGTTAAGATAAAGGATAGAAGTCAGGATCTAAAGGTGACAGTGAAGAGGTGGGTCTTCAACCTGGATTTGAAGAGGGCCAGGGAGGGTGCTTGGCGTATAGACACAGATAGGCTGTTCCAGGTGTAGGGTGCAGCAAGGTGAAAGGAGCGAAGTCGGGAGTTAGCGGCGCGAGTGAAAGGCCTAGATAGAAGCAGTTTGTTAGCATAGCGAAGTTCCCAAGAGGGGATGTAGGGAGAGATAAGAGATGAGAGGTATTGAGGGGCCGCAGAGTGAATGCATTTATAGGTCAGTAGGAGAAGTTTGAATTGGATGCGGAATTGGATAGGGAGCCAGTGAAGCGACTTGAGAAGAGGAGTAATGTGTGCATGGCGAGACTGGCGAAAGATTAGTCGAGCAGCATAATTTTGTATAGATTGAAGGGGAAGGAGATGGCTCATGGGGAGACCAGCAAGGAGTAGGTTGCAGTAGTCGAGGCGAGAGGAGATTAAGGAGTGGATAAGCGTTTTGGTAGTGTGTTCAGAAAGGAAGGGGCGGATTTTGCTAATCTTGTAGAGAAAGAAGCGACAGGTCTTAGCTATGAGTTGGATATGTGTGGAGAAGGAGAGAGAGGTGTCAAAGATGACTCCCAGATTGCGGGCCGAGGGAACAGGAAGGATCGTAGATCCATCCACAGAGACTGAGAAAGGGGGAAGAGGAGGAGAGGAGTTGGGGGGAAAGACAAGGAGTTCAGTCTTGGCCATGTTCAATTTCAAGCGGCGATGAGACATCCAAGCAGCAATGTCAGAAAGGCAGGCAGAGATCTTGGTCTGGATTGCTGCAGAGACATTAGGTGTGAAGAGGTAGATTTGGGAGTCGTCTGCATAGAGATGGTACTGAAAGCCATGGGAGGAGATAAGTATGCCAAGGGATTGGGTACAGAGAGAGAAAAGGAGAGGGCCCAAGACGGATCCCTGGAGTACACCTACATGGAGCGGGGTGGGAGAGGAGGAGGAGCCACCAGAGCATACACTAAAGGAGCGATGGTAGAGGTAGAAGGAGAACCAGGATAGTACGGAGCCTTTGAAACCAAGCGAGGAGAGGGTGGTGAGGAGAAGATTGTGGTCGACAGTGTCAAAGGCAGCGGAGAGGTCGAGGAGGATGAGGACAGAGTAGAGGCCCTTAGATTTAGCCAGGAACAAGTCATTGGAGACTTTTGTAAGAGCTGTTTCAGTGGAGTGTAGGGGATGGAAGCCAGATTGTAGTGGGTCCAGGAGGGCCTGGGAGGTGAGGAAGTCGAGGCAGCGGCGGTGGACTGCTCATTTGAGTAGTTTAGATATGAAGGGGAGGAGGGAGATGGTTCGATAGAAGGTCAGGTGGGATCGAGTGAGGGTTTCTTGAGGACACAGCCTTCTTTCTCACTCCAAAGGGTAGGCCCTCATCCTCCATAAGATATCCAATTTTGAAGGTCCTCCAGATCCGCTAGGGCTGTTTTCGCCCATGTGAACCCCAAAAACGCTCCTGGCTAGGGATGTGCTCTGTTTTACTTGCAATATCCTCTTTCCTCTTGCAACCCACTGAACAGGAACAGCAGTGCATTCCGATTGTCGATACTCCAGAAGTCACTTCATCTTACCAGTCCAGCTGAATCTGACACTTAACTCCATTCATATATTCTTGTCCATTTCCTCCTCTGCAAAGGTTGCAATGACTTTCTTCAGCGTGCCAGCACTTGCATCACTTGGCGCACCCAAGTTCCTTCTGCACTTGATGTCGAGAGGGGAGGATTATTAGGAAAATGGCTGCTTTTGGATCCTGATCCTCCAACTCTCCTATTCACCACTTATATCTTACTATACCCTAGTCTCAGTTTTGTAATGTTTGTCCTGATTAGATTGTAAGCTTTGATGATCAGGGACTGTCTCTTATATACAGCACTGCATATTACTTGTAATGCTATACAAATGATTAGTAGTAGTACTAGTAGTAAAATAGATCTTAAGAGAATCTTGTATTTCTTTTACCTTAGAGAGAACATTTTTTTATCATATCACTTAATGGGGAGCTGGATATAACATTGCTCCTTGTATTCCATGTCCATGGAGGTGCCTCTTTAGTTTCCTGAAGCTCCACCTCTTTCAATTCAACTCAGAACTAGAGTCTGAAAACACATATTCGCTGATTCTCTGTCATCATTATCATTCAACATCTACCTCCAGCCAATCTGTCAGATCCTCCAGTCCCATATGTTATACCATCTATATGTGGACAACATAATGTTTTACGCACCATTCTCAATCACAGATCCAGAATTCACTCCTATTGTAAAGTGCTTTAATTCAATTGCTCTATGGCTCTCTCAACAAGGCCTTTCCATTAATTATAACAAAACAGAAATGCCATTCATTTTCAAAGATCACTCACTAACCCTGCCAAAGACACTTAAGGTCAAACAAACAGAACTAACAGTCAAATCTGAGGTACGATACCTTGGAGTAACTATTGACCAGCATCTTACTCTGAAGACCCACATCAACAATTTGACAAAGCATATCTACAATAAAATAAAGACTCTACAATGACTTCACCTCCTACTGGAACTTCACAACAACAGGACTGTCTTCCAAGCAATGACACTTCCACATATTTACTTCTGCAATGCAATTCTCCAAGGCTTGCCGAAATCCCATCTATTACCACTACAACTGGCTCAGCACACTGCGGCTAGAGTACTCACCAGAACATCAAGGGGCTCACATGTCACTCCTGTCATGAAAGACCTCCACTAGCTACTGCTAGTAGACAGAATCAAATGCAAGAACATTGTCACTATATCTAAAATCCTCCACAACCAGTCCTTTGAGTACTTACAGACTATAATAACAAAACTCCCTAATAACAGAGAAAAAGCACCGCAGAACACCTGCTTACATCGCACCCAAACTTCGCGAAATGCAACCAATCAGCATTCTCATTGTATGCTCCAACGGTATGGAACTCCCTCCCTGTGAAAATCCATACAACCACAGACACTAAGGATTTCAGGAAACTCCTGAAAATACACCTGTTCCAAATGCACTTTCAGGGCATAACATAAGCAAGCAAACAACACCAGTAAGTATATAAAGACACCTCAACAATAAAAACACTTCTCCTACACCGAAACAATTACACAACACCGAGATAGCTGCTCAGTATTTGTATATATGTTATTTATGCCTTGGATTATTTACTGGTATTTATCATTAATGTTAATGTTTTGGACTCTAATGGTTCCCTGCAAAGTTACATGGGTTTCTTATATGTAGTTAAATGTTCTTTATAATGTTAACACGTTCCATGCAATGTTCTGTTCTATGTAAACTGAATTGAACATTGGAAATGCGGCATATAAACTTCTCAAATAAATAAATACATTTTAAGTTGCTCTTTTCCCTGCTTCTTATATATAACATTTAAGATCTTTACAAATATTGAATGAGGCCTTGTGCTTGGTGCCAGAAGGTCTCCTGGTACCCTATGTGCTCTCTTTATAATCAGGTCTTTTAGCAGATGGGGTTGTTGAATTCTCTCTCTGAGTAATTTTCCCATAAAGTCTACCATATGGTCAGTCTATGTTCTCTCCAGGCCCTTACTCTTCAGCAAACTAGATTAAAATAATATCCAGCTATTACAATGCTAATTCACAGCTCCATGAGAATACAAGCACGTGCTAGAGGAAAAAGACCTCAGAATAAATGCCAACACAATGGCTATCAAAGAACACGGCAGTCCAGTGTTCTTTGATATCTGGAAAGCTTGGACTGCCATTTGTGTATGAAATATGAATGAGGAGTTTAGCTCCTGAAGCAGCAGGTAGCAAAACACCCGGCATCGCTACTGCTGGCAGTTAGCAGCTAAGTACATTTTGATTAAATATATGTAATGCCAGAGGTTTTGTTTGACCTATGATGGTGAGTTTTAATGATTTGCTGTAAATTTATCTGTGTGCTGCCATTGTTGGCTGTGACAGAAGTATTGTTACAGAACCCTTGATAGTCATTGCGTTGGCATTTATTCTGAGGTCTTTATCCTCCAGCATGTGTTTATATACTGTCACGCAGCAGACCCTCTGGGAACAGAAGAAAATGTTTTAAACACAGAAAAAGTCAGGCATAAGCTGCAATATTTCGAGGAACCAGATAGAGGGAGCAAGAGGGACCTCCGAGAGACTGAGGAACCACGCCCCATAGGTCGTGAGGTAATGCCAGCCAGCCTCCAATCAAGGAAGAGAGGAGTACCTCTTAAAGAGAGTCTGGAAGACTGGAGAGCAGGGGAGGCAGGACCAGCAGAAGAAGCAGGACCAGGAGAAGAGGCAGGACCAGCAGAAGAGGCAGAATCGGAAGGACGGACAGAATGGACAGATCCAAGAGAAAGGGTTCTCCTCAGAGATAAGGAGAGAGGAGAAGGTGTGCTCTTCAAGGAAGAGAGGTGCAGGAAGAAGGCCAGTTCTGGGAAAGGAAGGGCTGAAGCAGTAACCCTTGGACAGGAGTTTGGCAGAAGGCAGCATCAGCCGCTGTGGCATGAAGAGAGGAGCAACCGAGGAGAAGGAGAGACAGCTCCATCAAGAGTGAGTGCTCTTCGTCCAGAGAGGCAAAGGCATTGCTGTGACTGCAGTAGGAAGCCAACTGAAAGACGGCTGGAGAACCTAAGGCCTATTGCTCAGGCAAGTCAGAATCCCAGCCGAGGCAGGCCTCAACCCTCACCTGGAGTAGAAAAGCCAAAGATAAAAGGTAAACCTTATTTTACTCGAAGCAGGTTTCAGACTGCTGGTATATGGGGAGGACAGGGAGCAGAGGAATATTGTCCATATAAAACTGCCTATGATACAACGTACAAGAAACGTTTATCAAATAAGAGACTTTTTAATGAGAAAGGTTTGCATGAAGCTAATGTAAAATCCTTGCAGAGGGAGGAGCGTTCTCAGTATAGGAGAGCACAGGACCGACGCCCTACGCTTAACACTGAGCATTGGGAGGTCATACAAAAGTTATATAAGAAGCCTGACTACAATTTGCCAGAAACTACTGACTCAGTTTCAGAGGCTTCCGAATTGGAACCGATGCAAGTGGAATTTGCTAAAGAGCTTTCAGATACAGAAATGGACTGTAATTACTGCATAACAGGAAGCCTGGAGTCCTTGCCTAGCGTATAAGCTATAACTTGTGGAATAGAAAATGTTTGTTTTTGTACACCACTCTGTGAAGATAACAGTTTTTCTTTAAACTCATGTTTTACTTTTTCTTCTAACCTGAAGTAAGGACGCTTGTGTTGATGTTATTGTCCAACCGTTTGAACCTTTGCAAGAAGGAGAAATAAATGCCTTTGTTTTCCCTCCACTCTGACCTTTGTGTTCTTTGAGATTTGGTAATAAGGAGGCTACCAGGCTAAAAGTCCCTGGGCCCTGTGAAACACTTGCCAAACTCAACCTTATATATTTTTGTGTCCAACCTACCTTGGTCTATTACCCTGCCAAGGTGGTGCACGTGACAATACTCATGGGACCGTGAATTAGCATTGTAATAGCTGAATATTGTTTTGATCCAGTTTGCTGAAGTGTAATCGTTTTAACCTGGATATGAAAAAGCAAGTTTTCGATTGGGGTGGCTCTCCAGGACCCTGACAATCAATAGATTGCACCGGTATGGCCAGTTTTCCAAGTCATCTAATTTTTGAAGCAATCTCTTTATCATGATCTCCTGCTTCCTTTTTAAGATAAGAAGATTTTCCTCTGTTGCTGCAGTGTGGTGTTCTGCCCCCTCCACCTGGACTGCTGTTTCTCCCAGCTCTGCTCAGATTTCTCCGGGTCCAATCTGAATTTGCACAAATTGCTTGCAGAGAGCAGCATTAGTGATCTTAATACTGTAATGTTTAGAATTATCTTAGCACTTGCTTTTGTACTGATGTCTAAAACAGGGGGAAACAATTCTGTGTAGAGCTGGGGGAAGCCAATTGGCAAGGCCCTGGATGCTTTCACAGTTTTTAATGTTTTTGAACGTGTGTGGGGGGAGGGGGGGTTCTGTTCGTATTGGGTTTTTCTTGGGCAAGTCACTTAACCCTCCATTCCCTCCGAAGAAAGGCCTGGCAATCTACTTCCGGTCACACTGCCAAGCAGGGCCATAATGAGCGTGAATCGCGCCCTGTGCAACTTGCACATTGGGCGCCCCCCCTGCACCTCCTTCTAGCCACTTTCTGGATGGCGGCAGGAGAGAAGATGCATGCCTGATGTGCAAGTCGCCGGCACGCTAAACAGATCTGTCCCTCTCTCCTCTAATGCCTAGTCAGAGGAGGGAGGGACCAGACCTGCTTAGCGTGCCGTGAGAAGGCTTAAGGGGTGCATTTCAGCTGTCTGCCGTTGCCTGCCGCCACTGAGAGAAGAAAAAGTGGTGGTGGCAGGCAACGGCAGACAGCTGATATGCGCCCCTTAAGCCTTTGCGCCCTGTGCAGCCACACCGCTCACACAGGGCTAGGTACGGTCCTTCTGCCAAGAAAACCCAAGAGCTGCTGGAGTCAGCACTGACTCGAAGGCACGCATTGCATTGCATTGAGTTTTCATCTTGCCTGAATTCACTCAAGCAGCCTCTGGAGTGTATATTTTAGCAAGGATTTTGCTCCTGCTAAGCAACGCATGTCCTGCTCCTCACCCAGGCATCACGTGCTTTCCCCCCCATGCATTTACAGTCAGTTCCAGCCTCCTAGTAATGGGTCTGATATATGCAAAAGGATTTATCTGGTCAATGCTAGTGCTGAATGCATACATTCTTTTTTTTTTTTCAAATTGCCAGTGCTTATATGAATAACTTCATGGGTCACTGGCTGCTGGCCAGGCTAGAAGTTACAGTATATGGAGTGGTAAAACTCAACCACTCTGCAAATAATTTATATGCATCAGTTAGGCCAGCAAAACAGCACTCATACATACATACATATATTCAGCAGCTCCATTTAGGCAATTGGCACTGCTGAATAGTTTAAGCAGCAGCTCTGGCATGTAACTTTGTATGTTAGGTGGGCCGTCTCAATATCAGGCTCTCTGTAGTTATCCACCATTGCTTTAAACTCCCAATGAGCCTTGATCTTATCTTGCACTTCCTTGACCCTATTGGATGGGGTATCTCAAACTCTTGCCACACATAGGCAGTTAAGTTTTCATATCTGCAATGAATCTGCGTGAGCATCAGGGCTTTTTATGTGCCGGTATGAGATACTGCACACCAGCATCTGCTTCCGGGGGAGATAGCATCTTAAAGAAAAACCCTCCTGCGATTTGCTCCTCTCCCTGCCGCTGCTGCAGACACTGGAAAAGCAGGTAGTGGCAGGAGGAAGGAGAGCGACTTGCTGAGGGTTCTTTTTTTTTTTAAGATGCCACCCCCTCCCCCTTATAAAAAGATGCCGGTACACCGTACCATTGCATCAGAAGGGTCAGGCATTTGAACGCCTTCCAAGCGCGGGTCGCAAAGACCCACAGCTTTTTTTTGTTTTCATTGTTTAAAGTCCAATGCCAGTTGACACTGCACACACAGGAAAGGCGGCGGTGGTGAGGGGCAGTTAATGGATGGGAGATGCTGGCTGCGGGTGGGATTAGTGGATCGAAAGGAGATGCCGGCTATGAAGAGGGGTGTTAATGGCTGGAAGGGAGATGTTGGCTGTGAAGGGATGATTAATGGCTGTGAGGGCATGGCTATCTAGAGGCAAAAATGTAGGCAGGTAGAATTCTCACCAATGCTTTATTGATCCATATATGTTAAGGGAGACCTTGACCCGACACAAGCCGTGTTTCGAAAAACTCTTTGTCAGGGGTTGGCTCACCTTATACTAAAAACACATTATAATTGTATTAAAACACAAATATAAAACAGTAAGATTACCAACATATAAACATAAAAATTAAATACGAAGAGTTTTTCAAAACACGGCCTGTGTCGGGTCAAGGTCTCCCTTAACATATATGGATCAATAAAGCATTGGTTAGAATTCTACTGCCTACGTTTTTGTACTGTGTGCTGGTTGTTTTGCGTGGCAGTGGGCTGCTTTGCCTTGGTATCTAGAGGCAAAGCCATGGACAATCACCTACCCCCTAAAGTAGGCCAAGTATGTGAATACAGTACCTTTTTTTTTTTAACTACAAAAGTACTGATGAGCATTATATGCAAACCTATCCTAGGACACTGCAAGGGTATTGGGACTTCCTAAGCACACTTTCAGACTTGTTTGTGGGCCCTTCCCACAAGATTTTAATAATTAAATTCAACAATCACTATCTCTCCCAAAACAACCCTCTGAAAATGTATAATTAGACATTAATGTGTATGCCTGTTCTTTCTGCAGCTACGAGTGTGCTGATGGTTCTTTGAGCATGTCTGTCAGGATCTATTGTTTTGCTTTAACTGCTGCCCATCGGAAACTGCTACCCTAGGTGTCTGCCTTCTTTTGTCTTATAGTTATTTATTGGTTTGATATGCCTATCTTTCAAAAAATACTTTGTGCATCTTCGGTGTGGATCTCCTGAAAACCTGGTTGGTTGGGTGTGTGGCAAGGACTAGGTTGAGAGTCCCTTTTATCACCAGCAGTGATGATCTTGACCTCCACTCTTCTTATTTTGTCGTTCAATAATTGTACTTCTGGTAAAAAAAAAAAAAATTACCCTGCTTCACATCATTGATAGAATGGTATAATGTTTCTAACATTTTTGGCTGTGGATTTGATAACCAATCCAATTGGAAACTTCTTTTCAGGTGCACTATAGCAAGGGTCTCAGCCTCTGGTTCTTGAGGTCTGCAAACTAATTCAGTTTTCAGATGATCCCTAATGAATATGCAAGAGAGAGATCTGTATGCAGAGGAGGCTGTGGGCATGCCAATTTTATACATATGCATAACGGAGAGCCTGGAAACACATTTGGTTTGTGACTCCCAGCCCTGGGCTACTTGCCATTACTCTCTGGTATGCCTCTGAAAATTGGATGGAGGTGAAACACTGGAATCAGAGGGTTTCTATAAAATGTCTCCTCTATCTCTACTGACAGAGTGACTGCAGCATGACTACACAGCCTCTTCCACATCCTGTAGTTAAGACTGCTGCACCCACAATGGCCCTCCCACTGCACTTTGGTGCTGCCAGTAGCCACATTCAGGCAAATCTGCCCATAAATGTTAGAGCAGGGGAAAACTACCCCCATCCTCTCATGTTTAAGCATACAGTTATGGTCAACATTATTGGTACCCTTGCAGTTGAACCCTTTAATGCCCAATGTCTCCTAAACAAAAGTGGCCAGTGAAATTTATTATTTTTTTTTATTTTTTTTATTACAGGCTCTTATATACCGCTCTATTCAGCATCAGCGCGGTTCACAATATAACAACAGACCAGAACAACAAACTGTTTGGTTTTACAGAGAACAAGGTCAGAGAACTTGGATAAAACATGGGACGTCATTACTGCAACTATTTACATGAGTATTTACAAGTATACACAACAGGATTTGTTATTAGTTATAGGGTAAGGATCGAGATTGGTTAGCTGGTCAGGTAATATTGGGGGAAAAGGTGGGATTTGAGTGCCTTTCTAAAAAGGGATAGATCAGTGACAGCACGAATCTCTGGAGGTAGGGCGTTCCAGCACTTAGGGGCATAGAATCCGAAGGCCCTGTTAGATGTCGTTGATAGGCATTTTGTCGCTGCCTTTGGACTATATATACACACACATATGTGACATGTAAAAGAATCAAACAAGACCAATTAGAAAAGGAAATAGTAGGAAATTGTATAAAAACTGAGACATTGCCAGGACACGATTCCCACGGAGCACTGCTGAGATCAGTTTCTGCCCTACGCCGTATTATCTCATATAGGAAACACCGTTTGAGTGTATGACCTCCTGAAGAAGCTGGCATGAAACGCTAGTGATGGCATTTAGATTAGCGTTGGGGAAGATGAAAGAGTAACGATGATGGAAAAAAGCAGATAAGTTGGCTTTCCAGTTGTCATCTGTATGAATTTGGGCAGGATTAAAGATTAGTATAATTGGCATTGTATGACATACGTACAGTATGCTTTGTAGGGTGGAAGGATTGTGTATTAAATTAAATTATTAATGTATAACAATTTTAAGTGAATTGGGAATTCAAGAAGAAGAAATATGTTACCTCTATATAAGGAGTTTTTTTTGGATCATTGATGCAATGGGTCAAGAGCTAAGATAATTTATACCTATGACCGGCACGCTAGCGGTCCGAGATACTTTTTTCCTTATTAAAAATGTTCCATTTGGTGTCTTTGTGAAGACTGGGGTGAGATACTTTTATGTGGAAGAATATGATTGTTGGCACCTTATAAACAATTCAAATCAGTTTGAACAGAAGAACCACTTTCCCATTGCAGTAAAATTAGATTCACCTGTGATCAATTGTCAGTACTCATGACTTGAATGAATCAATCAATGAATGATGGCTCTAATATCTAATATCTAAAATGGCACATTTAATGCCCTGTTCCATTTTCACAATGGTTAAGACAAGAGAGCTACTGTACCTGAGACCATCATAAGAATAGAAGACAATAAGATATGCCATACTGGGTCAGACCAAGGTCCATCAAGCCCAGTATCCTGTTTCCAACAGTGGCCAATCTAGGTCATATGTACTTAGCAGTTTCCCCAAAAGACACAGGTTCCACAATGCTTGAAATTGGTCAAGCATTGATATCCTGGGTCCCTTTTTAATAATGGTTTATGGACCTTTCCTCCAGGAACTTGTCCAAACCTTTTTTAAACCCAGCTACACTAACAGTCTTTACTACACCCTCCGGTAACACATTCCAGAGTTTGATTACACATTGAGTGAAAAAATATTTTCTCTTATTTGCCTTAAATAGTTTACCCTGTAGCTTCATTGCATGTCCCCTAGTCTTTCTATATTCTGATAACGTAAACAATCTATATACGTTTACCCGTTCCACTCCGTTCATTAATTTATAGACTTCTATCATATCTCCTCTCAGCCTTCTCTTTTCCAGGTTAAAGAGCCCTAACCTTTTTAGCCTTTCTTCATAGGGGTATCCTTCCATACCATTTATTTATTTTTATTTATTTACATTCTCTTATATACCGCGCTATTCTGCATCAGTGCGGTTTACATTGAACAAACTGAAATTACATTGAACAGGGCATTATATCTTGGAGATAACTATTTTACAGGGAACATGGGCTATGGAGGGTTAAGTGGCTTGCCCAAGACCACAAGGAGCACCTGTGGGATTAGAAACCCCAGTCCTTCCGGCCCAAGGTTGCTGTCCTCTAGTGGGATTTGAACCCCCGACCTTCCGGCCCGAAGTACCTTGCCCCAACCACTAGGCCACTCCTCCACTCCATTTGGTGGCTCTTCTTTGAACCTTTTCTAATAACGCTATATACTTTTTAAGATACGGCGACCAGAATTGCACACAATATTCAAGGTGCGGTCATACCATGGAAAGATACAGAGGCATTATAATATTCTTTGTTTTATTTTCCATTCCTTTCCTTATGATACCTAGCATTCTATTTGCTCTCTTCGCTGCCGCTGCACACTGGGTGGAGGGTTTTTAACATGTTATCCAAAATGACGCCTAAATCTTTTTCCTGGGTGGTGGTTCCTAATGTGGAACCTTGCATCGTGTAACCATAGTTTGGGTTGTTCTTCCCTAGGTGCATAACTTTGCACTAGTCCACATTAAATTTCATCTGCCATTTTGATGCCCAGTCTTCCAATTTATCAAGATCCTCTTGCAATTTTCCACAATCCTCATGAGTTTTAACAACTATAAATAGTTTTGTGTCATCTGCAAATATGATAACCTCACTTGTTATTCCCTTTTCCAGGTCATTTATGAATATGTCAAAAAGCAGCGGACCCAGCACAGATCCCTGGGGTACACCACTATTCACCTTTCTCCATTGGGAAAATTGGCCATTTAGCCCTACCCTCTGCTTTCTATCTTTTAACCAGTTCCTGGTCCACAACAGTACACTGCCTCCTATCCCATGACTCTTTAGTTTTGCCAAAGGTCTCTGATGAGGGACCTTGTCAAAGGCTTTCTGAAAGTCCAAATACACTATATCAACCGACTCCCCTTTGTCTACCTGTTTATTCACACCTTCAAAAAAAAATAACAGATTAGTAAGACAAGATCTTCCTTGTCTAAAGCCATGTTGGCTGTCTCCCATTAAGCCATGACTATCTACATGTTCAGCAATTTTGTTCTTTATGATGGTTTCAACCATTTTTCCCGGTACTGACATCAGGCTCACCAGTCTGTAGTTTCCCGGATCACCCCTGGAACCCTTTTTAAAAATTAGCGTTATGTTGGCCATCCTCCAATCCTCAGGTATTACAGATGATTTTAATGATAGCTCACAGATTACTAATAGCAGGGTCTGCAATCTCATATTTCAGTTCTTTCACCCTTGGATGTATATCATCCAGTCCAGGTGATTTGCTACTCTTCAGTTTATCAAATAGTTGTAATACATCTTCTTGATGTATCAATATTTCCTTCAATTCTTCCGCACCTTTAAATTCCACTTCATTCATGGGTAATATCCCTACATCTTCCTCAGTAAAGACCGAAGCAAAGAATTCATTCAGTCTCTCCGCTATCACCTTGTCGCCTCTTAGTGCCCTTTTAACCCCTCTATCATCTAATGGACCAAGTGACTCTCACAGGTTTTTTGCTATGAATGTACTTGAAAAAGTATTTATTACGCGTTTTTGCTTCCGCAGCAAGCTTCTTCTCAAATTTTCCCTTTGTCTGCCTTATCAATGCCTTGCATTTAACTTGCCAGTGCTTGTGCTGTTTCCAGTTTTCGTCATTTGGCTCTTTTTTCCATTTCCTGAAAGATGCTTTTTCGGCAACAACTGCCTCTCTGACCTCACCTTTAAACCATGCTGGCAATTTTTTGGACTTCCTTCCACTTTTCTTAAAGCATGGAATACAACTGTTCTGGGCTTCCAAGATAGTATTTTTCAACAACACCCAAGCTTGATGTAAGTCTATAACCTTTGCAACTGCTCCTTTTAGTTTTTTCTTAACTAATTTCCTCATTTTATCATAGTCTCCCTTTCGAAAGTTAAAAGGTAGTACTGTGGATTTTCTTACCATCCCTCCTCCACTAATTAAATCAAACGCGATCATGCTATGATCACTATTGCCCCAACACCCTTATCTCTTGCACCAGATCTGGTGTTCCACTAAGGACTAGGTCCAATATGGCTTCCCCTCAGGTTGGTTTATGAACCAGCTGCTCCAAGAAGCAGGCATTTATTTCATCTAGAAACTTTATCTCCCTAGCATGTCCTGCCGTGACACTGACCGAGTCGATACCGGGGTAATTGAAATCACCCATTATTATTACTGTGCTATAACTTTTGTTAGCTTCCTTGATTTCTTTGAGCATTTCATCATCCATTTGTTCATTCTGGCCCGGTGGTTGATAGTACACCCCCATTGCCATCGCCTTCCCCTTTTTACATGGAATTTCAATCCATAGAGATTCTACAGCAAATTTTGTTTCCTGAAAAACTTTAATCCTTTCTGACTCAATGCCCTCTCTAACATACAGCACAACCCCTCCACCAATTTGATCAGCTCTATCATTACGATATAGTTTGTACCCAGGTATCACAGTGTCCCACTGGTTGTCCTCCTTCCACCATATCTCTGAGATTCCAATCATATCTAACCTCTCATTTAATGCTATATATTCTAACTCTCCTATCTTATTTTTTAGACTTCTAGCATTTGCATACAAGCATTTTAGAGACTTTATTTTATTCATATTAATCTGGTTATTAGTAGGCATGGGTAATTTGGAAACTTTAAGCTATGTCTGCTCCATACTCAAGGGCATTTGGGCTACTTTACTCTTTTTTGGAACCTCTCTGCTTTTGGTAGTATCCTTCAAGGATACATTCTTCCGAACCATGCGCTCTTGGGAGACTGTCGGCTTTCCCCTATTATCTAGTTTAAAAGCTGCTCTATTTCCTTTTTAAAGGTTAATGCCAGCAGCCTGGTTCCATCCCGGTTAAGGTGAAGCCCATCCCTTCGGAAAAGCCTATCCTTTCATCAGAAAAGCCATTATCACCAAACTTCAGAGGGGTACAAGGCCATCTCCAAAGATCTTGGGATTCCTGTGCCTACAGCAGGGGTCTCAAACTCCAGTCCTGGAGGGCCGCAAACCAGTCAGGTTTTCAGGGTATCCCTAATGAATATGCATGAGATATATTTGCATACAATGGGGGCAGTGCATGCAAATATAGCTCATGCATATTCATTAGGGATGCCCTGAAAACCTGACTGGTTTGCGGCCCTCCAGGACTGGAGTTTGAAACCCCTGGTCTACAACATGCAATGTTATTAAGAAGTTTTCTGCTCATGGAACTGTCAAGAATCTCTTAGGACATGGTGGAAAGAGGAAAATTAATCCAAAATGTCTTTGAAGATTAGTGCAACTGCTGGAAAAGCATCACATACAATATCCAAAGAGTTTAAGGCTGACCTGGAGCAATCGAGTGGAGGATCAACCTGAACCATATGGCATGCACTAAATAAAGAAGGACTTCATGGATGAAGGCCGAAGAGGACTGCACTGCTCAAAGACAGACATAAAAAGACATCATTGTCCAAACACACCTTGAGAAACCACAACCCTTCTGGAAAAATGTTCTGTGGCCAGATGAAACCAAACTTGAGCTCTTTGGCATTTACAGGCACAAAAATGAAGCTTATAAGGAAAAAAAACACCCTTCCTAAAGTTAAATATGGTGGAGGTTCTATAATGTTGTGTGGCTGTTTTGCTGCCTCAGGACCGGAGGCCTGTAATGCATTAAAGGAATCATGAAGGCAGAGGACTACCAAGGTATTTTGGAGCGAAATGTGCTACCTAGTATCAGAAAGTTAGATCTGGGTCAAAGGTCCTCCAGCAGGACATTGACCTAAAACATACATCCAAAAATACAAAAGAATGGTTAAAAAGGAACAAATGGACTGTTTTAAATTGGCCAGCAATGAGTCCTGATCTCAATTCAATCGAAAACCTTTGGAAAGAGCTGAAATATGCCATTGGTAAAACATATCCTGGAGACATTCATGAGCTGGAACAAATCACAGTTGAAGAGTGGGAGAAAATACCAGCAGACAGATGTACGAAACTTATAGATGGTTACACAAAATGTTTGGAGGCTGTCATCACTGTCAAAGGTTGTGCAACCAAACATTGGTGAAGGGTACATTAATCCTGCCCAGGTCATATTTTGTTTTTTTCTCAGGGAAAGCAGCAGAGGGATCAAGGTTGCTTGGACCACCTAATATAACTGACGCCTTCTTGCTCTGGACCTTGAATAGGGTCTTGGCAACCAGGGGGTCAGTGGGAACACATAGAGCAGGCCCTCGGACCACAGGATCAGGAAAGCATCCGCTGTCACTCTTCCCGGGTGCAGCTGGCGCGAGCAGAAGCAGGGCAGCTGTGCATTGTCCGTGGAGGCGAAGAGGTCCATCACGGGCCTGCCCCAGATGTGGAAGAGCCTTCTTGCCACCCTGGGATTCAAGCATCGCTCATGTGGAAAAAGGACTCTGCTCAGCCTCTCTGCTAAGCAGTTGTCCTGTTCTGGTAGGTATACCGCTCGCAGAAGCATGCTGTTGCGCATTGTGAAGGAGAGGATGGCCACAGCCTCCTGGCAGAGGGAGTATGAGCTCATGCCCCCCTGCTTGTTGGTATAAAACATGGCAACCTGTTTGTCCGTTTGGATCAGCACTGGTTAGTGCCGCAGGCGGTGGCAGAACGCTCGCAGGGCCAAGAAGATTGCCCTGAGTTCTAGGAGATTGATCAGCAAGAGCGACTGCATTAGGCTATCTACATATGTAGGCGAGCTAATGGTGTGACGTGGACTGATGAGGCCATGTGGCCCAGAAGGCAGAGGAGGTGGTGAGATGGTACTGACCGGTGGCATTGTACCTCTCCTGCTAGTTGTATGAGGTGGTCTGCCCTTTCTCTTGGGAGGATGGCCTTGACTTGTGACTTGTCCACTGAGCTCCTATGAACTCCAGACTGGGCTGGAGAGAGATGGGATATGGTGTAGCTGGTGACCAACCCCAGGTGCTGCAGTAGGAGGGTTGTTCTCTCTGTGGCCTGACTGACCTCTGAGGCCATACTGCCCCAATTAGCAATTGTCCAGGTAGGGGAAGACGAAAGCCCCTTGTAGTTGCAGGTGGGTGGCTACCACTGTCAAGCACTTGGTAAAGACCCTTGGTGAGGAGGCCAGGCCGAAAGGGAGCTTTTTGTACTGGTAGTGCTCTCCTCCCACTACAAACCGTGGGTACTACCTGTGGGAGGGATGGATCAGGATGTTAGCGTATGCCTACTTTATGTCCAAGGAGCATAGTCAATCTCCCTGGTGGAGGTAAGGCATCAGTGTTCCAAGGGAGAGCATCTTGAACTTTTCCCTCACCAGAAACTTGTTTAAGTTTCGCAGGTCTGGTATGGGCCTGAGGCCCCCAGTTCTTTTGAGAACAAGGAAGTACCTGGAGTAAAAGCCTTTTCCCCATATTTGTTTGGGTACAGGCTCCACTGCGTTGTCCTTGAGCTGACCAGCGAGCTCTGAGAGCAGAAGGATCTGGTGAAGAAGAGGACACACTGGCTCTCCTGGAAAGAACTGGGGTGGTACCTGTTGTAAGCGGAGGAGGTATCCCTCTTTTACCACCTGCAGCACCCACTGGTCTGAGGTGATCTTGGCCCACCTGTGGGCAAAGAGTGCCAGCTGGCCCCCCGTGGGCTGGTGAAGGTCTTCCGGGGAAGGGGAGGCCCTGCCTTGGGAGTCAAAAGCTCCCCCCAGGTTGGATTTGAGTTGGGGCCTGGGGCTTCTGAGCTCCCTGGCCTTGCCTCTTAGGGTGAGAACCCTGTTGCTGGCCCGAGAAGGGCTGGTAGTGATGACTCTGTTGGAAGTGCCCCTTTTTCCTGAGAGTTTCTTGCATGGAAAGGAAGAGGTCTTCTTTGAGAGCCTCTGGTGGGTCACCACTTCAGCCTCTATCTCGGCCGCCTTGTTGGCCATGGGTTTGCCGAACAGGTTCTCCCCAGTGCAGGGGATGTCAAGCAACTTGTCCTGAATCTATTGCTCAAGGTCCGAGGACTGTAGCCAGGCTTGGCGTTGAGCCCCAATGCCAGCCGCTGCTACTCAAGCTGTTGTACCCCTTTTGGGGCAGGCCCTCCTACCTGGATTCCTATCTGGATTCTTAGGCTTTACCCGGCCCTTTTAACAGGAAGGAAAAAAAACAAGACACATACACAGAAAATTAATTATATCAATTCCAGAGCTCTAGAAAGAAGACTGTCAGAGGGTCCAAATCGTGGCTCCTCCCTAACTATCTTCCTTCTAGAGCTCTGGAATTGATGTAATTGATTTTCTGTGTATGTGTCTTGGTTTTTTTCCTTCCTGTTAGAAGGGCCGGGTAAAGCCTAAGAATCCAGGTAGGAGGGTCTGCCCCAAAAGGGGTACAACAGTTGTGCTGTGACTCGGATTACCTGTAACAGCCGTCTCTACAGTGAATTCAGCCGGCTGCCCTTCAAACAGGTACAAAAAAGCGGACGTGGGCAGTAATCTGTCGTGAGTGTTAAACAAAAGCAGTTTTCTGTGTGTGTTAGGCAGGTTTCTGTCGTGAGTTTTAAAATGGGCAATAAGGCCAGTAAAATTAAACAGAAAACTCAGTTAGATGAGTGGGGCGAAAAAGCTCATAGTATAAGGCTGAAAAAGGGAAGCCAAAATTATGAAATGAGGCGCAGGTTTGGTGATAGCGCCCTTGATTATGTTGGCCATTGGCATTTGATGACTGCCTCTAACCCCAGTTTGCAGTTCCCACTTGGTGGAACCTTTCAGGAGGACAAACTGTGTTGGTTACAGTATGAGATGGCCCTTGATGACTTTGGGCGACCTCATACCAGTCACGAATGGGTCGTGTATGGGTGGTGGCAGTCTAAGGCTGCTGAAAAAGCTTAAAAAGCCACTGATTCTGTGTTTGAAAAATTTAAAGATCAAGTGTTTAGAATGGAGGAACAAATATGTGTTTTGACTAAACAGACAGAAGCTGAAATTAAGACTAGTAGTTCTAGTAGTAATCCTCCTTTGAAAAGTTGTGAACCCAGTACTGTTGCTTCTGCTCCTCCAGCCTATGAGGAGGAGTTCACTGCACTGGCTGTATCACTAACTAGGAACAGTGCTGCAGCACCGGCATCCCACCAAGATCAGGAGTCAGTGCTCATTCATTTGGATGATATGCCTGGTGTTTCTACCCCTATTAAATCCATGGTCGATACTCACCCCTCAAGCTCTATTTCGGGTGTAATGCTGCCTTCCCCTGGTTCCCCAATCCCTATATCTGTGGCCGACACCACTTCTTTAATTACGCCAGGTGGTCCGTTTTCTGCTATCTCTGAAGAACCTGTAGTTATTCCGCGTACCACTCAGGCTCAACAGTTAAAAAAAGGACATTTTGGATCTTGAACAATTAATAGGGGTAGAAGCAAGTCAACTTGAATTTATAACCACTAAAGCACAGTTGACTCAATATCTTGCTTACTTAGCAGAAAAAGCCCGTACTTTGACTGAGGTCATCATAACTACGCTTGAGGCACTTGACCTACAAGTAAAACAGCATACGCTAGCGCTGTTGTCGAGCAGTCAAAATAAAGAGCTGGTAGCGGAAGCCATGGCTGCTGTTGCCAAAGGAACTGGCCATTGGACAAAAGCTCCTTTGATTCCTAAATGGAAACACTTGCAGCATTTGACTTTAGAGTTAGGGGAATTTTGAACTTTAAACCAGGAGGTTAGAGAGGAGAAAGAACAAAATAAGAAAATAGACCTACTTGCTCCGTTCAGAGCCTTCCCTAGGGGGGGATGGTGGTTTAGTTACTTTAGCATCCCATTGGTCCCCAGCTGAAGTTTTTAATTTGGCTAGATCTTGCCCTGACTCCCGACAAAAACATGGACAGTTTGTAGATTATTGGTGTCAGCTAATAACTACTTACGACCCCTCCTGGGTAGATTTGCAGAATTTATTGAAATCAGTCTTTTTAAATCCAATAAAGTTGCAGGCAGTTACCCACCCCCAACTGCGGGATAACACAGCATGGGAATGGCCCCTTGCAGACCCTGTCACTAATTCCTCTGATGTTACTCAAATGACTGCCTTCCGGGAAGACCGGAATAATTTGCTAAAAGCTATTGAAAAGAAATGTACCCCTGTGAAAGATTTGTCCAAGCTATTAGACCTGAAGCAGGGAAGGGATGAAGCTGTTGCCCAGTTTCATACTAGGTGTTGCCTAGCATTCCGAGATTTTTCCCCTCAGAATAGTGAAATGGAAGGATTTGCCTCAATTTTTGTGAATGGATTGCAGTCGGAAATAAAAGCTATTCTTGAAAATGCTTTGATGGATGGTCTATCAAGTCTGCCCAGGAGATCTTGGAAGCTGCCTTGCAAGCGGAAAAGCGGATCCAGAAGCAGAAGGATGAAGACAAAGGTAAAGTGGAGAAACAACGCCAAAAACGTTTAAATCTCCAAGTAGCAAGTTATGAATCAAATTTCAGGGGGGAATGCAGAGCAAGTGGTGGCAGGGGTGGCAGGGGCACCCTACCCTTTAGGGGTAGAGGCCGTGGATATATGGGGGGATATCAAGGAGACCGCACCTGTTTTAGGTGTGGCAAATTTGGACATATGGTAAGAGATTGTACTATGCCAAGGAGCGACCCTCCCCAATCTGATGCTGTGGGAGCCAGTTACTCGCATGCCCCATATCCTGTTTTCACCCCTAATCAGCCTTCAGTCATGACTCAATATTATGCAGAAACTGACCTTGACTATAGTGAGGACTGACTAGGCTTGGTTGTGCACCCCAATACACAGGGAGAAATACTCGCTACAATCTTGGGGTTCGAATTGCTCTTCCTGTTAGATACAGGCGTCTCCACATCTGCCATTGCTCTATCACAATTGCCCCCTCCCCTGTTTGAGGTGCTGCCTACAGCTCCTAGAGTCCCTTGTGAAGGAATTGAGGGAAGAACCATAATGCACCAAAAATTGACTGATGTACCCCTTCTAGTGGAAGGAAAATTGTATCATACAGATTTCCTGGTTGGCCCTACTTTGCCTGTCAATTTGCTTGGGCGAGATTTTCTCTCCAGAAACAAGACTGTTATCAGCTGGGAAACTGGCACTTTGACCTGTACCTTGTGTCCCCTGCAAGTCCAACAGCCTGTAGCTGTGACTCCAACTGCTGTGACCGCTCCACCCTTGGATACCCTTCCTTCAACTTTGTGGGCTGTACCAGGTAATGATATTGGACATCTCAACATTTCCCCGGTCAAGATTGAAGTATGGCCGGGAACTCCATTGCCTTATGTGCATCAGTATCCTCTGCCTGCTGCTTCAGTGGCTGGAATACGGCCAGTGATTGAAAACCTGCTAGCCCAGGGTGTGTTGGTACCAACTTCTTCTCCTTGCAATACTCCTATTTTACCTGTACTAAAGGCTGATGGTAAGTCTTACAGATTTGTGTGCCATTAATCGTATTGTCCTACCAGTTTTTCCCCTCATACCCAATCCTCATGACATTTGGACTCATATACCATGTGGCTCCACCCACTTTTCAGTCATAGATTTAAGCTCCGCCTACTACTCAATACCGGTAGGGGAGGAGTCTCAGTACTTATTTGCCTTCTCGTACGAGGGGCGTCAATATACTTGGACTACCCTTTCTCAAGGATACACTGAGAGTCCTGCTTATTTTTCACAGGCCCTTAAAGCTGCTCTACAGGACTTGGCATTGGATAAATCTACCTTGATACAGTATGTTGATGATTTACTTATTTTTTCTCCTTGTTATGATGCGTGTGTGGCTGATACTATGTTAACTCTTGTACATATCTCTCATTTGGGATTGAAAGTTAATCAGTCTAAGTTGCAATTTTCCCTGCCACAAGTAATATTTCTTGGTGTATGTCTCTCCTCAGCTGGCTGCTCTACTATGGCCCAGCGAATTGGTCCTATTATGTCTATGCCTTTTCCTGCTATTGTCCCTTATATACACCGCTTTTTAGGTCTTTTAGTATTTTGCCGCCAGTGGATCTCTGACTTTGCTGAGCTTGCTGCTCCACTGTATGCTCTTCTTGGCCATGAGGCTCCGAAGGGTATTATAGTTCCTACTGAAGCGCAGCATGATGCTTTCCACTCCCTGCGCCAAGCCCTACTTACTTCTCCCTGTCTTTCTTTCCCCGACTATGCTTTGCCCTTCTGTCTCTATGTGGCTACTTCCACCAGTGCTGCTGTTTGTATTTTGGCACAACGTTTCCCTACTGGACTAAAGCCCTTGGGCTATTTTTCCCAAGCTTTTCATCCTGTCATCTCTGGCATGCCTCCATGCTTTCAATCTTTGGCTGCTGTAGTTTTTGCTATACAAACTACGAATTTCCTTGTTCTCCAGCATGAATTGCATGTATATACTTCCCATTTAGTTGCTCGTCTTCTACATTTAGCCAAAACTCAGCCTCTCTCCAGCTCTCGTTTATTGCTGTTTGATTTAGCTATTTCCCAAGCACATGTCACTTTACATGAAGTTTCAGTTTTAAAACCAGCTCAAATCCTGGCTTTGCTTGATCCCCTTTTACGCCTATCTGATCCCGATGGAACTCATGATTGTCTTTCCTCCGTAATGGCCTATTCAAAGGCTAGGCCTGATCTTTCCTCTGTCCCTTTGTCCAGTCCTGACTGGATTCTGTTTACTAATGGCTCTGCTTTTCACAATGAGCAAGGGAATTTACTTGTTGGGTATGCTGTTACCACTTGTTGGCTGAAGTGTTTGCCCTCATTCGGGCCCTGGAAATGTCTGCACATTTGGTTGTAAATATCCATATTGACAGCGCTTATGCACTTGGGGTTCTCTGGGATTCTGGTAATATTTGGGCTCAACGTGGATTTTTGAGAGCTGCTCATAAGCCTATCAAGCATGTCCGCTATATTGAACGTTTGCTTGCTGCAGTGCTCAAACCGGCTCAGGTGGCTATGTTAAAATGTAAAGGACATGATCGTACTGGTTCCGTAGGGTCACAAGGCAATCAGTTTGTGGACCTGTGATAGGCTATGGCCTGTAAACTAGGCCTAGACCCCAACCCCCACCTGAGACTAGTGTTGAAGAGAACCAGAGTTTGAGAAACTGATTTAAACTGCTTTTGAAAAGTTAGCGTAGTTACTCACCTGTAACAGGTGTTCTCCAGGAGCAGCAGGAATCAGTCCTCACATATGGGTGACGTCGGCGCCGACGGAGCCCTCGTGGAGCAATTTTCCCCAGCTTTCAAAGAAAGCCTTTGGGAATTGCAGCGCACATGCGCGGTCTCCTTCCCGCCCAAGGGTGCCATCTTAGCCAGTCTGATGACATAGCTAAAAGACAGCATAAAAATTTGCAAAAAAACTTAAGCAGATGATTGCAACTCCAAGGGGAGGAGGGAGGGTTGTGAGGACTGATTCCTGCTGCTCCTGGAGAACACCTGTTACAGGTGAGTAACTACGCTTTCTCCAGGACCAAGCAGGAAGTCAGTCCTCACATATGGGACTCCCAAGCTTAAGGCTACCGGAGACCCTAAGCACAAAAATGAGCTCCCTCTAGCTCAGCGGCACAGAAGGAAGGAATCTTCACTGAATTATCACCCACCGGTAGCCCACATCCGGGATGGAGGGTAGGAGTTGCTCAAACCTCGAAGACATTTCGGAGGACTGCCTGTCCGAAAGCACTGTCCCTGCGGGACTCCCTCTCGAGACAGTAATGGACCGCAAAAGTCTGGCTCGAAGACCAAGTAGCGGCCCGGCAGATGTCTGCCAGCGGAACAGAGCGGAGGTAAGCCACTGACGTAGCCTTCGCCCGAACACAATGAGCCGTGACTCGACTTTCTAACGAGAGTCCGGCTGCCCCATAAGCCCAAGCGATACAGTCAGCAACCCAGATGGACAGAGTACGCTTGGAGACAGGGAGCCCCAATTTATTGGGGTCAAAAGACACAAAAAGCTGAGCAGCTTTACGGTGCTCCCTCGTACGGTCAAGGTAGAAGTTCAATGCCCTTCTACAGTCCAGGGTATGCAGGACCATTTCAGCTCGGCTGGAGTGTGGCCTGGGAAAGAAGGTCGGAAGTACCACCTCCTGATTGATGTGAAAAGGGGAGACCACTTTTGGAAGAAACTTTGGGTGAGTCCGTAGGACTACCCTTTTTTTGTAGAACCGAGTGTAAGGGGGATCAGACACAAGGGCCTGCAATTCACTTACGCGTCTAGCGGAAGTGAGGGCTATCAGGAATAAAGTTTTCCAAGAAAGAAAACGGAGAGAACAGGTAGCCATAGGTTCAAAAGGCGGACAGGTGATCCGCTGTAACACCACATTCAGATCCCAGTCAGGGCTGGCGGGCGCAGAGGTGGTTTAAGTAGAAGGAGACCTCGGAGAAACCTCGCTACGAGAGGGTCGCTGGAAAGAGGTCTGCCGTCCACCGGCACATGATGTGCTGAAAGAGCACTGAGGTGAACTTTGACGGAGTTGGACTTAAGTCCCAGATTACAGAGGTAGAGCAGGTACTGCAAGATCACCGACACCGAGCAGGAGAAGGGATCCTGAGACTGCTGGGCGCACCAAACGGAAAAGCGACGCCATTTAAGGGCGTAGCATTTTCGGGTAGAAGGTCGCCGAGAAGCTAGGACGACCTCTTCCACCTCCGCCGGCAGGAGAAGGGGAGCAAGGACTACCCTCTCAGCAGCCAGGCCATTAGATTGAGAGATCTGAGGTTGGGGTGTAGCAGAGATCCCTGATCCTGAGTGAGGAGATCCGGTTGAAATCCCAGAGGGAAGGGATCCTCTACTGCTAATTGCAGCAGGAGTGGAAACCACGGCTGTCTGGGCCAGCGAGGGGCCACCAGGATCATGGAAGCTTTGTCCCGGAGAACCTTGAAAAGAGTTCGAGAGACTAGCGGGATGGGAGGAAAAGCATACAGCAGGCCCTCCGACCATGAGAGTAGAAAAGCATCTGCCGCAACTCGAAGGGGATGTGGCTGACGAGAGCAGAAGCGAGGAAGTTGCCGGTTGAGAGGACTGGCAAAGAGATCCATCGTGGGGAGGCCCCACTTTAGAAAGAGCTTCTGAACTATCAAGGGATCCAGGCGCCACTCGTGCGGCTGGAGGATCCTGCTGAGTTTGTCCGCCAGGCAATTTTCTTGGCCTGGGAGATAGACAGCTTTGAGAAGAATGTCGTGATTGACGGCCCAAGAGCAGAGCCTCTGAGCTTCTCGGCAGAGAAGGAAGGAGCCCGTGCCCCCCTGCTTGTTCACGTAGAACATGGCCACTTGATTGTCCGTCTGGACAAGGACGGACTGGTGAGAAGTCAGGTGGGAGAAAGCCTTGAGAGCCAGACGGATTGCTCTGAGCTCCAGGAAGTTGATCTGCTGAGCAGACTCCCACGCGGTCCAGAGACCCTGAGTACATGCCCCTTGGCAATGTGCTCCCCAACCCAGGAGGGACGCATCTGTCGTCAGCACTTGAGCCGGCTGAGGTGACTGAAAAGGCATGCCGAGTACCAGGTTCGGCCGATGAAGCCACCACTGGAGAGAAGAGGCCAGCGGCCTGGAGACGCGCACTAAGTTGGCTAGGCCGCCCGTGGCTTGTTGCCACTGCTTGCGAAGGCACCACTGAGCAGGCCGCATATTCAGGCGGGCATTGGGGGTCACATGGACGGTGGAAGCCATATGGCCGAGTAGTCTCAGGAAGCGCCTGGCGGAGACCAGGGACTGGCTGCGAAAACGGCCGGCCAGGTCCATGAGCCGTTGAGCCCTGTCGAGAGGCAGGAAAGCTCGCGCCTGAGGAGTGTGCAGCCTTGCGCCGATGAACTCGAGATCCTGTGAGGGGAGCAAAGTGGACTTTGCGAAGTTTATGACAAAGCCCAAGTACTGCAGAAGAGTCACCGTGCGGTGTGTGGCGTTGGTGACCGCCGGAGCGGACGCTGCTCTGATGAGCCAGTCGTCGAGGTACGGAAAAACATAGAGGCCGTGAAGCCGGAGATGGGCCGCCACCACTGCGAGACATTTTGTGAAGACTCGCGGTGCGGAGGACAGGCCAAAGGGCAGTACCCTGTACTGGTAATGATTTCCTGCCACCACAAACCTTAGGTATTGGCGGTGGCTTGGGTGGATGAGGATGTGCGTGTAGGCATCCTTTAGATCCAAGGAGCATAGCCAATCTCCCTGCTGGAGGTAGGGCAGAAGGATTCCAAGGGTAAGCATTTTGAACTTTTCCCGCACAAGGAACTTGTTGAGGTTGCGCAAGTCCAGGATGGGTCTGAGGCCTCCCGTTCTTTTTGGTATTAGAAAATACCTGGAATAAAAGCCTTGACCTCTCAGGTGGTGGGGCACCGGTTCCACAGCCTGTTCCTGAAGAAGACTTGCTAACTCCTGAAGGAGTAAGTCCCTGTGCAGAGGGAGTCGTGGAGGTTCTCCCGGGAAATAGGAGGGAGGGACCTGGAGGAAGTGGAGAAGATAGCCTTCTCTGACGACTTGAAGCACCCAGGCATCTGAAGTGATGTTGGACCACCTGTGGGCGAAGTGAACCAGCCGGCCTCCGGTGCTGGGAGGAGCCAGAGGAGGGGGAGAGGCTATGCTGATGAAGTCAAAAACCCCCACCCTGCTGAGCAGGGGCTGGTGGTGCAGGCTTGGGGGTTTGCTGCCTACGGGACCCGTTACCCCGTCCCTTGGCCTGCTGGCCCTGTTGGGGAGCTGCGGAGGCCTGATATTGAGGGTAGTGTTTATAGGCAGCCGCCTTTCTCGGGTAAAAGGACTTCTTTCCCGAGCCCTTCTTCTTCTGTGAAGGGGCGGAGGTCTTTCTAGAAAGCCTAGTCCTGGTGAGAGTCTCCGTCTCGATCTGTGCAGCCTTTTCCGCCATGGGTTTGCCAAAGAGGTTCTCACCTCGGCAGGGGACATCGACCAACTTGTCCTGCACCCAGGGTTCAAGGTCAGACGACTGAAGCCAAGCCTGTCGGCGGGCACCGATGCCGGCTGCGGCCACTCGAGCCGATGCTTCAAAGCCATCATAGGCTGCTCGGGACATGAGTTTGGAGCATTCCCGAATACCAGTTGTCAAGGCCAGGAACCTCCGCAAAGGTTCCTCGGACAATCCAGCGGAGAATCCGGCTAGCTCTTTAGCCAGGTCTCGGAGATACATGCCCATGTAGAGCTGGTAGGTCTGGACACGACAAGCAAGCATAGAGCCCTGGAAACACTTCTTACCAAGGCCATCCAGGTTATGGGCTTCCCTGCCAGGGGGCACCGAGGAGTGCATCTTTTGGCTCTTAAGCCTATGCATGGCCGATTCCACTACCATGGAATGGTGTGGTAGCTGTGCTTTTTGGAAGCCAGGGCTCTTGCGGACTCGATAGATGGAATCGACCCGCTTGCTTAAGACCGGCGAGGAGGCCGGACTCTCCCACATGCGGAAGAGTAGCCGTTCCAGCATGGGAGGAACCGGTACAGTAAAGTGTTCCCTGGCGGGAGAGTCATACTGGAGGGCGTCGAGCTCTTCGGCTCGAGGCTCCTCCTCGGGATCCGCAGGGAAGGCCAAAGCCTTGGCCATGTCCCTGACGAAGTCCGAGAACCGGGCATCCTCCGGGGGGGACTGCTTCCGAGGTTCGGACTCAGGCGAGTCCGAGGGGACACACCGAGTCCGAAAGGAATCAGGTGACTCTTCCTCTTCAGACTCCCAGACCGACTCCGAGGAGGAATCGGAGGGGTCGGCTCGGGCGGGCGCAGACGTCGGCCGCCCCGACACCGAGGGAGTCGGCGTCGACGACCTCGGTCCCGAACGGGAGGCCGAGGGTGACCTCGACCGAGGATCGACTCGAGTTCGCATGGACTCGAGGATCGGCTCGGTCTCCGGGGTCGACTTGGACGTCGACGTCCCGGCGGTCGGGGCAGCAGCGCCAGCGAGGCTAGCGATCAGTGCCCGCTGCTGGTCCATGAAGGCAGACAGTCTGCTCTCCAAGGCCGTCAACCTGAGTCCGACCTCAGGTGACCCAGCAGCCCCCGACTCGGGCCCCGACGGCGGCAGTCTCGGAGGCGAGTCCAGGAGGACTACAGGACTTACCCGAGCAGGCAACTCCGACTCCAGGCGAGGTCGCTTCGGGAGGTGCTCCTTCTCCAAAGACCCGGGACGGCTATCGGGGCTATGCGACCTGGCCCTCGCGGGGCCAGGAGCGTCCACCGACGCCGCCCTCGCGGGTTTCACCTTCCGTCGATGGTCCCCGGAGGGAGAACCCCTGTCGGAGGAGCTTCGGCGATGTTCAGAGCTGGAACCTCTGGACGCCGAGGCCTCCGACGAGGTCCAGGTACGGCTGGGATCAGCGAAGATTCTATCCCGCTGGTGCCGCCGACTTCTCAAGGCTTTGGAGGACATTTTGCCACAGGCCCCACAGATCATTTCTTCATGATCCGGGCCCAGGCAGCGGAGGCAATTATCGTGTGTGTCAGTGAGTGACATATTTCTGTCACACTGACCACACCGCTTGAAACCACTGGCAGCCATCGGGGGAAAAAGGGCCCCGGCAAGGTCAAAGGACCGGGCTGCCAGTGAAAAAACCGAAAACGAAACTGAGTAAAATCAGAAAAACCAAAAAATAAGAGAAGGACTCGTGACGGCGTTGTGAGTCCGGGCAGGAAAAAGACCGGCGTCGAACCGAAGGAAAAAAGAGAAATATATAATCAAAATCAACTTTTTCGCGGGGACACGATGGGTACGTCTGTAGGGCTCCGCGGAAAAAAGAAGACTGGCTAAGATGGCACCCTTGGGCGGGAAGGAGACCGCGCATGCGCGCTGCAATTCCCAAAGGCTTTCTTTGAAAGCTGGGGAAAATTGCTCCGCGAGGGCTCCGTCGGCGCCGACGTCACCCATATGTGAGGACTGACTTCCTGCTTGGTCCTGGAGAATGTATAATTCCTTTATGCTGATGATAGACATGTTCCTGCATTCCCTGAGCTAGAAATGGCCTTGAAGTAGAAATGTATCAATGTCTAAGACTATGCCTTTGTTAGAATAGCTTGAGAAGGGGAACAGGGAGCTAGACCCAGAGAGGGTCCCCGATTGGACAGGTGCAAGGGGCGTTGGGACCAATAGAAAGTTTGCCTGTATCAAACTGTAAAAATTGTATATAAGGAATTTGCTCCTGTACTCCATTGCTCAGTCTCTTTTGGACACGATTCTGTGTGAGCCTGTGCACAATAAATTGGCTTGGATCCTGCAACTGACTCCTAGTTTTATTCATTGCATGCACTGCGCTGCTACATATTCTTGGTGCGCTGGGCCGGGAATGTGCGAGTAGTGGATGGTATTCAAGTGAATATACCATGTTTTACCGCCTCAAGGTTTGGTCCGGCTGGAACCGTGTCTGGCTGACCACAGGGGAAACCTCAGGTGCCACCGGTCCTCTTGTATCGGAGAGGGTTCCGCCTTGCCTCGGCGGGCTACTGGATCCGGCCGGCCAACACCTCCGAACCTGAGGGGAGTCCAGGATTCAACCCAAGAACTGGTTCTGTAGCGGGTACCGGATCCGGTGAGTAGAACTTTTCTTGCTATCTAGTCAGCTAGCTTGGGAAACGTCTTGCATGAGTGCGCGAGACTAAATTGGTACGGTACCGAGAGCCTGATCACCTCTCAGGGCAAGTCCGAGTACACCTTGCATGAGTGCGCGAGGCCGAAACTACTGTCCTTGGTTCAGCAGTCCGAGTACGTTTTGCATGAGTGCATGAGACGCCTTGCATGAGTGTGCGAGGCCGGCTGCTGTTGGTTAGTAAGGTAGGCCTGGGAATTTGGGAAAACGTTGCTAGCATGTCTGTTTGTGTCTCCCTCTGTTTCTAGGGCTGCCCGGACCCCTTACTGGCAGTCCGATCACCCGCACTCTCTGTCTGTTGTCTAACCGCGGGTTTCACTTCTGGTATAATGTAAGGTTATTAATTAAGGAACAGTACTGAGAAAAGGGAAAAAAAACTCAGGAGTCACTTTAAGGAATCGAGTCTAAGCACAGCACAGCAAAGACGAGCTGTCTTATCTCTAGCAAGCAGAGGGAGAAGGGGTGTGTCTTTCACACAGCCTGCAGAAAGGAATGTTTTAGTTCCTATTAACCCCTTCGGATCTCCTCAACTGTTTTAGTTATATCTCTGCCCTGCCTGTATTGTTACTTCACCTGTATCTGTAATATTAGTTTTCTGATTATATCTCAGCCCTGCCTGTATTTCTACGTCAACTGTTCCTGCTATCTTATTATTTTTATTTATTTATTTGTTTATTCTCTGATTTATGGGGGAAACCTGAATGGCTTAGAGGTCCGAGTATGGACCAAGGGAGGAGGAAAGTGTGAATTTTCCAGTTGCTGGAAAGTGAGAGAGTGATGTCTGTGGGATTTGATAGAGAGAAACCTGAATGAGTGAGAGAGAGACAAAGGTTTTGAACAGCATGGGCGGGGGTGTATCTATACTGAGCCTTCTGCAGTGTTTCCTTAAGAACTTTAAGAGGGGTTTCTCTGGTGATTATGTAATTGTAATGACCCCAGGTCGATGGGAAGTTTTATGTGAACGGGAATGGACCCCCCCCCCCCGTCTTTATAGAGTGCACCCAGAGGAACACTGCCATATAGTTCTATCACGCTGGAAATGTTGGATTTTGCTGGCATGTCTGTTTGTGTGTGTGTGAATGAGAGGTCTTGAAACACAGACCAAGCGAGTGCGGACTCCTGATTAGCGCAGTTCCTGGCCGGGCGACTGCGCCCAGGTCGCAAAAAGGAGGAAGCGTTTGGTGTTTGTCTTACCTATTTGTTCCTAGGGCTGTGCGGACCCCTTACCTGCAGCCCGACTACCCGCCCCTACTGTCTGTTGTTGTGTACGTCATTATGGGAGGGTCGGAGTTCATGCAAACTCCGTTGAAATGTATGATCAAGAATTTTAGCAAGGGATTTGCCGGAGACTATGGAATAAAAATGTCTCTGTCCCGATTAGAAATGCTTTGTGAGAGGGAGTGGCCTGTACTGGTCACTTCGTGGCCCCCTGGGGGTACTTTTGATGTTAGTATCATATCTTTAGTTCACCAGATTGTATGAAAAGAACACCCTGACCAGTTCCCTTATATAGATTCCTAGTTAAGTGTTTGTGAAAAAGAGCCCTCCTGGATGAAGCGTTGTTATGAGGAACAGTGCAGGATACTTGTAGCAACCACAAGGGGGGTCCAGAAGGCTGGGGAAAAGAAACTGCCTGTCTATTCTACCCCAGAATCTCCAGATATTTTAACCCGTCCACCCCAGTACCTTTATAGGCCAGTCCCCTCAGCTCCGCCACCACCCCGGGCAGAGCCTAGCGCAGGGGGACACCTCCCTGCAGATTTACCCCAAGTAGTCCACCAGCCACCTCCGCAGCAGGAGGACACGCACCCCCTCTTGACCGGAAGCCCCGGCTCAGTTCAGAGTGCCTCGGGAGGACCATCGTCCACTGACGACACTGCCAGCAGGGATTCATTTGTCAGTTCGGGGTCACTTACTGCTGACAGCCAAGGCCCGGGAGCAGAATTCCAACAATCTAGACCACCTTATACTTTCAGAAGTACAACAGCAAGTCAGAGGGATGGTCACGTTATGCCATTACGCCAGGTCCCAGGTCTACCTACTCTTAATGACCAGGACCAGGTGGTGGTGGTGGGACCAACTAGTCTTGTTTATGTGCCCTTTTCCACCACTGATTTATTGAACTGGAAGACGCATTATGTATCCTATACTGAGAAGCCCCAAGATTTGATTGAATTAATCTCCAGTATTATGCAAACCCATCAGCCTACCTGGGCTGATTGTCGCCAGCTCCTGTCTACTCTCTTCACTACTGAAGAACGAGCACGGATTGTGCAAGCGTCTACCCGATGGTTAGAAGAAAATCCGGTAGGAGAAGCAGGCCTAGATCCCCAGCAAGCAGCCGCCGTGGATTTTCCAAATGACGATCCTAGATGGGATCCGAACAGTGCCGATGGGGCGGCAGCCCTCACTCGGTTCCGCCAGGCCCTACTGCAAGGCCTGAAGAAAGGAAGCCAGAAGGCCATGAATATCGGAAAGGTATCAGAAGTCATCCAGCATCCAGACGAGAGCCCAGCGGCCTTTATGAACGCTTATCTGAAGCTTACAGACTATATACCCCATATGATCCGGCAGCCCAGGAAAATTTGCGCATGGTATATGCGACCTTTGTGAGTCAGTCCCAGGGAGACATAAGATGGAAACTGCAAAAGTTGGAAGGATTTGCGGGCATGAATGCGGTCCAGTTAATGGAAGTTGCTCAGAAAGTGTTTGTGAATCGTGATCAAGAACGTCAGAAGAAAAGTGAACGTAAAATGAAGAAGAAAGCTGATTTCCTTGCTGCAGCTTTAGTTGAACGATGAGGAGGAAGTTTCTCTAACCGAAGGACTCGAGGACGTGGAAGGGGCCGAGGAGATGGTCGGCCCTCATTGGGCACAAATCAGTGCGCCCACTGTAGAGAAGAAGGACATTGGAAGAACGAATGCCCGAACTTTGACTCCGCCTCCTGGAGGGTAGGAGGGAGCACAAGGAGAGCAGGGGGGCGATTCCAGAATCGGGGATGAATGTACCGCACATAGTTCCGACAAGATGAAGCAGCTATGGAGGGAATGGCAGCCGAAGGGGGCTACAGCATGGATGAAGACTAGTCCAGACCGGGCTCCAAGTTTCCTCTGGGTCCCCGGCAGCCTATGGTCAGTTTAAAAATTGGGGACCAATATATGGACTTTATGGTGGATACGGGGGCCGAACATTCAGTAGTAGCAAAATCAGTGGCCCCTCTGTCTTCTCAGTCCATCACCATTGTCGGAGCTACTGGAGCTAGGGCCACAAAGCCTTTTTTGCAGAACCGCACTTGTGAACTAGGGGGACGGAAGATAACGCACCAGTTCCTATACATGACCGAATGCCCAATTCCCCTTTTGGGCCGAGATATGCTTGCTAAGCTCCAGGCACAGATATCCTTTGTTGAAGGGGGAAAGATGGAAATGACTGTGAACTCGAAATCTGCTGGCCTGATGGTACTGACTGTCCCCCGGGAAGAAGAGTGGTGG
The DNA here is from genome assembly GCA_033557465.1 of Ichthyophis bannanicus. Lineage (NCBI taxonomy): Eukaryota > Metazoa > Chordata > Amphibia > Gymnophiona > Ichthyophiidae > Ichthyophis > Ichthyophis bannanicus. The sequence goes on from CM066035.1 coordinate 576,391,997, forward strand.
TTCTATAGTGCATCTCCGACCAAGGCAGCCAGCCCCCGTATACCCATCAGAATCTCAGCTCCGCCCGAGGTATGGGCGGAGGATAATCCTCCAGGCCTAGCAAAGAATATAGCCCCTGTGCTTGTCACCCTCAAACCAGGAGTGGAACCAGTGCACGTGAAACAATATCCTCTCCCACAACCGGCGATTGAAGGAATTCACTATCATTTAATGAAATTATTGAAGTATGGACTTCTCAGGGAGTGCCAATCGCCCTGGAATACCCCCCTCCTCCCAGTCAAGAAGCCTGGGACAGGTGACTACCGCCCAGTGCAGGACTTGGAACGAGTAAATAATGCTGTTGAAACTATACATCCAGTAGTACCAAACCCTTATACTCTCCTGGGACTGATCCCCGCTGAGGCTACTCACTTCACCGTCTTGGATTTGAAGGATGCCTTTTTCTGCATACGGCTAGCATCAACCAGCCAACTTTTGTTTGCCTTTGAATGGGAAGACCCTACTACAGGAAGACGGGGTCAACTCACCTGGACTCGACTACCCCAAGGATTTAAGAACTCACCTACTCTCTTCAGTGCTGCTCTCAACCAAGATCTTTCAAGCTACTCTGTTACTCCAGGAAAAAGAGTCCTCCTCCAGTATGTAGATGACCTATTGATAGCCACCAACTCTAAAAGCGAATGCTCTGGGCATTTTGACCCAATCCCTCGGATCTTGGCAGCGACCTGTAGCGTATCTATCCAGACAACTGGACACTGTAGCAAAAGGATGGCCACCTTGCCTGAGAACCGTGGCAGCTACAGATCTCTTGGTGAGTGAAGCCGACAAGCTCACTTTGGGTCAGAGTCTCTAAGTAACGGTACCACATTCTGTCCTGACTCTTATGGAACACAAAGGGAATTACTGGTTCACAAATTCACGAATGCTGGAGTACCAAACGTGTTGTGTGAAAACCCCCGATTGCAGTTGATCGTCAGTCAAGCTTTGAACCTAGCTACGCTGTTGCCAATTGGTCCAGCCCCCCCCCCCCCCCCCGATCATGATTGCTTGGAAATAATGGACACTGTATTCTCCAGTCGCCCTGATCTAACTGATGTCCCATTAAATGACCCTGAACGAACTTTCTTCGTGGATGGAAGTAGTCTTATCATCAACGGACGACGATGTGCTGGTTATTTATTTATTTATTTTATTTATTTAGACAGTTTTGTATACCGCCTTATCCTTCAATCAAAGCGGTCACAACACAATTGGGGGATACATTTAACACGCGGGGATATGAGACACATACACTAATACTTACAGGGAACATGGGCTATGGAGGGTTAAGTGGCTTGCCCAAGACCAAGCTAGAAACCCCAGTCCTTCCGGCCCAATGTTGCTGTCCTCTGGTGGGATTTGAACCTCCGACCTTCCGGCCTGAAGTACCTTGCCCCAACCACTAGGCTACTCCTCCCTTTATGCAGTGGTGACCCTGGACATGGTAATAGAATCATCAGCTTTGGCCCCGGGGACTTCAGCACAGAAAGCTGAACTGATAGCCCTCACTAGGGCACTGATAATAAGGACAATGCTCCGCTTGAATGTGTACACAGCTTCCAAGTATGCCTTCACCACATTACCCGCCCATGGAGCCCTGTACAAGGAACGTGGGTTAATAACCTCAGGAGGCAAGTCTATTAAATATGGTCCCTCATTTGTATCTCAAGTGACTCAACAGTTGGCCCAAGCTCTACAAGTGCAATGGAAATTACATTCAGCTTACAGACCCCAAAGCTCAGGAAAGGTAGAGCGTATGAACCGCACTCTGCAATCCCAGTTGTCTAAATTCTGCCAGGAAACTCACCTGAAGTGGCCTCAGGTTCTTCCTATAGCCCTTCTCAGGATACGTTCAGTCCCCACAGTCATTAGGAGTTTCCCCATTCGAGATTTTGTATGGGCGACCTCCGCCCATTGTCCAGGGAATAAAGGGGGATATGAACCAGATTGGGTCTGAAATTACTAGACAAGAGCTGTTGGCTCTAGGTTCTGTCTTGCAGGGTCTCCATGCCTGGGTACAAGATCAACTACCCATCAATCTGACTGAACCACTGCATCCCCTCAAGCCTGGAAGCACGGTGTGGATCAAGGAGTGGAGGAAGGAACCGTTATCGCCTCAGTGGAGAGGACCCTATGTCGTCATACTATCAACCCCTACAGCAGTTAAGGTTGCAGAACTAGAACCTTGGATTCACCACAGTCGGGTAAAGCCAGCAGCATCTACTGAACTTTGTCACTGGACTTCAACAAACAATCCAGAACCGCCATTGCGACTCACGCTGCAGCAACAACCACCACTGTAAGAGTCAACAGCCCTACTCCTGCCACCTACCGGAAGCTGGCAGTTCTACATACGTCAGAAACTTGAGGAATCTGCAACCCTACTCCTGTCACCAACCGGAAGCTGACAGGTCTACGTACGGTGGAAGCTGTGGAAAAAGAGAACTTCAGTAAAGAATTCATTGAGATATTGTAATCATGATATATCTATGTATTTATGTTGTACTTACGGTAGCCCTGGGGCCCCTTAGAATGCCCACTGATATACCTCCTTGTATCACATGTTATGGACCAGCCACATATGCGAATGATGGGTCCTGGGGATACCGCACTCCTGTTTAGGTTTGAAGACTATTGTGTTTGCAGTTATACTAATGGCAGCTATGTGTTTACTCCTTCCATGTTTTCTGCCTCTTTGTTTACGTATGGTTACCTCCATAGTTGACAGTACCATTGAACGTAAGACAGCAGCACGGGTACTAGCCATGTGGAAGTATCAAGCTATACCCCGAGAAGAAGCATCAGTTTGCACAGGGTTTGATATGTGATTATTTTCTCACCCTCTTTTATTCGGGCTGAGAATAATCAAAGGGGGGAATGTGGTAGGCTATGGCCTGTAAACTAGGCCTAGACCCCAACCCCCACCTGAGACTAGTGTTGAAGAGAACCAGAGTTTGAGAAACTGATTTAAACTGCTTTTGAAAAGTTTGTATAATTCCTTTATGCTGATGATAGACATGTTCCTGCATTCCCTGAGCTAGAAATGGCCTTGAAGTAGAAATGTATCAATGTCTAAGACTATGCCTTTGTTAGAATAGCCTGAGAAGGGGGAACAGGGAGCTAGACCCAGAGAGGGTCCCCGATTGGACAGGTGCAAGGGGCGTTGGGACCAATAGAAAGTTTGCCTGTATCAAACTGTAAAAATTGTATATAAGGAATTTGCTCCTGTACTCCATTGCTCAGTCTCTTTTGGACACAATTCTGTCTGAGCCTGTGCATAATAAATTGGCTTTGATCCTGCAACTGACTCCTGGTTTTATTCATTGCATGCACTGCGCTGCTACAGACCAAGCTGCTAAAGCTGCAGCGGCGGGGCCTGAGGTTCCGTCGCATCTGCTGTTAACTCTTCGTTCACCTGCAGCCTCCACTTCTGCCTCATTATCATTGGACTTGATGCGTTCCCATCAGGATTCGGCAGATTTCACCGAAAAGCAGGAATGTTTGTCTTGAGGAGTATCGCCTGATGGTACTGGACTATGGAAAAAGGATCAATTATTTATTTGTCCTAAATCATTATTTTATCCTGTTCCTCTGTTCTTACATCACAAGTTGCATTTAAGTGTTCCGGCTATGACGAATGCTTTTGCTTAGTTATGGTACAATCCTGCATTTGCTTCTGCTGCTCATGCTGTGTATATTTCTTGTCTCCCATGTCTACAAGCAGGAAAATCTGGATGTACCCTTCACGCATTACCTTCTCCATCCTTGCCTAGGCCTCAAGGACCCTTCCTCTTTCTGCAAATGGATTTTACTGATTTGCCTTTTGCCAAGGGGGGAAGGAAACACCTTTTGGTTTTTACCTGTTTATACTCAGGATGGCCTGAAGCCTATCCAACCAATTTGTTATCTGCCGTTACAGTTTTGAAGTGTTTGCTTACCCAGTTTATTCCTTTGTGGGGAGTACCCCTGGTTTTGTCTTCCGATCAAGGCCCAGCATTCATGGCAGAAGTTTGGAAAGGCATAACCACATTTTTTGGCCTTCATCAGCAGCTTCATCCTCCATATCATCCGCAAAGCTCTGGCCAAGTGGAACGGATGAATCGGACGCTGAAGGCGCTCCTCCGTTCCCTAACTCAAGATTGGAGTCGGGATTGGGTGGAAGCTCTGCCATTTGCTTTATTTTCAATCCGCAACTCTCCTCAAAGAACTCAACAGAGCCTTACCCCCTATGAAATTGTGACCGGATATCCGGCAACAATCCCAGCCCATGATATAGTGGCACCAGATCAATTGCCCGATCCCCAACTGCTGCGCAGTGACCTATTATCCTACTGTAAATATTTGTACCAAACGTTCGTATCTCCTTTCTTTTTGCAGCTTATGAAGCAGGGTGCTTAGTCATTGCAATCGCCTCCAGACATGGAGCCCGGAGATTGGGTGCTCATCAAGGATCCGGTGCCGAAGTCTGCTCTGGCAGCGAGATTTCTGGGACAATTCCAAGTGTTGCTGGTGGGATATTTGGCATTGAAAGTGAAAGGACGGAAAACTTGGATACATTTGGGCCAGTGCAAGAAAGCACCGCAATCTGGATAAGATGACTTCCCTGTACACAGCCTAAGCTGGAACCGGAGGAATTTGAGATTGAACTGGAATCGCTTCTCCCGATTTTAACGCTGCTCAACCAAGAAAGTGGGCGTGAGGTTATTGGACAGTTACAACCGACCTCGGACTTGTCCTCACAGCATTGGCTGATATGTATGCTTTCAGTGGCATTGGCACTGTTTTTGTGTTTGTTAATCTGGTGTGTGGGATTTCTTTCCCAAGAGTAGGGAGTGTGGAGACTTGGATGAAAGAGTTATTAGGGATAGTTACACCAAGACAAGGGCTTATTCATTAGGCAATAGGAGAATCAATTCTAGCCCTGGCCCCAGCCCCTACACCTTCATTGTTCCATGATCATATGGCTCCTGCGTATGATCCACATGCTCATTGGGCAAAACATGGTGGTTTTTATAATGTGCTTCATTCTCACATTTATTCCTTAATTCAGTGCTTTAACATTTCCAATTGTGCTGGGTGCTTGCCTCACCCAGCAGCTACGCAGTTTGGGTTTTTGCCCCGACCTCGACCCATTTCTCTGCAAGAATTAAAGGAGTTGTCTGTGAATGAAACCTTATTTAATCTTACTGTAACATGGCCAGATATGGCGACCCCTGTTCCAAGAATTATCAGTCCTCAGCCAGTTACCAACCCTCCTATTTGTTTTCAGTGAGAGGGGACTTATCCTGTGGGGGAAACCCCTCTATCTAGTTGTCAGACCATTATAACTAACAATTGTGTATTTGGTGATGGACAATCCCACAATGAGTTCTGTATGAGCCCATTCTAATCTGAGGGTTGTTAATGCTTTCACTGGTCTTAAAGCTCATCTTGACCAGTATGGATTACAGTATTATGACCAGGATGGGCTACCAATATATGGAAAATATAGATTGGAGAAAAACAAAAATGGTTCAGGATATGGCTATGTTGATAACTATGTATATCCCTATTTAGGATACTATCATCCTTGGTTGAGGGATATTTGGCCTGGGACTGAAGTTCTGCTTACAGAACCTAAGATTATAAAATTTGGCCTGATGGACTCCTTGCATTAGTAGGCCATTATTTTGTGTGTGGAACCCTAGCTTATGTTTGGTTGCCTGCTGATTGGTCCAGCAACTGTTACATAGCTACCCTTGATCTGCCATGGAAATTTGTCCCTTATGAGTCTTTGCTTGGGGTGTCCCCTAGCCATCAACGTAGAGCTGTGGATGACCACAGTGCAGATATAAGTGCAGCATGTAAACTGCTAAGATGATACTACTATGCTTACCCAAAAAGAAGTAAACACCCTTACTGGAACAGTTTGGCTCAGTACCTTTGGTTCCATACGTCCTACAGCACATTATGGTGAACAAATATTACAAATATATGCCCTGATAGAAGTAACAGCTCAGGATTTGACTGATGCCCTCACAGTCATGCAAGGTACTGTAGACAAACTAACTGCTCACTTCGCCCAAAACCATATGGCCTTGGATTATATATTAGCCAAGGAAGGCGGAGTCTGTGGGGTCATTCACGATCACTGCTGTACATTTGTTGACTCCCAGAGAAAGGTAGTAACTAATATTCTAGATCAGGTGAGAAAAGAAACCCATTTTTCCAAAGATAATATTGAAGGTACCTCTGATTCTGTATGGCCCTGGTTTGAAAATATGTGGGGTGGCTTGTCAGGTCCCTTAAAGGCCTTACTGACGGGCCTCTTTGGCTTCCTAGTAGCCCTCCTGTTTCTAGGAATAGGCCTTGCCTGTTTTATGAGATGTTGTACTTCATATATGGCTAAGACCACAAAAACTATTGCAGTCCTTAGGCTACGAAGTGTTCCCAGTTCTGGGGATTTACTCCGAGAATTGTCTTTTTATGCAGAATGTGGTTCTGAGCAGAACCAAAGGGAGGACTGTGAGAAAGGAAGGACTGACCAAGGCCCCAGAACAAGGTCAGAGACTATAGCAGAGACTGATGAGTTTTTGTGTGATAAGGTAACTTACACTAATATAGATCATCCAGTTTATGGCAATCTTGACCTGGCTATGGATAGCAATGAACCAATTTATGGTACTCTGGATATAGATACGGACAGTGATGCAAGCACAGATAATGACGAAGAAAAAGAACTATAAAGGTAGCTATAGGTAAAAATATATATGCTTATTGTAATGCAAGGCTAAAAACTGTGAAAAATACATTTTTAGATAGAAGCTTCTGTCTCTCTGTGAAAAATTGCTGACAGTTAATTGCAACAGAGAATAGCTAACAAAGTTGTGTACATAGTTACTGTGATCAAAGGCTAGCTTCTGCAAATCTTTGGGATACAGACAGTTCCTCCTCTCTTTTTGTGGTAAATGATAGGTCGAAAATTAGATAACAACTAACATCAGCATTATTGCATAAACTTTCTGAGAATCAGAGACCTTAGCTCAACATATAACTGGAAATCAAATATAGCTTGGGAAATTAACAAAATTTAGAAAGAAGTTATAGTGTAACTAATCAGCTCTTGTTTAATGAAAGAATTACAGTGACACCTACTGTCACTTGGTAATTATAATCATGGCATTGTAACTTCTGCTTTTTTATTACTTTTTGCAACGCATCAGCAGAAAAATAACCCTGTAAGCAGATTTTATTCCAGGTCTGCAATTTTGTAACATGAATAATATCATACAATGTTAATCAAAAATTAACTATGTCAGCTGATACTTCTTAATAAAAAGCAGATCCCTGAAGGAAGATTTTTGAAGATAGTTAGGGAGGAGCCACGATTTGGACCCTCTGACGATCTTCCTTCTAGAGCTCTGGAATTGATATAATTGATTTTCTGTGTATGTGTCTTGTTTTTTTTCCCTTCCTGTTAGAAGGGCCAGGTAAAGCGTAAGAATCCAGATAGGAGGGCCTGCCCCAAAAGGGGTACAACACAAGCTGCTGACTCAAATCTGTCATAGGCTGCTCAGGAGAGGAATTTCAAGCAGTCCTTGATCCCGGAATTTAGAGCTTGGAACTACTGGAGAGGTTCACCGGCCAGCCCTGCTGAAAACCCGAACTCCTGGGTCAGGGCCTTAAGGTACATGCCTATGTATAGCTCAATAGGCCTGGATTCGACACCCCAGCATCGAACCCTGGCAGCACGTGCGCCCCAGGGCACCAAGGGCTTTAGCATCCATTCCAGGGGGAACAGAAAAGTAAGTCTTCTGGCTCTTGAGTTTTTGCATGGTTGACTTGACCACCATGGAGTTAAATGGGAGTTGGAGCTTGTGAAACCCCGGCCCCTTCCGGACATGGTACATGGAGTCGAGGCATTGGCTGACCACTGATACCGACGCTGGGGTCTCCGACATTCACAATAGTAGCCGCTCGAGGATCGGCTGCACCGGCACCGTGAGTGTTTCCCTGGATGGAGACTTGAACTGGAGAATCTCCAGTTCTTCGGTGCGCGGGTCCCATTCTGCCTCGGTTTGCACCGAGAGAGCTCTGGCCATAACATAGTTCTGTTGAAAAGGTTCTACCATTGTTCAAACCATTGTTGTTCCTTGTAAAACAGCTGTGAATACACTGGGGACATGGTAGGAAAAACACCTGGTCGGGGTCGATGACTCCCGGGGGAAAAAGGGCACGAACGCCGGTCGAGGCAAGCCTCAATTGAAAAATGAGGAAAGAACAGAGAACAGCGCTGGGTCCGGTGCTAGCTCGAGGCGGGAAAAGGAGCCGGTATGCAAAGTGGGAACAGCTAATTCTTAAAGATATAGCAAGGATTTTTTCCAGGAAAGCTGGACAGACATCCATTGGGCTCTACAGAAAAAAGGAGACTGAGCAAGATGGCACCCTTGGGAGGGAAGGGGACCATGCATGCGTGGTAGCATGTCTCAAAGGCTTTCTTTGAAAGCTGGGGAAATGCTCTGTGCGGGCTCCGTCAGCGCCAACATCACCCATATGTGAGAACTGACTTCCTGCTTGTTCCTGGAGAAATATGTGTACGAAGTAGACGGTGCAAGATTGCACCTACTTCTATGTTACGTGCATATAGGTGTTCCTGGTGGTGTGGCAGAGTTGTGATCAATGCATATTTTATATAAAAAATGCATGAATATGTGAGAGTTGGTCTCCAAAACCGAACACAATACTCCAAGTGAGACCTCACAAACAACTTGTACAGGGGCATTAATACCTCCTCCTTTCTGCTGGCTATTCCTCTCTGTATGCAACCCAGCATCCTTCTGATTTTGGCCATCACTTCGTCACATTGTTTTGCCATCTTGAGATCCTCAGAAATAATCACTTCAAGGTTCTTCTCTTGGTCTGTGCACACCAACCTCTCGCCCCATTGCATACAATTACCTTGGATTGCTGCATCCTAAGTACATGACATTGCACTTCTTCACATTAAATCTTAACTGCCAAGCATTAGAACATTCTTGCAGCTTTCAAAGATTTTTCCTTGTGTTATCCATTCCCTCAGAGGAGTCCACTATGTAGCAAATTTGTGCGCCATCCTCAGAAAGGCGGATTTTTCCCTTCAGTCCTTACATAGTATCATTCACAAATACATGGAACAGTACCGGTCCCAGGACCTATCTCTGAGGCACGCTACTATGCATCTTCCTTTCTTCTGAGTGAGTTCCATTTACCACCACCTTCTGTCATCTGTCAGTCAACCAATTTCTGATCCAATTCACCACCTTGGGACCTATCCTCAGGCTGCTCAGTTTATCAATAAGCCTCTTATGAGGAACAGTATCAAAGGCTTTGTTGAAATCTAGGTATATCACATCCATTGCATGCCTTTGATCTAGTTCTTTGGTCACTTGGTCAAAGAACTCAATCAAATTTGTTTGCCATGATCTTCCCCTAGCAAACCATGTTGCCTCAGATCATGCAATCCATTAGTTTCCAGAAAGTCCACTATTCTTTCTTTCAAGAGCACCTCCATTACTTTTCCCACCACAGAGGTAAGGCTTACTGGCCTATATTTTGTCACCTCTTTCCTATTAGCACTTTTGTCCTTCTCCAGTCCTGTGGAACCTCTCCTGTGTCCAAGGATCTATTAAAAACATCCTTTAAAGGCCTTGCCAGAACCTCTCTGAGCTCTTTCAGTATCCTAGGATGTATCCCAACTGGTCCCATGGCCTTGTCTACTTTCAATTTTGCAAGCTGTTCAAACTCATTGTCTACTGTGAATGGTGTGGTATTTACTCCATTCCTATCTCTATATTTGTCAATCATACGTGGTCCTTCTCCATGATTTTCTTTAGTGTATAAAGAAGTGTTTGTTTAGCATTTTCATTTTTTCAATATCACTTTCCGCAAATCTGTCCTCAATATTTTTGAGTCTTGCAATTCCACTTCTGATCTTTCTCTGCTCTCAAATATACCTAAAAAAAATTTTGTCTCCACACTTTACATATTTAGCCATCATTTCTTCCACCTTTTGCTATCCTTACTTCTCTTTGTGATCCATCAGGAAAAATGAAGAGGCATGTTTACTAAAGACTTTAACATGCATTAATGAAGTCAATGCACATTCAATGTCACCGCACCCATAGAAATAAAAGTTCTGTGGGTACTTAGGCATAAACTTCATTAATGCAGGTTAAAACCTTTAGTAAAATGCCCTGAAATATCTCATGAAAAATATCTGAATGATTAACATAGCATAGGCCTTGATTTCATTTGCTTATTTTGCCCAAGAGGCTAAAGCAGGCAGTACATGATGCACAGAATCTTGCATTGGGGACAAGGCCAGTGTTAGGGAGTCGCAAATAGGGCAATTGCCATGGGGCCCCAAATCTGCCTCAAGCCGAAGGAGACATAGCCTGCAGGTGGGCCTTGGGGCCCCCTCACCATTCTGCCCTTAGCCCTGATTGGGGAAAGTGAACATGGCCCCCATCTTTTAACCATAACATTTAAGTGAACTGAAAATACTATTAACATATACTGTATCAGGCTGAGACATGTGAATATTTGAATGAAAAATACGTAAATAAAAAACTATGAGGGATTCTCCTTGTTCTTTTGTACCATGCTGTGTATTATGGTTAGTATGACATGTTTCCTTCTTTAGGATTATATTTTTTTTGTAATTTTATTTGCAGGGATTCTCCTTGTTCTTTTGTACCCTGCTGTGTATTATGGTTAGTATGACTTATTCTAGGTCCCCTTGATGTGGGCTAGACTTTATTGATGTTTCTTTATATTTTTTCATGGGTCAACTATGGATTTTTATTTTTATTTTCTGATTTCTGTATCTTATGTGTATGTCGTAAGATTGAATAATTCATATTAAAAAAAAACTATGAAAAAAAGACCAGAGTCTATGGTAAGCCAGGCTGACTTCAGCTGATTAATTTTGGGCAGCACTTAGGGGTATGTTTACTAAAGGGCGCTATTTGCGCTGCTGTCACGTTATCGGGCGATAAGGCACCTTATTGCACGATAATGGTGCTTTACCGGGCGATAAGGTACCTTAGCGCGCGATAACGCGCGCAGCGGCGCAAACGAGCGCTGAAGGCGGAGAAAGGCTCCCGGAGGGCGGAGGAAGGCTCCCCAGGGGCGGAGAGAGAGGGTCAATGGGTGGAGAGTGGGAGGGGAGAGGCTCCCTGCACACTAACGCCGTGGATTCTGGGTCTGACAACTAACGCCAGTGAAACCCTGGCGTTAGAGCAGATTTAAAGGGAAGAGAAACTATTTCCGTCAGCAATGTAAAGCAAAGCCAGGGAAACCTACAAAAAGTGATGTGTGATACATGTGCACGCAACAAAAGGGCAAATAAACATTGAAAATGACTTGAACAAAATGGAAAAAAACCCATAACCAAGCTGGGCAATAGTGATATTAATGGGAAACATCAAAAAACACTACCAAGAAAGCTAAAAAAAAAAAAGATATTAATTTTGGAAGGGGCTATGCTCTGTCCCCATACAAGGTGAATGATCCCACAGTGAAATAGCGCTGATCAGGGTTTTCCCTTTCTATTGGACAGGTTTCCTATGGCGTGCACATGTCCCGCAACAGCAGGGTGGGCATGTCGGAACGGGCAATTGGACAGATGCTGGAAAAGGGGATACAGAGGGCTGCAGGCTGCACATGCTGTGGTGCAGCTGGGCCACAGTGCAGACTAGGGTGATGCCTAGGTGGCCCATAGGAATGCTTAAACAGTAGAGCCGCCAGACAGCAACTGATGAGGACCCAACATGGGCACGAGTGTGTTTCCCACAGTGTCACAAGGGATAGTACCCAGCAGGTACCCCCAAGGGCACAGAACATTGGCAGGCGGTGCTGGGGGGAAGCATGGACATCTATGCAGGCACCCCTACCCCAGATCTCGCACCATAGGCAGCCGCCTCAGCACACTGGATGGCCTGAGACTGCGCACCACCAGCAGAAGGGCATGTCAGCATGGCGACAGAGGGGTACTGGTGGTGGAGGGGGCAGTGGCAGCTGCCCAGAGCAGACCATGGCCTAGCCCTGTTTAGGTGGGTGCCATGGACAGCAACAGACAGGCCCTGTCTGACGAACAGTCATGGTATCCCCAGGGAATGAACTGTCCCTGTGGCAACAGTGTGGTGCAGTATGCACAGCCAGTGTGTTCAGGAGCAGAAGGTCACAGGTTCAAGTCCCAGCTGTGGCTCCCACCAACCCAGTCCCCATATTTTACCCAGTACTAAACCGTGGTAATAAAGAGGGAACCTTTGATAACATAAACATGCCTGAAATGCCTATATTTTACCCTACAGAGCACAGACACCATAGACATGTGCAATACCTAGAGCAGAGTTTCCCAAATGCAGTCCTGGAGGGACAAACTCCATTCAGGCGTCATGCTGTCTCTAATAAAGATGCCTGTACTGCATTTCTATGCGCCGCCCCCATGGTATGCAGATGTATCCATGCATATTCATTAGGGACAGCATGAAAACCCGAACAGTGTTTGGCCCACCAGGACTGGAGTTGGGAACCTCTGCCCTAGAGCAGCGGCCAACAGGGGCAGAAACACCCGCACCCACAGGCACCATTATCCAAAGCCTCCTAGAGAGGCAGGATGTTGGGCCCTGCGTGCAGCACTAATCTTCCAATACTAGCACTTTCATACCATAGCACTGTCATCCTAAACCTGGGAATACGGTACACATATATCAAAAGGTTGCTATGATTACTGGCAGATAACAATCCCTAGGTTAAGCACAATCTGCTCATTGAGCTGTATCATAGCAACCTCTCTGATGTCTGTGGAGTGTGTTTCAGGTCTGGTGTCTGACAGTGTTTACCACCCTGGGGAGTGACCCCAACAGTATTGTGTACCATAGCCATGCCTGCACTGTACCCAGGACTGGTGCGGTGGCCAGGGCTGCCAAAAGCCTCTATAGTTGCACAATGCTGGCATAGGTGTGGGAGTGTGTGTCTGTCCACCCAGTGTGTGGTGGCTGCTAACACCTTCCTCAGCCCACACTGCTTGCACTGTTGCCAGTGTCAGCCTGCCAATGTGCATAATGAGGAGCAAGGTAACATGGGTATTAGTATTTCTCTCATGTGATATTTATGGGTTCTCTTTTGGGGCCTAATCACTAAGTTATATGCTTGGTGTGTATGCTGACATCCCAGTTCTGGGTACATGCATCTCCTCCAGGAACATGCACTGTGGACTAGCTAGAAGACTGTCTGCAGTTAGTATGTGTCTGGCTAGAACACCTTGCAGGGTGCAGCGGCTGGAGGCTTGCTGCTGGAGAATGTCAGATAGTGGTGGGGGGCAGCTGAGCATTTCCAGGCCTACTGTCTGTCTGCCTTGCCTTATGGATGTGTACAGATCTGCATTGACTGCCCTGTAGGGTGTCTGTTCCCCAGCAGGACTGGAGTTGATAGTCCCCTCTACTGCCACCATTGCAGGGAGATAGAATGTGGATCTGTTGGTGGGAGATCCTATTTCCCACCCTGAGCCACAGAGGGTGGGTTGGGTGGTGGTACATAATCTGCCTATGGGTCCAAACAACCCTCCTTAACCTACATCATGTGACCATGGCACCAACACAGGATATGCACTATTCTGGGTGCATCATAGCCCATAAGGGCTAGACATGACTGAGAAATACAGATGGACACAGATGTATCCTAGGTGTGTCTGCAGGAACTACCTATCACACACACTAGCACTGATGGGGACCTGCAGCATGGCCTATTTCAGCCATGAAAGGTGCTGTGGACCGGTGGCTGGGCGCCCCACCTCACCCTCAGGGTGAGCACAGTACCCGCACAATGTGACGGTCTGTAGCTACTCTGTGCCAGTAACACACACGGTCAGTACCCCCTACCAGGCGGAGGTGCTGTGGGGGTGCACACGGTCAGTTCCCCCTACCAGGCCGAGGTGCTGTGGGGGGTGCATACCCCATCTTGTGATCATCTGTAGACTGCTAATTTGCATGTGCAGTGCCTCATGGGTACGAGTGGGTTAACCCTATCCTGGTAACCACAGCAGACAGTTTGTGTGGTGACCTACAGTCCTTCTGTAGCCAGCCAGGGGTTTGTTAGTAGCTATAGAGCTGTAGCCCACTGGTTACTTCACTGTCTGTGGTGCCAGAGGTCATGGGTTTGATCCCACAGTGGGGTTATTTGATAGGGCTGTCTGAGGCATTTTCTTTTTTAATTTAAATTAGTGCTGTCAGCAAAAACACCCTCAAAGTGCTGTAGCCTTAAGGTGACTCATAAGGCACTCTATAAAGCGCTCTATAAGGAACATTATAAGGTACCTTGGCGGACAGTGCACTTTATAATGTGCCCTCTGGAGTGCCTTATAGGGCGTCTTATGCGGCACTTTAGGTTACGGCACTGTGAGGGTGTGTTTGCTGGCAGCACTAATTTAAATTTAAAAAGAAAATGCCTCAGACAGCACTGATTTAAAGTAAAGGGTAATGCCTCAGACAGCCTTACTCATCAAGCCCACTGGGGGATCAAACTCATGACCCCTGCTTCATCAGTCAATGTATTAACCATTGTGCTACACCTCTGTTGCTGTGTTTGTAGGTCAGCGCGCCTAATTAAGGCTAACGCGCATTAATGTGCCACTGTTCCCTCTATCGCACGATAACCCTAAATGCTATCTTAAGACCGGAACACCCACTACTTTATATGGCATCCTGCACACTAACGCCGGGCGCACGTTAAGACTGCTTAGTAAACATACCCCTTAGAAGATGAGAGATGCCATCTTTAAACTTCCTACAGATTTGGAGGCCTTGTGCTGAGAGGGGAATACTGTGAGTATCGATGACGTTCTCTTTTGGCTTAAGCAACTGCTATTGGGAAGAGAGCTTACTAGTACCATGGAAAAAGTGCAGCTGGTTTTCCCCTATCCACAGTGCATTCTGTGACTTGTAACTAAACTTTATGAAGTGGTACTGACCATTTAACAGAAAGTATGGTTCATGGTGTGAAGTTTTTATACAAAAGCATACAAATTAAACAAAAATGCTCCAAATCATCTTAACTGATTTTTTCATGGTGCCAAGTTCATGCACTCTGTTTCCTTTCAGTCCTTTTTTTCAACTCCTGCGCTTTTTCTGCATAATATCATTATCCCAGACTTTGGAAAAGAAGTTTAGAAATATTTTATTAGAGAACTGTACAAGTCATTTAAGGAATGCACTGTAAAAAGATTGCCATCTCTTTATGGATAAAAATGGTTAGATTGCCATTTAAAATAGTGTTCTGCTCCACAGAAGTCCACTCTGGCTTATGTGAACATACAATGCTTGAGGAGCTTGGCACTGCTCTGTGGAGGGAAAAGCACAGCATAGATCATTTTTTCTAAATGTGCTTAGGAGTCCTTTACTATGAAATATTACAGCTTGAGCAGATGGCCCAACATTACTGTCAGCATAGGTCTCAGATTAAATACAGAGGCAAGAGGGGGAAAGGAGCTGCCCCATCCAAACATCCTTAATGTTAGGAAGACTGCATGCAGCTTGATGAGAATAGAGCAGGCTTGTGGAAGTCCACAAAAATTAGGACACAGACACATTACGCTTTCTTACAACCAAAAGCTTTCATTTATATCTACAATTAGAAAGTAACATATTTACATTTCTGTACAAAAACGTCTTAACTGCTTTAACACTGTCAATGCAGTTAAGATGAAAAAATAATCATATAGGTGTAGAACTAGAAAAGGCCTCTTCACTGCACTCTGAGTGTATAGAATGTGCAAAGTCCTTTGGTGAAGTTCCATCCCAATGCCAGCGAGAGCACATAGAGCAGAATGAGAACAGCAAATGGGTACAGAAGGACAACGGTGTTCTTCAAGAAAGGCAGTGCTATGAAAGGGGAAATAAAAAGAGTGAGTCTCATCTTAGCATTGAGTGATGGCAAGGGTTCCTGTATACTTTTTGATGAAGACATTTCAAATGCAAAATGGCACTATAACAACAACAAAAAATATTCACAGTAATGAAATCTTGGTATTTGTTTGGGGCACATAAAAAGACCTCATGAGGGCTGAAATCAGATCACATAGTGGCTGCAGTAGCAAAATAGGAAGGTATTAAATAGACAGACTGGCTGAGCCAAGTTGTTGTTCTCTGTCACTATCTTATATGTATAAGATCTTATTTATTTATTTAATGTTTTTTCTATACCGCGCTATTTGTCATCAGTGCAGTTCACAAGTAACAAAAACATTCAGTGTAGGAGGTCTACAATGAGCTTACAATAAATGGGGCATTTAACAGGGATAACAGGCGAACTATATACAATCGTCGGCCAAGATCGTAATTGCAGCCCGGCATTATTTACAGGTTAAGCAACAACATGATTATATACAATCTAGGTGTGAGTCGCATAGTGGGGACAACGCATCATTATATAGGTTATTGTCAGATATCAGAATTAGGTAACATATCCTAACCTGTATATACTAAAGGAGGAAATAAATAATCCATTAAAATACTCCGAAGCATAAGGATCAGAAAAAGATAGCAGAAAGAATAAAGCAGCACTACTAGTTACGATTTATCAATATTCATACAAGGTCAAGACCAAACATTAGGTTACAAATCCTCATGAGTCATCACCAAGCAGCTAATACTCTAAGGCAGGGTGGCCAACTCCGGTCCTAGTGCACCATGATCCAGCCTGGTTTTCAGGATGTCCCTAATGAACATTCATGATATATTTGCATACAATGGGAGGCAGTGGATGCAAATATACCTCATGAATATTCATTAGGGACATCCTAAAAACCAGGCTGGATTGTGGTGCACTAGGACATGAGTCAGCCACCCCTGCTCTAAGGGCCTTATGTAACAAGCTGCACTATCAGCATGTTATGGTTTATGCTTGATTTTCCCACACTAACTTTATTCCCACTGCAGTAAGGTTTTAGCACAGAACCCCCCCCCCCCACAGCATGTTATAGTGTAGCCTGGTGGGCATGCAAAATTTCTGCCAATGTAAAAAAAAGTTGTTATATTTTAGTGCAGATTTTATTTCCCTGGTAGTGCTGGAGTAGAGCTGCAGTGCAGGAACAAAAGGTCATCCGAGATGAGGTGCAGCACTTCACCTCCGATGGCCCTTTTCCATGGATCCCTCTGGTGGCACCCCAGAACTCCCCAAACCCACAGAGGTCTTCTAGGTGACCTTTGATCTCTGGCTCCCACCCCAGAATAAAAAACCCTCCCTAACTTTCCCTGGTTGCCCTAGTGGTGCCTCAGAACTCTTAAAGCTCCTCCCACTCACCAGGTCTGGAAGCAGCAGCAATGAATCAACTTGAAATTTCTGGTTATTTATTTATTTTATTTATTTATTTATTTTATTTAACAATTCTTTTATACCGCGCTATTATAATCAGTGCGGTGTACAATAGAACAAGAACATACTACAATGCATACAGGTAACATTGAGTTTTACATTGAACAGGGAAATTCAATAATAGGACAACCGGGGGAACTATGTACAGAATAACTTAATGGTATATACAGTAATATCAAACTCGATTGGATGTTACAATGTGGTTTACTAATAAGACTAGAGAGAAAGGTTGACCTGCTAGCCCTTTTCAGGTTGTATTGAGGTGGTAGTTTTGTTAGTGACTAGGTTGACTTCTGGGTAGCATTTTGTAAACAGGTGGTATTTCAATGTTTTTCTGAATAGGATTAGGTTTTTGATAGCACGGATTTCGTGAGGTAGTGCATTCCAGTTTAGAGGAGCAAATAAGGAGAAGGCCCTGTTGGAGGTGGCCTTAGTACACTTCGTTATTATCTTCGGGACAATTAAGGTGTTCATTGATGTGGTTCTCCTTTTTCTGTTTTCCAGGGTGCCATGGATAAGCTTGCTGATTGGTGTAGGGGGGTAGTTATTTAGTGCCTTGAAAGTAAGGACTAAAGACTTATACTGGATTCTGGCATGTAATGGTAACCAATGCAGTTCTTTCATGATGGGTGTTATATGGTCAGATCTTGATGAGCCGGAGAGGACTCTGGCGGCTGTATTCATGGCTAGGCGGAGCGGGTTTAACGTTGATTGAGGGAGGCCATGTAGGATGATGTTGGCAAAATCCAGGTGTGGGAGGACTAATGCTTGGAAGGTTGTTCGGAAGTCTGTGGGTTCTAGTAGGGAGCGGAGGTGATGTAGCGATTTGATCTTATAATATACGTTTTTTGTGATGTTCTTGATATGAGTTGTCATATCCAAGTGCTGATCCAATGTGATGCCGAGGTAACGGATGGTAGCTTTTGATTTCAACTCTATGTTGTTGACGCGTAGTGATGGAGGCGGTATGAACTTACGGTTCCTTGTGACAAAAAGAACGTCGGTTTTGCTGTGGTTTATCCGAAGGTTTTGTGATAGCAACCATTCAGCTACAGCCTCAAAACATTTGATTATTGGGGAGAATACTGGATGTTCAATTGTGAACGGCATATATAGGAGGATGTCGTCTGCGTAAGCGAGACATTGTACATTAAAGGATCTGATCAAGTCACATATCGGCTGCATGTAGATATTAAACATTAGTGCCGATAAGGACGATCCTTGAGGTACACCCTGTGATTGCAGGAATGGTTCTGAGGATGCGTGGCCTGTTTTTACTTGTTGCCACCTGTTAGATAGGTAGGATTTACACCACTCGAGTGCTGTGCTTTGAATCCCCTTATCTTTCAAGCGTTGTAGGAGTATATCATGACTCACAGAGTCGAAAGCAGCGGAGATGTCCAGGAAGATGAGGACGAAACCCTGTTGTATGTTGTTTATTCCTGTCACTAGAACATTGAATAGTGTTGTAAGGACTGTGTCAACTCCATGTGCTTCCCTGAAGCCATGTTGCGATGGATCTAGTGGTGCTTCAGTGTCAATATGATGTTGGATTTGTTGTTGGGCGGCCTTCTCAATGATTTTTGCAAGCTGAGGGATGCTCGAGATAGGTCTGAAGGAATCAACCTTGGATGGATCCAGTCTATTATTCTTCAGTAGGGGCTTGATGGAAGTGTGTTTTAGGCTCTGTGGGAATGAACCTGATGAGAAAGACTGGTTCAGTATTTTGCTCAATATTTGACTGAGGTCATGTCGCATGTCCTTGATCCAGCTGGCTGGACACGGGTCATTAGGAGCTGTACTGGGGTTGATTGAGGCAATAATGTTCACAACCTCGCTATTTGATACAGTGGAGAAGTTGTGAAGTGGCATAGCATGGGATGTCTTAAGTGAAGTGGGGGCGTTATTGACATTTATGTCTGTGTTGGTTTTTATCATCTTTGACTGCAGGTAGTTTGCGTAGTCCTGCGGCTGCGGCATGGGAGGTTGAGCTGATACCGGTTCACCTGTTATGGACTTTACTATGCTGAACAAAGCATGTGGTTTGTTGATGGAGCGTTTTATTAATCCTGAGTGGTAAGTTTTCCTGCTCTGTGCTATCTTTGCTCGGTGGGTAGATAGGTATGAGCTGTATGCTACCAGCGCCTCGGGGGAGTGAGTTCGTCGCCACTGTCGCTCAAGTTTGCGTAAATGGTGGAGGGATGAACGAAGGTCTGTGGAGAACCATGGAGTATGCTCACGTTTTCGAATTTTCTTTTCGGTGAGTGATGGGCAGGAGGCAGCTCTCAGGTTTTCATCCCATTTGGATATGAGATCATCTAAGTCCATGGTTGTGTTGGCCATGAGAGGTCTGAGATTCTCTAGGACTATGCTCTGGTTAAGTGGTCTAAAGCGGGTTGAGTGGGATCCAGATGTGTTAGGGGACTTTCGGCTTTTGTGGACTGCATTAATGGATATATTGAAACTGAGAAGACTGTGGTCCGACCAGGGTACTGGTATTACCGATAATGCGAGAGTTAGGGGTATTGAGTCGTTGGAGAGAGGTGCGAAAATGAGGTCTAGTTTACCACCCTTAGTGTGGGTGGGTGAATCGACATGCTGTTTGTAACCTAGGTCCTCCAGGGCATCAAGGAATGCTGCTGAGTGGCTGTCTTGAAGAGATGGGAGATTAAAGTCACCGATTAGCCAACTTGGTGAGCGTGAGGTGGATGCGGAACATGCCTGCTCAATTATAGTTGGAAGATCATCTGGTGAGGGGGAGGGTGCACGATAGAAAAGGTGGATTGTGCAGAACTCATTAGTTATAGTGAGGGAGTCAAGGTACGTTGAGCTAGAGGAGTTGCACATCTTGAAGTGTAAATCAGCTTTGGCCAGGATGAGGGTTCCGCCTCCTTTTTGACTGGATCTGTGAGATGTGTATATCACAAAACCTGGTGGCAGCATCTGATTCAGTAGTACGTTGTCACAGTCGGATAGCCAAGTCTCAGTAATCATCAAGATGTCAAGATCATATTGGGATATCAGGTCGATGGCTGCGGGCCATTTAGATCGTACTGATCTGGCATTTATCAGTGCACATTTTAGCAGGCGTTGGTGATGTTGCTTCTCTTCTTGTATCCTTTTGATGGTTTGGAGAGGAATGTTGAGTAGATGGGAGTGGGATGTAAAGTTATTTTTTGCTGTAGAGTGGTGGGGGAATTCGGACCATCTCCTTCCGTATGAGCGTAGGATTGGTATGTGATATGTATCATGGTTGAGAGCATTTGATGAGTAAGGGAGACCAAGGGTAAGGAAGGTCATAAATAGGAGCAGAACTTTGTACATTCTCTTGGGTGTTGGTAATGAGAAAGATAATTGTGGAAATGTTGGCTACAGTACAGTGTGATGCAGTGTTTGCACTCAGGAAAGATTAATTGCAATAGTACTGTGAATGCAGGCGATAGTACATAAGGCAACCGTCGTGCACTGGCAACTGTAATAAGAGTAGATACTGGCAACAGTAAATATAGTAAATGAGAGTTGATACTGGCGACAGTAAATACAGGCAACAGTAAATACAGTAAATGAGAGTAGATACTGGCAACAGTAAATATAGGCTACAATGGATGCAGTGAATGAGAGGAAAATATTGGCAGCAGTAAGTGATGGTAACAGTAAATACAGTAAAATGAAGGTATATACTGGCAACAGTAAATAATGGCAATAGGTAGCGTTTTTTGGATATGAAGTATTACAGAGGCTAATACTGTTCAAATAGTGTTGGTAATACTTGCAGTCCCGATTAGGCGATGTTGCTGACGCTGACGCTGTTTCCGTGATGCCGAAGGCTCTATCCCCTGACTGGGGAGAGCTGTTGGTGATGGTAGGGGTTCGCTTTTTCAGGTGCCCCGACTTTCGGCCGCCGCCTAAGGGCCACGCCAAAGGGCCCTCTGGCGAGGCCCGCCAGGCGCGGGCACGCCTGCCGGCGCGAACTTTTGAAGATGTTGAAGCTGTCCCGATTGGACAGAGATGGCTTCCGCGCTGCTCCCACCTCTGGAGGCTCGATCCCCCGACTGGGGAGAGCCGATGAAGGAGGCGGGTGGTAAGGGAACGTGCGCCTGCCGGCGCGAACTTTTGAAGATGTTGAAGCTGTCCCGATTGGACAGAGATGGCTTCCGCGCTGCTCCCACCTCTGGAGGCTCGATCCCCCGACTGGGGAGAGCCGATGAAGGAGGCGGGTGGTAAGGGTGGTTAAGTTGGAGAAGGTCCCAACTGAGCGTCTCCAACTTCTCCAAAAGGCTTATGGAGAAGATGCAATGTCAAGGCTGCGAGTCTTCGAGTGGCACAAATGCTTCAAGACTGGCCGTGAGGATGTGGAGGATGACCCTAAGTCAGGACGGCCTTCCACGACAAAGACAGCTGAGAACATTGACAGAGTGAACCAGCTGGTGCGGAGTGATCGCAGATTGCAGTGCGGCTGATAGCTGAGGAGCTCAGCCTGAACAGGGAGTCAGTGCGGACCACCTTGGTGCAAGAGCTGGGAATGTGGAAGGTGTGTGCCAAGATGGTGCCCAAGCTTTTATCGGATGACCAGAAGGAGCACCGGGTCAATGTCTGTCGAGACTTGCTAGAGAAGATCGGAGAAGATCCAGAGTTCGTTGACAGAGTCATCACAGGAGACGAGACTTGGGTCTTCCAGTACAACCCTGAAAGCAAGAGACAGAGCCTGCAGTGGAAGAGTCGACTGTCACCCAGACCCAAGAAGGCGCGCATGTCCAAATCAAGGATCAAGGTCATGCTGATCAAATTCTTCAACCAGAAGGGAGTGATCCATCATGAGTTTGTACCTGAGGGTCAAACAGTCAACCAGCACTTCTACCAGCAGGTTCTCAATTGCCTCCATAACCGGGTTCGGCACAGCAGGCAGGATGTGTGGAGAGACAAGTCGTGGCTGCTCCACCATGACAACACGCCCGCACATACCGCACTCAGTGTGAGGCAGTTCTTGGCCAACAAACAGATCACAGCTCTCGACCACCCTCCTTATTCCCCAGATCTCGCACCGTGCGACTTCTGGCTCTTCCCCAGGCTGAAGACTGTGCTCAAAGGAACTCATTTCGCCTCTGTAGAAAAGATCAAGGCCACTGTGATGAGGGAGCTGAGGGATCTCAAGGAGGAGGACTTTACCAAGTGTTTCCGTACATGGCAGAAGTAAACAGAGAAGTGCATTAACTCTGGGGGGGATTACTTTGAAGGGGACAATGCGTAATTTCTCTGTAGATTTTGTAATAAAATATTTATGGGACAGTCTTGTTTCTTTTTTGTCACACCTCATATATCCGAGAGGCATGGGGATAGGTTCTCTAGCTATTTGGATGGGTGCACCTTGACTACGTTGAGAGAAGATCATAGGGGGATCACAGGGGGTTGGAGACTGCTATTTTAGGGGAGGTAGCTGTGGAGGAGTCTCTCAAAACAGGGAAGGCACCAGAGATAGATGGGCTCACTGCTTTCTTTTATAAGAAGTATGTGGGACAGTTGGCTGGTCCTTTGGCAGAACTCTTCAATAATGGTGGGTAGCAACCTCCCGGATACTATGATGGTAGCAGGTATCATTGTTTTATCAAAGGAGGGCAAAGACCTGACCCAGTATGGGTTTTATCAACTAAATTGCTAGCAAAAATTTTGGCAATGCAGTTGAACAGATATATGCCCTATATGGATGGGGAGGATCAGGGTGGGTTCGTGTTGGGGCAGCAAGTGGGAGAAAATGTTAAGAAACATTTGTGGTAACTGTGGTGGGCCCAAAAGATGCAGATATCTGTTAAATTATCAGTGGATGCTGAAAAAGCATTTAGTTGTGTAGATTGAGGTACTACGTAAACTAGGATTTGGGCCTCATTTTCTTAGTTGGGTGCAGGCGCTGTATAAGGGACCTAGGGTGAGGGTTAGTGTGAACAGGGGATATTCTGTGGAATTCAGCCTAAATAGGGAGACTGGCAGCGTTATAGGCTCTCCACTGCTCTTTGTTCTGAGCCTGGAGTCTTTAGCGGCACAGATCAGAGGGCGTGGGGGATTAAGAACATAAAAAATGACATACTGGGTCAGAACAAGGTCCATTAAGCACAGTATCCTGTTTCCAACAGTTGTCAATCCAGGTCACAAGTACTTGTCAAATTCCTAAAAAGGTTCATTGGTTCCACAATCCCAGGATAAGCAGTGGATTTTCCTGGTCCTCTTTAATAATGGTTATAGACCTTTCCTCCAGGAACTTATCCAAATCTTTGTTAAACCCAGCAACAATAACAGCTTTTGCTACATCCTCTGGTAATAAATTCCAGAGTTTGACTATGCGTTGAGTGAAAAAATATTCTCTCTTAGTAGTCTTAAATGGGTTACATTGTAGCTTCTTTGCATGTTCTCTAGTCTTTCTACATTTTTGATAAACAACTGATCTATGTTTACCCTGTCTAGTCCTTTCATTAATTTATAGACCTCTATCATATCTCCCCTCAGTCATCTGTTTTCCAAGTTGAAGAGCCTTAATCTTTTAAGCTTTTTCTCATAGGGGTATCTGTCCATCCCTTTTCCCATTTTGGTGGCTCTTCTCTGTACCTTTTCTAATTCTGCTATATTCTTTTTAAGATATGGCTACCAGAAATGCACACAATATTCAAGGTGTGATCACATCATGGAACGACACAGAGGCATTATAATATGCTTCAACTTATTCTTTTTTCCTTTCCTTATGATGCCTTGCATTCTATTTGCTTTCTTGGCTGCCACTAAACACTGGGCAGAGGGATTCAATGTATTATCCATGATGACACCTAAATTCTTTTCCTGGGTGATGGTTCCTAATGTGGAACGTTGCATCGTGTAACCATAGTTTGGGTTGTTCTTTTCTAGGTGCATAACTTTGCACTTGTCCACATTAAATTTCATCTGACATTTGGATGTCCAGTCTTACAATTTAACAAGGTCCTCTTGCAAGTTTTCACAATCCTCTTACAGTATGTTTTAACAACTTTGAATAATTTTGTGTCATCAGCAAATTTGATCACCTCATTCGTTATTCCCATTTCCAGGTCATTTATGAATATGTTAAAAAGCAGCAGGCCCAGCACAGATCCCTGGGTACTCCACTATTCACCTTTCTCCACTGAGAAAATTGTCTGTTTAACCCTACTCTCTGCTTTCTATCTTTTAACCTGATCCTGGATCCACCATAGTACACTGACTCCTAGCCTATGATTTTTTAATTTCACCAAGAGTTTCTTATGATGGACCTTGTCAAAGGCTTTCTGAAAATCCAGATACACTATATCAACTGGTTCACCTTCATCTACCTGTTTCACACCTTCAAAAAAACATAAGACAAGACCTTCCTTGGCTAAATCCATGTTGACTTTCTCCTAATAAATCATGACTATCTACATGTTAGAGAGATATAGTTTCTAGATGAAATAAATGACTGCTTCTTGGAGCAACTGGTTCATGAACAACAAGAGGAGAAGCTATTTTGGACTTTAGTGGAACACAGGATCTGGTGGCAAGAGATAAAAGTTTTAGGTCCACTTGGCAATAGTAATCATAGAATGATCACATTTGATTTAATAAATGGAGGAAGGATGGCAAGAATCCACAGTACTACCTTTAAACTTTCTGCACAGCTTTTGACCTTCCTTACCCCTCTTCCTCTCCCCCCTCGTTGATACCCAATGAGCACTTATTCCTCCTGTTATTGCTGCCTACTGTCCCTTTCCTCTAACGCTGTCCCTTTCCTATCAACAAATGGCGTTCCTTTTCCACTTCCTTCTTCAGCAGTATTCCCTTTGTTTTTATTGTAAACCGCCATATGCCTCGGTTCTGGCGGTATATTAAGTTTTAAATAAAGATAAAGATAAAAATAAAGATAAAAGAGAAGCTATGATAAAATGAGTAAAATAGGAAAAAACTAAAAGACGCAACTGCAAAGTTAACGGTTTACAACAAGCATGGAGGGCATTTAAATATACTATCTTGGAAGCCCAGACAGCATGTATTCCACGCTTTAAGAAAGGTGGAAGGAAAGCTAAAAAATGGCCAGCATGGTTTAAAGGTGAGGTCAGAAAGACTGTTGGAGCCAAAAAAGTATCTTTCAGGAAATGGAAAATGGAGCCAAATGATGAAAACAATATAAGCACTGGCAAGTTAGATGCAAGGCATTGATAAGGTAAGCAAAGAGAGAATTTGAAAAAAAAACCTTGCTGTGGAAGCAAAAACACACAATAAAACTTTTTTCAAATACATCTGTATCAAAAAAACTGTGAGAAAGTCAGGTGGACCATTAGATGATAGTGGGAGTAAAAGAGGCGCTAAGGGAGGACAAGGCCATAGTAGAGAGACAGAATGAATTTGTTTTTTCAGTCTTTACTGAAGATGATGTAGAGAAGTTACTCATGACTGAAATGATATTTAAAGGTGATATATCTGAAGAATTGAAACAAATTTTGATAAACCTGGAAAGCACAGTTACTTATCTGTAACAGGTGATCTCCGGAACAGCAGGAATTAGTCTTCACACGTGGGAGACGTCGCCGACGGAGCCCGCACGGGAATGCTCCCCAGCATCCAATCAGAAGGCCTTTGGGAGCATACCCCGCGCCTGTGCGGTGGCTTCCCACCCTTCCTACTGCCTCTCCCCAGTTGAGTTTCATAGCTGAGCCAGAAGGAGAGGAGAGGAAGGAATAGATACAAAAAAGAGATACAACTCCTAGGGGAGGTGGGCGGGTTGTGAAGACTAATTCCTGCTGTTCCGGAGATCACCTGTTACAGGTAAGTAACTGTGCTATCTCCAGGAACAAGCAGGAATGAGTCTTCACACGTGGGGACTCCCTAGCTTAGGATGCCCGGGGAGATCCCATAAGCGCAGCCCAGGACGGGATGGCATTCGCCCAGCCTAAATCCCCGGCATCCCCTGAGGGATGGAGGGCAGGAGTTGAATAGAGGAACAGCGAATCTACAGACTACAGAGGGAGTCTTTAGAGTGCAGAACAGGTAACATTAAGATACAGCAAAAAAATACCCAGGCTACGGGAAGAGTAGCCAGAAGGATGCACAAATAGTATCAGTAAGCATTTAATGAGTAAATGCCCTAGTACCATGTAGAGCTTACCGGCCACTAAGTTTTAATGAAGTAATGGTGTGGAACCCCGTAGGGCTTACCTACCGGGTTGCCGGAAGCAGACCTGTGGTGAAGGCACCGTAGACGCAGTAGCGAAGTCGTCAAGGAAACTTCGCCGCAGCGAGGAGGAAGCTCCAAATCCGGAAGGCTAGGAGATCCAGGCGTCAGCTGGGTCAGGAGAAAGACGGCAGGTCGTCCAGGAGGCTTAGTGCAAGCTGAGCACTCCCTTAGGAGTAGAGTCCAGAACTCAGAGGACTAACAGTAGAAGACTGGCCGAACCAGAGAGCCCATTCCGGAGAAGAGTAGGGGTGCACCCCAGAGCAGAAGGAGTACACAGGTTACCCTAGCGAGAGATAGGGAGACAAGGGTCCGAACCCCCGGGAGGAGGACCTAACTGAAAGGAGCTGTAGACTCCACAGCAGTAGAGTACCACCAGTCCGCGGCCCGATCGAGGAAGA
Organism: Ichthyophis bannanicus; assembly: GCA_033557465.1. NCBI lineage: Eukaryota > Metazoa > Chordata > Amphibia > Gymnophiona > Ichthyophiidae > Ichthyophis > Ichthyophis bannanicus. The sequence goes on from CM066035.1 coordinate 576,419,030, forward strand.
GGCAGGCGGACTGGCCGGACCCCGGGGGGGGGGGGGGCGTGAGTACCGGCCATAGGGAAAAAGGAGGTATAGCACAGGTACTGCGAGCATCCCCCCAATATGCGCCTATCGCGCAGGAGATATCTAATATATCTAAGCCGGTGGGCATGAGGGCGCCCACTCCGGTACTAATGCAGGTATGTCGAGGGGCCTACCTCCCTGCGCATCACCCTGGTAAGGCGGATCTGCCATCGATCCACAGAGCGTCCACCTGGAAGGTGGCAGCAAGATCCGTCAGTAGAGGATTCCAGAGGACAAGGGCAGATCGGCGAACCAACAGCGCGGTAGCGTGGGGGACAGGGGATAGCATCAGTCTGGTAGAACGCCACAGGGGCTGGAGGCCCTATATGTGTCCCCAGGACCTGCACGCAGAAACTTGCCCCCCCCCCCACACAGACGGGGGACAGGAAGGTAATTCCGGTACGGAAGCAATCAGCAGGGGGATACCGGCTGAGAAGGGTTCGGAGACGTACCAAAGGGTAATAAGTTGGCCGTTGGCCATAGCTATCACGGAATAGAGGTGGTCTCCCTACCAACGGAAGGAGAATACCCGAACCCCTAGATAAGCCTCCGAACCATTTGCAACTGAACGAGCCCCCCGAGCAGAGCTCAATTTTTAAACATCCGATAAGAGGGTTAAGTGCAGGCAGCCGCCTGCCTGAGCCTAAAAATGCTTAGAAGGAGAGTCCTGGCGCGGGCCCGGGGGCATCAACCCGGGGTGAGAGGCCCCTTGCCTGGGCGCGCCTGGAGGGTGGGCGGAGGTCTGATATTTCCTCTTCCTAGAGAGGCGTTTACCGCCGCCGTGGGGCCGGGCCCTAGGCTGGCTGCTAACCCTGGGAAGGTTAGCGAAGCACTGTGCGACCTGACGCAAGGCTTCGCTGTTGAAGAGGTGATCTCCGTCGCAGGGAGAATTACCCAGGTAGTGCTGTGCCCGTCTACACAACTCGGACGCCTGCAGCCATGCTGTATGGCGTGCTCTAATGGCAACAGCAGAAGCTCTGCTGACCGACTGAAAGGAGTCCAGCGAAGCACGAGAAAGGAACCCGGAGATATTCCTGCAGTGATAAAGGAGCAGGGAATATTCAAAGGCCTTGGTCGCCGATACGAAGAGGGATAACCGAGACAACCTCTCAGTGACCTCCTGCAGCAACAGACTCATATAAAATATATATGAGATAATTCTGGCCGTCAGCATAGACGTCTGGAAAGCTTGACGTCCTAGAGTATCTAGCGTCTTTGAGGCGCGGCCTGGGGGGCGAGAAGCATGCTTCTCCTTGCTTCCGGCCTTCCTCAGCGCCGATTCCACCACAATGGACCGATGTGGAAGCTGGTGCTGCCGAAAACCCGGGACGGAGGCACCCGGTATAGAGCCTGCATCGCAGTCGACGGTGCTGGAACCCTCAAAGGCAACCGCCAAGCCCCCAGCAGGAGATCCTGCAGGGAGGGATGCAGAGGAAGCATCACGGCTGCCTGTTCCTCAGGGCCCGGGCTCGGGCCCGGGGTAGGGATGGCCAGCAAGTCCGCCATGTCAAGGAGGAAATCCTGAAAAGGTGGCTCTGCCGGAGGAGTTATGGAGGGGGAGGCTGCCGGGGCACACAGAGGCTGCTCGGCCCGATGCCCGCTAGGCATAGGAGGGGACCAACCGCCCCGGATTGGGGCAGTCCCCATGGCGTCGTCGGCTCCTGGGATTGATTCCAAACTAGGCATCGAAGGGGTCGATGGCACCGACAGCGCCGCAGGAATCGGCCTCGGCCCCGAACACGGGGGTGGCGCTGCTCCCTGCGATCGAAGCGGTTCCGCGGCCGCCGGAGGGCAGGGGCCAGGGGTCTCCGCTCTGCGTTGCGGGAGGGGACAGGGACCGATCCCGAGACGTGTAGTGTCCAAGCTTTCAAGGCTGGATACCGACTCCAGGCTGGGCATCGAACCGAGCGAGGAGATCGACTCCCTTCCAGAGGGCCCCGGCGGGGGCGACCGCGCCGGTGGTGGAAAACCCGGAGCGCGGATCGGAACCGCGCCAATCGGTGCCGCGAGCATCACGGGTCCCCAAGGGCGGAGCTCGGTGGAGAGGGGGTCATCCGACGCCGGCGCCGATGTCGATCGGCGGGCACTGCCCGAAGCTGGGCTCCCTCTCGCACCCGTTCGACCCGGAGAGAAACCCTCCCGGGGCATACGGCCCGTCCCCGAGGGGACCCCGGTCACCCGACGATGAGTCCCTGCGGGGGTGAAAAGCCCCTGCGCCGACGTCGGTGTACCGTTGCGGGGCGGCGCAGATCCAGATCGGATCGAAGCGGTCGAAGGCCCCGAGGCCCCTTCTCTAGGAAAAAACGGGGCCGTCGATGCTGGGGAGTCGTCCGAGCGCTGGCCAACACACCCCGAGGTCCCCGGGGAGGGTCGATGGCGGCCCCTCGTGCTCGACGCCCCTGCCATCACCGGCGGAGTGGCGCCGCTCGAACCCGGTACCACCCTTGCGCAGGGCTGGGAAAACGGCGACCCGGTGCGGGTCGAAGCGAGCGGCCCCGAGGGGAGGGAGGCCCGATGATCATCCCCGGCGCGGGGCGGAACCACCGACGCCCGCGCGCTCGAAGCGGGTACTACCCCCGCGCATGACCTGAACATAGGGCTGTCAGACCGTGTCGAGTCGATTGGCCCCCGAGGTAGGGAGGACAGCGGCCGGCGATCCCCGGTGGGGAGCGGGTCACTCGACGCCGACGGGTCGGCACCGCCCAAGGCGGATACCGGCCCCCTAGGAAGGCCATACCGGCGCGAGTTGGTCGGCCCCAGAGGCGCCAAGGACCTCAGCCGCCAATCCCCGGTGAGGAGCGGAACGCTCGACGCCGACGCCGAGGGGTCGGTACCGCCCGAAGCGGGCACCGCCCACGCGCATGGCAGGGATGGAGGAACGCCAGACTGGACCGAGTCGATTGGCCCCGGAGGCGCCGAGGACAGCAGCCGACGATCCTCGGTGAGGAGCGGAGCGCTCGACACCGACGCCGATGCCGGGGGCTCAGTACCGCCCGAAGCGGCTACCACGCCCGAGCATGGTGTGGATGTAGGGATGTCAGACCCGGTCGAGCCAGTCGGCCCCGAAGGCGCCGAGGACACCGGCTGATGATCCCTGGCGAAGAGTGGAACACTCGACGCCGACGCCGATGCCGGGGAATCGGCACCGCTCGAGGCGGGTACCCCCCTCGGGCATGGCTCGGGAATGTTCTGTGAGGAACGAACCTCAGGAACATCCCAAAACCCCGTAAATGCTTTGGAGCCCGAGGACTCCCGCCGGGGTATATCAGCCAAGGAGGACTTGAGGGGTTGGCCGGAGCCGTCGCCATGCCTCGCATGAGACTTGCCCCTCAAGACTCGGCTAGTCTTAACAGACTGTTGTGTGGTTACCTGATCCTGGAGAGAAGAACAACCCGACGACCGCGCATTGGGCGCAAAGACATCGTCGAGGGATACCCAAAAGAGGGAGGGTCTTCTGCCGACACTGCAGCCCGGGGAATCCGGGAAAGAGGGGTCAGGCCCCACACAGGAGAGGCACCAGGCATTGGAGTCCACGTGGAAAATGGAGTCCCCGCCATGAGGCTGGGGGGGAGAAGGCTCCATGCCCCGGTCCTCAGCGCCCGGAGGGGGCGACGAAAATTAAAGGAAAATAAAGAAAGGGGGGGGGCACGGAGGTGCCACCGTCGGCGGGAAAGCTGCGACTACAGAAAAATGGAAAAAAATTTCTGCGGTGGCAGGAGGGACGTCCTGCCTGCTCCACGGAAAACGAAAAACTGGGGAGAGGCAGTAGGAAGGGCGGGAAGCCACCGCGCAGGCACGGGGTATGCTCCCAAAGGCCTTCTGATTGGATGCTGGGGAGCATTCCCGTGCGGGCTCCGTCGGCGACGTCTCCCACGTGTGAAGACTCATTCCTGCTTGTTCCTGGAGATGATTTATTACAACTATTTGATAAACTAGAGTAGCAAATCACATGGACCGGATGATATACATCTGAGGGTGCTGAAAGAACTGAAATATGAGATTGCAGATTAGTAATCTGTGAACTATCATTAAAATCATCTGTAATACCTGAAGATTGGAGAATGGCCAATGTAACACCAATTTCTAAAAGGCGTTCCAGGAGTGATCCAAGAAACTACAGATTGGTGAGCCTGACATCAGTACCGGGTAAAATGATAGAAATCATTATAAAGAATAAAGATACTGAACATGTAGATTGTCATGGTTTAATGGGAGAAAGCCAACATGGATTTAGCCAAGGAAGATCTTGTCTTACTAATCTGTTATATTATTTTCTGAAGGTGTGAATAAACAGGTAGATAAAGATGAGCCAGTTGATATAGTGGCGCGTGAGGTTCGCTACCTTTGCACCTGGCAGGCATGTTACCAGGCGATCCTCATGTCCACCAGCCACCCAGCTATCTACATGCCTAATGATCAAATCGCCAACTATAACGGCTGTCCTAACCCTTCCCTCATGGGCACATGGCATTGGAGAAACATCCTCATTGTGAGAGGGTTTTATATCACCTGGAGGACAGCTCCTGGTTACTTCTTTCCCATGATCTCTGTCCTCCATAGCAACAGACAGGCTGCCAGACTGGAGGTGGGACGTCAGTACTATGTCCCTGTAGTCTGTATAACTCTGCCTTCCTTAGCTCCTCCAAGTCTTGTATGCTGTCCTCCAGAGATCGGATTCATTCCCTGAGAGCACAGAGCTCCTTGTACCTGGTGCACATGCAAGACCTTTCACCAACTGTGAGAAAAATCGTACATGTGATGCTCACTGCAAAAGATTGGATAGCCTCCATCTTAATTCTGGACTGCTATTTGCATCTTAGTTTTAAGGATTTGTTTAGATATTTAAGTTGTTTACTTACTTAAAGTTGCTACGAATACTTGTACTATTACAACTAAACATAATAAGGTTAAGGGACTTTATTCACTTCAAGATTAATTTTAGGGCCTTAATTAATCAATCAATCTATTCTTGATGAAGATAACCAGCTAAACTTGAAAGTGAATTTGACCACCTTTTTCCCTTTAATAGGTTTAAGAGCCTATGAATCTAAGATTATGCCTGGGGTGGGTGGGAGGAAAAGAGTATTGACATGGGGAAAGGAATTTAAGATGGCTATGTTTACCAATGACATTATATTTATTGTAGGTTCTTCCTCTGCTTCTCTTGGCCCAGTTGTAAGTTATAAGCCTGTGGGGTTAGGGTGGGTTTTTAGGGTATGTCTAATCGGAGCTTTTGAATGTCTCTCTCTCAGCACCCCAATTAGAAGTGGCTACAGGTACTCCCTTTAAAATATCAAGGAAGGGGGAGGAGTCACAAAGATGGCATACTAACGTCAGGTGCTGTTGAGAGCTCATGGTGGCTGCTTCCTCCTGTTCTGCCAGCCCTCTCCCCAGCGTTGATATGCTGGGTAAGAGGCAGGAGAAGCTGAAGCGAGGTCCTGACGCTCTTGGTAAGCCCGTATAAGGGCAGATTAAGTTGGACAACTGTTCTGGGCTTCTCGCATCTGAATCTGGTGGAGGCTTTGGGACCTCAGTCACTGGATCAGTGCATCAAGGTGGCCTCATTAAGCACCGAGGAGAGAGGAGAGAGCAGCCCCCCCGTGTCCTGGAAGCGAGTCCTTTGGCAGTGTTGCTGCAGCTTAGCAGTGCAGAGGTGCGTGTCCTGGGAGCTTTGAGCCATCAGGGCAGCCACCATCAACTTCCTCACAAGTAGATCTTGGTGCGATGGGAGCTTCTGTTATAAACATGAGGTTGAAGGTGAAACCTGCTTCTGTGTCTATAGAGACGCTATGGAAAGCCCTGAGAAGTATTCCTCACCGTATCCACAGGGGCCTCCTTCAAGTACTTCCTCACCGTATCCACGGGGGCAATCAATGGATACTTGGGGAAATTAAGAAAATGGAGATTGCTCTTCCTGGATTGATTTTCAAGAAAATCAATCCTCTGAGTAAAAATTTCCCTCTCTTTGATCTGTGCCAGCAACAATTCTTTCTGTCCCACAGGTACAAACTGAGGTACAAACTGTTACATCGGAGTTCCCAGTTCAAGTTCAACGCTTGACCCAGGTGGGAGAGAGAGTGAAGGAGTTGGAGAAACAAAGTGTGGCGCAGAAAGAATTGTTGCTGGCACAGATCAAAGAGGGAGACATTTTTACTCAGAGGACTGATTTTCTTGAAAATCAATCCAGGAAGAACAATCTCCATTTTCTTAATTTCCCCAAGTATCCATTGATTGCCCCTGTGGATACGGTGAGGAAGTACTTGAAGGAGATGTTGAATTTTTCACCAGACCATCCCCCTCCTCTGGTTAAGGCATTTTACATCCCGGTTCCAGGGGCTACAGGGAAGTCTTCCTCCCCAGGAAAACAAGATCATAGGTCAGCTGAACTTGACCTCCTTTCTCGAGTCCTCCCTGGAGGTAGTCACTGAAACTACCACTTTATTGGCTACTTTTGCGTTTGAATCAGATAGAGACTCTGTCTTAAAATTATATTTTCATAATAAGTATGTCAGTTTTCTAGGGTCTGTTATACGTATATTTCCTGATCTCTCATGGCCCACTTTCCAGAACTTCATGGATAAGTTACTCTGGGTTTGTACCCCTAGTAGGTTCACAGCACAAAGGAGGAAGTAGTTGGAGAAGTTCAGGAAAATATGGGGTCCATTTTATATCTGAAGTATGGATTGAGGTCCCTTAACAGGTCTGGATGGATGGATCCTTTGAGATAAAAGGAGGGTTTGTGTGTCTGCTGTCTTCCTCTTCTCTTTTACTGGGGTTCTTGGCCTTCCTTCTTTTTTCTTTCTTCTGGGTCTGGTTTATTGCTCATAGTAAGAGTTGGCGAGTCATTCTTGAGCATAGGGTGGGGTTTGTCAAAGAGGGTGAAAATACTGAGGTAGTTATGTGCAGGGGGGATGGAGGTGAAAGGGGTACAGAAAGGGGGTATAACAGTTACACTTTGTCTTAGTGTGTGTTTCATGATTTGACTAAATTTTAAAAAAAAGAAATCTTCTGGCCAGTCCAGCTATCACAAAGAGCTATCAACACCCTTGATAGGTAGATTTTCAATTACCGTATTTTCGCGCAAAAAGCGTGTGCGCTATACACTTTTTTACCTACCGCGCAACCCTCTCGCGCGGTATTTGCGAAGGCGCACTATACCGAAACTTTATTACAGGGAACCGATTCAATAAAAGAGTCCTTACAAGAATATAATGGTTTCAAAATATATTTAATTAATTTTCATCATCCGATTCCATAAAACCTTCAAAATCACTTCCCTCATCAACATCATCATTGAAATAATTTAAAACTGTCTGGAGACACTCTTCCGTAACATATGCACTGTCATCGTCACTCCTTTCGACATTTTCATCATCATCTTCGTCATCACTACGCACCCGATCCTCGTTCTTATAAACAATCCCGGCTTTTCATAATCCATTTCTTATGGTTTCCGGGGATATTTTGTCACAAGCAGAACACAACCAATTGCAGATTTCCGTTAATGTAGCCCTCTTTAATCGTCCCGATGGTGTGAATTCATGAATTCCCCGCTGCATCCAATTATCCCACTCTCGTCTGATGAACGTTTTGAACAGGTGATTAACTGCTACATCTAGCGGCTGCAGCTTGCAAGTAAGAGCACCCAGTATCACTGCGATATGGGCACCAGTCGAATTAATATAATTTTGCACATTTGTTTCTTTATGGGCAGCCATGGAATCGAAGATCAACAAAGACTTTTTAGAAAAGAAACCACCAGGCCTGGCCCTATAACATTTATCAATCCATATTTTCATGACCTCAGAGTCCATCCATCCCTTTTTGTTACAGTGAACAACAATACCTTGTGGAAATTTTTCACGGGGCATGGTTACTCGCTTGAAAATAACCATCGGCTTCAATTTAAGCCCACTCGCTGTGCAACCCAGGACTACAGTGAAGCAAGCCCTCTCGTGTCCAGTTGTTATTGCGACAGTTTTTGAACCCGAAGCAGCTACAGTCCTGGTTGGTGGAATGTCAAAAGACACAGGAACCTCATCCATGTTAATAATATCCACTGCCGAAATGCCGAACTCCGAAATTTCTTTGCTAACAAATGTGCCGAAATCCACCATCTTTTGTTCCGTCATCCGGAATCCTCTGGCCTACAGTTGTTCTTATTTGCACGGAAAGACCATTCCTCTTCATAAATTTGCAAATCCAGTTGAAACTAGCCTGGAAACGTAAAATTCCTCTTTCATTGGCCAGCAGTTTTGCTTTGAATTGAATTGCGATAGTTGAGACAGCTTGATTTTGCTCCCTTCTAGACAGAATCCACTTTTTTAAGTCACTCTCTAGCTCTGGCCACTTTTCTTTGGGACCCCGACGCGCACGTTTTCGCAGGTTCATCTCCTCTAGCGCCGTTTTCTCCTTTTTCCAGTCGCGAACAGATGACTCACCATCAAATTCTCTTGCTGCTGCTCTGTTGCTTGTTTCTTCAGCTTTTGCCACAACTTTCAGCTTGAAGTCCGCAGTATAAGACTTGCGTTTAATTCTGGGCATGATGACTGGATTATAATATAAGAGATCACAAAGTTGAAATGTAAGGTATAATAGAACCGAGGGCCTTTTATATACCTCACAGTGCACTCGACACATGCGCTATATACGCGTGTGCACATAATGTGAGACATTCTCTGCAGAACAGGCCGAATATTGCGCTTTATATGTGGGTGCGCGTTACATGCGCTAAAATACGATAATTGTTATCACAGAACAGAATAGCACAAAACACTGCAGTGTAGATAGCATACAATATTTGTTATCATAATATGGAAAGAAATGACAAATCATTTCAGAATTCTGAAAAATTCCCTTTCTGTCTAAAATCCTGGAAAAACTAGTGTTCGCTCAACTTTCTGCTCATCTGGACTCTACCCTCTCTCTTCACCCACGTCAATCTGGGTTTCGTACGGGTCACAGTACTGAAACTATTCTCACCTCCCTTCTGAGTGAAGTCCATCAAGCTCACGACCGAGGTGATCTTTCCCTTGTGGTGACCCTAGACCTTTTCTCTGCTTTTGATATTGTGGACCATCGTACTCTTCTAACTCGGCTGGCCGACCTTGGAATCCGCGGGTTTGTCCTTGCTTGGTTTCGCTCTTTTCTTTCCTCCCGCACTTTCTCAGTAAAGACTAGCTCGACCACCTCCTCTTCGCTACTTCTTCTATGCAGCGTTCCCCAGGGTTCGGTTCTTGCTCCTCTTCTTTTCAACATTTTTCTTGCCCCTCTAGCACTTATTGTTCAACAGTCAGGGATTTCCGGATACTTCTATGCTGACGACATTCTTCTTGTTCACCACACAAGCTCCCTCTCTCCGGATCTTTCTACCCTTAACCTCTGTCTCACCCGTGTCACTACATGGATCAACAATAACTTTCTTCATGTTAACCCTTCCAAATCAGCCGCACTTTGGCTCTCCTTTAACACATCTCCACCTACCTGTTCTCCTCTCTTTCTCTCTACTCCTATTCCTTTAGTCTCTTCCCTCCGCTATCTTGGAGTCACTCTTGATGTCTCCCTCTTGTTTCACCATCATATTTCCTCACTTATCCGTCGTTCCTTCTTTTTTCTGCGTCAGATCCGAGCTGTCCGCCCTTTTCTCCCTCCCTCCTCTCTTACCTCTTTAGTCATCTCTCTAGTACTCTCCAGGTTGGATTATTGCAATACCGTTTTAGCAGGTCTTCCACAATATCAGCTTCGGCGCCTCCAACTGGTCCAGAATACGGCTGCACGCTTGCTCACCTACTCCTCCCCCCGTGATCACATCACTCCCCTCCTTCTCCGTTTACACTGGCTCCCACTTAACTTCCGTTTCCATTACAAAATTCTTATACTCGTCCACAAAGCATTGCACACCAGCTCTCCTCAGTATTTAGCCGATTCCATCCATCTACAGCCTTCCCCCCGTCTTCTTCGTTCGGCACATGGTTATCATCTCTATCTCCCTGCCCCATCCTCAGCTCACCTAGAAACGACATGTCATTCCGCCTTTTACTTTCTGGCCCCAGCCCTCTGGAACTCACTCCCGTTTGCTCTCTGCACTGAGTTATCCTATCAAAGATTTAAATGCTCACTCAAAACTCATCTTTTTCAGCAGGTCTTTGATCTCCCAGACGCTTAAGACCAGTTTCCCCACCGGTATCTCTCTTGACCTATCTCTTTCTTGCTCATTCATCTTTCTCTATCTCTTCCTGTCCTGTCTAAATAATGGCATTCTTTTCCTTTCCTGCTTTTATTGATTATATTGTACACCACCCTGACGTACACGCTTGGGCGGTATATCAAGCAATGAATAAAGATAAAAGATAAAGATAAAGATAGAAGAAAAATAGTATATATTGGCCACTCCAATCTATCTCTCACTCTTCCTTAGAGAACTCACAAACCATAAGATTCCAAGATTGTAACTTAAAAACGTATTTTCTCAGAAATGGTGGTCCAATACCAAGAACTGGTTAACTTAAATCAGAAGGAAAAAAGTTTTTAAAAATGCATTTTCCATAAGAAGAAAAACATATCTCTCAGAGCCCTCTGGCAGCCCACTGTTACAGTGACACCTCACCTTATATATTTATTTTTAATGCAATAAGGTCTGGAGTAGTCCATCTAAAAATAACAAAAGACCAATCACCAAAACTCTATTGCCCCAAGATAAATCTCTAATGACAGCAAAGACGGCAGAGGGAGGTTATGTTACAGAAAGACTGGAAATTGTGCCAATTTCTTTTTTAATTAACTGAAGTTGTTCTTATATAGTATTTATTTTGGCAGATTCTATTCCTTTCTAAAAACTTGCCAACTGTCCAACAGTCACATCCAACCAATATAATGAAGGCTTAAAATGAATAAGCTAAAAATGTCCAAGAATGGCACCCTTACTTTGTCAAAATAAATTTTTAAAAAGTTGGGCCTTATGCAATGGCAAGGCAACAGATTGAATTCTGCAACTCCTACCCAATGAGACTTGGTTATGATGCAAATGTGAGGAACTGGGGAGGAAAGAAGGGAGAGATCTGTGAAGCTAACAAGGAAATGGGATCCAATGAGAAGCCATATTGCTAATAAATTTATTTATTTATTTAACATTTTTTATATACCGTCTTTCTACGAATCAAGACGGTCTACATATAACAATAAAGGCAGTATATTTTAACTGTTTACAAGGAACGAATGACTCAACTCTACACTTTTTCCCTATCCAGGACCATGCAAAACTCTTCACATCTTTGTATATTCACATTCTGTCATCTGAAAAATACCAATCCAGAATACACTGAAGTAGGAGTTTGTTTTACTGATCTTTCGATGTGCAAGAGCAATAATAGAAACATTCAAAAAGAGAGGGCTCGACAAATACGATGCCAGATCACCACAGTAACTAGAAATTACTCCCTGATACCTGGGATTTCCTTGCTCCATACCACTGCAGAACAGAAGCTTCCTGTTCTCTGCATTGTGTGGCACTGCGAGTTTGTCTTGAACGATTTGCAGAAGAATGTGTTTGCAAGGAGCTAGCTAAACTAAAAGTAGACAAAGCGATACGGCCAGATGGGATACATCCAAGAGTATTGAAGGAACTTAGGCAATTTCTAGAGGCTCCAATGTCTGACCTTTTCAATGTTTCTTTAGAGTCGGAAGTGGTTCCATATAACTGGAGAAGGGCACATATGATCCCCTTTACACAAAAGCAGAAGTAAGGATGAGGTTGGAAACTAGAGGCCGGTTTGTTCATCACATTTATCAGAATAATGGAAATGCTGCTAAAACTGAGGATAGTGAAGTTTCTGGATTACAATGGATTACAGGATCAGAGACAGCATGGTTTTACTAGAGGCAGGTTATTATCTCCTGCAAAATACCCAAATTAAGCAATACATCACACATGGGGACTGCTATTATGTCTGAGAAGTGGGTTGGTGAAATACCTTTTGGAGCACTCCTGTATGATTTTCCTGACACAGAACCTATGTGTTTTTCAACTTCGAAATGCGGTGCTGCATCGACCTCATGTCATGTGAATTGGCTCCGTGTTAGGACTTCTCAACGCCATTGCTTCAGCTAAGTGGATTTCTTTTGTTCTAAAGTCTATGTAATAAATTTTGATTAAAATGGAAAGTTTGTTACTTTGGGGTTAATTCCCTGTATGCAAACAGTCCAACAAAAATATTTTTCCTATTTATGTCTGGTGATATCTAACTGCTTGCTCCAGTGATCTGATCTCTTTTGTATACATCACCCATGGGGGGAAAGATAAGATTAAATATAATTGAAGAAAATGCCAACCCCTGAGGAACTCCTCTGCTAACAGAGTACCATTCTAGAACATTTTTCCCTATTCATACCTACTGAAACAGATCTTGCAAATATGCAGAAAATCGAACTTTTTGGACTTGTGCCAAATGATTGCAATTTGCCCAGCAAGTTCGAATGAACAATCAAGTTATATGCTCCCAAAAACTACTGTCTCCTTTACACTCAATTCAAAATGCTGCTGCACATCTTTTAACTGGGTGCTAATGATTTGAGGATATTAAATATCAATTGTTTGTCCTGCACTGGTTACCGGTTGAATTTCGAGTGTTGTATAAGGTGATTAGGATTACCTGTAAATGTTTGCACAATATGGCTCCTACTAGTTTGTCATCTTTGCTTAAATCATACTGTCCTTCTCGTGCTTTGAGCTCTCAGGAGACGTATTTATTGGCTGTTCCTTCTTTCAAATTAATTCATCTTCAGTCTATATGTATGAGAATTTTCTCTATGTCTGCTCCATCTATTTGGAACTCTTTGCACACCAAGTTGCATCCTGAAGTAGAACGGATGACCTTTAGAAAAAATCTGAAATGCCATTTATTTAAACAGGATTTCCCTGAATCCCTGATGGGCAAGTGTGGTATGTGAACATTTATAACCTGTGTTGAGACTCTAATGGTAATTATGATATAATATAGCAGTGCTCTTAATGGCAACTTTAATTTGTAACAATGTTGTTTTATTGGATTAATTGTATTATTTGTATCTGTATTTGTCTTTGTTGTATATGATGATTTATTGCATATCTATTTTGTGACCCGCTTCAGCGCTTGAGTGGGAGATAAATTCTTTAAAATAAAATAAATATGTTGCCTGCAGCTGTCCAAAAGAAGTGACCTAATTAATCCCAGATGTTCCAATTGGCAAAATAACCTGCTATCCTTGCAAGGTGCAAACTCAATGGGAGCTAATGAAGAAAACTGCCTTTTGCTTTTCCTTGATATCCACAGCCTCTCCCAGGGGTTCTGATAATCCCAAGCTCCCTTCACTATGACCCAAGGCACAAACTGCACGAAACTCAAAGAATCGCTCTTTTTGAACACCAAGCTGATCTGGACCAGCTGCATGCTAAATAGTAATTCCTACAATCAGACAACATCAACCCTCCCTATTTCTTAAAATAACATAATAGTTTTTCTTGGCAACTCCTGGTGACCTCTCTTGCCAAATATATTTTGAGATTCCCCTCCGCATTCTTTTATGTGCTCCATCCAGAACATTAATAATGCTGTTTTCCCACACCACAAAATGTGCCCCCCCCCCCCCCCCGGCAACTTATATAATTCCATAGCATTGTTTTCAAACAAAGGAAAGTGATTCATTTCATATAGCTTGCTCCTTCAGGTTGCTTTCTCCCAAGTATTTGATAGAGATTTGCACCCTCTTGAAAGAAAATTTCCCATAGACTGGGCTTCTGGACAGCACTCAAGATAACATTAAGGGTTTCTGCTTCATAAATATTAACCCTGATAAACATATTCCTTGAGCTCAGAAATTAATATTGGCAATGATAATTGCAGGCCAATTATTCCTGTCATGATATGATCTGCAAATAAGGCAATTTTACGAGTCTCCTGCCCAATCTCTACCCCTTATATTGGCACCTACTCTGATCTTTTCTGCCAGCAGCTCCATAGCAAGAAGACATAACAAGGGGGACAGTGGGTACTCCTGTCTATTTCCTCTTCCCAACACAAAAGGTATCCAACTACTTTCCATTAAAAGCTTTAAAATAAGGCCTCTACGTTAATACGTAAATTTCATAATCCAATCAATGAAATTCTGTCCTAGCTTCATCTTATTAAAGGTACATAGCATAAAATCCCAGTATACTCGTTAATATCTTTATATCTGTGTTAAAAAGTGAAATTGGCTTTTATGCCCCGCACTGTGTTTTGTCTTTCCCCTCTTGAAAGGATTGTGATCCCCAATCTTTGCATTGTGGTTAGACGAGCAGTCTCCTGCTATAGGCCACTGAAGAGTGCGTCCAATGGTTCTGCAATTTCTAAATAAACCTTTTGAAAAAGCATGCCATCAACCCATCAAGCCCAGGTGATTTGTCAACTGGCTAATCTCATAATTGCCTTATGCACCTCCAATTCAGAAATCTGATTTAAGCTCTGTTGCTGCTTCTGTGAGATCACAGGCAAGTCTGCAGATTCTAAATAAAACCCTTAATTGTGTCATCTTGCACATATAGTTTCTCATAAAAGTGTGCAATTACTTTTGAACTTAAGCATTCTCATACAGCCAGTTACTACTACCACCCACCTTTAACTTCTGTACACTAGCATGAGCTGATTTTGCTTAAATAGATTTAAAGTCAATGTCTCATTAGGTTTGTTTCTAAATTTAAAAAATGACATGCTGCTATTTCAGTCTCACGCCATCTTGCCACCCCCCACAGCAACCTCTGTCCCCATTGCCACCACTGCTGCCCCTCTCTGGTACCAGAAGCAGCAGAAATGGAAAAGGAACCGCAATACAGTGCTTACTGAAAGTTTCAGTGCTCTGCTGCGGTTCCTGCCTACCCTTTGGGTGCTTCTTGACCTCCTCTAATGTTAACTTCCGGTTTATGAAAAATCAGAAGTCTGCATTGGAGGGGGGTAAAGTATCTGAAGACAGCAGGCAGGAACTGCAATGCAGCACCAGCACTTTTTGTAAGCGCTGCGTTGCAGTTCCTTTTCCATTGTTGCTGCTGCTGGCCAGCTCTCCAGGCGACCACCTAGTTTGCCTAATAGTAGCACCTGCCATGGTCCCCAGTTTAATAGCATTAGATAGGAGTAGCCTAGTGATTAGGGCAGCAGCCTGGAAATGGGAAGACCGGGGTTTGAATCAGACTCACACTCCTTGTGGCCATGGGCAAGCCATTTAACCCTCCACTGCCTCAGGTACAAACTTAGATAGAAAGCCCTTCCGGGGATAGGGAAATTCCTACTGTACCTGATTGTAAATTGCCTTGAACTACTACTGGAAAGGCATGAGCTAAATGCTAATAAACAACAAAAAAAACCTAACAGTCTGTCTTGTGTTCATACATCTTGCAGTACTTTAATGGAGAACTATTTTTTTTTTTTAGATGCGGTCTAGTCAATGCTGATTCCTGGCATTCCAGCAGTCCCTGGGTTTTCTTGGCAAGGTATGATGGGAAGTAGATTGCCAGGTCTTTTCTTCCGAGGCAATGGAGCATAAAGTGACTTGCCCAAGATCACAATGAGTGCCAGTGGGAATCAAACCCTGATCTCTTGAGTACTAGGCTGTTGCTCTAATACTAGGCTACTCTTCCACTCTTTCCTATCCATTAGCAGCTTTTATTCCTTTTTAGCCCGCCCTCACCTCCCGCAAGACTCCACCACCTGCATCCCTACCCCATCTTCATTTCCAACGTGCCTTCATCACACCACCCATTTATCTCATGGAGGAATAACTCTTGAGAAAACGTTCCACATATCTGGGCAAGCAGGTAGTTTCCCTTCCCCTCTCATATCTCTTTAAACTCCAGAGTGGTAAAAATAAGAACTATAGTCAAACTAAGTCAACAATAAATCCTTCAGTGCATCCTTTTATTTTCCCATTCATGTTCATGCTGGCACTATAGCTCTTGTAATCCTCACTTCACTGAAGGAGTTACTACTACTACTACTTCTTCTTACCATTTATATAGCACTACAAGGCTTATGCAGTGCTGTACAGACAAATGTAAAAGACAGTCTCTGCTCATCAGAGCTTACAATCCAGTCAAGAGAGACAACACAACAGCTGAGGACAAGGATATATCTAGGGGAATGGTAAGGAAACACATAGGAGACTAAGCTGTTCAGGAGCCAAAAGTGGCCTTGACGAGGTTTGTTTTCAGCCTGGATATGAAAAGGGCCAGAGCTGAAGCTTGACGCACAGACTCAGATAGTTTGTTCCAGGCATAAAGAGCAGTAAGGTGATTGGATCAAAGTCTGGAGTTGGCAGTTGAAGAGAAGGGCACAGATAGAAGGGATCTGCCAGAAGAGCAGAGTTCCTGAGGAGGGGTGTAGGGAGAGATAACAGAGAAAAGGTAGTGAGGCGCAGCAGAATGAGCGCGCTTATAGGTAAGTAAGAGAAGCTTGAACTGGATATGGAAATGAATAGGAAGCCAGTAAAGCGATTTGATTAGAGGGGTTATATGAGCATATCGAGGCTGGTGGAAGATTAGATGTGCAGCTGAGTTTTGAACAGACTGAAGGGAAGGAGGAGACCAGCAAAGAGGAGGAGCAATAGTCTAGATGGGAGGTGACTAAAGAGTGGATAAGTGTTTTAGTAGTGTGTGTAGAAAGGTAAGGGCAAATTTTGTCAATGTTATAGGGAAAGAAGAGACAGGTTTTAGCTGTCTGTTGGATGTGTACAGAGAAAGAGAGAGTAGAGTCAAAGATGACCCCAAGGTTGCGAGCTGAGGAAACAGGAGGAGTGTAACGTTGTATTATCCACAGGAATAGAGAAGGGAGGAAGAGAGGAGGTGGGTTTAGAGGGAAAATAAGAAGTTCAGTTTTGGCCATGTTCAGTTTAAGATGGCGGACATCCAGGCAGCAATGTCAGATAAGCAAGGCAGAGATCCAGGCCTGGAATCCTGGAGAGATTTCAGGCACAGAAAGGTAGAGAGTTGCCTGCATAAAGATGGTACTGAAAACCAAGGGAGGAAATAAGTGCACCAAGGGACCAAGTGTAGAGAGAGAAAAGAAGAGGTCCCAAGACAGAGTTCTGAGGTACTTCAACTGAAAGTAGGACAGCGGTAGAGCAGGAACCCCAGAACAGGCACTAAAAGTGTGATGGGAGAGATAAGAAGAAAACTAGGATAGAACAGAGCCACTAAATCCAAGCAAGGACAGGGTATCAAGGAGAAGGTGGTGATCAACAATGTCAAAGGCAGCAGAAAGATCATGAAGGATGAGAAGAGAGTAGAGGCCTTTGGATTTGACGAGGAACAAGTCACTGGAGACTTTGGCAAGAGTTGTTTCCGTGGAATGTAGAGAACGAAACCAGATTGCAATGGGTCCAGAAGGTCTTGAGAGGAAAGAAAGTCAAGACAGCGGCAGTGAACCACTCATTCAATTAATTTTGAAGCAAAGGGGAGGAAAGAGATAGTTTGATAATTGGAAGGACAGGTAGGATTTAGCGAAAGCTTTTTGAAGAGAGGTATAACTACAGCACGTTTGAAGGCCACAGGAACAGCTACAGTGGAAAGCAATAGGTTAAGAATATGATAGATGGAAGGGATGGAAGTTATCAATGTCCCTGTTTAATGTACAATACCAGGTTTGCAGTTTGTCGTGTGTGAGGGTTTGTGTGCATCAGTGATGCTGAAAGATAAGCTATTGGTAGCTTTACTGCAGGGTCTCCCAAGATAGAAGGTCTCAGCTGAGGTTCCAGACTAAGACAAACCACCCATCTAGGCAACAGCAGAATAGGATGGTATTGGCGGCAAAATATCACATTTCTGTGACAACAGCAACAACACTAGAATTACCTTTGTGGTAGGAAAAGCCTGGCAATCTATTTCTGTATCTTGCCACGAAAACCCAATGGATAGTCACAACAAAACAAATTGCACTATACTGCTGGAAGATGAGACCCCCAGGTCAGAAGGGATTCAACTGGCTACTGGGAATGACCTGAAGGCTTCTCGAGTAAAGCCAGCATTTATGATGTGGTTGGCTCAAAGCCCTCGGGATGTCTGACTGCTGATGTAGCTACACATGAAATGAGCGTCAGAAGCTGCAAAGATGTTTTACATACTGGGACATGGAATATACAGAGCATGTACAGAGAAGCTGGAAGTGGACAAGAATGAAATGGAATGTGTACAACACGATCTGTTGGGTATCAGTGAACTGAAATGGACTGGCATCGGGCACTTTGCATCTGATGATCACATGGTCTACTATGCTGTAAATGAAAGACAAAGAAGAAACTTGCAAGAACTGTAATAGTAAAATAGTAACATAGTATATGACGGCAGATAAAGACCAGTATGGTCAATCTAGTCTGCCCAGCAAGGCGGCAAGAGTAGGTGCACCTGCCACTCCATGCAAGTCACCCTTCCCCAGGCCTTTGTTTAGGGGTGTACCCACCGCTCCGTGTAGGTCACCTCTATTTGTTGAGATATAAGAGATAATTATGTTTATTTTGATTTTATCCTGTTGCTATAAAGGGATCCACTGTGTCTGTCCCATGCCATTTTGAATTCTCTCACTGTATTTGCCCCCACCTCTTCCATCGGGAGGGCATTCCAAGCATCTACCACCCTTTCAATGAAAACGTATTTCCTGACATTGCCTTTCAGTTTAACCCCTTGCAGCTTCATGTTATGCCCTCTAGTTTTACAGCTTCCCCATCTTTGGAAGAGGTTTGTTTGTTCATTAGTACTCTTTTAAGTATTTAAAAGTCTGAATCATATCTCCCCTGTCCCTCCTCTCCTCCAGAGTGTACATATTTAGGTCTTCAAGCCTCTTCTCATAAGTCTTCTGATGCAGGCTCCAAATTATTTTGGTCGCCTTCCTCTGAACAGTTTCCAGTCTTTTTATATCCTTTGCGATATTCCAAGTGAGGTCTCACCAGCGATTTGTACAGTGGCATTAGTACCTCTTCCGTTTTGCTGGTAATTCCTCTCTGTATGCAACCCAGCATCCTTTTGGCTTTTGCCACCGCCCTGTCACACTGTTTCATCACACTGTAATGAAATACAATGCAGTCAGTGAACGCTTAATTTCTATTCATTTATGAGGAATACCCATTAACACAACTATAATGTAGGTATATGCCCCAACAACAGCTGCAGAAGTTGATGAGTTCTATGAACAAGTACAAGCTGAAACAAGTACAAGCTGAAATTGACAGAACATGCAAACAGGATATCCTGAAAGTCATGGATGACTGGAACGCAAAAACTGGCAACAAGGAAGAAGGCAAAGTGCTTGGGAAATTTGGACTTGGCAACAGAAATGAAGCTGGAGAAAGACTGATAGAAGTCTGCAAGACCAACAATCTTTTCATCTAAAACACCTTCCAGCAACACAAGTGCCGACTGTACACATGGACTTCACCCAATAGATTGTACAAAAATCAAACTGACTACACTTCTGTGGAAAAGCTCATTAACATCAACAAAGACAAAATCTGGAGCTGACTGTGGTACAATTCACCAACTACTAGTATGCAAATTCAAAGTAAATTTGAAAAAGAGCAAGCCACTCATGAATGTAGGAAAATATGACCTTCAAAATATACCACCGGAATTTAAAGACTGCCTGCAAAATCGATTTGCTGCTTTAGATACAAATGATGGAATTCCAGAAGAATTATGGGAGACATCAAGAAGGTTGTGTTGGAAGAAAGTAAATAGTCTCTACAAAAGTTGAAAAAGCAAAAATGGCCAAAATGGATGATTGAAGAAACTCTGAAAATTGCGAGAAACGCAGAGAAGCTAAAGCCAGAGGAGAAAGAGAGGCAATCACAGAACTCAACAACAGCAAGACAAGACAAGGAGAACTACTACAATGATACATGCAAGGAAATAGAAGCAGAAACTATTAGATGATGAACAAGATCGGCTTTCCTAAAGCTACGAGAGTTAAAGAAACAATTCCAGCCTCAAATTGGAATGTTACAAGATGCTCAAGGATCTATGTTGAATGATGCTGAGAAGATCAAGAAAAGGTGGAAAGAATATACAGTTTGTCCGCCAGGGTGTTATCCTGGCCTGGTAGGTATACAACCCATAGGAGTATTCTCTGACAAATTATATAGGAGCAGAGTGCCATCACTTCATGGCAGAGGGTGCGAGACCCCGTGCCCCCTGCTTGTTCACGTGGAACACTGCCTCTTGATTGCCCATTTGGATCAGCACCGACTGGTGCCTCAGGCAGTGGCAAAATGCTCGGAGGGCCAGATACACTGCCTGAAGCTCCAGGATGATCTGTTGGTTGCCCTGGCTTGTGACCAGCTCCCCTGGGTGGGAAGTTCCTCGCAGTGGGCTCCCCATCACAGCAGGGAGGTGTCCGTAGTGAGGACCCTTCAGGGAATTGGAGTTTGGAAGGACATCCAGCTTGAAGATGTTGCGGATTTTGCCACCAAGTCAGAGATTCCGCCAACTGGTGGGTCACTGAGACTGTCTTGGAGTCGGCCCGTGGCCTGTGTCCACTGGTCTCTAAGGCACCACTGAGCGACCCTCATGTGCAGACAAGCGTCTGGGGTGAAATGGACCGTGGAGGCCATGTGCCCAAGTAGGCGCAGCAGAATCTGAGCTCTCACTGAGGGACGGTGTTGCACTATGTGGCTAGTGTCATGAGACAGTCGACCCAATCTAAGGGGAGGAAGGCCTTTGCCTGAACGGTGTCCAGCTTTGCCCCTGTGAACTCCAGACATTGTATCAGGAGGAGATGGCACTTGGGGTGGTTTATCTCAAATTCCAGATGTTGTAGGATGTGGATGGTGCATGTCATAGCTTGCTGCACTTCTGTGGCCATGGCTTCTTTTATGAGCCAGTCATCCAGGTAGGGGAAGACGAATACCCCCTGGATGCAGGAGGGAGGCAGCTACTACTGCCAGACATTTGGTGAAGACCATGGGGGTGGACACCAGGCCGAAGGGTAGTACCCTGTACTGGTAGTGGCTGCCCCCCACCATGAAGCGAAGGTACTGCCTGTGGCTGGGGTGAACAAGGATATGGGTATAGGCATCCTTCAGATCCAAGGAGCATAGCCAATCTCCCTGCTGGAGGGTAAGGCAGCAATGTTCCACGGGAGAGCATCTTGAACTTCTCCCTCACCAGGAACTTGTTCAGGTTCTGCAGGTCCAGGATGGGCCTTAGGCCTCCTGTTCTTTTTGGCAGGAGGAAATACCTGGAGTAGAACCCTTTGCCCCTGAGATGTTGGGGTACTGGTTCCACAGCCTTGTCCTCGAGAAGGTCTGCGAGTTCCTGCGGTAGAAGGTCCCGGTGAAGGGGAGACCTGGAGGGCTCTCCCAGAAAGAAAGGGGGAGGTGTCTGTGCCAGGTGGAAGAGGTAGCCTTCCTTGACCACCTGAAGTGCCCAGGAATTGGTGGTGATGGCTTGTCACCTGTGGGCATCATGGATCAGACGTCCCCCTGTGAGCTGTTGTCCTCCTTGGGGTAGAGAGGCTATGACTAAGGAGTCAAAAACTCCCCCCGGGCTGAGCAGGACCAATGCCTGGGGTTTTGTGGCCTTCTGCTTACGAGGGTCTTGCCCATGTCCTTTGGCCTGCTGATCCTGCTGTGGAGGCCTGAAAATGTGGGCAATTTTGGTAAGCAGCCTCTTTCCTTTGGTAAAAGGGCTTTTTACCCATGCCCTTCTGCCAGCAGTCTTTTTGGAGAGCCTGGTCCTAATCATGAACTCTGTCTCCAGCTCGGTGGCTTTTTCCATCATGGATTTCCAAAGAAGTTCTCCCCTTGGCATGGGACATCGACCAATTTGTCCTGAACCCATTGCTCAAGGTCAGAAGACTGTAGCCAAGCCTGGTGTTGGGCACCGATGCCTGCCGCAGCTACTCTAGTCGCTGACTCAGAGTCATCATAGGCTGCCGGAGTCATGAATTTGGAGCACTCACGGATCGCTTTGGCCAGATTCTTGAACTGCTACAAGGGTTCCTCGGAGATACCAGCCGAGAACTCGGCGAGCTCCTTCACAAGTTTCTCAGGTACATGCCCATGTACAGCTGGTAGGCCTGGATCTAGCCGATAAGCATTGAGCCCTGATAGCACTTTCTGCCGAGGGCATCCAAGGTGTGGGCCTCCCTACCCGGGGGCACTGAAGAGTGCATCTTCTGGCTCTTCAGCCGACGCATGTCCGACTCCACCACCATGGAGTTCTGCAGCAGTCTTGTCTTCTGGAAGCCAGGGCTCTGGTGGACCCGATACACTGAGTTGAGCTACTTGCTCATGATGGGCACAGACACCAGTGTTTCCCACATAGGAAGCATTAGCCATTCCAGGATGGGTAGAATGGGTACCGTGAGTGATTCCCTCGGTAGGGCCTCATATTGGAGGATTTCTAGTTCCTCCATCCAAGGGTCCTCCTTCGATTCCATTGGAAATGCTAGGGCCTTTGACATGTTCTGCACAAAATCAAGGACTGCCATGTCCTCGGGCAGGGACAGATGCCTGGGCTTGAAAAGTGGCGAGTCCGAGAGGACGTCGCAGTAGCGACGAGTACCCGGGAACTCTTCGTCCTCAGTTTCCCATTCCGAGTAGTCGGTCGAAGACTCGAGGGAGGGGCGGCTCATGGGCTCTGGGCCTGAGCCCTGCCTGCGTCCCTCGGAGGTCCCGCGACTGGTGTCATGTGCGCTAACTTGGGAAGACCTCGGTCCCGTAGGAAGGGATCTGAATCTAGAGGGAAGACCTTGGTCCCGTAGAACAGGATCCAGATCTAGACCTCGGCCGAGGATCAACTCGAGGATCTGCATGGCCTCCAGGGACATCCTCGACATCGAGGGCCCGGTGGTCTGGGCAGAAAAACAGGCAATGCCGGACAGCAACGACTACTGCTGGTCAATGAAGGCAGACAGGCTGTGCTCCAGGGCCACTATTCTGGTTTTCAGTCCAGAAGGCTTTGCAGTTATAGGCGCGGGCACCAAGGAACTAGGGCCTGGTGCCGGTTCCCCTGAAGGGGAGTCCTCAACGAGGATGGCCTTGGGTGTCTGAAACTGATCTTCGGGCAATTCCTTCTGGATGACCTTAGTGGGCAGCTCCCATTCCGAGCCCTCGGACAAGCGTTGTGGACTGCGTGACCTGGCTTGGGGCTTACCCAACCTGCTGGAACCATCCAGGGACGCCACCTTCGAGGGTTTCTTCTTCTTCTTGTGTTCCCTCAAGAGAGACCCCCTTTCTGAAGATCCATGGCGTCGACCAGGGTCCGCAAGGGTGCCAGGGGAATCTGTGGCTTCAGAAGAAACTTTGGCCTTCGGAGGAACCGGGGACTCCAGGAAGAATTTATGCTGCTGCTGGTGGCTCTTGAGAGCCTTTGTAAACACAGACCACAGGCCATGGGGTTGTGGTCCAGCCCTAGGCAGTGTAGGCAGCAGTCGAATATATTGGTAAGGGACATGATTTTTGTACACCGATCACACTTCTTAAAGCCACTGGTAGCCATAGGGGAAAAAAGTACCCCAGCAAGGTCGAAGACCCGCAGTGCTGGCAGTTGGAAAAAAGGCACGAAGGCGCCAAGAAGGAAAAAATGTATACAGACCCGAGACTTGATGCCGGGGCAGCAGGCTCAGGTGGCAGAAAGAGTACCGGTGCACAACTGGAGGAGAGTATGAAACAGGCACAAAGAAAATCAACTTTTTCCGAGGGAAAGCAGACAGACGTCTGAAGGGCTCTGCAGAAAAAAGGATAGTGAGTAAGATGGCACCCTTGGGCAGAAGGGCACCACGCAGTCATGGTGGCATCTCCCAAAGGCTTTCTTTGAAAGTTGGGGAGATGCTTCCGCAAGGGCTCTGTTGGCGTCGATGTCACCCATATGTGAGGACTGACTTCCTGCTTGTTCCCGGAGAACTCCCTGTTACAAAGCCTGCCTGATCATTTTTCACCAATTTTGGGACAAATCTTTGTAAACAATTAGCCAAAACTTTTGCCAACAGCTTAGCATCCAGGTTTATGAGAGAGATTGGTCTATAGGATCCACATATACTCTGATCCTTCCCTGGGCAGCACCGTTATTCCAGCCAGGGTCATAGAGTCATGAACTTTAGCCCCCTCCAACACACCATTAAACACCTCCACTAAAAAACGGGGCCAACTGGTCTTGAAATAGATGATATAATTTTGCACTTAGTCCATCCAGGCTAGAGGTGTTTATCAGCTTTAGGGACCTAATTGCCAACACCACCTCCCTCACAGTGATTTCTTTATAAACAGGTCAGCCTCTTCCCTCTCTAGCCTAGCCAATGCACAGTCCTTCAGAATTCTTTCACTCATTTCCTCCCTCCCCCTCTACCTCCCCCTAGTACAATTTTGCACAATAATCCCTAAAAACCTGTCTTATTCTCTTGGACCCAAACACCAACTCCCCCATTACATTCTGAATACTGGTAATCTGTGTCTGTTGAGCCCTATCCTTCAGTCTTAAGGCAAGTAATCTGCTAGCCCAATTTCCTATCTCAAAATGGGCCTGCTTACACTTTTCCAAATCATGCACTATCTGGCTCACCCTCAGCTGTCCTAACTCTGCCCTCATTATCTCTAATTCCCCCAAAATCTGTGGACCTCTATCACTCTGATAGCAGGTTTCTAATTCCTATACCCAGCTGCGAAGAGCAATCTCCTTTGCCCTCCTTTTTTCTCACCTCTGCAGCAAATCCTAACAAATGAGCCCTTACCACCACTTTCAACCCATACCAAACTACCCTCAGTGGCACCACCACCCCTTTGTTAAACAGGAGATACTCGTCTAATCAGCCCCCCTCGTATACTTCCCATATACCCTTCATCCTCCAAAAGCGAATCATTTAATCTCCAAAATTTCACTCCCTCCTCCTCCATCCACATCTCAAAGGTTATACTAACTGGGGCGTGCTCATTCGAAGTGATAGGCCCAACTCCACCTCCACCAATTTATTAACCAAGCCCCACTCACCCACACCATGTCCAACCGAATATAGGAGGTTTAAAGTAAAAAGTATATTTATTTATTTAACTGGTTTTAATATACCGTTTTTCTACCAGTCAAAACGGTTTACACTGAACAGAACAGAACAGAATAGTTTACATTAAACAATCAAAACGGTTTGAAATGTTTCACATTGAACTATGGAGCAAGCAAGATTACATCAAACTTATTAGCGTATAACAAGGGATGGGGGAAGCATGCAGGATCTTTGTAGCTTCAGAACTTATGTTACAATATGCTTATGATACAGTGAGATATTATTCTTATGATACAGTGAGATAATAGTCTAGATTATCAGTTAGCTGATTATGGGAGGGATTGGTTGTAGGGGATGGTCTATAGTGCTCTTCAAAAAGGTATGTTTTGAGATGTTTTTTGAAGACATTGTGTGGTTGAAGGCTTCGTAGTGTAGGAAGTAAAGAGTTCCAGAGGGTAGGAGTGTAGAGTTCAAAGGCTCTCATACAGGCACGTTGTGAGCTCTTACGTGTCTGAGGTGGGGGAAGAAGAAGGTTGAGTGAGTTCTAAATGCGTGGTCTGTTGGAGTTTGGGTGTCTGATAAGTGTTTGGAGATGCCCAGTTGAGATGTTGATAAGTGCTTTATGGATAATGGTGAGGACTTTGTATTTGATCCTTGATGCGATAAGGAGCCAATGGAGGGATTTCAATATAGGAGTGATATGGGTGTGTCTGGAGACTCTGGCAATGGTGATTGCTGCTGTATTTTGGGCTAGCTGTAGAGGCTATGGTAGTTTTTGGAAGTCCTTGAAGGACAGATTTGCAGTAGTCGAGTAGGGTATAATGGAAGCCTGGCAGACTACATGGAAGCTCTCAGGGGTGAGAAGGGGGCATAAGTTGCAGAGGGTTCAGAGCTTGAAGTAAATGCTCTTGGTAGTGTTCTTTATATGCAATTGGTGATCCAGGATGACACCAAAGTATCTGACCTGTGACGACTTGTAGTTCGGTGCCCTCAATTTTGATGATGGAAGGTGGTGTGAAATTGGGGTCTTTGGTCACATGGAGGATCTCAGTCTTTCTGAAGTTAACTGCTAGGTTGTGGAGTTTCAGCCAGGAGATGATCTCTTTGAACCAGACAGCTAGGTTGGAGAAGTCAGGGGCATTGGTGCAAAATGGGATAAAGATCATTATGCCGTCTTCATATAGCTGGTATCCAACACTGAACTTCTGTATTGTGTAGCAGAAGGATTTCTGACCCTCCAAACATCTACATTCTCCTTAATATGGACCATTTGCCGCCAATCACCCTTCCCGCCCATCGATATCCCCCCCCCCCCGTACTGTTCACCCTGGGGTTCAAAGTCAAATTATAATCCTTGACCAAAATGACAGGCACATTCCCGAACTCCCCCAATTTTTCCAACAATACCCAGAAAACATTTCCGTCTGTTATTTGGGGCACATATGCACACCAATACTTCCGTCTCCATGTTTGTTTATTTATTTATTTAAAAAAAAATTAGGCTACTTTTTCTGACCAAGATCAATCAAAAGAGTGGACAAACATAAAAAATAAAGCATCACAGTAGTACCCTTATCCCTATTAACCCTTTCAAGGCCAGGTTTAAATTTTTAATCCACATTCTGCAGCCGGGTTAATTTTTGCATATTTCAGGAAAATTGTACCCGTCTTATTCAATATGTTCTAATAGTGATTTTCCTTCTGCTATGGTCATGTATTATATACCATTTGATAGGAATATTTAGTCAGAATTTTGGATTCCGAGAGTTTTGGGCTCGGCCTGGAAAGGGTTAAGCTCCCATCCATCATTCCCCTTCAAACAACATAGTCTTTAACAATTTCCAAAAATAAAGTAGGCAGCACTTGAAGCTCCACTGGCAACACATTCCAGAATTCTGCTGCCATCACCCAAATGCATCTTACGAAATCACATCCAAACCTGAAATCGCCAAGAACTGACCCTGCAAAGACCGCAACGCTTGAGGGGGGGAGGGTCATACCACTGCAAAAGACCATGCAAATACCCAGGATGGACTGCATGCAACACTCAAAATACTATAACCAACAGTTTAAACATACAGTGCACCTGGACAGGGAGCCAATGCAACTGCATGAAGAAAGGGCTTTCCCTCTCATGACGTGTTCTCGTTAGAAGACGCACTGCGGTGTTTTGCATTACTTGCAGCCTGCATATGTTCATTTGTTAACAAAGATATCTACCCCCTTGTCCTACACCACCTTTTTATTTTATTACCTCTATCTGCCTTTTATCACCCACCAAAATACTCTTCCCCCCCCCCTTTTTCTTTGAAGCTTCCCAGTTTGTTGCCAGAAATACCTGTAGAAACATTGCAGAGCGCAGCAGCTTCTCTGGCACCACTTTTAAATGTGTTTCCCGAATGCATAAAATATCTACCTGAAGTCTCTCTCCCTGCCTCCTTTTCTGCCATGAATTTAATCCCTTAGCATTAATGGTTGCAACCACTATCTTCTTAGCAGCCCTTGCTCCCCTCCCCCCAACCTCCTCCCCATCCCTAGATTTCTCCCTCCCTTCCTCTGCATCCACACCCTTTGCTCAAGAGGCCTTATATCCGGAGTAGTAACCCCCCCCCCCTTACCCTGCCTCCCCAGTCCAACAATCACCCTCCCCGATTAATATTCATGTCCACAACTCACCTCACACTCACATCCATTCATCCCACCCCCATAGAACTCAAACACACCATTTCCCCATTCACATCTTTCTCAGCAACCAGAACCTGAATTTAGTGTCCAAAAACAAACGTCCAAATTATCTCGTATCAGGGCCTCTCTCCCAAGGCCTTCTTCTTCTTCTCCTTAAGACCTTCCTTGGACACCACCAGCCAAGCTTGGGTGCTTCAGTACCTCCGCCTTCTTCCTCACCAGAGCCGACAAGCCTTCCACCTATATTCCAGCATCCTTTAGGATATTCAATGCTTCCTTCACAGTTCTCACTCTGTGCGTCTCTCTTTAGTGAAGGCTATCTCAAATGGGTATAGAAATCTGTACTTAAGCTGTTCCTGCTGTAGATTCATGGTAACCACCCCCATCTCTTTTCTCCTTTGCAAAGTTCCAGCTGCTAGATCAGCATATATAGACACTTGGGAGCCCTGCCAATCAAATCTACTCAGAGTCTGCATTTTCACGGCAATCTGCTCCTTAATTTCAAAGTCATGGAGACAGATCACTATATCTGTAGGTAAATTACCTTTTGGAGCCTAAGCACCCGGTGGGCTCTGTCCAGTTTAATATCATTCAGTATCTCCTAAGTTCCTCCTTGTTGGAGTACTTCCTTGCATATAGTCACCGCCATCTTCCTGCAGTCCATAAATTCTGGCTCCTCTGGCACGCCCCTGATTCTTGTTTCAACGTGATCTGTTCTCCAAATCCTCTATCTCAAGCAACAGCGTGTCCTTCAAAATCCTTGCCTGCTTCAGCTCTTGCCTCTATGTCCACCAGGCCCTGAGCCAATTTGTTTCTCATGTTCACTGACCCTTTGGCCCAACTCTGCGATCTCCTCCTTCACCTCCCTGAACAGGCCGCCCAACTCATGCTTCACCACAGTGATCTCTGTTTTCAGCTCAGCAAACCAACTTAGCAATTCAGCTCTAGTCATGTGACAGCGTCACCACTCCCACTTCAGATCTCTCCTCATTCTCCTCCTCGGAGCTCCGTAGTTCTCCAGCCACCATCCTGTTTTCACCGTGGTGCTCATGCTTGGCTCCAGAGTAAGCATACTCCTTTAAATCCGCTGTATGCCTTCTGATCGCCATACCAGCCACTCTACACACCTCCTGTGCACAGCCCGAAAAATTCCAGGCTACTTCAGGCCTTAGGGGCTAGGTACACCATGTTTTAGTGGGGGTCGTCATCAGAGCTAACAGCTGAAGCCACCATGTACTAAGATGATGCCCCTTGGTTTCTTATACTTTACTTTTTGAATGATTTATAGAAATTTCTTTCATATTAGAAATGTAGAGTATATTGGATTGGATTTAGTTCATATCTTTTTATCAGATATTCAAGACAATTTACATTCAGACACAGTTATTTTTTCTGTCCCCAGAGGGCTTCCAATCATGGTTTGTAGACTGAGGCAATGAAGAGTTACGTGACTTGCTCAAGGTCACAAGGAGCGACAGTGGGATATGAACCTGGTTTCCCTGTTTCTCAAAGCATTGCTCTAACCTTTAAGCTATTCCACTACTCCTATTGTATAGATCAGTAACACTTAACTCCTACATTAATGCATTTTGAATTGCATTTTTCAGACTGCAGAATATGAAAAATGTACGCGGGTGTGAAGACTTGTACAAGACACAGTATACAATACCAGCACAGCCAAGGCAACAAAATACTTTTGTCTGAGTAAAAACCTTTGTTCTGAGAAACAAACCTTTTGACAAAACACTTACCATTGTATCCCAGAAATGTTATATATATGTAATATCCAATTGCTACAAGCCATAGTGTGTTCCCAAAAAAATAACCAACAAACCACTCAACGAGGATGACATCTGTAGGAAAGAAAAGCCATTACTTTATTAACGATCTGACAACTAATGGTATTCAGAGTAACTTGTGATCAAAAGTATGATCATACTTACGATTGATGAAAAACAGTTGGATAAAATGCAAGATAACCAGGAGAGGATAGAAAGCATTTAAATGCACATCGAATGCATAGCCCCATTCCACATCACAATCTTTGCTCTGCCGTGCTACCAAATACTTGTTAGAAATGCACCTGAGTGGGGTAAAAAAAACAAGACAAAGCTAGGAATGAAAATAGTTCTTCAAAACAAGTTAAGATGCAACACAACACAAAATACTTTTGTAATGAAATCTTTTCTAACTTGGTTAATGTGCACAGTAATAACAAGGAACCACAAACTATCTTTTTTGATACTAAACAAAAAAAATTGTCCTGCACGTGTTATTTTTTTAATTGAGTGAGACTTGCTTATCAAAAATCAAATAGGGAAGAGACAGTTCCCTTGGCATTAGAGAAATTTAGGTTCTGTTCTACTGATTCACTCTTAGCAGTTTTCACAACTAATGTTTTAAAAATGTTGCTATCCTTTTAGCAAATGCTGAAGCAATCCCACAAGTGAAATCCTCTTTTCCTTGGTTTAGGTAGAACAATTTATTTGCACTACTACTAGTACTACGGCATAACACTACTGTACACATAGATATAAGAGAGACTGTCACTGCTCATTAGAGCTTACAATCTAATCAAGACAAATAACATCACAAAACTGAGAATTAGAGTAATAGTGAACAAGAGAGCGAGAGGCATCAGGATCCAAAAGCAGCCTCAAAGAGATGGGTTTTTAGCCTGGGTTTGAATAGGATTACAGAAGGAGCCTGAAATACTGACTCAGGTAGTATGTTCCAGGCATATGGAGCAGCAAGGTGGAATGAACAAAGTCTGGAGTTGGCAGGGGCAGAGAAGGGCACAGTTAAAAAATCTGCCAGAGGAAAGGAGTTCCCAAGAAGGGGTGTAGAGTGAGATGAGAGGAAAGGTAGTGAGGAGCCACAGAATGAATGCATTTATAGGTCAGCAGGAGAAGTCTGAACTAGATGCAGAAAACACATTTTGTTTACAATGGAAATGGCATTCAAAAGCTAAACAAGTGCCAATGCTAGTAGGAGCTTTGTTTTGTCCTTAGTAGTATGGAGCACTGCAATGCTCTACATACTATTTTTTCAAGAAACAGCATCTGCCTTCTAAATGCTCAGGGAACTCTAATTCATGAGGTGTCATACTGTGGCCCCAGGCTTTGTCTCCTCAAGATAGTCACCCCTTTTCGAGTTGTGCAAAGAATTTGCGAAGCTTGGTGGAAAAGAAAAGCAGAAATTAGGTCTTACCTGCTAATTGTCTTTCCTGGAGATCTCTCCGGGCCAGTCCAGGAACAAGAGGTCAGTCCAGGAACAAGAGGGTTGTCAATCTTCTCCAGCAACTGAGGACTGAAATCGGAAGTTTTGCAGACCTGGTATCTGGCTCCCCCTGCTGGTCGCTCTTCAGTCTAACCCTGTCAAAGCAGTTGAAACAACATACAAAACCAATAACAGAAAATCAAGAACATAGCCAACCTATCAAGCAGTGAACCTATGCTGCCCGCATCCCCTTACGGAAGCAGCCAATGTGTAACTCAGAAAGTTTGTCTGGGTTTTTTTGTTTGTTTGTTTTCAATCACCATAAACTCTCCCCGAGGAAGCTCCAGAGACCCCCCGGACTGACCATTGCGAAAAGCAAACCTGAAGACAGCATCCCCCAGACGCACCCGCACAATCAGGAAAAAAAACATAGCAAAAGCCACGGGTGGGTCCTGGACTGGCCCGGAGAGATCTCCAGGAAAGACAATTAGCAGGTAAGACCTAATTTCTGCTTCCTGATCGTCTCTCCGGGCCAGTCCAGGAACAAGAGGGAAGTACCAGAGCAGTATCTAACCACGGGAGGGACCCGCCAGGCCTGCGATGACGGCCGAAGCCCCCACCTTTGCATCTGCCCTGGCCAAAAGATCCAACCTGTAATGTTTTGCGAACGTGTGAAAGGAGGACCAAGAAGCCGCCCGACAAATATCAGCAGGCGGAATCAAAGCATATTCGGCCCAGGACGCCGCCTGGCCACGCGTGGAATGAGCGCGAAGCCCCTCTGGAGGGGCTTTCCCCTTTGCTTGATATGCCGCCACAATCGCTTGCTTCACCCATCGAGCAATGGAAGCCTTAGACACTGCCTCGCCTTTCCGAGGCCCTCCAAACAACACGAATAATCTGTCCGTTCTACAAAACGGTTGAGTTCTCCAAGGTATCTCTTGAGTAATTTGCCCAAATCCAAGTTGTGCAATACGCCATCAATAGGCAGACCCTCCTTGACTCGAAAAGTGGGGAGCGAAATAGTCTGATTCAAGTGAAACTGAGACACCACCTTGGGGAGAAAATGAGGGAACGGTTCGCAACAGTACCCGTTCCTCCGAAAATTGAAGATAGGGAGCCCGACAAGAAAGCGCTTGGAGATCCGAAATCCTCCTCGCCGAACACAACGCCACTAGGAAGGCCACCTTCCAAGAAAGTTCCCGGATCGCGATGTCCTTAGGCGGATGAAAAGAAGGGCGCGCCAAGGCCTCAAGAACCAGATTCAAATCCCAAGGTGGAACAACACTGCGAAGGGGCGGACGGATGTTCTGGACCGCCTGTAGGAACCGAAGCACATCTGGATGGGCGGACAGCCTAGCCCTCTTCAGACCCCCTCGAAAGCATGAAATGGCCGCCAAATGAACCCGGATGGTACTGAGAGCCAAACCTTTATCTAGCCCGTCCTGAAGAAAGGACAGAACATGCGGCACTGAAGCGTCCCGCGGACGGACACTCCGCTTCTTGCACCAAGATTCAAAGACTCGCCACACTCTGACATAACGTTAAATAAAGGCATATTTATAGAGCGTATACTATTGTATTAATAAGCCAATTTTGCACTCCAAAACTTAGTACCCCAACAGTTTCAAAACTTTTCTCAACTTAACTGTTCATCAAAAATATGGCTAGGTCTCAGACTTCCCGGCACTTTTTTGGCGTTCTGTCAGTAAACCAACAGGGCCGTGCCAACTAGCATCAACGACCTGCCAGAATGGTGAACAGTTGACAATATATGTAAAGACTACTTAACATACTTAAAACACAACATAATTAAAGCGCAGCCAATTATCTTCAAAAATGGCTCAACTGCCAACCCTACCAAAGTGTACAAACAAATAGTATATGAAAAATCTAAAATGCATCAAAGTCAAAATGAAGGTTCCCAATGATTTTCTCAAAGTCCAAATGAATGTTCCCAAAGTCCAGACGAATGTTCCCAACGCTGTCGTTGTAGCGCTCCCACGCGTTTCTCCCACACAGGGTTCTTCAGGGGAATTTTGAACAAAATGCTTCAAGGGAGATTTCAGTTTGCTTTCTTCAAGGGAGACATCAATTAGCTCTTGTCTCGAAACCACTGGCTCCGCCAGTCAGAATCATAGAGAAAAGCTCCTGCTTCTCGTGGCCCCCAATTTGATGCCCACTGTCAGCAAAGACTGAAATCTGTCAAGAGATGCTGCCCACGTCTTCAGGAGTTAGTTATCCTTTTCCAATAAACTCCTGTGTGGGAGAAACGCGTGGGAGCACTACAACGACAGCGTTGGGAACATTCGTCTGGACTTTGGGAACATTCATCTGGACTTTGGGAACATTCATTTGGACTTTGAGAAAATCGTTGGGAACCTTCATTTTGACTTTGATGCATTTTAGATTTTTCATATACTATTTGTTTGTACACTTTGGTAGGGTTGGAGGTTGAGCCATTTTTGAAGATAATTGGCTGCACTTTAATTATGTTGTGTTTTAAGTATGTTAAGTAGTCTTTACATATATTGTCAACTGTTCACCATTCTGGCAGGTCGTTGATGCTAGTTGGCACGGCCCTGTTGGTTTACTGACAGAACGCCAAAAAAGTGCCGGGAAGTCTGAGACCTAGCCATATTTTTGATGAACAGTTAAGTTGAGAAAGGTTTTGAAACTGTTGGGGTACTAAGTTTTGGAGCGCAAAATTGGCTTATTAATACACTCTGACATAAGCCAAGGACGTTGACCTCCTGCGAGCCTGCAACATAGTGGCCACGACAGAAGCCGAATACCCCCGACGCATTAGCCTGTCCCTTTCAATAGCCAAGCCGTAAGAGAGAAGCGATCCACCGCTGGCATGAGCAAGGGACCCTGAACCAGTAGGTTCGCTCGCAAAGGCAGCCGCCAGGGGTGGTCGACGAGGAGATGAACCAGATCCGCATACCACGCCCTCCGGGGCCAATCTGGCGCAATGAGAATCACGCGACCATGGTGGCTTGCTATCCGCCGCACCACCCTGCCTATCATCGGCCACGGCGGAAAGACATAAAGAAGACCGCTGTCCGGCCACGGCTGAGCCAGACCGTCGAGACCTTCCGACATGTGCTCCCTGCGCCGGCTGAAAAATCTTGGGGCTTTGGCATTGTCGAAGGTGGCCATGAGGTCCATGACCGGCTGGCCCCACTTGAGGGTTAAGTCGTGAAAAACTGCCGCGTTCAACTCCCACTCTCCGGGATCCACTGCATGTCGGCTGAGGAAATCCGCTTGCACATTGTCCCGACCCGCGACATGCGCCGCCGAGAGAGCCACCAGATGCTCCTCCGCCCAGGACATGAGCTGCTGACTCTCCTCCAACAACACCGCACTGCCTGTCCCCCCTTGGCGGTTGATATAGGATATTGTCACTGCATTGTTCGAGAAGACTCGCACCGCTTTGTTCTCTATCAGCGGACGAAACTCTTGGAGAGCTAAATGAACCGCTCGGAGTTCTAACAGGTTTATAGAACAACTTTGCACCTCCAACGGCCAAACTCCCTGAGCCAAGCTCCCCATACAATGCGCCCCCCAGCCTCCGAGGCTTGCATCGGTAGTTACTAGAATCCAGTCCGGCTGACGCAAGGGAATTCCCGCTCGCAGATGAACGGGATCCAACCACCACTGGAGACTGACGGTGACACTGTGCAACCTGGGCAACTTGCAATCCAGGGGATGTTCCTGAGGCGACCATCTTGAAAGCAAAGCCTGTTGTAACGGCTGCATGTGGGCCCTCGCTCATGGCACCAGCTCCAAGGTCGCCGCCATGGAGCCCAGGAGCTGCAGATAACGCCACGCTGTCGGCGCTTTGAGCCGCAAGAACGGTGTCACTTGCGACAAGATCTTCTGCACCCTGCTCTCTGGTAGAAAATCCGCCCCTAACTCGGTATCGAAGATGGCCCCCAAATAAAGGAGACGCGTGACCGGCTGCAATTGACGTTTGGCCTGGTTGATCACCCAACCAAGTCGCTCCAGAAGACGCACCACCCGCGCCGTGGCCTCCAGGGACTCTGACACGGACGGTGCCCGAATCAGCCAATCGTCGAGGTAAGGATGCATGAGGACACCCTCTCTCCGCAAGGCCGCTGCCACCACTACCATTACCTTCGTGAAGGTACGTGGTGCCGTTAGCCAGGCCAAACGGTAAGGCTCGGAATTGGAAATGTCCCAAATGCACTGCAAAGCGTAGAAATTTCTGATGCTCTGGCCTTATCGGGATGTGAAGATAGGCCTCCGTAAGGTCTATTGATGTCAACACCTCCGTCGGTTGCACTGAGCAAATGACCAAGTGAAGCGTCTCCATGCGGAAATGCGGAACGCGCAAGCAATGGTTGACGTTTTTGAGATCCAAAATAGGCCGAAACGAACCCTCCTTCTTGGGCACCACAAAATAAATTGAGTACCGACCTAACCCTAATTGGCCTGGAGGGACCGGAACCACCGCCTGAAGACGCAACAACCGTCGAAGGATCTGAGCTACTGCTGAGCGCTTTTCCGCCGAACCACATGGAGACACCACGACACCGGACAAGCGAACTCGAGGGAGTACCCCTCGCGAATAATTTCCAGGACCCACTGGTCGGAAGTTATGGAGGCCCAGGCGGACAGGAAGGCTTGAAGACGCCCCCCTACCGGGACTTCCGCCTGGACTAGCCTCACTTCATTGCGGCTTTTTTGAGGGATTCTGCTGGGACCCGAAGTATCCTCTCCCGAAACCCCGAGCCCCACGAAAGGACTGCCCCCTGGCCAAAAACCGACCTCTCTGATAAGGAGCAAACCGGGAACCCCTGAATCTGCGAAAATCTCGAGACGCTCCCCTGTGCACATTGGCTGGCTTGGAAGGCTTCGGCCGATCCTCTGGAAGACGACCTCCTTTGGAATCCCCAAGATCCTTTACAATCTTCTCCAAAGCGGCTCCAAAAAGCAGCGAACCCTTGTAAGGAAGCTTACTGAGCCTCGCTTTGGAGGAGGCATCCGCCGCCCAATTCCGCAACCAAAGAAATCTCCTAGCTGCTACTACCGCTGCCATGGATTTGGCCGAAATCCGCACCAGATCGTAAAAAGAATCTGCCAGGTAAGCAGCCGCTGACTCTAGCTTCACGCCTTCGTCCTGCTCGGGTCGGGAGAGAGAGCTCCCCTGAATCCAGCGAATGGATGCTTGGGAAACATACGCTCCACACATAGCCGCTCGCAACGAAAGGGCACAAGACTCGAAAGTCTGCTTCAACAAGGCCTCCAGCTTTCTATCCTGCAGATCCTTGAGGGCCGCACCGCCCTCCACTGGAATGGTCGTCTTCTTGGTGACCGCAGCCACTAAGGCATCCACTTTAGGCAGTTTAAAGAACTCTTGCTCCTCCTGCGGCAAAGGGTATAACCGGCCAATAGCCCGAGCTCCCCTCAACGAAGCCTCCGGACATTCCCACTCAGACTCTACCATCTGCTTCATGACCCTGTGTACGGGGAAACACCTTTGTTATGTCTTAAACCCCTGCAAAAGGGGATCCTCTAAAGGCTCCTCCTGAGCCGCAGGCAACGCAATATTCAAAGCCGACAAAGTCTGGGCTATGAGCGCGCCTAATTCCTCTTTCCGAAAAACTCGAAACCTGTTCGGATCTTCGCCCGCTGCAATCTCCGCCTCCTCTACATCAGTAGGCCACTCCATACCTGAATCCGAGAGGAGCTCCCCATCCTCCATTCCCTGGAGCTCCGAGAAAAGCTGAGCAGACTTATCAGCACTCACCTCAGCTACCTGGACTACTTTAGAAGATCCTTCTCCCAGATCTGACAGTGAAGGCAGAGATGCCAGGCTTTGTTCAGTTGCAGGGACAGAAGTCTTGTGCTTGGCCTGTTGCCACTTCATAAATAAGCCTGATGGAGTGCCAAAATAAAGTCAGCCGAAAAAAACAGATTCTAAGCCCTTGTGTACCTCAGACAGAGCGTGTGGAGGAGCATCCTCCACCTGTCCTTGCCGTTTGGACTTGGCTTTCTTTTTAGCAGGCTTCTCCTGAGCCGGTACAAGGACCTGAGCTGCTTCAGAAATGGTTGCCGTTCCCGCCAAAACTGAAGTGCCCTGAGGGCAGCCTTCCGAGGCTCCATCCATTTATCGGCACCCCCAGAGAGCCCTAAACCAGTTTCGGAAGGTAAAACAGCCAGCAAACAAGAGGCTTCTACAGAAAGAAAAACTGCCGCGAAAAAAGACAAGCAAACCGGCACGGAACTCCCTGCCGCGTGAAAAAATAACGGAACGCTGACAGAACAGCAACTGCCGCCAAGCCGCTCTGCCCCGACAAGCCCAGAAACTCAAAACATACCTGAACGCAGGAAACAACGCTCCAAGCCCTTAGACCGGGATAAGGCACTAACTCCCACTGCTAGTGGGAAAGAAACCTTAAGTGCCGAGGGCAGCAGGAAGGTATCTGGGGCTCCCAGCACTGCACTGCTCCCTCCCTCGATAATCGGAGCAGTTTAAAAGACAGGCTCTGCCTTTCCTGCTCCGGTATAATTTCGGCAGATCTCTGCTAAATAAGCTTTATTTTTTCATTTCTGAAGGGGGGGAACCCTGCTAGGGCTCTCCCCAGCAACACTGCTTAAAAGACAGCAAAAGAAATAAAAACAAAATCTACAGAAAATAACGGACTTCGTGGGAGCCAGCCAGGAACGTGTCCCTTCCAGCTGCTGAGGACTGAAAAGACTGAAGAGCGACCAGCAGGGGGAACCAGATACCAGGTCTGCAAAACTTCAGATTTCAGTCCTCAGTTGCTGGAGAAGATTGACAACCCTCTTGTTCCTAGACTGGCCTCTTGTTCCTGGGCTGGCCCGGAGAGACGATCAGGAAATAATGATTAGCTGGGATCTAGATTCTTTGAGATGAACAATGCAGGTCATACTCATTCATCTTTGAGTCTCATTTTAAAATATCCTATTAAATCTGTTAACCATACTATAAAAAAACACCTCATCTCTCTCACAAACTTTGATACCTTCTGCTGGATCCTCTCTCCTCTGACTGCACCTCACACTAACCCAGACATGGTTTGTTGTAATTTTAGTAAAACACACCCATTTATTACAATTCTAGCCTGCCCAGTGAGCCTTGTCTGCCCTCAGGAGTGTTCCCCTCTCTCCCCCTCATGCCATTAACTTCGTTCCCTCTAGTTCACTGACAGCTGAGATGCACTTGCTGCATCTGTGTTCATCCTGCCACATCAGTCTGCCAGGAGCTTCAACATGCCTAAAGGAAACGTCAACACCAATAGGCTTTAAAAGCTTAATAAGACTAGCAAAGGTGCTATGGTTGGACTGGGAAAGTGGAGAGAAGAGAGTGCGTGGACTCAAAGAGAGGGTAAAGTGTACTGTGAGATACATTTAACTTTAATTACACTACTACTATTAATAAATCATGTGTGGATTATAAGAAATTATGATGGCGTCTTGTACTAATATTATAATTGGCTATCATCAGCATTGCTTCATGTGTAACATGACAGTTGGTGGTTACAAGTGCTACAGTATGGATAGGTATTGTTCAGACATTTGGAAAATCCCTATCTGCCAGAAGCTTTATCACTGAAAATATAACAAAGATTGCAAATGGTATTCATTTAATGGGGGTAGTTATTAAAGTGTATTATGGGAATAAATGCACATTATTTGTCCCTTAACAAATGGTAAAGGGCAAACATGTGTTATTTTATTGTAATGCATGTTAAAAAATTACCCAACCACACAATGAATAATGAGATGCAAGGATGCAAATACATGCAAAACACCTTATTATTCAAATAGAATAATACAGCTTACATTGATCACTACAAGTTTGCATTACTCTTAATATATGATGTCACCTCAAAACTGTCATTCATTTTTTCCTGGCAAGGAGCATCAGGCCTCTAACACATGGACCAATGCTCCCTGCCTCAGCCATAAAGGGGTTGGCGCTGTTAAAAATCAAAATCGGTGATCCCCTCTCTCTGGCAAAACCAATGAATCAGGGTATCCCCCCCCCCACAGAGGCCCTAGTGCCTACAAAGCCCAGTAGAAGACCCCCTACCTCCCCCCCATCCTGACAATCCTCCTTCTCCCCTTAAGGCCACCTGGACCTACCTCAAAGAGTACCTAGTGGTCTAGGGGGAGGTCGGCAGGCGTGATCCCCTCTCACTTCTGCCAGTGACAAGTTCAAAATGGTGCCAGTGATCCCAAGCAGTAGTCTTGCAATGCTACTGCTGGGAATCAACTGCCATATTAGGGCAAGAGACTCTTATATGGCAGGTTGACCCCCTCCTTTCGGTTGGCTCATGGGGTAATAGGTGCCACTTTGAACTGGCACAGGTAAGAGAGGATCATTCCTGCTGGCCATCCTCTAAACCAACAGGTACTCTTAGGCCTGGGTGGGACTTTGGAAGAGGTCTCCAAGGAGGGGCAGTTCCAATGTGGCGGACACTGACTGTTGAATGTTTGACTTGATGGGGAAAAGCAAGGCAAGACCAAGGCTAAGCTTCCTCAACAGCCTGGGCAAGCCCCAGTGGTTGTTTCTTCTATTGTTCCTTACCTTTTCACCCTAACATGCAGGGAGATGACTCCAGAGTGCAGCCACTGGAGTATCAGGTTGACACTGGGAGCCTCGGCCCAACTTCTGGCTCTGAAACATCATTAAGGCTGGAGCAATGGGTTCCCCCAATGCAGCTACAGGCTTCTCCAATGCTCCCTGGCCAAGTTTGCATGTCGAACACAGAT
Organism: Ichthyophis bannanicus; assembly: GCA_033557465.1. Lineage (NCBI taxonomy): Eukaryota > Metazoa > Chordata > Amphibia > Gymnophiona > Ichthyophiidae > Ichthyophis > Ichthyophis bannanicus. Next base: position 576,458,743 of record CM066035.1, read on the forward strand.
GCTGCAATCACTATGCTTGCCTGAGGGGAGCCAACAGCGCTGTTGAGGGAGCCATTGCGTCTTTCCAACAGAAGGCTGGCGTTGGAGGACAGCAAGAACAGAGTTTGGCAGTGTTGAATCAGCCAATCAAGGCATCAGTTTCTTCATTATCTTCTATTCAGCGGGTCCTTGGGCAACCTGCAGGCCAGTTAGGAGCTTCTATTCCTACACTTGATCTTCCATTGCCTTGACCAGAGGTTTTCTCGCTTGAAACTATTTGGAAAGCTATTGCCGATTTAAGCGGAGTGCTAGCTCTGACACTGGAAGCATTGAATGTGAAGATCCACTCTGTTGATCAACGGGTGGTATAGTTGGAGGAAGAAGTTCAGCGAATAAAGACACAAATTCCAGAGATTGATCAAATTATGGTTAAAATCGCTGGGTCAGAGGAACTTTTAGTGAAAGATAATTCTCCCCTTTGAAATAAGTGAAGATGTTGGAAAATGCTGTTAGACAAGCAAATGTGAGGATTGTCAGTTTCCCTAAAGTTCCTCTTGTTTCTCCTTGAGACATGTTTAAGAGAGATTTGTTGGAAATTGTGAAAGTTTCTCCTGAAGCTATCCCTCCAGTTTCTAAGATTTACTATCTGCCCTTGGGTAGAGTGCATCAAGAACAGTCTTGACAAGAACTGCCTCAGAGTCAAGTGGTTTCCATGGATATTTTGGATATATCTGTGGTTTTAGAGAGCTCAGATTCAGAACTAGCAAGACCTGCAACTTTGCTTGTGACATTGCATTGCCCTCGGATTGTAACTGGCTTTTGCGCTTATTTTTTCGGCATAGAGATGTTTTATTTTTGTCCTATAAATTTAGGATTTTTCCTGATGTCACTAAGGAGACTCAGAAGCGCAGGAAAGAGTTTCTTCTGCTGAGACCAGAGGTATTACAACTAGGTGCCCTTTTTTTCCTTAAGTTTCCTTGTAAATGTGTTATAAAGTATAGATCCACTAAGTATGTATTCACGGATCCTTCAGCCTTAGTCTCTTTTGTATCATCTCAGCATGCTATCTCTGTAACTACTTGATGTAATATCTTTACCCGCATTTTTAGATAGCCTTCTGTTTCAATCAGCCTCTGTGATGTTGCCTTAGAATTGGTTTATAATTTTTTCCTGGATCTTTATAAGGACTGCTCCCTCAATTATTGTGAGCTTCTGTCCGTCTTGTGAGCATTGTACTATTTCTTTGGATAAAGTTTGTTTGTTAAATATTATCACCAAGTTGGACATTTCTATTCAAGCATGTTTTACTTGTAATGTATTGCAAAATCTGATCAAATACAACATTTAAAAAAAAAAGGCCTGGGTGGCCTTCAGGAGGGGGAGCCCGACCACTGGTTTGATTTCAGCAGTGCCGGCTCCTTTAAAACTGAGGTAGCAGACCAATGCTTCCAGCTAGGAAAAATAACGACAGGCATGTGGTGGCAATTTTTCCCTCTGAATAGCGCATTATTCCTTTACTGCGGGGCGTCACTAACCTGGAACACCAAGTTACCACAGGTCAGTGACTCATGTAGTAAAATTAAGCTGTGATAAAATGAGAAATTTTACTGCTGTTTAGTAACTAGCCCCTAAATGTCGAAGTGACAGCCTACTCTGTATGTGTAGATTATAAAACAGCCTAGCCAACTGTTGTTTATGATATACAAAGATCAGCATTCCTCCAACAAATAGATCTCTGAACATTTTAATTAAACATGGATTTTTATGTGGCACCTAAGAGATCTACCAGCCCCAACTGGCCATCAAGCACAGTAATAGCCAGTCATGGCTTTCAGCTTCACACTTGAGGAAAAATAACAAAAGCACGAGCCATAGAGCAATAGAGGGAGTAAGAACCAGATAATGGACAGGAGACATTAGACCTTACCTGCTAATTGTCTTTCTTTGAGTTTCCTCCAGGCTAATCCAGGTATGCAAGGGTTGTCTCCATCCTCCAGCAGCTGAGAATTGAGCATGTCAGACTTCTGGCAGCCCAGTTTAAGAGCTCCCCGTTCTGCTCTGTACTCCAGTCTACTACTGACCAAGCAGCTTCTAAAAACCCACTCATCACACTCCGAAATCTGATCTACTCACTCACAGCAGTTCCCTAGGGCACAGAAGAAACTTGGCACTCTGAAACCAAACTTGAAGAAAAACCTTTAACTATTTATATGGAAGTGGCTTAGTTACAGGGGAAAAAACCCTGCCAATGTTCTGTGTCCGAACGTTGTACCTCTCTTCCTGTAAGCACTCCACTTCACTCTGACTGACTGCAATTTTGCAGGGCTTTCATAGGCTCCTTTGCCAACACCGCCAAAATAGCTCAGGGTAGGGCCCTGGACTGGCCTGGAGGGAACTCAAGGAAAGACAATTAGCAGGTAAGGTCTAATTTCTCCTTCCTATTCGTCCCTCCAGGCCAGTCCAGGTATGCAAGGGATGTATCAAAGCAGTACTTATAACCCAGAGGGACCTGCGAGCTCCATCTCTAAGTCGTTGGCTGCCCCAAAAGTCGCATCCCCTGCTGCGTGTATATAGAGCCAATAAAGTCGAGTAAACATATGAAGCAAAGCCCAAGTTGCCACCCTGCAAATCTCTACCAGCAGCACCAAGCCACTCTCCACCCAGGATGTTACCTGTGCTCTGGTCGAATGGGCCCAAAGGCCCTCTGAGGCTACCTCCCCCGGACTATATAGGCTGCTTCGCCATTCGGGCAATCGAGGCCTTGGCCACCGCCAGCCCTTTACGGGGTCCTCCAAAAAACATGAACAACCGATTCGAACAGCGAAAGGGCTCCGTCACTTTCAGGTATCTCCTCTCTGCACATCCAACAGATGCAATTGCCCTGTCCTCCTCCGAGCCACCTAAAGCCAGAAATGCTGGCAAGCATACTGTCTGATTCAGATGAAAAAGAGAGACCACTTTCGGCAGAAACGAGGGGACCGGCCATAACACCACCTTTTCCTTGGTCATGAGCTAACAAGGCTCAATGCAGGATAGAGCTGGAAGCTCTGAAAATCGCCATGCCGAGCATAGCACCACTAAACATATCATCTTCAAGGTCAGATCCTTCAAGGACGCTTTAGCCAAAGGCTCAAAAGGCGCCCCAGTCAACCCGGACAGCATTAGGTTGAGGTCCCAGGGAGGAAACTCAGGCCTCAGAGGAGGCCGAACCAGCAGTACCATCCGTAGGAAGTGCACGACATCAGGGCGAGTCCCCAAAGAACAAATGTGAATCTGTCCTCGATAACAAGAGAGAGTTGCAGTCTGTATTTTCAAGGTCCCAAGAGCCAAGCCCTTCTCTAGGCTGAACTGTAGGAAAAGCAAAATATCGGAAAGGAAGCTCCTCAGAGGACTGACATTCCGCTCCACACACCAGTGCTCAAACACTCGCCAGACCCTAATATATGCCACTGTGGTGGAACACTTTCACGAGGGCAGCAATGTAGCGATCACCGACAAGGAGTATCCTCATCGCCTCAAATGTGCCCTTTGAAAAGCCAAGCTGTAAGCAAGAACCGATCCACCTGAGGCATGAGTATCGGTCCCTGGGAGAAAAGATTGATCCTGTCTGGAAGCCTCCAAGAAGGCGCCACTAGCAGCCATTTGAGGTCTGCACATCATGGCTTGCAGACCAATCTGGCACTATGAGCACTACCAGACTGCTGTGCATCTCTATCTGCCTCAGCAGTGGCTCGATCAGTGGCCATGGAGGGAACACATACACCAGCCCTTCCGACGCCACCCCTGAGCAAGCGCATCAAGGCCCTCTGACATGCGCTCCCTGCGCCTGCTATATAAATGACTCACTTTGGCGTTGTCCTGCATAGCCATAAGGTCCCCAATGTTCTGTGAGGTCATGAAACACCGCTCCTACTCACTCGGATCCAACTGGTGCCGAATGAGAAAATCCACCTGAACATTCTCCTTGCCCGCTACATGGGATCTGGAGAGGGCCGTCAAATTCTGCTCCGCTCACAACATTAACATCTAACTCTCTTCCAACAGAGAGACACTGCCCGTGCCCTCCTGCTTGTTGATGTATGTCACCGTGGTCGCATTGTCAGAGCAGATCCGCACTGCCCTCCGAGCTATTAAGGGATGGAAGGACTGCAGGGCTAAGAAGACTGCTCTCATTTCCAGACAGTTGATGGATCACAAGGCCTGCTCCTGTGTCCAATTGTCCTGCGCTACCTGTGACTGGCAATGCGCCCCCCAGCCAGACAGGCTGGCATCCATTGTTACCAAGATCTACTGCGGCGGCACCAACAGCATTCCCACTGTGAGATGATCCGACTAGAGTCACCACTCCAGGCTTGCCCGCACAATCTCTGAACATTCCAACCTCCAGGACAATGGGTGAAACTGCAGAGACCACCAGGAAAGCAGTGCATGCTGCAAGAGCCACATGTGGACCCGTGCCCAAGGCACCAAAGTCTAGTGCCAATGCCATTGAGCCAAGCAGTTGCAGGTAATACCAAGCTGCCGGTGCTTTCTTCTGCAAGAAATGGTGCATTTGTGCCTGTAGCCTCCGTACCCTTAACATGGGCAGATAGACCACGCCTGCCTGCATGTTGAACTGCGCATCCAGGCAGACCAGGCGCTAGACTGGCTGAAGATGGCTCTTGGCCAGGTTGACCACCCAGCCCAAATCCTGGAGAAACTGCACCACATGTTGCATGGCAGAGGCCACCTCGTCCTCTGACTTCCCTCAAATGAGCCAATTGTTGAGATAACGGTGCACCGGAATACCTTCATTGTGCAGCACTGCTGCCACTACTACCATGACTTTGGTGAAGGTACATGGTGCGGTAGCAAGGCCAAATGGAAGGGCCCTGAACTGAAAATGTCCCATGGGCAGAGCGAACCACAGGAACCATTGGTGGTCTGGCCGAATGGAGGTATGTACCTCGTAAGTAGGCCTCCTTGAGATCCAAAATGGCCAGACACTTGCCCGGCCTTATCGCCAAGATAACGGACCGCAAGGTTTCCATGCAGAAGTGCGGAATGTGCAAAGCTCAATTCACGTGCTTGAGATCTAAAATGGGACATAATGTGCCCTCCTTTTTTGGCACTATGAAATAGATAAGAGTACCGACCAGCTCCATACTGGTCTGGAGGGACTGGAACTGCTGTCTGCAGCTGCAATAACCACTGTAAGGTGTCCCGTACTGCTCTCTCCTTCCCCACTGCCTTGCAGGGGGGGAGAGAACGAAGGCGTCTGTGAGAGGCCAGGCAAACTCCAGCACGTATCCCTCCTGAATAATCCCCAGTACCCACTGGTTGGTCGTAATGCGAGCCCAGGTGGGGTAACACTGTTGCAGCCAACCACCTATTTCTATCGCCTGAGCTCCCCTGGCTTCAGTAGGGCTTTTTACTTGGAGCCGTAGGGGTCAAAAAATATCTCCTGCCGGTCCCCCGTGAGACTCGAAAGGGCTGCCCTCTTGCCCCAAAATGCCCTCGCTGATATGGAGTGAACAGAGGGCCCCTGAATCTGCAGACATCTTTGGGGTGACCCCTCTGGGCCATGCCCTGCTTTGCCCATCTAGGCTTATCCTCTGGTAAGTGGCCTCCCTTAGACTCTCCCAAATCCTTCACTATCTTCTCCAAGGCTTCCCCGAACAGGACGAAGCATCTGGCTGCCACAATAGAGGCCATGGTCTTAGACACCCCGTGGAATAGATCGTAAAAGTTGTCCACCATGTACGCTGCGGCGGACTGAAGTCGACAGCTTTCCGGAGCCACTTGCCGTCAGGGTCCGTTGGACTCCAACTCTGCAGCCAGCGAATATGTGTACCCGACACATACGCTCCACACACGGAGGGCCTGCAGCTTGAAAGGGACTCCAATTTGCTTGATTTGATTTGATTTGCTTGAAAGGGACTCCAATTTGTGATCCTGAAGGTCTTCAGCACAGCCCCGCCTTCCATGGGGATGGTGGTCTTCTTGGCCACTGCCGATATGAGAGCATCCACCTTTGGCATTCACAAAAGCTCATGTTCTTCCTGGGGAAGAAGATATAGGCGACCCATCGCCCTACTGCCCCACAAGGTAGCCACAGGGAATTCTCATTCTATCTCAATCATCTTTTTGATGACCCAGTGTCTGGAAAATGCCTGCTCCCCTTTGAACCCTTGCAACAAGGGGTCCTCCAGGGGTTCGTCCACCTGCGCTGGAGGAGGGACAATGTTCAATGCTTCCCGAGAATGGGTGATTAGAACCCCCAGCTCTTCCCCATGAAACACCTGGAACATATTTGGGTCTTCTCCTGCCGGAACCTCTCCCTCCTCCAGTTCCGGGGCCATCAGCTCCCCACAAAGGTCTGAGGTCCCTTCCCTTAGATCCTTTGAGGTCCAAAACCGTGGAGAGTTCTGACCCAGCCAGGTGTCAGTCTCTCCCTTGCTTCTTTTTTCTGAAGGGTATGTCCCTTCCACAGAGCTGACCCCTCACTCACACAGGCCTTCTCCCCAGCCTGTTGTTGCTTGAGGCAGTAAGTCTTATGAAGGGAGAGTATAAACTCCAGGGAGAAAAAGGACTCCGGCAAGGCAGCTACCCTCTGAGGCTCAGCGAGAGTCCCCCCAGCCTGTTTTCTCTTACTTTTACTCTTGCCACTGCTTTTCCTGCGCTTGGATGACTCCCCCCTGAACACAGTCGCCGGAGCCGGGAAGCTGTCAGTTTTGGCGGGAACCGCCAGCGAGCAGCAAAACCCCAACGGCACAACTCCATGTCTGCCTGCACACAGGATGCACTTCAGCAGACCCGACAGCATACACATACCCGATATGACCTGTGCACCACCGCAGCAAGCTGCCCATCCTGCCTTCTCCGCAACCCGCTACTCACCGGGACCTCTGTCGCAACAAGACCTCAGAAGCCGTGAACTGCTTGCCTTCCACGGGAGCTTCCCTGGAGGAGAAGTACTGTTGTCAAACACTGGAGAGAACCTTGGTCCTGTCACTAACAAGTTCGTGGTAGCCCCAGCCCCTCCCACCCTCCACTGAGGTGAGAAAGATCCTGGGGCTCCCAGGTATTTACTCCATATGGGATCAGGGAGCTGAGCAGGCTCTGCCACGTGTCCCCCACACTGGCACCTCTCTCTTCTGTCACCTATGGTGCCAAAAACCAACCGCCTCAGCCTTCCAGAGAAAGTTTACTTCTGCTCCTATCCTATGATTTTCCTTTTGTTTTGTTTTTTTTCCCACAAGCTTATTCAGGAGTCCACGCAAGAGCTCCACACAGCTGCTGAGAACTGAGCAAGACTGGAGTCCAGAGAAGAAGGGGGAGCTCTTAAGCTGGGCTGCCAAAAGTCTGACAAGCTCAGTTCTCAGCTGCTGGAGGATGGAGACAACTCTTGTGTACCTGGACTGGCCTGGAGGGATGAATAGGAAGAGGAAGCTACCATCAGGCTCTCTAAAATTTAACTAAAATTATAAGTTTTACTAGGCACTGCCTAGATGCCCAGTTTTAATTTAAAGGGCTACTAAGCCATACTATTTATAAAAAAGAATTTTAGCATGAAGTGTTTCTTCAAATCGAGCACAAATTCAGGGAATCTGCAGTCATTACCTGGAAACCATGCTCGTATCTCTGGAAGGAGCACAGACACATTAGAGAAACTGGAGGAACTGTCAAAGTACCTAAAATCTGAAGAAAATCAAACTTACCACATTAAAGTTGCAATCAGTAGGCCAACACCTACACAGTCTATAAACACCACCCACAGCAAAAGTTTTATTGTTTGAAAGAATCCTATGTTCAGAACAAACCCAAATCCCATTGATGATACTAAAATGAGAAAACAAAAACAAGAAAAGATCAAGAACATGTTCACACTATAAATGGAATGTCTCAATTCTCTCTTCATATGTTTTATTCTAGGCCGCACAGAATTTATTCTACGCAGCATATACATATTTTTAAATACATACATATAAGGTTCAATTTTCAAAGAAAATTATACTTTTACCAGCAACCAATAAACCTATATCTTCCCTTTTTGTGTATATTATTTTATTTTTGATGATATTTTCCACAATACCAAGAAAAGGAACTTTTGCATAGAAAGGATATACTAACGTAAATAAGAAAAACAAAAGTAATAATCCAGGCAATATAATACACATTAGCACATTTTTATAAAGTCCACAAGAAAAGGCGGGGTGGGGGGTGAGCCAAAATTCCAGGAAACAACAGAAAACAGAAATCTGTTCTCTACAAAAGAAAACAAAACATATACCTAGCATTTAGACATTCTATAATTCTTGCTGTGTTGCAATCCTTGAAGAATGTAGAGGTAGTTAGAGAGATTCTTACCCCTATTGCAGTCCAAAAATGCATCAGAAGAGGGTTAAAAAACATATTTGACATTCTGATATTTTACTACACATTTGCAGGGAAACTAACCAAAATAGAGCGCCCAGTTGGAGAACTCCCAGATGCATAAGCATAAATCTACTTTTCTGCTGTAGAGACGCAGCACATCTTGGAACAACCTCAAAAAGTCTCAGTTCTGTGACCAAAATAAAGGGATAGAAGAAAATCTCTATCCAAATCCAGAACTAAAGTCACTAACAAGGTAGCAGGAGTATATTTCTCCTCTTCAGAAGTTTCTAAGAAAGTACCTGAGGATTCAGACTCCTTTGGAGATTGGAGATTGTTCAAGCTTAACCCCTTTAGGCAGAGGCAAGCAAAACACCTTTGATATCAAAGGGCAAGCTTCTTCAGAAATCTTTAAAAACTTCATCATAATTTTTTTAAACATATCCTTCGGCAGAATATATCCTGACCTTAGGAAATTCATCAAACACAAGTTCCTCTTTTTTAACTGTATTTTCCAAAGCTTCAACTTTATTTTGTAACATTAAGGTGCCCTTCATAAACGATGACATCACATTATGATCATCATCCACTTTTTGGAGATAACAGTTGAAACTTTTTGTTTAGCTTAGTAACCACTTCCTGCTAAGCCTTCACTGTCACCGCATGACATTCACATTGGATAGAGAGGGATGCTTTTCGTTTAGCTTACTAACCTCTTCCTGCTAAGTCTTCGCCATCACCGCATGAGAATTCCATTGGGCAGAGAGGAACACTTTTCAATTAGCTTAGTAACTGCTTCCTGCTAAGCCTTTGCCGTCACTCAATGAGATTCAAGTTGGGCAGAGAGTGAAGCTTTTCATTTAGCTTATTAACCTCTTCTTGCTAAACCTTCACGGTCACTGAATGGATGCTTTTCGTTTAGCTTAGTAACCTCTTCCTGATAAGCCTTCACTGTCACTGAATGTGATTCAAAGATGGGCACAGAGTAAAGCTATCTGCACTGAAATTATTGCCAAATTTTCCCAAATGATATCCAAGTTGATCACACTCGGCTTTGGAGGCATAGAAAAGGATAAGGTAAAATTCAAAGGCAAAATAGATTCTCTCTGGATAGGGGGCTTACCAGACCCATCAAGCTTCCCCAACTGTCCCTCTTGGGGCATCAGTAAGTATGCAGTTGTCTCCTGTGAAGCACATGCTCCAAGTTCTTCCAGCTCTGCTGCTTTCATTGTCTCCTGTTCCACTGTTTCAGGGTCGGAAATAACCTCAGCCCCCGTGGTCATTGGTGGAACATTCCCAGCAGTCAACTATTGCACGCCAATCCCCCACTCTAGGGGGAAGAATTTGAGAAATGTGACTTAAAGATGTTTCAAGCTCAATGATCCGCGGCGGCACCACCACCACCATCCTCTATCGCAGAATCCAGTGAGTCACCGTTCCCTCCTGGCTCCGTGAACTGGACCAGGTGTTTATCCATCGAACCACTCGCCTGGAGGCTGACGGACTTAGAAGGCTGATCACGCACCTTTCCTTTACATCTAGATTTTCCCATAAAGAAAGCAAGGTTTGAGGAAATAGTAAAAAAGGGAAAATAAACAAACCATGGCTCACGAACCACACTAGGTGTTGGCCATCTTGCTCAGCTTCCCCCCTATCCATGTATTTCCAAAGGCCATACGGATAGTGTCAAGCCAAAAAGCCCTCCTCCCAGTTTGACACTTCCTGTCTAGTGTAGGGGAAGAGGGGGAGCATAAAACAAACATCCATACAGCAGCAAAAGTCAGCCACTTTATGGCTATGCAATAGCATGCCTGAATTAAAATGGACAGCAGTGACAACAGGCACTGGACTACGCATATATTCAGCACTGCTAACTATAGATATAAATGCACTGAATGTATTAAATTTCAATGCCATGGGCAGAATTTAATTCTTACTTATTTATTAAGAAGCTTCTTTTTAATTATTTATTTATTCGAGATTATGTATACTTTTAATTTATCTTAATTATTTACTTTTATAGTTTATTGATCCCCTTTTTAAGATACATATATGATTTTTATAGACACGAAGTTTGATGCACTACAGGGCAAAAGACGTCAATGGACGTTAATAAGGTGACATTCAAGGACTAAGTAAGCAATTGAAGTATATAATCCGATTGACCACTATGTGCAATGCATGCAACTTTACATTAAATAGGTTGATGCTTTACAGGTCAACGAAATGGTGATTTGTATTATAGTAGATCTGTGCTTGAACCTCTGCCTAGTAACTAGTGACGTAGATGCTGATGCAGTAGGTTACGTCATTTTTCCGGCGGCTAACAAAAGCGCAAGTGCGGGCGTCTTTGATGCAAAATTTTCCCTTGAGCAGTAGACGACAGTTTTTCCACATACAAGATCCCCAGGAGATTATGTATAGTAAGTACTATCAAGGCTTTAAATGTCTTTAAATATGTCCGAAAAAGTCCGGCTGAATTGAAACAGGCTTTCCGGTGTAAGAACTTGGTTAAGTAATTTAGGGTTTGACAAGACAAAGTTTGTAACATGTTGGTTGATCCCGGTTTTTCACTGTCGGTTGCTTAAGGACTAAAGCTCTGTGAAACATAATACCCTATGGGTCTTTAGACACGATGGGAACTTGAAAGTGAGAGGGTTTCATTATGTCACTTTATTGCGATTAAGAATAAGAAGGTTGTTATTTGATTACTGTCACAAAGCGTTAAAGATCAGAAGGACTCCCCCCTTTTTTTGCAATCAGGAATAAGAAGGCTATTATTTAAATGGTGTCACAAAGCATTTAAAATTTAAAAGGGTCATTTTCTTGTGATCAAGAATAGGAAGGTCATTTTTTGGCGATCAAAAATAAGAAGACTTTTAGTAAAACGTTGTCACAAAGCGTTATAAATCAGAAGACTTACATTAATAAGATGCCGCTGAAGGTTTACATCATGCGATCCGATTTAAAGGTTTGCAAGTATTTGGCGCTGAAAAAACTAGTTCGCCGTAACAAGCTGATGCCGGGCGATATTAGAATGACGCTACCTATTGTTAAAGATCGTGTCCACGACTAAAAGTGGATTCATCTGAAAAGCGGCATTGATTTTAAATATCAGAATCAAGGGGAATTATTCTATATGTACTAATAGATAATGTTTATATTTTTTATAGAGGGAAAGCAGACACTCATCAAGTAGAGTGAATCAAACTTTCAGTCGTGTATTCTTTGAACGGAGAACATAAGAACATAAGATATGCCATACTGGGTCAGACCAAGGTCCATCAAGCCCAGTATTCTGTTTCCAACAGTGGCCAATCTAGGTCATATGTACCTAGCAGTTTCCCCAAGAGACACAAGTTCCACAATGCTTGTACTGGGTCAAGCATTGATATCTTCGGTCACTTCTTAATAATGGTTTATGGACCTTTCCTCCAGGAACTTGTCCAAACCTTTTTTAAACCCAGCTACACTAACAGCCTTTACTACATCCTCCGGTAACAAATTCCAGAGTTTGATTACACGTTGAGTGAAAAAATATTTTCTTTTATTAGTCTTAAATAGTTTACCCTGTAGCTTCATTGCATGTCCCCTAGTCTTTCTATATTCTGATAAGGTAAACAATCGATCTACGTTTACCCGTTCCACTCCGTTCATTAATTTATAGACTTCTATCATATCTCCTCTCAGCCGTCTCTTTTCCAGGTTAAAGAGCCCTAACCTTTTTAGCCTTTCTTCATAGGAGTATCCTTCCATCCCCTTTACACCATTTTGGTGGCTCTTCTCTGAACCTTTTCTAAAATCGCTATATCCTTTTTAAGATACGGCAACCAGAATTGCACACAATATTCAAGGTGCGGTCTCACCATGGAACGATATAGAGGCATTATAATATCTTTTGTTTTATTTTCCATTCCTTTCCTTATCATACCTAGCATTCTATTTGCTCTCTTGGCCGCTGCTGCACACTGGGCCGAGGGTTTTAACATGGTATCCACAATGACGCCTAAATCTTTTTCCTGGGTGGTGGTTCCTAATGTGGAACCTTGCATCGTGTAACCATAGTTTGGGTTGTTCTTCTTCCCTAGGTGCATAACCTTGCACTTGTCCACATTAAATTTCATCTGCCATTTTGATGCCCAGTCTTCCAATTTATCAAGATCCTCTTGCAATTTTCCACAATCCTCTTGGATTTTAACAACTTTAAATAGTTTTGTGTCATCCGCAAATTTGATAACCTCACTCGTTATTCCACTTTCCAGGTCATTTATGAATATGTCAAAAAACAGCGGACCCAGCACAGATCCCTGGGGTACACCACTATTCACCTTTCTCCATTGGGAAAATTGGCCATTTAGCCCTACCCTCTGCTTTCTATCTTTTAACCAGTTCCTGATCCACAATAGTACACTGCCTCCTATCCCATGACTCTTTAGTTTTGCCAAAAGTCTCTGATGAGGGACCTTGTCAAAGGCTTTCTGAAAGTCCAGATACACAATATCAACCGACTCACCTTTGTCCACCTGTTTATTCACTCCTTCAAAAAAACATAACAGATTAGTAAGACAAGATCTTCCTTGTCTAAAGCCATGTTGGCTGTCTCCCATTAGGATGTGACTATCTACATGCTGAGTAATTTTATTCTTTATGATGGTTTCTACCATTTTTCCCGGTACTGACGTCAGGCTCACATGTCTGTAGTTTCCCGGATCACCCCTGGAACCCTTTTTAAAAATTGGTGTTACATTGGCGATCCTCCAATCTTCAGGTATTAGAGATGATTTTAATGATAGTTCACAGATTACTGATAGCAGTTATGCAATCTCATATTTCAGTTCTTTCAATACTCTTGGATGTATACCATCCGGCCCAGGTGATTTGCTACTCTTCAGTTTATCTAATAGTTGTAAGACATCTTCCCGATGTATCGATATTTCCTTCAATTCTTCCGCACCTTTAAATACCACTTCAGTCATGGGTAACATCCCTACATCTTCCTCAGTAAAGACCGAAGCAAAGAATTCATTCAGTCTCTCCGCTATCGCCTTGTCGCCTCTTAGTGCTCCTTTAACTCCTTTATCATCTAATGGACCAACTGACTCTCTCACAGGTTTTTTGCTATGAATGTACTTGAAAAGGTCTTTATTTCGCGTTTTTGCTTCCGCAGCAAGCTTCTTCTCAAATTCTCTCTTTGCCTGCCTTATCAGTGCCTTGCATTTGACTTGCCAGTGCTTGTGCTGTTTCCAGGTTTCGTCGTTTGGCTCTTTTCTCCATTTCCTGAAAGATGCTTTTTTGGCAACAACAGCCTCTCTGACCTCACCTTTAAACCATGCTGGCAGTTTTTTGGACTTCCTTCCACTTTTCTTAAAGCGTGGAATACAGCTGGTCTGGGCTTCCAAGATAGTATTTTTCAACAACACCCAAGCTTGATGTACGTCTTTAACCTTCGCAACTGCTCCTTTTAGTTTTTTCTTAACTGTTTTCCTCATTTTATCATAGTCTCCCTTTCGAAAGTTAAAAGGTAGTACTGTGGATTTCCTTACTATCCCTCCTCCACTAATTAAATCAAAGGCGATCATGCTATGATCACTATTTATTTATTTATTTATTTATTAACATCTCTTATATACCGCACTATTGTCACCAGCGCGGTTTACATGTAACAAACATATACATACAAAGAACTGTAATGTATTTTACAAGTAACAGGGTTTTTTGAAAACTTGGGAATAACAAGGTACAACTACATAGGCTAGTTAACTATTTACAGAATATTGAAATACATTAGTCACATTTGGATATCAGTTGGGAGAGTGTCCTGGTCAGAAAAGTGTCTGTAATATTTTCATGTGCGAAGGTTAGATTGGGAAATAGCTTAGGAAGAGGTGGTGTTTGAGACTCTTTCTGAATTGTGTTAAGCTGGTTATAACTCTCAATTCTAGTGGGAGGGCATTCCAGGTTATTGGGGCGTGGATACTGAAGGCTCTTTTGGTTGTTTCCTTAGTGTATCTGACTGTTTGTTTCGGGATTATTAATGTATTCATTGCAATTGACCTTCTGGATCTATTAGGGGTCTGTGAGTGTACAAGGTTGGTAATGGTTGATGGTGCTTGGTTGTTTATGGCTTTGAATGTAGTGATCAGTATCTTGTAGTGGATTCTTGCGTTGGTTGGTAGCCAGTGGAGTCTTTTTAGAACTGGGGTTATGTGATCTGTCTTTGATATTCCTTCAAGTACTCTGGCAGCAGTGTTCATCGCTAGTTGGAGAGGATTTAATGTTGCTTGAGGGAGTCCGTATAGAATTGCATTTGCAAAGTCAATGTGAGGTATTATCAGGGCTTGGTAGACGGTTCTGAAATCTGAGGATTCCAGTAGAGGTCGCAGGTGGCGTAATGTACGTATCTTGTGATATATTAGTTTTGTTATGTTTTTTATGTGGGCTTTCATATTGAGGTGCTGGTCAAGGGTTATACCTAGGTAGCGTAGTGTAGGTTTTACTGTTAATTCCTTGTCCTTTATCTTCACGGAGGTAGGAGGTGTGAAGTTTTGGTTTCTTGTTACAAACATCACATCAGTCTTGCTGTGGTTGATTCTTAGATTTTGGGAGATGAGCCAATCTTCTACTGCTTCGAGGCATGTTATCAATGATGTATAATCAGGGTGATTGATGGAGAATGGCATGAATAGTAGAATGTCATCTGCATATGCTAAACAGGTGACATTAAAGGAACGAATGAGGTCACAAATGGGTTGCATGTATATATTAAACATCAACGCTGACAGAGAAGATCCTTGTGGTACCCCTTGGTCTTGAAGAAATGGTTCAGAGGTAGTTTCGTCAATTCGTACTTGTTGCCAACGGTTAGTTAGATATGATATACACCAGTCAAGTGCGGCACCAACTATTCCTTTTTCCTTAAGGCGATCGATAAGTATTTGGTGGCTTACTGAGTCGAACGCAGCTGAGATGTCCATGAATATAAGTATGAATCCTTGGTGAATGTTATCTATTCCTGTGATTAGTGTGTTGAATAGTGTGATGAGGAGGGTCTCAACTCCATGAGCCTCTCTAAAGCCGTGTTGTGCAGGGTCAAGTGGAGCTTCATTGTCTATGTGCTGTTGTATTTGCCGTTGGACTACTTTCTCAATTATTTTCGCTAGGAGTGGGATACTGGATATTGGCCTGTAGGATTCTACTTTTTGGGGGTCTAATTTACTGTTTTTTAGTAATGGTCTAATTGAGGTTTGTTTGAGGCTTTGAGGAAAGGTTCCAGTTGAAAAGGATTGTTCAAGGATATTCTGTATGAAGAAGTTTACTTCATGTTTTAGATTTTTTATCCAGGCTGCCGGGCAGGGATCGCTTGCAGCGGTGGTAGCATTTATTGATGCGATAGTGTTCTCAATTTCTTTGATTGATGGTGTATTGAACTTGGTTAATGTGGTTGACTGTGAATATATATCATTCTTTGTTGGTCCAGAGGTACAAATGTTGGATGTTTTTGTCATCTTTGACTTTAGGTATTCAGCATATTCTTGCGGGTGTATTGCTTGCGTTTGTTGAGGTGTTGGTTCCTTTGCCATTGTTCTTACGATGTTGAAGAGGTCATGATGTTTATTTAATGATTTCTTTAGAAGGTTAGTATGGAATTGTTTCCTTCGATCTGCTATTTCTTGGCGATGCTTATCTAAGTATTTGCAGTAAGCTGTGTAGGCTTCAGTAGAGCGTGATCTTCTCCAGTATTTCTCGAGTCTCCGAAGATGGAGGAGGGATGTTCTTAGCTCCTTGGAATACCAGGCTACGTGTGTACGTTGGTTGGTATTTTTTGCCATGTTTGATGGTTGAGAATTGAATCTAAGGGAGTGATCCCAAGTGTTGATTAGACTGTCCAAGTCGGGTGCAGACGCTTGTAGTGTTGGGAGGAGATTATTAAGTATTTCCTCTTTGACAAAGGGGCGGAACCTCCTAGCTGTTGGTTTCGCTTGAGTAGGTTTGGATTTAGAGGAATTGGAGTAGTTGGGGATTTTGAATAAAATGAGACTGTGGTCAGACCACGGTACTGGTATTATTGAAAGGTCGTAATTGTGGTTGATGTCTGAGGTAACTTGTGGGACGAATATCAGATCAAGTATGTTTCCCTAGGTTGAGATCGTTTCGGCCCCAAGACCTCTATTGCCAAGTGGCCCCAACAACCTTATCTCCTTCACTAGATCTGGTGTTCCACTAAGGACTAGGTCTAATATGGCTTCCCCTCTGGTCGGTTCATGAACCAGCTGCTCCAAGAAGCAGTCATTTATTCCATCTAGGAACTTTATCTCCCTAGCATGTCCTGACGTGACACTGACCCAGTCGATACCGGGGTAACTGAAATCACCCATTATTATTACTGCGCTGTAACTTTTGTTAGCTTCCTTGATTTCTTTGAGCATTTCATCATCTATTTGGTCATTCTGGCCAGGTGCTCGATAGTACACCCCCACTGCCATTGCCTTCCCCCTTTTATATGGAATTTCAATCCATATAGATTCTACAGCAGATTTTGTTTCCTGCAAAACTTTAATCCTTTCTGACTCAATGCCCTCTCTAACATAGAGCGCAACCCCTCCACCAATTTGATCAGCTCTATCATTACGATATAGTTTGTACCCAGGTATCACAGTGTCCCACTGGCTGTCCTCCTTCCACCATGTCTCTGATATTCCAATCATATCTAACCTTTCATTTAGTGCTATATATTCTAACTCTCCCATCTTATTCTTTAGACTTCTAGCATTTGCATACAAGCATTTTAGAGAATGTATTTTATTCATGTTAATTTGGCTATTGTTAGACATGGGTAAATTGGGATCTTTAAGCTCTGTCTGCTCCATACTTGAGGGCATTTGGGCTACTTTACTCTTTTGTGGAACCTCTCTGCTTTTGGTAGTATCCTTCAAGGATACATTCTTCCGAACCATCCGCTCTTGGGCGACTGTCGGCTTTCCCCTAATATCTAGTTTAAAAGCTGCTCTATCTCCTTTGCACACATTTTGGAAAGTACATACATCCATGGGGTGTTTTTCAATGAAATGGTTTTCTAATAGAATTGAATTTATGGTTTAATAATAGCCAGTAAAAATTATTTTTAGCTGGACCCATACTATATAGTCTTTTATTGTTTTTATTATTTGGTTTTATCATTATTCTTGTTATCCTTTATCCTATATGGTCTTATAATTTTATAGCTTTTTAATATATTTATGTTCCTAAAGATTGAGGTTAGGAATGTTACATCATAGAATCTACCATGAGCTGGTCTACTCACTCATCTCCTGCTCCTATTCATCATCCACACATAATGACGGTGGCTACACATAGCAAGTTTTATTCATGTGATTTTCTATACATATGATTTTTCATATACATGTGGTATCACACACTTTCTTCAGATTTTGATATGGATATTTTATTTATTGTATAATTTTTATGGTCTTATTGGTTTTATATGTTTTTAGTAATGTTTATTATTAATAACAATTATTTATGTTTTTAAGTTTAGTTTATATGTATCATAGTGTTTATGATTATGTATTTGCAGCAAACCTGTATCCCCTGATGAAGTGAAAATACGAAACACGGCCTGTGTCGGGCTCTCAGGTTTTTAGAGTAACCAATAAAGTATCCTTGGTCAATCACCACGTATTATAGACTGGGTATCTTTCGTATAACGTGGTGAAGTGCTCCTTCGTTGGACCAGTCTGCTCATAGGCAAGGGCAATACAGTCCGCCACCTACATGGACAGAGTTTGCTTCGTCACAAAAAGCCCCAGTCTGCTGGGGTCATAAGATACGAAACGTTGAGGGGCTTTTCGATGGCCTTGAATCTGCTGCAAGTAGAAGGACAAGGCCCACTTACAATCCAGCATATGAAGTACAAGTTCCTCCATTCCAGTGTGAGGCTACAGTAAGTAGTTGGGGAAGACCACCTCTTCGTTGAGGTGGAAAGGAGGCACTACCTTCCGGAGGAATTTGGGGTGTGAGCGGAGCACCACCCTGTTCTTGTAAAATCTGGTATAGGGCGGATCTGCCACCAGGGCGTGAAGTTCGCTCACTCTTTGAGCGGACATGAGGGCCACCAGAAAAGCCACTTTTCAAGACAGGTACCATAGATGGCAAGTAGCCAGGGGCTCGAATGGCGGTTTGGTTAGCTGAAAAAGCACCATATTGAGGTCCCACTCTGCCGGTGGTGGATGGAGAGGGGACGGATAACAGGAGGCCCCAGAGGAACCTGAAGACCAGGAGCTGGCATGAGACGAATTGTCTCTCGATGGCGGTGAGCAGCTATGGCGCTCAGATGCCCCCTCACCGAGTTAGATTTCAGTCTGGTGTGTGACAGGTGCAGTACGTACTGCAGTACTAGCTGAACCAGACAGAAGAAGGGATTCTCCTCCCTTTCAGCACACCAGACTGAGAACCTTCTCCACTTAAAGGCGTAAGCCCGTCTGGTGGAGGATTTCCAAGAGGCCAGGAGGATCTCCTCGACTTCCACTGGGAGATTGAAAGGGGCCAACACTATCCTTTCAGCAGCCACACTGTTAGTGTTAGCGACCCCAGGTTGGGGTACAGGAGAGCACGTTCCTCATGGGACAGGAGGTCCGGGGCTCGGCCCAGAGGTGCCACCAACATGGAGAGCAGCAGAGGGAACCTAGGTTACCTTGGCCACCTGGGGGAAATCAGTATAACTGAGGCCCTTTCGCTCTGGACCTTGAAGAGGGTCATGGTGACCGGGGAGGGGGTGGGGGGGGAGTCCGTAACGCATAGAGTAGGCCCTCGGACCATGAGATCAGGAAGGCATCCACTGCCACTTTCTCAGGTGCGGTTGACGGGAGTAGAAGTGAGGAAGCTGCGTGTAGTCCAGAGAGGTGAATAGGTCCATCACAGGGCTGCCCCAGAGGTGGAAGAGTTGCTGTGCTATTCTGGGGTTTAAGCGCCACTTGTGTGGGTGAAGGACTCTGCTTAGTCCGTCCGCCAAGTAATTGTCCTGGCCCGGGAGGTACACTGCTCGCAGCAGCATGTTGTTGCGTGCTGCAAAGGAGAGGAGGGCCACTGCCTCCTGGCAGAGGGAGTACAAGCCTGTGCCCCCCTGCTTGTTGATACAGAACATGGCGACCTGGTTGTCGGTGTGGATCAGAACAGGTCGGTGTTGCAGTCGGTGGTGGAGCGCTCGTAGGGCCAAGAAGATTGCCCTGAGCTCCATGAGATTGATTTGAAGGAGGGACTCCTCCCGAGACCAGCTTCCCTATGGCAATGGCCTCCGTAATGTGCCCCCAACCCAGGAGGGAGGTGTCCGTGGTCAGGGTCCTCTGTGGCGTGGGTGCCTGGAAGTACATTTCCACCTGGAGATGACGCAGGCTTTGCCACTAACTGAGGGACTCTGCCAACTGGCGGATAACTTTGACCCTGTCCCGTAGTCTGCCCGTGGCTTGAGTCCACTGCGAGCGGAGGCTCCACTGGGTTGCCCACATATGTAAGTGGGCTGAGGGCATCACATGGACAGTCGAGTAGGTGGAGGAGGCGGCGAGTCAGCACTGATCGGCAGCGCTGCACCTCTTCTGTTAGTTGCTTGAGGGGTTCTGCCCTTTGGGTCAGGAAGACGGCCTTCGCCTGTAACATGTCCAATTGGGCCCCTATGAACTCCAGACTTTGGGCTGGAGAGAGATGGGATTTGGGTTAGTGACAAACCCCAAGTGCTACAGAAGAAGGATTGCCCAGTCTGCGGCCTGGCTGGCCTCTGAAGCTGTGCTGCCTCTGATGAGCTAGTCATCGAGGTAGAGGAAGAGAAAGCCCCTTGTAGGCGCAGGCGGGCGGCGACGACCGCCAGGCACTTGGTGAAGACCCTTAGCGAGGAGGCTAGGCTGAAGGGTAGCACCTTGTACTGCTAGTGCCCTCCTCCCATGACAAACCGTAGGTACTGCCTGTGGGAGGGATGGATCAGGATGTGTGTGTATGCATCTTTTAGGTCAAAGGAACACAGCCAATCTCCCTGGCGGAAGTAAGGCAACAGTGTTCAAAGGGAGAGCATCTTGAACTTCTCCCTCACCAGAAACTTGTTTAAGTTTTTCAGGTCTAATATTGTTCTGAGGCCCCCAGTTCTCATTGGGACCAAGAAATATCTGCAGTAGAAGCCTTTTCCCCATAGGTGTTTGGGTACAACCTCTACTACATTGTCCCCGAGTAGACCTGCAAGCTCTGAGAGCAGGAGGATCTGATGAAGGAGAGGTCACACCAGCTCTCCTGGAAAGAACCTGGGTGGTACCTGTTGTAGGTGAAGGAAATACCCTTCTCTCACCACCTGTAATACCCACTGGTCTGAGGTGACCCCGGCCCACTTGTGGGCAGAGAGTGCCAGGCGACCCCCTATGGGCTTGTGAGGGTCTCCCGGGGGAGGAGAGGCCCTGCCCCGGGAGTCAAAAGCTCCCTCCAGCCTAAGTGGGAGCTGGGGCCTAGGGCTTCTGTGCCTTTGGCTTTCGGGCTCCCTGCTGCTGGCCCGAGAAGGGCTGGTAATGGTGACTCTGATTTAAAGGCCCCTTTTTCTTAGGGAACAGGGTTTTTTTCCCCAAGGTTTTCTTTCAGGGAAGGGATGAGGTCTTCTTGGATATCCTCTGCCGAATCACCATGTTGGCCTCTATCTCGGCTGCCTTGTCTGCCATGGACTTGCCAAACAGGTTCTCCCTAATGCAGAGGACATCAAGCAGCTTTTCCTGGACCCATTACTCGAGGTCCGAGGTCAGAGGTCTGCAGCCAGGCCTGGCACCAGGCCCCAATGCCTGCCGCTGCTACTCGAGCTGCTGACTCAAAGCCATCATAGGCCACCCGGGAAAGGAACTTGGATCAGTCTTTGATCCCGGAGATCAGGGATTGGAACCAGCATATGAGTTTTCAGCAGGGCTTCCCCGGTGAGCCCTGCTGAAAACTCGGATAACTCCTGGGTCAGGGCCTTGAAGTACATGCCTATGTACAGTTCACAGGCCTGTATCCGGCACCTCAGCATTGAGCCTTGGCAGCACTTTCGCCTTAGGGCGTTGAGGGCTCTAGCCTCCCTACAGGGAGGATGGAAGAGTAGGTCTTCTGAATCTTCAGTTTTTTCATGGTTGACTCGAGAACCATGGAGTTGTGTAGGAGTTGGGGTTTTTGGAACCCGGGTCCTTTCCTGATGCGGTACATGGCATCGAGGTGTTAGCTGACCACCAGCACCAACGCTGGGGTCTCCTACATCCTAAGTAGCAGCCGCTCGAGGATCGGCTGCACTGGCACTGTGAGAGTCTCCTTGGGTGGGGACTCACACTGGAGGATTTCCAGTTCTTCGGTGCGCGGGTCTTCCTCCGCCTTGGTTTGCACTGAGAGGGCTCGGGCCATATCCCTGACAAAGTCTTGTAAGTCCACGTCCTCTGGAGGCGAATTTATTACATTCTCTTATATACCGCGCTATTCTGCATCAGTGCGGTTTACATTGAACAAACTGAAATTACATTGAACAGGGCATTATAACTTGGAGATAACTATTTTACAGGGAACATGGGTTATGGAGTGTTAAGTGGCTTGCCCAAGACCACAAGGAGCACCTGTGGGACTAGAAACCCCAGTCCTTCCGGCCCAAGGTTGCTGTCCTCTAGTGGGATTTGAACCCCCGACCTTCCGGCCTGAAGTACCTTGCCCCAACCACTAGGCCACTCCTCACTCACGAATGGCATCGGTACACCAGGGGAGAGGGCTCTGAGCGGATGTCCCGGTGCAGACTAGTTTCCGGGGAGGCTTCGTCATCGGTCTGCCACTCGGAGTTGAGGGTGATGATGAATCCGAGGCCCTGCAGCTCCTTGCCTCAAGACCTGCCCCAAGGACTTGGGGTACGAGTCTCAGAAACTGGCCAGAGAGGATCGGATTCCCAAGGAATGGGACTTCGACCTCATCCTGAACCGAGGGTTTATCTGAGGCCGATGGCGCTTGGAGCTTGGCTTGACACACGGGGACTCCCCCTTTGTCGGTCCTGGATGTCAGAGCAGATGATACGGATGAACCAGCCATCACTGCCTGCTGCAGTGCCAGGATAGCAGATATATTCTGCTCCAGGGCCGCCATTCTGGTTTTCAAGCCAGAAAGCTCCGCAGCTTTCGGTGTGGGCACCGAGAATCTCGGGCCCTGCATCGGCACTCTCACGAGTACAACTTTGATGAGGAACCTTGCATGGTCTCCGCCAGCCAAGGAATCCTTCTTGAGGACCTTGGTAGGGCGTTGCTCGGAGCTGCCTGAGTCCCTCCGAGGGGTGTTTCCAGGTTTCTTCGGAGGCGTCTCAATGGACTTTGAGGACTTTTTCTTCTTTCTCTCAGGGTCTTCTCAGAGGAGCTATCACTGCAGGACTCTGAGGATGCCCAGGCCTCACAGGAAGTGCTGGCTTGGAGCTTGACGTCGGGGAGGCCGGTGCCAAGTTTGATCTTATAAACAGTTTCTCCTGCAACTCCAACCTCTTTCTGTTGGTCTTCAGAGTCATGGCCTGGCACAGGACAAAGGAAGTGCTATCATGGTCTGGTCCCAGGCAGAGAAGATAGCAGTCATGGGTGGCGATTACTGACATGGTTTCACTGCATCGGTCACATTTTTTTAATCCACTGGGAGACATGGTAGGAGGCATCCAGCCGGGGTTGACGACCCCCAGGCGAAAAAGAGCACGAACGCCAATCAAGGTGAGCCTCAATCAAAAAAAAGGAAAGGTGCCAAGAGCAGCGTCGGAACCAACGCTGTCTCGAGGCGGGAAGAGGAACCAGTATGCAACTAGGGAAAAACACGATTTTTAAGAATTTAGCAAGGATTTGTCCAGGGAAACAGGACAGACATCCATTGGGCTCCGTGGAGAAAAGGAGACTGAGCAAGATGGCACTCTTGGGCGGGAAGGGGAGCCTACATGTGTAGTAGCATATCCCAAAGGCTTTCTTTGAAAGCTGGGAAAATGCTCTCCGCAAACTCCATCGGCGCTGATGTCACCCATATGTGAGGACTGACTTCCTGCTTGTTCCTGGAGAACACTGCTATATGTCTCCTACATCACGTCACTAGATCCAAAAATGTAACCCCTTTACTTATCAAGTCCCACTGGATTCCAATTTCCCGTTGTTCACAATACAAACTGCTCACACTCATCCATAAAGTTCCGATATCGTTCTTCCTATCTTATCCCCTATGGTCCTTCCCATGTTTTATGGTCTATCCATGCTGAATAGTTATTTCTCACTTATCCTACACAGGCTCATTTAGAAAGCACTCGTCACTCAGCATTCTTATTTACCAAATAGAGCTTTTGGAATTCTATCCCAACCCACATCCGTCTAGAATCATCATACCTAAAATTGAAGGATGCTTTAAATACCTCTCTTTTTCCACAGGCCTATGCACTTCCTTCTCAGACCGACTAGTATTCTGCTTCCCCCTTGCCCTCCCTTTCCTATTGTTTCATTCCTTTCTCTTTCTGTCCTATGATTTTATGGCATTCCTTTCTATTTTCTAAATTACTTATTGATTTTATTGTACACCACTTCGATGCCTCGAGAGGCAGTATATCAAGTGTTTTAATAAACCATAATGTTAGGAGCCTCTTACTGAAAATCAGTGCTAAGCACCTAAGACTCTGGGGTTCCTTAATGCCTCTAACTGGGAAGCTGCCTATTTAGGGATTTTAATTTAGGTTCCTAATGAAATTATGTGGGTAAATTTAGGTGCTTGGCCCTAGTCAGATTTCAAAATGGGCTGATTTAGGCTCTGAAATCTCTAAGTATGCCCTTAAACTCTATGAAAATGGACCCATAGATAACCGGATAGTCAGGCCAGAAGTAAACTTCAGCTTACATATCTGGAATCTGCCATTAAAAGCCTGCTTCATCTCAGGATTGTGCTGACATTCAGCATTTACTGGGTAAAGGCACAAACAGGTTTTGTGTCTATTCTACAATCATGAACCTCAAGAACAAAATGAGAGTTTAGCTGGTTTCAGTTTTGAGCAGCATACAAGGGGAAATCAATCTGAAACAAAAATTGTCAGGAACTTACCGCAAAGCCAGATGCTCAGGAGAACAAGGAATCCTGGGTCATCTCTTGCCCACTGATCCTTGGTTTGCTTTCTGTAGTGAAAGTTTCTGTAAACCTTCTGTGGGGAGGTCAAAAGATAGAGCATCTGCCACATGGCAAACTCAAAGTCCATCTGCCTAAAGCGAAAGAGCCGTCTCAGATATTTATACCGTTTGGCCCCTGCAGTGTGCCTTGCTGCATCACGAGGACTCAAGCTGCCGTTGCCCTGGTTTCTAGAAGATGTGGTTGGCAACATCTTTCTGCAAGAGAGAAAACTTGCTTAAAAGCAGTGCAATTTAATCCAAAACACTGTACTTGAGAGCTAATTCTGGCTTAAAATTCATAAATGCAACTGATTTTCAGGATAACAAGAAATACGAATATTCATCATGGATCATTTGCAGGCCAAACTGGCTTATGCCTCTGAGAACAGAATTGTCTGATCCCAATTTTTGTATTACCCAACTAAGAACAATGAAAATAAATCCTAATCTATGGGTACAACCCTCTCAGTCCATACAAATGTCACTCATAAGGCAGCAAAATACCACATACAGTGAAGAACATTTTAAAAGCATCCTACTTCACGTAGCTTTTTATCTCATCAAAAAGCGTCTTGAAGAAGACATGGCTCTCTCTCTAAAAAGAACTTCACAGCAAGGGCCCTATACTTTTTCTCTCTTTGTATAATTTATACAGCCTGTTACTTCCCTGGGGACTGTTAAAGTCTGTCTGAACTCGGTCCCTTGATTTCTGCATCTTTAATTGTATGATCTGCATAAGGTGTTCACTCCAACTCATCATAACACGACAGTACAGCATGAACCACTCAGAAATAAAAACACTACTCAAGGACACACACAGTTCTTATTCCATTAAGGTGTGAAATACAGTACTGCATGTTAGTGAACAGGCCTTCTGAGAAATAATGGGAAGTGTGGTAAATAACACTTAGAAAACAGTGGGCAAGGTACAGACATCCTAGACATCAAAAGGGTAGATAGAATTTGTCACATTCCTCCTCTAATAGACAACTTTTTGGTGGTGGTGAGAATCGAGGAGGAATGTGACAAATTCTATCTACCCTTTTGATGTCTAGGATGTCTGTACCTTGCCCACTCACAATCTCAAATGACAGAGGTGTAAGGCAGGGGTCTCCAAATCCAGTCCTGGAGGGCCACAAACCAGTCAGGTTGGCAGGATATCTCTAATGCATATATATCTCATGCATATTCATTAGGGCTATCCCAAAAACCTGCCAGGATTGCGGCCCTCCAGGACAGGGTTGGACACCCCTGCTCTAGATGATGTAGTACCCTCCCGCACCGAGGATGTGTCACAGGGCCATGTGCCTGTAAGGAAAGGGTTAGGACAGCCATTATAGTTGGTGATTTGATCATTAGGTATGTAGATAGCTGGGTGGCTGGTGGACATGCAGATCGCCTGGTAACATGTCTACCTGGTGTGAAGGTAGAAGACCTCATGTGCCACCTAGACAAGGTTTTACATAGCGCTGGGGGGGAAGGAGCCTGCTGTCTTGATTCATGTTGACACCAATGACATAGGAAAATGTGGGAGGGAGGATCTGGAAGCCAAAGTTAGGCTTTTAGGTAGAAAGCTGAAATCCAGAACATCCAGGGTAGCAATCTTAGAAATGCTTTCTGTTCTACACGCAGGACTCAAGAGGCAGGCAGCCCTCCGGAGTCTCAATGCATGATGAGACGATAGCACAAGGAAGAGGATTTTGGATTTGTTAGGAACTAGGCAACCTTCTGGGGAAGAGGAGGGGCTTTTCCAAAAGGATGGGCTCCACGTTAACAAGGTTGGAACCAAGCTGATGGCATTATCCTTTAAAAAGGAGAGAGAGCCATTTTTAAACTAGATAATGGGGGAAAGCCAACAGTCCTCCAAGAGTGCATGATTTGGAATGATGTACAGTATTCTTGAAAGATACTAGAAAAACAGGGAAGTCAGGGCATCCCAATAGAGAGGTTCCAATAAAGGTAAAAGTAACCCAGGTGCCTTTAAATAAAAATCAGACAGAGATGAAAGATTCCAAATTAACTCCATCACTAAATAGCCAGACTGTGTGCAAATTCTATAAGTCTAAATAATAATTTGGGAGAGTTAGAATATATAGCAATGAATGAAAGATTAGATATAATTGGCATTTCAGAGACTTGATGAAAGGAGAATAACCAATGGGACACTGTGATACCAGGCTACAAAGTATACTGCAATGATAGGATAGATCACATTGGTGGAGGTGTGGCTCTATATGTTAAAGAGGGCATCGAGTCAAACAGGATCAAGGTTTTGCAGGAAATAAAATACACAGAAATTCCATGGGGAAGGGAAAGGCAGTGGGGGGTGTACTACTGTCTACCTGGACAAAATGGACAGATGATGAAATGCAAACAGAAATTAGGGAAGCTAGCAAAGTGTACAACAGAGTAATAATGAGAGATTTCAATTACCATGTATTGACTGGGTCAATGTCACATCAGGACATTCTAGGGAGATAGTTTCTAGATGAAATAAATGACTGCTTAATGGAGCAGCTGGTTCAGGAACAGACATGTGAGGATGCTATTTTAGACATGGTCCTCAGTGGAACGCAGGATCTAGTGCAAGAGGTAACTGTTTTAGGGCCGCATGGCAATAGCGATCGCATGGCAATAGCAATCATAAAATGATCACATTTGATTTAATAAATGGAGGGAGGATAGCAAGGAAACTGACTGCACTAGCATTCAACTTTCAAAGGGAAACTATAATAAAATGAGGAAAATGATTAAGAAAAAAAATAAACAAAGCAACTGAAAAGGTTAAGAGTTTACATAAGGCCTGGTGTAATTTAAAAATGCTATCTTGGAAGCCAAGGCCAGATGTATTCCATGCATTAAAAAAGGTGTAAGGAAGGCCAAATAACAGCCAACATGACTTAAAAGTGAGGTCAGAGAGGTTGTTATAGCTAAGAGAGAATCCTTCAAAAAATGGAAAAAAGAGCCAAAGGATGAAAACAGGAAAAGGCCTAAGTACTGACATGTTAAATGTAAAGCATTGATAAGGCAGGCAAAGAGAAAATTTGAAAAGAAGCTTGCAGTGGAAGCAAAAATGCATAATAAAATCTTTTTCAAGTATATTTGTGGCAAAACACCTGTGAGGGAGTCAGTCGGATGGATAGATGATGGAGGGGTAAAAGATGCACTGAGAGAGGACAAGACCATAGCAGAGAGAATGAATGATTTTTTTTTTTTGCTTCAGTCTTTACTGAAGATGATAAAGGAAACTTACCTATGCCAGAAATGATATTTAAAAATGCCGTATGAGAGGAACTGAAAGAAATCTCAATAAATCAGGAAGATGTAATACAGCCAATCAAATAAAGAGCAGCAAACCACCTGGACTGGATGGCATACATCCCAGGGTGCTAAAAGAACTGAAATAGAAGACTGTAGAACTACTATTAGTAATCTATGATCATTAAGATAATCTGTAATACTTGAAGATTGAAGAGTGGCCAGTGTAATGCCAATTTTTAAAAAGAGTTCCAGAGTGATCCAGGTTACTATAGACCAGTAAGCCTGACACCAGTACCAGGCAAAATGGTAGAAACTATAATAAAAATAGAAAATTACTTAACAGGTAAGATAGTCATGGGTTTAATGGCATAAAGCTAACATGGATTTAGCCAAGGAAAGTCTTGTCACACCAATATCTTATATTTTTTTTAAAGATGTGAATTAACAGGTAGATAAAGGTGAGCTGGTTGACATAGTATACCTTGATTTTCAGAAAGCCTTTGATAAAGTCCTTCATGAAAGACTCTTGGGGAAATTAAAAAGTCATGGGATAGGAGGCAATGTACTAATGTGCATTAGGAGCTAGTTTAAAGATAGAAAACAGAGTGTAGGACTAAAAGCCAATTTTCTCAATGGAGAAAGGTGAATAGTTGAGTATTACAGGGATCTGTGCTGGCCTGCTGCTTTTTAACATATTTATGAATGACCTGGAAATGGGAATGAGTGAGGTGATGAAATTTGCAGATGACACCAAATTATTCAAATGTGTTAAAACACAAGAGGAGTGTAAAAAAATTGCAAGAGAACTTTGATAAATGGGAGACTGGGCGTCCAAATGGCAGATTACATTTAATGTGGATAAGTGCAAAGTTATGGATATAGGAAAGAACAACCCAAACTAAAGTTACACAATGCAAGATTCCACATTAGGAATCACCACTCAGGAAAATGATCTGGGCGTCATTGTGGATAAAGCACAGTTACTTACCTGTAACAGGTGATCTCTGGGAACAGCAGGAATAAGTCTTCACATATGGGTATCGTCGGTACTGACGGAGCCTGCGCGGGAACGCTCTCCAGCGTCCAGTAAGAAAGCTTTTGGGAGCATCCCACAGCGCCTGCGCGCTGCCTTCCCGCCTTTCCCAACCGCCTCTCTCCAGTTCGAGTTTTAAAGCTGAGACAAAGAGAGAGAGAGGAAAGGAAAGATAGATAGAGAGATACAACTCCTAGGGGAGGTGGGTGGGTTGTGAAGACTTATTCCTGCTGTTCCCAGAGATCACCTGTTACAGGTAAGTAACTGTGCTATCTCCAGGAACAAGCAGGAATGAGTCTTCACATATGGGGACTCCCCAGCTAGAGATGCCTGGGAGATCACCCAGATTGTGAGTCCCTGGGAAGGGCTCCACCTGCACCCATGAATCTCAGGCATCCAGTCAGGGATGGAGGGTAGGAGTTGATTAGGTATGGAACAGGTGTTTGAGAACAGCCTGACCAAACAAGGCATCCCGGCGGGAGTCCTTGTCCAAGCAGTAATGGGCTGTGAAGGTATGAACTGATGCCCAGGTGGCCGCTCGACAGATTTGGTCGATGGACACAGAGTTAAGATGAGCCATAGAGGCTGCCATGGCCCTCACATTGTGAGCTGTGACATGGCCTTCCAGAGAAAGGTTCTTACTCTGGTAGGCAAAGGAAATACACTGAGCAATCCAATTAGACAGAGTTCTCTTAGAGACTGGAAGTCCTAAATGAGAAGGATCAAAAGCAACAAAAAGTTGAGAGGACTTTCTATGTTGCTGTGTCCTTTGGTAAGTAGAAAGCAAGTGCTCTTTTACAATCCAGGGTATGAAGATTCCTCTCTGCACTTGATGCATGAGGTCCTGGAAAAAAGACAGGTAAATACACCTCCGGGTTCAGATGAAAAGGTGAGACCACTTTAGGCATAAAGTGTGGATTAGTTCTGAGGACTACCTTGTCATGATGGAACATTGTATAAGGAGGATTAGCCACTAAAGCTTGCAACTCACTGATACGGCGAGCTGAGGTGACTGCAATGAGAAAAATAACCTTCCAGGAAAGGAATTTCAAGGAGGTAGTGGCTAAGGGTTCAAAGGGTGGCTTCATAAGCTGGCCAAGAACCAGATTCAAGTCCCATGCCATAAGAACATAAGATATGCCATACTGGGTCAGACCAAGGTCCATCAAGCCCAGTATTCTGTTTCCAACAGTGGCCAATCTAGGTCATATGTACCTAGCAGTTTCCCCAAGAGACACAAGTTCCACAATGCTTGTACTGGGTCAAGCATTGATATCTTCGGTCACTTCTTAATAATGGTTTATGGACCTTTCCTCCAGGAACTTGTCCAAACCTTTTTTAAACCCAGCTACACTAACAGCCTTTACTACATCCTCCGGTAACAAATTCCAGAGTTTGATTACACGTTGACCACTGGAGATGGTCTAATGGGAGGTTTAGTCAAAAGAAGGCCTCTCATGAATCTTGCAATAAGAGGATGAGAGGAAATAGGTTGTCCATTGAGAGGCTTAAGGGATGCTGCAATAGCACTCAAATGGACTCTGATTGAATTTGTTTTAAGGCCTGCATGGGATAAATGCAGCAAATAGTCTAGTAAAGAATTCAAAGGTATTGCAAGAGGGTTGAGAACCTTCTCTGCACACCAAATGGAAAACCTTTTCCATTTAAAAGCACAGGAACGTCTGGTGGAAGGCTTTCTGGAAGCATGAAGGATATCCTTCACTTGCTGAGAAAGGTGTAAATCCTGAAGGTCTAGGCCTTCAGCAACCAGGCTCTGAGATGAAGAGATTGAGGATTTGGGTGCCACAAGGTTCCCTCCTCCTGGGAGAGGAGATCTGGAGCAGACCCCAGGTCCAGGGAGGGAGCTTGAGAGAGATGCAGAAGTAGAGGGTACCACACTTGGCGTGGCCAATGTGGTGCTATGAGGATCATAGACCCCTTGTCTCTCTGAAGCTTGAACAGAGTTTTGGGGATGAGGGGAATAGGTGGAAAGGCATAGAGGAAGTCTTGCCCCCAATGAAGGAGGAAGGCATCCCTGTCCTGAACTCCCTGACATGGAATCCTGGAACAAAACCGGGGAAGTTTGGCATTCCACGGTCTTGCAAACAGGTCTATGTCTGGGGTATCCCAAATCCAAAAAATCCTGGCTATCTGGTCCCCATGGAGGGACCATTCGTGTGGAAGCAGAACTCGACTGAGTCTGTCTGCCCAAGAGTTTTGAACCCCTGGAAGATACACTGCCATGAGATGGATTTGATGCTCTCTGGCGAAGGCCCACAATCTGAGAGCTTCGTTGCAAAGCGACAGAGAGCCAGTCCCTCCCTGCTTGTTCACGTAGAACATGGCTACCTGGTTGTCCGTGTGGATGAGGACTGTCTTGTAGCTGAGCAGGGTGTGGAAGACTCTGAGAGCCAGAAAGATTGCTCTGAGCTCTAAGAGGTTGATATGTAGAGATGTCTCCTGTGGAGACCAGATGCCTTGGGTCGAGAGATCTTGTAGATGAGCTCCCCAGTCCTTTGGAGAGGCATCTGTTGTAAGGGTTGCTTGGGGTAACACCTATTGAAAGGGGGATCCCAGCAAAAGATTTTGAGTGGACTTCCACCAGTGGAGGGACCAAAAGAGGCGACTGGAGGTTATTATTTTGTCTGACAGGCAACCTGATGCCTGAGTCCATTGGGTGGATAGGGTCCACTGAGCTGCCCTCATGTGAAGGCGAGCGTAAGGAACCACATGCACGGTGGATGCCATGTGGCCTAAGAGTTGTAACATCTCTCGAGCAGTTAAATGGGATTTTAACTGAATCTGGGAGGCTAACTGCACCAAGCGTAGGCAACGGGCCTGGGGAAGATAGGCCCTTGCAGTTGTGGTGTCCAGTAAGGCCCCTATGAACTCTAGAGACTGAGTGGGGGTGAGATGGGATTTTGGAATGTTGATTACCAGTCCCAGATACTGAAGAACACGCTTTGTGCAGGCCAGGGAAGTCTGGGCCTCTGAATGGGATGGAGCTCGGATGAGCCAGTCGTCCTGATATGGGAATACGAATATTCCTAGAGTGCGCAGAAATGCAGCTACTACTGCCATGCATTTTGTGAACACCCTTGGAGCAGAGGCCAGACCGAAAGGAAGCACTTTGTATTGGTAGTGCTTTCCTTGGTACAGGAAGCGAAGGAATCTTCTGTGTGTTGGATGGATGAGAACATGGGTGTACGCATCCTTGAGATCTAGAGAACAAAGCCAGTCCTTACTCTGGAGGTATGGAAGGAGAGTTCTGAGAGAAGTCATCTTGAATTTCTCCTTGCATAGAAACTTGTTCAATTCTCTGAGATCTAATATGGGTCTGTAGCCCCCTGTTTTCTTTGGAATGAGAAAATAGGGGGAGTAGAACCCTGAGCCCTGTTGAAGAAGGGGTACTTCTTCTATTGCCCCTTGGGCAAGAAGGGTAGCAATCTCTTGACCTAGAAGGTTGAGGAGAGATGTTGGAGAATTGAACTGTTTCACCATGGTGTGAGGAGGAAGGTTTAAGAAATGAAGTTTGTACTCTTCCCTTATGATGGAGAGGGTCCACTGCTCTGCTGTGATTTGTTCCCATCTGGGAGCAAAGTGAGCTAACCTTCCTGGGATGGTGAGGGGCTCTGGATGTTCTAGAGCCAGAAAGGCTAAGTTCTCTAGTGGAAAGTCAAAGGCCCTGAGGAGGCTGAGGCTGTTGGGCCGTAGCAGTCCTCGTAGCCTGGGTTTTGGCCTATTTTGGTTGTTGCTGTCTCTTTGTAGCAAAACGACCTTGAGAAGAGGACCGACCATAAGAAGAAAATTTCCCTTTCTTTGGGAAAGATCCATTTTTGAACAACCTCTTTTTAAAAGGAGCAGTAGTAGACTTTGAAAGTCTATCTAAAGCAGAATTTTCAGCATCCATCTGGTTGGCCTTTGCTTGCCAATCTTTGCCAAACAGGTTTTCGCCTGTACAGGGAAGGTTACCTAGACCATCCTGTACCCAGGATTCCAAATCAGAGGCTTGCAACCAAGCAACTCTGCGTGCACCTATGGCAATAGCCGAGGCTCTACTGGCCCCCTCAAAAGAGTCAAAGGCTGCACGGTTGGAAAACTTGGATACATCCTGTGCATGTTTAAGCCAGGTGATATATTCTTCTCTCTTATCTTCTGACATAAAAGGAGATAAGGTTTGCAGATGATCTGTAACTTCTTTTAGAAACATCCCCATATAGAGACTATAGGAGTTGATTCTGGCTACAAGCATACTGGCCTGGAAGATTTTCCTGCCATAGGCATCTAGGGTTCTGCATTCTCTTCCTGGAGGAGCAGAGGAGTGCCTCTTTGTACTCTTGATCTTTTTCATAGCAGACTCTACCACAATGGAGTGGTGAGGAAGCTGAGTCTTATGAAACCCAGGACAAGGAGGAACACGATACATGGTGTCCAACCTTCAACCATTCCTTCTCTACTGGTTCCTTCCCCACAACCCTCAAACAAACCTCAATCAGGCCCTTATTGAAGAACCCCAAACTTGACCCCCAAAAGGTCGATTCCTACAGGCCAATAGCCAGTATTCCCCTACTATCAAAAATAATTGAGAAAGAGATCCAAAGGCAAATTCAGGACCCTATAGACTCCACAGCTCCCCTTGATTACTGCCAACACGGGTTCAGAGAGTATCATGGAGTCGAGACACTTCTTACCTTCCTACTCAATAACATAATCACAGGCATCGATAACATCCGACAAGGCTTTGTGCTCATCTTTTTAGACATTGCTGCGGCCTTTGACTTGGTACATCATGAGATTCTCCTTGGGCGACTGAAAGAAAAGGGAATCTGCAATACAGCGCTCGAATGGTGCAAGTCCTATCTAGATGGTCGGTGGCAGTATGTCAAATCCGGAACAGAAGAATCGAAACAATTCCATCAAACACAAGGTGTGCCTCAAGGATCCTCATTATCATCTCTACTGTTCAACATATATATGCAGCCCATCTGCAATATCATTAGATCATTTAACGTGAGCTGTCTGATATATGCGGATGACATCCTCTTATATATGCCTTTCTCGACTGTTCAAATGGACCTTACACCACTTGTAGAGTGTTTCAATACTATATCAGATTGGCTACAATCACAAAACCTCCGCATCCAGCACAAGAAAACGGAGGCGCTGTTCATCGCTAGAGACCCTGACTTTACCCTACCACCCCATATAAGAGTCAAGGAAGCGGAATTACAAACCAAAGAAACAATAAAATACTTGGGGGTCACCTTAGACCAACACCTGGACATGAAATGTCATATAAGCAACATTGTCAAAGCTGTTTATTTCAAAATCCATTCACTCAGGCATCTGCGCTCCCTACTGGACCCGGATGATTTCCGGACCATATACCAAGCACTGATCCTACCGCATTTTGACTTTGCCAATTCCATTTTACAAGGTCTCCCTCAAGCTACACTAAATCCGTTACAATTGGCCATGAATGCTGCAGCAAGGGTCCTCTGTGGAGCCTCCAGAAGTGACCATGTGACACCTATATTAAAACAGCTTCATTGGCTACCAATACATGGAAGGATTATTTTCAAAACTCTTCTCCTCTCATTCAAGGCCATCAGGTGCCTATCCTCTACTGCACTGACTGAGCTTATCCACACAGTGCCCCCAACAGATCCAGGAGGTCAACAGCCCTAAATCTACTAATAACCCCGAAGACCTTGACTAAATGCAATAGTACAACGGCAAATAGGGCTTTCAGCCTTTACGTCCCCAAATGCTGGAATGCGCTCCCACCAGACATTCGAGCTATTGCAGACCTAACCCAATTCAGGAAGGCAATCAAATTTCACCTCTTCCTACAATGCTACCCTGCCAGCAATGAATCTAAGTAACCCCTCCTAAGAAACATCCATTCTTAGTCTTATTATAGTCTCAACCTCCTCCCTGCAGATCAGGCTCATACTGTCTTAAGTATTCATGGTATTACATATAGCTCATCAGTCTCATTATTTATTGTATATAGTCTGTATATAGCTTTGTATATAGTTTAACCCTCTTATAGGTTTATTATTTCATGTACATAGTTCAACCCTGTTATCCAAGTTTGTACCCCTGTTCGATGTAAAACCAAACAGAGTGTGTGTTTTGGTCGTTTTGTTATACTGTAAACCGCGCTGATGCCGAATAGTGCAGTATATAAGCAACTGTAATAAAATAAATAAATAAAATAAATAATAATGAGGGGAGGTGGAAAGAGGAGTCTCCCATATGCCCAACATGTGTTCATAAAGAATCTCATGTATTGGTAAGGTGGCTGCCTCTTTAGGAGCCTTAGGATATTGTAGGATATCTAATTTTTTGGCTCTAGGTTCAGTTTCAGAGGTCACTGAGATGGACAGGCCTTTGGCCACCTCCCTAATGAAGTCCTGAAAAGACAAGTCTTCAGGAGGAGACATTCTCCTTTTTGGAGAAGAGGGTTCCTGAGGAAGGATCCCCGATGCTTCAATTGAGGCCTCTGAAGAATCAGAGTCTTCAGAAGAATTGAAGTATCGACTGTCTGGATGCTCTCGTACAGCCCGATACGCGTACCGGGAGGTATCGACATCGGGAGTAATCGGTACCGGGCCTGTACTGATGGGCATCACTGGATAGCGTACCGCTGCCGTCGATGCTGATGTCGATGCAAGCAGTACTGGTATCGGAACTGGAATCGGATCTTGTACCAGAATCGGTACGGGTACCGACAACGGGGTTTGTTGCGGTACCGTAGGCGTCGCAGCTTGTATGAATGCCGTGATGGCACGCTGCATGGTCAGGATATTCTGATCCATTGATGCAACCAATGTCTGGATGTCGGTACCGGTGGAGACCACGGGTACCCCAGAACATTGTAACAGGTGATCGGTCGAGGCCGAGCCATCGATGTCAACCTGTGACCCCATAGGTAGTGCTTTGGAAGCCGGAGCCTCTCGCCGGGGTAATTTTGCCGGAGTGGGTTCCTCAAGAGTAAGCACGGGGGCATCTCGATACTTAGAGGGAGATGAACTCTTTGAGGACCGGCCAGATTTAAGTTTGGTTACCTGAGATCCATGGGATGAAGAAGCCCTGGAAGACGTCGATGCCACAGAAGCTGCATCGGAGGGAAACAGGGTACTGAGCTTGGCTGCCCGATTCTGTAACCCTCTCTTAGACATCATGGAACAGGACTCACAATCCGCAATGGAGTGGTCAGGACCTAAACATTTTAGACACCAGTCATGGGTGTCAGTGATAGAAATAGTGCTACTGCACTTCGTGCACTTTTTAAACCCGGAGGCGGGTTTTTCCATGAGGAAAAATATATCTGTAGGCCTAAGGCCCCAGAAGAAAAAATGCACCGAAGAGAGTAGAAGTTTTTTTTTTTTTTTTAAAGAAAGAAAAGAGACCGGTGGTACCGGTTCGGAATCGAGAAGGCAGACACGCGACTAAAGAAAAATAAAAGAAAATAAGAAATTCTTCAGCGGTGACAGGAAACACGACCTGCTGGCTCCACGGAAAAGAAGAACTGGAGAGAGGCGGTTGGGAAAGGCGGGAAGGCAGCACGCAGGTGCTGTGGGATGCTCCCAAAAGCTTTCTTACTGGACGCTGGGGAGTGTTCCCGCGCAGGCTCCGTCGGTACCGACAATACCTATATGTGACGACTCATTCCTGCTTGTTCCTGGAGATTACATTGAACCCTCTGCCCAGTGTGCAGCCGCAGCCATGAAAGCAAATAGAATGCTAGGAATCATAAAGAAAGGAATGGAGAATAAAACAAAGGATATTATAATGCCTCTGTATTGCTCCATGGTGCGACCACACCTTGAATACTGTGTGCAATACTGGTCACCATATTTAAAAACAATGTAGTAGAAATAGAAAAGGTACAGAGTAGAACCACTAAAATAGTAAAGGAGATGGAAGGATATCCCTACGAGGAAAGGCTGAAAAAGTTAGGGCTCTTCAACCTGGAAAAGAGACAGCTAAGGGGAGATATGATAGAGTAGAATGAGTAAATATAAACTGGTTGTTTACTCCTTCAAAAAAATAGAAAGACTAGGGAACACACAATGAAGCTACAATATAGCACATTTAAGAATAATCGGAGAAAATATTTTTTTACTTAACACATAATCAAACTCTGGAATTTGTTAACAAAGGATGTAGTAAAAGCTGTTAAATGTAGCTAGATTTAAAAGAGGTTTGGACAAGTCCATAAATCATTATTAAAGAGGACCGGGGAAATCTATTGCTTACCCATTGGACAAACAGCATGAAATCTGTATACCTTTTGGGAACCTGACAGGTACTTATGACTTGGATTGGCCACTTTGGAAACAAGATACTGGGCTTGATGGACCCTTGGTCTGACCCAGTATGGCATATCTTATGTTCTTATGAATATAGGTGAAGAATGGAAAAGTACACGGAAGGCAGGTTGTGAATTATTAAGGGAGAGAAACAAATGAAGCATGAAGAGCATGGCTCATGGAATTCTTTCCAACCCCCCTTGCACACGTGAGTAAATTCCAGTCTTGTGCTTGTATCTACAGCAGCCAAAAAGGCAAACAGAATATTAGGCATTATTAGGAAAGGAATAGAGAATAAAATAAAGAATATCATAATGCCTCTGTATTGATCCATGGTGTGATTGCAGCTCAAGTATTGTGTGTATTTCTGGTCAACACATCTCATAAAAAAATATAGAAAAATTAGAACAGGTAAAGAGAAGGGTGACCAAGATGATAAAGCAGATGGAGTAACTCTCCTATCAGGAAAAGCTAAAGAGGTTAGGGCTTTTCAGCTTGGAGAAGAAACAGCTGAGGAAGATATGATAGAGTTCTATAAAATCCAGAGTGGCATGGAATGGATAAACGCAAAGGAGAAATTTTACCTATCTGATCATTTTTCTTCCTTGAATCCTGCTAGATCAATCCATATGAGTGGATTATGCTCCCCAGCCAGCAAGTGGAGACAAACTTGAGAAACTTTCAGAAATGTCATCGCTTGGTATATTCTCGTGCAGCACTGAGAGAAGGCAGTATAACACTTCCCAAGCAGTAAGCAAGACTGAAAAACTCAGAAAAAAATAAAAATATGTAATGTTATTAAACTACCACCATCAATAGGAACATGGATTTGGCTCTCTTACTATAACTGACTCTGCGTCAAGCAATGAAACTGAGCATTCAATCGAGTGGCAGCCGGACTCTCAAACCTGTAGAAGACTCTTCCAGGATGAGTCTAGTCTAGCAGGATTCAAGGAAAGAAAATTATCAGGTTTGTAAAATTTCTCCTCCTTCATCCTGCTAGACCAGTCTAGATGAATGGAATGTACCTACGTAGTCAGGACACAGGTGGGAGGAAGATGCTCTGACAAGAACTGCCCTGCTAAAGGCACCATCTACTCTAGTTCCACATGCAATGTAGTGCTTTACAAAGGTGCTCCGAGACACCAGGTAGATGCCTTAGGTATATCCACCAGAGACCCTGCCCAAAACTAAGCCTGTGCCCTTCTGAAGTGAGCTATGACTCTCTCCGGCAGGCACTTTCCAGCCAAAAGGTATGCTGAATCAGTAGCCTCCTTAATCTAGCAGGCAATGCCTGTCTTTCTTGGACCGCTGAAGAGCAAAGATAGTCTGACAGATGGAAGGGTTTAGTAGTCTCCAGGTATTTGACTAAGGCTCTCTGAAAATCTATTAGATGCAGAGCGTGGTCCACCCAAAAGCCTCTTCTGAGGAAGAGGGAAGGATGACTGTCTGGTTAAGGTGAAAGAGTAACAGCAACTTTGGGAGAAGAACAGCACAATCTACAAGGAGACATGTGTTGAAATGGCCATAGTTCTAACATCTACTAGGAAGATGCAGTAGCCACCAGGAAAACCACCTTGAGGGAGGCCTTAATAATGAGCTCAAAAAGGGCCCTTTTAGTCTTTAACACCAGAGAGAGACACCATTGAGGAATAATCAGACACACCAGCAGACTGATCTTTCTCACTCACTTGAGGAAAAATGGGAGATGTCAGGGTGTATAGTGTCGTGACCCCCTGCCTAGGCCAATGGCCGATAAGCAAAAGGGCTGCCTTATTTGCCCTTTTGAGTACTGTCCCAAGTCTATGGCTGCCAGCACTGAATGCTGGGACTTGTAGTTTCAGATACTCTCCAAGCAAAGTAGTGTGACCACACAGTTTGTTAGGCAAAACAAAGAACTTTATTTCGGGGTTTCTCCCTCGCATCAAAATTCATAGCGCCAAAACAAGGCAAGGATAAACTCTCCAAAGTAAATGAAGAAGAGGAACAAAACAGGCTTAAACATCAAAGTCAGGAATATTCTTTCCACAGCAGCTGCATTCAGCTTTCTTCAGATAAATGCCTTTCACTGCTATGGCTGTTAATCACATCAGGCAAACTTAAAACTTCTAGCAAGAGTTTTCTTTCTCATTCAGCTTGATAAAAACCAGGTTAAACAAACTTCTTCTCATGGCCTGAGCCTAGCACATGTTTAGTTTGTTTGTCTTACAGAATGAGCATTCCATTTCTGCTACGTCACTATCACAAGGACTTTCATGCATTTCTATCTGCATTTCTTCAACAGCTTCACTTGAGTCATCTTCCTGGGAGCTTATATCAGAAGGTTTGAATTTTACACTCTGCAGAAACTCTTTCAGCTTTCCTAAAAAGTGTTCTTTCAGCTCTGCGCCAGCATAGTTTAAAGAAGGAGTTTCTCTCTCATAGAATAGCTTATCAACAGCCTCTAAAGCTGATTCACGGCACTTACTTGAACTGTTCCTGTTCCTGCCTGGAGCTGCTCTCACTGCCTTTTGGCTAGCACAGCGTTCAGCGCTTTTCCTCAGCTCTCTGACCGCGTCTTCAGAAAAGCCTCTGTTAGGAACTGTAGCAAACTTGTCTTCCCCACCTCTCTTACTTGGCTGGCTCTCTGAGCTGCTTCCCCACGTGGAAACAAACCTCTCCAGCTTCTTTTCTCTGGGGTGCTTTAGGACAGGTTCCAACCTTGGTTCCACTGCTTTCTGAGAGTAAGAATCAGCTGTCCTTCCTTCTCCACTCCTTCGCTCCTCGTGCTCCCTTTTCCCGTGGCTTCTTTTCTCCTCCTGACTCTCGCTTGCCTCTCCCTCAAACTCTGAAGCAGTTTTAAAATGGTGCTTCTTTTCAGCCACACCCTCCTCTCTGCACACGTGAGAGCTGTTGGGCTCAACCTAGCTCTTACGTCACTGCTTGGGCAGGGCTTAGCTCTAGCTACTGCATGCTCCGGTGGCTTGTGGTTTCTATGGGAACCCTGTTTACATCTGTCTTTAAAGGTACATTCCTCACTTCTCTCCCATTCCATCTCATCCCCACAGCTCACCTTATCACAATAGCCAAGGACATCAATTGAACGCACCCCTGGAAGCTCACTAGAGCTGCTGCCTAAACCTCAAGAGGGTATTCAAGGCCAATCCTGGTCCAAGAAGAACAAAACTAATTATGTTCACTTTCCTGGCCTCCAGAGCCCAAGAGGACCACCACCTCTCAAAGACCCTCCAGACTCTCTCACATATGCTAAGGAAATAGAGGTCCTCCAAGAAGGGTATTCACTCTCACTCCAGAGTAGCCCTTCTTAAACAGCCTTTGCTTCTCAAGGGCCAAACCGTAAATGAGAAGGAAATAGGAACCACAATCACTAGGGGCCCTTTTCGCAGAAAGCTCCTCTCATGAAACAGCAAGAGAGGGAACCCCACCAACAGGTTCAGCAGATTCCTACCATGACCTGCATGGCCAGTCCAGGGCCACTAAAATTACCAAGTCGAAGTGAGCCCAAATCCTGCTCAGAAGGCGGCCCACCAAGGGTCATGTTGGGAAGATATCCCAAAGTCCCTTCTGGAGCCACTTTTGAAGCAGGGCATCCAAGCACGCTGCAGCAGATCCTTCTTGTGGCTGAAAAAAGGTTCTTCACTTTGGCAATCTCCTTAGTGGCCATTAAGTCAAATACTGGAAGGCCCCATCCCTGCAATATGAGGCCAAGCATGCAAGGACTTAACTACTACTCGCTGGAATCTGCATTGCTCCAACTCAAGGAGTCGGCTTGTGTGATGTCAATGCCCGCTATGTGGGCTACAGACATAGCAATCAAGTGCTCCTTTGCCCAATGACATAGCTTCAAGAGCCACTTTGGCACTCAGAGTCCCATCTTTTTCCTTGCACCACAGCTGTGGCCTTATCAAAGGACATACAAAATGCTTTGCCCACTGGGAGAGGCCAGAACCTCTCTAGAGCCAGGCGGATTGCTCTGGCCTCCAACCGGTAGGATTGACCATGCAGCCTCCTGAGGGTATCAGAGTCCCTGGACAAACTAACCTAAGCAATGCACTCTTCAGCTGTTCAGGCCGACATCCATAGTGACTATCATCTAATCTGGTGCTTCCAGGTATTCCACACATCAGATGGCAATATTGCAATCACTGCTCCTTGATCTCCTGGGGGGAGAGGAAGAATCTGTTTAAACTGAGAACAAGGAAATCAAAGAGACAACAAATATCTCTGAAAAGGGCATGTGCACCCTGGCCCAATGGACCAGTTCCAGGGTTGACGACATGGACCATAAGAATTGAAGCTAGTCCCAGGCCAGGGAGCCAACTGAGCATAAAATGCCCTGAAATGGCTCTGCAGCTTGAGTGACCTCTCTAGCATGAGGAAGACTCTACCCAGGAGAGAGTGCTGCCCCAAGCCCCGAGGTACTCCAAGTCTTGAAAAGGAAACAGGCTAGCCTCTCTTACCAGTAGCAAACAGACAATGAATGCCCTCTAAAAGTATTGAGAATGTGCCCGATGAACTCCGCACTCCAAGTAAAAAGTGTAATCACATAAATGTGAATAATGGTCTCAGACTCACATTGGCAATGCTTAGAACATTCAAAAAGCAGTATGCCTTATCGCATCAATGACCATATATATTCACAATTGTCTTAGAGATGTTGTGCCTTTATACATTAATCAGATCTTTCTCTAATCTTTACCATGTCATGAAACAAATTTTATATGTTATATGTTTATATGTTAAAGATTGTGCTTATCTTAGAACTGCTGGTATAATTCCCCGACGCCACCGTACAGGTACCGTTATTGCGTTTCGAATGCTTCTTCAGGGGGGTAAAATTTAACTCAGCACGATCTACAAAACAATAAGGAGTTTATAGCAGAAAATACACCATAGTCGCAACTGCATTTTATTTATTTTATTTTTATTTATTTATTTACATTTCTTATATACCGCACTATTTGCGATCAGCGCGGTTTACATAAAACTAAAAGTATCCGACAATAAACAAGAGTCAGGTCATTACAATGAACAGGAGCAATCAACTTGGATAACAGGGGAAACTATTTACATGTGTGGAACATTGAAATAGGTAACTGTATGAATGTAGGGTAGAGTTATTGTGTGTTGGTCATAGATGGTGACTGTGGTTCGGGGGAGTCTATGAGGTATTTGATGAAGAGGAGGTGTTTTAAGTAGTTGTAATCTTGTAATTTTGTAGTTGTAATCTTGTGTAACTATCCACCCTACCTTATACCATACAGCCAAATGATGCACTCCGATCCAGCTTATAGCAGATCACATAGTCATCCAAACTTATTCGGTGTGCAGTCGAACGCCGCGCATGCGGACCGCAACCTCAGTCAGGATTTAAATAAATGTTACGATGTTCTGGCACCCAATTAACATTCAGTACCTTTTCCATGCAGGACGTTTTCTTGCAGGTGAACGAAACTACTACTGATTTAAATGCAGGCCCTCCAGTCAATAGAGCTGTTAAGGCCAGTTGGACCCACTGTTTCTAATCTGAAGATCCATTTTTGTTCTTGGATCAGTAACGTTTGTGCTCTGGACTTGCGGTTCCTGCCCGCCATTACCCACTCAATCACAAAACAGCGTAGCTCTTCAAAAGTGTGATGTTTGGAGATGCAATGTGCCACTATTGGGGCTTCTAGTGTCTTACATTTTAATCTATTGCGATGCTCATTGATTCTAATCTTGAGTTGTCGCTCTGTCTTTCCAACATACAATAGGCCACAGGGGCATCTAATTGCATACACAACATGATACCAGTAGGGCTATGTCATCCCTGGCCTTTCCCAGGGAAACAGATCAACACCAGCCCATCGTCAAGATATGAGTGAATGCTGCTTCACTACCTGTGCAAGAATGCCACCACCACCACCATGACCTTCAAGAAAGTGCAAGGGACCATGGCCAGGCCAAATGGTAGAGACCAAAACTTGAAATGGTGGCCCAAGACACACAAGTGAAGAAATTGCTGGTGCTGCTCCTAGGTGGGAATATGAAAACATGCCTCAGCGAGGTCCAGGGAGGTGAGAAACTTCCCTTGCTGGATGGACAGAATGACCGATCTCATGGACTCCATGTTGAAGTGAGGCACTCTGAGAATGGCACTAACTATCTTCAAGTCCAGAATAGGTTGGAGGGAACCTCCTTTCATAGGCACCACAAAGTAGATGGAATAATGCTCCTGATCCTGCTCTGTAAAGGGCACAGGTAGAACAGCCTGCAACTGCAGGAGCCACTGCAGAGTTTCCTCGATTGCCACCTTCTTGAGCTTCTGGAAGGTTCCACAAAGGCGCCCATAGAGGATCTGCAAACTCCAGCACATACCCCTGACTAAGGACCTTGAGGACCCAATGGGGGAATCTATCTATGGAGATGTTGCCTCAGAAGAATCCAAGTTATCAGTGTCCCTGTTTAATATACATTACCAAGTTACAAAGTAAACCACTTTGACTAAAATAATAAAGCGGTATAAAAAAAACTGTTAAATAAATAAATAGTTTGGGGGGAGGCGGTTTGAAAAGGAAGAATTTTCTGCTATTGTTTCACTGTAGGTAAATTTCTGTGCAGCACAAGCTAAACTGCTTTATCCATAGGAAATGTATTGGGTCTTTGTGGGGGGAGAGATGGAGGAGGACTTATTTCTCTGGAACTCTTGGTCTGATCTGGTCCATTTTTAACTGTCTTTTCCTAGGGTTTTCCCCATACCAAGTTGCATCCCATTCTGTTTACATTTTTGAAGAGTTATTTTGCACCCAGACAGACAAGACGGCCAGATATTGTAAACTTTTTAAGTATTATAAACAACTGCTGTACTGGAAAAGCACTGAGATCACAACCATTAAGAGAATTATGGAGAATGAAGAGGTTAGGATCACCTGGGATAGTTCCAATACAAAGATGGATGCAAGGAAATTAGACACGGTAAAGGAGAAAAACACCAGAATGGTATTAATAGAGGTGTCATCTCCAAGGGATTATTCTGTGAAGTGAAATCATAAGTGCTTCTTGACTGTTGAAACCTGGGGATGGAGCATAGCATACAGCAAATTAGAGGAAGTGCTGGGTTTTGTGTTGCTGCTCTTCCTGCTATGTCGGAGAGAAGATGATTCACTGTTGGAGTTTTTCTTGTGCCACTGCCAATGATGCTGTACTGTTGGGGAAAATAGACAAAACAGGTAGATGTTGGACCACAGAAGTCAAGGAGGGGGAAGCAGAGGGAGCTGCTACACTACGATGGTGGGGAGGGAGAAGTGGATTGCAAGTACAGGGGGTAAAAATATGGTAATTGGGGAGTAATTGAAAGACAG
The DNA here is from genome assembly GCA_033557465.1 of Ichthyophis bannanicus. Lineage (NCBI taxonomy): Eukaryota > Metazoa > Chordata > Amphibia > Gymnophiona > Ichthyophiidae > Ichthyophis > Ichthyophis bannanicus. The sequence goes on from CM066035.1 coordinate 576,503,165, forward strand.
ACTGGAATAAGAGGCTGAGGAAGAAATGACTACTGCTACTACTACTACTGAACATTTGCATAGCGCTACAAGACCTACGCAGCACGGCACAGACACATGTAAAAGATGGTCCCTGTTCATTAGAGCTTACAATCTAGTCAAGACATACAACGCAATAGCTGTAGATATGGGATACATCTAAGGGGAATGGTAAGGAAATACAAAGGAGATCAGGTGAGTCAAGAACCAAAAGGAAATCAGAGCGAACCAATGGAGATGGTCTAGGAAGTGAGGATGGAAAGCTGTCAGGCAAGTGAAGTAAAAATAATGGGGAAAAGCATGGCTCACAGAATTCTTTTCAACCCCTCTGCGTACGTGCATGCACACACCCATCTGTTTGTATCTGCATGGCTTCTGTGAGTGTGTGTCTGTGTGGGCTTCACACCTCTTCCATCTTCCACCACACACAGAATCTTAACTTGTTGAGTGTGTGTGCTGTCAAGTCAATTCTGATGATCCACCCGTAACTTTCCTTGGCAAGTTGGCAAGGTGCGACTGGAAATAGATTGCTAGGCCTTTCTTCCGCACAGTAAGTCTACAGCCCCTCGTATTCTGTACATCATATGAACTTCCCCTTAGCTCAGCATCTCCCTTCTTGTGACTAGAGCAGCATTCCAATGCTCTGCCCCCAGAGCCTTCCCATTGGATGGATACTACCCACAGTTTCTGCTAATAGTTACATTGGAAGCAGGAAGTGCAGGCTCACTTATACAGAGAGGAGGATTCTGCAGATAGAGATTTTAAATTAGAAAAATGAACATAAGAACATAAGAACATAAGATATGCCATACTGGGTCAGACCAAGGTCCATCAAGCCCAGTATTCTGTTTCCAACAGTGGCCAATCTAGGTCATACGTACCTAGCAGTTTCCCCAAGAGACACAAGTTCCACAATGCTTGTACTGGGTCAAGCATTGATATCTTCGGTCACTTCTTAATAATGGTTTATGGACCTTTCCTCCCGGAACTTGTCCAAACCTTTTTTAAACCCAGCTACACTAACAGCCTTTACTACATCCTCCGGTAACAAATGTGCAGCCATCCTTCTAGCCTCCAGACATTAATGTAAAACTGTGTATAATTCTGAAAAAAAGAGACAGCTGTCAATCTTAACCTCCTGAGTACAGAGCACATTTGACAGGGCTCCCCTAAACTTTCAAATGTAGTTATGTTCTTAGCTTGCCAGATCGTTAATTTAGCCTGAAGTGAAAAATTCAGGCAGTATGTGGACATGCATTTAAACTAGGAAAAGGGGGTGACGGATGTGGAAGGTCAACATCTGCATGCCACCCCCAACAAAAGCAGAACATCAGAAACAGCCATACTTTTAAACCACACATCAAAAACATGTGGGAGGAAGTGGACAGAACAATATCAATGCAAAATACACACAAGCCAGGAAAGTGCTGGAAAGCAATGAGCACAAATGCTTGAAGCTTAGCCAACAAAATTCCAGACCTGGAAGCCCTAATGGTGGAAACAGACTTGGACATTGTGGCCATTACAGAAACATGGTTTAATGAATCACATGATTGGGATATAGCCATAGCTGGCTATAATCTATTCAGAAGGGACCGAGAAAATGGAAAAGGATGAGGAGTAGCCTTGTATGTCAAAAGCAATATTAAAGCTACTGAAATGCAGGGGACATGGGGAAAAGAAAAAGCGCTCTGGATTGCGTTGGAGAGAGGAGATGGCACTGTCATCCATATTGCTGTAGTCTATAGACCTCCGACTCAAATTGAAGAGAGAGACAATGAATTGATTATAGATATTGCCAAGATAGCATCAAAGGGGGAAGCAATCATATTGGGTGACTTTAATCTACCTGATGTGGATTGGATTACTCCTTCTGCACATCTGGAAAGAAGCAAAAAAATTGTGGATGCTCTCCAAGATGCATTATTTAGACAAATGGTGATGGAACCAACCAGGGAAAGATCAACGCTGGATGTAGTGCTCACCAACGGTGATAGTGTGTCAAATGTCTGCGTGAGTGCCCCTGTGAGCAACAGCGACCATCACACGGTGTGGTTTGAAATAAAAGCCATGGTACAGGCCAATCATAGCAAGCTCAGAGTCCTAAACTTCAAATACACTGACTTCAATAAAATGGCAGAGTACGTAAACGAACAGAGCAGGCACCGACCCCAGCCCGCTCCTCACGTCAACAGGCGGTAAGCCAACCAGGAAGACACGACCGAGAGCCCACTTGGATCCTCTTCACTGGTGAAAACAGCACAGAACTCTGCCCCAAGCAGCGCTAGTGCTTCAGAAAGACAAACTCGCCATCGCAAACACACTGAACGCCCTAGAAACAGACCTACTGAGAAGGCTACCGGAGCTCCGCCTGAAAAATCCGCTTGAGCTCCCCCTTGGCTCTCGACCCCACCAGGGTGTCAAGTGTTAGCAACCGCTGCTCTCCCGCAGAACCCGCCTCCACGAAGGGACAGGCAGCGAAGAGACCTCCCAGAAAGCGACGGAACCTCACCTAAGGTCCAAGGAACGCAGGTTACAAGCAAAGTGTTCTTGCGTAAGTCCCAAACCGACAACTAAACAGGCACAGCCGGATTCCACGAGGGAGAACGGAACCGAGGTCCATCCAGACAGAGGTGGGAAGCGAAATGAGGGAAATGGAAAAACCACCAGCGTCAAACACCCTATTTGTCACACCTCTTAAGGGCTTTATTCTTTGCAACACAAAGTAGCTCTACAGCTATGTCCTGGACCAGTTGGAGTCTTTTTAATTGAGAATGTGGAATGCAGCTAAGCAAGGAGTTGCAATAAACCAAGCGTGATCCACCAAGGGCATATAAGAGGGTGTCAAGTGCCCCAGAGTCCAGCGTTGTTTAAGATGTGGAGTCTTACATGGTGTGACAAAAAAGAAAGGAGACTCTGGTAGCCACGCCCACGACGCAATGCCAGTAGGCCAACCGCTTACATCACCTGGATATGCCCTCCGGAAGTGGAGGAACCATGCAGAAGTAGCAATCGCCGACGTGATCCATGGGCCCTCTCCAGATCATTGGAACCGCAAAAAGACTTTGATGGTCTTTTCCCATCCATCCACAGCCTGAGATCTGCTACACATGTATTGCAGCATATGTGTGGCGCCTAGCTTTTATCCTGATCTTTTATTCTGCAGCCAAAATATAAATTGTAGGCTTTCTGAACCGCCACAGTCATATGCCATTTTTTGTGATGTAAAAGTCACATCACCACAACTAGAGCAGAAATTATCTGCATGATTAACACCAGGACGAGGAATCGCCAAATATGCTGTGAGTGACCTATCGGTATAAAATAAATATGTCTTTTTTTTTCTTTTTCTTTTTTTTTTTTTACTGTCAAGCGAGGCAAATTTAAGTAGTGACTGTATCAACTGGTTTTGGACAGTTATTTCGATTGGTTGCAAGTAAAGATTATGCAAGCTCACGCAAATGTTGCAGAATACACTGGTAATGGTCCCCACTGACTAATGAAGAGCACATATCTTAGCAACCAGACCCAGTCGGCCATTTTCACTATGACCTCTGAAAGGCATAGAATGGACCGGGCCACGGCCCCGTACCAATGCGTCGACGCTATCCAGTAGCCTCATATGTCCTCTGCTAAACATCGACCCGTCGCCGCAGACTGACAGGTCGCCATGAGGTCCAATATGGGCTGAACGCATCTGAGCACACGCGGCGCGCACACCGCCTGATGCAATCTCACTCCTCCGGCAAACACTCGGACCCCGCTAAGGACATTCGCCACCACAGTGTCCCCACTGAAACGCAGGCCGCCAAAGCTTCAACCGCACACGCTGTCCCTTCGCTCGGGCCACCCTGACCACCCGACCGACTCCACCCTGCCGATCGAAATAGGCCACCATCCCGGAGATCTCAGACAGCACCTACAGAGCTCGATCCGCTTCCATGTCCGTGAACGCCTGCCACGGCTGACGTACCGTGCACCGTTCCAGTCAGACGATGGAACACTGGGCGTGCTGCGTACACTAAAACGCCTTGTACATAAAGGATCCCCAAAATGTAGCTGAGTCTAACCACGCTCCGGCCAAGCTCCCGGAAGAAAGGGACAGAACCTTATAAAAAAGAAGTGGGGACAATTAGGAAGGCTTTCCTGTTTGATCATTCTTTTTTTTTTTTTTTTTTCCTTCTTACAACTCCATAAGGGCCACAAGGCACACAACCAAACAGGGCATTGTCCAGAGAACGCAAGGCCCCTCCTCCAGGCTGACTCCACAGCCTAAACCGGCAGTCACCTTGGCTGATGCCGAGCAGCGCGGAAGCCAACTTGTAAGCCCAGCATATGAAGTATGCCTACTAGTACAGCATTCCACAATGGAGGGACATGTAACCGGAAGGCTTTGAATATGAACCTACAGATATCCCGCGCTTGCTCCAAGACAAGCACTGTGCAGCCTACTGGTCTTCTCGGAGCACCGCCACGACCCGAAGACCTAAACCGGCCAGCAAAAGACGACGTACGCTGGGCCCGAAGGAACCTGGTTGAACGGATCCCAGCACTCCCTGTATCGTTAGGATCGGAGCCTCCCCCCAAGGACTCAGCCCTGGCTGGAACCGGCTGAGCATAACTCCAGGCCCTGCGGCGAGCCCCCACGAAGAAGTGGGACGCAACGATGCCTTGAGGAAAGGGAAGGCCCAATGGGTGAAGCAAGTTGCTAGCCGACCAAGGGAGTAAACCCCACACACGCACCTCAACGGAAGGTCGGAAGAACCGAGGATTCTGGTCCCACAGGTGCGCCTGCTAGCCTTTAACAACATACACCTCCGCAGGTACAAAAAACTTAAATTGTGAGCACCTTCAGGGGTAAGGGGAATAGACGACAGCCTCCGACTGTTGACCACCTTGTCTTGCACAACAGACAGCAGCACCCCACCAAACAAATGATTGGGAATATATGACCTCAGAACCCCAAGACAGAGGTAAAACAGTAGAACGTGCAGTGGACGTGAATTTCCAGATCTGCCAGCCCCCCTGCCCACATTGAGAAGAGGCAGGGAAGAACTGGACCGGCGGATCTGGAGGGGTGCCTCCTGGACAGCCGGGCCACCGAAGGGAAAGCTGATGACTGAGGCCCAAACTCCTCAGGATGGCCCCGTCTTGCATTGGCAACCCCATGCAACACCATGACAACCCCGCTCACGATATCCCAAGCGATCTCTGTCATTGCTGCAACAATCACCTGAGCATGAGATCACAGACGGAACACGGACATGCAGACGCACTCAAGGAGAATGCACCTAAGAAGTATGAGCCTATCCAACATCCAGCACCACATGTCCAGGTGTCCCACTCCTGTCACCTAAAACAAAGGACGCTTGAACCTAGGTGACCGTCATAGCAAAGACAGGGAGGCCTGACTGCCGCTATCAACCCTTCCAGGACCCTGGAACACTAAGCCCCGGACTGTGCCATCCAGCAACACTTCTCACGATCCCCAGCAGGGGCCTTTCCCCAGATGGCCCAGATGGGCAGTGTTCCCGCCAAATGGGCAAGCTGCGCTCTGATAACATAGTGCAGAAAACCAAATCAAAGTGTCTTAACCTAGCTAATTTTTGTCTAATAGTGATCATTCATAATATCAGCCAGGCTCAATCATAACATTAGTATTAATGATCTCTAAAGATTGAAGAGTTACTAATGTTCAATTCCCTGTTCTTTGTAAACTCAATGTTGTTTGTATACATTGCAGTATTCTTTTTCGATGTACACCGTGCTGATTTTAATAGCGCAGTATAGAAAAAATGTTAAATAAAATAAATAAATAAATAAATTGTTTTTTGTTTTTTTTTAAAGAGCTTCAAAGGCGATCTTGGAAACTACAGACCAATGAATCTGAGTTCAGTGCCAGTTAAATGATAGAACTTGTTCTGAAAAGCAGCACCAAGCTGTCTTTTCAAAGGGTTAATAAACATGTGAGTAAGCCAAATGATATGTATCTGGATGTTTTAGAAGGTACTTGACAAAGCCCCTTATGAACTTCTCCTGAGGAAGGAGATGATGTGCTATTATAGAATAGGAAATGGATCAAAAACAGGAACACAATAGGACTAAATGGCCAGTTTTCTCACAGGAGACCCGTAAATAGTGGAATGTCTCGGGATCTGCACTGGAACTGGCATCTGGTAACAGCTACTGCACTGAAATGATCTGGAAAAGAGATCAGCAAGCATGGCGATCAAATTTGCAGATGGCATAACGACATTTAGAGGCTGTCTGCACAATTTCCAAGCGAATAAACATGGAAATAGCATCTTTATGTAAATGACAATTTCAGAAAGGGCTCAATTTGTAGGTGGTTGTGCCGCCGATGACCCTGAATGGCCAAATCCTAGCACGGAAACCTGCTGCTGACAGACGTCGCTAACTGCCAGAATGCAGACAAAGGTAAAGGCACCCCCCAAGAAGTAAAACCCAAACCAATCACATTGCAATCAAAGAACTATAAACTATCATGAAATTAAAAGAAAATTAAAAGGAAATTAAAATTAGAATTAAAATTAAAAGTAACAGCAAAAGGAAGTCCTTATCTGGGTGTAGCCGCATGGAACAGCGCCGTCTGCTCAAACGCGGGGCTGCTCCGCTCTCCGCCATGAGGCCTCAGCCCTGCCGAGAAAATGGCGCCAATCCGAAGCAGGCCCGTTTGGCGCCAAACACCACAGAGGCGGCAAGAGCTCAGAGCCCCTCCATGCGAACTCGAGAGACTCCCTTGTGGCGTCGGGATGCAGCAGTTACCCCGCTGTAGCTGCGGGGTGAAGAGCTGTCCAGACACGCTGCTGCCTCGCGCCACCAGAAGTAGCAGACGCTGCGAGCCCCGGCCCACCGGCTAAAGAACCTCGAACGGCCTGAGGCTCCTGCCGCGATGGGAATCTGCCGCATGGACACTGCCAAAATGCAGGTGTTCCACAGAGCTCTCCCCCGTACAGTCCTGGGGGAGAGATCATCACCGGGCACAGAGACCGAAGAATCCCAAGCAGAGAGGCTAGCTGGCAGCGTGAACTTTGAAAAGGGACAGAACCCCCCTTTACACTAAGGCAGACTAGGTGAAAATAAATAAAGTAAAAGTAAATGAAATTAAATGAAAATGAATTCAATTTACAGGATTACACCTAAAGAAGGGCAAAAGAAATGCAAGGTAAATCAAATCCTGACTAACTGCTCCTAAACTGCTTCTCAAGTGAGCCAAGCACCTAGGCTCACTACGTCCTCATGCTGCATGGAGACTGGACACACTGGGGGATCATGGGAGAAGACCAGCAGGATATACCCGGTGATGTCACAAGTTTGACTTGTCCAGTCTCCATGTTGCAGGAGGAGGTGCACTACCCGGTGGTGGAGGACTGAACTGTAGGACCGATAAGGAAATAATATTTTCTTTTGCAGATGCAGACTACGGCTGGCAGTTAGTTCGCTAAGAAATTTAATTCTAGTCATACGTAACAGATAGCTATAGTTCTCTCTATAAGATATTTTAAGAACTGTATCTAAATTGTATGTCTGTGCTCAATTTAAGCTTATGTTTACGGTAATAAGGTTTTTTTAATGAGTGTCTTTTCAAGTATGATCAAGAATTTCAGTAAGGGATTTACTGAAGACTATGGTAATCAAATGTCTCTGTCCCAATTAGGAATGCTATGTGAAAGGGAGTGGTTTCTGCTGTTCACCATATTTTGCCCCAGAATCTCTAGATATCCTGTCCCATCAGTTTCTCTCTCTGTAAGTAGCTCCGTTCAGAGTGCTTAAGGGGGGGATGGGGCCCAGTCCACCGATGATGCCACCCCCCCCCCACCGGTGGGCGTGAACTAATGTGCCCACAGCAGAGAAGTAGATCATTTAAAAAAAAAACAAAACAACCTCCTGGATAGAGCGTTGCTAGGAGAAACAGAGTCCAGGAGAAGGGGGGGGGACTCCTCCCTGCAGATTCCCTAGTTTGCCAGCCACCTCCGCAGCAGGGGGATGTGCACCCCCTCTGGACCAGAAGTGAAAGTCAGCTGACCAGACTTGTTTAGAACTGAAAAAACTGCATTATACACTGAGAAGTTTTAGGACTTGATTGAACTAATGAACAGAAATTATAGAAAACTGGATGAACTTGCGGGCATGATAGTTAAATGAAAGTTGATCAGAAAGTATGTGGATTGTTGAAGAGGGACAGAGAAAGTAAAAATTGTAAGATGGAAAAAGAGAACAGATCTTTTTGCTGATATTTTAGTTGAATGATGTGGAGGAGGTTTTCCTAATCAAAGGAGCAGAGGAAGTGAAAACTGGGTGTGAGTGCGCCCATTACAGAGGAGAAGGACATTAGAGAAGTGAATGCCCGTATCTTGACTCCTCCCCAGGAAGGGAAGAGGGAGTACTTGATTGCAGAGTCATAAAACAATAAACCAAGCACAATGTTTTAGTAGGAGAAGGAAGAAGCTATAGAGTAAGTGGCAGCTAAAGAGGGCTACAGCATGGATAAAGACTAGGCCAGATGCATCACCATTATCAGAGCTACTGGGGCTAAGTCCGCAAAGCCTTTCCTGCAGAACCGCATGTGTAAACTAGGGGGACAGAAAATAATGCACCAGTTCCTGTATATGCCTGAGTGCCTTATTCCACTTTTGGGGCCGAGATCTGCTTGCAAAGCTTCAGGCACAGATATCCTTTGCTGAAGAGGGAGAAATGCAAATGACTGTAAACCCAAAACCTGCTGGATTGATGGTGCTGACTGTTCCCCGAGAAGAGGAGTGGCGGTTCTATAGCACACCTCCAGTCAAGTCAACAAGTTCCTGTATACCTACCAACCTTATAGCCCCACCTGGAGTATGGGCAGAAGATAATCCACCTGGCCTAGCGAAGAACATAGCCCCTGTCATTGTCACCCTCAAGCCAGTCAAGAAGCCTGGGACAGGTGGCTACCGCCCAGTGCAGGATCTAAGAAGAATAAATGATGCAGCTGAAACTATACAACCAGTGGTACCAAAATCCTTATATTCTCTTGGAACTGATCTCTGCTGAAGCTATACATTTCATCATTCTGGACTTAAAAAGATGCCTTTTTCTGCATATGCTTAGCCCAAGACCCCACTACAAAGAGGCGGGGCCAACTCACCTGGACAAGATTACCTCAAGGATTCAAGAACTTGCCTCACTCAGCAAAAGATTTGACAAGTTATCCAGTAATTCCAGGAGAAAAAATTCTACTTCAATATGTGGACAACTTGCTCATAACCACCAACTCAGAAAGTGAATGTCTACAAGCCATCAGTGAACTTTTGCACCCTCTTAATGAGGCTGGATACAAAGTCTCAAGAGCCAAGGTGCAATTATGTCCAACAAGTTAAACACCTAGGATTCCAGTTGTCCAGCGGAATTCGACGCCTGGGACCAGAATGCAAAGAAGCTGTATGCAGTATTCCTACTCCAACCACCAGGAGGCAAGTGAGAGCCTTCTTGGGTGCCACAGAGTATGTTGCGTAAAAACCCCCAGCTCCAATTGAAGGTCAGTCAAGCTTTGAATCCTGTTATGTTGTTACCAGTTGGTCTTGACCCCCTGATCATGACTGTTTAGAAATTATGGACACTGTATTCTCAAGCCGCCTGGATTTGACTGATGTCCCTCTGGAGAACCCTGAACAGACTTTCTTTGTGGCTGAAGGCAGTTTCATCATCAATAGACATTGTTGTGCTAGATATGCAGTGGTGACCCCTGATTTGGTAGTTGAGTCCTCAGCCCTGGCCCCAGAAACTTCACCACAGAAAGCTGAACTGATAGCCCTCACTAGAGCACTAACAATAGGAAAAGAGCCCTGTCTAAATGTATACCCAGATTCCAAGTATGCCCTTACAACCTTGCATGCACATGGGGCCCTGTACAAAGAATGAGGGTGGATAACCTTAGGAAGCAAGTCCATTAAGTATAGCCCCAAGATATTGATATTAACAGATACATACTGCCTATAGATCTCAGAATTTAGGAAAAGTAGAATGTATGAATAGAACCCTGAAATCTCAGTTGTCCAAACTTTGCCAAGAGGTTTACCTGAAGTGGCCCCAGGTTCTTCCCATAGCCCTTCTTAGGATATACTTAGCCCCTGCTAAGTCTTTAGGAGTTTCCCCTTTTTGAGATTCTGTATGAGCAATCCCTGCCTGTTGTATAGGAAATAAAAGGAGATATGAGACAGATAGGATCTGAAATTATTAGACATGAACTATTGGTTTTAAGTTCTGTTTTGCAGAGTCTTCATACCTGGGTACAAAATCGATTACTCATCAATTTGTCTGAACCCCTGCATCCTCTCAAGCCTGGAGTCTCGGTGTGGATCACAGAGTGGAGAAAGACACTGTTAGCCCCGCATTGGAAGGGACCCTATGTCATCATCCTGTCAACTCCAACTGCAGTAAAAGTCGCAGAATTTGAACCTTGGATCCATCATAATCAAGTGATGCCAGCAGCTACTCTTGAACCTGATCACTGGACTACTGTACAGCATCCTGAGACTCCATTGCACATCACCCTACGACAACAGCCACGGACCTAAGACTTATTGGTCCCTCAGAAACTGCACTATTTCAAGACTGTCTGTTTATCTGAAAGTAAGCTTCGCATCTGGATCTTTAAAAAAAAAACAAAAAAAAACTGCAATCATCAGAAAGAGACTGTGTTGTGTTAAGAAATTGAATCTTCTAAGAGACTGTGTCTAAATACTCTGAAAAGACTGTTTTGATCTCCTAAAGAGTGAACTGCTCTAAGGAAGCAATAATAGCCTAAGAGACTATGCTATGATATTGTAAGAAATTGAGACATCCCAGAGGACAGTGATACTTTGGAATCTACAGCCCTACTTCTGCCACAAAGCTGGTAGGTCTACGTACGGCAGAAGCTTGAGGATCTACAATCAACCCTACATCTGTTATCTGTTGTGGAAGTTGACAGTTCCACCAATTTTCCAGAGACTGTGCTCATTATGAATCCTTATTATTGCTTTATTCTGGCAGCAGCCTTGGGGTGCTTTGAGATGACTTTTGCCTTACCTCCCTGGGCAGCCTGTATAAGTACAACATGAACTGGACCAAAGGTCACTCAGACCTTGTTTTATCATTCTTCCTATACTTGCATTGGTATACTCTCCGATCCAAAAGTTGTTCTAGATCTTGACTTTCTACAAGGCTATGCAAGCCACCGTTGCAACTCCTCATGCCTCCCAGAACTTGTTTCTTGAACTTGCTGGAGCAATAGCATCTAGTCTCCACGCTTCTGACTGTTTCTTTTGTGGAGGAACTAAGATGGGAGATCAGTGGCCCTGGGAGACGCAAGAACTGAATTACTCCATCCCCTACAATCAGACTGATTTACATAATACTACTAGTGAGTGGGTATTGGCCCACCCCATTGTTGACAGTTTGTGTTTTGTTCGCACCGGACCACAATTTGCTATGAAGATCGGACAGCTGGACTGTCTAAATCAGAAGTTTTACAACAGCACAACAAAGAAGACATCTTGGTGGTCCGGCATAAATGCTCCTGAACCTTCTAATTCTTTTAGTTCTTTTTCCCACTCTTGCCAAACTATGGACTTTGACTATCTGCTTGTTGCTCCCTTGTTTCTTGCCACTTTGCTTGCGAATGATAACTCCAGTTATTAACACTGTAGAGCATAAGGCAGCTACAAAGCTACCAGCTATGTGAAACTACTACCCTATACCACAGAGTGATATCTTTATTTAGTATTATGTGATTTGCTTCTCACCCTTTCTCACTTGCGGGTGAGAATAATCAAAGGGGGGAATGTGGTAGGCGAAGGCCTATGCTCCATGCTAATTGAACTAAGCAGACAGGCTTAACAAGCTTGACCTGTAAATGAAGCCTGTGAAGAGGCCCATAGGAATTGCACATCCCCCAACATGCTGCTATTGTAGAATTAGAATTCAGTAAAGCAATTGAATTAGCTTAGACAAGCAGAACTGAACCTGGAAAAATACAGAAAAATATGTTTAAATGCCCACTGATAAGAGAATGCAGCTGTAAGGGATTTAATTGAAACTGCTGACAGAAAGGCTGCAGAGCCCTGCTCCCCTACACGCACAAATTGGCTCAATGGCCTTGGAAGTATGAAAGTAACAAGTTGATGAACTGGCCATTGTAATTGGGACTAGGAGGGGGGCAAAGCAGGTGCTGAGCCCACTCAAAGAACATAATTGGATAATCATATCAGTACCGGGACCAATAGAAGGGGTACGGGAGGTACGGGAGGTTACCGGGACCAATGAAATGTTTTTCTATACCTAGAATGGAGCAAAAGTCTATAAAAGTTGTTGTATTGCCAGAGAACATCGCTCAGCCATTTTGAAATTGATTACTGCTTGAGCCTGTGCACATTAAACTGGCTTGGATCCTTGAAAAGACTCCTGGTTTTATTTATTGCATGCTTATCTGCTGCTACAGAAGAGGTACTTATGCCACTGTATAGGTCACTGGTGAGGCCTCACTTGGAACACTGTGTTCAGTTTTGGAGACCATATCTTGCAAAGGATGTAAAAAGACTGGAGACTGTTCAGAGGAAGGCGACCAAAATGATTTGGAGCCTGCGTCAGAAGCCTTATGAGAAGAGACTTGAAGACCTAAATATGTATACTTTGGAGGAAAGGAGGGACAGGGGAGATATGATTCAGACCTTTAAATACTTAAAGAGAAATGATGAACAAACAAACCTCTTCCAAAGACGGGGAACCTGTAAAACTAGAGGGCATAACATGAAACTGCAAGGGGGTAAATTGAAAGGCAATGTCAGGAAATATTTTTTCACTGAAAGGGTGGTGGATGCTTGGAATACCCTCCCGATGGAAGTGGTAGGGGCGAACACGGTGACGGAATTCAAAAAGGCATGGGACAAACACAGAGGATCCCTTTACAGAAATAGGAAAAAAACAAAATAAATGGTACCATCTAACTTCTGAACCATATAATGTCTCAACAAATAGGGGTGTCCTACATGGAGTGGTGGGTTTACCCCTGAACAAGGATATGGGGAGGGGTGGCCTGCGCGGAGCGACAGGTGCACCTACTCTTGCCATCTTGCTGGGCAGACTGGATGGACCATGCTGGTCTTTATCTGCCGTCAACTACTATGTTACTATGTTAGCCCTGCCCATGACAACAGAATTATGCCAGTATACATAGCAACCAAAAAGACAGCAGTAAACAAATTAGTCAGCTTTCACAGCATAAATAACAGCAAAGAAAATATATATATCTGTGTGTGAGAATAATTTAAAATGCAGTATATCCCAGCTGGGAATTATTAGTAATCCCTGTATCTCTGTTGTACTGTATGTTCTTTGCATGCTGTGCATGTGTTGTGCCTGTAGTCAGGGTAAATGTGGGTGGTGGTGCATTTCCAAGTTATATTGTTTTGAGGGTGGGGGAGTTGCAGGGTGGCAAGGCAGTTGCGGGAGGTTGTTTTTGAGCATTGGGACAGTTTGCAGGGTGGTGAGGCAGTTGTGGGAGGGATTATTTTTTGGGGGGTGGCATATTTGGCAAGTTGATAGGGCAGTTGTAAGATAATATAGATAACAGGGAGAGGGAGTTTGAAAAGGAGCAATTCCCTAACTGCTATGTTTCAGTGTATGCAAGTTTCTATGCTACAAAAGCTACAACTCTTTCTTCCCATTGAAAAATAATACTGGACTATTTTTTGGAAGGGCTTATTTCTCTGGAACCCAATCTGGCCCATTTTCAAACTTGTGCCAAATTTCATTCAGTTCAATTAAATTTTTTTAGTGTTATTTTGCCCCCAGGCAGACAGGCATTCTCGACCCCTTACATATACAGTCAAACCTCGGTTTTCATTTGCCCCGGTTTTCATACGCTTCGGTTTTCAACGTCTTTTTTGACTGAGATTTTGTCCCGGTTCTCATACATTGCTTCGGTTTTCAACGTCTTTTTTGACTGAGATTTTGTCCCGGTTCTCGTACATCGCCTCGGTTTTCGTAAAGTACAGTACTGTAAATACATACACCCTCGCGCTGCACACCGGTCTGTATACACTGCCAGAACGCCTGCCTGGTCCCGGCAGCACTGCCCCCCGGACTCACCGGTCGCCAGCGTGATGAGAAGCGAAAGCCAGCTGAGCACGTAAATGAAACACATCCTCGAGCCTGGTCAGAGTTAGAGAGGCAAGGATTGCACGGAGAGGAAGGCCCCGATCTCGTCCACCGCCTGCCCGTTCTCTGGAGCGCCCTCTGAGGCTCTGAGGTAGCAGGGAAGAAAAGCTGTCAACGTAAGCAGGAGATGTTGCATGAATGTGGGAGGCAGTTCTTTCTCTTGCAGGGTACGTCTGAAGCTATATCATTAAGATTTTCTGCCATTCTGAAGCATTGAGCAGATAATGTAAAGGTATTTTAATGGGCTGAATCCAATGTGATTCCGAAGAGAGCTGGGCACAGCAGCTTGTCAGGGGTGGCTATGACCAGATGCTAGCATACTGTACTGTACAGTACTGTACTTAGCTTGCTTTCAGTGATGTTAAATGTTCATTTATCCATTTCATTAGTCATTTATATTTATTTCTCATTGTTTTCTGTATGTAAAAATATAGTTATTCTCTATAAAATGTATTTTTTGTGAATATTTTTGGGTGTCTGGAACGGATTAATTGGATTTACATTATTTCTTATGGTAAATATTGCTTCAGTTTTCATACGTTTCGGTTTTAGTCAGACTTTTTCAAACGGATTAATCATGAAAACCGAGGTTTGACTGTACTGTAATTCTTTCCAACTACACTGGACTGGAAAGAATGAAAAATTAAAGCAAGACTTAAAGGACACCCTCATCACTTAAATATAGAGAAACTGCCCCTTAAATGCTATCCGAAATCAAGATAATAAAACACAAACATCAATTGATTATGGAAAGAATCCTACAAAGATTAAATAGTCAAAGGAGTAAGACAAAGATGGTGCTTATGATTAGCACCATTTAATATCTAAAGTGATGACCTTAGTGAATGGAAAAATTTAGTTGGCCCTGAAATGCCAACCAATCACAATACATTTATAAATACAATACTTTTTGCAGATAATCAAGTTATATGACTATAATATAACAAATATGATCAGTTGCAAATCAATTTGTGACACCATCCATAAAACAATACAATACAAGAGAAACACAAATTTTATAAAGCTATGACCTTTTCACTGGATCCGAAAATGGGACATGCACTGTAAAGATGCAGCAGAGTTCAGGCACAAAAATGCAATTGTAAAGATCAGTTAAAGATGTAGCAGACAAGCTACAAGGTGCGAACAAAAAGTATCGAGACTTGTACAATAACACAAGAAGTAGAACACTGACAATTGCACTCAGTCTCCTTCAAAGTAGGCCCTTTCTGATACACACACTTTTTCTAGCGTTCCTGCCACCTGCTGGAAACAATTTTGAAATGCTTCTTTCATTATGCTGTGAAGATGCTGTGTTGAATTTTGCTAAATGGTCTCAAAGTCATTGAATCTCCTTTCTTTCAGTGGTAATTTCAGTTTTGGAAATAATAAAAAGTCACAGGGTGCGAGGTCAGGTGAGTACAGAAGCTGACGAACTTGCTCGATTTGATTTTTGGCCAAGAACTGCTGGACAAGAAGTGATGCATGAGCTGTGGCGTTTTTGTGATGAAGCAACCATTCACCATTCCTGTGCAACTCAGCCTCTTACAACAAACTGCATCTCTCAAACGAGTCAGAACTTGGACGTAGTACTCCTTATTGATAGTTTGGTCTTCTGAATCTTACTCATGATGAACAATACCCCTGGTAATCAAAGAAAACTGTGAGCATGGCCTTGACATTGCTCCTCACCCAATAGGCTTTCTTGGATCTGTGAGGACTGAGCCTTAGTTTCCAGGTAATAACCATAAAACTATGATTCATCACCAGTAATAATCTTTTTTATGAAATCTGAATCATTTTCAATGCATTCCAACAACTCCCTGGCTGCAGATCTTTTTTTTGGTCAGAAAATAGGAGTTTTGGCACGGAGTTTGCAGACACGTGTCTCATTCCCAAATCAACAGTAAGAATAGACTGTACCGACCCTAAATTGATGTCCATGTCCTCAGCAAGCTCCCTGATAGTCAATCGATGATTTGAGCATATTGCAGCTTGTACTGCTTCAACTGTGTCTTCATTCCTGCTCGTGGATGGCCTTCTAGAATGTTCATCACTGTCAACATTTGGCGGACCTCTTGGAAACATTTGTACTAGTCATAAGCTCGAGCATGACTCATGCATTCATTGCCATAAACTTGCTGTAACTTGTCATAAGTCTCTTTGGATGAATCTCCAAGTTTCTGGCAGAATTTAATGCAAATTTGCTGTTCAATTTTTTCACTCATCTTAAATCTGGCAAACTGCTTTTACACGATACCAATCTCGTAATTTAAAAAAGTACAGGTGTGCTGCAGCTTCGCTACACTCTGCACATGCAGCGCACATAACTATGTCACTGCATGCTTAATATCATCGTGGTTCAAGGTATTGCTATATAGCTACACAACAAGTCTCGATACTTTTTGATCACATCTCATAGATATTTAATTTTGATATCTTCATTTCTAATTCTATCTTGTGAAAGAGAAATTCAGATATTACAAAGAATATGAAATGATGCTCCCAAGAAGGAGTTCTTTGATATCAACCCACAAGAAAAAAAAAGAAAGATCCTAGATGACCTAGGAAAAGGTGTCCTGGAATTGCGTGATAAGTCAGAACAAACACTGTTGACTACCCCATGATATATTATGAAGGCAGAAATCTAGCAATACATGCCATTTTTTCTCATGCACTGAGCATATCTCTTTGGGCTAGTTCAGGGATAATTAATTCTATTGCACAGAGATTTACCTCTGCAAAATTTGGATATGTTTAAATAGTTTTACACAGAACAGAGGCCTAGGGCATACCAAGATACCAAGGCTAAACAACAGAAAATATCCTACATTTTCTCAAAATATCCTTATGCCAACATTGTAACAAAAGTCACTGGTTACAAGAGCAATTCACACACTGCATTTTCCACACAATCAGAACAACCGCAGATATATTTCATGCAATTAATGCAGCTTAAATATCAGGGCAAGGGTCACTAAGGTAATATGGAGTACAATGGTTTGACAGTTGGAAACATAACTTCATGAAACAGGACAGACTATTATAACATAAAATTATCTCATTTGTAAGGGAACACCTCCAGACGTTTTTATTTCTCTAGTACATTTGCAAAAATCTGTCTCCCAGAGGAGCTGTTCAGACAATGGTGCTGAACAGTAGCGAAAGGTGCTTCATAAATCCCTAGGTTAAAAAATCATTATTGTTTCTCCTGATTGTCGGTGTACTGTACCATGGTAGACTGTAAGTAACTACACACATGCTTCTTCTGACTACATGCAGTATTTAAGCTTTCCTCACTTATATTCTGAAATTATGATGATCCCTGACAAAAGATTAAAGACTTGAAAAGAACATAGTAGCTTGCCATGTTTTTACTATACAAATTTCATCTATAACCCTTTTCCTTTTTTTGTTTTATTAAATAGGTGGCAAAGGCAGTAGTATTCGTCTGCTTCTCTGGACTTCCAACTCAAATCGCATCCAGGGCTGGGGTCCGGCCCCATGAACCTTCATTTGCAATGGTTCAGGGATTTCCATCTACTTTTATATCCTTCCCAACCCACTTAGTTCCATTATTGCAGCAACTGGCTCCTTCTGGAACCATGAAATTGCGAGCTCTGACTCTAGTCACTCAGTGTCATAGTTTTGCAATGAGTACGAGGTGTGACAAAAAAGAAACGAGACTGTGGCAGCCATGCCTATGATTCAATGCCAATTGGCTAACCGCTTATGTCACTGTGTTGTGCAATATCTCGTCACTATTCTGCTATAATATTTTTCCTCTCTCTCACTCTGTTTTTCTTTTTCAGGTTTTTTTGTAGCACACTTCTCCATCGCTTTGTTACGCAACTGGAGGTGGCAGAAATATGGAGCAAAGAATCAACTTGAAATTTTTGGTTAAGTTGGAGAAGGGCTCTAAAAGGCTTATGGAGAAGATACAATCTCAAGGTCGCGAGTCTTCGAGTGGCACAAATGTTTCAAGACTGGCAGCAAGGAGGTGGAGGATGACCCCAAGTCAGGAGGCCTTCCATGACAAAGACAGCTGAGAAAATTGACAGAGTGAACCAGCTGGTGCAGAGTGATCGCAGATTGACTGTGTGGATGATCAGCCTGAACAGGGAGTCAGTGCGGACCATCTTGGTGCAGGAGCTGGGGATGTGGATGGTGTGTGCCAAGATAGTGCCCAAGCTTTTATAAGACAACCAGAAGGAGCACCGGGTCAATGTTTGTCAACACTTGCTAAAGAAGATCGGAGAAGATCAAGAGTTCGTTGGCCGAGTCATCACAGGAGACAAGACTTGGGTCTTCCAGTACGACCCTGAAAGCAAGAGACAGAGCCTACAGTGGAAGATCGACTGTCACCCAGACCCAAGAAGGCGCGCATGTCAAAATCAAGGATCAAGGTCATGCTGATCGCATTCTTCGACCAGAAGGGAGTGGTCCATCATGAGTTTGTGCCTGAGAGTCAGTCAACCAGCACTTCTACCAGCAAGTCCTCAATCACCTCCATGACCGGGTTCGGCACAGCAGGCGGGCTCTGTGGAGAAACAAGTCATGACTGCTCCACCACGACAACGCACCCACACACACTGCGCTCAGTGTGAGGCAGGTCTTGGCCAACAAACAGATCACAGCTCTCGACCACCCTCCTTATTCCCTACATCTCGCACTGTGCGACTTCTGGCTCTTCCCCAGGCTGAAGATTGTGCTCAAAGGAACTCATTTTGCCTCTGTAGAAGAGATCAAGGCCACTGTGATGAGGGAGCTGTGGGACCTCAAGGAGGAGAACTTTACCGAGTGCTTCCGTACGTGGCAGAAGCGAATGCAGAAGTGCATTAACTCTGGGGGGGAGGGGGGATTACTTTGAAGAGGACAACACATAATTTCTCTGTAGATTTTGTAATAAAACATTTATGAGACAGTCTCGCTTCTTTTTTGTCACATCTTGTACAACTACATCCATAGACTGTGAACACTGCCTCTGCATCACTGCCAGCCCAAGATGCAGACAACTTCAGCTGGGAAGTGAAAATAGATATTTTTCTGAAGGCAGTATGTAGCACTGTCACCAGATCACTAAGCTGGCCATATAATCCTTTTCAAATAAAAAGGAGGAACATGTACATATAGCATATGTAAGCAATACAGGTTGAAAAATCTAAATCGTACAATTTACAAAACACAGTGAAGTTCAGAAGCATCATTTTTCCTCTTCAGAATATTTCAAACCTGAGAGAGACTTCCTAATACCAACCTTACTCTCTTTCTCCGTCATTCTTATTGTTTATTCATGAATTTAATATGCCTCTCTCCGTGGGGCATCAAGGCAATTTACAAAACACCAAATAAGATATAAAATGACAAAGGTTGAAGTGGAGCAGAAATTCCAAAACTAGAAAAGAATAAGAAAGAAGAGGCAACTAATACATATATTATAACATAATCAAAGGGAAGCAAAAGAAATAAGAAGAGATGAGTAGAGCAGATGGCACACTGCTGCCCCATCCCAGGACTTAAAGAGCCTTAACTACTGGGAAACGTTTTCAGATAGGATTTAAAAGCTTTTAGCAATGTTTCAAGATGAATATGTTGGGGTAATGTAATCCATAATTGTGGAGCCAAAAAACCAGAAGGCCGAATGATGATTAGCCTCAAGTCTAGCCAGATGCAATAGTAACAAAAACTGGACCAAAGTGTCTTGAAGACCAGCAATAAGATCTTGACCCTGTGAGAGGTAACCAGTGTTCATTGACGAGAACTGGATTACATGACCATAGTAACCTGTGTGTGAAATATGCCTGACTGCAGTGTTCTGGATAATTTGGAGGCATTTTATCCTTACAGTTGCAAGTCCATTAACTAGGACATGGACCAGGATTGCTAATCTGTCTTGGTGCATAAAAACACAACTTCATTACAGAAGAAATTTGACCAGCGAAAGGGAGATGAGAATCGAGGAAACATCCTAGAATTCGAAGAACTGGTTAAATGGACAGCACTTTTCCTAGGACCTTGGAGGCTAGCGTTAGGGTAGATGGATAATCTATAATTCACATTGCCTGAGACTTCCATCATTTCAGGTATAGGTGGTTCTTGTTAAGCCAGGTAGCGATAACTGCCAGGCAATTATTCTTTGGGGTAAGATCAAGTTTTAAAAGGATAAATATAAGCTACAAGCTATATGTTGTCACTATTTATAACTAAAGAAAAAGATTCTGACCTCATATGAAAAAGTAAAAGCTCTCTCTCCTGTTGCAATTTTTTTGTTGGAGCTGCCTTGACAAAGTGGGCAGAATAAAATCTGTCCCACCGCTGTGGCTCCTCCGTTTTAATTAATTATTTCTTTGAAACAAGCAGAAAATACTTTGAAGCTTGTATTTTACTTAGCTTATATCGAGCTTGTGAGAACCACCGAAAAAATCCAGAAATGACGACGTGTCATGTTTTGGGTTAGTAATCTTCAATCCTGCCTCAGGTCGATATGATACGGTAGTTGCAAAGCTTCAATTTGATCCATTGAGAAAAGGCTCCTTAAAAATCATGGAACAGCGTCTGACGTCACTTATGACAAAAACAACAAACATGATGAACCAATCAAAATGGTCCTATCATAGAGGCTAATCAGAAAGGAGGAAGCCCACTGTCAAGGTATCCTCCTTAATCGAGAAGCCAACCAGATGCAGTTACATTGATTGACAGATAAAGCAAGCCAGTTATAGGGTTTTTTGATGAAAATCCGCTAGGATATAAAAATGTAATATTCTTAAGTATCAGAACATAAAGATTGCTGTTTAGATAATCGTATGCCAGTCTATTTGGGCATTTAAGCCCGTCGGATGAACAGTGCCCAAAGAGAAAATCCATCTTTGTTCCAGTTTTTGAACTTGATCTCCTCCTCTAGGGTCAATCGGTACATGATCCAAAATGCGCCAGCGTAGATGTTCAAAAGGTATATCCATTCCGAATACAGTGCTGAACCATAGGTGCTGTGAAAGTTTTTGTATGAAAACGGGATGCATGTTCACTTAAATGTACTTTTATAGATCTCACGGTGCAACCAATATAATAAAGTCAGCAAGGGCAGATTATCAGGTAAACCACATAAGTGGACAAACAAGTTGTATGCCATCTGGAGCGATATATCATTGATGTATGAATGTCAAGCCATTTAATACCCATTATAGATGTCTCACCGCAACGGCAGGCTCCACAGTGATAATGGCCTCCATTATTCTGTGTAACATGTGGGCGATCCAGTGGGTTCCATGATATTTAAGGAGCCTTTTCTCAATGGATCAAATTGAAGCTTTGCAACTACCGTATCAATTCGACCTGAAGCAAGGTTGAAGATTACTAACCCGAAATGTGACACGTCGTCATTTCTGGACTTTTCGGCGGTTCTCAGAAGCTCGATATAAGCTATGTAAAATACAAGCTTCAAAATCTTTTCTGATTGTTTCAAATAAATAATTAATTAAAACAGAGGAGCCACAGTGGTGGGACAGATTTTATTCTGCCCACCTTGTCAAGGCAGCTCCAACAAAAAAATTGCAAAAGGAGAGAAAGCTTTTCCTTTTTCATATAAGGTCAGAATCTTTTTCTTTAGTTGTTTGTTTTATTCTGACAGAGGGGTATTGATGTTCTGAGTCACTATTTATAAGACAAAACTATTTTATTGACTTATTTTTAAACTTGTTAAAACAAAATATGTTCATACATTCCCTATTACAAGAAAATATAATGTATAACTACAAAGTCACTTATAATACTGTATTCTCTCTCTGCAGCTATTAGATGGGTATTTAATTTTCTTTAGACTTCCAGCATAGTAGTATCCCAAATGTACTTAGCACCCTAAAAGTGAAGAAGTCATTTTTCAAAACAGGTTGCTTATTTCTGCTTGTGAATTAAAAACAAGTATTTTTTAATGTAAAATGTTAAACAGTTTCAATAAGTAATTATGCTCCATATTTAATTAATAGATACAGAATTTGGCTCACTGCAATACTTAAGGAACCAGCTAATATTTACATTGTATTCTGTATGTCTACAATATACCTTTCCCCATTCCACCTAACATTCTGACCCTGAGCAAAACAACTCTATCCATGATGTCTGATAACATACATCAAATCAACCATTTAATGCAACCACACTAGCCTATCAACTGCCAGTGCCAAGTCTCAAAAGGTTTCCAAATGTGCTGTAATTTAACAACAATTTTTCCATCTCAATGCTGTCAGCTTTTCAATAAAAAAACAAAACAAAAACAAGTCCTTTGTTTTGTTGCCTCCATGCTCTGAGTGTATATATGGTTTTGTCCAATGTGCTACAATCTCACATTGAGCCACCATCTGGCATTATAAGATCAGCTCCCGCTGGGATTTGAGCTCCCAATACAAAATCAAAGGGTCTTGAATCAAAAGAAATTGGTGTAACACAGTGGTTTTCAACACCATCCTCTGGTACCCCCAGGTCAGCCAGGTTTTCAGGATATCCACAATGAATATGCACAAGATAGATCTGCATACAATGGAAGCAGTGCATGCAGATCTCTCATATGCATATTCATAGTGGATACCCTGAAATCCCAACTGGACTAGGGGTCCCAGAGGACTGGGTTGAGGACCACTGGTGTTCCAGAATAAATAAGGTCTACAATCTGTGACCAATAAGGCTTACAGGACAATCTATTTTATTTTATTAGTAGTATTTAGCTCATACCTTTCCAAGAGATGATCAAGGCAAGTTACATCAAGGTATAGTACGTATTTCTCTGTCCCCAGAGGGCTCACAATTGAAGTTTATACCTAAGGCAATGGAGGGCTAAATGGCTTGCCCAAGGCCACAAGGAGTGCCAGTGGGATTTGAACCCTGGTCTTTCCGGATCTAGGCTGCTGCCCTAACTACTAGGCCACTCCTCTACTCCGATCACATCAGATATGAGCCATAGTACTTGTATTCTCACATTATAACTAATATGCATTATTATATCCCTCATATAATTTTGCTAAATAAAATCTGGCTTTATCTTCCCCCACAACAATGCAATTTTAATGAGCTATCTTGATGTGGTACATGTATGAATCACAGCATCTGTGGTTATTCATACAGGTAGTCTTGCATGCCCTTATCCGAGATAGTTCAGTCCACTACTGCTGTAATGCCGCAGCAGTGCCAATAAGATAATTCTCCATTACATATCTACATGTTAATTCCCACCTTCAGAAAACTGAAGAAGGTTGGTGAGGCTAGACTTCCCTTGAGTAAGCCCATGTTAACTGTCAACGAATGCAACCAGTCTGCTAGAGCAGTGGTTCTTAATCCAGTTCTCAGGACACATCCAGTCAGTCAGGTCTTCAGGTTAACCACAACGAATATGCACGACAGATTTGCATGCACTGCCTCCATTATATACAAATCTCTCTCATGCATATTCATTGTGGTTATCCTGAAAACCAACTGACTAGGTGTGTTCCTACGACAGGGTGGAGAACTCCTGTACTAGAGGCTTCAGTTATGCAGTAGTCTAATGGTTAGAGCAGTGGGCTGAAAACCAGGGAACTTGGGGCTCAAATCCCACTGCCACTCCCCATGAACATTGCCTTAGGTAGATTATAAACCCTCTGGGAACAGTAAATATCTATTGTACTTTAATATAACTCATTTTGAGCTACTCCTGAAATAGGCACGAGCTAAATCCAAAACGGATCCCTTCCCTTATCCTCGAGGCTCTGGTTGCTGCTGCCTCCACAGCATTGAGGGAGGAGTGGCTCAGTGGTTGGGACAGGTTACCTCAGGCTGGAGGGCCAGGGGTTCAATTCCCACACAGGGACAAGTAACCTCGGGCCGGAGGGACTGGGGTCTCTAGTCCCATGGCTGCTCCTTGTGGCCTTGGGCAAGCCACTTAACCCTCCATTGCCTCAGGTACACTTAGATTGTGAGCCCTTCGGGGACAAGGGAATAAAACAAGTACCTGTTAGTATATACATGTAAACTGCTCTGATGCGTTAGTAAAGGGCGGTATATCAAATGCCTAAAACCATAAAACCATATCCAGCCCCTAAAGACCCAAGAAACAGAAACTAAGATGGAAATATCAAAACTCCAATCTTCGGCATGACAATACACAGCACTGTAACCAAGTTATCAGACCATACCCACAAATGCAATCTCCATTTGTTATTACCATTCAGTAATTTGCAGTATAAAACTGTTGGGGCAGTACTGATGATTTCACATAAGAGGGAGGAGTGGCTCAGTGGTTGGGACAGGTTACCTCAGGCCGGGGGTTCAATTCCTGCATGGAGACAAGCAACCTCAGGCCGGAGGGACTGACGTCTCTAGTCCCATAGCCACTCCTTGTGGCCTTGGGCAAGCCACTTAACCCTCCATTGCCTCAGGTACACTTAGATTGTGAGCCCTTCAGGGACAAGGGAATAAAAAGTACCTGTTAGTATACATGTAAACCACACTGATTCTAAAGAGTACGGTATAAAAAAGAAATAAATAAAATAAAAATAAATAAAATCTTATGATTGCTAATTGTATAAGTCCTACTTTATATTATTGTCATTATGTTTATAAAATGGTTTATCATCCTCTGGTAAGAGCTAAAGAAGGACATTGAGTTCTTTCTAGTCACAAAAAGGGTTTCAAAAGAAAGCTTTGGCCTTTTAACCTCTTGCTTTGATTAAAAATACTGCTGGTATGATGAAGAGCTGGCAACACTTACAGTCTAATATATGTGTACAGATTTTAGACTATTGTTAAAGAAAAGAACATTATTGGCCATCACAAAATTGGACAGGGGGACTAATGATATTTAAAGTGGGTAAGGAAATAGGCACTTTTACAAGATTTCATCTTCTTTGGGTAGGTTAGCCCACACAAACAGTATGTTGGAGCCCTGTGGCAGGCCTATCCAGTAACGTTTCTGCACATGGTGATGGAAATTTTATAACAGGGTGCTTAGGATAAGAGGGTAAGCAGGTGCCTATTTTAAGCTTCTTTATAAAGGTACATAGGTACCTATTTGTCTTTATGAAAACACCAGTGTAAGTGGCAGGGATTGCACCTTAAAAGTAGGCATGGACACTTATATCTGCTCTATAGCAAGTGCAAATGAATGTGCATCAAGTATGCAAGTGTACATGTAAATTGAGGTATTTTATAATCAACACGCATACTTGCAAACTCTGCCCATGCTCTCCCCAGACCGTGCCCCAGTTAATGCTCTCCAGCAAAGCACAGATGTACTTTGGTAGGTATTTTGTAAGAGGCCATTAATGCACATAGGGGGCCACAAATGTACAATGATTTTATATTAAAATGACCCATTGTATATAAAATCCACCTCTTGAGAGAGCAGATCAGACCTTCTGTAGTTGGCACACATTTTCTTTAGTGATATGTTAGAAAAAGCAAATAAATTAAGAGTTAAATAAAAGCCACACTAAAAAAATGCACCTTTTTTTCACTGCCTTGACTATTTTTGCATGCATTAAGCTTAACACAACTGTATGAATCAAAAGGTGAGCTAAAAGGTTCCAAACTTTACTACTATTATCATCATCAGTGGTTACAAGTGGCAGTCAAGCCTAACTTGCACCTCAAAAAACTGGAACCTTTTGACCGAGCCCCATGACATCGATATAAAGGCATTCTGCACCAGAGCAACAGAGCCCCCAACCCCTTTTTGAAACAGTGGGGATTCACTTAAAATTAGTGACTTCAGCTGAAACTCCACTATTTTGAAAAGGCACTTATTCAACTTAAAAAGGTAAATTTTAAAAGGCATTTATGTTGGTAACAAAAATAAAATGCTTTTTACATACAGAAATAGTCTTTTAACACATTGCCTAAACTATATGAAGGTAATTTTATAAGATTAGGTTAGGGCAACCAGAACATGCTTACTTAGCCTACTTTATAAGATGACAAGTGGGCGTCTATTTGTCTTTATAAATATACTAGAGTAAGGTGTAAATGTCCGTGCTTAGATTATCTATAAATGTACTTCCTGACTCTGCATATGCTCTGCCCAAACCACACACCCAGTAAAGCCTACTGCAAAAGTATGCATCTGCCTGTCATGGTGAATACTTTTATGCCCTACCTAATTTTATAAAAGCCATTTTGGATGTCTATATTGCCACATATGCACTAAAATCACTTTATACAATTATTCTGACCCAATTTATAAATTTATATGACCCAAACAGGGGCATTCTCAAGGGGACTAGAGATGGGTCAACATTTACAGATCTACTTTACAAAATATGCATGTAAAATAATCCTGACAATTCTTTATAGTATGAATGTACATGGGTACTCTCCATGGTGTTATTTTCAAACATTATGGGGGTCATTCTGTCCCGCAAATAGTGGGGATGGACATCCCACTGGGACATCTTTGTGATGATGGGATATTCCTCTGAGAGAGAGGACCAGAAAGAGGCCATATCTGTTGAAGAGTGTTTCATTTTCAGTCCTCTATTATTTCTGATTTCCGTCAGCTCATCTTCTTCTGCAACAGTTAATTCTACTGACTTGCACGCATTTAACACAGACGGATCTATAACCCGTCCAAGGAAGATACATCAAGTGACAGGAAGTACAAGGAAAAACACACCCAATTTGAACAGCTGACTGAAGAATGACACTGGTTCCACCCTCCCTCAAACTCCCCCAATGGCCAAACTAATAAATGACCCTCCCCCAAACTCCCATGGCACACCTGTGGACAATTTGTGGCACACCAACGTGCCACTGCACAATGGTTGAAAGTTGCTGGGTTAGTGGGACAAAGGTTAGTTAGCGAATGGGGACACTGAAGTCTATCTAGTCCCAGAGCAAAGTCCCTGCAGCTTATGATTCCCAGGGCAGAGGCCATGTGGCTCAGGGACCCTGCGCCTAAATTTCCCAAGTCTAGGGGTCCCAAGCTTGCAAAACCCAGAACTGTGGGAAGCTGGGATTTTTTTTACTTCACCTGAAAGTTAAAATTTCACTTAATATCTAGGAGTGTAGTAAAAATAAGCACTAAAAGGTGAAATAAAGCATAGTTACTCACCTGTAACAGGTGATCTCCGGGAACAGCAGGAATTTAGTCTTCACATATGGGTATCGTCGGTACCGACGGAGCCTGCGCAGGAATGCTCCCCAGCGTCCAATTAGAAAGCTTTTGGGAGCATCCCACAGCGCCTGCGTGCTGCCTTCCCGCCTTTCCCCAACTGCTTCTCTCCAGATGAGTTTTAAAGCTGAGACAAAAAGAGAGAGAGAGGGAAAGAGAAAGAGATAGAGAGATACAACTCCTAGGGGAGGTGGGTGGGTTGTGAAGACTAAATTCCTGCTGTTCCCAGAGATCACCTGTTACAGGTGAGTAACTATGCTATCTCCAGGAACAAGCAGGAATGTAGTCTTCACATATGGGGACTCCCTAGCTTTAGATTCCAGGGAGAAACCCCAGAAGTTGTGTGCCCCTGAAACAGGGCTCCACTTCCCCCCATGGATTTCTGGCATCCAACAAGGGATGGCGGGTAGGAGTTGATTAGGTATGGAACAGGTGTTGAAGAACAGCCTGACCAAACAAGGCATCCCGGCGGGAGTCCTTGTCCAAGCAGTAATGGGCTGTGAAGGTATGAACCGAGGCCCAGGTGGCTGCTCGACAGATGTTGTCGATAGACACAGAGTACAGATGAGCCATTGAAAACGCCATGGCTCTCACATTGTGAGCTGTGACATGGTCCTCCAGAGGAAGATTCTTACTCTGATAAGCAAAGGAAATACACTGAGCAATCCAGTTAGACAGACAGTGTTCTCTTGGAGATTGGAAGTCCCAAATGAGAAGGATCAAAAGCAACAAAGAGTTGAGAGGACTTTCTATGTTGCTGTGTTCTTTGTAAGTAAAAGGCTAAAGCTCTTTTACAGTCCAAAGTATGAAGATTTCTTTCTGCATTAGATGCATGAGGCCTTGGAAAAAACACGGGCAGGTAGACTGCTTGGTTTAGATGAAAAGGCGAGACCACCTTTGGCATAAAGTGTGGATGAGTCCTAAGGACTACCTTGTCATGATGGAACCTTGCATAAGGTGGATCAGCTACTAGTGCCTGCAACTCACCGATGTGACGTGCTGATGTGATTGCAATGAGAAAGATAACCTTCCAAGAAAGGAATTTCAAGGAGGTAGTAGCTAAGAGTTCGAAAGGTGGCTTCATGAGCTGACCAAGAACCAAGTTTAAGTCCCATGCCACAGGTGGTGTCTTAATGGGAGGCTTAGTTAGCAGAAAGCCTCTCATAAATCTTGCTATAGAGGATGGGAGGAAATAGGTTGTCCATTTAGGGGCTTGAAGGAAGCTGCAATAGCACTCAAATGGACCCTCACTGAGTTAGTCTTAAGTCCTGCATTGGATAAATGAAGGAGATACTCCAGTAATGATTCCAGAGGTACCGCAAGGGGGTTAAGACCCTTCTGCGAACACCATATGGTAAACCTTTTCCACTTGAAAGCATAAGAGCATCTTGTGGAAGGCTTCATAAGAACATATAAGAACATAAGATATGCCATACTGGATCAGACCAAGGTCCATCAAGCCCAGTATTCTGTTTCCAACAGTGGCCAATCTAGGTCATATGTACCTAGCAGTTTCCCCAAGGGACACAGGTTCCACAATGCTTGTATTGGTTCAAGCATTGATATCCTGGGTCCCTTCTTAATAATGGCTTATGGACCTTTCCTCCAGGAACTTGTCCAAACCTTTTTCAAACCCAGCTACACTAACAGCCTTTACTACATCCTCGGGTAACAAATTCCAGAGTTTGATTACACGTTGAGTGAAAAAATATTTTCTTTTATTAGTCTTAAATAGTTTACCCCTTAGCTTCATTGCATGTCCCCTAGTCTTTCTATATTCTGATAAGGTAAACAATCGATCTACGTTTACCCGTTCCACTCCGCTCATTAATTTGTAGACTTCTATCATATCTCCCCTCAGCCGTCTCTTTTCCAGGTTAAAGAGCCCTAACCTTTTTAGCCTTTCTTCATAGGAGTATCCTTCCATCCCCTTTACCATTTTGGTGGCTCTTCTCTGAACCTTTTCTAATAACTCTATATCCTTTTTAAGATACGGCGAACAGAATTGCACACAATATTCAAGGTGCGGTCTCACCATGGAACGATATAGAGGCATTATAATATCCTTTGTTTTATTTTCCATTCCTTTCCTTATCATACCTAGCATTCTATTTGCTCTCTTGGCCGCCGCTGCACACTGGGCCGAGGGTTTTAACATGGTATCCACAATGACGCCTAAATCTTTTTCCTGGGTGGTGGTTCCTAATGTGGAACCTTGCATCGTGTAACCATAGTTTGGGTTGTTCTTCCCTAGGTGCATAACCTTGCACTTGTCCACATTAAATTTCATCTGCCATTTTGATGCCCAGTCTCCCAATTTATCAAGATCCTCTTGCAATTTTCCACAATCCTCTTGGGTTTTAACAACTTTAAATAGTTTTGTGTCATCTGCAAATTTGATAACCTCACTCGTTATTCCACTTTCCAGGTAATTTATGAATATGTCAAAAAGCAGCGGACCCAGCACAGATCCCTGGGGTACACCACTATTCACCTTTCTCCATTGGGAAAATTGGCCATTTAGCCCTACCCTCTGCTTTCTATCTTTTAACCAGTTCCTGATCCACAATAGTACACTGTCTCCTATCCCATGACTCTTTAGTTTTGCCAAAAGTCTCTGATGAGGGACCTTGTCAAAGGCTTTCTGAAAGTCCAGATACACAATATCAACCGACTCACCTTTGTCCACCTGATTATTCACTCCTTCAAAAAAACATAACAGATTAGTAAGACAAGATCTTCCTTGTCTAAAGCCATGTTGGCTGTCTCTCATTAGTTCATGACTATCTACATGCCGAGTAATTTTATTCTTTATGATGGTTTCTATCATTTTTCCTGGTATTGACGTCAGGCTCACCGGTCTGTAGTTTCCCGGATCACCCCTGGAACCCTTTTGCTTCCTGGAAGCATAAAGAATATCCTTTACTTGCTGAGGGAGGTTAAGATCATGGAGATCTAGGCCTTCAGCAACCAAGCCCTGAGATGCAGAGACTGGGGATTGGGATGCCATAACATTCCGTCCTCCTGAGATAGGAGATCTGGAGCAGACCCTAACTCCAGGGAGGGAGCTTGAGAGAGATGTAGAAGTAGAGGGTACCACACTTGCCGTGGCCAATGTGGAGCTATGAGAATCATATGGCCTCTGTGAAGCTTGAACAGGGTTTTGGGAATTAGGGGAATGGGTGGAAAGGCATACAGGAAGTCTTGACACCAGTAAAGGAGGAAAGCATCCCTGGCCTGAGCCCCCTGAGCCGGAATTCTGGAACAGAACCGGGGAAGTTTGGCATTCCACGGACTTGCAAAGAGGTCTATGTCCGGGGTTCCCCAAATTTGAAAAATCTTGGCCACCTGGTCTGCATGCAGAGACCACTCGTGTGGAAGCAGAACTCGATTGAGTCTGTCTGCCCAAGAGTTTTTTATGCCTGGAAGATACACTGCCAGGAGATGAATCTGATGCTCTCTGGCGAGGGCCCATAGTCGCAAAGCTTCGTTGCACAGCGACAGAGAGCCTATTCCCCCCTGCTTGTTCACGTAGAACATGGCTACTTGATTGTCCGTATGAATGAGGACTGTCTTGTAGCTGAGCAGGGTGTGGAACACTTGAAGAGCAAGGAAGATTGCTCCGAGCTCCAAGAGATTGATATGTAGATGAGTCTCCTGTGGAATCCAGGTGCCTTGGGTGGAGAGGTCTTGCAGATGAGCTCCCCAACCCATCGGAGAAGCATCTGTTGTGAGAGTTGCCTGGGGTAAGGGTTGTTGAAATGGGGACCCCAGCAACAGGTTTTGAGTGGACTTCCACCACTGGAGGGACAAAATAAGGCGACTTGTGTTTGCTATTTTGTCTGACAGGCATCCTGATGCCTGGATCCATTGAGTAGATAAAGTCCACTGGGCTGCTCTCATATGGAGGCGAGCATAGGGAACCACATGCACGGTAGATGCCATGTGGCCTAGTAGTTGTAGCATTTCTCGGGCAGTGAGATGAGGCTTTAACACTGCTTGAGAAGCTAACTGCACCATGCGAAGGCAACAGGCCTGTGAGAGATAGGCCCTTGCCTTTCTGGTATCCAGCAAAGCTCCTATGAACTCTAGAGACTGAGTGGGAGTTAGACTGGATTTTGGGATGTTTATGACCAGACCCAAATACTGAAGGATACGCATTGTGCAGGATAGAGAAGTCCTGGCCTCTGACTCTGTTGGGGCTCGAATGAGCCAGTCGTCTAAGTAGGGGAAGACAAATATTCCTAGAGTGCAGAGAAATGCTGATACCACAGCCATGCATTTCATGAACACTCTTGGTGCTGAGACCAGGCCAAAAGGAAGCACCCTGTATTGGTAGTGCTTTCCTTGAAAAGGAACCAAAGGAACTTTCTGTGAGTTGGATGGATGAGAACATGGGTGTACGCATCCTTGAGATCTAGAGAACAAAGCCAATCCTGACTCTGAAGGTATGGCAGCAGAGTTCCTAGAGAAATCATCTTGAATTTCTCTTTGAACAATTCTCTGAGGTCCAAAATAGGTCTGTATCCCCCTGTTTTCTTTGGGATAAGGAAATAGGGGGAGTAAAACCCTGTACCCTGTTGATGGATGGGTACTTCTTCTATTGCCCCTTGGGCAAGAGAGAGTTCTGAGAATTGAACCGTCTTATCATTGTGGGAGGGGCATGCTCAAAAAATGAAGCTTGTACCCCTCTTTTATGATGGGGAGTGTCCAATGCTCTGCTGTTATCTGCCCCCATCTGGGGGCAAAGTGACACCACCTTCCTGGAATGGTGGAAGGCTCTGGTCCACTGAGAGCCAGGAAGGCTAAGTTCTCTAGCTGAAAGTCAAAGGCCTTGTGGAGGATGACTGCTGGGACGGTTGAGGCTTAGCAGTCTTTGCTTTCCTTTGTTTGGGTGGTTGCTGACCTTTCCGGACAGGCTGACCTGCAGAACATCCCTGCTGGGAATAAGCAGGATAAAACCTTTTCTTTTTGGAAAAGAATGGTTTCTTGAAAGATTTCTTTCTCGCAGGATCAGCTGTGGCTTTGGATAATCTATCCAAGGTGGAGTTGTCAGCATCCAACTCATTGGCCTTTTCTTTCCAATCTTTACAGGTTCTCACCAGTACAAGGAATACTGCCCAGTTTGTCTTGTACCCAGAGCTCCAAATCAGATGCCTGGAGCCAGGCAATTCTACGTACACCTATGGCAATGGCAGAGGTTCTGCTTATGCACTCAAAACAGTCAAAAGCTGCACGGTTGACAAATTTAGAAACATCCTGGGCATGTTTGACCAATGTGAGAAAGTACTGCCTTCTATCCTCAGGAAGAAGAGGGCTCAAAACCTCTAAATCTCCTGTGACTTTCTTCAGGAACATTCCCATATATAAAATATAGGAACTGATCCTGGCAGAAAGCATGGAAGCTTGGAAGGTACGACATCCAAAACTATCCAAAGTTTTGCACTCACGTCCTGGAGGATTAGAGGCATGCCTCTTTGCACTCCTGATCCTTCTCATAGCTGATTCCACTACAATAGAGTGGTGAGGAAGCCGAGTTTTCTGGAAACCAGGACAAGGAGGGACTCGATACATAGTATCCAGTCTACGAGAGTGAGGAGAGGTGGTAAGAGGCATCTCCCACATTCTTAGCATGAGATCATGCAAGATCTCATGGATGGGCAAAGTAGCTGCCTCCTTAGGAGCTTTGGGATATTGTAAAATTTCCAACTCCTTTGCTCTGGGCTCAGTTTCAGGAGCCACAGTAATGGACAGACCTCAAACCTCCTCCAGAGGACATTTCCTTTCAGGATTTCATCAGGGAGGTAACATCCTGCGTTTAGGGGAGGAAGGCTCCTCTGGGAGAAGTATTCCCGCATCGACAGAACTGTCAGAATCCTCAGATACCTCTGAGGACTCAAAGTACCTTCTGTCCGGATGCTCTTGAAGAGCCCGATACCCGTACCAACCGAAGTCGGTACCGGGGGGAACCGGTACAGGTGTATCGGTACCGGAAGGCATCGCATGACTGTCGATGCTGTCGGTACCGGTACCGATACTGGAGTCGGTGCCGGTACAGGTTGAACTGTCTGACGCGGGTCCGAGGGTGTCGATGCCACAAGGAGATCCGCCAGACTGCGTTCAATAGCCAGGAACCTCTGGTCTATCGACACTGCTGATGCCTGGATGTCGGTACCGGAGAAAACAGCCGGTACCCCAGAGCATGGCACCAGTAGTTCTGCAGAGGTCGAGGCCTCGAGAACGTCCTGGAGCCCCGATAATGCTTTGGAAGCCGAAGCCTCCCGCCGGGGCAATTTTGCCAGTGCAGAATCCTCAATGGCAACGCCAGAGGCATCTCGATGCTTAGAAGGAGATCTACCCTTTGAGGAGCGGCTAGACTTATGTTTAGTTACCAGAGATTCACTGGAGGAAGACGAAGCCCTGGAAGACGTCGATGCCACCGAGGCTGCATCAGAGGGAAATAGGGTACTGAGCTTGGCAGCTCGGTTCTGTCGACCTCTCTTGGACATCATGGCACAAGGCATACATTCCGTGATGGAGTGGTCAGGACCTAAACATTTAAGACACCACTCATGGGTGTCGGTGACGGAGATGGTACCGCCACACTTGGTGCACTTTTTAAAACCCGAAGCGGGTTTTTCCATTGTGGAAAAAATTCTGGGCCTAAGGCCCAAAATGGCGCGTGCACCTGGAAAAAATGGGAGAAAAAGTAAATTTTTTTTTTTTTTAAAGAAAAGAAAAAAGAAAGAAGAACCGGCGGTACCGGTATAGCGTCGAGGAAGGCAGATGCGACCACAAAAAAGAAGGGCAATAAGGAAACTTTTCTGCGGTGACAGGAACGACGACCTGCTGGCTCTGCGGAAAACGAAGAACTGGAGAGAGGCAGTTGGGAAAGGCGGGAAGGCAGCATGCAGGCGTTGTGGGATGCTCCTAAAAGCTTTCTAATTGGACGCTGGGGAGCGTTCCCGCGCAGGCTCCGTCGTACCGACGATACCCATATGTGAAGACTACATTCCTGCTTGTTCCTGGAGATAAAGAGGTACATTTAGGACCTATCTAATAACTGTCTTTCCTTTAGTACTGACAAACCAGTCCAGACAAATGGGACATCTCTTTTTTGCCAGCAGAGAGAGACAGAGCAAAACTGTCTGACCTCTGTCTAAAGCCCAATGCAGCTGAGAAGTCAGCCAGTATTCTTGTGTCAAAGCAAAAGACCATCTGCCTCTGTTTTCTCCGATGGCTCCTTACACCTAAGCATTGACATTTTTTGAGTGAAAGCCACTAAGGGAAATGAGTTAATCTATCAATTTGTTGAAGTTTATGTCCAATACTTCCTGGGCACTAAAGGCTACTAGAGTGAGATTCTGGGCTGGTATGGCAGGACGAAAGGAAAGACAATTATCAGGTAGGCCATAATTGTACCTTCCTTGTCCTCCATGTCACACCAGTCTAGGCAACTAGGACTTACTAAAGCCTATCTATAACTGCATGCTGATTTCTGAAGTGCAATAGCTCCTCTGACCTCAAGTGTCATGATAAACTATTGATCACCCTGTAGGTGATTTGTCTCATTCAATGCTCCCACCGAGATCCATTGTTCCATGATATTGCTGGACGATCTCCCAATGATTGCTGGTTTTCCATAACAAGGCAGCCACCTAGATCCAAAGCATCTGCAAACACAGAGGCTTTAAACTTTCTCCCTTCTCACTGGAATATCCTACACATAAGTGGGATTATGTCTCATGAACTGAGAAGCATATTATTTTTATGTTATTGTTCCTTACTTTCCAGGCATCAGATTATAGAGCAAGACCGTACCAAGCTAGAAAAGTGCCCTATATGACTAACGAATCTGGCGCCACCCTTCACCCAGCCATTTGAAGTAACTCACTATTTTTGAGCTTCCTGAAGCCCAGTCATGATATCAGTGCCCCTTTTGTATTTTTACCCTGTGTGGCCGCACTGCTTGTACAGCCCTGCTAGAGTGTGCCCCTTATAATCTTCAATGAAAATGCTGAACTGTCATGGCATATGAGATATGCTGAGGTCTTCATTTGACTTCTTGAGTGCCCTATATTGAGACTGTTTGGACACTTGGCATCCTCCAGTGCTACCATCTAGTCCTATCATGTACCCTGGCAGAGGGTAATCTCTCGCACTACACAGGGGGTCAAGGGGAAGTGCGGGATAAACTTCACTAGCTGTGGTTGGTGAACTGCTGTGCTTTTCTTAGGGAGTGAGATTATAGTTCCCTCCTCAAGTCTTGCTGGGTACCTTCACATGGTGACCCCACTGCACAAAACCTACACTGAATCCCAGCAAGGTGACACTACAATTGAAGTATGGTAGGAACAAGAAAGAAAAATACATACTGGCTGTACATTGCCGAGAATAAAAAGGTGCCTACTAATAGCTTAAGCACTAGGGCTAACGATGGTGATTGTGACAGTGCAAGCACTGCAGATGTAGATAACATCCCTGCCACAGATAAAGGCCATGGTGAGCATATTCGCGGAACCACTGTGGCAGGAGATAAAGCACAGTTACTTACCTGTAACAGGTGATCTCTGGGAACAGCAGGAATTAGTCTTCACATATGGGTACGTCGGTACCGACGGAGCCTGCACGGGAACGCTGCCCAGCTTCCAATCAGAAAGCTTTTGGCAGCATCCCTTGCGCCTGCGCGCTGACTTCCCGCCTTCTCCAGAGCCTC
This sequence comes from Ichthyophis bannanicus, assembly GCA_033557465.1. NCBI lineage: Eukaryota > Metazoa > Chordata > Amphibia > Gymnophiona > Ichthyophiidae > Ichthyophis > Ichthyophis bannanicus. Next base: position 576,539,230 of record CM066035.1, read on the forward strand.
TCTTCAGTTGAGTTTCAAAGCTAAGACAAAGGCGAGAGAGAAGGAAGAAGAAGATAAAGAGATGCAACTCCTAGGGGAGGTGGGAGGGTTGTGAAGACTAATTCCTGCTGTTCCCAGAGATCACCTGTTACAGGTAAGTAACTGTGCTATCTCCAGGAACAAGCAGGAATGAGTCTTCACATATGGGGACTCCCTAGCTGGAGATGCCAGGGGGAGATCCCATAAAAATGCAGGAGCCTGGACCAGGGGTGCATTTTGTTTCCAGGAATCCCCGGCATCCAATGTGGGATGGAGGGTAGGAGTTGACAATAAAGGAGCTGTGAGGAAAGAAACAGCATAGCCAAGGACTAGAGGGTCCTACAGACTACAGTAGTCCTTGGTATATATGATGAGTAGCATTAAAACACATTTAATGTACACTCAAAATATGCAGCTTACCTACTGTATTGTAGGAAGTAGAAAGCATGATGGAGTCTACTGGATAAGCAGTGGCGGAATCTTCAAGGTGACCTCCCAGCAGTGAGGATGAAGGTCCAGACCTGGAGGTAGTAGACGATCCAGGTGTCAACTGGGTAGGATTAGACGTCAGGTCTTCAATGGAAAGCTTTATGGGAAAAAGCTGAAAAGTCCTTTAGGCATAAGGTCATTAACATTGAGGACTAAAGGAAGAAGACTGACGGAGTTTGAGAACTAGCCCAGTCCTGGCGGGAAGAGGGGGACTGGAAAAACCCCTATTCCCAAGGAGAACAGCTGTGAACTCAAAGATAAAGATGTACACTGTTTTTCCTAGCTGGCGAGAGATAGGAAAAATATTGAAGCTTGATGCTTCAAGGACTTAAAGAAAAAATGGAAGATGTTAGCACCACAGTGGTTATTGGTGCCTAACAGTTTCTGCATCGTAATATGGTATGCGAAGTAGGGCGATAGACTGTCTAAAACCTCTAGGAGGTAAAACATTTAGTATAGACAGTAAGGGTGATAGTGTGTAAGACACATCAACCCTTAAGAAGCCCCCCAACAGACACATATATATACAGATATATATATGTGGATGGAATATATATATAGATATAGATATACATATGCCCAGATGTGTACATTAGGATATGGGTGGAGAAATGTATAAAAAAAAAATATATATATATATAATATACCTAATATAGATATATCGGTGGGGCATGGTTTTGCACCACCAGAGTAATGATATAGGTATGTAGACATATATGGAGATGCTACATACAAGACAACAGGTTGAAGATACATGTCTACCACCCAGCCCCATAATTGTACATGGGGAATAGAAAAGAACAAGATTCTGCGCTCTACAAGAGGGTGAACCCACTTGGGATATGTATAGAGAATCTATTTCCGTGGATTGAGGGATGCAGGAAAGCAATTCAACAAGATAACCGTGATGTTCGCGTGAAAACAGATGATCATATGAATCTGTAAGGCACAAGGCGGGAGTTCCACAGAACACTGACATGGCATATGTGCAGAAACGCAGAAGAAGATACCAGAGGGACCTACTGGAGGGACCCAGAGGTAGCATGCGTAAACATCAGCCTTGGATTTTCACGCAGAAGAACTGATATCTCGTGTTAACACCCCAGGCCAGAGGGTGTGGAGAACCCTCACAGGCATGGGAAGGGTTTATAAGCTTTTCCCTACTAATAGAGAAGCTTCAGAGACAAGGTCAATGATCTATAGCAAGGCCCTCATAGTAGAAAGCTTCCCTGAAGACTACAGAGAGCATTGTGCAGGAGAGATATGAGACAAACCGACTGAAGTCAGGTGTGTTGCCATATCCTAGGAGAGGAGATGGGTAGAATAATGTGAGAAAGCCTAAACGAGTAGGAGGATCCAAGATAGATGACGAATAGCTTGGAATCACTACTGAGGCTAGACAAAATTTTGAACAAGGGACTGGAACTTGGAAAAAGTACCAGTAATACAATTACTGTAACTCCTGCAGGCACAGCTGCTGACGGAAACAGCAGAGAGATTGTCCTGTGCTCAATAAAGAAAAAACAGACAAGAAAAGAGAGGAGATATCTCTTCTCCCTGTCTGAGGAACAAGCTTGCTAGAGAAGCTTTTCAGTATGGTACCCCTCAGTCAGGGAAAAAACCCGGTTGAGAGGGTAGAGTAAGTAAGCGGTGGGTGACGTACCCATAGGGTAAGTCAATTGAAGGAAAAAATGTTCAGTTGGGAGAGAACTATCAGGGGATAGTTGCAACTGCTCTTCTAGAGAGTAAGAAGAGGAGAAGTCTGTAGTCCCTGAACAAAAATTTTCCGACAGGTTAGTATACTGAAAAAGAAGAGCACAGTGAATAAACTTCTAATGGGTAGAAGTGAACTGTAGATTACAATTCCCGGCCCCTATGGTTGCTGGGAATGTTGAGACTGGCCAGAGCTGGAGGACTTCAGGCTAGGCTGAGGCGTCCCTTGTTTAGGTACAGCCGAATGATGGGCAGGAGATGAATGAAACTTTCTTTTCTTAGGGAAAGAAGGTTTGGTAGGACATTTCCTACCCCTTGAAGAAGGAGGTGGCTTAGAATGGTCTTTAGTGGAAGGAGAGTCAGTGGAGCATTGAGCAACCTGACGTAAAGCCTCCTTATTGAAGAGACCTTCTCCTGTACAAGGAGAATGAGCCAGTATAGTTTGTGCCCATCTGCTCAAGTCTGAAGCTTCAAGCCAGGCTCTGCGACGTGCTGCAATGGCAATAGCAGAGGATCTGCTAGCGGACTCAAAAGAGTCTATAGAAGCACGAGACAGGAACCAGGATAGATTCCGGCTGTGATTGACGAGCAAGGAATAATCAGTAGCCTTGGGCTCTGGTAAAAAAGGGGTCAAAAGAGACAATTTCTCTGTGACTTCCTGGAGTGTTAGACTCATGTGAAAAATATATGAAAGAATTCTGGAGGCCAGCATAGAGGTTTGGAAGGCTTGACGACCAAAAGCATCGAGTGTTCTTGAAGAACGACCTGGCGGATAAGAAGAATGCTTCTTCTTGCTCTTAACTTTCCTTAGTGCTGATTCCACTACAAGGGAACGATGAGAAAGTTGAGGCTTTTGAAACCCTGGAGAGGGTGGCACCCGGTACCGAACCTCAGTGGCTGTAGAAACTAGAGGAAGTCGTAAGGGCGATTTCCAGACCCTCAGAAGGAGATCTTGCAGAGCAGGATGTAAAGGAAGCATTATATTTTCCATTTGTGCCGGTGAGCCATGAGTAGCATCACAACCAGGGATAGAGATATTAAGAAAGGTTGCCATATCCAGGAGAAAAGTCTGAAAAGACTGATCTCCTATGGGAACCATCCCTGGTAAGGCTAAAGAAAGAGGCTGAGCACCAAAGGACGTACAGTGGTGTGAAGAGAGAAACCTAGTAGATGGACAGGGATACTGGCATGTTAACTTAGAGGCAGTGGGTACTGCATCAATGCCAGGTATCGGTTCCAAACTAGGCATCGGTGGAATCGGTGCAAGAACAGGCATCGACATCGATACTGATATAGGACCAGCAGTTGAAGTTGCCATCGGGGACTGCTGTAGTGGTACCGAGAGCATGAGAGAGTTATGGCTAGGATCTTCGGAACTGCCTATCTGGAAACGACAGGAGTCGGTTCCGGGACGCGTCGGTACCCAGTCCTCAAGACTAGATATCGGTTCAAGACTCAGCATCGAAGGTTAAGAAGTAATTAGACCTTACCTGCTAATTAGTGTTCCTGAAGAATCTCCAGTCCAGTCCCTGTATTCTGGGTTGTGCTCCTCTTCCTGCAGCTTGGAGACTGAGTCTGTCAATCTCTTGATGACATCAGGATATATATAGCACTGGCACCACCCACCAGCCTCAGTATCCTGTTGACAAAGCAAACTTAACGGAGAGACAACTAGTTAACTACTAACTTCAACTTTACTATAACACAGCCCCTCCCGCTCCCTGAACGGAGCCGAACCCACCACCCCCCAAGGAGGAGAAGGAGGCGGCTTACCTGACAAAGGCCCTTACGAAATGCCAAACAGGCTATACATCTCTACTTATAGCAGGGCTCCGCTTCGGTCCAATCCGCCCTGCCACCGGAACCCTTCCAGTAACAATGGCGTCCATAAACTCCTGAGCCAGCTACCCCTCCGGAACTGCTTCGAACCGGCACTGAATACCCTAGGCGGGATCAGGGACTGGACTGGACATTCTTCAGGAACACTAATTAGCAGGTAAGGTCTAACTACTTATTCCTAATCCTCTCTCCAGTCCAGTCCCTGTATTCTGGGATGTAACAGAGCAGTTCAAGCATGGGAAGGGCCTGCCAAACCGGATCGAAGCACCGCTCTCCCAAAACCGGCATCTGCCGCCGCCTGTACATCTAAACAGTAGTGCTTAGCAAAGAATGCAGAGATGACCAAGTAGCCTCTCTGCAAATATCCAATGGAGGAACCAAACTAAACTCCGCCCACGACGTGGCCTGAGCCCGAGTGGAATGAGCTTGCAATCCCACCGGAACCTGCCTGCCTTTAAGAATATAAGCTGAGGCAATAGCTTGCCTGATCCATCTGGAAATAGTGGCCTTGGCCGCTGCTTCTCCCTTGCGCGGCCCCCCGAATAACACAAATAAATGCTCCGATTTGCGGAAAGACTTAGTACGCTTCAGATACCGCCTCAAAACTCGTCGAACGTCTAGAAGGCGCAGTCGCGCGTCTCCTTTCTTCTGCCCCACTCCAGCAAAGGAAGGAAGCGACACTGACTGATTGACATGAAAAGGAGAGACCACCTTGGGCAAAAAGGAAGGAACCATCCTCAATACCACCTTTTCCTTGAAGAAAATGAGAAAGGCGGACGACAAGACAAGACAACGCCTGCAACTCTGAGACTCTTCTGGCTGAGCAAATGGCCATCAAAAATACAGCCTTGAGAGTTAAATCCTTCAGGGAGACCTGCCCAAGCAGTTTGAACGGAGCCCCGACAAGAGACTCCAACACCAAATTGAGATCCCAAGGAGGCACCACCCAACTCCAACGTGGCCGCATACGCCTTACTGCTTTAAGAAATCGCACCACATCGGGGTGTTGACCTAACGCTGTGCCCTTAACCTTGCCCCTGTAACACGCGATAGCCGCCAGCTGCACTCGCAAAGAACTGGGGGCTAGTCCTTTCTCAAGGCCATCTTGCAAAAACTCCAACACTTCCGAGACCGAGACTGCCAAGGGCCTCTTACCTCGCTCTTCACACCAGCTCTCAAAAATGCGCCAAACTCTCACATACGCCAAACAGGTAGAACGCTTGCGGACCTTCAGCAACAGTGATATCGCTGCTCCCGAATACCCTCTTTTACGCAGCCTTGCCTTTTCAATAGCCAGGCCGTAAGCGAGAACCAATCCACCTGCGGCATCTTCACTGGTCCTTGCCTGAGGAGGTCCTCCCTTACCGGGAGCCGCCAAGGTCGATCCGCCAACAACCGAACTAGATCGGCATACCATGGTCGCCTTGGCCAGTCTGGAGCTATCAGGAGTACTAACCCCTGATGAGCTTCTATCCTCTGAAGAACCCTGCCTATGAGTGCCCATGGAGGAAACACATACAGCAACCCTTCCGTGGGCCACCTCTGAACTAGGGCATCCAGCCCTTCCAACATTCGCTCTTTTCTTCTGCTGAAGAATCTGCTTGTTTTGCCCGACGCCCAGCACGCCATCAGGTCCGTCACCGGCAGACCCCATCGGTGCACCACCTACTCGTAGACTTCCTGGCTGAGCTCCCACTCGCCGTGATCTACCTTGTGCCTGCTGAGGTAGTCGGCTGTGACGTTCTCCACTCCGGTGACATACTGTGCCGATATGGCTACTAGATGATCCTCGGCCCACATCAAGAGGCTTTCCACCTCCTCTTCCAAAAGAAGGCTGCTCATACCGCCCTGCCGATTGATGTAGGCTACCGCCGTCACGTTGTCCGAGAGAACTCTGACTGTTCTCCCGAGAACCAAATGCTGGAACGCTCCGAAAGCCATCGTCACTGCCCATAACTCCAAACTGTTGATGGGCCACTGCGACTCCTGGATACTCCAGACTCCTTGGGCAAAGTGTTCCTCGTAGTGCGCCTCCCAGCCCAACAGGCTCGCGTCCATCGTCACCTATATCCACTGAGGAGTCTCGAGGGGAATTCCTCTCTCCAGGACCCCTGGCGAGAGCCACCACCGAAGCGATTCCTTGGCCGCTGCTGTACAGGGAAGAGTCTTCGACAGTGGGTGTCTCTGATGGGACCAGCGCCGCAGCAGGGACCTCTGAAGCGGCCGCTTATGGGCTCTGTCCCAGGGAACCAGGTCTAATGTCCCCAGTTCCAGTAGATGATGCCACGCTGAGGGAGCCTTGCGCACTGCAAACTCTCGCACAAGACGACGTAGGCCCTTTGCCCTCTGAGCCAGCAAAAACACCTTGCCCCTAAATACTCTATCTCCTGAGCGGGCACCAACCTGCTCTTTGACTGGTTGATTACCCATCCCAAACTTTGAAGGAGAGCTACTACCCTGGCTGTTGCCTTCAAACTTTCCTCCTTGGACTTGGCTCTGATTAACCAATCGTCCAGGTAAGGATGGACTACAATACCTTCTTTTCGCAGGGCCGCTACTACTACTACCATCACCTTGAGGAAAGTACGAGGCGCCATCGCCAAGCCAAATGGCAAAGCCTGAAACTGAAAATGACCTTGCGGAACCGCGAAACGCAGGAATTGCTGATGAGCGTCTCTGATGGGGATGTGTAAATACGGCTCGGTTAGATCGAGGGAAGTCAGAAATTCCCCTTGCCTCACCGCCACTATCAACGATTTCAGAGTTTCCATCCGAAAGTGCGGTACCCTCAGACACCGATTGACCGCTTGAGGGCTAGAATTGGTCGCCAGGAACCTTCCTTCTTTGGGACCACAAAGTAAATCGAGTACCGACCGCAGACGCGTTGATCTCCCGGCACTGGGACAACCGCCCCCAATGCCACCAGTCTTGCAAGAGTTTCTTCCACCACTGCACGCTTGGCTACCATCCTGCAAGGAGACCGAACGAACGAGGGGCGGACTGGCCTTGCAAACTCTAGGGCGTAACCGAATTGCACGACTTCCAGCACCCACCGGTCGGATGTGACCCGGGCCCAGGCGGGAAGGAACTGCCGCAGCCGTCCCCCTACTGGCAGCACCCCTCCCCCTGAACCCCCGTTGTCTCATTGTGGCTTTCTCTGACCAGAGGAGGCTGAAGAGGCTCCACAACCTCTTACTGCTCCTCGAAACCCCCGGAAGCCCTGATTTCTGGAGAGGAACCGTCCCCTTTGAAAGAGGTTCTGATGGGCCGGCCTCAACCTCCGGCCCTCCCTCAGCTGAGAACGGCCGGTAGGCGCAAAACGACTCTGCTTTGGCTTATCCTCTGGAAGCCTACCCCCTTTAGACTACCCTAGGTCCTTTACCAATTTGTCCAAGTCCTCTCCAAAAAGCAGCTTCCCCTTAAACGGAAGCCTGCTAAGACGAGCTTTGGAGGAAGAATCTGCCGCCCAATTACGGAGCCAAAGATACTGGCGGGCCACCACCACAGAAGCCATATTCTTTGACAAACTCCTAATGAGGTCATACTGGCTATCCGCCAGATATGCATCTCCGGACTCCATTTGTGCCGCCTCCAATTGCGACCCTGCCTGTGACTCCCCAGCCAATTGCAGCTGTTAGGACCACTGCAAGCAAACTCAGGCCACCCAGGCCCCACATACCGAGGCTTGGAGGGCCATGGCACTGATGTCAAAGGCCTGTTTCAGCAAAGTGTCCAACTTTCTGTCCTGGACATCCTTTAGTGCTGCACTGCCCTCCACTGGGATGGTAGTCTTCTTGGTCACGGCCATGACCGCCGTGTCCATCCTGGGTGACTTCAACAAGTCCTTTTCCACTTCCGGCAAGGGGTACAAACGTGACATGGATCATACTCCCCTTAACCCAGCCGATCCCCACTCCTCTTGAATCATATGCCGGACCACCTTATGGACTGGAAAAACTTTTTGAGACTTCTGGACCGCTTGAATTAATGGATCCTCCAAAGTTTACTCGTCTCCTTGAACTCCTGTGGTCATGTAAAGTACCTTCAATGATTCATCAATCAATGCGGGTAACTCCTCATGGGGAAAGACCCTCATAATTCTTGCCTGTTCTTCTGGAATCTCACCTTCCTCGAGCTCTTCCTCTTCCCCTTCCCCCAATTCTCTATCCGATTTCAGTATCTCCGAATCGGGGGAAAGGAGCTCTTCTTCCTCAATTCTGGCCCGCTTGGAAGGAAGACCTGTCTCCGAGAGAGGCTTAACAACCTGCCGCTTACGAGAGCCTCCCAGACCCTCCTGTTGACACATGCAGAAAGCTTTGTGCAACAAAAGCACAAACTCTGGAGAAAAACCACAAAGGCCTCCCTCCACAGAGGAAGTGCTAGGAAGCGGCTGTGAGGGTACCTGCTGCCCCACAGGCAATGGCGGTAGAGATCCCTCTCCCAGGGTCTCCTCCAACGCTTCCCCTGCCTCCATAGCCCCAGAAGCTGCTGGGAGTAAATTACCAGTTGCCTGAAAATCCTGCTCCACAGAGGCTGCCTCCAGTGCACAGCCCCTGCACACTCCGGTCTCAGGCACCGTCCCCCTGCGTGCCCCACAGTCGAGCAGACATATTCCTTCAACCTTATTCTTCCGGGGGGTTTTTCTTTTCTTTTTTTTTAAACAACATAAAAAGAAAAATCTATCTATCTATATCCCTATTCCTATATATATATATATACACACACACACACCTCAAGTACTTAAAAACTGTGTCCAAATTGTCCCCCCTCCTCTTTCCCTGCCGAAATGGCAGCAAAACAAAACAATGCCGTTTCTCCTTCTCTCCCTGCCCCTGCGCCAAAACCAGGCGCACTGAAAAAAAGTGCGCAAAGGCCTCCGCGGGGAACAGCTTCTATTTACCAGCTGTTCTGTCCCTGCTGAGGCACGAGGCCGCCGCGCACCACGCAGGTCAATCTAGCCTCCTTACCTGCTTCCCTCAGCAGATCTCTTCTACGCGCTTTCCCTTCCGGCGCGAGAAGAGCGTGCTTCACTGCCTTCCCGCTCTCGTGCTCAGCCGCCTTGCGGCTTTGGCAACGAGGCAGGGAACCGAAACGGAGGCCCTTCTTCAGCGAGGAGACCTCCGGCAGGCTAACCAGCAAACCAGCCAGTCTCCACTGCTGCTCAACTCACTTCTTTCTTTTTCTTTTTTTTTTTAAACAGGACGAGTCGCTGCAAACCTCCTCACAAGGGGGGGGGGGAATAGGAGGGAGAACCCAGAAAGGACCTAACTACTCTACAGGAATGAAATAAAACCAAAACAAAGGCTTAAATAAAACCAAAAACCCCCTTCTAAACCTAATGTCTCTCCAGCAGTCTAAATTCTGCTAGCCTGCTGCTCTCTCCAGCTGTGCTTGGAGACTGAGTACTGAGGCTGGTGGGTGGTACCAGTGCTATATATATCCTGATGTCATCAAGAGATTGACAGACTCAGTCTCCAAGCTGCAGGAAGAGGAGCACAACCCAGAATACAGGGACTGGACTGGAGAGACGATTAGGAAAAGCATGATTATAAAGATGAATAAAGGCCATATCCAGCATAAAAGGATCATTTATTGACATCACCAAAATAAATCAAATACAGTATTCTGCAGCTAAATTTATTACTGCAAGACTAATACCAGCTAAAGTGCAGGGCCAGAAGATAAAGAAAACAATAACAGTTTCACCTTGGAAAAGGTGCATCGAGAGAAAAATATAGTCACTGCGTGCAGAGGTATCCCTGACAGACGGGTATCTAAAAGGATTAAGATCATCAAAGATATTAAGGAAGATCCAAGACATCAAGCTGAAGCATGCTGCATTAACAGAAGGCGGCCTGAAATTTATATGTTCCAACAATAAACTGAAAGTAGCAGCAGAAGCGCAAAAACTGCAAAGATATGAAAAAAGAAAAATATCAAAATAAGCTATTTAGAAGGAACTCACAACAATTCTACAGAGAATTGGGAAAGAGCATTAAGGTAATAAAAGCACCACGAAAGCCAAAACAGAAAGCTTCTGGAGAAAACTTTACGAGGACCCTATAAAGCACAATCAAGAAGCAGAATGGTTACCTTGAATACAGGAGCATTTATAAAAAGCAAACGTCAAACCTATGAAATGGCCTGCAGTAACAAAAGAGCTGGAAAGCAAATTAAAGCGAGCCCCAAACTGGAAGAGCCCTGGCCCAGATGGACTAACCAACTTTTGGTTCAAACAGTTAACATCACTTCACCCAGACCTGATGAACTGCAAAAATCAATTGTTTAAGCAGCCAGACTTAACACCACAATGGCTTACCAAAGAACATCTCTCCTTCCAAAAGGGGACCTAAGTAACACTCCCAGAAATTATAGACTAATAACTTGTCTACCTACAATCTATAAGCTGTTCACTGCAATAGATGCAGAAAGAATATATGATCAGATCAAGTCCAATAACATCATGGCAATAGAGCAAAAGGGCAATAAGAGAGGAGCATATGGCACCAAAGACCAGTTAATGTTGAATAACGCCATCATGGCCAGTGCTAAGAAAAGCAGAAATCTCAGTATAGCATGGATTGAATATAAGAAAGCTTTTGACAGCATCCCACACTCTTGATAATAAATTGCCTTGACATGTATAAAATAAATCCTGGTTTGAGAGTACATTAAGTTCACCATGACAATGTGGCAAACCATATTCTTTTTAAAATATGAAGATGGCCAGTATATCATTCCTAACATCAGGATCTAGCGAGAAATATTTCAGGGGGATTCCCTGCCACCTCTTCTGTTTTGTGTGGCACTTAATCCAATGAGTATTCTCATCAACTCTTTGGAATACAGATTTAGCCTGAATCCTAAAAAGGTAACAACCAAGAAACAGCATCTCATTTATTATTTGTAGACAGTCTGAAGCTCTATATTTCCAGTGACCAATCAACTCTGTTTGGTGAAAAGTTTTTTTGAGAACATCAGGATAACCTTTGGCCTTGGCAAATGTGCTAAAGCAACTTTTTTTTTTTTTAAGAGGAAAATTGAGCAAAACAGAAAACATCTCCCTGGCTGAAGGCTGTGATATCAAGGACCGTGAACAGGAAGGCGTATATAACTCTCTCAGAGTAGAGGAAGGAATGACACTCAAGCAGAAATTACCGAGAGAAAAGATCAGTAAGGAATACTACAGGAGATTAAAATCATTATTGAAAAGTGCTTTAACATCATGGAATAAGAAACAAGTCATAAATCATCTGACAATTCCTGTACTTTCATACAGCTTTGGGACTGTGGACTGGCCTCTTAAACATCTTGAAAAACTGAATGTGCGAACAGGAAAACCCCTCCATGTCCATGAAGCGATTTACAAGAATCAGAGTATGCCAAGACTGTACATCTCTAAAGCTGAAGGAGGGCTAGGACTCATAGAGGTTGATTACACATACAGAGCTACTATCATAGGCCACCAGGCCTACTTAACTGCATCCTTGGATCCAAATACGCAAAAGTGCTGAAATACGAGAGTAAACGTCCAGAATCTTTCTACATTATCAAACTTGGACAAGTATTCTGACAACTAGAAGGAATGAGTGAAAATCCACAAGCATGCATGGGGAATGAAGTAACAGCTGTTGAGCTGTTGAATCCAGATTAAGATTCTTCTTTTATATTCTTTGTTTACAGTTTTGTTTTGTTTTTTTGTGAGGAAGGCAGGCAGGAGAGTGTGGCTGCATACCCCTGCTGTCTATGGAGAACCCCCCTTATAGATAAGCAACTACGCTTTCTCCGGAGACAAGCAGGGGGATGCAGGCACACTCAAAGATGAGTCCAGAGTTTGGACCGCCTTGCTGGGTGCTCTTGGATGTCTTCAGATACAAGGTGGCCCCAAAGAAACTCGGGTGAACAAAGGTCAAGTAGCAAAAAGATTCCAGAGAACCGATTGACTGAAGGCAAAGTCTGATGCAAAGGAGCAATCCAAACTGTAGTGCTTAGTGAAGGTGTGGATGGACGACCAGGTGGCTGCTTTGCAGATGTCCTGGCTAGAAACGGAAGCCAAACTGGCGATGGAAGAGGCAGTAGCCCTGAGCTTGTGAGAGGCAATCTGTTCTGGGGAGGGAAAGGTGGCTTGTTCGTAGTAAAAGGCAATACGGTCTACAATCCATGAGAAAATGTTTGGCTAGGCCACTGATTGTCCAGGGTTGTTAGGGTTGAAGGTCAGGAACAACTGTGACGATATGCGGAGATGCTTTGTGAAATGTAGATAGTAGAGAAGAGCCCTGTTGCAGTCCAAAGCATGGAGCTTTTCTTCTGGAGAGCCATCAGGGGCATTTGGGAAGAAGGCATGGAGCACGATAGGTTGGTCGATGTTAAAGTCAAACAGACCACTTTCGTGAGAAATTTCAGGTGGTTCCTGAGGACAACTTTGTCGTGGAAGAACTGCGTATATGGGGAGTACTGCTTGCTTAGCCGCGTGGCAGAAGTGATGGCTACGAGGAAGGCTGTCTTCCAAGTGAGGTATTTGAGCGAGGTGAACATTAGAGGCTCAAATGGTGGTTTCATTAGTTCAGATAGGATGACACTGAGGTCCCAAGCCGGCGTAGGCAGTCAGACAGGCGGTTTGGTGTTCACGAGTCCTCTCATGCATCTGGATACGACTGAATGCACCAAGATGGGTTTCCTGTCGACTGCGTCATGGGATGTAGCAATAGCCAATATGTGGAAGCATACTGAAGTGGTCTGAAGGCCTGAGTGGGACAGGTGAAGAAGGTAGGATAGTAGCTGGCCCACAGAGCACTGGACAGGATCGTAGCCATTCAAGGTTGCCCAGTGCACAAAACGAGCTCACCTACGTTGGTAAGATCGTTGAGATGAGGGTCTATGAGACGTCGCGAGGACAGTAAGGACATCCTATGGCAGTGAGGAAATTAGCATCTGGTGCCCTGAAGTCGCCATGCTATGAGGGATAGGCTCTGAAGGTTCAGATGGAGCAGCCGGTTGAGTAGGTTGGGCTGAGTCCCTAGTGACATGGGGGGCTCCTTCAAGTGTACCAGTAGATGGGGACCAGAGCTATCAAGGCCAGCATGGCGCTATCAATATGACTGAGGTTTTGTCTTGCTTGATCTTGAGCAGGACCCACATGATGAGCGGGAATAAAAGAAATTCATAAAGGCAGCCTTGGGTCCGGTCCAAAGTAAAGGCACTGGCCACCCATCGCCACGATAACGGCCAAATGGAGCAGAAAATCTGACATTTAACATTGTTTACAGAGGCAAAAAGGCCCATATCTGGCTCTCCCCAAACAGCAAATATGTTCTGGAGGTTTGCAGGATTGAGGGACCATTCATGCAGTTTCAGAAAGGTAGGCTGCGCGTAAGGTAATGTCTATGGAGAGGGAAAATGTCCAGAGTCTCATGGCCTCACGACAGAGCCGAAGTGAGCCTGTACCACCCCTGCTTGTTGATGTAGAACATGAAGACTTGGTTGTCTGTGTACACTAGAACAGTCTTGAGACGCACCCAGTCAGTGAAGACCATGAGAGCACAGTAAACTGCTCAAAGCTCTAGCACATTAATATATAGGATTTTCTCCTGAGGGGACCACATGCCCTGCATGGAAAGGTGGTGCAGATGAGCTCTCAAGCCGTACGTGTAAACATCAGTAGTCATGATGATGTGGTGAGGCGGTGTCTGGTGAGAGTACCAGAAGAAAGGAATACACAGTTGAGGGGGAGATGGAACTTGTAGATCTGGAACTGCAGGAATAGCCATGCTATTCATCTAGCTGAAATGACCATAGCTGCGGAAAAGGTTACGGAATCATAAATAGAAACATAGAAAAATGGCGGCAGAAAAAGGCCAACCCAAAAAGAAATATTGTCTGGAATTGACCACCAATGAAGGCTGTTGAGGAGGACTGCTCACTGTGGTTCTTTGAGAGAAATCCTGGAACATAGAGATTGGGTGCGCAGGCACCAGTTGAGTCTTAGGTGCCATCGCAAGGGGTGCTTGGGCAGTCATGCAAGGGGTACTACATGCATGGAGGTGGCCATACGCCCTAGTAAACGCAGGAATATTATCGCTCAAAAGATATAAATGCCCTTCAATGCTTGATTAACTTTTCTCTATGACTTGTTCATGTAATAAGTGGCTAGGTCTCAGACTTCCCGACACTTAAGGCTAACTGCTAATAACTGTGGTTAGCAGGGCCGTGCCATCTAGCATCAATGACCTGCCGGTAATCAAAACATGAACAAGGTATATAAAAAAACCAATATGTGCAAGATATCACCAAAAATAAATAAAATTCTACCAAAACTTCTTGTCCTGTAAGGGTGTATCTTTACACGATCCGATGGGTGAAGACTTATCTTGAATAGTTAAAAGATTTTCCAATGCGTGTAAAATATCACCAAAAAATAAATATATATCTATCAAGACTGATTGCCATGTAAAGGTGAATCAACACGCATTCCAATAAGTAAAAGACTTATCTTGAGTGATTAAAGGATTGCCCGACACTGTTCTGTGTAGCGCTCCAACGCGTTTCTCCGTAATAGGATTCTTCAGGGGGGTTTCCTTTATAAATATCACAACTCCAACATCCCCATGGGAATAAAGTTAAACTTGAGAGAAAAGCTCCTACCTCCCATGGCACTCAGCAGATGTTGACAGACTCAAAATGATTCAAAATGATGCAAGCAACATCACTATTGAAACGTGGGCAGCAGTATTGAGAATCATTTTGAGTCTGTCAACATCTGCTGAGTGCCATGGGAGGTAGGAGCTTTTCTCTCAAGTTTAACTTTATTCCCATGGGGATGTTGGAGTTGTGATATTTATAAAGGAAACCCCCCTGAAGAATCCTATTACGGAGAAACGCGTTGGAGCGCTACACAGAACAGTGTCGGGCAATCCTTTAATCACTCAAGATAAGTCTTTTACTTATTGGAATGCGTGTTGATTCACCTTTACATGGCAATCAGTCTTGATAGATATATATTTATTTTTTGGTGATATTTTACACGCATTGGAAAATCTTTTAACTATTCAAGATAAGTCTTCACCCATCGGATCGTGTAAAGATACACCCTTACAGGACAAGAAGTTTTGGTAGAATTTTATTTATTTTTGGTGATATCTTGCACATATTGGTTTTTTTATATACCTTGTTCATGTTTTGATTACCGGCAGGTCATTGATGCTAGATGGCACGGCCCTGCTAACCACAGTTATTAGCAGTTAGCCTTAAGTGTCAGGAAGTCTGAGACCTAGCCACTTATTACATGAACAAGTCATAGAGAAAAGTTAATCAAGCATTGAAGGGCATTTATATCTTTTGAGCGATAATATTTATGAGTTGACATACGCTCTGTAAATTTACCCAAATACTACGTCTAGTAAACGCAGGAGCAGGTTGATGAGTTACATCCGATAAGTTGCTGCTGAGGAATTCCAAGGCCTGGGCCCTCTGCATAGGGAGGAAGGTATTGCCTTGCAGAGTGTCCAGGTGCACTCTGATGAAGCTGAGGTGTTGCTGGCGAATGGGGCTCAGACTTTTCTGTATTTAAGAGGAAATGGAGGGTCTGTAGAGTGACAGCAATGGCCTGGGAAGCACTGGAAACCAGACAGTCATCGAGATAGGAGTAAACGCAGTGGCCTTGAAGTCAGAGATGAGCCGCCACCATAGCCAGGCACTTGGTGAATATGCAGGGGGCACACGAGAGCCTGAACGGAAGGATCTTCTTCAGATAGTGGAGATCGAGGATTGTGATGCAAAGGAACTTTCAGTGATGAAGATGGATAGGAATATGGGTATAGGCATCCTTTAAGTCCAGAGAGGCAAGCCAATTCTGATGACTGAGTAGGAGAAGGATGGTGCTTAACGAGTGCATCTTGAACTTTTTCTGCTTGCTGAAAATTTGAGTTGACGGAGGTCCAGGATTGGCTGAAGGCCCCCAGATTTTTTGAGGATCAGAAAAAAAACAGGAGTAGAAAGTCTGAGCCCTTTTGGGGAGCACAATGAGTTTGATGGCATCGTTGAAGAGGAGATGAGTTATCTCCTGCGCCAGTAGGGGCACATGGAGCCCCAGGAAGTGGTTGGATGCAGGCAGTAGGATGTTGAAAAGGAGTTTGTACCCCAACTATATGATGGAGAGAACCCAGCATTCTCTCCATCATATAGTCCGTTGTGATGGGTGGCCATGCCTCTGTGAAGTGGTGAATGTGCCCCCTCACTGGCAGGTAGTCAAAAGATGAAGGAGGGTTTGGGTAGGGTGGTTTGAGGGAGCAGGTGGAGTTTTCATTCTCAGGGGCAACCATATTAAGGATATGCCTGGGTATGTGGAGGAAGTTGCCATGGATAGGGCTGGTAGCGACACCGTGGACAGAATTGCTGGAAGCACTGATAGTGTAAGGAAGTCAGGAAGGTGGCATTGCAAAGCAGCGGGTGGAGGAGGATGTCTGCCAGCTGAGCAGAGAGATTTTGGACAGTGGAAGAGTGGTTCTTGACCACCGAGATTGCTTCCTGAACTTTGGACCCAAAAAGGCTGTTGCACTGAGAAGAGGCATCTGCCAGGTGGTCATGCAGGTCCTCCCAAAGTCTGGAAACTTGAAACCATGCTATTCATCTGGCTGAAATGGCCATAGCTGCGGAAAAGGCTATAGAATCATAAACAGAAACATGATGGTAGAAAAAGATCACATGGCCTACCTAGTCTGCCCTTCCATATCAACTACAATAGTCCTCCTTTTTACCTTTAGAGATCCTCTGTGATTGTCCCATGTAATTTTAAATTCAGATATTGTCCTCATCTCTACCACCTCCACTAGAAGATTATTCCATGCATCTACCACTTTTTCCATAAAGAAATATTTACACATGTTACTCCTGAGTCTATCCTGTTTCACCCTCATCCTATGTCCCCTCATAGCAGGGCTTGCTTTCAATTGAAAGAGACTCTCCTTCTATGCATTTATGCGATGGAGGTATTTAAACATCTATATCATATCTCCCCCATCCCGCCTTTCTTCTAAAGTATAAATATTAAAATTAAGTCTGTCCTCATATGCTTTACAACGAAGACCACTAACCATTTTAGTAGCCAACCTCTGCACCGACTCCAAACTGTTTATATCGTTTTAAAGATGTGGTCTTCAGAATTGCACAAAATACTCCAAATAAGTTTGCACCAAAGACTTATACTATCACCTCCTTTTTTCTGCTGGCTATTCCTCTCTCTATGCACCCTAGCATCCTTCTGACTTTCACCATCGCCTTTTCTACCTGTTTAGCTGCTTCAAGATCGTCAGAGATAATCACACCCAGGTACTGCTCTTCTTTTGTGGACAAAAGTACTTCAACCCCTACATTATACCGCTCCCTTGGATTTTTGCAGCCCAAATGCATGACGCTGCATTTTTTAGCATTACATCTCAGTTGCCAAATTCTAGACCATTCTTCAAACTTAGTAAGATCCCTCCTCATGTTATCTACTCCCTCCTGGGTGTCTACTCTATTGCAGATTTTGGTATCATCCGCAAACTGGCAAACCTTACCAGACAGCCCTTCCGTAATATCACCAACAAAGATTTTAAAAGAATTGGACCAAGGACAGATCCCTGCGGCACACCATTGGTAACCTCCTTCTCCTCAGAGTGAGCTCCATTTACCTGTTTGCTTTGCCGCCTCCCACTCAACCAATTTCTAAACCAATCAGTAACTTTAGGGTCCATCCCTAGGGTGCTCAGTTTGCTTATAAGTCGCCTGTGCGGAACGGTGTCAAAGGCTTTACTGAAGTCTAAGTACACCACATGTTGGGCTCTCCCTTGGTCTAATTTTCTTGTCACCCAGTCAAAGAAACCTTTCAGATTTGTCTGGCAAGACCTGCCTCTGGTAAACCCTTGCTGCCTCGGATCCTGCAATCCATTGGACTCAAGAAACCTCACTATTTCCTCTTTTAGCACTATTTCAAATAATTTACTCACCATAGACCAACTGACCTGTAGTTTTCAACCTCATCCTTACTTCCACTTATGTTTAAAGGGGACCATTTGTGCAGTTCTCTGGGACCACCCCCGACTCCAAAGAAGCACTGAAAAGGTCAGTTGCTAGAATGTCCCCAAGTTCCTTCAGTATTCTCAGATGTATCCCATCCGGTCCCATCGTTTTATCTACTTTTAGTTTAGCTAGTTCCACAGTCCTCTGACCACTGGTAAACAAAATCTAAAAACGTTTCTGTCACAGAAATGAAAATTGCTGATTCTAGTACTGTTTTTGGTTACGAACTCGGATATGTACTTAGAAATTCTCCATCACGTAACATTTTTGAGCGACATGTAGTTTAAATTTAGACTATGTTGCTCTTATTTACATTAGATGTATATAGATGTATATTGTAACGTAATGTCTCCTAAAAGGTAGTTGTATATGATTTTCTGCTGTATTGCGCCTCAAGAACATCCCTCTTAAGGGTTCAACAATAGTCTGCAAGCATATTGGAGCTCCACTTGCCCTGGTACCTATTTTCCATTACCGAAACGTCCTGATGAAACCTTTCCCCATGTTCATCACTGACTGCTCCTAGATTTGCAGGAAAAAAATCCAGGTGTGAATGCAAAAAGTGCATTTTCAAAGACATGTTACATCCCAGTTTCTGGTAAGATTTCAGAAGAGTATCCACTGATTCTGCGTAGTTGTCTGCCTTGTTATTTCCCAAGAAGTCGCGGCAAACAGTGTTAAAGGACTCCCATGCAGCTCTTTCAGTTTTATTCAACTGACCGTCAAAGTTTTCATCTTTCATCAGTTTTCTAATATCAGGTCCTACAAAGATCCCTTCTTTGATCTTCGCCTCACTGATTCATGTAAATGTCTTTCTTAGATATGCAAATCCAAGTCCACTTCTATCCATTGCTTTTACAAAGTTCTTCATAAGACCCAACTTTATATGGAGTGGAGGTAAATATACTTTATTCGGCTCCACAAGTGGGTCATGTGCAACATTTTTCTGGTCTTAGACTAGTGATGTTCTCTTTGGCCACTGTTTCCAGATGTAATGATTTTTCCTGTCCCTGCTGTCCCACTCACACAGAAAGCAACAATACTTTGTCCAACTAAGCTGTTGTCCAAGCAAGAGGGCAATTACTTTTGAATCGCCACAAATATTCCACTTGTGTTCCTCATACTTGATATTTGTTAGCAGGAGATGCATATTGCTGTAAGTTTCTTTCATATTGGCGGCATGAGCTACTGGAACTGATGGTAAAATATTTCCGTTGTGGATAAGCACAGCTTTTAGGCTATATTTAGAAGAATCAATAAATAGTCGCCAATCCTCTGTTCTATAATCCGGACAAAGTGTTTCCATCAGGGATTTAACGTCACAACAAAAAGCAACTCCATCTTCAAAGGCAAAGTAATCCACAAACTCGGTATGCCTATCTCTAAAAGTGCACACTTTGGTTTCTTTCTGAAGAAGATTCCAACCTTTCAATCGTGACCCTAACAGTTCTGCTTGCCGCTTTGAAAGATTCAAATCTCTGACGAGATCATTCAAATCGCCTTGGTCCAGTAAATGTGGTTCAGAAGAGGAACCGGATGCCTCAAAGCTTGGATCCTGCATTACAGCATCGCCATCATCGTCAACATCATCAGCATTCATTGGTTCTTCTTCATCCTCAATCACTAAGATTTTCTGGAGGTTTTGGCACCGGCAATTCTTAACAGTGAGGCTCAGGCCTCATGGCAGATGGTAAATTTGGGTAATTTACAGTGAGTTTTGATTTTGAAGTAATGCCTGCAATGTTTGTAAGGCAAAAGTAGCAATCTGTCAAGTGATCTCTTGGTTCCCTCCAGATCATTGGAACAGCAAAATTCATGTGTCGAACACCCTTTACCCAACTTGTTAGGAGTCTGACACAGGTAATACAGCAGACGTAAGGCACCCAATTTTTGTCCTGGTCACCGACTTGACATTCAAAGTACAGCTTATAACATGTCTTAACAAGCGGAGTAAAACGTCTTCTCTGCTTCTTAAAAGTAACCTCACCGCAAATGTAGCAAAATGAATCCGGACGATTAACATACTTTTGAGGCATTGTTAAACTACAAGCGATAACCGTAATATTTATTAACCAACTGCTGTTTATGAAATAGATTAACGCAAACTCACATCCATTCAGATTTTTTCAAACAATACAAACCACAATCGCTGTCTGCGACAGAAAGCATACCAATACATGACTTAGCGTTTTCTGCTTGTATCAGCCGGACCAGTAGGGCAAGGGGCCCGGTTAATTAATTATATTATAACTACATGTCTCAGCATTTTTGGTTGTGGCTGACAACATACAATAATAATTATGATGGAATTTTTCGTATTCAACCTTTGTTTACTGAAACAAAACTGTAACGGCTAATTTACAGTAATGTACACACTTTACTAGATGATATCTCCTGAAGTATGGGTGATAGAAAAATTCTGATACCGTATTTGTAAACAAAGGGAAAAATTACATATGAAACAGGTCAGAGAGGGTCTGTGACAAAAACTGTGTTGACCAGTGAAATCGTTAGAGCTCCCCGTCACTTCTGTTCCTGTTTGTGGCTGTTTTCTGAGGTCCTGCTCCTGGCCCTTCATCTGTGAACACAGAACAGAAATATTTTTTAAGCAAGTCCGCTTTATCCTTGTCAGCTTCTACATATTCCTCCCCTTCACCCATGAGTCTGACAATACCACTTTTGCCCTTCCTCCTCTAACATATCTGAAAAATATCTTATTCCTTCCCCTCCCTATTTTAATGCATTAGTTATTTCTTCTTTTATTATCTTTGCTTTCCTGACTACTTTGCTAGCTTCTCTAAGTTTTTCCCAATATAGATGCTTGTCTTCCTTTCTCTGTGATCTCTTGTATTTTATGAAGGCCACCCTCTTTTTCTTCACCTTTTCAGCTATTTCTTTTGAGAACCATAGCAGCCTCCTTTTTCTTTTACATGTATTTACCTTTCTAATAAAAAGGCTTGTTGCCCTTAAAATATCCCCTTTCAGTTTTGCCCACTGTTTTTCTACATTCCCCAGCTGTTCCCATCCCGCTAACACAGGGGTAGCAAACTCTAGTCCGGATGCACCACAATCCAACCTGATTTTCAGGATATTCCATGAATATTCATGAGGTATATTTGCATCCACTGCCTCCCGTTGTATGCAAATATATTTCATGAATATTCATTAGGGACATCCTGAAAACCAGGCTGGACTGTGGTACACTAGGACTGGAGTTGGCAACCCTTGCACTAACTCCTCCTTGGGGTATTGTCCTATCTTGGCAAAGTTAGTTTTCCTAAAGTCCAAGAGCTTCACTTTTGAATGGATTATATCAGCCCTAATTCTAATCCTGAACCACACCTTTTGGTGATCACTGGTGATATGGATAAATGTCATAAGTGGCACAGATGATATGATAGAGGGGCTCATGTAAATCCACAGCCAGCTATGCTGAGTCCGTCAAGGTGGCATCATCCAACTGAAGATGATCATGATTATAATGCAGCCTATGGAGCTGATGGGCTAGAATGTCTATAGCAAGAGTGTTGCTCTGATAAGACTTGCACCTCACGGCATCTAGGGTTTGCTGCTCCTTTCCAGGAGGCATCCGAGACAACGGTTTAATGCTCTTGGACTTTTTAAAGATGGCCTCTGAGACAACTGATTGGTGAAGCAGCTGAGGATGATGGGAAACCAGGCACCAGTTGGACTTTGTACTTGAGGTCAATGCGATGGGACACAATACTGCCCAAAGATGGGGTCTTCCAGATGGAGGACTGAAGATCTTGGAGGATCTGTGGGACCAGGAGCACAGGGATTTCTTTAGGGCACTGAAAGCTTTTAATATGAAGCGAAAATCTCATTTGTTTGTGGGAGTCTGTAAGTTACTGAGGACAAGAGTCCAGAAGATTTTCTGAAGGAACTTCGGGTAGGAAAGGTCACCGTGCGGTTCCTCCTGGAAGTCCTCGTCAAGGGAGGCCAAGGTAGGGTCCTCCATGCAGAGCTCACAGGGCTCCCAAGGGTAAGTCCAGAGCAAGCAAACATTGTCATCAAAGGGTGGTGGTGTGCGCCAGTTAATGAGGGGAGCCCGGGAGCCCTTGGATGGGGTGCAGATCGAGGTTCTGAGGGGATGCTTACAGTATAACAGAACTGTCCTAAAGGAATTTCTTCAGGAATGAGAAAAGGGAGGCATGAGAGTTGTGGGAGGCTTCTGGAGGAGGGGGAGGATTGTCAGGCAAGGGGGAGGGAGTTTGTTTTTGGCATGGTGCTTACCTAATGACTGAGAAGATGGGAGGAGCTAGTGTTTATACATGCCCTTAACCTTTTGCCACCACGGTGGCATTTCCCCATGGAAGGTTAGAGGAGGAAGTCGTGGGGATTGGTGTCAGCTCTGGTGGTGGGGAGATGCCACCCGATGGCAGGAGTAGACAAGGGGGACCCCGGACTCCACAGTCATAACCAAGGATGTCAGAGCCACCTTTGTGGCCACCTTTTGAAAAACCCCTCGAGCCTGTGTTTTGCCCAATGGGTGAAGAATGAAGGAGGAGTCCCACATGTAAGATGGCCCTGCAGAGGCGATAACCACCGAGCAAGGCCTATCTCAAGCTCCAAACCAGGAAGAAAGTGCTCCAGCTGTTCATGGTGGTTTTCCCCTATTTTACTTTCTCGATGTCTGAAATATATATTTTCTTTTCTTATCTTGCTAGACTGCCTCTAGGCTGCGCTGCTGTGGAGAAGAGCCATCAAGTACAGCTACAGCTGATTGACTGAAATAAAATCAGACTTAGGGCTCGATGCAGAAATCCTACGCTAGCACCCAGCACTAAAACTCTAGCATAGGGTTTTCTAACCCAAGTTTAGCACAGATGTTTGGCTCAGCGATACTTTAGGCAAACTGCATGCAAATGAGCTGTGCGCAAAGCTTTTGTGCTAAATAGGGAGAGCAAGCCAGGTACATGTGCCTGCATTAGCAGTTCCTATATTTTGCACTCCAAAAAATAAATTGGCATTTATGGGCATGTGCTGGAAATGTTATACAGTGCATAACAGCAATATTATTCTGCTCTGAAAAAATATCAGTATTCATTAACACCAATATTACAGATTTTAATGATAGTTCACAGATTACTAATTGTAGGTCTGCAATCTCATCAGCATTACAACACATGTGCATAACATTAGTCCAGCACACTTCCCCCGTTTTTTATTTTCAGCACTATTCAACAAAGCCAGAAAAAAAGTTGCAGGTGCTGTGCCCTCAAGAAACAGGCATAAACTCCTCACCAGTAAATGCTACAAACCTATGACCTAACCCTTAGGGGTATGTTTACTAAAGAGCATTGGCTGCTAATGTGGGAAAAACCGCACTGCAGAAACAGCTAACACGAGCCAAATGCAGCTACCGCAGTCAATTTTTTGCAATAGCTGTATAACATGCATTAGTAGCAAACGTGGGTGGGGTGAGGTGGAGAGTGGGCGTGCCTGTACTGTGTGGTAGTTGTACTTTTTGTAGACATAAGAACATAACATAAGATATGCCATACTGGGTCAGACCAAGGTCCATCGAGCCCAGTATCCTCTTTCCAACAGTGGCCAATCTAGGTCATACATACCTAGCAGTTTCCCCAAAAGACACAGGTTTCACAATGCTTGTATTGGGTCAAGCAGTGATATCCTGGGTCACTTTTGGTTTATGGAACTTTCCTCCAGGAACTTGTCCAAACCTTTTTTAAACCCAGCTACACTAACAGCTTTTACTACATCCTCCGGTAAAAAATTCCAGAGTCTGATTACACGTTGAGTGAAAAAATATTTTCTCTTCTTAGTCTTAAATAGTTTACCCTGTAGCTTCATTGCATGTCCCTTAGTCTTCCTATATTCTGATAACGTAAACAATCGATCTACGTTTACGTTTCCACTCCGTTCATTAATTTATAGACTTCTATCATATCTCCCCTCAGCTGTCTCTTTTCCAGGTTAAAGAGCCCTAACCTTTTTAGCCTTTCTTCATAGGTGTATCCTTCCATCTCCTTTACCATTTTGGTGGCTCTTCTCTGAACCTTTTCTAATAACGCTATATCCTTTTTAAGATACGGTAACCAAAATTGCACACAATATTCAAGGTCCGGTCGCACCATGGAACGATACAGAGGCATTATAATATCCTTTGTTTTATTTTCCATTCCTTTCCTTATGATACCTAGCATTATATTTGCTCTCTTGGCCGCCGCTGCACACTGGGCTGAGGGTTTTAACATGTTATCCACAATGACGCCTAAATCTTTTTCCTGGGTGGTAGTTCCTAATGTGGAACCTTGCATCGTGTAACCATAGTTTGGGTTGTTCTTCCCTAGGTGCATAACTTTGCACTTATCCACATTAAATTTCATCTGCCATTTTGATGCCCAGTCTTCCAATTTATCAAGATCCTCTTGCAAATTTCCACAATCCTCATGGGTTTTAACAACTTTAAATAGTTTTGTGTCATCTGCAAATTTGATGACCTCACTCGTTATTCCCTTTTCCAGGTCATTTATGAATATGTCAAAAAGCAGCGGACCCAGCACAGATCCCTGGGGTACACCACTATTCACCTTTCTCCATTGGGAAAACTGGCCATTTAACCCTACCCTCTGCTTTCATTCTTTTAACCAGTTCCTGATCCACAATAGTACACTGCCTCCTATCCCATGACTCTAGTTTTGCCAAAAGTCTCTGATGAGGGACTTTGTCAAAGGCTTTCTGAAAGTCCAAATACACTATATCAACTGACTCACTTTTGTCTACCTGTTTGTTCACACCTTCAAAAAAACATAACAGATTAGTAAGACAAGATCTTCCTTGTCTAAAGCCATGTTGGCTGTCTCCCATTAGGTCATGACTATCTACATGCTGAGTAATTTTGTTCTTTATGATGGTTTCTACCATTATTCCAAGTACTGACATCAGGCTCACCGGTCTGTAGTTTCCTGGATTACCCCAGGAACCCTTTTTAAAAATTGGCGTTACATTAGCGATCCACTGTACATGCAGCTAACGCCACCTCTATGGTGGCGTTATCTGCATCAGTGATGCTGCCATGTCTCGATCCCTGTGTTTTCACCGCATTATCTGCTGGTGAAATGCTGGGCACACCTCCAAAAGATAAAGCATGACTTTTGCAGTTACCACAACTACTTTTTGCACTAACACCCGGTGTTAAATGCAGAAATCTAATGATCTTTATAGACATACCCCTTAATGTTTCCTCAGACTTGGCATTAAAATCCAAGCATTGAACTCAGCCTTCTGCTCTTCTGTGCACTTCTCTGCATAGATAATTGCTTCATTACCATAGATTTAAATTGATTTGAACGCACTTTGTACAGGCCTCTGCACATTGGCTTAGGTCGGGTTAAATTCCTTCCTACATTCTGCATCCACACTAGCGCAGGAATTTATGCATGAACACAGCGTACTGGCAGCGTACTTTGCTGCATCAAGCCCTTATTAAACAAAATCTTAAGCAATTAAATGTGTCTTTGTTTTGTTGCACTGTCAGGTAACAAGATGCTTATTCTAACCTTAAAAGGACTTGATGCAGCAAACTGTGCTATGCTCTAGCGCAGAGTTTTAGTTGAGATTTTCTCATGCTAGTCTTGCTCCTGGAAGGGAGGAATAGCCATGATTAGCGCACTGGCTTAGTAACCAAAGAACAGAGCTCGATTGCCACTAGAACTCCTTGTGGCCTTGGACAAGTCACTTGACCCTCCATTACCTTGGAAGAAAAGCCTGGCAATCTATTTCCAGTCACGCTGAGAAGAAAACCCAGGAGTTTCTTGGTCGCCAAGAGTTAGCATTGACTCGTAGACACACATTGCACTGCATTTTTGCAGTATTGTTCCCAATGCAGAAAGTAAGCTAGCACAGGAAAATCCCAAGCAAAAACACTGCACTAAAGCATAGCACAGTGGGCATGATAATTGCATGCAAACGACAGAATAACCAATTGCTTCTGATGTAAAAACCCACAGTGAAATTTAATGTATTTTTTTACTCTTTATCTTAATGCTGGATTTTTATGCCAACGCTAGACATTTATAAAATTGCAGCAGGAAAGAAAAGGTGAAATTAGACTTACCTGCTAATTGTTGTTCCTTGCGGAACTCTAGTCTAGTCCCGGACATCTGGGGTATAAGCACCTCCTCCAGCAGCCTTGGAGACTGAGCCTGTCACTCTCTTTGGTGACACCAGTATAAGTAGATGTGGGACCGCCTCCTTGCTCCAGTAACCTATTGACAAAGCAGACTCACCAGAGGAATAAGTAAACGGATACAACATTTTGAAAAGTTAACAGCAGCAAATACATTTACAGAATAATCAATTTCGGTCATGCACCACCCAAGGCTCATGTCAGCATGCGCTTAGCCTTGTGTGGCCCCCTGTCCAGGACCTCCCGAGAGGTACCGTAACCACTGCCCCGTACATACGTATCCCCCCCCTCAGGATCGCCGGCCATACAGGCGCTACTGCAGCCCAGAGCTACCTACCGTTAAAATTCTTCAGGCCACGGACCCAAATTAACAGAAGGGAGGGACACGGGACTAGACTAGAGTTCCGCAAGGAACAACAATTAGCAGGTAAGTCTAATTTCACCTTCCTTGTCGTCCCTCTAGTCTAGTCCCGGACATCTGGGGATGTAACAGAGCAGTAACATTTCAACGGGAGGGACCCGCTAGACCAGCCTGAAGAACCGCTGATCCAAAACGAGCATCCCTGTCTGAGTGTAAATCGATCCTGTAATGCTTGACAAATGAATGTAACGATGACCAAGTCGCCGCCCTACAAATTTCTGCCGCAGGCACCAAATTGTACTCCGCCCAGGAAGCCGCTTGCGCCCTAGTCGAATGGGCTCTCAACCCAGTCGGCACGGTCCTGCCTTTAAGAATATACACTGACGAAATGGCCTCCTTAATCCATCTAGCAATCGAAGCCTTGGACGCAGGCTCTCCCTGCCTTGGACCTCCAAATAGAACAAACAATCTATCCGTTTTACGGAAAACCGCCGTTCTCTGCAAATAGATCCTTAAAACTCGACTCACATCCAACCGATGCAACTTCTTTCCCATCACGGTCTGCCACTTCTTTCTCAAAAGTCGGCAAAGAAATGGTTTGATTCACATGAAAAACTAACACCACCTTTGGCAAAAAGGAGGGCACTGTGTGCAATACCACCTTTTTGTCATAGAAGATCAAAAACGGCTCTCTACAGGACAACGCTTGTAACTCCGAAACCCTGCGTGCAGAAGAAATGGCCACTAAGAACACTGTCTTCAACGTGAGATCTTTTAAAGTCGACTTAGACAAAGGCTCAAACAGCCTACGCACCAACGCCTCCAACACCAAGTTGAGATCCCAAGTCGGTACCTAAACCCGGTAGGGCGGACGCAGCAGGGAAGCCGCCCTCAAAAAACGCTTTACGTCTGGGTTAGCAGCGAGCGCTACACCTTACACCTTTCCCCGATAACAAGAAAGGGCTGCCAACTGAACCTTCAAGGACGCGGCCGCTAACCCCTTGTCAAAACCATCCTGCAAAAAATCAAGAATCTGCGGAATAGAGGCTCTCAGCGCCACCACCCGCCGCAGTTCGCACCAAGACTCAAAAAGTCGTCATACCCGAATATAAGCCAATAAAGTAGAGCGACGCCTAGACCTCAGCAAAGTGGCAATCACCGCCGCCGAATAACCCCTGGCCGTCAACCGTGCCCTTTCAATAGCCAAGCCGTAAGAGAGAACCGATCCACCTGAGGCATTAATAAGGGACCTTGTCCCAACAGATCCTCCCTGCACAGCAGCTGCCATGGTGCCTCCACCAGAGGTCGCAAAAGATCGGCATACCACGGTCTTCTCGGCCAATCCGGCGCTACAAGAATCACGAGTCCTTTGTGCTTCTCTATCCTCTGAACTAACCGACCTATCAAGGCCCAAGGAGGGAACATGTAGAGGAGCTGCTCCGTCGGCCACCTCTGCAAAAGTGCATCTAAGCCCTCGGACATTCTCTCTCGCCGTCTGCTGAAAAAACGCTCCACCTTCGCCGAAGCAAAGGTTGCCATGAGATCCATCACAGGGAGACCCCAGTGCTCCACGATCAGCTCGAAGACCTCCTGATTGAGGACCCACTCCACCGGGTCCACTGCATTCCGACTCAAATAATCGGCGGTCACGTTGTCCACCCCGGCTACATGCCCCGCCGTTAATGCTTCAAGATGTCTTTCGGCCCACGTGAGAAGCTCCTCCGCCTCTGCCTCCAGTGCTGCACTGCTGGTGCCCCCTTGCCGATTGACATATGCTACTGCTGTAGCGTTGTCCGACAGGACTCGAATCGCACCACCCTGCAGCTGGGGCTGGAAGGCCCTTAACGCCAGATAAACTGCTCGGAGCTCCAACCTGTTGATTGACCATTGCCTTTCCCGATCCGACCACTGACCTTGGGCAAACTGCCACTCGAAGTGCGCCCCCCAGCCATAAAGACTGGTATCTGTCGTCAGGGGCTTCCAGTCCGGCGACTCTAACGGCATCCCCTTCTCTAGATTCCTGGGATTCAGCCACCATTGAAGAGAGAGCTTCACCGGCCCCGGACAAGTCAACCGTCGAGATAATGGATCAGACTGATTGGACCACCGCCGGAGCAGTGCCGCCTGCAATGGCCGCATGTGCGCCCTGGCCCAAGGTCCAATGTGGCCGCCATGGTTCCCAAAAGCTGTAGATAATGCCACGCCGAAGGTGCCTTTCTCCGCAGGAACTCTCGAATGAGCCGGCGCAGACCCTGGGCTCTGGCTAGTGGAAGAAACACCCTGCCTGTCTTCGTGTCGAAGCGAGCTCCTAGATACTCCAGCTCCTGGGTCAGAGTCAACTTGCTTTTTACCACGTTGACCACCCACCCTAAGCTTTGTAGAAAGAGTACTACACGCCAAGTGGCCTCTTCGCTCTCGCCCTGCGACTTCGCTCGAATTAACCAATCGTCGAGGTACGGGTGAACCAACACCCCTTCCCTGCGCAATGCCGCCACTACCACCACCATCACCTTGGTAAAAATCTGCGGAGCCGTCGCTAAGCCGAACGGTAATGTCTGGAACTGAAAATGCCCCATCGGAACCGCAAACCGCAGGTACTGCTGGTGCTCCAAGTGAATGGGAATGTGCAGATACGCTTCTGAGAGGTCCAGAGAGGTGAGAAACTCTCCCTGCCGCACGGCTACAATGACTGACCACAGAGTCTCCATGCGAAAATGAGAAACCCGGAGGCACCTGTTGACTCCCTTGAGGTCTAGAATTCGCTGCCAAGAACCTTCTTTTTTGGGCACCACAAAATATATCGAGAACCGACCGCAGCCGTACTGGGCGGGAGGAACCGGCACCACCGCTTTAAAATCTTGTAACCTTTGTAAAGTCTCCCGCACCGCCCGACGCTTGGGCTCCGTTCTGCAAGGAGACTGGACAAAGGACTCCGGAATGGGTCGACGAAGCTCTAGGGCGTACCCCTCCCTTATTACCTCCAGAACCCATCGATCCGATGTTATTTGGACCCAGGCAGGATAAAAATGCCGTAGCCGCCCTCCTACGGCCACTACCTCTGCCCGGGTCCCCCTCGTTTCATTGTGGCTTTTTGAGGGCCGAGGACGAGGAGGCTCCAAAACCTCTCCCCGCTCCCTGAAACCTTCGAAAATTCTGGGACCGATACTGAAAAAGTCCTCTCTGAAACTGACCGAACCATGGTGCTCGAAATCTGCAAAACTCTCTCTGCTGACTCCTGGAAGGCGCAAGCGGTCAATTAGGCTTCTGCTTATCTTCCGTCAGCCTTCCTCCCTTAGACTCCCCGAGGTCTTTCACCAACTTGTCTAAATCCTCTCCAAAAAGAAGTTTGCCCCGAAAGGGAAGCTTTCCTAGCCTAGCCTTTGAGGCTCCGTCCGCCGCCACTACCACAAACGCCACTACCTCCGCGCCACTACCACAAACGCCATACTCTTCGCCAGACCTCGAATAAGGTCATACTGCACATCTGCTAAATAGGCCGCTCCCGACTCCAGCCGGGCCACCTCTTCCGCCATCTCGTCTTCCCGACCCAGCGAAATCCGCTGAGCCCATCGTAGACATCCTCTAGCTACCCAGGCCCCACAAATAGCAGCTTGCAAGGATATGGCGTTGACATCAAACACCTGCTTTAACAGAGTATCTAGCCGACGGTCCTGCGCATCCTTAAGGGCCGCACTGCCTTCCACTGGAATGGTGGTCTTCTTGGTAACCGCCGAAACCACTGCATCCACCTTAGGCGAATTAAAAAGTTCCCTATCTTGTTCTTGCAAGGGATACAGCCGAGCCATCACTATGGAACCCTTTAGTCCAGCCTCCGGCAAGTCCCATTGCTCCTGAATCATTTCCTTAAAAATCCTATGCAGCGGAAACACCTTTTGGGACTGCCGCATTGCCTGAAACAATGGGTCCTCTAAGGACGAATCCGCCAAGCTCTCCGCTACCGGCATACTAAGAGCCTTCAGAGTCTCAGAAATAAGAGCTGCCAGTTCTTCCCGGCGGAAGACCCTAACCACCCTAGCCTGGTCCTCCTGCTCTGCAATCTCGCCTTCTTCCAGCTCCAGATCCACCTCCGAATCCGGACCGTCTGAGACCTCCTCCAAAACCACCGCAGCTAACTTAGCCCTCTTATAAGGGGTGCCTTCCTTGCCCTCGACCAGGGAAGCCCCAGGCCTTTTCAGACTACTCCCCAACTCCGCAGCTCCCTGCTTCCCCCCCTAGGGCTTGCTGCAGTAAGGAGAGAAAATGCTGGGAGAAAATGTGTGACAGGTCCCCCTGCAAGCCCGAAAGGGACGTGGAGGGCTCCGCTGACAAGGGAGGCCCCTGAGAGGGCCCTGACGAAGGACCTGCCGGAGAGAGCGGCTCAGGAGAGCCCGATGCCCCCTCCCTCAATCCCGCTCCATCCGTCTCTATGTCCTTTGACTCCGCTTCCAACGCGCAGCCCTTACAGACCCCCATATCTGAAAGCGATCCCCTTTTGGCTCCACACATGACACACAGGGGCCTGGACGGCATACCAGCAAGCCTTCCCACAGCTGCCTCTGCTATAGCACAAAGAGGCCTGCGTTTTTCTATTGTTATTTATTTTCTTTAGTGTCCGTCTTGAGTTCTAAAACTAGCTATGCAGGCTAAGAAGAGTTTCAGACAGAGCTGTGAGTCTGCTATGGCCCGCCAACAAGCTGCACCAGCCCACACAGCGCTTCCCGCCGAAAAACGCTGCGTGCGTACGGCCTGCGCACCGCTCAAGCCAGCACCAGAGGTTTGCCGCACTTTTCTCCCGCTAGGCCTGCAACATCCCGAGGCCTCTAAAAACTGCTAGTTCTCTGCGAGTCACTCACCGCGCTTCAAGCTGCCTGCCGCCTCTCCGACAGCGCCGTAGACCAACGATCCTCCGGTTCTGCTATCGCCGCCGCGGCAGCTAAATCGACTGACGTCGCGGCGAGCTCTCCCTCAACGCCTCCTCACCCGCTGTACGGGTTTGGGAGACGGAGGCCCCAACAGCTACTCCCACACTCCCCCCTGAATACAGTACCTCCAGGGAGGGGGGAAGAGAGGGGGAGCAAATTTCGAGTGACCGCCAGCCGTCCTCCAGCCGGCACAAAGCCCTGGCTGGGAAATTTAAAGCTGCAGGACCACCTAGTTGCTGCTTTTCTAACTTTGCTTTGTTTTTTCTCTTTGGCTTCTTTTTTTTTTTTAAGACTAAAAAGAAAGACTACAAAAACTCCAAACTGATTCCTCTAGTGAGCTTCCTGTGTCTCACACCTCCTTCAGCTGCCTTGGAGACTGAGCTTACTGGAGCAAGGAGGCGGTCCCACATCTACTTATACTGGTGTCACCAAAGAGAGTGACGGGCTCAGTCTCCAAGGCTGCAGGAGGAGGTGCTTATACCCCAGATGTCCGGGACTAGACTAGAGGGACGACAAGGAAAAGGATCATCTGAGGTGAAGTTTGACACTTGACCCAGGAAGGCCTAAATCCTTGATCCCCACACTCCCACTACTATGACAAACCACAAAACAATTGGTGGCCCAGTGGACCTGTTCCCTCACCCCTGAAACCCCTTAAACCTTTTTTTACCAATTGCCTTGGTGGCCCTAATTTCCCCCTGAATCTTCTAAAAAAATAAGACGTTTTTCATTTGCCCTAATGGCCCCACCCCCTACCTCTGATTTTCTTTCCCGTTTCTTCAAAGAGGAAGGCAAGTTCTTTGAAGTCACTGCCTTTCTCAGATG
The DNA here is from genome assembly GCA_033557465.1 of Ichthyophis bannanicus. Lineage (NCBI taxonomy): Eukaryota > Metazoa > Chordata > Amphibia > Gymnophiona > Ichthyophiidae > Ichthyophis > Ichthyophis bannanicus. Next base: position 576,571,625 of record CM066035.1, read on the forward strand.
TTAGTGTTCTTAATGACTTTCCTTAGGAGCCAGATAGCTGAGTGTTGTATAAAGGTCTACAGTGCCTTGCACTTATTGCCATTCCTAGAGGGTCTCCATGGTAAGCAAGATACTGCTGTAGCTTTTGAATACAAACTCTGCTTGACAGTTCTTAAAAGGGTTTTTTTTTTTCATTATAATTGCTATTGCCATTGTAATTTCTGCTGCACTGCCTAGTGAATTTTAGCTATACTGCAAAAGGTGTACTTTTGTGTTCTTGGGCAAAGCTTTTTTTTTTGCTGTTGTAGCTTTTTTTCTTCTCCTCTAGCTTTCGAGTTAAAAGAGAAAGGCAAGCTCCTTGAAGTCACTGCCCTTCTCAGGCACCCGTAGAATGGGAAATAAGATCTCAGATGTTGAGGTTTTAATGGAAGAGGCTGACTTGGATTTAGTAGCAGTTACAGAGACATGGTTCATGGACAACCATGAAGAGCCACATCCTGCAATACCATCCTCCTTCCAAAAGCCATCACAAAATGCAACAAATCCACTAGAAAGCGTGCCTTTGCTTTGTTTGCCCCCTCATGCTGGAACTCCCTTCCAACAGAAATCCGGACCATAAACAACCTCCCCCAGTTCAGAAAAGCTCTCAAACAGCACCTATTTATACAACACTTTTCTAACTCTGACAGCATCACCTAGACAGTATCACATGACCCTACAGTCTCTCTACCCGATGCCGCCTAACCAATCTCCTACGATAACTCTCCACCTCATCCAACCCCCCCTTTAGGGCCTGTATCATAAACTCAGCTATGATGCAATCCCCTCTTGTATATAATGTATAAAGTTCAATTGTTATCCATGCTTAAATTCCCCTTTTGTATATTATGTATAAAGTTCACCCGTTATCCATGTTTAAATTCCCTGTTTTATGTAAGTTCAATGTATGGTTACTCCACATTGTACCAACTTGTTACTTGTAAACCGCGCTGATGCCGAATAGTGCGGTATAGAAAAACGTTAAATAAATAAATAAACCATGACTGGAATGTAATTATACTGGGCTATATTTTATACAAGAAGGACAGGGTAGGAAGAAGAAGAGAAGTGGTACTACAGGTAAAAAATAATCATATTAAAGCTGCAAAATTACAGTGCTTACAAGGGAAGGCGGTGGCAAGGTGGGTTAAACTAGAAAGAGGGAATGGAGAATCCATTTGAATTAGTGTGACATATAGATCTCCTTCACAGGCTGAGGAAGTGGACAGAAATTTAACTGAAGACATTCGCAGTATTGCCATGGAAGGAGAAGTGCTACTGATAGGCTATTTCAATATGCTGGATGTGATGTCATCTGCTGCTGTGAAGTCATATAGAAGTAAGGAGATCCTGGATTCTCTACAGGGAGAATTAGTCCAGCAACTGGTAACAGAACCCACACATGAAGAGGCCATACTAGACCTGGTCCTTACCAATGGGGAAAGTGTTTCTGATGTTATAATAGGAGATCATCTCACATCCAGTGATCACCAGATGGTATGGTGAATTCAGTATTAGGATGAGGGCTGAGAAAGTCCATTCAAAAGTGAAGGTTCTAGACATAAGGAAAACTACACTAGTGGAAAAAATTGTGGATACACTAGCAATTCATTCCCTTCATGCATAATTGGGGTCTCTTACTTGTTTCCCTCGTCTATTCTAGTTGATGTAAAGTCTATGGTTGAATGTGTTATTATTTACTGAATGAGCAGAGACCTAAAAAGCACAGTTTTACTCTGAAAATTTGTGATTTTGCATGTTATGACTAGAGGTGAGCATAATTTTGCGTATTTCCTGTAATTACACCACTTGTTATTCATGCAGTTTTACCCTGCTATACCATTAATATTTGTGCGTTCCTTTTGAATGATTATCACCAATGTTTGTAAACATGTTGTTGTTATTCTTCAAAAAGTTTTTTTATGCTTTTATAATTTAAAATAAGTAAAATGTAATTAATTATTTAAGATATAGATTTCACTTAATATTTACTACTTACATTTAATATGGTCTTTCTTTTAAGTAAATACTAAAAATTAAAACTACCAAGAGACAAGACTGGTCACCCAAAAGGAGGGCTTCTGCAGTAACATTGAGGATGGAAAGTTACAGCTTTAGAGAAATAGCAAAGAAGCCTGGCAGCAGAGTAACAGCCTCCGGTGTTCAGAAACTGCGCAACCACTTTAAGATACCTGGAACAATTGCAAACAAACAGGGAAAGAAATTGAGATCAAAATCAGGGATATATATATAATGCCTTTGCATTGCTCCATGGTGCGAATGAACCTTCAGTATTGTGTGCAGTTCTTGTTGCCATATCTAAAAATAGATATAGCAGGATTAGAAAAGGTAGTAAAAAGCAACCAAAATGATAAAGGGGATGGAAGGATACACACCCCTTATGAGGAAAGGCTTAGAAGGTTAGGGCTCTTCATCTTGAAAAAGAGACTGCTGAGAGGAGATATGATAGAGGTTAACAAAATAATGAGTGGAGTGGACCGCCAGGTAAACAAAGATTGTTTTTTTACTCCTTCAAAAAATAGAAAAAGACTAGGGGGCATGCAATGAAGCTACAATGTAGCACATTTAAGACTAATCGGAAAAAATATATTTTTACTCAATGTGTAATCAAACTCTAATGGCCTTTGAGTTGTCCTTTCTTCTCCTTGGCCTCAGCATAGGCCCTTGGCTTCCAGGTGAAAGATGACTTCACTGAGAGCGCCTCTGCCACAAGAGCCATTCTCTGGAGTTGCTATAATCCAAATGTCCATTCATCTGCTGGAGACAGATTACTGTCTGGCTTCTCGGTTGCACAAGGCTATAAATAAAGGAGGCCAGGCAGTTTTGCTGTGTTGGTGGGAGAGATATGGCCAAATTGTCTGGACTGGTTTGCCATGGATGAATGGCACTAGTATGAGTGAGTACCACTACCACTGGTACTCACTCATACTATAAGTGCCTTGGGGCAGGGATGTATTGTGCCTGAATACTTATCACCACTATGTAACAGTGCTACAAAAATGGCTTATAATGTATAAATTGCTTATCTGTTGCAAATTTCAGTTTCATCTTACTATGAGTTGCCAAACTGAGGATTCAGTGCATATGGGAGGAATGTGTATTTAGCCTTTTGTTATCTATAGATGTTTTCCCTTATATTTTATATTAGATGTATGTATTGTAAACTTTCTCTCATTTGGTTTGCGGATTGTCATGCTGTGAGGGCTTGAGTGCATCAGTGATGCTGAGGGCTACTATCGGTAGTTTAACTACTTGAAGGGTCTCCCAATATAGACAAGTCTCAGCTGAGGTGCCAGACCAAGACAAACTACCCACCTGAGCAGCAGCAGAATGAGACAGTGTTGGCGGCGGAGGATCACATTTTGTGACAACGGCAACAACACTAAACTTAAACTGCGTGGAAGAAAGACCTGACAATCTACTTCCATATCTTGCCACAAAAACCCAATGGATAGTCACAACAAAACAAATTACACTATAGCGCTGGAAGATGAGACCCCCAGGTTGGAAGGCACTTAACTGACTTTTGGGGAGGAGTTGAAGACTTTTCAGAATAAAGCCAGCATTTATGATGTGGTTGGATCAAAACCCTCGGGTCGTCCGACTGCTGATGTCAGACATGGAACGTATGAAGCATGAACCAAGGGAAGTTGGAGGTGGTCAAGAATGAAATGGAACGTTTAGAACTCGATCTGTTGGGTGTCAGCGAACTGAAATGGACTGGCATCGGGCACTTTGCATCAAATGATCACATGCTGGAAATGACAGACAAATAAGAAATGGTGTTCCATTTATAATTAAGAAGAAACTTGCAAGAACTGTAATGAAATACAATGTGGTCAGTGAACGCTTAATTTCTATTCGTCTACAAGGAATGCCTATCAACACAACTATAACTCAAGTATATGCCCCAACCACAGCTGCAGAAGAGGATGAAATTGATGAGTTCTATGAACAAGTACAAGCTGAAATTGACAGAACCTGCAAACAGGATATCCTGATTGTCATGGGTGACTGGAACACAAAAGCTGGCAACAAAGAAGGCGGCAAAGTGCTTGGAAAATATGGACTTGGCAACAGAAATGAAGCTGGAGAAAGACTGATTGAATTCTGCAAGACCAACGATCTATTCAACTCAAACACCTTCTTCCAGCGACACAAGCGGCAACTGTACACATGGACTTCACCCAATGGATTGTACAAAAAAACAAAATTGACTACATCTATGGAAGTCAACGATGGAAAAGCTCTAAAATATCAACAAAGACATAATTTGGAGCTGACTGTGGTACAGATCACCAACTACTAGTATACAAACTCAAGCTAAAGTTGAAAAAGAGCAAGCCACTCATGAATGTAGCAAAATATGACCTTGAGAATATACCACTGGAATTTAAAGACTGCCTGCAAAATTGATTTGCTGCTTTAGATACAAATGACAGAGCTCCAGAAGAGTTATGGGATGACATCAAGGAGGCTGTGTTGGAAGAAAGCGAGAAGTGTCTACAAAAGGTGGAAAAGCAAAAACGGCCAAAATGGATGACCGAAGAAACTCTGAAAATTGCCCAGAAATGCAGAAAAGCTAAAGCTAGAGGAGAAAGAGAGGCAATCGCAGAACTCAGAGATTTCCAACATGCAGCAAGACAAGACAAGACAACGAGAAGTACTACAGTGACACATGCAAGGAAATAGAAGCAGGAACTATTAGAGGAAGAACAAGATTGACTTTCCTAAAGCTACGAGAGTTTAAGAAAAAATTCCAGCTTTGAATTGGAATGTTAACAAGATGCTCAAGGATCTATGTTGAATGATGCTGAGAAGATCAGGAAAAGGTGGACAGAACATACAGAGTTTTTATAGATCAAGTGGACCAATAGCCGTTTCAACCAGTGCTTTATGATATGGAACCATTTGTGATGAAAGAAAAAAATCAAAGCAGCATTGAAGGCCTTATCAAACAACAAAGCACCAGGCATTGATGGTATTCCCATAGAAGTATTACAGCAATCTGATGCAACTGTTACCATACTTACAAAGCTCTGCCAGGAAATTTGGAAGACAACATCATGGCCAACTGACTGGAAAAAAGATGTGTGTTTATACTAAATACTAAAGAAAGGTGATCCAACTGACTGTGGAAATTATCGCACAATTGCTCTGATCCCACATGCCAGCAAGATTCTACTGAAGATTATTCAACAAAGACTACAACCATAACTGGAACGAGAACTACCTGAAGTGCAAGCAGGGTTCAGAAAAGGGTGAGTTATGAGAGACGTCATCGCAGATGTGAGATGGATCCTTGAAAAGACTAAAGAATGCTTTATTGGACTACCGCAAGGCTTTTGACGTGTAAACCATGAGAAACTCTAGGCCACATTAAGAGGCATGGGTATACCAGAACACCTGATCGTTCTCTTGCACAACCTTTACATTGATCAAGAAGCAAGTTTGAATTGAACAAGGAAAAACAGAATGGTTTAGAATCAGCAAAGGTATATGACAAAGCTGCATACTTTCCCCTATCCAAAACAAATCATCAGAGAAGCAGGATTGTATGAAGACAACAGAAATTTGAAGATTGGTGGAAGACTCTTCAACAACCTTTGCTATGCTGATGATACCATATTACTGGCTGAAAATGAAGATGATCTGAAACATTTGCTTCTCAAGATCGAGGATCATAGTCTTAAAATGGGCCTGCAGCTTAATGTAAAGAAGACAAAGATCATGACAACTGGCAAAATCAATAAGTTCATCATTAATGGAGAAGAAATTGAAATAGTTTACAACTTAACCTACTTGGATCAACTATCAATAAAGAAGCAACAAGCAGTCAAGAAATCTGACGATGCATTGCTCTTGACAGAATAGCTATAAAGGACCTAGACAAGATTCTCAAGAGCAGAGATGCCTCTCCACATATAAAGATTTGACTTGTTCAAGTCATGCCATTTTCAATAACGTCATATGGATGTGAAAATTGGACAATGAAAAAGATAGACAAGAAGAAAATTGATGCCTTTGAATTATGGTGCTGGCGACGAATACTGTGAAACCATGGGCTGCCCGAAGAACAAACCAGTCAGTACTAGAGGAGATCAAACCCAAGCTTTCTTGAGAAGCTCAGATGACAAGACTTAGACTTTCATACTTTGGACACATCATGCAAAGAGAGAGATCATTAGAGAAAGACATCATACTTGGCAAGGTAGAAGGTAAACACAAAAGAAGAAGGCCAGCAATGAGATAGATTGATACAATAACAGCAGCTATGGGTGCCAGTCTGTCAACAATGAGCTGAATGAAGACCGAACACAATTTAGGAGAACTATCCAGAGGGTCATCATGAGTCGACACCGACTCGACGGCACTCAACAACAACAACATTGTAAACTTGTTTATTATTTCCCTCAAGCATTTTGTCCAACGTTTGTATGCTATTTATATGTATTACCATTTTATACAAATCAATACAATATTAAAGACATAAAATGTATATCAGTATTGAAAATCGCTTAGATATTGTTTGATGGACAGCAAACTAAATAACACTGAAGCTTGCTAAGTATTATTTCATCTTCATAATTATCAGCATCAACATCTGAAAATAAGATGCATGATACTGAGTCAGACCAATGAACCCAGCATCCTATTTTTAACAGCATCAAGTCCGATTGCTAGGCTAACAGATCCCAGAGCAGATTGATTGCATGCTGCTCGGTCATAGAGATTAGCTGTGGCTTCCTCAAGTCTATCTAAAAATGTTTGTTATGGACATTTCCTCTAGGAGTTCATCCATACCTCTTTTATACCCAGCTATGCTAGATGTCTTATCCATAAAATTTCAAACTTTGAATGTTCATCAAGTCAAAAACATCTTCTCCATTTTAAAATTGTTACTTCTTAGTTTCATGAAGTGGCTCCTCATTCTAGTACTATTTTAAGAAGTAAATTTACCCATTTCTTATTTAACTGTTACACTTTCTTGGTGATTTTACAAACCACTGTCAAATCCCCTTTTAGTTCTTTCTTTGCCAGCTAATGATATCCCTTACAGTTCAACAGCATTAAGTGTGCAGGAATAGCATGGGCTCTCTAACCCAGCCCTTTCACCTCTTTAATAAGAATAGGTGCCCGACTTCCTGCAGGAGAGCACCCCTCATACAAATCTGATTTGTTACTGTTCTTCTACCATACTGGGTAGATAAGCTTACAAGTCCCCATACCTTTCTGTATTTGGTAATTGTTACCTGTTATTATCACTATTTCAGAGCTGCCAAGTTACCCAGTTCCAAAGGGAAGAAATTTTGGTCAGCTCCACTTTTGAACTTAAATCCCAAAGCAGTGAGGCATTTGCAGTCCCTGATTATACACATTGGAATCAATACTGCAGGTCTCATAATGCAGCAGGATGGGCCTGTCAGAAATCTATGACTTGCCCCACACCTCCCTTGACTGCTCAGCTATTTTGCAATTTTTTATGAATTACTTAGCAATACGTTGTCATACTAATAAAGTTATCTGAATTCTGAATCCTAAACCAACACCAAGCCACGGATCCTATGTGGATTTATTTATTTCACCCAAATTCATTGCCCTACACTAACAAGTTCCCTATCAGGAACATAGGATGAAAAAGGCTTCAGGAACATAGGATGAAAAAGGCTTGCTGGGCAGGAAGCCTTTTCCATCCTATGTTCCTGATAGCGTCCAAACTTGAGTGCCCTCCGCTACCCTTATCCTTCCGGTTCCTCTCACCCCGCACGTGCACCGGGCTTCGTCTTCTCACCTAAACGGGTCCCCGCGATCCCCCCAGCTCAGAGCTCGAGAAAGACAGCGCCGTTTTCGCTCAGCCTTCTGCTCCGCTTCCTACAATACTCCGAACACGTCGCAAGCTGACGTCATGCACTAAGCGCCGGAAACAACAAAGCAAGACAGGGCCGGTCGAAGTAGTTGTCTCTTCAACCAAGCTTATGGGCACCCTCTATTCCTACATGATGCACAATGAACGCGACTGGAAATAGGCCTGATGGCTCTTGGGAAAACAGTAATATGGTGCTCGTTGTGAGAAGGTTTTTATGACAGCAAGAAGGGTTGAAAAAGATATCTATGTTGTAGTAAGCAAACAACTGTACACTATTTTTCACGTCACCGATTTCAAGAAGGGGTTGAGAAACATATTCTGTACGTCAGGCTTTAAATGTCCCTATAACACTGAAAGAAATGCCGAAGTACTATGAGGAAATAAAAGAGCTGCAAGCTTGTACCGGGTCGAAAGAAGACTTAAAGATCTGCCTGCTTGAGACTGACTGTGTGTTGAAGGTAAATCATTTAACAGGTTTTGAAGTCCGCGGTGTCCGTTTATGTAAACAGTCTATTTGAATGCTCCCTTTTTAGACTTTCTGAAGTCAGGTTCTTGGCTAACTTTGCCCAAGGCTTCAGAGACATACTAAAACCTATAAATCGTTATTTGCGAAAAGGAGAAATTAGACCTTACCTGCTAATTGACATAAGAACATAAGATATGCCATACTGGGTCAGACCAAGGTCCATCAAGCCCAGTATCCTGTTTCCAACAGTGGCCAATCTAGGTCATACGTACCTAGCAGTATCCCCAAAAGGCACAGGTTCCACAATGCTTGTATTGGGTCAAGCAGCGATATCCTGGGTCCCTTTTTAATAATGGTTTATGGACCTTTCCTCCAGGAACTTGTCCAAACCTTTTTTAAAACCAGCTACACTAACAGCTTACTACATCCTCCGGTAACAAATTCCAGAGTTTGATTACACGTTGAGTGAAAAAATATTTTCTCTTATTTGTCTTAAGTAGTTTACCCTGTAGCTTCATTACATGTCCCCTAGGCTTTCTATATTCTGATAGCATAAACAATTGATCTACGTTTACCCGTTCCACTCCATTCATTAATTTATAGACCTCTATCATATCTCCCCTCAGCTGTCTCTTTTCCAGGTTGAAGAGCCCTAACCTTTGTAGCCTCTCTTCACAGGAGTAGCCTTCCATCCCCTTTACCATTTTGATGGCTCTTCTCTGTACCTTTTCTAATAACGCTATATCCTTTTTAAGATACGGCGACCAGAATTGCACACAGTATTCAAGGTGCAGTCGTACCATGGAACGATACAGAGGCATTATAATATCCTTTATTTTCCATTCCTTTCCTTATGATACCTAGCATTCTATTTGCTTTCTTGGCCACCGCTGCACACTGGGCGGAGGGTTTTTACATGTTATCCACGATGACTCCTAAATATTTTTCCTGGGTGCTGGTTCCCAATGTGGAACCTTGCATCGTGTAACCATAGTGTGGGTTGTTCTTTCCTAGGTGCATAACTTTGCACTTGTTCACATTAAATTTCATCTGCCATTTGGATTCCCAGTCTTCCAATTTATCCAGATCCTCCTATGTCTCCTATGTCTTTCCTTGAGTTCTCTCCGGGCCAGTCCAGGAACTGTAGGGTTGTTAACCTTCTCCAGCAGCTGAGGACTGAAAACTCAAAGTCTTTCTGACAGCCTATCCAGCTCCCTCTGGTGTCAGAGACTCAGTCTCCTATTGTCAAAGCAGCCTATAACTAAAAACAGCAATGTAACAACTTATCGAAAACAACAAAACTGTATCGCCTTCCTTGGCCCTCGTCTTCCATACTGCATTCAGTGTTCAGATTCATTAGTACTTCATGTTATTTATTTTGTGCTTTTTGTTTTCTTTAAACTAACCCAGAGCGGCCCCTTGTCTTCTCCCGTCTTATAGCCGGAGCTCCAAACTGCAGCCACTCCGAAAAGAAACTATTTACCAAAGTCCTACATCTTGCCAAACAAGACACTAGCAGACCAACAGGGCGGGCCCTGGACTGGCCCGGAGAGAACTCAAGGAAAGACAATTAGCAGGTAAGATCTAATTTCTCCTTCCTCTTCGTCTCTCTGGGCCAGTCCAGGAACTGTAGGGAAGTACCAAAGCAGTCCCTAAAAACGGGAGGGTCCTGCGAGTCCCGCTATTAAGGCCGAGGCCCAACCTTTGCATCCTCCCGGGTCTGCACATCTAAACGATAGTGTCTAGCAAATGAATGAAGCGATGACAGATATCCACCGGCGGAACCAACGCGAACTCAGCCCAAGAAGTTGCTTGTGCTCTAGTGGAATGCGCTCTGAGCCCTGAAGGAGGCAATCTGCCCTTCGCCTCATAAGCTGCCCCGATCGCCCGCTTCACCCATCGGGCAATGGAGGCTTTAGAAGCTGCCTCCCCTTTAAGAGGCCCTCCAAAAATCACGAACAACCTGTCCGACCTCCGAAAGGACTCCATCTTCCGGAGGTATCTACGGAGCACTCTTCCCAAATCTAACTTCCGAAGAGCACGAGCTCCATCACTCCCCTTTATATGCCGAAAAGTCGGAAGCGAAACCGTCTGATTCAGATGAAAACTGGATACCACCTTGGGCAGAAACGACGGCACCGGCCGCAACACTACCTTCTCTTTCGTAAATTGAATGTATGGAGCCCTACATGAGAGCGCTTGAAGATCGGAGACTCTTTTAGCTGAACACAAAGCGACTAGGAATGCCGTCTTCCAAGAAAGTTCTCTTAGACTCACTGCGGACTCCGGCTCAAAAGGAGCCTGTGTCAAAGCATCCAAAACTAAATCCAAATCCCACGCTGGTACCACCAATCTTACTGGAGGTCGTATAATCCTAGCTGCCCTAAGAAAGCGTTATACATCCGGGTGTGTGGACAAGACGCTACCCAACACTTTTCCACTATAACAAGCTAGAGCAGCCAGATGAAACTTGAGAGTACTTAGAGCTAGACCCTTTTCCAGCCCCCCTTGCAGAAATGATTGGTAACGACGCGGAGAACAGCCTAACGTCATGTTCCCCACACCAGCCCCCAAAGATGCGCCAAATGTGGACATACGCTAGCGATGTCGACCTTCGCTTGGATCTCAGTAAGGTAGCAATCACCGACGGCAAGTACCCTCGACGCCGGAGCCGCTCCCTCTCAATAGCCAAGCCTTAAGCAAGAACCGATCCACCTGCGGCATTAGAACTGGTCCCTGACTCAACAGATTGATCCGACTGGGAAGCCTCCAAGGACGATCGACAAGGGGTCGTATCAGATCCGCATACCAAGGCCTCCTGGGCCAATCCAGCGCAATGAGATTCACTTCCCCAACATGCTCCACAATTCTCCGTATCACTCGTCCGATCAATGGCCACGAGGAAAACACATACAGCAGCTGTCCCAGCGGCCAGGGCTGAACCAGCCCGTCGAGACCCTCCAACATGTGTACTCTGAACCTGCTGTAGAACCATGATGCTTTGGCATTCCCGAGGGTAGCCATGAGGTCCATGACTGGTTGCCCCCAGCGAATCGTTATGTCGTGAAACACAGCTGCGTTTAGCTCCCACTCCCTGGGATCTAAGACATGCCAACTGAGATAGTCGGCCTGCACGTTGTCTCTTCCTGCTACATACGCTGCTGATATGATCCTCCGCCCACTGCAGCAACTGCTGACTCTTCTCTAGTAAGGCTGCACAGCCCATGCCTCCTTGTCTGTTGATATAGGAGACCGTCACCGCATTGTCGGAGAAAACACAAACCGCTCTCCCCTTGACCAGACAGACGAACTGCTGCAGTGCCAGGTTTACTGCTCTCATCTCCAAGCGATTTATCAACCAACCGGTCTCTTCTGCGACCAGACTCCTTGTGTTACCTGCGACAAACAATGAGCTCCCCAGCCCAACAGGCTGGCGTCCGTGGTAACCAACAACCACTCTGGTTCTACCAGCGACACTCCTGCTCGAATATGTCGAGGGTCCAACCACCACTGTAGACTATTGCGCAGTTTCTCTGGACATACGAGCCTCTGCGTCAGAGACTGATGCTATGAGACCACCTGGATAGCAGAGCCTGCTGAAGCGGACGCATATGAGCTCTGGCCCACGGAACCAAGTCCAAAGCCATCACCATGGACCCCAGCAGTTGCAAATATCTCCACGCTGTAGGCGCTGTAGCCGCAAAAAGGCCGCCACCTGCTTCCACAGCTTTTGTATCCTGTTCTCGGGCAGAAACACCACCCCTTTCTCGGTATCGAACAAGGCTCCAAGATACGTCAGCCACCTCACGGGATGCAACTGACTCTTGGACTGGTTTACCACCCAACCGAGCTGTTCCAGGAACCGAACCACCTGCTCGGTCGCAGCAACTGACTCCTCCTGAGACCCTGCCCGAATTAACCAATCGTCCAGATAAGGATGTACCTGAATTCCTTCTTTCCGCAACGCCGCTGCCACCACCACCATCACCTTCGTGAAAGTGCGTGGAGCCGTAGCCAGCCCAAACAGCAAAGCTCAGAATTGAAAATATCCCATGGGTATGGCAAACCGCAAGAATCTTTGATGATCTGGCCTGATTGGATTGTGCAGATAGGCCTCCGTTAGATCTATGGAGGACAGAAACTCTCCCGGCTTTACTGCCTGAATCACGGACCGTAGTGTTTCCATGCGGAAATGTGGCACCCTCAAACAACGGTTTACATGCTAGAGGTCCAGAATGGGGCGAAAAGACCCTTCCTTTTTGGGGACCACGAAATAAATCAAGTATCGACCTGAGCCGTATTGCTCTGGAGGAACCGGCACCACCGCTTGGAGCTGGAGCAAACGTTGAAGCATGTCGCTTACTGCCCTCCTTTTTGCTTGCAATCTGCAAGGAGAGCTCAGAAACGCGTCCGCTAGCGGTTCAGCGAACTCCAGCGCATATCCCTCGCGGACGATCTCCAGGACCCATTGATCTGTGGTTATGTCAGCCCAGACGGAGTAAAACTCCCTTAACCGTCCTACTACCGGAGGCTTCGCCTGAGCCGGCCGCTCTTCATTGGGGCTTCTTAGGGGCATTCTGCTGGGACTTGAAATGTTGTTGTTAAGTGCCGTCGAGTCGGAGTTGACTCATGGCAACCCTCTGGATAGCTATCCTAAATTGCGTTCGGTCTTCAGTCAGGCGGCTCATTATTGACAGACTGGTACCCGTAGCTGCTGTTATTGTATCGATCCATTTCATTGCTGGCCTTCCTCTTTTGCGTTGACCTTCTATCTTGCCAAGTATGATGTCTTTCTCTAATGATCTCTCTCTTTGCATGATGTGTCCAAAGTATGAAAGTCTAAGGGGCTTGTTTACAAAGCCGCGGTAGCGATTCGCGATCGTTATCGGAGCCGCGGCCCCATTGAAAGGAGGGAGGAGTAGCCTAGTGGTTGGGGCAAGGTACTTCAGGCCAGAAGGTCAGGAGTTCAAATCCCACTAGAGGACAGCAACCTTGGGCCGGAAGGACTGGGGTTTCTAGTCCCACAGATGCTCCTTGTGGTCTTGGGCAAGCCACTTAACCCTCCATTACCCATGTTCCTTGTAAGTATTAGTGTATGTGTCTCATATCCCCACGTGTTGAATGTATCCCCCAATTGTGCCGTGACCGCTTTGATTGAAGGATAAGGCGGTATACAAAACTGTCTAAATAAATAAATAAATAAAAAAAATAAAATAGATATCCTTTTGGTATTCTTTAGTCTTTTCAAGTATCCATCTCACATCCGCAATGATGTCTCTCGTTCCTCGCCCTTTCCTGAACCCTGCTTGCACTTCAGGTAGTTCTTGTTCCAGGTATGGTAGTAGTTTCTTTTGAATAATCTTCAGTAGAATCTTGCTGGCCTGTGGGATCAGAGCGATTGTGCGATTAATTTCCACAGTCAGTTGGATCACCTTTCTTTAGTATTGGTATAAACACAGATCTTTTCCAGTCAGTTGGCCATGATGTTGTCTTCCATATTTCTTGGCAGAGCCTTGTAAGTATGGTAACAGCTGCATCAGATTGCTGTAATACTTCTATGGGAATGCTATCAGTGCCAGGTGCTTTGTTCTTTGATAAGGCTTTCAATGCTGCTTCAACTTCTTCTGTCATCACCAATGGTTCCCGATCATAAGGTACAGGTTGAAACGGCTATTGGTCCACTTGATCTTTATTCTGTATATTCTTTCCATCTTTTCTTGATCTTCTCAGCATCATTCAACATAGAACCTTGAGCATCTTGTAACATTCCAGTTCGAGGCTGGAACTTTTTCTTTAATTCTCGTAGCTTTAGGAAAGCCGATCTTGTTCTTCCTCTAAAGGTTTCTGCTTCTATTTCCTTGCATGCATCATTGTAGTACTTTTCCTGGTCCTGTCTTGCTGCACATTGGAAATCTCTGTTGAGTTCTGTGATTGTCTTTCTTTCTTCTCTGGCTTTAGCTTTTCTGCGTTTCTGGGCAATTTTCAGATTTTCTTCCGTCATCCATTTTGGCCGTTTTTTCTTTTTCACCTTTTGTAGAGACTTCTCGTTTTCTTCCAACACAACCTTCTTGATGTCATTCCATAACTCTTCTGGAGCTCTGTCATTTGTATCTAAAGCAGCAAATCGATTTTGCATGCAGTCTTTAAATTCCAGTGGTATATTCTCAAGGTCATATTTTGCTGTATTCATGAGTGGTTTGCTCTTTTTCAACTTAGCTTGAGTTTTCATACTAGTAGTTGATGATCTGTACCACAGTCAGCTCCAGGTTTTGTCTTTGTTGATGTTATAGAGCTTTTCCATCGTTGACTTCCACAGATGTAGTCAATTTGATTTTTATACAATCCATTGGGTGAAGTCCATGTGTACAGTCGCCGCTTGTGTTGCTGGAAGAAGGTGTTTGAGTTGAATAGATCGTTGGTCTTGCAGAATTCAATCAGTCTTTCTCCAGCTTCATTTCTGTTGCCAAGTCCATATTTTCCAACTACTTTGTCTTCTTTGTTGCCAATTTTTGCATTCCAGTCACCCATGACTATTTAGGATATCCTGTTTGCATGTTCTGTCAATTTCAGCTTGTACTTGTTCATAGAACTCTTCAATTCCATTCTCTTCTGCAGCTGTTGTTGGGGCATTTCTTTATTTTTTTATTTAGCATACATTTGTATACCGCTACTTCCAGCGATCAGTAGCGGCATATACTTGAATTATAGTTGTGTTGATAGGCATTCCTCGTAGACGAATAGAGATTAAGCGTTCGCTGACTGCATTGTATTTCATTACAGTTCTTGCAAGTTTCTTCTTTATTATAAATGCAACACCATTTCTTCTTTGTCTTTAATTTTCCAGCATAGTCGACCATGTGATCATCTGATGCAAAGTGCCCGATGCCAGTCCATTTCATTTCGCTGACACCCAACAGATCAACTTGTACACGTTCCATTTCATTCTTGACCACCTCCAACTTCCCTTGGTTCATGCTTCGTACGTTCCATGTTCCAATGTGTAAGACACCTTTACAGCTTCTTACTCTCATTTCATGCGCAGCTACATCAGCAGTCAGACGTCCCGAGGGCTTTGATCCAACCACATCATAAATGCTGGCTTTACTCTGAAATGTCTTCACTGAAAAGTCTTCAGCTCTTCCCCAGTAGCTAGTTGAGTGCCTTCCGACCTGGGGGTCTCATCTTCCAGCACTACAGCACAATTTGTTTTGTTGTAACTATCCATTGGGTTTTCATGGCAGGATACAGAAGTAGATTGCCGGGCCTTTCTTCCGCGCAGTTTAAGTTTGGTGGTGTTGCCGTTGTCACAGAAATGTGATCCTCCGCCATCAACACTATTCCATTCTGCTGCTGCCCAGATAGGTGGTTTGTCTTGGTCTGGCACCTCAGCTGATACCTATCCATCTTGGGAGACCCTGCCAGTAGTTAAACTACCAATAGTTTAGCTCTCAGCATCACTGATGCACACAAGCCCTCACAGCATGACAAGCTGCAAACCAAGTGAGGGGGGAATTGAAATATCCCCTGCCAAATCCCCGCGCTCCTTGAAAAGACTGCCCCCGCGCAAGAAAACAGCCTCTCTGATAAGGGGCAAACCATGGAACCTGCGAACGTCCCTACTTTGTCCTCTCGCTAGCGACACAGGCCATGCACCCCTTGGGCGATCTTCCGGGAGCCGGCCTCCCTTGGAATCCCCCAAATCTTTCACTATCTTTTCAAGGGCCTCACCAGAGAAGCTTACCCTTATAGGGGAGCTTACTGAGGCGAGTCTTAGAGGACGTGTCTGCTGCCCAATTCCACAGCCAAAGAAACCTCCTAGCAGCAATCACCAAAGCCTTGGATTTTGCCGAAATCCTGACCAGATCATAAAAAGCGTCCGCCAGATATGCTGCTGCTGATTCTAACCGTGCACCATCCGAGGAAGAACCCTCTTCTTTGTCGGAAACCGAGTCTCCCTGGAGCCACCGAATAGAAGCTCGAAAGACATATGCTCCACAAATGGATGCCTGAAGTGACAGCGCACTTGAATCAAACTCCTGCTTGAGCAGCGTCTCTAATTTACGGTCTTGAATATCTTTCAGGGCCGCACCACCTTACACCAGAATCGTAGTCTTCTTCGTCACCGCTGCCACCAGTGCATCTACTTTAGGCATACGCAGCAACTCCTTGTCCTCTTGAGGAACAGGGTAAAGCTGCCCAATCGCCCGGCTACCCCTCAGGGAAGCCTCGGGACACTCCCATTCAGAATCAATCATTTGCCTAATAACCCTATGAACAGGGAAACAACGCTATTCCGGCTTAAACCCTTGGAGCAACAGATCTTCTAGCGGCTCCTCCTGCACCTTTGGAAGCAAAATGTTTAGAGCCCCCAGGGACTGGGTAATAACAGCAGCCAGCTCCTCTTTGCAAAAAACCCTGAAAATATTAGGATCTTCACCAGGCACAATTTCTCCTTCTTCCAACTCACCAAGTGCCCATGAATCCAAAACCCCTTCCGAGAGAATCTCACCCTCTTCTGTCCCCTGAGGCGCGCAATGTTGCAGCCCAAAGCCATCGAAGCCCGCTTCTGTACCCAGAGCCTTAGAGGAGGTCCCCTCTCCAGGATCTGCCACGGAAACGTCCCCCTGAGGCATGCTACTCCCGGTTGAGGAAGGAGGCTTGCTTAGGGACTGTTCTAATTTTAAACAGTATGCCTTATGTAACGACAGAATAAAATTCGCTGAGAACACTGATTCTACGGGGCCCTGCAGCTCAGGTAACAGCCCTTGCGCTTGACCTACCTCCGGAGAAGGCCTCTTTGACTTTGTTTTCCTTTTCCCCGCTTTGCTCTGGAGCGCGGGAGAAACTGCTGCCACAGGAAAAATGGCCGCCGTTCCCGCCTTCAACTCCGTGCCGCGATTCAGCTCCGAGACATCAGCCGACGCCGCCTAAGCCTTTCAACACAACTTCCCGTGCGAAAGCAAATTCGGCAAATACCCGGCCCCGAGACTTCTGTACTGTGCGCACGCTGCTGCTCCGGGCAGCATGCGCTTGAATGAAAGAAAAAACGGCAACTCTTCTCACCGCTCCTCGACGGCCGCATAGCACCACAACGCCGACCTAACACCTCCCCGGTGTCCTACCTGCACTGCTGTCTGAGATCCGCCGAACTCCGCTCACATCCGCTGCCCGCGGGTGAGACAGATCCGGACCTCAGGACCGAGGGCTGCAGTCTGGAGCTCCCAGATCTTCCCTGTTCCTCCGGGGATGACTGGAGGAGCTACATGAGGCAGGCTCTGACTCTAGCGCCGTTCACTTCATTTTTCCTTTTTTTTTAAATTTTTTTAAAGTCAATTCCCCCCTGCTCTGGCTGTAAGAGCCCTGCTAGGGCAAACCAGTGAAAAGCAACACTTTCCTGTACCTACACTCAACTACCACAGTATTCCTATTTGTCTCTCAGGGAGCCTGTCAGCCACGTCCTATCAGCTGTAGGGTTGTCAACCTTCTCCAGTAGCTGAGGACTGAAAACTCAAAGTCTTGCTGACAGCCTATCCAGCTCCCTCTGGTGTCAGAGACTCAGACACCAGAGGGAGCTGGATAGGCTGTCAGCAAGACTTTGAGTTTTCAGTCCTCAGCTACTGGAGAAGGTTGACAACCCTACAGTTCCTGGACTGGCCCAGAGAGACAAAGAGGAATAAGCTTTTCCCATATTGTTAACAGGATGTGTAGCTTTTTTGGTAGTGATTTGCAAATGCAAAGTGTATCTTCAAGTCAAGGCTTCTGGGTTTTCTGGGCAATGTAACCGAAAGTAGATTGTCAGGCCTTTCTTCCGAGGCAGTGGAGTTAAGTAACTTGCCCAAGGTCACAAGGAGTGCAAGGGAGAATCGAACCCTGGTCTTGCTAGGAAGGCCAGTCCTGGATTTCTGCAAATCTTATCCTGATTCATTATGGGACCTATTACATTGTTGTCAGTGGGTAGAATTAAGGAATACCAGGCTGTTTTGGGATGGCTGTTCAAAACGGACTGGCTAAAAAATCTCCAAGAATTTGTCCAAACCTAAACCCAGCTTTTACTACATCCTACAGTGAGGAATTACAGAGTTTAATTACATCTTGAGTGAAAAAATATTTTCTCTGATTAACTTTAAATGTACTACATTTTAGCTTCATTGGATGTCCCCTACTCTTTCCTTTTTTTTTATTTCTTTATTAATGGACCATGAGACCAAAACCAAGTATTCTGGGAGCTACTCCATTGCCCATGTTCCCCGTAAAATAGTTATCTCCAAGTTATAATGCCCTGTTCAATGTAATTTCAGTTTGTTCAATGTAAACCGCCGTATATAAGAAATGTTAAATAAATACTCTTTCTACATTTTGAAAGAGTAAACAGCCAATCTATGTTTACCTGTTCCTCTCCACTCCTTATTTTATAAACGTCTGTGATATCTCCCCTTAGTAGTCTCTTTTCCATGCTGAGGAGCCCTAACCTTTTAAGCCTTTCCTTATAGAAGTATCCCTCCAGACCCTTTATCATTTTGGTTGCACTTCCAGAGTTACCAGGTTACCCAGTTTCAAAAGTGAGATTTTAAGCTAGTCCTGGATTTCTGACAATCTCATTCAGATGCATTATGGGACCTGCAGCACTGATTCAAATAGGTAAAATCAGTGACTACAAATACCATACTGAATTGCAATGCAAATTTAAAACCAGTACTGGCAAAAAATCTCACTCCTGGAACTCAGTAATTTTGGCAGCTTTGCTGTTCTCTGTACCTTTTCTAATTCCTCTATATGCTTTTGAATCAGAGGTCTCTGCAGGTGAGAGCATATCCGCAGTTGCTGAGAAGCATAGCACCAATGATAGAAGTGGTGCCATGGGCATGAGTTCACATGACCCTCTGAAGAGGGCGCTGTTGATGAGATGGAGGACAAACGCTCAGGCATGTGAGTTCAGAGAGACTGAAATGAATTATTTCCTTCGGTCATTGCTGAGGAAGATGTAGGGATGTTACCCATGACTGAAATGGTATTTAAAGGTTATGCCGCAGAAGAAAGAAATATTGATACACCGGGAAGATGTATTTCAACTATTTGATAAACTGAAGAGTAGCAAATCACCTGGACTAGATGGTATATATCCAAGGGTGTTGAAAGAACTGAAATATGAGATTGCAGACCTACTATTAGTAATCTGTGAACTATCATTAAAATCATCTGTAATACCTGAAGATTGGAGGATGGCCAATGTAACGCCAATTTTTAAAAACGGTTCCAGGGGTGATCCGGGAAACTACAGACCGGTGAGCCTGACAGTACCAGGAAAAATAGTAAAAACCATTCCTTATCGTTCCTTCAGTTTAGTCCTCTACTTCTGGGTTGTGCACCTCTTCCTGCAGCTAGGAGACTGGGCATGTCAAAGTCGTGACATCACTGGATATAGCCTGCTGGTATCTCCCATCAGCCTCCAGTGTGTCCAGTCTCCTTGCAGCGGGAGGACATAGTGAGCCTAGCTTCTGGGCTCACGTGGGCACAGATAAGGAGCATTTAGGGGCTTGTTTACAAAGCCGCGGTAGTGGTTCGCGATCGCAGCCGCGGCCCCATTGAAATCAGTGGGGCCGCGGCTCCGATTACGATCGCAAACCGCTACCGCGGCTTTGTAAACAAGCCCCTTAGTGTGACAAATTCTATTGTTTTTTTATTTTTACCTTTAATTTACTTTTAAATGTACTTTTCATTCAGTTACCTTTGGTTAATTGGCAATCAGGGATTAGTTCCCTTTGGTTAGGAGCAAATTTCCTTATTTACAGTAATTTTAAATTTGAGCCTGACTCTTTAAATTTAGTAGCAGCTCCCGCCTTCCCTCCTTGTCAGTGATTTTCACTTGCTGCAGGCATTTGCCGGTGCGGATCTCTCTCCCTGGACAGTACGGGAGAGAGCTCCGGGACCCGTACAGCCACACTGAAGTTGTGTGAGACGGAGCCTCTCCGTTGCTGCGGGATTTTAATTTTACTCTGTGGAACCGGCTGAACGATCCTCGCCGCGGCTCCAGGTGCCTCAGCGTGGCTTGAGGATCGGATGAATTCAAGGTTATAGGAGCAGGCTGTGTGGCTTTCGGCCCTGCAGGTAAGGCCTTCGGGCTCGGTCGGTCTGCTGAGGCCTCCTTTTTGCAGCGGCTGCTGTTCTTGGCACCAAAATTCATTGGTGAAGGGGCGGCCATTTCCTCTCTTGGTATTTGGATCGCATGGCGGAAGTTGCAGTGAGCTGCCTGTGTGAGGAAAACAAACAGGCAAAATAGATTTTTGGGCCTAGTGTTTGTTTCTTTCTTTTGTTTGTAGTTTTTTTTTTTTTAGGCTCAGGGTATTCCTCGGCCTTAAGGGGGCTGTTGTCAGTTCTCTTTATTTTTAAGTTTATTCTTAGTTTTATAGGACAGCAGTTTTGGCATTGATCACTGATACCTCATGTTCTTTCCCTCCTAATCATGTCTCTGAGGAGCATCTGTTAAGTCCCAGGATATTAGGCAAATTGCCAGCTTTTAGGTTCAAGGGCAGATCCCTAACTTGTAGTTAGGAGGGACAGCCTAGAAGTATGCTTTTATGTATTCTATAGTGAAAGCTGCCCAAAATTCACTACGGGCAGGTTTAGGAAACCTTAGGATATAAAAAAAAAAATAGACTGTTAAACTGTCTACTAAGTGCCTGTGCTACGGTCTATGGCCACCAGAGGGCAGCTGGTACTCTCAATAGTGCCTTTCTATGACTGTGTGTATGCAGCCATTAATTATCAAATTGATCGTTTTCTGCAAGTCAGGAAAGAAATCACCACAGAGCCTCTGTACTGTAAGGTAAGGTTTTGAGACTCCAGATTATATGACCAAGATTTAAAGCTCTTAACTTCGGTATCATTGGTTGGGCTCTGGTGCCCTAAAGGACACCGAATGACAGCGCTGCTCATGACTCACATATAGTATTCAGTGCCCCCATCCCTGGGGGGGGGTGGTACAATACAAAATCATATTACTCATCAGGTTCACACAGGCAACACCCTCTAGGACCTCCATTTGCAAGGTGGTCGGTGTATTCCACTGCTATTTCTCGACTGCAGGAAGGCCGGGAGAGGGGCCTGTGTGTTTCATAGCAGCACTTAGCATGCCCTTCCCAGGAAATTCTCATCTATTACTAGAGCAGGGTTTCATTTCTTTTCCTTTCTCTGGTTGTGGTTAATGCACAGCGTTAGGGGCTGTGTTCGGAAGCTTGGGTCCCACGGACTTCGGTGGGATTTCAAAAAGAAAAAGAAACTCGCTTTAGTGAGAGATAGCCTTGTTTATTTTTAGCTAACCTGTTGATTTTCCTTTTGATTTTTACCTTTTGCGTCCTGAATCCCAAGGACGGGACACTGTTTGCTTCCAGGGGTTCTACTTTCTATTTTGCTCTTCAGCTCCCTGGCAGATGCAGTAGGCTGGCAGGGGGTGTGCAACGCCACCTGCAATGCAGAATCCCCCAGGATAAGGGGGGAAGGACAACTGGATGCAGCGGGGGCTGTTAGCTTCTTGCAAAGCTATAGGAGCAGTTCGGGTAATTTTAGCTTGTCTGCTTGGATTTCATTGGAGTTGGCGAAAACTTGGTTTCCATTTCATCCTGCTAGACCAGTCCAGACAAACGGGTTGTGTTCCCCTTCCAGCAGATGTTGGAGACAGAAAAAGATTTCCAGAGCCCTGATTGGCTGGCCACTGGCATATAGTAACATACCCACAAGGGTTCTCCTCAGTATTTTCTGTCTCCAGCAGATGCAGGAGTGTCTGGTTTTCTCCTCAAGTTGACTTGCATTGATTTCTTTTCTACCTTTTATTTCATCATTGTTTTTTTCTCTGGATTGATTGCCATCTGGAGGTAGCCAGGCTTCACACGAGGTGTTGCCTTGGTTTTTCCCAGTCCGGCCGCACATCGAGGGTTTACAGGGGCTCCTGCTTTGGTTCAGTGCAGCCCTGTCCTCCCCCTCTCCCCGGAAGGCCCCAGCCCTAGCCAAACGGGTTAGTGTGCGGGGTTACAGTCTCTAAGTGCTCGGGGTGATCGGCTTGCTGTGTGCGGCTCTTCAGAACTGTAAGTGACAGCTCTCCTTCCTTTCCCGCCTCTGCGGCAGCCCAGCCTTTCTCCTCTTGTTCTCGGAAGCGACGGCCTTAGTAGTGCCTTTGGGGTCGCCCTGACTGCCTCTCCCCGTTCGGCCGGGTCGCGGCGTTCATTATTTTATTATTTGATTGATTTACCTTTTTTTCCTCAGTTTGGCCGGCTCCGTGTTTTCGCGTGCTTTTGAGCCGGCGGCCATTTTTTGCAGCCGCGTGATCGCGCGGCCGGGGCCATTGCGGTGCCTGTGCTCGTTCTCAATCGCTGCCCTCGGGGATCCTCCTCCGCTCTGCATCGGACACGGGGAATCAAAGGGCGCCTCTTTTCTGGCCGAGAAAATGCCTGCTACGGTGCAACGCTGTCTGGGCTGCAGCAAGAAGAGCAAGGAGCTTTCTGCTGACATGTGCTCTGCCTGCCTTGCTCATCCAGGGGAGACCTCTAAGGCTGTGGCTGGTCCCGCGAGTCTCTCCGGTGCTAATCCTGCCGCCCTGCCTGTACTACCGTCACCGGCGGCTTCGATGGAGCTGCCTCAGGCCTCGGGCCTGCAGTCTGAGTGTCACTCGCCCTCAGAGGCCCAGTTTTTGGCGCTTTTTCGCCAAGCTTGGTCTCTCTGGAACGCTGACTCTCTGGTTGGGGGTTCCAAGCAGGTGCTGCCTGCGGGAGTGGCGCCTGATGCGTCGGTGGCTCACAAGCGCACGCGTCAGTCCTCCGCCCGAGAATCCGGGTGCCCCTCCAAGAAGGTTTCGGCTTCCTGATCAGGCGGACCTGTGGGCCTGGATGGTGCTGGCTCCTCGGGGGATGTCAGCTTCTCCGACTCCGAGAGGGAGGATGGCGAATATTCTCTTTCGGATTCTGAGCTGCCAAAAGCAGATGATTCTCAAGATATACGTCTCTTCCGCAAGGAAGAGTTGACGCCCTTAATCGAGCAGGTGGTAGAGGCTCTGCAGCTTTCCGATCCTCCCGCCTCGGACGCGACTCCATCGCAGTCTCAACCGGACCCAATCTTGCAGGGTATTCGGCAGCCTTCCAAGGCGTTTCCCTTCCCGGCGGAAATGCAACAAATGGTGTCTCGGGAGTGGGATGCTCCTGATTCTCCGCTCCGGGCGGTGCGCCGCCTGGGGCAACTCTATCTCTGGCCTCCGTCTGAGATTGACAAGTGGCTTGCCTATCCTAAGGTGGATGCCCTAGTTTCGGGTGTGACCAAGCATACCACCATTCCAGTGGAGGGCGGTGCAGCTCTCAAGGATCAACAGGATCGCAAGGTTGAGAATCTTCTCAAAACGACCTTTTCGTCTTCCACGATGGCGTTGCAGGCGACGGTCTGTGGGGCCTTGGTGGCCCGAGCGTTGCTCTGCTGGATTCAGAGACTGCCGGAAGATCCCGCCATGGCGCGTTTGGAGTCTGCCACGGCTTTTCTCGCCGATTCGTTCTACGTCTTGCTACGTCTCTCGGCTCGTTCCATTGCCTCCATTACAGTCGCACGGCGCTGGCTCTGGTTGAGACAGTGGGCGGCGGACGTTGCTTCTAAGTCCCGACTCTCCAAACTTCCCTTTAAGGGGCGTTTTTTGTTTGGGGAAGACCTGGACAAGTTGGTGAAGGATCTGGGGGAGGTCAAGCCGCAGGGGTTACCTGAGGATCGCCAGAAACCTGCTCAGCGGCGCTCCTTTCGGTCCTCTTCTCAAGGCTCTCGGCGGTATTCTCGTTCTGGTGACTTTCGCCGGTTTCGGTCTTACAAGCCCTCGGGTGCTTCGTTTCCCTCCAACCGAGGTCAACAAAGGGGTCAGTCCTTTCGTGGGGCACGAAAGGGCACTGACTCCTACTCTGGCTCAGGAAAGTTTCCCAGCTCCGCTCGTTCGTCCCGCTGACGGGACGGGCAGCCCACTCGAGTTCCTTCCTCCGGTAGGAGGAAGGTTAGCCCTGTTTTCTCGTCCGTGGGCAGCAATCACCGCGGATCGATGGGTGCTCAATGTTGTGACCTCCGGACTGTCTCTCAATTATTGCCAGCCGATCCCCGATGCCTTCCTTCTCTCTCCGGCGGGGGCGTCCGCAAAGAGACACGCCATTCACGCCACTTTGCATCGCCTTCTTCGGCTCAATGCCATTCGTCCCGTACCGGCTCCAGAGCGGGGCTTGGGTCGTTATTCTATATATTTTGTGGTGCCCAAGAAGGATGGTTCCTTTCACCCAGTCCTAGATCTCAAAGGTGTCAACCGCTGCCTCCATGTTCCTCATTTTCGAATGGAGACACTCCGGTCGGTTATTCAGGCGGTCCGCAAGGGGGAGTTCCTTGCCTCTCTGGATCTGGCCGAAGCTTATTTTCACATTCCTGTTCGGGAGGACCATCAACGCTTTCTGTGTTTCGCGGTGCTGGGCCGACATTTTCAGTTTCAAGTGATGCCTTTCGGCCTGGCGTCCGCTCCGCGGACCTTTTCAAAGGTGATGGTTGTAGTAGCCGCGGCTCTGCAACGGCAGGGCATACGGGTACATCCCTACTTGGACGACTGGCTTATTCGAGCCGAGTCCCGCTCGGAGGCCTGCAGCACGGTGGCGAAGGTTGTGGCGTTTCTGGAAAGTCTGGGGTGGGTTATCAATCATCCCAAGAGTTGTCTGTGTCCCTCTCAGCGACTCGACTTCCTCGGCGCAACATTCGACAAAAGCTCAAGGCCGGGTGTTTCTGACACGGGCTCGCTTCCTCAAATTGTCCGCTCAGCTTCGCCTGTTTCTCCTTCAGTCCTCTCCTCGGGCGTGGGACTACTTACAGCTTCTAGGGTCGATGGCTGCTACCATCGACCTGGTACCCTGGGCGAGGGCTCATATGCGTTGTCTGCAGAGGGCGCTTCTTTCCCGCTGGTCCCCGGTGTCCGAGGATTACCAGCTCCGTTTCCCGCTCTTGCCGGACCTCCGGTACAATCTTCAATGGTGGCTTTCGCCGCGCAATCCTCTTCGGGGAGTCCCGCTGGACGTTCCGCGCTGGGTGTTGGTGACGACGGACGCGAGCCTCTCCGGGTGGGGGGCTCACTGTCTGGCCCACACTGCGCAGGGTGCCTGGACGCCTCTCGAGGCAACTTGGTCGATCAATCGCCTGGAGGCTCGGGCTGTTCGCCTCGCCTGGAACAGCTTTCTGCACGTACTCCGCAATCAAGCGGTTCGGATCCTCTCCGACAATGCCACCACAGTGGCATACCTCAATCGCCAAGGGGGGACGAAGTGTCCGGGAGTGTCGAGGGAGATGGATCGTCTGTTTCCGTGGGCAGAGAAATATTTGTTAGCCATTTCGGCGCAGCATATCGCCGGGGTCGACAATGTCACGGCCGACTTTCTCAGTCGACACGCTCTGGATCCTGGGGAGTGGGAGCTCGTCCCCGAGGCCTTTCAGGACATTGTGCGCTGCTGGGGAATGCCGGTGATGGACCTCATGGCCTCAGGAAGGAATGCCAAGGTGCCCGTCTATTTCAGTCGCTGGAGGGACCACGGATCCCGCGGGATAGATGCGTTAGCTCAGCCTTGGCCAGCTCACGTTCTTCTGTACGTTTTTCCTCCGTGGGCCCTGATCGGCAAAGTTCTCCGTCGCATCGAGGAGCACCGGGGTCCAGTGATTCTCGTAGCCCCGAATTGGGCTCGGCGGCCTTGGTACGCGGATCTGGTCCGGTTGTCTCGAGGGCGGCCGCTCCTCTTGTCCTCGACTGCCCCCCTCCGTCAGGGCCCAGTGTTCATGGACAACGCAAGTCCCTACTCGCTTACGGCTTGGCTCTTGAGCGCTGCCAGCTAGCGCGCAAGGGCTATTCCTCCGAAGTCGTCTCTACCCTTCTCCGAGCTCGTCGATCTTCCACATCTCTGGCTTATGCGCGGGTGTGGCGTATTTTCGAATACTGGTGTTCAGCCCACCAGGTTTCACCTTGGCGCGCAGCAGATCCTGATGTCTTAGCATTTCTACAGGACGGGTTCGGGAAGGGTTTGGCCCTGAGTTCGCTGCGGGTGCAGGTATCTGCCTTGACTTGCTTCCGTGGACCGGTGCGGGGCTGTTTGTTGGCGTCGCACTCCGATGTGTCCCGTTTTCTCAAGGGGGTCAAAGTGTTGCGTCCGCCCTTAAGGGCGGTTGTACCTCCTTGGGATTTGTCCTTGGTCTTGAAGTCTCTCGTGGTTCGTCCTTTTGAGCCCCTCAAAGAGGCTTCCTTGCGGGATCTTACCCTCAAGACCGTCTTTTTGGTTGCGATTACCTCGGCTCGTCGGATTTCCGAGTTGCAAGCTCTCTCCTGTCGGGATCCCTTTCTCTCCTTTTCGGTGGAGGGCGTCTCGATTCGACCAGTGCCGTCCTTTTTGCCGAAAGTCCTTACGTCCTTTCATCTGAATCAGCCCCTTTTCCTTCCCACTTTTTCCAAAGAGCAATGCGCGGGAAAGCATAGGGATCTCCGAACATTAGATCTCTGTAGAATTCTTCGTCGGTACTTGAAGGTTACTAATTCCTTTCGGGCGTCTGATCATCTCTTTGTTCTTTTTGCGGGACCTCGGAGAGGTCTCGCGGCCTCTAAATCGACGATTTCCCGGTGGCTCCGGAAAGCCATTGAAGCGGCTTATATTGCACAAGGCAGGCCGGTGCCGGCGGTCCTCCGTGCACACTCGACTAGAGCTCAGGCGACTTCCTGGGCTGAACGCTCTCACGTCGCTCCGGTGGATATTTGTCGAGCGGCAACATGGGCGTCCTTGTCGACTTTTGTGCGGCATTACCGCCTTGATGTCCAGGCACGTGCTGACAGTCAGTTTGGCACCAAGGTGCTTTCTGCGGCTATCGCTTCCCGCCCGGGTGGTCATTAGCTTGGGTACTTCCCGTTTGTCTGGACTGGTCTAGCAGGATGAAATGGAAGGTGAAATTTTCCTTACCGTTAATTTCCTTTCCTGGAATCCTGCTAGACCAGTCCAGTTCCCACCCTGCTGTCTATTACAGTTCTGGAAGTGATCCTCCGACCATCTTGGACTTCCTCTAAGAAGATTATTATACGAGGAATCCGTAGATCGGTTTTTTTCTTTTCCGCGCCAGTGCTTCATGTATATAGTTGGCCAGGTTTTTTTTCCGGTCTCGTTGGCCGGGTCTGTTTGGTCTTGGCCTCCTTTTCTTAGCTATACAAACTATACTGAGGAGAACCCTTGTGGGTATGTTACTATATGCCAGTGGCCAGCCAATCAGGGCTCTGGAAATCTTTTTCTGTCTCCAACATCTGCTGGAAGGGGAACACAACCCGTTTGTCTGGACTGGTCTAGCAGGATTCCAGGAAAGGAAATTAACGGTAAGGAAAATTTCACCTTTTGGAGTCCTATACTTTCAAAAAAAAAAAAGAAAGAAAAGAGAAGAAAAAGGGGCATAGCTATGTTGCTTTACAAGAATCTCCTTCCGCTATCCATAGAAGGTCCTATAAAGCGTTCAAGTCGGTTTATATGGCAGGGTAATATTTTGGCTTAGCTGCTGTGCTATAGCGCTATGTTCCGCTGTAAACATCTTCAAGTCAAAAGGAATTATGGTGATAACTCTCTTGGACAGTTGTAACAAGTGCTTGGGTGAGTGCCATGGCCAGTCCACAGATGTGGAATGCTCTGCCATAAGCATTATGTCATGGGAAGGTTTTTATAGTTGTGTGGTTTCTTAATGGAACATGTTCCCGTTTAGTTTGGTTTTGCCCAAATTATAAGATTTTGCGGTAGATTTGTAATGTCTTAATTTTGGCTATATGTGGTTTAATTTTACATATGGAAAAGGCAGCTCAGCGGCGAGAGGTTGCAAAATAGACCTCTGGCCTTTGAAGCTATCTAGGCTCCCATTCCATTTCTCAGAGGTTCTCCAGTACGGAGAGTCTCTGCTAGTGTTCAGCGAATGCCTTAATGGGGGGCCAGAAGCACGCAGCCAGGCTAGTTCTCTAGCAGCAATGGCAGTGGCTCAGACTCTGGTAGGCATACTTCATATGCTGGGCTTACAAGATGGCTTCCACGCTGATCGGCATCAGCCAAGGTGACTGCCAGTTTAGACTGTGAATGTGGAGTCAGCCTGGAGGAGGGGCCTTGCGTTCTCTGGACACTGCCCTGCATACACTGAATCACTTCAATTCGATGAGCTACTGGCAGGACACAAGGCACTCTCGCATGCTTTTTTGCTTCAGTGGTCTAAAAGTGGAGTCTTTACCAGGTGGTATAATGGGAACTGGTCTGCAGTTTCTCGGCTTCTTCATTGCTGACTCAATTGCCACTGCGGAATGAGAGCTGTATTTCATATCACCAGGTGCTAGTTGAACTTAAAATATAAAGTCCATCTTTGTGCAGTCAGACGGAATGGGGCGTTCCTCTAGCAGGAAGGCCGTGGATTGGTATGCCTGTGTTTGGGAGTTCTTTCTACTTCATATTGTTGGCTCGGAAAGAGCGTCTCTTAACATATGCTGTCGGAATTTTTGGTTAAAAGGTGTCTTTGTCAAAAAAAAAAAAAAAAGTATTCAGCTGTCCTGAATTCGCCTCTTCTTGATTGACAGTTTGAGGCTAAGCAGGGGCACGCCTGGGTGCTATGTGGGTGGGTGCACACCTTGCATTACCAGGGGGTGTAGACTCACTGTATGGAAGAGAGCCCTAGCAATCTTCTTTATCGCAAGATAGGAAAGTAGATGGTTCACTGAAGCGATCGTTGGGGGCAATGCTCTGGCCTTACAAGCTCCCATTTGTGGAGCCTGGGGAGGCGAGAGCATGCTTCAGGTGGTCGCAGTGTTTACGGCAGTCTACTCGCCTGGAACAGGAAGGGTCAGGGAGTTGAATCGACTAGAGCCTGATTTGCTTTATGGGGCAAATGTGCATTATGGCTTAATTCAAGCGCTAGCTAATATTATTGGCTTCCTTGGGGTTCACCCGGAGGTCTCTCTGGTGGAGGAATGGGGCAGCTGATGGTTCGTCCAAGTCGAGGGTCAGTAAGCTCCCAATTAAGTCTGTCTTGTCCTTTCCCCGTGGGCTCTCATAGGGCAACTAGGTGGCGTATCGGGGCGTTTGGAGAAAGGTACTCTTGGTAGTGCCCGCTTGGACGAGACGGCCATACTAGGCTTTTCTCATTCGCCTCCTCGACAGGCTTTTCCTAGAAGTTGTCGGTAGCGGACGTTCTGTTGTGGCTAGGTCCGCGCTGAATGTCTCAGGTGGATCGGTGCCCGCCTACGGTTTGGCCTTTGTATGGGTGGGGCTCAAGAAGAAGGGTTATTCTGCGGCAGTCTTCGCCATCTTGTTGTGAGCAAGGAGGCAGGCTGCTTCTGCTACATAGGTCCGTGCTTAGCGCCTTTTGGCAGCAAGTCTAGGCGACGAAGGTATCTGTATCCTTGGTCTGAGTTCTCTGCAGGACAGTGTCTGAAGGAACTTGTGGCCAGTTCCTTAGAGGATCCAGCGGGCGACTATTTCCACCTGTAGAGGTTCTGTGAAGGGGATAGTGCTAGGTGTTCGGATCGATGTGTAGCGTTTCCTTCAGTTGGGATTCGGGTGCCGCCGGGGGATCCCGATTGGGCCTTAGAGGTGATAGCTAAAGAGCCCTTTGATTCTTTACTCCAGGCATCGATAAAGGATTTGCTGTTATAGACAGTGGCTTTGATAGCTCGTTCGGTGCGACGAGTTTCGGAGTTTCAGGCGTTGTCATGTAATGAGCCGTTTTCACCCTTTCTGGATAGAGGGTGGGGTTTGCGAGCAGTCCTGTCGTCCTTCCAAAAGGTGGTATCT
Organism: Ichthyophis bannanicus; assembly: GCA_033557465.1. Lineage (NCBI taxonomy): Eukaryota > Metazoa > Chordata > Amphibia > Gymnophiona > Ichthyophiidae > Ichthyophis > Ichthyophis bannanicus. The sequence continues at coordinate 576,601,818 of CM066035.1, forward strand.
AATTTTTCTCCTGAGCCTATTGGTTTCTCTTCCAGTTCTCGGTTTTTCTGGAAGGGGAGGTTTTTATTCGTAGCTTACGCCGATAGGAAACATTAAATGCAGGGTGCGACATTCATTTCTTTATTTTTGTGTGCTGGTTGGAGGTCCCCACAAAGGGGAAGCAGCAGCGAAGGCGGCCATTTTGCACTGGGTTAAGGCGGTGTTTGCCTCAGCTTTCTGGTGGCGAGGTTGTATGATTCCGGGGGGCTTTCTGACTCTTGCTACCAGGGCACAAGCAGCTTCATGGGTGAATCACTGTGTCATTCCACCAGGGGGGATTGGTAGAGCAGCTTCCAGGTCGTCTCTTCATTTCCTCAGTAACCACTACTGCCTAAATGTTTTGGCAGTAAAGGAGGCCTGTTCCGGGTCGGCGGTGTGGTGAGTTGGCTGGATAGGTCCCTCCCAATGATTACTGCTCTGTTACATCCCAGAAGTAGAGGACTAAACTGGAGGAATGATAAGGAAATAGAAATTACACTTACCTGGTAATTGTCGTTCCTTGAGTGACGACAGTTTAGTCCTCATTCCCGCCCAGGAGTGTGATTTCTTCAGTTTATTTTCAGGTGGAGTGGAGCATCAATCTCAAGGAGTAGACAGATCCTTTCAGTTTCTAGATCGCAGCGAGTATCCCTCTCTGTTCTTTCTTTCTTTTCTCTTATTTAAACGAGGTGATGGTATAGGATACGTGTTTGCATAGGGGGGGACATGAATGTAAAGTTAAAAAAAAAAAAAAAGTAAAAAAAAAAAAAATATATATATATATATATATATTATAAGACAGATATGGTTTGAAAGGCTCCTCCGGTTGAAGAATGGGGAGTTATTTAAAGTTATGGTGTAGTTACTTATTTGTTGTTCCTTTGAGTTTGCTTTGTCAATAGTACACTGGAGGCTGATGGGAGATACCAGCAGGCTATATCCAGTGATGTCACGACTTTGACATGCCCAGTCTCATAGCTGCAGGAAGAGGTGCACAACCCAGAAGTAGAGGACTAAACTGTCGTCACTCAAGGAACGACAATTACCAGGTAAGTGTAATTTCTATTTATAAAGAACAAAATTAATGAACATGTACATAGTCATGGTTTAATGGGAAATAGCCAACATGGCTTTAGCCAAAGAAGATTTTGTCTTACTAATTTGTTATGTTTTTTTTATTTGTTTGTTTGTTTGTTTTTTTCAAGTTTTTATTTATTATAAAGAAACATACAATTATAATAAAACATTCCAAAGGGGGTGGGAAAACCCAACCCACACATTTACAGCAACAACTAAAGGAATCACATGTATTAGCTCACATCTAGGAGGAGTACAATATCAAACAATAAAAATATCTACCATCCCTAGCAGACCTGGTAAACCCCAACAAAGAGGAGATAGAACATAATATAAGAAATAAATCAAAGTACACAGCAGGTCCTAACCTTTCCCCTCTAAAAATTCCACAAGTTGCGCAACTTCCAGAAAAATGTAACGAGTACCTTGATAAATAATGTGGCACCGACATGGAAATTTCAAATAAAACAAAGCGCCCAGGGGCAAAACACGAGGGCGAATTTCCAAAAAGGCCTTCCGCCTCCGCTGTGTAGCCCTGGAGACATCAGGAAAAATCTGAATGGTGGAGCCACAAAACTTCTCAGATTTTTTCTTGAAGTATGCGCGGAAAATTCTCTGTCTATCTAAATCAGAAACTAAGGTAATAAGTAATGTGGCCCTAGTAGGAATCTCGTCCTGCTGTGGAGAAAAGCGTTGACTCCTTTGAGACTCGCTTTACTGCCCAACAGCCTGTTACTACTTCCCTAGTTCAAGATGTTATTTCATTGCGTTCACAACATGAGGCTCTTGAGAACTCATTTCGTTCCAGGAACCTTCGTCTTCTGAACTTTCCCAAAACTCATTATTTATCACCTTTGATGCTGTTTCATAAGTATTTAAAGGAAATATTACTGATTTCTGATGTGGATGCTATTTCCCTGTCTAATATTTATTATCTTTCCTCTAGAGACACAGCTTATCAAGCTGTGCCTCAAACAGGAGTTGTCGGTGAGTCCCATAGTCCTGCTTCCTTAAACATTTCTGATTTTTTTGGAATCGTCTCAGGACGAGATTCCTACTAGGGCCACGTTATGTTTTTTTGAAGGTGTGAAAAACAGGTAGACAAAGGTGAGTAGGTTGATATAGTGTATCTGGATTTTCAGAAAGCTTCTGACAAGGAGGCAGTGTACTATTTTGTATCAGGAATTGGTTAAAAGATAGAAAGCAGAGGGTAGGGCTAAATGGCCAGTTTTCCCAGTGGAGAAAGGTGAATGGCAGAGTACCCCAGGGATCTGTGCTGGGTCCGCTGCTTTTTTAACACATTCATAAATGACCTGGAAATGGGAATAACGAGTGAGGTAATCAAATTTGCCGATAACACAAAATTATTCAAAGTTCTTAAAACCAAAGAGGATTGTGAAAAATTACAAGAGGACCTTGATAAAATGGAAGACTTATTTATTTATTTATTTATTTCCAGTCTCTTTTATACCGCGCTATTCAACATCAGTGCGGTTTACAATGAACATAGAATTACACATTTCCTTGGGTACTCTGTGTTTACAATGAACAGGAGTTTAAAACTTGGATAACAGGGGGTAACTATTTACAATCTTGCAACAAGGTGGACACATTCAAATGGCAGATGAAATTTAATGTGGACAAGTACAAAGTTATGTGCTCAGGAAAGAACAATCCAAACTATGGTTACACGATGCAAGGTACCACATTAGGAACCACCACTCAGAAAAAAGATTTAGGCGTCATCATGCATAACACGTTGAAACCCTCCGCCCAGTGTGCAACAGCAGCCAAGAAAGCAAATGGAGTGCTAGGAATCATAAGGAAAGGAATGGAGAATAAAACAAAAGATATTATAATGCCTCTGTACTGTTCCATGGTGCGATTGCAGCTTGAATATTGTGTGCAATTCTAGTCGCCATATCTTAAAAAGGATATAGCATTATTAGAAAAGGTACAGAGAAAAACCACCAAAATGGTAAAGGGTATGGATGGATACCTCTATGAGGAGAGGCTAAAAAGGTTAAGGCTCTTCAACCTAGAAAAGAGACGGCTGAGGAGAGATATGATAGAAGTCTATAAATTAATGAATGGAGTGCAATGGGTAAATGTAGATCGATTGTTTACGACATCAAAATATAGAAAGACCAGGAGACATGCAATGAAGCTACATATAACCCATTTAAGACTAATAAGAGAAACTATTTTTTCACTCAACGCGTAATCAAACTCTGCAATTCGTAATCAGAGGATGTTGTAAAAGCTGTTAGTATAGCTGGGTTTAAAAAGGTTTAGACAAGTTCCTAGAGGAAAGGTGCATAAACCATTATTAAAGGGTTCCCGGGAAATCTACTGCTTGCCCCATTACAAGCATTGTGGAACCTGTGTCTTTTGGGGCAACTGCTAGGTACTTGTGACCTAGATTGGCTACTGTTGGAAACAGGATTCTGGGGTTGATGGACCTTGGTCTGACCCAGTATGGCATATATTGTGTTCTTATGATCATGGTGTTAACAGATACAATGGTGGAAGCTTGGAGGGGTACACTATCATGATCGAGTCATCCAGGGTCGGTGGACTGCAAAGGAGGCAGCCTGACTCATAAACAGGTTGGAGGCCAGGGCTATCCAGATGGCACTGCAGGAGCTTTTGCCAAGGCTATTGGGCTGAGCAGTTCAAGTGCTCTCATATAATGTTACGGCATTGGCATTTGTCAGCAAGTAAGGAGACACCAGAAGCTCAGAAATGGTAGAAGACTGCATTAACAATAGCATAGGTGGAAGAGCATCTAATAAGTCTATTCACAATGTACATAGTGAAAGTAAACAGCGTATATGGATTTCGCTGCAGCCTTGTCCCTAGATCTAGGTGAGTGAGAGTTGCTGAAAGAGCATTCAGGTGCATAATACGCAGATGAGGGTCACCAACTTGGGATTTGATGGCAACTCCAAAGCCACCAGTTACTTCAGCCAACAGAAGGAACATGCCTCAAAGGGAGTGAGCATCCTGTCACAGAGGTGGCTGGAAGGGGAGCTGGTATATGTGTTTTTGCATGGTGGCTAGTAGGTTTGATAGTCCAAAGGATATTGACCCATCAGGGGTTAGTAATCTTAGTGGGGCCAGACTGGCCCAGAGGTTTCGGCACGAAGTTTGCAGAAACACATCCCCAAATCGACAATAAGAATGGACTGTACCAACCCGAAACTGATGTCCATGTCCTCAGCAAGCTCCTTAATAGTCAATCGATGGTTTGAGAGTATTGCGGCATGCACCGCTTCAACTTTGTCTTCATTCCTGCTCAAGAATGCCCTTCCAGAACATCTGTCACTATCAACACTTTGGCAGTCCTCTTATAAACGTTTGTACCAGTCATAAATTTAGCACAACTCATGCATTCATCGACATACACTTGCTGTAACTTCTCATAAGTCTCTTTGCACAAATCTCCAAGATTCTGGCAGAATTTAATGCAAATTCACTGTTCAATTTTTTTCACTCATTTAAAATCTGACAAACTGTTTTTACATGATACCAAACATCACGTGATTTAAAAAAAGTAAAAGTGTGCTGCAGCCACACTACACTCTGCACATGCAGAGCACATAACTAGATCACTGTATGCTTAATAGCATCATGGTGCAACATATTGTTATATAGCTACACAACAAGTCTCAATACTTTATGATCACACCTCGTAGCTCATGCCTTTCCAGTAGTTGCTCAAGCTGAGTTGCTGCATTCAGATACAGTATGTATTTTCGTGTCCTAGTGGGGGCTTACAATCTTAGGTTTTGAGGCAATGGATGGGTAAATGACTTGCCCAAGACCACAAGGATTGTCACTGGGATTTGAACCTTGTACTGCTCCCAGTGTACTGCTCTAACCACTAGGCTACTTCTCCATTCTGAGGAGTAAATATAATCTAATTTTCTAATTTAGTAGACTTATTTTCTGCAAATACCACAGGACACAGAAGTAACTGGTTGAGCAGCTACGTTTTCTTCTCTTGCTCATTTTTCCTTCTCCTTTCCTTGTTTCATATATAGTATTTTATGGGCCTGATATTCAAAGGATTTATGCTCTTAAATTGGCCTCTGAAAATTGACTAGGGCTGAGTGCGTAAATTCTTTCTTAAAATTTCTCTAAGCTTCTAAATTTAGGTCCATAAGAAGAAAGTGGCAGTGGGGGCAGATTTGAGTGGGGGGGAAAAATAGGCGATTAGTACTGATTTTAGCACTAGGCATAAATTAGGCTCATAAATATAGGCAAATAAATGGCGATAATAGAGGGCACAAATGTAGGAATCTAAATTCAGAGCCTAAATGTAAGAGCTCAGCTTTTTTAAAAAATATCTTGGCCTGTTTTTTAATATTATTGTAGTTTTATTCTTGTTATTGCTTTACTGTATTAACTAATTTTATTTGCTGATCTGCTTAGTTTCTTATATGTCTCCTTACCTTTCCCTAGTTGTTTCCTTGTCTTTGTCTTTGTCTCTGTCTTGACTAGATTGTAAGCTCTAATGAGCAGGGACTGTCTTTATATGTATCTGCACAGCGCTGCATATGCCTAGTAGCGCTAATATAAATGTTTTTTCCAGTACATCCTGCTAGACCAGTCCAGACAAGCGGGTTTAGTCCCCCTACCAGCAGATATTGGAGACAGAGAAATAGAAAAAAACTACCAGCAGCCTGCTTGTCTGTTCCCTGGTAATATGTAGCTGAACCCAGTAGAGGGCACTCCAGTATTTCTCCGTCTCCAGCAGATGTAGGGGTTTAACTTTTTCTCTCCGATTTATTTTTATTTTTATTATTTAGTACTTGCAGTAATTTTGACTGGATGCACCCAGGGCGCACTTGAGCTGCCCCTCTGGGTTTCCCAGCTACATTTTGTGGGACAGATTGAGGTAGAACTCCTGGTCAGGAGGACCATGTGAGGTTCCCTCTCTGTCAGGGGAGAAAACTGGCCTCAGCTCATGAGGACCTGAGCAGCCGGTCATCGGGGGAGTCTGCAGCTTTTTGGCAGCCTTACAACAGCTGCTGCCTGTTTCAGGTCAGCTTGGCTCTTCATCACTCTGTTCCAGCGCAGTGAGTAGAAAACTTCAAAGATCCTCCTCTTTCCCCTCCCTCCTGATTTTAATCGGGACGCCGTCGGGGAAACCTCTGTCCGCCTGGAGAGTTTTCTCTTCATGTCTTTACTGCCCTAGCTCTTCATTTGATTAATTTTATGTTTTACCATGTTTTCAGAGCGTTTGGGATGATTTTATTTTGGCAGTTTTAATAGCGGCGGCCATTTTGTTTCGGCATTTTTTTGCTGCACAGCTCTGTTTTTGGCGGGCTTTGTGAGGAAGCTTTATGTTCTTCATTTCTGTCTTCCCTGCTAGTTTTTCAACTGTCTGGTCCCTTTCAACTCCTGTTTTTGACTTTTTAAATTTTTTTCTGTTCACTGGGGATTGCTGTCAGCTGCGCTTCGCCTGTAAGATACCTTCCCTTCAGCGATGCATGGTCTGCACAAAGAAGCATAAGGATTTGAGGGATGGCATTTGTGCTGCATGTCTTGCTTGTCCTGGAGAGACTTTGGCGACACTAGCCAAGGGAGCTCAGGACAGAACCAGTCCTGCTGCACGTCCTCAGCTGCTAGAGGAACCCAGACAGCTTCCCCCAGCAAGAGAGTCTCTCTCTCGTCCTCTCTTAACTCCTCCTGCTCCGGAGTCTTTCAGGCAGCAGGAGCCAATGCATACCTCAGATAACCAGTTTTTGGCCCTCTTTAGACAAGCCTGGGATCTTCGGTGGGCTAATTCTCCCAGTGACACAGTGCATGCCCTGACTCAAATCCCCCAGTCTTCTGGTTCTGGATCCTGCAAGTGCTCTAGACAAGAGGACATGTCCAAGGTGGCTGCACGGCTACCTAAAGAGGCCTCCTGAGCTACTACAGCTTGGCCAAAAGCACCAGGGGGACGACAGCGAGAGCCTGTCGGACCGGGAGGATGGGGAATGGTCCCCATCAGAGTTTTCTGCGGAGGGCCAAAGCGAGACACAGGACATACGCTTGTTTCACAAAGAGGAATTTCCGGCCCTAATTATGCAGGTGGTCGAAGCCCTACAATTGACGGATCAGCTGGATCAGCAGAAACCTCAGCCTTCTGCCATTCCTCAGCCAGACCCAATATTAAAAGGCATTCGCAAGCCATCTAGAGCTTTTCCATTCCTGGCGGAGCTACAGCAAATGGTGTCGCGAGAATGGGACTCTCTGGCTATTCCCCTCCGCACAGCCTAGGTCAGCTTTACCTCTGGGCATCGCCTGACTTGGAGAAGTGGCTGACATACCCCAAAGTGGATGCCCGTGTGACCGGAGTAACGAAGCACATCACCATTCCAGTGGAGTGTTGTGCAGCACTTGGTGATCAACAGGATAGGAAAGTTGAGAGCCTTCTCAAGACTGCCTTTTCGGCTTCTTCATTATCTCTCCAGGCCTCTGTTTGCGGGGGTCTAGTGGCCCGAGCTCTTCTGCACTGGATTCAACATCTGCCTGAGGATCCAGCTCTGGCTCGTCTGGAATCGGTCACAGCTTTTTTGGCAGATGCCTTTTATGATCTCTTGCGCCTCTCGGCTAGATCGGTGGCAGTGGTCACAGTTTCTTGCAGATGGCTCTGGCTTCACCAATGGTCGGCTGACTCTGCATCTAAAACACGCCTCTCTAGGCTTCCCTTCAGGGGAAAGCGTCTCTTTGGGGAGGACCTAGACAAATTGGTCAAGGACCTAGGGGAGTTTCGACCCCAACGTCTTCCGGAAGATAAGCCTAAATTTGCTACTAGGCATTACTCCTGTCGATATTCGCCTACCTTGCAGCGCACCTCCAGGTATCGCGACACTCTTCGCTACCGTCATGGGAAGCCCTCCACCTTTTTGACAACTGGACGTTTTGGTCAGAGGGCACAGTTCTTTCGGGGTGCCCGCAAGGGAGCCGAGTCCTACTCGGGGCCTTCCAAATTCTCTGGCCCCATGAGATCTTCCCGCTGACCGGCCAGACAGTCCACCCCAGGAGCCTTTTCTGGAGGTCGGCCCGTCCGGAGAGACTCCTCCGGTGGGTGGGCGTTTGGCTCTGTTTTCTCGTCAATGGTCTCTTGTTACTTCGGATCAATGGGTCCTCAACATAGTCTCCCAGGGTTACTTTTCGAATGTTCCCGATCCATTCCTGATGCATTTGTCGTCTCACCCGGGGGAAGATCCCTGAAGAGAAAGGCAATTTGCTCCACCATGCGCCGCTCCTTCTGAGGGCTATTCAACAAGTTCCTCAAGCAGACAGAGGCTGTGGTCGTTACTCCATTTATTTCGTGGTTTCCTAGAACAATGGGTCCTTCCGCCTAATTCTGGATCTCAAGGGCATAAATCGATGTCTACGGATGTCACGATTCCGAATGGAGATGCTTCGCTCAGTGATCCAGGCGGTACGCGGAGGCGAGTTCCTCACCTCTCTAGATCTTGGGGAAGCTTACTTCCACATTCCCATCAGAGACGACCAACAGTGTTTCCTACGGTTTGCAGTACTGGGTCAGCACTTCCAGTTTTGTGCAATGCCCTTCGGCCTGGCCTTGGCTCCACGCACCTTTTCCAAGGTTATGGCTCTGCGCAAATGGGGAATCAGAGTGCATCCTTACCTAGATGACTGGTTGATTCGGGCAGACTCCCTGCTGGAAACGCGTCAAGCAGTGGCTCAAGTAGTTTCTTTCCTCGAGAATCTCGGATGGGTGGTCAGTATGTCCAAGAGCCATCTTCATCCGTCCCAGCAACTAGAGTTTCTAGGAGCCTGCTTCAACACCGTGCAGGGGAAAGTCTTTTTGACACGCGAGCGGCTTCACAAATTCACGGGCTTGCTTCATTTGTTTCTTCTTCAGACAGCTCCGAGGGTTTGGAATTACCTTCAAATCCTGGGGTCCATGGCAGCCAATATCGAAGTCATGCCTTGGGGCCAGAGCGCACATGAGGGAGCTTCAGAGGTCTCTCCTTTCACGCTGGTCACCTGTGTCGGAAGTCTACAACATCTGGCTTCTGCTCCTCCCGGAGACTCGACACAGCCTCCAATGGTGGCTGGCGCCCTGTCATCTCCTCAGGGGTGTTTCCCTAGAGAACCCTCGCGGGGTCCTAGTAACAACAGATGCGAGTCTCTACAGGTGGGGTGCTCTCTGCCAGCATCAGTCGACGCAGAGTACTTGGTCGATTCACAAAGCGCACTGGTCCATAAATAGACTGGAAGCGCGAGTGGTTCGCCTCGCCCTAAGACATTTTCTGCATCAGGCAGTATGGGTTCTATGCGACAATGCAACAACAGTGACATATATCAACCGCCAGGGCGGCACCAAGTCCCTAGGTGTAGCCAGGGGAAATGTCCCTTCTCCTTCCCTGGGCAGAGGTACATCTGCAGACTCTCTCGGCACAGCATATCACCGGGGTGGACAACTTGTCAGGCCGATTTCCTCAGCCGACATGCTCTCGATCCCAGATAATGGGAGCTAGCCCCTTGGGTGTTTCAGAAGATTTTGCGAGCATGGGGACAACCGGTAATGGATCTAATGGCGATGTCAGCGAATACCAATGTCCCAGAATTTTTCAGTCGCAGGAGGGAGTTTCAGTCCTCCGGTTTGGGTGCCCTGGCTCAACCATGGCCGCAGGAGGCTCTGCTGTACAACTTTCCCCCATGGGTATTAATCGGTAGAGTGCTTCGGAGAGTTCTCGCACACCGGGGGGAGAGTGATCCTAATAGCTCCAGACTGGCCTCGGAGGTCCTGGTATGCGAACCTCATCCACTTAACGCGAGTCCTGCCGCCACCTCTGGGGTCTCGCCGAGTGCTATTACATCAGGGCCCAATTGTGATGGATGATCCAGCTCCTTACTCGCTTACAGCCTGGCTTTTGAACGTGGCAGCCTAAGCAAGAAGGGTTACTCGAGTCGCGTGGTCGCGACCCTTCTGAAGGTGTGCCACCCGTCGACTTCGCTAGCGTATTCCCGTGTTTGGCGAGTCTTCGAGACCTGGTGCGCACGGCACTGTATCTCTCCTTGGAGGTTGGTAATCCCGAGTATCCTTACCTTCCTCCAGGATGGCCTGGATAAAGGTCTAGCCTTGGGGTCTCTTTGGGTTCAAGTAGCGGCATTACCTTGTTTCCGAGGTCTTGTTGGGGGTCGCTCTATAGCAGTGGTCACCAACCTGCGGCCCGCAAGGTCCCTTCGTGCGGCCCGCGAGGCTCTACCCCGGTGCGGCCCGCCAAGGATTTATTTACGCGTCATCAGCTGAGCAAAGCAGCGAGGTGCCTTCGTTCCGCTCTCCCGCTGCTAGCGGCAGCTGAGAAGATGCGGCGGTCAGCAAGGTATTCCTCTTAATACTCTGTTTATTTCTCCCTTCAAATTGAAATGGGGCAAGAGAGAATCCTCCGAACTTGAGAATCGGCATGTCTAGGTTAGCAAAATGGCTCGGATATCCGTAAGTGCCGACATTTACAGTGTTTGTTGTGAAATGCCAGCACTTACACGTTTATTGCTAAGCCCTGCTCATTGATTATTTTCACCCCTTCATGTATGCTTCTGAAATAGCTCCTGCTGCATGAAGATGTGTTTTTAGAAACTGCTCCACATTTAGCACACTGTAACTAAAATGCCGTAAGAATATAGCACTGAGACATTTAAGTCGGGACGTTTTTTACAGGTTATAAGCATTTTTTTTTTCGCGGAGGCGGGGAGAAGGGGGGTGCGGCCCGCGAGGCTCCCGGGAGACGGCTGTGCGGCCCGCGGCCCTCTGGAGGTTGGTGACCACTGCTCTATAGCATCCATGCGGATTTGTCCTGTTTCCTTAAAGCAGCTAAGGTAATCCGACCACCGGTTTGCCCTCCGGTGTCAACATGGGATCAGTCCCTCATCCTAAAAGCCTTGATGCAGGTGCCTTTTGAGCCGCTTAAACACAGAGATTTGACGCTTAAGGCAGTGTTTCTAGTAGCGATAACTTCGGCACGAAGGATAACCAAAATACAAGCACTTTCATGCAGGGATCCCTATCTTGCCTTCTCGAAGGAAGGAGTTTTCTTGCGTACTGTTCCTTCCAAAAGTACTTACGCCTTTTCATATCAAAGAGCCAATTTTCCCACCCTGTTTTTCTGAGGATCAGTGTACGGGCGAGAATAAGGGACTCCGTTCTCTGGATCTCGGCAGGTATCTTCGGGTGACAAATCCTTTCCGTACCTCTGATCACCTTTTCGTGCTTTTTGCGGGACCCCGTAAGGGTCAAGCTGCTTCCAAACGCACGGTCTCTCGCTGGTTGTGATTAGCAATTGAATCTGTATACATCCTTAAGGGAAAATCTGTCCCTCTCAGTCTCCGGGCGCACTCTACGCGGGCGCAGGCTACATTTTGGGCGGAGCGCTCTCACGTTCATCCTCTTGATATCTGCAGGGCGGCCACCTGGTCTTCCCTGTCCACTTTTGTGCGTCATTATCGGCTCGATATTCAATCTCGGGAAGAGGCGCAGTTCGGGGCAAAGGTTGTCTGGACGGCTGTATCTTCCCACCCAAAGAGCAGTTAGCTTGGGTACTTCCCGCTTGTCTGGACTGGTCTAGCAGGATGTACTGGAAGGGGAAATTTTCACTTACCGTTAATTTCCTTTCCTGGAATCCTGCTAGACCAGTCCAGGACCCTCCCTATTCTGGATATCTGGTTCAGAGGTGTATTGCTGAGAAGCCAAGACTTTGCAGCGGAGCGTTTTCGCCTCTTGTACATAGTATGGTTTCTGTTTTTTCCTTAGTTTTTGATTCATGGTTACATCTGTTTGAGTATGGCTTTTTACAATACTGGAACGCCCTCTACTGGGTTCAGCTACATATTACCAGGGAACAGCCAATCAGGCTGCTGGTAGTTTTTTTCTATTTCTCTGTCTCTAACATCTGCTGGTAGGAGGACTAAACCCGCTTGTCTGGACTGGTCTAGCAGGATTCCAAGAAAGGAAATTAACAGTAAGTGAAAATTTCCCCATAGTAGTAGTATTGTACACCACTTTGATAGTTTTCTAAAAAGCAGTCATAAAATAACATATTCTGTGCAGTTCTGGTCTCTGCATCTCAAAAAGAATATAGTGGAATTAGAAATGGTACAGTGAAAGGCGACTAAAATGATAATGGGGATGGAAGACTTCCCTATGAGGAAATGCTAAAGAGGTTAGTGCTCTTCAGCTTGGAGAAGAAATGGGTGAGAAGAGATATGATATAGGTCTGTAAAATCTTAAATGAACAGATAAGCAAGAATAGATTGTTTACTTTTACAAATAGTACAAAGACTAGGGGGTCACGCTATGAAGTTACAAAGTAGTACATCCAAAACAAATAGTATTTTTCTCTGAACTCATTGCTGGAGGATGTAGTAAATGCACTGTGTGTAGCATGTCTCTCCATTGCTCTAGCGAAAGATCTGATTTTTGTTGTTGTCATAAAATGGACTTTGTGATCTTGAAAGCTCATGTACTTTGTTCTAGTATTTCTTTGTGTATAGTAGATATTTCAGGGAACAGGTTTAGCTGTAGTTCCCAGTTTGCAACTGATTCAGGGGAGCTTATTTTGATAAGACATGTGCTACTTTACTGCAGAAAAATATAATTCTGTGAGATGTCCAGCATATAAAACATTCATTATATTTGACATACTCTGTAGAGGAGCAGGGAAGGAGAATGAGTCATATGAGTGAAATGGGAGGAGAGAGCATGAGGCTTGGAGGGGAAGCAAGAGAGGATGGAAAGGAACATGGGGCCAGTGAGGAAAATGGGGATGAGAGGGAGAGAGAGCATGAAGGTGAATGCAAGAGTGGAGCGAGATCGGGGAGTACAGTGTTGTTGGAGGTAGGGTGGAGAGAGCAGTTGGAGATAAGCAAATGGGAGTAGAGGTGTCTGAAAAGCCATATGGGAGTGTGTGGAATTTTGGGGAAGCAATGATAAGGTCATGTAGAGTGCAGATCTATGTAGAACACCTGCATGCAATTGAGATACTAGAAAAAATTGTTTCATTTGATTATATAGGCTGTAAAACCATGCCTAAAAACGTTATGCAACCTTTGAAGTGTTGCAATTTTTCAGGCTTCGCATGAGAAGTTAGTTCAATAATCCCATTTGCAGTTATTATAAAGAGTCGAAGAATGACTAGAGGCCATTTATGAGCCCAAGTACTGGGACAACATTGTGGCAGCACACTGTCTATGAGCAAAGGGCCTACAGTAAGCCTGCATTTCATTGTCATCCCACCACTCTGCCCAATCCTTGGGCTCAAGGAGAGGGCAGATCTCTTTCCCCCGAGTGTCCAGTTATAGTCCATGGAAAAGCTGGCACCATAGGAACAGGCCTTTGCTGTCTCTTTCTTGTTTCTCTGTTGACTTCTTTGAGCCACCTATATAGACTGGAAGAAAAAGGACCTTAGTGTGAAAGTGGGTCATGTCAGTCACTTCATCACCTTCTCTATTTGTTTAGCTGGAAAGTTCTACATTATATTTTTTTTAGGTGAAACCACACAGGTAACTGTGATCCTTAAATGCTACAAACAGCAGAGATGCCAAAAGTGGCCTGTCCCAAATAGTGAAATATTCCACTTGATGAGTGAGATCAAAAATTAAAAAGTGAGAATTCACTGTCCCTTGTTATCCTGCTAAACCAGTGCAGATGAATGGGTAATATGTTCCCTTGCCAGCAGGTGAAGGCATACTTGAGCAATTTCCATTGATATCCTCACTTGGTTTATCCACTGGTACAGCACTGCGAGAAGCCTGTATTTGTCTGCTTCCAGCAGCTGGCAAGATGTTTGGACTGGTGCAGCCATGCAGATAGGCCTGACTCTCCTGGCCCACACTAGGGTGCTGTGGCCATTGTGATTGAGTCTGGTAAGGCCCATTGTTGGTTGGAGCTCAAGTTTACCCCTGTCTCCTGGACCCTACAGCTGCTCTGTGTCCATTGCTGTTTCCCATGAATTTCTAGTGCTTGGTGGACCGGAGTGGAACAGCAGGATCCCATGGGGCTCCTGAGGAGGGCTGGTAAGTCAGGCCCAGGCCCCTTCCCATGATGAGAGCAGGACCCCATGCAGCTCCTGAAGGGGACTGGTCAGGCCCAGGCACCTTCCCTTCCCTCTCACTGTCCTTGATCTGTATTCCTTTTTTTTTTACCCATTGATTTAAATAGGCTGCATTTTGTTTGGCTCTCTTGCTGCATTCAAATAAAGCAGCTCCAAATTTTAAAATAAAATTGATTAGCAGCTGGGCCTCCCAGGCCTTTATGGGTGTCTGAAGCTTCCTTGCTTTGGTTTCCCTGGTCAGCCTATCAGGTCTTGGGATTTCCTTTTTGGGACTCCCTTTTTGCCATGACCATGCTTCTTTCTGTAGCACGTTTTTTTTCATTGTCTTTCTTTTTAAACTTTGCTGCTAAAGTATTCAGTCATTGCAGTCTGCGACCCCCCTATTGGGGTTTTTCATGGTTGCTGTTTTTTAACCCTGTTTGTGGCTGGAATGCCCAGGGCACTGTTTTTCTGGCACTTTGGGACCCAGGGCCCAATGTTGTTTCTGTGGCCACTGCTGATTTTTTGCTTTATCTTTTCCATCAATGAGTACTGTGGCTCTTTGAGATGGCTTCTTGTCCTGGCAGATGTAGAGCCTAGTAGGGTGACCTTAGCTGCAAGCCTGTTTGTCCCTGGAAGCACTTGGGCCTCCTTCCCTTTTCAACTAGCTTGCACTGCAGTTACTGAAAGAGCTCTCGGGCTTTTCAGTCTCTTTCAGCTGCTTGGCAGCCCTCTGCCTGGGTGTCCAATGCCTTGGCCTCCCCATTGGAGGACCCAGGGCCCTTGAGTGCTTCTGTCATGGACAGTCAGGAGGGTCAAGGCCCTTACGTTAGTCCTTTCCTCCAGGAGCCTAGCTTTATCTCCTATGGGAGGATGGTTGAGGGTGTCAAGACAAAGATTCTTTCCATGAAGGTAAGTCTGAAAAGGATGGGGTGATTCCCCTTATGAAAGGCTAGGATCTCTATGATCTGCCTGCTTCAAAGATTTCTCTGTTTTTGCCTTTTCAGGATGATCTGACGACTCCAGTAGTAAAACCTGCTCACGGGTGAGGTTAGCAACCTGCAGCAGCATGTAGGGTTTTGGAGAGGAAACCCCAAAGCTTGGCCTTGGGAGCTATAAGGTCCTGCCTCGGTTGTACCCTTAGTCCCAAGATGAGTGAGATCAGCCCTTGGGCTCCCCGCAGTTGGAGCCTTATTCACAGCTGTGATAACTTCTTCAACCATCCTTGTGGAGGGAAAGACTGCATTCCAGGAGTGTCAGGTTTGAAGGGTTGAGGCTCTCCTTAAGGATGCCATTGCAGGCACTGCCTTCAGTTACCAAGCAGCACTGTGTGCAGACTTAGTGTCAAGCCATCTTGCAATGGATACAGTTGCTGCTAGGGTCAACTTTCTAGTTTCCCTGCCTGACCAAACCCTTCATTTCCTTGGGAGATCAAAGAGAGATTGATGGAGTGGCTGTGGTTCTGCTTTCTCATTGCTGGGATGCCATTGGAAGTACCGGATTGAGTGATTATCTTCTCAGATGCCAATCTCGTGGGACTGTGATGCACAGTCCCTGGGTCACTTGACCAAAGGACTCTGATTCTCTCAGGAAGCCTCCTAAACTTCATCTGCCTATAGGCAAGAGCAATTCGCCTGGTTCTGGAGAGGTTTTACGCCCCTTCTAGTGGCAAAGATTTTTGGGTGGTTGCAAAGAAGGCCATGACAGTGGTGTTTGTCAAAAATGAGGCAGAACTCACAGTGCTAGAAGTAAGGCATTGGTAGTATATAGCATTGTTCCCTTCTAAGCAGTGGACATGGGATGCTTAGTCAACACAAGTTTTGTTTAAAGTGGCTCTCAAGGTCATGGAGCTGTATTGGAGGAAAGGTCCATAAACCATTATTAAGAAGGGACCCAGGATATCAATGCTTGACCCAGTACAAGCATTGTGGAACCTGTGTCTTTTAGGGAAACTGCTAGGTACATATGACCTAGATTGGCAACTGTTGGAAACAGGATACTGGCTTGATGGACCTTGGTCTGACCCAGTATGGCATATCTTATGTTCTTATGTCTGCAGCACACAGACACAGGCAAAATGCAAGCTGACTTCCTGAGTCTGAACTCCATGGAACCGGGCGAGTGAGAGTTTAGCCCTTGTGTATGCAGCTTCATAGTGCAGAGATGGGGCCTCCCAGTGTTCAACTTGGATGCCACTCAGGTTGCCACGAGAAAGATGTGTAAATGGCAGGCTTGGATGCCCTATTTCAGGAGTGGCCTCAGGAAGAGATGCTATTGTCTTCCTCCTTGGCTCCTGGTGAGCTGTTTTCTGCACAGGTTTAGGGCCCATCTGGGCCTAGTGATCTTGGTGGCCCCAGACTGGCCTTGTAGGCCGTAGTACACGGATCTCTTGAACCACTTGACATGGCCTTCTCGTAGTGAGGCCCCAGGCCCTTGGGAGGTGTAGGCTCTCCAGGAAGGACTGCTCTGGAGCGGTAGTAGACACTGTGATTAAGGCCTCTATGTCCTTAGCCTATATGAGAGTCCTTCTTGCAGTCTGGGGTGGTCCAGGATTTAGCCCCAAATTCTTAAGGTTCAGATGGCATTGTTGTGTTCTTCAGGGATTGCACCCAAGAAATTTCATTGGCAGTGAAGAAAACTCCATGATCTAACCACAATACCACAATACCACGGCTCTTTAGGTCTCTGGTCCATCAAGCAGTGAGAGACAGGCAGAGAGTAATACAGAATACAATCACACACACAAGTGTTACTTTCTTTGAGCTCAGAGGGAAGACAATAAGCGGACTATGGACAGGCATAATTCCAGGCTTATTGAATTCAAAGTTCTCCTTGTGAAAAGCTCCTTTTTATTAGAGAAAAAGAGGAAGTAACAGTCATTTATTATAACCACAAAATAACACAAGGTGTCGCCAAAGTTCTTTTTACAGAGTAAGATCTGATTACAGTATATTAGATGAAATTCACTCAATTATGACAAAATTGTTTATAATTGCAAAAGTTGCAAAAATTATGTTTTGTCAGCAGTGACTGTACAATGAACTATGGTTGCACAGGTCATAGCCTTTATGCTTAGTTAACACTGTTCCATCTATTTTAAAGACGGTTACAGAGAACTCATGATCATGACATCCTATTCTATTTAAAAGGAAGTAGGTGAGAAGTCAAACTTCTAAACACATTTTGTATCAAGAAATTCATCCATCTTCAATTACATATTGGGGATTCTGGTATCCCTTTTATCTGTCCATTCCTACAGGCAGTGCATCTCAATGTCTCCGTTTCTTCAGGGGAGTGAAGAGATTCCATCCACCTGTGGGCCCAGTTTTGCCTCGGGGAAATCTATCTCTACTATTGAAGGCACTGAATGGGCCTTCTTTGAGCCAATTCATAAGAACTCTCTCAAGAGTTTGACCCTTAAGGGGGTTTTCCTGGGGACTATAGCATCTGCCAAGTAGGTGTCTGGGTTGCAGTCCTTGTCTTGCAGAGAGCCTTTCTTAGTCATCTTGATAGTTTCTGTCTCTTTGCAGACATTGCCATCTGTTCTCCCAAAGGTGCTGTCCCTCTTTCATCTTAACCAAAATGTTGTTCTGCCTTCCTTCTCTGAGGACATTTAGAAAGGCCACTTGCTGCGTCTGTTGGATATATGGATGGTGCTGATCGCATATCTGACAATTCCTGGTTCTTTCTACTGATTGGATCACCTTTTGTCCTCTCTTGGCAGTCCGAGGTGTAAGGACTGTGTGCTAGAGTGAATCAGAGCTCTTTCCACTTGGACCCAGGCTTCCTGAGTGGAGCCAATCTTGTTGTCTCCAGAGAACATCTGTACGGTGCATACCTGGTCTTCACTGGGAACCTTTTGAAATACTACAAGTTGCTCTTGGGGGGTTGGTACAGATATGACACCTTTGGCAGAGCAGCTCTGTCCTGAGCATCATCTTCCTTCCAGCCTGGGTCCTGATTGCTTGGGTACATCCCACACATCTGGACTGGTCTAGCAGAATGATAATGAAGGAGACATTTTACATACCTGGTAATCTGCTTTCCTTGAATCCTGCTAGACCAGTCCAGGACCTGTCCCAGAAGACTCATTTCTGCAGGTTTTCAAGTTTGGCTCCTGTAGAATGCCCAGTCAGTATTGTGGTCTGATGCAGATTTCATTATGGTAAGAGAACCAAATACTTGCTTAAGATATTTGTTACAAAGTTGCTTTATTGGTTAACAACATTATGCATGTCTAAGTTTTTCAGTCTAGCTTACTGTTTGGGAGGTGTCGTGCTGTACCAGTGGATATACCACATGATGACATAACTGAAAGTTAATCAAGTCTGTCTGCTGGCAAGGAAGCATAATCCATCCATCTGGACTGGTCTAGCAGGATGATAAGGAAAGTAAATGATCAGGTTTGCAAAATTTCTCTGTGCCCGAAGTGTAAATATGAAAAGATTTGAGTATTTTATTACTTTGGCATGAATCTTTTCCCAAAAATGAAAAGTAATGTGACCCTCACAACGTGGTAAGAGTGAATCTGTGTAAAATTAACTGCAATTATTCATCATTCTTATCACAGTCCTTCACTATATTCAAGAATCAATGGTCTCAGACTGAACTGGGAAACACTTCTGGGTATTACTTCCTAGAAGATTCTGCCCCTTTTGCATCAATGACCAAGAACTGGTTCTCACAAAAAGGACTCGTTGAGCAGATTTATGATCATAAAGATTACTCTTCACACTTTCTCAAACATGAATGAAATAAAGAGATTGTGCTTATCTTTGTGACACATTGAAGAATTTCCCCAATGCTACCACATAGGTACCATCACCGCGTTTCAGTTCTTCTTCAGGGGGTTTATCAATTCTTGCAATTACAGTCTCTATCAAGAAAGGATACAAATCAATGACTAATCCATAATATATACCAAACCAACACAAATAACGGAATGCCACAAATTGACTAGCTCTTATCAAAAAATTGCTAGTAAACTTGTTAGCGGCAGGCAGCCATACGGCTTGAACTCTGTCCAAGGTTAATGTTGCTCACTTGGATGCCGCGCATGCGGTTTAGGAAGTCAGTTAGAAATTAGGTAATTTAAATAACTCCCAGAAAACGTGCCTAAGCGTCTGAAAGACGTCCATTCTCTGCATTCTAGTTAAAAGCGTACGTGATTTAAACTACCCAAGTCCGATGCTCTGCAATGGCCACAAAAAAACGCCATGGAATTTAAAAAAAAAAATACTACAGCTTTAAGCCAACAACATTGTTGAGTGCAAGTGGGTCTAAAATGGCGGCCGGAGTGGGAAAGAGAAAGGAGGCCAAGGAGACAGTGCAAGCCTAGAGGCTGGCGGAGAACTCCCGCAGCATTGTGCAGACTTTCAGATCTGGTTTGGAGAGCTCAAAGACGAGCTAGGAGACTTCTGAGGAGAAGTACAGTCCTGGATTAAGTACTTATTTATTTATTTATTTAGTATTTCTTTTATACCGCGCTATTGACATCAGTGCGGTTTACATCAAAACATAACATATGCATTTCAGGGTCACTGAGATGCATTTACATTTGAACAGGGATTGGAACTTGGATAACAGGGTAAATTAACAAGAGTTATACAGTAAGTATCTACATTATATACATTGTGAGAGTAATTCCTTGTCGGGGCTACGTCGGGAAGTATCTGATGAATAGGTGATGTTTTAGGGCCTTTCTAAGTTGGATTAGGTCCGTGATAGCTCTGATGTTGGGGGGGAGGGAATTCCAGGCTTTCGGGGCATAGAAGCAGAAGGCTCTGTTAGTTGTTGACTTTTTGCATCTTGTTGATTCTTTCGGGACTGTTAAAGTATTTACTGCTACGGATCTTCTACTTCTAATAGGAGCTGAGGTATGTATCAATTCGGTGATGGTTATGGGGGACTGATTGTTTAGGGCTTTGAAGGTCATGATGATATTCTTATATAGGGTTCTAGCTTGAAGAGGTAACCAGTGGAGCCTTTTCAGGATTGGTGTGACGTGGTCGGTCCTCGATATTCCTTCTAGCACCCTGGCTGCTGTGTTCATTGCCAGTTGAAGAGGGTTTAGAGTTGCTTGTGGGAGGCCGTATAGGATTGCGTTTGCAAAGTCAATGTGGGGCATCACCAAAGCTTTGGTAGATTGTTCTGAAGTCTGTGTACTCGAGCAGTGGTCATAAGTGACGAAGTGTCCTTATCTTATGGTAGATTGATTTTGTTGTGTTTTTTATATGTGCCTTCATGTCCATTTTTTGGTCAAGGGTGATGCCTAGGTATCTGATGGTAGATTTGGCTGTTAGTTCTGTGCCCTTTACCTTTAGTGTGGGTGGGGGTGCGAAGTCCTGGTTCTTCGTTATGAACATTACATCAGTCTTGCTGTGGTTGATTCTCAAGTTCTGTGTGAGGAGCCATTTCGCAACTGCGTTGAAGCAGTTTATCAGCGGGGTAAAATCAGGTTGGTCTGTCATGAAAGGCATATAAAGGAGAATATTAGCAGCATATGCTAAGCAGGATACGTTGAAGGAGCGAATTAGGTCACAGATGGAGTGGAGGAATAGCCTAGTGGTTGGGGCAAGGTACTTCAGGCCGGAAGGTCGGGGGTTCAAATCCCACTAGAGGACAGCAACCTTGGGCCGGAAGGACTGGGGTTTCTAGTCCCACAGGTGCTCCTTGTGGTCTTGGGCAAGCCACTTAACCCTCCATAGCCCATGTTCCCTGTAAAATAGTTATCTCCGAGTTATAATGCCCTGTTCAATGTAATTTCAGTTTGTTCAATGTAAACCGCACTGATGCAGAATAGCGCGGTATATAAGAGAATGTAAATAAATAAATAAATAACAGATGGGTTGAATGTAAATATTAAACAATAGTGCAGATAGTGAAGAGCCTTGAGGTACTCCTTGATGCTGTAGAAATGGGACAGATGTTATGGTTCCAAGTCTAACTTGTTGCCATCTGTCGGAAAGGTAGGATTTACGCCAGCTCAGAGCTGAGCCTTGGATACCTTTTTCTTCAAGGCGTTCAATAAGGATCTGGTGACTCACAGAGTCAAATGCAGCTGAGATGTCCATGAATATAAGGACAAAGCCTTGTCTGGTGTTGTCTATGCCGGTGATTATGGTGTTGAAGAGGGTGACAAGTAGAGTCTCCACACCGTGCGCTTCCCTGAAACCATGTTGAGAAGTGTCCAGGGGGGCTTCAGTGTCGATGTATTGTTGAATTTGGTGTTGCACTACCTTTTCAATTATTTTGGCTAGTAGGGGGATGCTGGATATCGGTCTGTATGATTCGACCTTTAGCGGATCCAGTTTATTGTTCTTCAGCAATGGTCTGATGGAGGTATGCTTTGTGGGAATGTTCCTTTTGTAAACGATTGATCCAGGATTTTATTTAAGGAGGGGCTTAGTTCGCTGCGGAGCTCTCTGATCCAAGATGCTGGGCAAGGATCATTTGGTGCAGTGGTAGCATTGATGGAGATGATGATGTTTTCAATCTCTTTGGGTGACAATGTATTGAATTTGGTCAGTGGGGATGGATGCGGCGTCTTGGGTGGTTGGGAGAGTCTAGCTGGACCAAAGGATTTGGCCGTCTGTATCATTTTTGATTTTAGGTAATTAGCATAGTCCTGGGGTTGAATTGCATGTGTTTGTTCCGGGGTTGGTTCTCGTGCTAACATCTTTACTATGTTGAATAAGTCGTGCTTGCTTATTGATCGCATCAGGAGGTCTGTATGAAACTGCTTTCTTCTCTCCGCTATTTCTTGGCGATGCTTCTCTAAGTGTGAGCAGTATATTGTGTGTGCTTCGATGGAGCGGGACCGACGCCAACGTCGCTCGAGTTTTCTTAGATGGAGAAGTGATGAGCGCAATTCGTTCGAGTACCATGCTACATGTGTACGGTTCTTGGTTCTTCTATTTGTGTCAGGGAGTTGTGAGCTAGTTCTGAGGGTGTCATTCCAGGTGTTGATCAGATTGTCGAGATCAGAGTCTGAGGTGTTTAGGTGAGGAAGGAGTTTCTTTAGTATCGCCTCTTTGTTGAAGGAGCAAAATCTTCTTATTGGTGGCTAGGGAGGGATGGAGTTGGTGTTTTGATTGTTAGGGTAGGTGGGTAATTGGAATCTGATCAAGCTGTGGTCAGACCATGGTACTGGTGTTATAGTTATTGCGAAGTCGTAGTTTGCTTCCATGATGGATCGAGGGGCGAATATCAGGTCCAGAGTATTTCCCTTCACATGTGTTGGTGCTCTGACTATCTGACTGAGTCCGAGGTCAGCAAGTGCTTCAAGAAATGCTGAGGTTTGTGAATCTTGTAGAGGTGGGAGATTGAAATCACCCATTAGCCAGCTTGGTGATCGAGATTTGTCTGTGTTGCAGGCGAGGTCTATTATGGTTGATAGGTCTTCTGCCGAAGTTGTCGGATCTGTAAACTAGATTGTTTGAGCAAGTGTCATTGGAGATAGATATCATTTTGAGATGGGTTGTGTTGGTGGTGGTGCTCAGCTGAAATTGAAGTTCATTTTTCACAAGGATGAGTGCTCCACCTCCTCTTTGGTTGGGTCTATGGCATGTATGGAGTGAGAAATTAGGGGGTGACAGCTGGTTGATAATGACATTGTCGCAGTCTGACAACCAGGTTTCTGTAACCATCAGGATGTCAAGGTTGTAGTGGTTTATTAGGTCGGTGATCACTGGCCATTTTGTGCGAATTGATCTGGCGTTGATAAGGGCGCATTTCAATGGTCTTCGATGATGGTGTTTCGCTACCAGAGGCTTTTTGGTGTGTTGGAGGGCAGTATGGATCAGATGGGGATAATTTGGGCGGGTGGTGTCTGATGAAGATGTATGGGACTTGTTTGCCCATTCCTTCCAGGTATTTTGCAGTATTGGTATGGAGTTGGTACTCGGGTTGAAGGCGTTTGACCAGCTAGGCAATGTAATGAGATATATGCTGGCTATGGCTAAGAGTGTATGCATCGTTCTATATAACAGTATACTGGCTATAGTGATGGCAGAGACACTTGCAAAGATATAGCTGGATAAAGTGACAATGCTAGCCTTTCCTGCCCCCACCACCATCCACAGCTCTCCCCTGCACGGGGATAGAGCCTCCGGCAGAGAGGGCAGCAGCCGAGCATCTCCCGCCCAATCCGGGCGCACCGAGGACGATTTAAAGAGCGCGCCATCGGGCGCGTGTCCTTTCCTGCCCCCACCACCATCCACAGCTCTCCCCTGCACGGGGATAGAGCCTCCGGCAGAGAGGGCAGCAGCCGAGCATCTCCCGCCCAATCCGGGCGCACCGAGGACGATTTAAAGAGCGCGCCATCGGGCGCGTGTCCTTTCCTGCCCCCACCACCATCCACAGCTCTCCCCTGCACGGGGATAGAGCCTCCGGCAGAGAGGGCAGCAGCCGAGCATCTCCCGCCCAATCCGGGCGCACCGAGGACGATTTAAAGAGCGCGCCATCGGGCGCGTGTCCCTTCCTGCCCCCACCACCATCCACAGCTCTCCCCTGCACGGGGATAGAGCCTCCGGCAGAGAGGGCAGCAGCCGAGCATCTCCCGCCCAATCCGGGCGCACCGAGGACGATTTAAAGAGCGCGCCATCGGGCGCGTGTCCTTTCCTGCCCCCACCACCATCCACAGCTCTCCCCTGCACGGGGATAGAGCCTCCGGCAGAGAGGGCAGCAGCCGAGCATCTCCCGCCCAATCCGGGCGCACCGAGGACGATTTAAAGAGCGCGCCATCGGGCGCGTGTCCTTTCCTGCCCCCACCACCATCCACAGCTCTCCCCTGCACGGGGATAGAGCCTCCGGCAGAGAGGGCAGCAGCCGAGCATCTCCCGCCCAATCCGGGCGCACCGAGGACGATTTAAAGAGCGCGCCATCGGGCGCGTGTCCTTTCCTGCCCCCACCACCATCCACAGCTCTCCCCTGCACGGGGATAGAGCCTCCGGCAGAGAGGGCAGCAGCCGAGCATCTCCCGCCCAATCCGGGCGCACCGAGCACGATTTAAAGAGCACGCCATTGGGCGCGCCCGCGCCTTACGGGCCCGCGCCTGAGGGCCTCGCCAGAGGGCCCTTTGGCGTGGCCCTTAGGCGGAGACCTGGCGGAGGCCTAGAAACTCTCGATTACAGAAACTGGAACATACAACAACAGTCTCTCTCCTGTCGTTTACAATAACGAAACTCTAAACGCATTGCAACTTTCATCTCCTACATTGATTTAAAACGCAAGACACCAGCAGCAACTAGGGTTCAACACGCAGACAGAAGAAATACCCTCACCGACTACCATCCTACACCAACAGACCTGTGATACCAACATACAGTCAACCAGCTGGAGCTCCCTTGAAGTAGAACTACATCCCTTCACAAAGGAAACAGACCATCCATCGATCTCAGCAAGTATAACTCTCCCTAATGATCTAGATATAACAGAGACTTCCAACATACCAAACTATAAAGATATACTGTTGTCAGTAGACCTTTACTGTTATTGATAGACCTCACTGTTGTCAGTAGACCTTACAGTACTATTTACAGCCACATTTACTGTTGTCAGTAACCCACGTAATATTACCTTTAATCTCATATACTGTTGTCAATAACTCTTGATATCAGTAACCCAAAGAACATAGTCAGTAGCCTCATATACTGTTTTACTACTGCCAGCAACTATATAACACTGTCAGAAGATCATATCACACTGTTAGTAACACATTTACTGTTGTCAGTAAACTACTAACTCTATTAGTCGCCTCATATACTGTTGCCAGTAGCTTAGTGTAATACTACTAGTAGAAGACTCATATATTGTTGTCACTAACCTATATAGCATTGTTAGTAGCCTCATTTACATCTCCTCAACCGCAAGTATACCTCCTACAACCATCTAAACAGCCTCTCCACACTAAAAACAAAAACTGAACTTTGTAACTAAATAGTTTTAAATCCATTGCATCAGGATAAGAAACAAGGCCAGCAAATAGCTCACTGCACCTTAAACGATATACTATCCCCAGTAGTCTACATTTAGATTGCTGTTAACCAGAGACCATTGTACTGTTACCTATACTCTATTGTTACTGTTGCCAGTATTATATACTAAGAAATACCTCACGGTAACCAGCCATACTACTATATCCAATGCTAACAAAAGTATCAAACAGGCCTCTTCCTACTTGTTACTGTTTAGCTACTTACTTACTATTGTTACCTATTCACTTGATACTGTTTAGTTTTGTAACACTGTACCAGTACCAGATCTAAACTGACACATACAACAAAAATGCTTCTAAAAGTGGCTTATATCTGCATCCTCCTAACAATCATAATTAACCTAACACTAAGTCTTAACATTAAAAACTACCAGACAATTCCAATCATACATACACCAAATCGGAACAACTTCCATATTGGTCATTATTCTCCACACAATCAGACTAAAATAAACTACCACAGACTCATCCAAATAAAACAAATTAATCTACAACATACCACACAGCTTAACCACCATCACAAGTCTACATCTTTATCATGCACCCTTATAAATGCCCGATCATTGAAAAATAAAATCCCTATAATTAATGATCTACTCACTGACTCAAAACCAGATATTCTATGCATAACAGAGACTTGGCTCACAGATACAGATACAGTTCTCCTAAATCAACTGCACAACTCAAACTATGATATCTCCTACTCACATAGAACCAACAAAAAAGGAGGTGGTGTATTGATTATGACAAATAAAAACCTAAAAGCCAAAAAAATACTAGCTAATTCAAACAACAACATGGACACGCTCATAATAAAAATAGATCACCTCAGAATCTGTTTAATTTATAGACCCCCCAACCAAAATGCTGATAGCCTCCAATCATTATTTGAACTCCTCAACTTATCTTCAGAACAGAGTCCTCTAATTGTCCTAGGTGATTTCAACCTTCCCTCACTACCAACGAATGACTCTAACCTCTTTCTTGAAACAATTCAAGATCTCGAATACCATCAAGTAATAAACATACCTACCCACACCAAGGGTGGTACCCTTGATCTAGTACTACTACCTAACTTATGCTTTAAACTGTTTAATCCAGACTCTATAGAATGCTCTCAAATACCGTGGTCTGATCATCACCTTATCAAACTAAATCTCAATTACAATACCATCGACACCATAAAACACAAAAGAAATGACCATACAATTAAATTTAAAAAATTTAACGAAACTGAATTTCTGGATGCCACAATCCCTCTCCTTGATCCTTCTCCAACAACCCTGGATGAAGCAGTCAAAAACTGGCATACTACCATAAACAATGCAGCCCAAATACATCAAACTAATAAAAAATCAACCCACTCAAAAACCAACGGCACCCCATGGTTTAATAGCACTTTAAAACAAATGAAAAGAGAGCTAAGAAAACTAGAACATAAATGGCGCAAAACCAATCCACTATTGAGAAAGAAATATACTACAACCACCTCAAAAACTATAAAGATGCCATAGATAACTCAAAGAAAAATTACTATGCTACAATCCTATCAAAATCATATAACAGACCAAGAGAACTATTTTCCATAATTACCAACCTAACAACCAACCCTCAAGATTCTAACAAGGAAATCACTGACATCTCTGCACAAACTCTAGCCAATTATTATCAAAATAAATCAAAACACTCACCAATGACCTTAGATCCTATCTACAAACCTCTCCATATGCTAAATGAATGGCCAGAATTTTACCCTTTATCCAAAATATCATTAAAGAATATCATTATCAATCTTAACACCACAACATCCTATCTAGACCCTTGTCCAGTAACCTGGATAAAAAACACACTACCAACACTTCTTTCATTCATACTTCCTATGGTCAATTTATCACTACTCCAAGGTTACCTCCCACCCACCCTTAAACAAGTACATATCAGACCAATCCTGAAGAATAATACACTTGACAAAACCTCCCCAAAATCTTACCGACCTATCTCAAGTATACCATTCTTAGCAAAAGTCATCGAAAAAACTGTACAAATACAAACACAAGAATTTCTTGACTCATCCTACCCGCTAGATGACCAACAATATGGATTTCGCCCCAAGCATGGAGTTGAAACACTCCTGACTGTTTTTACCGATACACTACTAAGAGGAATAGACAACCACAAAAAAGCTTTTATCCTCTTATTTATTGACATATCAGCCGCTTTCGATAGTGTTAACCATTCAATAATGCTTAACTACTTAAGACACATAGGAATATACCGTATTTTTCGCACCATAAGACGCACTTTTTCTTCACCAAAAAGTGGGAGGAAAAGTGCCTGCGTCTTATGGTGCGAATATAAGAAGTTGCAGAGCGGCAGCGGGTCCCCCGGGACCTTCCGTGTCCTTGGGGACTGCATCATTCCTCCCCCGCCCCGTGTTCAGGCTTACCAGTGCCAGCCACCACCACAGAAGATCTCCTCCTTAGACACTCACCGACTCCTTCTTCTGCAGCCGCGGCTCCCTGCCTCGTAGGGAACCGCGGCTGTGCTTTTAAAATCATCTCGGAGCCCTTCTTGTCTTGACGGGCTCCGTGCAGCATTGTCCCGCCTCCAAAGGAAGTGGTAAACAACTTCCTTTAGAGGCGGGACAATGCTGCACGGAGCCCGTCAAGACAGGAAGGGCTCCGAGATGATTTTAAAAGCACAGCCGCGGTTCCCTACGAGGCAGGGAGCCGCGGCTGCAGAAGAAGGAGTCGGTGAGTGTCTAAGGAGGAGATCTTCTGTGGTGGTGCCAGCGCTTCCCAGATTGCCAGAAGCCACTGATATCATGAGGTAATAGGAGAGCAGGACGTACGATAGCTACACTTGAGCAGAACACAGCTTCCTGTAAGTGGCTTCTGGCAGGGATTGGGGAAGACTTGGAAATCATCGTTTCTCTTTTTCCAGCCCAGTTTCCTGACTTCATATGCTAGGGTTAAAAATTAGAGGCTCTTGGGGGTATTCTAACATCAATATTACTAGCAATAATAAGCACTTTCACAGCAAATAGGTAGGATGCATAAGGGAATCAAAACAGAATATTTTTTTTCCTATTTTCCGTAGGATGCATAAGGCAATCAAAACAGAATATTTTTTTTCCTATTTTCCCCTCTGAAAAACCAGGTGCGTCTTATGGTCCGGTGCGTCTTATGGTGCGAAAAATACGGTACTCTACAGTTCACAAATGGTTCACCTCTTATCTGAGCAATAGAACGCAAAATGTTAGAATAAGCAATCAAACTTCTGAATCATATAAATTTGAAACAGGATTACCACAAGGCTCAGCGCTTTCAGCTCTACTATTTAATATATACATAAAACCAGTTTGCAATATCTTTAAGAAATATGGTGTACTCTATCATCTATATGCAGATGATATTATGATGTACATCCCATTCACTATCCCTAACATACCGTTGCAACTCCTTTCGGATTGTTTTAATGAAATAACATTATGGCTAAATGCCCACAATCTCCTAATAAACCATTCAAAAACTGAAGTGCTAATAGTCACCAAAAACCAAGATTATACCCACCAACACATATAACACTTCAAAACCAAGAAATTAAAATAAAGAATGAAGTGAGATACTTAGGAGTCATTTTAGACAAACATCTCACTCTAGATACCCATATCAGAAATACCACAAAGAAAATTTACTACAAACTTAAAATACTTAAACAACTTAGACCTCTTGTTTACATACATGATTTTATCAGTATAATCCAAGCCACTATAACCCCCCACTTTGATTTTGCGAACCTTATATTATTAGGTACATCAAAACAAAACATCAAAAGACTGCAACTCGCACAAAACTCAGCAGCTAGGATAATAACAAAAACACACTCTCATCAACATATAACACCAATTCTAGCATCCCTTCACTGGCTTCCAATTCAAAACCGAATAACATATAAAACACTAATAACAGTATTTAAATCACTATTTGATTTGACACCATCTACTTTAAGTAACTTAATTACCAAAGAACATCCAAAACCTACTCAAAGAAAAAATCAACTAAACAAACTTAAAACCCCCATAGATTTCATAAAAACAAATAAATCAACAAACAACAGAGCGTTCTCACATGCAGCCCCAACAGCCTGGAATTCCCTCCCTGTTGAACTAAGAATATTAACAGAGATTAATGAATTCC
The DNA here is from genome assembly GCA_033557465.1 of Ichthyophis bannanicus. Lineage (NCBI taxonomy): Eukaryota > Metazoa > Chordata > Amphibia > Gymnophiona > Ichthyophiidae > Ichthyophis > Ichthyophis bannanicus. The sequence continues at coordinate 576,631,169 of CM066035.1, forward strand.
GAAAAAAAACTGAAAACACACCTCTTTACAATGCACTACAACACTATAGAACAGCCATCAAAAGAATTAGACAAAGGCTAAACAGTTTTATCTACATCTCACTATAACAGAAAAGAAAACCTGCCCTATCTGCATCTGTACTACTCATAATGATTATATCCCACATAACTTGTATATGTATTTAATAATATAATGTTAATGTACATAATGTATATAGTGTTGCACTGTTCAGTGCTATCTGTTCAACATTTCTGTTTACTGTACATTGGTTATAGTTATATGACGTTATATGTAAAACAAATCCATGATTTGTTGCCTGTTGTTATTTGTGAACCGCAGCTGATCTTAGGAAGCTGCGGTATATAAGAGATTGTTAAATAAATAAATAAATAAATTAGCAGGCAGTGGTAACAGTAAAGTAGAGTATGGGTAACAGAGTTACAAATAATAGCAACAAATGTAACAAAGACTCATATATGTGGTATCAGGACGCTACTGTTGGGAAAGTAAGGGGAGATATGTTGGACATAGGGCGACGGCTGGACAATATGGAAGGACTGCATTGAAGAGTACAGGGAAGCCATAGGAGGGTTTCAAAGTAAAATAGGATACTACCAGCAGTGTTATGAGGACTTGAAAATAAAAATTGAAGACCTAGAAAATAGGTCTCAATGATTGTACTATTAGGATCCAAGGGCTACTCGAAGGGGCAAAAGATGTGGACTACTGATCTCTGACCGTACAGATTAGCAAGGCCCTCCTGAAAGCAGCGGGCATTGATAACTCTGATCTATGTATGGTGATAGAACAGGCCCATCAAGCGTTGGGACCTCAACGAACTAAGAAACTTTAGGATATTTTAGCATGTCTCCACGAATACTGCACCAAAGAAATGATCTTGCAGGTAGCTCAGAAAGTGGGTCAAGTACAGTGGGAAGGAGCCCGCATTAAAGTGTTTGCGAACCTCTCCTTGCTGACCATACAAAAATGCAGGGAATTTTGAGAAATACCCCGGAGACTCCAACAAGAAAATATACTCTATCTGTGGCCGTATCCGTTTGGCCGCCTATTTACTATTGAGGGCCAGCACCTTCGGGTCCAGAATGTGGAAGAGACACTAGCGCAATTGCAGAATCTACCGTCAGCACTGAGTAATGGAGAGTCCAACCAAAAACAAATGAAATCAACATATTCAAGGTAGCAGAGATCCAAACAAGGAGCTGATGAGTAAAGAGGCAGAACTAGGTGAGTGGAATTTGGACTGGCAACCCATGATGAAATGAATTTGAGAGCTTTTGATTTTGGACTGTAATTTTGCTTCTTTGGTGACTGAGAATCATCAGAGCACATGAGTGAGTGGGTGTGAAAGAGAGAGTGCCATAAGGCTGGATAGCAGAGAGCGGCCTACATGGGATTTGAATGGGCAATAGATGTAATATTTGCATGGTTGCAAAGGGGAAGGGGATCGATTGTGGATGATTGTGTGAAGTGCATGTTAAGGGGAGGGATGATGGGAAAGTTAAAGGGACCCGGATAGAATCATGTGTCCTCTCTGTATGAGTCTGATCTCAGATTGGACTTGCTGTCAGGTGAGGGGGGGGGGCAATGGCATATTCCAGGGACTATGGGGAAGATGGTAGGAAGAGGAGGGGTCAGAGGCTATGTCTGAATTAAAGGTAGTAACCTATAATGTTTGGGGCCTCAACTCATACCGGAAACGGCACCTTATGTTTAAGGAGCTTCTGAGATTGTAATATTCAATAGCTCTCATTCAGGAAACGCACCTTCTAACCCAAGATGAATGCCGCCTAGCGCATCTCAGGTTCCCCACGCAGATTTATGCATCAAACAAGGGGGCGGACAGAAAATGAATGGGGTGGGGATCCTCATTGGTAGTGATATCCAGTGTGCCATTATGGAAGTCACTAAAGACAGGAATGGTCGCTACATGATTGTTAAGATAATACTGGGAACTGACATCTACACTATATAGTTAATATCTATGCACCTAATGGGGACAGGAGGGGGTGCTATAAAGAGCTGGGGGAACTTCTAGTGGGGAAGGCAGAGAGATGGTTAATCGTGGCAGGGGATTTTAGTGTAGCCCTATACCGCGTACCAGTCTGTCAACAATGAGCTGCCTGACTGAAGACCAAACACAATTTAGGATAGCTATCCAGAGGGTCGCCATGAGTCGACTCCGACTCAATGGTACTTAACAACAACAACAACATACCGCAATCTGATACCTCCCGAGGGCAAAGTGCAGGAAATCATTACAAAAGCAGGGAGTTGAAAGAACTGGTGGACTTTCTCGGGGGGGGGGGGGGGGTGGCGGCGAGAATTGCACAAGCGAGAGCGAGACTATTCCTGCTTCTCTGCAGTCTATAATACCTACTCCCACATAGATTTGATATTGTTGGACAAACAATTATATCCAATAGTGAGTGGATGCAGTATAAATGACCGCCTTTGGTCAGACCATGCTCCCGTAAAGTGCACGCTCTAAGATACGGTGGTGGGGGGACAGTGCTACTGGAAGCTAAACACCATGCTGGCAGAGCCAGCAGTCTGCGATTACATTAAGAAATGTATAGGGGACTATTTGGAACTCAATGGCAATGGACACATGAGCCCAGTGACCATTTGGGAGTGTTTAAAAAAAAAGCGAAATTGTTAAACAAATACTTCTGCTCTGTTTTTACTAAAGAAAATCCTGGAGATGGACCAGCTGTGACTCCCAAATATAAAAATGGGAATGAAGTAGATACCACACCATTCACAGAAGATGAGGTATTAGAACAACTTGCTAAACTGAAAGTGGACAAAGCCATGGGACCAGATGGGATACATCCCAGGATACTGAAAGAGCTCAGAGAGGTTCTTGCAGGACCGTTAAAGGATGTCTTCAACAGATCCTTGGAAACAGGAGAGGTTCCTCAGGACTGGAGAATGGCTGATGTCGTACCTCTACACAAAAGTGGTAACAGGGAAGAAGTGTCAAACTACAGGCCTGTGAGCCTTACCTCGGTGGCGGGAAAAGTAATGGAGGTGCTCCTGAAAGAGCGAATAGTGAACTTTCTCAAAACCAACAGGTTGCAAGATCTGAGGCAACATGGTTTTACCGAAGGACAGTCTTGCCAAACAAATCTAATTGAGTTCTTTGACTGGGTGACCAAGGAACTAGATCAGGGGCATGCAGTGGATGTCATCTACCTGGATTTCAGCAAAGCCTTTGATACTGTTCCTCATAGGAGGCTTGTCAATAAACTCAGTAGCTTGGGGATGGGTCCCAAGATAGTAAACTGGATTAGAAATTGGTTGACTGACAGACAACAGAAGCTGATGGTACATGGAGCTCACTCGGATGAAAGGAAGGTGATTAGCGGGGTGCCCCAGGGTTCGGTCCTGGGCCTGGCACTGTTCAATGTATTTGTGAGTGATATTGCTGAAGGACTGAATGGAAAAGTCTGTCTTTTTGCAGATGACACTAAAATTTGCAACAGAGTGGACTCCCCCGAGGGAGTGGTTAACATGAGGAAAGATCTGCGAAAGCTGGAAGAATGGTCTAATGCTTGGCAACTACGATTTAATGCAAAAAAGTGCAGTGTCATGCACTTGGGTAGCAGAAATCCAAGGGAAATGTACGCGATAGGTGGCGAGAGGTTGGTGTGCATGGTTCAGGAGAAAGACCTTGGTGTGATTATCTCTGATGATCTCAAGGTGGCAAAACAGTGTGACAAGGCAGTGGCAAAAGCCAGGAGGATGTTGGACTGCATACAAAGAGGGATTACCAGCAGAAAGGAAGAGGTACTTATGCCACTGTACAAGTCACTGGTGAGGCCTCACTTGGAATACTGTGTTCAGTTTTGGAGCCCATATCTTGCAAAGGATGTAAAAAGACTGGAAACTGTTCAGAGGAAGGTGACCAAAACGATTTGGAGCCTGCGTCAGAAGCCTTATGAGAAGAGACTTGAAGACCTAAATATGTACACTTTGGAGGAGAGGAGGGACAGGGGAGATATGATTCAGACCTTTAAATACTTAAAGAGAAATAATGAACAAACAAACCTCTTCCAAAGACGGGGAAGCTGTAAAACTAGAGGGCATAACATGAAGCTGCAAGGTGGTAAATTGAAAGGCAATGTCAGGAAATATTTTTTCACTGAAAGGGTGGTGGATGCTTGGAATGCCCTCCCGATGGAAGTGGTGGGGACAAATACGGTGACGAAATTCAAAACGGCATGGGACAAACACAGTGGATCCCTTTACAGCAACAGGATAAAAACAAAATAAACGGTACCATCTAACTTCTGAACCATCTAACGTCTCAACAAATAGGGGTGTCCTACATGGAGTGGTGGGTTCACCCCTAATCAAAGACATGGGGAGGGGTGGCCTGCACAGAGCGACAGGTGCACCTACTCTTGCCATCTTGCTGGGCAGACTAGATGGACCATGCTGGTCTTTATCTGCTGTCATTTACTATGTTACTACTATGTAACCAAGTAAGGTGCTAGCACATAAATTTAAAGAAACTCCGAACCCACAATTATATCACTCGTATTCGACTGCCTACAGGGGAGGATGTTTGGAGGGATGAAGGCATTAGAGAACAATTTGTGAGTTTTATAAACGGCTATACCAACCGGAGCAGAGTGCCTCTCTGGCAGACATATAAATAAATACTTGGATACTGTAAACTTACTAGTCATTGCAGAGTCAGAGACCTTATAAATAGGCCCAGCACAACCCACAAAGTGCTACGTGTGATCAAGGAACTTCCAGGAGGGAAGGCACTGGGGCTCAATAGGTACACAAATAAGTTCTTCAAGCTTTTTCAGAATGAAATAGTAGACCCCCTCACGTGGGCCTTTAATGCCTTCCTCATAGAGGAGATGTTCCCATATAGTATGTGAGTGGCGGGGGTTACCTTCATTCCCAAAGAGGGGAAGGACCCATCTCTGTGGGTCTTATCGCCCAATATCGCTTCTTGGTAATGATTTAAAGATATTCACGGATCTTGACTCACCTCATATCCTTTGTGTTTACTTATTTATTTTATTTTTATTTAAAGTCTTTTCTATACCGCGCTCTTTAAAATCAGCTCGGTTGGGAGAGCACGTGATGTGGTGAGCTCGGGAAGTCGCATCTGTCTTGAGCTCCGGGTTCCCCTTGCTCTGAATCGGTGCAATAGTGCCTATTTGTGAGGTGCAACTGCCGGTACTTAGTCCTCCCCAAGTGCTGAACCCACGAGGAACCTGTCCGGGGGAGTTGGAAGCGAATGGCAGCAGCGGCAGCGCGAACTGGGAGGAGAGATAAAGACCGAGTCGTTGGGGCCTCCAAGATGGCAGAGTCACCTCCGAAATCAGGAGAATTGCCTGTACCCACCCCCGGGGCCTCAGTAGCGGAGATCTCAGTTGCAGTCTCCAGTGCCCTCTCACTTCAATTTGAATCCCTACGGAGCAAGATGGATGCGGTGCAGAGTTCCGTGGATGCAATCGGGGCACGCAGGTTGAGGAGGAGGCTGGAGAGACTGAGTCAAGAGCTGGTGCAGACACGAACCATCTTGAAGGCCCAGGAGGAGAAATTGGAGGACCTCGAGAACCGCTCGAGGCGTAGTAATTTGCGGTTCTTGGGGGTACCGGCCTCGGTGGGAGATAAGGACCTGCGAGCCTATATAGCTTCTCTGTCTGCCTCGTTGATGGGGGAGGAAGGACAAAGCTCTCAGGTTGTGATCGAGAGGGCGCATAGAGTGGGCCCCAAGAGTTCCAATGACCCGCGGACTAGGGTAGTGCTGGCTAAATACTTACAGTTCCAGCAAAAGGAGGCCGTTTTGCGAGAGGCCCGGAGATGTGGAACTGTTGAATGAGACAACATTAAGCTCCGAATTACGCAGGATTACTCAGCGGCTGTGAGTAAGCAGCGAAGGGCGTACGCACCAATCTGCCAGAGACTCATCACTGCAAACATCAGTTTTTCCGTGCAGTATCCAGCACGCCTACATGTGTTTCACGAGGGGAAGCAGAGGGTGTTCGGCTCAGCGGAGGAAGCGGCGATGTATGTGGAACAACTCGAGAGGCAGGCCGTGACATTAGGCAGCGGGTCCGCAAGCACGCCGTGATTTTATGGAAGGAACTCTGCCTGGACAACAATTGGAGAGTTCGGAGGGTGCCTGGGGAAAGCTGTGTTCACCTCCCGAGGGGTCGTGCTCACGGGGGTGTGATGCAGCGAAGGCCCTCTGAGTTCATGGTTGTGGGAATATCCTTTTATAGTTATGTTAATGCTAGCAATATTTCATATTTTGACTTGTCTATGGGAGTGCGTAACTTGAAGTGTTTTCTAGAAACATAGAAATGTGGTGACAGGGAAGGACCACGTGGCCTGTCTAGTCTGTCCTTCCATAACAATTACAGCAGTCCCCTTTTTTACCCTTAGAGATTCTATAGAAACACAGAAACATGACGACAGAAAAAGACCACATGGCCTATCTAGTTCTCCTTAGGTTATCCTGAATGGAGGGAGCTGAAGGTGGGAGGGAGGTGTAGAGAATTTGGCAGCCGACAGGAGCCTACGGAGATGGTGCCTAGCTTTCTGTATAGCCAGAGCAAATGGAAGAAAACACCGGGGGGGGGGGATTTATGGATATGTACCTGTGAACAGAAATGTGGTTTTATTTTTAATGTGTATTAATGTTACCTTGTTAAATAATTTGATAACAATCTGAGGTGCTAATGTTGTGGACTTTTAAGGTGTAGGGGGGAGAAATGATCTGGGAAGGGAGCGGGGGAGCCCGGTCACATCAAGGTGACAGGGTAGTAAGGAGTGGACTATGGAGGTGGGACAAGGAGAAGATGGGGGGAGAGGGGGGGGTGGGAGTACGGGAGTAGAACGTGGGAAGAGGAGGGGAGGAGTAGGGGGGATGGAGGGAGGGGGGTACGGGGAGGGAGGGGAGCAAGGGTTTGTGGGGGGGATAGTCGCATACTAGATGCTCGAAAATGGCAGGTTCTGGATCAGATTGGTGTGTCTAGGAGGGGGCTCCAGGCTGGGAGGGCTCTCTCCACTAAAAGGAAATTAGGGCCGAAGATAAGATCTGATACTCTGTTACTATTCTGAAGATCAGCTCTTGGAATGTTTGTGGATTGGGAAGCCCAGTGAAGAGAGATAAAATCTTGAAGGCATTGGCCAGACAACAGTGCGATATTGCACTCTTACAGGAAACCCACCAGACAGCCGATGAGCACCGTAAATTGTGTAGGGATTGGGTGGGCCAGGTGTGGGGAGCCCCGGCAGTAGGTAAGAAAGGAGGGGTGGCCATTCTAATCCATAAACGAGTTTGTTTTGCACTAGTCAGGGAGGTGACTGACCCCAATGGCCGCTTTGTGCTGCTGCAAGGAATGTTAGAGGGTAAGGAGATAATTTTGGGAAATTTATATAGTTTCAATACTTTAGATCAGGATTTCTATAATCGTATAGCAGCGAAAGTGGAGCAACTGGATTATCTCCCGTTGATTTTAGGGGGAGACCAACGGGGTCCTGGACGTAGACATGGATACTTCCAGAGGGTCAGGGTCTAGGGAACGGAGGCAGACAGCGCGAGTATTGCAATCATTTCGGACCAGGCTGGGGCTGGTGGACCCGTGGAGATTGCTCCACCCCTTAGAGAGAGACTTCACGCATCAGTCTAGAGCGCATGGTACCAGTGCGCGGATTGATTTCATATTGATATCGGAGAGTCTCTTTGCATCTACGGGCGAGGTGCAGATTGGTCCTACGGAGATCTCCGACCACGCTCTGATTTGGTTGGAACTCCAGGGGTGGGGAGGGGACATGGAATTTACTCGTATTTGGCGGTTTCCCATAGAACTATACAAAGACCAGCAATTTCTTCATTTCCTGCGTCAACGTTGGCAGGATTTTGAGTGGAAATCATCATGGTCACCAGGATGATCCGGAATTGGTATGGGAAACTGCCAAAGTGGTTTTAAGAGGGGATATAATCGGTTATGTTGCAAGGAGGTGGAGGTTGTTGGCAGAACAAATTATCCGATTAGAACAGCGGGTAATGCGGATGAGGCGTATAAGTGGGGCTCAACCCACAGCACAGAATAGGAAGGAATTGTGGGAAACGCAAGTGGTGTTAAATGAGCTCTTGCATCAGAGAGCAAAGAAATCGCTGCTGTATTACCAGTATAATCTTCATTGTTTTGGTGATAAGCCTGGTAAACTACTTGGGCGATGCCTGAGGGGCCCACGGGGGGGGGGGGGGGGGAAGACAGTGGCGGCTATCTATGACGCGCAGGGGGGACTTAGGAAGGGGAAAGGGGAAATAGTGGCAGTGTTTAAAGACTTTTTTCAAAGGTTGTATAGAGCAGAAGCGGAAGCTCCCACTGAAATGAAGGATTATTTGCGGGGTCTTACCCTACCCAAATTGAGTAGCGAACAGAGTAGGCGTCTGGGGCAGCCAGTTACTCTATTGGAAGTACAGCAAGTTATCACGAAGGCGACTTGTTACAAATCACCCGGCCCCGACGGGTTCGGGGCAGAATTTTACAAATTATTATCAGAGATGGTAAGCCCTCTATTGGTAGCTATGTTTGGTCAAAGAAGGGAAACGGGCTCTATGCGCTTGGGTGGAAACCAGGCACACATTGTGTTGATCCCTAAGCCGGGTAAGGATCTCACCCAGGCGGTATCGTATCGGCCTATTTCGCTATTGAATTTTGACTCCAAATTGTTGGCTAAGATTCTAGCGGGACGTTTAGCTGACGTGCTAGGAGAGCTGGTACATGATTCACAAGTTGGCTTTATTAGGGGGAGATACGCGGTGCGTAATTTACGCAAAATACTGGCCTCATTGCAGTGGGTTCAAGAGCAGAACCTGCAGTCGCTATTAGTTAGTTTTGATGCCGAAAAAGCGTTTGACAGGGTTAGCTGGGGGTATTTACAATACTTATTGCCGCTTTATGGGTTGGACCCTGTTTTCTGTGACTTGGTGAACACCCTGTATATAAATCCGACGGCTAGGGTTCTCTGTAATGGGGTGTTATCGGAGTCCTTTCCCCTGGAGCGGGGCACGAGGCAGGGCTGTCCTTTATCCCCGCTTCTGTTTGTGTTGTCACTGGATCCCTTGATTTGCCGGATAGAACTGGACAATAGAATCTGTGGCATGCGTATAGGTGGGCAGGGGTTTAAGATCTCGGCATTCGCAGATGATCTTCTGGTTCATCTATTGACCCCGAAGGAGTCGTCGTCTCGATTGCTAAGGGAATTCACGCTTTTTGGCAGTTTTGCCGGGTTCCGTATTAACAAAGACAAGTCGGAGGCATTAGATATCTCAGGACAACTACAAGGAAATTGGGAAGGGAACTTCCCTTTGAAATGGGCCATGAACCAATTCATTTATTTGGGTATTGTTTTGACAAGTTCGCCTCAAGAGCTTTATTGGTGTAATTTAGAGAGAACGATGTCCCGATTGCGCAACCTGTTGAGAGCCTGGTATCCTCTCCCGCTGTCTTTGCTGGGGAGAGTGGCGGCAGTGAAAATGGTGGTTTTACCAAGGATTTTGTACTGGCTGCAAACCCTCCTGGTCTGGTTTTTAAGGAGGGACCTACGTAATATAGAAAAGGAGATACAACAGTTCTTGTGGAAAGGGTCTAGAGCGCGTATACCTCTGTCTCGTATGGTGGGTTCCTGGAAGAGTGGCGGGATTGGGCTCCCGGATCTTTGGCTCTATGCACTGGCGTGTCAGGCAAGACACATCGGAGACTGGCTAGGGGGGACGGAGAACTATACACCTCAAGCACTGGAGGAGGCCTTGGTGGCCCCCCATACGGTTTTAGCGATGCTACATATGGAGGGTGCTAAGCTTCCAACTAGTATTACACAGAGGGGGTTGGTGAGCTCCTTGCGTTGCACGTGGAGACAAATAAATCTGTATTGGCAACGTAACTGGATGGTTTCGAGTTGGTTACCGATACAGGGTAATGCATGCTTTACTCCGGGCTCGGAGACGAGGGAATTCCGGGCCTGGAAAGAGAAAGGGATCAGGAACCTAGGACATGTGGTTGACCCGGCCGGGAAATGCAAGTCTTTTCCGGGGTTGCGAGGGGAATATGAGTTGCGGCCGAACCATTATTTTGCATATATGCAGCTGGCTCATTACGTGGCCGGATTACTGGCGGAAGAGCTCTCTGTAGAACGCTCTGCTCAGATATTAGAATTTTTCGATATTGGTGGGGATAGTCCCCCGTCTATAGCTCAGTTGAAGGCACGGTTGGAGTGTTACAGAGTCGCACCGGAGTATGGCGGAGTGGAAAGGGCATGGGCATTAGAACTGCACCGGGAGGTTACTCCGGGTTCTCTTAAACTGGCGCTGGGGAGGATTACTGAGCTGGCAGAGAGGGCACGTTGGAGAGAAATTCAATTTAAGTGTATCACTCGAGCGCATTTCTCGCCTAGGAGAGCTTTGCATAGTCATCTTACGGTAGATGGGAGCTGCCCCAGATGTGCGGAGCCTCTGGCTGGTTTAGTGCATATGTGGTGGGACTGTAAGCACATTAGACCATACTGGCTACGGATCAGTAACTGGTTGGCAGCGCGATTGCACCAGAGGGTCCTTTGGTCGGGTCCCCTGGTAGTTTTGGATCAACTACATCGGGACTTCCCTGGAGGGAGATGGGCACGGTTGTGGGTGCGTAAGGCCTGTCTGGTGGGGAAAGGCCCAATCCTTTGTAGATGGCGTATGCAGGAACCGCCATCCTTCTGGGAATGGCAAAATAGTTTCCATCAACTAATGTTGGCAGAGCGTTGGAGGGCGAGGGGTAATGTACAGAGATGGTCCACCTTTATGTTGTTGTAGGAACCCTACATTCAGAGTCTGGGGCCGTTATGCCGTAATGAAATTATGAATGTGGGCCTCTAGGGTAGGGTCATCATAGTACGATAAAGAGAGGGGTGTGGGGTGGGGAGAGGACCTGAGGATAGGGAGTTGAGGAGACGGAGGGTGCTAGATATGCAACTGGGCGGGGAGGAGGGGGGTTAGAATATCTTAGGAATAAAAAGAAAAAATATTCTATCTGTTGTGATTTCTGTACGATGTTTGTTATGTCACCTGCTATATGGGTCATGTCCTCTCTGACACGGATAAGAGTCAACCGGTGTCAGAGGCATGTTATTGTTGGATGTGGTTTGCTGGTGTCATGTATTTTGCTTTATAAATAAAGATATAAAAAAAAAAATCATCTCGGTTTACAGATAACAGTAACTTCGTCCTTGAGTAAAGGTAGAGCCTGTACTGGACTTACAGAGAAAAGGGTAGAAAAACTTGGGTTAACTGGGGAAAACTATATACAAGCTCTAGGGGCAGTTACCGTCTTAGCTGACTATCTACATACTCCTGCTAGGAGTTGGTAGTGCTCTTGTGTAGCACTAGTGTATTGTATGGTAGTTGGGTTGGGGTTGCTGTTTTGGTGTCTGTGGGTGGGTGGTTGCTGAATGGTACCATAATGCTGCAGGAAGAGATGGTGCTTCAATGCTTTCCTGAACTGGGTGAGGTCTGCAGTTGAACAGAAGTCGGGTGGGAGGGCATTCCAACACGAGGGGGCATATACATGAAAGCCCTCCTTCTTGTTGCGTGCGAGCATTATGTAATTTTGCAGGGAATACATAGGGTATTGGCTGTGACTGATCTTCTGGCTCTGTTTGGAGGCGTGGGTAAATAACCTTTTGTAATTAAGTTCCGTTATGTTTTGTAATTAAGTTCCGTTATGTTTTATGCATTACTACCTGTATATAGTTAAAACCATGTTCCATATAGTTAATACAATGTTCCATGTAAAGTATACACTAGTATACGAAATTTGTTAACTGTTCAATGTAAACCGCCCTTGATCTCTGGAAGGGGCGGTACAGAAGAAACAAATAAATAAATAAATGAGGTCAGTGATGGAAGGGGAAGTGAGACTGTTGATGGCTTTGAAGGTCAACAGAAGGATCTTGAAAGTGAGTCTACAGTGGACTGGCAACCAGTGGAGGTGCTTCAATATTGGTGTTATGTGGTCCCTCCTAGCAGCGCCAATTAGTATTCTGGCTGCTGCATTCATAGCCAGTTGTAGTGGATTCAACGTGTTCTTCGGTAGTCCCTGTAGGATGGCATTGGCATAGTCAAAGTGGGGGATGACTAAGGCCTGATAGATTGTCCTGAAGTCGTCTGGTTCCAGTAGGGGGCGTAGGTGGCGGATTGTCCGAATCTTGAGGTATACTGCATTAACAGTGTTGTTTATGTGAGTTTTCATATCTAGATGTTGGTCGAGTGTTGCCCCTAAGTAGCATATTGTGAGCCTGGTTTGAAGCTCAGCATCTCTTACTTTTAGAGCAGCTGGTGGGGTGAATGATTGGTCTCTGGTAATGAATAGAGCCTCAGATTTCTTGTGGTTTATTCTGAGGTTTTGGGAGTGGAGCCAATCAGTTGTAGCATCAAAGCAGGCAGTTAGTGGTGAGAGGTCCGGCTGGTCAGTGGCAAATGGCGTATAGAGTAACACGTCGTCAACGTAGATAAGACATGAGATGCCGAAGGAGCGGGCGATTGCACAGATGGGCTGCATAGATATATATTAAAAAACAATGCCGAGAGGGAGGATCCCTGTGGGACACCCTGTTTTTGCTGAAATGGTTTGGAGGACATGTGCCCTGTCCTTACATGCTGCCATCTGTCTGAGAGGTAAGATTCGCACCATCTCAAGGCCGAATCCTGTATCCCCTTCTCTGCCAGACGCTCTATGAGCAGCACATGGTCGACGGAGTTGAAAGCTGCAGAGATGTCCAGGAAGATTAGGGCATAGCCACTTCTGGGTTTATCCAGGCCAGATGTTAGTGTGTTGAACAGAATGGTTAGGAGCGTCTCGACGCTATGTGCCTCTCTGAATCCGTGTTGGCATGGATCTAAGGGCGCAGTGGTGTCAATGTGGTTCTGGATTTGGTGTTGGACGATCTTTTTGATTATTTTGGCCATTAGTGGGATACTTGATATTGGCCGATATGAGTCCACTTTTTGGGAGTCCAGTTTGCCATTTTTTAGGAGCGGTCTAATGGACGTTTGCTTTAGGCTTTGTGGGAAAGCACCCGTAACGAAGGAGAGGTTGATGAGTTTGGTTAGGAAAGGACTAAATTCCTTGCGCAGTGACTTAATCCAGAGCGCAGGGCAGGGATCATTTGGAGCTGTGGTGGTGTTAATCGAGTTGATGGTGTCTTCGATGTTCTTCACTGATGGTGAAGAGAAGGTGGATAGTGGTGTTGGATGGTGTGGTCTGTTCATAGAGGTGGATGATGCCGTTTTAACATTCTGGATTAGTTTGGACTGTAGGTAGTCTGCGTATTCTTGTGGTTCTGGCATGCTGCGTTGTGTAAGGGAAGTTTTTCCTTTGTGAGGGTCCTTACTAGGTTAAATAGATCCTTCGGTTTATTTATGGAGCGCTGCAGTAATTCTGCGTGATAGCGTCTCATTGATTCGGCCACTTTCTCACGGTGTTTCCTTAGGTTCGAGGTGTATATGTCCAGATTACTGGTGGTGCGAGAGCGTTGCCATCTTCTCTCAAGTTTTCTCAGGTGGCGGAGTGATGTCCTTAGCTCAGGAGAGTACCAAGGGATGGTCTTTCTTTTTCTTGGTGTTGCGTCCCCTGGTGGTTGGCTAGCAATGGAGCTGAGACTGTTGTTCCAAACGGAGATCATTTCTTCTAGATTGGTTTCTGCGATGTTGAACAGAGGTAGGGATTTGCTGAGTATCTCTTCCTTGTTGACCTGTCGGAATTTTGCTTTTGGGCAGGAATCGGAGGCAGGCTGGCATCTTGTTTGAGCCTTTTGGTAGGGCAACTGGAACCTTATTAGCTTATGGTCAGACCATGGGACTGACGTGAGGGAGATGGCAAGTGGGGGGTTACGGCTTATGGTTGACTGTGGAGCGAAAATCTGGTCAAGTTTGTTTCCCTTTGTATGGGTGGGCTCGTTGATCAATTGGTCATATCCCAGCTGGCTGAGAGCATTCAGGAGGGAGCTGGAGTGTTCTTCTGGTAGGGCTGGGAAATTGAAATCCCCCATAAGCCAGTTTGGTATGTGTGGGTTTTCGGTGTTGCAGGCCAGGTTGATTATCGTTGAGAGGTCATCTGGAGATGATGATGGGGGTCGATAGATTAGGTTGATGGAGGTGTGCTTATTTGCTAGAGTGATAAAATCCATCAGTGTGGTACTATTAGCGTTGATCTGCTGGAATTGGAGCTCGGTTCTCGTGAGAGCTAGGGTTCCTCCGCCCCTGCGGTTGGCCCTGTGGCAAGTGTGTGCTGAGAGGTTGGGTGGGGTGAGTTGGTTAAGGATGACTGTATCAGTGTCTGTGAGCCATGTCTCAGTGACCAACAGGATGTCTAACTTGTGGTGTGATATCAAGTCAGAGATGATTGGCCATTTCTTCCAGACTGAGCGGGCATTGATGAGGGCACAATTCAGGTAGCTGGGTTGCGAGTGTTTTTCTGGTGGGGGTTTCTTGGAGTGCTGTAGTGAGATGTAGAGTAAGTGTGGGCTAAGGTTGTGTCTGGATTCTGTCTCCAGGTGTCGGGATGTGTCGGCCCATCTCCTCCCTGTGCCCCGTAGAGTTGGTATGGGGTTGCCAGTGGTGGAGTACGCTGGCGAGGAGGTAAAAGCTAGTTGCTGCGATAATGAAGGGAGCCATTCTGAGGAGAGTGCTCTGTGGGGCTCTGAAGATTGACTCTGTGTCGCCGACACTGTTCCCTCTAAGCTGTGTGCGCGCACACACCTCGCCGAGCGAGCACACATACTTTAAAACAGAGCGCACAAAAATTACGGCTCTGATTCTGATAGAAAACAACACAGATGTGTTAAAATTTAAAAGTTGTGATTGTAATTACTAGAAATTTCCCGCTTCATTTAGTAATCGTCTATATTCATTTAATTTGATTAAAATCAATGTGGTGTACATACTGTATTCTGACGTGTAGTCAAATTTTAAAGTATATAACTGAGTGTCGTTATGTGGTGCACAAAAATTTAACCTTCCTTCAAAAGCTACACACAGCTGATATTTTATGCGGACACAGCCTACAAAAAATTAGAGGGAACATTGGTCGCCGATGTGTGTTGTGGTCAGGTATAGCTCAAGTAGCGGTGTAGGTAGAGTAGCTGGTGATTGCTAAGTGTGTCACTTGGGGTACGGATGTATGAATCTCTGTTCTAAGCTAGAGCTCTGCTATGAGACTCGGGAACAAGCTCACTAAGAGTGGTAAAGAGTGCAAATATTCAAGTATAGTAGGGAAAACACAAAGTGGCATTGTTATGGCAATTCTAAGGCAGGTTCAGTTCTGACATTCTAGTTATAAATCATTAATTCCTAGCAAATTATATTAGAGTTCTCACATTGAGTGCAGTCTTCTAGGGCTGGTGGATGTCTGTATTGTTGTCCTGTTTGCTGAAATTGCCGTAGGATATGGTATCGCGGGACTGATCACTGCTGGATGCTGGACTCCGATACCATCTGGAGGACCCCGCCTAAGGGCCACACCAGAGGGCCCTCTGGCGAGGCCCTCAGGCATGGGCACGCCCGATGGCGCCTTTCTTTTTAAAGTTGGTGCTCTGCCCCGATTGGACAGAGCACGTTGTAGGCGTCTGCGGTGGCCTCCCGCTCTGGCGGGCTCGATCCCCCCTGGAGAGCTGAGCCGGAGGGCTGGATCGGAGGGCTGCTAGATGTATCACATGTCTACACCTACTGATATTAGCTACCAGACTTCAAAATTTTCTTCCAAAACTTATACGAAATGATCAAACAGGGTTCATACCAGGGAGGCGGCCAGTGATAACATCCGTAAATTGCTGAACGTCATCTGGGTAGCCTGCCGGGATTAAACTGTTTCTTTGGTGATGGCTGTGGATGCTGAAAAAGCGTTCAACAGGGTTGAATGGAACTTTGTTTGGGGTGCTTCAAGCGATAAGGGTTGGGTAGAGCTTTCAGAAATGGATACAGGCTCTATATACAGACCCCAAAGCAAGGATCCATGTCAATGGGTCCTATTCATGGGAGGTTCCGCTGGGCCGAGGACTGCCCTCTTTCCCCTGTCCTGTTTGCTATGGTGATCAAACCATTAGCTGAGTGGATATGGAACCAACCAGATATTAGCAGCATATTGGTGGGATACGGAAAGTACGAGGTGTGACAAAAAAGAAACGAGACTGTGGCAGCAAGCCCATGACTCGATGCCACTTGGCTAACCGCTTAAGTCACTGTGTTGTGCAACATCTCACCACTATTCTGCTATAATATTTTTCATCTCTCTCACTCTATTTTTCTTTTTCAGGTTTTTTTGTAGCACACTGCTCCATCGCTTTGTCATGCAACTGGAGGTGGCAGAAATATGGAGCAAAGAATCAACTTGAAATTTCTAGTTAAGTTGGAGAAGGGCCCAACTAAGTGTCGCCAACTTCTCCAAAAGGCTTATGGAGAAGATGCAATGACAAGGCCGTGAGTCTTCGAGTGGCACAAACGCTTCAAGACTGGCCGCGAGGAGGTGGAGGATGACCCCAAGTCAGGACGGCCTTCCACGACAAAGACTGCTGAGAACATTGACAGAGTGAACCAGCTGGTGCGGAGTGATCACAGATTGATGGTGCGGATGATTGCTGAGCAGCTCAGCCTGAACAGGGAGTCAGTGAGGACCATCTTGATACAGGAGCTAGGGAAGCAGAAGGTGTGCGCCAAGATGGTGCCCAAGCTTTTATTGGACGACCAGAAGGAGCACCGAGTCAGTGTTTGACGAGACTTGCTAGAGAAGATCGGAGAAGATCCAGAGTTCGTTGGCTGAGTCATCACAGGAGATGAGACTTGGGTCTTCCAGTACGACCCTGAAAGCAAGAGACCAAGCCTGCAGTGGAAGACTCGACTGTCACCCAGACCCAAGAAGGCATGCATGTCCAAATCAAGGATCAAGGTCATGCTGATCGCATTCTTCGACAGAAGGGAGTAGTCCATCTTGAATTTGTGCCTGAGGATCAGACAGTCAACCAGCACTTCTACCAGCAGGTCCTCAATCACCTCCATGACCGGGTTTGGCACAGCAGGCGGGCTCTGTGGAGAGACAAGTCGTGGCTGCTCCACCATGGCTATGCGCCCGCACACACCGTGCTCAGTGTGAGGCAGTTCTTGGCCAACAAATAGATCACAGCTCTCGACCACCCTCCTTATTCCCCAGATCTCACACCATGCGACTTCTGGCTCTTCCCCAGGCTGAAGACTGTGCTCAAAGGAACTCATTTTGCCTCTGTAGAAGAGATCAAGGCCACTGTGATGAGGGAACTGAGGGACCTCAAGGAGGAGGACTTTGCCGAGTTTTTCCGTACGTGCCAGAAGTGAATGCAGAAGTGCATTAACTCTAGGGGGGCTTGCTTTGAAGGGGACAATGTGTAATTTCTCTGTAGATTTTGTAATAAAACATTTATGGGACAGACTCGTTTCTTTTTTGGTCACATCTCATATAAGGTATCCTTATTTGCTGCTGATATTTTATTTATTTATTTATTTACATTCTCTTATATACCGCGCTATTCTGCATCAGTGCGGTTTACATTGAACAAACTGAAATTACATTGAACAGGGCATTATAACTTGGAGATAACTATTTTACAGGGAACATGGGCTATGGAGGGTTAAGTGGCTTGCCCAAGACCACAAGGAGCACCTGTGGGACTAGAAACCCCAGTCCTTCCGGCCCAAGGTTGCTGTCCTCTAGTGGGATTTGAACCCCCGACCTTCCGGCCTGAAGTACCTTGCCCCAACCACTAGGCCACTCCTCCACTCCAGATATTATCTGTACATTAAGTAAACCTTTAATTTCCCTCCTGAATTTATGAAAGGAAATACAGGCTTAAACTGCCATTTCGAGATACAAAATGAATATGGGGGAAACCAAAATATTGAAGATAAATGAAATGTATTTATTTGGTTTTATATACCGTACTTCTGTAATCAGTGTGGTTTACATTAGAAAAACTCATTACATTGAACAGGACAAGTTAAATACATTAAACAGTTAAAAGCAACAAGTAACAAGAGTTAATGCCATAGAGATATATGGACTCTGACTTACAGAATAGATTAAAAGCTGCCTATCCATTTAAATGGACGGCAAAGCAGATTCAATATCTTGGAGTGCAAATAAGTCATAAATGGGAAGAGCTGAAATGTCTGAACTATGACCCATTGGTGGCCAATATGATGACGAACGTGTTGAGGCGGGACAGACCTGTTTTCTCCTGGCTGGGCAGAATAGCTATCGTAAAGATGAATATACTCCCCGGCTTCTGTTTATATTTATCTTGCTGCCCATAAAAGTGCCAGCCCAACAGCTAAGACTATTACAATGGCAGATCTTCTCCTTTATTTAGAGATGACACCTCCCCAGGGTAAATAGGAGAGTGATGTGCCAAGGTAGTGGGGAGGGGAGACTGGGCACGCCCGAGATGTTGCGATATTATAAGGCGGCGCAGTTGAGAGCGATATTGTATTGGCGTAGGGGCCCTGAACAATGGATGTGGATAGAACAGGAAGGAGGGGGACCAGACTCCATAATGGACTGTTTATGGAAGAGCTCTTGTAGGGGGAGGGGGGATGCATAACCCATTTAAAGCCCTTATTTTAAAGATCTGGCATCAGGAAAAGAGCCATCTGGTGGGCAAGAGGGGAGCAATCCACATGCAATGAATAAAAACATGTGAAGGGTTTAGGGAGGGGGACATTCCCAACTATGTCCTACTCGTGCATCAGAATTTTAGTATGAGGCAGCATACAGGGGGCAAATCAGAAGCAGTCCTAGCTGCAGCTCCAAAGAGACATTTTCAAGAGACATGGGGTCAAGTTCAGTGTGAAGTTGAGCCGGGTCCCAGCAAGCAGAGTTGCGAGTACGACCTCAGGGAGGACTTGCAGAGAGTAGCCTCGGAAGAGCTAGAGGATCAAGAAGCAGACCAAGAACCGGAGTCGGAGGAGGGCAAAATTCTTCAGGGGGAAGATTCTCGTATCATCTGAGTCTTCAGACAAGAGAAATTGGCGGCTTTAATAGCTCATTCAGCCAAGGCGTTGAATGTTAACACAGAGACTTCAGGGGGAGGAGGAGCCTCTGGAAGATCCACTATTTCAGGTGGTTAGGACAACGCAGAAAGCCTTTCCTTTGCACAGGGTGATGCGACAGATGATGCAGGATGAATGTGATGTGTCCGAGGCTGCCCCGAGAGGTACAGGGACGATGTCTTGGCTTTATTCACTACCGGAGAAGCATAGAGAGATCTTGTGTGCCCCCAGGGTGGATGCGGCAGTCTCCACGGTTTCGAAGAAAACGACGATTCTGTTTGAGGGCAGTTTGGCGCTCAAAGATATTCAGGATAGAAGGTTGGAGATGCTGCTCAAACAGGCCTTTGATATTAATGCTCTATCCTTGCAGGCATCCAGTTACAGTGCATTTGTGGCAAGGGCATGCCTGCGATGGGCGCAGGGAGTGCTGGTACAGTCAGAGGTGACCAAACCAGAGTTGGGTGCTGTGTACTTGGCAGATATCTTCTATGACCTTATTAGGTGCTTGATGAAGGGGATGGCATTGGGGTCGCCGCTAGGCACTACTTGTTGCCATGGAGTTGGTCTGCCGACATCTCCCCTAAGGCCTGTCTCAGTATGCCCTTCAGAGGTAGACAAGTTGGTGAAAGATTTTGGAAAGACAATAGGCGTCAGGTTGCCGGAGGATAAATGGAAACTGGCATACGGTTTTGCTCTGGCTAGGAGACAGCCCAAGGATTTCGCAATTTTCAAGCAGTCCGGTTTGCTCCATATCAAAGGGGGTTCTTTCTGGCTAGAGGGCAGGCATTTTGAGGCTTCCGGGGAGGGCAGATAGGATTTTTTCCCCCCTCTGCAGCCTCAAGGGCAAAAGAAGTCGCAATGAAGCGAGGGCAGGACAGGCTGGCGAAATTTCCATAGAGGGTGGCTATGGGACTTTTATGATGCCTGGTCCTTAATCACTTCCAATCAGTGGGTATTGCAGGTCATCAAAGAAGGATACGCTCTAGAATTCATGTGGCCTGTCAGAGGTTTTGTCGGCTCCCTGTGCAGGACACACAGAAAGCACTAGGCCATATTGCAAACATTGCGACAGGTGTTAGACTTGCATGCGGTGGTGGAGGTACCAAGAGACCATTTTTGGACCTCAAGAGGGTAAATCAGTGTCTTAAGGTGCCATGCTTCCACATAGAGGTGCTTCAGTCAGTTATCGTGGCGGTTCGATCAGGGGAGTTTTGTGACCTCACTTGATCCCACAGAGGCTTATTTGCATATACCGATTCGGTTTGATCATCTGCAGGTTCTGAGGTTCGCATTACTCATGGGGCATTTCCTGTTTCGGGCTCTGCCCTTCAGCCTGGCTATGGCACTGCAGACGTTAACCAAGGTAATGGTGGTAAATGCAGTGGCGCTGTGCCAGGAGGGCATTCTGGTGCACCCTTATCTAGACAATGGGCTTATTTGGGCAAAGTCCATGGAGGAGAACAAGTGCATTATGAAGAATCATCACTTGTCTGCAAAGCCTTGGCTGGGTTGTCAACTTTACCAAAGCCATCTTCAGCCGTCACAGGACTCTGTCTACTGTTGGTTTCACTCTTTTCTCTCCTTTCACTCTTTCTCTGTAGCTTCACCCACTAGTTCGCGCCTTTCCTCTGCTTCCACTCCTCTCCCCTGTGGTGTCCCTCAGGGATCAGTCCTGGCTCCTCTCTTATTTAATCTATTTCTTGCACTCCTTGCCCTGTGTATCCAACAATCATGTCTTTCTGCTTTTTCTACGCCGACGATATCATCATTTTACATCACATACACCCCCTTCACCCGGATCTTGACCCTCTAAATTCACCCTTATAGCAAGCTGGCTGTCTTCTAATCGTCTTCACCTTAACCTGACTAAAACCTCCTCTACATGGTTCACTTTTGGGAGTCCCTGCCCTTCACTTGCATCCTCCATTGGTAATTCCATCATTCCCTTGGTTTCTTCTTTCCGCTATCTAGGCGTTTTGCTTGACTCCAACCTTACCTTCAAAGACCATATTTCTCACCTTGCTAAAACATCATATTTCTTTTTATGTCAAATCTGTTCTATCCATCCTTTTCTTTCTCCCTCTGCCTTGACCACCCTCACTTTAGTTATGGTCATATCTCGGCTTGACTTTTGCAATTCTGTTTTCACTGGTATCACTTGCACTCAGTTACATCGTCTACAATTATTACAAAACACCGCAGCCAGGATTATCACTCGTTCTTCTTGTTGGGATCATGTTACTCCACTATTGTTTCACTTACATTGGCTTCCTATTGAGTTTCGTGTTCAATTTAAGATTCTTACTTTGGTACATCGAGCTATCTATACCCACACACCACAATACCTCACCGACCTCCTTCAGTTTCATGTTCCCACACGCAGTCTCCGCTTTCTCCACGTTTATCACCTTTATCTTCCTTTACCTTCACGTGCACATTTGCAATCCACCCGTCACTCTGCTTTTTTCTTCCACGGTCCTACCCTTTGGAATTCCCTGCCCACGTCACTCCGTTTAGAACAAAACTGCCCTGCTTTTAAATCTCAATTGAAAACCCACCTATTCACCATTGCATTCAACCTCCCTGACACTCACGACTGACCTGGTTTATTTCTGTTTGACTACATTCTCCTCTTTATGTCCTGTCTCTTTTATGTTTCTCTAATGCCTCCTCTTTCCTGTAAAAAATTGTAGTTCTTTTCCTTTTCCTCTGGCCCTGCGCCAGTTACTTGTCTGTTATTATTGAATGTAAACCGCCCTGATGTCATAAAGGGCAGTATATCAAATATAAATAAACTAAACTAAACTCCAAATATCTGGGAGCACACTTCCAGATGGATCTCGGAGGTGTATCTCTGTCAATAGAGCATGCAAGCTGCAGCCACAGATACAGTGTTTTCTCAGCATGCAGGCGCCTATGGTGTGACATTACCATGGCAGCCTTAATCGAGATGTTGCCGTGGGCTCAGGCACATATGTGACTGTTGCAACAAGTTCTGTTACGGAGGTGGTTAGCACAAGTCCATCCGCTCACGTGTCAGCTGATTTGCCCGACAGGGGTCCAGCGAGCTCTCGGGTGATGGCTGCAGTCCGAGACGTTTTCAGCCAGGATTCCTTTCAAAGCACCACGGTGGGTTCCACTCAGCACGGATGCCAGTCTCTCTGGCTGGGGGGGGGCACACTGCGAGCACAATTTTGCGCAAGGATTATGGTCTCTGGAGGAGAGTGTGTGGCCCATCAATCTCCTCGAGTTATGAGCGATATTAGCATACAGGCTTTTCAGTCCCTCCTGGAAAGGAGGACAGTGAGAGTGTTATCCAACAGTGCAACGGTAGTGGCCTATATCAATTGGCAGGGCGGTGCAAGCAGCGCACAGCTGGAAAGAGAGGCAGCGACACTCATGGACTGGGTGGAGAATCATCTGGTGGCAATCTCAGCAGTGCAGGTAACCAGCAAAGAGAATGGGTTTGCAAACTATCTCTGCAGAGTCAGCATCGATCTTGGTGAGTGGATGCTTAATGGCGCAGTGTTGCGCAGCTTGTGAGGTGCCGTAGGTCACCAATCATGGATCTCAGAGTGACCTTTATGTCTGCAAAGGCTTCTCAGTTTTACAGCAGAAGGAGGGAGCGTATGTCGGAGGAGCTCAATGCACTAGTTCAACCATGCCCAAAGAGGGGTGGCTTTATGTGTCGTCGTCCCCCGGGTGCTCATAGGTCGGGTGGTACATAGGATTGATGTGCATCAGGGTCTGGTGATACTGATTGTCCCAGTTTGACCAAGGAGGTTTTGGTATGCCGACCTGGTAAGGCTGGAGGATGCACTGTCATGGCGTCTGCCAGCAAGGTGTGACCTGCTGTTGCAGTGCCTGGTAGTGATGCCTCAGGTAAAACGCTTCTCGCTCTTGAGAGAGCTCGGTCAAAATAACAGGGGTACTTGGCCTCCATAATTGAAACATTGTTGAAGGCTCGTTGGCAGTCCACCTTGTTGGCGTATGTCAAGATCTGGAGAGTTTTTTGAAGCCTGGTGTGAGAAGGCAAGCTGTAGTCCGCTGCAGGCTAAGGTGCCGGACATCCTTGCCTTTCTTCAGGAGGGCGTAGTCAAAGGTTTAGCTACCAGTTCATTGTGGGTACAGGTAGCAGCCATCTTTGGTCCCAGAGGATGGGGGCTGCACAGCCTTTCCTTAGGAGCTCATCCAGATGTCATACGTTTTCGCTGCACAGGCTAGCAGTTGCGGCTGCCGCTGTGTTCAGTCTTTCCTCCTTGGGATATCAATCTGATCCTGTTGGTTTTGATGCAGGCCCCATTCGAATCTCTAACGGCTTGTTCCTTAAAGGACCTGACACTTAAAACTGTCTTTCTAGTGGCAATTTCATAAGCGAGGAGAATCTCGGAGCTTCAGGTTTTGTTTGCTGGATTCCTTTTCTGGTCATGTCAAAGGAGAAGGTGGTGCTGAGGCCAATACCTTCCTTTTTTGCCCAAGATGCTATCAGTTTTTCACCTAAATCAGTCAGTGTCGTTGCCTATTTTTTCGGGTGCAGGAGAATCACTGGTGGATGCTCAACTGCACAGGTTGGATGTTCACTGCATCCTGCTGTATTACCTCAGGAGGACTCTCCCCTTCCAGAGGTCCAGTCATCTGTTTGTTCTGTTTGGGGGCCGCAGCAGGGGGAGACGGTGTCCAAGGCATATGTTTCTAGGTGGATAAGGGAAGCCATAGCTTCCGCCTACCTACTGAAGCACAGACTTGCGCCGCTCAGATTGAGGGCCCATTTGACCAGAGTTCAAGTGGCATCATGAGAGGAATACCGTCTGGTAAAGCCAGTGGACATTGGTAGGGCGGTGTTGTGGTTGACATTGCACTCTTTCGTTAAGCATTACTGTCTTGATGTGCAGGTGGCGGGAGATGCCTGTTTTTGGATCAGTGGTGCTTCAGGCTGGGCTCGCGGGTCTCTCCCAAGGTTAATACTGCTATGGTACATCCCACAGGTGCTGGAACTGGATTGGAAGGACCATAAGGAAGGTGAAATTAGATCTTACCTGCTAATTGATGATCCTTAAGGAACTCCAGTCCAGTCCCAGAGACCCGCCCTTTCATTTGGGATAAGTGACACGGTAGCACTCCCGAGCCTGAAGAGGTTTATCTTGATAGTGGTTCTCAGGGACCAGGAGCTTACAGACTCCATAAAAAATATATGGTAAGGGAAAGAAGTAATTTTCGAGTACATCGACGGGAAACATGGCCGGACAGCTGGACTGACAGGTTGCCTTCCTCTTCTGTTAGATGAGCACTTCTTTACCTTTCTGAGTGATGCGTGTTGGGTTAGTTAGGATGGAGTTATACGGGGGGTTTTTTTCAAATTGACGAGTTTATGCTGATGTTCATATAGTTCTTACTTGTTGCTCCTGTGAATCTGCTTTGTCAATAGGATACTGGAGGCTGGAGGGAGGTGCCAGCTGCTTATCCAGGGCGATGTAATGAAAATATTATGATATGCTCAGTCTCCAAGCTGCTGGAGGGAAGTGACACCCACAGGTGCCGCGACTGGACTGGAGTTCCTCAAGAAACATCAATTAACAGATAAGGTTTAATTTCATATTTTGTACACTACTATCAGGCAGCCCAGTTAAGAGCGGCATTAGAGTGTTAGGTAGCCGAACGGAAAGATTGGGTACATCTGGAAACAGCTCTTGGGGGCGGAATCACTTTATCTAATTTTCTCTGGGTTTGGGAAGGAGGGTGGGGAGGGGAAAATCCCCTTGTGCGATGGTTGCTGAAAATTTGGAATAAGTGGAAGATAAAGTGGCTGGGGATATGGGGGTCCTTCCCGTTTTCTACTGTTACAGGTTAACTGTGATTTTATACCTGGCTTGACTGACCCTGTTTTTCGGCGGTGGGAGTCTAAGGGTTTGACGTGACTGGGACAGTTTGTGTGAGATGAGGGCTTTGTAGCCTCTGAAGACCTTATAGAGGACCTTGAAATACGAGAGCAAGACAGAATTCAGTATCTACAAGTGGAACATTATTCCATCACTAAGCTTAAAGGGAACTGGGGTGAGGAGCCTACAGATATACAGTAGAAGTTCTCTTCACCTCCAAAGGGGTAAAGGGGGCTATTCCCCATTTATATTATTTGATGGGACATGTTGAGGAGGAAAAGGTGACTTTCAACTTTACTGGAAACGAGATCTGGGGGTTCAATAGGGAAAAAAAACATGGGCCAAAACATACACATATCAGTATAAAAGGGTCATTGCAAGCAACCTTATAGAACAATACTATAAGATGTTATACAGATGGTACCTCACCCCAGAGCACTTCCACAGATGTAGCGCCTGGACTCTCCATAATGTTGGAGGGTCTGTCGTGAGCTGGGCACTTTTAAACACATTTATTTATTTTATTTATTTAACATTTTTTATATACCGCCTTTCAGATTCTCAAGGCAGTTTACATGGAACAGAACTTGTTTACATAAAACGTTTCATCAGGACTATGTACAAAGCTGTTAACAGTGCTTACATTTAACAATTAACTATTTATAGTTCTGTCTATGTTGGGACTGTCCGATGGTCCAACTTTTTTGGGGAGAGGTATTTGACTTTCTGGGAAAGCGGGCGGGAACCCCACTTAAAATGTCCCCAGCGGTTGCTCTCTTCAATGCTTGGGCATGCGGACTGCTGGTGGAGAGAAATCGATTAGTGGTAATGGGATGTCTTGTAGCCAAGCTAGTACTGGCACAGATATGGAGACAGACAGCTGTCCCAAAATTATCTGAGATGATAAATAAGTTGTGAGCCGTGTGCCTCATGCTCAGACTTACAGGGATGAGACAGCAGAGACTTGATCACTTTGTGAATTCTTGGGATGGGTTCTTAGAGTGGCAAGTCAGTTGCCAGCCATCAGAAAGCAACACGGGGAGGACGTGCGGGGGACAATGTTCCAAAGCTTGAAAAGCCTGAAAAGATGCGGAAGCTAGTAGATCTTGACTCAAGAGAATAGCAACAATTAGAAGCGCCCAAAACGGAATAACTGTCTCTGATGGCAACCAGAATGTGCTGGGGGGGGGAGAGAGATAAGGGGGGAAGGGGATCAGAGGAAAATGAGAAAGCCCCATTATGTTAGTTTTAGTATATTGATATTGATGACTGAAGGATGTCTCTAGCAATATTTTGGAGATAGGTTTGCAATACCTGGGGGCTAGGAGTATGGGTGGGTAGCATAAAAGGTTTTAAGAAAGTTGTAAGTTTTTCGATCTCTTACCACACAAATTTGCACTATCCCAAGTTTGTATAACTCTTGACATTTGCTAATAACAACTATTTATTTTAAGGTCACATTAATATCTAAAGACCCTAGTCTTTGCAGCTGTCAATAAGGATTAACACATCTTGACAGTGTTATCAGATTCCCTCAGCTGTTTGGGGGCATGTTTACTAATCAGAGCTAACTATTAGCACATGCTATTTGTAACTAGGTCCCACTGAATGACATATGGCCTAGTTACAAATAGTGTATGCTAACCATTAGCCCAGCTAAATAAACATGCCTCATAGACCAGTTTCCAACCCAGTCCTACGGACACCTAGCCAGTCAGGTTTTTGAGATAGCCAAATTAATATGCATGAGAGAGACACTGCCTCCACTGAATGCAAATCTATCTCATGCACATTTGTTGTAGTTATCCTGAACATCTAACTGGCTAGGTGTGTCCCGAGGACTGCTTTGAGAACCCTTGTCTTAGACACTTACATGGACTTTAAATAGCCTGATTTAATGAAACAAACATACAATATAATTTCTGAACAAAGTAAATACAGATCATGCAGTGCAGCAGTCATTGCTCAGTCGATGGTGTTATGCTTAATTGAAGACAAAGTCATAAAAATGATACTTTCTTATTTTTCAAATAGAGAGCATATATAAATTAGTTAAGAACATGCTGGAAAACTATGTATTTACTTTGTGATTTTTAATGACAACTTATTATTTGATTAAAGTATTCTAGGTCCAGTGAACCACTAAAACTCTATTCTGTGTTGTCTTCTTTGTGGTAGGAAGGAAAAAGCCCTAAACAGTGCTTGAGAGAAGGATATTGTAAAGCTTTACAGGTCACATTTTTTGAATGCAAAAGATCAATAGTAAGTAACTTAAAGATTTTCCTCTTCGTTTTTAACAGATATTTTCCCTTTTATTTTATGGAAGATCTGACCTATAAAGTAGATAATATGGTTTAATATTAGAGTTGGACTGAGGTTTGGATTGTGATTCATTCAATCTTGTCAATTCCCAAAACTGCAAATGTCGATCATTTTGCTAATGAGTTAAAAATTGCATGCCACAAGCATTGCACAGAAACATGTTTCTCCTGGCTCAGTGTTGTCAGTAGAAAATTTTCAATGACAGCATGAAATCTCCTCCTGTTCTAACTCTCTGAGTACAGTGGGGCAAGCAGTTGGAATATGCACAGGGCAAAATATTTCCGTTTGCTTTTTTCCCCCCAATTTTTGGACTTTGTTTCATTTGTTTTAGGTTAACATGCTTTATAAATATATTTCCTAATCATCCTGCTAGACCAGTCCAGACAAATGGGTTATACTCCATTGCCTGCACATGGAGTCAGACTTGAACAACTTTCAGTGATGCTACCACTAAGTATATATACTGATGTGGCACTGAGAGAATGTAATTGCTTACCTGTAACAGAGATTCTCTGTAGACAGCAGGGGAATGCAGCCACACTTGTTGGTGAAGCTCACAGGTTGATTCTTCAAGCAGAAAGCTCTCTCCTAGCTTCTTTAAAGGGTCTTTTTTTTTTCCAGCATTGTGCATGCACGGTAGGTCTCGCACCTCCTGACATTCTGAGCAGCATCAGTCATTCCAAAGCAGAATACAACAAAACAGCAAAAAAGGGGGACATGGTGAAGGGAAAAGTGTGGCTGCATTCCCCTGCTGTCTACAGAGGATCCCTGTTACAGGTAAGAAACTACGCTTTCTCCACTGACAAGCAGGGGAATCTAGGGCGGAGGGTCACTGATGAGGAGTAAATAAGTTGTAGCTGTTCTTAGAAAGCAGCCCAACAGAGTCCTGGGAAGGTGGATAGTTCAGTAACTAGAGTGCGAAGAGGTTGCATAAAACAGACTGTCTGAAAGCTGTATCTGTAAATGACTGATGGTCCAGACAGTAGTGCTTGGTGAAGGTATCAATGTTCGACCAGATAGCTGCATTGCATATGTCCATGATGGAAACTGAGTAGAGATTGGCGATCCTCGAGGCTGTCGCCCTGAGGTGATGAGAGGTAACTCTTCCAGGAGTAGGGTGAGTGTGCGTTTGATATGCAAAATCAATACATTCTGAAATCCAGGTGGAAAAAGTTCACTTGGAAACTGGAAGAACAGGCTTATTTGGATTGAAAGTAACAAACAGTCAAGAGGTCTTACAGCATCTCGTGTTGCATGAAGATAATAAAGTACCTTGCAACAGTCCAAAGAATGAAGCATCCTTTCGGACTCAGATGCATGAGATTTAGGAAAAATCGCAAGCAAAATTATAGACTGGTTCAAATGATAAACAGAAACCACGTTGGGTAAGAATTTAGGGTGGGTTCGGAGAAGGACTTAAGTGGGTATAAATTGGATATATGGCATATAATGAACCAAGGCTTAAGAAACATGACAACAGAAAAAGACCACATGGCCTATCTACTCTGTCCTTCCAAATCAACCACTACAACAGTCCCTTTTTTCATTTAGAGATCCTCTGTGTTTGCCCCATGCTTCTTTGAATTCAGATACTGTCCTCATCTCTACCATCTCCACTGGGAGACTATTCCATGGATCCATCACTCATTCCGTAAAGAAATATTTCTGTATATCATTCCTGAATCTATCCCTTTCACCCTCATCCCATGTCCCCTCGTAGCAGAACTTGCTTTCAATCGAAAGAGGCTCTCCTCCTATGCATTTATTTATTTATTTTATTTTATTTACATTCTCTTATATACCGCTATTCTGCATCAGTGTGGTTTACATTGAACAAACTGAAATTACATTGAACAGGGCATTATAACTTGGAGATAATTATTTTACAGGGAACATGGGCTATGGAGGGTTAAGTGGCTTGCCCAAGACCACAAGGAGCACCTGTGGGACTAGAAACTCCAGTCCTTCCGGCCCAAGGTTGCTGTCCTCTAGTGGGATTTGAACCCCCGACCTTCCGGCCTGAAGTACCTTGCCACAACCACTAGGCCACTCCTCCACTCCATGGAGGTATTTAAACGTCTCAGTTATATCACCTCTATCCCACCTTTCCTCTAAATTATACATATTAAGATCCTTAAGTCTATCTTCATATGCTTTATAATGAAGACCACTAACCATTTTAGTAGCCACCCTCTGTACCAACGTCAGCCTGTTTATATCCTTTTGAAGGTGCGTTTTCCAGAATTGCACACAATACTCCAAATGAGGTCGCACCAAAGACTTATACATAAGCACTATCATCTCCTTTCTTCTGCTGGCCATTCTTTTCCCTATGCACCCAAGCATCTGTCTAGCTTTTGCCATCGCCTTTTCTACCTGTTTGGCTATTTAAGATCATCAGACACAATCATGCCTAGGTCCCGCTCTTCTTAATAGTGAACAAAAGTACTTCACTTCCTATACTATACTGCTCCTTTGGATTGCTGCAGCCCAAATGCATGACCTTACATTTTTTAACATTAAATCTCAGCTGTCAAATTCTAGACCATTCTTCAAGCTTAGCTAGATCTCTCCTCATGTTATCTACACCTTCCTGGGTGTCTACTCTATTGCAGATTTTGGTATCATCTGCAAAGAGGCAAGCCTTACCCGACAGCCCTTCCGCTATACCACTAATAAAGATGTTAAAAAAATCGGACCAAAGACAGATCCCTGGGGCACATCACTGGTAACCTCTTTCTCCTCAGAGTGAGCTCCATTTACCTGTGCCCTTTGTCACCTCCCACTCAACCAATTTCTAACCCAAGCAGTAACTTTAGGGTCCATCCCTAGGGTGCTCAGTTTGTTTATAAGTCACCTGTGAGGAACGGTGTCAAAGGCTTTACTGAAATCTAAATACATCTAGTGCTCTCCCTCGGTCCAACTCCCTGGTCACCCAGTCAAAGAAATCAATCAGGCAAGACCTGCCACTGGTGAATCCATGCTGCCTTGGATCCTGTAATCCGCCGGACTCCAGAAACCTCACTAGTTTCTCTTTCAGCAGCGCTTCTAATAATTAACTCACCACCGAATTTAATCTAACCGGCCTGTAGTTTTCAACCACATCCTTACTTGCGCTTTTGTATAAAGGGACCATATGTGCCTCTCTCCAGTCCTTTAGCACCACTCCCGACTCTAGCGAGGCATTGAAAAGGTCAGTCAGTGGAGCTGCTAGAACGTCCCCGTTCCCTCAGTATTCTAGGGTGTATCCCATCCGGTCCCATCGCTTTTTCTACTTTAGGTTTTGCTAGTTTCTCACGAACATAGTCTTCTGAAAATTGTTCAAGATGCCCCTCGCTTCTGTTCCTGTTTGTGGGTGTTTTCTGAGGTCCTGCTCCTGGTTCTTCATCTGTGAACACAGAACAGAAATATTTGTTAAGCAATTCCGCTTTATCCTCATCAGCTTCTACATATTCCTCCACTTCACCCTTGAGTCTGACAATACCACTTTTGCCCTTCCTCTTCTCACTAACATATCTGAAAAATGTCTTATCCCCCCATTTTACTGCATTGGCTATTTCCTCCTCTTTTTGAATCTTTGCTAGCCTGACTACTTTGCTAGCTTCTCTAAGATTTTCCAAATATAGATGCCTGTCTTCCTTTCTCTGTGATCTCTTGTATTTCATGAAGGCCTCCTTCTTTTTCTACTCTTTTTCAGCTACTTCTTTCGAAAACCATAGCAGTCTCCTTTTCCTTTTACCTTTATTTACCATTTTAACAAATAGGTTGCTTGCCCTTAAAATATCCCTTTTCAATTTTGCCCACTGTTTTTCTACATCTCCCAGCTGTTCCCATCCCGCTAACAACTCCCTGAGGTATTGGCCCATCTTTGCAAACTTAGTTTTCCTAAAGTCTAAGACACTCACTTTTGAATGGATTTTAACATCCCTAGTCCTAATACTGAACCACACCATCTGGTGATCACTGGATGCAAAATGATCTCCCACTATAACATCAGAAATACGTTCACCATTGGTAAGCACCAAGTCCAGTATGGCCCTTTCACTTGTGGGTTCACTTATGCGACAAGCAGATGTTATAGCTATAAGGAAAACCGTTTTCCACACAAGATGCTTGAGGGAAGCCTGGACCAATGGCTCAAATGGTGGATTGACCAGCCCTGAGAGAACAACATTTAGGTCCCATGCCCGGAGTAGGCTGTCGAAGTGGAGGTCTGAGATGCAAAAGCCCCCCACATGAACTTAGCAACACAGGGATGATGAGAGATGGGTTTGTTGTCAATCTGATCATAGTAGGTAGAGATAGCTACAAGATACATGCAGATCGAGGAGGTCTTGAGACCATCATCTGAGAGGGACATGACGTAGGTAAGAAGAGTCTGGCAAGGAACAAGAGAGAGGTTATAGATGGTGATTGGTGCACCATCGGGAGAAGCAAGCCCAGTTGAAAGCATATACCTCTTAATCTTTTCTGGACACCAGAATGACGTGAAAACACTGTCAGAGTTGGGAAGTTGAAGAGCTATTTGGGCTTCAACATCCAAGCTGTTAAGGAAAGGCTGTGCAGATTCGGGTGTAGAAGATGTTGCATCAAAAGATGAGGATGAGAGCCCAGTGGTAACAGAGCATCAACCATCAGCAAAAGCAGCAGAGGATACCAGACTTATCTGGGCCAACTGGAGGCAATGAGAATCACGGTTGCGTGGTCCTGAAATATTTTTCGCAGAACTCTGGGCAAGAGTGGGAAAGGCGAAAAATTATACATTAAGCCCTCGTGCCAGAAGATTGTAAAAGTATCGTGGTGGAAATGTTGCAGGGCTGGTCTGAGGGAACAGAATGTGGGATATTTGGCGTTATCTGCAGAGGCAAAGAGGTCTATTCATGGAGTGCCCCACTTGCGAAAAATGTTTTGTGCCACTTGAGGGCTGAGAGACCATTAGTGAGGCTATAGCTGTCTGCTTAGGGAATCTGCAAGTTGATTCTGATGGTCTGGAAGATAGGTTACTTGACTGGTGCAGTTGAGAGTAGCTGCAAAAGTCCATATCTGAAGAGTCTCTCTGCAAAGTCACAGGGATCCTGCTTTTCCCTGCTTGTTTATATAAAATATTGCTTTTTGATTGTCTGTGTGGATTTGAAGATTGACGTTGGTTAACCAGTTAGTAAAAGTCTTGAGACTGTAGAAAATGGCTTGCAACTCGAGTTGGTTGATATGGAGTTGACATTCTTTGGGAGATCAGAAATCTTGGGTACAGAGAGAACTGAGATAGACTCCTTAGTCCCATGGAGAAGCATCTGTGGTGAGAGGTTGCTGTACCGGAGAGAGGTAGAAGGGATACCCCTTTGAGAGGTTGGAAAGATGAATCCACTAATGAAGAGAAGCCTTTAGAGTGTTCGGAACAGAAACCTTTTTGGAAAGAGGATGAAAAATGATTTTTTGAGATGCCGCTGTTGTGATCTCATTCTCCATCTGGCATTGGGAACTACTTGTATCATCACAGCCATGTGCCTTAAGAGGCATAACATCATCCCTGCTGAAACTTGGTTTCAGCATCCTTGGTTGAAGTCATAAGAGTTTGTTGAGGAAATTATGGCCTGAACCCCTTCCTGAGGAGGCAGTGGCAGCAAGTGTATTTAGGTTGACTCCAGTAAAGCACAGCTGCTGGGTTGGAACAAGGTGAGACTTGGTTTCGTTGATGAAGAAGCTGGATAATAGCAGTGAGGATGGTTTTCACTGCTTGAGGTGATTTTCCCGAGATCAACCAATCATCGAGAGAGGGAAAGACAGTGACAGTCTCTGCATAAATGAGCAGCCACTACAGCCAGACACATCATGAATACTCGGGGAGCTGAAGCTAGGCCAAAGGGAAAGACTCAATACTGATAGTGAGTGTTGAGGAACCTGAAGAGGAGAAACTTCCAGTGGAATAGATGGATTCTTGATATCTAAAATGGTGGCCAGGAAATGGTGAATTTCTGTTTGGTGAGATATAGATTTATTTGTCTCAGGTCGAGGATGGGACGAAGCCCTCCTGTCTTTTTTGGGATGAGAAAGAAGGAAGTAAAGAATCCCAGGCCATGCTGAGGGGGTGGCACAAGCTTCACCACTCTGGCCTCCAGTAGGAGTGGAGCTCATTCTGTAGAATTTGATTATGCTATCGGGAAGGAGACCAGGAATGCAGAGGAGGAGCATTTGGGGGAACAGAGGAGAACTGTAACTGATTTCCCAGATTTACTATGGCCAGCACCCAACAATTGGCATCCCTGTAATGGAGGAGGCAACCCCCCATCGGAAGATATTCAAAAAGGAGGGTTCTGCTTAGCAGGGACGGTAGCAGGAATAGGCTGCTGCTTGCGTTCCCTGGGTCTCTGACGATGCAGATATGCAAACGTAGCTTGATGTGTTGGGTGTGGCCATGCATAAGGCTGGTATCGTCGCCTAAGAAGAAATGTTGAAAATACTGATGAGGGTAGGGCTTTCTGAAATAAGCAGGCTGAGGTTTGCAATATGGAAGATTCGCTCCAGGGGTAAAGACAAGAGCTCCTTAATCACAGAGGAATTATCCTTCATTTGAGAGAAGATATCATCCACATTTTGACCAAAGAGTGAATCTCCCATGTAGGGGGCATCCGCCATGCGGTTATGATAGTCTTCATGCAATCCCAAAGATTGGAGCCATACTGTTCTCCTTGCAGCAGTGGCTACTGCTGCTGACCGAGACACCACGTCATAAGCATCATAGGTAGCTCTTAAAAAGTGATAGGCAGACGTCATCCCAACCATGCGGATGGGTGAGTGAAGAGCTCCCTTTCTATCTCACCAAAAGAGTGGGGTTTTTTCAAGCCCCGTCAGTGGTAACAACCCAGAATGGCAAGGGGAATGTACAGGCTACCCACAGCGAGCACAATGGCCATTTGGCAAAGCGGACTTGAGAGAGTTTGCCTATGCTGGTCAGAGAGCGGAGGATTAGGAGGTTGAAAAAATGGCTCCCAATGATGAGAGTACAGACGGAGGAGGAGGACGGGGAGGGGGGGTGGCAGCCACAAGCGGTGTGCCAGCAGAAAAAGGTGTGGTGATACAAATTACCAGATTGGAGCTCCTTTCTTGGTTCAATGAACTCAAAATGGATATAGCTAAGGTGAGAACTGAAGTGGAAGAAGCATTGGGAGAGCTGAGAAGTGATATTTGGGAGGTAGGCTGACGCATAGAGGACACTGAAATGTACTTGGAGGAAATGCAAGGCCAAATTGAGTCTTTGGAGACTTCTGTCTCCTCCATGAAACTGGCAAACGAACAACTACAATTTAAGTTGGAGGATCTGGAGAACCACTCTAGGTGGAATAATTGAAGGATTAAGGGAGTACCTGAGAGTGAAAAATACCGTGCATGGGTGGTTCAGGAAGTGTGTGCGGCCCTTCTGTAGCATTCTGGCAGTGGAGAAGAGCACCCGATTTAGCACGATAAAAATAGATAGAGCTAACAGCTCTGGGACCTTTGCAGGCTGATCGCCCTTGGGACATTGTAATTTGCACAATTATACTCAGAAGGAGGAAAAAGCCCGACGAATGAGGGTAGCAGGGCAGTTTGTGTGGGATGGTAATCAGGTGGCAGTATTCGCTGACCTGGCATAAGCTACTTTGCAAAGGCGCAAAGAATGGAGTGGATTTACAAAGTGTCTTCGTGAGGCTGTACCCAATAGCCATGGCATCACAATTTATGGAGTCACTAAAAGAGAGGTGACCATACAAGAGTTGAGTGCAGCAATGAAAGAAGCAGGGCTGCAGGAGGTATCTGGCATAGCCATGGAGGGTAAGCGTCAAGGCGGGGGACCCTCCCAACAGGAGTGGAAGAAAATGGATAAAAAGGAATAACGGAAGAAAAGAATAACTAGATCAGAGACTGAGGATCACTGAAAAGTGAATGAACTGCTTCAGGGGAGAATTATGCAGCAATGAGTGGTTCTGAGACTGGACAGTATACCGCAGTAGGGGGGGTTTGCTTGGCAGCTGGGCCTGCCAGGTCTGCATGGGCATATGGGGCTTCCCTGCTTAGATTTCCTTTTCGGGACGCCTTTTTTACCGCAGCTTTGCCTGTTTTCAGCAGGCTTTTTTGGCTTTTTAAAAAATATTTGGTATTGCGATGCTCAGCCATGTCCCAGCTGTATTTGCCAGCAACTGCTATTTTTGGCCCAATCGAGATGGGAAGGCGCGAGGCAATTTTTTAATGGCACGTTGGGACCCCCCCATCGAGAGCTGAAGGAGGGCTAGGACATAGAGATTGATTGCACATACAATGCTACTGTTATAGGTCTCCAGGCCTACTTAACTGCATCCTCGGATCCACTCAAAAAGTGCTGAAATATGAGAGTAAACGTCCAGAGTGTCTCCATCATCAAACTTGGACAAGCGTTCCAACAACTATAAGGAATGAGTGAAAATCCACAAACATCCACAGGGAAGGAAGTAACAGAATTTGCAAAACAGGAATTAGATCAACAAACAAAGAAAAACAAGTGGCAGATGCACAAATACAGTGGGAAATAGTGTTACTCCAGGAACCCTTTGTCGATCAAGAATGAACACATGAATGGTTAAGGAGGGGTGAATTGAAACCGAAGGATGACAGGTTGATAGTTGCAGCCCAGGATAGCAGCTTACGGACGAGATGGTTTACAGTGAGCATTGAAAAAACTGGCAACACAGACATATGTCAATTCTGTAAGAAAGATCTGGAAACAGTGACTTGCCTCACAGCTAGCTGTGAAGTTCTGATGGCAGAAAATGTCTTTTCAGAAAGACATAATAAAGTAGCGCGCCTCATCCATTGCAAACTCTGTAAAGCACTACAACATCACTGTGCCTAAAAAGCACTGGCATCATGACCCTTAGAAAATTACAGAGAATGAGGGGGTTATGATCACCTGGGATACTACCATTCCATCCGATAAAAAGCTGGATTCGAGGAAGCCGGATATAGTGGTTAAGGAGAAAAACATCAGAACGGCATTGATAATAGAGGTGTCAGTTCCACGCAATTACTCTGTGAATCGCATGGAGAGGCAGAAGATCCTGAAATACCAGGAAATGCAGTCAGAGCCCAAGAAAATGTGACAGAAAGATCTAGAAATATTTCCCATCGTGTTGGGTGCCATAGGCTTGATAAAGAAGAATTTCTAAGAACTTCTTGACAAACTACCCATACATGTTACATCTTATGAACTCCAGCAGGATGCTCTCTGGCATGATGCAAATATCACACCAAGCCTTAGCAGTACATTTGAGAGACTGAGATCATACTCCCCATGCCCTGGCTTAGAAGTAAGGTTCAGGACTGTCATGGTATGTACAAAACTAACTCATTTGGAGAAAATGCCCAGAGTCCAGGTCACTATACTGTTTCTATGGCCCCTGTCGTTCCTTTCCATTTTTCCCTGCCAATGGGCACCGTGGCCATTTGAAATAGTTGCTGGCTCCCAGCAGAGGCAGAGTCTGAAGGGATGGCCTTAGTTGCAAGTCCGTTGGCCTCTGGGGCCCCCTTTTCAACCGGTTTGAGCTGCAGCTCCTGAAACAGCTCACGGACTGTTTTCATATTTTTGTAGCTGCCTAGTAGCCCCCTTCTTGGAGGTCCAAGGTCTAGGCCTCCCTAAGGGGACCTGATGCTCCCCAGTGCCTCTTTCTCAGGCAGTAAGGGGGTCAAGGCTCCCAGCACTCTTGTGCTCATCCTTTCCTCAGAGACCCCCCTTCCTTATCCCCTAGGAGGATTGACTGAGAGCTCAAGATAAATCATTTTTCTAGACGGTAAGTCTGAGGGTAGGGTGATCCCCCTCCTGGGATGCTAGAATCTCCGAGATCTGCCTATTTTGCAAAAATATCTCCTCTTTTTTTTTTTAAATGCCATATTAGGACGTTATGGCGGCTCTGTATTTAGTTGAGCCTGCTCTTGGGTGAGGTTATCAGACTGCCCCCTCCCCCACCTTTTCCTGGAGGGTATCCTCCTGCTGCATTTATTCCTCTACCTTATTCTATGCAGGAACATGTAGAGTATCAGGGAGAAAACCCCTTAGATGGGCCTTTTTTTTTTTTTTAACCGCCCTCAAGTCAGGCGAGCTGGATGAGCTTATCGGACTTCTTAGGGAGGGAGTCCAGGTCATGGCTGTGGAAAAGTGCACACTCATCCTTGTGGAGTGCATTGCTGCACTCAAGGAGTCCCACGTTCAGAGGTTCAAGATCTTCCCTAAGAATGCCTTTGCTGCTGCCTCCTTAAGCTTTTAAGCAACACTATGTGCAGGTTTGGTGTCAAGCCCTCTGATGATGGACCCACTCACTGCCAGATAGCCCAGAGGCTATGAAGTTGAGAGCAGAAGGCATAGGTGTCTTATGCTTTTAAGACTTGATCATATTCTGTTCCAAGTCCATGGTGGTAGTGATATCCAGCAGTGGTCCTGGCTATGCACTTGGTTAGCGGATGCTGCCTTCAAGCTGAAGCTGAGCAACCTCCACTTAAGGTTGGTTACTCTTTGGGGTGGGCTATGGTGTCTGAGGGAGGCTCAGCCAGAGAGATTTATAGATGTTCCAAGCAAACCTCTTATAGAGCCATGCATAGAGCCTGGAGATGTCCTCTGGTTCTCGGTCAAAGAAAGGGTAATCCTTTTGGAGCTTCAGTGTGCTTGATTCTCCACCATGACTACATCAGGAGCCATCAATTCTCTTCAGTGAGTTTCAGCAGTCCTTTTTGAGGGCAGCCGGTTAGGGTGTGGCTCCAATTGTTTCTCTGTGAAGGGACTCATACTGTGTCAGACCAGTGGATCTTTGGGGTCCTCAGTCAAGATGAGGTGCATTAGCTCTTTCTGCAAGATACCTGTCTTCTGGTTCAGGCTAGCCAGGAAAATAAAATACAAAATATTTCATTTGCGGCAGTTCCACTATGTGACTCCATTGTAGTGTCCCTGTGGCTGCCCACTCATGCGAGTGATGTTTGAAGGCATGCTGCAGCGTCTCCCAGGCTATTTTACCTGTGCCATATGCAGAGCAGGGCTGTCTGTATAGTGGTGCCAGGAAGGGAAGTTCCTTCTGGCATATCCGGGACCTACTGGAGATTGCAGCCAACTCAAGTCCCTCTTTCCTGTACAAGAGCCAATGAGTCTGGCATTACATTGGTCAGGCAGGGGAGATTCCTCACCTCTCTAGATCTTGCCAAGGTATCTTTTTGCATTCCCATGTGGCATCAGTTTCATCTTTCACCACTTCTGTGTTTTCGGTCCTGTCCCAAGGCTCCCAGTATATTTTCCAAGGTAATGGCGGTGGTAGCAACACTTCTCTGCAAGCAGGGAATCCTGGTTAATCCATAGATGAATGTCTGACTGATACAGTTGGACTCGCTGCATAATTTCAGAAACGACACAGACCTAAGTGATTTACTGGCTGGAAAGGCTGGAGTTGGTGATAAACTATCTCAAAAAAGCCTACTTCTGTCACTGGACTTGGAATATCTGGAGGCTCAGTTCCACTCTCTCTTGCATGGAATTTTTCCTCATCACGGTGAGGTCCCTCGAGCTTGAGAGCCACTTCAAGGCATTTTATGCTCAGTCAGCTAAATGGGCTCAGAACTACCTCTTAATTCCTCGGGTCCATAGCATTGACCTGGAGCTTTTTCCTTTGACCAGGGCAGTCATGTGCCTGCTGCAGAGATGCCTGCTAATCTTCTGGTTTCCCTGTTTCCAGTTGTTCGACCAGATCTTTCCTCTCTCAAGAGAGATCAAGAAGCAGTTGAGGTGGTAGTTGCAGTCCCACCACCTGATGTCCAGGATGCTGTTGGAAGCACTGGATTGGGAGCTTGCCATGTCAGATACCAACCTGATGGGCAGGTGTGCAGTGTCTGGTCCAGTGGACCAAGGGACTCTTATCCACTTAAGAGGCCTGGGCAGTTATCCGCCTGGAAGAAAGAGTGATCCTTCTAACCCTGGAGAGGTCTAGGCCTTTCCTAGTGGGTAAAGTATTTGGAGTTCTTGGATAATGCCACGAAGGATTTGACCCATGAGGTGGTGTTCCTGGTTGCAATAGCATCCAATAGATGGGTTTCAGAGCTGCAGACCTTGTCCTGGATGTGTGAGAGCTTTGGGCTGTAATTGGAGACACTACGGACAGTGAAGCATTGTGTTCTTTGTGTGGTCCATATTCCCGTGAGGCAGCTGGAAGCGAATTCTTAATGGACATCAGAGTAGGCATTGGGGTCAGCTCATTTGGAGTGGTCTACAGGGCGTGTGGAAACTCATGAGTTGTGGATTGAAAAACAAACAATTGAGAATTTGAGTTAAGTCCACTGTGAGCCTTCACCGCCTAATATATATGTTTAAATTAACATTTGATATAGAACTGATTATATAAAGAAGTTTTTGTCGGGTCATTGATGCGTAGGGTTGGGTGATATTGTTGGCTTTTTGGACCACGTCTTACCCTTTCACCCAATAAGTCTCTGAGACCTGTCTTTTCTGCTTTTGTTTTTTCCTGAAGAAATGTGCTATAGATGTGGTTAATAAGTGGAGCTATTTTGAAGTTTTGGATGAAACAAATGAGGTGGAATTCGCAGTGCCAGATTGGCTCTCAAGATTGTGGAGCTGTGTTATCGGGTGATGGATCATCTGATTGCCCTGTTCACGATGCATATTGTAGGCATGACAGTGAACAAGCTGGCTTCATGAGTCGGAACACTATGGATCTAAGGGGGTGAGCACTCAGCCCTTCCACATTCAGCCTCATAGCATAGAGGTGGGACCTTCTACTTTTTGACTTGATGGCTACTCAGGAGAATGCCAAAGTGGAGAACCTTTCAGACATGGATGCCCTTAGTGAACTGTCTGCACAGAATTCGAGCCAACCTTGGCCTAGTGATTCTAATTGCCTCAGACTGGCCTCATAGACCATGATACGTGGATTTCTTGAATCTATTGGTGAGCCTCTCCCTCTCGTTACCTCAGAAGATGCATCTCTTACATCAGGGACCCTTAATAATGGAGGATCCTGGCCCTTGAGAGGCATAGGCTTTCCAAGATGGGCTATTCTGGAGCTATAGTAGACATCTTGCTTAAGGCCTTTAAGAGCTTCTATATCCTTGGCTTATGTTATAGGGTTTTCGAGAGAGGGTGTTCCTTCCTTTCCCTGAGGGCCAGGAAGGCGAGCATAGTCACTGTGTTGTCTGTCTTACAGTCTGGTCTAGATCAGGGCTTACCCTTGAACCCTTTCAAGGTTCAGTTGGCACCCTAGCATGCTAGAGGAGTTGTATCTAAGGGATGTCCTTGGCAATGCACCCTGATATCTTCCACTTTCTCAAGACAGCAAGTCAGATCTGACTGCTGGTTTATCTGGTTGTTCCTCAGTGGAGCCTCTCTCTAGTGTTGAAGGCAATGAAGGGGCCTCCATTTGAGCCTATTCGCAAGGCCTCTCTAAAGGATTTGACCCATGAGGTGGTGTTCCTGTTTGCAATAGCGTTCAGTAGATGGGTGTCAGAGCTGCAGACCTTGTCCTGCAGGGATCCTTTCTTGATCATCTCAATGGCTTCTGTATTCTTGGGGACTATGCTGTCCTTTCTCCCAAGGTGCTGTCCTCTTTTCTTCTTAACCAGACTGTTGTCTGTCCTCCTCGGAAGTGAATCTTCAGAGGGACCTCTCGCTACCTCTAGTGGACTTGCAGAGGGTGTTCATGATAAAATACCTGAAAGTTTCCAATTCTGTGGTGGAATTCTTTCCACCAGTAAGATCGTCTTTTTGTCCTCCTTAGCAGGCCAGGATGGGCTGGCAATGAACAAGTCCTCTTTTGCCTGTCAGATTAAAGAGACCATTGCATCAGCTTACTTTCTGGCTGGTAAGCGTTTGCTGGAGGAAGTCTAAATTTACTCCATTAGGGCACAAGCCTCTCCCTAGGCAGAGTCCACCTTGGTGTCTGCAAGGCAGCTGGCAACCTGATCATCTCTGATCACCTTTGTGAAACACTACAAGTTGCGTGTGGGAGGCAAAGCGGATGGCACATTTGGAAGGGTAGTACTGTCCAGAGCATTGTCTTCCTCCCACCCTGGGTCCTGACTGCTTGGGTACATCCTACTCATCTGGAGTGGCCTAACAGGATGCTAAGAGAGAAGACATTTTATCTGATAACTTTTTTTCTCTTGAATCTTGCTAGACCAATCCAGGACCTGCTTGGAAGACTTCTTTTAGAGGTTGGGAAGCCCTGCTGCCTTTTGATTGCATTGTCTGTGTCAGTAGTCAGGCAGAGAGCGGAGGGCACAAACACCACGGCCACACTAAGGTAGGTTGTCACAAAAGTATTTTATTGAGGATCCCGCTGCTCTTCAGAGAGGTCAGAAAATGCATTCAAGAACACAGAAGCTGCATCCATAGACAGGTCCTCACAGCTCCACTGGTTGAACATTGGCTCCAGTTTCAACACACACTCTCAGATCTAAAATTTTCTGTTGTTAAGAAAATCTCCCCTCCCCCTTGAGGTGGGGATATTGATCGACTCCTGATTAGGGAAGAGCAGCGAGGTTCTCAATAAAATACTTCTGTGACAACCTACCTTAGTGTGGTCGTGGTGTTTGTGCCCTCCGCTCTCTGCCTGGCTCCTGTTTTCTGTGGAGGTTCTCCTCTCTCTCCTTTTTTTCTATTGTCTGTATCAGTACCTAATGCAGAGTTAATTCAAATAAGAGGACCAAATAGTTGCTCGTTATTTGTTGCAAAGTTGAATTGTTGGGTATTAATGTTATGTGTTATGAGTTTTTCAATTTACTACTCAGGTAGTGTCATACTGGCTTCCTTTAGTGCTGCACCAGTATATATACCAAGTGATGACATCACTGAAAGTTGCTCAAGTCTGCCTTCATCTGCTAGCAAGAAGCATAACCTACTCTTCTCCAGGACCAAGCAGGAAGTCAGTCCTCACTTATGGGTGACGTCGGCGCCGACGGAGCCCTCGCGGAGCAATTTTCCCCAGCTTTCGAAGAAAGCCTTTGGGAATTGCAGCGCGCATGCGCGGTCGTCTTCCCGCCCGAAGGTGCCATCTTAGCCAGTCTTCTTTTTTCCGCGGAGCCCTGCAGACGTCCCCGTCTTGTCCCCGCGAAAAAGTTGATTTTCCTCTTTCTTTTATACTTTTTTCTTTCGGTTCGACGCCGATCGTTTTCCCGCCCGGACTCGCGACGCCGGTCTCGAGTCCTCTAGCGTTTTTTCGGTTTTTCTGACTTAGTCAGCTTTCATTTTCGTTTTCCCTGGCAGCCCGGTCCTTTGACCTCGCAGGGGCCCTTTTTCCCCCGATGGCTGCCAGTGGCTTTAAGCGGTGTGGTCGGTGTGACCGAAATATGTCACTAACCGACACACACGACTTTTGCCTCCGCTGCTTGGGCCCGGATCATGAGGAACTGATCTGTGGGCCCTGCAGCAAACTGTCCTCGAAGGCGTTGAGAAGTCGGCGGCATCAGCGCGAGAGAATCTTCGCTGACCCCAGCCGTACCCGGACCTCGTCGGAGGCCTCCGTGTCAAAGGGCTCCAGCTCGGACCGTCGCCGGAGCTCCTCCGACCGGGGTTCTCCCTCCGGGGACCATCGTCGGAAGGAAAAACCCGCGAGGGCGGCGTCGGTGGACGCTCCTGGCTCCGCGAGGGCCAGGTCGCATAGCCCCGACAGCCGCCCCGGGTCCTTGGAGAAGGAACATCTCCCGAAGCGACCTCGCCTGGAGTCGGAGATGCCTGCCCGGGTAAGTCCTGTAGTCCTTCTGGACTCGCCTCCGCGACAGCCGACGTCGGGCCCGACGCCGTCGGGGCCCGAGTCGGGGGCTGCTGGGTCGCCTGAGCTCGGACTCAGGTTGACGGCCTTGGAGAGCAGACTGTCTGCCTTCATGGACCAGCAGCGGGCACTGCTCGCTGGCCTCGCTGGCGCCGCTGCCCCGACCGCCGGGACGTCGACGTCCAAGTCGACCCCGGAGACCGAGCCGATCCTCGAGTCAATGAGAACTCGAGTCGATCCTCGGTCGAGGTCACCCTCGGCCTCCCGTTCGGGACCGAGGTCGCCGACGCCGACTCCCTCGACGTCGGGGCGGCTGGCGCCGCACCCTGCCCGGGCCGACCCCACCGAGTCCTCGTCGGAGTCGGTCTGGGAGTCTGAGGAGGAAGAGTCACCTGATTCTTTCCGGACTCGGTGTGTCCCATCGGACTCACCGGGGTCCGAGCCTCGGAAGCAGTCCCCCCCGGAGGATGCCCGGTTCTCGGACTTCGTTAGGGATATGGCCAAGGCTTTGGCCTTCCCTGCGGATCCCGAGGAGGAGCCTCGAGCCGAAGAGCTCGACGCCCTCCAGTATGACTCTCCCGCGAGGGAGCACTTTACTGTGCCGGTTCCTCCTATGCTGGAACGACTACTCTTCCGCATGTGGGAGAGTCCGGCCTCCTCGCCGGTCCTGAGCAAGCGGGTCGATTCTATCTATCGGGTCCGCAAGAGCCCTGGCTTTCAGAAGGCACAGCTGCCACACCATTCCATGGTAGTGGAATCGGCCATGCATCGTCTTAAGAGCCAGAAGATGCACTCCTCGGTGCCTCCTGGAAGGGAGGCCCGTAACCTGGATGGCCTTGGCAAGAAGTGCTTCCAGGGCTCTATGCTCGCATGTCGTGTCCAGACTTACCAGCTCTACATGGGCATGTATCTCCGGGATCTGGCTAAAGAGCTAGCCGGATTTTCCGCTGGTCTCTCCGAGGAGCCCTTGCGGAGGTTCCTAGCCTTGTCCACGGGCATTCGGGAATGCTCAAAGTTCATGTCCCGAGCAGCCTATGATGGCTTTGAGGCCTCGGCTAGAGTGGCCGCAGCCGGCATCGGTGCCCGCTGACAGGCTTGGCTTCAGTCGTCGGACCTTGAGCCCTGGGTACAGGACAAGTTGGTCGATGTCCCCTGCCGAGGCGAAAACCTCTTTGGCAAGCCCATGGCGGAAAAGGCTGCACAAATTGAGACTGAGACTCTCACCAGGACCAGGCTTTCTAGGAAGACCTCCGCCCCTTCCCAGAAAAAGAAGGGCTCGGGAAAAAAGTCCTTTTACCCGAGGAAGGCGGCTGCCTACAAACAGTACCCCCATTATCAGGCCCCTGCAGCTCCCCAACAGGGCCAGCAGGCCAAGGGACGGGGTAACGGGTCCCGTAGGCAGCAAGCCCCCAAGCCTGCACCACCAGCCCCTGCTCAGCAGGGAGGGGGTTTTTGACTCGCTCAGCATAGCCTCTCCCCCCCCGCTGGTCCCTCCCAGCACCGGAGGCCGGCTGGTTCACTTCGCCCACAGGTGGTCCAGCATCACCGCAGATGCCTGGGTGCTTCAGGTCGTGCGAGA
The DNA here is from genome assembly GCA_033557465.1 of Ichthyophis bannanicus. Lineage (NCBI taxonomy): Eukaryota > Metazoa > Chordata > Amphibia > Gymnophiona > Ichthyophiidae > Ichthyophis > Ichthyophis bannanicus. The sequence goes on from CM066035.1 coordinate 576,675,824, forward strand.
GGGCTACCTTCTCCACTTCCATCAGGTCCCTCCCTCCTATTTTCCGGGAGAACCTTCGCGCCCCCCTCTGCACAGGGAGTTGCTCCTTCAGGAGTTAGCAGGTCTTCTGCAGGAACAGGCGGTGGAACCGGTGCCCCACCACCTGAGAGGTCAAGGCTTTTATTCAAGGTATTTTCTGATACCAAAGAGAACAGGGGGCCTCAGACCCATCCTGGACTTGCGCAACCTCAACAAGTTCCTTGTGCGGGAGAAGTTCAAAATGCTTACCCTTGGAATCCTTCTGCCCTACCTCCAGCAGGGAGACTGGCTATGCTCCTTGGATCTAAAGGATGCCTACACGCACATCCTCATCCACCCAAGCCACCGCCAATACCTAAGGTTTGTGGTGGCAGGAAATCATTACCAGTACAGAGTACTGCCCTTTGGCCTATCCTCCGCACCGCGAGTCTTCACAAAATGTCTCGCGGTCGTGGCGGCCCATCTCCGGCTTCACGGCCTCTATGTCTTTCCGTACCTCGACGACTGGCTCATCAGAGCAGCGTCCGCTCAGGAGGTCACCAACGCCACGTGCCGCACGGTGACTCTGCTGCAGCACTTGGGCTTTGTCATAAACTTCGCAAAGTCCACTTTGCTCCCCTCACAGGATCTCGAGTTCATCGGCGCAAGGCTGCACACTCCTCGGGCACGAGCGTACCTACCGCTCGACAGGGCTCAACGGCTCATGGACCTAGCCGACCGCTTTCGCAGCCAGCCCCTGGTCTCCGCCAGGCGCTTCCTGAGACTGCTTGGCCATATGGCTTCCACCGTCCATGTGACCCCCAATGCCCGCCTGAACATGCGGTCTGCTCAATGGTGTCTCCGCCAGCAGTGGCGACAAGCCACAGGCGGCCTGGCAGACCTAGTGCGCGTCTCCGAGCCGCTGCTCTCGTCTCTCCGGTGGTGGCTCCGGCAGCCGAACCTGATATTCGGAATGCCTTTCCAGTCACCTCAGCCGACCCGGGTGCTGACCACCGATGCATCCCTCCTGGGCTGGGGAGCACATTGCCAAGAGGCACGTACTCAGGGCCTCTGGACCACGTGGGAGTCTGCTCAGCAGATCAACTTCCTGGAGCTCAGGGCGATCCGCCTCGCTCTCAAGGCCTTCTCCCACCTGACTTCCCAACAGTCCGTCCTTGTCCAGACGGACAATCAAGTTGCCATGTTCTACGTGAACAAGCAGGGGGGCACGGGCTCCTTCCTCCTCTGCCGGGAGGCACAGAAGCTCTGCTCTTGGGCCGTCAGTCACGGCATTCTCCTCAGGGCAGTTTATCTCCCGGGCCAAGAAAATTGCCTTGCAGACAAACTCAGCAGGGTCCTCCAGCCGCACGAGTGGCGTCTGGATCCCTTGGTAGTTCAGAAGCTCTTCCTCAAGTGGGGTCTCCCCACGGTGGATCTCTTTGCCAGTCCTCACAACCGGCAGCTTCCTCGCTTCTGCTCTCGTCAGCCACACCCCCTTCGGGTTGCGGCGGACGCCTTTCTGATCTCGTGGTCGGGGAGCCTTCTGTACGCTTTCCCTCCCATCCCGCTGGTCTCTCGGACTCTTTTCAAGGTTCTCCGAGACAAAGCCTTCATGATCCTGGTGGCCCCTCGCTGGCCCAGGCAGCCGTGGTTTCCTCTCCTGCTGCAACTGGCGGTGGAGGGCCCAATCCCTCTGGGGATACAACCGGATCTCCTCACTCAGGATCAGGGGTCCCTTCTGCACCCCAACCTCAGGTCTCTCAACCTTATGGCCTGGCTGCTGAGAGGGTAGTCCTTGCTCCCCTTCTCCTGCCGGCGGAGGTGGAGGAGGTCGTCTTAGCTTCGCGACGGCCTTCTACCCGCAAATGCTACGCCCTTAAATGGCGTCGCTTTGCAGTCTGGTGTACCCAACAGTCTCAGGATCCCTTCTCCTGCCCGGTGTCGGTGATCTTGCAGTACTTGCTGCACCTCTCTAATCTGGGACTTAAGTCCAACTCCGTCAAAGTTCACCTCAGTGCTCTTTCAGCACATCATGTGCCAGTGGACGGCAGACCTCTCTCCAATGACCCTCTCGTAGCGAGGTTTCTCCGAGGTCTCCTTCTACTTAAACCACCTCTGCGCCCGCCAGCGCCTGACTGGGACCTGAATGTGGTTTTGCAGCGGATCACCTGTCCGCCTTTTGAACCTATGGCTACCTGTTCTCTACGTTTTCTGTCTTGGACAACACTGTTCTTGATAGCCCTCACTTCCGCTAGGCGCGTAAGTGAATTGCAGGCCCTCGTGTCTGATCCCCCCTACACTCGATTCTACAAGAATAGGGTAGTCCTACGGACTCACCCAAAGTTTTTGCCTAAAGTGGTCTCCCCTTTTCACATGAATCAGGAGGTGGTACTTCCAACCTTCTTTCCCAGACCACACTCCAGCCGAGCTGAGACGGTCCTCCATACCCTGGACTGTAGAAGGGCATTGAACTTCTACCTTGACCGTACGCGGGAGCACCGTAAAGCTGCTCAGCTTTTTGTGTCTTTTGACCCCAATAAATTGGGGCTCCCGGTCTCCAAGCGTACTCTGTCCATCTGGGTGGCGGACTGTATCTCTTGGGCTTATGGGGCAGCCGGACTCGCCTTAGAAAGTCGAGTCACGGCTCATTGCGTTCGGGCAAAGGCCACGTCAGTGGCTTACCTCCGCTCTGTTCCGCTGGCAGACATCTGCCGGGCCGCTACTTGGTCTTCGAGCCAGACTTTTGCGGTCCATTACTGTCTCGAGAGGGAGTCCCGTAGGGACAGTGCTTTCGGACAGGCAGTCCTCCGTAATCTCTTTGAGGTCTGAGCAACTCCTACCCTCCATCCCGGATGTGGGCTACCGGTGGGTGATAATTCAGCGAAGATTCTATCCTTCTGTGCTGCTGAGCTAGAGGGAGCTCATTTTTGTGCTTAGGGTCTCCGGTAGCCTTGAGCTTGGGAGTCCCATAAGTGAGGACTGACTTCCTGCTTGGTCCTGGAGAAAGCGTAGTTACTCACCTGTAACAGGTGTTCTCCAGGAGCAGCAGGAATCAGTCCTCACTACCCTCCCTCCTCCCCTTGGAGTTGCAATCGTCTGCTTATGTTCTTTTTGCAAATTTTTATGCTGTCTTTTTTAGCTATGTCATCTGACTGGCTAAGATGGCACCTTCGGGCGGGAAGACGACCGCGCATGCGCGCTGCAATTCCCAAAGGCTTTCTTCGAAAGCTGGGGAAAATTGCTCCGCGAGGGCTCCGTCGGCGCCGACGTCACCCATAAGTGAGGACTGATTCCTGCTGCTCCTGGAGAACACCTGTTACAGGTGAGTAACTATGCTATCTGGACTGGTCTAGCAGGATTCAAAGAAAGAAAATTAGGTAAAATTTCACCTTCAAGGGCACCGATTTTTGTAAAGAAGAACTTCCAAATGCACATCCCTAGAGAAGAGTACCATAGAGTCCTTCTCCTTTCACTGTCTGGATGCAACAGAAGGAAAGACATGGACTCCAGCTGCTTTTCCTACTCTGATTCTTGGTCCTCCTTTGCTGATATGCAAAACGCACAGCTATTCAGTAAAGGTGTACAGCAACCCACGTGGACTTATGCATGTGTATGGATGGGCTGATGCATAAATGTACACCCTCATCAATAGGTGCTCTCAATTTTGTAAGATGCCCATATAAAAAAAATTCCATTTCCTAAGTGCCCCATTAAAGTGGAAGAATCTATCTCTATAACTTTTGATTTCTTTTGAATGTGTATGATACCAGTCTATCACTAGAGGAAACAAGGGCCCTGTTATCAGGGATGTTTAATCTGTGCAAAATGAGGCAGTCTTGAAAAATAAGGTCCATATCCATGTGCAGCTGCCTCGGAGAAATTTCTTAATGTTTGTTAGCAAATTTTGCAACAAATATAACTAATGATCTAATGTTTGATTCTCTTGTTGCTTTAACCAGTGCAGAAACGTGTTTCCTTATCCTGCTAGACCAGTCCAGATGAGTGGGTTATGCTCCCTTGCCAGGTGGAGGCAGACTTGATCATCTTTTAATGATGTCATCAGAAGGTTTAACCACTGGTGCAGCACTGAGAGAAGTCGGTAATTGTCTGCCTCCAGCAGGTGGCAAGGTATGTGTGGAGTAGTGCAGCAGTGCATTTAGGCCTGGCGCTCCTGGCCCACACTATGGTGCAATGACGTAGGATTGAGTCCATTAGGGCCCAGCAAAGTTTGTAAAAGGGTAGACCCTTGACTTCTCGAGCTGACAGCCACCCAGAATCCAGCACTAATGCTCAGTGGGCTGAAGAAGAGCAGGAAAATCCCGTGGGGCCCCTGAGGGAGGCCGATAAGTTGGTCCTAGGTCCCCCTTCCCTCTTGCTATCTGTGATCTGCTTGCTAGCTATTTTTGATCTTTTTCTTTCTACTTTCAATTTGGCCATAGACTTTAATTGAGCTGTATTTGGTTCTTTAGTGCATAAAGCAGCTTAACAAACAAACAAAAAGAGATGATCGGACCTTTATAGGCAGTGGTGACTCCCCAGCCTGTGTAGGCATTCGGGGAAGCCCAGATTGGGTTTCCCCAGCTGGCCTAAGAGGTGTAAAGTCTCCAATCAGAGATACCTTTTTCACCCTGGCTGCAGTGCTTTTGTGAACATCACATTTTTCACAGCCTGCATTAACTTTTTTGGATGGGCTTTTTTGGTGACCTTTTTCAGGGGTGGGTTTTTTTATCTCCAGGAACAAGCAGGAATGAGTCTTCACATATGGGTGTCATCAGTACTGACGGAGCCTGCGCGGGAACGCTCCCCAGTGTCCAGTAAGAAAGCTTTTGGGAGCATCCCACAGCGCCTGCGCGCTGCCTTCCCGCCTTTCCCAACCGCCTCTCTCTAGTTCTTCTTTTCCGCGGAGCCAGCAGGTCGTGTTCCTGTCACCGCAGAAGAATTCTTTTTATTTTCTTTTTTTTTCTGTGTCGCGTCTGCCTTCTTCGACGTCAGACCGGCACTGCCGGTCTTTTCTTTTCTTTCTTAAAAAAAAAACTAAATACTTTTCTTTCTTCAACTGTGCATTTTCGGTTTGGGCCTTAGGCCTGAACATATTTTCTCCTCATGGAGAAGCCCGCTTCCGGGTTCAAAAAGTGCACGAAGTGTGGCGGTACTATTTCTGTCACCGACACCCATGACTGGTCTCTAAAATGTTTGGGTCCTGACCATTCCATCACGGATTGTGTGTCCTGTACCATGATGTCTAAAAGAGGTCGGCAGAACCAAGCAGCCAAGCTCAGTACCCTGTTTCCCTCTGATGCAGCCTCGGTGGCATCGACGTCTTCCAGGGCTTCTTCTTCCTCCCATCAATTTCAGGTAACCAAACATAAATCAAGCCGGTCCTCGAAGGCAAATCTCCCTCTAAGCATCGAGATGCCTCCGGGCTTGTCCTCGAGGATTCCGCACCATCAAAATTACCCCGGCGGGAAGTTCTGGCTTCCAAAGCATTGTCTATGGGGTCACAGGTTGACATCAATGGCTCGGCCTCGATCGATCACCTTTTGCCGTGTTCTGGGGTACCGGTGGCCTCCACTGGTACCGACATCCAGACTCTGGTGGCGTCGATGGATCAGAAGATTCTGTCCATGCAGCGCAACCTAACGGCGTTTATGCAGGCTTCGAGGCCTCCGGTACCACAACAGTCTCCGTTGCCGGTACCGTCTACAGCACCGGCATCGTTCCCGGTGCCAGTACCGATTGCATCGGCATCGGCTTCGGTGTCGACTGTAACGGTACCCTGTCCTATGATGCCCATTGGTACCGAACCGGTACCGCTTACTCTCGATGTCGATCCCACTCGGTACGCGTATTGGGCTTTACAGGAGCATCCAGACAGGCGATACTTCGATTCCTCCGAAGACTCTGATGAATCGGAGGTTTCTGTCGATGCACCGGTACTTCTTCCTCAGGAGTCTGATTCTCCAAAACGAAGAATGTCTCCTCCAGAAGACTTGTCTTTTCAGGACTTCATTAGGGAAGTGGCTAGGGGCCTCTCCATTACAGTGGCACCTGAGTCAGAGCCTAGAGCCAAGCAACTAGATATTTTGCAATATCCTAAGGCTCCTAAAGAAGCAGCTACTTTACCTATTCATGAGATTCTCTATGATCTCATGTTGAGCATGTGGGAGACTCCTCTTACCACCTCTCCTCATTCTCGTAGATTAGACACCATGTACCGTGTCCCTCCTTGTCCTGGCTTTCATAAGTCTCAGCTTCCTCACCACTCTATTGTGGTAGAGTCTGCCATGAGGAAAATAAAGAGTGCAAAGAGACACTCATCTAATCCTCTAGGACGTGAATGCAGGACCCTTGATGCTTTTGGCCGAAGGGTTTTCCAAGCTAATATGCTTGCTGCCAGAATCAACTCCTGTAGTCTCTATATGGGGATGTTTCTAAAAGAAGTCACAGATCATCTACAGACTTTAGCCCCTTTTATTTCAGAAGATAAAAGGCAGGAATTTCTCACTTGGCTTAAACATGCCCAAGATGTTTCCAAATTTTCCAACCGTGCAGCCTTTGACTCTTTTGAGTGTGTAAGCAGAGCCTCGGCTATTGCCATAGGTGCACGCAGAATTGCTTGGTTACAAGCCTCTGATTTGGAACTTTGGGTCCAAGATGAACTGGGAAATCTTCCTTGTACAGGTGAAAACCTTTTTGGCAGGGATTGGAAAGCAAAGGCCACTCAGATGGATGCTGAGAACTCTGCTTTGGATCGACTTTCAAAGTCTACCTCTGCTCCTGCTAAGAAAAGGTTGTTCAAAAAGACAACTTTTTCTAAAAAGGGAAGATACTATCCTGCTTATGGTCAGCAGGCATCTTCTGCAGGTCGTTTTGCTGCAAAGCATCAGCAACCATCGAAACAGGCCAAGTCAAAGGCTGCCAGGCCTCCCACGGCTCAGCAGCCTCAGCCTCCTCAGGGCCTTTGACTTGCAACTAGAGAACTTAGCCTTTCTGGCTCTGGAAGAACCAGAGCCCCTCACCATTCCAGGAAGGTTGGCTTACTTTTCTCCCAGATGGGAGCAAATTACAGCAGAGCAATGGACCCTCTCCATTGTAAGGGAATGGTACAAGCTTCATTTCTTAAACCTTCCTCCCCACACCATGGTGAGACAGTTCAATTCTCCAACATCTCTCCTCAACCTTCTGGGTCAGGAGATTGCTACCCTTCTTGCCCAAGGGGCAGTAGAAGAAGTACCCCTTCTTCAACAGGGCTCAGGGTTCTACTCCCCTTATTTTCTTATTCCAAGGAAAACAGGGGGCTACAGACCCATATTAGATCTCAGAGAATTGAACAAGTTTCTATTCAAAGAGAAATTCAGGATGATTTCTCTCGGTACTCTGCTGCCATACCTTCAGAGTCAGTACTGGCTTTGTTCTCTAGATCTCAAGGATGCGTACACCCATGTCCTCATCCATCCAACACACAGAAGGTTCCTTCGGTTCCTTTTTCAAGGAAAGCACTACCAATACAGGGTGCTTCCTTTTGGTCTGGCCTCTGCACCAAGGGTGTTCACGAAATGCATGGCAGTAGTAGCTGCATTTCTACGCACTCTAGGAATATTCGTTTTCCCATATCTGGACGACTGGCTCATTCGAGCTTCATCCCAGTCAGAGGCCCAGATTTCTCTAACCTGCACAATGCGTGTTCTTCAGTATTTGGGACTGGTAATAAACATCCCAAAATCCCATCTCACCCCTACTCGGTCTCTGGAGTTTATAGGGGCCTTGCTGGATACCACAACTGCAAGGGCCTATCTTCCTCAGGCCTGTTGCCTACGCTTGGTGCAGTTAGCCTCCCAGATACAGTTAAAGTCCCATTTAACTGCTTGAGAGATGTTACAACTATTAGGCCACATGGCATCCACCGTGCATGTGGTTCCATATGCTCGCCTTCACATGAGGGCAGCTCAATGGACTTTGTCCACCCAATGGACTCAGGCATCAGGTTGCCTGTCAGACAAAATAGCAAACTCCAGTCGCCTATTTTGGTCTCTCCAGTGGTGGAAGTCCCCTCCAAATCTGTTGCTGGGGTCCCCTTTTCAGCAGTCGCTACCCCAAGCAACTCTGACAACAGATGCTTCTCCAATGGGTTGGGGAGCTCATCTGCAAGATCTCTCCACCCAGGGCATCTGGTCTGCACAGGAGACTTCTCTGCATATCAATCTCTTGGAACTCAGAGCAATATTCTTAGCTCTCAGAGTGTTCCATTCCCTGCTCAGCTACAGGACAGTCCTCATCCATACGGACAACTAAGTAGCCATGTTCTATGTAAACAAGCAGGGCGGGACTGGCTCTCTGTCACTTTGCAGTGAAGCTTTGCCACTGTGGGCCTTCGCCAGAGAGCATCACATCCATCTTCTGGCAGTATATCTTCCAGGCGTTCAAAACTCTTGGGCGGACAGACTCAGTCGAGTTCTGCTTCCACACGAGTGGTCCCTCCACATGGACCAGGTAGCCAGGATTTTTCGAATTTGGGGAACCCCGAACATAGACCTCTTTGCAAGTCCGTGGAATGCCAAACTTCCCCGGTTCTGTTCCAGAATTCTGTGTCAGGGAGTTCAGGCCAAGGATGCCTTCCTCCTTCACTGGGGTCAAGACTTCCTGTATGCCTTTCCACCAATTCCCCTAATTCCCAAGACAGTATTCAAGCTTCAGAGAGATCAAGGGACCATGATCCTCATAGCACCACATTGGCCACGCTAATTGTGGTACCCTCTACTTCTGCATCTCTCTCAAGCTCCTTCCCTGGACTTGGGCTCTGCACCAGACCTTCTGTCCCAGGAAGAGGGAACTTTGTGGCACCCAAACCCCCAGTCGCTCCATCTCAGGGCTTGGTTGCTGAGGGCCTAGACCTTCAAGATTTTCATCTCTCTCAGCAAGTCAGAGATGTTATTCATGCCTCTAGAAAGCCTTCTACTAGACGTTCCTATGCTTTCAAATGGAAAAGATTTACCATTTGGTGTTCAGGGAAAGGTCTAAACCCTCTGCAATACCTCTGAATTCTCTACTAGAGTATCTCCTGCATCTATCCCATGCAGGTCTGAAAACGAATTCAGTAAGAGTCCATTTGAGTGCTATTGCAGCATTCCTCAAGCCTCTCAATGGACAACCTATTTCCTCTCATCCTCTTATAGCAAGATTCATGAGAGGCCTTCTTTTAACTAAACCTCCCATTAGACCACCTCCAGTGGCATGGGACTTAAACCTGGTTCTTGGCCAGCTTATGAAGCCACCCTTTGAACCTTTAGCCACCACCTCCTTGAAATTCCTTTCTTGGAAAGTTATTTTTCTCATTGCAGTCACCTCAGCACGCCGCATTAGTGAGTTGCAAGCTTTGGTGGCTAATCCTCCTTATACAAGGTTCCATCATGATAAGGTAGTCCTCAGGACCAATCCACACTTTAGGCCTAAAGTGGTCTCACCTTTTCATCTGAACCAAGAGGTATATTTACCTGTCCTTTTTCCAGGACCTCATGCATCAAATGCAGAGAGGAATCTTCATACCTTGGATTGTAAGAGAGCTCTCGCTTTTTACTTACAAAGAACACAGCAACATAGAAAGTCTTCTCAACTCTTTGATCCTTCTCATTTAGGACTTCCAGTCTCTAAGAGAACACTGTCCAACTGGATTGCTCAGTGTATTTCTTTTGCCTACCAGAGTAGGAACATTTCTCTGGAGGGCCATGTCACAGCTCACAATGTGAGAGCCATGGCAGCCTCAATGGCTCATCTAAACTCTGTGTCCATCGACCAAATCTGTCGAGCGGCCACCTGGGCCTTGGTTCATACCTTCACAGCCCATTACTGTTTGGACAAGGACTCCCGCCGGGATGCCTCGTTTGGTCAGGCTGTTCTCAAACACCTGTTCCATTCCTAATCAACTCCTACCCACCTACCCTGGTCGGATGCCAGAGATCCATGGGGGGAGGTAGAGTCCTTTTCAAGGACACACAACCTGGGGTTTCTCCCTGGCATCTGCAGCTAGGGAGTCCCCATATGTGAAGACTCATTCCTGCTTGTTCCTGGAGATAGCACAGTTACTTACCTGTAACAAGTGATCTCTGGGAACAGCAGGAATAAGTCTTCACAACCCACCCACCTCCCCTAGGAGTTGTATCTCTCTATCTATCTTTCCTTTCCTCTCTCTCTTTGTCTCAGCTTTAAATCTCGAACTGGAGAGCGGCGGTTGGGAAAGATGGGAAGGCAGCGCACAGGCGCTGTGGGATGCTCCCAAAAGCTTTCTTACTGGACACTGGGGAGCGTTCCCGCGCAGGCTCCGTCGGTACCGACGATACCCATATGTGAAGACTTATTCCTGCTGTTCCCAGAGATCACCTGTTACAGGTAAGTAACTGTGCTTTCTCGGTGGTCTTTTTTTTTTTCTCAGCCACATGGAGCCGGACAAGCATGCCCTCTGCTGTGCCAGTTGTGGTACCCACAGGGTCAGCTCAAAAATGGCCCCATCTATGATGGGGATGTAAGGGCCCAAGATTTTTTGGCATTATTGGGACCTCAGAATGATTCAGGGGCCGCCTCCTCTTCCCAGATTATGCCTGTTTCTTCTGCAGAGCAGGTGACTCTCGCACAAGACCTCTGAGGTGCCTCACAGACAGCTGAGGAAGCCCCAGGTTTCCTTCAGCAAGTTCCAGTGAGCTCCTCAGGGCCACAAGAGAACTTCTCAACAGCTCCTTGGCTGTTTTAAGTCACTTTGGTTGCAATAGCAATCCCCATTTTCAGGCCCACAGGTGGCACTGCATGGCTGTTCCAGGGGCTAAGCATCCTCATCGCACCCATTTCCCCAGCCTTATTCCTATGGAGATTGGCTGGTATGTGGAAGAAGATCCCTTGGCGTCTGGAGGTGAATTTCAGGAGGAAGGCAAAATTCCCTTCATGGAGGGCAAGGATCCATCTGTGATCTGCCTTTTACAGTGAGAAGACCTCCCAGTGCTAATCCAGGACAATACGGTGGCCTTAAGACTTGAGGAGCCTACCTCTGCCCCATTGTCTCAGGGGAACCCCGTTCTGGAAGGTATCAGACTTCAAGGTTCTTCTCATTACCAGAGCCTTTGGAGCAGCTCCTGGTGTCTCAATGGGAGAATCTGGAGTTGGCCTTCAAAGGGCCAAAGGCAATGGCTTGGTTATATCCTCTGCCTTAGGGCAAGCTGGATCAACTCTTTGGGCTACCTCCAGTGGATGCTCTTGTCATGGTAATGACGAATCATACGATTAATAGAAAGAGGTGCTGTGCTTAAAGAGGTTCATGATAGGAGAGAATTAGGAGAAACTCTCCTAAAGAATGCCTTCATGGCCTCCGCCAAACATTCCTTTTTGCAGGCCTCATAGTCAGGGCACTTTTCTTCTAGGTTCAACAACTGCTGAACAGCCCTGAGGTTGCCAGCCTCGAGTCAGGAGTCAAGAACCATAAACCGCATTTGTAGCCAACGCCCTATACGATCTGATCAGTATCCTCCAGATCTATGGTGGCAGTGGTTGTGGCTAGGCAGTGGCTCTGGCTTCGCATCTGAACAGTGGATGTGGCCTCCAAGTTGCGACTCAGCAAACTCCCCTTCTGGGAAAGTCTGCTTTTTGGAGAAGATCTTCAAAAATTGATGACGGACCAGGTGAGGCACATCCTCAGAGGCTGCTGGAAGACTGGCTTAAAGGTACTTGTTCGGCCTTTTGGAGAATTTCTCACAGAGCATGAGGCACCTAAGGGCATCCAAAAACTCCAGATCAGCCTATTCCCCCTATGCAGCTGAACCCAGGAAGAGCCAGTCCTTTCAGAGTTCCCAGAGGTCTCCAAACTCCTTGTTGAACTTCTGCTGGAGCCTGCAAGCCCACAATCAGATTCAGTAGGTCCCTTCCAAGGTACAGCTGGTAAGTGAGTGGCTCCATTAATTTTTCTTGGAATGGAACTAGATTACATCATGCAAGTGGATTCATGAGATTCTAGGTTGAGGTACATGTTGGAATTTGCAGAGTCTCTCGGAGATAATTTCATGGAGCCTCTTTGCCTCTTCTCCATTCAAGCAAGTGGCATTCACAGAAATCTTTACAATGCCTCCTACAGTTGCAGGCTATTTTACCTGTGCCTTTTGCAGATCAGGTCGGTGCCGATATTTCATCTAGTTTGTGGTGACCAAGAGGTTTGGTGTCTTTTGGCCTATCCTGGACCTGAAAGTGGTCAATGGCAGGTTCATGTTCACCATTTTTGCATAGAGATCATCCACTTTGTCATCGCATCTATTTAACCAGAATTGTTCCTTTCCTTCCTGGACCTGGCCAAAGCCTACTTTTCATATTCCCATGAGAGAACCACAACAGCAGTTCCTCTGATTTTGCATCCTAGGCTGCCCTTTGGCTTAGCCACAGCCCCCTGCATGTTCTAAAAAGCGATGGTAGTAGTGGCGGCATTCCTGCACAAGCGGAATATCTGTTCACCATTACCTGGACAACTGGCTGATCCGATTGGACTCCCTAGAGAAATGGGAGAAAACATGACTTGTGGTTCAGTGGCTGGAACTGCTGGGACTGGTAATCAATTACTCCAAGAGCAGCCTCAATCCCTCTCAGGAGTATTTGGGGACACGTTTCAGCATTCATAACGGTTATGTTTTCCTCACAATGGAGAGTATGCTCAAGCTGCAAATATAGCTCTCAGAGTTTTGTCTGCAGTCTGCACCCCAAGCCTGGGACTATGTTCAGCTCCTGGGGTTCATGACATTGACCCTGGAGTAGATCTCGTGGGCCAGGGCACATATGCGCTTACTTCAGAGACACCTACTATCCCTCTGGTCTCCACATTTTGAGCAGACCGTTCCCCTTCCTTGAGATCTTAGGTTACAGTTGACATGGTAGCTGATGTGGCATATCCCAGGAAGCCCCAGATAGCATGGTTCTGACAAACGATGCCAGCCTGCAATGTTGCAGGGCTCACTGTCTGGGCCAGATGACTCAGGGGGTTTGGTCCCCTCAGGAGGCCTGGCAGGTCAGTCAGCTGGAGGCCAGAGCAATCCATCTGGTGCTGGAGATGTTTCAGACCTTACTAGCGGGCAAAGCGATCTGTGTCTTTTCGGTCAATGCCACAATGGTGGCATATGTCAACAAACAAGGAGGAATTCAAAGCACTGGAGCGGCACTCGAGATGGCAGGTGGGTAGGGGAGCACCTAATGACTCTGTCAGTGATGTATTCAGCGGTTGTCGTTAGCGGTTTATCCTGATACCTCTTTCTGCCTCAAAGGAGTTAGAGATATGCCCTCCCATTTATCCGGTAGTCCCTCAGTGGAGTTTTTCATTCGTGTTAAAAGTGCTGAAAGGGGCCCTCTTTTGAGCCTATCTGAAAGACCTTCCTCAAAGTTTTGACTCTTGAGGTGATGTTCTGATGGCTATTGCCTTTGCCAGACAATTCTCAAAGATACAAGTCTTGTCCTCCGTGAATCCTTTTTGGTGATTTCAGTGGCTTCATTCACCTTGTGAACAAAACTACCCTTCTTTCCAAAGGTGAACTCCTCTTTTCACCTTAATAAGGTAGTCGTTCTGCCCGCTTTTTTTTTTTTTCAAAAAGGACCTCCTGTCAGATCCCCCTCTGCATCTCCTCACATGAGAAGGATGTTTCTCAGATACCTCGAAGAGTCACTCTTTTTGGTGGTTAGACTATTATTTTGTTCGCTTCAGTGGTGCAATGAAAGGACAAGCAGCAGTCAAGTCCTCCATTTCTTGCTGGATTAAAGAGGCCATTGGTTCAGCATAACTTTTGGCTGGGAAGCGGGTACTGGCCTCCATCTTGTCTGAGTCAGCCCTGGTGTCTCCAGAAGACTTCTGTAAGCTCCATAGTCCTTTTTGAGTACCTTTGTGAAACACTGCAGGTTGCATGTGGAAGCAAGTGCTGATGGCGTCTTTGGCAAGGCTGTTCTGGCCAGAGCTTAGTCTTCCTCCGACCCTGGATCCTGACTGCTTGCGCACATTCCACTTGTATAGACTAGTCTAGCAGGATGATAAGGAAAGTAAAATTTTAACCATACCTGATAATTTTCTCTTCTTTCAGTCCTGCTAGACCAGTCCACAACCTGTCCTGGAAAACTTTACTGCAGGTTGGGGAGCCTTGTTGCCTTTGCATTGTCTTCTGTTACAGAGCCTGATCAAATTTAGACTATAGTAAAAGAGCCCAATATTTGTTCCAATGATTGCTTGTTGTTTTTGTGAATGGTTCTTGAGCCTTATCTCTTTCAGTCTTGCTTACTGCTTGGGAAGTGTCCTACTGGCTTCTCTCAGTATTACAGCAGTGTATATACCTAGTGATAACATCACCAAAAGTTGCTGAAGTCTGCCTCCACTGCCTGGCAAGGGATCCTAACCCACTCATCTGGACTGATTTAACAGGATTCAAGGATAGGAAATGAACAGGTATGACTACAATTTCTCCCTAGTAATTCATACTGTCTCTGATCGTATTCTGAAAAGACAGACCTCCCAAAGGATATAAAGATGACAGAATGAATTTCCTTTGCAACATTGGATATATTTTGCAACAGTTAGTTCTCCTTCAAAAATAATTGAGGTGTTTCCCTCAGAGCTGATATTTCAGACTTGCTTGGAGGAACTGAAACTCTGGTTATAGCGATTCTTTGATTTATCCATGAACTTTTATAAGTGTTGATCACCTTTATAGATATTTTTATTCTGAAGCTACAAACACCTTGTGTCTCTTTCTTTGTGTTTAGTGTATCCATGAATCATAGTAAAGTAGGTACTCTGTACACACAAACATTGAGGCAATTGTAAGGTGTTAGAGAATCTGTGCATTGGTGCAGGAAGAAAGCAACTACAGGACAAAAAATAAATTAGTGGTGAATCCAATCCACTAGTCATTTCATCAGAGAGAGCATTCAGTGTTCTCAGCTGCTGCCAATTACACAGCAAGATTAGCATTTGGTATTTTCAGTAAATCTTCATTAGTCCACTGCATACTCTTCTACAGTGTTAACATGGGTGATGGAACAAGATCTGCTGTGTGTTAACAGATTACAAAATAGGCCTTTATCATATCTTGAGTTGCAAGGGCAAAGAAAGCAAAGATGCTTACTTGTAAGAGGTGTTCTCTAATATTTCTGTTTTGGCTTATATATTGCCTTCCTTCCAAAAAAAAGAATCCAAGACATACGTAGCATTGTACGTAGACCTATAAGAGAAGGTTCCTGCTCACAGAACTTACAGATTATTCAGGACAGACAAATAGAATAAATGGGGAGTAGGGTAGTTTTTGAGGGAAATGATTAAAAGACACATGCGTGTTAAACAAAAGAATAAGGGACTCAGGATTCAAAAGCAGCCTCAAAGGAGTGGACTTTTAGCCTGGTTTGAATAGAAGCAGAGATGGAGCCAGACGTATTCCAAGCATATGGTACAGCGAGGTCGAACAAATGTATTCTGGAGTTGTTGTTAAAACATGCTATACCGCTCTGGCTGGGTAGCATCCCAGCAGTGCACAATAACTAAAATATATAACACAGGAAAAGAACACCAATCTCAAACAAAAAAGGAGGATCAGCACAGGAGACAGTAAAGGTAACCTCCCAGGCTAGGCAGACCCCAAAGGCTGCCTGAAAATAATGACTTTTTCAAAGGTACCTTGAATGTTTTGAGAGAAAACTTGGCACTTATGGGGGGGGGGAGAGAATTCTAAAGAAATGGAGCCAGAAAGTAGCTGTATGTCTAGATGCTTCCATGCAAGCTGCACAGACAGAAGCAATAACAAGATCGTTTGCATTCCGGGAACGAAGCACTCGTGACATGTAATACAAAGTCAGCAATGTGGAAAGATAGAGAGGAAGGCCAGCGTAAAAGGCCTTATGAGCTAATATGAGGATTTTAAAATGAAATCTATAGGGAAGGGAAAGCCAATGGTAACGAGTAAACAACAGGGAGACATGGTCATACTGCAATGCATTTTCCAGTAAAGAGATTGCTGTATTCTGTACAAGTTGTAATTTTTTTGGTTCGTGGACGGAAAACATGTACCACAATACATGGTGCTACAATAATCAATGGGAGATATGACAAAAGCGAAAATGAGAGAATGCAAAGCATCGGTAGTAAGCAAAGATTGGACTGAATAAATTTTGTGTAATGAAAAAAATGAGGATCAAACTATTGCAGCCACTTGTTGGTCAAAGGACAGCTGTGTATCAAAAATTACACCTAAGTGCATAAGAGAAGTGATGAGAGGGATGGAGAAACCTTTGATCATTGGAATCTCCAGGAACAAGCAGGAATGAGTCTTCACATATGGGTACGTCGGTACCGACGGAGCCTGCGCGGGAACGCTCCCCAGCGTCCAATCAGAAAGCTTTTGGGAGCATCCCACAGCGCCTGCGTGCTGCCTTCCCGCCTTTCCAACTGTCTCTCCTCAGTTGTTCTTTTTCCGTGGAGCCAGCAGGTCGTGTTCCTGTCACCGCAGAAGAATTTCCTTATTTTTTTCTTTATTTCTTTTCTGTCGCGTCTGCCTTCCTCGACGCTATACCGGTACCGCCGGTTCTTATTCTTTTTTAAAAAAAAAAAAAAAAAAAAAGACCTTCTATTTTTTCATCAGGTGTACTTCAGTTTTGAGCCTTAGGCCCAAAACCTTTTTCCTCAAATATGGAAAAACCTGCCTCAGGTTTTAAGAAGAGCACAAAATGTGGCGGTACTATCTCCGTCACCGACACCCATGACTGGTGTCTCAAATGTTTAGGCCCTGACCATTCCATCAAAGATTGTATGTCCTGTTCCATGATGTCTAAGAGAGGTCGACAGAACCGAGCTGCCAAGCTCAGTACCCTGTTTCCCTCTGATGCAGCTTCGGTGGCATCGACGTCTTCCAGGGCTGCTTCTTCCTCACATGGATCTCAGGTAACTAAACATAAATCCAGCTGGTCGTCGAAGGGCAAATCTCCTTCTAAGCATCGAGATGCCTCTGGCCTTGCCCTCGAGGATTCTGCACCGGCAAAATTACCCCGGCGGGAGGCTTCGGCTTCTAAAGCATCATCATCAGGGTTCCAGGATGATCTAGATGGCGTGGCCTCAACCGATCTCCTGGTGCCATGCTCTGGGGTACCGGTGGCCTCCACTGGTACCGACTTCCAGGCATTGGCAGCGTCCATGGATCAGAGGATTCTGTCCATGGAATGCAGTCTGGCGGCTTTCTTTGTGGCATCGACGCCCGTGGTACCGCATCAGACTACTCCGCAGGTACCGGTTCCGGTATCGGTACCGATCCCGGTACCGGTGGCATCGACATCGGTGTCAGCCATGCCGGTACCCTGCCCTCTGCAGCCCTCCGGTACCGATACCCCGGTACCGATGATTCCCGATACCGACCCCGGTCGGTACGGGTATCGGGCTTTGCAACAGCATCCCGACAGACGATACTTCGATTCCTCTGATGACTCTGAGGATTCTGAACAGTCTGTCGATGCAGCGATGCTTCTTCCACAGGAGGAGTCCTCTCCTAAACGAAGGATGTCTCCTCCAGAGGACTTGTCTTTTCAAGACTTTATCAGAGAGGTAGCTCGGGGTCTCTCTATTACAGTAGCCCCAGAGTCAGAGCCTAGAGCTAAGGAGTTAGATATTTTACAATATCCTAAAACTCCTAAAGAGGCAGCTACCTTGCCTATTCATGAGATTCTGTATGATCTCATGTTAAGGATGTGGGAAGCATCTCTAACCACCTCTCCTCATTCTCGCAGGTTGGACACCATGTATCGTGTCCCTCCTTGTCCTGGTTTCCATAAGACTCAGCTTCCTCACCACTCTATTGTGGTTGAGTCTGCAATGAAAAGATTAGAAGTGCCAAGAGACATGCCTCTAATCCTCCAGGACGTGAATGTAGAACCCTGGATGCTTTTGGTAGAAGAATCTTCCAAGCTTCCATGCTTGCTGCAAGAATTAATTCTTATAGTCTCTACATGGGCATGTTCTTAAAAGAGGTCACTGACCATTTGCAGACTTTAAGTCCTTTTATGTCTGACAATAAAAGGCAAGAATTTCTCTCTGCGCTCAAACATGCCCAGGATGTCTCCAAATTCTTCAACCGTGCAGCTTTCGATTCCTTTGAATGCGTAAGCAGAGCCTCAGCTATAGCTATAGCAGCACGTAGGGTTGCTTGGCTTCAAGCATCTGATTTGGAGACCTGGGTCCAAGATGAATTGGGAAATATCCCTTGTACAGGTGAAAATCTGTTTGGTAAAGATTGGCAAGCAAAAGCCAATCAGATGGATGCTGAGAATTCTGCTTTGGATAGACTATCCAAATCTACAGCTGCTCCTGCTAAGATAAGGTTGTTCAAGAAAACACCTTTTTCAAAGAAGGGAAGGATCCTATCCTGCTTATAGTCAGAGAGCATCTTCTGCAGCTCAGTTCCCTTCCAAACGTCAGCAATCCTCCAAACAGACCAAGGCAAAGACTGCGAGGCCTGCTCCAGCCCAGCAGTCTCAGCCACCTCAGGGCCTTTGACTTTCTGCTAGAGAACTTAGCCTTTCTGGCTCTAGAAGGACCAGAGCCTTCCACCATTCCAGGAAGGCTATGTCACTTTGCTCCCAGATGGGAGCAAATCACAGCAGAGCAGTGGACACTCTCCATCATAAGAGAGGGGTACAAACTTCATTTTTCCAGCTTGCCCCCTCTCACAAGAGTGCACCAGTTCAATTCTCCAACCTCCCTCCTCAGCCTATTAGAGCAGGAGGTTGCCACTCTTCTAGCCCAAGGGGCAGTAAAGGCCTTCTCAACAACAGGGCACAGGGTTCTACTCCCCCTATTTTCTTATCCCAAAGAAAACAGGGGGCTTCAGACCCATTTTAGATCTCAGAGAATTGAACAGATTCCTAGTCAAAGAAAAATTCAAGATGGTTTCTCTGGGAACTCTGCTGCCATACCTTCAGAGTCAGGATTGGCTTTGTTCTGTAGATCTCAAGGATGCGTACACTCATGTTCTCATCCATCCAACTCACAGAAGGTTCCTTCGGTTCCTTTTCCAGGAGAAGCACTATCAATACAGAGTGCTCCCCTTTGGCCTAGCCTCTGCACCAAGGGTGTTCACAAAATGCATGGCAGTGGTTGCTGCTTTTCTGCGCACCCTGGGAATATTTGTCTTCCCCTACCTGGACGACTGGCTCATTCGAGCTCCCACTCAATCAGAGGCCAGGATTGCTCTAACCTGCACAATGTGTATCCTTCAATACTTAGGGCTGGTAATAAACATCCCAAAATCCAATTTGATCCCTACTCAGTCCCTGGAGTTCATAGGGGTACTGCTGGATACCACAAAGGCAAGGGCTTTTCTTCCCCAGGCCCGTTGCCTTCGCTTGATGCAGTTAGCTTCTCAAGCAGAGTTGAAACCCCTACTCACTGCTCGAGAGATGTTACAGTTGCTAGGCCACTTGGCTTTCACCGTTCATGTGGTACCATATGCTCGCCTTCACATGAGAGCAGCTCAGTGGACTTTATCCACCCAATGGACCCAGGCATTAGGCTGCCTGTCAGACAAAATAGCAAACACAAGTCGCCTCATTTTGTCCCTCCAGTGGTGGAAGTCCCCTCAGAACCTCTTGCTGGGGTGTCCTTTTCAACAACCTCTACCCCAGGCAACTCTTACAACAGATGCTTCTCCAATGGGCTGGGGAGCTCATCTTCAGGACCTCTCCACCCAGGGCATCTAGTCCCCACAGGAGACTTGTCTCCACATCAATCTCTTGGAACTCAGAGCAATCTTCCTTGCTCTACGAGTTTTCCACACCCTGCTCAGCCACAAGACAGTCCTTGTCCACACGGACAATCAGGTGGCCATGTTCTACATAAACGAGCAGGGAGGAACTGGCTCTCTGTCGCTTTACAACGAAACTCTGCGACTGTGGGCCCTCGCCAGAGAGCATCACATTCATCTTCTGGCAGTCTATCTTCCAGGGGTTCAAAACTCTTGGGCAGACAGACTCAGTCGAGATCTGCTTCCACACGAGTGGTCCCTACATATGGACCAGGTGTCCAAAATGTTTCAAATTTGGGGAACCCCGGACATAGACCTCTTTGCAAGCCCGTGGAATGCCAAACTTCCCCGGTTCTGTTCCAGAACTCCGGCTCAGGGGGCTCAGGCAAGGGATGCTTTCCTCCTTCACTGGGGTCAAGACTTCCTGTATGCCTTTCCACCCATTCCCCTAATTCCCAAAACCCTGTTCAAGCTTCAGAGAGACAGAGGCCACATGATTCTCATAGCTTCACATTGGCCACGGCAAGTGTGGTACTCTCTGCTTCTACATCTCTCTCAAGCTCCCTCCCTAGAGTTAGGGTCTGCTCCAGACCTCCTCTCTCAGGAGGACGGAAAATTGTGGCATCCCAATCCCCCAGTCTCTGCATCTCAGGGCTTGGTTGCTGAAGGCCTAGATCTCCAGGATCTTCCTCTTTCTCAGCAAGTGAAAGATGTTCTTCAAGCTTCCAGAAAACCTTCCACTAGACATTCTTACGCCTTCAAGTGGAAAAGGTTTACCATCTGGTGTTCTGAAAAGGGTCTTAACCCCCGTGCCATACCTCTGGAATCGTTGCTGGAGTATCTCCTGCATTTGTCTAATGCAGGCCTTAAGACAAATTCAGTAAGAGTCCATCTGAGTGCTATTGCAGCTTCACTCAAGCCTCTAAATGGACAACCTGTTTCCTCTCATCCCCTTGTAGCAAGGTTCATGAGAGGCCTCCTTTTAACAAAGCCTCCCATTAGACCACCTCCGGTGGCATGGGACTTAAATTTGGTTCTTGGTCAGCTTATGAAGCCGCCTTTTGAACCTTTAGCTACTACCTCCTTGAAATACCTTTCTTGGAAGGTTATCTTTCTCATTGCAATCACATCAGCACGCCACATTAGTGAATTGCAAGCACTAGTAGCTAATCCACCTTATACAAGATTCCATCATGACAAGGTGGTCCTTAGGACTAATCCACATTTTATGCCTAAGGTGGTCTCGCCTTTTCACCTCAACCAAGAGGTCTACCTACCTGTCTTTTTTCCAGGGCCTCATGCATCACCTGCAGAGAGGAATCTTCATACCCTGTACTGTAAAAGAGCTCTGGCTTTTTACTTACAGAGGACACAACAACATAGAAAGTCTTCCCAACTCTTTGTTGCTTTTGATCCTTCTCATTTGGGACAACCAGTCTCCAAGAGAACTCTTTCCAACTGGATTGCCCAATGTATTTCTTTCGCCTATCAGAGCAAGAACATTTCTCTGGAGGGCATGTCACAGCTCACAATTTATTTATTTATTTATATTCTCTTATATACCGCGCTATTCTGCATCAGTGCGGTTTACATTGAACAAACTGAAATTACATTGAACAGGGCATTATAACTTGGAAATAACTATTTTACAGGGAACATGGGCTATGGAGGGTTAAGTGGCTTGCCCAAGACCACAAGGAGCACCTGTGGGACTAGAAACCCCAGTCCTTCCGGCCCAAGGTTGCTGTCCTCTAGTGGGATTTGAACCCCCGACCTTCCGGCCTGAAGTACCTTGCCCCAACCACTGGGCCACTCCTCCACAATGTGAGAGCCATGGCAACCTCAATGGCTCATCTGAACTCTGTGTCTATCGACGACATCTGTCGAGCAGCCACTTGGGCCTCGGTTCATACCTTCACAGCCCATTACTGCTTAGACAAGGACTCCCGCCGGGATGCCTTGTTTGGTCAGGCTGTTCTCAAACACCTGTTCCATACCTAATCAACTCCTACCCACCATCCCTCAGGGGATGCCAGAGATCCAGGTGAGGAAGTGCAGCCCTGTCCCAGGGTCACACAACTTCTGGGCGCTCTCCCTGGCATCAAAAGCTAGGGAGTCCCCATATGTGAAGACTCATTCCTGCTTGTTCCTGGAGATAGCACAGTTACTTACCTGTAACAGGTGATCTCTGGGAACAGCAGGAATAAGTCTTCACAACCCACCAACCTCCCCTAGGAGTTGTCTCTCTCTCTCTCTTCCTTTCCCTCTCTCTCCCTCTTTGTCTCAGCTATAAAACTCAACTGAGGAGAGACAGTTGGAAAGGCGGGAAGGCAGCACGCAGGCGCTGTGGGATGCTCCCAAAAGCTTTCTGATTGGACGCTGGGGAGCGTTTCCGCGCAGGCTCCGTCGGTACCGACGTACCCATATGTGAAGACTTATTCCTGCTGTTCCCAGAGATCACCTGTTACAGGTAAGTAACTGTGCTCTCACAGCAAGAGTGGAAGAGCTCTTAGTGACAATTGGCAGAAGAAGAAAAGGGCACAGATGAAAGCAATTTGCCTGATAAGTATAGTTCTCGGAGGGTTGTAAGAAAAGAGAGGAGAGGTAATAAGGAGCTGCAGAGTGAATGCATTTGTAGGTCAGTAGGAGAAGTTTGAAATATATGTTGAAATAGATAGGGAGCTAGTGAAGTGACCTGAGAAGAGTGGTTCCGTGAATGTAGTAGCACTGTCTGAAGCTCAGCCATGCAGCAGAGATTTGAATGGATTGAAGGGGAGAGATATGTTTCAGTGGGAAACTAGTGAGGAGCAGGTCGCAGTAGTCTAGACGGGAGGTGATGAGAGAGTGAATAAGGATCTTGGTAGCACTACTAAAATATAGCACGCTCTCTTCCCTTAAACAAACAGTATTCTATAATTAAGGCATGTTTATAATTGTGACAAAATAACAATCTCAACATGTTCCATGATGATATTTCTTGACTGTGGAAGAGAGGTTTTTGTCTGTGTCATGTCTAGCAGAGCTGGTATAAATTCCAGTTCAAATAATGGGCTCGTGGGATTTGGAGTGATTTATTTTCAATGCCTACAGCACCCAGATGGCTGTGCTCACTGATTATACGGCTCCTTTCTCCAGGAACAAGCAGGAAGTCAGTCCTCACTTATGGGTGATGTCGGCACCGACGGAGCTCGCGCGGAGCAGTTCACCAGCTTTCAAAGAAAGCCTTTGGGATTGATGCCACACATGCGTGGTCCTCTTCCCGCCCAAAGGTGCCATCTTGCTCATTCTCCCTTTTCCGTGACTTCGGCCTTCAGCCATTTTTCCGATAGCACCGGCCCTCTTCTGTCCTCCCCTTCGCCCTTGCTCCAGTGTTTTTTCTTTCAGGCCCTTTTCGTGCCCTTTTTTCTCCAACCGCTAGCCTCAAGGGTTTTCAACCTCACAGGGGCCCTTTTTGCCCTCATGGCCACCGGTTTTAAGAAAGGTGGCACCCACGGCTGCTGTCTACAGTGTCTAGGGGATGACCACAACCCTGAGCTCTGCTTGCTTTGTAAGAAAATGTCCGTTAAGGCCTTGCTAAGCCGTAAGCAGACGTCCGACGACATTTTCCGCAAGGCAGCCCCGGGATCCCTGGTGGCACCTCGCCCTACCGATCCACCGCTTGCGGGGTCCCCTGCAGTGACCCCATGCCCCAGGCATCACTCCGATCAAGGTTCGCCCAAGGTGGAATGGTGAACAAAGAAGAAGACTTCGAAGTCGCTGTTAGGGTGCTTTGGATAAGCGTGAGTGGTCTCACGCTCGTTCCCTTAGGCCCTCCCTGGCATTCCCGAGAGTCGGACAAGGAGCGGCCTCGAAAGGTACCTCGTACGGACAAGGAGGCCTCCGGCAATGGCACCCAGTCTCCTGAGGGTTGTCCCGGCGAGGAACCCCTCTCCTCCTCCACGCCAGACCCAGTAAACCCAGCGTCGGCGTCGCAGGGACCCAGTCCCGAGTGGGAGTCCCATATGCTGGCACTGGAGCACAGTGTTTCTGCCTTCCTCGCTGCCCAGCAGGCGCTTTTGTCCAGCATGGCTGGCTCGCGCCCCAAGGCCGAGGGTCACCTGACTGGGGTCCCGAAAACTGCCTTGGAAACCCCCGAGAGCCGTGGGCCTCATGAGGGCCCTCGGCACCGGTCTTGCTCACCATCCCATTCCTTGGGGGCGAGGTCTTCCAGAGCCAATGCCTCCGGCTCCAAGCAGGCCTCAGCCAGGGGGCGCAGGGATCAGCCTGACTCAGAGTCCTTCTTGGACCTCTCGGGCTGGGAATTGTACGGGGTCACTTCCCCGGAGACCCGCGCCCATAAGGATCTCCCCTCTGACCTCTCCCTGCCCGCCTCGCAAAGGCGGTCACCTCCCGAGGACACCTCTTTCCTGGCATTCGTGCAGGACATGGCTCGGCTCTCAATCTGCCGACACAGACCGAGGAAGAGCCGAGGGCAGAGGAACTTGATATCTTGCAGTATGAGTCTCCTCCCAGGGAGTCTCTTACGGTCCCGGTACCATCCATTCTATCCCGGCTGCTTCTCCACATGTGGGAAGCACTCGCTTCAGTCCCTATTGTCAGTAAAAGACTCGATGCCATGTATAGGGTCCAGCACGGCCCGGGTTTTCGGAAGACCCAACTTCCTCACACCTCCATGGTAGTTGAGTCCGTGATGCGGAAACAGAAGAGCCCGAAGTTGCACTCTTCAGTCCCGCCTGGCAGGGAATCCCATGCCCTCGATGCCCTAGGGCACAAAGCTTACCAGGGAGCCATGCTGGCGTGTCGCATCCAGGCGTACCAACTATATATAGGTAGGTTCCTTTGTGACCTCGCCAAAGAGCTCGGCAGGTTCTCCGCAGGCCTTGGTGGGGAGCACCTTCTCATGTTCCAGACCCTCCTAAGGACAGTCACAGATTGCTCTAAATACCTTTCCCATGCTGCATACGATGGGTTCGAGTCTTCCGCCCTTGTAGCGGCGGCTGGCATCGGAGCCCGATTCCAGGCGTGGCTCCATTCTTCTGACCTGGAGCAGTGGGTCCAGGAGAAACTCCTAGATGGTCCCCTGCCTCAGTGAACAGCTGTTCGGCAAGCCCATGGAGAACATGGCAGCCAAGATTGAGACGGAGTTCGTGATTCGCACCCATCTCTCTCGCAAAACCTCCTCACTTCCACGGAAGAAGCAGCACACCAAAAAGCCTTTCTTCCAGAGGAAAGGGCTTCCCTACCGGGGATTCCCACCATACCCACCTACCCCTGTGCCCACGACCAGCGCTCAGGGCAAAGGGAGTGCTCAGGGTCACCAGAAACCCAAGGGGCCCAAGGCCCATGCACCACCCAGCCAGCCCCGGGTTTTGATGCCGAAAGCATAGCCTCTCGCCCCCCCCCCCCAGGGACACTTCTACCCATAGGAGGATGCCTGTCCCTCTTAGCCCCCGAATGGATGGCTATTACATCGGGCACCTGGGTCCTGCAGGTGATCCAGGATGGGTATCGTCTTCGTTTAGACAAGACTCCCTTCTCCCCGGCGGAACCTACTTGGCTTCCCTCGCACTAGGCTTGCTTACAGAAAGAGCTGAACAACCTCCTTGGTCAACAGGCAGTCGAAAGAGTTCTGCTGCACCTTTGGGGTCAGGGATTTTATTCCCAGTATTTCCTCATTCCGAAGAGGATGTTGGCCTGCGCCCCATCCTTGACCTCAGGAATCTGAACAAGTTTCTGGTGCGGGAGAAGTTCAAAATGCTATCCCTTGGCATCCTGCTGCCCTACCTCTGGCAGGGCGATTGGCTATGCTTCTTGGATCTCAGAGACGCTTATGCCCACATTCCGGTCCATCCCAAGCACAAGGAAGTACCTGGGTTTCAGGGTGTTGGGAGAGCACTTCCAGTACAGAGTGCTCCCATTTGGGCTCGCGTCTGCCTCGTGAGTTTTCACCAAGTGCCTGTCGGCGGCCGCGGCCAATCTCCGGCTGCAGGGAATATCAGTCTACCCTTACCTAGACTATTGGCTTGTCTCGGGCACCTTAGCGGAGGAGGCTCACCTTGCACACGGTCCTCCTCTTCAAGCGTCTTGGTTTCCTGATCAACTACTCCAAATCCCACCTCACACCAGTGCAGACCCTGGAGTTCATTGGCGCTCTTCTCGACACAGAACGTGCGACCGCCTTTCTCCCTCGAGCGTGCTCTGGCTGCCGAGGTCCAAGGCCGGCCCAGGGTCTCAGCGCAGACCTTGCTGCGCCTCCTGGAGCACATGGCCTCAACTGTCCATGTCGCTCCCCATGCTCGCATGCACATGTGAGCGGCCCAGTGATGCCTCAGAGCGCAATGGGCCCAAGCCTCGGACCGCCTCTGGGACTCCGTCCAGGTATCTTGCAACCTAGTCAAGTCCCTAGTCTGATAACAGGACCCCCACAGCCTCCTTCGGGACATGCCCTTCCAGATTCATCCGCACGAACTCATCTTGATGACGGAGGACGCCTCGCTGTTGGGCTGGGGAGCCTACTGCGACCACCTCTACACCCAGGGGTGGTGGTCACCTGTGGAATCTCAACAGCAGATCAACCTGCTCGAGCTTTGAGCGGTCCGATTGGTCTTGAAGGTCTTCGAGTATCACCTGAAGGGCAGGTCTGTGCTCGTGCAGACCGACAACAGAGTTGTGATGTTCTACATAAACAAGGAGGGCGGCACGGGCTCCAGCCTCCTCTGTCAGGAGGCCTCCTCTGCTCCTTTGCTGTACGCTGGGACATGACCCTAAGGGCTGTCTACCTCCTGGGCCAATACAATGTCCTCGTGGAAAGGCTCAGCAGGCTTCTCCACCCGCATGAGTGGCACCTGAGTCCAGAGGTGGTTCTCCACCTGTTCTGCCACAGGGGGTCTCTGTCCATGGACCTGTTCGCCAGCCCGGCAAACGCGCAGCTCCCCCACTTCTGTGGGTCGATACCACACCCAAGCAGGGTGGCCCCAGATGCGTTCCTCCTGAACTGGACTTCCGGCCTTCTGCATGTGTTCCCCCCCCCCCCACTCCTGTTATTGAGAGGACACTCCACAAGATCCAGCACGACCGAGCCTCAGTGATTCTTGTGGCTCCTTCGTGGCCTCGACAACCTTGGTTTCTGCTTCTACTCCGGCTCTCATCGGAGCCTCCAGTTCCCCTGAGCTGTACCCCAGTCTGCAGACGCAGGAGGAGGGATGGGTGCTTCACCCGAACTTGGTCTCGCTATCCCTGATGGCTGAACAGGTCACTTTAGCCTTGCTGTACCTCCAAGTGGAGATCAAGGATGTCCTCTTCACGTCGAGGAAGGACTCGACAAGGTGGGCCTATGCCCTGAAGTGGTGGCGGTTTTTGGTCTGGTGCTCTGAGCTCCAGATTGACCCTTTTCTCCTGCTCCACCTGTTGGGTTCTCCTCCACCTCTCACAGGTGGGACTGAAGTCCAACTCTGTCAGGGTTCACCTGAGCTCCATCTCGGCCAACCACTTGCCTGTCGAGGGCAAACCCCTCTAGGGCCAGCCTCTGGTCTGCCGCTTCATGCAGGGCCTATTGCTTTCCAAACCCCACCATCCAGCCTCCCCCAGCGGAATGGAACCTGAACATGGTGCTCATGCAGCTGACACGGCCGCCCTTCAAGCCGATGGTGACGTGCTCACTCCGGCACCTCTCCTGGAAGGTGGTTTTCCTGGTGGCACTGACCTCGGTGCTGCGAGTCAGTGAAATTCAAGCCTTCATGTCAGAGGCCCCCTAAACCAGGTTTCACAGGAACAGGGTGGTCCTTCACACCCACCCCAAGTTCCTACTGAAGGTTGTCTCGGACTTCCACCTCAATCAGGAGGTGGTTTTGCCAACTTTCTTCCCGAGACCTCATACCGACCAGGCATCAGAGGTCCTGCATACACTTGACTGCAAGAGGGCTCTCGCCTTCTACCTGCAGCGTACCCAAGGTCATCGCAAGTCTGACCGGTTCTTCATCACCTACGATCCCAACCGCCTGGGGCTGGCAGTCTCCAAGTGGACCCTCTCCATCTGGGTGGCGGACTGCATCGTGTTTGCCCAGGCAAAGGTTAGAGCCCCACTGGATCATCGCATCACTGCGCACAGAGTCCACGCCAAGGCGGCGTTGATGGCTTTGCTGCGCTCAGTGCCTCTGATGGACATCTGCCGGGCTGTGACTTGGTCTTCAGTGAATATCTTTGCTTCACACTATTGCCTAGAGAGGGAGTCCCACCGGGACAGCGCCTTCAGCCAGGCTGTACTCTGTAATCTATTTGGCATATAAGCAACTCCTGCCCTCCGAGCCGCCTTCTGAGGCTACTGAGAGCTTTCCCCGAAGGCCCGAGGACTCGGGCTTCCTT
This sequence comes from Ichthyophis bannanicus, assembly GCA_033557465.1. Taxonomy (NCBI): domain Eukaryota; kingdom Metazoa; phylum Chordata; class Amphibia; order Gymnophiona; family Ichthyophiidae; genus Ichthyophis; species Ichthyophis bannanicus. Next base: position 576,703,957 of record CM066035.1, read on the forward strand.
CAGACATTGGCTTCTGCTCACGGCCTCGTGGAGGCGTTTTTAGCTTACAGGTTCGGTAGGCTGTAGCTGGCGAGTCCCATAAGTGAGGACTGACTTCCTGCTTGTTCCTGGAGGAAGCGTAGTTACTTACCTGTAACAGGTGTTCTCCAGGGACAGCAGAAATCAGTCCTCCCACCTCCCCTGAAGAGTTGCAAAGTTTTTTATCCTTCCCTTGCCATCTGCTTAGTAGGGCTCTAGCTTTGGGACCTGACTGAGCAAGATGGCACCTTTGGGTGGGAAGAGGACCACGCATGCGTGGCAGCAATCCCAAAGACTTTCTTTGAAAGCTGGGGAATTGCTCCATGCGGGCTCCATCTGTGCCAACGTCACCCATAAGTGAGGACTGATTCCTGCTGTCCCTGGAGAACACCTGTTACAGGTGAGTAACTACACTTTCTGAGATGTGCTGTTGACCAATCAATCATACAACTAGAGAAACATGCACCCCCACTTTGTATAGGTGCATTGCTACCAGGCCTAGGCATTTTGTAAATGCAGGTGGTGTAGAGGGACAGGACATCCTTAGGAGATGGTGTTTGGCTATTATAAATCGGAGATATGTTCTGTAACTTGGATGCATCTCTGTGTGGGTGTAAGTTTCCTTCAGATCTAGGAAGCATAGCCAGTATTCATTTTTCAGGAAAAGTATTTAGTACCTAGGGAAACTATCTTGAGTTTTTCTCTTACAAATAATTTGTTCAAATCCCTTAGGTCTGTTTTTGCTGAGATCTGGAAATACCTAGAATAAAATTCCCACTCTCTTTTCCTTGGTAGAACAGGTTAGATCATAATGGTCTCTAAAAGGGAGGCAAGTTCCTTTGAAAGTGCATCCTGAAGGTAAGTTTTTAAGCATGATACTCTTGAGAATCTACAGGTACTGATACCCATGGCAGAACCCCCCTCAGTGGCTTCTCAAAAACATCACAAGTCTATATGCCTATGTGTTTTTCCATACTTCTTTCCCTTGTCCACTTGTGTGCTTAAGTCACCATGTTTCTCTTGAAGAAGAAACTCTGAGGGACCTTTTGCCTTGTCCTGGATGTTACACCTGTACTGACTCATGAAGAGCTGGTAAAATGTTATACATCATGTAAACCTTCCTCCCAAGAAGATTCATAGTATGAGCATTCCTCTAAAGGGGGACTAAGAAGTGGATCCTCATCCACTTAGCCATTTTGAGAGCAGATTCGACCACTGATAACTGGTGTGGTTGCTGCTGTTTTGTGAATCTGGAAGCTTTCTCCAGGAACAAGCAGGAAGTCAGTCCTCACATATGGGTGACGTTGGTGCCGATGGAGCCCACGTGGAGCATTTCCCCAGCTTTCAAAGAAAGCGTTTGGAGCATGCTACCATGCATGCATGGTCCCTTCCCACCTAAGGGTGCCATTTTGCTCAGTCTCCTTTCTTCCGCGGAGCCCAACGGACGTCTGTCCAATTTCTCTGGAAAAAATCCTTGCAATATCCTTAAAAAAGTAGCTTTCCCAATTTGCGTACCCGTTCCTTTTCCGGCCTCGAGCCACCTCTGGCCCTGGCATTGTTCTCGGCTCCTTTCCTCATTTTTGAAAGAGGCTTTCCTCAACCCGCGTTTGTGCCCTTTTTCGCCTGGGAGTCATTGACTCCGGCCAGGTGTTTCCCACCATGTCTCCCAGTGGGTTCAACAAAACACAAAAGGCAAGAATGGAGGATGAACACTGGTGCTTTATTAGTCCCCCCGAGGAAGGCATCCGCCGAAACGCGTTGGGGACTAATAAAGCACCAGTGTTCATCCTCCACTCTTGCCTTTTGTGTTTTGCTGTTCTTGTACTGCAAGAGTCTCTTGCTCTCTTTGTGCCTGACCCCTGGGTTTGAGCCATGTTTTCCCCCTGGAGGGATGTCCTGAGTTATAAAGAAGAGGAATTACAGTCACTATTACCAAAGGACCCCTTCTTTACTGAAGATGAAGCAATCCCAGACTTAGAAGAAGAATGGGGGAACCTTGTCAGGATGACACAACGCTTCATAAGAGAGGACCTACATGCAGCTTCCATGCTGGAATACTGTCGCAAGAAAATTATACCACGAGGACTCAGGATGCAAAAAGCACCGGGCATGTTTAAGGACGACAAACTGTTTATGACTGATTGGATTAAGATCCTGAATAAATGTTCTCTGGACTTAATGATTTTAATTATAAATACATCTAGACGCAGGGCTGAAGTCCTTAAGCCTTTAATGGATGCATCAATGGACAAACTTAAAAAAATCAGATAATCATTATGAAGCTGAAAAAAGGAAATTTGACAAAAATACTATAGAATACAAAAAGGATACCAAAGACATTAAAATTAAAAAGTTCAAAAGAGATGAAGAGGATTACAAGATGAACACAGTTTACTACTGGACCCATGACGGGTCAGCCTTTAAAGGTAGGCAGAGAAATGCCTCCTATCAAAGGCCCTTCCAATCACCAAGACAGAATGGAAAGAATAGTTCTAGGAATAGATACAGATCCAAGGGAGAATCCCCTTCTGTGTCTCCTCATCAAGCCAGGAGTCACAAAAGGAGCAAATGTGCCTCGGGAGGTCCATCTGAAGATCCTGTAGATCCATCGGCCTCTCTCTTTTCTGAAGCTCCACCCCCTCCCCAACGTCAAACACGTAGTCCCCGTCGGGATTTTCAGATGGACTCCCTCTGGAGAGGAGGTGGACGCGACTCTTATCATTATCCTTACAAATCACCACCCAAAGCCAAGTACCATCATCCCTACCCCTCATGGGGCAGGGGCAGGGAGCATGGTCTCATGTCCAAAAGAAGGTTAGATTGGGACCTATGAGTGGTAACATCAATCTCTCTGCCCTCAAACAACTTCAAGAGCATCTAGATGACCACAATATACTAGACATGCAACAATACGGGTTCAGACGAAACCATGGGGTTGAAACGCTTTTAATAGCACTACTCAATAACCTCCACAAAGGCTTGGAAGACAGGAAGAAAACTTTCTTACTCATCTTCATTGACATCTCCGCCGCCTTTGATACTGTACATCTTGGTATCCTACTAAAAAAACTGGAATCAATAGGAATCTCGGGAACCACCCTTAAATGGTTCTCCTCCTATATAACGAACCGAAGTCCACAGGTACAATTCAATGGAGAAAAAGCGGAAGGGTTCACTCAAATGCAAGGCATACCCCAGGGATCAGCCCTCTCGGCTCTACTTTTCAACATCTACATGCAGCCCCTCTGTGACATTTTCAAAAAACATAACATCAACTACCATATCTATGCAGACGATATTATGTTATACACTCAATTAGACACAAATGACCCAAAGTACACCCAGCTTGAATCCTGCCTGTACGAGATGTTAGCATGGCTCCAACAAAACAACATGGCAATTAACCATAAGAAAACCAAAGTAATGTATATATCAAGTAAACCGAACTTTGAACCCCCTCCGACGGTCACCCTCTGCAACAACACATATAATACAAAAAACGAGATCAAATACCTGGGTGTCACACTTGACAGCAAACTGCAATTGGAAAAACACCTGCGAAAAACTAACAAAGCCATCTTCCACAAACTCAGAGTCCTACAGCCACTGAGGAACTTAATCGAACCCTGTGATTTTCGGACGGTGGCACAAGCACTCATTATGCCGCACTTAGACTACTGTAACGCCATACTACAGGGTCTGCCAAAGAAAACGCTAAATATTTTACAATTGGCCCAAAATGTGGCGGCAAGGATCATCGCACGAACAAGAATCACTCAACGCATCACACCTGTACTGATCGAACTACATTGGCTGCCAGTTGCGGCCAGAATACAATACAAAACTTTGGTAACCACATTCAAGCTCATACATGACATAGCACCCTCATTCCTCTCAACACTGGTCAACAAGCAACCAACAGAGACAGGAGAACTATCAACTCTGACACACTACAAGTTCCTAATAATATCAGATCAGTAAAAGCAAGCACCAGCAACAAAGCATTCTCATTCTCAGCCCCGATAACCTGGAATCATCTACCACATGAACTGCGAGCAACTTCAGAAGGAAAATAAAAACCCATCTTTTTAAGTGTCACTATAACCTGATGTAAAAAAGTGACACCATGATGCCGACCTGTGTAAATGTAATTATTAGAGAACTGTAAATATGTAAATATTGTAAACCTAACTTTTGAAGTGTCTAACCCTGCATGCTGTGCCTAACCCTAAATCTATGTATATATGACCCAATTTTCCTGTCCTGATTTGACATCTCCCAAACTTGTAATCAAACCGCTGCTGATCGCTGGAAGTAGCGGTATATAAGTGTAAACTAAATAAATAAAATAAATAAATAAATTACCAACTCACTGACATAGAGACACAAGTTTTGGAAAAAGGATTGTCTTTTGTGCCTACAAGAGCACACGACAAATTCACAACACACTTCGAACTGTTCAAGTTCTTTCGCAAATTAAAAATTATAAATTATTTTGGCAACATTGAGGATACCAACTCTGATACCTCGGTAATTAAAAAATCATCTACTTGGATGCCCCCGTCCAATACCGATCCACTAATTCTAGCTTATGAGAAAGTTGTTTTGTCTAAAATAAACCAACTATATCAAAATAAGGACAAAATGTTTTATAATTTCTCTAAGTCACAGAGGTCAGCACTAGACAATCTTCGTAAGAACAATTCAATAATTATAAAACCAGCAGATAAGGGAGGGGCCCTAGTAATACATAATCGTACTGCCTATATTACTGAGGTCACACGTCAACTTAACGATACCGACTTTTATGAAAAAATTTATGAGGATCCAACAAAAGATTTGCAGCAAAAAATAGACGCTCTCTTATGTATAGGTAGTCAAGCTGGTTACTTAACACAAAAAGAGACTTCTCACTGTACCTCATCCGGTCACGCCTACTATTTACATGATACCAAAGATTCACAAATCCCTTGAAAATCCCGCAGGTCGCCCAATAGTTTCTGCCATTGGATCTCTCCTTGAACCCATATCCAAATTTCTTGATATTTTCTTGAGACCTTTTGTTTCTAGAACAGACTCTTATGTTCAGGATTCCACTCATGTTATCAATATACTACAAAGTTTTTCAGGGTTCCACGACAAGTTATTACTAGGTACGCTAGACATTAACTCACTTTACACCAATATACCTCAAAAAGCAGCTATTGAAATCTTGGCCAACACCTTGATTCAAAGGCCTAAGCCGGTGCGCATTCCTACTTTTTATCTCACACAATTAGCTTCCTTAGCCATGATGGAGAATTATTTTAGTTTTAAAGGAATATTTTATAAGCAAGTGAAAGGGGTGGCCATGGGCTCGTCCATGGCCACAGACGTGGCTAATTTATATGTGGCTAACTTTGAGGATTTATATTTAAAATTTCACCCATTTAAATCCCATATACGCCTTTGGAAAAGATACATTGATGACATTCTGGTGGTATGGGATGGCACTGAATCAGCATTACAAGAATTTTTTCATTGGCTCAACAGTTTGGATCCTAATCTACAATTTGACGGCATATTCAGTTCTGAACGCATAGCGTATTTGGATATAATGATCAGAAAGGGAGAAGATGGATTCATCACAGACTTATATCGAAAACCCACTGATCGCAACACTCTTCTGCAATATGATAGTTTTCACAACACTTCTTTGAAAAACAGTTTACCCGTAAGTCAGTTTCTAAGAATTAAAAGGCTGTGCACCACCGACACAGATTTTGAAAAACATGCGGCTGACATGCAGTATAGATTTCAACAACGGGGGTATCCTAAAAAGTGCATTAAGAAGGCTTTTTTTAGAGCCTGTACAACGGATCGGACGGATCTTTTACAAAAGAAGCAACAGCCAAGGACAGACAAGGTTGTTTGTTCACTGACCTTTTCTCACTATTCTGAAGATATCATTAATATATTAAAACAAGAATGGCACCTGTTAACATCTTTACCCACTTTTGCATCAAAAAATGTTATGGTAGCTCATAAACGGAATCCCAATTTAGCCAATATTTTGGTACCATCTGCTCTAACATATCACAAGCCAGTACCTAAAATTAAAGGCCATTTTAAATGCGGAAGTTGCTCTGTGTGCCCACACACTATTACAGTTAAGGATGTTTTCACTCATCCAGTCACACAACGGAAAACCTATATACAAAATTTTTCCAATTGCAAAACAGATAAGGTAATTTATTTGATTATATGCCCCTGTAAGTTAATATACGTTGGGAAAACCATACGGCAAATCCGCACCAGGATAATTGAACACAGGAGTTGGTTTGCAAAGAAATGCTCCAGATAGCCCACTTGTGGCGCATTGGCAAAAAAAGCAACATACTATCAATGATTTGAAGTATTTAGTTTTAAAAACTGCAGTTCCCCATTGGAGAGGGGGAGATATTAATAAAGTATTACTCAAATTAGAGCAAAGATACATCTATGAATTTAATAGTTTGGAGCCTAATGGATTAAATCAAGAGATAGATTTGTCAGTGTTTTTATGATCTCTATGGCTGACCACACATATTATTTAGTTCACATTTATTATCGAGTTTTCATTATCCTGTAACATTATTACAAAAAATGAAAGATTTGACAACATTTTTTAAATGCATGTCCCTTTGTGTCCAACATTATTCCATTTTTAAGTTTTTTGTTTTATTAACATATTACAATATATGTTTTTATTGATCTCATATTCACCTTCAAGTCAAAGGGCTCTGCTTCCCTCTATGACTCCCACTACAAGGTTTATATCTGCCTTTGCAGCGATCCGGTAGCCACGCCCCCCCAATTTGGTGCGAGATTCGGCGTTTCTAAAATCCTCCCTCATTCTGCCACCGGCCCTTCTGCTGAATGCACTGAACAGCGCGGTTTCAATTGTTAGGTACGTTGGAAGTTCACATTTTATGATTCATGAATTGTTTGAGTATTTCACAACACCTTTTCATTATTACAACTTGAATTTCATCAGTTGAACACATAATCAAGTGCTTTTCAACGCCGGTATGGCCTTTCTAACGCCGATATAAGATTTTCACATGTAATACACAGCTCTTTTTTTGGCGCTTCTAATCATTTTTTAGAGACGCGATGTTTTTTAAGCATATCAAGTTTTATTCGTTTTTATACGTTTATTCTTTTATCTATTTATTCATCATTGTATTACAAAAGAATACTTTTCTCTGGACAGTTTTAGAATGCTTCTGTGGTTTAATTTCTATTCGACACCTCTGCCTGTTCTGTTATTTTACCGCCGGTATAAGATCTCTACGTGTAAGACACAGCCCGTTGTTTTTTGGCGCTTATAATCATTTTTTAGAGACGTGATGTTTTTTAAGCACAAGTTTTATTAGATTTTGTGTTTGTTTATATTTTTATTCTCTTATCTATTTATTTATCACTGTATTACATGAGTTTAGTTTACTCCGGGCAGTTTTAGAATGCCTTTGTGGTTTGATTTCTATTCAACACCTCTCCCTGCTCTGTTATTTTAATGCTCCTAAGGTAGTTTTATGCTTTTTAAAAGTAGTATATCAATTTTTCTATGCACAGATCATCATCCACTATTGTAATAATCTCAATTACAAAAGGTACCTTGATCCTTCTCTTTTTACAGTCTTGGTTTTTAGTTTATTTATCAACCACATGGTTTGGTTGTTTAATACTTTTTAGAGTCTTCATGTTGTTTCATGTTTTATATTTAAACATAAATGATGTGTCCTCCACATATCTCTCATTTCTAATTGTGGTATTGCAAATTTAATAGATACACACAACATTACAAGAGTTCATCGTTTCCAGTTTCATGGTGATAGTTACTCCATAAGAGGATCCACTATTTGGGCCCCTTGTACCCATATGTACTTGGATGTGAGTAATATGTTTCAGTATACGTTTGCACATTGACTTTTACATTCATTGAGACTTCACTTTTGCCCTGCATCTATTTTATATATTTCATATACTTTATATATTTTACATGTTTCATTTATTTATTTATATGGTTCTTAATTATGTGTATGTATTATTTTAATATGTACTTATTTTTCTTTTGGCATGTTTATTTATGGTTTTATTAACATGTTATAGTTTTATTGATACGTTATGGTTACATGTTGTATTTGCTTGATTATTACATGCCCGTTTTGATTCATGTTTTTTGTGTTTTTTTTTAATTTTTTATTTAAGCAAAATTTCCCATATTTACAAATAAAGAAAAAAATTAGGAACAACACTACTCATAACATAAAATAAACAGCAAAATAAACACCTCTCAATAATCAGTAGATTAGTTCCATTATATCCTAGCCCCCAACATTTATACCTCTATAAGGTTCCAAAAATAATCACAATAAAGAAAAAATATACATCGAGTGAGCAAGATATTCCACATGGCAGCCAGTACAGGAATTACCCCACCTCCCCCTCTCCCACCTCCCTCGCCTGAAGAAATTTAACCAGTTGCAGGGATTCAAAGAACAGAAATTGCTTAGACTGATATAATAAAGCACACTTACAAGGAAACCTCAATTTAAATTGGGCACCCAGAGCAGTAGCTCTCTGGCGTAAAGCCAGAAACTCCTTCCGCCGGGGTTCCAAGATGGCGGAGGAGTAGACGCCGTCAGGAGGAGCTCAGGATAGCAGAGAGGTGGACTCAGCTCTGATGGGGAGAAAGAGGAAGCAAAAATCACAACAGCCCCCGGGTTCTTCTACCCCTATCGGGGGCTCGGTACAAACCTCTGTTGTTCCTTTCTGCGCCCCTCGGACAGTCACCATGGCTTCAGCGGATCCCTTGGAGGTGTCGGGGGGTCTGAGCAGTGACGGGGTGGATCTAAGCCCTGTCAGTCAGCTGTTGCCGCCGCAGCCTAGTGGTCGGCGAGAGGAGGTAGAGAGTGCTGGATTATCTCCGGGTCAGGAGGTTGCAGCCTTGTGCGGGGGCGCTTCCTCTCAGCCGCCTAGGAGCCCTACTGTGCAGTCGGTAGGAGCGTTGGAAGTGGAGTGTTCTCCTGTTGAGTGACCCGGGAGGGTTCGAGTGACCATCGATTCGACGGGATCTCCAGATCTTCGGGCGATATGCGGTTTGAAGAAACCAGCTAAGGTAACTTTAGATAGCTTATGGGAAGCTATCTCCTCGCTCCAGAATTCCCTTGCTCCAGTGGTGGGAGCACTGTCACAGGAAATTTTACTTGTTAAGGGCCGGTGTGTTGCGGCAGAGTCTAAGTGTGTGGAGCAGGCTGATAAGCTGGCAGTGCTGGAGACTAAAGTGGAGGAGTTACAGAATGTGGGGGAGACTTCGGCTAAGGAGCGTTTGATTTCCCTGCGGCGTTTGGAATATATGGATAATGCTATGTGAAGAAATACGTTGCGATTTCTGAATTTCCCAAGATCACCGTTGATGGAACCACTGGGACTTGTCCGTAGATACCTTACAGAGGTCCTCCTGATGCCATCAGACAATTTACCACCTATTACCAGAGTTCAATATGTTGTGATTTCTGGGTCTGGGGTGGAGGGGGGGAATGTGGGTGCCTCTGGGCCGGGCCAGTTGGACCTCACGGATTTTCTGGAGAGTTCTCTTGAAGTAGTCACTAGCAAAGCCACATTGTTAGTTTCCTTTGCCTTTGAGTCTGACCGTAATACCGTGCTAAAATTATATTTTAGTAGGATGTCTTTCTCTCAGTTCCTGGGATCAAAGGTTATGTTATTTCCTGATTTGTCGAGGGACACCCAAAAAAGGCGGATTGATTCATGTTTTTAATGTGTTTTGTTTTATATGTTTGAAGTAATTTTTCCCCCTGAGGAAGGCATCCGCCGAAACGCGTTGGGGACTAATAAAGCACCAGTGTTCATCCTCCACTCTTGCCTTTTGTGTTTTGCTGTTCTGGTACTGCAAGAGTCTCTTGCTCTCTTTGTGCCTGATCCCAGTGGGTTCAAAAAATGTGACCGCTGCAGTCAAACTGTCTGTTACCGACATCCATGACTGCTGCTTACGCTGCCTGGGACCCATACCATGATAGCACCTCCATTGACCTGTGCCAGGTCATGATGCCTAAAACCAAAAAATGGTCAGAGTTGCAGGAGAAACTGTTCCCAAGGTTCGACTTTGCACCGGCCTCCCCGACACCGAGCCCCAAGCCCAACACTTCCCATGAGGCCTGAGCTTCCTCAGAGTCCTGTAGCAGCGGCTCCTTCGAGACAGCCTCAGACCCCCAAACAAAAGAAGAAAAAGTCCTCAAAGTCCATTGAGGTTCCACCGGAGAAACCTGGTAAGACGGCTCAGATGGATTAGGGCAACTCTGAGGAGTGCCCTACCAAGGTCCTCCAAAAAAGGATTCTTCCACCAGCGGAGACCATGAGAGGTTCCTCGAGACAGTGGTCCTCATCGAGGACACACTTGCGAGATTTCTTGCACCGGGCCTGAGATCCATGGTGCCTCCACCGAAAGCTGTGGAGCCTTCTGGCTTGGAATCCAGAATGGCAGCCATGCAGCAGGCAATGATGGCTGGTTCATCCACATTATCTATCCCGACGACCGGATCCCCGACTGCAGGGGAGTCCTCGGTCGTCGAGCCGAGCTCCAAGCGCCACGGGTAAGTCCTCGGTCCCAGTCCCGTTCCTCAGGCATCCAGTCTTCCCTGGCCAGTTTCCGAGACTCCAACCCCAGGTCTTCAGGAGGGCTCTGGTCCTTCGGTGCAGGCCTCGAGGCAAGGAGTCGCAGGGCCTCAGACTCGTCATCCCCCCTCAACTCTGTGGGAGACCAATGAGGCCTCACTGGAAACCAGACAGCACCGAGACGTCCCCTCAGACCCGTCTCTCCTGGTGCCCCGGCGCCAGTCTCCTCCAGAGGACGTGGCCTTCCACAATTTTGTAAGGGATATGGCCTGAGCCCTTTCGGTGCAAACCAAGGCGGAGGAGGACCCGTGCATTGAGGAACTGGAGATCGGCCAGTTCGAGTCTCCCCCAAGGAAGCTCTCATGGTACTGGTGCAGCCGATCCTCGAGCGGCTACTGCTATTCATGTGGGAGACCCCAGCATCGGTGCCCATGGTCAGCCAACGCCATATACCGTATCAGGAAAGGTCTGGGGTTTCACAAGCCTCAACTCCCACATAACTCCATGGTTGTCGAGTCAACCATGCAAAAACTCAAAAGCCAGAAGACTTACTCTTCTGTCCCCCCTCAAAGGGATGCTAGGGCCCTCGATGCCCTTGACGCAAGTGCTACCAGGACTCTATGCTAGGGTGTCGAATCCAGGCCTATGATCTATACATAGGCATTTATCGGAAGGCCCTGACCCAGGAGTTATCCAGGTTCTTAGCAGGGCTGGCCGGGGAACCTCTCCAGTTGTTCCAAGCTCTGACCTCCGGGATCAAAGACTGCTTAAAGTTCCTCTCAGGCAGCCTAAAAGGGATTCAGGTCGGCAGCTCAAGTAGCAGTGACCGGCATCAGAGCTCGACACCAGCCTGGCTGCAGTCCTCGGACCTTGAGCAATGGGTCCAGGACAAGCTGCTTGACATCCCCTGCACTGGTGAGAACCTTTTCGGCAAACCCATGGCCGACAAGGCGGCTGAGATAGAAGCCGAAGTGGTGACCCGCCAGAGGTTCTCAAAGAAGACTTCTTCCTTTCCCCTCAAAAAACGCTCAGGGAAAAGGCCCCTATTCCAAGAAAAAAAGGGGCACTTCCAACAAAATCACCACTACCAGCCCTTCTCAGGCTAGCAACAGGGTTCTCACCCTAAGAGGCAGGGCCAGGGAGCTCAGAAGCCCCAGGCCCCAGCTCCAGTCCAACCAGGAGGGAGCTTTTGACTCGCAGGTCAGGGCCTCCCCTCCCCCGGGAGATCTTCATCAATCCACAGGGGCTGCCTGGCACTCTTTGCCCACAGGTGGGCCGAGGTCACCTCAGACCAGTTGGTGCTGCAGGTGGTAAAGGAGGGATACTCCCTCCGCTTACAACAAGTGCCACCCATATCCTTTCCAAGAGAGCCAGTGTGACCCCTCCTTCACCAGACCCTTCTGGTCTCAGAGTTCGCAGATCTGCTCAGGGACAATGTAGTGGAGCCTGTACCTCAGCATCTGTGGGGAAAGGCCTTCTACTGAAGGTACTTCCTTGTCCCCAAAAGAACAGGGGGCCTCAGGCCCATACTAGACCTGTGAAACTTAAACAAGATGCTAGTGAGGGAGAAGTTCAAATTTCTCTCCCTTGGCACATTGCTGCCCTTCGAAGAGCTCTCTAGGTCTGTTGATTGATTTGTGAATAATATTGTTATGGTACTCTCGTTTTCTTTGGTTTATCAGATTATTGTAGTCAGCCTGCTTGGAGGCGTATTCTTTGTGATGTTTGGTGTCTTTTGTTCTTCGCCATCTGCGCTTGAGTTGCCTCAGTTTGAGTTTCACTTCTTTTACTGTATGTCTTTTGAGTACCAGGGTGCTGAGCCACTTTGCCTTGGACCTTGTTTTGGGGGAGTACTGCAAAGGAAGCTATTCGGTTGTTTCATTCATCAATTAGTTCTATGGCATCTGTGGAAGAAGATTCCGTTAGAGGATCGAGGTGCTCAAGGAGTGCTTCTTTCTTGTAATCTCAGAATCTGCATGTGCCCTGTATTGTAGTTTAGAAACATAGAAATATGACGACAGAAAAAGCCACAGGGCCTATCTAGTCTGTCCTTCCATATCAACAACTACAACAGTCCCCTTTTTTCCTTTAGAGATCCTCTGTGTTTGTCCCATGCTTTTTTGAATTCAGATACTGTCCTCATCTCTACCACCTCCACTGGGAGACTATTCCATGGATCCACCACTCTTTCCGTAAAGAAATATTTCCGCATATCACTCCTGAATCTATCCCCCTTCACCCTCATCCCATGTCCCCTCATAGCAGAACTTGCTTTCAATTGAAAGAGGCTCTCCCCCTGTACATTTATGCCACAGAAGTATTTAAACATCTCAATCATATCACCTGTATCCCGCCTTTCCTCTAAGGTGTACATATTAAGATCCTTAAGTCTGTCCTCATATGCTTTATAACGAAGACCACAAACCATTTTAGTAGCCACCCTCTGTACTGACTCCATCCTTTTGAAGGTGCGGTCTCCAGAATTCCACACTATACTCCAAATGAGGTCGCACCAAAGACTTATACAGAGGCACTAACACCTCCTTTTTTCTGCTAGCCATTCCTCTCCATATGTACCCAAGTATCCTTCTAGCTTTTGCCGTGCCTTTTCTACCTGTTTAGCTACTTTAAGATCATCAGACACAACCACGCCTAGGTCACGCTTTTCTTTAGTGGACAAAAGTACTTCACCCCCTATACAATATTGCTCCCTTGGATTGCTGCAGCCCAAATCCATGACCTTACATTTTTTAACATTAAATCCCAGCTGCCAAATTCTAGACCATTCTTCAAGCTTAGCTAGATCCCTCCTCATGTTATCTACATGAGGAGTGGAGGAGTGGCCTAGTGGTTGGGGCAAGGTACTTCAGGCCGGAGAGTCGGGGGTTCAAATCCCACTAGAGGACAGCAACCTTGGGCCGGAAGGACTGGGGTTTCTAGTCCCACAGGTGCTCCTTGTGGTCTTGGGCAAGTCACTTAACCCTCCATAGCCCATGTTCCCTGTAAAATAGTTATCTCCAAGTTATAATGCCCTGTTCAATGTAATTTCAGTTTGTTCAATGTAAACCGCCTTGATATCATGAAAGGTGGTATATAAGAAATGTTAAATAAATAAATAAATAAAATCTACACCTTCCTGGGTGTCTACTCTATTGCAGATTTTGGTATCATCCGCAAAGAGACAAACCTTACCCGACAGCCATTCCGCTATATCACTAACAAAGATATTAAAAAGAATCGGACCAAGGACAGATCCCTGGGGCACACCACTGGTAACATCCTTCTCCTCAGAGAGAGCTCCATTTACCTGTACTCTTTGTCGCCTCCCACTCAACCAATTTCTAACCCAAGCAGTAACTTTAGGGACCATCCCTAGGGTGCTCAGTTTGTTTATAAGTCGCCTGTGAGGAAGAGTGTCAAAGGCTTTACTGAAATCTAAATACACCACATCTAGTGCTTTCCCTCGGTCCAACTCCCTGGTCACCCAATCAAAGAAATCAATCAGATTTGTCTGACAAGACCTGCCTCTGGTGAATCCATGCTACCTCGGATCCTGTAATCTGCTGGACTCCAGAAACATCACTATTTTCTCTTTCATCAGCGTTTCCAATAATTTACTCACCACCGAAGTTAGACTAACCGGCCTGTAGTTTTCAACCACATCCTTACTGCTGTTTTTGTGTAAAGGTACCACATGAGCCTCTCTCCAGTCCTTTGGCACCACTCCCTACTCCAACGAGGCATTGAAAAGGTCCGTCAGTGGAGCTGCTAGAACGTCCCCAAGTTTCCTCAGTATTCTAGGGTGTATCGCATCCGGTCCCATCACTTTGTCTACTTTAAGTTGAGCTAGTTTCTCACGAACACAGTCTTCTGAAAATTGTTCAAGATGTCCCTCGCTTCTGTTCCTGTTTGTGGGTGTTTTCTGAGGTCCTGCTCCTGGGTTCTTCATCTGTGAACACAGAACAGAAATATTTGTTAAGCAGTTCCGCTTCATCCTCATCAGCTTCTACATATTCCCCCCCTTCACCCTTGAGTCTGATAATACCACTCTTCTCACTAACATATCTGAAAAATGTCTTATCCCCCCATTTTATTGCATTGGTATTTCCTCCTCTTTTTGAATCTTTGCTTTCCTGACTACTTTGCTAGCTTCTCTAAGTTTTTCCAGATATAGATGCCTGTCTTCCTCTCTCAGTGATCTCTTGTATTTCATGAAGGCCTCCCTCTTTTTCTTCACCTTTTCAGCTACTTGTTTCGAAAGCCATAGCGGTCTCCTTTTGCCTTTATTTACCATTTTAACAAAAAGGTTGCTTGCCCTTAAAATATCCCCTTTCAGTTTTGCCCACTGTTTTTCTACATCCCCCAGCTGTTCCCATCCCGTTAATGACTCCCTGAGGTATTGGCCCATCTTGGCAAAGTTAGTCTTCCTAAAGTCTAAGACCCTCACCTTTGAATGGATTCTAAGAGCTCTAGTCCTAATACTGAACCACACCATCTGGTGATCACTGGATGCAAAATGATCTCCCACTGTAAAATCAGAAACACTTTCACCATTGGTAAGCACCAAGTCCAGTATGGCCCTTTCACGGGTGGGGTCTGTTATCAATTGCCTGAATAGTTCTCCTTGTAGAGAATACGGGATCTCTACTTCTAGATGATACTGCAGCAGGAATGTGCCAGTCAACATCTGGGATATTGAAATCTCCTATCAGTAGCACTTCCTCTTTCCTAGCAATGCTGCGTATGTCTTCAATTAACTCTCTGTCTACCTCTTCCTCTTGTGAGGGAGGTCTGTATATCATGCCAATGCAAATAGATTTCTCTTTCCCTCTTTCTAGTTTAACCCATAATGCCTCCTCTCTCCCTTTTAAGCTCTGTAATTCCAAAGCTTTAATAGTATTTTTTACATATAGTGCCACTTCTCCTCCCCTTCTTCCTACCCTGTCCTTTCTGAATAAAGTATAGCCAGGTATAGTTACATCCCAGTCATGGTTTTCTGTGAGCCATGTTTCTGTAACTGCCACTAATCCAAGTCGGCCACTCCCATCAAAGTTTCAAAATCAGGGGTCTTATTTCCCATGCTACAGGCATTTATACACACTGCTTTCCATATGTTACCCCTGTTGCCCATTTCAATAAAGGTATTTAATGTATCACTTACCTGGGGGCTTTCTTCACCCATCCCCAACGAATCTAGTTTAAAGCCCTCTTCAGTAGATTAGCCAGTCTACTACTGAAGACGCATCAACCTTTCTTGGACAGATGGATGCCATCTCTGCTCTGCAACTCTTGGAACAGCATCCCACGGTTTAGGATGCGAGCCTCTCTGCCTTGGTCTTTACCCTCAACAGGGAGTATTTAAGAGAACACCACCTGTGCACCTAACTGCTTCACCCTCTGCCCCAGAGCCATGAAGTCACTTTTGATACTCTCAGAGTGATACCTGGCAGTATCATTTGTTCCAACATGGATTAGCAATATTGGGTAATAGTCAGTGGGCTTGAAGAGTCTTGGCAAACTCTCCATAACATCTTGGATTTTGTCACCAGGCAGACAGCATACCTCTCTGGACATCAAGTCTGGTTGGCAGATGGACGCCTCAGTACTCCTCAGAAGAGAGTCACCAACCACCACTACCCTTCGCTTCCTTGTCATCACTGATTCTGCAACTTCGGGGTACTTGAGCTCTGGTTCTTCCCTTTCCAGGGATGCTTTCACCTCCTCCACTTCCAGGGTTGCATAATGGTTCTTCAATTCAAGGGCTGGAGAAGTTGGATTGGTGATTCTGCAGGCACTGGAGACTTGTGTCCAACCTTCGTCATTCTGTCGGCACCCATCTTCTCCTCTGCTGAAAAGCTTGGTTGCTGCAAGAAACATCTCATCAATGTATTTCTCACTGTCTTGAATGCTCCTCAGCCTTGCCACCTCCTCTCCGAGTTCCTCCATTTGTTTCCTCAGAGCTTCAGCATGCAGGCACCCTGCACATGGAACCGGTCCTTCAACTGGCATTGGGACCTCTGTCTGGACAGAGGCAGAAGTTTCCATTTTTGGGTAGGCATGAGCAGTGGTAGGTCGAAAGCTACCATGTTATGGTCAGTTCATAGTAATGGTGTGGTTTGAAGATTCAGTGCTGACATTGTTTTAGGAATGAAAATCAAGTCCAAGGTGTTTCCTCCTTTGTGTGTGGGGTAGTTGACAATCTGTGAGAAGTCCGACGCATCTATCGCGTCCATGAAGGATGTGACTTGGTTTGTTGGTGCTGAGTGAAGGTTTAGGTCTCCTAGCAAGATGAACTGTTTATCTGATGTTTATTCCAAGCTTGCTAGTTCAGTTAGTGAGGAGAGATCAGTTGTTAGCAAATGCACGCTCCTCTCGCAAGAAAATACACCTTATTTTTTTTTATAACTTTTATTTATGATATTTTCTTGAATACAGCACAATTGTAAAGGAAACAAAAACAGATAATACATTATAATAATCCAAAAAATACGAACCACATAAAAAGAAACACATCAAGGGAGAGAAGCCAATCCATAGTAAGGAAAAGAAAAAATAAAAATAGCAGCAATTAGGAGTTAAATAACTCCACAATAGGGAGCTAATTATCATATCCATACCCTCCCACTAATTCCCAACAGTTTCCCTTCCACTTAGAAAATTTAACAATGATGATACATCAGTAAACGTATAAGTCTGCCCCTCTAAAGTTATAATACACCGACATGGGAACTTCAGGAAAAAGGAAGCCCCGAGAGTCACCACCCAGGCTTTCAAACCCAAAAATTGCTTCCGGCGAAGCTGGGTATGACGGCCAACATCCGGAAAAACCTGTAGTTTAAAACCACAAAAGAGGGCCTCTCTACATTTAAAATAGGCCCTCAGCACACGTAATTTAATGGACTCAGAACCAAACTGCACCACAAGGGTGCAACGCTTGAAAATGACATCCATTGAATCCTCCAGGAAAGCTGTGAGGTTCTGGCCAACCGAGCCAGCAGAGGGCTCAGGACCCCCTTCGGCTAACGGCAAGGAACCAGAGCCTCCAGACAAGTAATACATATGGTGAATATCCATACTCCCTTGCAAATGCAAAATCTCAGAAAAGTATTTTTCAAGCAAAATATTAGGAGACAACAGGTGAGTCATAGGAAAATTAAGAAAACGAAGGTTGCACGCTCTATGCTGATTCTCCAGCACTGCCAGTCGATAAGATAACAAAGAGGAATCTCTAATTAAAGCAACTTTATTATCTCGAGTGGATTTAAGCTGTGAATCAGTCTGTGTAACTTTTTTAACCAGGGAACCTAATTGCTGATCAACACTTTTCAACTTACAAACAGCATCCTGAGAAAATTTACAAAGTGATGAAACTGTGGAAGATAAACGCAAATCAATACTTTGGATAGCAGACCATATGTCTTTTAAAGTCACTTCCCCTGACGGGGGAGCAACAGTGAATGTTTCCGAAGTCGCCGAATAGACCGGGCGTGGTAACGGAGGAAAAACTTCAGAAGGGCTCTCCAAAACGGTAGATGAGAAGGGAGCTTGCGGGAGAGGAGGAGGGGACCGAGATTCAGGGCTTAACGAAACCCCATCCGGTGACAAGATACCCGGCAGCGAGGGAGTCAGGTGTTTGTCCATAGGGCCCCCACTACCTTACCTCCTTTAACACTCTCATTCAGCTTGGCGCTAAGTTTCCCTTTCCTCTTGCCCATAATATTCGGACAAACAATCACACTGATGATTCCGTTCTGCTCCCCTCACGTGCGCCGAAGGGGCGCAAAAGGGACGTGGCCTGCCCCTTGGTGCACGCCATGCAGGCCGCGACACGCGGCCACGTGTAAGAGCCTCTGGGCTTTATCGAGCAGGTGGGGGGGGGGTCCTCCAGCCCTGGGATCGTCCTCCAAAGTGCCCGCTAGATGGTCCTCAGCTCCAGACCTCATGCTGCACAGCTCTGCAGGAGTGACAAGTGCGGCAGCTCCCTCAAGCAGCGGCTCACTCTCCACCCGAATGCAGGTACCTCTGGGCTTTATCGAGCAGATGGGGGGGTCCTCCAGCCCTGGGATCGTCCTCCAAAGTGCCCACTAGATGGTCCTCAGCTCCAGACCTCACGCTGCACAGCTCCGCAGGAGTGACAAATGCGGCAGCTCCCTCAAACAGCGGCTCACTCTCCACCCGAATGCAGATACCTCTGGGCTTTATTGAGCAGGTGGGGGGGTCCTCCAGCCCTGGGATCGTCCTCCAAAGTGCCCGCTAGATGGTCCTCAGCTCCAGACCTCACGCTGCACAGCTCCGCAGGAGTGACAAATGCGGCAGCTCCCTCAAGCAGCGGCTCACTCTCCAAAAATACTCCTTATTATTTTATTTATTTATTTATTTAACAGTATTTCTAAACCGCCTTATCTTAATAATCAAGGTGGTATCACGGCAAACAATCAGGTCAGGTGAGTGTGTTATACATGCAGTGGGGGGAAATTGAGTGTGTGTCGTGTTGTGTGTTAGATTGGTATGAGCTATTTACAGAGTGGGCTATATACAGTGGTGCAAAAACAAATTCCATGCATACATTGGTTAGGCGGGATCATGCGCTGTAGTTCATTCTCTGAAGTTATGTGATGTGTCCATAGTGTTCTATGAACAGTATGGTTTTTAGCTGTTTTCTGAAGTCTTTTAGGTCTGTAGCGGCCCTCAAGTCGTCCGGGAGTTTGTTCCATATTGTTGGAGCGGCCATTGAGAGTGCTCTGTCTGTTGTGTCCTTGCGTGTGTGTTTGTATTCACTGGGGGTGCTGACTCTGTTGTGGGTTTGTTTTCTTCTGGGACGCGTACTGGTGTCTGATTGTATGAGTGTGTGTAGGCTGTTGGCTGATGTGTGGTGTTTGATCTTGAATATGTTTATGATAGTTTTGTATTTGATGCGTGCACCGATTGGAAGCCAGTGTAAGTCCTTTAAGGTGGGTGTGATGTGCTCCTGTCTTGCCGTTCCTGTTATGATTCGTGCAGCAGTGTTTTGTGCTAGTTGTAGAGGTTTGAGGGCTTGTTTCGGTAGGCCGAAGTATATCGGATTGCAGAAGTCCAGTAGTGGGGTTATCAGTGCTTGACAGACGGTACGGAAGTGTTCCGGGGCAAGGAGCGGCTTTAGTCTCCTGATGATTCGCATCTTGTAGTAGGCTTTTTGGGTTGTTTTGTCTATGTGTGGTTTGAGATTGAGTTTATTGTCCAGAGTAACTCAGAGGTATCTCACTTCTGATCTTATTGGTATAGTGGTGCTTTGTATCTTTAAATTTGGTGGGTGTTTGAAGCCTTGGTTCCGGGTGATGATTAGGGCTTCGGTCTTGTTGTAGTTTATTGCTAGGTTGTTGTTTTGACACCAACTCTCCATTTGGGTGAGGCAGTCTGTTATCTTAGAGAAGTCCGGGTTCTTGTTTGATATCGGGGTGTAAATCATTATGTCGTCTGCATATATTGTGTATTGAATGTTGTTCTCCTTCATGATATTGCAAATTGGTTGTATGTAGATGTTAAATAGGAGAGCTGAGAGTGCGGATCCTTGAGGTACTCCTTGTTGGACGTTTATGGGTCGGGAGGTGTTGTGTCCTGACTTGACCTGTAGCTGTCTTTCGGTTAGGTACGAGTGGAACCACTTCAATGTGATACCGTGTATACCAGTGTTCTTTAGTCTTTCTAGGAGGGTGTTGTGGTCCACTGTGTCGAAGGCTGAGGAGATGTCGATGAAGATCATTATGATTCCATTCATGGTGTTGTCGATTATTCTTAGGATGCTGTCGAAGAGGTAGATCAGTAGCGTTTCGACTCCATGGTTGGGACGAAATCCGTGTTGGTTGTCATCGAGTGTTTCCTGTTTGTCGATGTGTTCCTGAAGTTGTAGTTGGACCGTTTTTTCGATGATTTTTGCAAGGAAGGGTATGCTGGAGATTGGTCGATATGCTGCTGGATCCTTTTTGTCGAGATTTGTTTTCTTTATGATTGGTCTTATGATTACATAAATGACAGCAAGCTAAATATTATGTGTGTGACCGAGTTGTGATTCACTGAAACTGATCAAGTACTCACAAACCAACTCATCACATCAGACATGGACGTTCATAACTGCCCATGGTTAAATACGAGAGGAGGAGGGATATTTATCCTCACTAAGAAAGACCTCAACTTCCAAGTGTCCACTACCTTGTCAAATTCCACCTTAAATGCCTACAGATCCAAAACAACCAACTATCCATATACCTGGTTTAAAGAGCTACAACATCAATTAGTGAGGAGAGATCATCCATTGTTGAACTAGCAAGCTCGCAGTCAGCATCAGATGAACCGTTCATCTTGCTGGGAGACCTAAGCTTTCACTCAGCACCAACAAAGCAAGTCACATCCTTCATGGACGCGATAGACGTGTCTGACCTCTCACAGATTGTCAACTACCCCACACACAAAGGAGGAAACACCTTGGACTTGATAATGTTTTGTTGAACCGTTGAGTGGAGTGATGTAGCAATCTGGATTAGTCTTGGTTGCTCTCTGGGTATATATTTAAAGTATTTTCCTTACCAGGTAGCCTAATTTTAGACCATGAGACCATTAGTGGCATTTGAACAAAACTCCCTTACAGAGTGAGTGGGAAAGAGGAGACTATACTGTCTGAAGGCAAAGCATACAGACCCATTAGGCGGGGGAAGGAAAGAGGTTGATTTGGCCTGAAAATATCCAGTTCCTAGTCATCCCTCCAGTCCAATCCTGCACCTCTGGGTTGTGCTCCCCTTCCAGCAGCTTGGAGACTGAGCACGTCATCCTTTTGATGAGCCTGGCATATATATACCGCTGGTACCTCCCACCAGCTCCAATATCCTATTGATAAAGCAGACTCAAGGGAGAGACAATTAAGTAGATCAGCAAACTGACTAGAACTTCAAAAACAAATTTTTGTTCTTTGTTCTACCCCCCTCCTGGAAGGGACTCCCCACTCACCTCCCCCGAAGAGGAAGAGGCTTATTTGTTAATCAACTCGCCACCAAAGCCAAATAGCGAGAGGCCAACAGCTCGTCCATTCCGCCTCCACTGCCCCTGCCCTACAAAGCGCACAGAACCAATTCCTGACCCTCAAGCCCCCAAACCTTATCCTTTGGGCCAGGATCGCCTCAACAATATCTTATACAGATGCACTCCGGGCAGGATCCGGGACTGGACTGGAGTTCCTTCAGGAATGCTAATTAGCAGGTAAGGTCTAATTACTCTTTCCTAGTTGTCCCTCCAGTCCAGTTCCGCACCTCTGGGATGTAACAGAGCAGTTCAATCAACGGGAGGGACCTGCAAGACCAGCCTGAAGGACTAGTCCACCGAAACATGCATCCCCCGCCGCCTGGACTTCCAAGTGATAATGCTTAACAAAGGTTTGCAAGGAGGACCATGTCGCCACCCTACATATACTCCCCAGCAGCACAAGACTGAACTCCGCCCACGAGGCCGCCAGAGGTGCAGATCTGCACTGGAGTTCCTACAGGAATGCCATTTAGCAGGTAACGTCTAATTACTCTTTCCTTTAGGATTTCCATCTGCATCAGAAATGACCTCTGTTGAGGTATGCATTCAGAGCTTCAAGGGTTTTCCCCTGACTACTTAGCGACTTCAGTAACAGCCTTTCGGTCAAAGAGTTTCAACTACATCCCCCTGCTGGAGTGTGGCTAATGTGGACCCATGGAGCGTAATTTCATAAGGGTCACCTACATTTACACATGTGTGTATTTCAAGCCTATTTAATAAAGTAAGGCATACACATAGTTTTTAAAACAGGGACATAAGTAGTCAAAAATGTACATTGCTACTACTACTACTATTGAGCATTTGTATAGCTCTACAAGATGTATGCAGCGCTGCACAGACAGATGTAAAAGACGGTCCCTGTT
The DNA here is from genome assembly GCA_033557465.1 of Ichthyophis bannanicus. NCBI lineage: Eukaryota > Metazoa > Chordata > Amphibia > Gymnophiona > Ichthyophiidae > Ichthyophis > Ichthyophis bannanicus. The sequence continues at coordinate 576,726,543 of CM066035.1, forward strand.
CATCAGAGCTTACAATCTAGTCAAGACAGACAACGCAGTAGCTGTAGACATGAGATACATCTAGGGGGAATGGTAAGGAAACACAAAGGAGACCAGGTGAGTAAAGATCCAAAAAGCGGCAGCGAAGAGGTGAGTTTTCAGCCTGGATTTGAAAAGGGTCAGAGAAGGTGCCTGATGTACAGACTCGGGTAGTTTGTTCCAAGCATAAGGAGCAGCAAGGTGAAAGGAGCAAAGTCTGGAGTTAGCAATAGAAGAGAAGGGCACAGATAGAAGCGATTTGCAAAAAGAGCAGAGTTCCCGAGGAGGAGTGTAGGGAGAGATAAGAGAGGAAAGGTAGTGAGAAGCAGGAGAAGTTTGAACTGGATGCAGAAACAGATAGGAAGCCAATGAAGTGACTTGAAAAGAGGGTAATATGAGCATGACAAGGCTGGCGGAAGATTAGCCGCGCAATAACAGCCTTTCGGTCAAAGAGCATAAATTGCAGCCCCCTGCTGGAGCGTGGCTAATGTGGACTCATGGAGGGTAATTTCATAGTATTTTATAACTTACATGTGTAAATTTGCACTCTGCCCAAACTCCGACACTATACATACCCACAGTGAAAGTACATGCCATTAGTCTGACATGTATACTTACAGAATAGTGACTGATTACATTATGCGCATAAGTGCCCATTTACATGCGTAAACCACTAAAATACCATGTTTTCCATGCATAAACACAGTAGGACTCACACCCGGACTTTCTGCATGAGTGCTTCTTGGCCAGCCCAGAGTTTGCTTTCTGAGAGAGTATTTCATCTTAATATTCTCATAACATGCTCTAGTTCAGTGCTTCCCAAATATTTATCCAAATGGCCCCAGAAGGTGATGAAAAAAGAGCAGAGACACCCCCCCCCCCAAAACAAAACACACACACACACTTATTCAAAGCATGAAGGAAATGTCTGTCAGCATAGGCTTCCAGACTGGGTTTCCAAGTTAACAAGAGTTCACATAGGAGAAGGGGGTAGGTCTAGAGGGAAGGCCATTATCTTTGTGCTCATCTACTGAAGATGAGACCCCATTTGAGATCCAGTCCACAGTTTGGCAACTACTGTTCTAATCTGAAATACTACCTGTGGGCATGCAATACAATGGGCCTAAGTTGCTAAGATTTTTCTCTTACTGGGGAAAAATATGTAGGGGGTCATGTACTAATGATGTTAGTGTGTACTGGTTGCTGCAGAGTCCATTTTATTCTGATTTTTAGTTGTCTTTGGGCAATTGTTCACCTAATCCTCAATAAAACAGAAGCCTCTCTGACATAAAGATGTAGGGCCCGATATTTGAAGTGATTAACAGATCTGTTAACCACATTAATCGCATTGACTGGGATATTCAGTGGTGCTGTGACTTTGTTGTTGTTAAGTGCCTTCTAGGCGCTCTGATATTCCGGGGGTAGCACCTGCAGATAACCGGGCAGCGACGAAATTCGGCTGTTGCCCGTTTATCCCTCAGCAGCAAAATTTAGGCCCAATAAAGGCTGTCCTAATTTTCTCTGCGAAAGCTAAGCGGGCATTGACTGAATATCACTGCTGCCCAGTTAGCTTCAACACTGCCCGGCTGCTACTGCCTATTTATTTTATTTATTTATTTATTTACAGTCTCTTTTATACTGCACTATTCGGCATCAGCGCGGTTTACATGGAACAAAAATACTCAGTACAGTTAAAACGTATGAGTTTACAGATAATAGGGCAAAAAACTTGGATAACAAGGGGCAACTATTTACAAAGCCTAGTCTTGGCTGGCTAAACTATCAGGCAAGATTAGGCAGTCATCTAGGACAGCAGCTTCTGGGAGGCAGCAAAGAGCAGCAGTATTCAAAGCAAAACAACGGATTCTGATAGCCACATAAACCCAAAGATCCATCAGCACCTTCTTTTGCATGCAGGAAGAGCAGTCACATACACCCGTACAGAGCAAAGTGACTGAGCCAGATATTCATTGCCGCTAGCTGGATATGGCTCAGCTTTAAATATCTGGGTCTTTTGTTCAGTGGCAATGGCTAGCTGCCACCACTGCTGAATATTGGGCCCGTATTTTTTTGCCTGAATGTGCAAATAAATGTAACAGTTGCATCAGTTATTTTGTGACCTATCCAAAGAACTACTTAATGTTATGAGAGTTAATCATACAAATGACATAGGGGTTAGCACAACATTTGATTAAGACCACTCTTTTACAAAATAAATATTAGAGAATGTTTAGCAGCCATATGACTCCTTGAATAATGAAACCATGAGCATACAGAAATATACCTTTAGGGGTTTTAAATATGATCCAAGTAATAGGAAGTTCATTGTTAGTTTTTATGCTTTCTGGACTTTTAGTAGCAATATTTGTGACATTACAAGTGACTGAAATGCTGATATGTTGTTTGCATTTTTAGCTGGATACCCGGTCAAGATTCAGAGGGAGGAAAGGCTACTGAACTAATTTACACAGAAAGTCAAATATGAGGAGACATGAGCACATCTGAAGTATGATCAAACTGTCACAGGGCAAACTGGGCAGAAAAGTGTACCTATGATGTATTTAATCCAGTGTGAGAAGAGGAAAGGGGGCACTAAAGATCTAATTTCAAGAATGATGGTAAAATTTTCATATTCTTAAAATGTGAATATGCCCTAATAAATATCAAATTACAATGTTTCTATTTTTTTCATAGTTTTGACAGTGTCCAAAAATGTAGTAATTATTGTATTATTAAAATGGATGGCTACCCAAGCTCATACTGAGATATTCTATAGTAACAATTGTAATATGTGTGCCCTTTATTAAAATAACATTTTTATTTTCTGTTTTGTTCCTTCTTTGCGTCGACTTCATTTCGCTGCAGGGCTGGCTAACCTATCAGGCAGGACTAGGCAGCTTCTGGGAGGTAGCAAAGAGCAGCGGTATTCAAAGCAAAAAAATGCATTCTGATAGCCACATAAACTCAAAGATCCATCAGCACCTTCTTTTGCATGCAGGAAGAGCAGTCACATAACACCCATACAGAGCAAAGTGAACCTTTTCCCCTGGAACATTGGGCTGCTAATGTGCAGCTTGATGCTCCAGAGAGCATTCTTAAGGGGATCGGTACGTTTAATAACTTAACACAGTCTGGGGATCTCCTTCCCTCCCCCTGGCCCGCAGCAAAGATGTAGTGCCCTGGCACGCTCCCCCAAGAGATTGTTACATGGTGCAACAGACTCCCTCCCCCTTGAACACACATTTGAAATTCTCTTAAGTCCTCTTACTCACTCCCCAGCCTACCATTGATCCCTAATGGTTTAGTGGGTTGCAGACAGGAGTGATCCCCAGTTACTTCTGCTCATTGCGATGCCAGGTTCAAAATGGTGTCCCTGACCCCTAGCAGTAGTTTCACAGTACTGCCAAGTGTTGCAGGCATCATTTCAAACACAGTGTCACAATGGGCAAGAGCAACTGGGGATCACTCCTACTTGCTAGTCCACCAGGGATTGAGTAATAGAGAGTGGGGGCAGGGTTCACAGGGCTGGTATTTTGTAATTGGGGGCCTAGGGATGGAGGAAACTTGGAATATGGGTTTGGGGGGGGGGGGTTCTGTGGCACTGAGGGGTGCTGCAGTGCTGCATCTTTGCTGTGGCTGGAGAAAAGGGGACCCTGTTACCAGGGTCAGCCCAAGGGTTTCTGCCATCCTAGGCAGACCCTCCCTATGCTGCCTCCCCCCTCTGACCCACCGTTCTGCTTTGCCCCCGCTCCTGTTGGCTCACCATTCTGCTGCTGCTGCTGCCTTGAGGCTCGCTGCAGCATGAAAGGGAGGAAATGTGATACCGCCCGCCTCCTGGCATCCATTGTCTCACCTGGGGGAGGAGGGCAGCATGGCTATTCCTTCCTTCTGTGCCGCAGTGAGCCTTAAGGCAGCAGCATGCGTACAACACAGCATGCCGCTCCTGCCCCCCCTTCAACACGGAGGGGGGCAGGAGTGGCATGCCATGACCACACATGTGTGCTGCTGCTTTAAGGCCCCCTGCAATTCTGAAGTGGCAGCTGTGCCATGCTTGGAGGGAGAGAGTGGCTGGCATGCCACCCACCAGGGTCTGCTGCCCTAGACAACCGCCTTGTTCACCTGGTGGATGGGCCAGCGCTATCTGGTATGTTATTAAATAGGCAAGCCCCTTTAAGAATGCACCTAGGTACATCAGGCTGCATGTTAGCAGTCTGATGCTTCCAGGCGGTGAAATAAGACATTATTTTTCCAAGTTCAACACAAGCTACTTGATTTGATTTGCATAAAAATAAGGTTTGCATGCTTTGTATCTCATTATGAGTCAACACATGGGGTGATTAATATGCATTATGTTCCCTTTGACATGTGTTAAGGGGCAATAATGTTTGTTGTTCCCGTAATGTACATTAAAACAGATTGAGGGCAGTTACTAAACTGTTTCATCAGTGCTGGCAAAAATATTAAAAATCCTAAAGGAAGATCATATCTGATTGTGCAAGATAATAAAATTAAATGTCTTTGGACATATGGGATTCAGATTGAACCCTGTCACTTTTTTTTTTAAACCCAGACAGACCTGCTTCAGTGTGAGCTTATTTTTCAAATATTCAATATTAGAAAAATTCCAGGCACCAAGTCACCTGGGTACCTAAAATTTTAGACTTGCCACTCAATGCCATCCTAAGGATCACAGTAGCTGTTGTTATGGGCCTAGGGATGAGAAACTGAGGTCCTGGGGATGAGATTTATTTATTATTCATTTACTTATTTAATATCTTTTTTTATACCGGCTTTCTATGAGTCAAGATTGTTTACAGGTAACTCGGGGCAACAACATTGAACATCTTTAGCAAAGGTTCACATTACATTGAACATTAGATTTGACAGTAACGCAACAGGTATTGCGTTACTGAGATATTGCCATTTTTGCTGCTGCAGGGACAGTTGAAATGCCACTGCAAGGCTGGGCCAAAACACTGTTCTTATAGGAAAAGAGTGGAGGAGAAGAGAGGAAGGCAAAAAGTAAAACAAATAAACTTTAAAATAAAATAATGAGCCAAATAAATTTAGGCAGCTGTGTATAAAGAAAGAAAATTATGTGGGAGGGGGAGGGGGCATTTTATCCAGCACCCAAGTTGACAGAAAATGTTTTCACACTGATATTATAAGAGGCTGAGAAGCACCACACACACAGCTCGATGCAGCAAACTGTGCTATGTTGTAGGGCAGTGTTTTGCTAGAGATTTTCCTGTGCTTTCCAATGTAGAAAGCAAGCTAGTGCAGAAAAATCACAAGCAGAATTACTGCAGTAAAGTATAGCACAGTGAGAATGTTAATTGCATGCAAAAGAAGAATTTTTAATTGCTCCCGATGTAAAAATCTGGGCTGAAACAGCGCAGTTTTTTGCTCTTCTTTAAATGTTTAATCTTTATGCCAGCGTCAGGCAGCTGGCGGGTTAGGGTCCACTGGGTCACCAAGGAAGTCTTGGCAGGTTGGGGGGAGAACACAGTCATGGGGTCTGGTCAACTTCATGCAGGCATAAAGATGTGGCAGGGAGCAAAAAGATCATCTGAGGTGAAATTTGACACTTCATCTTAAATGACCAGACTCCACTACCCCTGGAATGCAATCCGGCCAAGACTTCCCTGGTGGCCCTTACCCTTAACCCTGAACCTGCCAAGACTTCCCTGGTAGCCCAGTGGCACCTACCCCCCACCCCCCCTGAAACAAGAAACTATCCGCTTGGCCCCAACCCCGAGGCCCCGGAAGCACTGGGACTCCCCTATACCATCTTGAAAAAATGGCAGTGTTTGGGTCCATGCAGTGCATTCTGTGATGAACTGGGTGGGGTAAGTCTGCCATATAAGGTGAAATTCCTTATATGGCAGACTGACCCCCCACCCAATGCATCCCAAGATGCACTGCATGAGGCCAGGTGCTGCCATTTTTTGAAATGGCAATACAGGGACAGAAGCATGTGGGCATTGCTCCTGTGCCCTGGAAGCACTGTGAGAGTCCCAATGCTTCTAGAGGATGGGGTACAGGCCATCAAGGTAACTTTTTGGTTTGGGGGAGTGGAGGGTAGGGGCAATGGCCACTAGGGAAGTCTTGGCAGGATGAGGAGGGGGAACACAATTAGGGGGTCTAGTCATCTAAGAAGTGTCAAACTTCATACCAAGATGATCCCCCTTATTTTTTTTAAGCAATCCAGCATACACACAGGTGCCAGACTTAATGTATACCCCTGTGCACATGTGTCTGGCTTGATCTCCTTGTTTCACATTGAATTTTCCAGATCGGCCTGCTAGATTGGTCCAAATAAGTGGGTCATGTCCCTCTGCCAGCAGAAGAGGAGATAGAGAACAACTAAAAACTTCTAGTGCCGTCATCCTGCTACTTGACAGTGCATCTAGGGGCCACCTCAGTATTTCTCTGTCTCCAGCAGATGGTGGATGCAGGATCAGTACAGCTTGGTTTTGGAAATAGATTAGCTCCTAGGCAGCTGTCCAAGGGGCACTGTGGACCCAGCAGAGCTCAAGCAGAGGTCTCCACAGCATATCTAAGGGTATATGCTCCTGTTTCCAGTGTGGAAGGATAAAAGAGCTCTCTTCCTCATCAGTACCCCTAACCGGTTGAGACATCGAGATTCAGACAGATCAAGACCTTGTCTTCACATAGACTTCATCTTCCCTTCCTTGCCCCGCCAGAGCAGCGTTTAGAAGAAGAAGAAGGTATGTGAAAAGAGAGCACAGCACCTAGGAGCAGACTGAGCCCAGCACTGTCTTCAGCCTTGGGCTCCTTGGGGGTAAGTGCAGTCTTTGATCTTGTTTATTGTGCCTGCATTTGTCAGCCACAGCTGTAGGCAAGGGGAGTGGCCTGACCTGTGCATGCAGTTTGTCGTTAGGTTCAGTGTTGAAGTGCGTTTTGAGTGCTGTTTTCTTCCTTTTTGGTGCATGTGGAGCCTGTGACCACACACGTATAATTGCTGTGCTGCCACATGCACATGTAAGTTACACATACACATTTACATGAGCAGAGGGTCCACATATAAATCCAGTGGACATTGCTGTGCTAAGCAGGAGAGGTGCCATATGTCAGTACACAAAAAGTGCTGTCTGGACTGTGGTAAATGCCAAGCCGAACTTATTGATTCCTGGTGTGAAAACTGCACTATGGAAAACTACAAAGAGTAGGTAGTGGATCCATGGACAAGGATTATTTTCTCATTCAGGATTCTTGGAGAGGGGGGTGAAGGCATGTGTGGGGTTTTTATGCAGCCCTGGACCACCACTTTCCCCTCCTGCTTCCCTGGGCATTGTATGGGCAGGAGACACCATCTTCTGTGATCAGGGAAACAGCTCAGGCCCTGCCTTTAGATTCAGGGTCCTTGCCATCTGATTTCTTATCCTTTCATCAGGCTTACTCCTGGAAAAGCAGCAGGAGTCAGAGCAGAGAAACATCCCAGCCTCTGAACCATCTGTGCCCTGTAAGGGCTGGTGACAATAGGAGGCCTTGCGTGACCCATGCTTCACTCAAGAGCCCACGTAAGAGGTTAGCTCTGATGACTAGCCTGGATTAGTTTTGATGAGGATTCTCTGCCGGAAGAAGAGCTGGAAGATTCATGCATTATCCACCTCTTTTGGAGAGATGAATTGATAACCCTGATTTCTCAAGTGGCCTCTTCCCTGCAGTTTTCAGTTTTCTCATGACTACTGTGGAGTTGCAAGGTCACCCTAAGGGGTCTGTAGACCTGCCCAGGCTTTTCCCTTTCTGTATGTGCTCCAGGACATGATCGCTGAAGAGGGGGTTTCTCCAGACACCTCAGTGAAAAGCAAAAGCTAGAAGGATGCTTGGGTGCATACGGAGAGCAGTGGCTAGCAGAAAAAAGGAGGTGATAGTGCCTCTGTTTAAGTCTTTGGTGCAACCTCATTTGGAATATAGTGTGCAATTCTGGAGACCGCACCTTCAAAAGGATATAAACAGGATGGAGTCAGTACAGAGGGTGGCTACTAAAATGGTTAGTGGTCTTCGTTATAAAGCATATGAGGACAGACTTAAGGATCTTAATATGTACACCTTAGAGGAAAGGCGGGATAGAGGTGATATGATTGAGATGTTTAAATACCTTTGTAGCATAAATGCACAGGGCGAGAGCCTCTTTTGATTAAAAGCAAGTTCTGCTACAAGGGGACATGGGATGAGGGTGAAAGGGGATAGATTCAGGAGTGACATGCGGAAATATTTCACTGAAAGAATTGTTGGTCCATGGAATAGTCTCCCAGTGGAGGTGGTAGAGATGAGGACAGTATCTGAATTCAAAAAAGCATGGGACAAACACAGAGGATCTCTAAAGGAAAAAAGGGGACTGTTGTAGTTGTTGATATGGAAAGACAAACTAGATAGGCCATGTGGTATTTTTCTGTTGTCATTTTTCTATGTTTTTATCAGAGTCCTGAACAAGCTGTATGCCCTTCCTGTCACCCAGCAAACCACCTCCCAGTAAGGTCCGTTCTTAACAATCAGCTGGATTGTAAGGTGGAGGCACTGCTCAAGATTGTATTCTTGGCCTGGTCCCTTATCCTTCAGGCAATGACATGTGGAAGCTTGACTGCACAGGCTCTTCTTCAGTGGATGCAGTTGTTCCTAGAGAACAATACTTCTATTCGGTTGGAGTCAGCTGCAGCCTATCTGGCTGATACCATATATAATCTTGTCCAGCTAGCAGCCAGGGATGTTTCATTGACCACAGTGGCTAGAAGGTGGCTGTGGCTGTGGCTGTGGCTGCAGTACAAGGCAGCGGGCATGACCTCTAAGTCCCGTCTGGGCAAACTCACCTTTAAGGGAAAGCTCCTCTTTGGTGGAGACCTCGAGAATCTCGTAAAAGACCTGATGGAGTCCAAGCCCCAGCACCTCCTAGAGGATAGGCCCTAGGGATCGTGGAGCTGTGCGCCCTCGTTGACTTCCTCCTCTTCTGCACATTTTCCTCAATCTCACTTCAGGGATTCTCATTGATACCAGCTAGGAAAGCCAGCCCTTGTTTTTTCAGATACCCGGATCAGGACTTGGGCCTTTCATGAGGTGCACAGATCCAGTGACTCTTCCTCCTTGAGGGCCAACCCCTCCAATCTAGTGCAATGTCAGGCAGGAGGCTCAATCTGAAGTGACTCCAGCAGGTGGCCTGTATCATTTTTCACCAGGAATGGGTCCAGTTCACCGAGGATTGTTGAGTGCTAAGTGGAGTGCAGGGAGCTTATTTTCATTGTCAAGAAGGTTGCAGTTTGGGCCACCCTGGAGAGGCTGCTGTGCCTCCAGGCCGTTGTACCCATACTCCCTGTTTAACAGGGCTGTGGAAGGTACTGCATATACTTTGTCATGCTAAGGGAGGATGGTTCCTTCAGGCTCATCCTCAACCTAAAAGGAATAAATGCCTCTCTGGAGGTCCTCATTTCCAGATGGAGATGCTCCAGTCTGTCATTCAAGTTATCCGCAGCAGGGAGTCTCTATTCTCACTAGATCTGGCGGAGGCGTACTTCCACATTCTCATTCAGAGACACCAGCAAAGGTTTCTACACTTTGCCATTTTGGACAATCACTTTCAGTTTTGTGCTCTGCCCTTTGGCCTCTCCAAAGCCTTGAGAACCTTCTCCAAGGTTATGATAGTTATAGTGGTAGCTCTGTGGCATGAGGATAGCTATATATGTCCTTCAATGACGTTTTTTTTATACCATGTCGAAATCTGAAGCAGTTGAGGTGACAGCTCGAGTGGTACAGTTTCTGGAAGGCCCCAGCTGGATAGTGAATTGAAGCAGTCCTTGGAGTATCTTGGAGTTCTGTTCAGTACCCAAATTGACAGAGTCTTCTTGACTGCCGAGTTTCCAAATTTATGATGCAATTGGCAGCCTTCCAGTGACAATGAGGTGTGGGACTACTTTCAACTCCTGGGCTCTATGGTGGCTACTCTGGAATTGGTCCCTTGGGCAAGGGCCCACTTGTGACCTCTCCAACAGTCCTTTCTATTGCATTGGTCACCTTGCTTGTTAGGCTTCGAGATTAGGCTCCTCCTTCTGCCATTTGTAACATCCAGCTGATTCGGTGGTCTCAGCCCACCAATTTGAACAAAGGAATGCCTCTGGATGATCCTCAGTGGCTTATCCTAATGTTGAATGCCAATCTGTTTGGCTGGAGGACTCATTGCAAGGGTCAGTTGGTCCAAGCGTAAGGTTGCTTGGCTCATCAATCATCTCAAAGTACATGACATTCACACGACCCTCTGGTATGTCTGCCATCTGGTTGTAGTCCAAGGGGTCTGGATGTTTTCAGACAGCAGTGGTATATGTCAACAAGCAGGGTAGCATCAAGTGTGTGGGAATGGCCCTGGAGATGGATCTCTTGTTTCCATGGGCAGAGCAAAATCTTCTGCCACTATTGGTGCAGTACATTGCAGGCACAAGCAATGTGGAAGCGGACTTTTGCAGTCGTCACACCTTTAAACTAGGGGTGTGAGAGCTAGCGCCATCCTCATTTCAGCAAATCCTGGACCACTGGCGCAGTCCTTGGATAGCTTTGATGGCAACCTGTGCCAATGCCAAAGTGAAGAAATTCTTCAGTTGACACAAGGAGTCGGGTTCCCAGAGTGTCAGTGCCCTGGTTCAGCCTCGGCCTCAGAAGCCTCTTCTGTATGTATTTCTGCCATGGCCTCTAGTCAGGTAAGTGCTTCATTGGATAGAGCATCATCCAAAACTGGTGATTCTGGTGGCACGGGATTGGCCGCAGAGGCCTTGGTTTACAGACCTGATGTGGCTCCTGGATAGCCTGCCTTTGTCCCAGGTGCCCATCCTGATGGAAGATCCAGCTCCCTTCTCTCCTAGCTTGGCCCTTGAGAGGCAGCTTTTAGAACGCAAAGGGTACTTGCAGGCTGTAGTTTCTACCCTCTTGAAGGTAAAGTGAGGTCCCACCTGTTTGGGTCATGTGCAAGTGTGGTGTACCTTTGAGGCTGGTGCCGGGATCACCACTTGCTCCCTCAGAAGGTGGATTTGCCTTCATTCGTAGTCTTTCTGCAGGATGGGTTTGAAAAGGGTCTGACTCTCAGTTTCCTGAAGTGTACAGTTTGCAGCCTTGCCTTGTTTTCGAGGCCAGTAACTGGCAGTTCCATCGTCTCATACCTGGATGTGGTACACTTCCTTTGGAGGGGGTGCATCATTTATAGCCCCACCTTGTGTTTGGTGGTTCCACCATAGGATTTGGGTCCTGTTCTTCGGGTCCTGTTGTCTTCCCCCTTTGAACCATTGAAGCGGGCCTCTCTTAAGGATCTTTTCCTCAAAACAGTGTTTTGGTCACCATCTGTTTGCATTGCATTTCGGAGTTGCAGGCTCTCTCGTGCAGGAACCCTTACCTATCCTCCTCGGAGGAGGCTGTGTCAATCCATCTGGTTCCCTTATTGCCTAAGGTAGTTTTAGCCTTTTCATTTCAATCAGGTGGTCTGTCTTTTGTCTTTTTTTCAGTGGAGCAGTGTAAGGAGAAGGACAAAGATCCTAGTCTTAATGTTCGCAGAATACTTTCTAGATTCCTGAAGATCACCAGTTAGATTGTTCTTTTGTAGGTCCGTATAAGGGAGAGGTGGCTTTTAAGGCCACCTTGGCCCACTGGATTAAAGAGGCTGTGTCCTGGGCCTATCTTTTATGGAATTATGCTATCCCAGAGGAGTTGCGGGCACACTTTATGTGGGCTCAGGCCTTATCCTGGGCAGAGCAAAGCTCAGTTGCCACTATTAACATTTGCAGAGTGTTGACTTGGTCAACCTTTTTGACCTTTGTCAAGCACTACTGCGTGGATGTCCCAGCTAGGGCAGACATGGCCTTTGGTGCAGAGATTTTGAAGGGAGCTTTGTTTTCTTCCTACCCAGTGGAGTAGTAGCTTTGGTACTTCCCACTTATCTGGACTGATCTAGCAGGACAATCTGGAAGGCGATATTCTGCTTACCAGATAATGTCCTTTCCTGGAGTCTTGCTATGAGTAAACCAGTCCAGGACCCACCCCTTGTGTTCTGCTTTTTTTCTCTGCAGTTAGCATTCCAGGCTTGAATGTCTGATAGTTGCTCTGTGTGGTGGCTGTTCTGTACATAGTTGTATGTAGTTCTGTCTTGTTGCCTCTGTCTTGTATGGTCAGGTTTTTGACCATCTGCTTGAGTACGAATATGGAGATGTGACCCTAGCTGCACTGAGTCAAGTAGCAGCATGATGTCACTAGAAGTTTCTAGTTGTTTTCTGTCTCCACCTTTACTGGCAGGGGGACACAACCTACTTGTTTGGACTGGTCTAGCAGGGTTCCAGGAAAGAACATTATCTGGTAAGTCAAATGGCACCTTTGTGCCCAACCAATTTGCATGCAATTAATAGCACTGCTGTGCAAAAAGTCTGCATTAAACTTGTGTTATGAAACCCTATGCTGGAGCTTCAGTCAAGAGTTAAATTAAAAAGGGTATCATTAAGAATCAGCAGTTAGGTACAGTACAGGGATTTTAAGAACATAACAAATGTAAAACTGGGTCAGGTCAAGGTCCATCAACAGTGGCCAATCCAGGTCACAAGTACCTGGCAGATTCCCAAAAAGGTACACATGTTCCACAATGCTTGTCCTGGGGCAAGCAGTGAATTTCCTGGGTCCTCTTTTATAATGGTTTATGGACCTTTCCTCCAGGAACTAGTCTAAATCTTTTTTAAACCCAGCTACACTAACAGCTTTTACTACATCCTCCAGTAATTTATTTATATATTTACTTCTCTTATATACCGCGCTATTAAAATCAGTGCGGTTTACAATTGAACAAATGAATTACAGAGTTTGAATGATGAGTTAAGTGAAAAAAAAATTGTTCTTATTAGTCTTAAATACGTTACATTGTAGCTTCATTGCGTGTCCCCTAGCCTTTTTACTTTTTGAAGGCATAAACAACTGATCTACATTTACATTTACTGATTTACATTTTATGTTGGAAGAAAGCAATAAGTCTATATAAGGTGAAAAAGCAAAAACGGCCAAAATGGATGACTGAATAAACTCTGAAAATTGTCCGGAAATGCAGAGAAGCTAAAGTCAGAGGAGAAAGAGAGGCAATCACAGAACTCAACAGAGATTTCCAACGTGCAGCAAGACAAGATAAGGAGAAGTACTACAATGACACATGCAAGGAAATAGAATCAGAAGCTATTAGAGGAAGAACAAGATCGAGTTTTCTAAAGCTACGAGAGTTAAAGAATGCCACAAGATGCTCAAGGATCCATGTTGAATGATGCTGAGAAGATCAAGAAAAGGTGAAAAGAATATACAGAGTCATTATTTATTTATTTATTTATTTATTACAGGCTCTTATATACCGCTCTATTCAGAATCAGCGCGGTTCACAATATAACAACATACCATAACAACAACTGTTAGGTTTTACAGAGAACAAGGTCAGAGAACTTGGATAAAACATGGGACGTCATTACTGCAACTATTTACAAGAGTATTTACAAGAGTATTTACAAGTATACATAACAGGATTTGTTCTTAGTTTGGGTAGTGATTAAGATTGGTTAGTTGGTCAAGTAATATTGGGGGAAGAGGTGGGATTTGAGATCAAATGGACCAACAGCCATTTCAACCTGTACCTTATGATCAAGAACCATTGGTGTTGAAAGAAGAAGTCAAAGCAGCATTGAAAGCCTTATCAAAGAACAAAGCACCGGGTATTGATGACATTCCCATTGAAGTATTACAGCAATTGGATGAAGTTGTTACCATACTTACAAAGCTCTGCCAGGAAATTTGGAAGACATGTTCATGGCCAACTGACTGGAAAAGATCTGTGTTTGTTTATACCAATACTGAAGAAAGGTGAATCAACTGACTGTGGAAATTATCATACAATCGCTCTGATCCTACATGCCAGCAAGATTCTACTCAAGATCATTCAGCGGAGACTACAACCATACCTGGGAAGAGAACTGCCTGAAGTGCAAGCAGGGTTCAGGAAAGGGCGAGGAACGAGAGATGTTATCGCAGATGTGAGATGGATCCTTGTAAAAACAAAAGAACACCAAAGGGATATCCATATGTGTTTTATTGACTACAGCAAAGCTTTTGACTGTGTAAACCATGAGAAACTCTGGGCCACATTAAGAAGCATAGGTATTCCAGATCGTTCTCTTGCATTGATCAAGAAGCAACAATTCAAACAGAACTAGGAGAAACAGAATGGTATAAAATCAGCAAAGGTGTACGACAAGGCTGCATACTTTCCCACTACCTCTTTAATTTATATGCAGAACAAATTATCAGAGAAACAAGACTGTATGAAGATAACCGAGGTGTGACAATTGGTGGAAGACTCAACAACCTTCGCTATGCTGATGATACCACATTACTGGCTGAAAGTGAAGACAATTTGAAACATTTGCTTCTCAAGATCAAGGAATATAGTCTTAAAATGGATCTGCACCTTAACATTAAGAAGACAAAGATCCTGATAACTGACAAAATCAATAGGTTCATCATTGATGGAGAAGAAATTGAAGTAGTTGACAGCTTTAACTTACTTGGTTCAATAAAGAAAGGACTAGCAGTCAAGAAATCCGATGATATATTTCTCTTGGTAGAATGACTATGAAGGACCTAGACAAGATTCTCAAGAGCAGAGATGTCTCTCTCCGTACAAAGATTCAACTTCTCCAGGACATGGTATTTTCAATAACATCATATGAACGCGAAAGTTGGACAGTGAAAAAGAGACAGGAAGAAAATTAATAACCTTTGAATTATGGTACTGGCGAAGAATACTGTGTATATCATGGACTGCCCAAAGAACAAACAGTCAGTACTAGAGGAGATCAAACCTAAGTTTCCTTAGAAGCTCAGATGACAAGAATTTGACTTTCATACTTTGAACACATCATGCGAAGAGAGAGATCATTGAAGAAAGACAATGCTTGGCAAGATAGAAGGTCACTGTAAAAGAGGAAGGCTGGCAATGAGCTGGATCGATACAATAACAGTAGCTATGGATACCACTCTATCAACAATGAGCCACTTGGATGAAGACTGAACAAAGTTTAGATCAACTATCCAGAGGGTCGCCAGGAGTCGACACCAACTCGACGGCACTTAACAACAACATTTACCCGTTCCATTCATTAATTTATAGACCTCTATCATATCTCACCTCAGCCATTTGTTTTTCAACTTGAAAAGCCCTAACCTTTTAGCCTTTCCTCATAGGGGTATTCTTTCATCCCCTTTACCCTTTTGGTGACTCTTCTCTGTACTTTTTCTAATTCTGCTATAGCCTTTTTAAGATATGGCAATCTGAATTGTACACAATATTCAATGTGTGCTTGCACCATGGAACGATAGAGAGGCAATATAATATCCTTGATTTTATTCTCCATTCCTTTCCTTATGATTCCTAGCACTCTGTTTGCTTTATTGGCCACTGCTGCACACTAGGCAGAGGGTTTTAGCATATTATCCATGATGACACCTAAATCTTTTTCCTGGGTGGTGGTTCCTAATGTGGAACCTTGCATTGTGTAACCGTAGTTGGGTTGTTCTTTCCTTGGTGCATAACTTTGCACTTGTCCACATTAAATTTCATCTGCCATTTCAATGTCCATCTTCCAATTTATTAAGGTCCTCTTGCAATTTTTCACAATTCTCTTGCATTTTAACAACTTTGAATAATTTTGTGTCATCTGAAAATTTGATCACCTTACTTGTTATTTCCATTTCCAGATCATTTATGAATATGTTAAAAAAGCTGCGGGACCAGCACAGATCCATGGGTTACTCCATTTTTCACTTTTTTCCAAATAGAAAATTGGCCTTTTAGCCCTACTCTTTGCTTTCTATCTTTTAACCAGTTCCTGATCCACAATAGTACACTGTCTCTAATCCCATGACTTTTTAATTATTGCCAAGACACTCTCATGAGGGACCTTGTCAAAGGCTTTCTGAAAATCTAGGTACACTATATCAACCAGTTGACCTTGGTCTATCTGTTTATCCATACTTTCAAAATAATATAACAGATTAATAAGACAAGATTTTCCTTGGCTAAATCCATGTTGGCTTTCTCCCATTAAACTATGACTATCTACATGTTCAGTAATTTTATTCTTTATAATGGTTTCTACTATTTTGCCGGTACCAATGTCAGGCTCACTGGTTTATAGTTTCCTGGATCACGCCTAGAACCCTTTTTAAAAATTGGTGTTACATGGGTAATTATCCAATCTTCAGGTACTACAGATGATTTTAATGATAGTTCTTTGATTACTAATCTCATATTTCAGTTCTTTCAACACCCTTGGATATATACCACCTGGTTCAGGTGATTTACTACTCTTCAGTTTATCAAATACTTGTAATATATCTTCCCGGTTTATCAATATTTCTTTTAATTCTTCTGATATATCACCTTTAAATACCATTTCAGGCATGGGTAACTTCCCTACATCATCTTCAGTAAAGACCAAAGCCAAGATTTCATTCAATCTCTCCGCTATGGCCTTGTCCTCCCTTAGCGTCCCTTTTACTGCTGTATCATCCACTGGTCCAACTGACTTTCTCATGGGTCTTTTGCTATGAATGTATTTGAAAATGTTTTTATTATGCGTTTTTGCTTCCATTGCAAGCTTTTTATCAGATTCTTTTTGCCTGCTTTATCAATGCCTTGCATCTAACTTGCCAGTGCTTATGTTTCTCGCTTTCGTCATTTGGCTCCTTTTTCCAATTCCTGAAAGATGCTTTTTTTGTCTACAACAGCCTCTTTGACCTCATCTTTAAACCATGCTGGCAGTTTTTGGCCTTCCTTCCACTTTTTTTAAAGCGTGGAATACATCTGATCTGTGCTTTCAAGATAGTATTTTTAAACAATGCCCATGCTTGATATAAATCTTTAATCTTTGCAGCTGCTCCTCTTATTTTTATTCTTAATTATTTTCCTCATTTTATCTTTGTTTTCCTTTTGAAAGTTAAAAGGTAGTACTGTGGATTTCCTTGCCCCCCTCCTTCCATTTATTAAATCAAACACGATCATGCTATGATCACTATTGCCAAGTGGCCCCAGTACCCTTATCTCTTGCAGCAGATCTTGTGTTCCACTAAGGACTAGGTCCAAGATGGCTTCCCCTCTTGTCAGTTCATGAACCAGCTTCTCCAAGAAGCAGTCATTTATTTCACCTAGAAACTTTATTTCCCTAGCATGTCCTACTGTATGACTGATCCAGTCGATACCAGGATAATTGAAATCACCCATTATTACTGTGTTTTAACTTTTGTTAGCTTCCCTGATTTCTCTTAGCCTTTCATCATCCATCTGTTCATTCTGGCCAGGCGGTCAGTAGTACACTTCCACTGCCATTGCCTTCCTCTTTTTGTATGGGATTTCTATCCATAGAGATTCTACAGTGTATTTTGTTTCAAGCAAAACTTAATCCTATATGACTCAATGCCTTCTCTAACATACAGTGCAACTCCTCCACCAAGTTGATCTACCCCGTCATTGCGATATAGTTTGTACCCAGGTATCACAGTGTCCCATTGGTTGTCTTTCCACCAGGTTTCTGAGATGCCAATCATATCTAACCTTTCATTTAGTGCTATAAATTCTATCTTTCCCATCTTGTTTTTTAGACTTCTAGCATTTGCATACAGGCATTTTAGAGTTTGTATTTTATTCATATTAATCTTGTTATCAGTTGATGGGGTGATTTGAAATCTTTCACTTTACTGAAGAATTCTATAATTTATTGGGACATGAATCTAGATAAGACAGTTACTAACTGTGAAGGCCTAACAATTGATGACCTCATGGTTTTTGTGGACTAAACATGGTGACTCACTATGTATCAAGGCTTATTTTGGGCAGCCATAGTTATAGTATATGTAACCTTGTCAGAAGCACAGTTCATAATGCTTAAAGAGGGATTAGGATGCCAAGAGAGGACTGATTGCAGCTAGAATCTGCCATGGTTTATGAGATTCTTTAGTCCTCTACCTGCTGTAGAGAGGAAGGACAATGAGCAGTTATGATTGGTAAATCTCTGTATGCTTTGCCAGCCAGCAGAGAAAGAGAGAGAGAAAAAACAGGACCAGGAGAGTAGCAAGTTGAAAGAAAGAGGAGCTTGTAGTGAATTCATGATGAGAGGTTGCTGGGCTGGGGCAGGTATAAATATGAGTGTGTAAATGAGTCTGTGGTTGTGTATTTGTTTGAAACTGCATATGTGCAACTATCATAGGTTGAATTGTTTATGGGTAGAATGTATGTTTGAGACTTTCTGTGAAACAGTTTATTAGTTTTTGTATGCCTGATTGTATGTGTGAGGCTTAGGATTTGTGAATGGGTGTGTCTGTTTCCATGAAACATTTTGTATAAATCTACAAGTGTGCTGTTGAGGTCAAGACAGACTCTGAGGTATTTGCGTTTCAATCACTGATGAAATTAAATTAAGAAGTTCTTGTTAAAACCTGTAGAAAGAAGAATAGTGCCCCAATATGCTGCTGTTGTTAAGTGCCAACAAGTCAGAGTCGACTTATGGTGACCCTCCGGATAATTGACCTAAACTGTGTTTGGTCTTCACTCAGATGGCTAATTGTTGATAGAATGTCACCCATTGCTGCTGTTATTGTATCAATCCATCTCATTGCTGGCCTTCCTCTTTTGCGTTCACCTTCAATCTTGTCAAGCATGATGTCTTTCTCTAATGATCTCTCTCTTCACATGATGTGTCCAAAGTATGAAAGTCAAAATCTTGTCATCTGGGTTTCTAAAGAAAGCTTAGGTTTGATCTCTTCTACTGTACTGACCAGTTTGTTCTTTGGGCAGTCCATGATATACACAGTATTCATCACCAGTACATAATTCAAAGGCATCGATTTTCTTCCTGTCTCTCTTTCACTGTCCAATTTTCAGATCCATATGATCGTACTGAAAATACCATGGCTTGGACAAATCAAATCTTTGTATGGAGAGAGACATCTCTGCTCTTGAGAATCTTGTCTAGGTCTTTCAGAGCCATTCTGCCAAGAGCAATGTCTTGTCGGATTTCTTAACTGCTTATCCTTTCTTCAGTGATTGTAGATCCAAGTAAGTTAAAGTTGTCAACTATTTCAATTTCTTCACCATCAGTGATGGTTATTTTCCCTGTAATCAAGATCTTTGTCTTCTTAACGTTAAGGTGAGAAGCAAAAGTTTAAGATCATCTCCACTTTCAGCCAGTAATGTAGCGGTATCAGCATAGCGAAGGTTGTTAATGAATCTTCCACCAATCTTTACACTTCAGTTGCCTTCATACAGTCCTGCTTCTCTGATGATTTGTTCTGCATATAAATTAAATAAGTAGGAGGAAAGTATGCAGCCTTGTCGAAGACCTTTTCTGATTTTAAACATTCTGTTTCTCCTTGTTCCATTCGAACTGTTGCTTTTTGATCAATTTAAGTTGCTCATGAAAACTGTCAGGTGTTCTGGTATACTCATGTTTATTAAAGTGACCAGAGTTTCTCATGGTTTACACAGTGAAAACCTTGTTGTAGTCAATAAAACACATATGGATATCCTTTTGGTATTCTTTTATCTTTTCAAGGATCCATCTCACATCCATGATGATGTCTCTCGTTCCTCGCCCTTTCCTGAACCCTGCTTGCACTTCAGGCAGGTCTCATTCCAGGTATGGTTGTAGTCTCTGCTGAATAATCTCGAGTAGAATCTTGCTGGCATGTGGGATTAAAGCGATTGTGTGATAATGTGTGGTGGAGCAGGGTAAGACCACAACACCAACAATTACACCTGTTCCTTGGTCAGATCACCATCTAATTGAATTCACATTGACCCTAAATGACCTCAACCAACACATGGAAAATGAGACCATAACCAGGAGATTTAGAGCCTTCAAAAAAGAAGCATTCATAGACGAAATCAAACCACAACTTCAGCAAGATTATGAAACCCTTGACCTAGGCATAGAGAAGGGAACTCCATAATATCAAATGCAGCATCAGCCCCTACAAGTACAGAAGCACAAGCACACAAGAGACCCAAAGCCCCCTGGTACTCAAGTGATATTAGAGACGCAAAACGCACCCTCCGAAAACTAGAGAGAAAATGGAGGAAAAACAAGTTACATGACTCACTAATTCAATACAGAGACAGGCAAATGGAATACAACAACCTAATAAATGAATGTAAACAGCAACACCATACCAACCTAATCATGAATTCTGTCAACAAACCAAGAGAACTATTTAGAATTGTCCAAACACTAACTAAGAACACTACACAGCATGATACCCACCATCTTAACCCACAGGAATATGCAAACTACATAAAATCGAAAAACAACACCTTGACATGCTCCATCGCACCGCAAACAGATGGCCATGAAACGATAGAGGAGCATCAAATGTGGGAAGACTTCAGCATACCTTCAAAACACATAATTGAGGACATAATGAGTGGCCTCAACACAACAACCGCACCATCAGACCCATGCCCAGTAGCTTGGATCAAAGCCACTAAAACCCAGCTCTCCTATCACATTCACAAAATCGTCAAAGATTCACTCTAACAAGGATACATGCCGCAAACTCTGAAGCACGCCATGATAAGGCTGATACTTAGAGGAGTGGCCTAGTGGTTAGGACAAGGTACTTCAGGCCGGAGGGCCGGGGGTTCAAGTCCCACCTGGGGACAGCAATCTCAGGCCGGAGGGACTGGGATTTCTAGTCCTATAGGTACTCCTTGTGGTCTTGGGCAAGCCACTTAACCCTCCATTGCCCATGTTCCCTGTAAGTATTAGCGTATGTGTGTCATATCCCCTCATGTTAAATGTATCTCCCAATTGACCGCTTTGACCCGGGGAAAAGCGGGATATAAATACAGCTAAATAAATAAATACTTAAAGGCAACAACCTCAGCCTCTCTGAACCAAAATCATACCGTCCTATCTCCAGTCTACCTTTCCTTGCAAAAATCATTGAAAAAAACAGTACAACACCAACTACAAGACCATATTGACATCAGTGCCCCACTGGACATCAATCAGCATGGTTTTAAACCCCAACACGGAGTTGAAACACTACTTACTTCCCTCTTTGACAATCTCTTAAAAGGCATAGACAACATAAAGAATGGATTCCTGCTTGTATTCATGGACATCTCGGCAGCCTTCGACACCGTGTCACACGCCAGACTACTGCAACGCCTGCAACAAATAGGATTATGCAAAAATACTCTAAAATGGTTTACTTCATACTTGGAGAATAGAACGCAACAAGTCAAATGCGCACAAAAGAAATCATCACATTTCCCCGTCATGCAGGGAATACCACAAGGCTCAGCCCTATCATCAATACTCTTTAATATTTACATCCAGCCCATACGTAACATCATCAAAAGTCACAAGCTCCAATATCACATTTACGCTGACGACATCATGGTATATGCCCCAGTCAACCTACTAGTGCTCAACATCACAACTATAACCAGATGCCTTGAAGATATGAACACTTCGTTCACAGCCAATAATATGACGGTCAACTATGATAAAACTGAGACAATGTTCATCACCAGGAACACTACCTTCACTCCACCACAAACCATCAGCATTTTAGATAAGCTTATAGTAGTTAAAGATGAGGTTAAATATCTGGGCATCACAATGGACAGAGCACTAAACCTGAAATCCCACATCACAAAAACTGCAAACAAGGCCTATCAATGTCTAAGGATCATCAGAAAACTCAAGCCATTACTCTGCCAGGATCACTTCCGCACAGTATGCCAAGCACTCATTACACCTCTGCTTGACTATGGAAACTCGCTATATCAAAGCCTCCTTCAACAAACCCTACACCCACTCCAAATGGTGCAAAACACTGCAGCACGCATCATTACAGACACTCCAAGATCTGAACACATCACCCCAGTCTTACAGCAACTACATTGGCTACCCATGATGGCCAGAGCAAAATTCTAAATAATCCTAATCATCTTTAAAATCATCCACCAGCTCTCAGCAGAGGCACTCCAATACATTATAATGAAGGATACCTGCTACAGACCGAGAAGAACCAATAAAGACAACATGATCGGCACACCTGCAGGATTCCACAAGACTAAACAAACAACTTCAAAAAGAGCTCCCTCCTTACTAGCGCCCATACTTTGGAACTCCCTCCCAACAAGCCTGAGAGCATTAGATGGCTTAATAGACTTCCGAAAGGACCTCAAAACTTATCTCTTTATTGAAACTTATCAGCAGACAGAAAACAGTCCACACCAAAATGGTAATGCATCTACTGCCGATTTGATACTCATCCCAATAGGCATACAAGGTAATGACATAACACCAACTCAGTACCCACTCACCCCAAACAAACATAATATAATGTTGTCAACTACCTCGTACTGTCTAAATGTTACCCTTATGATAAATGTTACCATCCAATTGTACTGTCTAGATGTTAAGTTCTAAATGTTACCCTTATGATAAATGTAACCCTCCAATTGTACTTTCTAGATGTTAAGTTCCCCTATGTTAAATGTAACCTTCCAGTTGTGATGTGACCACTTTGATTGTAGGATAAGGTGGTATACAAATCTGTTTAAATAAATAAAATAAATAATGTCCACAGTCAGTCGGGTCACCTTTCTTCAGTATTGGTATAAACATAGATCTTTTCCACTCAGTTGGCTATGAATTTGTCTTCCAAATTTCCTGGCAGAGCCTTGTATGGTAACAGCTGCATCCAATTACTGTAATACTTCAGTGGGAATGCCATCAATGTCTGGTGCTTTGTTCTTTGATAAAGCTTTCAATGGTGTTTCGATGACTTTCATTACTAATGGTTCCTGATCATAAGGTACAGGTTGAAACGGCTGTTGATCTACTTGATCTTTATGGTATAATGGCTCTGTATATTCTTTCCAACTTTTCTTGATCTTCTTAGCATCATTCAGCATGGATCCTTGAGCATCTTGTAGCATTCCAATTCGAAGCTGGAATTTTTTCTTTAACTCTCATAGCTTTAGGAAAGCCAATCTTGTTCTTCCTCTAATTGTTTCTGCTTTTATTTCCTTGCATGCATCATTGTAATACTTCTCCTTGTCTTGTCTTGCTGCATGTTGGAAATCTCTGTTGAGTTCTGTGATTGCCTCTCTTTTTCTCCTGACTTCAGCTTCTTTGGGTTTCTAGGCAGTTTTCAGAGTTACTTCAGTCATCCATTTTGGCTGTTTTTGCTTTTTCACATTTTGTAGAGACTTCTCACTTTCTCCCAACACAACCTTCTTGATATCGTCCCATAACTCCTGGAGCTCTGTCAATTGTATCTAAAGCAGCAAATCGATTTTGCAGGCAGTTTTTAAATTCCTTTGGTATATTCTCAAGGTTATATCTTGCTACATATATGAGTGGCTTTCTCGTTTTCAACTTTAGCTTGAATTTGCATATTAGTGGTTGGTGATCTGTACCACAGTCAGCTTCAGGTTTTGTCTTTGTTGATGTTATAGAGCTTTTCATTGTTCTGACTCCCTCTCCAACAAACATTTGCTAAAACCCTACCAAATTTGTGAATTCTAGGCAAAGTAATATTGGGCCTCATGATCTTAAAAGCTATTAACCTAGAATCATAACTTCTCCACAAATTCAAAATTTCTTTCTATGTGATGGTTTCAAAAGTGACCACAAGAGCCATAAAATGGAGGAGTAACCTACTGGTTAGAGCAGCAGGCTGAGATTTGGGGAAGCCAGAATTCAAATCCCACTGGCACTCGTAATCTTGAACAAATTACATAACCATCCATTACTTCCGGTATAAATTAAGATTGTAAGCCCTTCAGGGACAGGGGAAGTACCTACTGTACTTGAATGTTGCTCGCCTTGAACTCCTAATAAATAGGCATGAGCTAAATCCAAATAAAAAAATGCAAAACATCTCGCACATGACATTTGAAGTGCTAAAAGCATAAATGATTTTTTCCATATCATCCTGCTAGACCCAGGGTCGGTGGAAGGGCTTTTTCTTAAGGGGGGCCCAAGCTCCACTCTAACACTGCCCAAGCTGCGCCCCAATTTTTCCCAAGCCCTGCCCCATGGGCAGAGACTCTTCCTTTCTGCCTGTGACCCTTGCAGTTAGGTAGGAAGAGTCTTTGCAGTGATCGCGGCCGGCAGGTAGTAGATTGCCCATGGGAATCCTAGCCCCCACAGACAGAAGCTGCAATCTCAGCAAAAACCCTTCCTGTCTGCCTGTGGGGAACTGATCTCTCGCAGGCAGACAGGAAGGATCTGTACTGTGTTCGCAGTGCTCTTCTGCCTGTGAGGGATGGAATCCCTCTGGGCAACCTACTGCTTGCTGGGTCACAATCACCGGCCTTCCCATACTTCTGCCCGTGGGAGATTGGATCCCTGCGGGCTAAAGTAGGGGAAGCTCCAATCGCAGCAGCAAAGTTTTAGAGGGGCCAGGGCTCCTGTGGCCAACCCCCTTTCGGATGCCTATGACTAGATGAGTCCAGACAAGTGGGTTGGGTTCTCCTACCAGCAGACTGGTGGAGATAAAGAACCAGTGAAAAGTCCAGGTTTCAATAACATCACTCCCGTGCCCCTATCTGCTTCATCCAGCAGAGGGCTCTTCAGTATTTCTTTGTCTCCAGCAGATAGTGGATGGATTTTCTCCACTCTGAAGAAAATCTGAATAATTGAGAGGAAAAGATTGATTTAAATGCTTGTGAATGACCACCTTGAGGGTGACTCTCTCACTTAAGCGTGACGTGGGAGGCTCCACTAGACTGCAGTTTTTTCGGTAGCTATAGGAGGAGGGAAAATTGGTTTAGCTCTGTGCTCTTATGATAAAAGACTGTTGAACAGCTAGAAAAATGGAAGGCTTTGGAAGATTTCAGCAGCATCACACAGCCTCATCGTCCACTCCTTCCTCCTCTGTCCCCTGCTCTCTCCCGAAAATTGCAGAAGGTTCTCAGAGGAATCTGCCTACCAGCCACCTTAAACACAGTGCCTGCAAAGCCAAAGAAATTGTTTTAGGGGAGTAGAGCTTAGCCAGGTACAGATTTCTGCCTGGGGCTCTCAGGGGGTGAGTACCAAGGCTTGACCTTATTATTGTCCTTGTTGGGGGCTCCTGATTCCATCCATCTGGGGGCGAAATTCAAGGTGGACCACTGGCGACCATTGGCATAGTGTGGGAGGAATTTCTGCTGCATGCATTACTATTGTTTTTTTACTACTGTGCACCTGGTGATCCTGCAGTCCTAAGTGCACGTTCTGACTGAGTGGCTCCAATATGCGTTCCTACCCAAGCACCCATTTCACATGTTGCTGTACAAGTGCTGTTAATGCTTGCCTTACGGCCACGACAGCCTTAGCACACACTGCTACTGCACTTGCATTAACTCTTTATGTCTTCTTCCAGAAAATGTTGTTGTCCTGTGGCAAGTGAGGTTCACCTTCTGTATTGTGCTTTTCTTGCATGGCAGCTTCTGAATCATTCCTGGAGATCCCTTTTCTCCCCTCTCAGCAGGGAGATGCAATTGGTCTGACCTTGTCTGCCCCAGGACAGGAGGTGGCAGATGACTGTGTGTAAGGATGACCAGCCAGCCAGCCAGAGATTCCAGAAACAACGCTGTTGACCGCTTCCTTCCTCTAGGGCAGAGGTACTCAAATCCAGTCCTGGAGGGCCACAAACCAGTCAGATTTTTGGGATATCCCTAATGAATATGCATGAGATATATTTGCATGCACTGTCTCCATTGTATTTGAATCTATCTCATGCATATTCATTAGGGATATCCCGAAAACCTGACTGGTTTGCAGACCTCAAGGACTGGATTTGAGTACCTCTGCTCTAGGGGTTGGACAGCGGCTATGTCCCCTGTTGTTGAGGGGTCATTTCTGAGAGGAGGGCTTCTGGAACCTGGATTGTCCTCTCCGGAACTCTCTTCCTTTTGACTACAGTCCTGGTCTTTTTGGTAAGGAAATGCAGATCCTATTGGGCCTCATGAGGGACAGGCTGAGAGTGGAAGTCCTCTTTTCATTGCCTCTGGCTAAGTGTTCCTGGCGAAGGTTGCCTACTGGAGATGTGCAGCTTGGGCCTGTCTGAGATCTGGTCTGTGACTTGGACTCTTCTGTGGATGATGAAGTGCTCTCACCTTCAGAGACTTATGAAGAGGCTGGCGTTAATCTGCCTGTTCCAGAAGGGGGAACTGACGGCATTGATTACCAGAGTCTTATCCATCTTGGACTTTGCAGATGATCCAGACAGGGCCAAAGGTTCATCCACTCCTACAAGGTGTGTAAAATCCACTACATTCTTTCCACTTCTGGATGTGATTAAGATATTTGGTCAGAGTGGGGCTCTTCCAACTCCTTGCCTAAGGGACTAAGGGTGTATAAGCAGATGTACGCTCTCCCAAAAAAGGAGTGTGTTGTGTGGTTTGATATCCCCAAGGTGGATGTGTAGGTCACAGTGGCTACCAGACAGGCCACCATTCCTGTGGAATGTGGTTTTGCCTTAAAAGACACTCTGGACTGAGAGGGGATTCAGTGTTGAAGAACCAATTTGCTGCGGTAGCTGCAGCTCTTCAGTCAGCGGGCTGTGCATGCCTGACATCTCGATCCCTGCTACAGTGTATTCAGTCTCTCCTGCCAGATGATGCTACCCCTCTTTTGGAGTCTGCTGTGGCCTTCGTTTCTGATGTGTTGAGGATTTTTCTTTCTGTTACAGTGCTGCGTGTACCACCTCAACATTAAATGTCTTATGATATAAAATCTTTATCCCTTTCACTAGAGGACACCGGACATTGAATTGATAACATAAGCACCTAATTTATTGGTTGGTCTGCAATAAAAAAGCTCAGCATTGACTTACATCTTATACACACAATTTGCAATTATAGTCAATCTTGAGCACCACCTAGCATGTGTTCTGTAGGACAGAAGGCGACTTCGCTTGCATCTAAAGTGCCTGTCACACTGCCCCTGTATACAGCTTTCAGTTACTCTTTATATGTGCTCAAACTATGGAACCTTAGTGGTTTGTAGTCTGTAAATCAGATTCCTTGCCTTAACATGTTCTTAATCCCTCCCTCATTCATCTATCTAATCTCCTAATTTACTATTTACCTCCTTACATACCCTGATTCCTCATTATCTAATCTTCTTTGTTTGCTATGTCTACTCATCAATGCTGTTTTTAAAAGTGACTCCAGCAATTTCCTTATCTCTGGAATTTCCTATCCAGTCAGTTATCTTCACACCTTCTGTGAGAGTAGAGCCCCATTTGATCTCTGGTCTGTGGTAGTCACAAATTCTGCAACATTTGCTGTTCCATTGTACAAGCTTCAGGTATCAGTTTATAGCATGACGTTTGGCACAGAAAATAGAATCTCAAAGATCAGGAGAGACAAAATAGAGTCTCTAGGAAGATTCATCCCTCCTCAGATGCCTTGTATTACCTGGTACGTCTAGCAGCCAGGCATAGTACCCTGTCAATGGTGATACGGTGTTTGATTTGGCTCTGATACTGGGCAGCGGACACATCTCCCAAGCCCGGTTGGGGCATTTTGGAGTAGGTGGTGATGGTCTTGGGCAAGACAAAACCTTACCACTTTCTGGAGGACTGGTGAAGCAGGCAGAAGCCCTTTGCCATCAACCTCTGTCCACTCCCTATGAATGTGCTGGTCAGACTCCCAGGGGTCTCGGGATTCCCGTCGCTACCAATCTGGAAGGCCTTCTTCCCCTCTGTTCCTGGATTTTCAGCTTGTTTTCAGTCCTTTTGGGGAGTACATGGTCCCAGAGACTTGGTCCCCTAAAGAGGAACTCCCTACTCGGTTGCGTGACAAAGGTTTGGGAGCAGGCTTCGCCTCTTCTCTCAGGGATGGGCCTGATTCACCAAGTATTGCTGAGTACTAGACACCATTCAGTACAGATATGTCCTGAAGTGCCAAGAGCCGATCCAGCATGAATTCATTATCTCTCCTTGTGGGTCCACAAACAAAAGGATGGCTGTTCAAATTACCTTGGGCAACTTTCTGCTTCTGTCAGCAATGGTGCCTGTTTCTCCAGACGATCGGGGCAAGGGCAGATACTCCACCTATTTCATGAGGCACAACAAAAAAAAAATAAATAAAAATAAATAAAAGGATGGATAAATTCAACCCACTCTGGACTTACAGGGTGTCAACGTGCAAACTGGTGTGGCCTGTGCTTCTGGATGGAAACTTTGCAATTAGTGATTCTAGCACAGTGTATTTTCATATCCTGATATGGGAGGATCAGCAGAAATGTCTGCATTTTGCCATGCTTGGCTCTCCCTTTCAGTTCACTGCTATCTCATTTGGACTTTCCACTACCCCAAGGATGTTTTCCATGGTCATGGTGGTGGTGGCTGCAGTACTATGACACCAAGGAATTTGTGTGCACCCATATTTGGATGACTGGCTCATCTGAGCTCATTCTCCTTCAGAGGCGTCCTGGTAGCAACTCGAGTGGTATTGTTTTTGGGAAGTCTTAGCTGGGTGATCAATTGGGGGAAAACCAGTTGATACCTTCCCAGTCCCTGTAGTTCCTGGGAGCACATTTTGTTACTCTAGTGGGCAGAGTCTTCCTGTCAGAGGAGAACGTCAAAAGGCTGTTGGATTGCCTGGCACTGTTCTGTTCGCAGCAGGCTCCCAGTCTGGGATTCTCTTCAGCTCCTCGGATTAATGGCAGCGACAGTTGAAATGGTGCTGTGGACGAATGCTCACAAGTGGCTGTTCCAACGGGCCTGGCTGACTTGGTGGTCCCTGAATGCGCAGGGGTTCAAGCTGAGGCTCCTGCTCCCGATGATGGTGATAGCCAGCCTGTGGTGGTGGTAGCAGCCCAGTCATCTGAGGAAGGGCATGTTGCTGGACGATTTCTCATGGGGCTGGGGAGCCCATTGCCAAGACTGAATGGCTCAGGGCCATTGGAGCTGCAGGGTAGTATGAGGTCCATCAATTGCCTTGAGGCGAGGGTCATCAGGTTGGCTCTTCTGCATTTCCAGCCCCTGATCAAGGGCCGAACGAGTTTTTTTAGACAATGCCACAGCAGTGGCTTATGTCAATGAGCAAGGTGGCACAAGGAATGCTGGGGTAGCCCTGGAAATGTCTCTACTGTTTGCCTGGGTGAAGAAGAACCTCCTAGCTTTGTCAGCTCAGCACATTGCCAGGGTGGACAGTGTGGAAGCAGACATTCTCAGCCAGCACTCTTGATCCAGGAGAGTAGGAGCTGAGACAGGAGGAGATTCAGTTGATTCTGTGCCCTGGGGCTGAGATGGATCTGATGGCGACCTGCTCCAATACCAAAGCATGCCACTTCAGTCACCGCATGGAGATGGGATCTGAGGGCATCGACACCCTAGATCCCGTCACCGCACGGAGACGGGATCTGAGAGCATCGGTGCCCTAGATCAGCCTTGGCCAAGTCAGCGCCTGTTGTATGTGTTTTTCTTCCATGGCACCTGGTGGAGCATGTATTTCAGTGTGTAGAGTGCCACCCAGGAAGGATTATTTTGGTGGCGCTGGATTGGTCGAGGAGAGCATCATTCAGAGATCTGATGCAGCTCCTGCAAACACAGCCTCTTCATTTGCCGCCATCTCGGGGCCTTGCATTGGGGCCAATCATCTTGAAGATCTGGTTCCCTTCTCTCTTACGGCTTGGCTCTTGAAAAGAGATGACTAGCATATAAGGGCTACTATCCAGCAGTAGTTTCCACTCTTCTTAGAGTTCGGAGGTCTGCCAACCTGGTATATTTGCGGGTCTGGTGCCTCTTTGAGCGATGGTGCGGTGCATGGCAGCTGGCTCCTAAGGCGGCTAAGGTACCATCTCTGTTGGCCTTTCTACAAGAATGTCTGGAGAAGGGCCTTTTTCTTAGCTCTCTGAAGGTTACAGTGGCAGCTTGGCCTGTTTCAGAGGTCCAGTGGCTGGTAAATCTTTAGCCTTATAGCCAGATGTTTCATGCTTTCTCCAGCGGGTTCGGCATCTGCATCCTCTCCTCTGGTCTGTAGTCCCTTCATGGGATCTGTGTCTGGTGTTCAGGATCCTTATGTTGGAACCCTTTGAGCCATTGAAAAGCATTACTCTGAAGATTTGATGCTCAAGATGGTTGTAATTTTCCACAATGCGGATTTCCAAGCAGTAGCCTCTGTCTTGCCAAGATGCTTACCTATCTTTTTCTGAGGAGGCCATTTCCATTTGGCCTGTGCCTTCCTTCTTACCTAGGGAAACTAGGGAAGTTACCCGTGTAAAGATCTTCAAAAACTTGGCCCTATGTGTATGTCTTGCAATTGCATGTTGTTGGATAGCTGTGTAGATGTGAAGTAGGGGCTATGGAGAAAATGAGTGTGTATACGTGGGATGGGTGTTCATGGAGGTGAAAACATTATAAGATATCCTATATTCTGTTGTACCCATTCCAGCTGACCCCACACTCTTTCCTTGTTCCCCATTCCCCTCTCTCTGCATTTGTTCCCCACCCACTCTTCCCCCCACCGCAACCATCCTCTATTCTCTTCCTACTCATTTTCTCCCATCAACAGGTTCTCTCTCCATCTACACCACTTACCTATGCTCCCCACCCTCTCTGGTCTGCCACTCGCCCTTCATGTACAGTCCTTTCTCATTTACTCTATGCCCTCTCACCACCATGTGGTTATCCACCCTCAAGATCTCTCTCTCTCTCTCTCTCTCCCCCTTTACTTTTCCCCATGCTTTCTCTCCATTCTAGGTCTGCTGGCTAAGTAACAGATAGTGCAGTCAGCAAAGGAGGGAGATTTAGAGCAGACAGTGGCAGCTAAGGGCCACACAATACAAGAAGCCATGACGTCTCTGGGTCTTTAGCTTTCAAGTTTGGAGATTATCTCCAGCACTTTGAAATTCTTTGTTGGCTCTTCTATTTCACCAACTGATTGGACAACGATGAGGAAACCCAGAGTGCCCGCATCTTATGGTGCTCAGGGTGACTGTCTAATTCACCCTACACAAAGGCCACACTGTGGACAATGCTGAAGGAGATGCTATAAAGTATGATTTTCAAAAGATGTTGGCCACATTGCTTAATCTTTAAGAAGTATCAATAAAATCAGATAGTATTTATTTTCTTATATATCGTGCTATTCTGCATCAGTGCGGTTTACATTGAACAAACTGAAATTACATTGAACAGGGCATTATAACTTGGAGAAAACTATTTTACAGGGAACATGGGCTATGGAGGGTTAAGTGGCTTGCCCAAGACCACAAGGAGCATCTGTGGGACTAGAAACCCCAGTCCTTCTGGCCCAAGGTTACTGTCCTCTAGTGGGATTTGAACCTCCAACCTTCTGACCTGAAGTACCTTGCCCCAACCACTAGGCCACTCCTCCACACTCTTTCCTTGTTCCCCATTCCCCTCCCTAGTGCTCATAAAGCACTTGGACTTGAAGAATGAAATGACAGAAGACTAAACGTGGTGTCTGCATGCACCACTTTATTGTCAAAGAACATTTTCTGAAAATTAAGAGATATAAAACTATTCTTCTTTGAAGATAATTAAGTGAAAACATAAAAGAATCTGTCTGAATTAA
Organism: Ichthyophis bannanicus; assembly: GCA_033557465.1. Taxonomy (NCBI): domain Eukaryota; kingdom Metazoa; phylum Chordata; class Amphibia; order Gymnophiona; family Ichthyophiidae; genus Ichthyophis; species Ichthyophis bannanicus. Next base: position 576,758,182 of record CM066035.1, read on the forward strand.
CACTAAGTGGCATGAGATCAAAGAGCTCCTTCTGCAAATTAGAAAATAAAGATACAGACAGGGATTTGCCTTCATCTTCTACATTAGTGGAAAAACTTAAGGGTGACAGTATCTATAAACAATGGAAAAGTTTAATAAAACAAAGGATCATTGCACACGGATATCCCCAATACCATTAATGGAAGAAAAAGAAAAGACAGTTATTGCAAAAAGAGAAGCAGAAGGAGGCAGACGGACTCCAAAAAACCCCCTCCCATTTCTGAGACAATCTCGAGAACTGCAGATGGAAGATCATGATGTAAAAAACTATGAAGCTATTTGGCAGCACTGGCTGTTTAAATGGTGCAGTAGCCTAGTGGTTACAGCACTGGCTTGGTAACCAAGGGACCAGGTTTCAATTCCCACTCGCACTACTTTTGCCTTAGGCAAGTCACTTAACTCTCCACTGCCTTGGAAGAAAGGCCTGGCAATCTACTTCCAGTGACACTGCCAAGAAAACCCAGGAGCACGTGGGTTGCCAGGAATCAGCATTGACTTGAAGGCACATTGCATTGTTGCTGAATATAGTTAAGAACATAAGATATGCAATACTGGATCAGACCAAAGATCTATGAAGCCCAATATCCTGTCTCCAATGCATAACCTTTGTGCCCGTACCTGTCAGGTCCCCAAAAGGTAGACAGATTCCATGCTGCATATCCCAGGGATAGGCAGTGGATTTCCCCAGTCCTCTTTAATAATGGTTTATGGATTTTTCCTCTAGTAACTTGTCCAAACCTTTTTTAAACCCAGCAGAGACTGTGTCATCACTCATAAGCATAGATTAGACCTGCTTTTTTACTGACCTAACTTATGCATATAAGTTATATGCAGAGTGGCTGAATTCTGCTGCTCTGTGTAACCTTTGTGCCCATTCCCAGCCTGCCCTTAATCCTGTCTTCAAATATATGCATGATGTGACCTATACATAAAAGTGTGCGTACAGTTTAAGTAGACATTTAAACAAAAAGCCTAGGTAGTCTGCCTCAGCCTCTACCTGTAGAATCTCTATGAATAGAAATTCTATGTAAAAAAGGGGAAGGCAACGGCAGTGGTTCTCCGTGAACAAGCAGGAAGTCAGTCCTCAGATATGGGTGACATCGGCACCGACAGAGCCCTCGTGCGGAGCAAATCCCCAGCTTTCAGAGAAAGCCTTTGGGAGTTGCATCACGCATGCACGGTCCCCTTCCCACCTAAGGGTGCCATCTTGCTCAGTTTCCTTTTTTCCACGGAGCCCTTCAGACATAATCCCCGTGAAAAAAGTAAAAAAAGTAAAGAATTCTCTTTTCTTCTACCGATCGACACTGGTTCCTCTTCCCGCCTTCGGCTCAATACACCGGTATCGAGTCCAGCTTTAATTTTTCGGTTTTTGTCCTTCGTGACTGGCGTTTGCGCCTTTTTCCTTTTCACTGGCAGCCCGGGTCTTTGACCTCGCAGGAGCCCTTTTTCCCCCGATGGCTGCCAGCGGGTTTAAAAAATGCAATTGATGTGTAAAACTTATGTCCCTCACCGATACACATGACTGCAGTCTCCGGTGCCTCAGGCCCGACCACAACCCGACAGTCTGTGGTCCGTGTAGGAAGATCTCCTCTAAGGCCCTGAGGAGCCGCCAGCAGCAGCATGATAGGATTTTTCCTGAGTCAGTGACTTCGCGAGCCCGGACCTCGTCTGAGGCCTCTACGTTTCGGGGGGAGCATTCCGAGCCCGAGTGGCGTCGCTCGGGGGGAGCATTCCAAGCCCAAGTGGCATCGAGGTTCCTCAGAGAGGGGGGTCTCCCTCGAGGGAACACAGAAGGAAAAAGAAGTCCTCGAAGGTGGCGTCATTGGATGGTTCCGAGCGACCCAGCCCCTCCCGGGACCTGTTGCAGAGCCCCGAGTGCCGGCCGGGATCTTCGGAGAGGGAGCGCCCAGCGAAGGTTCCTCGTCGGGAGATGGATTAGCCGAGGCAGGTAACAACTGTCCTCATCGAGGACTCCCTCTGGGGGAACCAGCATCGGACCCGACTGTGTCGGGACTTGACCCACTGGCTGCGGAGCCTTCTGGACTCGAGTCCAGAATGGTGGCCTTGGAGCGCAGTTTTACTGCCTTCATGGAGCAGCAGTGGGTGCTGATTGCCGGTCTGTCCGGTTCTTCCACCCAGACCACCGGGCCATCAACGCTGAAGTTGACCCCGGAGGCCAAACCAATCCTCAAGACCTTTCGGGCTCGAGTCGATCCTCGGCCGAGGTCCCACTCAGCCTCCCATTCAGGACCAAGGTCATTGTCGCCAAGCCTCCCGGCGCCGGGGCCCTTGATGCTGGAGCCCATCGATTCCTCTTCGGAAGCATCGGGGTGGGAAATGGAGGAAGAGGAGTCCCCGGAGACCTGTCAGCACAGGGATGTCCCGTCCGATTCCCCAGTGTCTGAACCTCGGAGAAGGTCCCCTCCAGAGGACACGAGGTTCTTGGACTTCATGAGGAATATGTCCAAGGCTTTGGCGTTCCCCACGGAGTCTGAGGAGGATCCTTGAGCCAACGAGCTCGAGATCCTGCAGTATGAAGCCCCCCCCTCGGGAGGCCCTTACTGTACCCGTGCCTCCGATCCTGGAACGACTGATGCTCCGCATGTGGGAGACACCAGCGTCGGCGCCGGTTATCAGCAAATGGATCGACTCGATGTATCGAGTCCGCCGGAGCCCTGGGTTTCAAAAGTCGCAGCTGCCGCACAAATCCATGGTTGTGGTATCAGCCATGCACAGGCTGAAGAGCCAGAAGATGCACTCCTCAGTGCCTCCTGGCAGGGAGGCCCGCAACTTGGATGCCCTCGGCAGAGAGTGCTTCCAGGCTTCAATGCTGACTTGTTGAATCCAGGCCTACCAGCTGTACATGGGCATGTACCTGAGGGACCTGGCAAAGGAACTCACCAGGTTCTCAGCTGGTCTCTTCGAGGGGGTCTTTGCAGCACTTCAGGAGCCTGTCCACCACCGTCTGTGAGTGACTGAAGTTTATGTCTCGCGGCCTATGATGGGATCGAGTCGGCGGCCCGGGTAGCCGCAGCTGGCATCGGTGCACACCGCCAGGTATGGCTACAGTCGTCGGACCTCAAGCAATGGGTTCAGGACAAGTTGGTTGATGTCCCATGCCAAGGGGAGAACCTCTTTGAAAAATCCATGACCAACAAAGCCGTAGAACTGGAGACCGAGTATATGACGAGGACACGGCTCTCGAAGAAGACCTCTGCCCCTTCTCACAAGAAGGGCTCGGGTAAAAAGCCCTTTTACCCGAGGAAGGGTGCTGCTTACTGAAGCTACCCCCATTTTCAGGCCTCCCTGGCTCCCCAACAGGGACAGCAGGCCAAGGGACAGGGGTATCACCCGCGTAAGCATAAAGCCCCCAAATCCCAGGCACCGGCTCCGGCCCAGCCTGGCAGTGGCTTTTGACTCTTACAGCATGGCCCCTCTTCCCACCTGGGATAGGCAGTGCACAAGATGCAGGCTTGCCCTGTATGCCCACAGGTGGACAGCCATTACCACCGATGCCTGAGTCTTACAGATAATCCAAGAGGGCTACTTCCTTCACCTAGCCCAGGTGCCCTCCCCTTTACTTCCCGGGAGAGCCCCTCAGGTCTCCCCTTCACTGGGACCTTCTTTTGAAGGAGTTGGTGGGTCTTCTCAAGGATCAGGCAGTAAAACCAGTGCCCCACCACCTGCAGGGCAAGAGCTTCTACTCCAGGTGCTTTCTAGTACTAAAGAGAACAGGAGGCCTCAGATCCATCCTCGACCTGCGCAATCTAAACAAGTTCCTGGTGAGGGAGAAGTTCAAGATGCTCTCCCTTGGAATATTGCTGTCTTACCTCCGCCTGGGAGACTGGCTCTGCTCCTTAGACCTAAAAGATGCATATACACACATCCTAATACATCTAGACCACAGGCAGTATCTACGCTTTGTGGTGGGAGGCAATCACTACCAGTACAGGGTACTCCCCTTTGGCTTGGCCTCGGCCCCCAGGATATTCACACAGTGCCTGGCGGTCATGGCCGCCTTTCTCAGACTCCAAGGGGTCTTCCCCTACCTAGACGACTGGCTCATCAGAGGCTCTTCAGCCAGCGAGGTCCACCAGGCCATATCCCGAGTTTGTAATCAACTACCCCAAGTCCAACCTTGCTCCAACTCAGCAGTTCATTGGGGCCAGATTCGACACCCTTCAGGCAAGGGCCTATCTGCCCGCAGACAGGGCAAGCAGGCTTCTGGCTCTGGCACGTCAGGTGAGTCGCAGGTCCGTAGTGTCAGCAAGACACTTTCTGCGCCTCCTCGGGCACATGGCTTCCATGGTCCCTGTGACCCCCAACGCTTGCCTCCACATGTGGACTGCTCAGTGATGCCTCAGAGACCAGTGGTCACAGGCCACAGGTTGCCTCAGGGACAAAGTCGCAGTGTCCAGGCAGCTAGTACGGTCCCTAGACTGGTGGCTTCTGCTACTCCTCTTGGAGGCAGGGATGCCTTTCCAGGCTCCTCTACACACGAGGACCCTGACCATGGATGCGTCCCTGCTGGGCTGGGGGGCCCATTGCCAGGGGTTCCGTATTCAGGGAGTGTGGTCCCCCAACGAGAGAGCACAGCAGATCAATTTCTTGGAGCTCCGTGCCATCCGCCTGGCTCTAGGAGTTTTCTGGTAGATCCTGGCCCACGAACCTGTCTTAGTACAGACAGACAACCATGTTCTATGTGAACAAGCAAGGTGGCATGGGGTCCCGTCTTCTATGTCAGGACACCCTGGATCTGTGCTCGTTTGCAGCCTGCCATGGCATTCATCTGCAGGCTGTCTACCTGCCGGGCCAGGACAACGGTTAGCCGACAGGCTAGGCAGGATTCTCCAGCCTCACGAGTGGCAGCTGGACCGTGGGGTAGCCAATTGGCTTTTCCAGACCTGGGGGCGGCCAGTGGTGGATTTGTTTGCAAGTCCGGTCAATCACCATTTGCCCTGGTTCTGCTCCAGGCAGCCGCACCCGCACAGGGTGGCCGCCGATGCCTTTCTGATATCATGGTCCGTGGGACTCTTGTATGCGTTTCCTCTGACGCCTCTGGTGGCCAAGATTCTATTCAAGATCCTCCAGGACAAGGCCTCAGTCATCCTGGTAGCCCGAGGCAACCCTGGTTTCCACTTCTACTTCAGCTAGCAGTGGAGGCCCCCATTCCCCTGGGGTCTTCCCCAGGACTCCTGCCCCAGGAGGCGGGCACTCTCCTGCACCCCAACCTCAGCTCCTTCAACCTAATGGCATGGCTGCTGAAAGGGTAATGCTCGCTCCACTCCTCCTTCCAAAGGATGTTGAAGAGGTCTTGCTGGCCTCAAGAAGGCCGTCGACTAGACGGGCCTATGCCTTGAAGATGCGTAGGTTTGTGACTTGGTGCGAGGGGCAGGGTGTTTACCCTTTCTCCTGCCAGGTTGGGGTGGTTTTACAGTACCTTCTCCACCTTTCGGATTTGGGCCTCAAGTCCAACTCCGTCAGAGTGCACCTCAGTGCCCTTGTAGCAAACCACTTCCTGGTGGAGGAGAAGGCCCTCTCTGCCCATCCCTTGGTTTCTCGGTTTTTGAGAGGCCTGCTTCTTTTGAAGCCTCCAGTTCGCCCTCCGGTGACCGAGTGGGATCGGAATGTGGTTTTAGGGCAGCTTACTCGGTCGCCCTTTGATCCGATGGCGACCTGCCATCTCTGCTTCCTTTTTTGGAAGGCGGTTTTCTTGGTGGCTCTCACGTTGGCTCGGCGGATGAGTGAGCTTCAGGCCCTTGTGTCAGACAGGCCTTATACCAGGTTAAATAGGAATCAGGTGGTGCTTCGAACGCACCCCAAATTCCTTCTGAAAGTGGTCTCCTCGTTCCACCTCAACCAGGAGGTGGTGCTGCCTACCTTCTTTCCCAGGCTGCATGCCAGTCAGGCAGAGACAGTACTGCATACCCTGGACTGTAAGAGGGCGTTGGCTTTCTATATCCAGCGTACACAAGCACATAGAAGGGCTTCTCAGCTCTTCGTATCCTACGACCCCAGTAAGCTGGGGTTGGCTGTTTCCAAACTTATGCTGTCCACCTGGGTAGCAGGCTGTATTGCCTGGGAATACAGGGCAGCCAAGCTTCAGATAGAGGGTTGTGTAACGGCCCATTGGGTCAGGGCCATGGCGGCATCAGTGGTTCATTTCCGCTTTGTTCTACTGGCAGACATTTGCCCGGCCGCCACCTGGTCTTCAGGTCAAACTTTCGCAACCCATTACTGCCTGGATAGGGAGTCCCGACGGGACAGTGCTTTCAGCCAGGCTGTACTCCATAACCTTTTTGAGGTCTAGGCAACTCCTGCTTTCCGACCCTTCTGTGTCAGGCTACCGGAGTGCTACTCTCTTAGTTACATTCCTATTGTGGCTGCTTGCGGCTCTCATAGAGGGAGCTTATTTTTCAGCTGTTCTCGGTAGCCTATAGCTGGGGGTTCTCGGTAGCCTATAGCTGGGGAGTCCCATATGTGAGGACTGACTTCCTGCTTGTTCCCGGAGAAAATATAGTTAATTACCTGTAACAGGCGTTCTCCGGGTACAGCAGGAATCAGTCCTCATGACCCTCCCTCCTCCCCTTGGAGTTGCAGTCCTATTATTATTTTATTCTTTTTGATGTTTTTTTAGCTATGTCATTTGACTGAGCAAGATGGCACCCTTGGGCGTGAAGGGGACCGTGCATGCGTGATGCAACTCCCAAAGGCTTTCTCTGAAAGCTGGGGGTTTGCTCCGCACGAGGGCTCCGTCGATGCCGTCACCCATATGTGAGGACTGATTCCTGCTGTCCCCGGAGAACACCTGTTACGGGTGAGTAACTACACTAGGGGGTATGTTTACTAAAGTGCGTTAGTGCGATTCGCGGTAGGAGCCGCGGTAGAGACTGAAACCCCAAATAAGGACATGGGCGGTACATCATTTCCCGCAACGCGCGGTCAAAAAACTAACGAGCGTGACAGGGCGCCATGGTGCGTCACCGCGCGTAACCGAGCGTTAATCCCAAGAAGGCCTACAAATCACAGAAGCAGAGTTGTAGCACAATGGTTACCTCACTGACTGCTGTCACAGGCAGCATGGGTTTGAATCCTCTGGGTTCCCCAGTGTGCCCAATGCAGAAGGCTGGGCCAGGCACCATCCTGTATATTACATAGGGAATGAGGAGTCAAATGTTTTGTTTTTACGTCCAGTAGTGTTGCCAGCAAACATACCCTCACAGTGGTGCAACCAAAGGTGCTGCAGATGGCACCCCATAATGCACCACACAGGCCACATTATAAAGTGCACTGTCCACAGAGGCACACCAAAATGTCCCCTATAGAACACCATATTAGGCAACCTAAAGAGCGCCAGATAAGGTGCCGCATGGTGCGCCTTATGAGGCACTGTAAGGTTATATTATGCTGCGGGGGTTTCGCTGGCAGCACTAATGTGCATTAAAAATATACAATGCTGCAGACAGCCCTATAAAAGAAGCCCACTGTGGGTCTGAGCCCATGACCACTGGCCCCACAGGCCGTGAAGGAACCACCGGGCTGCAGCCCCATAGCTGCCAACCACCCCCTGGCTGGCAACTGAAGGGCATCAGGACACCACCCAAATGGGCCGCTGTGTTGGCCAGGATCTGTCCCAATGCAAACATACCCATGGTGCAATGCACATGCAGATCAGCAGTCCAGAGATGAACACAACAAGGGTTATGTACCCACACAGCCCCCTGGCACGGTAGGGCGAAATGACTGTGTGTGTCACTGTCACATAGTAGCAATAGACAGTAGCCCAACAGGGTGCCCCATAAGAAGCTAGAAAAGGTGTCCCCTAAGGCAGCGTGATCCGTAGCACAATGGTGAAGACACTGGCAGATGGTGCAAGGTCTGTGAGTTCAAATCCCCCTGGGGCCCCAAAGACAAAAGCTGCCTGCAACATTATCCTCCGCAAACCATAGTCAGTGATTTGGATAACCAGTCAGCACTCAGTTGAACCCATAGTTACTCCCCATTTTTTGTCGGCCATAACCAACCTGAGAGGTGGGAAAAAATGCCCACCTCCCCTCATTGGGAGGGCCCGTTTAATCAAGAGAGCCACAGCCCACAAAAGAAGAAAATAGTGTGAATTCGCATCCAGAACCGTGTCTGAGATATGTACAACGTCAAATATATCCACAAATCATGTAATTAAGGAAATAAAACCTCAAACCGTGCTGGAAACAAGGCAGGTAAGACCCGAATTGTCTTGCCATCGTACCCCTGCAGGAAACCCCACCACGCCATGCATTGGTCGGCCCAACTCTGGGCCCTGTATCATGTGAATGTGTACCTGTCAGGCGGGTGTATCTGTGGATGAGTCAGCGACATTACCCGCACACCAATTTAGTGATGTCAGAAGCAGCTTGTTATGTACGTCGAACAGGTTCTGCTGTCAAACACACACTCACAGGGCTATACCCTGAGGGTGCTGCATAGGGCACCCTACAAGTCACACCAGAGGTGTGGGCCTGGTTTTCCCACAAAAGTTCCTCAAATATCACCAATATTACCAATTGCCTGGGCACATGGGAGTCGTGCACCAGAAAATAAAAAGAACTCAGATCACAATTATTTGTCAGTAAAAATAACTCTTTTATTTGGCATAAGCAAAAGCTGTAAGCACAGATATACAAGTGTCTATCTGAGGGATCTGAGTGCAGGCAGCGTTCCCTTTCTCATAGTGATGAGACAGAGAAGGCCCCCCACTGAGCTCTGTAACTGCTTCCTTATATACCCTATACCCTCTGTAGCAACTCCTGCACAAAAGTTTTGTACCGTGTGCAAAGGTTGCTGTACTGTCTGTAAAAGGTTGTAGGGCCGTGTGTAAAGAGTCTTCAGAGGCCTCTTTCCTTTGGGGCAAAGGAGGGCCATGTGCAAAAGCCTGCAGAGGCCTCTTTCCTTTGGAGCAAAGGCTCATTCTTGGGATCCACCCTTATTAGCATATTAATGGCTTTTATTCTTGCTAGTGTTGAGTCATTCTGGCTACACCCTGCCATTCCTTTTGTTTCATTAATCACTGTAGCTTTCAGCACTGTAGTCTTCAGGGCTTATGAATACTTTGTATCACCAGCTTTGTTTGGCCTGTTTAACTTGTCCAGGCTTGCCCAACTTGCTGAGGCCTGTTCAATCTGTTCAGGCCTGGGCTATCTTTTCTTAGCTTTTCTTAGCTGAGTCCATTTTCTGTGCACTCCTGCTCAGAATATGGTTCCTTGGTTTTACTCTTGTTGTGCTGGGCTCTGGGTACTCATTTTCTTAGCCCACATGCTTTTCTTCCGTGCCATCATAATATATTACAGCCTCAGGCAAGGATGCAGCCATACTAGACATACCTATCAGCCAATTTCCCTTCAGAGGGTAAAGGTAAATGTGCACTGTCTGCCAGGGCACAGTATAGGGCGTGTCACAGAGAGCCCCATAGGTCATGCCATAGGGTTCCCGATGAGGCACCATGAGGATTCTGCACTGTGAGGGTGGTGCTGCTGTCAGCACCAATGTAACGTAAAACTACAAGATGCCCCCCAAAGGGCCGCCAAACAATCCATCTGTGGGCTGAAACCCATGACATAGGGGCCCCCACAGGTAATGAAGTAGCTAGTCGCCCATATTGTCAGTGCAAATTACACAGTCCCAAGAATGAGGTGGCCAGCCCATGGAGCTGAACTGTGAAATGCTACAAACCCCCACACCATATCCACAGCAATTGCACTATGCACATACAAAGAATGCCTGTCAATGAAACAAACCTAGGTCTCAACAAACAAGGGCATATGGCAAACACAATCAAGACCAAGGCCAAGATCATTACCAAATATAAAAGGCCCAATAACATCACAGACCTGGTTCAGAAAGCGAAAGCCACTGTCAAAAGCAAAAGCAAACACGAACATACTATGAATATGTGGAGAAAGAATATGCAGATGGCTGTACCACCAGAACCAATAACCCCCTAACTGGGCAAAGAAAGGGCGCCATGTCACCACCCAAAGTGACTGCTGGGGGGTAAGGATATGGGTGAAAGCAACAACACTCATGGTGCACTGCACATGTACATCAGCAGTCCCGAAATGAACATAGGAGGGGGTAGGCACCACCACAGCGCCTGCCCTTGAAGGGAGAAATGAATTTGTGCGTCACTGCCATAGAACAGCAACAGACAGTAGCCCAACAGTGTGCCCAAGAAGAAGTTTGAAAAAGGCGACCAGTATGGACCCGAGAAGGGTGCCCCATGCTAAGTGCAATATGAGGTACACAGGGATAAGAGAGCGCAGATGGAACCCTGGCCCATAGAACCATATGGCACGGTGTCCCAAAAAGGGTATGTGGGCCAAGGACAGTGTGCCCTAGGGACTGCAAGTGGTGTCTGCAGGACCTGCAGGACCTGCGTGGAACAGAGACAGATGTAGTACTAACACCACACAGAACCCACAGTAAAGACAATGAACAGGTGATTGACGGAGGTAGAGTAGAGAGTCACTGGACCCTCACCCCTGTGGACATCCCATGTGTCTGGAAGCAGCGCAGACAAACATGGTCCTGGCAACAGCAACCCACCAAAGGTTGTTGGCACCCTGGAGTACTAGAAAAAAAGTGTGTGGCAGCTGAGGAGAAAATGTGTCACTCAGTGGAGGCGGAGGTGGCCAGAGGAGTGGGTCTGCCACGCAGAACAGGCACAGGCCCGCCAAGAACACAGAGATGCAATGCAGACAAGGGTAGCAGTGTAGGATACGGGGTGACAGTGCACAGCAACATACAGAACATGGCACATCACACTGATGCAGATAGATGGACCAAAGGATGGTCCCCAACTGTGATGAGGATGATAAGAGCAGCCAGGACCTAAAAGCCAAGAGATGACTGTTACAGCGACCACAGGTACCAGTGCAGGAAAGGCAGCAAAACAGGGGAACAGAGAGAGTGAAAAGCCATGAACACTAGGATGGAAAGCGCTGCAGAAAAAGAATAACTACAGTAACACCAGTAGGCATACAGAAATGGATGCAGACAGGACCACAGCATGTCACCATACAAAACCACAGCTGTGTGCCAGGTGAGGGCACCCCAAAGACTAACCAAGATGCAGTACACATTCTGAGCAGGGGTCCACAGACAACATCACAGTCCACAGGTGGGATGGGAGGCACATATGAACAGGTCCACACGCCCCAGGAAATATAATGCAGTGTAAACCAAATGCAATATATCAGGGGAGTGACATGAGGGCTGGAAGGGTCCAGGCCAATGGAAAGCCATGTGGATGGGCTGTGTCCATGGACAATCGACCGTAAGAGGAGCATGTGCATGACCAACCAGTTCAGTGATGTCGCCCGGACCAACCGGCAGCAGCGGTCCCAGTAAACAGGCAGCCCAGTCACATGCCCCACTACAGGTGGGAAACTAGGAAGAGTCAAGACAATGTGGCACACAGGCCGCAAAAAGGCCACACTGACATGCACAGCTCAACCATGGAAGGGTGGGCGTAGATGTGATGGGGCTGCACACAGCATATGGGCAAATAAGCATCTAACAAGGAAGGAAATGATCAATGCCAGGTGTTCCCCAAACTAGCAACCCCCGAGTGGCAATGAAACTGGGTGACCAACACCCCACATATCCAAAACATCAAAAGTGCAAACAGTCGTCCACAAAAGGCAGTCACCAGACCCAAGCAGCCAATGTATCCTGCATCCCGGTGCACCATATGACCTGTAGAAAGACATGGGTCCTGTGTCGCTGCCCCCGTTGCCAGCACACACCCAATCCATTTTGCGAGTGCACCCAACTGTTGCTGCCTGTTGAGCCTATACACCCTGAGCACCCCCCACTGGTGCAAACCCAAATCCTATGCCGCATCTCAGCCGCAGACGCTAACATACAGTTATATGTAATGTGAAGGGCTCCAAAATGACATGTCCCCACAGTGTCCGCACCCACCGTATGCACAGCAGTCACCATCCCCAGCCACCAAAAGAACATGGAGAAAGCATGCAGAGTGACAAGGCAACATGCCATGTCGACAGTTATGTATCATGGCCACATAGTCATGTACAGCTCACCTCCCACTCCTTTACTGCAAGAAACGAAATACACAGACAGTCCATGGCAGCAACGGGGGCCCAGTCCCCCCAGTGACATTCAAAATATGCCAGCAATGAGTTTTAGGAGAAGGCCTGTGTCCAAATTGCAGAGGCTCCTATCCCTGTGGCAATAACAACCAGGGACAGTCTCACAGGGGTGCTGTGTCCACGCACAAATGGATGACGGGATCTCCAGATGCAGTGTAGCAGATGTGTCATGTATGTTGTCTGTGTCCTGTGTGAAGATATGTAGATATCAGGAAATGGAATGCCACACCAAACCACGGCCCCTGTAGGTCTGAAAGGAGACAGTCAGATAGAAAGAGGTCATCCAAAAATGCATACATACCACCACATGACATGGCCACAACACTGGGCACAGTGCACATGGACCACTGCAGGAGATGTCTCAGAAGACCAGAACCCCATCCCAATATGTTCATGTAAATGCACATGGCACACAGGCACCACTGGGGTCCAGAGCATGTCCAGCAGTGGTGTCGCACACAGACAACAACCAAAGACATGATGATAGCAACAGGCCAAATGCAGCGCCAGCATGTGGTGTATGCCCCAGAGTCTGGAAGCTGAGGCCTACGTGAAAGTTAGAGCTGTGACCTGACTGGGAATGTCCGTGTCACGCAAAAGCACAAAGAGCCCCAATAGAGGCTGCAGACAACAATGGAGTGCGGGCATTACCATGTGTGCATGGGTAGCTGTGAGTGCAGCATGTCTAAGGTGTGTTGTGTTGTGTGGAACCAAAATGTTGACGTACATCTGTGCACCAGCAAACCTGAGACACGTCAGAAAATAATATATAACAAATGCCCACAATGTATAGTAGCCCACAGGCAGAAGGGAAAAGAGGGATGAGGGAACATCACAGGAACGGTGGCCAGACACAACCCTGAAACACACATAGGCAAGGAGGCGCAGAATGATCGGTCATGTAGACAGGTCAAGCAGACACAGAGACATACACTGTGATGCAAGGTATGCATGCCAGAAGGTGCAGATGGCAGGACCCCCGACAATCACCGACAAGTGGAGACCCCCATCACAGTACATGCATGAGTGCCAAGCATCCTGCCAATGCCACAATGGCAGTGAGTGATCCACATGCCCTCAAACAATACAATGCCCTGTCTCGGTTGACGCACACAGCCTGTCATTATGTGCATCAGAAACGACATTAACACTCACAAGATGTGCACAGGTAATGGCCACATGTGTGACAAATGGAAGCTAAGGGTGAAGGGGTAGTGGGCGGCCCATAGATATATGCAGCACCATAGGAGCAGTGGAGAGAAATCAACATATATGTGTCAGAACATGACGACAGCAATGCAAACCACACTGTATGCCAACTCACCCGAGTCACCTGCCTGTTGCAGTGATGTACACACACTCCCCACATGCAGCACAGCATCGGGCAGTATGGTCAGCCAATCCCTGGGGGCTCGGAAAGCAGAAGTTCATCCTGGGGAGGCAAAAACACATCAGACATATCGAGACATGTCACGGTAGTGCTGCACAATCCACACACCTGCTCACACATGGTCAACCCAGATAAACGTCCCCAGCACAAGCAGAACTTACAGGAGAAAAGCTCCTCGATCAGATGTTGCCTGGCCGCCATCCCAGCACGGGTATCAACATGGCCAGGTGCAGGAGGGCACACAGGATCCACCTCGAGATCCTCATTAATATCGACTGGAACATTGTGCCTGAGAGCAATGTTGTGGAGGATGCAACAGGCTAGTATGATCTTTTCCACAGTCAAGGGCCCGTACTGTAAGGCCCCGCCAGTCCTATCCAGACACCTGAAGCGACTTTTGAGAACGCCAAAGGTGCGCTCAATGACTGAGCGGCTGGAGGCATGGGCCTCATTGTACCGCATCTCTGCACCTGTCCGAGGGAGACGCACAGGGGTCAGCAGCCAGGCCCGACACCCATATCCTGCATCACCTGCAAACAGAAATGGCTGTAAGGTACACGTGAGAGGATGAACCTATGGAACCCATGATGTAGCAATGCACAAATGGACAGCATAGAAACATGGTCACACACATCTGACGGCACAGCATTGCACACGATGGGGGTGCACCAGAGTGTGCATCCGGGAGCTCAAAACCACACTGGCCGGGACAAAGATGCTCAGTTGTGCAAGTCGCAGGAAAATCATGATATATGGCACACAGGGGATATGTCAGTGGACCACAACCCGGGGGGGCCAGGTGGGAGTGTCAGTGCAGACAGGCCAAAGCAAACAGTCATGCAGCAGACATGTGTGATAGCAGGTTCGCACATAGCCCATGACACGTTCCACCCCTTACATGGCGAATGAGGAGGCCCCATACACACTGTACAGCAGGTCTCTGGTCCTGTGCCCCTAATTCTCCAATGCCCCCCCCCCCCCGGATGGCACATGCACAATCCTGTGGCACATGGGGCGGGAGATGGACACAACACACAGGCAGACATATGTCACACCTCCAAAGGTGTATGAGCCACATCCATGGTGGGGACACACCATGCGTGTCCAGAATGCCCCTGTACATGGATGTTTGCGAAGTGAACAGCAAAGGCAGGGTACAGCCGACACCACATGGGTGCATGGTGACCCAGATGAGCAAGAACAGGCATATGGTAGGCAGGGGGATGTGTGGTGCCGCACAGAGGTATGTGACCACATTCCAGGTGACAGGGTGTGCTGTAGTCACAGGTCCAGAATAGGCTGCACCAGGACACAACAGCACAATGCCATGCATGCAGAGGACACAGGTGACAATGGTGCTCCCGTGAAACACATATGGTAGGTACACACAGGATGTGGGGAATACCTACCCAGCAGGACATAGTCCTCATATTGGCCGGCCTCAAACAGGCGAACAGTGCTGAGTTCTGCAGGATATAGGAGTCATGGGCTGACCCCGGGAACCGTGGGACCACATTCAGGATACGCATACCTGCATCACAGACAACCTGCACATTGAGGGAATGGAAGTGTTTGCGGTTGCGGTACACAACCTCCCTGTCGCGTGGCGGGACGAGGGCAACATGTGTGCAATCTATTGCGCCCATCACGTGTGGTATCCCTGCAATCTGCTGGAATGCATGTCCCAGGGCCACCCAATGTTGCCTACTGTTGGGAATGGCAATGTAATTCCCAACCCGGATGACCATGGCCCGCAGTACCTGGTGGAGGCAGCGAGAGAACGTTGGCCGACTCATCCCACCCACTGCGGCCACTGAGGATTGGAAACAGCCAGAGGCAAAGAAATGTAGGGCAGCAAGGAGCTTGGCCAATCCCGGTATAGCATGTGACCGGGTAGTCAGGGGCTTGAGGTCAGGTCGTAGATCCTCATAGAGCTCCCTAATAGCCCCTGTGTCCAGCCGGTAGAGGGAGATCACCTGGTCCTCCCTGATGTTTTGGAGCATGGCCCTGGGCCTGTAGAGGCGTTGCAGGCGTGGCCGCCCCTCAGGATGCCTACGGCGCCGTTGTTCCACCACACCCGCCTGTGGACCCTCCACAGCTGCAGGCCTGTGTTGCATCAGGTTAGGACCCATGCCCAGTGCCTCAGCCCCAGGACCATCATCTCCCTCTGCCGGAACGTGCAGCCCAGCTAGCTCCAGCAATGCAATGACTGCACCACCTGCATTCACAGTCTGAGCCATGATAGACACAGGATGGGGGACAGGTGGCTGGGAAATAGGGTACAGGGCGGGCACACAAATCACACAAACAATACATACCTGTTCAACTAGGAACATCCATCACAGGCAACACCCTTCAGTCAGCAATGTCTGGTAGTCAGCAATGTTTGGTAGTCAGCACTGTTTCGTAGTCAGCAACGTAGCGCGCGAAGGAGCGCGCGTACCCCCGCATTGCACCCAACAACAGCCATTTAGATAATAGCTAACGACGTGTCCCCCTGTGACGCAGCATGATGTAAAGTGTCGTGAAGTGCAAGGTTCAGAACCAAGGGAGGCAGAGGATTCACTGCAAAGTGAAACCAGAACTGTCAGTGCTGAAACAAGCATGGAGGGTTGGCATGGAAACCCTAAACAAAGAACGTCACAGAGTGCTAGGGAACGCCCATCCCCTGAGCTAGCTCCTGCCTCATCAGGGAAGTGGGAACACCTGGTGGGAGGTGTGGCTCAGCACAACGGAGAAAGAAACTTAGATAAAAAGCCTTTAGTTAAAGATAGGAGAGAAAAAGAGAAGGGGAAGGAGAAAGAGACGGACATAGTCTCAGACACGGAGACAGAAGGAAAAGGCAGCACAGCAAGCGTGGAGAAAGCTGAAAGAAGGAGAAAAGCAGAGAAAGATAGATACTCCGAGGGCAGCCAAGGTCTGTGGCTGAGAGAAGGGAAAAGGGAAAGAAATCCCAATTCCACTCGGAGGAACTTCTCAGAGGAAGAGAGCTGGGGAAGATATTCAAGTCCAGTTCCCAGGGAGCAGTGCTCAACTACAAAAAGCACTGAGGATTTTTACTATCCAAAAAGCAGAGACGTTTATTCTGGGAATCAGAAAAGACAACCACGCTGTGCTCACAACAGACAGCCTGCAGGTAAAGCTTATTCCCCTGATACCAAGCTTTTATCAAAGGGGAGAGAAAAGTTTTACCAACCTTTTTGTAGCCAAGGGAGATTCCTGGGAGAAAGCAGTTCTAAAGGCAGACACAGAATTCCCTGTAGCCAAACAGAAGAGGGAAACGTATATCCTTTTAATTACAGAGGGCTGTGTGCACAGGAAGCCAAACACCCAGACTCACAGAGCAGGTTGGGGGAAGGGAACCCTGTACTTGGAACGGAGAGGTTTGCATGGCAGGCAGAAGAACCCTCTCTAAGGGACCTTAAGGAAGAAGGTGATCTTATGCAGTGGGACCCTTATCAACCCCCTGAGTCCGAAGCGTTTATGGACTGCTCTTATATGGTGGCAGACAATGTGCAGTCCCTTTGTTAATAATACTGGATTTTGCTGAAGGAAGAAAAACAGCCAAAAGAAGTATTTTGGAGGGAAACTGTTTTATTCTTTTTGATTCCATAACAGCTGAAGATAAGCATTATTTAAGTTGCCTATTTTTGTTCACATCAGGAGTATGGTTTCTTTGTAAATATATTCTTTGTTCATGGTCATCAACATCCAACCCCGGGAGGGGCAATAAATCCTAATTTAACCTGAACCACTCGTGCACAACTCGGACTCATTCTTACTACTGTAGGACTACATTACCAGGAGGCCTTTCCAAACCTCCATTTAAAGTTCACAGTCTAAGAAACACAACTACCCACTTGCCTTGCCCATGCTAAATGCCTCTGGGAGGGTGAGTGGTGACAAAAGCTACTGTGAGGTATACACCTTCCCATATATGGAAAACGCCAAGATGTTACAGAGACGTAAACCGCGTTCACACGCGCGTACACGCAACGCACGTCCCACGTAATGTGCATTACACAAACGGAACCACCACCTAACGTGCGTGGTAACGCGCTGAACAAAAATACACGCTTGCTATGACAGAAAACATATGTCCTACCTACCATCACAACATTGATTGTAGGAGGGAGGCACGTGTAGTGGGTACACCCAGGGCTGAATTGCGGGAATACTGAAAAGCTGAAAACCATGCACACTAGGTCACTTAGGGCACATAATCACGTCACGTTCATGCGTGCGCAGGAGATCAGTGCCTTTTTACGCGCGTACGCAACGCGCCCACGCAAAGCGCCCAGGGCCACACCCAAACGACACCTTTATATAGCTAGGGAGGACAAAATGGCATGCACCTCAGCACACAGTCGGGATGGACACCACTGACCAGACGTCTGATACTGCTGGACCACAACAAGTACCAGCTATGGACACACGTGATGATGATGGGGAGAGGCCAGGACCATCTGGCCTACAGCAAGCCCCTTATCCACAGGGTACTGTCACAATGGGGCAAAAGCGGCGCCGGGCCACCCTCCCTGAGGAGCTTCGCAAGAGGGCAGTGCGGTTCAGCCAGGAGGAGAATGATCTCCTCCTGGCAGGCATCCTGGAACGCTATGACATACTCTTTGGTCCACAGAGCTCCACAACAACCGGTGCCACACATGCCAGGGCATGGGCGGAGGTACAGGCGGAGGTGGCAGCCGCAGATGGGCCACACAGGGATGTGGAGAGCCTAAGAAAACGGTATTGTGATATAAAACGTAATATACGAAATGAGCTGGCAAGAGAGAGGAGAGGGGCCCAGAGCACAGGAGGAGGCCCAGCACAGGTCGCCAACCTGACAGCACTGGAGCGGCGCCTGGCACAGAGACTCGGAGCAATATACATCCATGGCCTTCCCCCTGAGTTGGACACAGCACACCCAGGCGCTGGTAAGTGTGAGAGTGATCTGCAGCAGTGGGAGCTTGCAAGCGCACATGTGTGGGGGTGGCCAAGGGTGGAGGGTGGTGTAGGTGGCATGATTTGGCAAAATGGGGACACAGGGGGCAGCACAGGCATACAAGCAGCCTCAGGGCCATGACCCATTGGGGGAGACATGTCCATGGTGGGCAGGGTGTGGCATAGCAAAGCGGATGGGTGCGGGGGCAAACCGAAAGGTCCCACAGTACCAGCATAGGCTGCCAATGTGTTGCAGGGGGGAAGGTGCAGGGCTGGTGGAGGCAGCATGGCCACACAAGTGTTAACGTGGCCGACGGGACAGCACAATGCACCTGTGTCGAACAAGGACTGTGTTTGCAGGGCTGATAGCGGTAACGGGGATGCATGGGGTGTGTGGTAACATGCAAGGGGGAAGGGGTCAGTGGAACTCGCAGGGCAATGGCGCCCTTGGCATTGGTAGCTAGGTAAGGGGGGTGGGAGGGTGGGAGGAAGGGGCCCCCACCAGGACCCACGTGGCTCACCCACACACATGTGCCCTTAGGGGAGTGGGATGGGTGCAGACAGGCAGTCATGCCGCATCTGACCTATATGATATTGTGTTCCACAGGTGACATAGGCGCTATAGAAGCTGCCGAGGAGGCGCAAGGGGACAGTCAGCCCTGGTCGGCAACCCCCATGGACCCTGTGCCGGAGGTGTCACAGGTAGAAGCTGGAGCTCCCCCAACCCCCCCAAGGGAGGACATTGGGACCATCACTCAGCCTGCCTGTGGAGGGGAAACAAACACCAATGGTGCCACCGGGAACGTGTTTGCTGAGGCAGGACTGCGAACCAGGGATGCGGCGCTGTCCGCAGTGGCAGATGTAATTCAGCAGATGCAGGCACACACCGCAGCGGCACACAGGGATGCAGAGGGTGAGTGTCAAACTGTGTTCTGTTGTCAATGCGTCTGCATAGGTAGTCGTTTGTTTTCATTCCGACAATGCACTACCTGCTGTCTCCACAGGTATACGGCATTTACTGCGTGCGGGTCTGAGGGAGCAGCGCCGGCAAAGGCGTGCACTATGCCGACACCAGCGCATGATGTCCAGGGTCCTGTTGGGGGTCCCGAGGCTTGTCACAGCTGCAGAAAGCATGGCTGCGAGCCTGAAAAGCATAGCGGCACACATGGGGGCGGCGCCACCACCCCAACCACCACCACCTCCACCACCTCCACCAGCACCAGTGGAAGCAGCAGCAGCAGCAGCAGAGCCACCGTCATCACAGGGTGGGAGGGGCCACGCAAGGCGTGGCAGGGGGAGGGGGAAATAAAACGCAGAACATGCGGCTGTAGCACATGTCATGTCTCCTGTGTTGCTTGTGGGTAGCAGTATTACGCACAGCCCACCCGTGCCTGACCCTGGGGCCTGCCTGATGCAAACTATTCTGCCAGACGGTGTAGCCACCGACACTGCTGTGGCCAGCATGGGATGCCCCACCTGTTCTTGGGCACACACCAGCAGGCACACACTACCCAGCAGCTGCAGCCAACATCTGTTCTCCGCATCCGTTCCCCGTGAGCCGGGGGGTACAACCGGTCATGGCCCATGGAGGGGGAAAGGGCATGACATTAGGTGGGCTGTGGGTGATGGGGGGGGGGTTTGGACTGGTGATGTGCAGTGGGATGATTGGGGGGGGAGGTCTGCCAATGGCCTATTCGGGGCTTCCTGGAAATGCCCTGATGGGGTTAGTACCGGATCTGGGCCGTTTGCATTGGCTCTGATTGGAGATGCGTGGTGGTGGTGTTTGACATACAATGCACCCATGATGGTGCAGGGCCGTTACATGAGCTCATGGGGGGGGGTTAGACTGATATCTTGGTGGGTGGGGGGAGCTAGGATATGGCATGTGGCCAGGTTGCTTCCACAAAATGAATAGTTCTGACATCAAAGGGTCCTCGGAGGAGGACATGAGCTGCTGAGGGCACCAGTACATAGATGGGGTGTCTATGTCCCACTCACCATGCTTTGCCATCTTCTATCTGAACAGGATAGGACTGCACATATCCAGGTCTCGGGAAACACCAACGGGATCAGAGCACAGCAGATACACTTACCCAGACTGCGAGCACAGCTTTGGGGATGTACTGCATACCCTCAGTCATAGACAGGCACTACTGAGTCTACAAGCTGTCCTCCGATGACCATAGACTGTAGCACAGGCACATTTGGAATGACAGTCTATCTGCCAGTCTCCTCTGTTACATATCGTACTGTGTCCGATACCTGTCCCTGTGGCTTCTGGTCAACCCTCAGTGTAGCACACATGACAGCACATGGTTAGGTTTCCCCACATGCCAACTACATGTCCGTCTCCTCCCTTGCCACTAACATCTGGCACTTTGCGTACTATCCAGACCCTCTGGAGATGCCCCACAAGCACATGTTTGGAGGGACAGTCCATGTAGCAGGGGTCTGTGACCGAACTGCTGTCCTGTGTTCTATTCCATCCTATGTATGTGAAATAGACGACTGACAACAGTCCCCCTTGATGCAGTGGAACCCCCTGTGCATCATTTGTAAAGAGCCTCACAACACCATGACATACACAACGAATGGAACAAATGAGTGGCCCAGCCCATGTTCCCTTGCGGCCATGTCCACTCTGTCCACCCCTAGCCCTGTGCACTTCCAGGCTCAGTGTCCATTAGCCCACTTGCTGTGTCCATGCCATCATCCACCCTGGTCTGTGCCCATCACAGATGCTGCACATAGCCTTGCATGTTCCACCACTACTGACCCCTGGGCACTGTTAGATGTGTGTTCTTTTGGACATGCATGGCACTAGCCCATGTAATGGCCGTAATATCGCTAGACGCATGACATGTGTACAGTACCCTGCATCCACCCTTTGTATCTCACACTGACACACATGTGTGTCCACATGTGTCACTCACACAACACTGACCCATAGCAAAGAGGGATATCTGGACAGCACAGTTAACTGGTAACAATGTACAACTTTATTTACAAAAAACATATTTTGGGGGATTTGGCATTGGCCATCATGCCAACATCGCTGTCATCCAGCCCTGCTGCCCGCCATGTGTGGGGCAGGCCATTGCATGGGCTGTCACAGGGCGGGTGTGTAATGCGTATCCGCACGCTACACACCCCGGGGACCCCTGTCACATGGTGGCTGATCCTGCGCGCCCCCAGCAACACGCTCCTCCAGCAAGCGCAGCCGGTCAGCCACCATGGTCAGGGTTGCCAGGACCTGCCCCATGATGAGGGCGTGCTGCCTCTGGGCGTGTGCATGCGCACGCACAACCACGGCCACGCGCAGCCCGCACATGCAGCCACACAGACACAGGTCTCCCCGTGTCTGTGTGGCTGCATCCACGGTGCGCCTGTCCTCGGCTATGTGTGCCATGCCCACGTCCAGGAGGGGCGCATCGCCATCACCATGGTGCAGGTTGCTGGTGCCCCCGTAGCCCTGTGACAGCCCATGCAGATGGGCACCTGGCATACGTGCCACCCCCCCACCCCCACCCACCCCATCCCCCTCCAGCTCCGCGTTGGACAGGTCACCTCCCTCCGGCCCCTGTCCCACCACAGCAGGGCCCCTACCCTCCTGAGCCACCTGCACCCGCCCCTCCTCCCCTTGCCCTCCCAGCACCTCTGCCCTCTCCCCCTGCCCCACCTCCTCCCTGCCGTAGCCACACGAGGCAGCTGCATTTCCGCCTCACCCGGCCCCCCCCTCCCTCCCCCACATCCTCCTCCTCCCCCTCTGCGTCAGATGCTGCTTCGCCCCCATGAGGCGGTGTGCCGTGCTCCTCCACCATGTCCACTGGGTCAGGCAACAACTCCTGGCCGTCATCTCTTTGCGGCTCCCTGAGCCCCGCATCCTGCACCACTGGCTCCTCCGCAGCACGTGCATCCGCTATGGGAGAGGGGAACACATGTCATCTCCATGTTCACACATCAGCCACAGCAGTCACATACATCCTGTGGTCATGACAGCCAGTGCCCCACAGGGCCATGTCACATCACTCACCGTCCTGTTGGGCCAGCCGCTCCCGCCGCACTCGGCGCACAAAACGGGGGTACCTTGCCCTCAGCTCCCGCGCTTTCTTGCGGAGATCCTCCACCTATTGGAGTGACAACACATATTGACATTAGGGGACAGACACCCCTTCGGGGACTCTGCCGCAACACATATATTTATCAGTGTGCAACATGGTTTGTCCCAATGGATCACAGACTGGGGCATTTCCCACACCACCAGGATGGGTTATGGAGACCTGTGGTGAGGCCTACTGCATCCTGGGTACCTGGTTTGCCCCTGTGTTCACTGACTGGGGCATTCCCCACACCACCAGGAGGAGGGGTAGGGCTCTGAGCAGAGGCCTACTGCATCCTGGGGACCTGGTTTGCCCCTGTGTTCACTGACTGGGGCATTCCCCACACCACCAGGAGGAGGGGTAAGGCTCTGAGCTGAGGCCTACTGCATCCTGGGGATCTGGTTTGCCCCTGTGTTCACTGACTGGGGCATTCCCCACACCACCAGGAGGAGGGGTAGGGCTCTGAGCTGAGGCCTACTGCATCCTGGGGATCTGGTTTGCCCCTGTGTTCACTGACTGGGGCATTCCCCACACCACCAGGAGGAGGGGTAGGGCTCTGAGCTGAGGCCTACTGCATCCTGGGGATCTGGTTTGCCCCTGTGTTCACTGACTGGGGCATTCCCCAGACCACCAGCATGGGTTATGGAGACCTGTGGTGAGGCCTACTGCATCCTGGGGATGTGTGTTTTTACTGTAGTAACAAACAGGCCCAGCTACCATAGCACCAGGACAGGGGATGGGCTCCTCATTTGGGATCTTCAGCATCATGGGGCTATGGTCTGTTTGTTGTGAGCACATACAAGGCCTGTATCCATAGCACCAGGACAGGGGGGGGACCCCCTTTAAGGGCCTGCAGCATCCTGGGGCTATGGTCTGTTTGTTGTGAGCACATACAAGGCCTGTATCCATAGCACCAGGACAGGGGGGGACCCCCTTTAAGGGCCTGCAGCATCCTGGGGCTATGGTCTGTTTGTTGTGAGCACATACAAGGCCTGTATCCATAGCACCAGGACAGGGGATGGGCTCCTCATTTGGGATCTTCAGCATCCTGGGGCTATGGTCTGTTTGTTGTGAGCACATACAAGGCCTGTATCCATAGCACCAGGACAGGGGGGGGGACCCCCTTTAAGGGCCTGCAGCATCCTGGGGCTATGGTCTGTTTGTTGTGAGCACATACAAGGCCTGTATCCATAGCACCAGGACAGGGGGGGGACCCCCTTTAAGGGCCTGCAGCATCTTGGGGCTATGGTCTGTTTGTTGTGAGCACATACAAGGCCTGTATCCATAGCACCAGGACAGGGGGGGGGACCCCCTTTAAGGGCCTGCAGCATCCTGGGGCTATGGTCTGTTTGTTGTGAGCACATACAAGGCCTGTATCCATAGCACCAGGACAGGGGATGGGCTCCTCATTTGGGATCTTCAGCATCCTGGGGCTATGGTCTGTTTGTTATGAGCACATACAAGGCCTGTATCCATAGCACCAGGACAGGGGGGGGGACCCCCTTTAAGGGCCTGCAGCATCCTGGGGCTATGGTCTATTTGTTGTGAGCACATACAAGGCCTGTATCCATAGCACCAGGACAGGGGATGGGCTCCTCATTTGGGATCTTCAGCATCCTGGGGCTATAGTTTGTTTGTTGTGAGCACATACAAGGCCTGTATCCATAGCACCATGACAGGGGATGGGCTCCTCTTTTGGGATCTTCAGCATCCTTTGGCTATGGTCTGTTTCTTGCGAGCACAAACAGGGCCTGTATCCATAGCACCAGGACAGGGGATGGGCTCCTCATTTGGGATCTTCAGCATCCTGGGGCTATGGTCTGTTTGTTGTGAGCACATACAAGGCCTGTATCCATAGCACCAGGACAGGGGATGGGCTCCTCTTTTGGGATCTTCAGCATCCTGGGGCTATGGTCTGTTTCTTGCGAGCACAAACAGGGCCTGTATCCATAGCACCAGGACAGGGGATGGGCTCCTCATTTGGGATCTTCAGCATCCTGGGACTATGGTCTATTTGTTGTGAGCACATACAGGGCCTGTATCCATAGCTCCAAGGCAGGGGGGGACCCCCTTTAGGGGCCTGCAGCATCCTGGGATGTCTTTGTGCTTTGTGCTAGCTGACAGGGGCATGTGACAGACCCCTGTGTGTCTCTTGGCCTTGGTAGTGGGCCTGTGGTTTTCTGTAGATTGTGCACATCACTGAGGATGCAACTGCGCCCCGTAGCATACCAATGTGGTCATTAGTTCACCTCTGCCATGGTTACAGCTATCCCCTGTGGGCTTGGGGGTTCTGATATTGGGTGAGTGGATGACCTAGCTACAAGCTGGACGCGCCAACACCAGACATTCTTCAGCAGTGCAGATTTTATTAGTGCTTTGGTTACAGGCTGTTCTTCACCACATCCTCATTTGGGGTGCCTGTCCCCAAACACTTACCTCACGTGGGTAATGTCACAGAGCAGACTCATTAGTGACCCCTTTGGAGACAGATGATATTGCAATGCAAGGAAATACTAACGTTTGGGGAAAGCACATGGTAGAAAGTTGCCATGGGCAACGTAAGCAAGTGAGGTCACGAGCTAGGGAGATACACCCAGCCAGTAGAGAAGCCAGGAGATTCCCACCTGACTCTAATCAGCTGGGGAGTGGTGCAGCTAGGAAATACCTAGATAAACTCAGCTCACAAGCAGTTGGGAAGAACAAGAACAGGACCGAGACCCAAGTACAGACCAAGAGCCAGGATAGGAGCTGGAGAGAAACCCAGAGAAGGAACTGGATGAATGAGGAGGACGAGAGAAGCTGTGAAGAGAGCGTGTCTAATTACCACATTGGAAGCCTGAACGGAGGTCTGAGTGAGTCCGAGGAATGCTTGAATGAAAGGTACAGACAGCTTGACACAGAAAGTGAGAGTGAATGTAACAGCCCAGATTGGAGCAGAGACAGAAGAAAAAAGGTACAAGCCAGGAAGTTTTATTCCGGTCCAAAAAGGGGGAGTTCAGAGCTTGGAGATGGACAGTTTGTGGAAGTCCAGAAGCCATCCCAAGCCAGCCTAAGGGGAGCAGAGAAACTCCAACACCCTTATAATAAACAAAGGAAAGGCTTTTTACCTGCAGAAGTAAAACACTCTGAAAGGTACGTGAGACACAGAGTTTCAGAAGGGCTGCCGTCAGAAGTTCCAGTTGGTTCCAGGTTCCTAAACAGAGCAGAGCTCAGAGCAGGAGTAATTCCTCCTAATAGAGGGGCAAGGGAATTCATCAGCCTGCCAAACAGATATCAACAGAGGGGAGGCTCCTTCTACCAAAACCCCAGTAATTGTGGTAACAGCAAACAGTTTTCCCTTAGTGAGAAAGAAGTACGTCACAGCCAGGACGGACTGTTTGCCAAGCCCACACAAGGAGAAAGTAAAGAGGTATTAATTCCTATTGAGGAGCCGATGCAATGTGAAGCCTCTGTGATTGAAGAGAATATTGAAGAAATGGATTGTAGCCTTTCTCTGGCAGATAATATAATCTCCCTAAGATAGAGAAGAATAAGCAGCCTGACAAGGTGAGGAGAAGGCCTTATTCTGGGTGGCTACAGGTCTGTGTTTAAAATATATTTCTGTTGTTAAGAGGCTGAAAGAAAGCCATTTTTGTGTTACAGTTTTCTTTCTGTTTTACCCAAGAAGGGTTATGTTTTGTTTTTGTACATATTGAAATATCCTATTTGGGAAAGGGAAATAAAGCCCTGTTTAACCTTACATCGGTTGTCCACAACTAATTTTTGTAACTGGCAGCAACTACAACTACCAGGAGGCCAGTTACACTGAGGCCCAGTGCAATACCTGATCTCACCGGTAGGTGCACCGAGAGGGCTCACGACAGTAATCAGAGCTCCTGTTATATCTGTTGGTGAGGCGGTCCCAGGCCCTCCTCACCCTTGTCAGGTTCTGCCTCCTGGACGAGCCAGGGAAGAGGCGTTGCTGGCGGAGGCAGAAGAGCTCTGTCAGCAGGTACAGGTCGCTGTGTGTGAAGGCAGGCTTTCTTGACATGGCTGCCATCTGCTCTGAGTGTATCTCAGCTGCGTTTATGAGGGCGTAGCTACGTGTGTTGGCGAGGGCGTGGCCACGCGCACAAATACATCTTGTTGGGGCCATGACACGGCGCGTGCTTATGTGCGTTGCTGTTGGCGGAAGGTCCTGCTTACGTACGTGCGGCAGTGCGTAGGCTCGTGCGTTGGCATGTGCGTTGGCATGTGCGTTGGCGTGTGCGTTGGCGTGTGCGTTGGCATGTTTGATTACAGATCCTCATGTTGTACTGCAACTCACATTAACGCTACCATCTATACATGTGATGGCCTATGGCTTATCCTAGCCTGTGGGCATGAGCTTGATTTTGAATACCCCACATTTTTGCCCTATTGCTATATATTGCAGGGTCTGCAGCATGTGTTCTAACACCTTCTGCTTCTGACATCTCACATTAGGGATATTTCACATTGCTTTGTCGAGGACTGTCCTTGATGTAGAGATGTCTCTCACATTTGTAATGTCCCTTTTGTTTACATGGATTGAGGGGGGTGGATGGAGACCAGGGCACAGAGAGTATCCCTGATTGGCAAACTGTGGAGGTGGCATCCGGACCAATGTAGAGCTTCTGTGTATCTGTCTATTTTGAGATGTATGGCATTAGTTGTATCCTTCTCAGGCATGCTCTTACACCCTTTCTGTCGTTCCTCTATGGGTTTTTGATGACAAACATAGGCTTGCAGTCTGTACTTTACCTCTGCTATTATTGGGTTACAAACACCACTACTCCAGATGCAGATGCACCTGGCAGCCCTGCCATGTATCACCACAGTGGGCTCATACCCATAGGTTCTGGCTGCACAGTCAGTGCATTTGCCAGTGGAGTAAACCTCTGTAGCTCCTTCTACATGCCTAGCTGGCTACAGAGCGACTTCAGTTCACCACACAGTCCATCTGCTGTGGTTCACAGGGTTTGATTGGAGCAGTCACAACCATGATGCACTACACATGCAAATCAGCTGTCCATTGATTAACACAAGATGGGGAATGCAACCCTACAGCACCTCGGCCTGTTAGGGGGAACTGACCATGGGCACCCCCACAGCACCTCGGCCTGGTAGGGGGTACTGACCGTGTGTTTTACTGGCACACAGTAGCTACACACCGTCACATTGTGCAGTTACTGTGCTCACCCTGAGGGTGCAATGAGGTGCCCAGCACCAGGTCCACAGAACCATCCATGGCAGACATAGGCCATGGTGGAGGTCCAAAGCAGTGTTAATGTGTGAGATAGGTAGTTTCTGCACAAACACCTTGGATATATTTGTCTGTCTCAGTCAGGTGTAGTCCCTACGGACCCCTAGGAGGATTATGGTGGTAAACCGGGTCTCCCATCAACAGATCCACATTCTACTTCTCTGCAATGGGGGCAGTGGTGGGACCATCAACCTCAGTTCAGCTGTGGAAATAACACCCTTCAGAGCAGTCACTGCAGCGCTCTACATATCCATAGCACAAGAGCAGACAAACAGTAGGCCTGTATATGCTAGGCTGCACCCAGACACTATCTGATATTTTCCTGCAGCAGGCCTTCAGCCGCTGCACCCTGCAATGCGCTCCATCGAGACATATAACAGCTGCAAACAGTCTGCTAGTTGGTCCATGATGCATGTTCCTGTTGGACATGCGTGCACCCAGATCTGGGATGGCAGCAAACACAACAAGCAGCTCAGTCAGTGACTGGCCCCCAAAAGGAGACACATAAATATCACATAACATAAATACTATATGGCACTATGGGGATGCCTAGCCATGCCGTGGCCACTGAACAGTCAGGGTGAGATTGATCTCCCTGCAGGACATACAGCGGTCACCCTGTCTGTGTAGGTGGTGGCCAGGCACTAATATGTCACAGTCAGTGCCCTATGCGCTGTGCAGATGCAGCCTGGCCAGGCCGCCCTGTCTGGGCTATACCCATGGTACCTTGCTCCTCATTATGCACATTGGCAGGCCAATACTGGCAACAGTGCTGGCAGTGTGGGCTGTGGAAGGTGTTTGCAGCCTCCACACACTGTATAGACAGACACACACTCCGACACCTATGCAAGCATTGTGCAACTGTAGAGGGGTTCAGCAGCCCTGCCCACCACACCAGTCCTGGGCACAGTAAAGGCATGGATATGGTACGCGATACTGTTGGGGGTCACTCCCCAGGGTGGTAAACACTGTCAGAGACCAGACCTGAAGCACACAATGCAGACATCAGAAATATTGTTATGATGGGGCTCAATGAGCAAACTGTGCTTAACGTAGGACTTGCTATCTGCCAGTAATCATAGGACACGTTTGATAGGTGTGTAACGCATACCCAGGTGTGGGTTGACATTGCTAAGGCATGCACATGCTAGTATTGGGAGATGCACACAGGGCCCAATGTCCTGCCTCACCAGGTGGCATTTGCCAATGGGGCCTGGGTGTGTGGGTGTGGGTGTGTCTGCCCCCTGTTGGCTGCTGCTTTACGGCAGAGGTTCCCAACACCAGTCCTGGTGTGCCAGACACTGTTCGGATTTTCATGCTGTCGCTCATTAATATGCATGAGCTACATCTGCATGCCATGGGGGTGAGCATAGATATGCAGCACAGGCATCTTTATTTGAGGCAGCATTGAACCTGACTGGTGTGTGGCCCTCCAGGACTGCATTTTGGGGACTCTGCTCTAGGTTATGCGCCTGTTTATGGTGTCTGTGCTCGGTGGGGTAAGATATAGGCGTCTGAACCAAGCATATGTTCTCAGCAATGAAGGTTTTACAGTAAAATCATGGTTTAGTTGTGGGAAAAATATGTGGACTGTATTGCCAGTAGCCCCAGCTGGGCTTTAAACCTGTGACCTTCTGTTCTTGCACACACTGTCTGTGTGCACTGCACCACTGTGTTGCCACAGATAGGCTGCATTCCTTAGGGAGTCCATGACTGTACATCCGACAGGACCTGTCTGTTGCGGTGGACATGCCAGTCTGCACATGGCTGGGCCACTGTCTGCTGTGGCTAAAAGCCACTGCCCCCTCCACCACCTGTACCCTTCCGCCAACATGCTGACATGTCCTTATCTTGGAAAATGCCTATGAGCTGATTGAGGTGTGGCACTCCAGGACTGCATTTGTGGGATTCGGCTGTGGGTAATGCCCATTGTTAGGGGGGGATGTGGTGTGGTGTAGGATAAAATATAGGTGTTTGACCCATGTTCTCTGCAATAAAGGGGTGTCTTTACTATCTCTGTTTAGTGGTGGGTAAAATATGGGGACTGGGTTGGTAGGTGCCCCAGCTGGGATTTGAACCTGTGACCCTCTGGTCCTACAGGTACTGGCTGTGTCCGCTTCACCACACTGTAGCCACAGAGACAGCGCAGTCCCTGGAGATAGAAAACCTGGAAGAGTGAGTCAGAAACCCTGCTCTGCACATTTTTAATGTCGGCTCATTCACCTTGTAAGGTGACAAAGGTGCACATAAACCCCGAAATTGACCTCGGAAAAGGGGATAGACCCTAACCAAACTGGCCAATGGTGATATTAATGAGTAACCATAGCAGACACTCCCAGGAGAGCTCAGGGAAAACCGAACTAGGGAATGATTTTTGGACGGGTCTTCGCTCTGTAGACCCTTCCAAACATCATTTTTGGTTTTTTGGGCTTTCCAGGGAGTGCTTTTTTTTTTTTTTTTAACTTTAATGTTTTTATTTTTGATTATAAACATCACACCATAAAATATACACCACACGATACATGCACCACAAATCCATACAATAAAGAAACCCAGCTACCCTCCCCTTACCCCCCCCCCCAGCCCATAATTACGACCCACCCTTTACCTAAAACCCACAGGTACTACCACAAAGATTCCCCCTGGTCCCCATTTCGTTATGTACAAATCCAATACATTCCACCTTATAAAACCATCCTAAAGCACTACACCCTGTAAAATAGGAAAATGCTAAACAGCCACAGTAAGGCCTTGAGTTGCCATAGAACCCCCCCCCCCCACCAGAGGGCCCCATCCCCCACCCTAACCTCCAAGTCCCAGCCCCAGGCCCCACTCCAAAGCCCGCTACCCACCCCACCCCAACAAGGGTTACCCACCGACCCTAGCAGTTGCCCCCAACTCAACCCTATATCCTCCCCCATTACCCTTCCCCCCCCTCCCCTCAAGCCCCCCTTACCCCACCCCCCGCACCTCCCTCCCATGGTCAGCCCCCTCCGCCACCCCAAACCCTACCCGGACCCAAAGGAAACCCGCATCCCAACCTTCCTAATTACCCCAGCCCCACCACTCCACACAGCGTCCCCCACTCCCCTGCAAACTTCGCCCCTCTCCGCCACCTATGGGCGGTGAGCTTTTCCATTAAGACCAACTCCCGGAGCCTACTCACAAACTGATCCAGCGACGGTAGCTCTTTCTGCTTCCACGCCGCCGCAATAGCACACCTAGCCACAGACAAACACGCCAACACCACCCTACCCCCTTGCAGCACCTGTCCCTCCCCCCCCCATGCCAACAAAAAGATTAGGGGGGACCAGGCCACCCGTACCCCCAGGTGCACTAGAATCCACTCCCGAATCCGCTCCCAAAACCCCTGAACCTTCGGGCAACCCCACCATACATGCCAGAAGGAGCCCACCTCCCCACACTCCCGCCAACACAGAGGGGACACCCCAGGGAAAAGTTTGTTCAATCTTTCTGGAGTGTAATACCAGCGCATCAATACTTTATAGCTATTTTCCCTAAACCTACTAGAACGCGGTCCCCTCCTTATCTGGTCCCAGATGCACTTCCAACCCTGGCTAGAGACCGACCGCCCCAAATCTCTTTCCCAGTCCAACATATACCGAAATTTCTCCACCCTCGCTTCCCGCACACCCTTATATAATGCCGTAATCATCCCCTTGGACCCATGCTTCCCATACCAAATAGCTTCCACCGCCGAAACTTCCCTCCCCATCCCCTGCCTTCCTAAAACCCTCCTCAAAAAGGAGCAGGCTTGCAGAAAGGGGAAACGGTCTCCCTCTCCCAAGCCAAACTCCCCCTTCACTACCCCAAAACCCTTTAACCCCCCGTCATCCAGAAATTGAAAGCCACTCCGGAGCCCCTTCGCCTCCCAACCATCAAAAATACCCCCTCCCAGCCCGGTTGAAACGCCCTCCACCCCCTCCATGGAGTCATAACGGAATACCAGGACCCCCTACGTAGGACCTCAGGCCCTCGAACCTTATCCCACACCCTCGCTACCTGCCGCATGGCCGGCGTACCCACCCCCAGCGCCTCCCGATCCCCTTTAGGAGCCCAAATCCAGGTAGCCAACCGACCCCCCAACACCCGCGAACTATCCAAACGGACCCAGGGCATCCCGCCCCCCAGCTCCCTCCAATCCATAGCATGTTTTATCTGTGCAGCCCTATAGTAGTCCTGCAGGTTAGGCACCCCTAACCCCCCGGCCTCCCTGTCGGCCCACATCACTGTCCTAGAAATCCTAGGGGGTTTTCCTCTTCCAAATATAATGAAACACCCGCCGTTGCAACGTACGCAAAACGCCCTCGGGAATCTCCACCGGCAAGGCATGGAACAGATATAACAATCGAGGTAAGATATTCATTTTAATAGCCGCAATTCTACCTAACCAAGAAGTCTCCAACCGCATCCACCCCTCCAAATCAGTGCCAATTTTCCCTATGAGATGCGGATAATTCGCCTGATACAGATCCTCATATCTGCAAGTGAGTTTTATCCCGAGATATCCCAAGGCATTACTCACCCAACGCAGGGGATAGGCCCTCCTTAATCGCTCTTTCCACCTCCCTGCGCATTTGGACCTTCATTACTTCCGTCTTAGTGAGGTTCATCTTAAACCCCGAAACCGCCCCATATTCCCCTACTTCCTTCAGCACTTCTGGCAACGTTTGAGAGGGTTTCCCCATATACAGGAGGATATCATCTGCATACAGAGATATCCTATGGTCCTCCCCCCCCCCCCGTACCTAGGCCAACAATCCTCCTATTCAAGCAAATCTTTTCCGCAAAGGGTTCCACTACCAACGCAAACAGCAGCGGGGACAAGGGGCACCCCTGCCGGGTCCCACGCCCCACTTCAAAATCGGAGGAGTAACGACCATTCACCTTAACGCGAGCCCTAGGCTCCCAATACAATCCCTTAATCCATTGCAGGAAGTGGGGCCCAACCCCCACCTTTTCCAAAACCGACATTAAAAATCCCCAGTGAACCCGATCAAACGCTTTTTCAGCGTCTATTGACATCAGAAGAAAGTCATCCTCCAGCTGCCTAGCCTCCCAAATTACACCTATGGCCCGCTTAATATTATCCGCCGCCTGCCGACCTTTAATGAACCCCGATTGATCCGCCTTAACTAACCCAGGCATCCACCCCGCCAACCTATCCGCCAAAATCTTGGCGAAGATTTTGACATCGACGTTCAGCAAGGATATAAGCCTATACGACCCACACTTCAAGGGATCCTTTCCCGGCTTCAATAAGACCGTTATCCCAGCCGTTAACATGTCCCGGGAGAACGCCCCCTCAGGCTGTAACATCCCGTCAAACACCCTCCCTAACAATTCCCCAATCTCCCCCAAGAAAACCTTGTAAAAGCTCCCCGGTAACCCATCTAATCCGGGAGCCTTGCCGCCCACCAGGCCCCGCACCACCCTCCCAATCTCCTCCACAGTAATGCAAGCCTCTAACTCCTCTCTCGCCGCCTCCGACAAACGCGCCATCGGAATCCCATCTAAATACCCAGCAATCTCCTCCTCCCCAATGCCCTCGTCGCCAGCATATAAAACTCTATAAAAGTCTTGAAAGCATCGACGGATTTCCGCATCCCCTCTCTGTACCTGTCCCCCCTCCTCCTGTATCTGAAAAATGGTGGACGCCCCCTGCTGCTGTTTCAATTGCCGAGCCAGCAATCTACTCGCCTTATCCCCATACTCATAATAGACCTGTTTCACCCTCTGCAATTTAAACGCCACTTGCTCTACCTGAAGACCCCTTAGTTCCTCTCGCATCTTCTCTACCTCCTGCCGCTCCCTCCGAGCCCCTGTCCGTCGAAACGCCTCCTCCCACACCTTCAATCTCTCCCTCAATGCCTCTTCCCGTTTCACCCTCTCTCGTTTCTTCCGGGCCCCCCACATGAGAAATCTCCCCCTTATAACCGCTTTCAACCCATCCCAGAGCAACACCTCCCCCGCCTCCCCCATATCATTTACAGCCAGATATTCCTTTATTCCGTTCCGAATATCCTCCACAACCTCCCGATTCTGCAATAAACTTTCATTTAACCTCCAAAAGGTCGTCCCCCCAGGCTTCGGACACCTGATCACCACTTCCACTGCCTCATGATCTGACCAACCCGTGGGTACTATATCCCCCCTCTCCACCGCCAGCATCCACCCCCTATCCAAAAGAATCATATCCAGCCTACTCCAACTACAATGGGGAGGTGAAAAAAAGGTATACTCCCGCCCCTGGGGATTCAACACCCTCCATACATCTACCACATTCAGTTGTTTCATCAAAGATCGTAACCCTTGCCTATTCCCACCTCCCCCATCTCCCCCCCGCGGTTCCCGGTCTACCTTCGGATCCAACACCACGTTGAAGTCCCCCCCCCAACAACACTTTCCCCCCCCCTGCCTGCTCTATCAACTGCCCCACCTTCTCCCAAAATTTCCCCTGGGTACCATTGGGCCCATAAACGGACACAATCACTATATCCTCACCACCGAACTGCCCCCTAATTCCCACCACCCTCCCCTCTGAGTCCTGAAAATGCCCCCCAATATGAATCCCACTTCCACGCCGCACCAGTAAAGCAACCCCGCCCTTCTTTACCCCCCCTGCATTACAAGAATAGAACTGCTCCGGAAAATTCTTATTCCGCATTCTGCTCACATCCCCCCTCCTGAAATGTGTCTCTTGGATCAGCACAACATCCCACCGGAGCTTTTGAGCTTCCCTAAATAACAAACTGCGCTTAGTGGGGGAGTTTAAACCCTTGGCATTCACCGTCCCTATCCGCAACATCCCGCCAGTGTCCCCTCCTCCCGTAGCCCCATCCCTAGAGCCCGTAAGCCCGCCTTCATAGGAACTGACCCCCTAACCATTTTCCCCCCCTCCTTTCCCCCCCTAACCCTCCCCCACCTCCCCAGCCCTCCCATCCCCCCTCCCCCCTCCCCGTCCCTCCCCTCCCCCCTCCCCCCTTCCCCTTCCTCCATACCGCCCTCCCTCCATGCCTTCCGGTGTCAACTTATCCTACCCCTTCCCATACTCTTTCCTCCCATGACATAAATACAATATAATGAACAACATGCCCCAAATGCCAGCCATCCCCCTCTTCCCCCCCCCTCCCCCCAAAGGGCACCTCATATAGAGATCCCCGTTCCCCCCAACAGATTCTGCCCCACAGCAAACCGAAACAGGTATCGTCCAGGAATCTGGGGCTGCTGAGCACTAGCGCCCCTGCTCCCCGTCAGTCCACATCCCCGCAGTTCAACACCACCATTTCAAGCAGCATCCTTCGGCAACTCCTTTTCCCTCTCCTGGGGCAGCCGCTTCAATCGCTGTCCTTTCTCTCCCACACGCTGCCACTGTGATCTCGGCTGCTGTTTCCTCCCACCTGCTTTGTCCACCACTCTTTGCTCCCGCTGAGGAAGGTGTGGTAAATTCTCACACCCCAACTCTGCCAACACCGCCCATGTTTCATCCGGCGTTTTAACTTTCTTGGACACCCCATTCACAGAGAGCAAAACACCGAAAGGGAACATCCATCTATAACGGAGATTGTTCCCTCTCAGATACGCAGTCACCTCTCTCATAGATCTCCTCCGCTCCAAAGTCCCCCGCGACAAGTCATTGTAAACCTCCACTTCAGCCCCCTCCCAGGCAATGCGTCCAAACTTCCGGGCTGTCTGCAGTATACGTTCTTTCAGCGGGAAACTGGTCAAACAGACAATGATATCTCTCCCCTGTTTCTCCCGCTGCACACCAAGGCTTCGGTGCGCTCTTTCCACACCGATTGTGTCCATGTCAGGGCCCCCATCCTCCCCGAGCCGTAAGATGTGTAAGCACAAACGTTGCACTGTTTGCGTACAATTTTTAAAAGGCTCTGCTTCTGGTACACCCCGGATCCTTAAATTGGACCGCCGAGCCCTGTCCTCCATCTCTTCCAGTTTCTCTTGAAACTCCTCGTGCATTGCTTTAATCTTGTCCTGTTCAGCCGCCAATTCCTTGAGCTCCTCCTCGTGGTGCTCCACGTGGCTCTCCACATCATCCACCCGCTGCCCCAAGCAGCTCACCTCCTGTTGAATAGCCGCCAGAGTTTCCTTCATATCCCGCCGCATAGCATGGATCTCAAACTGCATTTCGCCTTTAAACTCCTTCAGCCAGGTTTTCAGCGACAGTACCTCTGGCCCTGCGATCTGCACATCATCCTCCTCTGCAGAGCTCTCCGACCTCGCACCCGACTCAGATGCGGCCGTCGGCATCGCCTCCTGCTGCTCCTTCCGCACATAGGGAGATTGGAAAGTCGCCAATTTCTTTCGGGCAGCCATCCCCAGGTCAGAGGCATGACTCCCTTCCACTTTCCGGTTATGGGGGAACCACAATACTGTATAGCATAAATGTGGGGATCGGATCGGAGCTAGGCTACTAAGCCGCCATCAGCTCCATGACATCACCGGAAGCCCCCAGGGAGTGCTTTTTATGGTTGCCCATTAATATCACTGTTGCCCAGCTGGTTTATAATTTCTTTTGGCTTTTGTTATGGTATTTTTACATTTATATTTGCTATTTTGTTCTGTGCACATGTATCACACTGCTCACGTTTTGTCGGTTTCCCCGGTTTTGCTGTACATTGCTGACAGAAATGGTTTCTCTTCCCTTTCATATGCCTTTAACGGCAGGTTTTCATTTGCGTTGGGATTCAGCTCAGATAATCAGCGCGTTGGTGTGGGGGGAGCCTCTCCCCGCCCACTTTCCGCCCATTGACCCCTTCTCTCCGCCCACTCTCCACTTTCCGCGCTGTTTTAACGCACCGCGGGGGTTTACGATCGTTAACTGCGGTTTACGCGCGTAATGTACGGTTAACGATCGTTCGCACGTCAGAACGCACGTTTGGACGTGCGAACGATCGTTAACCTACATTACACGCGTTATTCACGTTTACCGCGGTTTAGGAAACATACCACTAGGTGTACTACCGACTGCCAGAATGAACAGATGGATGATGAAAGACTAAAAGAAATCAGGGAAGCTAAGAAAAGTTGCAAAATGGTAATGATGGATGATTTCAATTACCCCAGTATCGACTGGGTCAATGTAACAGCAGGACGTGCTAGGGAGATAACATTTCTAGATGAAATAAATGACTGCTTCTTGGAGCAGCTGGTTCATGAGTCGATAAGAGGGAAAGTTATTTTAGACCTAGTCTTTAGTGGAACACAGGTTCTTGGCATTAGTGATTATAGTATGATTGCATTTGATTTAATAAATGGCGGGAGGACAGCAAGGAAATCCACAGCACTAGCTTTTGACTTTCAAAAGGGGAACTATGAAATAATAAGGAAAATAGTTAAGAAAAAACTAAGAGGAGTAGCTGCAAAGGCTAAAGGTTCACGTCAAGCATGGGTGTTTTTAAAAAATACTATCTTGGAAGCCTAGATGAAATGTGAAAGCATCCCTGGAAAGGGAAGAACCAGAGCTCAAGTACCCCAAAGTTGCAGAATCAGTGACCACAAGGAAGCGAAGGGTAATGGTGATTGGTGACTCTCTTCTGAGGGTACTGAGGCGTCCATCTGCCGACCAGACTTAATGTCCAGAGAGGTATGCTGTCTGCCTGGTGCCATAATCCAAGATGTTACGGAGAGTTTGCCGAGACTCTTCAAGCCCACTGACTATTACCCAATATTGCTAATCCATGTCGGAACAAATGATAATGCAAGGTATCCGTCTGAGCATATCCTTCATGGCTCTGGGACAGAGGATGAAGCAGTTTGGTGCACAGGTGGTGTTCTCTTCAATCCTCCCTGTTGAGGGTAAAGGCCAAGGCAGAGAGGCTCGCATCCTGGAGACGAATGCATGGCTGTGTGGATGGTGTCATTGAGAGCGTTTTGGTTTTCCAGACATTGGAATGCTATTCCAAGGGTTGCAGAGCAGAGATGGCATCCATCTGTCCAAGAAAGGTCAACGCGTCTTCATTAGTAGACTGGCTAATCTACTGAAGAGGGCTTTAAACTAGACTCATTGGGGATGGGTGAAGAAAGCCCCCAGGTAAGTGATACATTAAATACCTTTATGGAAATGGGTAACAGGGGTAACATATGGAAAGCAGTGTGTATAAATGCCCGAAGCATGGGAAATAAGATCCCTGATGCTGAAGCGTTGGTGGGAGTGGCCGACTTGGATTTAGTGGCAGTTACAGAAACATGGTTCACAGAAAACCATGACTGGGATGTAACTATACCTGGCTATACTTTATTCAGAAAGGACAGGGTAGGAAGAAGGGGAAGAGGAGTGGCACTATATATAAAAAATACTATTAAAGCTTTCGAATTACAGAGCTTAAAAGGGAGAGAGCAGGCATTGTGGGTTAAACTAGAAAGAGGGAAAGAGAAATCTATCTGCATTGGTGTGATATACAGACCTCCCTCACAAGAGGAAGAGGTGGACAGAGAGTTAATTGAAGACATACGCAGCATTGCTAGGAAAGGGGAAGTGCTACTGATAGGGGATTTCAATATGCCAGATATTGATTGGCACATTCCTGCTGCAGTATCATCTAGAAGTAAAGAGATCCTGGATTCTCTACAGGGAGAACTATTCAAGCAATTGGTAACAGACCCTACACGTGAAGGGGCCATACTGGACATGGTGCTTACCAATGGTGAAAGTGTTTCTGATGTTATAGTGGGAGATCATTTTGCATCCGGTGATCACCAGATGGTGTGGTTCAGTATTAGGACTAGGGCTGTTAGAATCCATTCAAAAGTGAGGGTCTTAGACTTTAGGAAAACAAACTTTGCCAAGCTGGGTCAATACCTCAGGGAGTCGTTAGTGGGATGGGAACAGCTGGGAGATGTAGAAAAACAGTGGGCAAAAATGAAAGGGGATATTTTAAGGGCAACTAACCTTTTTGTTAAAATGGTAAATAAAGGTAAAAGGAAAAGGAGACCGCAATGGCTTTCAAAAGAAGTAGCTGAAAAAGTAAAGAAAAAGAGGGAAGCCTTCATGAAATACAAGAGATCACAGAGAGCAGAAGGCAGGCATCTATATTTGGAAAAATTTAGAGACGCTAGCATAGTAGTCAGGAAAGCAAAGATTTAAAAAGAGGAGGAAATAGCCAATGCAATAAAATGGGGGGATAAGACATTTTTTCAGATGTTAGTGAGAAGAGGAAGGACAAAAGTGGTATTGTCAGACTCAAGGGTGAAGGGGAGGAATATGTAGAAGCTGATGAGGATAAAGCGGAATTGCTTAACAAATATTTCTGTTCTGTGTTCACAGATGAAGAACCAGGAGCAGGACCTCAGAAAACACCCACAAACAGGAATAGAAGCGAGGGACATCTTGAACAATTTTCAGAAGACTGTGTTCGTGAGAAACTAGCTCAACTTAAAGTAGACAAAGCGATGGTACCGGATGGGATACACCCTAGAATACTGAGGGAACTTGGGGACGTTCTAGCAGCTCCACTGACTGACCTTTTCAATGCCTCTTTGGAGTCGGGAGTGATGCCAAAGGACTGAAGAGAGGCTCATGTGGTGCCTTTACACAAAAACGGAAGTAAGGATGTGGTTGAAAACTATAGGCCGGTTAATTTAACTTCGGTGGTGAGTAAATTATTGGAAACGCTGCTGAAAGAGAGGTTTCTGGAGTCCAGCGGATTACAGGATCCGAGGCAGCATGGATTCACCAGAGGCAGGTATTGTCAGACAAATCTGATTGATTTCTTTGACTAGGTGACCAGGGAGTTGGACCGAGGGAGAGCCCTAGATGTGGTGTATTTAGATTCAGTAAAGCCTTTGACACTGTTCCTCACAGGCGACTTATAAACAAACTGAGCACCCTAGGGATGGACCCTAAAGTTACTACTTGGGTTAGAAATTGGTTGGGTGGGAGGCGACAAAGAGTACAAGTAAATGGAGCTCACTCTGAGGAGAAGGATGTTACCAATGGTGTGTCCCAGGGATCTATCCTTGGTCCGATTCTTTTTAATATATTTGTTAGTGATATAGCGGAAGGGCTGTTGGGTAAGGTTTACCTTTTTGCAAATGATACCAAAATCTGCAATAGAGTAGACACCCAGGAAAGTGTAGATAACATGAGGAGGGATCTAGCTAAGCTTGAAGAATGGTCTAGAATTTGGCAACTGGGATTTAATGTTAAAAAATGTAAGGTCATGCATTTGGGCTGCAGCAATCCAAGGGAGCAATATAGTCTAGGGGGTGAAGTACTTTTGTCCACTAAAGAAGAGCGGGACCTAGGCGTGGTTGTGTCTGATGATCTTAAAGTAGCTAAACAGGTAGAAAATGTGATAGCAAAAGCTAGAAGAATGCTTGGGTCCATACGGAGAGGAATGGCTAGCAGAAAAAAGGAGGTGATAGTGCCTCTGTATAAGTCCTTGGAGATAGATTCAGGAGTGATATGCAGAAATATTTCTTTATGGAAAGAGTGGTGGATCCGTGGAATAGTCTCCCAGTGGAGGTGGTAGAGATGAGGACAGTAACTGAATTCAAAAAAGCATGGGACAAACACAGAGGATCTCTAAAGGAAAAAAGGGGACTGTTGTAGTTGTTGATATGGAAGGACAGACTAGATAGGCCATGTGGTCTTTTTCTGTCATCATATTTCTATGTTTCTATTTGATGCTTTAAGGAAGGTGGAAGTAAAGCCAAATGACTGCTAGCATGGTTTAAAGGCGAGGTTAGAGATGCTTTTGTAGCCAAAAAAGCATCTATCAGGAAATGGAAAAAGGAGCCTAATGATGAAAACAGGATACAACATAAACACTGGCAAGTTAGATGCAAGGCATTAATAAGGCAGGCAAAAAGAGAATTTGAAAAGAAGCTTGCTTTGAAAGCAAAAACACATATAAAAAACTTTTTCAAGTACATTCATAGCAAAAAACCTGTGAGAGAATCAGTTGGACCATTAGATAATAGAGGGATAAAGGGGCACTAAGGGAGGACAATGCATAGCGGAGAGACTGAATGAATTCTTTGCTTTTGTCTTTACTGAAGAAGATGTAGGGAAGTTACCCATACCTGAAATGGAATTTAAAGATAATGAAACAAATGTCGATAAACTGGGAAGATGTATTACTACTATTTGATAAACTAAAGAGTAGCAAATCACCTGGAACAGATGATATATATCCTAGGGTGCTGAAAGAAGTGAAACGTGAGATTGCAGACCTACTATTAGTAATCAGTGAATTATCATTAAAATCATCTGTACGTAGTACCTGAAAATGGGAGAATGGCCCATGTAACGCCAATTTTTTAAAAGGGTTATAGGGGTGATCCGGGAAACTACAGACCAGTGAGCCTGACGTCAGCACCGAGCAAAATGGTAGAAACCATTACAAAGAATAAAATTACTGAACATGTAGATAGTCAGGGTTTAATGGGAGAAAGCCAACATGGATTTAGCCAAGGAGTCTTGTCTTACTAATCATATTTTTTGAAGGTGAATAAATATGCACTGTAGATAAAGGTAAGCCAGTTGATATAGTATATCTGGATTTTCAGAAAGCCTTTGACAAAGTCCCTCCTGAGAGACCTTGTGAAATTAAAAAATCATGGGATAGAAGGCAGTGTATTATTGTGGAATAGCAATGGATTATAAGATAGAAAACAGAGAGTAGAGCTAAATGGCCAATTTTCTCAATGGAGAAAGGTGAATAGTGGAATACCACAGAGATCTGTGCTGGGCCTGCTGCTTTTCAACATATTCATAAATGACCTGGAAATGGGAACAATGAGGGAGATGATCATATTTGCAGATGACAAATCTATTCAAATTATTGTGTTAAAACACAAGAGGATTGTGAAAAATTGCAAGAGGACCTTGATAAATCGGAAGACTGGGCATCCAAATGACAAATTAAATTTAATGTGGACAAGTGCAATGTTATGCACTTAAAGAAGAACCTCAACTACAGTTACACGATGCAAGGAACCTCCGCCCAGGAAAAGGATTTAAGCATCATTGTGGATAATAACTTGAAATCTTCTGCCCAGTGTGCAGCAGCGGCCAAGGAAGCAAATAGAATACTAGGAATCATAAGGAAAGTAATGGAGAATAAAACCAAGGATGATATAATGCCTCTGTATTGATCCATTGTAAGACTACATCTTGAATATTATGTGCAATTCAGGTTGCCATATCTTAAAAAGGATATAGCAGAATTAGAAAAAGTACAGAGAAGAGCCACCAAAATGGTAAAGGGAATGGAAGGATACTCCTATGAGGAAAGGCTTAAAAGGTTAGGGCTTTTCAACTTGGAAAAGAGACAGCTAAGAGGATATAGAGTATGATAGAGGTCTTTAAAATAATAGTGGCGTGCAGCGAGTAAACATAGATCGGTTGTTTACTCCTTCAAAAAGTAAAAAGACTAGGGGACATGCAATGAAGCTACAATGTAGCCCATTTAAGACTAATCAGAGAAAATATTTTTTCACTCAACGTGAAAGCAGACTCTGGAATTCATTACTGCAGGATTTAGCAAAAGCTGTTAGTGGAGCTGGGTTTAAAAAAGGTTTGAACAAGTTCCTGGAGTTAAAGTCCATGAACCATTATTAAAGAGGACCAGAGCAATCCACTGCTTATCCTGGGATAAGAAATGTGGAATCTGTGTAGCTTTTTGGTACCTGACAGGCACTTGTGACCTGAATGGGCCACTGTTGGAAACAGGATACTGGGCTTAATGGGCCTTGGTCTGACCCAGTATGGCATATCTTATGTTCTTAAGTCTTTAAATTGTAAGACAAATAAAGGGTGAGCCAGTCAAACCTGCATTTTTGAAAAGGGCAGGAGAGCCGTGAAAGTGGGCGGAGCGAGTTAGCAAGGTTACCATTGTGTCCCCCACAACTAAGCATTTCAGTCGCCATGGAGCAGTGGTCTAAACAACAACGTTCATTCGCTGTGAAAGCGTTTTACCAAAGTGGTAGTTATGCAGCCGCTCAGCGTCGTTTCCGGACGAATTTTCAAATTAATCGAAATAAGCCAGTGCCGTCTGTTAATTCAATCAAATTGTGGGTGACAAACTTTGAAGCAATTGGTGAAACGAGAAGCAGAAGGGGTGGCAGTGCAAGATCAGTGCGAACTCCCGCGAATATTGACCGCGTGAG
The DNA here is from genome assembly GCA_033557465.1 of Ichthyophis bannanicus. NCBI lineage: Eukaryota > Metazoa > Chordata > Amphibia > Gymnophiona > Ichthyophiidae > Ichthyophis > Ichthyophis bannanicus. The sequence goes on from CM066035.1 coordinate 576,801,220, forward strand.
AGTTGCTGTGGAAAGAAGCCCTCGGAGATCGGCGCGTCGACAGAGTGCTGCGCTTGGCATGGCAAACACGAGCGTCCGAAGAATCTTGAGGTTAGATTTACACCATCACCCGTACAAAATTCAGGTTGTTCAGGCTATGAAAGAAAACGATTTTGCAGCTCGACGGCGTTTTTGTCAAACGTTGTTGGACATGTTTGATGAAAACGAGGACCTTGTTCACAACCTGTGGATGAGCGATGAGGCACATTTCCATCTCTCCGGTTTTATGAATAAACAAAATTTCCGATATTGGAGTGATGAAAACCCTCAACAACTCCATCAAAAACCACTCCATTCAAGCAAGGTAACAGTTTGGTGCGCAATGTCCTCATTGGGAATCATAGGCCCGTATGTTTTTGAAAATGACAGGGAGCAAGCAGTTACTGTGAATGCACAACGCTATTCGGAAATGTTGCATTCGTTCTTCATTCCTCAGCTTTGTCAACATGGAATGAACAATGAAACCTTATTCCAGCAAGACGGTGCCACAAGTCATACAGCCCGTGTGAGCATGAATGTTCTCAACAATGTTTTTCCAATCGGGTGATATCCCGAAATGGAGCAATTTCTTGGCCTCCCCGATCGCCCGACCTCACAGTGTGCGATTTTTTCTTGTGGGGGTACCTGAAGAGTAAAGTCTTTGAACAACGACCTCCAACGCTTGGGGAACTCAAGAGGAGAATCCGGTTGGAAATCGAGAGAATTCCTCAGCGTATGCTCCGTGATGTGATGGGCAGTTTCAGAAATCGCCTACAAGAATGTCTCAATCGGGAAGGACACCATCTTACTGGCGTTATTTTTAAACAGTGAATGTTGTTTCTTAAATGCTTTTTAATGTACATTAAGATAGTAACAATAAAATTTTGAAATATCCATCCGTTTATTTTTTACAGTCATTTCAAAAATGCAGGTTTGACTGGCTCACCCTGTATTACCTATATCTTTGTGATAGGGTGTATGTTCCATCACTGCTGGAGTCCCGGGGCACCCGGACAGCCCCTGCTCTAGAGGTATGGACCTATGTAGGAGGGGCCTCCTAGAACTGTGGACAAGGACATCCAGGGGCTGAGGAAGGGCCCAAATCCCTGCTCCTTCTCTGGCCAGGAGACATAGGGACATACTGACAACACCTGGGATGAGAGGGAGGTGGAAAGGGAGGTGAGGGACTTGGCCCAAATCCCCATGGAGACAGACCCTCTTATTTATTTATTTTATTTATTTATATTCTCTTATATACCATGCTATTCTGCATCAGTGCAGTTTACATTGAACAAACTGAAATTACATTGAACAGGGCATTATAACTTGGAGATAACTATTTTTTACAGGGAACATGGGCTATAGAGGGTTAAGTGGCTTGCCCAAGACCACAAGGAGCACCTGTGGGACTAGAAACCCCAGTCCTTCCAGCCCAAGGTTGCTGTCCTCTAATGGGATTTGAACCCCCGACCTTCCGGCCTGAAGTACCTTGCCCCAACCACAAGGCCACTCTTCCACTCTGATCCTCTTGGGGAGGATAAAGGGGACCCCCAGTGGGAGGAGGAGATGGAGCTGGGAAATGAGCAATAGCTAGTCCCTGAAAAGACACCTCCCCCTCCCCCCCCCCATGGACATTCAGCTCATGGATAACCCATCAGACTTGGGTTGGTAGTAGCAACAAGCATCTATGTGGGAGGTGGTGGGGTGTCCATCTAAATCCACACTTGGGATGCACCCCGGCTGAATCCGAGACTTATAAGGGGGGAATTTATTGTGATATTTGACATGTATTTTTGTACAAACTGAAGGATGTTAGGAAAATGTCATTTGCATATTTCTGACCTAATTTGTATAGTATTCACATTGTGTGTTGATACAAAGGACCCTGGTGAGGGCTATTTTGGTCCCAGGGAGGGGATAGTTGCCCAGAAGGGGGAGGGCAGACCCCAGCATGGGAAGGGCAGACCCCAGCGTGGGAAGGGATCCCACCAAACATGGACTTTGGGACTATTGGATCACTCACCCTAATGTACAGGGGAACCTGCTAGGGGGAGGCCATAATGGGTGGTTCCTGGACTCTTCTTAGAGAGCAGACTAAGCCAGGAGGATCACTGGAGAGACCTGACAAGACTACCAGATGCCTGCCTGCTAGACCTGGAGATAGACAATTCTGGGCTGGACCCGAGATGGTGTAACAATTTGGAAATAATAATATTGATTGTGGGGATTGTATACCTATTTCATATATAATTTGCTTGGGGGGGGCTTGGAAATGGTGTCTGTAAATCCCTATTTCATATATACATATATAATGTGTTCAGTGGGCTTGGAAATTGTGTCTGTTGCTGAAATGCAAGGTACAGATGTACACACCCTGGCCATGGGCAGACATATGATCATTTGGGCCATCCAGAACCAAAGGGCAGCTGCGCAGAGGTGCCACATCACTGCATGAGGTGTGCCATAGGAGCTGCAAAGAGGGAAGGAGAGTGAAGGGAGAGAGTACCCTAGGGGAAAAGAAAACAGAGAGAGAGAGAGTTTGTTTGGGGAGAGGAAGAGAAGAAAGAGTTAGGGGAAGAACGGATAAGGGATGTGCATGGAGGCATGAGTTAAAGAGAGAGATAGAACAATATTTTGCCAAAATATTGGAGAAAGCCGTTTTTGCACAAGTGTCACATCATTTAGACACCACCCACTTTCTTCATCCCCGCCAATCTGGATTCCGTCCCAGTCACAGTGTGGAGACAGTGCTTGTTGCTTTCCTCAATGAAATTCACAGGGCACACGATTGTGGTGATTTCACGGTGGCGGTATCACTTGATCTCTCGGCTGCATTTGACTTGGTGGATCACTCTCTTCTTCTCTCCCGTCTACGGGATGCTGGCTTTAGAGGGACTGTCTACAGATGGTTTCACTCCTATCTTTTTGACCGGTCTTGTTCTGTTCTCCTTTGTTCCCTTCTGATGCCCCTTCCGATCCTTTTCCCTTGCACTGTGGTGTTCCTCAGGGTTCTGTATTGGCACCTCTGCTTTTTAATATTTTCATGGCACCCCTTGCACTGCTAATACAACAATCTGGCCTTTTCGCTTTCTATTATGCCGACGATATTATTCTTTTGCATCATACCTCCGCTCTTCATCCTGACCTCACCCCTTTTAATTCTTGCCTTTCCTCTGTAGCTGACTGGCTGGTCTCTAATTGTCTACACTTAAATATCTCTAAAACTTTGGCTATTTGGTTCACCCACGGCAGTCCCCGTCCTTCACTGGCCCCATCTTTTTCTGGTTCCCCCATCCCACTGGTCTCACATTTTTGGTATCTAGGTGGCCTTCTTGACTAAGACCTCTCTTTCCGAGATCACATATCCCACGATACGTCCCTCTTTCTTTTTCCTTCTGCAAATTCGAACCATCCGTCCCTTCTTCACACCTCAGGCCCTCACTACTGTCATCTTGTCGCTGTTTATCTCCCGTCTAGACTTTTGTAATTCTGTCCTTTCTGGTGTCCCTACATCCCAGCTCCTCAGACTACAACGCATACAGAACACAGCCGAACGCCTTATCTCTCACTCCTCACGCTGGGAACACATCACTCCCCTTCTTATTAATCTCCATTGGCTCCCTCTGGCTCAACGTATCCATTACAAACTTCTCACGCTGGTCCATCAGGCTATATATATACTTGCACCTCACAGTACCTGGCTGATCATCTACAATTTCATACTCCTAGTCGTTCCCTCCGGTCCATACACATCAACTGGCTTCATCTCCCTTCCCCTTCACGTGATCATCTCCAGTCCACCTGTAACTCTTTCTTTTTCTTTGCTGGCCCTGCTCTGTGGAACTCCCTCCCTACCTCACTACGTCTGGAACAAAACTACCACACCTTTAAGGCTCAGCTAAAAAACGATCTTTTCAATAAAGCATTCGATTTACCCACTGCCCAGATCTAGTCTTGTGTGTTTCTCTCTCTCAGTCATGTTCTATGTGTATGTATGTATGCTTGCCTTTGACTTCTACTTTCCTGTCTAATGATGTAACTTCTTTTCTCCAGGACCAAGCAGGAAGTCAGTCCTCACATATGGGTGACATCGACGTCGATGGAGCCCCCATGCGGAGCATTTCCCCAGCTTTCTAAGAAAGCCTTTGGGAATACACCCACGCATGCGCAGTCCCCTTCCCGCCCAAAGGTGCCATCTTGCTCAGTCTTTCTTTTTCCGTGGAGCCCAACGGACGTGAATCCGTGTTACCTGGAAAAGTTTGATTTTTTTCTGCGATTTTCGCTCTCTTTTGTCTGGTTCGATGCCGGTTCCCCTTCCCGCCTGGGTTCGGTACACCGGTATCGACCCGATCCCTATTTTTCGGTTTTTTGCCCTTCGTGGCACGCGCTCTTTTTTCTTTTTCCCTGGAAGGCCGGTCTTTTGACCTCATGGCCTCCAGTGGTTTTAAAAAGTATGATCGTTGTAAGAAGCTCATGTCTCTTACCGACACACACGACTGCTGCCTGAGTTGCCTCGGGCCAGACCATGATCCCAAGGTCTGTGTCCCATGTGGAAAGATGTCCACCAAGGCACTCAGAAGCCGGCAGCATCAGAAGGAGAGAATTTTTTCTGACTCTGCCTCCGGCCGAGCCCGGACCTCGTCAGAGGCCTCGACGTCTCGGGAGTCTGACCCTGAGCTTCGTCGGGATTCCTCTGAAAGGGGATCCCCCAGTCAGGAGCATAAGAGGAAGAGGAAGCTCATGAGGGTGGCATCGGAGGATACCCCTGGTTCCTCGAGGGCCAGGTCCCGGACCCCTGACCACTGACCCGGGCCTTTGGAGCTTGTGACACAGTGGCAGGACTGGAAGCCATGGAAACTGATACTGACCCGCTGGTTGGTTCAGGTATTGCAGGAAAAGGCAAGGTTTTCCCTTCTCAGCACAAGCTGCAGGGAGCTAATCAGCGAACACAGTTCACCTCAGGGGAGGAGAGAAGCAGAGCTGCTGATTGGGCATGCCCTAGTAGGAGGCGGGCTCCCCAGAGCAGGGGCCCCTTGTTAAGCAGAGAGAAGGAAGACAGTAGTAGGAGGAGTAGGACGAATGGAATGAGGAATGAAAGTGGATTGAGCCCACGAGAGAGAAGGCAAAGGATGTTGGAAAAGCAAGAAGCTCTCTTGGATGCAGAATCCTTTGACCCAGCAAGAGAAACACTGCCCAGCCGTAACACAAGGAAAAGGGATTCAGAACCAGGAAGTAGGTACCAGGGATACTCAGTGCCTGAAAGAACCTTCTGGGAGCAACAGAGGTTAGAAGCACTGAGAGACCCAGGATTAAAGCCTAGGTTTCTGGAAGACACAGTTGACCCTTGGAGAGAAAGGCACCATGGCAAGGCATTCTCAGACAAGCCTCATTTTAAGGTACCTGCTGTATTTAATTCATATGACAAGTTTTATGAGAAGCCAGAAAGAGTGAATGCAGACTTTAAAGCTCAGGACAGTTTCAGGCAGTGTGAGAGCCGTTGGCTACAGCCTGAAGTCTCTTTAGACAAACCCAGCTTTTCTCACCAAACAGCTCCAGCTTTTAGCAAGCAGGCTGACATAAAGAATTCAGCTGAACTGTTCAGAAGAGAATTAAGCCAAGATAATTCAGGAGGTCCTACCTTTGAATCACTCTTTAAAAGCAGATCTCGTGCAGAGGAACTTGTTAACCCAACACTTGCAAACAGAGATAAGTGGGGGAGGGGTAACTCCACTGCAAGCATTGATTGTTTAAACAGAGACGGCATTACTTGCTTTCCACAAGTAAATAATCACTTACCCAAGCAAGGAGAATATCCTCAGTCTAGCCCAGCTAGAAGGCAGGCTGAACTTCTTCTCAATGAGTTTAAACAGTTCTTAGATAAAAGAGCTGTTGCTGAACAAAACTCAGTCCAAGCAGGAATTAGTCCTGAGACAGGAATACCATTACCTGCTCCGTTGCCCATGATTGAAATTAATCAGCCAATGGACTGCTCAATTGGGCTGATTGACAAAGCTGACTAAAGCAAAGCTTGAATGGTCATATTTTCTACCTTATCCTGAATAGTATGCTGTTCAAATACCTGGATGCAAAGCTTATGAAAATGAGTAGTGTTTAAGTACCTGGATGAAGAGCTTATGAAGCACTAGGAAAATAAGCTAAAGTATAATCTGGTTACAACACATGAACATTATTGTTTCTCACTTGATTATTTGTGAATACAAAGTAAAAGGACACATGATGTAATGTGCACTCCAGTGTGAAGAATAATTTAAGCACAGTATTGCAAAGCCTGGATTTTTCCTTTGTTCCTGTTTTGGTAATCCTCACGCCTGTTCCATTCCACCAAGGAGCGGGGTAAATAAAATCCTTATAAAATAAATATTCTTGTTCCCGACTATCATTTGGCCCCCACAACTACAAAAGGCCCATCCCTCCTTAACCCTCAAGGTTAGGGAGTGGGTGCAGGGTAACAAGCTGGAGAAGCCGCCTAAGGTGCCTCGTATAGAGCCAGAGTCCATCGAGCACATAAGTCCTGTTGTCCTCGAGGACTCTCCTCCCAGAGAGCCAATGTCGGGCCCGGCGCCACCAGGGCCCAAGTCGGTGGCTGCTGAGTCTCCTGAGCTTGGACTCAGGCTGACAGCCTTGGAGTGCAGACTGTCTGTCTTCATGGATCAGCAGCGGGTGCTGATGGCCAGCTTGACTGGTGCATCTGCCCCGACCACCGGGACGTCGACGTCCAAGTTGACCCCGGAGACCGAGCCGGTTCTCGAAGCCATGAAGGCCCGAGTCTGGACTCGGTCACGGTCCCCCTCCACCTCCCGTTCGGGACTGAGGGCATTGATGCCGATGCCCCTGGCGTTGGGGCGGGTGCTACCGGAGCCCGCACGGTCGGAGCCCCTCGACTCTTCCTCGGATGAGTCTGCATGGGAGATGGAGGATGAGGAGTCCCCCGATACCTTTCGGACTCACCGCAGTCCGAGCCCCGGAGTAGGTCCCCACCGGAGGACATCCGGTTCTCGGAGTTTGTGAGGGACATGGCCAAGGCTTTGGCTCTTCCTGCGGATCCCGAGGAGGAGCCTCGAGCCGAAGAGCTCGATGCCCTGCAGTATGACTCTCCCCCAGGGAGGCCTTTACTGTGCCGGTTCCTCCGATGCTGGAACGGCTCCTCTTCCGAATGTGGGAGGCACCGGCCTTGGCGCCAGTTTTGAGCAAGCGGATCGATTCCATGTATCGAGTCTGAAAGAGCCCTGGATTCCAGAAGGTGCAGCTGCCGCACCATTCTATGGTTATGGAATTGGCCATGCATCGTCTGAAGAGCCAGAAGATGCACTCTGTGGTGCCCCCCGGTAGGGAGGCCCGGAACCTGGATGCCATCAGCAGAAAGTGCTTCCAGGGCTCGATGCTTGCTTGCCGTGTCCAGTCCTACCAGCTGTACATGGGCATGTACTTGCGGGACCTGGCTAAGGAAATAGCCGGGTTCTCTGCTGGCCTCTCTGAGGAACCTTTGCAGAGGTTCAAGACCTTGTCCTTAGGGATTCGGGAGTGCTCCAAATTCATCTCCCAGGCGGCCTATGATGGCTTTGAGGCTTCGGCCCGAGTAGCGGCGGCCGGCATCAGTGCTCAACGCCAGGCATGGCTACAGTCATCGAACCTCGAGCCATGGGTGCAGGACAAGTTGGTCGATGTCCCATGCCGAGGTGAAAACATCTTCGGCAAACCCATGGCCGAAAAGGCTGCTGAGCTCGAGACCGAGACTCTGACAAGGACAAGGTTGTCAAGAAAAACTTCTGCCCCTTCTCATTGGAAGAAGGGCTCGGGGAAAAAGGCCCTTTACCCGAGGAAGTCATCTGCCTACAAACCTTTCCCTCACTATCAGGCCTCCCCAGCAGGGTCAGCAGGCCAAGGGGCAGGGACATGGGCCCCGTAGGCAGAAAGCCCCCAAGCCTCCAGCTCTTGCTCCTACTCAGCAGGGAGGGGGGTTTTGACTCCCACTGCATAGCCTCTCCACCTCTGCTGGCCCATCTCAGCATGGGGGGTCGGTTGGCCCTGTTTGCCCACCAGTGGCCGCTCATCACAAGAGATGCTTGGGTACTGAGCATAGTCCAGAAGGGCTACCTGCTCCTTTTCCATCAAGTACCCCCCTCCTACTTCCCAGGGGAACCTCCAAGGCCTACTCTGCATCGAGAACTCCTTCTCCAGGAACTGCAAAGTCTACTTCAAGACAGGGCGGTGGAGCCTGTGCCTCTCCACCTGCTGGGTCAGGGCTTCTACTCCAGGTACTTTCTTGTGCCAAAGAGAACTGGAGGTCTCCGGCCCATTCTGGACTTGAGAAATCTCAACAAGTTCTTGGAAAAGGAAAAGTTCAAGATGCTTACTCTTGGAACACTGCTGCCCTACCTCCAGCAGGGAGATTGACTATGCTCCTTAGATCTGAAGGATGCGTACACTCACATCCTCATTCATCCAGACCACAGAAAATACCTAAGGTTCGTGGTGGGAGGAAACCATTTTCAGTACAGGGTACTGCCCTTTGGCCTAACCTCCGCCCCACGGGTCTTCACAAAGTGCCTGGCCGTGGTGGCGGCCTACTTGAGAAACCAGGGTATTTTTGTCTTCCCCTACCTGGACGACTGGCTCATCAGGGGTCAGACTCTCCAGGAGGCCAGGCAAGCCACCCTCCGTACTGTCTCTCTCCTTCAGCAACTAGGCTTTGTCATAAACTTCGCAAAGTCCACTTTGCTCCCCTCTCAGAACCTGGAGTTCATAGGAGCATGGTTAGACTCCCTGCAAGCAAAAGCTTACTTGCCAGAAGACAGAGCGGGAAGGCTGATGGACTTGTCCAGCCAGTTTCTAGACAACCCACTGGTTTCTGCCAGACTCTGTCTAAGGCTCCTGGGCCACATGGCATCGACAGTGCATGTGACCCCCAATGCCCGCCTGAATATGAGGCCTGCACAGTGGTGTCTCAGAACTCAGTGGAGGCAGGCTACAGGAAGCCTCAGAGACAAAGTAAGGGTGTCCAAACCATTCCTGAACTCCCTGCAGTGGTGGCTACACCCCCCCAACTTTCTACAGGGAATTCCTTTTCAGGTACTTGTTTCCACTGTGGTACTCACAACCGATGCCTCCTTGCAGGGCTGGGGTGCACATTGTCTGGACAAGTGCACACAGGGTCTGTGGTCTCCATGGGAGGTCACGCAACAAATCAACCTGCTGGAACTCCGGGCGATACACTTAGCCCTCAAAGCCTTCTCTCATACCCTGGCCCACCAGTCTGTCTTGGTGCAGACAGACAACCAGGTAGTGATGTTCTGTGTGAACAAACAAGGAGGCACGGGGTCCAGGTTCCTGTGTCAGGAGGCACAGGCCCTTTGCTCCTTTGCACTTTGGCACAATATGTTGCTCAGGGCAGTCTATGTTCCTGTCCAGGAAAATTTCCTGGCAGACAGATTGAGCAGGGTTCTACAACCTCACGAATGGCAACTGCACCCTTTGGTGGTTCAGAACATTTTCCTGAAATGGGGACTTCCATCCATCGACCTCTTTGCCAGTCCCCTGAACCGGCAGCTGCCCCAGTTCTTCTCCAGGCAACCGCATCCCACGAGATTCGCAGCGGATGCCTTCCTGATCTCATGGTCCAAGGGCCTTCTGTATGCGTTTCCTCCCACGCCCCTGGTGGCCCGAACCTTGTTCAAGATTCTAAGGGACAGGGCCTCGGTCATATTGGTAGCCCCCAGATGGCTGAGGCAGCCCTGGTTCCCGCTTCTGTTACAGCTGGCGGTGGACACCCCACTCCTCTTTCTCAGGATCAGGGTTCCCTTCTGCACCCCAATCTCAAAACTCTCAATTTGATGGCCTGGAGGCTGCAAGGGTAGTGCTGGCTCCCTGGAACCTGCCTCAGGAAGTTAAAGAGGTGGTCTTGGCCTCTAGGAAGCAATCCACCAGAAAGACCTATGCCCTGAAGTGGAAACAGTTCTCCTTGTGGTGTGACAAACACCAGGAGAACCCTTTCTCCTGCCCTGTGCCAGTGGTGCTTCAGTACCTGCTGCACTTGTCTAATCAGGGTCTTAAGTCCAATTCTGTTCGGGTACACCTGTCTGCTCTGGCAGCCCACCACTCACAGGTGGAAGGGCACTCTTTATTGGTTCACCCCTTGGTGTCCCGGTTCCTCAGAGGTTTGCTCTTGCTAAAGCCTCCTCTCCGTCCACCAGCCCCTGAGTGGGAGTTGAATGTGGTCTTGCAGCAGCTTACTCGCCCTCCCTTTGAGCCGATGGCTACGTGTCCTCTCTGCTTCCTTTCTTGGAAGGCTCTTTTCTTAGTGGCACTGACCTCAGCCAGACAAGTGAGTGAACTTCAAGCCCTGGTCTGTGACAGGCCATACACTCGTTTCTATAGGAACAGGGTAGTCCTTAGGACTCATCCTAAGTTCCTCCCAAAGGTAGTCTCTTCTTTCCACCTCAATCAGGAGGTGGTCCTTCCAACATTCTTCCCTAGGCCCCATGTCAGACGGGCTGAGGAAGTCCTGCATACCCTGGACTGTAGAAGGGCCTTGTCTTTCTACATTGATCGTACTAAGGGTCATAGGAGGGCTACTCAGCTCTTCGTCTCCTTTGACCCAAACAACTTGGGGTTGCCTGTCTCCAAGCGTACCTTGTCCATATGGGTGGCAGACTGTATCACCTGGGCTTACAGGGCAGCAGACCTTCCCTTGCAGGGTCAAGTCACGGCCCACCGTGTCCAGGCAATGGCTGCATCAGTAGCTTATCTCCGCTCTGTACTGCTGCAGACATCTGTAGGGCTGCAACTTGGTCCTCAAGCCAGACTTTTGCAGCCCATTACTGCCTGGAGAGGGAGTCCCGTAGGGACAGTGCTTTTGGTCAGGCAGTACTCCGGAATCTCTTTGAGGTTTAGGCAACTCCTGCCCTGCAGCCCCCTTGTTGGGCTACCGATGGGATCTCTTCTCAGTAAAATTCTTTCCCTGATGCTGAGGCGTCACAGAGGGAGCTCTATTTTTCAGCCTGGGTTCCTGGTAGCCCAGAACTAGGGAGTCACCCATATGTGAGGACTGACTTCCTGCTTGGTCCTGGAGAAAGAGTAGTTACTCACCTGTAACAGGTGTTCTCCAGGAGCAGCAGGAATCAGTCCTCACAACCCTCCCTCCTCCCCTGGTAGTTGCAGTTGCATATAGTTCTTTTGTGTTTTTTTGTGCTGTCTTTTAGCTATGTCATCTGACTGAGCAAGATGGCACCTTTGGGCGGGAAGGGGACCGCGCATGCATGGCTGTATTCCCAAAGGCTTTCTTAGAAAGCTGGGGAAATGCTCTGCATGGGGGCTCCATCGAAGTCGATGTCACCCATATGTGAGGACTGATTCCTGCTGCTCCTGGAGAACACCTGTTACAGGTGAGTAACTACTCTTTCGGTGCCCATGGCCCATCTCTATATTATTTGAGTTTTGTAAACCGCCTTGCTATTATTTGAAAGGCGGTATATCAAGTGTAATAAAACATAAAACAAACATAAACAAATGCCCAGGCATAAAAGAGAGTACAAGAAAGAGTGCCCAGGGAAGGAAGATGGGAGACAGTGTCTTGAAAGGAAAGGGAGAAGGACAGAGTGCCACAAGGGAATGGAGTGGGCAGAGTGCCTGAGTTGCATGGGAAGTGGGGGGCGAATACTGGAGCCACTGCAAATGTTTTTCAGATATCTTCTAATTATTAAATACTGATGTTAATGTGTGCAAAACTATGGAAAATGGGTTGAATACTATTTTGCTGGCTTTGATTCATAATGATCAAACATACTGTAATTATCAGATTACACAAATCCTCAATATGGATTTAGATAATGGCCGTGGCACAGAGAAAAAAATGAAAGCAGAGAAAATAAAATAAGGTAAACCGTAAGGTATTGGCCTGCTAGAAGCATTGCACATAGAAGCACTGCATGTTTTCCATGGACAGTATGATGATATATAGTCATATATGCTAATTTCATTTGTGTGGATCCTGTTATACCAGTCCAGAAAAGCGAGTTGTGCCCCAATACCAGCAGATAGAGGCAGAGGACACTTCTTTTCAAGGCTTCAGCACTGGTATATTAGATAGTGTAGCTGGAATGAATAGCCTGTATTTTCTTGACAAAGCTGAAAAACTATGTTAACCATAAACTATAACTGAATACAACTTGAAATCACCTAGCAAGCTTTACTTTCTTTCGCAGCAGATGGCATCTCTCCAGGTCTTCACAGCCTACTGCCCACAGCAAGCAGGAGAGATAACCGCTCAGCTGCCATGGAGACCCCTTAGAGGCCTCCACCCATTCTTTTCCTGGCCTTGAAGTGATCATCTGGGGCAGATCACCAGCGGGGGCTACAACCTGAAACCTCTGGCTCAGAAATACATATCTACAGACACACTGACTGAATGGCTTGGCAAATTGGGCGGGTCTTGGACTGATCTGGCAGGATTCAAGGATAGGAAATTAACAGGTATAACTAAATTTCACCTTCTTATTCATCCTGCCAGACCAATCCAGACAAACCAAATGTAACTTATGTCCCTTATACCAGGTGTGAGGAAGCCTAGGCAGACTTTAGAACTCCCACCCCAAACAAGGCATTAGCTTTCACCTGCTTGTCCAAATGATAATGTTTGGCAGAAATGTGAAGAGGTGACCATGCCATTATCCTTCAGATGTCCTCCAGAGGCACCACCCTATACTCTGCCTCTGCTGATATAAGCTGATATGATCACCTCCTTGATCCATCTGGAAAATAGATGCTTTATAGGCAGCCTCCCCTCTGCACAGCCCAACAAAGAACAAAAACAACTTGTCTGACTTCCTGAAGATGTTGATTACCTTGACAAATCATAATTGGAGTGGAAAAGTAGCCTAATGGTTAGAGACCAGGGTTTGATTCCCACTAGCGCTCCTTGTGGCCTTAGGCAAGTCACTTAACCCTCAATTGCTTCAGAAAAATCCAAATTATCAATGTACCAAGTTTAAGCTACAATGTAAACCGCTTTGACTGAAATGATAAAGCAGTATAAAAAACTTGTTAAATAAATAAAGACCTGGTGGACATCCAAACAATGAAGCTCCTTCTCCTCCTTCCCCTTGACAGACTTCCTAAAAGTGGGCAACAACACTTGATGGAACAGTGACATCGCCTTAGGTGAAAAGGAAGGAACTGAGAAGACCAAATATGAGTCCTTACATGAAAGAGACTGCAGTTCTGAGATTTGCTATGCTGTCCCTCAAGGGATCCATAATCCTCCCTCAAGGGCTGAAACAAAACCTAAGATAGTGCCTACAGAACCAAATTGTGGTCCCTGAGGGGACTGAACATGGTTGACCTACTTGAGAAACTAACATGTCCAGATATGCTGCAACAGATGTACCCTAGACACACCCACTAGAGCAAGCAATGGTTGCTGCCTGAACCTGCAACAAACTCAAGGTAAACCCCTTTTCCAGCCCTGTCTGCAAAAGGACAAAATCATAGGACTTCCAGGGTGAAATTGCCTCCTGCCTACACCATGATTAAAACAGTTGTCACATACGAATATAGGCTACAGAAGTGGACTTTTGTGGGTCTTCAATATTATGTCGATCACCAAGTGAGAGAATCCTTTCCTACTCAAGTGCCTCCTCTCTAGGGCAATGCCATAAGCAAAAATGGTGTCGGGTCATCCATCGTGATCTGACCCTGACATAACAGATCCCTGGTGAGGTTTATATGCAGAGAATCTCTCCACTTCAATCTTAGGAGATCTGCATACTATGGCCACCTGGGCCAATCCATTCTACCAAGATCACCAGTGAGGGGTGATACTTTATTTACTGAATCACTCAAACAGACCAGTGGCCACAATGGGAAGATATAAACATTCCTGAAATGAGGCCATGTCTGGACTAGTAAGTCTGTGCCCCTAGAGTCTCATTCCCTTCTCCTGCTAACAAAAAAAAAACAGCTGACTTTGTGATTGCTGGAAGATGCCATCAGATTCATATATGAAATGCCCCACCTGGCTGTAATGTTCTGAAAGGCCTCATTTCTGAACTCTACCCCTGTAGGTTTTCAACGTCCATTATGAATGCCTCTGAGAGTGCTTGAAGATTTTCCTTGACCCAAGTGAAGAGTCATCTTGCTTCCATTACCACCTATGGACTTCTGATGCCCCTTGCTTATTGGCATAGGCCACAATGGTCATGCTCTTGCAGAAAACTCACACTACTCTGCCCCAAATCCTGGGCAGGAAAGTCACCATTGCCAGATGAATAGCTTGTTTCCAAACTTTTTATGGCATACATGGACTCTATCAACCAGAAACCAATGTTCCTGCTAAGCTGTGCTGATTCCTCCGCCAGCATTCCTGCCAGTGGGAGGAAGTGGAAAGCGATCACACTTAGGATCACACAGCATCAGCAGGCTCTCGAAATGCCAGCTGAGGATTTGGCGCAGCTTAGCAGGAACATTGCCAGAAACCCTCTGCCACCTGACAAGCTTGCATTGGTTGTTGCCAGAATCCACTCTGGGACTTCCATGTCCATGCCCCTAGTTAAATGACCCCTGTCCAACCATCACTACAATCTAAGCCAAAACTTTCAGTAGGATTGGGAGCCATAATTCAAACTATATGATGTGAGACCATCTAGACAATAGTGCAGCCTGGAGCACTCATATGAACCCTCACCCAGAGAACCAGGCTGTGACTGCCATTATTATCCCCAATAGCTTTTGTAGATATCCCAGAGATTCTGGCCACTGAGGAATGCTTGAATCACAGGCACCAGCTTGTCGGTCCTCAGCTGGCTCAGTAACATTTTCCCCTTTGCCATGTCAAAGCACGCTCCCAAGTATTCCAACCCAAGATGACAGCAGATTGCTTTTCGCACAGTTGACCATCTAGCCCAGTGACTCTGGCACCTGAGTGACACTCAATGTGGCCTGCTGTCTCTCCTCAACCGACTTCGCTCTGACCAGCCAGTTGTCCAAATATGGATGGATCATTATTCCCTCCTTCCCAAGGAAAGCTGCCATGATTACCATCACCTTGGAGAAGGTCCAGGATGCCAAAGCCAACCCAAAGAACTGAAAATGTCACCTGAGGATCACAACTGGAATATATTGAGAGGCCGCTGACAGATCCAGGGAACATAGGAACTCCATCTTCCTTCTCTACCACCATTATTATTTATTCATGCAGCATTTGATATACCTCTACATTATAATAAAATCATATCACCTTTTCATCAAATACTTTCCAGAGAACACAATAACACAAGTTCATCCAAATAGCTCTAATCCCGTTCCTATCTAACAAGATGCCTTTTCATGTAATATTACTATCATATGTATATAGTTCAATGTCTATTATCCTTTGTTACAATTACCCCGGTTTTCCAAGTTTTTCTTCCTGTTCCATGTAAAAACAGATATATGTATCTTATCTGATGTTTTGTAGTTCTATGTAAACCGCGCTGATAATAAATAGTGCGGTATATAAAAATGTTAAATAAATAAATATTGAAGTGGTTTACAGTCTCAAGGACATGGAATGAAAATTAAAACAACATTAAGTACCAGAAAAGAAGAGGAAAGAATAGCACAATAAAATAAAAAAACACCAAAACAAATGGAACACAAAAGGAATATTTCAATATGACCATATCAGCTAACTGAGCTTAAGGTCTCCATCCAAAAGTGCAGAACACATAGGCAAGTGCTGATTTCCCTTTAGATCAAGGATGGGATGGAAGCTGGTGTTTTCTTTGGCACCACAAAGTAGGTCAAATACTGGCCTGTGCCCTGTTCCCTTAATGGTTCTGGTATAATGGCCTAGAGTTGCAAAAGCCTCACCAGAGCTGCCTCTATTGCTTCCCTCTTGCCAGAGGCACTGCAAGGTGACTCAAAATAAAACCATCTGGCACCTGGGATGTAGACATGCTGCACTACATCTAAGACCCACTGGTCTGATGTAGTTCAGACCCACTCCTGGTAAAACACGCTGGGGTGACTGCTCACAGGTACCATATCAAAGGGGATATACTAATCATCATTGTGACTTCTTAGCTGTTCCCCTACTCGGGGAGGGGTCTCCTTTCTTAGTCTCCTTTATGAATAAAAGGAACAGACTTTAAGCCATCCCCACATGACAAAGATGCCTGCGAGGCTGGCATGGACAAACAAACCTCCTCTGCTCCTTACTGTTTTGAGCACCCTGTTTCAAAACACCGTCTGCTTTGATCATCCAGCAGTCTTTCTGGCTTGGCCTCTATTAACTCCTTCACCAGCTTCTCCAGCTCCTTCTTAAAAAAGTTTGCCTTTCAACAATGACCTGCAGAACTTGGTCTTGGAGGCTGAGTCTACTGCCGAGTACCTGAGCAAGAGCCAAAGCCAAAGCCACCTTCTGGTCATTATTAGCATGCCACATTCTTGGCTGACATTTGAATGAGATCATAAAGATAATCTTCCAAAAATGCTGATGAAGACAACTCCAGCTGGACAGCCTCCGCACTTTCCAGGAGCTTTTATATCCATTGCAGGATAGCTTTTGCCACATAATTGCCACACACTTATATCTGCAGAGCCCAGATGAACCATCAAATCAGACCGATGCAGAAAGCCAGCTCTGAAGTCGCACACTATTAATTCTGTATGCCTCTATGCAGCATACTGATAGCATGCTACTTCAGTGCAGGCATGTAGAAAGGGGTACATTTGCAAATTAGCCGCGCATTAAACTGTGGTGCAAATGGCAGCGTTGAACTGGGACAGCAAGCCAAACACATGCGTACAGAAGTCGGCACAAGTTTAACAGCTCTCCTAGAGAAACAGGGGCACTGCTTGGCTAATCTGCATATACACCCCAACAGTATTTTGATGGCATCAGGGGCTTTCCCGGATCCTTGAATCATCTGAGTGAAATCTCAAACTTCCCCTCTGATGATCCAGGCATCAGAGAAAGACCCAATGCCATCAAAATACTGTTGGGAGGCCGGTGCCCCTGACAGAAACCAAATCCCTGGTGGCCCAGCGGCCCCAATCCCCCCACCCACCCAATTAAAAATAACCCTGGTGGCTCAGCTGCCTTGAACCCTCCCAGTACTTTTACAATGGAGAGCATTGCCCACGCGCTCCTGCATCTTGAAAAATGGCAGCACTTGGCCTGCACAGTGCATTCTGGGATACACCAGGCACAGTCAGACTGCCATATAATGCTTTATATGGCAGTTTGACCCCACTCAGTGCCTCCCAGGATGCACCGCGCAGGGCCAGGCACCACCATTTTTCACCACCATTTTTCTCCAGAAACAAGCAGGAAACCATTCCTCACATATGGGTGATGTCGGCACTGACAGAGCCCACGCAGAGCTTTTACCCAGCTTTCAAAGAAAGCCTTTGGGAATGCCACCACACATGCGTGGTACCCTTCCCGCCCAAGGGTGCCATCTTACTCAGTCTACCTTTTTCCGCAGAGCCCTTCGGATGTGCGTCTCATCCCCGGAAAAGGTTTTTCAAATTCTAACTCTGTTTTGCCTTTCCGGTCTTTGCCGGTCCTCTTCTCGCCATCCCGAGCTCTACTGCTTAGGCTCTCGGTCTCAGGATTCCTTTTTTTTTTTTGCCCTTCTTTTTCTCCCTGTGCTTTCATGCCCTTTTTAACTGCTAGCCGCATTGAGGATCTTCAACCTTGCCGGGGTCCATTTTGCCCCAATGGCCTCTGGTTTCAAAAAATGTGATAGGTGTTCTAAGAACATGGCGCTCACAGACACCCATGACTGTTGTCTCAGATGCCTATGAGCTGACCATGATCCAAAGCAATGCTCCCTCTGCAAGAAGATGTCCTCCAAGGCCATCCAGAGTCATAATCGGAAGCTGGATAGTCTCTTCCGTAAGGCAGCCCCAGTATCTCCGGTAGCCTCCCACTCCACGGTCCCACAACCCCTGGAGTCCCCTAAAGCTCCTCCTCAGGCCTGGTGGCACACCAACCAGGGGTCGCCTGAATGTGAGCAGAAGAAGTCTGTAAGGACACTGTCGTGGGTGCCAGACAAGCATGAGCGGTCACACACTCGGTCTCTCAGCCCTCCTCGGCAGATAGAGTCGGAGAAGGAGTGGCCCAGAAAGGTATCTTGAACTGATACAGAGGCCTCCGGTGATAGCGCCCGGCCTCCAGAGAGTCGTCCGGGCGAGGACCCCTCTACTCCTCGACACCCGACCCGGTCACCCCAGCGTCGGTGTCGCAGGGCCCCACTCCTGAGTGGGAGACTCGAATGCTGGACTTGGAACACAGCATTTCTGCATTCCTCGCTGCTCAGCAGGCACTGGTGCCAGGCTGCACTAGTGCCAGGTCCCGCTGGCATGTGCCTCGAGACCACAGGTACCTCGACCTTGAGAACTCCCTGGGCCACCGCAGTGACCCCCAAGAGCCAGAGGCCTCATGAGGGTCTCGATCACAGGCAAACGCCTCTGGCTCCGGGCAGGCTTCGGCCTCGGGAGTCCAGCACGGGTCACCGACCCTTCTCGGTCTGCCCAACCCCAAGTCCTCCACAGACTACTCGGACTGGGAATCCAACAAGGACAACTCCCCAGAAACCCAGTGCCACTGGGACCTTCCCCCAGATCCCTCTCCACCAGCCCAGAGGCAGCGGTCCCCTCCTGAGGACACCTCCTTCTTGGAGTTTGTCCAGGATATGGCATGGGCCCTGGCGCTCGCTACCGAGTCAGAGGAAATGCCCCACGCAGAGGAGCTCAATATCCTTCAATATGAGGCTCCCCTGAAGGAGACCCTTATGGTCCTGATTCCCTCCACCCTCAACCGGTTCCTCCTCCACATGTGGGAGACCCCAGCTTCTGCCCCTATTTTTAGCAAGCACCTGGATGCTATCTACAGAGTCCAGCAGCGACTGGGGTTTCAGAAAGCCCAGCTTCCCCACACCTCGATAGTGGTCGAATCAGCTTTGTGGAAGCAGAAAAGCCTGAAGATTCATTCTTTGGTCCCACCGGGCAAAGAGTCTCATACCCTCGATGCCCTCAGGTGCAAGGCTTACCAGGGCTCCATGCTGGTATGCCACATTCAGGTTTACCAATTATACGTTGGGATGTCCCTCCATGACCTCGCTAAGGAGCTCAGAGGTTTTGCAGCGGGCCTCGACGGAGACCACCTCCACTGTTTCCAGGCCCTCTCAAAGTCCATCGGAGAGTTTTCTAAGTATCTCTCACGGGCAGCATACGATGGCTTCGAGTCCCCCGCCCGGGTGGCGGCTGCTGGCATCGGAGCCTGCCAACAGACTTGGCTCCAATCCTCAGACCTGGAACAGTGGGTCCAGGAGAAACTTCTAGATGTCCCTTGCCTTGGGGAGCAACTCTTTGGCAAGTCCATGGAGGACAAGACAGTGGAGATTGAGACAGAGTATGTGACCCATACTTGCCTCTCCTGAAAGACCTCCTCCCTCCCCAAGAAGAAACAGCAGGGTAAGAAGCCTTTTTTCCACCAGAAGAGGCTCCTGTACAGGGGTTATGCACCCTACCCACTAGCGTCAACCCCCACCCAGGGCAGCCAGGGAAAAGACGCAGTCCACAGTCCTCGCAAGCCAAAGGGTCCCAAGACCCAACCACCAGTGCCGGCTCAGCCGGCCTCAGTGTTTTGACACTATCGGCATAGTCTCTCGTTCACTAGCAAATCAGCTGCCGGTCAGGGGCTGTCTGGTCCGCCCTCAGGTGGAAATCCATCACCACTGACGCCTGGGCTCTCCAGGTTGTACAGAAGGGCTATCTCCTCAATCTGGACCAGCTTTCCCTTCAGTACTTTCCCAGGGAGCCGCGGTAACTTCCTCTGCACCAGGCTCTCCTGACTCAGGAGCTAGTAGGACTCCTTGAGGACAGGGCGATGGAACCAGTCCCACCGCACCTCAGAGGATGGGGTTTTACTCCTGATACTACCTCATCCCGAAGAGAACAGGGGATCTCTGATCCATCCTCGACCTGCGGAACTTAAACAGCTCCCGGTGTGGGAGAAATTCAAGATGTTCTCTCTTGTAACACTGCTGCCGTACCTCCAGCAGGGCAATTGGCTATGCTCCTTGGACCTAAAGGATGCTTATACTCACATCCTTGTCCATCCCAAGCACAGAAGGTACCTTCGCTTCATGGTATAGGGGAACCACTACCAGTACAGGGTGCTCCCCTTCAGCCTTGTGTCTGCCCCATGTGTCTTCACAAAATGCCTGGCTGTGGCGTTGGCCCACCTCCGGTTGCAGGACACCTTCATCTAGCCTTATCTAGATGATTGGCTCGTGACTGGGGGCATGGCCTCTGAGGTTCATCGGGCCTCATTGCCAAAAAAGCATCTTTCAGGAAATGGAAAAAAGAGCCAAACGACGAAACCTGGAAACAGCACAAGCACTGGCAAATCAAATGCAAGGCATTGATAAAGCAGGCAAAGGGAGAATTTGAGAAGAAGCTTGCTGTGGAAGCAAAAACGGGAAATAAAGATTTTTTCAAATACATTCGCAGCAAAAAACCTGTGAGAGAGTCAGTTGGTCCATTAGATGATAGAGGAGTTAAAGGGGCACTAAGAGGCGACAAGGCGATAGCGGAGAGACTGAATGAATTCTTTGCTTCAGTCTTTACTGAGGAAGATGTAGGGATGTTACCCATGACTGAAGTGGTATTTAAAGGTGCGGAAGAACTGAAGGAAATATCGATACATCGGGAAGATGTATTACAACTATTAGATAAACTGAAGAGTAGCAAATTACCTGGGCCGGATGGTATATATCCAAGGGTGTTGAAAGAACTGAAATATGAGATTGCAGACCTGCTATTAGTAATCTGTGAACTATCATTAAAATCATCTCTAATACCTGAAGATTGGAGGACCGCCAATGTAACACCAATTTTTAAAAAGGGTTCCAGGGGTGATCCGGGAAACTACAGACCGGTGAGCCTCACGTCAGTACCGGGAAAAATGGTAGACACCATCATAAAGAATAAAATTACTCAGCATGTAGATAGTCATGGCCTAATGGGAGACAGCCAACATGGCTTTAGACAAGGAAGATCTTGTCTTACTAATCTGTTATGTTTTTTTGAAAGTGTGAATAAACAGGTGGACAAAGGTGAGTCGGTTGATATAGTGTATCTGGACTTTCAGAAAGCCTTTGACAAGGTCCCTCATCAGAGACCTTTGGCAAAACTAAAGAGTCATGGGATAGGAGGCAGTGTACTACTGTGGATCAAGAACTGGTTAAAAGATAGAAAGCAGAGGGTTGGGCTAAATGGCCAATTTTCCCAGTGGAGAAAGGTGAATAGTGGTGTACCCCAGGGATCTGTGCTGGGTCCGCTGCTTTTTGACATATTCATAAATGACCTGGAAAGTGAAATATCGAGTGAGGTTATCAAATTTGCAGCTGACACAAAACTATTTAAAGTTGTTAAAACCCAAGAGGATTGTGGAAAATTGCAAGAGGATCTTGATAAATTAGAAGACTGGGCATCAAAATGGCAGATGAAATTTAATGTGGACAAGTGCAAAGTTATGCACCTAGGGAAGAACAACCCAAACTATGGTTACACCATGCAAGGTTCCACATTAGGAACCACCACCCAGGAAAAAGATTTAGGCAACATTGTGGATAACATGTTAAAACCCTCGACCCAGTGTGCAGCGGCAGCCAAGAGAGCAACTAGAATGCTAGGTATCATAAGGAAAGGAATGGAAAATAAAACAAAAGATATTATAATGCCTCTATATCGTTCCATGGTGAGACTGCACCTTGAATATTGTGTGCAATTCTGGTCGCCGTATCTTAAAAAGGATATAGAGTTATTAGAAAAGGTTCAGAGAAGAGCCACCAATATGGTAAAGGGGATGGAAGGATACGCCTATGAAGAAAGGCTAAAAAGGTTAGGGCTCTTTAACCTGGAAAAGAGACGGCTGAGGGGAGATATGATAGAAGTCTATAAATTAATGAATGGAGTGGAACGGGTAAACGTAGATCGATTGTTTACGTTATCAGAATATAGAAAGATTAGGGGACATGCAATGAAGCTATTTAAGACTAATAAAAGAAAATATTTTTTCACTCAACGTGTAATCAAACTCTGGAATTTGTTACCGGAGGATGTAGTAAAGGCTGTTAGTGTAGCTGGGTTTAAAAAAGGTTTGGACAAGTTCCCGGAGGAAAGGTCCATAAACCATTATTAAGAAGGGACCCAGGATATCAATGCTTGAGCCAGTACAAACATTGCGGAACCTGTGTCTTTTGGGGAAACTGCTAGGTACGTATGACCTAGATTGGCCACTGTTGGAAACAGGATACTGGGCTTGATTGACCTTGGTCTGAATCAGTATGGCATATCTTATGTTCTTATGTTCTTATGGGCTACAGAGCGCACCATTCACCTTCTGAAGCTCCTGGGAGTCGAGGTCAACTACCCAAAATCCCACCTCTCTGGTGCAGTTCCTAGAGTTCATCGGGGCCCGCTTGGACACTCTGCGGGCCTTGGCCTTCCTTTCCCAGGACAGGGTGGACCACCTCGTGTCCCTGGCATTCAACGTGCAATGCTGCAGCATGGTCTTGGCTCGGTCAATGCTTTGCATTCTCAGCCACATGGCCTCCACGATCCATGTCATACCCCACGCCTGCCTCAACGTACGGGCAGCACAGTGGCACCTCCACACACACAGTGGACCCAGGCGACAAGTCGTCTTGAGACCCCATCTCAGTCACACCCTGCCTGGCAGAGTCCCTGATCTGGTGGCAGGATGCAATGGAACCTGCTCTAAGGCCTGCCCTTCTAGACCCTAATACATCAGGTGGTCTTGACAATGGACGCTCCCTGTTGGGCTGGGGAGCCCACTGCGAAGAACTGCACATGCAGGGGACTTGGTTCCCTCAGCAGCAGATCAATCTTCTGGAGCTCCGAGCCGCCCTCCTCGCAGTCCTGGCCTTCCGACACTGCTTGCAGCACCGAGCGGTCCATATCTAGACAGACAACCAGGTCACGATGTTCTACGTGAACAAACAAGGGGGCACCGACTCTTACAGCCTCTGCCTGGAGGCGATGGCTCTGTGCTCTTTTGCAGTGAGCCTGGGCATCACCCTTCGAGCCACCTATCTCCCAGGCCAGGACAATGCCTTGGTGGACTGGCTAAGCAGGATCCTCCAGCCGCACAAGTGGCACCTATGTTTCCTGATGGCGCAGCGGCTTTTCCAGCATTGGGGGACTCCAGACCTGGACCTCTTTGCCAGCCCTGTGAACTCGCAGCTCCCTCGGTTCTGCTGCCCCCTCCCTCACCCGAGCAGGGTGATGCCAGATGCCTTCCTCCTGTCATGGACTACTGGCTTGCTGTATGCCTTCCCCCTCCAGACACTGCTCATTACTCGGACCCTTCTCAAGGTCCAGCAAGACAGGGCCTCGATGATCCTCATGGCCCCAAAGTGGCCCAGGCAACCGTGATACCCTCTGTTAATCCGCCTCTCGACCGAGCCCCCGGTTCCTGTAGGGAACTCGCTGGGGCTGCTGACACAGGAGGGGGGGTCGGCTGCTTCACCCTAATTTGAGGTCTCTCTCCCTCACAGCTTGGTGGCTGAGCTGGTCACCCTAGCCTCCTACCATCTCCCTATGGAGATCGAGGACATTCTTCCGGCTTCACGGAAGGATTTGACCAGGCGGGCGTACGCCTTCAAGTGATGCCAGTTCTTGGTGTGGCGCTCACAGGTCCAAGCAGACCTGTTTTCTTGTCCCACCTGATTGGTCCTGCAGTACCTTATTCACCTTTTGTAGGCTGGGCTGAAGTTAAACTTGGTCAGGGTTCATCTGCCATCTCAGAGAACCACCATCCCATCGAGGGGAACCCCTCTCGGGACAACCACTGGTTTCCCGCTTCATGCAGGGCTTGCTCCTTTCCAGGCTCCCCACCCACCCTCCTCCTGCAGAATGGGACCTCAATGCAGTCCTCATACAACTCACCAAGCCGCCCTTTCAGCCCATGGCTACTTGATCATTGCGGCACCTGTCATGGAAGGTGGCCTTCCCGGTGGCTCTCACCTCTGCCTGGAGAGTCGGCAAACTCCAGGCGCTGATAGCTGCGGCCCCATATACTAGGTTCAACAGGAAGAGGGTGGTCCTGCATACTCACCCCAAGTTCCTCCTGTCTTGGATTTCCATCTCAATTAAGAGATAGTGCTGCCCACCTTTTTCCAGAAGCCCCACGCCGAATGGGTGTCAGCAGTTCTCCATATGCTGGACTGCAAGAGGGCTCTCTCCTTCTACCTGCAGTGGACTCGGGACCAATGCAGATCCAGGCAGCTCTTCATCTCCTATGACCCTAGCTGCCTGGGGCTGGTGGTCGCCAAGCGAACCTTGTCCATCTGGGTGGCGGATTGTATCACCTTTGCCCAGGCCAAGACTTGGCTTCCCCTGGATCGCCAAGTCATGGCACTCAGTGTCCAAGCAATGGCAACGTCAGTCACTAGCCTGTGCTCAGTGCCACTGGCAGATATCTGCCGGGCCGCCACCTGCTCCTCCGCTCACACCTTTGCGGTACATTACTGTCTGGAGAGGGAGTCTTGTCGGGACAGCACTTTTAGCCAGGCCGTACTGGGTTTAAGCAACTCCTGCCCTCCGACCCTTCTTGTTCCAGGGACTCTGGGTCCTCGATCTGCCTTCTTTTTCACTGACGACTACTCATGGCTCTGCCATGATTTTTCCTACAAATCCTTGGTAACCTGTAGCTAGGAAGTCCCATATGTGAGAACAGACTTCCTGCTTGTTCCTGGAGAAAGCGTAGTTACTCACCAGTAACAGATGTTCTCCAGGGACAGCAAGAATCAGTCCTCACAACCCTCCCTCCTCTCCTTGGAGTTGCTGTCCATTTATGCCATCTTCTTGGTAGGGCTCTAGCTATGGCACCTGATTAAGATGGCACCCATGGGCGGGAAGGGGACCACGCATGCATGGTGGCATTCCCAAAGGCTTTCTTTGAAAGCTGGGGAAATGCTCAGCGTGGGCTCCGTCGGTGATGATGTCACCCATATGTGAGGACTGATTCTTGCTGTCCTTTTGGAGAACACCTGTTACAGATGAGTAATTACTTTTTTAAGATGGTGGCACAGGAGCAGGAACACATGGGTAACGTTCCTCCTCCATTGTAAAGATACAGGGAGGGGGGTGGGGAGTTTGAGGCAGCTGGGCCACCAGCGTTATTTTTAGTTGGGTAGATGGATGGGGAGATCAGGGCTGCTGGGCCATCAGAGTTATTTTCAAATGAGTGGGGGGGATTGGGGTCGCTGGACCACCAGGGATTTGATTTCTGTCGGGGGCACCGGCCTCCCAAGAGTATTTTGATGGCATTGGGGGCTTTCCTCAATGCCTGGATCATCTGAGAGGAAGTTTGACACTTCACCTGAGATGATCCAGGCATCAGGGAAAGCGTAGTTACTCACCTGTAACAGGTGTTCTCCAGGAGCAGCAGGAATCAGTCCTCACTTATGGGTGACGTCGGCGCCGACGGAGCCCTCGCGGAGCAATTTTCCCCAGCTTTCAAAGAAAGCCTTTGGGAATTGCAGCGCGCATGCGCGGTCGTCTTCCCGCCCGAAGGTGCCATCTTAGCCAGTCAGATGACATAGCTAAAAAGACAGCATAAAAATTTGCAAAAAGAACATAAGCAGACGATTGCAACTCCAAGGGGAGGAGGGAGGGTAGTGAGGACTGATTCCTGCTGCTCCTGGAGAACACCTGTTACAGGTGAGTAACTACGCTTTCTCCAGGACCAAGCAGGAAGTCAGTCCTCACTTATGGGACTCCCAAGCTCAAGGCTACCGGAGACCCTAAGCACAAAAATGAGCTCCCTCTAGCTCAGCAGCACAGAAGGATAGAATCTTCGCTGAATTATCACCCACCGGTAGCCCACATCCGGGATGGAGGGTAGGAGTTGCTCAGACCTCAAAGAGATTACGGAGGACTGCCTGTCCGAAAGCACTGTCCCTACGGAACTCCCTCTCGAGACAGTAATGGACCGCAAAAGTCTGGCTCGAAGACCAAGTAGCGGCCCGGCAGATGTCTGCCAGCGGAACAGAGCGGAGGTAAGCCACTGACGTGGCCTTTGCCCGAACGCAATGAGCCGTGACTCTACTTTCTAAGGAGAGTCCGGCCGCCCCATAAGCCCAAGAGATACAGTCCGCAACGCAGATGGACAGAGTACGCTTGGAGACCGGGAGCCCCAATCTATTGGGGTCAAAAGACACAAAAAGCTGAGCAGCTTTACGGTGCTCCCGCGTACGGTCAAGGTAGAAGTTCAATGTCCTTCTACAGTCCAGGGTATGGAGGACCGTCTCAGCCCGGCTGGAGTGTGGTCTGGGAAAGAAGGTTGGAAGTACCACCTCCTGATTCATGTGAAAAGGGGAGACCACTTTAGGCAGAAACTTTGGGTGAGTCCGTAGGACTACCCTATTCTTGTAGAATCGAGTGTAGGGGGGATCAGACACGAGGGCCTGCAATTCACTTACGCGCCTAGCGGAAGTGAGGGCTATCAAGAACAGTGTTTTCCAAGACAGAAAACGGAGAGAACATGTAGCCATAGGTTCAAAAGGCGGACAGGTGATCCGCTGCAAAACCACATTCAGGTCCCAGTCCGGCGCTGGCGGGCGCAGAGGTGGTTTAAGTAGAAGGAGACCTCGGAGAAACCTCGCTACGAGAGGGTCGTTGGAGAGAGGTCTGCCGCCCACCGGCACATGATGTGCTGAAAGAGCACTGAGGTGAACTTTGACGGAGTTGGACTTAAGTCCCAGATTAGAGAGGTGTAGCAAGTATTGTAGGATCACCGACACCGGGCAGGAGAAGGGATCCTGAGACTGTTGGGAACACCAGATTGCAAAGCGACGCCATTTAAGGGCGTAGCATTTGCGGGTAGAAGGCCGTCGCGAAGCCAAGACGACCTCCTCCACCTCCGCCGGCAAGAGAAGAGGAGCAAGGACTACCCTTTCAGCAGCCAGGCCATGAGGTTGAGAGACCTGAGGTTGGGGTGCAGTAGGGACCCCTGATCCTGAGTGAGGAGATCCGGTTGTACCCCCAGAGGGATTGGATCCTCCACCGCCAGTTGCAGCAGGAGCGGAAACCACGGCTGCCTGGGCCAGCGAGGGGCCACCAGGATCATGAAGGCTTTGTCTCGGAGAACCTTGAAAAGAGTCCGAGAGACTAACGGAATGGGAGGGAAAGCGTACAGAAGGCTCCCCGACCATGAGATCAGAAAGGCGTCCGCCGCAACCCGAAGGGGGTGTGGCTGACGAGAGCAGAAGCGAGGAAGCTGCCGGTTGTGAGGACTGGCAAAGAGATCCACCGTGGGGAGGCCCCACCTGAGGAAGAGCTTCTGAACGATCAAGGGATCCAGACGCCACTCGTGCGGCTGGAGGACCCTGCTGAGCTTGTCCGCCAGGCAATTTTCTTGGCCCGGGAGATAAACTGCCTTGAGGAGAATGCCGTGACTGACGGCCCAAGAGCAGAGCTTCTGTGCCTCCCGGCAGAGGAGGAAGGAGCCCGTGCCCCCCTGCTTGTTCACGTAGAACATGGCAACTTGATTGTCCGTCTGGACAAGGACGGACTGTTGGGAGGTCAGGTGGGAGAAGGCCTTGAGAGCTAGGCGGATCGCCCTGAGCTCCAGGAAGTTGATCTGCTGAGCAGACTCCCACTTGGTCCAGAGGCCCTGAGTACGTGCCTCTTGGCAATGTGCTCCCCAGCCCAGGAGGGATGCATCGGTGGTCAGCACCCGGGTCGGCTGAGGTGACTGGAAAGGCATTCCTAATATCAGGTTCGGCTGCCGGAGCCACCACCGGATAGACGAGACCAGCGGCTCGGAGACGCGCACTAGGTCTGCTAGGCCGTCTGTGGCTTGTCGCCACTGCCGGCGGAGACACCATTGAGCAGACCGCATATTCAGGCGGGCATTGGGGGTCACATGGACGGTGGAAGCCATATGGCCGAGCAGTCTCAGGAAGCGCCTGGCGGAGACCAGGGGCTGGCTGCGAAAGCGGTCGGCTAGGTCCATGAGCCGCTGAGCCCTGTCGAGCGGTAGGTACGCTCGCGCCTGAGGAGTGTGCAGCCTTGCGCCGATGAACTCGAGATCCTGTGAGGGGAGCAAAGTGGACTTTGCGAAGTTTATGACAAAGCCCAAGTGCTGCAGCAGAGTCACCGTGCGGCACGTGGCGTTGGTGACCTCCTGAGCGGACGCTGCTCTGATGAGCCAGTCGTCGAGGTATGGAAAGACATAGAGGCCGTGAAGCCGGAGATGGGCCGCCACGACCGCGAGACATTTTGTGAAGACTCGCGGTGCGGAGGACAGGCCAAAGGGGAGTACTCTGTACTGGTAATGATTTCCTGCCACCACAAACCTGAGGTATTGGCGGTGGCTTGGGTGGATGAGGATGTGCGTGTAGGCATCCTTTAGATCCAAGGAGCATAGCCAATCTCCCTGCTGGAGGTAGGGCAGAAGGATTCCAAGGGTAAGCATTTTGAACTTCTCCCGCACAAGGAACTTGTTGAGGTTGCGCAAGTCCAGGATGGGTCTGAGGCCTCCTGTTCTCTTTGGTATCAGAAAATACCTTGAATAGAAGCCTTGACCTCACAGGTGGTGTGGCACCGGTTCCACTGCCCGTTCCTGCAGAAGACCTGCTAACTCCTGAAGGAGCAACTCCCTGTGCAGAGGGGGGCGCGGAGGCTCTCCCGGAAAATAGGAGGGAGGGACCTGATGGAAGTGGAGAAGGTAGCCCTCTCGCACGACCTGAAGCACCCAGGCATCTGCGGTGATGCTGGACCACCTGTGGGCGAAGTGAACCAGCCGGCCTCCGGTGCTGGGGGGAACCAGCGGGGGGGGAGAGGCTATGCTGAGCGAGTCAAAAACCCCCACCCTGCTGAGCAGGGGCTGGTGGTGCAGGCTTGGGGGCTTGCTGCCTACGGGACCCGTTACCCCGTCCCTTGGCCTGCTGGCCCTGTTGGGGAGCTGCAGGGGCCTGATAATGGGGGTATTGTTTGTAGGCAGCTGCCTTCCTCGGGTAAAAGGACTTTTTTCCCGAGCCCTTCTTTTTCTGGGAAGGGGCGGAGGTCTTCCTAGAAAGCCTGGTCCTGGTGAGAGTCTCAGTCTCAATTTGTGCAGCCTTTTCCGCCATGGGCTTGCCAAAGAGGTTTTCGCCTCGGCAGGGGACATCGACCAACTTGTCCTGTACCCAGGGCTCAAGGTCGGACGACTGAAGCCAAGCCTGTCGGCGGGCACCGATGCCGGCTGCGGCTACTCGAGCCGAGGCTTCAAAGCCATCATAGGCTGCTCGGGACATGAACTTTGAGCATTCCCGAATACCCGTGGACAAGGCAAGGAACCTCCGCAAGGGCTCCTCGGAGAATCCGGCTAGCTCTTTAGCCAGATCCCTGAGATACATGCCCATGTATAGCTGGTAAGTCTGGACACGACAGGCGAGCATAGAGCCCTGGAAGCACTTCTTGCCAAGGCCATCCAGGTTACGGGCCTCCCTTCCAGGAGGCACCGAGGAGTGCATCTTCTGGCTCTTAAGACGATGCATGGCCGATTCCACTACCATGGAATGGTGTGGCAGCTGTGCCTTTTGAAAGCCAGGGCTCTTGCGGACTCGATAGATAGAATCGACCCGCTTGCTCAGGACCGGCGAGGAGGCCAGACTCTCCCACATGCGGAAGAGTAGACGTTCCAGCATAGGAGGAACCGGCACAGTAAAGTGTTCCCTCGCGGGAGAGAGTCATACTGGAGGGCGTCGAGCTCTTCGGCTCGAGGCTCCTCCTCGGGATCCGCAGGGAAGGCCAAAGCCTTGGCCATATCCCTAACGAAGTCCGAGAACCGGGCATCCTCCGGGGGGGACTGCTTCCGAGGCTCGGACTCCGGAGAGTCCGATGGGACACACCGAGTCCGGAAAGAATCAGGTGACTCTTCCTCCTCAGACTCCCAGACCGACTCCGACGAGGACTCGGTGGGGTCGGCCCGGGCAGGGTGCGGCACCAGCCGCCCCGACGCCGAGGGAGTCGGCGTCGGCGACCTCGGTCCCGAACGGGAGGCCGAGGGCGACCTCGACCGAGGATCGACTCGAGTTCTCATCGACTCGAGGATCGGCTCGGTCTCCGGGGTCGACTTGGACGTCGACGTCCCGGCGGTCGGGGCAGCGACGCCAGCGAAGCCAGCGAGCAGTGCCCGCTGCTGGTCCATGAAGGCAGACAGTCTGCTCTCCAAGGCCGTCAACCTGAGTCCGAGCTCAGGTGACCCAGCAGCCCCCGACTCGGGCCCCGACGGCGTCGGGCCCGACGTCGGCTGTCGCGGAGGCGAGTCCAGAAGGACTACAGGACTTACCCGGGCAGGCATCTCCGACTCCAGGCGAGGTCGCTTCGGGAGGTGTTCCTTCTCCAAGGACCCGGGGCGGCTGTCGGGGCTATGCGACCTGGCCCTCGCGGAGCCAGGAGCGTCCACCGACGCCGCCCTCGCGGGTTTTTCCTTCCGACGATGGTCCCCGGAGGGAGAACCCCGGTTGGAGGAGCTCCGGCGACGGTCCGAGCTGGAGCCTTTCGACACGGAGGCCTCCGACGAGGTCCGGGTACGGCTGGGGTCAGCGAAGATTCTCTCACGCTGATGCCGCCGACTTCTCAACGCCTTCGAGGACAGTTTGCTGCAGGGCCCACAGATCAGTTCCTCATGATCCGGGCCCAGGCAGCGGAGGCAAAAGTCGTGTGTGTCGGTTAGTGACATATTTCGGTCACACCGACCACACCGCTTAAAGCCACTGGCAGCCATCGGGGGAAAAAGGGCCCCTGCGAGGTCAAAGGACCGGGCTGCCAGGGAAAACGAAAACGAAAGCTGACTAAGTCAGAAAAACCGAAAAAAAGTAAGAGGACTCGAGACCGGCGTCGCGAGTCCGGGCGGGAAAACGATCGGCGTCGAACCGAAAGAAAAAAGTATAAAATAAAGAGGAAAATCAACTTTTTCGCGGGGACAAGACGGGGACGTCTGTAGGGCTCCGCGGAAAAAAGAAGACTGGCTAAGATGGCACCTTCGGGCGGGAAGACGACCGCGCATGCGCGCTGCAATTCCCAAAGGCTTTCTTTGAAAGCTGGGGAAAATTGCTCCGCGAGGGCTCCGTCGGCGCCGACGTCACCCATAAGTGAGGACTGACTTCCTGCTTGGTCCTGGAGAAAGCCCCTGATGCCATCAAAATACTGTCAGGGGCACACACAAGATGTTTAAGCCACCTCAGACCCAGACATAGAGATATTGGCGCTTTGACTGGTTACGTAATCCTCTATATGCTTCTCTGCATTGGGCGCAGACAATATTAGCATGCTATTTGAATACGCACAGCTCATTTGCCTATAATTTAAATACGCTTACTGTGTGCCCTTGCTTTTCCTTTGCTGTTTATGCACACGGCAGTCTCTTTTCTGCATTTGGCCTGTCGGAACTTGTGCTTATAAGTTGCATTATCTTTGCGCAAAGGGCGTTTTGGTCTTTCTGCATCAGCCCACAAATGGAGATTCAAAGATGTAAAAAGTTGTGTGTGTATGATCAGTAGATGGTGCTAAAAACCAAAACAAAATATGGGAACCATATGTATAAATGTGTGCTAAGCCTGAAAAAGCACCTCTCTTATGTTGTTGTTCTTAAGTGCTATTGAGTCAGTGTTGACTCATGGCGACCCTCTGGATAGCTGTCCTACACTGTGTTCAGTCTTCATTCAGGCAGTTCATTGTTGATGGAGTGGCATCTATAGCTGCTGTTATTGTATCGATCCATCTCATTGCTGGCCTTCTTCTTTGGCATTGACCTTCAACCTTGCCAAGTATGATGTCTTTCTCTAATGATCTCTGTCTTTGCATCATGTGTCCAACACATGAAAGTCAAAAGCTTTTCATCTGAGCTTCTAAAGAAAGCTTTGGTTTGATCTCCTCTAGTACTGACTGGTTTGTTCTTTGGGCAATCCATGGTATACACAGTATTCTTCACCAGCACCATAATTCAAAGGCATCTATTTTCTTCCTCTCTATCTTTTTCACTGTCCAACTTTTGCATCCATAAAATGTTATTGAAAATACCATGTCTTAGACAAGTCATATCTTTGTATGGAGAGAGACATCTCTGTTCTTGAGAATGTTGTCTAGGTCCTTTGTAGCCATTCTGCCAAGAGCAATGTATCATTGGATTTCTTCACTGCTTGTCGTTTCTTTATTGATTATTGATCCAAGCAGGTTAAAGTTGTCCATTATTTCAATTTCATCTTCATCAATGATAAACTTATTGATTTTGCCAATTGTCAGGATCTTTGTAACCCCCCCCCCCCCTCTTAAAGGTAGGTGTTCAAGAGTGTGTTGAGTGACCTGGGATGAAGGTGAATGGTCACTGTAATCTGCTAGAGAGGTAACTCCTAAAGAGGTCAGATGAAGGACAACATTAAGGAAGCAGCCTGCTGCAATGGCCACTGTGCTAGCAGAGCTGGAAGGTAAACATTTGGAGGGGATATGTAAATCACTGTCTGAGGGAAGGAGTCAGAGTTAATATTTGATCACATTTATATCTATTATTAAGATATACCTTTTAAATCTATAGCGTGGAGGAGTAGCCTAGTGGTTAGAACACTGGCTTGGTAACCAAGCAACCAGGGTTCAATTCCCACTAGCACTCCTTGTGGCCTTGGGCAAGTCACTTAACCCTCCATTGCCTCGGAAGAAAGGCCTGGCAATCTACTTCTGGTGACACTGCCAAGAAAACCCAGGAGCTTCTGGGTCGCTAGGAGTCAGGACTGACTCAAAGGCACACATTGCATTTTTTAAATCTATAGGGAATAGTGTAGGGGAATAAAGTGCATACACTATACAGAAGGTGAAGAGGCAAATATTGGGGCTAGTGGAAACTGCTCATCATAAGGGTAATGGTATCCAGTAAAGAGGTACTGGCACCAGCAGCCCTGTGCAGAAAAAAGGAAGAGAAGGTGAAGCAGTTGTGGACTTAGAGGCTGTTAAGTTTATTTAAGAGAGAAGGGGGATCGGCTAACTTACTGGTCATATGCTCTAGGGCTGAGTCTAGTAGGGGAATATTCTGCAGGCTCTCCTCCTGAAGGTGGTGCTGGAAAGTCTCTTTGGAGCCTAGATAGACTCGGAGTGAAGATGCCAGAAGAGAACCTCCTACAGACCCAGTCAGGGGTAGGAGTGAAGATGGGGGCGGACAGTCTCCTCTCAACCCAGGGAGTGGAGATGGCAGAGGACAGACTCCGGAGAGCCTAATCCAGGCTTGGGAGTCCAACAGCAGATCAGCTCAAGGGAGAGCTGCAGCAGTGGGGAGTCCATTCCGGATTAGGAGCCACAAGACCCAGGGGAGTCCAGCAGCAGATCCATAATCTTTAAAGGTTTACTTAAGACACTGCATATAGTTTGTTATTTGAACTGAATTGAAATACTTTGATGATTACTGTATTATAGTTTTACACTTTAACCTTGGTTATTTTCAATAGAAGGAAATGCTTTAATGAAAATTATTGAATGCCCTCTTATGCTATGCTGCTATTTCACCCTGTTTGCTTGAATCACTTACCTACTACTGGTTGTTCTATTGCTATTATTATCATCAACCCAATGCTTGTATTTTTTACTTGTAAATAAATTGTTATTACCATATAAGCCAGCATTGTTCACAGCAGTGCTTTTTGTGAGGTTTCCTGGGGTGAAAGGAAGGGAATCCTACCTGTTAACACTTTTCTTCCCCAGATGGAGGCACCAGGCGCCAAATTGGCAAGGACCGACAAAGCCCGCCCTTGAGGGGACTCCAGCCAGGCCAGTCTCAAACCCAGAAGTGTCCCCAAGGGGGCATTACATTTGTTTCCTCTACATTAAGATGCAGGCCCATTTTAAGACTGTTCCTTGATCTTGAGAAGCAAATGTTTCAGATCGTCTTCACTTTCATCCAGTATTGTGGTGTCATTAACATAGCGAAAGTTGTTGAGGAGTCTTCCACTAGTCTTCACACCTTAGTTGTCTTCATACAGTCCTGCTTCTCTGATGATTTGTTCTTTATTTAAATTAAACAGTTAGGGGGAAATTATGCAGCCTTATTGTACACCTTTGCTGATTTTAAACCATTCTGTTTCTCCTTGTTCCATTTGAATTGTTGATTTTTGATCAATGTAAAGGTTGTGCAAAAGAACAATCAGGTGTTCTGGTATACTCATGCTTCTTAATGTGGCCCAGAGTTTCTCATGGTTTACACAGTCAAAAGCCTTGCTGTAGTCAATAAAACACATATAGATATCCTTTTGGTATTCCTTTGTCTTTTCAAGGATCCATCTCACATCCGCAATGATGTTTCTTGTTCCTCGCCCTTTCCTGAACCCTGCTTGCACTTCAGGCAGTTCTCAATCTAGGTATGGTTGTAATCTCTGCTGGATGATCTTCAGTAGAATCTTGCTGGCATGTGGGATCAGAGTGATCATTTCCACAGTTAGTTGGATCACCTTTCTATAGTATTGGTATAAACACAGATCTTTTCCAGTTGGCCATGATGTTTTCTTTCAAATTTCCTGGCACAGCCTTGTAAGTATGGTAAGAGCTTCATCCAATTGCTGTAATACTTCTATGGGAATGCCATCAATGCCTGGTGCTTTGTTCTTTGATAAAGCTTTCAATGCTGCTTCGACTTCTTCTTTCATCACCAATGGTTCCTGATCATAAGGTACAGGTTGAAACGGCTGTTGGTCCACTTGATCTTTATCATATAAAAACACTGTATATTCTTTCCAACTTTTCTTGATCTTCTCAGCATCATTCATTATAGAACCTTGAGCATCTCATAACATTCCAATTTGAGGTTGGAATTTTTTCTTTAACTCTCGTAGCTTTAGGAAAGCCGATCTTGTTCTTCCTTTAATAGTTTCTGCTTCTATTTCCTTGCATGCATCATTGTAGTACTTTTCCTTTTCTTATCTTGTCTTGTCTTGTCTTGCTGCACGTTGGAAATCTCTGTTGAGTTCTGAGATTGCCTCTTTCTCCTCTGGCTTTAGCTTCTCTGCATTTCTGAGCAATTGTCAGAGTTTCTTCCGTCATCCATTTTGGCCGTTTTTGCTTTTTCACCTTTTATAGAAATTTCTCGCTTTCTTCCAACACAGCCTTCTTGATGTCATTCCATAACTCTTCTGAAGCTCTGTCATTTGTATCTAAAGCAGCAAATCAATTTTGCAGGCTGTCTTTAAATTCCAGTAGTATATTCTCAAGGTCATATTTTGCTACATTTATGAGTGGCTTGCTCTTTTTCAATTTTAGCTTGAGTTTACATACTAGTAGTTGATGATCTGTACCATAGTCAGCTCCAACTTTTGTCTTTGTTGATGTTATAGAGCTTTTCCATCGTTGATTTCCACAGATGTAGTCAATTTGATTTTTGTACAATCCTGGGCTTCCCCCATAAGCAGCGGTGCTAAACGCATGGCCCACTGGTCCAAGGGCCAATCCGCTACTGTAGTCACCCTTTAAAAAAAGAAAAGTCAGAATGTACACTTTGGGATTGTTCCCAGGACCCATTTTTGCTAAGGTGAGGGTCTGTGTTCCCTCCAGTCCTCCCGTTGCAACACATTCCTCAATTGGGCCCTCCTACGGTTTCAATGTCCTTGCCAATCCAATCATCCCACTGGTGAGTATCATAAGCTCCTGAGTTTGTATCTCTAGTAGCTGAAAGAGTGGCTGGTAAAGTTGTGCCTGTCTTTCCAGGATCTGGACGAATCTCTGATGCATCGCCTCATGTTGGAGTCGAGTCTGCTCTGCCAGCCAACTAACCAGTTCCTCCGAACCTATGGCTCTAAAGCAAACAAAGAGAAAACAGCTCGTGCAGGTCTTTAGGAGAGTACACCCACTCTGCCTTTACCCAGACCAACTGTCCTACCCTGTCCCATGCCCTAGATACTTGTACCTTCCAGGCAGACAGGTTCCAGCATTGTTAGTCCATTGTCCTGGGAGCCCTCCTCTATATGGTGGATGAAAAACTGTGCACCTTGGCAATGGCCAAAGTAAGCATCAAATCCATCTTGGAGTGACCCCCACCTGTCCAGGATCCTCTGGAACACAAATCGGCTCAATTCCCACTCCCTGGGATTGGGGGAGTGATGGATAAGATAGTCGACTTCCATGTTGTCCACGCCCACCTTAAGCAAATTCTTTCAAACGAGGCACGCTGAGGAAAGCCAGGCATAATGTGCATACACTGGAAGCGTGGAGCTACTGCATATTATGGAGATAACACTCCAAAGCATGATGAAAGCACACATTCATGGCATGCAACGAAACACACAGATAGGGGCAGCCCAAGGGGGATGCAGAGTCATGTGTGGAGACTCATTGTGGGGCCTCATTTGCATAAATAGTTGCATAAAATTAACATGCACTAACGTTTAGTAAACATTTCCAATGCTAGCCCCCATCAGCCCTTCCAGTCCTAGACCCCCCCATCAGCCATTTCCAGTCCTATTCCAGTCCCACATCAGCCCATTTCCAGTCCAAGCTTCCCCATTAGTCCATTTGCAATCCTAGCCCCCCATCAGACATTTCCAGTCCAAGCTCCCCCATCAGCTCATTTCCAATCCTAGCCCCCCCCCCCCATTATCCATTTCCAGTCCTATTCCAGCCCCCATCAGCCCATTTTCAATCCTAGCCCCCCATAAGCCCATTTCCAGTCCAAGCTCCATCAGCCCATTTCCAATCCTGCCCTTCATCAGCCATTTCCGGTCCTATCCTAGCTCCACCCCCTCCCCCCCCCCCCCCGAAGTGCTCCGTGCCTGTCTAAGCGGCTTCAGAGGGAGCTGGGGAAGCCTGCGTGAGGCCTCAGCTTACCTCTGCAGAGCCACCAGTGTGAAGAACAGTGTTTTCCCTCACACTGGCAGCTGTGTTCTAGTGAAGCGCACTGAATGCTGGGAAAGGTTAAAGGGCATTTCCTGGCACTCGCACGCGTCACAAGAACACAGCTGCTAGCGTGAGGGGAATCACCGCTCTTCACGCTGGCGGCTGTGCAGAGGTGAGCCAGGGCCTCGCACGGGCTTCCACAGCTCACTTCTGAAGCCAGCATGTCAAGGAGCTCCTTTTGAGAATGAAGTTCACACGGGGCCCTGTCTGAACAACATTCTCGCACAATGGTGGGCCGGCCCTGCACACAGATACTTTGTGTACAATGCCTGCAGCAAAAAGGGCCAATCCATCCACTAGGCGGGTTTAATAATTCTGGGAAAACGTGGAGTAATTCACCAAATAGAACACAGATGGTAAAAGTCCCTGGATATGGAATTGGTAGCATACCACTGATCAAAAATCAACCAGTATGGTGTTTCTCTTTGATTTTTATTATGTCTTTGCATGTGAGATTGGTGCCTGCTTATGGGGGTAATTTTATAAATCTTTCTCAACAGTGTGTAGGGCAGAGAAGGGAAGATGAGGTACTGAATTTTGGGGAGTTGCTGCAATATGAGCCACCTGGGGTGTGCAGCGCATGGCTAATGGTTCACCTAGGGTGGCAGATATGATGGGCTGGCCCTGAGTGTAATTTGGGTGGAACTACAATGTAAGCACATATTTTATAAAATACACACTTATACACAGAGTATATTTATACATGTACACCTCTGAAGCAGATGTGAATTTGTGC
Organism: Ichthyophis bannanicus; assembly: GCA_033557465.1. NCBI lineage: Eukaryota > Metazoa > Chordata > Amphibia > Gymnophiona > Ichthyophiidae > Ichthyophis > Ichthyophis bannanicus. The sequence goes on from CM066035.1 coordinate 576,838,919, forward strand.
AATAGAATTTGTGCACTACTTTGGGTCATTGTATGAGACCATTTTATAAAGGCACATAGGTGGCATAAGGCTTTGAAAGGCTGTTAATCAAGTTTTTAAATTAAACTAAACAGTAAACTAAGCCTTTCTGGACATTTTGCATATGCACTCTGTTATGAAATTACCCTTCCCCTTTCCAAATAAGGTCAGCAGGATCTCAGTTACACTCTTGTATCATTTTTACAGGATAATTCTGAGGACAATCTATCATGATAGTTCAGTTTAACTGTCAAAATCTCAAAGGAAAGTCAGTATGGGCTCACATTATTTAAGTACCAAATGTCTCTATAGAAAAAAAGATATGCTTTGGAAATTATTACTTGTTGATGCCCAGAGCATTCAGCGTTATTTAATCATTAAAATAATATATTGCATTTACAAGAATAATTTTATAGCTCTTTAGTCTCTGAGGGGATCCCTTCCCTGCCACTGTTGGTAATCCAATTATGATCTATGGAAAAACTGGCAACCCTTTTCCCAGGTAGTAGACTTGGCAGGATTAGTGCCTCCAACGTTTCCAATTCCAGGAAGGAGACTTTTTGGCCAGTCCTGGTTTTGACACAATTTAAAAGTTGTCACTTCCAGAGTGAAAAGAACTAAGTTAAAAAAAAATCCACTCTACTAAAATTACAGGCTTAACTAAGTATCAGATGTCAATAAGATTATTTTCACAAGCATTAGAAAGAGGAGAAAAAGGCCAGAAAAAACTCCTCTTCTATGTAACATTTATAAAGATATTTTCAAATTTTCAACATTAATATTTTAAAGTTAATAACACTCTCCTCTAAAACATGTCATCCCAAAACTTAATAGAAGCAGTCGCCAGATCACATTCAGATATCCAGGGCTTCAGCTCACACCCCGACATAACAATCCTGTCGACTAAGCGTTTCGCATAGCACTTTTTCAAGGGGTCCCAAACGAATACAAAATGCTGTAGAGGAGAGCAAAAAAACCTGTGTTAAAAGAACTTTTTCAAACTCTTTCCGATAGACCCCAACCACACATCAAATGACCCAGGACAACAGTATATACAGCCGTGCTTTCCACTATTCAATAGACAATACAGATCGAAAAAGCAACAGACCTATTAAGATCATAACTTCCAAAAAAGAATAAAACAATCAAATAATACCTCTCCAAAAATAACCAGAAAAAGAACAAAGAAATTTTCACTCACCCCAACTGGCTGCCACCGTCACTCGACATGCTCAGCAGTTCTAACTGACTAGAAACGCCTCGCATGAACAGTGTTTAAATAGTGGACCCGCATAAGTCTAATTAGATCACACATTACCAAACTGTTAAAGCTTCACCAAAAAGAAACGCAGGACACCATCAAACACCTGACAGCCACCATAATATTATATAAGAATTTTTCTGTTTCAAAAACAATTGTATATGACAAACAATACCGCCCTCCCACCCATCAGACACACAAATACCAATCAATTTGAAAATTCAAATCTTTAGGATATACAGAATCTAGACAAAAAAATCCATTTTTGCTCCCTAAAGAGCAAAGATTGTTCTCTAGTACGCTCACCTATGCCTGTCCATATTTGATCAATACAAAAACACACAAGATCTGCAAATACATGACCCTTCTCCTTACAATGCTGGATAATTGGAGCTTCCAGTCTCCCACAACGCAGACAACGTTTATGCTCTCCCTTACGCAACCTTAAAGGGTCAAGTGGTCAGTCCAATATACAACATATCACAAGGACATCTAATCACATAGACCACAAAACAAGAATCGCAAGTGATGTTATAATATTTCCGGCCTCTGTAATTAAACACACTAACAGTTTCTATGATTTCACAAACTGAGCAATTACCACATGGTCTATGTCCGGCACGGGTCTCTACCACTTCATCTGACCTCCTCAACACACTAGGACTAAGCAAATCTCTCCTATTCCGATTATGAGACCATACACAGCGGGGTGGGACATTTCACAAACCTGGAATCACTCTTGTCACTTGAAAACACCGCTGGATGATCCGGTGTAACCGATAACTGAGCGGGGAAAAGTTAGTTACAAAATGTGCATATTCACCATCCTTTCTATTACATTTCTTATCATGAGTAGATACCAACAAGTCCCTACTATTAAATTTAGCATGTCTGGAAGCCTTATCAACAATTTCACTAGGATATCCCCTCAGAAAAGTCTCTCTCAACTGTCTTGACTGATCAACAAAGTCCACCATGTCAGAACAATTATGACAATATTGGATGAATTGAGAGAAGGGAAGTCCTTCTCACATTCTTTGGGGGTGGGCACTTGAAAAATGCAAATAGGTATTCCTATCTGTTTTCTTTCTATAAACAGAAGTACCCCATCCCAACTCCTGTCTAACCACCCATACATCTAAAAATGCAATTTCATTCACATGATAATTGAGGGTAAACTGGTTTTGAACTTAACATCCCAAAGTAGTGGCATTTGTAATTCCTGTTTCTACTCATTACAATCATCTCTGCAAGTCCCATAATGCATCAGCACAGGGTTATCAGAAATCCAGGACTGGTCTCAAATCTCCCTCTTTCGGCCCTAGGCACATGCCTAGTTTGCCTATGCACTGATTGTGTATCACGAGCTCTACCACTAGTTGGACTAGGTGTCCACCTAAGGCAGCACAATTTCAGTGATGGCATTGATGTGGCAGAAGTCAGCAGTAATAAAGAAAAGTTAACACTGCCTACCTCTCCCACATGTGTCTTCCATCACCAATGCTGCTACTATCCCTCTTGACAGTACTAAAGACAATTTGGAGCAGCCAGACTGGAGCTCCTGAATACATGTGCATGCTCTACAATTGTTAACCATTTATATAGCGCTACAAGGCGTACACAGTGCTGTACAGATATGTATAAAAGACGGTCCCTGCTTGTTAGAGCTTACAATCTAATCAAGACAGACAGTATAAAGGTTGAAAACAAGGGTACAAATAGGGAAAGGTAAGGAGAATAATAGCAGCCACGGCTCCTGCTTCTTGAACCGCAGCGATACTAGTGAGATCAGTTTAAACACAAAGCCAAACCGGTGCGGAGCCTTCCCGTGCAGCTGCGTCCCGCCCCCAATGAAGTTGCATTAACTTCATTTGGGGGTGGGACGCATCTGCATGGGAAGGCTCCGCACTGCTTTCACTTTTATTTAAACTGTACTATCACTAGCACAGCCGCGGTTCTAAGAGGCAGGCGCCGCGGCAGCTATAGAAAGGAGAGGGTGAGTCTGCCGTTGTTAAGAAGTGGACTCCACAACAGCAACAACTTGTGTGTTTGGGGTATTTTTTGTTTTTATTTTAATTTATATTTGGCTACAGCACACTTATATTGGCATTCAGTGAATTGGTCTGTCAATAAGAAAAACATTTTTGTTTTTTTCAAGGCTGTATGAACAGTGTTTTTATTATATTATTACTTTTGACGTGGATGGTGTCAACACTAGTATTTCGGCCTCATATGCCATCCAGTCTCTCAAATCAAATGATAGGCCCAGGCCTCTCTCTGTCTTTTTACCATAGCTGCATGCACAATGTTTTTCGATACTTTGTGACACGGATGGTGTAAGCACCAATAATGATTGATGCAAAACTGTAAGTAATTGGTATTTGGCAACATATACCACTGCATTGTGCACTGCTATCCATCTGTTTTTTGGAAACCCCAAAGAGTTGTTTATATTGGATATTTGATCCAATTAAAAGTGCCATGTGGTTTGTTGTTTGTTTCTTAGAGGATCTATCAAGGACGGATGTCACAAGTCACTTTTGAATTTATATTTTTATAGTGTCTGAGGATGTTTCATTTTTTTTAAAATCAATCTAGTAAACATTGGTTTTGTTTATTTTTATGCTGAAAGTGTTCTTTTGAGCTTATTATGAACCACTGTGCTTGCAATGTTTAGCAGTTCTTAGAAAAGGTGTGAGTGCTGTCACAAGTAATTTTTATAAAAAAAGATTGCATTGGTGTTTTGAGGTATTGTTTTTAGCGATTTCTTAGCGATCAGTCATCTGAAAATGTCATATGATGTCATTGGTCTCTTTAATTTATTTCAATTGTTTTAGTATTGTTTTTATTTTCACAATATGCTGGCTTTTCATTAATCATATTTAATGTAAGAACATAAGATCATAAGATATGCCATACTGAGTCAGACCAAGGTCCATCAAGCCCAGTATCCTGTTTCCAACAGTGGCCAATCTAGGTCATACGTACCTAGCAGTTTCCCCAAAAGTCACAGGTTCCACAATGCTTGTACTGGGTCAAGCATTGATATCCTGGGTCCCTCTTAATAATGGTTTATGGAACTTTCCTCCAAGAACTTGTCCAAACCTTTTTTAAACCCAGCTACACTAACAGCTACATCCTCCGGTAACAAATTCCAGAGTTTGATTACACGTTGAGTGAAAAAATATTTTCTTTTATTAGTCTTAAATAGTTTACCCTGTAGCTTCATTGCATGTCCCCTAGTCTTTCTATATTCTGATAACGTAAACAATCAATGTACGTTTACCCGTTCCACTCCGTTCATTAATTTCTAGACTTCTATCATATCTCCCCTCAGCCATCTCTTTTCCAGGTTAAAGAGCCCTAAACCTTTTAGCCTCTCTTCATAGGAGTATCCTTCCATCCTCTTTACCATGTTGGTGGCTCTTCTCTGAACCTTTTCTAATAACACTATATCCTTTTTAAGATACGGCAACCAGAACTGCACACAATATTCAAGGTGCGGTCTCACCATGGAAAAATATAGAGGCATTATAATATCTTTTGTTTTATTTTCCATTCCTTTCCTTATGATACCTAGCATTCTATTTGCTCTCTTGGCCACTGCTGCACACTGAGCCGAGGGTTTTAACATGTTATCCACCTAAATCTTTTTCCTGGGTGGTGGTTCCTAATGTGGAATCTTGCATCGTGTAACCATAGTTTGGGTTGCTCTTCCCTAGGTGCATAACTTTGCACTTGTCCACATTAAATTTCATCTGCCATTTTGATGCCCAGTCTTCCAATTTATCAAGATCCTCTTGCAATTTTCCACAATCCTCTTGGGTTTTAAAAACTTTAAATAGTTTTGTGTCATCTGCAAATTTGATAACCTCACTCGTTATTCCTCTTTCCAGGTCATTTATGAATATGTCAAAAAGCAGCGGACCCAGCAGAGATCCCTGGGGTACACCACTATTCACCTTTCTCCATTGGGAAAATTGGCCATTTAGCCCTACCCTCTGCTTGCTATCTTTTAACCAGTTCCTGATCCACAATAGTACACTGCCTCCTATCCCAGGACTCTTTAGTTTTGTCAAAAGTCTCTGATGAGGGACCTTGTTAAAGGCTTTCTGAAAGTCCAGATACACTATATCAACTGACTCACCTTTGTCCACCTGTTTATTCACACCTTCAAAAAAACATAACAGATTAGTAAGACAAGATCTTCCTTGTCTAAAGCCATGTTGCTGTCTCCCATTAAGCCATGACTATTTACATGCTGAGTAATTTTATTCTTTATGATGGTTTCTACCATTTTTCTCGGTACTGACGTCAGGCTCACTGGTCTGTAGTTTCCCGGATCACCCCTGGAACCCTTTTTAAAAATTGGCGTTAAGTTGGCTATCCTCCAATCTTCAGGTATTACAAATGATTTTAATGAAAATTCACAGATTACTAATAGCAGGTCTGCAATCTCATATTTCAGTTCTTTCAACACCCTCAGATGTATACCATCCGGCCCAGGTGTTTTGCTACTCTTCAGTTTATCTAATAGTTGTAATACATCTTCCTGATATATCAATATTTCTTTCAGTTCTTCTGCACCTTTAAATACCACTTCAGTCATGGGTAACATCCCTACATCTTCCTCAGTAAAGACCGAAGCAAAGAATTAATTCAGTCTCTCCGCTATCGCCTTGTCACCTCTTAGTGCCCCATTAACCCCTCTATCATCTAATGGACCAACTGACTCTCTCACAGGTTTTTTGCTACAAATATACTTGAAAGTGTTTATTTCCTTCCATTTGACTTGCCAGTGCTTGTGCTGTTTCCAGATTTCGTCGTTTGGCTCTTTTTTCCATTTCCTGAAAGATGCTTTTTTGGCAACAACAGCCTCTCTGACCTCACCTTTAAACCATGATGGCAGTTTTTTGGATTTCCTTCCACTTTTCTTAAAGCGTGGAATACAGCTGGTCTGGGCTTCCAAGATAGTATTTTTCAACAACACCCAAGCTTGATGTAAGTCTTTAACCTTTGCAACTGCTCCTTTTAGTTTTTTCTTAACTTATTTCCTCCTTTTATCATAGTCTCCCTTTCGAAAGTTAAAAGGTAGTACTGTGGTTTCCTTACTATCCCTCCTCCACTAATTAAATCAAATGCGATCATTCTATGATCACTATTGCCAAGTGGCCCCAACACTCTTATCTCTTGCACTAGATCTGGTGTTCCACTAAGGACTAGGTCTAATATGGCTTCCCCTCTGGTCGGTTCATGAACCAGCTGCTCCAAGAAGCAGTCATTTATTTCATCTAGGAACTTTATCTCCCTAGCATGTCCTGCCGTGACACTGACCCAGTCGATACCGGGGTAATTGAAATCCCATTATTATTACTGCGCTATAACTTTTGTTAGCTTCCTTGATTTCTTTGAGCATTTCATCATCCATTTGTTCATTCTGGCCAGGCAGTCAATAGTACACCCCCACTGCCATCGCCTTCCCCTTTTTACATGGAATTATTGAAATCCCATTATTATTACTGCGCTATAACTTTTGTTAGCTTCCTTGATTTCTTTGAGCATTTCATCATCCATTTGTTCATTCTGGCCAGGCAGTCGATAGTACACCCCCACTGCCTTCGCCTTCCCCTTTTTACATGGAATTTCATTCCATAGAAATTCTACAGCAAATTTTGTTTCTTGCAAAACTTTAATCCTTTCTGACTCAATGCCCTCTCTAACATAGAGCGCAACCCCTCCACCAATTTGATCAACTCTATCATTACGATATAGTTTGTACCCAGGTATCACAGTGTCCCACTGGTTGTCCTCCTTCCACCATGTCTCTGATATTCCAATCATATCTAACCTCTCATTTAGTGCTATATATTCTAACTCTCCCATCTTATTTTTTAGAGCTCTAGCATTTGCATACAAGCATTTTAGAGACTGTATTTTATTCATATTAATCTGGCTACTGGTAAACATGGGTAATTTGGGATTTTTAAGCTCTGTCTGCTCTATACTCGAGGGCATTTGGGCTACTTTACTCTTTTTTGGAACCTCTCTGCTTTTGGTAGTATCCTTCAAGGATACATTCTTCCGAACCATGCACTCTTGGGCGACTGTCGACTTTCCCCTACTATCTAGTTTAAAAGCTGCTCTATCTCCTTTTTAAAGGTTAGTGTCAGCAGCCTGATTCCATCCCGGTTAAGGTGAAGCCCATCCCTTCGGAAGAGCCCCTCCATTCCCCAGAATGTTCCGCAGTTCCTAACAAATCCAAATCCCTCATCTCTGCACCATTGTCTCATCCACGCATTGAGACTCTGGAGCTCTGCCTGCCTTTTGGGTCCTGCATGTGGAACGGGAAGCATTTCGGAGAACGCTACCCTGGAGGTTCTGGATTTCAACTTCCTACCTAAAAGCCTAAATTTAGCCTCCAGAACCTCCCTACCACATTTTCCTATGCCATTGGTACCGACATGTACCAAGACAGCAAACTCCTTCCCAGCACTATCTAAGACCTTATCTAGGTGGCACGTGAGGTCCGCTACCTTCGCACCAGGCAGGCATGTTACCAGGCAATCCTCATGTCCACCAGTCACCCAGCTATCTACATGCCTAATGATCAAATCACCAGCTATAACGGCTGTCCTAACCCTTCCCTCATGGGCACATTGCCCTGGAGAAACTTCCTCAGTGCGAGAGGGGTTTACATCACCTAGAGGACAGGTTCTAGTTACAGGATCACTTCCTGCCACATCAGGGTGATGCTCTCCTGTCACATGACCTCTCTCCTACATGGCAACAGGGATGCTTCCAAAATGGAGGTGGGACTTCAGGACTATATCCCTGTAGGTCTCATCTATGTACCTCTCTGTCTTTCTTATGTTTTCCAAGTCTGCTACTCTAGCCTCTAGAGAATGGACTCGTTCCCTGAGAGCAAAGAGCTCCTTGCACCTAGTGCACATGTAAGACCTCTCACCAATTGGGAGAAAATCATACATGTGACACTCAATGCAAAAGACTGAAAAGCCCCCATCTCGCTGCTGGACTGCTGTCTGCATCTTAGTTTTAAGCTTTTGTTTAGATCTTTAAGTTCTTTACTTACTAAGGGTTGCTATGGATATTTATACTAATAAAACTGTACCTAATATGTTTAATATATCTTGTTCACCTGAAGCTTAATTAATCTCAGGTCCTTAGTGTATGACTGATTTGGATAACGAGCTTCACCTGAGAGCACCTCCTTTCCTTTAAGATGTTCAAGTACATATAAAGCTATGATTATCACAGGGGTGGGTGGGTGTTGGGGAGGGAGGGAGGGAAATAACACATATTAAAAGAGGGCTGCTACACAGTACCCTGTCCTGTGCTTCTGAGGTAAGCTGTGATCAACTTCCTGGGTGATTAATAGTCCTTGCTTGGATAGAAGGAGTCTTTCAAAATGGCCTTTTGACCTGTGTCACAGCCCCTCCTAGTGGCAGTGTGCAGTAAGGAGAGGGCGGACACTTATTGTTGGTTTTAAGAAGGAAAACGTCTTTAGACTAGGTGCATCATGGTCTTTGTAGTCCCACTTCATAAAGAAAATAGTTGTGAGCCTTGGGCAGGGTTAAACATATACGGTTTTATTCCCTTTGTTGCGCAAAGGTTCTCCAGGAAACAAAACAGAATGTACCTTACTTCAGGTTTATGCCAAAATATTTACAAAGTCAGTAACTGTTACAGGCGCTTCACAGTTCTTTGCATTCAAAGGGGTTATCAACACCAAGAGGAAAAACAAACTCACTTCTTCTTTCAGTTCAACAAAAGCAGAAATGGTAATTTTAAAGTATGTCCTGTTAGTCAGTACTCTGTGAGGGACTCTACACTGTTGGCAATACAGAGTGAGCAGTCCATCGGGTGCTCTGACTGCAACGGGTCTGGTTCAACCAACTCTATTTGCATGGGTTCCTGTTCAGCCGTGGTGTCAGCTAATCCTGCGCTTTCCCTGGATAAGGTAGGTTGTAGTTCAGTAGCTCTATCCAATATTCTCCAGCCTTGCTGGTCTTGCTTTGGCCAGTAACTGATATGGCTTTTTACTATGCCTCTCTGTACAGGTTTTAAAAGCCTTTCCCAGCTTGGTTTCCTAGCTGTACGGCTCTCTGGATTATAAGCTTTTCTAGGACCTGGCTCACTTCTTGGAAAGGAAATATCACTTTACCTTGGACCCCTGAGACATGCGCTGCTGGTACTTCTTCTACCAGATACTCTCCTTCTATAACCGTCTTCCCTGAAGACCTGTTCCTGGAGCTTTCTGGAACTGGCTTGTTCTCCCTGGAACTTAGCTCTTCCTGGTAAGTACTCCAAGCTTCTCTGCCTTTCAGTATGTGAGGTTCCACCTTTCAGATCCTCTGTCAGATCCTCTCTCAGGTCCTTTCTCTGGTTCTCTCTGAACTCGAGATCCTCCCTCCAGTCCTCTCTGCTTCCTTCCTTCTGAGCACTGTTTATAAAGCCGTTTCTCCCCTGAGCTTCCTGGCTCTCTACTCAGGTGTACTTGATTAGCTCTTGCATTATCAAAACCTGGATGTGTCAGCTTGACTTCTGTGGCCTCGTGCTTGCTCCCTCTAGCTGCACTTTTAGGTAATTGCACCCTCTGTGAGTCAGTGGCTTTATAAGAAAGTGTTTTTTTCTAAGTCTATTGCTTCAATGGCTTCAGCTTCATCACACCTGCCACCTGGTGTTAACACCTATTGAAAATGTTTTACAGGTCTCTTGCCCCCTAGGTAGAAGGCCTCTTTGTAAAGGTCTCTAGAAGACTTTATTTGTTGCTCAAAGAGTACTGTCCCTGTTTTGCCTTTTATGCTAAGTTATATTCTGATTTGATTTAAATTACAGCTCTGTGCTGCTGCTAGGCTCTGACTTATTATGAAATTTAAACTACAAGCTCTCTGCTGGGTTCTAAATTTAACCAGAAAGCTCTCTTCTGTGTTTTAAATTTAAACTAAAAGTACTTTGCTGATGCTAGGCCCTGAGTGACTATTAAATTTAAACTATAAGCTCTCTGCTGGGTATGAAATGTAACCAGAAAGTTCTCTTCTGTGTTTTAAATTTAAACTTAAACTGCTGCTACTAGGCCCTGTTTTATTATGTTTGTTTGTTTGTTTTTATTGTAACATCAGTTTTACTAAATTGCATATATATGTTTGGAAGCTACCTAGGATTTTAGATTAGTGGCATATACATTTTTAAATATAGTATACTAAATTTATGGAAATAGTGCTGCAATGAATCTCCACACATGGCTCTGCATCACCCTCATGCTGCCCCTAGGAGGAAGTAGACAGTGGGTGGAGGTGGAGGAAAGCAGAAACCTCAGACTGGGATCAGCATGATCAAAAATAAAATGGTCAGACAACAAAGATAGAAGAGAATTTTATTTTCAATTTAATGAACAGTCTTGGTGCTATCTTTATATTTTATAAACTACAGGGAAATGCATCTCTTTCTATTTCTCTAGTTTTGAACTGTATACAGAATCTGACTTTTTGGGGTTGCTGTTTAATTTTTATCTACATATGTTCATTATTAGGTTTTGGTCATTTATTCTGTATTTTGGTGAGGGTCTGTGTTCTGCGTTTTTGGCCAGGTGTTCTGTTAACATGGAGTTTATATGTAGGGATCTGTACTGTAGAAATCTGAATTGTTTCAGCTTTTCAAATAAGTGTTTGGATGTTCCAGGGCCCGCTGCAGTATTTACAGTTATGCTTTTTTTGGGGTAGGCTCCTTATGTGAGTTTTGGAAGTTGAGCTGGAATGGAATGGTATGTTATGGCAGATTTGCTCTATAGATCCTCAGTGACTTTGTTGTAGGGTTTTATATTAGTTCACAATATGCCTGGTACTGGAGAATGTTTGTTAGGGAGATAATCAAAATTAGATTTTTTTTTTAAGATACCGAGTTCTGTGGGTGAATGTCCTAGTTCTGCTCTGCACTCATTGTTGAGGGAGGGGGTTCTGTGGATGCAAAATATATGTTCAAAAAGAAAAAGCAAGAATCATAACGCAGTTTATAACAACAAAATAAATATGAGTTATAATTTGGTGTTATAAACAGTGCAGTTCTCACTCTTTCTTTTAGTTCCTTGGTATGTAAACATCTTGCATTTCCTGCACATTATCTAATCGGCTTTTTGGTTTGGTTCAGTCCCTGACTGGAGTTTTGAGAAAGCCCCCCCCCCCCCCCCCGCTCTTGGGGGGGCACTATCTTATCCCTCGCCTCAGGCAGCAGATTGCCTTGAGCCGCCCCTGGAGATAGTGGTAGAGGAGGAACCACTAGAACAAATACTGAAGGAGCGACGTGAGAGATAAGAAAACTGCAGGAGGATCTGGATAAATTGGAAGACTGGGCATCCAAGTGGCAGATGAATTTAATGTGGACAAGTGCAAAGTTATGCCCCTAGGAAAGAACAACCCACACTATAGTTACACGATGCAAGGCTCCACATTAGAAACCACCACCCAGGAAAAAGATTTAGGAGTCATCGTGGATAACATGTTAAAACCCTCCGCCCAGTGTGCAGCAGCGGCCAAGAAAGCAAATAGAATGCTAGGTATCATAAGGAAAGGGATAGAAAATAAAACAAAGGATATTATACTGCCTCTGTATCGCTCCATGGTACGACCGCACCTTGAATATTGTGTGCAATTCTGGTCACCGTATCTCAAAAAGGACATAGCGTTATTAGAAAAAGTACAGAGAAGAGCCACCAAATTGGTGAAGGGGATGGAAGGCTACTCCTATGAAGAGAGGCTAAATAGGTTAGGGCTCTTTAACCTGGAAAAGAGACGGCTGAGGGGAGATATGATAGAGGTCTATAAATTAATGAATGGAGTGGAACGGATAAACGTGGATCAATTGTTTACACTATCAGAATATAGGAAGACTAGGGGACATGTAATGAAGCTACAGGGTAAACTATTTAAGACAAATAGGAGAAAATATTTTTTCACTCAACGTGTAACCAAACTCTGGAATCTGTTACCAGAGGAGGTAGTAAGGGCTGTTAGTATAGCTGGGTTTAAAAAAGGTTTGGACAAGTTCCTGGAGGAAAGGTCCATAAACCACTATTAAAAAGGGACCCAGGATATCAATGCTTGACCCAGTACAAGCATTGAGGAACCTGTGTCTTTTGGGGATATTGCTAGGTACGCATGACCTAGATTGGCCACTGTTGGAAACAGGATACTGGGCTTGATGGACCTCGGTCTGACCCAGTATGGCATGTCTTATGTTCTTAAGAAGAGAGCCAGGACAGCACAAAGCCCCTAAAACCAAGTGATGAGAATGTGTTGAGGAGAAGGTGGTGGGCAACAGTGTCAAAAGCAGAAGAAAGGTCAAGAAGAATGAGGACTGAGTAAAGGCCCTTGGATTTGGCCAGGAAGAAGTCACTGGAGACTTTGGCAAGAGCCATTTCAGTAGAATGGAAGGAATGAAAGCCAGATTGAAGTTAATCTAGGAGGGCTTGAGAGGAGAGAAATTAAAGGCAAAGATGGAGAACTGTACATTCAAAAGTTTGGAAATGAAGGGCAGAAGGGAAATGGGTCGATAGAAGGACAAGTAGGGTCAAGTGAAGGTTTCTTGAGGAGAGGTGTGACCACAGCATGCTTGAAGGCTGCAGGGAAAGTTGCAGTGGAGAGCAAGAAGTTGAGAATATGTGAGATAGAAGGGATGACAGAGGAGGAGATGAAGTTAAGGAGATGGGTGGGGATGGGATCAGAGGAACAAGTAGTAAGTTTAGAGGAGGAAAGAAGATGTGAGGATTCCTCTTCAGAGATCTTAGAAAGGGATGAAAGGGTAATAGAGATCGGGGGGAAAAGTTGGTATTGAGGAGGAAGAAGAGGGGAAGAAGCTGATCTTGTGGGGAATTGGAGTGTAATCCTGTGAACTTTGTCATGGAAATTGTCGGCTAGGGTTTGGGCAGAAAGAGAAGGAGTTGAGAAGAGACAGCGGGGGACAGAGGCAAGACAGTTAGTCAGATGGACATAGCAGTTTTGCCTGGTGAGTGCTATGGCTGATTGGAAGGAAGCAAGCATGAATTTGAAGTGAAGAAAATCAGAAAGGGAGTGGGATTTGAGCCAAGTGTGCTCAGCTGAGCGGGCACAGAAGCGCAGGTAGTGGGTAGTTTAAGACAACCAGGGCTGAGGTATAGTGCACCTCACAAGACGTGGCATGGGCAGAGCAAGAGCATCCAGAGCAGACGAGAGCAATATTATAGGAAACTAGCCTCATCAACAGACTTAGAAGACAAAGTGGATGAAAGAGGTGATGAGACAATAGTGGAGAGAGCCAACGAATCGATAGCATGAAGATTTCTAAAAAGATAGGAGGCGACAGGGCTTGATTGAGGTAGGGAGTAATGAAGAGTAAAGCTTAGCAGGTGATGGTCAGATAAGGGAAGAACTGAGGCACAGAAATTAGAGGGCAAACAGAGAAGAAAACAAGGTCAAGGCAATGACCGTGCTGATGAGTGGGGGCAAAAGAGCAAAGTTGGAGGTTGAATGACGAGGTAAGGGAAAGGAGCTTAGAAGCATAGGGGTCAGTAGGGTTATCAACATGAATATTAAAGTCACCAAGAATAAGGGAGGGGAAGAAGAATCCAAAAATAAGGAGAGTCATGAGTCAGACTCAGTAAGAAAGATAGAAGTGGGCTTGTCAGGGGGATCTATAAATAGCAGCTGTCCGGAAAGGTAAGGGATTAAAAAGACGGATGGAGTGGACTTAAAGGAGGAAAAGGAGACTGAAGTAGGATTGTTTGAAATTGGCAAGAAGGAGAAAGCAGAAACCCAATACCACAGCCAATGGCACGAGGAATGTGGGAGAACTGGTAGCTGCTGTGACAGAGGGCAGTGACCGAACCAGTGTCATCAGGGAGGAGCCAGGTTTTAGAGTTAGATGGAAAGTGTGAGCGATAAAGAGATTGTGAGTAAAAGGGAGTTTATTAGAAATGGAATGAGCATTCCATAAAACATATGAGAAAGAGAGGATGGGGAAAGGAGAGGAACATGAATGAGACTAGGGTGTTTGACAAAGGAACTATCATGGGAGTGAGAGAAAAGTCTAGGGGGGCCAGGATTAGGATTAATATCACTAGATGATAGAAGGAGAAGGAGAAGATGAGTGCAAGGCAAAGAGGAGACAGCAGCACGATGGAAACGAGGATGAAGTGGTTTCAGAGAAAGGAGGGGGATGAATGAGAGGAAGAAAAGGGGAATCTCAAAAGCTGAAGAAATGGTGGAAGATAGAGGAGGAAATGGGCAAGGTGGAGAGAGGATGAAAAGGAGGGGGGGGGGTTAAGTTGATGGTATGAGGAGAGAAGGTGATGTGGAGTCATAAGAAAATGTGGATCTAAATAAAACTTAAGAAATGGAGTGTAGAAGGGCAAAGTTCTATCAGGAGAAAGGAAAGGGATAAAAACAAAATCAGAAGGTGAATAAATAAAGTAAAATATAGATAAGTAAATAATCAAACTAGTCTAAAAATTATCTTGTTTCAGATGGCTGCAGTGATAAAGTAGTGATGTGAAAAGTCTAAGTGAATAGCTATCTAAAATATAATAATTAACTAAAAAAATAAAGGACATCCACAATGGAGCTGGCAGGCAGTTACCATGTGCCAGTCAGGAATGATGCAGGCCTGGACTGAAGGATTTCAAAAGTCCCAGCAGGTTAGGAACCGTTAGAAAAGGCCGTACTAAATAGTCAAAGTTACAATGTCAAGAACAGAGTACCAAGTCTGTCAAGTTTAAATCTATGTAATGTTCCTTGTTTATTGTTCAACGCAAACAATACAACTTTGAATACAAGAAAAGGTATAGAAAAAATTGTTAAATAAATAAATAAAATGTCAAGTTCAAAGCAGGACGTCCAGCCATGCAGAACTGTTCCCCTGCTTCAGGTTGCTAGTGCTAAGGGGCTGTGTGAGATGCCGCCCACTCAGGCCTAATTTACAGGCTCTCACCACAGTGGGGTCTCCTCACTCGGGTTGCTTGTATGACAGTAGGCCAGCTCAACTTTGCAGCCAGTTCCAGTTTACTTGCTATTGATGGGGCAGCAACTTCACCTGTGAGAAGAGCTACAGATTAGATGAGGCCTGTAATCCTCAGGCAGCTCAGAGAGAAGAGCCACAGATTAGATGAATTGGAGTGGAGGAGTAGCCTAATGGTTAGAGCACGGGCTTGGGAACCAAGAGTCCAGGGTTCGTATTCCCACTAGCACTCCTTGTGACCTTGGATAAGTCACTTAACCCTCTACTGCTTCAGAAGAATCCAAGTTATCAATGTCCCTGCTTAATGTACAATACCAAGTTTAAGTTACAATGTAAACCGCTTTGACTGAAATGATAAAGCAGTATTTAAAAACCCCCTAATAAATAAATAGCCCTGTAATCCTCAGGCAGCTGAGGAGCAGCAAATTAGATGAGGCATGCTCAAATCCTGTCTCCCCCCCCCCCCCCACCCCCAAACTTCCCATTTTGGAAGGGGCAGGCCTAGAGCACACACATATGCTCAGAGGTCCTGTAATGGCTGCCACAAGAGAAAAAGGGGGTACTGACACCAAGGGAGAGGTAGCGAAGGGGAGGGTAGATGATGGATGCTTGTGAAGGAGGTAGGGGAGGAGAGATGTGAGACACATGGAGGGGGATAGGACAGAGGGGGGATGTGGGACACTTGGAGAGGGGGTAGGGAAGAAGAATGGAGATGCGGAACACTTGGAAGTGGGGTAGGGTACTTAAGCATATAAGATATACCATACTGGTTTAGACCAAAAATCCATCAAATACCTGTCAATTTCCCAAAGGATAGATAGATGCCATGATACTTATCCCAAGGGTAAGCAGTGGATTTCCCCAGTCCGCTTTGATAATTATTAATGGGCTTTTCCTCCAGGAACTTGTCCAAACCTCTTTTACACCCAGCTATACTAACAGCTTTTACTACATCCTCCGGCAACCAATTCCAGAGTTTGATTATGTATTCAGTGAAAAAGTATTTTCTCAGATTAGTCTTAAATATGCCAAATTTTTGCTTCATCGCATGTCCCCTAGTCTTTCTACTTCTTAAAGGAGTAAATAACCAATCTAGGTTTACCCGTTCCACTCTACTCATTATTTTATAGAGCTCTATCATATCTCCCCCTCAGCTATCACTTTTCCATGCTGAAGAGCCCTAACCTTTTAAGCCTTTCCTCGTAGGGTATCCCCTTTATCATTTTGATCGCTCTTCCCTGTACTTTTTCTAATTCCGCTATATCCTTTTTAAGATATGGTGGTAAGGATTGCTTGCAATATTTGAGGTGCTGTCACACCATGGAGTGACACAGAGGCATTATAATATTCTTGGTTTTATTTTCCATTCTATTTCTTTCCTTATAATTTCTAGCATTCTATTTGCTTTCTTGGCCACAGATGTACACTGCGCAGAGGGTTTAAAATGATTATCCACGATGACGCCCAGATCCTTTTCCTGAGTGGTGATTTTTAATATGGAACCTTTCATCGTGTAACTGTAATTTAGGATGTTCTTTCCTTAGTGCATAACTTTGCACTTATGCACATTAAATGTTATCTGCCATTTGGACACCTGGTCCCCCAATTTCTCAAGGTCCTCTTGCAATTTTTCACAATCCTCTTGTGTTTTAATAACTTTGAATAATTTTGTGTCATCTGCAAACTTGATCACCTCACTCATTGTTCCCATTTCCAGGTTATTTATAAATATGTTTAAAAGCAACAGATCCAGCACAGATCCCAGGGGTTCTCCACTATTCACTTGTCTCCATTGAGAACGCTGGCTATTTATCCCTACTCTGTTTTCTATCGTTTAACCAGTTCTTGATCCACAATAGTACACTTCCTTCTATCCCATGACTTTTTAATTTCCTCAGGAGTCTCTCATGAGGGACCTTGTGGAAGACTTTCTGAAAATCCAGATACACAATATCGACCAACTCACCTTTATCTATCTGTTTATTCATACCTTCAAAAAATACAGCAGATTAGTGAGACAAGACATTCCTTGCCTAAATCCATGTTGGCTTTGTCCCATTAAATCATGGGTATCTATATGTTCAGTAATTTTATCCTTTATAATGGTTTCTACCATTTTGCCCGGTACTGATGTCAGGCTTACTAGTCTGTAATTTCTCAGATCACTCCTGGAATATTTTTTAAAAAATTGGCATTATGGTGGCCACTTTCCAATCTTCAGGTACATAGATGATTTTAATGATAGTAAGTCTGCAATCTCATTTCTGAGTTATTTCAGCACCTAGGATGTAGTCCATCTGGTCCAGGTGATTTGCTATTCTTTAGTTTATCAAATTGCTGTGTTACATCTTCCAGGTTAATCGAGATTTGTTTCGAGTCCTCTGATACATCACCTTTAAATATCATTCCTGGCATGGGTGTGCTGGACACCAAAGGAGAGAAGAGGAGGGGAGATGATGGAAGCTTGGGAAGGAGGTAGGGAAGAGGAAGGGGGATGTGAGACACATGAATTGGGGGTAGGAAAGAGGGGAGATGTGGGACACTTGGGGATCTTAAAAGGTTAGGGCTCTTCAACTTGGAAAAGAGAGGGCTGAGGGGAGATATGATAGATGTCTTTAAAATAATGCATGGAGTGGAACAGGTACAGTAAATGTAGATTGATTGTTTACTCCTTTAAAAAATAGAAAGACTAGGGGACACACAATGAATGATAAAGAGACATTATAATATCCTTTGTTTTATTCTCCATCTCTTTCCTTATGATTCCTAGAATTCTATTTGCTTTCTTGGCCCAGTGTGTAGTGGCAGCCAAGAAAGCAAATACGAGGTGGGACTGATAAGTCTCTGGCCTTGTAAGAAGACAGAAAGCTACAGGCACACTCAGTTCCAGAGGTTCCAAATAAAACAAAACTGCAGAGAAATCATTGGGACCTCTGGAATTGAAGTGTGCCTGTAACTTTTTTTTCATTACAAGGCCAGGGACTTATCAGCCCCCCCCCCCCCCCTCATAGAATGCTAGGAATCATAAGGAAAGGAATGGAGAATAAAACAAAGGATATTATAATGCTTCTGTATCATTCCATGGTACAACCGCACCTTGAATATTGTGTGCAATTCTGGTTGCTGTATCTTTAAAAGGATATAGCAGACTTAGAAAAGGTACAGAGAAGAGACACCAAAATGGTAAAGGGGATGTAAGGATACCCCTATAAGAAAAGGCTTAAAATGTTAGGGCCCTTCAACTTGGAAAAGAGATGGCTGAGGGAGATATGATAGAAGTCTATAAATTAATGAATGGAGGGGAATAGCTAAACATAAATCAGTTGTTTACACCATCAAAAAGTAGAAAGACTAGGGGGCATAAATGAACTTTGTAACTCATTTAAGACTAATATAAGAAAATATTTTTTCACTCAACACGTAATCAAACTCTGGAATTCATTACCAGGCGATGCAGTAAAAGCTGTTAGTGTAGCTGGGTTTAAAAAAGGTTTGGACAAGTTCCTGGAGGAAAGGTCCATAAACCATTATTAAAGAGGATCCAGGAAATCCACTGCTTGTCCTGGGACAAGCATTGTGGAACCTGTATGTCTTTTTGAGAACCTGTTAGGTACTTGTGACTTGGATTGGCCACTGGAAATAGGATACTGGGCTTGATAGACCTTGGTCTGACCCAGTATGGCATATCTAATGTTCTTATGTAATGAAACTACAATGTAGCACATTTACGACTAATCAGAAAAAATATTTTTTCACTCTGTGTAATCAAACTCTGGAATTCATTACCAGAAGATGTATTAAAAGCTGTTACTGTAGCTGGGTTTAGGAGCTGTTGTTTCCTATTTTTGTTATTTAGCTCCTTTTTCCATTTTCTGAAAAATGCTTTTTTGACTGGAAACAGCCTCTCTGACCTCATATTTAAACCATGCCAGCAGTCATTTGGCCTTCCTTCCACCTTTCTTGAAGCATGGAATCCATTTGGTCTGGGCTTCCAAAATAGGATATTTAAACAATGCTTGGGTTTCATGTAATCTTTTAAGCTTTGCAATTGTTCCTTTTAGTTTTTTCTTAACCATTTTCCTAATTTTATCATAGTCTCCCTTTTGAAAGTTAAATGCTAGAGCCATGGATTTCCTTGCTGTCCTCCCTCCATTTACTAAATTATATGTGATCATGTTATGAACACTATGGCCAAGTGGCCCCGTTATCTCTCGCACCAGATCCTGCAATCCATTAAGGACTAGGTCTAAAATAGCTTCTCCTTATGTCGGTTCCTGAACCGACTGCACAACGAAGCAGTCATTTATTTCATCTAGAAACTACCCCCTAGCATGTCCTAACAGATATATAACATAATAAATGACGGCAGATGAAGACCAGCATGGTCCATCTAGTCTGCCCAGTAAGGTGGCTAGAGTTGTACCCACCACTTCCATACAGGTTTTCCCCCTTATGCCTTTTAGGGTTATATCCACTGCTGTGTGCAGGTTACCCCTTCTATCTTTTTTTTTTTAAATTAAAACATATGCTTAAAATTACAAGCAAGCAAATATTCATGAAATTACAATAAACAATCAAAATAAATCAATAACAACTCATACAATATACCATTTCATAGCCCCCATTACGGGGAGTACTCAAATAACCCTGGCAGGCAAGAGAAAACAAACAAATAATAGTCGGATAACCTGTCCCTTCCAAATAGAAAAATTAAACATATTAAATGAGGAAATCGGAGTATACGAAGTGCTGTAAAAAAGTTCCCAAACTAGAGCCACTGCATGGGAATGGAACACTGTATAGAAGTGCGCCACTGTGTCGCACTACCCGGCAGTCTTGTGAGTCAGTGTGCTATGCGGTATAGTGCTTAATGGATGTGGGACTGTGCTGCGCTTCTTTGTTTATGTGTTTCACAACTTTCTTGCCACCGAAAAGGAATGTGAAACTTGAGCAATGTGCATCAAATTCTAAAGGACACTGTGAATGCTGACTATGACTTTTTGAAACGTGTCATTACTGGGGATGAAAACTGGGTTTATGGGTACGATCCAGAAACCAAACAACAGTCCTCACAATGGAAAAGTCCATCGTCACCACGCCCCAAGAAAGCGTGGCAAATGAGGGGCAATATAAAGTCGATGTTGATTGTTTTTGTCAACCACAAAGGAATTCTTCTACAGGAATTCATTCTTCAAAGACAGTCAATACTGACTACTACATTGGTGTGCTGCAGTATCTGCGGGACCATGTGAGGTACAAGCATCCTTAGTTGTTGGCCACTGGGAATTGGATGATCCACCATGACAATGCCCTAGCGCATATGTCCATCAAAGTGCAGCAATTTTTGGCCCGAAACAACATGGTTGTTGTCCTTCACCCTCCCTGTTCTCCTGACTTGGCCATCTGTGACTTTTTCCTCTTCCCTGGAATTAAAATGAAGCTCAAAGGGCTTAGATTTGACACTATTGCGAAGATTCAGGAAGAGATAAGGACTGTGCTGAAGAGTCTGAAGAAAGAGGATTTTCAGGAGGCGTTTCAACAATGGCAAGACCGCTGGGACTGTTGCATCAACTCTCAAGGGGACTACTTTGAGGGGAATGGTGGCCACTAAATCTCAGGTTACTGTAGCATTTTTTTTATGGGGTCAGTTCGAGAACGATTTGATAGCACCTCGTATATCAAACATAAGCCCTCATCTTCCATCAAGAAACTGTTCTAGTTGTGTTGGGTCTACAAAAACATAAAACACACTTCACAAGTATTTAAACATTTATATGGAAAATGCAGGAGTGGAGGAGTAGCCTAGTGGTTAGACACTGGCTTGGTAACCAAGCAACCAGGGTTCAATTCCCACTAGCACTCCTTGTGGCCTTGGGCAAGTCACTCAACCCTCCATTGCCTCGGAAGAAAGGCCTGGCAATCTACTTCCGGTGACACTGCCAAGAAAACCCAGGAGCTTCTGGGTCGCCAGGAGTCAGGACTGACTCGAAGGCACACATTGCATTTGCATGGAAAATGCAAGAAGTTCCTCCACTGCCAAAACTTGTGGCTTAAGCTGCAGAAGATTTCCTTTGTACTTGAGTGAATCAAGAAACATCTGGAAAGATAATATCTTATGACCATAAAATAAATAACCTTTCTTATGGAAATATGCCTTCATAATATCCATTTTATCCATCTCTGGGGCTAGGGAGATCAGCAAGGTTGTGCAGAGGGGAATACTGTCATTAGATGATTCTAGGAAATTAGTTAAATCAAAAGTAGTTTCCTCCTCAACTTGCCTGCCTCCCCACCCCGAGACAAAGACCTGGTTGGTAAATAATATATATTTGAAACAGCCAGGTTATCAGAATCAGGGAGCAGTAAAATTTCTTCACAATATTTCTTTAATAACACTAAAGGAGACAAAAATCAAGGGGTCTATTTACTAAGAGGCGCTAGCAGCTTCTGTACAAAATCGGAGCCATGGCCCCATTGAATAAAATGGGACCGCAGCTCCAGTTTTGCACGGACGCCACTAGCGCCACTTAGTAAACAGACCCCGAAGTCTTCGGAAAATTTAGCAATCAAAAATTGCTAGATCTCAAACAATTATCCAAAGACTCGACATGCTTGTGCAACAAGTAACTATCCTTTCCACCCAAAGAACCTGCAGATTGCAGTGACCCAGTCTGGCCCTCAATCTCTTCAAGCCTCTGGGTTACATCAGAAGATTTTAAATCTAGCTCATGACACTTTCCAACAACTTGCTCAGAAATTTTCACAGTCTGATCCATGAAATCTTGCAATACGTTATTAGTCTCAGACACTACCTTCCAGAGTAACCCCCGGGAGTCGCAGAAATGTCAGACCCTGACACACGCAAAGGTTCAAGAAGAATTCCCTCCTGAGAAGCATGCAGCAGGTTCACAGTCAGGGCCACTTCCTGCACCTCGTTGGAATGTGTTAGAGGAGTGGAACCCCCCCTCCTTTCTGTTCAATACTACCCCTCGATTAGGGGGGGAGGGGTCCAAACTATTGGGCTTAGAGACACCCCAGAGAGCTGGGATAAGGAAGAGTCCGCCGGAGAAGTCACACCAGTATCCTCTTCACCTCAGACATTATGAGTAAATGATGGTTCAGGGTCTAGTGACTGCTTTGGGGGTAGATGACATAGCTGCCGTCATCTTCTTTTGCTCCTTGATTTTGTGTTTCCCAGCCCCTTCAGGCATCTCATGTGGCAACAATTTGGGGTTCAGGGCCTCTTTGGTCATATGGCCGTGGAGCTGCTGAAGGGTTTTAAATTCAGTTCCAGGTCTCCTGCTGATTACGTGGGTTGGTGGAGCAACACCTCTTCCAAGCAGAATGCTCTCCTGAAGCAGTGAAAGGCAGGCAGGCACACACAGGATAGCCAAGCTCCCGATCACCAGAATTACTTGCTCCCCTACCCCCTCTATTTTTTGAAGTGTAGAAGTTATTTATTTAACATTTCTTATATACAGCCTTTCATGCTATCAAGGCGGTTTACATTGAACAAACTGAAATTACATTGAACAGGGCATTATAACTTGGAGATAACTATTTTACAGGGAACATGGGCTATGGAGGTTTAAGTGGCTTGCCCAAGACCACAAGGAGCACCTGTGGGACTAGAAACCCCAGTCCTTCCGGCCCAAGGTTGCTGTCCTCTAGTGGGATTTGAACCCCTGACCTTCTGGTCTGAAGTACCTTGCCCCAACCACTAGGCCACTCCTCCACTCCATGTTTATGTTTGATTTGATATTCTTGCTATAGAGGGTGAGCATTTGCACCTGATGATCCACACTGCTTCTGATTTTGATGGGTTTAGCTTAAGATTGTGGAGAAGAAGCTATTCAGAGATTACCTGCAAGCAGTTGTTTAACTCGGAGATCTGGTGAGACATGGGATTCAGCATAAAATACCAACTGAATGTCATCCATGTGGATCCCATGATCCTGAGTAATTGTTACCACTGGTGAAAGATAAATGTTGAAAAGTGTTATACCGTATAGCATAATATGGGACATATGATTTTAATTCAACCTAAAAAATACCATGGTCTAGGAAAGAGTGAAACCATTGAAGTGGTGTGCGGGAAATGTTGATATATTTAAGTTTAGATTTTAAAAACCCTCACTTGGTTTGCAGCTTGTCGTGCTGTGAGGACTTGTGTGCATCAGTGATGCTGTGGGATAAGCTATCGGTAGCATAACTACTGACAGGGTCACCCAAGATAGACAGGTCTCAGCGGAGGTGCCAGACTAAGACAAACCACTCATCTGGGCAGCAGCAGCGGAATGGGATGGTGTTGGCAGCAGAGGATCACATTTCTGTGACAATGACAACACTAAAATTAAACTGCGCAGAAGAAAGGCCTGGCAATCTACTTCCGCATCTTGCCACGAAAACCCAGTGGATAGTCACAACAAAATAAATTGCACTATTGTGCTGGAAGATGAGACTCCCCAGGTTGGAAGGCACTCAACTGGCTATTGAGGAGGAGATGAAGACTTTTCAGAGTAAAACCAGCATTTATTAAGTGGTTGGATCAAAGCCCTCAGGATGTCTGACTGCTGATGTAGCTGTACATGAAATGAGAGTCAGAAGCTGCAAAAATGTCTTACATATTGGGACATGGAATGTACAAAGCATGAACCAAGGGACATTGGAGGTGATCAAGAATGAAATGGAACGTGTACAACTCGATCTGTTGGGTGTCAGTGAACTGAAATGGATTGGCATCAGGCACTTTGCATATGATGATCACATGGTCTACCTATGCTGGAAATGAAAGACAAAGAAGAAATGGTGTTGCATTTATAATTAAGAAGAAATTGCAAGAACTGTAATGAAATACAATGCAATCAATGAACACTTAATTTCTTTTTGTCTATGAGGAATGCCCATCAACACAACTATAATTCAGGTATATCTCCCACCAACAGCTGCAGAAGAGGATGAAGTTGATGAGTTCTATGAACAAATACATGCAGAAATTGAAAGAACATGCAAACAGGATATCCTGATAGTCATGAGTGACTGGAACGCAAAAGCTGGCAACAAAGAAGAAGGCGAAGTGGTTGGAAAATATGGACTTGGCGACAGAAATGAAGCTGGAGAAAGAATGATAGAATTCTGAAAGACCAATGACCTATTCATCTCAAACACCTTCTTCCAGCAACACAAGTGGTGACTGTACACATGGACTTCACCCAATGAATTGTACAAAAATCAAATTGTCTACATCAGCTCTATATCATCAACAAAGAAAAAACCTGGAGCTGACTGCGGTACAGATCACCAACTAATAGTATGCAAACTCAAGCTAAGATTGAAAAAGAGCAAGCCACTCATGAATGAAGCAAGATATAGCAACATAGATACATGACAGCAGACCACATGACCTATCTAGCCTGGCCTTCCATATCACCCACTACAAGAGTCCCCTTTTTTTCTTTAGAGAGCCTCTGTGTTTGTCTCATGCTTTTTTGAATTTAGATACTGTCCTCATCTCTACCACCTCCACTAGGAGACTATTCCACACATCTACCACTCTTTCCGTAAAGAAATATTTCCACATATTACTCCTTAGTCTATCCCCTTTCACCCTCATCCTATGTCCCCTCATAATAGAGCTTGCTTTCAATAGAGAGAGGCTCTCCTCCTGTGCATTTATGCCACGGAAGTATTTAAATGTCTTAATCATATCATCTCTGTCCCATCTTTCGTCTAAAGTATACATATTAAGGTCCTTAAGTCTGTCCTCATATGCTTTATAATGAAGACCATTAACCATTTTAATAGCCACCCTCTGCACTGACTCCAACCTGTTTATATCCTTTTGAAGGTGCAGTCTCCAGAATTGCACACAATACTTTAAATGAGGTCGCATTACCACCTCTTTTCTTCTGCTGGCCATTCCTCTCCCTATGCACCCAAGCATCCTTCTAGCTTTCACCGTTGCCTTTTCTATCTGTTTAACTACTTTGAGATCGTCAGACACAATCATGCCTAGGTCCTATTCTTCTTTCGTGGACAGAAGTACGTTACTCCCTATACTGTACCGCTCCCTTGGATTGTTGCAGCCTAAATGCATGGCTCTACATTTTTTAACATTAAATCTCAGCTGCCAAATTCTAGACCGTTCTTCAATCTTAACTAGAACCCTCCTCATGTTATCTACACCTTCCTGGGAGTCTACTCTTACAGATTTTGGTATCATCCGCAAAGAGGCAAATCTTACCTGACAGCCCTTCAGCAATATCACTAATGCAATGTTATGTGTGCCTTGAAAACATTCTTCTCCTCAAAGTGAACTTCATTTACTTGTACCCTTTGTCACCTCTCACTCAACCAATTTCTAACCGAAGCAGTAAATTCAGGGTCCATCCCTAGACTGCTCAGTTTGTTTATAAGTCGCCTGTGTGAAACAGTGTCAAATGCTTTACTGAAATCTACATACACCACATTTAGGACTCTCCCTCGGTCCAACTTCCTGGTCACCCAGTAAAAGAAATCAATCAGATTTGTCTGACAAGACCTGCCCCTGGTGAATCCATGCTGTCTCGGATCCAGTAATCCGTTGGACTCCAGAAACCTCACTATTTTCTCTTTCAGCAGTGTTTCCAATAATTTATTCACCATTGAGGTTAAACTAACGGGCCTATAGTTTTCAACCACATCTGCTTTTGTGTAAAGGGACCAATGTGCCTCTCTCTAGTACTCTAGCACCACTCCCGACTCCAAAGAGGCATTGAAAAGGTCAGTCAGTGGAGCTGCTAGTATGTCCAAGTTCCTTCAATATTCTTGTATATATCCTATCTGGTCCCATCACTTTGCCCGCTTTTAGTTTAACTAGTTCCTCACGAACACAGTCCTCTGAAAATCATATGAGATGCCCCCTCGCTTTTCTTCCTATTTGTGGGTGTTGTCTGAGGTCCTGCTCCTGTCCCTTCATCTTTGAACACAGAACAGAAATATTTATTAAGCAATTCTGCTTAATCCTCATCAGCTTCTACATATTCCTCCTCTCCAACCTTGCGTCTGACAATACCTTCCTTTTGTCCTTCCTCCTCTCACTAACATATCTGAAAAATGTCTTATCCCCCCCTCCCCCCCCCCCACACACATTTTATTGCATTGGCTATTTTTCTTCTTTTTGTATCTTTGCTTTCTTGTCTACTTTGCCAGCTTCTCTACGTTTTTCCAAATATAGATGCCTGATTTCCTCTCTCTGTGATCTCTTTTATTTCATGAAGGCCTCCCACTTTTTCTTCACCTTTTTACTTATCTCTTTTGAAAACCATAGTGGCCTCCTTTTCCTTTTCCTTTTATTTACCATTCTAACAAAAATGTTGGTTGCCCTTAAAATATCCCCTTTCAGTTTTGCCCACTGTTTTTCTATATCCCCCAGTTGTTCCCGTCCCGCTAACGACTCCTGGAGGTATTGGCCCATCTTGGCAAAGTTAGTTTTCCTAAAGTCTAAGACCCTTGCTTTTGAATGGATTTTATCAGTTCTTGTCCTAATACTGAACCACACCATCTGGTGATCATTGGATACGAGATGATCTCCCACTATAACATCAGAAACACTTTCACCATTGGTAAGCACCAAGTCCAGTATCGCCCCTTCATGTGTGGGTTCTGTTACCAGTTGCCTGAATACTTCTTCCTATAAAGAGTCCAGGATCTCCTTGCTTCTAGATGACACTGCAGCAAGGATGCACCAATCAATATCCGTTATATTGAAATACCCTATCAGCAGCAACTCCTCTTTCCTGGCAATGCTGCGTATGTCTTCTATTATATCTTCATCTACGTCTTCTCCTGTGATGGAGGTCTATATATGATGCTATAGTAAATGGATTTCTCTTTCCCTCTTTCTAGTTTAACACACACTACCTCCTCTCTCCCTTTTAGGCCCTGTATTTCCATAGCTTTAATATTATTTTTTACATATAGTGCCACTCCTCTTCCCCTTCTTCCTACCCTGTCCTTTCTGAATAACATATAGCCTGTATATCCCAGTCATGGTTCTCCATGAACCATGTTTCTGTAACTACCACTAAATCCAAGTCAGCCTCTCCCATTAAAGTCTCAACTTCTGGGATCTTATTTCCCTTGCTTTGGGCATTTGGTGTGAAAGCTGAGTACGGACATGACCCCTTGATAAAACATTCAAGTGAAACGCACGGCGCATTGGTTGGCGTTGGGGGAAGCTGACCGAACCAGATAAGTACTCTGGTGCCGCTATTTTAAAAGTGTATTAATAGTGGCTATATATGAAATCTGGTTTGGGCTAAACAGCGTCAGTACATTTGCTTTATTTAAAGAAGATAACACTCAGCGAATGAATCAATAAGAACAGTAACATAAGGCAACGTAACGGATCGTTGATGCAATCTGAGAGCAAGAGTTCAGGATTTTATCCTAAACTTGACATCCCGCTCTTGTACAGTCTGAGATCTGTTTGCCATTCACAATAGAAATTATTATACCTCTATAGGTTAAGAGTGGGGCGGTAACAATTTTGTTAGATGATACCTGCTTCGGCATTTATAGACACTGCTTTCCAGATGCTGCCCCTTTTACCTATGTCTATAAAAGTATTTAACGTTTCACTTACCTCGGGGCTTTCTTCACCCATCCCCAATGAGTCTAGTTTAAAGCCCTCTTCAGTAGGTTAGCCAATCTGCTACTGAAGACATGTCGACCCTTCTTGGACCGATGGACACCATTACTCTGCAGCCCTTGGAACATCATTCCATGGTCCAGGATACCAAAATGCTCTCGATGGCACCATCCACGCATTTATCTCCAGGATAAATGCATGTCTGAGAATATATCACCGGAATTTAAAGACTACCTGCAAAATTTATTTGCTGCTTTAGTTACAAATGAGAGTTCCAGAAGAGATATGGGATGATATCAAGAACGTTATGTTGGAAAAAAGTGAGAAATCTCTACAAATGGTGAAAAAGCAAAAATGGCCAAAATGGATGACCGAAGAAACTGAAAATTGCCCACAAATGCAAAGAAACTAAAGCCAGAGAAGAAAGAGAGGCAATCACAGAACTCAGAGATTTCTAACGTGCAGCAAAACAAGACAAGGAGAAGTACTACAATGATGCATGCAAGGAAATAGAAGCAGAAACTATTAGAGGAAGAGCAAGATTGACGTTATTAAAGCTACAAGAAAAAGAAAAAACTCCAGCCTTGAACTGGAATGTTACAAGATGCTCAAGGATCCATGTTGAATGATGCTGAGAAGATCAAGAAAAGGTGGAAAATATATACAGAGTTATTAAATGATAAAGATTAAGGGGTATGTTTACTAAACTGCGGTAACGTTACATAACGCGTGGTATGTATCGTTAACGCGCGTTAACGTTACTTAACGATTGTTAACGTCCCCGGCCACAGTAAACACCACAGAAGGTGGAGAGAGGGCGGAGAGAAGGGGTCAATGGGCAGAGAGTGGGCGGGGAGAGGCCCCTTTCACACTAACGCACTGAACTGAAGGGCTGAATCCTACCGCAAATGAAAACCTGCCATTAGATGCACATTTGCAGGAGAGAGAAACCATTTAAGTGTCAGCAATGTCCTGCCTAGGCAGGGAGCCCAAGAAATGTGATAGTAGTGCTCCATTTTCAGCAACACCATAGTGCCAAAGTATGAATGGCCACTATGGCGATGGTGCAAATGGGGCATAGGGGGCCGCAGGCGGGACATGTAGCATGAGCAGCTGGGGCACAGGGTGGACCAGGTGGGCGCCTAGGTGGCACACAGGAACATAGAAACCGGAAATCAGCAAGACAGCAGCTTACCAAGGCCAAACACAATTCACCTATATCTACCTGGTTCACCCTAGCCAATAGTTGCTAGGGCACTGACCTGACATCCCCTCAGCCATCCTGCCCCCATGTGGAAGGGACATAATATTGGTAGGCAGTGATGGGATGGGATGTGAGGATGTCCATGTATGCCCCCCCACCACGGGATCCGCTCCCTAGCTACCTACACAGTGGGTGGCCTGGGACTGCGTACTACCAGCACTGACAGCAAATGGCCATGTCAGCTTGGCAGGGGGGGTGTGCCCGTGCTGGAGGGGGCAGTGCCACCTCCCTGCAGTGGACCTAGGCCATGCCCTGTATCAGTACGTGGTGTGCAGTGCAACATACAAAGTCTAGCTGAGGAAAAGTACAGGTAGCCCCAGGGACTATTGTGCATCTGTGGCAACAGTGTGGTGCAGTACACCCAGCCAGTGTGTCCAGAATCAGAGGGTCATAGGTTCAAGCCCCAGCTGTGGTTCCTGCAGAGCATGTCCCTATGTTTTACCCTACAATGCAGATACAACAGTAACATGTGCAAAGCCCAAAGCAGCGGCGAACAGGGGTACAAACACCCACCTACACAGGCTCCACAATCCAAAGATGCATGGAGAGTCAGGCTGTTGGCCCCAGCCTTGAGCTGAAGTTATCACCAGAGCACTACTACTACCCCCTGCACAGTTTAGCAATGTCGGCACTGTGATCAGGACCAGTGTGGCGGGCAGGGTTGCCAACCACCCCTATCTTTGTACAATGCTGCAATAGGAGTGAGCGTGTGTGTATGTCTATCCATTGTTTTGTGGCTGCCCACCCTTCACTGGGCCTAAAATGTCCCACTGTCACCAGCGTTAGCCTGAATAGGTGCATAATGAGGAGCAAGGTATTTTGGGTATGGCCCGGACAGGGCAGATTGGCCAGGATGCATCTTCACAGGGTGTGGGACAATGGCTGGGACAATGTAGTGCCTGACCACCACCTGCATGGACAGGGTGGCCACAGCATGGCATGCTGGGAGGGCACTCACTCTGACCGAGCAGTGACCATGGCAGGTCTAGGTTCCCACATAGTGCTCTACACTATCTGCCTCCAGTGATATATTCGTGTTCCCCAGTCCTGGGGAACACAAATATATCACTTGCTGCACATAGTTCCTCTGTGAGCAGGCTGGTGGACTGTCTGCAGTTAGACTGTGCATGGTCAGAACACCTTTAAAGTACAGTCTGACTGTGCTGTCTGCTGGTGACTGGCAGACAGTGGTGGGAGGCAGTTGGGGTTTTCCAGACCTAACCCCAGCATTGCTGCTGGTCTGCCACTGCTCTAGTCATAGGTATGGCTCTGGCCCACCAACCCTGAGACTAAACAACTAAATGATTTCATGGTGGCTAGAGAGGAGATTAATGACCAACTTCATGACCCTCAGGCACCACTGTAGGCCTGCTGGGAAAGGTATAGTGGAGGGTGCGTTCTCAGGGATGTATTTGTATTTTGTATGTTTTTGAATTATTTTTCCTTATACTTGGATCCATTTTGCCTCTTATTGTAGGCTATAACTTTAAAATAATTTTATCAATAGGGTTTCTGTTGTTATATTTTTTCTTTGCAATTGCTATTTTGCTTTTCATTTTTTGTGTTGGAGCGTAATAATTGAAATTGTTAATAAATATAAAGTTTTTTTAAAAATCTGCATGTTGCTTATATTAGCAATCAGTTGACAGGGGTAATTTGGAATCCTTCCACTCTGTCTCCTCTTTACTTAAAGGCATTTGGATTACTATTAACTTTGTTGGCTTCTCTATTGGTATTCCCTAACGTCCCTGTTTTGTTAGTATCCTTCAAAGATACATCATTCAAAACCATGCACCCTTGGGTAACTATCAGCTTTACCCCATTTTCTAGTTTAAAAATTGCTCAATCTCCTTTTTAAAAGTTTATGCCAAAAGCCTGGTTCCATCCTTGTTAATGTGGAGCCCATCCTATTGGAAAAGCCCCCCTCCCCTTCCCCAGATGTTGACCAGTTCCTAACAAATCTAAAACTCTCTTCCTTGCACCATTAACTCATCCATGCATTGAGACTCCAGAACTTTGCTTGCCTTTTGAGTCCTGTGCATGGAATGAGAAACATTTCTTAGAACAGTACCCTGGAAGTTCTGGATTTCAACGTACTACTCAAAGGCCTAAATTTGGCTTCCAGAATCTTCCTCCCACACTTTCCTATGTCATTGTATGAACAGCAGGCTTTTTCCAGCATTATCTAAAATCTTACCTATACGGGGCGCGAGGTCCATTACCTTCGCACCAGACAGGCAAGTTACAAGGTGATCCTCACATCCACCAGCCATTCAGCTATCTACAGGCCTAATGACTGAACCGCCAACTAAAATGGCTGTCCTAACCCTTCCCTAATGGGCACATGGCCTGGAGACACCTCCTCCATGTGAGAGGATGTTACATCATATGGAGGAGAGGTCCTAGCTACAGGATTACTTCCTGCCACACCAAGGTGATGCTCTCCTTTTAAGTGACCTCTCTCGTCCATGGCAGCAGAGGCTGCCAGCCTAAGGTGGGACTTCTCTACCATGTCCCTAAAGGTTTCGTCTGTCTCGGCTTCTCCATGTCTGCTATGCCAGCCTCCAGAGATTGGATTTGTTCCCTGAGAGCAAGGAGCTCTTGGCATCTGGTACACGCAAGACATCTCACGAACTGGGAGATAATCAATCATTTATTCGACACTCAGTACAAAAGCCTGGATAGCCCCATCTTACTACTGGACTGCTATCTGCAGTTCTTAGTTATAATTTGTTTAGTTATTTAGAGTTGTTCAATTATTTAAAATTGCTAGGGGAATAGATATAATTCAACCAATACAAATATATCTAATAATTTTAAGGGACTTTGTTTAATGTTCATCTCAAGATGAATTGCAGGGACATACAGTTGTGGTCAACATTATTGGCATTCTTACAATTCAACCCCTTAATGCCCAATATCTCTTAAAAAATGTGGCCAGTGATATTGTGTACACTATCTTGAGAAATAAATGGAAATATTCCAACTGTATGTCATCATAATATCTTAATAGTATGTTCAAAGGTATACAACAAAAAAGAGATATATCTGCAACTTAGACGTAGTAATTTCTGAGAAAAACCCCCCAAAACAAAACAAAATATGACCTGGACAGGAATAATGACACCCTTCACTAATATTTGCACAACCCTTGGCAGTGATGACAGCCTCCAAATGTTTCTTGTAGACTTCTGTAAGTTTTGTACATCTGGCTGCTGGTAGTTCTTCCACTCTTCAACTGCAATTTGTTCCAGTTCATGAATGTTTCCAAGATTGCTTTGGCCATTGGCAGATTTCAGCTCTTTTCAAAGGTTCTCGATTGGATTGAGATCAGGACTTCCTGCTGGCCAGTTCAAAATAGTCCATTTTTCCCTTTTTAACCATTTTTTGTACTTTTGGATGTATGTTTTGGGTCATTGTCCTGCCAGAGGATCCATGACCTTTGACCCAGACCTAGCTTTCTAACACTAGGTAGCGCATTTCGCTCCAAAATACCTTGATAGTCCTCTAACATCGATTCCTTTAATACATTCCAGACCTCCAGTTCCTGAGGCAGCAAAACAGCCCCACAACATTATGGAACCTCCACCATATTTAACTGTAAGAAGGGTGTTTTTTTTTCCTTACAAGTGTTATTTCTTTGCCTGTTGATGTATTGCTGGTCTACATTGCCAAAGAGCTCAAGTTTGGTTTCAACTGTCCACAAAACATTTTCCCAGAAGGATTGTGGTTTCTCAATGTGGGTTTCAGCAAAGATCAGGCGTGTCTTTCTATGTCTGTCTTTGAGCAGTAGGGTCCTCCTGGCCTTCACCCATGAAGTCCTTCTTTGTTTAGTGCACGGCATATGGTAGTTGTTGAAACTACCACTCCAGATTGCTCCAAGTCAGCCTTAAGTTCTTTGGACATTGTGTGTGGTGTTTTTCCAACAGTTTGTACTAATCTTTGAAGACTTTTTGGATTAATTTTCCTCTTCTCTTCACATTCTGGGAGGTTCTTGACAGTTCCTTGAGCAGAAAACTCCTTAATGACATTGCAAACTGTAAACACAGGAATCCAAAGGTCTTTGAAAGATGTCCTAGTACCCCTTTGAAGTTTGATGTGTGATAATTGCTTTTCTGACAGACTCAGGCAGCTCTCTTGTCTTCGCCATTGTGAAAATGAAACAGGGAGTGAATGTGGCCATTTTAAACATTAGAGCATCATTCATTGGTTGATCCAAGTCATATGAGTACTGACAATTGATCACAGGTGTGTCTAATTTTACTGCAGGTGGAATGTGGTTCTGTTGAAACTGATTTGAATTGTTTATCAGGGTGCCAGTAATCATGTCCTGGAAATTTCCCAGTTTTTATACTATTTCCTTTTTTAATTGGTCTTGTTTTATTTGATTCTTTTATGTGTCAAATATGTGCGCATATATAGCCCAAAGCCATTTCACTGGCCACTTTTTTTTAGGAGATATTGGATATTAAGGGGTTGAACTACAAGGGTGCTAATAATGTGGACCACAACTGTACTGGCAATGGGCTGATATTGGGTCTGGTACTGGACATGGGCTGATACTGGGGCTGGGGGATGGTACTGGAAATAGCTGATACTGGGCATGGGGAAGAGGGTTATTGGGGCTGGGGGACTTGAGTTTGATATTGGGGCTGGGGGGATGGGACTGGAAATGGACATATACTGAAAATAGGCTGATACTGGGGCTAGGACTAGAAATGGACGGGTCGGGGGAGATGGGACTGGAAAAGGGCTGGAACTGGAAGGGGATTACTGTACTGGTGGGGAATGGGAACTGGAACAGAACTAATGCCATGGCTGGAGTCTTGAAATTGAAAGGGGGCTGATGCTGGCAGATGCTGGGGTCAGGATGCGTGGGATAAAGAGGGAGATACTGGAGGAGTGAGAAGGGAGATGAAGCTAGATATTGTGGGGAGTGGGGAAGAAGCAAAGTCAACCTGGGGAAGGTTGAGAGGGGAGGGGTATAAGAACACATGCTGGGATAAGACGGAAAGACAAGGTTAATGAATACTGGAGAAGGAAATAAATGAGTGGGTGCTGGGGAAGGGGAGTAGGAGGCAGGAAGGCAGGTACTATTTTTATTTATTTATTTATTTACATTCTCTTATATACCGCGCTTTTCTGCATCAGTGTGGTTTACATTGAACAAACTGAAATTACATTGAACAGGGCATTATAACTTGGAGATAACTATTTTACAGGGAACATGGGCTATGGAGGGTTAAGTGGCTTGCCCAAGACCACAAGGAGCAAGGAGTCCTTCCGGCCCAAGGTTGCTGTCCTCTAGTGGGATTTGAACCACCGACTTTCCAGCCTGAAGTACCTTGCCCCAACCACTAGGCCACTCCTCCATATAGTAACATAGTAAATAACAGCAGGTAAAGACCAGTATGGTCCATCTAGTCTGCCCAGTAAAGTGGCAAGAGTAGGCGTACCTTCTGCTACGTGCAGGTCACCCCCCTCTATGCCTTCGTTTAGGGTTGTACCTGCCCTCCATGCAGGTCCTGCCCTCTATGCAGGTCACCCCTCTGTATTTGTTGAAGAATAAAAAAATAGTAAAGTTTATTTTGAATTTAACCTCTTGCTATAAAGGAATCCACTGTGTCTGTCCCATGCCATTTTGAATTCCATCATTGTATTTGCCCCCACCACCTCCATCAGGAGGGCATTCCAAGCATCCACCACCCTTTCAGTTAAAAAGCATTTCCTGACATTGCTTTTAAGTTTACTTACTAGGGACATGGGATGTGGGAAAGCAGGGACTCTGACAGGTGGAAACTAAGATTGCATGAGAAAATAAAAGAAAAACTATGATAGACTGGGTATTGGGAGTTTAAGACTTGGATGGGATTGGGAGTAGGGGCTAGGAGTTGACTGGGGGACTAAGAAATTGACAAGATATTAAGAGGATAGTGGGGACAAGGTGATTGGGTGAGGGGCATGAGTAGGGCTGTGAGACCAAGTGCAGAAATATGGAGAGGGGAGAAGATCTGAAGGACCTGAAGGGGTTGGGGGGGCAGTTGAAAAGGACAGAGTGTTATGAGTTGGATGAAAGCCACAGGAAGGGACAGATCTTCCTTGAAGGAGGTGCAAGAAGGTAGAAAAGGGAGAAATGAAAGGGGAAATAGAAGCCTGGATGGGGGTACGACATAAGGAAGGGCCTGGAGGTGGAGAGAAGATGAGTGCTAGGGAATGAGCTGGAGCTGATTATGGGATGAGAAAAGTAGAACGTGGTAAATGAGACTGAGGAAGAGATGAGTACAGAGGGAGGAAACGGTGGAATAGAAAGTGGGTGAAAGAAGGGGGAGGAAAGAATGCTGGCAAAGGAATTAGACAGATGTGGAATGGAAGGACTAGGGAAGTGAGGTTAGGAAATGGAAAGCTGGTAAGTTGAACGGTGAAAAGAGGGAGACTGAAGATTGAAGGAAGGAGAAAGAGGAATGGAATGAAGCTACAGTTAGGTAAAAGACAAATGAGAGAAATAGATGGATCAGTGTGAGAGAGAGATGTAGTGAAGGAAGGACAAAGATAGAGAGTGTGAAGAAACCGAAAATGGAAATGGGATCCTAGCAAAGAACTTAGAAGAAACCCAATAAGAGGAAGTGGAAAGGAGACTGGGACCAACCCAACTGGAAAAAAAAAAATGATCAGACAAGAAAGGGAGAAACGAGTGTCAGTTTTTAGAGAACGAAATATGTCAGCTTTCAAAATGCACATTTCATATAGTTCACTACAGGAGGAAATGCATTTCTGTTTCTCTTTCTCCATGTTTCACACCTCGATGTTTGTTTTTTGGGGTTTTCTGTTTCAATTTTTACCTATATATTTGTTTCAAATTTTGTAGTTTCTTATTCCTTAATTGGTGATGGTCTGTGTTTTCCATGTGCAGCCGAGATAAAGGATTCTGTTAACATGTAGGTTCTCTCTAGAATATGTAGTAGTTCAGCTTGTTCTCTTTTCTACTGGTGTCCCAGAGTATTTGCAATGCTGATTTTCCATAGGTAGAGTTAGAGCAATTTGAGCTCTTGATACTGGTGTAGAGTGTCTATTTGCAAGGTTTTATGTTTTGATGTTCAATGTCTATGGAAGAAGCTGTGGAAGAAGTTAGTGGTATTGTCACTGATGTGAGACTGGAATTTGAATAGAATAGTTTTGTATGTTGAGTTTTAAAGTAAAACATCCTATTTCTGCTCTGCATCTGTTGTTGGGAGAGTTTTATTGGTGAGTCTAGGAGTGTTCCATATAAATGAATAATTATCAGACTGATATTCAAAGGCAATTTTTAGGCCTTTGCTAGCAAATGCATAATTAGCCTAACCGTGTATTTTCAAAAAATATACAAATAATATCAGGTTGTTAATACCTGACCATTTACAATAAAATATGTATACTTGTGGGGTATGTTAGGGGAGGAGCCAAGATAGGCCAGAAAATTATCCAGAGAGTGACAATAGCCACTATTCAGGTAAGTTATACATTCAGTTTAGACCTGCGGAATATCAGGTCTAGCCTAAACAGATAATACAATGACCATGCCATCACTCTGTATACATTCAGTACCACTATCTATACAGATAGTGTTACTGCTTAAGTTTAATTAAAACTTTATATACTGCTCTATGCCACATTGTACCAGAGTGGCTTACAAATCTAAATTTAAAAACAGAAAGAAAATGAAATGGAACTGTAATAAAAACAGGAAAGAAAAGAATCAAGTGTGAGTTAAAAGACACTGAAAAGAACAATCTAATGCTTACCCTGCCTCATCACATTATCTCCTGGAAGGCTATAGCAAACAGTTGGATTTTCAAAAGTGTTTTGAATTTCTGCAGAGATGATCCCACTACAGTGGTGTTGGAAGTGTGTTCCACAAAGTAGGGGCTAAGAAGTATAAGGCTAAGTGATGCAATGCCTCAAGGTATGCAAAAGAAACAGATGGTAAGATTAACAAGTTAGAATTTTCTGAACACAGTGATCTTGCAGGACAATAAGGTGTAAGCAGAAATGAGAGAAAAAGGGGAAAACCTGTATACAGAACCGTGTGAGTAAGCATAATTACTTTAAAATGGAAGCAAAATGTGAGAAAGAGCCAGTGGAATTTGAACAAGAGAGGAGAGACATAATCATACCTAGTGACATTGGACAGAAGACGTATTGCCATATTCTGGATTAATTGTAATTCTTTGAGATTGGTGGAAAGCAGGCTGCAATAAACTGCATTACAGTAGTCGAGCCGAGAAATGACCAAAGCATTAAAAGAATGTAATGCATTAGGAGAAAGCAATGATTTAACTGGACATATCTGGCATAAGGTAAAGAATGAAGAATGAACTGTCACTGCCACTTGGCAATCAAAAGAGAACTAAGCATCAAAAATGATGCCAAGGTGTGTTAGCACTTACCAACTGAACTGAAATGCCAAGTATTTGAGGGCTATGTGATGGAATGAAAGAAATCTTAGTGATCCATAATGCCTGAGATTTATCAAGATTTAATTTGAGAAATCACAGATAAAGTAAAATGGGAGGATGGCAATTGATTAAGCAGCAGGACTTAACACAGTGGCTTACCAGAGGAAGAACATTTCTTCTTCCAAAGGGGGGGGACACAAGCAACATTCCCAGAAATTGTAGGTGAACAAGTTATTGGTCTGTAATCTATACAATCTCTTTACTACAATAGATGCAGACAGAATATATGATTATATTGAGTCCAATAACATAATGGCAATAGAGAAAAAGACAGGGGAGATATGGAATCAAAGACCACTTAATATTGAATAAGACCATCATGGCCAATGTTAAGAAAAGCAGAAATCTCAGTATAGCATAGATTGATTATAAGAAAGCTTTTGACAGCATCCCACACTCTTGGATAACAAATTGCCTTGAGATGTATAAAATAAATCCTGATTTGATAGAGTACACTAAGTTCACCATGACACTGTGGCAAACCACACTCTTTTTGAATTATGAAGATGGTCAGTACATCCTTCCTAACATTAAGATCCAGTGAGGAATATCTCTGGGAGATTCCTCGTCACCACTTCTGGTGCTTAAGCTAATGAGTACGCTCATCAAATCTTTGGGATATGGATTCAGCCTGAATCCTAAAGAAGTTAACAACCCAGAGGTAATATCCCATTTAGTATTTATAGACGATCTCAATCTCTACAGTTCCAGTGACCAACAATTAACAGATCAACTCTGTGTAGTGAAAAGCTTTTCTGATGACATCAGGATGATTCTGGCCTTGACAAATGTGCTAAGGCAACTTTCCTTTAGAGGAAAATTGAGCAAAATGGAAAACATCTCCCTGGCCGAGGGTTGTGACATCAAGAACCTTGAACAGGAAGGCATATAGAAATATCTAAGAGTAGAAGGAATGACACTCAAGCAGAAATTACTGAGAGAAAAGATCAGTAAAAAATACTACAGGAAACTAAAATTGTTATTAAAAGTACTTTAACAGTGCAGAATAAGACAGAAGCCCTCAATCAGCTGGCAATTCCTATACTCACATAAATCTTTGGGATTGTGGATTGGCCTCTTAAAGATCTTAAAAAATTGGATGTGCAAACAAGAAAACTCCTCAAATGCCCATGAGGTAATTTACAAGAATCAGTGTATGCTGAGACATACAGCTAAAGGAGGGTTAGACCTCATAAAGATTGATTACACCTACAGAACTGCTATCATAGGCGTCCAGGCTTACCTAACAGCATCATTGGATTCAAATAAGCAAAAAGTGCTGAAATATGAAAATAAATGTCCAGAATCTGTCTCCATCATCAAACTTGGACAAGCGTTCCAATGACTAGAAGGAATGAGTGAGAATTTGCAAGCATACACAGGGACGGAAGTAACAGAATTTTCAAAACAAGACAAAAAGCTCTTCAAAGAATTTGATCTGCTAATGAGGTAAAACAAGTGGCAAATGCACAAATACAGTGGGAAATACAGAGTGTTACTCCAAGAACCCTTTGCCAATCAAGAACGGACACATGAATGGTTAAAGAGAGGTGAACTGAAACTGAAGGATGAGAGATTGATAGTTGCAAACCAGGACAGCGGATTACAGACAAGACGGTTTACAGTGAGCACTGAAAAAACTGGCAAAACAGACATATGTCGATTCTGTAAGAAACAGCTGGAAACTAGTGACTCACCTCATAGCTGGCTGTGAAGTTCTGATGGCAGAAAAACGCAACAAAGTAGCAAGCCTCGTACATTGGAAACTCTGTAAACACTACAACATCACTGTCCTTGAAAAGCACTGGGATCATGACCCTAAGAGAATTACAGAGAATGAGGAGGTTATGATCACCTGGGACATTCCCATTCTAATGATAAGAAACTGGACGCGAGGAAACCTGATATAGTGGTAAAGGAGAAAACCACTAGAATAACATTGATAATAGAGGTGTCTGTTCCAAGTGATTATTCTGTGAATCACATGGAAAGGGAGAAGATTCTGAAGCACCAAGAAATGCAGTCAGAGACCAAAGAAATGTGGCAGTAAGTACAGAAGTACAGTTGTGGTCAACATTATTGGCACCCTTGCAGTTCAAACCCTTAATGTCTAATATCTCCTTTAAAAAAATGGTGGCCAGTGAAATGGCTTGGGAATATACACACACATATCTTTGATACATAAAAGAATCAAATAAAACAAGACCAATTAAAAAAGGAAATAGTATAAAAACTGGGACATTGTGAGGATATGATTATTGGCACCCTAATAAACAATTCAAATAAATTTGAACAGAAGAACCACATTCCCACTGCTGTAAAATTAGATGCACCTGTGATCAATTGTCAATACTCACATGGCTTGAATCAAGCAATGAATGATGGCTCTAATGTTCTAAATGGCCATATTCACTCCCTGTTCCATTTTCACAATGGTGAAGACAAGAGAGCTCCCTGATACCATCAGAAAAGCCACTATCACCAAACATAAAAGACCTTGGGATTCCTGTGTCTACAGTTTGCAATGTTATTAAGAATGTTTTTGCTCATGGAACTGTCAAAAGCCTTCCAGGAAGTGTCGCCCTGCCGCGGCGCCAGCCCCCCTGGTGGCAGCGTAGTTTTTTCCACCGAAGGGCTGGGCCTGGGGCCACTAAGATGTTTGTGATTGGGATTGGCCAGGTGCGAGGGTCAAGGGCCAGTGCCTTGTGCCGGCCTCGTTGCCAACTCCCAAAGAGAATACAGTCTTGCACAAAAGTGGAGGGAAAAAGAAAAAGGCTTTATTTTCCCTTTTTGCACTAAGGGTTCAGAACATAGGATAAACACATTGGTAGACGTAGCAAAACAAGTCCTTACAGCAGCTTTTGTAAGCACAAGAAAAACAACCAGAAACTGTTAACTTCACAGCATAAAAGCTACCAAAACAATTTTGCTTCATTCACTCCAAAGGGCTCTGGAGTGACTCTATGGGGTATGTTTACTAAACCGGGCTAACGGTTAACCCGGGCTATCTGCAACTAGGTCCCATTGAGTAATATGGGACCTATTGGCAGATAGCCCGGGTTAACCGTTAGCCCGGTTTAGTAAACATACCCCTATATCACTCACGGCACAATATGCACATTCCATAGGGCTATCAAGATCTTCATGTACGGATTCCACCTGCATGGCCTCTTCTGACTGTTCTGAAGAGTCAAGATAGGTGTCCTTTATGTGGGTTTGGCTCACTGCTTCCCAGGACTTAGCAGTTTGTTTGGGCCTACGGTTCTGTGTGGTGGAATACCATGATGGCATCTCTTCCTCTAGAGGTTTAAAAACATTTTCTTTATAATGCTTTCCTCTAAAAGTTCTGTCCTTGCTCAAACTGTCTTTTAACTTTGGCTTTGGCTTGTGCTTTAGGTAAGGAGACTCTCCCTCCCAAGGTTCTTCTCTTAACTTGGCTTTAGGAAAACAGTAGCAAAGATTAAAAGCTTTACCTCTGGATTTTCTTTTGGTTCTCTGGGGCGAGACAGGAGGCCTACCTTGGCTGCTGCCTTCCGTATCAGTGCTCTCAGGTATTCTCCTTCGGCTCTCCCAGTCTTTCCTCCTCAGGTCTTTGAGGCCTGCCCTCCTGTGGGTTTCAGGGCCCGGTCTGGTTTGGCTTTGGCTTTCTCGGCCTAGCCTTTGGCTTACAGGACTGGTTCTCCTCTCCCAGCCTGTCTTTTTACTCAGGTTTGCTTTTGGACTAGATCCCAATCCTGCTCTGGTACCTTCATAGCATGTCCTCAATCTCTCTCTGGAACAGGCTCCCGCTTGTTCTCTCCCAGCTGAGGAAGGTAATCCTTCCACTGCTTCCCCAGTAGTGGATCTCCAGGCAGATGAGATTCTAGCAGCTGAGCTTTTTGCAGGTAAGCTCCCAGCGTATGAGCTTCCTCTTGACTCTTGCTTGCCTCCCCTTAAATGTGAGCTTTTGGAACATAAGTCCTGCCCACAGAGGCGTGGTTCTGTGGTCTCTGTCCAGACTCTCCCGCTCCCTCTAGGTGGATCCTCTGGATATTGCAGGCAGCTTCTTTTTCTTTCAGAATCCAGAACTGTTTTTCTCTCCAAAGGAGGGTCCGCTGCATCACAGAAGTGGTGGGAAGAGGAAAATTAATCTAAGAAGTCTTTGAAGGGTAGTACGAACTGTTGGAAAAACACCACGTACAACATCCAAAGAGCTTAAGACTGACCTGGAGCAATCTGGAATGGTGGTTTCAACCTGAACATAAGAAATTAAGGTATGCCATACTGGGTCATACCAAGGTCCATCAAGCCCAGTATCCTGTTTCCAACAGTGGCCAATCTAGGTCATAAGTACCTAGCAGTTTCCCCAAAAGGCACAGGTTCCACAATACTTGTATTGAGTCATGCAGTGATATTCTGGGTCCCTTTTAATAATGGTTTATGGACCTTTCCTCCAGGAACTTGTCCAAACTTTTTTTAAACCCAGCTACACTAACAGCTTTTACTACTCCTCCAGTAACCAATTCCAGAGTTTAATTACACGTTGAGTGAAAAAATATTATTTTCTCATATTAGTCTTAAATAGTTTACCCTGTAGCTTCATTGCATGTCCCCTAGTCTTTCTATATTCTGATGACATAAACAATTGATCTACGTTTACCCGTTCCACTCCATTTATTAATTTATAGACCTCTATCAAATCACC
The DNA here is from genome assembly GCA_033557465.1 of Ichthyophis bannanicus. Lineage (NCBI taxonomy): Eukaryota > Metazoa > Chordata > Amphibia > Gymnophiona > Ichthyophiidae > Ichthyophis > Ichthyophis bannanicus. The sequence goes on from CM066035.1 coordinate 576,881,273, forward strand.
CCTCAGCCATCACTTTTCCAGGTTGAAGAACCCTAACCTTTTTAGCCTCTCTTTATAGGGGTATCCTTCCATCCCCTTTACCATTTTGGTGGCTCTTCTCTGTACCTTTTCTAATAATGCTATGTCCTTTTTAAGATATGGCGATCAGAATTGCACACAATATTCAAGATGCGGTAGCACCACAGAACGATACAGAGGCATTATAATATCCTTTGTTTTATTTTCCATTCCTTTCCTTATGATACCTAGCATTCTATTTGCTCTCTTGGCTGCCGCTGCACACTTGGTGGAGGGTTTTCACATGTAATGATGCCTAAAGCTTTTTCCTGGGTGGTGGTTCCTAATGTGGAACCTTGTATCATTGTTCTTTCCTAGGTGCATAACTTTGCAATTGTCCACATTAAATTTCATCTGCTATTTGGATGCCCAGTCTTCCATTTATCATGCAATTTTCCACAATCCTTATGGGTTTTAACAAATTTAAATAGCTTTGTGTCATCTGCAAATTTGATAACCTCACTCGTTATTCCCTTTTCTAGGTCATTTATGAATATGTCAAAAAGCAGTGAACCCAGCACAGATGCCTGGGGTACTTCACTATTCACCTTTCTCCATTGGGAAAGTTGGCCATTTAGCTCTACCCTCTGCTTTCTATCTTTTAACCAGTTCCTGATCCACAGTAGTACACTGCCTCCTATCCCATGACTTTTTAATTTTGCCAAAAGTCTCTGATGAGGGACCTTATCAAAGGCTTTCTGAAAGTCCAAATACACTATATCAACTGACTCACCTTTGTCTACCTGTTTATTCACATCTTCAAAAATACATAACAGATTAGTAAAACAAGATCTTCCTTGTCTAAAGCCATGTTGGCTGTCTCCCATTAAGCCATGACTATCTACATGTTCTGTAATTTTATTCTTTGGAATGGTTTCCTTATTATGCGTTTTTACTTCCACAGCAAGCTTCTTCTCAAATTCTCTCTTGGCCTGCCTTATCAATGCCTTGCATTTAACTTGCTAGTACCTGTGCTGTTTCCAGTTTTCGTAATTTGGCTCTTTTTTCCATTTCCTAAAAGATGCTTTTTTGGCAACAATAACTTCTCTGACCTCACCTTCAAACCATGCTGGCAGTTTTTTGGACTTCCTTCCACTTTTCTTAAAGCATGGAATATAGCTGGTCTGTGCTTCCAAGATAGTATTTTAAAGAACACTCAAGCTTGATGTAAGTCTTTAACCTTTGCATCTGCTCCTTTTAGTTTTTTCTTAACTATTTTCCTCATTTTATCATAGTCTCCTTTTCAAAAGTTAAAAGGTAGCACTGTGGATTTCCTTACCATCCCCCCTCCATTAATTAAATCAAATATGATCATGCTATGATCACTATTGCCAAGTGGCCCCAACACCCTTATCTCTTGCACCAGATCTTGTGTTCTACTAAGGACTAGGTCCAAAATGGCTTCCCCTCTGGTCAGTTCATGAACCAGCTGCTCCAAGAAACAGTCATTTATTTCATCTAGAAACTTTATCTCCCTAGCATGTCCTGTTGTGACACTGACCCAGTCAATTCCATGGTAAAATAGTAACATAGTAAATGACAGCAGATAAAGATCAGTATGGTCCATCTAGTCTGCCCAGTAAGATGGCAAGAGTAGGCGCACCTGCCGCTCTGTGCAGGCCACCCCTCCCCATGTCTTTGTTTAGGGGTGAACCCACCGCTCCGTGTAGGACACCCCTATTTGTTGAGAAATTAGATAGTTAAGTTTATTTTGATTTTATCCTGTTGCTGTAAAGGGATCCACTGTGTCTATCCCATGCCATTTTGAATTCTGTCACTGTATTTGCCCCCACCACTTCCATCGGGAGGGCATTCCAAGCATCCACCACCCTTTGAGTGAAAACATATTTCCTGACATTGCCTTTCAATGTCACCCCCTTGCAGCTTCATGTTATGCCCTCTAGCTTTACAGCTTCCCCGTCTTTGGAATAAGTTTGTTTGTTCATTATTTCTCTTTAAGTATTTAAAGGTCTGAATCATATCTCCCCTATCCCTCCTCTCCTCCAGAGTGTACATATTTAGGTCTTCAAGTCTCTTCTCATAAGGCTTCTGGCGCAGGCTCCAAATCATTTTGGTCGCCTTCCTCTGAACAGTTTCCAGTCTTTTTACATCCTTTGCAAGATAAGGTCTCCAAAACTGAACACAGTATTCCAAGTGAGGCCTCACCAGTGACTTATACAGCGGCATTAGTACCTCTTCCTTTCTGCTGGTAATTCTTCTTTGTATGGAACACAACATCCTCCTGGCTTTTGCCACTGCCTTGTCGCACTGTTTTGCCTCCTTGAGATCCTCAGAAATAATCACACCAAGGTCCTTCTCCTGGTCCGTGCACACCAACCTCTCGCCCCCTATCATGTACATTTCCCTTGGATTTCTGCTTCCCAAGTGCATTGCACTGCACTTCTTCGCATTAGATCTTAACTGCCAAGCATTAGACCATTTTTCCAGCTTTTGTAGATCTTTCCTCATATTATTGAAATCCCCCATTATTATTACTGTGTTGTAACTTTTGTTAGCTTCCCTGATTTCTTTGAACATTTCATCATCCATTTGTTCATTCTGGCCAGGCGATTGATAGTATAGACCCACTGCCATCGCCTTCCCCTTTTTACATGGAATTTCAATCCATAGAGATTCTACAGCAAATTTTGTTTCCTGCAAAACTTTAATCATTTGTGACTATATGCCCTCTCTAACATAGAGTGCAACCCCTCCTACCAATTTGATCAGCTCTATCATTACAATATAGTTTGTACCCAGATATCACAGTGTCCCACTGGTTGTCCTCCTTCCACCATGACTCTGAGATACCAATCAAATCTAACCTCTCATTTAGTGCTATATATTCTAACTCTCCCGTCTTATTTTTTAGACTTCTAGCATTTGCATACAATCATTTTAGAGATTGTATTTTATTCATATTAAGCTGGCTATCAATAAGCAGAGGTAATTTGGAATCTTTACCTCTGTCTGCTTCATACTCAAGGGCATTTGGGCTACTTTTGTGCTTATTGGAACCTCTTTGCTGATATGCCCTAACTTCATTCTTTTGGTAGTATCCTTCAAGGATACATTGTTCCGTACCATGCGATCTTGGGCGACTGTCGGCTCTCCCCTAATCTAGTTTAAAAGCTGCTCTATCTCCTTTTTAAAGGTTAATGCCAGCAGCCTGGTTCCATCCTGGTTAAGGTGAAGCCCATCCCTTCAGAAGAGCCCCTCCTTTCCCCACAATGTTCCCGGTTCTTAACAAATCCAAAACCTTCACCCTTGCATCATCGTCTCATCCACGCATTGAGACTCCGGAGCTCTGCCTGCCTTTTGGGTCCTGCGCATGGAACGGGAAGCATTTCGGAGAACACTACCCTGGAAGTTCTGGATTTCAACTTCCTACCTAAAAGCCTAAATTTAGCCTCCCTACCACATTTTCCTATGTCATTGGTACTGACATGTACCAAGACAGCAGACTCCTCCCCAGCACTATCTAAGATCTTGTCTAGGTGGCATATGAGGTCCGCTACCTTCGCACCAGGCAGGCATGTTACCAGGTGATCCTCATGTCCACCAGCCACCCAGCTATATACATATCTAATGATCGAATCACCAACTATAACAGCTGTCCTAACCCTTCCCTCATAGGCACATGGCCCTGGAGAAACTTCCTCGGTGCGAGAGGGTTTTACATCACCTGAGTGATGCTCTCCAGTCACGTGACCTCTCTCCTCCATGGCAACAGGGATGCTACCAGACTGGAGGTGGGACTTCAGGACTATATCCCTGTAGGTCTCGTCTATGCACCTCTCTGTCTTCCTTATGTCCTCCAAGTCTGCTACTCTAGTCTTCAGAGATCAGACTCGTTCCCTGAGAGCAAAGAGCTCCTTGCACCTAGTGCACACGTAAGACCCCTCACCAACTGGGAGAAAATCATACATGTGACCCTCAATGCAAAAGACTGGAAAGCCCCATCTCACTGCTGGACTGCTGTCTGCATCTTATTTTTAATGTTGTGTTTAGATATTTAAATTCTTTACCTACTAAGGGTTGCTGGGAATACGTATACTAATAAAACTATACCTAATATGTTTAATTAAGCTTCAGGTGAACCAAGTACATTAATTTCAGGTCCTTAATGTATGCCTGATGAGGATAAACAGCTGCATCTGAGAGTAAATATGGCACTTCCTTTCCTTTAAGAGGTTTAAACACCTATAAAGCTACGAATATGCCAGGGGTGGGTGGGTGTCAGGGAGGAAGGGTGGGAAAGAAGACTTATTAAAAGCTGACTGCTACACATACAGTGCTTCTAAGGTAATCTGTGACCAATTTCCAGGGGGAGTTCCACAGCCCTTGCTTGGATAGAGGGAGTATTGGAGTCTATATTTAACCAGATTGCTCTCTTCTGTGTTTTAAATTTAAACTGAAAGCTCTTTGCTGCTACTAGGCCCTAACTGAGTATTAAATTTAAACAAGAAGCTCTCTGCTGGATTCTAAATTTAACCAGAAAGCTCTCTTCAGTGTTTTAAATTTAAACTGAAAGTTCTTTGTTGCTACTTGGCCCTGACTGATTTAACAAATACACTAGGTTCACAGATCAATCAACTTTAATCTAAAGAATTCCTTTTTCCCAAGATTTAGAAAAATTCCCAGAAGTAACTAATTGCAATTGCAGATCTCTCTCCAGAAGTAGCAGTCCCCTTTTGTAGCCCTTCAAGACTGAAAATCACAGAACTCTGGTTGAACTATTTATGCCTGTGTACTAAACAAAGAAGGACTTCAAGGTGAAGGCCAAGGAGGACCCCACTGCTCAAAGACAGACATAAAAAGGCATGCCTGTTCTTTGCCCAAACCCACCGTGAGAAACCTCAGTTCTTCTGGGAAAATCTTCTGTGGACAGATGAAACCAACTTGAGCTCTTTAGCAATGCAGACCAGAGATACATTTACAGGCAAAGAAATGAAGCTTGTAAGGAAAAAACATCCTTCCTACAGTTAAATATGGTAGAGGTTCCATAATGTTGTGGGGTTGTTTTGCTGCCTCAGTAACTGGAGGCCTAGAACATATTAAAGGAATCATGATGTCAGAGGACTATCAAGGTATTTTTGAGCTAAATGTGCTACCTAGTGTCAGAAAGCTAGGTCTGGGTCGAAGATCATGGGTCTTCCAGCAGGACAATGACCCAAAACATACATCCAAAAGTATAAAAGAATGGTTAAAAGGAAAAAAAATGGACTGTTTTAAACTGGCCAACAATGAGTCCTGATCTCAATCCCATCGAGAACCTTTGGAAAGAGCTGAAATCTGCCATTGGTAAAAGGAATCCTGGAAACATTCATGAGCTGGAACAAATCACAGTTGAAGAGTGAGAGAAACTACCAGCAGACAGATGTATGAAATTTATAGATGGCTACAAGAAATATTTGGAGGCTGTCACCACTGCCAAGAATTGTGCAACAATATATTAGTGAAGGGTGTCATTAATAATAAAAATTAACACTACATCACACCTAGACCCCTGTCCAGTACTGTGGATTAAAGTAGTCAAAGTAGAGCTAGCAGCTGCAATACTTAATATTGTCAATCAATCCCTTATCCAGGGTATTATGCCTGACGCTCTTAAACTTTCCATCATCCGCCCCATACTCAAAAGCAGATCTCTCAACAAAGATGACTCCACCTCATACCGCCCGATAGCCAACATCCCATTCTTAGCTAAAATAATTGAAAAAAGTAGTCCAAACACAGTTATAAGATTTCATTGACCTCAACGCCCCCTTGACACCCATCAATATGGTTTCCGCCCATACCATGATGTAGAAACCCTACTCCTAGTTTTACTCGATACACTTATCTGTGGACTTGACTACCCGAACCAAGCTTTCATCATGGTATGTCTAGATATCTCCTCCGCTTTCAATAATGTTGACCACAACATCCTACTATCAAGACTGGCACACATAGGTATATCTGTAATAACATTAAAATTGTTTAAATCATACATTTCTAATAGATTCCAATACGCAAAGATCAACCAAGAATCAGCCACCATTTTCCCCCAGGAACAAGGTATACCACAAGGTTCAGCCCTCTCTGCACTCCTGTTTAACCTGTATATTCAACCAATATGTACAATTTTCAATAAATACAAAATTAAAATACCTTATATATGCAGACGATCTAATGGTATACTCCCCAATAAACGTATTAGACCCTCAATACAGCAACATTATGGAATGCATAAGTGAAGCAGAAGCATTTCTAAACAAAAATGACATTAAAATAAACTTTAAAAAAAAACCGAAATCCTATTTACGATGAGGAACCCCCCCCCCCCCACTACCTTCAACCTAAATGACATCAACCTACCAGTTAAACAGGAAGTGAAATACTTAGGTGTCATTATCGACAGAACCCTCAGTATGGCTTCCCAAATTAAACAAACTGCTAGGACGATTTTCTATAAACTAAAAATCATACAGCACCTCAGGCCAATCCTGGAAACCCACGACTTTAGAACAGTAGTCCAAGTTTTAATTACTCCTCACTTGGACTACTGCAACAGTCTCTTACAGGGCCTCCCCAAAAAGACCCTCCACGCACTTCAATTTGCCCAGAACGTAATTGCCAGGATCATCTCCAAGTTTAAAAGACCACATCACCCCAATACTCTATAATCTCCACTGGCTTCCCATAGCTTCCAGAATAAAATACAAGATGATAGTCATAACAATCAAACTACGCAATGGCATCTCCCCCTCCCACCTATACACCATGATACTTGCACAAACTGACACCCGAATCAAGAGAAAAAGTACCAGGAACCTCCTATCCATACCCCCCTCTATACAAAAAAACAAACAAATTACCAGCAATAGAGCCTTCAGATACGCAGCCCCTACCCTTTGGAATTCTCTCCCCGAGTCCATCCGATCTATTAAGGACCTCCTAACCATCTGCAAAGAATGAAAAACTCTTCTTTTCTCTGAATATTATAATGCTTCCACCCCAAGCACCCCTACCACCAACCGCTCTCCCCCCACCTAACCCTAACCCCAACCCCCCCTACACCTTGATAAATTGTCCATAACATTACATCTTATGAACTCCAGAGAGAGACTCTTTTTGTCATGATGCAAGAGAATTAGCAATAAATTTGAGAGACTTAGATTATACTCCACATACCCTGGCTTAAAGGTGAGGTTCATGACTGTAATGGCATGCACAAAACTAACACATTTGGAGAAACTGACCCTGAGATGTTTGAGGAATCACAGATAAAGTAAAATGGAAGTGTGGCATTTAACAAGTCAGTGGGCTGAAAATGTATCCCTATTTGCGCAGCTTTCACTGCAAGATCTGACCCAAGGCGGGTGGGCACAAAAGCAAAAGTTGGCTGGGGTGCTACAACCCCTTGAGCCAGCCTTGCTTGTATCTAAAAAATTCCCTTTTCCCCATGATTTTGAGAATGTCCCAGCAGATAAATATTCACAAGTGCAGATTCCTTCCCAGCAAGCCTTCAAGAGGAAGGGAGATGTTGGACACTTGCGGATGGGGAGGGTAAGGATGTGGTAGGCTATGGCCTAGCATGGCCTGCTACTATGAAAGGCCTGTAAGTTAGGCCTGGATCATAACTCCCATTATAGCTAGAAAAGAACCAAAAATCTGTGGAAAATTAGAAAATTTTTAAAATGCTTAATAAGAAGTTTTCATGAATTCATAAGTCTTCTATTATTCTCTTGTGTGTGAAAGATCAGAAATGTTTCAGTATATGCATTCCAGAAGCCAAAGTTAACCTTGCAGTAGAAAAGTAACGAAATTCAGAACTGTACCATTGTTCAAGCAATCCTAAAGGAGGGGGCCGGTTGCTAGGCTCCGGAGGGATTTCTAATTGGACAGGTGCAGGGAATGTATAACCAATGAAAAGTTTGCATGTATCAAGTTGGAACCAATAGAAAATTCTCATGTATCAAACTGAAAAAGAGGTATAAATGGTTATGTCTCTGTATAAACTTTTGCTCAGTTCCTTTTGAAGCTTTGACTGACTGGGCCTGTGCAAATAAACTGGCTTGGACCCTGTCAATTGACTCCTGGACTTATTCATTGATTGCACTTTGCCACAGCATATTCTTGGTGCGTTGGCCGGGAAGTGCAAGTGGTAAATGGTATTCAAGTGAGTAATCCACGTAATTCGCCTTGATGTTTGGCCCGGTTGGAACCGTGTCTGTCCGACCGCGGGGGAAACCTCAGGCGCTGCCGGCCCCTTTGTGCCGGAGAGGGTTCCGCCTGCCTCGGCAGGCCATCGGGTCCAGCTGGCCAACACCTCCGACCCGGGGGAGTCCAGGTTCCAACTCAGAAGCTGGTGTGGTATCGGGGACCGGATCCGGTGAGTAGACATTTTTGTAATTCGATAGTCAGAAAGAACAGCCTGGGACAACGTCTTGCGTGCGCAAGACTGATTTGGTATATTTGGTATAGACTAACTGGGAAATCTCGCATGAGTATGCGCGAGACAAGGGAGCCTGATCACCTCCCATAAGGGCGGTCCTAGTAAGCTCCGCGTAAGGAAAGCAGAAGCCGAAGCCATTGACCCTTCTTGTTTGGAATAGTCAGTTAGTCAGAAAACCTGGGCACTTGATATATTGAAATATGATATCTTGTTGAAATATGCTTGCGTGTGTGAGTGAGAGGTCTTGAAATATAGACCGAGCGAGAGCGGACTCCTAAGTAGCGCAGTTCCTGGCCGGGCGACCGCGCCCAGGTCGCGAACAGGAGGAAGCGAGAGGTGTTTGTCCCCCCCAGTGTTCTGTGGGCTGTACGGACCCCTTACCTGCAGCCATACTACCTATCCTTATTGTTCGTTGTCTTGTACGTCATTACGTGTACGTAGGGACGTAGGGTACATAACGTACGCAGGTATGTTGAGTACGTAGGTAGCGTACGTAGGTACGTTTAGATTATGGGAGGGACGGAGTTCACACAAACTCCGTTGGCATGTATGATCAAGAATTTCCATAAAGGATTTTCGGGCGATTAAGGTACAAAAATGACTCCATCCAGATTAAAAATGTTATGTGAAAGGGAGTGGCCTGCATTAGCTGCTTCATGGCCCCGAGGGGGCACCTTTGATTTTGAGACAGTTTTACGAATCCATCAGCTCATATTGAGAGCGTATCCTGACCAGTTCCCCTATATAGATTCCTGGTTAAGTGTATGTGAACAGCAGCCCTCATGGATGAAGCGCTGTTATGAGGAGCACTGTAAAATATTTGTAGCTACTACTAGGGGAACCAAAAAGGCTAAGGAAGTGAAGCCGCCTGTGTATTCTGACCCAGAGTCCCCAGATATTCTGGATAGGTTACCCCAGCACCCACAGAAGTTAGTCCCCACAGCACCGCGACTTGAAGTAGAGCCCGAAGAGGAGCCCCAGAAAATACCTAAGCAACAGCCTAAGAAGTGCACTACCCCGAGTGAAAGTCCCGAGTCAGGCCCAAGCACAGCAGGGGGACTCGAGTCCTCTGATGAGATAGAAAGCGGAGGCTCTCCTGCCAGTTCAGGGTCACCCACCAAGGAGACTTGTGCCCGGGAGCCTTATGATTTAAGAAGCGTAACTCCCAAGAAGAAGGAGAAAGCAGGGCACCTAATGTCATTACGCCAAGTGCCTGGAATGCCTGTTTTAAATGATCAGGGCCAGATGGCGCCAGGACCTACCAGCTTAGTTTATGTACCCTTTTCCACCACTGATTTATTAAACTGGAAAACGCATTATGCTTCCTACACAGCCAAGCCCCAGGAATTAACAGAATTAATGTCTAGCATTATGCAAACCCATCAGCCTACCTGGGCCGATTGTTGCCAGCTCCTGTCCACCCTCTTCACTACTGAGGAGCGAGGCCGAATCGGGCAAGCAGCCCTCCGTTGGTTAGAAGAGAACCCTGTAGAAAGGGGAGGAATAAATCCCCCGCAAGCAGCAGCTGCAGAATACCCCAATGAAGATCCCAGGTGGGACCCAAATGAGGAAAGGGGGGCGGCGGCCCTAACCAGATTTCGCCAGGCCTTATTGCAGGGCCTGAAGAAGGGAGGCCAGAGGGCCATGAATATCAGGAAAGTATCGGAAGTTCTCCAGGGTCCAGATGAGAGCCCAGCGGCCTTTTATGAGCGGTTGTCTGAAGCTTATAGATTGTATACCCCATATGATCCCGCCGCTCAGGAAAATTTACGCATGGTAAATGCGGCCTTTGTTAGTCAGTCCCAGAGAGACATAAAACGAAAATTGCAGAAATTGGATGGATTTGCGGGCATGAATACAGCTCAGTTAATGGAAGTCACTCAGAAAGTATTTGTGAATCGTGAAAATGAACGAGACAGAGAAAGTGAACGAAAGATGAAGAAGGCAGATCTTCTTGCTGCTGCTATAACCGAACGACGTGGAGGAGGTATTCCTAATCAAAGGACCAGAGGACGTGGAAGAGGCCGCGGAAGCGAAAGGCCTCCATTAGGTGCAAATCAATGCGCCTACTGCAAGGAAGAAGGACATTGGAGAAATGAGTGCCCGCATTTGGACTCCGCCCCTGCAAGGGGAGGAGGGAGTCCCTGGAGGCCCGGAGGAAGATTTTGAAGGAGAGGAGGAATGAATCGAACACAGTTCCAGCAGGAGAGGGAAGAAGCCATTGAGGGAGTGGCAGTAGCAACGGGCTATGACCTGGATGACATAGATGAAGACTAGGCCAGACCGGGCTCCAAGTTCACCCTGGGTCCCCAGGAGCCTATGGTCAGTTTAAAGATAGGGGACCAATACATAGAATTCATGGTAGATACAGGAGCAGAACATTCAGTAGTAGCCAAGCCAGTAGCTCCTCTGTCCTCACGATCTGTCACCATTGTGGGAGCCACTGGAAATAAAGCCACAAAACCATTCTTGCAGAACCGCATGTGTGAACTAGGGGGACAGAAGATAACGCACCAGTTCTTGTATATGCCTGAGTGCCCTATTCCACTAGTGGGCCGAGACATGCTTGCCAAGCTTCAGGCCCAAATATCCTTTGCTGAAGGGGGAGAAATGAAAACCCAAAGCCTGCTGGATTGATGGTGCTTACTGTTCCCCGAGAAGAAGAATGGCGGTTCTATAGTGCACCTTCAATAAAGTCAACCAGTCCCTGTATACCTACCAACCTTATAGCCCCACCTGAAGTATGGGCAGAAGATAATCCACCTGGCCTAGCGAAGAACATAGCCCCTGTCATTGTCACACTCAAGCCAGGAGCGGAACCAGTGCATGTGAAGCAGTATCCTCTCCCTCGACCAGCCATAGAAGGAATTCACTGCCATTTGATGAAACTGCTGAAGTACGGACTTCTCAAGGAATGCCAGTCACCTTGGAATACCCCCCTTCTCCCAGTAAAGAAGCCTGGGACAGGGGACTACCGCCCAGTACAAGATCTAAGGCGAGTAAATGATGCAGTTGAAACTATACACCCAGCAGTACCAAACCCTTATACTCTCTTGGGACTGATCCCTGCTGAGGCTACTCACTTCACCGTCCTGGACCTGAAAGATGCCTTTTTCTGTGTGCGCCTAGCACCCACCAGTCAACTTTTCTTCGCTTTTGAATGGCAAGACCCCACAACAGGAAGGCGGGGTCAGCTCACCTGGACCAGATTACCCCAAGGATTCAAGAATTCACCTACTCTCTTCAGTGCTGCTCTGAATCAAGATCTCTCAAATTACCCAGTGGACCCAGGAAAAAGGGTTCTTCTCCAGTATGTAGATGACTTGCTCATAGCCACCAACTCAGAAAGTGAATGCCTACAAGCTACTAGTGAACTTTTGTACCTTCTCAAAGATGCTGGATACAGAGTTTCAAGAGCCAAAGCACAACTGGATTAAAGTTTTGCAAGAGATAAGGGTGTTGGGGCCACTTGGCAATAGTGATCATAGCATGATCATATTTGATTTAATTAGTGGAGGAGGGATAGTAAGGAAATCCACAGTACTACCCTTTAACTTTCGAAAGGGAGACTATGATAGAATGAGGAAAACAGTTAAGAAAAAACTAAAAGGAGCAGTTGCAAAGGTTAAAGACGTACATCAAGCTTGGGTGTTGTTGAAAATACTATCTTGGAAGCCCAGACCAGCTGTATTCCACGCTTTAAGAAAAGTGGAAGGAAGTCCAAAAAATTGCCAGCATGGTTTAAAGCTGAGGTCAGAGAGGCTGTTGTTGCCAAAAAAGCATCTTTCAAGAAATGGAAAAAAGAGCCAAATGATGAAACCTGGAAACAGCACAAGCACTGGCAAGTCAAATGCAAGGCATTGATAAGGCAGGCAAAGAGAGAATTTGAGAAGAAGCTTGCTGCGGAAGCAAAAACGCGAAATAAAGACCTTTTCAAGTACATTCGTAGCAAAAAACCCGTGAGAGAGTCAGTTGGTCCATTAGATGATAAAGGGGTTAAAGGAGCACTAAGAGGCGACAAGGCGATAGCGGAGAGACTGAATGAATTCTTTGCTTCGGTCTTTACTGAGGAAGATGTAGGGATGTTACCCACGACTGAAGTGGTATTTAAAGGTGTGGAAGAATTGAAGGAAATATCGATACATCGGGAAGATGTCTTACAACTATTAGATAAACTGAAGAGTAGCAAATCACCTGGGCCGGATGGTATACATCCAAGGGTGTTAAAAGAACTGAAATTTGAGATTGCAGACCTGCTATCAGTAATCTGTGAACTATCATTAAAATCATCTCTAATACCTGAGGATCGCCAATGTAACACCAATTTTTAAAAAGGGTTCGAGGGGTGATCCGGGAAACTACAGACCGGTGAGCCTGACATCAGTACCGGGAAAAATGGTAGAAACCATCATAAAGAATAAAATTACTCAGCATATAGATAGTCATGACCTAATGGGAGACAGCCAACATGGCTTTAGACAAGGAAGATCTTGTCTTACTAATCTGTTATGTTTTTTTGAAGGAGTGAATAAACAGGTGGACAAAGGTGAGTCGGTTGATATTGTGTATCTGGACTTTCAGAAAGCCTTTGACAAGGTCCCTCATGAGAGACTTTTGGCAAAACTAAAGAGTCATGGGATAGGAGGCAGTGTACTACTGTGGATCAGGAACTGGTTAAAAGATAGAAAGCAGAGGGTAGGGCTAAATGGCCAATTTTCCCAATGGAGAAAGGTGAATAGTGGTGTACCCCAGGGATCTGTGCTGGGTCCGCTGCTTTTTGACATATTCATAAATGACCTGGAAAGTGGAATAACGAGTGAGGTTATCAAATTTGCTGATGACACAAAACTATTTAAAGTTGTTAAAACCCAGGAGGATTGTGGAAAATTGCAAGAGGATCTTGATAAATTGGAAGACTGGGCATCAAAATGGCAGATGAAATTTAATGTGGAGAAGTGCAAGGTTATGCACCTAGGGAAGAACAACCCAAACTATGGTTACACGATGCAAGGTTCCACATTAGGAACCACCACCCAAGAAAAAGATTTAGGCGTCCTTGTGGATACCATGTTAAAACCCTCGGCCCAGTGTGCAGCGGCGGCCAAGAGAGCAAATAGAATGCTAGGTATGATAAGGAAAGGAATGGAAAATAAAACAAAAGATATTATAATGCCTCTATATCGTTCCATGGTGAGACCGCACCTTGAATATTGTGTGCAATTCTGGTCGCCATATCTTAAAAAGGATATAGCAATTTTAGAAAAGGTTCAGAGAAGAGCCACCAAAATGGTAAAGGGGATGGAAGGCTACTCCTATGAAGAAAGGCTAAAAAGGTTGGGGCTCTTTAACCTGGAAAAGAGACGGCTGAGGGGAGATATGATAGAAGTCTATAAATTAATGAACGGAGTGGAACGGGTAAACGTAGATCGATTGTTTACCTTATCAGAATATAGAAAGACTAGGGGACATGCAATGAAGCTACAGGGTAAACTATTTAAGACTAATAAAAGAAAATATTTTTTCACTCAACGTGTAATCAAACTCTGGAATTTGTTACCGGAGGATGTAGTAAAGGCTGTTAGTGTAGCTGGGTTTAAAAAAGGTTTGGACAAGTTCCTGGAGGAAAGGTCCATAAACCATTATTAAGAAGGGACCCAGGATATCAATGCTTGAACCAATACAAGCATTGTGGAACCTGTGTCCCTTGGGGAAACTGCTAGGTACGTATGACCTAGATTGGCCACTGTTGGAAACAGAATACTGGGCTTGATGGACCTTGGTCTGACCCAGTATGGCATATCTTATGTTCTTATGTTCTTATAAACTGAAGTCAAGTATCTAGGATTCCAATTGTCCAGTAGATCCGACATTTAGGACCAGAACGCAAGGAAGCTGTATGTAATATCCCCATTCCAACCACTAGGAGGCAAGTAAGAGCCTTCCTGGGGGCCGCGGGATATTGTCGCATATGGATCCCCAACTTTGCCCTGATTGCAAAACCACTATACCAAGTCACCAGAGGAATGGAAAAATCCCCACTAGACTGGGGACCCGAACAAGATGTAGCATTCCGGACTTTGAAAAAGGCCCTGATGTCATCTCCAGCTTTAGGTCTTCCAGATGTTCAGAAGGCTTTCCATCTTTTTGTCCATGTGTCACAAGGAAACGCATTGGGAGTATTGACCCAATCTCTTGGTTCCTGGCAACGGCCAGTAGCTTATCTGTCAAAACAATTGGATATAGTTGCAAAAGGATGGCCCCCTTGTCTGAGAGCTGTTGCAGCAACAGCCCTCCTAGTGGGCGAAGCAGACAAACTCACACTAGGACAAACTCTTCAAGTCACCGTGCCACACTCTGTTCTGACTCTCATGGAACACAAAGGAAACTTCTGGCTAACCAATGCACGAATGTTGAAGTATCAAAGCATGTTGTGTGAAAACCCTCGGATACAGTTGAAAGTTAGTCAAGCTCTAAACCCTGCTACATTGTTTTCAATTGGTCCTGGGCCACCTGATCATAATTGCTTAGAAACCACGGACACTGTATTTTCAAGTCGCCCTGATTTGACCGATGTCCCTCTAGAGGACCCAGAACGGACTTTCTTTGTAGATGGAAGCAATCTGGTCATCAATGGACATCGTTGTGCTGAATATGCAGTGGTGACCCTTGATCTGGTAGTTGAGTCCTCAGCCCTGACCCCAGGAACTTCTGCACAGAAAGCTGAATTGATAGCCCTCACCAGAGCCTTGACATTAGGAGAAGGACTCCGCATAAATGTGTGCACAGATTCTAAATATGCCTTCACTACTTTTCATGCACATGGAGCCTTGTATAAAGAGCGAGGGTTGATCACCTCAGGGGGTAAGGACATTAGGTATGGGCCCGAGATATTGATGTTATTAGATGCTGTATGGGCCCCCAAACAAGTGGCAGTCATGCACTGCCGAGGTCATCAGGCAGGAGCAGGAGAAGTCACCCGAGGGAATAGATTTGCAGATGCCACAGCCCGAAAGGCAGCCACCACAGGACAAGTTAGGACCCAAGATACTGTAATGCAAGCAGCCCTATTCCCGGTGCCCCTTAGTTCCTGGGCACCCCGATATACTACAAGAGAGTTAGACTATTATTGCGAAAAGGAGGGAGGAGTCTTGACAAAACAAGGTTGGATAGTGCTGCCACCCCCAGAAGTAGTCCACCTCCAGGTCCTACAGTCATCCCTGAAGCATTAGGGCCAGCCTTTGTTCAAGCTTTTCATCAAGCCACACATTATGGAAAAACAGCCATGAAGAAAGCCCTGAGGCCCCATTTCTGTATTTCACTGCTAGGATCCCTGACCGCCTCGGTGGAACAGCAAAGCCTGATATGTGCCAAAAATAATGCCAAGCAAGGTCCTGTTCCACCCCCAAGAGTTCAGTCAGTAGGGGTGACCCCCATGAGTGATATACAGATAGACTTTGCTGAAATGCCCCGTGTAAATGGATATCACTATATGTTAGTGTTAGTCTGCACATTTTCAGGGTGGGTAGAAGCCTACCCCACCCGAACTGAGAAAGCCCGAGAAGTTACTAGGGTATTGCTCCATGAGATCATTCCCCGATTTGGAATACCATCAACTATAGGGTCAGATAATGGTCCATCCTTTGTATCCCAAGTGACTCAACTGTTAGCTCAAGCTCTGCAAATAAAATGGAAGTTACACACTACTTACAGACCCCAGAGCTCAGGGAAAGTAGAACGAATGAATAGAACCCTGAAAACTCAGTTATCCAAGCTTTGTCAAGAAACACACCTAAAGTGGCTCCAAGTTCTACCCATAGCCCTTCTTAGGATATGTTCAGCTCCTACCAGATCCTTAGGTGCCTCCCCTTTTGAGATTTTGTATGGGCGACCTCCACCCATAGTGCAGGGAATAAAGGGAGACATGAGACAGATAGGATCTGAAATAACAAGACAAGAACTATTAGCTTTAGGTTCTGTTTTGCAGAAACTCCAAACGTGGGTACAAGACCGACTACCCATCAACCTGACCGAGCCTCTGCATCCCTTCAAGCCAAGAACGTCCGTGTGGGTGAAAGAGTGGAGAAAGACCCCGCTGGCGCCGCATTGGAAGGGACCCTACGTCGTCATCCTGTCAACCCCCACTGCAGTGAAAGTTGCAGAATTCGAACCCTGGATCCACCACAGTCGAGTGAAGCCGGCAGCTGCTCCTGATCCTGGCCAATGGACGTCAGTGAATGATCCCGAGACTCCATTGTGACTCACCTTGAGGAGACAGCCAGCTTTATAGAGAATCTTCAGAATCCACTTACGTCACGCGAAAGTGACCATCACAGCAGAAACAGAAGAAAACTCAGCAAAGTTCATTATCCTCAACTTTCCAGTTAACTTCCAAAGACTGTAATCACAATGTTCTTCCACTATTGCCTTGTGGGAGTGGTGATCCTGGGAATCCTGGAAAAGGCTTTTGCTCTACCCCTTGTGCAGCTTGCATAACCACCACCCGAACAGGACAAAAGATTACTCAGACTTTGCTCTATCATTCCTACTATACTTGCACTGGTACAGTCAGCCGGTGTGTTTATAATGGCACTGAACTGAACATTTGCACAATGGGGAAAAGTAAGACTTGTTATAACCCTCGACAAAACCCATCATACTATACATTTGAGATACGCTGGAATGATGAAGATGGAGCCATCCTGAATGCGACAAAACCCCTCACCAACCCCACAAAACCTATCATCCTGAACTTTGATGCTTGTGATGCAATCAACAGAAATGCTTACCACAGATGTGGGTCATGGGAGCGAGCACACTACCATGATGATAAATACATGTGTCCAGAAGGAGCCTATGGATGGGGACGGTGTACAGGAAAGAGTACGGCAGCCACCATCTACACCACCTCATCTAGACATGATTACTTTTACCCAATGGGAATGTGTATATTTTGCCACCTGGAAGAATGCACCGACGGGACGAGATGGAGATCATCGCAAAGGCAGCCTAACAAAGATCAGACTACTAGAACCCAAGAAATGCCAGAAAGGTGCCTGTAATCCTCTACAACTCCTCAGAGCCAACCCCAGCTACTGGAAGCAAGGATATAAGTTTGGGTTGCGTATTGCAGGAGGAGGTGTAGATCCTGGGACTATCTTATATCTGCAATTAAACACCAAAACCCATGTATCCTCACCCTATCGTATACATCACTCCTTATATGAAGCCATGAAATCAGAGTTTGAAATTCCTCCTGCCTCCCAGAACTTATTTCTTGAATTAGCGGGAGCAGTTGCATCTAGTCTCCATGTTTCAGACTGTTTGTTTTGTGGAGGAACAACAATGGGAGACCAATGGCCTTGGGAGGCACAAGAACTGAACTATTCTGTTCCGTATAATCAGACTAATATACACAATACCACAAGTGAATGGGTATTGGCCCACTCTATTGTGGGTAACTTATGTTTTTCTCGCTATGGACCAATGTTTAATATGGAAGTGGGGCAGCTGGTCTGTCTCAATCAGAAGTTCTACTACAGTACCACTAAGAAGACGTCTTGGTGGTCAGGAGTCAACACTACTGAACCTTCCAATCCTCTAGTTCAGTTCCCCAAACTTGCCAGTATCTGGACTAACTTAGCAGCATATAATTCTTGGCAAGCACCACCTGGACTGTACTGGATTTGCGGAACCCGAGCATATGTCAGACTTCCTCACCACTGGGGAGGCGCATGTGTATTGGGAACCATACGACCTTCCTTTTTCCTTCTGCCTACATCCCAGGGAGAACAGCTGGGATATCCTGTGTACAGAAGTCGACAGCTGAAGGAGGCCTTGAAAATAGGCCAATGGGACAAATGGGATGCGTCATCTGAAGAATGGCCACCAGAAAGAATCATCTCATACTATGGACCTGCTACTTGGGAGCAGGATGGGACTTGGGGATATCGTACTCCTGTTTATATGATTAATCGAATAATACGTTTGCAAGCTGTTGTTGAAATAATAACCAATGAAACTAGTAAAGCACTAACCCTTCTGGCAAAGCAAAGTACGCAAATGCGTACCGCTATTTATCAGAATCGTTTAGCTTTAGATTATTTGTTAGCAGCTGAAGGTGGGGTATATGGGAAGTTGAATCTAAGTAATTGTTGTTTACAGATTGATAATAATGGGCATTGTGACCAACTCCCCTTTGAAACCCCCAGTATCAGTAGGTAGGGTTTAAGCGAGTTGTTTCTCCCCACTGAACAGCTACTTTCACAAATCCTGAAGCAGAGCTTCTTGGGAGATGTAGTCCCTTCGCTGACCAATGAGGAGCAGTTGTGGATTCAAAAGTGGTTCAAGCAAACAAAGGATTTATTTCCCCTCCCGGGGTAGGATTTTTAACCAGGAAATAAGGTAACACAAAACCAGGTACTTTCTGGTATAAGGACAAATTAGAGGTTTTCAACAAAAAGGCTTACTTCAGCATAAACACATTAATTTCCAGCATTTCAAGGTAACAGTTCTGTTTCTTCACAGCTGTATGCTTTTAACTCCAAACAATGCTGCCTTTCTCTTGAAAGCATGAACTCAGCGTAATGATATTATCTCATTAGAAAAAGTTATCGTACAGTCCATTACTTCATCCTTAGTATTTACATGCTCTGGCTAAATGTCCATTAATTCTTCCTCTGCAACAGGAAATGTTTGTAACTGCAACCCTGGTGCCACGCCTTTCCTTACTGCTCCAGGCTTCTTGTGATACTCCTGAATTAAATACTGGTTCAAGTAAGCATTCTGTGATAAGGAAGCTTATCATAGCTCAGGAAGGAGCTATAGAAAAGGTGAAGTGACTCTGAACAAGCAACCTGTCAGTTCTGGTAGAAATAAGAAAACAGAATTTTCCCATAAAAGACTACCAGTCCCAGAATGCACCAGGTTTCCACCAGCCATTAGAGGAGCTGAAGTGGGGAAACGTGTGTTCAATCAGGAGGGCTATGAGGTAATCCCTAAGCACTCATCTCAAAGGGCAGGGCCTGATTCAGCACAGCTGCGCTGTGCTAGGGTGGAGCACTCATTAAAGCAGAATAAAGGTAGAGTTTATTCTACAGAGAATTATCCTTATCCTCAGTTTCATCTGGGAGATCCTCATCCTCAGGATCAGCTTGGAGATCCTCATCTTGGACATCTTCATCATCGGGAGGATCATCAGAAGCAGAAACCAAACCGGACAGACAGAGAGGGCAAGAAACCCTTTGGAAGAAAGAAGAGAAAAGCCTTTGGGAGGTCTAAAGGAGTCCAGAGCAGTACGTATACTGGAAGGCATTCCAAGGGCCAGCATACACCATTGGACTGGGGAAAGCCAGAGGAATGGTGCTGCAGGGCTAGGAATCTCCAGACGGTACCTGAGAGGGAGACGGCTGCACGTGGAAGGGACCCTAAGACCCGTGCCAGAAGGTATGTGAGGAGAGATCCAGTATCCAGGGATCTGGATTGGAAGGCTGGACATAAGAACTGGACTACATACTGGCCAGGCTATTTAGAGAGGAACTCTAACAGCAATGGAAGCTCAGGTATGAACACTGATCTATGCCCTAGCTATAACCTTGAAAGACAGCAGGGAAACAAGTATTCTCCTGAAAGTGCTCCATTGAGAAATTCCTCTGTGTCAATCCATGATATTGAACCCATGATTGTTGAAGAAGGGGGAGGAGTCTTAGATACAGGCTGTGAATACATGGATTGCTCTCTGTCTAAACTCCTTTGGTAATTTTCTGTTACAAAGTACAGCAACCATCACAAAGAAATACAAACTTGTTCTTTAATCTACTCAGAAAAGCTCCTGAAGTAGGATTTGAGCCACGCAGTAGAAAGCAAGCCAGCTAAGGGGTTTCAGCTGGGTAACTGCTAGCAATTGAGCCTTACCTAATTGCTTGTGAGCTCTGAGGGAATCACTTCTGAGTCTATGTGTGAAGATATAAGAAGTTAACCTGAAAAGAACAGTTTTTCCCTTCTTTGTGGGTTTTGCTTGTTGTTTGAAACACTGCTAAGAAAATATTAGCTAAAGCCTACAGAAAAGACCAGTTTGTTACCAACCAGGTCTTTATTCTTTTCATTTGATTGCCTGACAAGTTCAACTGTTGTTTTCCTGATTTTGTTTTTCCAAGTTTAACACTGAAAGCAAGTATCCTGTTTTATGTGCTACCAAGCATATCTGTGTTGGGAGAAATAACCCCATAAATAAATATCTTATTGGCTTTACACTCAAGCACAACTAATTATTGTGAGGAGCTGTGTCTGGTGTGAATGGACTGCATTTCCCACAATCCCTTGCAAATCATATTGATATATGCCAAGACTGTGAACATTCTCACCCAGGCAGCCGTCTGACAATTCTCAGTACAGTCCTTCTCATTACAGCCCCAACCTTCTGGGTAAATGAAATCACTGTAATCATTAGCACCCCAGCCTTTAGGCTTACCTCTAAACCTAGCTGGTAGAGGTTTTCTCTGTGGCTTAGAATTGGCTGTAGGTTCCCAACCTAAGCTGTGCACAGAGGCTGTCAATTGCCTTCCTGGCTTTCTTTCTTTTCTGTACTCCCCAGAATACGGCAGGTAATCCAGACTGCCTTTGCTGTATCCTTTCCTTGGGGTTTCTGTTCTCTTCCTGAAGGGAAGCTCCATTTGACCCTTCCACGGAGACTCTGTCCTTCTCCTTTCACTGCTCTCTTCACTGCAGCTCTCGTAGCCCACCTGGCTGCCTGCTTGGCTGCTCGTCTCACCTCCTTCACCTCTGCCTACCTCGCCTTCGCCTAACTCCATAGGCTCAACTGTGACCTCTTTATTAGAGTGAATTCTAGGGTAGAGCTTGACTCCTCCCCCTAACAGGTGTTCTGAATCAACTTGTGACTCATTCTCTAAGTGGTAGCACGGCGTATCCCTTTCCCTTGTGCTTGGTTTCTGTGGTAACCAGAAGCCATGTGCTCTTGTTTACATCTCAGCACTGCTCCTGTTTCCTGCTTTTTAGCTTCTTCTAACGGGCTGGAAGGACCCACTATGTCACAGCATGTAGTTGAAGATTTAGCCACCCAGATGAGAGAGCAGACATTTGTGCCTGTCCAGACCTGGCACAGTTTAAAGATGGATGGGTGGTTTGGTTCATTGTTTTCTTGGATTGGTGGTCTGAAATCCCTTATGTTTATCGTACTATTCATATTAGCCATGTGCTTATTGCTCCCTTGTCTCCTACCCCTTTGCTTACGCATGATAACATCATCAATTGATAACACTATAATGTGGCAGGTGTAGGCCGGTGATCCACAATGTCTGACATAAGTAAGCCTAACTAGCTTGACCTGTAAATGAAGCTTGTGAAGAGGCCTATAGGAATTGCACATCCCCCAATATGCTGCTATAGAATTGAGAACTCAGTAAAAGTATTGAATTAGCTTAGACAAGCAGAACAGATGGAAAAATACAGAAATTCATGTTTAAAACTGCTGACAGAAAAGTTCTAGAGCCCTGCTTCCCTGCACGTAGCAACTAGCCCAATAGCCTTGAAAGAAGGAAAGTAACAAGTTAGTGAACTGACCATTGTAATTGGGACTAGAAGGGGGGTAAGCAGGAGCCAAGCCCACTGAAAGAATATAATTGGATAATCATATCAGTACCGGGACCAATAGAAGGGGTACGGGAGGTACGGGAGGTTACCGGGACCAATGAAATGTTTTTCTATACCTAGAATAGAGCAAAAGTCTATAAAAGTTGTTGTATTGCCAGAGAACATTGCTCAGCCATTTTGAAAT
Organism: Ichthyophis bannanicus; assembly: GCA_033557465.1. Taxonomy (NCBI): domain Eukaryota; kingdom Metazoa; phylum Chordata; class Amphibia; order Gymnophiona; family Ichthyophiidae; genus Ichthyophis; species Ichthyophis bannanicus. The sequence goes on from CM066035.1 coordinate 576,903,559, forward strand.
TGACTTTGCTTGAGACTTGTGCACAAATAAATGATTTGGACCTTCTGAACAGACTCCTGGTATCATTGGTTTGTCTGCGCTCTGCTGCTACATATTCTTGGTGCGTTGGCCGGGAAGTTGTGGAATCAGAGTGTATATAGGGCAATATACCACGACATTCCGCCTCTATAGGCTTGGTCCTGCCGGGATCGCGCCCTACCGACGGGGGCTGCTTCCTGGCGCCGCCGGTCCATTGCATCGGAGGAAGTTGGTCGGACCTCGGCGGGTGCCGGGCCCGGTTGGAGCCAACGCCTCGAACCCGAGTGAGGGGAGTCCGAGGTCCAACTCATGCGCCTGCTTGGGAAGTTTGAGGACCGGATCCGGTGAGTATAGTTTTGATTTGTTGTCTAGACAGATATAGAAAGAGCAGTGCTGCCATTGGAACTTGGAAATTGTAATCTCGAGAATTTGGAACTTGGAAATTGGTAAGAGAGCTTGATCACCTCTCAAAGACGGACCGAGTACCCCTGCATGAGTATTCGCAGGGCGAAACTCCCGTCTTCTTGTATTTTGGTAATTGAACAAGACTAGTCAGAATAGATAGAAACGAATGCATTCTGGGATACGTTGCTAGCATGATTGTGTGAATGAAGTGTGTATGAGAGGTCTGGCAGCACGGACCAAGTGAAGGCGGACCCCTGAGTAGCGCATTTCCTGACCGGGCGACCGCGTTCAGGTCGCAAAAAGGGGGAAGCGATTGTCGTCCTGTCTTGTTATTTGTTTCCCTTATATGTTTCTAGGGCCGTGAGGACCCCTTACCCACGGTCCGCCCTCCTTTTCCCTTCTGTCTGTTGTTGCGCGCACACATCGAAATGGGAGGGGCGGGGTCTACTAGAAACACTCCATTAGAATGTATGATCGCACATTTTAAAGAAGGATATTCAGGAGATTATGGTATTAAAATGACTGCAGCTCGTTTACAGATTTTGTGTACTAGGGAGTGGCCTGATCTAGACCCCACCTGGCCCCGAAAGGGAACCTTTAATGTAGGAATAATCCAGTTAGTTCATAGTAGAGTGCGGATAGTGCACCCTGATCAGTATCCCTATATAGATTCTTGGTTAAGTATTTGTGAAGATCCACCCCCTTGGGCGCAGCGCTGCTATGAAGAGCAGTGCAGAATAATGTTAGCGAAAACAGACCATAGTCAGAAAACAAGAAATAAACAGCCTAGTAAGAAAGGGAGAGATGAGAAGTCCAGGAAAAAGCCCATCCTGGTCGATCCTGATTCCCCAGAAGTAATTCCCCGACAGCCTAGAACCCCAGGCCCAGTAAGAGTAGCCCGGCGTCCTGCCCCAGAGCCCCGGAGACAGCGGGTGCGGGACCCAACCCCCGAGCCACCTCCCGAAGAGCAGGAAGATGAGCTCCCTTTAGTTGAAGAAGATGATTCTACTGAAACAGAGACAGAGAAAGGTGAGTCAGATTCAGAAACAGAAAAGGAAGAAACTGAGAAGTCCCCGAGTGAGACTGACAGTATAGAAGCGACCGCCAGTGTTAGCCTGCCAGTAAAAAGTAAATCCAAGACAAAGCATATAGAAAAGAAAGTAATTCGTGATAAGCCTGCAGAAAAGAAGAAAAAGAGCCCCGATAGGAGAAGTACGAAAATATCGCTTAGATCCCAAAAGACCTCTACTGCTAAGATGATGCCCTTACGGCAAGTCCCGGGAATACCTGTAAGAAATGAAGATAATGAGGTGGTAGCGGGACCCCTAAGCTATGTGTATGTCCCTTTCTCTACAACTGATTTGTTAAATTGGAAGTCGCATTATGCCTCCTACACTAATAAACCCCAAGAGCTTACAGAATTAGTGAATACTATTATGGAAACCCATCAACCCACATGGGCAGATTGCCGTCAGCTCCTGTCCACCTTATTTACTACGGAGGAGCAGAACGAGGAGAAGACAGAATAGACCATCGGGAAGCGGCCCAGAGGCAATTCCCAAATGAAGACCCCCATTGGGATCCGAATACTGAAAGAGGATCCAGAGCCCTAGCCCGTTTTCGCCAAGGCTTGTTACAAGGCCTGAAAAGGGGAGGTCAGAAAGCCATGAACCTTTCCAAAGTTACTGAAGTTAACCAAGGCATAGATGAGAGTCCAGCAGTGTTTTATGAAAGATTAACTGAAGCATACAGAATGTATACTCCCTATGATCCCGATGCACCAGGAAGTTTATGCATGGTGAATTCTGCTTTTGTAAATCAGTCCCAACCAGACATTAGACGTAAATTACAGAAATTAGAAGGGTTTGCGGGCATGAATGCAACACAGTTATTGGAAGTCGCTCATAAAGTGTATGTGAATCGTGATAATGAAAGACAGAAAGAATGTGATCGAAAGATGAGAAAGAAAGCTGATTTTTGGCCGCAGCCATAGTTGAACAGAAAAGGGGAGGTGTCCCTAGTCGAAGGAGCAGAGGAAGGGGGCGGGGCCGAGGTGGAAGCCGGCCCCAGCAGCTAGGCGTAAACCAATGCGCCTATTGCAGAGAAGAAGGACATTGGAGAGATGCTTGCCCGCAACTCGAAGACGCCCACGAAGATGACGAAAGCAATCATCAATGGAGAGAAGAAAGACGAGGCCGTCCCCGACATCGCGGAGGAGCCAATCGAGAACAATTCCAGCGAGAAAGAGGAGAAGCCATACAAGCATTGGCTACGACAGCCCATGATGAAGATGACGTGGATTAGGACAGACCGGGCTCCGAATTTGCTTTAGGTCTCCAGGAGCCTATGGTCGGAATACAAATAGGAGACCAAGTTGTGAATTTCATGGTTGATACTGGAGCAGAACATTCAGTAGTAGACAAGAAAATAGCCCCATTTTCTACAAAAGCAGTCACCATTATAGGAGCAACTGGTGCCAAAGCTACAAAACCTTTTCTTCAGAATCGCATATGCAGTCTAGGAGGACAGCAAATAACTCATCAATTTCTTTACATGTCAGAATGTCCAGTGCCACTACTGGGACGAGATATGTTAGCCAAGCTACAAGCCCAAATATCCTTCTCCGAGGGAGGAGAAATGCAAATGACAGTAAATTCACAAGCCAAACCAGCAGGAATAATGCTGCTCACAGTTCCCCGAGAAGAAGAATGGAGATATTACAGTGATGATTCTGTCCAAGACACCTATTTCGAACAAACCTTGAAAAGTATTGATGCCTCACCTGGAGTATGGGCAGAAGGCAGTCCTCCAGGCCTAGCCAAACATATAGCTCCAGTGATTGTAATTCTCAAGCCTAGTGCTACACCAGTACACGTCAAACAATACCCTCTCCCTAGAGCTGCAATTGAAGGCATCCACCGCCACTTGCAAAGATTACTGGAGCATGGCCTATTGAAAGTATGTCAATCTCCATGGAACACCCCACTTCTACCAGTGAAAAAGCCTGGAACAGATGACTACCGCCCAGTGCAAGATCTAAGAAGAGTGAATGAAGCAGTTGAAACTATACATCCAGTTGTACCCAATCCTTACACTCTTCTAGGACTGATTCCTGCTGAAGCCACCCACTTTACTGTTTTAGATTTGAAAGATGCATTCTTCTGCATAAGATTAGCCCCTGTGAGTCAGATATTATTTGCATTTGAATGGCAGGACCCCATCTCTGGAAGAGGGGGCCAACTTACCTGGACACGATTACCCCAAGGATTCAAGAATTCGCCTACCATTTTTAGTGCTGCACTGAATCAAGACCTTTCCAGCTATCCAGTGGCCCCGGGGAAGAGAGTGCTTCTCCAATATGTGGACGATCTGCTGATAGCTGCTGTATCAGAAAGTGAATGTATACAAGCTACCAAAGACCTCTTGCAGTTACTAGATGAAGCTGGATATAAAGTTTCCAGAGCAAAAGTACAACTATGCCAAAAAGAAGTGAAATACTTGGGCTTTCGTATAACCCAAGGAAGTCGAAAATTAGGCAGAGAAAGAAAAGAAGCAGTATGCAGAATTCCAACCCCAACAACCAGAAAGCAAGTCAGAGCCTTTCTGGGAGCAGCAGGATGTTGCCGAATCTGGATACCCAATTTTGCCCAAATTGCTAAGCCACTGTATGAAGCCACAAAAGGAGAAGAAAAGTCACCACTGGAGTGGGGACCTGAGCAGGATACAGCCTTCAAGACGTTGAAGGAAGAATTGATGTCATCACCAGCCCTTGGACTACCAGATGTTCACAAACCTTTCCACTTGTTCGTACATGAAGCACAAGGAAATGCCTTAGGCATGTTGACTCAGAAATTGGGAAATTGGGAACGACCTGTAGCATACCTATCGAAACAACTGGACACTGTGGCCAAAGGATGGCCACCCTGCCTGAGAGCAGTTGCAGCTACAGCTTTGTTGGTGAGTGAAGCAGACAAACTCACACTAGGACAGAATATACGAGTCACTGTGCCACATGCAGTTCTTGCCCTTATGGAACAGAAAGCAAATCATTGGCTCACCAATTCTCGAATGTTGAAATATCAGAGCATGCTATGTGAAAACCCACAGATACAATTGGAAGTGAGCCATGCCTTGAATCCAGCCACATTGATACCTATCAGTGAAGAACTTCCAGAGCATGACTGTATAGAAGTCATGGACACTGTATTCTCAAGCCGACCTGATTTGACAGATGTGCCCATAGACAATCCTGACCAAATCTACTATGTTGATGGAAGCAGTCTCATCATCAATGGACGACGCTGTGCCGGATATGCAGTAGTCACTCAACATGAAGTTGTTGAATCATCAGCCCTAGCCTCAGGCACATCAGCCCAGAAAGCAGAATTGATAGCACTTACCCGAGCACTACTACTAGGAGAAAAACTTGTGTTAAATGTATATACAGACTCTAAGTATGCCTTCACCACCTTACATGCCCATGGAGCTCTCTACAAAGAAAGAGGACTCATCACATCCGGAGGAAAATCAGTTAAGTATGGCCCCGAGATACTGATGCTACTTGACGCAGTATGGGCCCCAACTCGTGTAGCTGTCATGCATTGCAGAGGACATCAAGCAGGAAAAGGAGAAGTTGCCCGAGGAAAACAGATTTGCAGATGCCTCAGCACGACAAGCAGCTATGACAGGACAAGTTTTGCCACAAGCCACACCGATGCAGGCAGCATTGTTTCCAGTACCCTTGAACTCATGGACACCACGATATACCACCAAAGAACTAGACTACTATTGTAACAAGGAAGATGGAGTACTGAAAGATGGGTGGATTGAACTGCCACCAGCAGAGGACAGTCAACCCCCAGGACAAATAGTAATTCCTGAATTGTTAGGACCAGCCTTTGTCAAAGCTTTCCATGAAACCACACATTATGGGAAGACCGCTATGGAAAAAGCACTGAGACCACATTTCTATATTACCATGTTATCAGCTCTATCAGCCTCAGTAGCACGCCAGTGTCAAATTTGTGCCAAAAACAATGCCAAGCAAGGTCCCACACCACCACCTCGAGTTCAGTCAGGAGGTGTAGCCCCCATGCACCACCTGCAGATTGATTTCACTGAAATGCCAAAAGCCAGTGGATACCACTACCTATTAGTATTAGTTTGTACTTTCTCTGGGTGGGTAGAAGCCTTCCCAACCAGAACCGAAAAAGCTAGAGAAGTCACCAAAGTTTTATTAAGAGAAATTGTCCCTAGATTTGGAATTCCAGCAGTAATAGGGTCAGACAATGGACCCTCATTTGTTTCTCAGATTACCCAACAGTTAGCAAAAGCCCTACAGATACAATGGAAACTTCACACTGCATATAGACCCCAGAGTTCAGGGAAAGTTGAGCGAATGAATCGTACCTTAAAAGCCCAAATGTCTAAGCTTTGCCAGGAGACACACTTGAAGTGGCCCCAAGTACTCCCAATAGCTTTACTCAGAATACGCTCAGCACCTGTGAAGTCAACAGGTTTTTCCCCTTTTGAAGTTCTGTATGGTAAACCCCCACCAATAGTGCAAGGAATTAAAGGAAGTCTAGCCCAAATTGGTTCAGAAATAACCAGGCAAGAACTCCTAGCTCTTAGTTTTGTTCTGCAGACTCTCCATGCGTGGATCCAAGACCAGTTGCCTATCAACCTGACTGAACCCCTGCATCCCTACCAGCCTGGTACCTCGGTGTGGATCAAAGATTGGAAGAAGACACCGTTGGAACCCCATTGGAAGGGACCATACACCGTCATCCTGTCTACCCCAACTGCAGTAAAGGTAGCGGAGATCGACGCCTGGATCCACCACAGCAGAGTCAAGCCCGCAGCAGCTCCAGAACCTGAGCAGTGGACAGCGGAACAGCATCACGATGCGCCTTTACGAGTTACTCTGAGACGGCAACCAGCAGCGTAGACACTTTGTCACAGTGCCTTGCAGTAGCCAAGTCTTTCGAAGAGGATTGCTGTTTTCCATGCAGCAACAGTTTTGTTTCAACAAACCCAATCTATGTGTGATTTTGCACACTGCTTTGATACTACATTGATCAACCATACTTCAAAAGCCAACTAAAACTGCTAAGTTGGTTACTGTGTAATGAATAACTTGAGGATCTTCAATCAACACTCAGCACCCGTTGAAATTGCTTAATTAGCGCACGGGACAAAGAAAAGATCGTCGTGGTCAAGATTTGCAAGCTGAGGATTCAGAAGAACTCCAATCAACATGTATTTTTATCTGTGCTTAGCCCTGGTTGCCTGTTTTGGAGGTTTAGAAATGACTCATGCTTTACCTCCATGCACTGCTTGCGTTACTTCTACTCGAACTGGACTAAAAGTAACTCAGACTTTGGTTTATCATTCTCACTATAAATGCACCGGTAAAGTGACTCGGTGTGTTTATAACACCACTGAACTAAATATTTGCATCAAAGGTAGTTCCAGAGTATGCTATAACCCGCATCAGAACCCATCATATTATACGTTGGAAATACGATGGAATGATGCAGATGGACCTATAATTAATGCTACGCGACCACTTAAAGATGCTAGTATACCTGCTGTTTTATATTTTGATGCATGTGATGTTATAAATAGAGATGGTCGTTCCAGATGTGGTACCTGGGAAAAAGCCTATCGTAATGATCATAAATATATGTGCCCAGAAGGTGCCACGGGATGGAGAAAGTGTACTGGTAAGAAAGAGTCATATAGTACTGCCCCAGCTGCAGATTACTATTGCCCAAACTGGGAATGTGTTTTTTATGCTACATGGAATGCTGGTATTACAGATGAACAGAGAGATAAACGAGTTGCCACTTTGACTAAGTCAAAAACAGATGACAAATGTAAGAAAGGTGCTTGTAACCCATTGCAATTAAGGATCCGTAATCCTAATGCATGGAAACAAGGATATAAGTTTGGTTTACGTATTGCAGGAGGAGCAGTAAATCCAGGAACTATTGTGTATATAAGATTGAACACCCAAGCTTATAAGTCATCTAAATACCACATCCATAACACTTTTTATGAGGCTATGCATGTAAATAAGTTTGAGATTCCCCATCCATCCCAGAATTTATTTTTAGAATTAGCTGGAGCAGTAGTATCCAGTCTAAAGATTTCAGATTGTTATTTCTGTGGCGGAACCCAAATGGGTGACCAATGGCCATGGGAGGCCCAAGAGTTGAATTACTCTTTGACTTACAATCAGACTAAAATACACAAGACTACTAGTGAATGGGTGTTGGCACACTCAATTATTGGACGTCTTTGTTATGCCAGAACTGGACCTCAGTTTACCCAACTGGTAGGACAGCTGGTCTGTCTTAGCCAGAAGTTCTATAATGCCACTACCAAGAAGACATCATGGTGGTCAGGAAGTAAAGAACCTGAACCTCCTAACCCATTAGCCAGATTTCCTGAACTTGCTAGTTTATGGACTAACCTTGCCAAAACTCATGCTTGGCAAGCCCCACCTGGCCTGTATTGGATCTGTGGAAACCGAGCGTATGCTCAACTCCCATCACACTGGGGAGGAGCATGTGTCTTAGGGACCATCAGACCTTCTTTCTTTCTCCTACCCACAGAGCATGGAGAACAATTAGGATACCCAGTGTACACTACCCACAGACACAAAAGAGCAGTGCGACAGAAGAGAGCACCCCTCCAAATAGGCAAATGGGAGAAGTGGGAGGGTGATGATTGGCCACCAGAAAGAATTATTGAGTATTATGGGCCTGCCACTTGGAATGATGATGGTATGTACGGTTATCGGACACCAATTTATATAATTAATCGTATTATTCGCTTACAAGCTGTAGTTGAAATCATAACTAATGAAACTAGCCATGCTCTCACACTGTTAGCTAGACAAAGCACCCAAATGCGCACTGCCATATACCAGAATCGTCTAGCACTTGATTATTTGTTAGCAGCTGAAGGAGGAGTATGTGGTAAACTGAATTTAACTAATTGCTGTTTGAAAATAGATGACAAAGGTCAAGTAGTTGAAGAAATTGCTGAAGATATGCGTAAACATGCTTATGTGCCAGTACAGACTTGGCACCCACTAAGGTTACCTAACTGGTTTGCTAACCTTTTCTCATGGCTAGGAGGATTAAAGACTTTTCTAATACTAGTATTACTGATCGTTGTTGTTATTTTTCTATTGCCATGTATAATCCCATGCTGTATGCGTTCCATACACAGTGCTATTGATAGTACAGTAGAGCGGAAGACCGCAACTAAGATAATGGCTTTATATCAATCTCGTCCTCCTGGATATAGCCGAGCTCCTCTAACCTCAGTATAATTATTGTAAAGTGATTAAATTCTCACACCTTATTAACTAATAGGGTGAGATTAATCAAAGGGGGGAATGTGGCAGGTGTAGGCCGGTGATCCACAATGTCTGACATAAGTAAGCCTAACTAGCTTGACCTGTAAATGAAGCTTGTGAAGAGGCCTATAGGAATTGCACATCCCCCAATATGCTGCTATAGAATTGAGAACTCAGTAAAAGTATTGAATTAGCTTAGACAAGCAGAACAGATGGAAAAATACAGAAATTCATGTTTAAAAACTGCTGACAGAAAAGTTCTAGAGCCCTGCTTCCCTGCACGTAGCAACTAGCCCAATAGCCTTGAAAGAAGGAAAGTAACAAGTTAGTGAACTGACCATTGTAATTGGGACTAGAAGGGGGGTAAGCAGGAGCCGAGCCCACTGAAAGAATATAATTGGATAATCATATCAGTACCGGGACCAATAGAAGGGGTACGGGAGGTACGGGAGGTTACCGGGACCAATGAAATGTTTTTCTATACCTAGAATAGAGCAAAAGTCTATAAAAGTTGTTGTATTGCCAGAGAACATTGCTCAGCCATTTTGAAATTGACTTTGCTTGAGACTTGTGCACAAATAAATGATTTGGACCTTCTGAACAGACTCCTGGTATCATTGGTTTGTCTGCGCTCTGCTGCTACAATAGAGCGGAAGACAGCTGCGAAAGTATTAGCTATGTGGCAATATTACCCTATACCGCACGATGATGATGCCATTACACCAGTCTAATGTATTAATTGACTAATGAGTGATTTAATTCTCACCCTTCTTCATTTGCGGGTGAGAATAATCAAAGGGGGGAATGTGGTAGGCTATGGCCTAGCATGGCCTGCTACTATGAAAGGCCTGTAAGTTAGGCCTGGATCCTAACTCCCATTATAGCTAGAAAAGAACCAAAAATCTGTGGAAAATGAGAAAACTGTTTTAAAATACTTAATAAGAAGTTGTCATTAATTCATAAGTCTTCTATTATTCTCTTGTGTGTGAAAGAACAGAAATGTTTCAGTATATGCATTCCAGAAGCCAAAGTTAACCTTGCAGTAGAAAAGTAACGAAATTCAGTACTGTACCATTGTTCAAGCAATCCTAAAGGAGGGGGCCGGTTGCTAGGCTCCGGAGGGATTTCTAATTGGACAGGTGCAGGGAATGTATAACCAATGAAAAGTTTGCATGTATCAAGTTGGAACCAATAGAAAATTCTCATGTATCAAACTGAAAAAGAGGTATAAATGGTTATGTCTCTGTATAAACGTTTGCTCAGTTCCTTTTGAAGCTTTGGCTGACTGGGCCTGTGCACAATAAACTGGCTTGGACCCTGTCAATTGACTCCTGGACTTATTCATTGATTGCACTTTGCCACAGCAAGGAAATGAAAGATGCTGGATACTTGGGGAGGTTGGAATGGAAAGGTTGATAATGGACAAAAGGGTGGAGTCTTGAGCTGCCCTGGTGTTAGGTTTTAGAAGTTTAATTTGTTGTTTTTATAAAATACAGAAAGATCAGAAAAGTATTATAGAGGCTTCTAGATGTGTGCTGCAAAAACAACTGTCTGGCATGCAGATTCTTATCTCTCTCCATTGTTCTGCATCTAGAGATAGCAGAGCCTAAGAGACACTAAGTACATATTCCTCCCCCCCTTCCTGATCTTTGTGGTCCAAAGGATAAGGACTGACAGACTGAACAGAAACCTAAAGTTAAAGGGCATACTGAAATATAGAAGATTATGCATTTGAAGTGTGTCTATTTATTGCTATATTGTAAGAGACAAGATAAATATATGCAAAATAGAAAAACTAATTTTGTAGAGGTCAGGGCTGATTTGAGTATTGTAATGAAGCTATGGTAAATAAAAGAGATCCTTGCTCTGTTGACCTCTTGTAAGGTTTTATGGAGCAAGCACAAATGTAAATAAACCATTGACCATCAGTATGTACTACCATAAAGGGGGTCAGAACAAGGAAAACTGCATTCTGGCATATGACCTGTCATGTAATATGGAAAAACCCACGTGTGCTGCTTGAGCACACTAGACAGGTCAATAGCACTGTATTAGTTAGCCAATAAGATACTGAGGGTAGGGGCCTGTAGATTCAACAAAGGTATAAATGTCACTGAAATATGTAAAGGGGTGTGTCTGTATTTAGACACCCATTGCTATAGCAATGTACTGAATAATAATAATAAAATAGCTCTTAAACTGCTTCACAATATTCCTCTCTTTGAGTCTCATTGGCCAGTTTGGCCACAGATAAATGTGTGGATAACACTGGGAGTTGAGGGCACATGACTGAAGGTCTATGATACTAGCATAAATTCTGCCCAAGCTGCCCCTGTGGTGGTAGGGGCTCACTTGCAGTTGCTCCCTATATTCTGAAGTGGACTTCCCCCTCCGTAGAGGGCCCTTTAAAAAGTGTTGCTTGGGGACTCATAATTTGGATTTGTGCCACAGGGCCTAGGGTGTCAAATACCCTTGGGCCGGTCCTGTGCACTACATGTACAAGTGCTGTGGTACCATGCTCATATGATGGCTCATCACAGGATATCCAACCCTTCTCCAATCAGTAAGAACTAAAACCCTTAGAGAGCCTCCAGACGCACAATAACTTATATTGCTGCGTCTTACAAATAAACCCCGTCTAGATAGTACAGGAATGCCTCCTCTCCGACACATTCCCATTGGCGAATCTTACAGTCTTCGGTGACCTCACGGCCCTTGCAGCATGGGATTGGTCGGTGAAACTTTATACGTCATTAAGAAATCCAAAGGGAAATATACAAGTGAAACACGCTTTTCTGCTCTAGTCAGTAGTTGTAGATTTTAGAAACAGGAAGAAGTCGCCAGATTTGTATTTGTTACATATCTATTTGTTATATAGCTAAATTAGCTCTTTATAGCTTTGACATTTAAAAAATAAAAAACAAAATCTCCACTCCTTTGCAAAAGAAAGTCGCCAAATTTTGATATAAAATCAATAGTCCCCCCTTTGCGCATGCGCTCGTCGAAGCGCAAACTGCTGTCTCTGTGATGTCAAGAAGCTGGAGCCGGACTCGGTGCGCATGCGTGCACATAGCTTAGGGTTAACTCACTGTACATCGTCTGATGTATTTTCTGCTAGCGAGTTGGAGCCCGGTACAGACATGAAAGCAGAGACGGGTTTGTGTGCCCCTGAAAGAGCGATGCGGATATGCTGAGCATTTGCAGAACTATGGAGCGATGTAACGCGTTATAATAAAAGCATCTAGCCTTCTGAAAAGGTTGGACGTGGAGTTGTGCAGGTAAGGTGACTGGAAGGTAATGATCTCACTTGTAGCTTTCTGGGTTTAGGGCGTATGTCATCACCAGCACTGCACCAGCCGCCTGCGGTGTCTCTTGTTGCCGGGGAAAGTGGTAACCAGCGTGTTTGTTTGAACCGATTTCAATCTATACTGCATCCATTTTCTTTTTCCCTGTGTGAGGAAAGGAGATGGCAAGATGCAGGTTGATATGGGAACGGTTTGCATTTGTTTTTTTCGAAATATTTTATCCTGAGAAATCAGGACTGTCAGTGAGATCATGTTCCTCTGGGAATTATCCTTCACAATGAAATGTGGAGCGCCGCAGGTTGTGTAGTGCATGTGTACGCCTGTAAATTTCTCTGTTGTGTGTAGGGTTTATATTCACAGGTGTATTTACAAGCAATGTGTAAACTTAAAAATTGACAAAAAATTCATTCAGAATGTACCCAAACAAACTTGTGTATCAAGGTGGTATATCAAATACAATAAATCTTATGAGAATTCCAAGAAGATATCTATTTATAAACATCAGCATGAGTACTTATGTGCCTTTTTATGTAAAATAGGCTCATATGAATGATGCCTAATAATGCACAACTTCTCTTGCTCAAATTTACATTTGCTCCAAAAAAGATATAGTTGTGAACCAGCAGTGCTCGCCCAAGGGTTTCTGCCTTGTCCCTCTCCCCCCTGGTGGGCTTGGTGTGGCAGCGGTCTGTAGCAGGGGGGAGGGGGGGATCAGAAGCATTAGGCCATGTGTGTCAAAACACATGTCCTGCTATGCTGCTCACAGAGATCTACTTCCCTAAGTGGCCGCCTAGTGGATGGGCTGGTCCTGTGTACGAGTCCACATATATTTTCTAAAATATATGTGTGCATTATGACTCTGCCCCTGCTTTGCCCAAATTCCACCTCCGGGAACACCTTTGGGTGGTATTGCCATCTTACTTCATGTGCACAGCTGAGTATGCACATATAAGACCTATTTTCTACATATGTGTGCTTTACAGATGGAAAATACTTTATACAAAATGCAAAGTGTGCCTTTGAGTCAATGCCAACTCCTGGCAACCCAGCAGCTCCTGGGTTTTGTTGGCAGTGTGACCAGAGGTAGATTGCCAGGCCTTTCTTCCGAGGCAATGGAAAATTAAGTGACTTGCCCAAGCCACATGGAGTGCTAGTGGGAACGGAACCCTTGTCACTGAGCCAGTGCTCTAACCATTAGGCTACTCCTCCACTCCATGCTTTGTAAAATTGCCCATTAAATTTAGTTGATTGAGCTACTACTGTTCATGACGATGAGGCCTCTGCATAACTTGAATATAACAGTGTAGCGGAAGGTAGTGTGTGTTTTTTCTTCACGTAACTGTTTCTGTTATGCTAATAAGTTTAGAAATTATATTAAGTATTGCCTGGTTTTTTTTTGTTTTGTTTGTTTTTTAGCTTTGTCTCTTTTGTGCTAGGTATTATGGTCTTATGTTTAGTTTTGAATTTGTGCCTATACATAGTTTAGTAAGTTAAAAGTTCAAACGCTGATTGTTTAGAGAAGATAAATTCAGCTTTGATTTATATGGACCAGATATGTCTACAATTTTTAGAGCTGCAAGACGCCATCCTTTCCTCACCTTTTCAAAATTTAGCTAGGGGCTACCTAGGTCCTATAGAATTGAGATGGCCTCTTTAGATCATCAAGTTGTAGACCAGAATTTAGGAAGCTTTTTAAGAAAGTGATCACTGTAGCCTCCTGATTTCCTGCTGTACTACTCCCAGCTGTAGAATCCCTAATAATAATAGTAATAATGCTTATCATTCTAATAGCTAATGGGTGCTGTACCATGGTAATAAGTGCTTAGTACAGTATGTCCCTCAAAGATCTTACAATCTAACGGGCTGATGCAGAAAGTTGGTATTAGATCTGTACGCACGGTTTTCTGTTGTGAGAGCAGTGCAGAAGTTATGTGCTGGTATGCCATAAGCAAAACGTATGCAAATGAGGTATGCGCTAAATGCACAGCAGACACATGCATGGAAAGCTTGTATGCTAACGGTGACATATCTGTAGTGAAATTTAAAATAACAAGTTTCAGTACAGAGTACCACTACTATTATTAATCATTTGTATAGCGCTGCAAGGCATACGCAGCGCTGTACAGACACATAAAAGATGGGCCCTGCTCATCAGAGCTTACAATCTAATCAAGACAGATAGTAAAATAGATGAGAACAGGGGTACAGTAGGGAAGGGTAATGAGACAGAAGGAGAACAAAGTATTAATATCCAAAAGCGGCCTGAAAGAGGTGAGCCTTTAGTATGGATTTGAAAAGGGGGAGAGATGAAACCTGGCGTAAACATACAGGTAGTTTGTTCCAGGCATAAGGAGCAGTAAGGCAAAAGGATTGAAGTCTGGAATTAGCTGTTGAAGAGAAGGGCATAGAGAGAGAAGCAAGCCAGAGGAAGAGCGGAGTTTATGAGGAAGGGTGTGGGGATAGAGAAGAGAGGGAAGGTAGTGAGGAGCAATAGCATGAATTTCACTTATAGGTCAGAAGGAGAAGTTTGTATTGGAAATGGAAGGGAAGCCAATGAAGTGATATGAGAAGTATGAGTATATTGGGGCTGGCGGAAGATTAGCCGCACAGCAGAGTTTTGAACAGACCAAAGAGTAGAAAGATGACTCGGAGGGAGACCAGCAAGAAGGAGGTTGCAATAATCTAAGCGAGAAGTGATTAGAGTGGATAAATGTTTTAGTAATGTGTTCAGAAAGAAAAGGGCGAATTTTGTTAATGTTATAGAGAAAGCAAAAACCTGTTGTTTCTATCTGTTGGATATCTGTGGAGAAGAAGAGGGAGGAGTCGAAGATGATTCCAAGGTTGTGGGCTGAGGAAATAGGAAGCAGAAGAGTGTTATCAGCAGAGATAAAGGAGAAAGGGGGAAAGAGGGTTTAGGGGGAAAAATAAGAGTTTGTTTTTGGCCATGTTCAATTTCGAATGGTGGTGAGACATCTAAGCAGCGATGTCAGATAGGCAGGCAGATAAACAGGCTTGGAGTGTAAGAAAAATATCAGGTGTAGATAGATCCGAGAGTAATAATTGTTTACCTACATAGCGGTGGGGGAAGTTGTGCACTTAATTTTAGTGCCCAATACAGTGGTTTGTGGAAGGTGCCTATATATTTGAATGGACCCCACTGCAAATCGCACCAGAAAATGTTTCTATTCTCCTATACGTACTTCAATTTTTTTTCTCCGGTACATGCTGAAGTTTCATGCATCAAAGTTTCCTTCTCTGACGATCAGGTATTTGAACAATGGCGCTGCTGAATTCTGTTCTCTGCCTTTTGGTCTTCATACTTCTTTGCATCTGGGTGGAATAGCGAATGACCTTGTTACTATGTCATTTGAATATGCACAGCTCATTACCTTGTAATTTTAATAGGCACCATTTGTGTGCAGGCAGTAAGTATGCACGTACGTCATGCTTAGTATGTGCAAATGGTGTGCTTAACTTTTCCTCATCAGCCCCTAAGTGGGTACCCAAGGCCGTGGAAGATGAAGTGACTTTATGATGATCACAAGAAGTGTCGGTAGCAGGATTTTAACCCTGGTTTCCCTGCTCCTTAGGCCATTCCTTTAACCTCTAGGCTACTTTCTCTCAAAAAATGTGGAAGGATTGCATTGGTGTGGAAAGGAACCCAAGTCCTTTTTTCATGGGAGGCAAGAATGTGACCACTGAACCACTAATCCCTCTTTATGTCCCCTTTGAATGCTTTTCCTCCTGCTTCCATAGCTATTTTGAGGGGCATAGTATGCTGTTAAACATTAAACCTTTATGATTTGTGGTTAGTGTGTATTTAACCCTGTATTAACCCTTTCCAGGCCGAGCCCAAAACTCTCGGGATCCAAAATTCTGACTAAATATTCCTATCAAATGGTATATAATACATGACCATAGCAGAAGGAAAATCACTATTAGAACATATTGAATAAGACGGGTACAATTTTCCTGAAATATGCAAAAATTAACCCGGCTGCAGAATGTGGATTAAAAATTTAAAGTAGGCCTTCAAAGGGTTAACTTAAGTACTTACCTAGAATATTCGCATAGCTCAGTGAAAAGGGTCCAAACTGATCCAGTCCTGATGCTGCTACTCCATTGCATACATAGAGATGACGGCCAGACGTTCTCCATGCATATAGTGATGGAAGAATTAGAGCTGCTTGTCCCTACTGATAGATAACTGTCACTACTCTAAACTTAACTGTGTTTGCTATCAAGACCGTACTAAGCTAGAAATGTGCCCTGTGCGACTATGAATCTGGCAACCCCTCCCCCCCCACCCAGCCATATACAGTAACTCACAATTTTTGAGCTTCCTGGAAGTCCAGTAATGATATCGGCACCATTTCTGTATTGGCGCCCTTTCTGTACTTGCACCCTGTGCGGCCGCACCACTTGCATAGCCCTTGGTACGGCCCTGTTTGCTATATAACCCTTCTCCACCACATAAAGGGATTAGAATGGGATTTTTATCACATTATGCCAAGGATTAGCGTGGCGTACTTGGTGTATAGTAAACCCCGTGCTAACTTTTAGCACAGCTTAATAAACATGACCAGGAGTGTAATTTTTATTATTTATTAAGATTTTTTTAACAACCCTTTTGAAAAAAAATTCAGACAAGGTGGTTTACAGGAAAAGGTAGACACTTTGCATATGCTGATCTCACATGCATAATTAGCGTTTTCAGACACATGTGTTGCTTAAAATTTTAATTCTGTAGTATCAGGGAGGATAGCGTTCTTAGGTCCTTGGAGATATCCTGGATATGTTGTCCTCGCTGCTTTCCTTCTCTGTAGAACTAAATAAAATAAAAACAGAGCAATGGAGGTAGAACTTAAATATTTTAGGTACTTAGCATGGGTCTTGATCATTCTGTATAGAAATACAAAACCTAGAGCTATGACTGTAGATAAAAATCACAAGGCCCATCTCTTTTGCTAGTTTCCTTGACTATTACTCATTCTGATGTATAGCAATTATTGTAGATTAGGTGTTTAAAGTCACATAGGTAAGCTGCTGGATAGCTTTGGTAGTAACACAACTTAAAGAGAGTCTATCTACAAGTGGCCATAGACTATATAGTTTGCAGCATATTTTGTTGTCTAATGTGAATAACCACAATCACCCGTTTCCTTGGATTATTGTAATACTTCAGGCCATGGCTGTTGGCAGGGCTGGGTAAGATGTTGGCATGCCCGGGTAAGATGTTGGCATGCCCAGAGCACTATTGTACCACTTCAGTACTGAAAATGTTTCCATGTGCGTCATGGGAGTTAATTTCTACAACTGGAAGGCTATCCTCCAGTGACTTTGCTGTTCCTGCACAAAGAACTGGCTGGATACATCAGAGGGGGGAACCTACCCCCTGGCATGCCATCAGGGACAGGTCTACTTGTAGTCTTGTCAGTGTGAGAAGGCAGGCTGTGCGTGACACAAAATATGGCTTGCTTTTTACTTGCAGCAGCTTTTTGGAATTCAGTATCTGAGTTCTTGAGGATTGAAAGGAATTGTATGAGTTTCCGTCATCACTCAGAATCCTACCTGTTTATGCTAGAATTTGATTAGAGAGGGGCTTTCATGAGGCTTGGAGTTCTGTAAGTTTTTAATTTATTATTATCTTGGTTCTTTAAATGTTATACATACATTTAGTTAGTGTATGTAGGTTTTTTGTAGGCTACTTAGATTAGCTTATTGCAGGATATGTGGTCTACAAGTTTGTATGTACTTGATGTCCTCAGTGGGTCAGAGAGTAATCCCACCATCTTGTATAAGTTCTCAGTTTCATTGAAACGGTCGAGATGAGTCCTTCCTCAGCTCATAACTCAGACCCTATACTCCTGATTTTAGCTGAAAGGGAAAGTTTATTTAGCACAGGGCTGGTCCATCCATTAGGCAAGGCAGCTGTGTAGAACAGCAGCTTCTGAGGGGTATCAGAGAGTTGCAGTAGTCAAACCAAAATATTCCTTATCGTCTCTCCAGTCCAGTCCTGTCCCATTGCGTGAGGGCTGTCACGACAAACCCACTGACTCAAAGAACCAACAGCACATATTTACTTGCAGAGAGAGGTCCAAACATACATATAAAGCAAAGCTTAATCTTTATAAGCATACTGCCCAATTATGCATCTTAACAGATTGTTGTGGGAAGAGTGATGTTGGGTTTATCGAAATCTGGGGAGGTGGGGGGTGGTAAGGCTGAAGGTTCATTTAGGGTGCCCAGTATTCTTGCACTGGCCCTGCTTAAGCAGCCTGAGCTGCCGAGAGTTGGGCTACTGTGAGGAGTAGTAAATGTATTTTTTCATATTTTTAGCATTTTACCATTCCATATTTTTGAAAGGGAAAAAGTATAATTCTCCTGCTTGAATTTAAAACCTAAGGATGAAAGAAGAGATGAGGCACTGGCTGCTGAAGTAAGTTAGAAGCTGCCAGCTTTGCTGGGGCTGCAGCAGGTTAGGAAATATGCCTCAAATGAGTATTGTATTCTGGTTGATGAAGTAACATAACTCACTCTAAGTCAGAGGCTTCAAAGGGATTACTCAAGCCTAATATAATTAAGCTGTACAGGAGGCTAAAGCTCAGCTAGTAAAATTAACTGAAATTGCCTTTCAGAAACTTTGCTCATTTAGAGCTTTTGGTATATTGAGCTGCTGAGAATTGAGATACTGTAAGATTTAGATAATTTGGGAGAAGGTTCAGGGGACTAGACGCTAGGCTACTAAATCCAAACAGTATCAAATCTTTGAGAGGCTATTTTTGTAAAAATCCTGTTAATAAATTCTTAACATCCAACGCATAAAGTTTAGCTTTTTGAGGAACTCTCACTTTGCTGAGTCATTCCTCACTCCCTTTAATTTATTTTTAAATACTTAGAGACAGATTATTGCATTTTATTTCTTATGTGTCATTGTAAACATTTATCAAAACATATCAGGTTTAATTTTCAGCAAGGGCAGCTAGTTGCTGAACTTTAAACCACTATATTCAATGCTGGGGCCATATCTAGGCCTCGGCATTGAATATCTAGTTTGCCCAGATTGCTGTTCCGCATTCAGCCATTGCCTGGTTAGCTTCAGCAGCAAAAGTTAGGCAGGTCTTTACAGTCTTTATTGCATCTGACTTTCACCGCTTAGCGATAACTGAGCATTGGCTGAATATCAGGTCTGCTAACTGTGTTAATTCCTTAGATAATATCTATGACAGGCCCAATATTCAATCAGTGAAAGAATGAATCGTACTTGAAAATGTACAACTAAACAAAAGAACATGCTTTAACACAACTATTTACAAATGGCAGAAATCTAAAAAATGAGACGAGAGAGTTTAAAATCTATGGAACTAAATTTAAAATGTACCGTAGATAGAATAGCAATCTCAGAGACTTGGTGGAAGGAGGGCAGTCAATGGGATAGTGTGATATTAGATACAAATTATATTGAAACGATGGGGTGGATAAAATTGGCAGGGGATGATGGTATATGTTAAGGATGGTATAGAATTAAACAGGGCAGTATAGAATCTTTATGGATAGAAATTACATGTGTGATGGGAAGAGGAGAGTGGTGGTGATATACTACTCTCTATGGGGGTCATTTTAAAACCTTTAGGGGTATGTTTATTAATGGATTTAATGCACATTAATGAAGTTAACTTGCGTTAAATGCCCAGAGCCCTTTTATTTTTATAGGTACAGTGACAAGCGCATTAACGTCATTAACATGCATTAAACTTTAGCTAACGTGTCCCTTAGATGTGATTTGGATGTCCGAAAACATGCATGTGGACATCCTTGGAGCCATTTTAAACTAGCTTTTAAAGATGTCTCAAATGCGGGGATATCCATGTAGGCAAGGGGGTGTGGCGGAGGCATGTCTGGGGAGTTGCAATGGACTTAGATGTCCCCGCTCGATTTCAGAAACAGCGGGGATATCTGCCACCTTGTCCAAGTTTTGACCTGCTCCAGGCATGAATAGGCATCAGGAAAGTGGTGGTTTTGGCAGTGAAGCATTCAGAGGGTGTAGGGAAGATGGGAGAGTTAAGTGACTTGCCCAAGATCACAAGGATTAGCAGGGCGATACTGAACCCTGGTCAACCTGGACCTAGCCCACTCCTCTAACCATTAGGCTGTTAGACATCTCCATTCTGGAATCTATTCTGGGGCGTCTATGTAGACGTCTCTGTAGAAGTCCATATTGGGCATGTCCACATTTGTGAAATTGTGCCTGTACTTGACGTGCCTGCTTTATTTTTTTCAGACGTTCTGGCTTGGATGTCCTTTGTAAAATGTGCCTTTATGGGACAAGATGAAAAGACACAGTAAAATGCTAACAGAAATTAATAAGAGTAACAAATTTTGGTAGCACAGTAATAATGGGGAAATTTCAAATCGCCCCAATGTTGATTGGGTAAACCACTTATGGGGGCACAATAGGGGTGAAACGTTTTTAGATGCCATGATTGATTACTCTCTGAAGCAGTGAGTCCTAGAAGCAACAGGAAGGGAAACTACTTTAGATCTAGTGCATATTGGAATGCAGGACCTGAAGTGAGGGATAAAAGTGGTGGGCTGTATAGCAGTAATGATGTGATCAAATCTGTCATAATTACTTGGAGAATACTATAGCATTTAATTTTAAAAAGAGAGGCTGATAAAATGAAAAAATTGGAATAAAACTAAAAGGAGCAGTTGCCAGGGTTAAAGGTTTTACATGAGGCATATACATTTAGTTCAAATATTTATTCATGAACAAACAGAAACCAAAATGATGCCAACAAACCATTGAATAGTTACATACATGGCCGGCCTGTCCAATAGGCGAGTTAGGTGGGCGGTGGCAGTGGCACAAATGGGTGGCTGGGCTGCCCCCCCCCCCCCAAGCTGCCACTGCCGCAATACTGTCTTGGGAGGGGGAGACTTGGAGCAGTAGTATTTTCAAAAGCAGCGGCAAAAGCGGCCGTTTTTGGAAATGCTATTGCAACTGCTGCCCGCCTCCCCCTCCCGAGATGGAATCATGGTGGTGGCAGCAAAAGCGGCATCAGCAGGGGGGGCAGCGGAAGCGGTATCAGCAAAAGGGGGAGGGGCGACAGCAGGGAGCGGAGAGCCTAGTGTTGCTGCCTAAGGCGGCAGAAACCCTTGAACCAGCCCTGGATACATGTGTTCAACAACTTCCAAATCCAAAACAGCATTCCTTTTCGGTCATCCAGTTTAGTCCTGTACTTCTGGGTAGTGCACCTCCTCCTGCAGCATGGAGACTGGGC
Source organism: Ichthyophis bannanicus (assembly GCA_033557465.1). Taxonomy (NCBI): domain Eukaryota; kingdom Metazoa; phylum Chordata; class Amphibia; order Gymnophiona; family Ichthyophiidae; genus Ichthyophis; species Ichthyophis bannanicus. The sequence goes on from CM066035.1 coordinate 576,924,942, forward strand.
ATGTCCAAAAACGTGACATCACTGCATGTAGCCCCTCGGCACTCCCAGCAACCCCAAGTGTGTCCAGTCTCCGTGCAGCAGGAGGACGTGTGAGCCTAGTGATGGGCTCACTTTAGGGTTAAATTCAGGAGCATTTGGATAGCAATTACTAGTTTTGATTTCCTTTAAGACTATTTTCTGATTCTGTTTAATTTGGTTGCTGCATCTTTAAAAAAAAAAAAAGAAAGACAGGAGTTGAACTTTCTTCTGCTGCCCCCTGCTTGTATTCTCTTTGAGTGAGTGTGGTCGCTTTCCTCACAACTTAGATCTCTCCACCCTTGCGAGTTCGGGGAAGAGCTCTGTAGTCAGCAGCAGAACGCTTCTGTGATTTTCGCCGGTCAGACAGCCCCGATCCGGCTGAAGCGAGAGGCTGACAAGTTGGTTGCACGTCCGGCGGCTCATCTCTCGTCCCGGAGGGAGCGGAGCCGCGGGGTCTAGAGCCTCGTGTTTTCAAACCTTGAGATTAAGCAGCAAGGCAAGGTAAGCAGGGGGCCTGACAGGCATTGGTAACGGCTGAAACAGTCGCTGTCTCTGTGGAGAGTCGGGGCAGTTTTGGCGCCATTACGTTCAGCCTGTCAGCGGCGGCTATTTTGGCCTTGGAGCCGCGTGCAGGTAGCTAGCAGGGGTGTGGGCGGCGAATAAAGGCTGGGGAAGCTGTTAGATCGTCCAGCTTGCGTTAGTCATCTTTAGATTTGTTGTTTTCATATATTTATAATTTGTTTTGCTGTTTTTTCTTTAGCGGTTATGCCCTTAGGTCTAGGGATTTATTCTGGGGGCAAATTTCCATTTCTTTTCTGTTAATTGGAAGAAATGGTATTTGGAGCTTCATACTATTTAGTGTTTGGGGCAGCCCTGATAGCTTAAAAAAGAGGAAAAGAAATTCATAAAATAGAGCACTGTTTTTTGTCTCCTTTTGGGGGAACCTTTATGGCGGCACGCCTTCAGTGTGTGGTGTGTGGCAGCCGTAGAGGGGCAATTGCAGAGTCCGGGATCTGCCGGGGGTGTACAGCAGTGTCCACCTCTCTGGAATATCAGATGGAAACTCAGACGTCCGAGAATCAAGTCTTGGCTCCGATGATGGAGGGGGGTCCTCCGTCTACATCGCAGCAAACACCCGTACAGGGTTCCCAGGAGGGGCAAGTTTTGGCTCCTCTGTTGGGGGGAGCTGAACAGCAACTCGGGGATTTTTGTCCAGATTTTGTCTTAATTATGCATAAAGGTTCTGTATGCGGCAGCAGGGTAGAGTTCCAGATTCCTTGTCATTGTCCATTCCGACTCCGCAAACTTCTGTTGCGTAGTTGGGCAGCGGTTCCCTGCGGCCACCAAAGAGGGTCAAAGTTTGGGATCCTTCGCCTCCTGAAGCCGAGTGGCAAGACTCGGAGGAGCGTGAGGCGGAGCTCAAGGCTGGTGTAGAAGAGTTAGAGGAAGGAGAGATTCCTGAACCGGAGGATCAAACAAAGATTATTAGGTTGTTCCGGAGAGAGGAATTGGTGGCACTTATAACAGAGTCGCTGCAGACACTGAAATTAGCCTCCGAGCAACCAGTGGAAGACGAAGGTGAGGAGGATCGGATTATTCAGGCGGTGAGATTGTCCCAGGTGGTCTTTCCCATGCATCGGGTAATTGACTGAATGATTCAGGATGAGTGGGATCTGCCAGAAGCAGGCCTCAAGGGCATTAGGACTATGTATAGATTGTATCCCTTGGCAGATAAGGACAAAGAGGTTTAGTTCCCCGAGAGTTGATGCTGCGGTTTCGGCAGTAACGAAGAAGACCACCATTCCTGTGGAAGGCAGCGCTGCGCTAAAGGATGCACAGGATAGAAAGGTAGATGGTTTGTTGAAGCAGTCCTTTGAAACAGATGCCCTGTCACTACAAGCTTCCATCTGTGGGGCTTGGGTGGCCAGAGCTTGTCTTAGATGGACCCAGGGATTGCGCCGGGTCGTTCAACTAGAGCCCGAAGGGCTACGGGAGTTAGACCGTCTGGAGTCGGGGGCGGCTTACTTGTCTGATGTACATTATGATTTAATCAGGGCCCTAGCTAATAGTATGGCATCCTTAGTGGCTGCTCGAAGGTCCCTTTGGTTGAGGAATTGGGCGGTGGACGGATCTTCTAAAGCGCGGCTCAGTAAGCCACCGTTTAGAGGAACCCTGTTGTTTGGGGAGGATTTAGACAAACTGGTGAAGGATTTGGGGGAGTCTTAAGGGTGGTAGGCTCCCAGAAGATAAGCTTAAGCAGGGAAGGTCCTCTCAGTCCTTTCGAGGGCAGTTCCGTGACTTCAGGAGGTTTTGGTCTTCTCGGTTGGGGGGTTTCCAACAAGGACGATTTGTTCTGTGAGCACAGGGTTTTCGGGGGTTTCGGGGAGTCGGTAGAGGTTTTGCGGCGGTTTCTTCAGCTCCCACTAGAAAGTCGCAATGAAGTGCGGTGGGCTCTGGTCGGAAGTCAACCGATAGGCAGGAGGCTTCATGCTTTTCTTCTGGCTTGTGCCCAAATAACGACGGATCAGAGGGTCTTGGAGATAATTCGAGATGGCTATGCGTTGGAGTTTGCCCAGCTGGTAAGGGATTCCTTTGGCCCTTGCGGGGAGACAGGACAAAGGAAAACCTTAGCGATCCGTCAGACGTTAGACCGGTTATTGCAGATGGAGGTGTTCGGTCCTGTGCCCACAGATGACTATGGCAAGGGTCGATACTCCATTTATTTCATAGTTCCAAAGAAGGATGGTTCAGTACGACCCATATTGGATCTAAAAGGAGTGAACCGCAGTCTCCGAGTATCACATTTCAGGATGGAGACCTTAAGGTCCGTCATTGTCGCAATGCGGCAAGGAGAGTATTTAACGTCTCTCGAGCTGACGGAGGCATATCTGCATATTCCCATCAGGAAAGGCCATCGCAGATATCTTCGCTTTGCTCTGCCTTGAGGGACTTACTAGTTCCAGGCCTTGTCCTTTGGCCTTGCGATGGCGCCGTGAACCTTTACCAAGATTATGGTGGTGGTGGTGGTGGTGTTGCGCAAAGAAGGAATTCTGGTCCATCCATATTTGGACGATTGGTTGATTCGGGTGAAGTCCGAAGCCGAGAGCATTCAGGTTACAAGCAAGGTGGTGAAGTTTCTCGAGGGACTTGACTGGGTGGTCATTATGGCAAAGAGTCACCTAGTGCCATCACAGGATCTCGGGTAGGGAAAGTGTTTCTGCCGTCTCGGCGAGTGCAAGGTTTAACAGCGTTGATTCGTCGGTTCCTGGTCTCTCTGGCTCTGTCAGCCTGGAGTTACCTTCAGGTTCTGGGAACCATGGCGGCGACGTTGGAGGCAGTGCCATGGGCCCGGTTTCACATGCGTCCGTTGTAGGGGGCGCTACTTCACCACTGGTCCCACCAGGAGGACTCGCTAAACTAGCAAGGCTTCCTTGTCCTTCCAAGGTCAAGAGGGCGCTACGGTGGTGGCTGCTTCCTGGTTCTTTGACCTCAGGGATGAGTCTGGAACAACCAGAGTGGCTTCCGCTGTTGACAAAGATGGAGGTCGCCAGTCATGGACCTCATGGCAACCTTCCGGTCAGCAAAAGCAAGTCAATTCTTCAGCAGACGTCGAAAGGATGTCTGAAGGGATCGACACCCTAATGCAACCTTGGCCGACATCGGGTCTTCTCTATGTGTTTCCTCCGTGGGTGCTAGTGGGCAGAGTGGTGCAAAGAATCGAAGCGCATCGGGGAAGAGTGTTATTGGTGACTCCGGACTGGCCGAGACGGCCATGGTACGCAGATCTGATTCGGCTTCTCAGTGGAAATCCGTGGAGATTACCGGCGTCAGTGGATCTATTACAGCAGGGTCCGCTTCGAATGCCTGAGGTGGATCGATTCTCGCTTACGGTCTGGCCATTGAGCGGGCGAGGCTAAAGAAGAGAGGTTATTCGGCAGCGGTGATAGCGACTTTACTCAAAGCACGGAAAAAGTCTATGTCTTTGGTGTACATTCGCATTTGGCGTGTATTTGAGGATTGGTGTTCCAGAGGGAAGATCCAGGTGGCGACGGCGGCGGTTCTCAGTTTTTTGCAGGACGGATTTGAGAAAGGTCTTGCTGCTAGTTCTTTAAGAGTCCAGTTGGCGGCATTGGCATGCTATAGAGGCAAAGTACAGGGGGTGGCGCTCGGGGCGCACCCAAATGTGCTGCGTTTTCTGAAGGCGGTATCCAACCTACGTCTGGCTTGTAGAGTCATGGTTCCTTCGTGGGATCTCAATTTTGGTCTTGGGGGCCTTAGTGAAGGAGCCCTTTGAGCCGTTACGCAAGGCATCGGTGAAAGATTTAACGCTGAAGACAGTGTTTTTGGTAGCCATTTGTTCTGCAAGGCGAATTTCGGAGTTCCAGGCGTTATCTTGTCGAGAGCAGTTTTTGTCTTTTTATAAGGAGAAGGTGGTGCTGCGGCCTGTTCCTTCTTTCTTACCAAAAGTGGTCTCTCCGTTTCATTTGAATCTAACGGTGTCTCTTCCAGTCCTGGGTTTGCTGGAAGGCAGTGCGGCGTACCGCGGTTTGCGTCGGTTGGACTTTGAAGCGCGTGCTACAGCAGTACTTAAAGGTGTCAGAGGTCTTTCATGAATCGGATTGATTTTGTCTTATTCGGAGGTAGCCGCAAAGGTGAAGTGGCGGCTAAGGCATCTATTTCTCGGTGGATTAGAGAAGCCATTGCGTCTGTTTATCTCTTGGAGGGCAGAGTGGTGCTGGCAGGTTTGCGGGCTCATTCCACCAGGGCACAGGCTGCGTCGTGGGCAGAGCACAGCTTGGTGCCTCCGATGGAAATTTTGTAGGGCGGCCACCTGGTTGTCTCTTCATACTTTCAGCAAACATTACCGACTGGATGTGCTTTCAGCATAGGATGCTGTTTTTGGGACAGTGGTGTTGCAGGCCGGTTGTAAAGGTCCCTCCCAATAGTTACTGCTCTGTTATATCCCAGAAGTAAAGGACTAAACTGGATGACCAAAAAGGAAATGGAAATTACACTTACTTGGTAATTGTGGTTCCTTGAGGGAATCCAGTTTAGTTCTCATTCCCACCCAGGATGGTTTAAGGAGCTGAAGAAGTTCAGGTCGGCTGTAGTTGCGGGTAGGTAAAATCTCAGTGGGGTATGTTTACTAAACTGCGGTAATCGCGAATAACGCGCGTTATGTAACGTTAATGATAGCGCGTCATAACGCGCTAACGATCGTAATGCCCCGCGGCGCGGTAAAACACCGCAGAAGGTGGAGAGAGGGCGGAGAGAAGGGGTCAATGGGCGGGGAGAGGCTCCCTTCACACTAACGCGCTGATTTTCAGAGCTGAATTCCAACGCAAATGAAAACCTGCCGTTAAAGGCATATTAAAGGGGAGAGAAACCATTTAAGTGTCAGCAATGTACAGCCCAGGCAGGGAAACAAAAAAAAAGTGATAAGTGTGATACATGTGCACAGAACAAAAGTAAGCTCCATAGAACAGATATAAATCGTGGAAGGGTCTATACTCCGTCCCCATACAAGGTGAATGGGCCCACAGTGAAATAGCGCTGCTCAGGGTTTTCTCCACCATCAGACAGGGTTCCTATGGTGTGCACATGTCCCGCAACAGCAGGGCGGGCATGTCAGAACGGCAACTGGACAGATGCCGGAGAAGGGGATACAGAGGGCCGCAGGCGGCACATGCTGTGGTGGAGCTGGGCCACAGTGCGGACTAGGGTGATGCCTAGGTGGCCCATACGAATGCTGAAACAGCGGAGCAGACAGACAGCAACTGCTGAAGGTCCAACATGGGCACGAGTGGGTTTCCCAAAGTGTCACAGGGGATAGTACCCAACAGCTACCCCCAAGGGCACGGAACATTGGCAGGCATGGCTGGGGGGGAGCGTGGACGTCTATGCAGGCACCCCTACCCCAGAACCTGCACCATAGGCAGCCGCCTACCTGCACACTGGATGGCCTGAGACTGCGCACCACCAGCTCCACCAGCAGAAGGGCATGTCAGCATGGTGGCTGAGGGATACTGGTGGTGGAGGGGGCAGTGGCAGCTGCCCAGAGCAGACCGTGGCCTAGCCCTGTGTAGGTGGGTGCCATGCACTGCAACAGACAGGCCCTGTCTGACCAACAGTCATGGTATCACCAAGGAATGCACCATCTCTGTGATAACATGGTGGTGCAGTGCACAAAACCAGTGTATTCAGAAGCAGAAGGTCACAGGTTCAAGTCCCAGCTGTGGTTTCTGCCAACCCAGTCCTCATATTTTACCCACTACTATAATGTGCTAATACAGACAGAACCTTTCGTGCAGATGACGTGAACATGCCCAAAACACCTACATTTTACCCTACAGAGCACAGACACCATAAACATGCACATTACCTAGAGCAGAGCCTCCAAATGCAGTCCTGGAGGGCCAAACACTATTCAGGTTCCATGCTGCCTCTGATAAAGATGCCTGTGCTGCATTTCTATGCGCCACCCCCATGGTATGCAGATGTATCTCATGCATATTCATGAGGGACAGCATGAAAACCTGAACAGTGTTTGGCACCGCAGGACTGGAGTTGGGAACCTCTGCCGTAAAGCAGCAGCCAACAGGGGCAGACACACCCGCACCCACAGGCCCCATTATCCAAAGCCTCCTGGAGAGGCAGGACTTTGGGCTCTGCGTGCATCTCCCAATACTAGCACTTGCATACCTTAGTAATGCCACCCTAAACCTGGGAATATGGTACACAGCTATCAAAAGGTTGCTATGAGTATTGGCAGATAGCAATTCCTAGGTTAAGTACAATTTTCGGAGTGAGCTGCATCATAGCACCTTTCTGATGTCTGTGGAGTGTGCTACAGGTCTTGTGTCTGACAGTGTTTACCAATCTGGGGAGTGACTCCTACAGTATTGCGTACCATAGCCATGCCTGCACTGTGCCCAGGACTGGTGTGGTGGCCTGGGCTGCCCAACACCTCTATTGTTGCACAATGCTGGCATAGGTGTGGGGAGTGTGTGTCTGTCTATCCAGTGTGTGGTGGCTGCCAACACCCTCCACAGCCCACACTGCTAGCACTGTTGCCAGTATTGGCCTGCCAATGTGCATAATGAGGAGCAAGGTACAGTGGGAATAGCCTGGATAGGGTGGCCTGGCCTGGCCGCATCTGCATAGGGCAATAGGCTGGACATTGTAGTGCCTGGTACCACCTGCACGGACAGGGTGGCCATAGCATGTCCTGCTGGGAGGTCACTCTCACCCTGACTGAGCAGTGACCATGGCATGGCTAGGTTCCCCCATAGTGCTATATAGTATTTCTCGTATGTGATATTTATGGGTTTCCTTTTGGGGCCCAATCACTGACTTATCTGCTTGGTGTGTATGCTGATATCCCCGTTCTGGGTACATGCATCTCCTCCAGGACCATGCACTATGGACTAGCTGGCGGACTGTCTGCAGCTAGTATGTGTCTTGCTGGAACACCGTGCAGGGTGCAGCAGCTGGAGGCTTGCTGCTGGAGAATGTCAGATAATGGTGGGGGGCAGCTGAGCATTTCCAGGCCTGCCGTCTGGCTGCTATTGCGTTATGGATGTGTACTGCTCTGCATTGCCTGCGCTGTAGGGTGTTTGATCCCTAGCAGGACTGGGGTGATGGTCCCCTCTACTGCCATCATTGCAGGGGGTAGAAAGTGGATCTGTTGGCGGGAGATCCTGTCCCCCCAACCTGAGCCCCAGATTATGCGTTGGGTGGTGGTATGTAATCTCCCTGGTAACCACAGCAGAATGTGGGTGTGGTGCCGTGCAGTCCTCCTGTAGCCAGCCAGGTGTTTATTAGCAGCTCTAGCCCACTGGTTACTTCACTGCCCATGGAGCCAGCGGTCATGGGTTCACAACCCACAGTGGGGTTCATCGATAGGGCTGTCTTAGGCATTGTCTATTTTTATTGTGTATTAGTGCTGCCGGCAGAACCACCCTCAGGGTACTGTCACCTTAGGGCGCCTTATACGGCGCCCTATAAAGCGTCTTATAAGGTGCCTTATATGGTGTCCTATAGGGGATATTATAGGGTGCCTTGGCAGACAGCGCACTTTATAATGTGCCCTATGGAGTGCCTTCTAGGGTGCCTTATGTGGCACCTTAGGTTACGCCACTGTGAGGGTGTGTTTGCTGGCAGCACTATTACAGTACACCTAAACTTCCTCACAGCCCAATACCTAACCCTTTCCAGGCCAAGCCCAAAACTTTCGGGATCCACACTTCTGCCTAAATATTTCTATCAAATGGTATATAATGCATGACCATGGCAGAGGGAACGTCACTATTGGAACATATTGAATAAGACGGGTACAATTTTCCTGACATATGCAAACTCTAACCCGGCTGCAGACTGTGGATTAAAATATTATAGTAGGCCTTCAAAGGGTTACACATGACGCCTCAGCCAGCCTTATTCATTAGGCACACTGGGGAATCGAACCCATGACCCTTGTACCATCAGTCTGTGTAATAACCATTGTGTTACAGCTCTGTTTCTGTATTTGGGTGTCTGCGCGCCTTCTTACGCTTAACGCGCAGTAACGCGCCCTGTAACGATCGTTGCTGTGCGGCGCGTTATAGCGCGCGTTATCACTAACGATGTACCGCCCATGTCCTTTTTTGGCATTTCTTCCACTAACGCGGCTCCTAACGCGAATCACACTAACGCAGTTTAGTAAACATACCCCAGTGTTTTTCTTTTTCTTCCCTTTCTATGGCTTTGCTCAAACAGCTGGAGGCAGGCATAAGAAAACAGGCCTATCTACAAAAAAAAAAAGGACGAAATCTTTAGAAATTTTTAGAATTCTTGTTCTTACGAGTTTATTGTGTTATGTTTGATACAGAAGTTGTTACATACTTGTTGCTCCTTTGAGTGTGCTTTGTCAATAGTTCACTGGGGGTTGCTGGGAGAGCCGAGGGGCTACATGCAGTGATGTCACGTTTTTGGACATGCCCAGTCTCCATGCTGCAGGAGGAGGTACACTACCCAGAAGTACAGGACTAAACTGGATTCCCTCAAGGAACCACAATTACCAGATAAGTGTAATTTCCATTTTTGTTATTCCTCCCCCATGAAATCCTTCCTCAACTCTCTCTGTCCCCTCTCCCCAGCCCAGATCCAGAGAAAGAGTACCCCCAAAGGAAATGGATCAGGTCTTGTGTACTGAGACCCTCTCCTTCTGAAGTCTTCAGAACCTAGCGCAGGTTAACAAAGAAAACCCACATAAACATCCTGCATATACCAAACCAAAATATAACCACACTTCCCTCACATCTCTATCTTTCCTCTGCTCCACCTCATGGCAAACTCAAAACCCCTGTGTTTTCCTTAAACTCTCCACTAGTTCCTGTGCCCTTTCTTGGTGTCCTGCATAGAAATTTTAAAAATACCATTCCTTATCGTTCCTACAGTTTAGTCCTCCACCTCTGGGTAGTCGACCTCCTCCTGCAGCTTGGAGACTGGGCATGTCAAAATCGTGACATCACTGAATATAGCCTGCTGGTCTCTCCCATCAGCCCCCAGTTTGTCCAGTCTCCATGCAGCAGGAGGACGTAGTGATCCTGGGTGCTGGGCTCACTAGAGGAACAGATAAGGAGCATTTTAGGCAGGGTGATAGATTTGATCCTAAATTTCCCTTTTAGTTTTATTTCCTTGCTATTTAATTAAATTTAATTTCATTAGTTTGGTTCCTTGATAATCCGTAGTATGGCCCTTTCCTTTAAAAAACAAAACAAAACAATTCCACCCACCTGACTGCCTCTTTTTTTCTCTCCTTTTGGGCAGTAATTGGGATCTCTCCTCGATTACACGGGGTGAGCACTCCGTTGAGCAGTGGGCTGCAGCAGCGTGCGGCGGTAAGCAGAGCACATTCCCTCTCCTATACGGGACAGCGTTGCTCGCCGTGGCAGTTGTCTGAGGCATGACATCACGGCTGGAGCGGCAGCTTTGCTCACGATCGGGGCAGTGATACTGGGGCTTCTGGCACCGCAGGTAAGCGCCCTGCTCTTCCCGAATCGGGTTTCAGGAGTGTTTTTGAGTCTGGCGGTTTTGGCGCCATTTTCATCGTGACAAGCATCAGCGCCATTTTGGGCCGTAGGCTGAGCTGCGTGGTGGGAGTTGCTGTAGCCGACGGCTTGAGCAACGGAGGATCAGAGTGGGGTAGAGAGCTCCCTTTTCTTTGCCTTTTCTCTAATTTAATTTAAATTCATTCATTGTTCTTTTCATCGGGATTTGCTGTTCATTTTCGGCGTCCCTTTTTTCTTTTTTCTAGATCTCTGTCCCTGCGGGGAAGGGGGACTCAGCTGGTGCTTTACTTATCTAGTGCTTGGGGTAACAATTGTCTGTGTTTTTCCCACTAAAAAGAAAAAGTTCTGACCAAGATCTCCTTCCATCCACGTTGATTTTAGCGCAGCAGTGTTTGAGGGCACAACTGATGTCAGCGCGTCCGCAGTGTGTGGTCTGCGGTACACGCAGGGGCACGGTTGCTGACACCGGAGTCTGTCGGGGCTGTGCTTCTGTTTCCACCAGCGTGTAGAGGCCCTGAGCCCGATAATGAGGCTGTAGTGGTTAAGCCGTCAGTCCCCTCCCCGAGGGTCTCTCAGGTCCTTCAGGTGCAGGGATTGCTGTAGGGTCTGAGTCACAGTTGGGAGATTTCTGTCCGGATTTTGTTTTGCTAATGCACCAGGTGTTCTGTATGAGGCATCAGGGGAGGTTGCCTGACCCATTGCAGCTGGCGGCCCCTATACAGCCTCGCTCGGGGGTCCTGGGGGTGTTTTCACCAGGACCCCTCGAGGGCTTGGCCGGATGAAGTTTCTCCTACAGATTTGGACTGGCATGAGGCGGACGAGGCCGAGTTGGACCTGGAGGCCGGTATAGATGACCTGGAGGAAGGTGAAATTCCGGAACCTGAGGATCAGGCGAAGATTATTCGGGTCTTCCGGAAGGAGGAGCTAACGGCTCTGATTACCGAATCCCTTCAGACTCTGAATCTTGCTACGGCACAACCAATCGAGGTAGAAGATCCTATTATTCAGGCAGCGAGTCAGACACAAGTGGTGTTCCCTGTACACCAGGTGGTGGATCACATGATCCAGGAGAAGTGGGATCAACCTGAGGCAGGACTACGGGGGATCCGAACCATGAACAGACTCTACCCCTTAGCGGATAAGGACAAAGAGAGATTCCGTTCCCCCCCGAATTGATGCGGCGGTCGTGGCAGTCACAAAAAAGACCACTATTCCGGTGGAAGGTAGCGCGGCCTTAAATGATGCACAGGATAGGAAGGTAGACGGATTGTTGAAACAGTCATTTGAGGCTAATGCCTTATCTTTACAAGTCTCCATTTGTGGGTTGCCAGAGCTTGTCTCAGGTGGTCTCAACACTTACACCAGTCTCTGCATCTAGATCAAGAAGGCATACGGGAGATTGATCGCCTGGAGTCTTGGTTCGGCGTATTTGGAAGATGTGCATTTCGACCTGATCAGAGCGCTAGCTAATAGTATGGTTTCGTTGGTTGCTGCCCGGAGATCCTTGTGGTTGCAAAATTGGGCGGCCGATGGGTCGTCCAAGTTGCGTCTCAGTAAGCTTCCTTTTAAGGGAAGGTTGTTGTTTGGAGAAGACAAGTTGGTGAAAGATTTGGGTGAGTCCAAGGACGGTAAGCCTAAACCTGGAAAAGTTTTACCGAACGTCCGGGGTCAGTTTAGAGATTTCAGAAGATTTCGCGCTTCTAAGTTGAGTGGTTTCCAAAGAGGAAGATTTGCCTTCAGAGCCCAGGGATTTCATGGGTTTCGGAGCGCAAGTCAAGGTTTCGCAGCAGCTTCAGCAGCGTCCACTAGAAAATGAAAGGGGATGGGTCCAGGCAGATGGTCACCCGATAGGGGGGCGTCTTCAGGCATTTTTTTTCTGCCTGGACCCAAATCACGTCCGACCAGTGGGTGTTGGAGATAATTCGCGAGGGTTATGCGCTGGAGTTGGCAAGGCCAGTGTTCGATTCGTTTGTGATATCTCCATTCAGAGGACAGTGGAAAACGATAGCGGTTCGTCACACGTTAGACCGCCTTTTACAATTGGGAGCAGTCATGCTGGTCCCTGTAGCGGAATATGGCGTGGGTCGATACTCCACTTATTTCGTGGTGCCAAAGAAAGACGGGTCGCTCTGACCTATTCTGGACTTAAAAGGGGTGAATCGCTGTCTTTGAGTAGCGCATTTCAGAATGGAAACGCTGCGGTCGGTCATCGTGGCGGTGCGCCAGGGGGAGTTCTTAACCTCCCTCTATCTCACTGAAGCGTATTTACACATCCCCATCCGAGAATTTCATCGGAAGTTTCTGCGATTCGCTCTTCCTTGGGGACATTATCAGTTCCAGGCATTGCCATTTGGTCTAGCGACGGCGCCACGATCCTTCACCAAGATTATGGTGGTGGTGGCAGCAGCTTTAAGGAAAGAAGGGTTCTAGTTCATCCCTATTTATTTATTTTTATTTATTTATTTATTGCTTTTCTATACCGCACTATTCAAAATCAGCACGATTTACAATATTAACGTAATTTGTGCGTCACAGTTGACCTGTTAAGCACTTACAGTGTAACGGGGTAGTACAACTTGGAGTTCAACTGGGAAAAACTATCTACAGCTATATACAGTTATATACAATATTCATATGAAACCCTATCTTGACGATTGGCTGATTTGGGCGAAGTCGGAAACCGAGAGCGTTTGGGTTACCGACAAGGTGGTGAAGTTTCTTCAGAGCCTTGGATGGGTGGTCAAGGCTTCCAAAAGCCACCTAGTTCCGTCCCAGGATCTCGAATATCTGGGAGTCTGGTTCGACACGAAGAACGGAGCAGTTTTTCTGCCGCTTCATCGAGTCCAAGTGCTGCGGCGCTTAGTTCGCAAATTCAGGTCCGCGTCGGCACCATCTGCCTGGGATTACCTTCGCTTACTGGGAACCATGGCGGCAACATTGGAGGTGGTGCCTTGGGCCCGGTTCCATTTGCGGTCGTTGCAGCGAGCACTGCTGTGCCGGTGGTCGCATCAATCCAATTCGCTGAGCAAACGACTCTCGGTCCGGCAATCCCTTCAGTGGTGGCTGCTTCCAGGAACGCTAATGACAGGAATGCCTCTGGAACAGCCGGACTGGCTTCCCTTGCTAACCGACGTGAGGCTTGCAGAATGGAGAGCACATTGCGGAGCTTGCTTTGCACAGGGTACCTGGTCAACACAGGAGAGCAAGTGGTCGATCAACCGGCTAGAACTCGGAGCGGTCAGTCTAGTGTTGCAAGTGTTTGAGGCTGCGATGACGGGTCGAGCGGTGCGAGTGCTGTCCGACAATTCCGCGACGTGGCCTACATCAATCGGCAGGGCGGCACAGGAAGTGTGGCCATGGAGGAAGAGGTGGAGTCTCTCTTTTTCTCTTGGCTAGAACCGCATCTCTTAGCGATCTCGGCGGCACACATTGCAGGAAAGGACAATGTGATGGCGGATTATCTCAGCAGGGTCCGAATGGATGCCGGCTAATGGGAGTTGCATCCGGACATGTTCACGCGGATTGTTCGCAGATGGGGACGGTCCATAATGGATCTCATGGCAACTTTTCAATCAGTGAAAATGAGTCGCTTCTTCAGCAGGTGCCGCGAAAGGATCTCGGAAGGAACCGACACGCTGATGCAACCCTGGCCGTCGTCAGGGCTCCTCTATGATTTTCCCCCGTGGGCGCTGTCACCACCCTCCCCGTTGGTCGGTGGCTGCAGGGGCAGGTTGTGCATTTAAATCAATTGTAGAAGTAAAAGACTCTTTTGGGCCAGATGCACTTTGGTCCTTGTAGTCCTTTCTCCTTTATTTATTTATTTCTCTTATATACCGCGCTCTTCAACATCAGTGCGGTTTACATGGAACATTTATGTTTTACGGTGGGTTAACCGTAAAAATACAGATAACAGGTAGCTCAACTTGGATAGTCAAAATTAACTATTTACACATATTTAAACATAGTAGTATTTACATATTATACATCATTTGAGAGAAAATAACATTGGACATGGAGCTTATTTGTGGGAAGGTCGGGATGGTGCATCTTCATTTGGGTAACATTTGCAGAAGAGGTGGTGTTTCAATGCCCTTCTGAAATTGGTTAGTTCTGGGATTGCTCGTATGTTGGGAGGCAGGGCATTCCAGAGTCTGGGAGCACTAATACTAAAGACCCTGCTTGCTGTAGCCTGAGTGCACTGGGTCAGTGTTTTGGGAATTGCCAAGGTGTTTATTGCTGTGGTTCTTCTGGCTCTATTGTGGGGGGGGGGGGGTTTGTGTGCGAGACCAGCGAGGGATGTGGGGGAGAGCCCATTTATGGCCTTGAATGTTGTTAGTAATGTTTTGAAGACGATCCTACAGTGGATAGGGAGCCAGTGGAGACTTTTGAGGATGGGTGTTATATGGTCTCGCCTCGAGGCCCCGTTCAGAACTCTGGCTGCGGTGTTCATGGCAAGCTGGAGCGGGATCAGCATAGATTTTGGGAGCCCTTGGAGGATCGCGTTGGCATAGTCCAGATGTGGAATGGTTAGGGCCTGGAAGATGGTTCTGAAGTCATCTGGTTGTAAAAGGGGACGTAGATGTTTGAACGTCCTAATTTTGTGATATGTTGATTTGACCATGTTGCCAATGTGTGTCTTCGTGTTAAGGCTCTGGTCTAGGCTAACACCCAGGTAACAGATTGTGGGCTTGGTTAGAAGCTCTACTTCGCCGACTTTTAGGTAGGTTGGTGGAGAGAAGTTAGAGTTTCTGGTGATGAACAGCACTTCAGTCTTTTTATGTTGTATGCGAAGATTCTGATTCTGGAGCCATCTTTCTACTGCGCTGAAACATTCCGTAAGGGGTGAGAGGTCAATTTGGTCAGTCTTGAACGGCATGTAGAGCAGGACATCATCTGCATATATCATGCATTCGATGTTGAATGAGCGAACAATGTCGCAGATGGGCTGCATGTAGATATTAAACATAAGAGCTGAAAGGGAGGATCCTTGTGGGACACCTTGTTTCTGATGGAATGGTTTGGATGTAGAGGTTTCGGTTCGCACATGCTGCCATCTATCGGCTAGGTATGACTTGCACCAATTTAGTGCTAAGCCGCAGATGCCCTTCTCTTCGAGCCGTTTCAGGAGGGTTTGGTGACAGACTGAGTCAAATGCTGCGGCTATGTCTAGGAATATAAGGGCCACTCCGCGATGGATGTTATCAATTGTGGTGAGTATGCTGTTAAAGAGGGTGGTAAGTAGAGTCTCCACACCATGAGCCTCTCTAAAGCCATGTTGGCTGTGGTCAAGAGGTGCAGCGTTATCTATGTGCTGCTGGAGCTGAATTTGGACCTCCTTTTCGATTATCTTGGCCAGCAGTGGAATACTGGCAATTGGTCTGTATGATTCTACTTTCTGGGAGTCTAGTTTGGGTTTTTTTTAGCAGAGGTCTAATGGATGTGTGTTTGAGACTTAGGGGGAATAAGCCTGAAGAGAATGATGTGTTAAAGAGTTTAGCTATGAAGGGGCTAAACTCTGTCCTTAGTACTTTTATCCAAAAAGCTGGACAGGGGTCGGTCTGGGCCGTGGTCGTGTTGATTGTAGAGATTAAGTCTGCGATTTGCTTGGTGGAGGGGGTGTCGAAGGTTGTCAGCGTCGCTATGCATGCTGGTCCCTTGGAGTTGGTAATATCGGTCTTGGTGGTTTGGTGCAATTTTGATTGGAGGAAGTCTGCATAGTCTTGAGCGAGAATCTCTGTTAGCTCTGGTCCTGGTTCCTTCGTTAGGTTCTTGACGAGGGCAAAGAGGTCGTGTGGCTTATTTAGCGATCGCATTAGCGTGTTAGTGTGAGCTTGTTTCATTTTCTCGGATATCGCCGATCGGTGAGTTGCGAGCTGTAGGTTATAAGCTTCCAGATCTTCGGTTGAGCGTGAGCGCCTCCATCGTCTTTCGAGTTTCCTAAGTTTTGAGAAGCGAGGTCCGCAGGTCATTGGAGAACCAGGATGCCGTGGGTCTTTTCCTTGGGTTGTTGTTATGTACTGAACGTTGCGCTATAGTACTGAGACTGTCGTTCCAGTTGGAGACCAGTCTGTCGGGGTCAGTTGTTGACAAGGCTAGTAGGGGTTGTGTGTGGTTTATGATGAATTCCTTGTTGAATGGTTGGAAGCATCGTGATGGCGGTCTTGTGGGGGTTGTCTTACTCTCAGGGGGTTTCATTGGCTTGTTATCCATAGGAATTTGGAACAGGATTAACTTATGGTCTGACCACGGTACATCGGTGTAGGTTGGTGAGGAGAAGTTGGCAGTGTTGCAGGTAGATAGTGGGGCAAAGATCAAATCTAATATGTTTCCTTTTGTGTGGGTTGGTTCATTGATTAATTGCTTATAACCTAGGTCTTTGAGTGCTTCTAGGAATGCAGAGGCTTGGGAGTCTTGTAGCGTTGCCAGGTTGAGGTCTCCTAGTATCCAGTTTGGGGTGCGCAAGTGTGGTGTATTGCAGGCTAGCTCAATTATCGTGGCTAGGTCGTCAGAGGATGATGTTGGGGCTCTGTATATTAGATTGATGGAGCAGAGATTATTAGTTATAGAAATGAGTTGTGGATGCCAAGTAGAGGGTAAACAAAAAACTTTTATTTCCCTTTTAGCACTGAGGTTTGCTAAGTAACAAAAGTAAAGTTTTCCTTATTTTCAGGTTTGTGCCAAAGTGTTATTTAAACAAGTAAAACTGTTACAGGCTTCACAGTTCCTTGTAGAATATAAAGGGTTTTTTAAACTTCAGAGTGAAACAAACAAACCAGCTCTCCTTTAGCTCAATGTAAGCAAAATCATTGTTAGTGCATGTTCTGGTAAACTATAGCTCTGGGAGTGACTCGAGGCTTCCCGCAACACAAATAGAGCAGTCCATTAATTCCTCCTGTGACAATGCTTCTAAATCCTCAGGCTCCACTTGCATGGGTTCCAGCTCATCTGTGCTTTCTCCTGTAATTGAGCTCTCCCTGGCTGCTATAGTGTGCAAATGAGTATTTCCTTCACCTATCCTCCAGCTGGGCTGTTCAAGGTTTTTCAAGTAGGAAGCATGGCTTGTTCTTAGGCCTCTATGGCGTGGTTTCCAGAACTCCTGCCTTCTTTAATTCCTCTCAGAATGGTTATCTGATTCAAAAGCCCTTCTAGGAGCTAAGGGGCTTGTTTACAAAGCCGCGGTAGCGGTTTGCGATCGTTATCGGAGCCGCGGCTCCGATAACGATCGCGAATCGCTACCGCGGCTTTGTAAACAACCCCATAAGTCTCTTTTTAGAATTAAAATACCACTGTACCTTGGCTTCCTGAAGTCGGTGCTGCTGGTATTTTCCTTACCAGGTACCCTTCCTTGGATACGGTCTCCTTTACAGACTGTTTGTTTCTGTGAGTCTCCTTGGCACTGCTTGTCGTCCCTGAAGCTTGGGACAGCCAGGTAATGAATCCAGGCCTCTCTGCTTCTCAGTATGGGGGATTCCACTGTCAGGAACTTTCCTTCAAGTTCCTTTCTCAATCCTTCTAGTGAGCTCAGGCCTTCCTCTAGGCATAGAGTCTCTCTCCCTTGGATCCTGGCTTCTTCTCCTCTTTCTCCCCTCTTTAGTCTGTCTGCAGCTCTCTGCTTATAAAGCCATTCTCCTCCTGAGTTTCCTGGCCTGCTCTTCAGGTGCATCTGATTTAGTCCCTGCATAATCAGTACTTGGGTGTGTTCGCTCAGCCTCTGCAGGTTCGTGCCTGCTCCCTCTAGCTGCATTGCTATGCAATTGCATCTCCTGCAAGTCAGCTGCTTTGTGAAAGACAGCGTTTTTTTCCAAATTCACAACTTCACTAGCTTCAGCCCTATCACAGCGCTCATAGGTTGAGTGGTTCAGCGGATCGAAGCTCATCGGGGAACGGTGTTGCTGGTGGCCCCGGATTGGCCCAGGTGACCGTGGTACGCCGATCTCATTTCGGTTGCTCGACGGAGATCCCTGGAGGTTACCAGCGGCAGAGAATCTGTTGTTGCAGGGGCCGCTGCGGATGCCTCAGGTGGATCGATTTTCGCTTATGTTATGGCCATTGAAAGGGCAAGGTTGAGGAAGAAAGGTTACTCGGCAGCTGTCATCGCTTCTTTACTTCGAGCACGGAAACGGTCCACGTCTCTGGCATATGTGCGCATATGGCGTATTTTTGAGGACTGGTGCTCGCGTAGGCAAGTATGCGCGGCTACAGTATCCGTTCCCTTGGTGTTAAGTTTCCTGCAAGACGGGTTTGATAAGGGTCTAGCAGCCAGTTCTTTGAGAGTCCAATTAGCGGCCCTGTCATGCTATAGAGGCAAAGTCCAGGGAGTGGTGCTAGGGTCGCATGCTGATGTTTTGCGTTTTCTCAAGGCAGTATCCCGACTGCGGCCTTCTCATAGAATCATGGTGCCGCTGTGGGATCTCAACTTGGTGTTAGGGGTGTTAGTTAAGGCACCATTTGAACCTTTACAATAGGCATTGGTTAAGGATTTAACCTTAAAGACAGTGTTTTTAGTAGCCATCTGTTCAGCGAGACGAATTTCGGAGTTGCAGGCGTTGTCATGTCGAGAGCCGTTTTTGACCTTTTCCAGGGAAAAGGTGGTGTTGCGGCCAGTGCCGTCGTTTTTACCAAAGTTAGTGTCTCCGTTTCATCTATACCAAACGGTCTCTCTTCCAACTCTGAGTTCGGCGGCAGGGAATGTTTCAGACCGTAGTTTATGCCGTTTAGATGTTAAGAGTGTTGCGACAGTATTTAAAAGTCTCAGAAACTTTTCGCAAATCGGACCATCTGTTCGGTGGTCCCCGCAAAGGGGAGGCAGCTGCGAAAGCTTCCATTTCTAGATGGGTTAAGGAAGCGATTGCGTCAGCTAATCTGTTGCAAAGTCGTCCAGTACCAGCAGGCTTAAGAGCTCACTCTACTAGAGCGCAGGCGGCTTCATGGGCGGAGCACAGTTTGGTTCCACCAGTGGAAATTTCTAAAGCGGCCACCTGGTCTTCTCTTCATACTTTCAGTAAGCACTACCGCCTCGATGTTCTGGCAGCAAATGATGCCTGTTTCGGTTCGACGGTGTTGTGTTCTGGCTGGAAAGGTCTCTCCCAAAGATTACTGCTTTGATACATCCCAGAGGTGGAGGACTAAACTGTAGGAATGATAAGAAAATAGAAATTACACTTACCTGGTAATTGTTGTTCCTTAAGGAACTACAGTTTAGTCCTCATTCCTGCCCGGGGATGAATTGGTTTACAGTGGTGGTTTAGTTGGGAGAAGTGCAAGACTACAGGTGAGTACAGCCTTCAGTTGGCTCTTCATTGTCTCTATTCTTTATCTCACCTTTCTGGCTATTCTTCTTTTTCTTATCCTTGCTCAGGCATAGGGCAAAAAGAAGGTTAAAAAAAATAGATAAATAATAAATAACAGCAGTTTTCCTCATTCGGGAAAGGGGGTTTCCTAGTTCAACATCACTGGTTATTGAGTTTAAGGTTGAATTTGTTATGATAGCTACTTATTTGTTGCTCCTTTGAGTCTGCTTTGTCAATAGTACAGCGGGGGCTGATGGGAGAGACCAGCAGGCTATATCCAGTGATGTCACGATTTTGACATGCCCAGTCTCCAAGCTGCAGGAGGAGGTTGACTATCCAGAGGTGGAGGACTAAACTGTAGTTCCTTAAGGAACAACAATTACCAGGTAAGTGTAATTTCTATTTTGGAAGCCCAAATGAAAATTTGATTATATGCTTGTAAAAAGGCCCAAAGAAAACCAAATGATTGCCAGTGAGCCAATGAGTCATCTTTCGGGAAAATAGACCCTAATGAGGAAAATAAGGATGAGCTTGAGCAATGGCAAGTTAGGTGTTCAACTGCAATAAGGCAGGCCTTGAAAAGAAGCTTGCTGCAGAGGCAAGAAATAATAGCAAAAACTCTTTTTCCAGTACATTCAAAACAAAAACCAATGAGGCAGTAAGCTGAACAGCTAAATCAGTACTTCTCAAACTTTTATTTTGTAGTACACTTGGGCCTATTCAATCCTCATGGGACACCAAAGCAAATTTTTGTATGGTCCTCAACCCCACTCCCTTTCACCAGTAGAAAGACAGCAGTGTTTATTTTACCTGTATGTCTTCTTTGCTGGCTTCAACCTAACGCCTGAGTATAAGAGGCAAGCGGGTCCTGCAGGATTACAGGACCCCACACTGATGTCAGCTTGAAGCCAGGAGAGGAGGCGCAACCATCGAAAGCACTGCTCACTTTATGCCAGTGAGATGGAAGGAAGGGATGTATGATGATGAGCTTTCTGGTGGGTGAAGCTGAGACTTGCTTCCTGTAGTATAGTGAATGAGCAGGATTTGTTTTTGGAGGGGGGATTGTCTCAATGGAAAACTGTAGAATCTACTCTCAAATTATATTTAAAGCCACATTCTTTCATTGGCCAATACAAAAGATTCAGTGTTGGTGGGTACATCCTACCTACAAGAGAAAGAAAGTAGTGTGGATGCCCTGTTAGTCTACTTTTAAGGGGTGATAAATAAAAAGAGAAATTAGATGATAGGATTTTATTGGGCTAACTTAATACATTTTTGGACTAGCTTTGGAAAGTTAAAACCTCAGGTCAGGACAGTATGGGCAAATGATGGCAATAAAGGTGAGAGGGAAGGATGGGTGATCAGAAGGTGACAAAACTGTAAACATTTATGGTTTATAATATGATAGTTCAGATGCTTAAGTTCTGTTGAGCCTGTTTGAAAGTGTCGTATCTTAATTTCAGAAGTTTTATATACCTAGGTTATTTTGAATCTTCCTGTTGGGACTCTCGCCACAAAGTCATTAAATCATTAATGCAGTGCTCTGATCCTGAGAAATACAAGAGAAAAGCGGTATATAAATGCAGTTTAAATAAATAAATAAATAAAATAAGTATGCACTAGACAGATAATCAAAGCCCAACAATTTCCAACGTGTAGAATCTCCAGGAACAAGCAGGAATTTAGTCTTCACATATGGGTATCGTCGGTACCGACGGAGCCTGTGCGGGAACGCTCCCCAGCATCCAATAGGAAAGCTTTTGGTAGCATCCCACAGCGCATGTGTGCTGCCTTTCCCAACTGTCCCTCTCCAGTTCTTCATTTTCCGCGGAGCCAACAGGTCGCACATCCTGTCACCGCAGAAAGTAATTCCCGTTTATTCTTCTTTTTTGTGGTCGCGTCTGCCTTCCTTCAATGCTACACTGGTACCGCCGGTTCTTCTTTTTTTTTTTTTTCCCCAAAAAACCCCTTTTCTTCTGGAGTCTTTTCCAGGTATTTTCTCCTCAGGTGCCACGCGCCATTTTGGGCACTAGGCCCAACCTTTCCTTTTAAAATGGAAAAACCCGCTTCGGGTTTTTAAAAAGTGTTCCAAGTGTGGCGGTGCCATCTCCGTCAACCGACACCCATGAGTGGTGCCTCAAATGTTTAGGTCCTGACCACTCTATCTCGGAGTGTGTTGTCTGTGGGATGATGTCTAAGAGGGGCCGGCAGAACAGAGCTGCTAAACTTAGCACACTTTTTCCCTCCGATGCAGCCTCTGTGGCATTGACATCTTCCAGGGCTTCGTCTTCCTCCCATGGATCTCAGGTAACTAAACATAAATTTAGCCGGTCCTCAAAGGGTAGATCTCCCTCTAAGCATCAAGATGCCTCTGGCATTGCCCTTGAGGGACTTTCACCGGCAAAATTGCCCCGGCGGGAGGCTTCGGCTTCCAAAGCACTAACGGGGCTCCAGGATGTTCTCGAGGCTTCAACCTCGGCAGAACTACTGGTGCCATGCTCTGGGGTACTGGCTGCTTCATCCGGTACCGATACTCAAGCATCGGCAGCGTCGATAGACCAGAGATTCTTGGCTATTGAACGCAATCTGGCGGCTCTTCTCATGGCCTCGATGCCCCTGAAACCGCTTCAGACAATTCAATCGGTACCGGCACCGACTCCGGTACCTGTACCGACTACATTGGCAGGTATTCTACCGGGACCGAGTCATGCTTAACCATCCGGTATCGACAAGTCAGTACCGGAACCCTCCGATGCCGACTTCGATTGGTACCGGTACCGTGCTTTGCACGATCACCCGGATCGGAGATACTTCGAATCCTCGGATGAGTCTGAAGACTCTGAAAGCTCTGCCGATACCAGAGTACTTCTTCCTGAGGATTCTTCTTCTCCTCAGTGTAGGATGTCTCTACCAGAAGATATGTCCTTTCAGGATTTTATCCGAGATGTGATGGAAAGACCTCGAGCCACAGTGGCTCCTGAAAAAGAGCCTAGGACAAAGGAATTAGAAATCATACAATACCCTAAGGCTCCCAAGGAGGCAGCTACCTTACCTATTCATGAGATCTTGCATGATCTTATGTTAAGGATGTGGGAAACACCTCTAACCACATCTCCTCACTCTCGAAGACTCGACACCATGTATCGAGTTCCTTCTTGTCCTGGGTTTCAGAAGACTCAGCTACCACACCATTCCATGGTGGTGGAATCAGCTATGAGAAGGATCAAGAGTGCAAAAAGGCATGCATCTAATCCTCCAGGACGTGAGTGTAGGACTCTTGACGCCTTTGGACGTTGAACCTTCCAGGCTTCCATGCTTTCTGCTAGGGAATGTTCCTTAAGAAAGTCACAGGAGATTTAGAGCTTATGAGCCCTCTCCTTCCTGATGATAAGAGGCAGGATTTCCTCGCACTTGTCAAACATGCTCAGGATGTTTCCAAGTTTGTGAATCATGCAGCCTTTGATTGCTTTGAGTGCATAAGCAGAACCTCTGCTATTGCCATAGGTGCACGTAGGATTGCCTGGCTTCAGGCATCTGACTTGGAACTTTGGGTACAGGATAAACTAGGGAATATTCCTTGCACAGGAGAGAATCTCTTTGGCAAGAATTGGCAGGAAAAAGCTAATGAAATAGATGCTGACAATATCACTTTGGATAGATTGTCTAAGTCTACAGCTGATCCTGCAAGGAAAAAAATCCTACAAGAAAACATTCTTCAGTAAGAAGAAGAAGTTTTATCCCTCCTATACCCAGCAGGGGCATCGTTTAGGTCAGTCTGCCCAAAAGGGATAGCAGCAACAACCTAGGCAAAGAAAAACAAAAGCTGCTAAGCCTCAACCGGCTCAGCAGACTCAGCCTCTACAGGGGCTTTGACTCCTATTTAGAGAACTTTGCCTTCCTGGCCCTGAACGGCCCAGAGCCTTCCATCATTCCAGGAAGGTTATGTCATTTTGCCCCAAACTGGACTCTGTCTATTGTAAGAGAGGGGTACAAGCTTCATTTCCTCAACATGCCCCCTCCTACAATGGTAAGACAGTTCAATTCTCAGACCTCTCTCAACGACCAGTTAGGTCAAGAGGTCACTATGCTTCTTGCCCAAGGGGCAATAGAAGAGGTACCCATTCTCCAACAGGGTACAGGGTTCTACTTCCCCCATTTCCTTATTCCAAAGAAAACAGGAGGACACAGACCCATTTTAGACCTCAGAGAATTGAACAAATTCCTGTTCAAAGAGAAGTTCAAAATGATTTCCCTAGGAACTCTGCTGCCATACCTTCAGAGTCAGGATTGACTTTGTTCTCTAGATCTCAAGAATGCGTACACTCATGGTCTCATCCATCCAACTCATCCAAAGTTCCTTCACTTTCTATTTCAAGGGAAGCACTAGCAATACAGGGTTCTTCCTTTTGGCCTGGCCTCGGCACCAAGGGTGTTCACAAAATGCATGGCTGTGGTGGCAGCATTTCTTCACACCCTAGGAATATTCGTCTTCCCTTACTTAGACGACTGGCTCATTCAAGCCCCTTCAGAGCCAGAGGCCAGGGTTGCTCTCTCTCGCACAATACGCATCCTTCAGCATTTGGGACTTGTCATAAACTTCCCAAAATCCAACCTTGCTCTCACTCAGTCCCTAGAGTTTATAGGAGCTCTGCTGGATACCAGACAGACAAGGGCCTACCTTCCACAGGCCCGCTGCCTTCGCATTGTGCAGTTAACTTCCCAAGCAGTGTTAAAACCTCACCTTACTGCTTTAGAAATGTTACAGTTGCTAGGCCACATGGCATCCACCGTGCATGTAGTTCCTTATGCTCGCCTTCATATGAGGGCAGCCCGGTGGACTTTATCCACTCAGTGGACTCAGGCGTCAGGTTGCCTGTCGGACAAAATAGCAAACTCAGATTGCCTTATTTTGTCCCTCCAATGGTGGCAGTCACCCCAAAACCTTTTGGTGGCGTCTCCTTTTCAGCAACCCCCACCCCAAGCCACTCTAACAACAGATGCCTCACAGGTGGGTTGGTGAGCCCACCTGCAAGGCCTCTCTACCCAGGGTACCTGGACTCCACAGGAGACCTATCTACACATCAATCTCCTGGAACTCAGAGCAATCTTCCTTGCTCTTCGAGTATTCCACACCCAGCTCAGCTACAAGACAGTCCTAGTTCAAACGGACAATCTAGTAGCCATGTTCTATGTGAACAAGCAGGGTGGAACAGGCTCTCTGTCACTATACAATTTAGCTTTGCGACTATGGGCCCTCGCCAGAGAGCATCAGATTCATCTACTTGCGGTGTATCTTCCAGGCATTCAAAACTCTTGGGCAGACAGACTCAGTCGAGTTCTGCTTCCACACGAATGGTCTCTCCATGCAGACCAGATGGCCAAAACTTTTCAAATTTGGTGAACCCCGGACATAGACCTCTTTGCAAGTCCGCTGAATGCCAAACTTCCCCGGTTCTGTTCCAGAATTCCGGCTCAGGGTTGTCAGGCCAGGGATGCTTTCCTCCTCCATTGGGGCCAGGACTTCCTGTATGCCTTTCCACCCATTCCCCTAATTCCCAAAACCCTGTTCAAGCTTCAGAGAGACAGGGGTCATATGATTCTCATAGCTCCACATTGGACACGGCAAATGTGGTACCCTCTGCTCCTACATCTCTCTCAAACTCCGCCTCTGGAGTTAGGATATGCTCCAGATCTCCTTTCTCAGGAGGACGGGTTGCTGTGGCATCCCAATCCCCAGTCTCTGCATCTCAGGGCCTGGTTGCTGAAAGCCTAGAACTTCATGGTCTTAACCTTTCTCAGCAGGTAAAGGATATCCTTTATGCTTCCAGGAAGCCTTCCGCAAGACGCTCTTATGCTTTCAAGTGGAAAAGGTTTACCATATGGTGCTCGCAGAAGGGTCTTGACCCTCTTGCGATACCTCTGGAATCATTACTGGAGTATCTCCTTTATTTGTCTAATACAGGGCTTAAGACCAATTCAGTGAGAGTTCATTTGAGTGCTATTGCAGCTTCTTTCAAGCCTCTAAATGGACAACCTATTTCCTCTCATCCTCTCATAGCGAGATTTATGAGAGGCCTTCTTTTAACTAAGCCTCCCATTAAGCCACCACCGGTGGCATGGGACTTAAATCTGGTTCTTGGGCAGCTCATGAAGCTGCCTTTTGAACCACTAACTACTACCTCTTTGAAATTCCTTTCCTGGAAGGTCATCTTTCTTATTGTAATCACATCAGCACGTCGCATCAGTGAATTGCAAGCGTTGTATAAGGAGGATCAGCCACCAAGGTTCCATCATGATAAGGTAGTCCTTAGGACTCATCCGCACTTTATGCCAAAGTGGTATCACCTTTTCATTTAAACCAAGCGGTTTACCTTCCTGTATTTTTCCCAAGGCCTCACGCCTCAAATGCAGAAAGGAATCTTCATACTTTGGACTGTAAAAGGGCTTTGGCCTTTTACTTGCAAAGGACACAGCAACATAGAAAGTCCTCTCAACTCTTTGTTGCTTTTGATCCTAGCCATTTGGGACTTCTAGTCTCCAAAAGAACACTGTCCAGCTGGATTGAACAGTGTATGTATTTCTTTTGCCTATGAGAGTAAGAACCTTCCTCTTGAAGGCCATGTCACAGCTCACAATGTGTGAGCCATGGCAGCCTCTATGGCTCATCTTCACTCTGTGTCTATCGACGACATCTGTCGAGCAGCTACTTGGACTTCGGTTCATACCTTCACAGCCCATTATTGCTTAGACAAACTCCCGCCGGGATGCCTTGTTTGGTCAGGCTGTTCTTCAACACCTGTTCCATATTTAATCAACTCCTACCCACCATCCCTGGTAGAATGCCAGAGATCCATGGGGGGAAGTGGAGCCCTTTCACAGGAGCACACAGCTTCTGGGGCCTTCTCCCTGGCATCTGCAGCTAGGGAGTCCCCATATGTGAAGACTACATTCCTGTTTGTTCCTGGAGATAGCATAGTTACTCACCTGTAACAGGTGATCTCCGGGAACAGCAGGAATTTAGTCTTCACAAACCACCCACCTCCCCTAGGAGTTGTATCTCTCTCTCTTTCTCTTTCCCTCTCTCTTTGTCTCAGCTTTAAACTCAATTGGAGAGGGACAGTTGGGAAAGGCGGGAAGACAGCACGCAGGCGCTTTGGGATGCTCCCAAAAACTTTCCTATTGGACGCTGGGGAGCGTTCCCGTGCAGGCTCCGTCAGTACCGACGATACCCATCTGTGAAGACTAAATTCCTGCTTTTCCCGGAGATCACCTGTTACAGGTGAGTAACTATGCTTTCTCTACGGGAGTTACATCCAGGTTAGAGATTTTCAGCTAGGTTCTTATACATCTGTTTACTCCAGTATTGTATTCACTATACTGAAATTAAAATACTTTTTCTTATCTTTACTGTCGTGGTGGGCTTTCCCCCCTTCCCTAGGGCTTTTTCCCTTAAATCATGTTGTCCCATTTTTTTGTTTTTTTTTCTTGTTTTCCTTCTTGCCTGTTTTCTCCTAACTCCTTTCTAGGCTTTCCTATCCTTTTTACCTTACTTCTCTCTTGTCATCTTCACTTCCTCCCTTACCCCATCCCCCCCCTCTCTGACAATCTTTTCCTTTTATCTCATTTTCTTCTATATCTCTAAATCGTTTCCTTACAGCATCATCTTTTCAAGCTCTATACAATCTTAGCTGAATATATCTCTCATTTCTCTTCTCCTTTGCTTCTTTCCATTGCCATCTTTCACTCTACATTTTATTTTATTCTATTAATCTTTGTACAGTATATTGTAGTTCCAGAAAATCGCTCCCTGGTGTGTGTACAACATAGTACTGATCGGGAGTATGAGATCTTTTTTTCTACCAATTAAAAGAAATTATTTTTTTATTTTATTTATTTACATTCTCTTATATACCGCGCTATTCTGCATCAGTGCGGTTTACATTGAACAAACTGAAATTACGTTGAACAGGGCATTATAACTTGGAGATAACTATTGTACAGGGAACATGGGCTGTGGAGGGTTAAGTGGCTTGCCCAAGACCACAAGGAGCACCTGTGGGACTAGAAACCCCAGTCCTTCCGGCCCAAGGTTGCTGTCCTCTAGTGGGATTTGAACCCCCGACCTTCCGGCCTGAAGTACCTTGCCCCAACCACTAGGCCACTTCTCCACTCCATTATAAAGGAAGTTGGTGGTGTGTTTTTGTTTTTAATATAAAATCCAGGGGATTGTTTTCAATATAATATTTTAAAAAATGCACATTGTCCATTCAATTAGATTATAAAACATAGGGCCAACTTTTTTCCACCAGCATTAACCCCTAAGTTATGTGCACATTAAAAAGGATGAGTCTTCTCTCTTGCAACACTTGATCGTCTCAACACTCCAACCCCCCTCTTTCCCCCACCCCCAAATAGATTGCTGCTCCATAAAAACGTTTTATGGCTCCCTTTTCCCTAGCTGCTGAATTTTGACTCTAGGATAGAAGAGAGAGGGGCTGTAGATGCCGCTCTTTGGCTCTGCTGTGTCTGCACAAGTCAAACCTGTCGCTTTCTTGAATCTATCCTTGAATGGCAAGGTGGAGGAGAGAATTAGTGATCAGAGTGTCTCTTTGCTCTGTTTACTCCAAACTCGCCCTCTCCCATCCTGGTTCTTCATGCTGCCTGAGAGGGAAGGGCTGCAGTGAGGAGAGGGCTGTTTTCCAGGACACTTCCAGTCGAGACAGAGCAAAGACTTCATGAGAACATACAATACCATGCCCCTGCTCTCAACACCAAGGCATAGCAGGGCCTTTCCCAAGGTACAAGGTTGATAAGCACTATACTAGATGACCAGGAGATAAAAGAAATGTTCTGAGAGGATAAGGTAATAGCAAAAGAATTAAAACCCCATCTAGAGCATGTATATAACTACCTAAAAGCTGTAAAATAACTTTAAACCAGATCTTATATATAGTTCCCCCAGTTAATCCAAGTTGAATGACGTTGTTTTCTGTAAGTCAAGCACGGGCGTTTACCTGTGTCTGAACTAAGCTGATGTTATCTGTAAACCGAGCTGATACCAAAGAGCGCGGTATAGAAAAATAAATAAATGAAATCTTTGGCTCGATCTTTACTGAGAATTATGTTGAGATCATACTTGCACTGGAAAACCTTTTTGAAAGTGATGATTTGTAGTAACTGAGCAAATCACAGTAAGTTTAGAAGATGTAATAGAGCACATTGATACATTTAAAGCGTAATTGAGCACTAGGACTAGATAGTATTGATCCCAGAGTTCTGAAAGTGCTCAAATATGACATTGCTAACATGTTGCTAGTAATCTGTAACTTTTATTTAAAATGGCAACAGTACTTGAGGACTGGAAGGCGACTAATGCAATGCCAATTTTTAAAAAGAGCCTGTGTTGATCTGGAAAACTATAGATTGGTGAGCCTGACGTCAGTGCTGGAGAAAATGATAGAAGCTATTAAAGAGAACAAGTAAACATAAGAATAGGAAAGGCAAAACTTGCTTTGCCAGTTTATTGGATTTGAAGGTATACACAAATGTGGATAATGGTGAACTGGTTGTAGTTTGGTTCTTCAGAAGGCATCTGACAAAGTCCCTTGTGAAAAACTCCCTGGGATATTAAGAAATCAGTGGACAGGAGGCACTGCCCTGTTGTGAATTAAAAACTAGTAAGAATAGGAAACGGAAGCTAGGACTAAACTGTCATTTGTCCATTTGGATGAGTCAGTAGTGAAGTGCCCAAAGTCGGGACTTGAGTTGTTTAACATTCATTAATGATCTGGAGAAAGAAACAGTGGGTGAGGTAGTCAAATTTTGTAGATGATACAACATTCAAATTCTTTAAAACAGAGGATTGTGAGGAAATTCAGGAGGACCTTGTGAGACGAGGATATTGGGCATCTAAATGACAGTTGAAATTTAATGTGTGGCTGGGTGGGCGTAAGGACTGGTGGTGTATATGAGCTGTGTATATTACCATGAGGAGAGTTTAGAAGCCATTTTTTTCTTTGGTGAAACCGTTGACGAGGTCAGAGGCAGCATTCCAGCTCAGTGGACATGAACAGTGTGGAGTGGTTAAATGGACATTTACCTGGGAGTTTGGCGAAGAAGACAAGATACGGTGGTTGTTATTTTTTTTTTTGAGACAGTATAATTATTTGACAATCACTGTTTGGGAAGAGTATTAAGTTGAAGTAAAAATTAGAAAAAAAAATCATATCACAAATTTAAAATTTTTATTTTTAGAGGAGCGATGACGACACCATTGATCAGGTAATCCCTTTGTGTTTAGAAGGGTGCCCAGCATTTGAGCTCCTTTTTATTTATTTATTTTATTTATTTAACTGTCAGTTATTTGAATTATACAAGTGAAGACGATATGAGATGGAATTAAGTTGATCGATTATTAAGTGATTTGATTATTCAGTGTAAGATTGTTGATTTACTGCAGTTGTTTTTGGGACTATTTTTGTATATTTTTTTCAGCTTTTTGGTGTTTTTTGGATTTTCTGTCAGTATAATATACATGCCATAATAAGTGTTAGCTCTTCAGTAGAGTATGCTCTAACGTTCGTTTTTTTTTTTTTTTTTTGCATGTGCTGATTTTATATATTTCATGTAAAATTTGTTAGTTGAAGAATTTTTATTGATACTAATGCACAATATTTTCAGAATTTAAAAAGGCGGTTTTCAATGTAATTTTTCTGGGTAAAACAGACAGGAGGCATAAATAATAAACATAGTTTCAGATTCTCAAAACTATACATGGTGTTTTGTCCAGAAAAAGTGTCCATGGAGAAAGGCAGGTGCAAATTCCTGTGGGTACTTTTTTCCAGGAGCAATATCACACCAAAACTACCTATATGTAGGTTTTTGCAGTGATTGCTGTTGCAAACTCCTTGAGTAAAATGTATTCCTTATCATCCTGTTAGATTAGTCCAGATGAGTGGGTTATGCTCCCTTACCAGCAAGTGAAGGCAGATGAGAGCAACTTTTAGTGGTGCCATCATCTGGTATATCCTTTGGTGCAGCACTGAAATCAGTATTTGTCTGCTCTAGTAGGTGGCAAGGTGTTTTGGACTGATGCAGCAGTGCAAATAGGCCTGTCTCCCCTGGCCCACACCATTGTGCTGTGGCCTGCATGATTGAGACCTGCAGGCCCGACACTGCTCTCAGCTCAGGTACACCCCTGTCTCTTGGAGGCAATAGCCTCCCTGTGTCCATCGCTGCTGTCCATAAGTTCTGAGTGCTTGTTGGGCTGAAGAGGAGCAGGAGGACTCCATAGGCCCCTGAGGTGGGGGGGGGGGGGTGGTAAATCAGGCTGAGGCCCCCCTTCCCTCTTATTGTCCTCTATCTGCATGCTTTTTGTGTGGTTTTTCACTTTTATTCTATTGTGGGTTGGGGTTTTTTTGTTGTGTTTTTTTTATTCTTCCATTGATTTCAATGGGAGCTATTTGGCTCTCTTGCTGCTTTTAATAAAGCATATTTAAATGGGGGGAGGGGAGAAAAGCCTTTTTTGCTTTTCAGCAGCTGTGCCAGCAGACCTACATGGATGTCTGGGATTTCCATGCTGTAGCTACTGGGACTCTTTTCGCTGCTGCCCTGCTTCATTTTTTGGCATTGTTTTGTCACAGTTTGTGTTAAATTTTTTTGCCACTGCAGGGTTCAATTGCCCAGTCTGATATAGCCTGCAATCCCCAGTTTATTTTTTCCACGGCTGCTTTTTTGCCTTGATTGTAGCTGGGATGCCTGGGGCATTTTTTTCGGCATTGTGGGACCCGATACCATTTCTGTAGCCTCTGCCATGCCTTCATTTGTTTATTCCTGCTGGTGGGCACCATGACTATTGGAAATGGCTGCTTGGTCCACGTGGGCTGGCTCTAGCCACAGGCTTGTTGGTCCCTAGGGCTCTTCTTTTCAACTGACTTGTGCTGCAGCTCCTGAAACCTCTCATAGGCTGTTTTTCTGTTAGCCATCTTCATGGGGGTCAGAGGCCCCGGTCTCCCCTACAGGGTACTCTGGTCCCACGAGCGCTTCTGTCTCAGGCAGTTAGAAGGGTCATGACCCCTATGTTGTCTTTGCACTCATCCATTCATCCAGGAACTCAGCCTTATTCCTTACAGGGGTTGGTTGAAGGACTCAAGAGAAAATCCTTTTGCCAGAAGGTAAATGAAGAGGACGGGGTGATTTTTTTTTGCTAACTTTATGCCCTTTAAAGATGCTATGACAGCTCTGCATGTGGTGGAACCTGCTGTCAGGAGAGGTTTGTAGGTGGTTCCCCCCCCTTGCTTTCTTGGAAAATGTCCCGTGTCCTGTTGCGTTCATTCCTCTCTCTGTTCCTATGTGGCAGCACACAGGGTTTTAGAGAGAAAGCCCCTGAGATTAACCCTAAGGTTAATCATTGGCTTTATTCTCAGCCCAGTGTGAGTGGGATCAGCTTTTTGGGTTCCCTGGAGTGGGAGCCCAGATCATGCCTATGACAAAGCACATGCCCTTTCCTGAGGAGGGAGACTCTTTCTCTGGAAGAGTCTCCTTAAGAATGCCTTTGCAGCTGCTGTCTTAGATGTTGTATGCTGATGATGGATCTGGTCACTTCTAGGCAGTCCTGTGACTACGAGATTGGAAGAGGATTGCCTAGATGGCTGGTACCCTTTAAGACTGGAACGACAGTTGTGTGCGTTCAGTAGATACTATCCCCAAGCTGCAGCTGAGAAAACTCCTTTATGTGCCTGTTGCTGTTCGAGGTGAGTCTGGTGAAATGGTGAAGTCCTTGAGGAGGCTCGCCCATAGAGACTCCTTGGAGATTGGCCTAAAGCTTCCAGGAGTATCTCTTGTAGTGCCATGCATAGAGCCCTCTAACTTCTAGGGACTAATTGTCCTTTGGTTCACAGCCCAAGAAGGGCAGTCCTTTTGGAGTGTTCTGTGTGGTTGGGTCACAAACATGGCTGCATTGGTATCTGTAAACCCCTTCAGTGGTTTCCAGTGATCCTTCCCAAGATGCAACCAATTGGGGTGTGGCTCCACTGTTTCCCTTTGAAGGGTTCCTTACTATTTCATATCCATGGGTCCTTGGGGCCCTCAGTCAAGGATGAAGTCGTGTTAGCTCCCACAAATGGACACCCTGCTTTTGGCCCAGAGCACTTCTACTTCTTTAGCTTATGTGAGAGTCTTTCTTGCAATCTGGCCAGGACGAGAGTTTGGCCTTGAACATTCAAAGTTTGGTTGGCAGTCTTGACAGGTTATGGAGGTCACATCCAAGGGTTTTTATTTGTAGTGCTTCCCATTGTCCCCTTCTTCCTCAGGGGAGTGAAGCAGTTTCTTCCACCTTTGTACTCAGTTTGCCTCAGTGAATTCTCTCACTGGTGTGGAAAACACAGGAAAGGCCTCCTTTTGAGCCTGTTCATAAGGTCTTCCTCAAAGGTTTGGCAAGATGGTATTACTGGGGGTTGTGGTATCTGTCAGGCGGATGTGAGCTGCGGGCCTTCTCCTTGCAGGGATCCTTTGTTGATCACTGATGGTTTCTCTCTACTTACAAACCGTGTCGTCCTTTCTCCTGAGGGTGTTATTCCCCTTTCTTCTTAACCAGACTATTGTTCCTTTTTTCTTGGAGGAAGGCCTTCAGAAGGATTCTTCGTTGTGTCTGAGGGACGTGTGGAGGGTATTGATTAGATACATGGCAGTTGCTAACTTCTTCTGCTGCTGGGCTCATCCTTTCAACCTTGGCGGATCAAGGAGAGGACTAGCAGCAGCTGAGTGCTATTGTCTTGGGATTAAGGAGGCCATTGGGCTACTGGCCACTAAGGTGCAGACTGCCTCCTGGGCGGTGCCCACCTTGGTGTCTTCAGAGGACGTCTGTATGGCGGTTATCTAATCTTAGCTGAGCACCTGCTATATGTGAAGCATTACAGATTGCTTGTGGGAGTAGGTACAAATGGCGCCTTTAACAGGGCAATTGTGTCCTGCGTATTGTCTTTCTCCTATCCTGGGTCCTCACCACTTGGATATGTTCCACTCGTCTGGACTGGTCCAGCAGGATAAGGAAGGAGAAATTTTTACCTTGATGATTTCTTTTCTTTGAATCGTGCTGGACTAGTCCAGTATCTGCCTGGAAGACTCCTTTCTGCAGATTTTGGATTCTGGTTACCATAGAATGCCTAGTTACTACTGACATGTGATGCAGATTTCCATGTGGTAAGAGCCAAATACTAACTCAAGATATTTTTAGAAAGTGGTTTTGTTGATTTAATAATCATATGCATTTCTGAGTTTCTTGCTTGGGAAGTGTCAAACTGACTTCTCTTAGTACTGCACCAATGGATATACTGAGTTATTAATATCACTGAAAGTTGTTGAAGTCTGTCTTCACCTTCTGGCAAAGGTGCATAAGATCTAGCAGGATTCAAGGAAAGGAAATTTATCAAGGTAAAATTTCTTCTTTGCAGAGTTTGTAACATGCCCCCCGCTTGAATATTAGTTTTTTACATGTGTCAGTACAGCACTGTGTACGTCTTGACAGAATTGCCCTGTCAAAGGCGCCATTTGTACTTACTCCCAAAAGCAATCTGTAATGCTTCACATACAGCAGGTGCTCAGCTAAGATTAGATAGCCACCATACAGATGTCCTCTGAAGACACCAAGGTGGGCACCGCCCAGGAGGCAGTCTGCACCTTAGTGGCCAATAGCCCAATGGCCTCCTTAATCCCAAGACAATTGCACTTGACTGCTGCCAGTCCTCTCTATAAATGATCAGTAGTAGTAGTATATGTGTCTTGGGGTGGGGCAGGAGGGCAGTGGGGGGTACAAGACTAGGTTGGCCTAGCGTGCCTTTGCAATAGGGGGCCCACTGACCGTGTTCCACCTGTTTGACACCACTGGAGGGGGAAAGGTATGGATCCTAGGGCAACTGGCCATAATCACAGTCGGTTAAGGGAATGTTCTTGCTTTCTACCAGCAAGATAAAAATGGGATAATTTTATAAGGAGACTGTTATTTTTAGATATCAGCAAAATGCTTAAATGTCAATTTTGTAAGTCATTTATGTTTTATGATTGCTTACGCGTGTAAATGACGTCTTTTAGAATATCGATTAGTTTGCATCATTCAAACAGTGCATGTACCTTTTACACTATTATACCTTTACACTATTAAGTACTAGAATGCCTTAAGGTGCATTGTCTGCCACTTATGCTAGTATTTTTTATAAATTTATGTAGGTGTATTCTTACGCCTGTTTTATAATGTCAAAACACATATGTGAAAATGTGCATAAACTAGGCGTGACTTTATAAATTCACTGCAAAGCATCCAGCCAGTACTTATGCTTCTTCCCTTGACTGAGTATAATTTCTTCTGTGAGGAGATGGATGTGGGAATTATCTAATGCAAGGAGAACAAATTCTGTTTTAAACTAAGAAGTCTAGTTTTATGCTTGGGTTTACTTTGTTTTTATTGTTTATACATCTAGGACCGGGGTTCTTAACTGGAGGTATCCATACCCCTTGGGGGTATGGAAACCAAATGATGGCGGTATCGGACGGGATCTCTAAACAATTAAAAAAAAAAGGTGGTGTTAGATTAAAATTTAGATTATTATCACAGTTATCAACACGGAATGAGATGGTAAAACATTGCCTGTGGAAATACTTTAAGAAGTCAAGAACCATTTGGAAGTTAAGTACAAATTTTGAGGGTTACTTCTCAGATATTAATAATGATTTTAGCATGGAATCTGTTTGGATCATGAACCCATTCTTTTGATATATCTGTGATGAGTGATAACAATTTAGCAAAGGATGATGTCACTGAATTCCAAGAAGACCCCAAAAAAAGACTGATTTAGCAGTTTTGATGTGAGCAAATCACAGCTTCCCCTAGCTTGGCGATGAGGGCAATGAATGTTTTGGTTCCCTTCACAACTACTTATCTCTGTGAAACAGGATTCTCTGCATTATTAAATGTAAAATAAAAGTGGAGAAATCAACTTGATGTGTCAGATGACTTGCGAGTAACACTGTCAGTAACTGTATCTTGATTTCCTATTTTGATTGCACAAAAACAGCAGCAAAAATCTCACTAGTTATAACTAGCTTGTGTATTTGTGATTTGAATAAATATGATAAAATCCTTAAGGTTTTCTTTAAACTGTTCTGTTTTTAGCTATATATATATACACCTGGACTACGCCAATGCTATCCTACATGGCCTACCAATGAGCACGATCAACCCCTTACAATTGGCCATGAACTCAGCTGCAAGAATCCTTTATGGAGCCTCCAAGAGAACCCTATCTCTACCTATCCTGCAGTGTAAATAGCTTATGTATATAGTTATGTATATAGTTTACCCTGTTATCCAAGTTTTATTACCTGTTCTATGTAAAACCAGACACCTTGTCACCATGGTAGTTATGTTATGATGTAAACCGCGCTGATGCCGAATAGCGCGGTATATAAGAAACTGTAATAAATAAAAATAAAAATAAATAATAAAATAAATAAACCCACATCACTCCTATACTGAAACAGCTACATTGGCTCCCTATGCAGTCCAGGATCTCTTTTAAGATCCTAACTATGACTCACAAAGCAATCAATAACAACTCTGCATCTTCTATCACCGACCTGATTTCAATTACACCCCCCAATCGAGCAAGGAGATCAACTGCCTCCAACTCCCTTGTACTACCCAAGGCAATCACGAAGTGCTCTCAAGTCACCAGATCCAGAGCCTTCTCTTACTTTGCACCATCATGTTGGAATGCCCTACCAACAGGCATCAGAACCATCAGTGACCTCTCCCAATTCAGGAAGGCACTGAAGCATCACCTGTTCCTGCAGCACTACAATGTTTCAGACACCTTCTCATACCAACCTACCTCTACACCCCAGGCCAACACATTAAACTCATGCACTCCATAGTCTTAACGCGCAGAGCTGCAATCTCACCTTGCTTCTCCTCTCATTAAGAAACATTAGCTGCATTTAGCTGCTTTGTACATAGTTGCTTTTTGTACATAGTTTTATTATGTTCTCTGTTTATGAAACCTGTTTAATGTATACCCAGTTCATTGTCCTGTTCATTGTAAGCACTGATCAATTTTTGTGACGTGTAGTTTCTGTTCATTGTAAACCGCACTGATGTCAAATAGCGCGGTATAAAAGAAACTGTAAATAAATAAATAAATAAATATATATATATATATACATATTATATATACAGTGGTGTGCAAAAGTCTGGAATCACTTGTAAATTTGACGTTTTTTCAGCTTCGTGACCTTATATCTTAATTTATTTTTCCTCCCAGTGGCTTTTTCTGTGTATCTCATGATAAGTGATAGTTTTGGCTATTAGGACCAACTTTCAGTATTGGTTTGGCCCTTATTTTCTGAGTTTGTTCCCCATAGTTGTCCTGTTGATAGATTTTCTGTGAAAATAGCGTAATGTACATCGTTGGCCAACGATATATTATTGTAAGTATGCTTTAAAATATTATGGACGCACGCTAGGTTTCCTTCAAGTTAATGTATGTGGCCTTGAAAAAGGCCATTTTTATGTGTCAGTGATGGCTCAGTATTTGATGGGCCACCCTTTGTTCTTGATCACATGACTGCACCTTGCTGACATTGAATGAACCAGTCTGACAAGGTGATCGTTGGTGACAACGCGGTTCCAAGCTGCAGTGAGTGACTCAATCAGCTCATGCTTTGATGTCAGATGCCTCTTGGATATTTCCAAGGCCACCTTGTGCCACAGGTTCTTGATTGGATTCAGATCTGGAGACAGGGCAGGCCAGTTCATTGACTTGATGTTGTTCCGCTGCTTCCAGCTGATCACCTGTCTGGAGCGATGGCAGGGTGCATTGTCATCTTGGAACCAGAACTGGCCAGGAAAGAGCTGGTGTGCAGATGGCACCATGCACTTTTGCAGTATGGTGATGTACTTGGCCCCGTTGACCATTCCATCGACGATGTGAAGACGTCCAACCCCACTGGCAGCCATGCACCCCAGACCATGACCTTCAAAGGATGCTTCACAGTGAGGTTGAGACACTCGGGCTTGAATTCCTCTCCAAGAAATCTCCTCAGATAGGTGTGGGCCTGGTTGCCAAACAGGCAGAAGGTGCTTTCATCGCTAAATAGCACTTTTCCCACATTTCAGTCGACCAGGTTGAGTGCTTTCTCGCCCACATGATCCGGTTGCGCCTTTGTATGTCAGTCATCAGTGGCTTATTCCGTGCTTTGCAGCCCCAGAGACCAAACTGCAGGCACCGGTGACAAACTGTTGATGAGCTGACACTCACCTCACTCTTGTCTGACCACTCTCAAAGTAGCTGAGGAGAGGTCAACTTGCGATTAGTCAGTAAAATGCGTCGTAGTGTACAGTTCTGGCGTGATGTTGATGCACGTGGACGACCTGAACGAGGCTTGTCCACCACTGAACCCGTTTCTTTCTTCTTTTGTACAATCTTAACAGCTATCTAACGGCCTGAAAATCCTTCCTCGCTCATAAAGGACACACAAACACGCTCCTCCAGCGTCAGGGTCTGAGTCATCTTCATGGTCGACCCAGAAAGCATATGAAATTAAAAAAAATTCACATGTTTTTATAGCTGCACTGTTGGCTAGATATCTGCATTGTGATTGGTTAGTGAAACCAACCTCCTGATTGGTCAGAAATAACATGTGCATATTGGATAATCTCGATCCAGTTTTGACGCAGGATCCACAAAACTCACAGTAGCTATCTCCCAGTGTCTGTAAAGTATTTAAATTGGAAGCAAGGAATGCAAAAAAAGTCAACTCTAATAGCCAAATGTATCCCTTTTAACGTGGTAGAAAGATGAATATGCTGGGCTAATGCAAATTTTTTAAAAAAAAGTTAGAAAGTATGAAAAACGCAAAACTCAAAACTTAATTGTCTTGGTGCCCCTTGGTTGGGAGGGAGAGGAAAATTTCTTCCTCCTCCCCACAAAAAAACACCGTAGTGAAAAGGATGAGGGTGGCCTTTGAGCATGCAAGCATAGCTTATCTGGCTATAGCATCAATTAGGCCCTCTCTCTTAAAGGCATAAAGTGGGCTAATGGTGATTTAACAGTGCTCAGATGTTCCTAACCTGCTTTTTCACCTTCTAGGATGTGGTCTGACTGCATGATTTTAGTGGGGCTTAATGGTGCTTAGAAGGAAGTGCCACCAGGAGGCATTCCTTTGGATTTGAATTTAGATTTAATTATATCCCTTTCCAAATATTTTCTCAAGGAAAGTTTATAATGCAAACCATAGATGGGGGCCCCTAACCAGAGAGGGCTTACAAGCTAAGTTAGTGTCTGGAGCAGTGAAGGACAAAGTGATTTGCCCAAGATCAAAAGAAGCATGAAGTGAGAGAAGTGAGATTTGAACCCTCATCTCTAGGTTTTGAGCCCAGAGCCACCATTCCATTCCTTTCAGCCTGGCACCCCTGGGCAGCTGCCTATGTTGCCTAGTGGGAAAGCCAGGCCTTGGACCTGCAGCTTCAGTAGTCATGATTTCACTATTTATGTCACCCTTTATTGTAGAGCTTTTCCAGTACGTTAATGCAATCATTAGAAAGCAGAGTTAAGCTACTAGAAACATATTCAAGCAATATATGGATTTTAAAAATCTATTGTGATTTCTTGGATTGCTTTCTTATTACTGGTGACAAAGAACATACATTACCACTTTCCATTTTCTCTAGCCTTTAACTGATATTCCTTATCGTTCCTCCAGTTCATTCCTATACTTCTGGGTTGTCAACCTCCTCCTGCAGCTGGAGACTGGTATGTCAAACTTATGACATCACTGGATATAGCCTGCTGCTCTCTCTCTCACCCTCCAGTGTTACCAGTCTCCATGCAGCAGGAGGACGTTGTGAGCCCAGGAGAGGGCTCACTGGAGTGACAGATAAGGAGAGTGTAGGATTAGTTTGAAATCTTTACAAAAAAAGAAAAAAAAGAAAAAAAAAGAAGACAGTGTTCCTTTCTGAGGTGCTGTATCTTTAAAAAAGAAATATATATATATATACCTTGATCAAATTCTGTCGGGAACAGACTGTGTAGTTTAGCTTCAGTTTTCTGGCTCTCTGCCTGTCAGCCACGCTCCGCTGGCCTCCCCAGGACGAGTGGGTGGTACAGGGCTCGAAGGACCTCGCCCCCGGACATTACGGGGGAGAGCTCCTGTCTCCATCCCTGTGCTCTGCCGGGCCGCAGTTCGCGCTGGTAGCGGTTCCGGAGAGTGGGGGAGAGGCAGTCGCGTTGCTGTGCACAGGCTGCCTCAATCAGTTGCCGGCGAATCCTGCCCTATTCGGAGGAACGGCAGACCTGCCCGGTAAGCACTGAACCATGGCAGGCTGCGGTGGAAGAGAGGGCAGGACAGCTAGTTCCCACTGCGCCGGACTGGAGGCAATTTGGCGCCCTTTTTGTCTGCCCGGTTCCCCGGCGGCCATTTTAGCTCGCACGGAGAACCACGTGGCCTCTGCGTGGTAAGCCGGCTTCCCTATTGCGGGGGTAGCGCCCTCCGGGGTAACAGGGGGCTTTATTATTGTTTAATTTTGTTTGATTTGGTTTGCTTTTGCTTTCATTTGTTTTCCCTTGCTTTTCTTTTGCTTTCGTTTTTTCCTGCGCTCATCGGATACTGCGGGGGGGGGGAGCCTTAGCCCTTAGCACGGTGGTAATCGTCTGCGGCTGTTGCAGGACTTCTCCCTTGGCAGGCAAAGGTCTGTGTATTTTTAGGGTTTCCCGGGCTTGCAGAATTCTCCTTTTGGGTGGCTTCTGGGCCAAGGGGTACCCGCCGGGAGACTTATGGCGGGGCGACCACAGTGTGTAGTCTGTGGCACCCGTAGAGGCACGGTGGCGGAGTCTGGCGTGTGCCGTGGCTGTGCTTCCCTGTCGTCCACGGTGGAGCAGCTAATGGAGGCCAGGGAGGACTCGGAGTCTCCGGGGAGGCCGTCAGCGGAGCTGGCGGTGCCTCTTCCAGACCCGGGACAAGGAGCTCCTGTGGAGGAGCAGCCTGGTCCCTCTGCTCCGTTCTTAGAGCGGCAGCCGGAGGCTTTGACGGAGTTTTCCCCAGAGTTCGTCTTACTGTTGCACAAAGCCTTTTGCTTACGGCGTCAGGGTCGCTTGGCGGAGTCTGGGCCCAATCCGCTGTCCACTAAGCAGTTGGTGTCTGCATGCGAGGTGCTAGAGGGTCCTTCGGCACCAAAGAAGGCCAGGGCCAGGGATTCCTCGGTGTTGGACAATGACTGGGCGGAGCCAGATGAGCCTGACTGGGAGGCCGAAACTGGGGTTCAGGATCTAGAAGAGGGTGAGCTCCTGGAACCCGAGGAGCAGTCTAAGATCATTCAGCTTTTTCGGAGAGAGGAGCTTCCGGCGCTCATCACAGAATCCCTTCAGATGTTCAATTTGTCGACACAGGCGTCCGCGGAGGACGAAGTAGAGGACCCTGTTATTCAAGCGGTGCGGCAAACGCAGGTGGTGTTTCCGCTGCACAAGGTGGTCGATAAAATGATTCAGGACGAATGGAACCAGCCGGAGGCGGGTCTTAGAGGTGTCCGCACCATGGCTAGGCTTTATCCGTTAGCGGATAAGGATAAGGAAAGATTTAAAACACCGCGGGTTGATGCAGTGGTATCGGCGGTTACTAAAAAGACTACCATCCCGGTAGAGGGTAGCGCAGCTTTGAAGGACACGCAGGACCGTAGGGTGGATGGTCTTTTGAAGCAGACGTTCGAGGCAGACTCCCTTGCGTTACAGGCGTCCATATGCGGAGCCTGGGTGGCGAGAGCATGCTTGTGCTGGGTACAGCAGTTGCGTCGCTCGCCTCAGTTGGATCTCAGCGAACTCCAGGAGCTGGGGCGCCTGGAATCCGGTGTGGCTTATTTAGCGGATGTGCATTATGATTTGGTCAGGGCCCTGGCTAATAGCACGGCTTCTGTTGTGGCCGCCCGCAGGTCCGTGTGGCTGCGTAATTGGGCGGCAGATGGTTCCTCTAAATCCCGACTGGGTAAGCTGCCGTTTAAGGGGCGGTTACTTTTCTGGGAAGACTTGGATAAGTTAGTGAAGGACCTGGGGGAATCCAAGGCGGGTAGACTGCCTGAGGATAAGCCGAAACAGGGGAAGGTCGGCCAAACTTTTCGCAGTCAGTTTCGTGACTTTCGGAGATTTCGAGCGTCGCGGTATGGCGCCTTTCAGAGGGGCCGCTTTCCTTCCCGCGGTCAAGGATTTCGGGGGTTTAGAGGGGCGTCTCGGTGCTTCGCCTCGGGTGCTGTGTCCGCGGCTGGAAAGTCGCAATGAGATGAGGCGGGTCCCGGTGGCGGACGCTCCCATCGGCGGGCGACTTCGGGAGATTCTTTCCGCCTGGGCCCTCATCACTTCCGACCAGTGGGTCCTCGAGATCATTCAGCATGGTTATGCCCTGGAGCTGGCGAGGCCCGTGCGGGATTCCTTCGTCTTATCGCCCTGCAGGGTGCCGCAGAAAACTCTTGCGGTTCGCGACACTTTGGACCATCTCATCCGCTTGGGAGCGGTGGTAGAGGTGCCCAGGCAGGAGTATGGCGTGGGTCGGTACTCCATATATTTCGTGGTGCCCAAGAAAGGCGGAGCGCTGCGGCCTATCTTAGACTTCAAGGGGGTGAATCGGTGTCTGCGGGTGCCGCACTTCCGTATGGAAACGTTACGGTCGGTTATCGTCGCGGTCCTTCAGGGAGAGTTTCTAACGTCCCTAGATCTCACGGAGGCTTATCTACACATTCCCGTCCGGGAGGCTCACCAGCGACTCTTACGGTTCGCCTTGCCCTGGGGTCACTATCAGTTCCGGGCATTGCCCTTCGGCCTGGCGACGGCGCCGCGCACTTTCACCAAGATTATTATGGTGGTGGTGGCGGCGGCGGCGCTGCGCAAGGAAGGTATCCTGGTGCATCCGTATCTCGACGATTGGTTGATTCGGGCGAAGTCGGAGGCGGAGAGCCGGCAGGTGACCAACCGGGTGGTGGAGTTTTTGCAGGGGCTTGGCTGGGTAGTCAATCCCAACAAGAGCCATCTACAGCCTGTTCAGGTCCTCGAGTATCTGGGGGTCCTGTTCGACACTCGCAAAGCGCTGGTCTTTCTGCCAAACAAGAGGGCGCAGGCGCTGCGCCGGCTGGTTCGCTTGTTCCGAGCCACGCCCGCTCCGACGGCTTGGTTCTACCTGCGCGTACTTGGCACGATGGCGGCGACCCTGGAGGCCGTTCCGTGGGCCAAGGTGCATATGCGGCCGCTGCAGAGAGCATTACTGAGATGTTGGTCGCATCAGGTGGATTCCCTGAGCAAGCGGTTGCCCTGCCCCCTCAGGGTGCGCCGGTCTCTTCAGTGGTGGTTGCTTCCGTCCTCGTTGGC
Organism: Ichthyophis bannanicus; assembly: GCA_033557465.1. Classification (NCBI taxonomy): domain Eukaryota; kingdom Metazoa; phylum Chordata; class Amphibia; order Gymnophiona; family Ichthyophiidae; genus Ichthyophis; species Ichthyophis bannanicus. The sequence continues at coordinate 576,967,695 of CM066035.1, forward strand.
GGCGGGCATCCCTCCTGGAGCAACCAGAGTGGGTTCCAGTGATGACCGATGCCAGTCTTTCGGGCTGGGGAGCTCACTGCGGAGGCCAGTTTGCGCAGGGTTACTGGTCCCCACTGGAGTCGACGTGGTCGATCAATCGGTTGGAATTGCGAGCAGTGGCGAGAGCCCTGGTGGCGTTCCGTTCGGATTCTCTCAGACAATTCGGTGACGGTGGCTTACATCAATCGTCAGGGGGGCACGGGCAGTGCAGCGATGGAAGAGGAGTCGGACTTGCTGTTTGCCTGGGTGGAGAGTCGGTTAACAGCAATTTCGGCGGCGCACATTGCCGGAAGAGAAAACGTGATGGCGGATTTTCTGAGCAGAGTACGAGTGGATGCCGGGGGGTGGGAGCTGCATCCAGACGTCTTTGCGCAGATCGAGCGGCGTTGGGGGACGCCGATCATGGACTTGAAGGCCACTTTTGCTTCGACCAAGGTTCCGTGGTTTTACAGCCGGAGAAGAGAAAGAATGTCAGAAGGCATAGACGCGCTGCTGCAGCGATGGCCGACGTCGGGTCTTCTGTATGTGTTTCTGATAGGGCGTGTGGTGCAACGGATAGAGGCGTTTCCGGGGAAAGTGCTTTTGGTGGCGTCTGACTGGCCCCGGCGCCCATGGTATGTGGATCTGATGAGGCTCCTCGACGGCCGTCCCTGGCGTCTCCCGCCTTGGTTGGATCTGTTGCGTCAGGGTCCTCTATTCATGCCTCAGGTGGATCGATTCTCGCTTATGGTATGGCCAATGAAAGGGCTCGGCTGAGGAAGAAAGGTTACTCAGCAGCGGTGATTTCTACGCTGCTTCGGGCGAGGAAACGGTCTACTTCCTTGGCGTATGTGCGGATATGGCGTATTTTTGAGGATTGGTGTTCGAGACATCAGATTCGGGCGGCCACGGTCTCCGTGTCTTCCGTCTTGAACTTTCTACAGGATGGTTTTGATAAGGGTCTGGCAGCCAGCTCGTTATGGGTGCAGTTGGCAGCGCTGTCCTGTTATCGCGGCAAAGTTCAGGGGCTGGCATTGGGGGCGCATGCCGATATCGTCCGTTTTCTGCGGGCGGTGTCTCGGCTGCTCCCTGCCCGTCGGATTCTGTTTCCGTCTTGGGATCTTAATCTGGTGTTGTTGGCGTTGGTCAAGCCGCCCTTTGAACCTTTACATTCTGCGTCGCTAAAGGATCTTACTCTCAAGGTGGTCTTCTTGGTAGCGGTCTGTTCGCGGCGTATTTCAGAGTTGCAGGCATTGTCTTCTAGAGAGCCATTCCTGTCCTTTTCGCGGGATAGGGTAGTGCTACGACCTGTACCATCATTTTTGCCTAAGGTTGTGTCTCCGTTCCATTTGAATCAGTCGGTGTGTTTGCCTGTTCTAGGTGCCGGAACTGGAGACTCTGAGGATCGCCGTTTCCATCGCTTAGATCTTAGAACTTTGCGGCAGTATTTGAAGTCCACTGCGTTGTTTCGCAAGTCGGATCGCTTGTTCCTGTTGTTTGGGGGCAGGCGTAAGGGCGAGGCGGCGTCTAAGGCTTCCATCGCTCGTTGGATTAAGGAAACAATAGCTTCCGCTTCTCTGTTGCAAAGTCGCGCGGTGCCTGCCGGTTTGAGGGCTCATTCTACCAGGGCGCAGGCAGCGTCGTGGGCGGAACATGGACTTGTGTCGCCAGATGAGATTTGTTGGGCGGCTACGTGGTCGTCCTTGCATACGTTCAGTAAGCATTACCGTCTTGATGTCGCAGCGGCAGGTGATGCTTGTTTTGGGGCAGCAGTGTTGCGCTCCGGCTGGAAGGGTCCCTCCCGGTGATTACTGCTCTGGTACATCCCAGAAGTAGAGGACTGAACTGGAGGAACGATAAGGAAATCATAATTACACTTACCTGGTAATTGTAGTTCCTTGAGAGACGACAGTTCAGTCCTCCTTCCCGCCCAGAGATGTTTCGGAGGGGGACAGCCGGAGGTCGCAGGGTCCTTTCTACAGGTAAGTCCATTCCTTTGTTAGTTCAAGGATGGTGGCTGATAGGTTCGGTGGCAGTACAGGGCGTTTGACGTCTTCATTGTAAGTTGCTATAGCGTTTTTAGTTTACCTAAGTTAGATGCAGTTGGCATTTATTGCTACTTATTTGTTACTCCTTTGAGTCTGCTTTGTTAATAGTTCACACTGGAGGGTGAGAGAGAGAGCAGCAGGCTATATCCAGTGATGTCATAAGTTTGACATACCAGTCTCCAGCTGCAGGAGGAGGTTGACAACCCAGAAGTAGAGGACTGAACTGTCGTCTCTCAAGGAACTACAATTACCAGGTAAGTGTAATTATGATTTCCTTATCATCCCTCTAGTCCAATCCCGCACCTCTGGGCAGTGTACCTCTTCCAGCAGCTTGGAGACTGAGCATGTCATCTTTTGATGACACCATCATACTTATGCAACTGGCACCGCCTATCAGCCTCAGTATGCTCAGTCTCCAAGCAGCTGGAGGAGGTAGTGAGCCAGGGTGCTGGATTCACTGAAGGGACAACTAAGGAGCATAGGGTAGACTAGGTTATATTTTTATTGGTATACTTTCCTGGATTTGCAGGGTTGTTTATTTGTTGGAGTCAGGAAAAATAACGAGCAAGAACAGAGACAGTCTGAGGAGAAATTCTACCCCCCCCATCAGGCTTTGGGAGAGTGGCTTTGAAGGGGGGGCTTCAGTTTCTTGGGGATAACGGTGGCTCCTGAACCTGTCACCAGGTGAGGAATCGCCGTGACTACAGTCCACTGCACAGTAGCAGCTTTACAGCCACTACTCAGGAGCAGCTTCCCAGGAACCAGTGAAGCCAGTGGTTGAGCGCGGGGAGAGCACACACTGAGGGCAGCGGCTGAGCCGGAAGTAGCTGAACACTAGTTTCTCAAGGTACTCAAGTAATTTAAGAAAAAAGTCAGGCAGAGGGAGCGTGTGAGAGTGCCGCAAGTCGCGTCGGTTTCATTTTGGGTCACCGCATGGCCTTGGACCGCATGGCTGGCAAAGAGCAGCTGTGCGGAAAAAGGGAAGTAGAGGCGTCTCCCTCTGGTGCTTGGCATGGCACGTTGTCTATTTTTACCGCGCATTTGTTATTTAGGGTTGCTCTTCTCACGGGTGGGGCATATTCTTCCTTCTTTTTATGGGATACAATAAAAAAACCTGATATTTAACTTGTGGTCAAGGGGATTCATGGTTTCTGCCTTAGTTTAGTTTAATTTTAATTTATTTTTAGTTTATTTACCTTGGTTTGATTCCTGCCAATTCAATCCCTTTTGAGTTCTTTAGCAGTCTTCTGAGATCCCTTTTCAGGGGCTAACATGGTCCTCTTAGAAATGCCAGCCAGATCGCAGTGCCAGTCTACAGGACCTGGCGTGGAGCAGTCTCTGAGACTGGCATTTGCTGCTGTTGCATGCAGGAGACCACATATTTGGAACAGGACCTTCAGGACCAGTCAGGACAGAAGTCCTTCCTCATCGCAAGAGCCCTTGGACACAGAGGGGGCCGCTCTGACTGCACGGGAGATGGTCCCCGGTCCCTTGACCATTCCCGGACCCTCCGCCTTGCAGGGTGTGGAGGTTGGGGGGCTTCCAGGTGATTTTTCACCAGAATTTGTACTGCTTAGGTGTTCTGTATGCACCGGCGGGCTGCTCCTCGGCACTGGAACAAGGTACTAAGAGGGCAGCGGATGCAAAAGAGGGTGAGACGGAGGCAGTGCCTACTAAAAGGCCGTGGTCCTCAGAGGATTGCCAGTTGCACTCTCCTTTGTCGAAGAGGCAGGACAAATAAGACCTGGATATGGAGCTGGAGGTGCAAGGAGATAAGTTGGAAGAAGGAGAGATTCCTGAGCAGGAGGAACGCTTGCGAATTGTGCAGGTGTCCGAAGGGAAGAATTGCTAGCACTCATCATGGAGTCCTTAAGGCCCTTAACATGCCTGCTTGCCTTCCAGCGGAAGATGAGACCCTGGAGGATCAGCTGCTCCAGGCAGTGCGGAAGACGCAGAAGGTGTTCCCGGTACATAGAGTGGTCTGGCAGATGATCCAGGAGGAGTGGGATCTGCTGGAGGCTGGTCTCAGGGGGTTTGCACTATGTCGCACCTCTACCCACTTCTGGACCAGGACTGCAAGCTGTTCCAGTCACCTAAGGTGGACGTAGCAGTGTCGGCGATCACAAAGAAGATGATGATCCTGGTAGAGGGAAGTGCGGCATTCAAGGATAGCCAGGATAGGATGCTAGACACCCTCTTGAAACATGCCTTTGATATCAATGCACTCTCGCTGCAGCCTCTATCTGTGGGGTCTGGGTGACTAGGGCCTGTCTCTGCTGGTCACAGCAGCTTCCACAGCTGGACGAGCCGGCAAAGGACTGCTCTGGAGAGATGGCCAAATTAGAATCTGGGACGACTTACCTGGCAGACACCCACTATGATCTCATAAGAGGACTTTTCAAGAGCATGACCTCGTTGGTGGCAGTGCATCGCTACCTGTGACTTCAGAACTAGGCGGCGGACAATTCATAGAAACATGATGACAGAAAAAGATCACATGGCCTATCTAGTCTGTCCTTCCATATCAACCACTGCAACAATCCTCTTTTTTTCCTTTAGAGATCTTCTGTATTTGTCCCATGCTTCTTTGAATTCAGATACTATCCTCATCTCCAAGTCCCATCTCAGCAAGCTCCTTTTTAAGGGTAAACTTCTTTTCAGGGATGATCTGGACAAGTTGGTCAAGGATTTGGGAGAGTCAAAAGGAGGGCACTTGCCCGAGGACAAGCAGAAGCAGGTTCGCACCCTATCTTCAACACGAGGACAGCTGCAGGACTTTAAGCGTTTTCATACATCCCGCTTTAACCCTTAACAGAGGGGTAGATTTACCTCTAGGAGACAGGGGTTTCAGGGCTTTCATGGGGCAGGCAGAGGTTTTGGCTCTTCCACAACCTCGGGCGTCAAGAAATCACAATGAAGCAAGGGGGGGCCCAGGTGGGGGTGCAATCCGTGGGTGATTGGCTGCAGGATTTTTACCCTGCCTGAGTTCAGATCACGTTGGACCAATGGGTCCTGGAGGTCATCCAGGAGGGCTATGCCCTTGAATGGGCCCGATAGGTGAACCATGCCTTTGTTCAGTCCCCCTGCAAGCTGCAGGGCAAGGCCAAGGCGGTAAAGGTCACCTTATTGCGACTTCTACAGCTCAGGGCCATTGTGCCAGTTCCAAAAGATCAGTACAGATGCAGTCGATACTCACTCCATTTATTTTGTGATGCTCAAGAAGGAAGGTTCCTTTCATCCGATTCTTTGTCAAGGGTGTGAACCATTGTCTATGAGTGCCGGATTGTCGCATGGAGACCTTGCGGTCGGTAGTAGTGGCAGTAAGGAGCGGTGAGTATCTGACATTTCTCGATCTTACGGAAGTGTATCTGCACATTCCTATCTGCCCAGAACACCAGCAGTTTCTTCGCTTTACAGTACTAATGGGGCATTTTCAGTTTCAGGCATTGCCATTCAATCTGGCAATGGCTCCTCATACCTTCATCAAGGTTATGGTGATGGTAGCGGCGGTGCTCTGCAAGGAAGGAATTCTGGTCATCCGTATCTCGATGACTGGCTGATCCATGCAAAGTCCAGAAGTGAAAGCGAAAGAGCAATGACACAAAGTCTCAGCTGGATGGTCAATATGGCCAAGAGCCATTTTCTGCTGGAACAGAGGGCACAGGGCCTGAGGTACCTGGTGTGCAAGTTTCTGAGAATGTCACAGCCATCAGCCTGGCATTATCTGTAGGTCCTGGGGACCATGATGGCCACTCTCAAACTGGTCCCAAGGGCAAGGTCGCACATATGTCCCTTGCAGAGGGCTTTGCTCATTCGTTGGTCCCACCAGGCCTTGTGCAAGATTCTTCCCTGTCCGCGGGAAGTCAAGAAGGTGGTAGCTTTGTCCAGAGAACCTAGAAGGGGGCATGTCCTTTGAGTCGCTGGTGAAGATCTTGCCGACAACCGATACCAGTTGGACCATTTCAGGAGCCCAGTGCGAAGGACATATTGCACAGGGACACTGGGGCCCGCAGAAGACACTTTGGTCGATCAACAGGCTGGCGATGTGTGCGGTGGTCCTGGCACTCCAGAGCTTCGAGCTATGGCTGCAGGGAAAAGCAGTCCGGATCTTCTCGGACAATGTGACCACAGTAGCCTACATCAATTGTCAGGGAGGCACGGGCAGTGTTGCCCTAGAAGAAGAGGCCGAAATGCTGTTCGCCTGGTTGAAAAGTCATCTGCAGGTGTTAATGGCATTGCACGTAGTGGAAATCGACAATGTGGCAGCGGATTACCTCAGCCAGGTACACGTTGACCCCGGCGAGTGGAGACTCAACCAGTAAGTTTTCGAACAGTGGTACACCGCTCATAGACTTGATGGCAACATTCCAGTCAGCCAAAGCGAGCCGTTTCTTCAGCAGGAGAAAAAAAAAGGATGTCGGAGGGCCTGGATGCCCTAGTGCAGAGGTGGCCCGCAGAGGGGCTGCTTTACTCTTTCTCCCTGTGGGCACTCATAGACCGGGTCATACAGTGGATAGAATCTCACCGGGGCCTAGTCATTCTGATCACCCTGGATTGGCCAAGATGCCCATGGTATGCAGACCTGGTTAGAATTCTGATGGACCAGCCGTGGCACCTCCCGACTTGAGAAGATCTGTTGATGCAGGGATTACTACTCCTGCCCTCAAGTGGATTGATTCTTGCTTATGGCCTGGCTCTTGAAAGGGCGAGGCTAAAGAGAAAAGGTTATTCGGTTCTAGCCACCTTTGCTAAAGGCACGAAAGAGGTCTACCTGAATGATGTACATCCTGGTGTGGCGCATCTTTGAGGCATGGTGTGGAGACAGTCTTCCCCAATCCACTACATCCATCCCGGACATCCTAGAGTTCTTAGGGGCGGGTTTTGAGAAGGGCTTAGCCGCTAATTCCTTGAGGATGCAACTAGCAGTGATCTCCTGTTATTGAGGAAAGGTCCAGTGGGTGGTGCTGGGTACGTACCCAGACATACTGCGCATCCTGAAGGCTGTGAATCTCCTGCGTCCACCCAGGAGGTCAGTGGCCCCACCATTGGATCTCAATCTGGTGCTAGCGGTGCTTACTTCTGAACCGTTTGAGCCATTGAGTCGGGCTTCGCTGAAGGACTTGACCCTGAAGATGTTATCCCTTGTGGCAATCTTCTCGGCACGCAGGATTTCGGAACTTCAAGCCTTATCTTGCCAGGAGCCATTTCTTTTATTCTCAAGGGAGAAAGTGGTCCTTAGACCAGTGCCTTCCTTTTTGCCCAAGGTAGTCTCAGCTTTTCATTTAAATCTGTCGGTTTCTCACCAGCTCTGGCGAATGCAGAAATGGACCCCACCAACCCACACGTCGCGCTGCTTGGATGTCAGAAGAGTCCCGCAGCATTTATTTGAAAAGGACAGCATCTTTTCGGAAGTCTGATCATTTGTTTGTATTGTTTGGGGGGGGGGGGCACATAGAGGAGAGACGGCAGCCAAAGCCTCCATTTCCAGATGGATCAGGGAAGCGATCGTGTCAGCGTATATTTTGAAGGGTAAACCGGTGCTGGTGGGGTTGCATGCACATTCCATGAGGGCTCAGGTGGCCTCGTGGGCAGAGTATAGTTTAGTGCCACCAGTGGAAATTTGTAGGGCGGCAACATAGTCTTTTTGCTTCATACCTTTGCTAATAACCCACCAAAAAGTGATATTTAAGTAACTGACTCACAATGTTATTAAACTATTTTTTTGTCGGAAGTTATTGCCGTGAGCGATTACTCACTCATGAAGCGTGACTTCCCTTTTAATTACTCTTATGGTAATAAAACCACCGTATAAAAATCATGAAGCAATTGCATTACTTAATATCATTCAATGCTACTTCATTACACAATATCATCACAGCCGTTATTTATATAGCTGTAAAATATCTTGCTATGCAGACTTTCCACGGACACAGTACTGCGTTTAGACCCATACTTCCATTCCGGCTCTGTTTCAACGCTTGTTATCTGCTTAATATACTCATCTGATTTTATAAGGTGAATGATTCCTTCTAGCAATTCGAACGGAATATATGTTGACAACTGGATCCCTCCAGTGACACAGCCTAACTTGTGTGAGTGGTAGAGGCAAAGAAAAAGGCATTTAAAGACCCGTGAGAAACGTCACTCATGATGATGTCATCATCCCTAATTGGTCCCTGAATGCATGGGATCAAACGAGACTAAGCCAATCCAGTTCTGCATTCAACCCATGGGGTTCCAAACAGCCAATACGAAATATCCAGTATTGTTCAATCCACTGGAGTCGTTGTTCCCTATTACCCCCTCTGACAGCTGGGGGCACTTGATCAATAATGCGCCATTGAAAGTCCGTGAAAGAGTGTCCAAAATCCAAACAGTGTTGTACTAATGGTGGGTTATTGGTTATGATAGAAAGTGAGGGGTGGTTAATTCTGTGGTTTACACTTTTCATACCTTTGCTAAGCATTATCGCCTGGCTGTCCAGGCAGTGGGAGACGCCTGTTTTGGATCGGCAGTGCTTCAGGCCGGTCCAGCAGGTCCCACCCATTAATTTAACTTCTCTGTTACATCCTAGAGGTGTGGGACTGGACTGGGGGGATGACAAGGAAGGTGAAATTAGACATACCTGCTAATTGTTCCTTGAGGAACTTCAGTCCCGTCCCAGATCCTTTCTGGAGTCTGTGTTTCTTTGGATAGGATGACATGCGATTTCAGGCCTGAAGTTGTTTCCCTTGGTGGTGATGTATCTAGGGACTAGGCGGGGGACGGCGTTTTGGAGCGGACTGGGAGAGTTGTGCATCTCACAGTCCATGCTGGACGGCGTCTCCTAGAAGCTCCAGAGGTAAGCCTTCCCAGGTGGTGGGGTGTGTAAGGTTATTTAGGTGAAGACTTATTTACTTCCGGTTAACTACTTATTTGTTACTCCTGTGATCTTCTTTGTCAATAGGTTACTCGGGCTGGTAGGCGGTGCCAGCTGTATAAGTATGATGGTGTTATCAAACAATGACATGCTCAGTCTCCAAGCTGCTGGAAGAGGTACACACTACCATAGGTGCGGGACTGGACTGGAGTTCCTCAAGGAAGAACAATTAGCAGGTAAGTCTAATTTCACTTTGTCTGTTCTTCTCTGGTTCAGTGCACTTATAACAACACAAGAAAAAACCTGGTTGAGGCATGATCACAAAGTTGGACTCTTTCACCCCGACCTCCCCCATTGATTCATCTGCATCAATACAGCAGGAAAGCGCCTTGTTGGCTTTTGTTGTGTTTTTCTTTTTCCCACACAGTTGACATGCTAGTCTTGTGGAAGGGGATCTTATCTCTTCTTTTCTTATTTCATTCTTATAGCCAACCCCAGCAGCTAAGATTCACTGGGCTAGGCAGTTACCAAATCAGAGGTTAAAATCAGCACATCACCGTACAATGAAGCAGGACCATCCCTCCCCCCCCCCCTGTTTCCCTTCTCACTCTTGCCTATTGCTTAAAGAAAGTCTGCTAGGAAACAGGTGTATTTCTCAGTTTAAACGCTACCCTCTACTTACCACTTTCAATGAGTAAATGAGCGATAATGGCTTGCCAGAAATATTTCTCTTGTGAGTGCTTATGTATTTGCTGATTGATATCGTTTATTGATAGTCCTGTATTTGCTATACTTCCCTTTGCTTTTCAGCATCAGAGTGATGAAAAGAAGGTAATTAGCAGTGTGTCCCAGGGTTTGGTTCTGGGACTGGTACTGTTCAATATATTCGTGAGTGATATTGCCGAAGGGCTGAATGGAAAAAGTCTGGTTTTTGTAGATGACACCAAAATTTGCAACAGAGTGGACTCCCCTGAGAGAGTGGAGAACATGGGGAAAGATCTTCAAAAGCTGGAAGAATGGTCTATTGCTTGGCAGTTAAGATTTAATGTGAAGAAGTGCAGTGTCATGCACTTGGGAAGCAGAAGTCCAAGCGAATTGTATGCGATAGGGGGCGAGAGATTGGTGTTCATGGACTAGAAGAAGGACCTCGATGTGATTGTTTCTGACGATCTCAAGGTGGTGAAACAGTGTGACAAGGCGGTGGCAAAAGCCAGAAGAATGCTGGGTTGCATACAGAGAGGAATTACCAGCAGAAAGGAAGAAGTACTAATGCCACTGTACAAGTCGTTGGTGAGGCCTCACTTGGAATATTGTGTTTAGTTTTGGAGACCGTATCTCTCAAAGGATATAAAAAGGCTGGAAGCAGTTCAGAGGAAGACGACCAAAATGATTTGGAGCCTCCCTCCATCAGAAGACTTACGAGAAGAGACTTGAAGACCTAAATATGTACATTCTGGAGGAGAGGAGGGATAGGGGAGATATGATTCAACTTTAAATACCTGGAGTATTAATGGACAAACAAACCTCTTCCAAAGACGGGGAAGCTGTAAAACTAGAGGGCATAACATGGGAATGAAGTAGATACCATACCATTCACAGAAGAGTGGAGAACATGAGGAAAGATCTACAAAGCTGGAAGAATGGTCTAATGCTTGGCAGTTAAGATTTAATGTGAAGAAGTGCAGTGTCATGCACTTGGGAAGCAGAAATCCAGGGGAAATGTACATGATAGGGGGCGAGAAGTTGGTGTGCATGAACCAGGAGAAGGACCTTGGTGTGATTAGGATCTCAAGGTGGCAAAACAGTGCGACAAGGCAGTGGGAAAAGCCAGGAGGATGTTGAGTTGCATACAAAGAGGAATTACCAGTAGAAAGGAAGAGGTACTAATGTATGAGGGTTGCTATTTATATTTCTGGCCTAATAATGAAAAAACAAATATTTATGATCAAAATTGGTTTTATTGTTTTTCAAAATATTCTCCATGAAGATCAATACACTTTTGCATGTGTTTGAACCAATTTTTGAAGCACTTTTTCCACTCCGATTGAGGTAACTCCAAAACATGCTTTTGAATGCATCAACCGCATCTTCGGGTGTTGAAAATCATTGACTACGTAATTTGTTTTTGATGTGCGGGAATAAAAAGAAGTTATTGGGTGCCAAATCAGGGCTGTACGGTGGATGACCCATCAATTCGATGTTTTGGCCGGTCAAAAATTCCTTTATTTGAGCCGATGTGTTGAGAGCTCGCATTGTCATGATGAAGAATTATTCGCCTCTTCTTCGACTTTTTCCGAATTTCTCCGAAGACTTCTGGTAAACAAATGGTCGTGTACCATTCAGAATTGACCATCCTACGTTGCTCTAACGGCACTGTCGCCACGTGACCAGTTATGCCGAAGAAACAGGCAACCATTTGCTTCAATGTGCTTCTTCCGCGAACAACTTTTGTTGGATTTGGCTCGTCTTGGAAGACCCATACAGTCGATTGCTGTTTTGTTTCGGGCTTATATGCATAGATCCATGATTCGTCACCTGTGTAGATGTTATACACAGTCTTTGATGCACCTTGAACGTATTTTTTCAACATTTCCTTGCACCAATCGACACGAGCCTTCTTTTGAGCGTTTGTCAGATTATGCGGGATCCAACGCGAACAAATCTTTTTTACAGCCAAATGTTCATGCAATATCTTATTGATGCTTGTCATACTAATGCTCAAAGATGCCTCAATCTCACGGTATGTCACATGACGATCTTGCTTTATCAGTTCACACACAGCATCGATATTTTCTGGCACAACAACCAATTTTGGACGACCCTGACGGAATTCGTCCTGGAGCGAACGTCGGCCACGATTGAATTCGTTATACCAGTTTTTCACAGTGCTGTAGGATGGTGCTTTATCACCGTTTAAAAAATTAAGTTCATCGATGCACTCTTGTCTTGATAATCCACGTCGAAAGTTATGAAAAATAATCGCACGAAAATGTTCACGAGTTAATTCCATTTTTCGCCCGAGATGAAGTTTTCAAGTTACTGTAAACAACAAATCACGCTCAAATGATAAACTGTTATGAATGAGGTTATGTTCAACAATGTCAGTGTTCCAGTGGAACCATTGGATGGCGCCTGCCAACACTTACTGTTGCTAAGGCCAGAAATATAAATAGCAACCCTCGTATAAGTCACTGGTGAGGCCTCACTTGGAATGCTGTGTTCAGTTTTGGAGACCCTATCTTGCAAAGGATATAAAAAGACTGGAAACTGTTCAGAGGAAGGCGACCAAAATGATTTGGAGCCTGCGTCAGAAGCCTCATTAGAAGAGACTTGAATACCTAAATATGCACACTCTGGAGGAGAGGAGGGACAGGGGAGAGATGATCCAGACCTTTAAATACTTAAAGAGAAATAATGAACAAACAAACCTCTTCCAAAGATGGGGAAGCTGTAAAACTAGAGGGCATAACATGAAGCTGCAAGGGGGTAAATTGAAAGGCAATGTCAGGAAATACCTTTTCACTGAAAGGGTGGTGGATGCTTGGAATGCCTTCGGGCAAATACAGTGACAGAATTCAAAATGGCATGGGGCAGACACAGTGGATCCCTTTACAGCACCAGGATAAAATCAAAATAAAATTAACTATCTAATTTCTCAACATACAGGGTGTCCTACACAGAGTGGTGGGTTCACCCCTAAGACAAAGACATGGGGAGGGGTGGCCTGCATGGAGCAGCAGGCACCTACTCTTGCCATCTTACTGGGCAGACTAGATGGACCATACTGTTTTTTATCTGCCGTCATTTACTATGTTACTATGAAGCTGCAAGGGGGTAAACTGAAAGGCAATGTCAGGAAATACTTTTTCACTGAAAGGGTAGTGGATGCTTGGAATGCCCTCCCGATGGAAGTGGTGGGGGCAAACACAGTGACAGAATTCAAAGTGGCATGGGACAGACACAGTGGATCCCTTTTCTAGCACCAGGATAAAATTAAAATAAGCATAACTATCTCTTATATCTGAACAAATAGGGATGACCTGCATGGAGCGGTGGGTATACCCCTAAAGAAAGGCATGGGAAGGGGTGATCTGTACGGGGAGGCAAGTGCACCTACTCTTGCCACCTTGCTGGGCAGACTAGATGGACCATACTGTTCTTTATCTGCCGTCATATACTATGTTACTATGTAATTGATATAGAGGTGGGGGAAAGGTGTGTTCTGGTTGTAGCTTGCAAAGACAAGTTCAACTTTATAGTGATGAAGAAAACAAAGTAGAAATCATCCAAATGGTGGTGATGTGGAAACAGAGGGGCTTGAACAGTGAAGGAGGAAGCTAGGAAGAAAATAGATGGCTTGGAATTATGGTGCTGGAGAAGAATATTATGTATATACCCTGCACTAGTCTAAGAACAGATCAGCCAATACTAAAGATCAAACTAAGATTTCCTTAGAAGCTCAAATGAATGGACACACCATGCAAAGTCTCAAGTATGAAAATGAAAGAGAAAGATCGTTAGAGAAAGACATCATGTTTGGCAAGGTTTTGACTATCAATGCAAAAGAGGAATACCAGCAATGCGACAGATCGATATAGTAACAGCAGATAATGGATGCCATCCTCTCAACAATTAGTCACCCGACTGTAGACTGAGCACAGTTTTTAGGACAACTATCCACAGGGTCTTCATGAGTTGACATCAACTTGATGGCACTTAACAACAGATTAAGGCGATTTGGAACTTGCCATACAAAGATCTCTTTTGTACCAGCTATATCTGGCTATGTTGTTGTTGTTAAGTGCCGTCGAGTCGGAGTCGACTCATGGCGACCCTCTGGATAGCTATCCTAAATTGTGTTCGGTCTTCAGTCAGGTGGCTCATTGTTGACAGACTGGTACCCGTAGCTGCTGTTATTGTAGCGATCCATCTCATTGCTGGCCTTCCTCTTTTGCGTTGACCTTCTATCTTGCCAAGCATGATGTCTTTCTCTAATGATCTCTCTCTTCGCATGATGTGTCCGAAGTATGAAAGTCGAAGTCTTGTCATCTGAGCTTCTAAAGAAAGCTTAGGTTTGATCTCCTCTAGTACCGACTGGTTTGTTCTTCGGGCAGTCCATGGTATACACAGTATTCGCCGCCAGCACCATAATTCAAAGGCATCAATTTTCTTCCTGTCTGTCTTTTTCACTGTCCAGCTTTCACATCCATATGATGTTATTGAAAATACCATGGCTTGAACAAGTCGAATCTTTGTATGGAGAGAGACAACTCTGCTCTTGAGAATCTTATCTAGGTCTTTCATAGCCATTCTGCCAAGAGCAATGCGTCGTCTGATTTCTTGACTGCTTGTTGCTTCTTTATTGATAGTTGATCCAAGTAGGTTAAAGTTGTTCACGATTTCAATTTCTTCTCCTTCAACGATGAACCTGTTGATTATGCCAGTTGTCATGATCTTTGTCTTCTTTACATTAAGGTGCAGGCCCATTTTGAGACTATGTTCTTTGATTGTGAGAAGCAAATGTTTCAGATCATCTTCACTTTCAGCCAGTAATGTGGTATCATCAGCATAGCGAAGGTTGTTGATGAGTCTTCCACCAATCTTCACACCTCTGTGGTCTTCATACAGTCCTGCTTCTCTGATGATTTGTTCTGCATATAAATTAAACAGGTAGGGGGAAAGTATGCAGCCTTGTCTTACACCTTTGCTTATTTTAAACCATTCTGTTTCTCCTTGTTCCGTTCGAACTGTTGCTTCTTGATCAATGTACAGATTGCGCAAGAGAGAACGATCAGGTGTTCTGGTATACCCATGCTTCTTAACGTGGCCCAGAGTTTCTCATGGTTTACACAGTCAAAAGCCTTGCTATAGTCGATAAAGCACAAATAGATATCCTTTTGGTATTCTTTAGTCTTTTCAAGGATCCATCTCACATCCGCAATGATGTCTCTCGTTCCTCGTCCTTTCCTGAACCCTGCTTGCACTTCAGGTAGTTCTTGTTCTAGGTATGGCTGTAGTCTTTTGAATAATCTTCAGTAGAATCTTGCTGGCATGTGGGATCAGAGCGATTGTGCGATAATTTCCACAGTCAGTTGGATCACCTTTCTTTAGTATTGGTATAAACACAGATCTTTTCCAGTCAGTTGGCCATGATGTTGTCTTCCATATTTCTTGGCAGAGCCTTGTAAGTACGGTAACAGCTGCATCAGATTGCTGCAATACTTCTATGGGAATGCCATCAATGCCTGGTGCTTTGTTCTTTGATAAGGCTTTCAATGCTGCTTCAACTTCTTCTTTCATCACCAATGGTTCCTGATCATAAGGTATAGGTTGAAACGGCTGTTGGTCCACTTGATCTTTATCATATAAAAACTCTGTATATTCCTTCCACCTTTTCTTGATCTTCTCAGCATCATTCAACATAGAACCTTGAGCATCTTGTAACATTCCAATTCGAGGCTGGAACTTTTTCTTTAGCTCTCGCAGCTTTAGGAAAGCCGATCTTGTTCTTCCTCTAAGAGTTTCTGCTTCTATTTCCTTGCAAGTGTCATTGTAGTACTTTTCCTTGTCCTGTCTTGCTGCACGTTGGAAATCTCTGTTGAGTTCTGAGATTGTCTTTCTTTCTCCTTTGGCTTTAGCTTCTCTGCGTTTCTGGGCAATTTTCAGAGTTTCTTCCGTCATCCATTTTGGCCGTTTTTGCTTTTTCACCTTTTGTAGAGACTTCTCGCTTTCTTCCAGCACAACCTTCTTGACGTCATTCTATAACTCTTCCGGAGCTCTGTCATTTGTATCTAAAGCAGCAAATCGATTTTGCAGGCAGTCTTTAAATTCCAGTGGTATATTCTCAAGGTCATATTTTGCTGCATTCATGAGTGGTTTGCTCTTTTTCAACTTTAGCTTGAGTTTGCATACTAGTAGTTGATGATCTGTACCACAGTCAGCTCCAGGTTTTGTCTTTGTTGATGTTACAGAGCTTTTCCATCGTTGACCTCCTATAGATATCTGGCTATACTCCTATATCTGGCCTACTCCTATAGATCTCTGGATTAATGGGTATTCTGGAAGTGGGATCTTGGCCCCTCACACCCTCATCCTCCCAGGTCCTCTTCTCTGCTTCTTTTTTCTGTACCCTGATAGTAATGCTCTCCAGGATCAGGCTTGGAAGTTCAGACTATTTCCTTGCAACACATGTTGAATTGTCCTGCCAATAAAGTTATCTGAATCTCTGTTTTCTGAGGGGAGGGAATCTCTCTTGACTAAGCTGCCTTCAAAAGCTATGTAGGAGGAAAAGCAGCTTCACTTTGCTACACTTATCACCTTCCTCAAACAAATGTTCCACCATAAATGGTTGTAAACTAGCAAATACTACAGTTCTTGATAAAATAAATTCAGTATCTTTGGACTTCTGTTATTTATTTGTATTTAAATTGCATCTTTTCAGTAATAGCTCAAGGTGAGTTACGTTCAGGTATGCTAGGAAATTCCCTGTCCACAGAGGGCTTACAATCTAAATTAGTATCTGAGTCATGGAAGGTTAAGTGACTTGCTCAAGGTCGCAGAGATCGGTAGTGGGATTTCAACACTAGCTTCCCTGGCTTTCAGCCTGCTGCTTTAACCACTAAGCCGCTACTTCAAAAATACAAAATTCACTGAGACAGATTAGAGAGATGATAATCAAACTAACTACTTACAAGAGCCAAAAGTGATCATCTAAATTTGTTTTGTTTTGTTTTAAATGTTTTTAGTTCATATTGTAAACCACCTTATATGCTTTGGAAAGGACAGTCTATCAAGAGCAAATAAACCATAATGCACCAGAGAATTTTTTGTTGGAGTGCATTCTTTTAAAAAATATTTTGAACGTTATCATAGGGAATGGAAAACCTTTGGAAAGTTAGCTGATCTCATTTCCATAGGAATACAGTTGTGTACTATCTTGTCGTTAAATTCATTTTATTACGGATGTTTTATTACAGCGTTTTTTGCTCTTTCTGCCCTCAGGGCTTGCCCATCCATTAGGCAAACTAGGTGGTCACTAAGAGGCAGCAAAGAGCAGGGCATTCAAAGCTAAACAATAGTCTGACAGCCGGGGGAGGGGGGCATATGGCTTAAGGATTGCCTAGGATGCCAACACCTTGAACCATCTCTGGGGCCATCCTTGTCTGCCCTACCCCAGGTTTCTTGCACAACTTGAGGAAGGAGAAAGGCACATATTGAACAGACAGCATCTTGAACATCTTTAGAAACAAAACTTACTACAAAAATAATCTTAATTTTGTTGACTTTTTAAAGCTGGAAGGGTAAGGGATGGACAATGAATCTTTTAAGTAGCACTTTTTAAAATTAGATTTTAACAAAAACATGCACAATATATTTAGGAAAAGCATAATTTGCTAGACAATTGTGAAATAGGAAATATTATAAAGAAAAAAACAAAACAAGATGTACCCCACGTCCCATCACGGAACAGAAGCAGAAGAGAACTAATATCTGAAATACCTAACTACCACAGTCAAAAAAACAAACAAACAAAAAAACAGGACAACGGTTAAAATGTACAGATCCCCAAGGACCCATACCAACCCCCTGATTTGTCCCGAAGGAAATTTCCAAGTGTGAAACATTTGTGAAAACAAACTTATTCTCATCAAAACTGTGACAACACATTTACAGGGGAAACCAAAGGTAGAAAGTGGCACCAATAGGCAAGATTCTAGACCACAACTGCAAAAAACCTTCCTATGCATTTGCGTAGGCTTGGCAACATCAGGAAAAATACATATTGAATGGCTACAAAAGGGAAGAGACTTTTAGAAGATTATGACTTTAAAATGGTAATTTTCTCAGTCTCCAATCCAAAAGTGACCAGTAACGTTGCCCACTTAGAAACATTGTCCTGAGAGGTCTCAAGAAAACTGGTCAGGTCTAGTCTATCAGGGGAGGCAATGGAATTCATCCCCTCACCTTTAGCCACTTTTTTTTTCTTTTATTTATAGTATTTTCTTGAATACATCACAAATACAAAGGAAAAAAGAATAAGACATCGCAATAAATCCAAAAAATTCAATCCACATAAAAAGAAACACATCAAGGAAGAGGAGCCAATCCATAATAAACATGAAATAAAACATAGAAAACAGGAGCTACATAAACTCCACAATAGGGAGCAAAATTAACATATCCATACCCTCCCACTAAGTCCCGACTATTTTCCTTTCACTTAGAAAATTTAACAACGATGAAACATCAGTAAATGTAAAGGTCTGTCCCTCTATCATTATAATACAAGGACTTGGAAACTTCAAGAAAAAAGAAGCCCCCAGAGCCACTAACCCGAGCTTTTAAACCCAAAAATTGCTTACGATGAAGCTGGGTATTACGGCCGACATCCAGAAAAACCTGTAATTTTAAAACCACAAAAGAGAGCCTCTCTACATTTAAAGTAGGCCCTCAAAACTCACAATTTAGTGGACTCAGAACCAAGCTGCACCACAAGGGTGCAACTTTTGGAAATGACATCCGCTGAACACTCCAGCTGTGAGGCTCTGGCCAACCGAACCAGCTGAGGGCGTGGGAACCCCTACAGCCGGCGGTAAAGGACCAGAACCACCAGGCAGGTAATACATATGGTGAATATCCGAAATCCCATCTAGATGTAAAACCTCAGAAAAATATTTTTCAAGCAAAATATTTGAAGACAAAAGGTGCGTTATAGGAAAATTAAGGAAACGTAAGTTGCACGCTCTATACTGATTCTCCAGAACTTCCATTCGATAAGATAACGTTAAGGAATCTCGAATCAAAGCAACATTACTGTCTCGAGAGGATTTGAGCTGGGAATCAGTTTGAGCGACCAACTTGGCCAAAGAACCTAATTGTTGATCTACACTTTTCAATTTACAAACAGTGTCTTGAGAAAATTTACAAAGTGATGAGACAGTAGAAGTCAAACGAATGTCAATACTTTGAATGGCAGACCATATATCTTTTAAAGTCACTTCCCCAGATGGGGGAGCAACAGTCAAAACTTCCGATGTCGCCGAATATACCGGGAGTGGCAGCGGGGGAGAAACATCAGGGGGGCTTTCCAGTAACGTAGATGAAAAGGGAAGTTGCGGGAGAGGAGGAGGGGACCGAGATTCAGGGCTCAACGAAACCCCATCCGGTGACAGGATGCCAGGCAGCGAGGAAGTCAGATGTTTGTCCATAGGGCCCACTACCTTACCTCCTTTATCACTCTCACCCAGCTTGATGCCGACTTATCCTTTCCTCTTGCCCATGTTACTCGGACAAACACCCGAACTCACGGCTCTGTTCTACACTCCTCACGTGCGCCGAAGGGGCGCAAAAGGGGTGTGTCCTGCCCCTTGGTTCACGCCCCTTAGACCACGCCACGCAAGCCGCGCCACGCGGCCGCGTGTAGGAACCGCTGGGCTTTATAGAGCAGGTGGAGGTATCCTCCAGCCCTGGGATCGTCCTCCAAGGTGCCTGCTAGCTGTTCCACGCTCCAGACCACACGCTGCACGGCTCTGCAAGAGAGACAAATGCGGTGGCTCACTCTCCCACCTTTAGCCACTTCTACCCGAATCCCCTTAGAAACACAGTACAATTTAGAGAGAGCAAAATTTCTTTCAAATATTTTCTTAACAACTCAAGAGGGGGATAGAATTTGCATCACAGGGAAATTCAGAAATCTTATTTTTAGTTGCTTCAAGCTTGCCATGAATGGCCAGGCTATCTTTAACGACTGACCCCCCCCCCCCCCCCCACACACACAGCCCCTGAGACTGCAGCAAGAGTTGAGAGCCCTCAGGCTTCATTACACAAGACTCTAAAGAGGAAATGAATCAATTCTGCTGTTTAAATTTGTCCACGGATTCCTTTGAGAATTTGCAAAGTTGGCCCATAGTCCCAGTCAGAATAGATTCCTCTTTTATTTATTTGGAAACTTTTTTATACCGCCCCTTCCAGAGATCAGGTGTGATTTACAGAGAACAGAAAAACAATGATATTGAACATTTTGTAACATAGTAACTATTTTACAATAAACAGTTAAACATAGCAACTATTTACAAACTTATAAATTATAACTTTGGCACTCAAAGTTATATTGAGGCACTTACATTGGTATGAGGTGAAAAAACTTTATGCGGAAGAGTGAGGTTATGACTGAGTTTGTGAAGGCAGGATGGTCAGATTGTGCTTGTGGGACTTGATCAGAGGAGTGGTCTAGATTATAAAAATGCTGGATGAACAAGTATGTTTTTAGTTCCTTTCGGAAGGTTCTCTCGTTAAAGCTTCCCAAACATCCTTCAGTGATACCTCAGCGGCAGGACCCAAAAATGCCACAGAACTTGGAGACTGTACAGAAAAGGAAGCCACCTTGGGGTACTAAACATCAGCCTGGGGTCCCAAAGGAGAAGGGGTTAACTGAGGATGGTCTTTTTAAAGCGGAAACAGGAATGTCCCTCTGAAAACCTCCTCTAGTATCCAGAGTAGTCGCTCCTAATGATGAAGAAGGCTGAGTGGAGGTGTAGGACAACCAGAACTCAAGGAAGAGACGGAGCAACATACTGCACATGAAGGTCCATAGGCCCCTTAACTGGCTTCAAAAATGGCTCTGGGCTTTGGTCATTTCTATGCCTGATTTTGGATGTCCAAAATTACCCCTATAGGTATCAGCGCTGAATATACAGAATGCTGGTGCGGACACTGTATTTTCTATGTGGTTTAGACCTGTTATTTGTCAGGCCTAAACTTAAGTTATAATTTATCTAAATAGTGGCTGAATATTGCTACTATCTGGATAATTTTCTGGCCTGCCCTTGCTCCTCCTTTAACATGGGCCACAAATATATGTATGATAGCTTGCTGTTTTAGCAATTTAAACAGCCCAATATTATCTGTATATCTTTGAAAACACATAATTGCCTTTGAATATCAGTCCAATAGAATATAATTATTCATTCATATGGAACATTCCCAACAAAACAATGAAACTCTCCCTACAGCACGTGCAGAACAGAAGTAGGATGTTTCACTTTACAAATCAACATACAAAAAAGATTCTTTTCAAATTCTGGTATTGTTTTAATGATATCACCACTAATTCCCTCCACCGCAGGCATTGTACTACACATTTTAACAGTACCCTGCAAATGGACACTTGAAACCTTACCATACCATACCATACCATACCAGCACCAATTCTAAAAACTCAAATTGAACCAACCCTGCCTATGAAAAGTCAGCACTGCTAATATTCTAGAACACCATTTGGAGAAAGAGAGAACAAGCTGAACTATTACAGGCTCCTACACAGAACCAACATGTTAAGAGTCCCTCACCTTGGCTGCACAAATTTAAAAAAAAAGAAGAAACTACAAATTAGCAACAAATATGCAGACAAAAAATTGAAATGGAAAGCCCCAAAAACATAAATGCATTTTTTCCTATACGCAGGGCCGGCCCAAGGGTTTCTGCCGCCCTAGGCAGAAGCACTGGCCTTGCTGCCCGCCCCCCAGATGCTGCCACTCTCCAACTGCCGCCACTGTCCCCCCCCCCCCCCCCTCCAGCTGCTGCTGATTCCATCTCGGGAGGGGGAGGAGGGCAGTGGCTAGTAGTATCGGCTGGACTACGCGAGATGCAGTTTCACACGGTCACTCGTATGCATTATTCTCTGCACCGAGCCCTGTGGAGTGGGATAGCGCAAGATGGTAGCTGTCTTCGATGCCTAGTGCCCAAGGCAGATCTCGGTCACATGTGGTGGGAAGATTCAGAAATATTGGAGGCAAATTCAGGCTTATGTTAATTCCCTGCTGGGTCAGAGGGCGAAGTGGATGGAGACCATTGTACTATTTGATAAGTTGCTGGCTGCGCACCCCAAGGGAAGGTGGCTGCGGCTACTGGTCAGGAAGGCATATTTGCCCACCAAGCATCCCCTTTTGAGGCACTGGAGAGAGTGAGAGGCATCCACGTTCTGGGAGTGTCACAGTTGTTTCCATCAGCTGATGCTCCTGGAGCGTCTTGACGCCAAGGGAGATGGCCAGAAATGAGAAGTTTTTCTAGTCCTCTGGGAATGCTACATAAATAAGACGGTGCCTCATGCATTTAATGAACTCCTGACAATGTAGATGGTAGAGGGGCTCAGCCTGTATGATAGGGATGAGATGGCTCCCTGGATGGGTGGGAGATCAGGGGAGGGGGGCAGGGGAAATCGAGGGAAGGGGAAGGGGTAACTTGGGACCTAGAATTAATAGGCAAGGGGGGGGGGGGTGAATTTATAACATAACAAAAAAGTTCCATTCCATAAAATGTAAAATACCTGTTACTTATGTGTAGAAGTTCTGGGCGCTGTGTAAGTATACCCATGGTGCTCGGGTGGTGTATGTTGGATTGATTTAATATTGTCCTTTATATGCCCCTCCTTGCTGTTTACGCTGTCTTCATGAGAAATGACTGGTCATTCCATCTCCTTTTGTTTTGTTTTGTTTGAAAAAAACAACAAAAAAAAGGAGATGGAATGACCTGTCGATTCTCGTGGAGATAGTATAAACAGCGTGGAGGGGCATATAAGGGACGATAAATAGTCTGGTGCATTGTTGTTATAAAGAGGTTTGTGAGTCAATGTAAGAATTTTATGTTTGATGCAGAACTTAACAGGAAGTCAATGATGTTCAAAATATATACTGTATATTGCTGTATTTTGGATAGTTTGTAGGTTTTTTTTTTTAGTCTGTAAGCTGGGCATCAAGACTAGATGACATTACAGTAATCCAGTCGTGCTATTACAGTACTAAGTAAAATAGAAACCTGGACAGTGAGGCCTAGGAAGGGATGAAGAGCACAGAAATGGCGTAGTGCTATAAAGGAGGATTATGTACCTTGACTAATTTGGGAAGAGAAAGAGTTTGGCATGGAAGAATTCCTAGATAGCTGAAGGACGGCTGAAGAGGTATAGAAGTACCGACCAGGGAAGGGGCCATAGAGGGCACTTTGGAATTACCCGTGATCCAAGTTGTAGAAGATTTTCTAGGTTTAAGCTTAAGGGAATTGGAATGCAACCAGGGGGCAACTTATTCAAGACAATCATTTGCAATTATTTATGTGAGAGAGATTAGGCTGAAGAGAGTCTGTATGGGAAATGAAAGGAATATTGTTTGTATAGAGAGAGAAAGAAATACACATGGATTGGATAAGTGTTGCAAGTGGACTTAAACGTTGAAGAGCGAGGGAGACCCTTGGGGGACTCCACAGGGTAGTGGATAAGCATTTGAAATACTAATACTCTTGGAGACTACAAATGAACGATTTGATAAGGATATGAACCATAGGTAAACATTTATATAGATAAAATTAGAAAGTTACTTGGATAATCTTTGCCCTCCCTTCACTGCAGAATTCATATAATTAAGAAAACACGTGGTGCTTTTGGGTGTTCTTGGACACAACATTAGTTTAGCTGGATAACACTGAATATTATTATACATGCCTGGTGCATTATAATTACAATCACATTAAAATATATGGGCCCAATATTCAGCGGCGGTGGCTAGCCACCGCCGCAGAAATTTAAACCCAGATATTTAATGTCTGGGCCATATCCACGCCCCAGCATTGAATTTCTGGGTTGCCCAGATTGCCACGAAGCTAACCGGACAGCTGCAGTATTCAGCTGCTGCCTTGTTAGCTTCAGCAGCGAAAGTTAGGCCAGCCTTTACCGTGCATTTAATGTTAACTGAGCTGTGGCTCAATAT
Organism: Ichthyophis bannanicus; assembly: GCA_033557465.1. Taxonomy (NCBI): domain Eukaryota; kingdom Metazoa; phylum Chordata; class Amphibia; order Gymnophiona; family Ichthyophiidae; genus Ichthyophis; species Ichthyophis bannanicus. The sequence goes on from CM066035.1 coordinate 576,991,376, forward strand.
TGCCGCTGCCTGGTTATTGCTGGATGCTGCCCCCAGAACACCCCAGTGCTAACTAGTTAACATCAGGGCGTGTAATGGCAGTAGCCACGGATATTCAACGGCACTACTCATCTGCTAACTGTGTTAATCTCTTGAATATCAGGCCCTATGTTTTTAAATGTAGCTATTTTATACCAGGGACTTTTAGTGTTGAGCCAGCCAGAAAACCTTGTTTATCTTAGGGTGCTTGTATCTAATTTCTTATCACAGGTATGTTAAAACTTCATTATTTTTAAATAAAATCTTTCACTGAAATGTTTTTTTCTTTTAGAATTTTTCCACAAATTTCCCTTTTGGAAATTGGAACATACTAGAGCTGAAAAATAGCCAGGATGATATTTTGAAAAACTGTCTTATTTACCATCTTTGAAGTTGCTTTATCCTTGTTAGGTCCAGCATGTTTCTGTTTTTGTTATTGAACCTGTGGGTGCAGCTGCCATTTTATGGAGAGTTGCTGAGATGATTTGGCTGCAGTGTGTAACCAGACTATGGGGTGGTTACAGGAAATAATATAAATGATCTTAGGTATGAATATCCAAGTATAGATGTGACTTTTAATTGAAGTTGCAATTACACTTCTCAAGATGACAGTGTGGCCTCTTAAGCAGTTAGGTCCGGCTTAACAGACGAGGCAGTGGCTCAGGTTGCAAAAGTTTTAAGGGTGCCCGAAGCCTGCCTCACCATTTCTCTTCACAGACGTGGGAGTGTTTCACTTCACTTCTACAGCTGTGCATTTTTGAAATGTAAATAGAAGCACTTCCTGTTTCTTGCTAATGACAGGAAGTGCTTCTGTTTACCTGTTTTTATTATTTTTTTTCTTTTTTGCATTTAATTTTTTGTCTGCATATCCTTTCTGTTTTATAAACTCTTATTCCTTATTAGGTGATGGTTTCTGTTTTTTTTGTATGTTTATTCAAGGTTAACGTTAATACTTACTCGTAGGTTCTGTGTAGAAATCCTTAGCAGTCTGGCTTGTTCTTCTTTCCAAACTGGAGGTGTCTTGGCGTTCTGGAACAGAGGTTCTGAACCTTATTGGTTGTGTGGATCCCCTGTTAACCTCCAGAAATCCACAGTTGGGGCCGACCTAATGGTTTCTACTGTGCCAGGCAGAAGCCCTGGCTGTGCAGCCCACCATTTTCTGAGTAGAGCCGTTGCCCCCCCCCCCCCCCCGCCAACGATTCTGTTGGTGGAGAGGGTAAGGCTCTGTTTGGCACAGCAGCAACATATGGCAGGCCATGTGCTTTGGCACACATGGCCTACCGCTTTGACCTCCCTCCGACACAACTTCCTATCAGAGGGGGGGGGGGGGGCGGGGGTCAGAAGTGGCAGGCAATGTGTGCCGAATCACATGGCTTGCCACTCAGAGGTCTCCCGTCCTAGGTGGCCGCCTAGCCTACCTAGTGGACAGGTCGGCCCTGCAAACAGTGCATCCCTGTTACTCTTTCTGGGCGACTCCTTCTCGGCATCAAACCTCCTCATTGGCCCTCTTTATCTTTCATCTTTTCTGTCTGTACTACACCTTTTCCCTCTATACAGTCTCCATCAGTTTTGTTCTTTCTTTCTCCCTCCCCCTGGCCTGTTCTCCAGTCTCTCCCCCCCCCATCCCCTCCCCTCTTCCCCCTTCTTTGTCTTTATAGATCCCCTGGAGTCCATGGACCACTGGTTGGACATTATGTTCTAGAATATTTGCAGTGCTGACTTTTTATAGATGGGGTTGGTGCAGTTTGAGTTCTTGAACATGGTGCTGGTGTGAGATGTTTTTTTTCCACTGTTCATTTGCAGGGTTTTGAGTTACTATACACCGTATCTGGCAGTGGAGGTAATTTATGCCATTGTCACTAAAATGATACAAGAATTTGAATAGAATCATTTTTGTTTGTTGAGTTGTAAAGTGAAACACCCTACTTCTGCTCTGCACCCATGTGTTGGGAAAGTTTTATTGGTTAGTCTGGGGGATATTCGATATGAAGGAATAATTATAATTATAACTAAGATGCTATTGATTCCATGTAACAATGTTAACTCTGTTAATTGTTATCTAAGATGATATTTGTTCTGTGTAATTGATGTTCTATTTTACTGTAAATCGCTAAGACCTGGTGAAAAGCGGTATATAAGCCTAGCTGGATAAATAAAATTATACTCTCATTGTGTCTGCTGGCAAGCACATAATTAGCCTAGCATGTATTTTCAAGGAAATATACAAATATTATCACGCTGTTTAAATTGCCTATTTAGCAATTTCTGGGAGGAAAACCAAAGGTTCTTTATCCCTTTAAATAAAGAAGCTTTGCTTTTCCTCCCTCACCAACAGTACCCCACATGTCCATAGCCACTGTCCCTTCCTTGCCTCTTCTGCATGCAGCACTGATGTGCATCATTGCCATAATGTTACCAGACCCATAGCATGGTGTTCTGTGTTACAGGGCAAGTTTCCAGTTTGATGGGCCCCTTCATCTTCCTAGTAAGATGCAAGGTAAAGTTAAATGCCTTGCAGATAGGTGGCTTCAGATGGAAATGATGAATAAGATGAGGATGTAGCCTCTGTTCTTGTTGTTTGCATCAATGGTCTCCCTATGCTACCGGAGAGATTTTCATCCCCAGGAGGGAAACTAAATAATTTGGAAGTCAAATGCCTGTTGTAAGCAGATAGTTTGATCATTTTACTCCCTATCCCAGAAAGGTCTAAACCTGCTAGTGACCCAGCACAAATGTTGGGTCCTACAGGTGAATGTGTAAAAAAACAAAAAAAACAAAAAAGTGTCTAACATAAATTCAAATTTTGTATAAATAACTAAGTAGAGCATACCCCCAGATAAGGGGTTCTCAAACCTCTCCTGGGAACCCTTGCTTGACAGGTTTTTAGGATATCTGTAGTGGATATGTGTGAGCTGTATTTGCATGCATTTCCTCCACTGCATGTAAATTTATCATATGTACACTCCTTGAGGATATCCTGAAATCTTTTCTGACTGGGAGTTTGGGAATCGCTGCCCTGAGCAGTGCATGCCTTGGCCTGACACTAAATGCATCTGTGAGCTTTAAATTGGCTGTAAAGACACTACCAGTAAAAGCTCTATGGGCTGCTTTCAACCACCCAGTAAAGTTACTATTAAAATTTTATTTAATAGCATTAGTCAACCAATTCTGCTAATTGAGAGTGAATTGTATTTTTGTTGATTTGCATATATTTTGTATGGCGAGCTGTAAGTTCTTCTCTGAATCTGTTGGAATTTCTGTGGACACACATGTTACAGAATTGGAGGTACAGAACTTCTATTAAGGTTCTGTCCCATCTTGTGTAGTTTTGGGTTAATTGGATAAAAAATTTTTTTTTTTTTTTTTTTTTTTTTTTTTTTTTAAATAGACCAATAAATTTGACATTCTGGTATCTGCTCAGTAACGGTGACACAAACCTCACTATCAGACATTTATTTATTTATTTATACATACATATATACATTTCTTCTATACCGCCCCTTCCAGAAATCAAGAGTGGTTTACAGTTAACAATTGAACAACTTTTACATGGAACAGTGGTATTAACTATTTACAGGGAACATATTGTACAAACAAACTTATTGTGTCAATTTTCTATTTACATATATACAGGAGTCGGCCTATTCTAAATTTAGCTTCTAAACTCTAACACAAAATCCTGCAAGAAAGGACCCTGAACACCTATGTAGAAAATGTACCATATCATTTTGTAACACATCAGGACCAAAAAGTAACCTTAGCTGTGAAAAGACAACACTGGAAATAATACAACAGTCCCTAGAGACTATCAGTATATCTCCTATTGGAAAACACATGCTGGACTGCTAAAGGGTTGCGTCTTTTCCCTTAGGAGGATTAGGGCTATCAAACCTTTCCTTAACACTAGAGACCTAAAAAAACATTCATTCATTCACTAATCATTAACGAAATAGATTATTGCAGTTCTTTATTGGCTGGGGTCAATCAAAATCAGCTAAAAAGACTTCAACTAATTCAAATACAGCCATTAAACTCCTTTATTGGTGCTAAGAAAATGGATCACATAACTCCACTGCTGTATGAGCAACATTGGCTCTCTGTTCCTTATAGAATAAAATTCAAAATCCTGTTGTTGCCTCATCGGGCCTTTTTTTTTTTTTTTGGGCCCTCCATTATAACTTCATTCAGAACTTCTCCCTTATCAACCAACGCAATCACTACATTTGGCCAACCAAAATCTTTTAGTCATATCATCAATGAAATTTTTGCATCTGGAAACATACTGATCTTTTGCCTTTTGTTTCTCAGCTCCCTATCTTTGGAACATTTTTCCAAAAGAACTTCAGTTTGAGTCCTCATATAAGAAATTTATAACGGGGCTGAATACCTTGCCTTTGGCCAAGCTTTCTCATGATCTTCCATTCCTCATTCCTCCTTTCCCTAGTTTGAGCCCTTATGTGCCTCAGTTACATACTGTCTCTGGATAACTATTGTTGTGCTATAACATAGCTCATCCTTATTTCTCTGTCCTGATGCGTCTGAAGTTTGCTGATGTTTTGTTCTGTGTGTCTGGTACCCACTTTTTTTTTTTTAATTGTAAACCACTACAATGCATTGGCCGTAGCTGTATATAAAAGACTGAAAGTAAATAAATAAATTAAATATTTTCTTACACAAACTACATAGCAAGCACTTCATAGTGGTCGCTGTGACAGTTTGTATTCTATTTATTTATTTATTTATTGGTTTTATATACTGCTTTATCACATAATTAAGGTGGTTTACAGAGAACACAACTCGCACTGTGCTAGGCAGTTTACAGTGAACAAGGAACATATTGAACAATAACATCATAATTAAATTTGTTACAACATACTCCGGCCTATAGGATAATATAAACAACCAACTACTGTATTTACAGTTAGGGAGTTACTTTGTGGAGAGTGAGGTATTGAAGTTTATCTTTACATCAAGGTGGAATGGTCATTTTCTATTTCGTTGATGTTTGCTTATCCATTATCAACTGGTAGGATTTGGAGAATAGTTTGAGGTTTCTTTTTCTAAATAAGGTTAGGTCCTTTATTTTGCATAGGTTATTGGGTAGAGCATTTCATAGAATTGGTGCGTATACTGAGAAGGCCCTGTTTGTTGTTGAATGGTTTGCACTTCTTGAAACCGTCGGGGTGGCTAGTAGATTCTTCATATTTTCTCTCCTGCTTCTTGTTTCTTGTTGTGTCTGAATTAGTGAAGCCAGGTATGTTGGTGCAATGTTTATTGTCTTAAATGTGGTCAGTATCACTTTGAATTTGATTCTTTGAGACACCGGCAACCAATGTAGTTGGTACAAGATTGGGGTTTTGTGTTCGGTTCTTGAGACTTTCATTATAGTATGAGCAGCTGTGTTTTTGCCATTTGGAGAAGTTTCAGTGTTTGGGTAGACCTTGTAGGATAATGTTACTAAAATCAAAGGGTGGACAGATAAATGCTAGGGCTATTGTGCGGAAATCATCTGTAGAAAGGAGGGGTCTTTTATACAGTCGAGACTCTTAGGGGCATATTAAGAAATTCCCAGAGTAGAAAATGAGCAGAGGTTTAGGAGGAGATATCAATAAAGGAAAAAAATGGGCCTGAGAATTGGAACCTTGGGAAGAAGGAGACTTTGGCTCTAGGCCTTCATTCCAGAAGACACAAGGGAACTGGCAGGAAACGAGGGCTGGAGGGAGGTATAGTTCCAAACCTCAAGCAGTACATCCTATCCCAGTGACAAACAAGTGAGGTGAATAGAGAGGAGCTGAGTGGGTTGGGGCAAACAGGGATGGTGTGGCCATTAGGTGAACTAGGCATTTACCTAGAGTACCAGTGGTCCAAGGGTGGTCCATTGCTGCTGCTGTTCTGGTAATGACTTCAAAAGCCCTGCAATGCTTATCTAAACCTCAGGGACTGTGAGGGTGGCTGTGCCTGCACCTCCCTCAGATGCTCGATGCTGACTTCTATTTGCATGGGCTGGAAGCTGCTAATCAGCTGTTTCCTCTCACATGCAGAAAAGTCCTGCATTGGGCATTGGAGAGCCAGAGGTTTAGGAAAGCGCTGCGCGGTAGTTTGAAGACATTGCCTCTGCTGCAGGTCCCAGGGATGGGCAGGAACAGGAGCTCGAGGGGGATGAAGTTTGCTTAGGACCTCTCATATCATTGCACTGGCTTTGGGCAAGATTTGTGCTTGCAGGTAGGAAAATAGGAAAGAGGAGAAGGAAGGCTTGCGTGTTAACTTTAGGTAGAGCTAGGATTTTGCCTGCCTAATTAATTTGTTATCTATATTGCACATAAGAACATAAGAATTGCTACACTGGGTCAGGCCAATGGTCCATCAAGCCCAGGAATGATAACTTGTGACCTGGATTTACTACTGTTTATCTAGGTTAATTAAACAAAGCCAAGACAGTGTTAGAGGTTTGGAGGCGTGTTTCCAGGCCCTGAGACGTCAGGAGGATGTCAGAAGCATTGAAACCTTCACAGTCACACACACAATACAGATAAACCTTCATCAAACACAGTAACTGTAAATTAGAAATCAAAAACATGCAGCCAAATTCTGCAGTGGAGAAAACTGAAATGCATCCTCTCTTGTGCTGTGAAAAATACAGAGAGATGCAGATTTACAAAGCTCCTATATTCTAATCAGTAAATCTGAAAATAAAGTGCTTTTTATTTGTTTCTTGCAAAAGAAATAGGTCATCTCCATCTGTATTCTTTCTTTCCATTTGTCTCTCTCTAAGATGCTTAGAGGTCTCTAGGCTCTTCTGCATGGGGATGCTGCACCCGAGAGATGAACTGAAGCTGCTGAAAGTGAACGGTTTGGCAGCTGAATGCTGCGCTGGACTCAAAAGTGGCCATATGGCTTTCTGCAGCTGTCAGGAGACACTGAAAGCAGCCCAGGAACATGCACTTTCTGATAAGTGAGACTTGGGCAGTGCTAGGGAGCCAGGAGGAGGAGACAAGATGAAGATATGGAGTAGGGCGAACTTGCCAACACAGAAAGGGAAAGTCAGTAGATAGCCATAATATTACTGTGCACCAGGGACAGAGAGCCAACAGAGAATGCTGGGATCTTTTACATACAGTTTTTCTGGGACTGGACCCCTTCCATCATGTTTCTACCTTTTTGTCCGGGAAATTTAGTTTTATTATTCCACTGGTCCCGGTGTATTATTTCTGCTTTTTTCTGGTCAATCTCTTGTTAGGGTTCTCTTTCCGTTTTCCAGATCTTTTCTCTTCAGTCTTCTTCGCATACTCTGCTATATCTGTCTTTGATATCAATCTGTCTTCTTATTTTTAGATTTACTTTTCATGAACAAATTACGGTAGGTAAAAAGCCTTATATGGAAGTTGTCTGCCTGTCCGTAACCAGTTCTGTCTGCAGTACTCCAGTGTGTTTGTTTCATTTATTTATTTATTTTGAAACAATTTCTATACCGCAATTTCTGAGGATCAAATGCGGTTTACGATTAACAACATTTTTGAAGAGTGCATGAACAGTTTGCATTCTTCAAGTACATGGAACAGATGAGAACTATGTACATGAGCTTAAATGCGTTGCTGCTTAACAGTGACAGCAACATAAACATCAAACAATTACAAGTTAACTATTTACAATTCAGTTATAGAGTGGAATATTATAGATTAGGGGTGGGAACGGGAGGGGGAAGGGGATGTTACTGGTGTATCGTGTTGGTCATGAGTGTCAAAGTGGAGGGTAAATAGGTATGTTTTGAGTTTTTTTCTGAACGTTATTAAGTCAGTTTGTTCTCTGAGGTGATCAGGGAGGGTGTTCCAGAGGTATGGGGCCACATGAGAGAAGGCCTTGTTGCTAGTTATTTGTCTGGTTTTCCTGAAATGACTTGGAATCATAAGTTTGTTTTTGTTTGTGCTGGTTGCGATGGTTATTTTCTTTGGTGATGAGTATAGAAAGGTTAGATGGGGAAATATGTGTTTGACACATAGGATGCTCTTGTTGGTATCTGAAGTGGGATAGAATTGCTTCCCTACACCTAACACAGCAGCCACATGGAGACACTGTGCTGGGAAGAAACCTGAGTGCAGCCATAGTGCCTTACCCTAAGCCTGAACTCTGGCCATGTTGGACGGCAGAGACAATTCCCAGGGCCTCAAGACAGAGGGGAACCTGGGCAGGTCAAACCCCATAGTGTACTGGCAAGCAGGAAAGCAGTAAGAGGTGCAGTGATATTTAGATACAAACAGACTCTGTAGGACAGTGCTGCCTCTATCAAAAATTGTCCTTGGGAAAGGATGCTATGGACTGCCGCTGTCTAACCCTGGGGAGGACGGCTTTTCAACATGTTCTCTATTTCTGTTTTCTCTGTCTCTCACTTCTTCTCCCTTTTCCCTCTATATCCGTTCATATCTAGATTTTACTTTTCCCTTTCTCTCTTATCTCTCCTTCCTTCACGTTCTTTGCACTTCAGTTCTTCCTATTTCAATCCTTTATATCTCTTAATTGGTACCTGCCTCTGTTGTGACCATGGCATCATGGATCTCCATTCACAACTGCTTGGCCACCCTTCCTCCCATTTTAAAGCCTTTTCCCACTCTTGCACATTGTATATACAAAGTAAAATATAAATAGTTTTGCCCCAGTTATGGGCTATATAACGTTCACAGGTTAAAATGTATATCTAGCTCAGCTATTTCATCCATGGTTCTCTGCAAGCATCACATTACTGTGACCGCCCCTTTTCCCCGGCCTGATCCCCAGCAGGACCGGTTCAACGATTAGGCAGCCACCTAAGGTGGCAGCTTCTGAGGGTGACAAAAAGCAGCAGCTAAAACAAAATAGATCCAGACAACTCAGAGGCATCAACTCATTCTTTTAGCTGCAGGGAAAATGGGTGCACGCATACACACAAAGCAAAGAGTAATATTTTTAAAAAGTTTGATGTCCATTTGTTGTGGGAGGGCTGATGTTGGGATGATTAATGTTGAGTTTAATTGCCAAAATGTTGGGGGGGGGGGTGAGCAGGGATAAGTCTGAAGGTTCGCCTAGGGCGCCCAATACCATTGCACCTGCCCTGTCCACACGTATGTGATTGTACTAGTTAAGTGGTGTTACTCTTTTGTGAGTTCTCTGCTACTCACTTTCCCTCCCAAGTGCTAGGTACAGTGCTGCTCCAGATCAAGGCAGTAAGGGCTGGGTCCAGGAATTGGACAGGACAGTCCACAAGCTCGGATTATCCCCCCCTCCCCCACCTCCCACATGCTCTTGATTTTCAAAAAGGTTGCTAAGATGCTGAAAAGGAAATGAAGAATAAGGCTGTAAGAGCAGATGAAGTTCAGCTTAGAATGAAAACTCAAAGTAGAAAATGAAGAAAGAACTTGGTTTTTCTGTAGTTTCGCATTCACGTTGACCTTTTTGTGCTTAGCTCTTGTGACTCACACCTCTTCAGTCATAGTGAGATTTGGTACATAGCAGAGGCGTATGCTTTCAATTTTGGCCTCTTCCTTGCGGATTGTAATGAAGATATGACTTTGTATTTGTTGCAAAGCAATTAACAGCCGTGGGAGAGTCTTCTGAGCTTTTAAGATCTTAGGGTTTAATTCAGTCTAAGTAGTAGGGCTTAAGGAAGAGGAGTTGCCCAGAATCCGTGTTGTTTTTCTCCAAGACTTAGGAGTCCTTTTTTTTTTGCCTCACGAATTAGTGTGCGGTAAGCGTTAGTGATGCCGCAGTAATCATTACGGCGCTTGCATGACAGCACACACTAATTCACACACGGGAACTGCATTTCCTGCTAGGGGTGGGAGATGGGCATGGACAGCACGTTGCAGATAATTCATGGTAACTTACTGCACATTGTCACTATTACCAATAGGAGGAGGTAAATGCACCCACGTTATCTGCGACTGCACTAAACACACAGTGAAGTTTAGTTATTATTTTCTGTGTGGTAACTGCTTGGGAATATGCTGGGAATGCCCCCAGCAGTTACCACGCAAGCTTTGTGCTTCACTTTCGTAAAATGGCCCGTTAACCACAATTTAAGAATTCAGGCTATCCGTCTAAAACATTCAGCAAGTCTGCTTGCCAATGCTAGTTTTAAGTATGGCTTGTCTCTGTGCAGGTTACCCTGGTTTCTTTAGAAGTCTTATGCAACTGTAGCATAATGTAGAGTAATAAGACGGAAATTCATAGTTGGGAGCTAATTTGACAAAAGGGACGGAAAGATAAGGCTCAGCGGCAGCGCTGTATCTTGCCATGTGATAAATCAGAGTTTGAACCTCGAACCTGGTGTGTCTTGGGCCAGCCGAAGCAGTTGATAAGGCATTATTCAGCACTCTTGGGTGGGGGGAGGGAAGAATCCTAGCCACAGTCAGATTTGGGGCAGATTTGGAGATTCCCTGGACCACTCTGGTCTCGGGCTCCTGTCCATGCTGTCTCTGCAGTGTTTCAGCTAGATAGTAAAAGGGCAAAGGGAGTTGAAAGCAGCCCTTCAATCAAAAGAAATGCCCTGCAAGTGAGAGCACCGCAGCACTTGGAAGCGGCTGGTTTACTTGAATGAGAAGCCCAAAAGAGCAGGAGGATCAACGGCCAGCTGAGACTAGAGTCCATTAAGATTTGGGGCTTTTGAAAAATTTATGACTGAAATACTAGGACATGCACAGATGATCTGATGGATAGGAAGGAAGTGTAAAGCTTCGTAGTTGGTATGGATGGTCAGACCAGATAGGCTCTATGGTCTGTATCTACCATTTTTCTTTATTTTTATAAAATATATATTTGCCGGCTTCATTATACATAATTTCTTTTCTTCCTTAAAAATACCTTGGTCTGTTAAGTATGTCAACAGGATAAAATCAAAATAATCATAGCTCTCTTATATCTCAACAAATAGGGGTGATCTACACAGAGCGGTGGGTACACCCCTAAACAAAGATATGGTGAAGGGTGACCTGCATGGAGCGGCAGGGGCACCTATCGTTACCGCCTGGCTGGGCAGACTAGATGGACCATACTGGTCTTTATCTGCCGTCATAAACTATGTTATTATGTCGAAATGTTTAGTGTAAATAGGGTGTTAATAGGACTATGTATACAGAAAGCCATAGAGTACATTAGGGGCCTGATTTTATAACAGAACACATATGTGAGATGTGCAAAAACAATGCCCATTTGAAGCCTGTTTTATAAAGGTATAGGTGCCCATGGCAATCGTTCTGACAGGCGAATAGCAGGCTGTACTTCCTGGAGGAACGTGCAGCCCTGTTATTCACATGGCCTCTGTGTGGAAAGTGCTGGATGGGGTGGGGGGGAGGGCTATGTGCCATGATATACAGGGCCTATACTGGTCAGAGCCCTCTTTATGCCTGTCGGGCTCCATTTGAATGTCCAGTTTATTCCACCTTGGAGGTGGATTAAGTGCAGGGTGCCCCTGCATTCTGATCCGGCAGCCCCCCTTCCCCTCCCAGGACCTGGAGCCGCAGGAGTCGAGGCCCCATCACCCGATCCCGGCCCTGGCAAACCCCTCTGAGGGTCGGGCAGCATTGAAAAACACCTGTGCTGGTGAGTAGTGCTTTCGGCGCCCTTGCTGGGTGTCCCGGTGCCATGGTGACAGGATACCATGGTACCGGCACACTAGCAGGAGAATAGTGCGAGCTGGACTGGCTGCGTGTGGACGTTTCCTATGGTGGGATCTGGGGCATGCCAGGCTGTCTGTGCTTGATCCTTCAGGTACTTCAGGCTGGAAGGTCGGGGGGTTCAAATCCCACTAGAGGACAGCAACCTTGGGCCGGAAGGACTGGAGTTTCTAGTCCCACAGGTACTCCTTGTGGTCTTGGGCAAGCCACTTAACCCTCCATAGCCCATGTTCCCTGTAAAATAGTTATCTCCAAGTTATAATGCCCTGTTCAATGTAATTTCAGTTTGTTCAATGTAAACCGCACTGATGCAGAATAGCGCGGTATATAAGAGAATGTAAATAAATAAAAAATAAAAAAAATAAAAAAAAAAAAAATCCTGCACCCTCAGGAACGTCTAGCTTCCGTGGTGCAGAATCGGGTATGACGTGGTCCCATCTATATTGTGGATGTTCTGAGGGCCCAGACGTGCCTCTTTGTGAATTGGGCTCCATGTGTCTTTATAAACCAGCCCCTGTAGCACATAAATGCCTGCTCTGAAGCAGAAGTAAATGTGTGTATGTACTCAACGCATGCACGTTTTACAAAATACGGGAGTCCTTTGCAACTCTACCCTGTTCCTCCTAAACTGCAGCCCTGGAAACGACTCAAGGCAGTGCATGTTGAAGTATGTGCCATCTAGTCGCCATATGTGTAATTTTTATTAAAGACCTTTTTTCACTTGTAAAATAACCTTTCCACACAAAAAACATTTCAGAAGATTATCCCCTTCTGGTTTCTTTTCAGTCTCTGGATATATGTTGGTTCTTGGCCTTGTGCTTTTTCTGTATTGATTTCATAGTGTGCGCACGCCTGTTATGCTTTCTTAGGTGTACAACATGCCAGCTGCATTGCTGTCTTGCAGATTGCATCCAGTATGTGTAGAACGTCCCAGTTTTGTTTTTGAAACGGAATACAGACGGAGTTGATGTTTCACTTTGTCGCACTAATCTTGAGGGGATATTTTGGGTAGCAAAAAAACAAAGTAAATTGATGCAGCCGAAGAAACGGATTTGAGGGAGAAATAACTAATGCTTGAAAAAATACAGAAATGATGTATAAAAATGGTTACAATTTAAAAGAAAAAGCAGGTCTGTGCGCTCTTATTTTAGGAGCGTTGCAAATGGGTTCTTGTGCATATCCATAATTAAGATTTTCAAACAGAAAAAAAATTTAAATGTAGTAAAGTACAGATTTTTAGCCAGATTTTTTTTTAATATTTGGTTTTTCTTCTTAAAACATGCAGAAACTACCATTCTAAAATGAATGTGCAAAACCATGCAGCAAGAATAGCATAAAGATCTGTAGTCCCTAATTTTAAATAATAATTTCTTTCCACTGTGCACAATTTGCTGTAATGGCTGAAACGGAATTAGCAAACTGTTTGTTACTTTTCACTCCTGCCCTGTACTCTCTCTGCCTCCCCACCACAGCTCACTCACTAGTGTTACTCCTCTTCCCCAAGTGTGCTTGCCAGCATCACATCCACAATGTACCCTTTTATTCAACTTGTTTTCTGTTCTTTATAGCTGCAAAATCTTTTAATGGTGTTTTTTCTAATTTTAGAAATGTAAATTGGCCAGTTTACGGGAGAGCAGAAGGATATTTCTTTCCATTTGAGGAGAAAAAATGCAAAGCAGACATCAACAGAAATTGGTGGCTCAGAGTTTTAGTTTCCTTTGTGGTTTATCCTATGGCCTTGTCAAGTTATTTTCTCAGCAAACTGTAAGCTCATTTGAAAGAGATGCAGGTAGAATGATGCTGGGCTGCTGTTCTGGAAAACAAAAGAAACTAAAAAGTAGTTTCTAAGTTTTAAGAGTGGAAGAGTCACTCATCAGAAGAGAATAAGCTAGACGACACACCTAGCCAGTCTGATTTTCAGGATAACCACAATGAATTTGTATGAGAGAGATTTGCATGCACTGCCTCCATTGTATGAAAATATTCCTTATGCATATTCTTTGTGGTTGTTCTGAAAACCTGACTGGCTAGCTGTGTCCTGAGGACTGTGTTAGACTAAGGTCTACACCTGCCAGATGGAAAAAGAGTGGTTTACCTATACTCTGTTAAGTAGCATTCATTTTTTGGAACCAGTATTTTTTTTCTTTTTTTTTTTCTTTTTTTTATTGCCAACTCCAACACAGCCACCAATACAGAAAAGGAACCCATACAACTAAAGAGTATCTAACAGCCAACACGGCTACCCCAGCAAACCCCTTATACATATGCTACCCCATAGGATGAAAATAAACTGTAAATCCCTGCCCCAAAGGCCCATCACCGCAACCAACATCCCCCCCCACTTTTCTCCCACCCAAAATAACACCCCAGTCCATGACCACCCGTACAGAGTACCTTGCTCCTCCCTAATCCAACCTCAATATTAGCCCTACCGCCCCCAAGTCAGTTGGTTTTCCATTTTTACCCCCAAAGAGATCCCCTCTCCTTCCCCCCTCCTTGCCTCCCTCCCTCCCTCCCCCCCTCTCTAGCCAACCCCCAGAACCCGACACAGCTTCCCCCACACCTCTCCAAATTTATCCCCCTTTTGCTTACGACTTGCTGTAAGCTTTTCCATAAGAACCACCTCCCGAAGCCGCTTCTCATATTGCTCTATAGGCGGCAGCTCCTTATGTTTCCAAGCCTGTGCCACCTCACACCTTGCCGCACTAAGGCATGCCATCACCATCACCATCACCATTCTCCCGCCCTGCTGTACCTGACCCTCCCCCCACCAGGATAACAGGCAAATATTGGGCACCAGTCCCACCTCCACCTCCAATTTCTGCTGTATCCACCTCAAAACCCTCTGCCAATACCCCTGTACCTTTTCACAGGACCACCAAATATGCCAAAAAGTACCCTTTTCCCCACAGTCCCTCCAGCATAGGGGAGACGATCCCGGAAACATCCGGTGTACTCTCTCTGGCGTATAATACCAACGCATCATCACCTTGTAGCTATTTTCCTTAATTCTACTCGAGCTGGGCCCCCGCCGTATCTGGACCCACACTTTTTCCCAATCTTTCATTGTCAATAACACCCCCAGATCCCTTTCCCACTCTGCCATATACCTATGTTTCTTCCCTCTTCCCCTTTAACCCCTTTATACAACCCCGAAATCAACCCCCTCGACCCTCTTTTCCCATACCAGAGCACCTCCAAGCTCAACACCTCCCCTCCTTCCCTAGCTCCTTTTGTAAGAATGAGCGGACTTGTAAGTACGCATACCGATCCCCCTCTCCCAAACCAAACTCCTCCCGTAGCTTCTCAAAACTTTTAAACTCCCCGTCTTCCAAAAGATCCAAACTGCACTTCAGCCCCTTTCCCCTCCACACCTCAAACCGCCCCCCCTCCCAATCAGGCGTAAAGGCTCTCCACCCCCTCCATGGAGTCATTACCAAAAACCCCGTCCCCCTACCCACTATCTCTGGTTCCCTTACCTTGTCCCTTATCTTCAAAACCTGCCTCATCCCTGGGGAGCCCTCCCCCAACTCCCCCCTCTCCCCCTTCGGAGCCCATACCCAAGCTTCTAGGTGTCCCCCCGTAACCCTTAGCTTCTCTAAGCTCACCCACGGTTTCTCCTCCCCTCCCCCCTCCACCCTAGCACATGAGTTAACTGCGCCGCTCTATAATAATCCCTCACATTCGGCACCCCTAGGCCCCCCTCCCCCCTATCCGCGTACAGAACTTCCCGAGCAATTCTTTGGGGTTTCCTCCTCCAGATATAGCTAAAGACCCGCCTTTGCAGTGCCCTCATTGCCCCATCCGGCACTTCTACTGGCAGTACCTGAAACAAGTATAGCAGGCGGGGCAGCACATTCATTTTAATCACTGCAATCCGACCCAGCCATGAAACCTCCAACCGCATCCACCCCTCTAGATCCTTACTAATAGTACTAAGCAGCCGCAGGTAATTTGCCTGATACAAGTCCTCATAGCGCACCGTTAGACGCACCCCCAAATATCCTAACGACTTATTAACCCACCGCAGCGGATAGCCCTGCTTCAACCCCTCTTCTATATCCCTTGCCAACTGCACCTTCATAACTTCCGTTTTATCTATATTCATTTTAAATCCAGAAACAGTCCCGTACCTACCCACCTCTCCCATCACTGCTGGTAAGGAAACCTGAGGTTTACTTAAATACAGGAGGATGTCATCTGCGTATAATGAAATCTTATGATTCTGCCCTTCCCTGAAGCAGCACCACATCCCACTGGGCCCTTACCACCTCCTGAAACAACAAACTTCGCTTCGCGGGTGAATTCAAACCCTTAACATTAATCGTTCCTATCCGCAACATAGGTTCTTCCCCCTCCTCCCCTCTCCCCCCATGACTGTGCCTGCATACCCCCCCCTACCACAACCCCTTCCCCGCTGGTGCTCACCCCTCCACTCATCCGGAGACATCTTGTCCTACCCCTGCCCTCTTTTCCCCCGACCTCCAACCCTCTCACCCACCACCCCCCTATCAACCCCCCCAGAGGCCTCAAGACACAAATCCAGGGGCTCTACCGCCCCCCACACCTCTGCTCACAGTCCAACACTGGCCACGTTGTCCGTCCGTCTTCCTCAGGATTCTTCCATGATCCTCTTCTCTTCCCGCTCCTTAGACAACCGCTGCAACCGCCTTCCTTTTTCTCCGACCCGCTGCCGTTGCGAGCCCACCTGCTGTTTGCCCAGTCCATTTTTGTATGGCCTCTGCTGTTCTTTCACCGCCGCCTGTGGTAGATTCTCGCATCCCAGCTCTCTCAATGTCAACCACGCTTCCTCCACCGTTCTCACTCTCCTGGTAACCCCATTCACAGTCAATAGAAGACCGAAGGGGAACATCCATCAGTATCTCAGTCCTTTCCCCCTCAGATACGCTGTGACCTCTCTCATCAGTTGTCGCCGTTCCAGCGTGCCTTTAGACAGGTCGTTGAATACCTCCACCTCTCTGCCTTCCCATGCGATCCTGCCGAATTTCCTCGCTGTATTTAGAATTTGCTCTTTGAGGGGGAAACTACTCAGGCACGCTATAATATCTCTCGCCTGCATCTCCCTCCGCGGCCCCAGCCTTCTGTGCACCCTCTCAACCCCGATGGTGGTTCCGCTGGCTCCAGTGACATCCCCCAGCTGCAGAATGTGACTGCACAGCTTTTGAACCACCTGAGTACAGTTCTTGAAAGTCTCCTCCTCTGGCACCCCCCGAATGCGGAGATTATTGCGGCGCGTTCTATCTTCGATTTCTTCCATCTTCTCCTGCATCTCCTCCTGTTGCGTTTGTAATTTAGTCTGTAGTGCCTCCACCTCCCTCACCTCCTCCTCGCAGAGCTCCACATGGTTCTACAACTCCTCCACTCTCTGTCCAAGGCAGCCCACCTCCTTCTGGATCGCCATTAAAGTCTCCTTCACCTCCTTCCGCATGGCCTTAATCTCCCCCCGCATCTCATATTTGAAAGCTTTAAGCCATTGCTTTAAGGGCAACTTATCCATGCCCTCGTGCTCTCCTCTCTCCTCCTCCTCTGAGCTCCCGCCAGCGGCCTCATCCTCCGAGCTGGCAGATTCTGCGGCATTTCTCAACTCCCGCCGCACATATGGAGATTGAAAACTCGCCAACTTCTTTTTCGCCGCCATCTCCAAGGTAGTTCTTCGTTTGCCGTCCACTTTTTCGTCCCCGGGGCCTCTATTTCCACCGTAAATGCAGGATTCGGACAGAGCTAGGCTTCTATGCCACCATCAGCTCCGTGACGTCACCGGAAGTTCGGAATCAGTATTTTCAAGTCTCATCTATGTGATGGAGGAATCAAGGAGGGAGGCTTATTCTGTCTGCTCTGTATAGCAACAGTTGGTCTGTCTGAAAAGCATAGGAATCTGAAAGAATAAGGGTTGATTAAATGAATGATACCATACATTATGTCTTATTGGATGCTGGGAACTGTGGTCTCTGATGGTTGGAATGAGGGTTATAAAATGAGGACAGACCCTATATTGTTGGAATGAAAGGCTCCTGCCCATTAGCGAGTAGTTCTGATTGTGCTGGAAGTCGAAAGGAGTAGCAAGAGAAGTGCCAAACCAAAAAGGAAAAGAAAAGGCAACATGGAGGACTAGCCTATAGCAGTGATTATTACTGCTAAGTTGGGCCGGCCCAAGGGTTTCTGCTGCCCTAGGCAGAAACTCCGGCTTCACCGCCGTCCCCTGCTGCTGCCGATTTCCCCCCTCCCCCCTCCAGCTGCCACTGATTCCATCTCGGGAGGGGAGGCGGGCAGCAGCAGTATTTCTGAAAGCAGCTGGTTTGTGCCGCCACTTTCTTGCCCGCAGTAAGATTGATCTGTCTCTCTGTGGCTTCACTGAACCTGGAGATCAGAGTCTTAAGGATCATAAAGGGAAATGCAGTGGAGCTTGGGATTTCACATCCTAAAATGCAATACACCAATCTGTAATCTTCATCTAGTCCTTCTTTTCCAGTTGCATTTTCTTGTGATCCTTAAATCTCTGATCCCCAGGGTCAGTGAAGTTACGGAGGACAATATAGAGATCCAGATCAGAACACAGAAACTGCGTATAGTTGCTGGGTCACTTGCTGGTGCCAGTAGTCCAGACTGGCATAGATGTATGCCACTTCAGTTGGGCTCTCTGGATTCTAGAGTGAGCTCTAGCAAATGTTAGCAAGCAATAGTGACATGGGAATGGCTATGGGAAGCCAGGTCTCCATTTAAGACCAGGTGCAGCATAAGGCTGTGTAAGGAGGTAGCCCAGTCAGCTGTGTGCGGTCCCAGCAGACAGCATAAAAGCTATTTGAGGGCCAGGGAGAAGAGAAGCCCCGGGAGTGACGGAAACTGCATGTTGCAGGAGCCCTGTCAGAGTGTGATGGGGAGACGTATGACTGGCTAAGTCTAGGGGTAAAGGAGGGAAGGGCTAGGACATTGCCAGAACTGGCTGGAGAGCGCAACTCGCAAGTCCATGGCAAGCTGGAAGTTTTGGAGTGAGAAGCTGGTAAAACCTGGAATAAAAAGTGGAAATCAGGAGTGGACAGTTAGGAAGTTTATTGACAGCTCAGCTTCAAACACAAGGCAACTTAGCTCAAACAAGAGGCCTGTCTTCCTTCAGAGATATCAAGGGGGAGCAGTTTTTAAGTGGAAGATTGTAGCCCCACCACCCAACCCAACCCAACTCATACCCTACACCCCTCTCCAGCCTCTTTTGCAACATTTTTCTGCAGCCTTGAAACCTTGAATGGCTTCAAATCTCACAGCAGACATTTCCTGCATTTTTGTGTCCCCAGTGAGAGGGCAAGGTAGGGCATTGGGTATTATGGGCATTTATTAATCGCCTTCCTGAGACTTCACAACTTGCTCAAAGCAATGAACAAAATTAAAACGCAGCATAAAATACATTACACATTTTTAAAAAAAAGCAGTATATGAATGTAGGTACTCAGTCTCATCTCAGAAGTTAAGAGGAGACCATCCCTAACTCATGACTCTTAATTTTACTGCAAAATTATTTTAATGAAGGAATGGAAAAATATAGAAGCTAAAAAACCTGGGCACCAGCTACATTTTTAGGAACCACGTATCACCTGCAACTTTTGTTTCTTTTATTTCTAGTCATCAGGGCAGCATTGTTTAGATTAGATTTTGGTTTTCTTTATTTGCTTGTGTATGTGTGCTTATGTGTCCTGGAGCGACACCTGTTGCTAACTAGGAAGCAGCGATATTGAGCTGCTGCCCAGTTGTGACACGTGGCGAAAGTCAGGTGCAGGAAACCCTGGCCTAAGTTTAGCTGCAGAAGCTATTCGGGCAGCAGCTGAATATCGCCGCTGCCCAGTTAGCTTCGCGGCAATCCAAGCAACCTAGATATTCGGTGCCGGAGCCCAGATATGGCCCTGGCATTGGATATCCGGTTATAAAGTTCAGTGCTGGCTGGCGCTGAATATTGAAACCATTATTTTGTAAAACATGATATGAACCGGGTTTGGTAAGCATTTCTCAAACAAAATGGGAAAGACTTCTCCATGTGTCTGAGGAACTTTGCTGTTGACAAATTATGGGATGCTCGCATTACTAGGAGGTATTTGCATGCGTTTGGGCATGAAAGGAAGTAATCACACTGTGTTCCACCAAGTTTGCCTTTCAATCCTAGCCTGCAGCTGTATCTAATTGGAATGATATTCAGTTTTCACTTCGGATTTTATTTGTGAATTTGTGTGTTTAAACTATTTCTTTTGTTTAGATGACTAATGATTTTGTGGCTGATATTTCAAAGGGTTTATCCAGCTAGCAGGACCTGCTAACCGGATAAACCATGCTGAGGCCGATTATTCAGCGGCACCCTCTGGATAGCGCTGAGGGGTTTTTGCTCCGACTGCTGCAGCATTATTGGGCATGTTTACTAAGCCTCACGCTGGTAACGCGAGTGTGGGCCACATTACGCAAAATAAAGACCTTTTCAAGTACATTCGTAGCAAAAAACCTGTGAGAGAGTCAGTTGGTCCATTAGATGATAAAGGGGTTAAAGGAGCACTAAGAGGCGACAAGGCGATAGCGGAGAGACTGAATGAATTCTTTGCTTCGGTCTTTACTGAGGAAGATGTAGGGATGTTACCCACGACTGAAGTGGTATTTAAAGGTGTGGGAGAATTGAAGGAAATATCGATACGTCTTACAACTATTAGATAAACTGAAGAGTAGCAAATCACCTGGGCCGGATGGTATACATCCAAGGGTGTTGAAAGAACTGAAATTTGAGATTGCAGACCTGCTATCAGTAATCTGTGAACTATCATTAAAATCATCTCTAATACCTGATGATTGGAGGATCGCCAATGTAACACCAATTTTTAAAAAGGGTTCGAGGGGTGATCCGGGAAACTACAGACCGGTGAGCCTGACATCAGTACCGGGAAAAATGGTAGAAGCCATCATAAAGAATAAAATTACTCAGCATGTAGATAGTCATGACCTAATGGGAGACAGCCAACATGGCTTTAGACAAGGAAGATCTTGTCTTACTAATCTGTTATGTTTTTTTGAAGGAGTGAATAAACAGGTGGACAAAGGTGAGTCGGTTGATATTGTGTATCTGGACTTTCAGAAAGCCTTTGACAAGGTCCCTCATGAGAGACTTTTGGCTAAACTAAAGAATCATGGGATAGGAGGCAGTGTACTACTGTGGATCAGGAACTGGTTAAAAGATAGAAAGCAGAGGGTAGGGCTAAATGGCCAATTTTCCCAATGGAGAAAGGTGAATAGTGGTGTACCCCAGGGATCTGTGCTGGGTCCGCTGCTTTTTGACATATTCATAAATGACCTGGAAAGTGGAATAACGAGTGAGGTTATCAAATTTGCTGATGACACAAAACTATTTAAAGTTGTTAAAACCCAGGAGGATTGTGGAAAATTGCAAGAGGATCTTGATAAATTGGAAGACTGGGCATCAAAATGGCAGATGAAATTTAATGTGGACAAGTGCAAGGTTATGCACCTAGGGAAGAACAACCCAAACTATGGTTACACGATGCAAGGTTCCACATTAGGAACCACCACCCAGGAAAAAGATTTAGGCGTCCTTGTGGATACCATGTTAAAACCCTCGGCCCAGTGTGCAGCGGCGGCCAAGAGAGCAAATAGAATGCTAGGTATGATAAGGAAAGGAATGGAAAATAAAACAAAAGATATTATAATGCCTCTATATCGTTCCATGGTGAGACCGCACCTTGAATATTGTGTGCAATTCTGGTCGCCGTATCTTAAAAAGGATATAGCGATTTTAGAAAAGGTTCAGAGAAGAGCCACCAAAATGGTAAAGGGGATGGAAGGCTACTCCTATGAAGAAAGGCTAAAAAGGTTGGGGCTCTTTAACCTGGAAAAGAGACGGCTGAGGGGAGATATGATAGAAGTCTATAAATTAATGAACGGAGTGGAACGGGTAAACGTAGATCGATTGTTTACCTTATCAGAATATAGAAAGACTAGGGGACATGCATTGAAGCTACAGGGTAAACTATTTAAGACTAATAAAAGAAAATATTTTTTCACTCAACGTGTAATCAAACTCTGGAATTTGTTACCGGAGGATGTAGTAAAGGCTGTTAGTGTAGCTGGGTTTAAAAAAGGTTTGGACAAGTTCCTGGAGGAAAGGTCCATAAACCATTATTAAGAAGGGACCCAGGATATCAATGCTTGAACCAATACAAGCATTGTGGAACCTGTGTCCCTTGGGGAAACTGCTAGGTACGTATGACCTAGATTGGCCACTGTTGGAAACAGAATACTGGGCTTGATGGACCTTGGTCTGACCCAGTATGGCATATCTTATGTTCTTATGTTCTTATGGCTTCAAGCTAGCTGCAGGGGGATGGGTACATCTGTCTCCCTTCTTTACCACACTTCATGCGGCAAACTGGCCATGGTAGTGTTATGCACCTGTGCTGCTTGTGCGAACTACAGGTAATGTGAACTAGGAATGCCCCCATTTCAACCATTTGCTGCCCTGACATGCGCTGTAAGGGTAGCGCACCGTTTTTGGCAGAGGGTCTTGTGCTACCTTTTGGTGTGTGCCGAAATCATGTGCAGACCCTTTTAGTAAACATGGCCATATCTGGATAGTGCTGAGGCCGGTCTGTGGGAAGAGCTGGAGAAGAGCCAGCACTTATCTGGGTCGGCAATGATTTTCAGTGCCAGTGTTCAGATAAGCATCCGCATAACTTAGGATTCTAGCTTTCCATACTAAAACAACTTTCTGGATAAATGATTTCCCTTCACTTCCATTACTGTGCACTTCTGCTATCTTGCCTCAGTCCTCAAAAATTCACCAAAGCACCTTCTCAAATTTCTTATTTAATATATTTATTTAAAAGTTTATATACTGCCCTATCAGTAATGAGTTATCCAAAGCAGTTTACATAAAATCCAAGATCATAATACAGCACATGCATCATAACTACAATACAAAGCAAAACAAACTCCTTGCTGAATTTCATCTCAGCCAGCTGGCCAACTCCTTAAAGAGTGCACCCTCCTCAGCTGATGCCATTCTCCCTCAGTTAATTAAAAATGGTTGGGCCGACCTAGCTCCCATTTGCATAGACTTAGCCTGATGTAAAACTTGTATTGATTATGTTCCAAAAGCATGGAAACCCTCTACACTTAGACCGCTCTTAAAACAGACTAATTAGGATCTACTACAACCTAGCAGCTACAGATCAATCTCCAATATTTCCTTCTGTGTTGAATTATTGGAAAAAACTCGCTGAGCAGATCTCTCGCTTTTTAGGAGCTAAAACCACCTTCCATCCACAAAAATCAGGATTTCAAACCAACCATAGCACCGAAATGGTGTTATTGGCCATGGAGAATGAAATTGTATTACATAGGGACAATAATTGTGTATTACTCCAGTTAGGCCTTAGTGTAGTGTTTGATGTTTTAGATCATTCTCTCCTTCTTGACAGTTTGGCGCATGTCTGCCTCTCTGGCACTGTTTTTAGCTGGTTCCGATCCTACTTCTACGGGAGAATGTTTCACATCTGTGTTGGTAACTCATTTCATCCAGTTTTCATCTTTCCTAAGGAGTACCCCAGGGCTCCATTCTGGCTCCAACATTTTTTAATATTTATATGGTTCCTCTTGCAACTTTAATCCAGGATCTCTCAATTAGCATATACATCTACCCCGATGATATTCAACTACTCATAGCTAGCAAACATTGGGATACACAATTTATAACAGACTTGCAAATTAAGTTAGACAACATAATTAGATTGAAACAAACAGATTGACCTTCAATCCAAGGAAAACTGAGGCACTTTGTATCCTCTTAACAGACAAACCTGTTCCTTCCTTGCCACATCTGAGGGATATCCCTATTGTGACCAGGGGTGAGTTTAATCCCTGGGTGTGATTAGGGATTCTGTCATTTATGCCCAGATTTCTTGTATGGTTTGCTTGTCATTTTTTGCATCTTTAAGACCTCTCTTAGATTCAAGGGTGCTCAAATCTTTGATTCATGCCTTAGTAATTAACCATATGAACTATTGAAATTTTCTACTTGCAGGTATCTCTCAATCTCAATTAAAAAGACCAGCAAATGCAAAATTTGGCAGTTAAACTTATTTATAATGCAAAGAAACATGATTGGATTGCACTACTTTTAGTAGAACAGCATTGGTTGCCTATCTCCCAATGTATTTGGTTCAAACTTTTAATGCTTACTCATTATTCTTTTATTCCATGGACTTTCTGTGTATTTGAATTCCCCTTTATTACCCTACTGTCCCTCTTGGACTCTCAGATCTTCTCAAGCTAACTTTTTTTTAACATCCCTTCCAAGACAAGACTAAGGTGGATTTTTACTAAATGGCGGTAGCGGACTCTGTGCGATATCGGAGCCATAGCCCCATTGAAATCAATGAGGCCGCAGCTCTGATATTGCATGGAGTCCACTATCACCGTTTAGTAAACATCCCCCCTAAGAGTAATCTAATCTTATCTGAAAAGTCTGTTTTCAGTTAAGATTTCAGTTTTCAGCTATCCAAACGAGTTTAGAGTATTGTATATATTATCAAGTTAACTTGTACATAGTTCTCCCGGTTATCTCCTGTTTAATTTCCTGTTCATTGTAAACTCAATGTTGCCTGTATGCATTGTAGTATGTTTTTGTTCGATGTACACCGCGCTGATTATAATAGCGCGGTATAGAAGAAATGTTAAATAAATAAATAAACAGGATCCCAGTTCTGGAACTCACGTCCCTCTAATCTCCAGAATGCTCTTACACTAAGTTTAAGAAGGGTGTCAAAAAGATGGCTTTTCTCTCAGGCATTTGGTTAAATTATTACAACTTTATATCTCTCTCCTCCCCTCGGTCTCTATACATATGTTTTTGGATCATATTGTTCCACACTTGCTCACTCCCTCCTTTTTGTGTTATTGTTTTTGAATTTTAATTAATTTTTCAATTTAATTTTAAGCTGAATTTTCAATTGTATTAACTTATTTTAAACACTGTTATTAATTTTGTCTGTACATCATTGCCTTTTGACTATATTTCTCAACCGTAAACCACCATGATGTATAATTTGAATGGCAGAATATCAAATTACGTTAAATAAATACAATAAAATAAATAAATAGGACAGGTAAAAAACATCCTAATTGTATGTGGATTGTGCTGTTTGGATGGCAGCTGAAAATTACAGCTATCCAGATAGCCAGGGGTGATGACTGCAAGATCTGGATATTCAGTGATAGCTGCTATCCAGATACTGCTGCTGAATACCTGGCATATTTTGCCTGCGGTAGCCAGTGGATAAAGGAAGCAAAACTCTTAATAAAAACTTTTTCAAGTACATTCATAGCAAAAAACCTGCAAGAGAGTCTGTTGGACCATTGATTGATAGAGGGGTAAAAGGGGTGCCAAATGAGAACAAGGCCATAGTGGAGAGACTGAATGAATTTTTTGCTTTGGTCTTTACTGAAGGTGATGTAGGGAAGTTTCCCGTGCCTGAAATAGTATATAAAGATGATGTATCGGAAGAATTGAAAGAAATATTGATAAACTGGGAAGATATATTACAACTATTTGATACTGAAGAGTAGGAAATCACCTGAACCGGATGGTATACATTCCAGGGTGTTGAAAGAACTGAAATATGAGATTGCAGACCTACTATTAGTAATCTGTGGACTATCATTAAAATCATCTGTAGGACCTGGAGATTGCAGAATGGCCCATGTAAAGGCAATTGTTAAAAGGGGTTCCAGGGGTGAGCCGGGAAATTACATACTGGTGAGCCTGAAGTCAGTACTAGGCAAAATGTAGAAACCATTATAAAGAATAAAATTACTGAACATGTAGATAGTCATGGTTTAATAGGAGAAAGCCAACATGGATTTAGCCAAGGAAAGTCTTGTCTTACACTAATCTGCTATATTTTTTTGAATGTGTGAATAAACAGGTAGCCAAAGGTGAGTTGCTTGATATAGTGTATCTGGATTTTTAGAAAGCCTTTGACAGGGTCCCTCAAAGACTTTTGGCGAAATTAAAAGTCATGGGATTGGAGGCAGTGTAGTATTGTGGATCAGGAACTGGTTAAAAGATAGAAAGCAAAGGATCCAGGAAATCCACTGCTTATCCCAGGACGAGCATTGTGGAACCTGTGCCCCTTTTTGGGAACCTGCTAGATACTTGTGACCTGGATTGATCATTATTGGAAACAGGATACATGGCTTGATGGACCTTGGTCTGACCCAGTATGTCATTTCTTATGTTCTTAAACCACAGGCTGAATATCGGCCGTAAGAGATCCAATGGGAATCGTTAAGGCTGTTTTCAGACAGTAGACTTATTTTCCAGAATAAGTAATGTCTATTTTTGTATTGCAGAATCTTGATCAGTGATAGTAAGTTATGTTTCTGTTAGGTGTTTTAAAATGTTATGCATGCAATATTTTATTCTCTCTTGATGTAGCCCCCCCTTGAATCTTCATTTAGCAACTTTTTTTTTTATATTGCTGTATCTACCAATCACAGTAGTGTACAGGGAACAATTAGAACAAGTAACATTACAGGGAACAAAGTAAACAATATTTGACAATCTTAACAATAACGCATGGATTTAATCAGAACAAGGTAAATTGTATGATTACCGGTAATTGAAAAACTTTGGAACTCGGAGGGGATGAGTTTAAACATAGTAATGGGG
Source organism: Ichthyophis bannanicus (assembly GCA_033557465.1). NCBI lineage: Eukaryota > Metazoa > Chordata > Amphibia > Gymnophiona > Ichthyophiidae > Ichthyophis > Ichthyophis bannanicus. Next base: position 577,017,764 of record CM066035.1, read on the forward strand.
ACATGTTGTTTTCATTGGGTGAGCTGCAGAAGAGGTAGAACAGAACGTTGTAAGAGCTCAGAAGATGTTGAAGATGGTGGGTAGTTAGATGATGGATCCGAAATGTTCCAGGAAATGGAAGATTTTTAGTTTGCGGCAGAATTCACCAAGATCTGTAATTGATCGTAACTCCTGGAGTGAGAGAGTTCCAGTTGGTGAGCGCATGGGGGGAGAATGCTCTGATGGAGGTAGAGGTATTAGTGTGGGTGACTGAGGCTGGTACAAAGAGGAGGTTGTGGTTGGCCTTTTTCCTTGCTCTTATTGGGGGGTTGGAGAAGAAGAGGATGAAAAATGTCCACCGAGAGGTGGTGGATGGTCTTAAAGATAGTCAGCGAGACTTTGTATTTAACCCTGGTGTGGATGGGAAGCCAGTGTAACTGGTTCAGTGTGGGGTCACATGTGTTTGCTGGCTGGTACTTGTGATTATTCTGGCTGCTGTATTCTGCACAAGCTGCAATGGGAGTAGGGTGGATTTGGGGAGCCCCTGGTATATTGTGTTTGCATAATCAAATGTGGAGGTGATGAGGGTTTGACAGATGTTTCTGAAGTTGTTGTGGTCCAGTAGGGGTCGGAATTTTCAGACTGTCTTCATACAGAAGTATGCTGCTCTGGTGACTTGCTTGATGTGAGGTTGGAAGCTTAGGCTTTGGTCCAGTATTATGCCAAGGTATTTTACTTGCTCTTTTACATGCAATGTTAAGTTGGCCAAGTTGAATGTTGATGGAGGGGAGAAGGTGGGGTGATTTGATTATATGAAGGACTTCTGTTTTTTTGGGGTTGAAGTGCATGTTGCGATGGTTGAGCCATAAATGACTGCTTCAAGGCATTTATTTACTTAACTAATTTTATTAACAGGTTTTTTTTTTTACCATCTTTCTACAAGTCAAGATGGTTTACAAATAACTCAGTGTGGTAACAGGAAACACATCAATCAGTGGTGCACATTACATCAAACATATTGAACACATTGTAACAGATGCTATTAACAAATTCTTAAATTGATGAACTATGTACATATTAGGCTGCTGTGATATACCCCTTTGGCATTAAGCAGTTTATATTACGTGCATGGAGTTGCTGTGCAGGTTATTTGTTGTTTGTTGCTTGGCCATAGTATTCTATGAACAAGAGGGTTTTCAAGCATTTTCTTAAGTCTTGCAGAAGTTGAATGTCTCTTATTTGTAGCGGAAATGAGTTCCATAATGCAGGGGCATACAGCAAAAAGACCCTGTTATTGGTCCTTTGGCTACATTTTGTTCTTTCTATTGGTATTTTTAGTGTGTTACACATTTTGTCTTGTATGTCTATTGCAGCTGCGGATTGAGATTAAGGCATGCAAGTTGAGAGTTGAGACTGTGAATATTTTTGTGTGTTGATAAGTATTGGCTGATTTATAGAGTAGTTGGGGTTGCTGGTGGAGTATGGTGTGTAAATTTAAGATGTCAGCATTCTGACTCAGGATTATTTTGCATAGGGGTTGTATGAAAATATTAAATAGCAAGGAGGATAGGGTGGAACCTTGGGGTAAACCTTGAAGTAGCTTGAATGGGTTGGAGATTTCCAATCCAATTTTGATCTGCTGAGATTGGTCGGATAGGTAGGATTGAAACCATTGTAGTGTAGTATCTCTAAGGCCAATTGCGTAGAGATGTGAAATGAGGTGGGCGTGGATGACCGAGTCAAAGGCTGCAGAGATGTCGAAAAATAAGAATGAAGCCTTGCGTGTTTTTTTTTCCTGTGCCTTTGATCAAAGTACCAAATGGATACAGTCTTCACCACTGCTCTCGAGCCCACACCAGAGGAGGAGGAGTAGCCATCATTGCGAAAGCCAACCTCCACCTCAGAAACCATGCCTCGAAAACAACCAATGAAGCGGACATACTCGCCCTCATCAACAAGCACCTCTCCATATGCCTAATCTACCAAGCACCCACCCCAAGCACCGACCTATCAGGCATATTACAACACATATCTGAGAGCGCTATCTCCACAAAAGAGCAACTCATCCTCGGAGACTTCAACCTCTCATCACTCCAAGACAAACATGCTGAAGCCTTCATCAATGCCATGGAAGCAATGAACCTGACCCAGATCATACACGAACCAACACACAAAAAAGGGAACACACTGGACCTCATATTCCTGAACTCCCAAAACGCCACCTCATACAAAAACCCAGAGATCACGTGTACCATGGTCAGACCACTATCTCATCAACATCTCCCACATCTACCAGCACACCAGCGTCAAAGAGAACAAACAACATACAAGAAGATTTAAACCATTCATCAAAGAGGATTTTCTGACGCAAATACTACCTAAACTCCAAACAAGCTATACCAATATCGATGACCTAATCCACAACTGGAATACTACGATCTCCTCTGCATCCTGTGCAACAGCAAACAGCACCAAAACCATACATACCTCAACAAAAGCCCGATGGTTCACCCCCAACCTATGGAGACTAAAGACCCAACTCAGAAGAGCGGAGAGAAAATGGAGAAAGACCAAAAAAGAGGATGATAAAGCAAAATACATGAGTGAACTAGATGCTTACCACACAGAAACCGATAAAGCAAAAAGAACCTACCACTCGAAGATCATAAACACCTCAATAAACAAACCACGTGAGCTCTTTGAGATTGTCAAGAAGCTAACAAAAGCACCCAACCACTCCAACCAGCTATCGAACATCCCGCCAGAACTACTAGCACGCCAATACAAACAGCTTCAACAACCACAAAATGCACAACTGAATGCAGAGACGACAACCCGCCCTACTACCATAGACACAGACTGGAGCACATTCGAAACAATCACCAAAGAAAAATTAGAATCCACCCTCTCCTGCCTAAATCCACCCTCTCCTGCATGTTAAATGTATCCCCCAATTGTGTTGTGACTGCTTTGATTGAAGGATAAGGCGGTATACAAAACTGTCTAAATAAATAAATAAATAAACACTGCCACCTCTCCAGTAGATCCCTGCCCTGCAGAATGGATAAAGAAAACCAAAGAGGACATAAGCACATCCCTAACCCACATTGTTAATGAATCCCTCAGGCAAGGACACATGCCAGACATCCTCAAAACCTCCATCATCCGCCCAACCCTAAAAAAACAACTTGGACCCCCTTGACCCCACCTCCTTCAGACCTATAGCAAGTCTTCCATTCACCGCCAAAATCATTGAGAAGATAGTTCAACAACAACTTCAAGACCACCTAGATACCAATATCATACTGGACCCACAACAACATGGTTTCCATCCATTCCATGGAGTCGAGACCCTCATGACATCACTAATGAACACCCTCATCAAGGGCACACAGACCAAGCACTCTGGATATGCTATGATCTTCCTGGACATATCCGCAGCCTTTGACACCATCTCCCACAACATCCTCCTACACAGGCTCCAAGAAATTGGCATAAAAAATGTCGTACTTCACTCCTACCTGACCAATAGACAACAACTGATCCGCACAAGCAGAACAACCTCCCCCCCACTTTCAGCAACACCAAGGAGTACCCCAAGGATCCACACTATCCGCCGTGCTCTTCAACATCTACCTGCAACCACTCTGCTCATAACATCAACTACCACATCTACGCGGATGACATAATGCTCTATGGACCGATGACGACCTCCAACCCAACGAACAAGCACCTATCAGACTGCTTCACAGAAGTCTCCAGCTGGCTACAAGGGAACAACCTATCCATCAACATAAAAAAAAACAGAAGCCCTCATAGTAACCAAGGACCCAAACTTCACACCACCACCACACCTCAACTTAGGAACCACGCAAATACAAATTCAACCACACATTAAATACTTAGGAATCATCATAGACCAAGTGCTCACACTCAAGCAACAGATCAAAAAGACTACCGGACTAATATTCCACAAGGCAAAAACAGTACAACGCCTCAGGCCTCTCATCGATCCACAGGACTTCAGGACAGTTATGCATGCTATGATGCTCCCCCACCTAGACTACTGCAATATAATCTATCACGGACTACCCACCACCCACAGCAACCCACTATGAACTGCCTTAAATACCACAGCAAGAATTATCCAGAAAGCAAAAAAACAAGATCACATCACCCCAGTCCTGAGAGAACTGCACATACTCCCTCTCGAAGCAAGAATCAAATACAAATCTGCCCTACTTATCCACAAAGCCCTTCATAAAACACAGACTTCCCAGCTCCGCACTCTACTGCCCCAACCCACCCACAACAGAACAAACAGACAAACCACCAGCAACACCCTCACCATCCCCCACGAACAAACCAAATACAATCAACGGACCTGCAACAGAGCCTTCGAACTATACGCACCATCCCTCTGGAACTCCCTACCAAGTCAAATCAGAAACAACGGAGATCCTTCAACATTCAGGAAACAACTAAAAACCATTCTGTTCCAGGAATACCTCAGTCCAGAAACAAACATCCACCATTGACTAACCCCTCCAGACCTTCTAAACATACCCACAGACCTACCTACTAAGAGACTGATGTCCATTGTTTAAGTCCTTAATGTCTATCATTAATGTTGGCCTCCCCGGTGTCAGCCCCTCCACCCTAAGAATTGATTACTGTCCCCTTCCCCCTTTTGATGTTAAACCGCTTTGACACGGTGAAAAGCGGGATATAAATACAGTTAAATGAATAAATATCTAGGAGGGAGGTCAGTAGAGTCTCTGTGCTATGAAGAGGCTTGAAGCCGTGCTGGTGTTTATCGAGGGGGCATAAGAGTCCACGAAGTCCTGTGCCTGAAGTTGTACCGCCTTTTCAATGATTTTGGCAAGGGCAGGGATGCTTGTAAAAAGATGGTGCTGGCGGATCGGCTGATTGATTCTTTAGAAAAGGCCTGATAGATGCTTGCTTGAGGGCTGTCGGCATGTAGCCCAGTGATAGCGAAGACTGGACAATATGAAAAATGGTTGGGATTGCTCTTGCTTAGCCATTTTGATCCAAGAGAATGGGCAGGGGTCGAGTGAGGAGGTGGTGCTGTTGAGGCTTGATATAATATTTTCCACTTGCTGAGCGGAAAGAGTGCTGAATGCTGGTCTTTGTTTGGAGTGTTGGTGGAGTGCTTGAGAGGCTGGGATGGTGCTGGGGTGTATACTTGTTTTGGATTGAAGGAATTGTGCCATATCATTCGGGGAGAGAGTGGTATTAGACTTTGTAACTGCTGGGTTCTTGAGAAAATTTAAAGCTATGTCAAATAGCTTTCTAGGACGGTTGACAGAGGAGTAGGGTAGGTTGATATAATATTCCTTTTTCTTTAGAAGAGTGAGTGAGCAGTAGTCAGCCTGGATGCTTGTGTATGCTGAGTAGCTGGATGGGTTCTTGTGGTGTCTCCTTTTACGCTCTAGCTGTCTGAGTTTGTTTTTTAGGGTTTTGAGCTCAGCTGTGAACCAAGGAACATGGTGTGCCCTTCTTACCCTGAATGGGCTGTTTGGTTTAGTAGCATAGGATAATATGTGTGTATTCCATTCAGATATTAGTGCGTCAAGTGTTCATGGGTGGAAGCAGGCTATAAAGTCCTCTTTAAATTAAACATTTAAAGAGGACTTTATAGCCTGGACATTTAAAGGACATTTAGCCTGGACATTTAAATTAAATTAACCTGCTCATAAGATAAAATCAGAAACTCTGAAATGGAATCATCAATAGTATCCCCCCTCCTTAGAATAACAGTTATTGCAAAATAGATGCATCAAAAATAGACTATAAATATGAGCTGCTAGTTGGATGAATTCAGTGCCTGCCTTTGCATTACTAAACGCTCCCTGATAATTAAAAGCATAAATACTAGGAATCTCTCTTAAAAAATTATTTAATGAGCAAGTATACCAATCAGCCTTTGAGCGGTTGGTATGTCGTTTTTATGGGTCTTGTTTCTTGTGTAATTATAGTAATTTACAATTAGCTAGGGTGATACAAGGTTTCCAGATTTTTGCTGCATTTCATAAATAGACTGTGCGGCTACCCTTGTCCTTTTTAACTGGATACCAGTTTTTACCCTCTTTTCCTATAGATACAGTAACTGTGGCAGCTCAAAGACAGATCCTGTGGTAAGAGTTAGTGGCAATTTTGTGGCATATTTTCCTAAATTTGAAGAATTTTGCATATTAAATAATGTACATTTCTTTTGTGTAAGATAACATGAAGTAGTTTTCCAGACTTGCTTTGTGGCTATAATTTAGTTTGCTCTTTTGGGGATTTTATGGGTGGGAGGTCTCAGCTTGCAATGTAAGAGGAGTGGAAGAGCAGATCTCAGGGATCAGGAATAGGTGATAGAGGAGAAGGAAGGAAGGCTGGGATGAGTGAGAGGAAAAGGGGAGAGAAATTTTAAGATCTCTAGCCCTGCTCACTATCACATTCCCCCTTAGCAATTTGTAAGCCAGGAATCATTGGGCACTGTACTGTCTGAGGCAGAACCTGCAATGAAATTGTATGACTGCTCAAAACATATCAGAGGTTTGAGGTTTTTATAAGCATAGGGTCATAAGGGGTGATTTTTAAGGGGGTGAGCAGATTTTGTGCTCTCTACTACCTTGGGAGTCTCCTCTTTTTCACATTTGTTTTTCAATATTTTTGTGAGGGATTTGAGTTTTCTGTTAGAGAGCCAGGGTCGACTTAACCATCAGGCAAGACTAGGTGGTCGCCTAGAGCAATAGCTTCTGAGGTGGCAACAAAGAACAGCATCATTCAAAGCAAAAAATAGATCCTGCAATCGACACACTATTACATACAATGCACACTCACACATACATATCTATCTATCTATAATCTAATAAAGAAAAGTTTAATATTTAAAAGTATGATGTCTGGTTTTTTTTATAGGATTATTGTGGGAGGGTAGTGTTGTGATGATCATGATTGTTGAATTTAATTAGCAACATTTTTCTAGTGGTTAGGGGCCTAAAGGTTTATTGAAAGGAGGGACCATAAGATTGATGGTTTGCCTATGGTACCCAGTAGCCTTGCACTGGCCAGGGTATTTTCATCATTTCCAGTGCTGGTTCCTGTATCTTCTTTATAGAACCATGCATTGGACCAATTATTGGATTGTTTGGACTATATCACTGATTGAATGTCTCTTTACAGTTTTTGAAACTCAGTCCCAAGAAAACTTCTGTTTTGTGGATGAGAAGGCATATTGAAACTTTCCTTCAGGGGAAATTGGTCCTTAGGGTAGAACTTGAAGTGCCATCTAGAATAAAAAGCTTGTAGGTGATTACTGATGCCTTGATGTTAAAGGAGCATGTCCAAGGTTGTTTTTAAGGCATCCTTTCAAACTCTGTAAGTGCTCAAATTCATACCTTTATTAAGGAGGTGAATCTAGAAAGGATGCTCCATGCTGTGGCTGTCCCCCAGATTGATCATGCAGTCTTTTATGTGTTGGATTGCCAAAATATTATTGGTTGACTGCAGTCATTGCAGAACACAGTGGCCAAGATGAACTACAAAAGGATAAAATGGCGGAGAACCATGCGCTTTTTGATTATGTTACACTGATTTCCGGTATATATGGGAATTGTTTTTATTGATTACATTGTAAACTGCTCTGTTTTTCAAATCAAAGGGCAGTATAGAAAGATTATCAATAAGCAGAAGATGTCAGTATTTGTTTTTAAAGTTCTTCATAATATTGGGTCAATCTGCTGTCAGCAAAATTGTGGTTAAATATACACTTGAGCTATTCACTTCCAATCAGACCTCTGGCTTCAGATTCCTTTGGCTAAGAAGGTGAGATAGATATCAACAAAGGAGAAAACTCTGTCAGGTAAAACACTCCATGTCTGGAACAATTTACTAGCCGATATTAAATTGGAAGCCTCTATCTCCAGGAACAAGCAGGAATGAGTCTTCACATATGGGTACGTCGGTACCGACGGAGCCTGCGCTGGAACGCTCCCCAGCGTCCAGAAAGAAAGCTTTTGGGAGCATCCCACGCGCATGCGCGCTGCCTTCCTGCCCATTTACTTCCCTCTCATCAGTTTTCCGTTTTCCGCGGAGCCGGCAGGACATACTCCTGTCACCGCAGAAAATTCTTCTTTTTATTCTTAGTTTTTTGTGGTCGCGTCTGCCTTCCCTCGAAGCCACCGGTACCGCCGGTGCTTTTCTTTCTTTTTTCTGAAGAATTTCTTCTTTTCTTAGAAATTTTTTCCTGTTTAGTGCCTGACTGTTTCTAGGCTACTAGGCCTCTATCCTTCCATTATGGAAAAGCCAGCCACTATCCTTAAGAAATGCTCAAAGTGTGGCGGTACAGATATATTTTCAGGCACTCATACTTGGTGTCTAAAATGTTTAGGTCCTGACCATTGCCCTCTGGAGTGTCTCTCCTGCTGGAGCTCAAACAGAAGAAGTCTTCAGAATTGAGCCAGAATTGAGCACAACTCGATACCCGGTTCACATCGCAGTCAATGTCGCCAACTAGAATATCTTCTTCTTCACAGGATCAGGTAACCAAACAAAAGTCTGTAAAGACTAGCCAGTCCTCGAGTGGTAGATCTCCTTCTCAGCATCGAGATGGCTCCGGCCTTGCCCTCGAGGACATCTTGGCAATAAAGCCCCGGCGGGAGTCTTCGGGCTCCAAAGCATTAACGGGGCTCCAGGTTGTTCCCGGGGTTCTTATCTCGACGAACATACCTGGGCCATGCTCGGTGGTTGTGGCCACTTCGAGCGGTACCGACACCCCGGCATTGGCTATGGTGATGGATGAAACATTCCTCACCGATGATCGTAGTCTAGCGCTCTCAGCTACTTCGGTACCGCTAGAGTTGCTGCAGACCATTCCTCGCGTATCGGCTTCGGTACCGGTATCGACATCGGCATCGGTGTCGGTACCATCCATGCTTGCTTCGACAGACTCACTTCCTTCGATGTCGAGCCTGGAATCAATCTCTAGCATGGAGGATTCGGTACCGACTAGTCTCGGTACCGACCTCGGGCGCTACCGAAGACATCGCTTTAAAGAAAATCCGATGCTTCATCCCTTCCAGTCTTCCGATACCGATGACTGGGATGAATCCATCGGTACCAAGGCTGATTTTTCAACAAGTCTAGCCTTTACCCCTCATTTTAGAGGGTCCTCCTCGGGGGAGATTTCTTTTCAAGCTTTTCTGCTTGATATGGCAAAGTTACTTGCCATTTCTATACCTGGTAAAGAATCCCTACCGGGGGATTCAGAGACACTACAATTCCCCTGGATTCCAAAGGAGGTGATCATGCTTCCTTTGCATCAGATCTTACAAGATCTGCTATTAAGAATGTGGGAAACTTTAATGGTATCCCCACATTCTAAGACACTTGACACCATGTACAAGGTGCCACCTTCTCCAAGTTTTCAAAAGACTCAACTTCCTCATCATTCTATTGTTGTAGAATCAGCAATGAGGTGTATTAAGAGTGCAAAGAAGCACTCTTCTTATCTGCCAGGTCGTGAGTCTAGGACTTTAGATGCCTTTGGACGTCGATGCTTCCAGGCATCAATGCTTTCAGCAAGAATTATCTCATATATTTTTTATATAGGATTATCTCTTGAAGAGGTCACAAAGAACTTAAAGTTTTTGAACCCTTTTCCAGAGCATAAAAGAGCAGACTATTTCTATTAGTCAATCATGCTCAAAATATCTCTAGGTTCCTTAATCGTGCTTCCCTGGACTGTTTTGAGTCTATTAGCAGAACCTCTGCTATAGCCATAGGAGCACGACGCATAGCCTGGCTCCAAGCTTCAGACTTGGACAGATGGGTTCAGGAAAGGCTGGGAAATACTCCTTGTACTGGTGAAAATCTCTTCAACATGAGGCTTTATTTCAAGCTAATCAGTTAAGCACTGATGCTGTTGCTTTCAGAGGATTGTCAAAACTTTCCTTTATCCCAGCTAATAAAAAAATCTTCTAAAAAGCTTTATTCCCCTAGGGGAAGAAAGTTTTATCCATCTTCTACCCATTATGCAGATGTTTCCAAAGATGGGCAACATCATACCAGGCTAAGAGAATCAAAACCTCCACAGGCTCAGCAAACCCAGCAATCGCAGGGTTTCTGATATTTTATTCACTTTTTCTGTCTGAGGTTTAGAACTTTTGAGCCTACTTCTTTTCAACAGAAGCATCTAAAATTCATCTCATCCATGCTGAGATATCAGTCATACATTGACTCAATCCTCGACTCTGGGCATGAATCTCTTGCTACAAGAGAAATCTATCCTTCTAGCTCTAAGAGCTACTAAGGACTATCATACCCCAGAGATAACAGGTTTCTCCTTTTAAAACAAAAGGAGGACTAACAACTAACAGGGTGAGCTATACCCTTTACCTTGTCAGTTTCCTGTACGAGGATATCTCATACTTTTAACTGCAAGGGGACCCTATGTCTTCAAAGACTTACCAAATTGTAAGTCTTCTCAACTCTGTATTACTTTCTATCCCTCTTAGCCCAGATATTCAGTCTCTAAGAGTGCTACTAATCAACTGGAGGGCTTATTTCTCTAAGCCATAGGATTTTCTTCAATACCTACTCCAGTAAGTAGTTTCCATACAGAGTTTTCTCCCCCTTTGCGGTTCATCTTCTTCTCATATATTTTTTTAAGGCAGCTTTTCGGACAGAAGTTGGGTATCACTACTCCAAATTATGTCTCTTGGTCCTCTCCAATCTATAGGACCTAACTTTTTATGCTGCCTTAACAGATAATTCCAAAAGAGGTCCAGAACTCTTTTGGACTATTTATTGTTGCAGGCATCAGGCCTGTCTACTATTCTTAGCCACCTTCCATTCTCTTTGGCTCCAAAAGAATAGATTAGGTTGCACACTGGCAATTCAACAGCCAGATCTAAGCAACCTACAACATGCTCTCTGCATTTCTACAACAAAGCTCTGCAACTGTGGGCCTTTGCCAGAGAGCCTCAGAGCTACTCCTAATAGGTAGCAGCCAGTCATGCTCCTACATGACTGTTTTTTTCCTACTCTTACCATATTCCTTAAAATTTCCTTTTAAGAAAAGGTAACCAGGGTTTAGACCACGTGAAAGTGTACAAAATTGCACAATTCCCTGGTTTGTTCCACATTTCACTGGAACTCCCACAACAGGGATGCATTTTTTTCACTGCAGTTGGTCCTTATTCACTACTTTCCTTCTAATTTCCTATACTTTATGGTAACTTATGTTGAACAAGAGAACGCATGATACTCATATTGCCCTCATAAAGAGGCAAACATGGTATCCCCTTATATTGCGTCTTTTTCTCCAGCTACTATTTGAAATTATAAAAGGATCCAGACTTGCTGTCTTAAGACTAAGGATCTCCTCTGCACTCATTCACTTACGTCTCGAGACCTGGTTATTTCAGGGGCTAGATCTTTTCAAGAAGTGTAGTCCTATCCCTGTAAGTGAAGAACATATCAGTTTCCACGAAACTTTCTCTATAGTTCTTCCATATTAAACCAGACAGAGATTCTCCATCAATATTCTCAAGTAGGTCTTAATTCTTCTTGTTATTGCGTCAATCTCTATACAACATCTGACTTTGAAAGATTTGTTTACTGTCCATATTAATGCTGCCCCAGCATACCATAAAACTCAATGGACAGCCAATTTCTATGGTAAATTAGGAAATACCTTCTTTTACCATTACCTTTTAGGTTACGTCACATCTGAAGCTCTACATGTAAGGTCATCATCACAAGTGACATCACTTATGAAAGACTTTTACTGATCTTCAAGAAGATGGAGGCTCAACGCCTAGTACAAATGTCTTTGTCTTTCATTGGAATAAAGGGGGTCTTAAAGACCTATTCCCTTTTTTTTTCCTGCAAAGGGTATTTCTTCCTTTTCATCCAAACCAGTCAGATTATCTCCACTCTTTCCGAGGACCTTATTCTGCTCCAAGGACAAGAAGTTCAATTTTTTGGACTTTACAGAAGCTTTAGCTATTTCTCAAAAGTCCAACCTCATTGAACTTCCCCAGTACTACTGCTGGGGTTAGTTCTGGCCATGAGGGCTTCTCATCTCTTCTTGTATTGCAAAATTTATTTTTTCCCCTCTACTTCACATTGAGGGAATTTCTTTGAGGGTAATGTACTGGCTGTCAACCACAGACCCATATTACCCTCAACAAGTATTTTTGCAATATTTTTGAGTGAGATCCACATTAGAAGATTGGGACTCAATATTTTTCTAATATTTATGATTTACACAAGGACTCGCCTCTGGATACCTTGTTTAGTCAAGCTGTTCCACAGCACCTCTTTTTTTCTTTTCTAGTTCAACTCCTACCCTCCATCCCTTGGATTCCTGAGGTTTTGAGGGATAAGCATGGCCCATCTTTAGATTTGCAACATGCTGGGGCCTCCTCCAGGCATCTTAGCTTGGGAGTCCCCATATGTGAAGACTCATACCTGCTTGTTCCTGGAGATAGCACAGTTACTTACCTGTAACAGGTGATCTCTGGGAACAGCAGGAATAAGTCTTCACAACCCACCCACCTCCCCTAGGAGTTGTTCTCTCTCTCCCTTTTTTTCCTCTCTAATTTGTCTACTTCCCTCCTTCGAACTCAGCTACAAACCCAACTGATGAGAGGGAAGTAAATGGGCGGGAAGGCAGCGCGCATGCGCGTGGGATGCTCCCAAAAGCTTTCTTTCTGGACGCTGGGGAGCGTTCCCGCGCAGGCTCCGTCGGTACCGACGTACCCATATGTGAAGACTTATTCCTGCTGTTCCCAGAGATCACCTGTTACAGGTAAGTAACTGTGCTTTCTTATTATTCCAGAAGAAGGTAAAAACATGGCTGTTTGAGAGACCATTTGAGAGATTATAGATATCAGTCTGTATTCATGAATTCTATCTTGGATTTTGATCATCAATGCTAGATGATTTTTATTGTTATAAGTTTTATGTCTTTATTGTTATTGCCTTAGACTAGTTTATGTATTTTATTGATGGAATATTTGATTATGTTCAGGTATTTGTACACTGCCCAGTTCTCTGTAGGGCATGGAGCAGTTGATAAAAATTCAAATTAAATTACATTTTTTCATGTGCTCATAAAGCTTACAATCACATTCTTTTGATCTTAGTTTCTTATGGGGAAAAAGGCCAGTTGTGGTGAGAATCTCTGCAATCATATTAATGTCTTCAAGTTTTTTAAAAGCAATCCTTAAATTTGGTTGACATTGATCATTTTGTAAGCTGCCCTAATATTGGTTAATGCCTTTGGTCTTGTACAATTCTTGTAGGAAAAAAAACCTGTCTTTAATATGTTAATGATATACTTATTACAAAGAAATTGACATAAATGTCATAATCAGTGGTATAATTCAGCATATTCAGGTGGTCATCTTAGAAGCCTTGCTTGTCATCTACATTTGTAAATAGTGACATCTACATGAGTAGATTGTAGAATACCTGTAAATAATAATTTCAGAATGGTGCTCTTTACACGTCTTGATACTTTGGAATGCACAATTTTTAAAAGGAGTTTGGTTTGGGTGGTACAAAAATTATTCATGTAATTCCCATTTTACAACAAGAATACACACTTAGAAAATATTCCCCGTCTTTAGCACTACCTATGTTTCAGCTAAGTGCTCGTTTCAGACAAGGCTTTCAGTGAGTGATTGATTGAGTGGGTAATTATGCTTAGTCAAGTAATTTCTGTCAATTATAAAATGTAAAAATTTTGCTTATGGGACTTCTCTCCTTAATAGGCTGCACTTATATGTATAATTGTCTCTAAAATATGGCTTCCTTATCATCCTGCTAGACAAATCCAGAAAAGTGGGTTAGGCTCCCCAGTCAGCAGGTGGAGGCAGATCAGAGCAACTTTCAGTGATGTTTTCACTTGGTGTATCTACTGGTGCAGCAATGAGAGAAGCCAATATTTGTCTGCCTCCAGCAGGTAGCAAGGTGTCTGGACTGTTGCAACAGTGCAGATAGACCTGTCTCCCCTGACCTCAACCATGATCCTGTGTCATGTGAGACTGAGACTTGTAGACCCAATGTTTGCTCGGAGCTCGGGTATGCCCCTCTTTATGTTTATATGTGTATGTTTATTGGTGTTCAATATACCGCCTTTCTAAAATCAAAATAGTTTACAATAAAAAGTAAAATATAAGAAGCAGGAACTCTAATTATTAAACAGAACAGAGGTAGAGGTAGAAAACCTATAAACAAAATAAATCTATCATACACAGTGGTGCCCCCCCCTCAACAGTCTCTCCAGCTGGATCGACCCCCAACTAGAACTATCATGGCATTAATTATTCAGTTCATGTGCCTGACAAAAAGGTGTGTCTTCAGTTGGTATTTAAACTTTAAATATGAAATCTCCATTCTCAGTTGGAGAGGAAGTGAATTCCAAAGCATAGGTATATGGAAACAGAAAGCTGCATTGCAAGTCTCCTTGAGTCAACAGCTGCCCTATGTCCAGCACTGCTTACCATGAGTTCCAGGGCTGTTGGGCTGGAAAATGGATAGGAGGACCCTGCAGGGCCCCTGAGGGTGAGTTGGTAAGTTGGGCCCAGGCCCCCCTTCCCTCTTGCTGTCCTTTACCTGCTTGCTGAGATTTTTCTCTTCTCTGTTTTTCAATTGGCTTCATTTTGTCTCTTTGCTGCTTGCAATAAAGCAGCTCTAAATTTAAAAAAGGCAGCCTATGCTTCTCCTGCAGCTGGGCTTCTCAAGCCTGCAGAGGCAGCAGGGGAAGCCCTTCTGGGATGCCTCGGATCGTTGGAGGTAGGGCATTCCAGCAGGTTGGTGCAAATAAACCAATTGCTCTAGCGTGTTCTAGGAATTTGCTAATTAGGTGAGATAGATCTGAGGTGACGGTGGTTGGAGGTCTGTAGACGAGGCAGATTGTTAGCTGCTTGTTGGTGATGGTCAGGACGTCTGTCTTTACAGTTTTCCATGTTGAGAGGATGAAAGTAAAGCTGTGTTTGTGTTATGATGAAGACCCCTCCTCCTCTCTTTTTTGTTCGTGGGCAGTGAAAGGGGGGAATCCGTCTGCTGGGAGTTGGTTCAGAAGCACTATGTCCATGTCTGTGAGCCAGAATTCTGTTATGCAGAGCAGGTCGAGGTGGTGTGTTGTGAGGAGATCTTTGATGATGGGTATTTTGTTCCTTACCGAGCGTGTGTTTGTTAGTGCATAGCGTAAGACTTGTGTAGTTGTTGTGGGAGTTTAAGGTGTGATTGTTTTCAAGTGGTGCTTGTATGAGGTGTGGTGTGTTGTGGGGTTTGTTGTGCTTGTGGTGGGCGTTTGTGTGTTTGCATGTGGTGTGGATATGGGGGAGGTGTATGTATCAGGGGGTGTCTATAGAGGATGTATTCAGTGAGTATGGGTGTGATGCAGTGGTGGTTTCAGAGCTAGGTAGGAATCGGTTCAGCCCATGGCTGGAAGCATCCGGTTCTTGGCATCACCTGCGTTTGCCGAACTGGTACAATACGGGCTCTGTCTGAGCAGTGGCAGCACTTGTGGTCGGCAAAGCCTCTGAAGATATGTTGATAGTCTTGAGGGCAGCTGCCGATGCTGCAGTCCCCCGAATGCCCTCAACCTACCTTTGGGGGGCTTTGCTTCCGGTCATTGCTGCTGCTGCCAGGACAGAGCCTGTCCTCAACTGTTTGGTGAACGTGGGGAACTGTAAGGAACCGGTTTTCACAAACTGGTGCGTTCTGGCTGGATCCCACCACTGGTGTCATGGTAAGTAGTGAGTAGTATATGGGTAGGCTGGTCGGCTTTCTGTTGTTGAGACTTAGGGATTTTGTTTAGTGAAGGTGCATCTGTGTTTTATTTTTATTTTATTTACATTCTCTTATATACCGCGCTATTCTGCATCAGTGCGGTTTACATTGAACAAACTGAAATTACATTGAACAGGGCATTATAACTTGGAGATAACTATTTTACAGTGTTTTCTTCTGCGAGTGTGTGATGTGACTGCTGTTTCATGCATCTTGGTCTGGGTGAGGAGCAGTGTGGGAACTCCCCTGGTTTTGGTCCCTACCCAAGGGCCATGCCAAAGGGCCCTCTGGTGCCTGATTGCACTCAAATTTTTAAATGCTGCTGCAGGGGATCCAATTGGCCTTGGCGGTGGGTAGTGGGAGGGACTTACCTGCCTGCTCGCTTCTGCTGATGCCGATCAGGTCCTGGGCTGGATGTTAGAAAGGATGCCTCTGGAAGGCGCTGGCTTAGGTGATAGTCACCATGGAAGCCAGCCTGAAGGGCTGGGGGAGCTCACTGTCTGGGTCAGTTTTCCCAGGGCCTCTGGTCTCCTCAGTAAGCCTCCTGATTGATCATTCAGCTGGAAGGCAGAGTGATCCATCTGGCACTGGAGAAGTTTGTCTCTCCTAGCAGGCAAAGCAGTCCGCTTATTCTCTGTCAGTGTTATAGCTGTGGCTTACATCAACAAGGCAGGATTCGCAGTACTGCGGTGGCAATGAAAACTGTGTTGGACAGAGGGACATCTGCTTGCCCTGTTGGCGGCCCACATAGCATGCGTCGACAATGTGCAGGCTGACTTCATGAGTCATAATTCTGTGTGTTCTGGTGAATGAGAGCTAAGCCCTTGCACATTCAACCGTCATTATGAGGAGGTGGGGACCCTCCAGTTTGATCTGATGGCCACCCAGATGATTGTCAAAGTGGATAACTTCTTCAGATACAGGAAGGATCCACGGGTGATGGGCACTCTACTTCAGGAGTGGCCCTTAAAAGGGCTACTATATGTCTTTCCTCCTGACCCTTGGTGAGCCATCTTCTTCACAGAGTTCAGTCTTATCTGGGCCTAGTGATTCTACTGGTGCCAGACTGGCGATATAGGCCACGGTACACAGTTCTCTTAAGCATGTTGTTCAGATCCCCTCTTTGGTTTCTTCAAGAGAAGGGCCTTCTGTGTCAGGGACCCTGGTGATGGAGGATCCCATTCCCTTCTTGCATATGGCCTGGCCCTTGAAAGGTGTAGGCTGTCCAAGAAGGGCTACTCTGAAGCAATAGTAAATACCCTGCTCAAGGCCCAGAGGGTCTCTACTTCTTGGGCCTATCTGAGAGTCTGGTGGGTCTTTGAGAGATGGTGTTCCTCTCATCCCTACAGGCCAGGAGGTGGACATAATCATCATTTTGTCCTTCTTGCAGTCCATTTTGTATCAAAGATTGGCAATAAACTCTCTCAAGGTTCAGATTGAAATCCTAGCATGCTACTGGGACCAAATTCAGGGGATATCCTTGATGGTGCACCCTGATGTATCCTGCTTCCTCAGAGGGGTGAAGTGGATCCATTCTTCAGTATGTCTGATTTGTTCCTCAGTGGAGCTTCTCTGGTGTTGGGAAGGCTGTGAAAGACACCCCCTCTTCCCAATTTGAGTTCATTCAAAAGGCCTTTCTCAAGGACTTCACCATAAAATACAGCATGAAACAAAAATAATGCACATGAAAAACAAAACCCAAACCAACCATGAATAAGGGTGGAACAGTACTTAATGATACTAATGGGGAAATAAAACCTGAGCATATTAGTTGATAATAAGCTAAGAAAGGCATATAACCAGTAATGCAGCAGAAGCCAGAGCTAGACAGCCGTTGGCCTGCTTTAGGTGGCTCGTAGAAATGAGAGAGACAAATGTCATCTTCCTCTATCTGTGTAACCTTTGGTGGTCAAATTTGGAAGTTTTGGGTGCTTATCTTCAAAAATAATATTGTGACAGTACTGAGTAAAAATGTGAGAGAAAAATAACCCCTTATCTTGGTGGTAGAGTTCTTGGTTTTGAGCTTCAGATTCAACAGACTCAAATCCTGAGCTGTCTGGTTGTTATAAAGATAAAGTATTATGCAGCTCTGTAGTAAATTTGGAACCCACTCAAAACATCTAAGTACTGTGAAAAAATATTGAAAAAAAGGCCAAAAAAGGGAACATAGAAACCAAACATCATCTCTGATAAAGACCATACTGTCTGTCTAGTCTGCACATTTACAGCAGCAACTAAGCTTTACAATCCCTACCTCTCCCTTATGGATCCTCTGTGCTTATCCCATTGTTTCTTGTATCCAGATTCTGTCCTTGTTAACAGCCATCTCTGCTGAGAGACTGTTCCAGGACCCTCACTCTTCCAGTAAAGAAATATTTTCCTTAGATTACTCCTGAGTTTATCTCCTTTCATCCTCATTCCAGAGCCTCCTTTCATTTATATTCACCTTTATCTTGTGTATCTGTACCTTGGAGGTATTCTAATGTCCCTAATATATCTCCCCTATCCGACTCCCTATACAGTTTTATGCAGACGTTTAGGCATCCCTGGTCAGATTGCATGTTCCATTCAGGGGCGGCCCAAGGGGGGTGTGGGGCCATGTGCAGAGACTCGGTGTGGGCCTCATTTGCATAAATATTTGCATAATGTTACCATACACTAACTTTTAGTAAACATGTCTCTTAATGAATGTATGGATAAAGAAAGACTAAAAGATTTCTACATTGCTATAATCCAGTGCCAACTGTCAGGCATATTGGGAACTACTACAGGCGCTGCCCATTTAGAACCCATAGCAAATCCACCCTATCATAACAGCACTACCAGGACTCATAAAGCACCATACCCTACCTATCAAAAGGCAACACTGCAAATATTAAACCAATACATTTCAGAGAATAACAATACATGACCTACTGGGGAAAGAGAACAAGTGGCAATGTCAAATAGGAATTACATAAACAGAATACCTCAGCTCAGTTACACACGCAGAACATAGACCATCACCAAACAAGGAATCACAATTTAGAAACAGGAAGGCAATAATTAAACTGGGAACCCCAAAAGCCAAACTTGGAATGTACAACAACACTGTAGAAATAAAACTATAAATTAATTTCCTCTTGTACTAAACAAAGCGCAGACGTTAATGATGCACGTTTCCCAGAGCTGACATATTCCAGTTAATAAATTCAAAATAAAGAGAGATCTTTCTACCTTTTGTGCATTTTTTTTCAGTTGCAATTGCTCCAGCCACTTTCTTCTGGTTTCTTCGTGTCTTCTGCTAACTCTTCATCGTCTGCTGTCCATTTGTCCTTTCTTCTCTCTTCTAGTGTTTTCCATTCTCTCTCTCTACATCTGCTTTAACATACTAATCTTTCTCCTTTTGCTCTTTCCTCATTCCTATTTCATCCACTCAAATTTTACCCCTCCATCCTCAATCCCCACTTACTCTCCCAATACCCGGCCAATTGTAGATTTTTCATCCCTCCCACACAAAATATTTTTTCCCTCTCCATTTAACTCTCTCAGCCCCATCCCATTCTAATCCTCCCCCAACATCAGCTCCCTTCTAGTTCCAGCCTCACCCAGCATCCGCTCCCTTCTAGTCCCTGCATCAGCCCATTACCAGTCCTAGCCCCCCATCAGCCCATTTCCAGTCCTAGCTCCCCCATCCATTTTCAGTCCTATCCGAGTCCCTCCATCAGCTCATTTCCAATCCCAGCCCCCCATCAGCCCATTTCTAGTCATTTCCTAGCCCCATCAGCCCATGTCAAATCCTAGCTCCCCTCCACTCAGCCCAATTCCAATCCAAGCCCCCCCATGAGCCTACTTCCATTTCTAGCCCCTCCATGAGTCCATTTCAATCCAAGGCCCCACCACAGCCCATTTCCAATCTTAGCTCCCCCCAACAGCCCATTTCCAGTCCTATCCTAGCTGCTCAATCAGCCCATTTCCTGTCCTAGCCCCCCCCCCACTCAGCCCTTTTCCAGTCCTAGCTCCCTCCCCGCACAGCCCATTTCCATTCCAAGCCCCCTCCCCATCAGCTATTTGCAGTTCAAGCCTCCCCTTCCACTTAGCCCATTTCCAGTCCTAGCAACTCCCAACCCATTACCAGTCCTAGCCCCCCATCAGCCCACATTCCATTACCAGTACTAACCCCATCAGCCCACCTCCAGTCCTAGCCCCCCATAGCCCATTACCAGTCATAACCCTCCCATCAGCCCACAGCCCATTACCAGTCCTAACCCCATCAGCCGACTACCAGTCCTAACCCCATCAGCCCACCTCCAGTCCTAACCCCCCCATCAGCCCATTTCCAGTCCTAACCCCCCATCAGCCCATTTCCAGTCCTAGCCCCCCATAGCCCATTACCAGTCCTAGCCCCCCCATAGCCCATTACCAGTCCTAACCCCCCCATCAGCCCACATTCCATTACCAGTACTAACCCCATCAGCCTACCTTCAGTCCTAGCCCCCCATCAGCCCACATTCCATTACCAGTACTAACCCCATCAGCCCACCTCCAGTCCTAGCCCACCATAGCCCATTACCAGTCCGAACCCTCCCATCAGCCCATTACCAGTCCTAACCCCCCCATCAGCCCACAGCCCATTACCAGTCCTAACCCCCCCTTGGCCCAGGGAAAATTAAAAAAAATAAATAAATAAAAAGCTGGCTGCTGCTGCCGCGGCAGAATAGTGTCCCGCGGGCCCCCCTCCCTGCCCAGCTGAGCCCTTCCTGCCCGGCTGAGCCTCTCCGTGATGGCTTTCAGATCCGCGAAGGGAGAGCGTCTCCCTCGCGGCTCTGTTAAGCCCGCAGGGGCTGTTGGGAAATTTCCCATCTGCCCTGCCAAATTTCCCATCAGCCCCTGCGGGCTTAACAGAGCTGCAAAGGAGACACTGTCCCTTCGCAGATGTGAAAGCCGTCGTAGAGAGGCTCGGCTGGGAAGGGAGGGCTCAGCCGGACAGGGGGGGCCCCACGGGACACTCGATTCTGCTGCTGCTGCGGCGACAGCCAGCTTTTTTTTATTTTTTTTAAATTTAATTTATTTTTAAAGCAGAATGTTCTTTGCGCGGGGCCCCCTGAAACGCGGGGCCCTGTGCAAAAAACATTCTCGCTCAATGGGCTGGCCGGCCCTGGTTCCAATGAATCCTTACATGAACAGAAGCAGACATAGCCTCTGCCTGGTACAAAGTTAACATGGGGGGGGGGATTTCTAAGCCATTTAGGCGGTTTGCAGATCTAAATGGTGCTCAGTGGGATATTCAGAGGCACTAACGCAGTTAGTGCTGCTGAATATCCGCAGGTGCCGCCACTAAATGCCCTGACAGTGGCTGGCCAGCATCAGGGCGTTCTGGGGGCGGAACAGAGGTAGCACCTGGGGATAACCAGCTAGTGGTAGTATTTAGCCATTGGCCAATTATTCCAACGTGGCATAAATTAGCCACTTGAAAGGCTCATCTAACTTGTGCCGCTTTAGCTAACTAGTCAACTGCTGACTATCACTGCTAGCTGGGTAGCTAATGCTCTAGCTGGGCAACTGAGATACTCGGTGCCAGTGGCTAGATATGGCCCTGGCATTGAATATCTAGGTTCAAAGTTCAGCAGCAACTGCTAGCCGCTGCCACTTGTCAGACGGCTGCCTAGGGTGAGAACTTACACAATCTTGACGATGCATATATTCATATGATTCTTGCAAGGTATTGTGGGTATTGTAGTTCATTCACTCCCAAACACAGCTGATGACAATAATTTGAGTTGTGAAACCAAGTGGTAAGATCAATAAAATACTTCTTTTATTGATGGGGTTTAATTCACCCAGCACATGTATGCTTGATAGCACTATAAATGAGGTTACTTGCTTGCAGTGTTTTAAAATGGATAACAAAAAGTCACAAAGTAAACCAGAAAACAACCTTCAGCTTGTCAGGCAATTAGCTAATGTTTTCTTAGCAAATAATTACCAAATACAAAGGCACAAAGAAAAGAATAAACTATGCTGGTTAGGTTAACTTCTGCTTATTTTCCACGCCGATCTCAGCAGTGATTCTCCCTTGCTCACACACACAATCAGGTGCAGCCCTAATTACTATCAATGGACCAGCTGAAAGCCTTTAGCTGGCTGGCTGCTACTGTGTGAGCCCAAATCCTGCTTTAAGAGCTGTTTGCAGTGGAAATAAAGAACAAAGTTAGGTTTCTTTGTGATGGCTGATGTGTTTGCTCACAGAAAAACTAGCAATAGCATTTAGATAAAGAACAGTCCATGTAAATAGTTTCATCTGCTGTATTTCCCCCTGCATCAACAATCATAGGGTCAATATCATACATTGGCACAGATGAGTCTTTCATTAAGGCACTATCATGAGAATGCTTATTCCCTTGCTGCCATTCTCTATTATAGATAGGGTCTGGATCAGTGTTCATACCTGAGCCTCTCCTGCTATCATTATTCCTCTCTGTATAGCCTGGCCAATATGTAATCCAATTCTGATGTCCAGCCTTCCAATCTTGATCCCTGGACGCTGGATCTTCTCTCACATACCTTCTGGCCTTGGTCTGAAAGTCCCTTCCACATGCAGTCTTCTCTCTTCCAGGTAGCCACTGGTGATTCCTATCTCTGACACTCCCTTCCTCTGGCTGAATCCAGTCCAATGGACTCTGCTGGCTTTTGGAATACCTCCCAGTATGAGTACTGCCTTGGAATCTCCCAGACCTTACAATGGCCTTTCTTCTCTTCCTTCCAGAGAGTTTCCTTCTCTCTCTATCTGCTTGGCTTGGCTTCTGTTTCTCCAGGTGATACTGGTGCTTGTAGCCGTTGCTGTCTCTGTATCTCTTCCTCCCTCTGTAGCTGGGCTGGAGCTTGTAGTAACTGTTATCTGAAGAATAAGCTCTATTCTTATCCTGTTCTAATGTGTGCTGCTCCCTAACACAGCGCAGCTGTGTTGAATCAGGCCCTGCCCTTTGAGATGAGTGCTTAGGGATTACCTCATAGCTCTCTTGATTGCACACACATTCTCTCACTTCAGCCCCTCTCATGGCTGCTGGAAAGCTGGTGCATTCTGGGACTGGTAGTCTTTTATGTGAAAACTCTGTTTTCTCAATTCTACCAGAACTGACAGGTTGCTTGTTCAGAGTCACATCATCTTTTCTATAGCTCCTACCTGAGCTATGATAAGCTTCCTTATCACACACTGAATGCCTGCTTCCCACCCCCCTCCCCCACCACCCCACAATATCTTTTTGCAATGTTTTGCTCAGTTCATATTTGCAGGTTTTTACATATTCAAAATAGGGAACTTTCCATTTTCACCATTTTCTTTTCAGTCAGTACTTTGACAGAAATAACAGCTTCCACACCTTTGCTAAAGCCAGCGTAGAGTCTCTTTTCTTGCTGTAAAATGTTTTGCCTGCTTTTCTTGTAAAACTCTAATAGCTGAGAATATTCTTAAGTCTCATTGCATACATTGCATGTTTGATATCTCCCCACAGGTTTTCAACAGTTTTCAAGTCTGTGTATTATGAATTTCAAAACCGTAATATTTCCTGTTAGTACCTCTTGGTTGATTTTGAAGTATGTTTCAGATCATCTTGTGAAAATATTCATCCTCTTTACAACTTCAGTTTTTCACAGAGTGGGGGATTTTATTTTCCAGGATATGTTGATATTCAGTTGAACTCATTCTGCCTTCCACTTGCATGATATTTTCTGTGCCACTGCCTGAGACACAACCTCAAAGCATAATAGGTCCATTCCTTGTTTAACAGTTGGCTTCCTCAAATGTTTCGCCCTTTTTCCTCCAAATGTAACTTATGTTGCAAACATAAGCATAGAAAATAATGGCAGATAAAGGCCATATGGCCTATTCAGTCTGCCCATTTAAAGGAACTATAAAGTCTACAATCCCTTCCTCTCTGAGATCCTCTGCATTTTTCCCATGCTTTTTTGGAATTCAGATATAGTTCTTATGGCCACGACCACCACTGGAAGGCTGACCAATGCATCCACCA
The DNA here is from genome assembly GCA_033557465.1 of Ichthyophis bannanicus. Taxonomy (NCBI): domain Eukaryota; kingdom Metazoa; phylum Chordata; class Amphibia; order Gymnophiona; family Ichthyophiidae; genus Ichthyophis; species Ichthyophis bannanicus. The sequence goes on from CM066035.1 coordinate 577,041,571, forward strand.
CCCTTTCCAGATTACTCCCGAGTCTATCCCTTTTTACTCTCATCTATGACCCCTCATTCTAGAGCTTCCTTTTAATGGAGAGAGGGCCACCTCCTGTGCATTTATACTATTTAAATGTCTGTCGTATCGCCCCTCTCCTGCCTTTCCTCCAAACATACATATTGAGATCTTTAAGCCTATCCCCATATGTCTTATGATGGAGACCACGAACCATTTTAGTAGCTGTCCTCTAGACCAACTGTATCCTGTTTATGTCCTTTTGAAAGTGTGATCTCCAGAACTGTACATAGTGCCCCAAATGAGGTCTTACTGAAGACTTATATTACCTCCTTTTTCCTGATAGCCATTCTTCTCCCTATGAACCCAAGCATACTTCCGACTTTTGCTGTTACATCTTCTACCTGTTTGATCAATTTAAGATCATCTGATAGGGTCACCCCCAGGCCTCGCTTTTCTTTCGTGCATTTTTCTGTAGAAATATCTGGCATCCATGGAGAATACAGAATGCTAATGGTAGTCTTTTGAGTGTCACATGTATGATTTTCTCCCAGTTGGTAAGGGGTCTTACGTGTGCACTAGGTGCAAGGAGCTGTTTGCTCTCAGGGAACAAGTCCAATTTCTGGAGGCTAGAGTGGCAGACTTGGAAGACATAAGGAAGACAGAGAGGTACATAGACGAGACCTACAAGGATATAGTCCTGAAGTCCCACCTTTAGTCTAGCAGCATCCCTGTTGCCATGGAGGAGAGCGGTGAGGAATGAGAGACATTATCGTGGATGTGAGATGGATCCTTGAAAAGTCAAAAGAATACCAAAAGGATATCCATATGTGTTTTATTGAGTCTCCAGGAACGAGCAGGAATGTAGTCTTCACATATGGGTATCGTCGATACCGACGGAGCCCGTGCGGGAATGCTCCCCAGCGTCCAATAGGAAAGCTTTTGGGAGCATCCCACAGTGCATGCATGTTTCCTTCCCGCCTCTGTACCTCTCTCACTTCAGTTCTTCGTTTTCTGCGGAGCCGACAGGACATGGTACCCTGTCACCGCAGAAAATTTACTTTTATTTCTTCTTTTTTGTGGTCGCGTCTGCCTTTATTCGACGCCTACCGGTACCACCGGTAGTCGTCTTCTTTCCTTAAAAAAAACAAAAACAAACTTGTATTCCTTCAGGGATCTTTCCCTGCTTCTGGTGCTAGGTGCCATTTTGGGCACTAGGCCCATTTTTTTTCAAGCATGGAGAAACCAGCTAGTGGTTTCAAGAAATGCTCAAAATGTGGCAGTACCATTTCCGTCACCGACACCAATGATTGGTGTCTAAAATGTTTGGGTCCTGAACATTGTCCAACGGAGTGTTTCTCCTGCACAAGGATGACCAAAAGAGACCTGCAGAATAGAGCTGCAAAACTCGGTACCCTTTTTGCCATCCACACGATGTCAGTTGCATCGACGTCTTCCAGGGCTTCATCTTCCTCCCATGGATTTCAGGTAACCAAATTGAAGTCTTCTAAGACTAGCCGATCCTTGAAGGGTAAATCTCCTTCAAAGTATCGAGATGCCACTGGCGTTTCCTTCGAGGATACTTCACCGGCAAAACAGCCCCGGCGGGAGTCTTCGGGCTCCAAAGCACTAACGGGGCTCCAGGATGTTCCAGAGGCCTCCACCTTTGCGGAACCACTGGTGCCATGTTCTGGGGTTGTAGCCGCTTCCACCTGTACCGGCACCTAGGCATCGGCAGGAGCGATGGATCACAGAAACCTCGCTATCGAACGCAGTCTAGAGGCCCTCTTAGCGACTTCGGTACCACTAAGACCACAACAGATGGTTCAACATGTATCGGTACCGACAGTACCTTCTTTGACAGGACTGCTTTCCCCCATGATGATCTCTGGTATCGGGGATCAGGAACCGAGACATTTCGGTACCGACTTCGAGCTGTACCGATACCATGCGTTACAGGAGCACCCAGTGCTTGATTCTTCCGATTCCGATGATTCTACCAGTACCAGAGCGAATCTATTAGAAGATTGGGTTCCTTCTCCTCAACGCAGAATGTCTCCTCCAGAGGATATGTCCTTCCAGGATTTCATATGTGATTTAGCAAAGGGTCTTTCAATCACTGTGATTCCAGAAAAGGAACCTAGGGCAGAAGAATTAAGAATTCTGCAATACCCTATGGCTCCCAAGGAAGCAGCTATGCTTCCCATTCACAAGATCTTACATGATCTAATGTTGAGAATGTGGGATACTCCTTTAACAATATCTTCACATTCCCGACACCTTGACACTATGTACCGAGTGTCAAGTTGCCTTGGTCTTCAAAAGACTCAGTTACCACACCATTCAATGGTAGTGGAATCAGCCATGCGAAGGATCAAGAGTGCTAAAACACATTCTTCTAATCCTCCAGGCCGTGAATCCGGGACTCTCGATGCCTTTGGCTGTCGATGCTTTCAGTCCTCCATGCTAGGAGCCAGGTTCAGTTCCTACATTCTTTATATGGGAATGTTCCTGGAAGAAGTCACAAAAGACTTAGAGCTCCTTAGTCCTTGTGTTTCGGAGGAAAAAAGAGCAGACTACCTTATTCTGGTCAAGCATGCCCAGAATGTCTCAAAATTCATGAACCGTGCTACCTTTGATTGCTTTGAATGTATTAGCAGAACCTCTGCTATATCCATAGGAGCACGTCGTATTGCTTGGCTTCAAGCATCAGACTTAGAACAGTGGGTGCAAGAAAAGCTGGGAAACATTCCTTGCACAGGAGAAAATCTCTTTGGCAAGGACTGGCAGGACAAGGCTAATCAGCTTGAATCTGACAATACTACTTTAAACAGATTGTCAAAGTCTACAGCCAACCCAGCAAAAAAGAAAATATTCAAAAAACCCTTTTTCAGTAAGAAAAAGAAGCCTTACCAATCTTACACCCATCAAACTCACTGTCCGCTCCATGTCCTCCAGAAGGGGCAACAACAGAACAGACAGCAAAGAAAGCTGCAAGCTCAAAAAGCTCAACTGGCTCAACAGACCCAGCCGGCTCAGGGTCTTTGACTTCTATCTAGAGAACTTAGTCATTCTGCCTCTAAAAGGTCCAGAACCCTTGACTATTCCAGGAAGACTATGCTATTTTGCCAAAAGATGGCAACAAATAACATCAGAAAATTGGACTCTGTCCATTGTACAACTGGGGTATAAGCTTAATTTTCTCAACTTGCCCCCACCTACAATAGTAAAACAGTTCAATTCTCAAGGCCCGGCCACCGACCTCTTGTGGCAGGAGGTCACATCACTTCTAGCTCAAGGAACAATTGAAGAAGTACCCATTCCCCAACTGGGGACAGGGTTTTACTCCCCCTTCTTTCTTATTCCAAAGAAGACAGGGGGACACAGACCTATATTAAACCTCAGAGAATTAAACAAATATTTGTTCCAAGAAAAGTTCAAAATGATCTCCCTCGGAACACTTTTACCATACCTCCAAAGTCAGGACTGGCTGTGTTCTCTAGATCTAAGAGATGCGTACATGCATATTCTTATCCACTCAGATCACAGGAAGTTCCTTCGATTCCTGGTCCAAGGAAGACACTTCCAGTACAGAGTTCTTCCCTTCGGACTAGCCTCTGCTCCAAGAGTCTTCACAAAATGCATGGCAGTGGTAGCAGCATTTATGAGGACTCTGGGAATATTCGTCTTCCCTTACTTAGACGATTGGCTCATTCGAGCATCGACAGCTCCAGAGGCCAGCTTCGCTCTCTCTCAAGCAGTGGGAATTCTTCAATACTTGGGGCTGGTCATAAACCTCCCAAAATCTTATCTCACCCCCTCTCAATCTCTCGAATTCATAGGGGCTCGTCTAGACACACGGCAGTCAAGGGCTTTCCTGCCGTAGCCACGCTGTCTACGTATAATACAACTGGCATCTCGAGCATCTATGAAGGTATTCCTTACTGCTCGGGAGATGCTTCAACTGGCATCCACTGTCCATGTGATTCCCTATGCTCGCCTCCACATGTGAGCAGCCCAGTGGACCCTTTCCTCTCAGTGGTCACAAGCCTCGGGTCGACTAACAGACAAAATCAGAACTACCACACATCTGATTTTGTCCCTGCAGTGGTGGCAATCCCTGGAAAACCTCCTTGTAGGCTCTCCTTTCCAGCAGCTCTATGCCAAACCACTCTGATGACAGATGCGTCCAAGATGGGTTGGGGGGCCCACTTGCACGATCTCGCCACTCAGAGTCTTTGGACCTCACAGGAGGTTTCCCTTCACATAAACCTCCTAGAGCTGAGAGCCATTTTCAATGCTATTCAAGTCTTTCAGGGCCATCTCAGCAACAAAACAGTTCTGGTCCAAACCGACAATCAGGTAGCTATGTTCTATATGAACAAGCAAGGCGGAACAGGCTCTCTGTCGCAGTGCAACAAAGCTTTGCGACTATGGGCCCTCACCAGAGAGTTATAAATTCACCTGTTTGTGGTATACCTTCCGGGCATTCAAAACTTGTGGGCAGACAAACTCAGTCGAATACTGCTGCCACACAAGTGGTCCCTCCACTCATACCAGCTTGCTCGAGTGTTTTGATTCTGGGGAACACCAGATATAGACCTCTTTGCAAGTCCACAGAATGCCAAACTTCCCCGATTCTGTTCCAGAATTCCGGCTCAAAACTGTCAGGCAAGAGATGCTTTCCTACTTCACTGGGGACAGGACTCCCTCTATGCCTTCTCACCCATTCCCCTTATTCCCAAGACTTTATTCAAACTTCAGAGAGACAGAGGTATGATACTCGTAGCTCCACGTTGGCCATGGCAAACATGGTATCCTCTTCTTCTGCGTCTCTCTCAAACCACTCCTCTGGAGTTGGGGAATGCTCCAGATCTCCTGTCGCAGGAGGACGGATCCGTACTGCATCCCAATCCCCAGTCCCTACATCTCAGGGCCTGGTTACTGAAAGCCTAGAATTCCAGGATGTTAACCTTTCTCAATAAGTAAAGGATATCCTCCTGGCTTCCAGAAAACCTTCCACAAGATGTTCCTATGCTTTCAAGTGGAAAAGGTTCTCTATCTGGTGTTCACAAAAGGGACTTAACCTCCTTTTAGTACTTGTAGAGTTGCTACTAGAGTATCTTCTACAATTATCAACTTCTGGTCTGAGGACCAGTTAGGGTCCATCTTAGTGCTATTGCTGCTTTTCATAAACCTTTCGATGGACAACCTATTTCCTCTCATCCACTTATATCAAGATTTATGAGAGGCCTACTTTTAACAAAACCTCCCATTAAACCACCACCAGTGGCATGGGATCTAAATCTGGTTCTTGATCAGCTTATGAAACCACCCTTTGAACCTTTAGTCACTTCAGACCTAAATTTTTTTTCATGGAAAGTTATTTTCCTAATTGCCGTCACTTCTGCAAGACACAATCTCCAGGAACAAGCAAGAGTGTAGTCTTCACATATGAGTATCGTCGGTACCGACGAAGCCTGCGCGGGAACTCTTCCCAGCGTCCAATAGGAACGCTTTTGGGAGCATCCCTCAGCACATGCACGCTGCCTTCCCGCCTTTCCAACTGTCCCTCTTCAGTTCTTCGTTTTCCGCGGAGCCGACAGGACACATATCCTGTCACCTATCACGCCGCCCGCTCCCTAACCTTGAGGGTTAAGGAGGGGTTGCCTTGTGATGCCCTTGAGGCAGTTAGTTGTAGTTGTGTTATTGTGCTTCGAGCAGTAAGGCAGGCAAAGAGAAATTTATTTTTCATGAGGTTTATTTTTCATGAGGCTTACTTTGCCATTGTGCAGTTCAAAACGGCTACAGACGGTGCAGAAGTATAAACCAAAAACAAGATTAACTGAAACTTGCCAAACAGGCTTGTAATGCTGTATTATTTCACATTCACTTCATGTGATTCAAACATACAGGATGCAACAGAAAAGTTCCTTTAACAGTAGTGCTCTGGTTCTACCAATCACTGGTACCTTCATTCATTCACCTCCCACAAGCTTTCTTGTGTAGGTCAAGTTAAGTGCCACTGCTATATTTCTTCATATACCAGAAAATCCTTTTCCCTTAATTGCCTCTGTCAATTAAGCATGTAGAGCAGTCCATTAATATATCTTCATCAGGGTAAAGCAGAGAATTAGAAACAGGCGTTTCTTCATTACAGCCAGTAACTGGTTCTGGAATACTGTAGTTAAAACTTGCCTTACGTTCTAAATACTCTTGGAATTCTTTGAGAAGTGATTCAGCTGGTGACTTCCCTTCACTTAGCTGTCTTCCCTTCTCCTAGGTGAGCAAATGTTGGCTGAGCCTCTCTATCTCAGGCTGCTTATCAGGTTTGTTTATATCAGGAAAACAAACATTTGCTGTGCTTCCGTTATCTCCCCACCTTTCTCTACACGTGGGTGCTGTGCATAAAAACTTAGCAGTGCTAGGAGGGTACTTAAAAGCATTTACGTCAGCCCTTTCTTGGCTAGGTGTTTCAGCTAGCTTAAAGGAATAATTAGTGTTATTCAAAGCTTCTCTCTGCTGACAACAGCTGCCACCATTTTGTCTGACTTGGCTTTTAAAACTAGAACACAATCTTTCTGGCTTTAGAGCATAAACGTCTCCCCCACTGGGTACCTTATACAGAAGCTTTTCCTTTGGAGAATTCTTTGTCCTTCTGCCTTTATTCCATAGCTCTGCCTGGTCCTGTAGCCTTGGATCTCTCAGCGTTCCGAAAGAGTTCTACCTCCAGCAGTTTCTTTCCTCATCTGAATCTTCCACCACGCTACCTGCCAGCTGCAGACTATTTGAGGAATTACCACAGCAAGGATACTTCCTTTCAGACTTTCCTTCTGAAGCACTTGTGTCTCCCTCTGGGAATTCTCTTAGCCTCCGTTGCTCTCTTGGCTCCTGCCCTCTTAGCTTCTCTCGGTCCTGCTCTTGCTCCCGGTTCTGTTTGTCTTGCCTTCTTGGTTTCTGAGTATTTAACCAGGTGCTTCTAGCCTGCACTGCCCGCCTCCCCTTGGGGCGTGCCCAATCAAAAGCTTTCCTACTCTCCTCCCTCGAGGTGAGCTGTTCTGCTTGATTGAATCTGGGTTTTTTTCTTTCTGCAAAGAAATCCCTGCTTTCTCCTGCAGTACCGGCTTCTACCACCGGATGCTCATTCGTGTCCATCTGTTCCTGGGGAGCTACTGTGTCACACACCGCAGAAAATTTATTCTTTAAACTTGTTTTTTGTGGTCGCATCTGCCTCTGCACGAACCTACCGGTACCGCCGGTTCTTTTTTCTTCTTTTAAAAAAAAAAAAATTAGATATTTCTGAACCGTTTCTCTTCAGAAACGTTTTCTTTTGGTGCTAGGCGCCATTTCGGGCATTAGGCCCCATTTTTCTTAAAAGATGGAAAAACCAGCTAGTGGTTTTAAAAAATGTACTAAGTGTGGCGGTACCATCTCCATCACCGACACCCATGACTGGTGTCTAAAATGTTTAGGCCCTGACCATTCTCCATCTGAGTGTCTGTCTTGTATGGGGATGATTAAAAGACTCTGATAATTCTGCCGGTACCAGTGTTTCTCCCGGAAGACTCCTCTTCTCCCCAACGCAGAATGTCTCCTCTGGAAGGCATGTCTTTTCAGGATTTTATTCGTGATGTGGCCCAAGGCCTTTCAATCACGGTAGCTCCTGAAAAAGAACCTAGAGCAAAGGAATTGGAAATTCTCCAATACCCTAAGGCTCCCAAGGAGGCAGCCACTCTGTCCATTCATGAAATTCTTCATGATTTGATGCTCAGAATGTGGGAGACACCTTTGACCACATCTCCTCATTCTAGGAGACTTGATACCATGTATTGAGTTTCACCATGTCCTGGTTTTCAAAAGACTCAGCTGCCACACCATTCAATGCTAGTGGAGTCAGCGATGCGTAGGATGAAAAGTGCAAAAATACATGCATCCAATCCTCCAGGTCATGAATACAGGACTCTTGACGCTTTTGGGTGTCGAACATTTTAGGCTTCCATGCTTTCAGCTAGGATCAGCTCATATATTTTATATATGGGAATGTTCCTCAAAGAGGTCACAGGAGATTTGGAGCTTATGAGCCCCCTTCTCCCTGATGACAAACGACAAGACTTCCTTACTCTTGTCAAGCATGCTCAAGACGTCTCCAAGTTTGTAAATCATGCATCCTTTGACTGCTTTGAATGCATCAGCAGAACCTCTGCTATTGCCATTGGTGCACGTTGGATTGCCTGGCTTCAGGCATCAGACTTGGAGATTTGGGTACAGGATAAATTGGGAAACATCCCTTGCACAGGAGAAAACCTCTTTGGCAAGAATTGGCAGGAAAAGGCTAATGAGATAGATGCTGACATTATCATTTAGATAGATTGTCAAAATCTACAGCCACTCCAGCCAAAAAGAAACCCTATAAAAAAACCATTTTTCAGCAAAAAGAGGAAGTTTTATCTGTCCTGTACCTATCAAGGGCAAGCTCAGGGTCAAGTTGCCCAGAAAGGTCAACAACAACAATCCAGACAAAAGAAGACAAAAGGCCTTAGAGCTCAACCAGTTCCACAGGCCCAACCCCCTCAAGGGCTTTGACTCCTTCATAGAGAACATGGCCTTCCTGCCTCTGAAAGGTCCAGAACCCCTAAACATTCCAGGCAGGTTGTGTCGTTTTTGTCAACAGATGGCACCAAATAACAGCAGAAAGCTGGACTCTGTCCATTATGGGAGAGGGGTACAAGCTTCATTTTCACAGTATGCCCCCTCCTACAATCGTAAGACAATTCAATTCCCAAACCTCTACAGACAATCTACTGGATCGAGAGGTCTCAACACTCCTTGCTGAAGGAGCAATAGAGGAGGTGCCCATTCTTCAACAGGGTACAGGGTTCTACTCCCCCTATTTTCTTATTTCAAAGAAAACAGGAGAACACAGACCCATTCTAGACCTCAGAGAATTGAACAAATATCTGTTCCGAGAAAGGTTCAAAATGATTTCTCTGGGAACTCTTCTGCCATACCTTCAAAGTCAGGATTGGCTTTGTTCTCTAGATCTAAAGGATGCATATACTCACATTCTGACACATCCAGATCACAGAAAATTCTTACGATTCCTTTTCAGGGGAAAACATTTCCAGTACAGGGTTCTTCCCTTTGGTCTGGCTTCGGCACCAAGAGTATTCACGAAATGCATGGCAGTAGTAGCTGCATTTCTGCGAACCCTAGGGATATTCGTCTTCCCTTACTTAGACGACTGGCTCATTTGAGCCCCCAAGGTTCCAGAAGTCAGCTCTGCACTGTCTCGCACAATGCGAATCCTTCAATACTTGGGATTGGTCATAAACCTCCCAAAATCCCAACTTGATCCGTCTCAGTCCCTGGAGTTCATAGGAGCTCGTTTAGATACCAGACAGTCAAGGGCTTTTCTCCCACAACCCTGCTGTCTTCGCATAGTGCAGCTAGCTTCTCAAGCAGCGGTGAAGTCCTCCCTAACTGCTCGAGAACTACTACAACTATTGGGACATATAGCATCCATGGTTCATGTGGCTCCCTATGCTCGCCTTCATATGCGAGCAGCCCAGTGGACCCTATCCACACAGTAGACACAGGCCATAGGACATCTGTCGGACAAGATGTCAAACTCACAACGACTGATTTTGTCCCTCCAATGGTAGCAATCACTGGAAAATCTTATAGTGGGGTCTCCTTTCCAGCAACCCCTATTCCAGGTCACCCTAACAACAGATGCATCACAAGTGGGTTGGGTAGCACACCTGCTTCATCTCTCTACTCAGGGTACCTGGACTCCACAGGAAGCTTGTCTTCACAGAAACCTCCTGGAACTCAGAGCAATCTATCTAGCTCTTCGAGTATTCCATGCCCAGCTCAGCTACAAGACAGTCCTAGTCCAAACGGACAATCAAGTAGCTATGTTCTACGTGAACAAGCAGGGAGGAACAGGCTCTCAGTCGTTATGCAACGAAGCTTTACAACTATGGGCCCTCGCCAGAGAGCATCAAATTCACCTTCTCGTGGTATATCTTCCAGGCATTCAAAACCCTTGGGTAGACAAACTCAGCAGAGTACTGCTGCCTCACGAATGGTCTCTCCACCTAGACCAGGTGGCCAAGATATTTCAGATATGGGGAACCCCAGACATAGACCTATTTGCAAGTCCACTGAATGCCAAACTTCCCCGGTTCTGTTCCAGAATTCCGGCTCAAAATTGCCAGGCAAGGGACGCCTTCCTTCTTCACTGGGGTCACGACTTCCTCTATGCCTTCCCACCCTTTCCCCTCATCCCAAAACACTCTTCAAGCTTCAGAGAGACAGAGGTCGTATGATCCTCATAGCACCGCGGTGGCCATGCCAAAAGTGGTATCCCCTGCTTCTACATCTCTCTCAAGCTGCACCTCTGGAGTTGGGCTATGCTCCAGATCTCCTCTCCCAAGAGAACGGGATGCTATGACACCCGAATCCCCAGTCCCTGCATCTCAGGGCCTGGTTGGTGAAAGCGTAGACCTTCATGATCTCAGCCTTTCCCAACAGGTAAAGGATATCCTTCAGGCTTCTAGAAAACTTTCCACAAAACGCTCTTACGCCTTCAAGTGGAAACGTTTTACTATATGGTGTTCACAGAAGGGGTTAAACCTCCTTATGATACCTTTGGAATCGATACTAGAGTATCTACTTCATTTATCAAATTCTGGTCTAAAGACCAATTCAGTAAGAGTCCATCTTAGTGCAATTGCAGCTTCCTATAAGCCTCTAAATGGACAACCAATTTCCTCTCATCCACTCATATCAAGTTTTATGAGAGGTCTTCTATTAACAAAGCCTTCCATCAGGCCACCACCGGTGGCATGGGATTTAAACCTAGGGCAGCTCATGAAACCGCCTTTTGAACCTTTAGCCACTACAACCCTAAAGCTTTTGTCCTGGAAGGTCATCTTCCTAATTGCAATCACGTCTGCACGTTGCATTAGTGAATTGCAAGCTTTAGTGCCTGTTCCTCCTTATACTAGGTTTCACCATGATAAGGTTGTTCTCAGAACTCATCCACACTTTATGCCAAAGGTGGTTTCGCCTTTTCATTTAAATCAATCAATTTATCTTCCTGTATTCTTTCCAAGGCCTCATGCCTCTAATGCAGAAAGGAACCTTCATACTTTGGATTGTAAAAGAGCCTTGGCTTTTTACCTACAAAGAACACAGCAACATAGAAAGTCTTCTCAACTTTTTATTGCTTTTGATTCTAGTCATTTGGGACTTCTAGTCTCCAAGAGAACTCTCTCCAAATGGATTGCACAATGCATATCCTTTGCTTATGAGAGTAAGAGTCTTCCTCTTCAAGGCCATGTCACAGCTCATAATGTGAGAGCCATGGCAGCCTCTATGGCTAACCTTCGCTCTGTGTCTGCCTAGATAAAGCCTCCCGTCGGGATGCCTTCTTTGGCCAAGCTGTTCTTCAAAATCTCTTTCAGACCTAATTCAACTCCTACCCACCAACCCGGGTGGGATGCCAGAGATCCATGGGAGGAAGCATGGCCCACCTTACTATAGGTGGCAGCTTCCTGGGGCTATCTCCCTGGCATCTTCAGCTAGGGAGTCCCCATATGTGAAGACTACATTCCTGCTTGTTCCTGGAGATAGCGTAGTTACTCATCTGTAACAGGTGATCTCTGGGAACAGCAGGAATTTAGTCTTCACAACCCACCCACCTCCCCATAGAGTTGTCTCTCTATCTCTTTGTCTTTTTCCTCTCTCCCTCTATCCTTTCACTCAGCTGCAAACTTAACTGAAGAGGGACAGTTGGAAAGGCGGGAAGGCAGCGCGCATGTGCTGAGGGATGCTCCCAAAAGCGTTCCTATTGGACGCTGGGGAGCGTTCCTGCGCAGGCTCCGTCGGTACCGACGATACCCATATGTCAAGACTAAATTCCTGCTGTTCCCGGAGATCACCTGTTACAAGTGAGTAACTACGCTTTAATGAACTACAGGCATTAGTAGCTGACCCTCCTTATACAAGGTTTCACCATGATAAAGTAGTCCTTAGGACTCATCCTCACTTTCTGCCAAAGGTGGTTTCGCCTTTTCATTTAAACCAGTCGGTTTATCTTCCTATATTCTTCCCTAGGCCTCATGCCTCCAGTGCGGAAAGGAATCTTCACACATTGGATTGTAAAAGAGCCTTGGCTTTTTATCTCCAAAGAACTAAGCCACATAGAAAATCTTCTCAGCTTTTTGTGGCTTTTGACTCTAGTCATTTGGGACTTCCAGTTTCTAAAAGAACTCTGTCAAATTGGATTGCAGATTGCATATCCTATACATATCAGAGTAAGGGACTTTCTCTCGAAGGTCATGTCACGGCTCACAATGTGAGAGCAATGGCAGCCTCAACGGCTAACCTTTGTTCTGTCTCTATTGATGACATCTGCAAAGCAGCCACTTGGGCTTCGGTACACAGCTTCACAGCCCACTATTGCTTAGACAAGGACTCTCGTCGGGATGCCTCGTTTGGCCAGGCTGCCGTACAACATCTCTTCCATACTTAATACAACTCCTACCCACCATCCACAGTTTGGATGCCTAAGGTCCATAGGAGGAAGCATGACCCATCTCACCTGAGTTCGCAGCTAGCTGGGGTCACCCCTTGACATCTCTCAGCTGGGGAGTCCCCATATGTGAAGACTACATTCCTGCTTGTTCCTGGAGATAGCGTAGTTACTCACCTGTAACAGGTGATCTCCGGGAACAACAGGAATTTAGTCTTCACAACCCACCCACCTCCCCTAGGAGTTATCTCTATCTCTCTCTTTCTCTACTTCTCTCCTTTAATCTCAGCTATAAACTTAACTGAAGTGAGAGAGGTACAGAGGCGGGAAGGCAGCATGCATGCGCTGTGGTATGCTCCCAAAAGCTTTCCTATTGGACGCTGGGGAGCATTCCTGCGCGGGCTCCGTCAGTACCGACGATACCCATATGTGAACACTAAATTCCTGCTGTTCCCGGAGATCACCTGTTACAGGTGAGTAACTATGCTTTACAGCAAGGCTTTTGACTGTTTAAACCAGAAACTCTGGCCACATTAAGAAGCATGGGTATACCAGAACACTTGATAGTTCTCTTGCACAACCTTTTACATTGATCAAGAAGCATCTGTTTAAACGGAACTAGGAGAAACAGAATGGTTTAAAATCAGCAAACGTGAACGATAAGGCTGCATACTTTTCCCCTACCTCTTTAATTTATATACAGAACAAATCATCAGAGAAGCAGGACTATACGAAGACAACTGAGGTGTAAAGATTGGTGCAAGACTCATCAACATCCTTCGCTATTCTGAGGATACCACATTACTGGCTGAAAGTGAAGACGATTTGAAACATTTGCTTCTCAAGATCAAGATATAGTCTTAAAATGGGTCTGTACCTTTAACATTAAGAAGACAAAGATCCTGACAACTGGCAAAATGAGTAAGTTCATCATTGATGGAAAATAAATTGAAATAGTTGACAGCTTTAATTTGGATCAGCAATCGATAAAGAACGGACTAGCCGTCAAGAGATCAGACTACATATTGCTCTTGGTAGAATGGCTATGAAGGACCTAGACAGATTCTCAAGAGCAGAAATGTCTCTCTCCATACAAAGATTCCACTTGTCCAGGCCATGGTATTTTCAATAATGTCATTATGGATGTGAAAGTTGGATAGTGAAAAAGATAGAAGGGAAGAAAACGGATGCCTTTGAATTATGGTGCTGGCGACGCATGCTGTGTATATCATGGACTGCCCAAAGAACAAACCAGTCAGTACTAGAGGAGATCAAACCTAAGCTTTCCTTAGAAGCTCAGATGACAAGATTTTGACTTTCATACTTTGGACACATCATGCGAAGAGTGAAAACACTGGAGAAAGACATGCTTGGCAAGGTAGAAGGTCACCGTAAAAGACGAAGACCGGCATTGAGATGGATCAATACAATAACAGCAGCTATGGATACCACTATATCAACAATGAGCCACTTGACAGAAGACCAAGCAGAGTTTGTCAACTATCCAGAAGGTCGCCAGGAGTCGACACCGACTCGACATCACTTAACAGCAACAACAGACACTTCCTTCTGTGAATGTTGTGGTATTCAGTCCTTTTTCATATGTACATTTTGTCAGCCATATGTGGTCCTTCTCCAGGATTTTCTTTTGTGAACACAGAAGAAAAATATTTATTTAGCTTTTCAGTTCTTTCCTCATCATGCTCCACATAGCGGTCTGCAGCAGCTTTCAATCTTACATTTCTTCCTCTGGGCTTCCGCCTCTCTCAACATATTTAAAAACAAATTTTTTTTTTGTCATCTCTTTTGACTTTTTTTTCCACCTATGTTTTTGCCATCGTGATTTCTTTCTTTGCCTATTTGAACTTTATCTGGTATTCTTTTCTGTTTCTCTTCTTGTTATCTTCTACATATTATGAACAATATATATTTTGCCTTAATTATTTTAGCCAGTTCATTGGAAAATCATATCTATTTTCTTCTCCTTTTGCTTTTATTTACTTTCCTTACATAAAGGTCCGCTGCCATTTTTTTAAATAGCTCCTTTCAGTTTGGCTCACTGCCTTTCCATTTCCCCTATCTCTTCCCATCCTGCCAGCTCTTCCTTCAGCTACCTCTCCATGTTACTGAAGTCAGCATGTTTGAAAGCCAGGCCTTTGAATTCTGGACTCTGATTTAGAGTTCGTACATCAGATGATACTTTGTAATGATCGTTGTGGGCATCCAGTCAGACATTAGACACACTCAGGCCAATATTTAGTTATTTAGTATTTAATTAGTATTTAGCTATTGCCTTCCTGTAGTTGTTCAAAGCATGTTACAGTCAGATACAGTAGGTATTTTCCCATCCTCAGAGGACTTGCAGCCTAAGTCTGTACCTGAGGGAATGGAGGGTTACTTGATTGCCTAAGGCCAAAAGTAGTGCCAATGGGATTTGAACCCTGGTCTTTTTTGGTCACCACGTCGTTGCTCTAACCACTAGGCTGCTATTACTTATCCAGATAGCCAACAGGTGCTAGCTGGATAAAGGCACTATGTGAAATATTCAGCAGCAATATCGAGATAGCGCTGCTGAGTATCTCCACAGACCACCCCAGCACTATTTGGTTAATGCAGGGATGGTCTATGGGTGGAGTAAGAATGGTATGGCTGCTATCTGGATAAGTGCTGATCGTAAAAAGATCCTGGAGATTTTCAGCCAGCCCTTATCCAGATAACTCAGGCCTTATGTAAAGCAGGCCTAAATACTATCTGGATAAGTGACGGCTGAAAAAATTGCATGTCTGGATAAGGCTGGCCCTTATTTGGATTGCAGTCACTATCCGTATATTGCTGCTGGATAGTGTTGAGGCTGAGTACTCTGATATTTAAATATTGGCCTTTTGTAAATGGGGCTCACTGTCTCCATTTCTGAGTACTAAATTCAGTGTTACTACTTCTTGTGCAGGATTCATAATGATTTGTCTGAGCAGAGCACCTTGAAGGATATTTAATTTATCATCTACTTTCTGATTCTGCAGATGGGATGTGCTAATCCACATCCAGCGAGTTGAAATCTTCTAGTAACAGCACTTCACCGTTCATTTCCAGCTTTTGTATATCCCCAGTCAAATTTCTGTCCAGTTTTTCTTTAGATGATATTTATGTGGATGGATGTATCATCTTCTCTTTCCAAGATGACCCATATTGCTTCCTCTTCCTCCCCCACCCCAACCCCCTGCATTTGATTGCTTTAATATTGTTTTTCACTTTTTGGCTCCCTTCTAAAGAGATCATAGCCTGATTTGGTCATGTCCCATTCATGGGACTCATTGAATCATGTCTCCATAATAGCAATATGAGGGCTTACAGATCTGTAACTTTGTTGCCTAGACTTCAAGGGTTTATGGTTATTGCTTTCCAACTCTCTTTTTTGTTGGCTTTCTTATTTTCTTTATAGTCTTTTGCCCGGTCTTCTCTTCTGCTTAGTTGTTCTTAAGATGATTTATTTTGTTTTTCTCCCACTGCTGCCTTGCTTTTGCTAGGGGTGACATCCTGACCTCATCTTTTTCCATGTGCTATTCTTGTCCTCTCTTTTAAAACCTAGCAATATATTATCTGAATTTCTCAAATAGGATCCTTTTCCCTGCCATGGAAAGATGTGGTCACAAAGAACGTTGACCAGATTGTTTGTTATACTTTTTAATGTGGATGTGGTGGCAGTTGATGTTAGAACTGTCATTAGACGGTCAACTGCAGAAAGGCTGCTAAGTGCAGTGCTGTTTCTGTACTGTTCTAAAGCTGATGCCCAACATCCGTTATTTGATTTATATAAAAGATTTATTTTCCTGAGTTAGCTATTACTTTCGTTAATTTTTTTGGGGGACTCTGGTTGAACTTGCTATCCTGTAGAGGACTTTTTTATGTATGTGTCACAAGCACAACGCCCAAAGCCACTTGTCTTTAGTGGTCGAGGGGCGTGGTGGTTGAGGATTCCTTCTTCTATCAGCACTTAGCAGCCTATTTCTTCGTGTTGGCTTCTGGGAAGTGTAGTACTGCTAAAATATGTTTGTGCTTTAAGTAGAAGGTTTGTAGTTGAGGTAACCGAGGGTAAGGCTTGTAACAGAAAGTTTATTTCCATAACACAAAACACAGCAGGTTCAAGGTATCATTTACAGGATTATAACTGTAGGATTTGCTTAAGGTACAGCAAATAATGGCAAACAAACCAAAAGAACTCGGAAATGGCTTCTTAAAATCCTCTTACTTGCAGAAGTATTGCCTTTAGAAACTAGGCTGCCACTTTCCTTTTTAGTCCTTGTTAATCAGAGCATAAAGAAAAATTCAAGCTTAATTCTTCTACAGCCGTTTGGTTTCTGCCAGCCTCAAAAACCTCTCTAGGCTGCACAGGGGCAGCCCAAGGGGGGTGCGGGGCCATGTGCGGAGACTCGGTGCGGGGCCTCATTTGCATAAGTGGCCTTATTTGCATAAATATTTGCATAATGTTACCATACACTAACTTTTAGTAAACATGTCTCTTAATGAGTGTATGGATAAAGAAAGACTAAAAGATTTCTACATTACTATAATCCAGTGCCAACCGCCAGGCACATTAGGAACTACTACAAACGCTGCCCATTTAGAACCCATAGCAAACCCGCTGTATCCTGACAGCATTACCAGGACTCACAAAGCACCAGTCCCTACCTATCAAAAGGAAACACTGCAAATATTAAACCAGTACATTTCAGAGAATACTGGGGAAAGAGAACAAGTGGCAATGTCAAATAGGAATTACATAAACAGAATACCTCAGCTCAGTTACACATGCAGAACATAGACCATCACCAAACAAGGAATCGCAATTTAGAAACAGGAAGGCAATAATTTAAACTGGGAACCCCAAAAGCCAAACTTGGAATGTACAACAACACTGTAGAAATAAAACTATAAATCAATTTCCTCTTGTACCAAACAAAGCGCAGACGTTAATGATGCACATTTCCCAGAACTTTCATATTCCAGTTAATAAATTCAAAATAAAGAGATATATTTCTACCTTTTGTGCATTTTTTTTCAGTTGCAATTGCTCCAGCCACTTTCTTCTGGTTTCTTCATGTTTTCTGCTAACTCTCCATCGTCTGCTGTCCATTTGTCCTTTCTTCTCTCTTCTAGTTTTCTTTCCATCCTCTCTCTCTACATCTGCTTTAACATACTAATCTTTATCCTTTTGCTCTTTCCTCATTCTTATTTCATCCACACAAATTTTACCCCTCCATCCTCAATCCCCACTTACTCTCCCAATACCCGGCCAATTGTAGATTTTTCATCCCTCCCACACAAAAATATTTTTCCCCTCTCCATTTTACTCTCCCAGCCCCATCCCATTCTAATCCTCCCCCAACATCAGCTCCCTTCTAGTTCCAGTCTCACCCAGCATCCATTCCCTTCTAGTCCCTGCATCAGACCATTTCCAGTCCTAGCCCCCCATCAACCCATTTCCAGTCCTAGCTCCCCCATCCATTTTCAGTCTGAGTCCCTTCATCAGCTCATTTCCAATCCTAGCCCCCCATCAGCCCATTTCTAGTCATTTCCTAGCCCCACCATCAGCCCATGTCAAATCCTAGCTCCCCTCCACTCAGCCCAATTCCAGTCCAAGCCCCCCCATGAGCCTACTTCCAGTTCTAGCCCCTCCATGAGTCCATTTCAATTCAAGCCCCCACCACAGCCCATTTCCAATCTTAGCTCCCCCCAACAGCCCATTTCCAGTCCTATCCTAGCTGCTCCATCAGCCCATTTTCAGTTCTAGCTCCCTTCCCTCACAGCCCATTTCCATTCCAAGCTCCCTCCCCATCAGCTATTTGCAGTTCAAGCCTCCCCGTCCACTCAGTCCATTTCCAGTCATAGCAATCCCCCAACCCATTACCAGTCCTAGCCCCCCATCAACCCATTTTCAGTTTAAGCCCCCCCCTATAACCCATTACCAGTCCTAACCCCCCATCAGCCCACTTCCAGTCTTAACCCCATCAGCCCATTTCCAGTCAGCCCCCCATAGCCCATTGCCAGTCCTAACCCCCCCCCATCAGCCCACAGCCCATTACTAGTCCTAACCACATCAGCCCACCTCAAGTCCTAACCCCTCCCCATCAGCCCTTTTCCTGTCCTAGCGCCCCCATAGCCCATTAGCAGTCCTAACCCCCCCCCCCATAGCCCATTAGCAATCCTAACCCCCATCACCCTATTTCCAGACAGCCCCCATCAGCCCACAGCCCATTACCAGTCTTAACCCCCCCAGCCCATTTCCAGTCCTAACCCCCCATCACCCCATTTCCAGTCAGCCTCCATCAACCCCCAGCCCCTGACCAGTCTTAACCCCCCCAGCCCATTACCAGTCTTAACCCCCCCAGCCCATTTCCAGTCAGCCTCCATCAGCCCCAGCCCATTAGCAGTCTTAACCCCCCCCAGCCCATTTCCAGTCCTAACCCCTCCCCAGCCCATTTCCAGTCAGCCTCCATCAGCCCCAGCCCATTTCCAGTCCTAACCCCCCCTCCAGCCCATTTCCAGTCATACCCCCCCCCAGCGCATTTCAAGTCAGCCTCCATCAGTCCCAGCCCATTTCCAGTCCTAACCCCCCCCTTGCACATTTCCAGTCCTAACCCCCCCCCTTGCACATTTCCAGTCCTAACCCCCCATCACCCCATTTCCAGACAGCCTCCATCAGCCCCCCCCCCTTCCCTTCCCTTCCCTTCCCTTCCGGCAAATTTAAAAACAAAAACCTGGCTCTAGCTGCTGCCGCGTCCGTCGCAGCAGCGGCAGAATGGCGTGTCCCGCGGGGCCCCCTCTCCACGTCGAGCCCTCTGCAAGGGCTTTCAGATTCGTGAAGGGAGAGTGCTCCCTCGCGTCTCTGTAAAGCCCGCAGGGGCTAATGGGAAATTTCCCATCAGCCCCTCGCGTCTAAAGGGGCTGATGTGAAATTTCCCATAAGACCCTGCGGGCTTTACAGAGACGCGAGGGAGCACAACTCTCCCTTCGCGAATCTGAAAGCCCTTGCAGAGGGCTCGAAGAGGAGAAGGGGCGCCGCGGGACACGCCATTCTGCCGCTGCTGCGACGGACGCGGCAGCGGCAGCAGCTAGAGCCAGGTTTTTGTTTTTAAATGTAATAAAAAAAAAAGCAGAATGTTCTTTGCGCGGGGCCCCCTGAAACGCGGGGCCCTGTGCAAAAAACATTCTTGCTCAATGGACGGGCCGGCCCTGAGGCTGCATTTCTACGTGAAACCAAACTTAGAACAAAACAATCATTCCAAGCTGTTATCAAAACTCTTAGCAGGCTTTTCATATAGGAGAGGAGCAAGCAAAAACTCTTATAGCAGCTAACTTGGCTTTTCTTGCCGTTGCACAGTTCCAACACAGGTGACAAACAAGCATGAATCAGAGCTTCCTGATCAGACTTACGTTGCAGTAAATTTCCCTTTTAAGCCATACAGGAATTTACCTCCACACTGCTTGTGCCATATGGTTCACTTCCAAGGAGAATTACTTCTTTCAGGGCTAGCTTTCCTCAAGACCCCCTGTCTAGAGCTTGGCATAGAGAGCAATCCATAAAGCAATCTTCTTCCCCCAACTCTGACACTGGTTCTCCCAACTGCATGGGTTCTGACTCACCGACCTGGTCAGACTGCTCAGCTGACAACCTCTCTGGTGGTCTGAAAGCTTCTCCACTTCCTGGTCCCCACTTCTGTTGCCAACCTGTTGCAGGGAATTCAGCTCTCTCAGCTCTGGGTAGCTCAGCTCTTCTCCAAGAATCAACTCCTCCTCTCTGCTTCTGTATCAGCTGCTCTCCCGGCTGCTCTTCTTCTCGTCTCCCTCTCTCTGCATAATCTAACCCAGGCTTATACCTCCAGGGTTCTAATCCCACCTCTTTCTTTCCCAGGTGTTGGTAATCCCCCTGCCTTCTGATATTAGAATAATCAGTGCACTTGTTAAAGTAAGGGCTTTGGTCCTCGTACTTGCAATCCCTCTTTCTTAATTTACCAGTCATTGGCTGAAACTTGTTCCAGCTGGGGTTTTTCTGTCTTTGAAACCTGGCTGTGGCTTTCTGTCCCTGCATTCCTAGAAGGGGACCCTTAACTAGGATGAATTCGTTATGCTTCTCACCTCCCCCACTCTCAGGATAGCTGACTTTGCCATAGTATGGAAAGATGTAGAGCATCATTACAGTATAGCCTTTTGTTTTACCATATATTGCCCCAGTTTCCAATGTATCTAAAAGCTTCTTGTTAACACCAGGTTTGAGCCACTTATTGAAGTTGTCCATATTGTATATAGTAGCCTATCCTCTCCCTTTCCATAGGCTGGTAGTACTTCAGAAAAAGCAGTAGTCATTACTGTGGAATTTAGCCTCTCCAACTTATAGAAATCTCCCTGTGCTACAAGGATGCTGTTTTTGACCACGTCATTTGCCTCCATGTGGATTTTAATATCTATTTTAGAGTCTTTACATTCTCCAGGATCAAG
Source organism: Ichthyophis bannanicus (assembly GCA_033557465.1). Taxonomy (NCBI): domain Eukaryota; kingdom Metazoa; phylum Chordata; class Amphibia; order Gymnophiona; family Ichthyophiidae; genus Ichthyophis; species Ichthyophis bannanicus. The sequence continues at coordinate 577,062,602 of CM066035.1, forward strand.
CAGGAAGTCAGTCCTCACATATGGGTGACATTGGCACCAACTGAGCCCGCACAGAGCATTTCCCCAGCTTTCAAAGAAAGCCTTTGGGAATGCCACCATGCATGCATGATCCCCTTCCTGCCCAAGGGTGCCATCTTATTAAGTCTCCCTTTTTCCGTGGAGCTTTTCGGACGTATGTCTTGTCCCCGGAAAATGTTTTCTCTGTTTCCAACTGGCTTTGCTTTACCAGCCTTTGCCGGTCCCGCTCCCGAGTACCTCTGCTTTTACCCTTGTCTCTGGGTTTTTCTTTTTTTACCTTTTTTTTGTTTTTACCATGCTTCGCGCCCTTTTTAACCATTGGCCGTGTCGAGGATCTTCAACCTCACAGGGGCCCTTTTTGCCCCAGTGGCTTCCAGTTTTTAGAAAAGTGATAGATGCTCCAAAAACATGTTGCTCATGGACACCCTTGACTGTTGTCTCAGATATCTAGGAGCCGATCATAACCCGGAGCTATTCTCCCTCTATAAGAATATGTCCTCCAAGGCCATCCAGAGTCGTAAGCAGAAGCTGGATGATTTCTTTTGTAAGGTAGCCCTGCTATCCCCGGTAGCCTCCTGCTCTTCGGCTCCGCAAGCTACTGAGTTTCCCAAGGCTCCTCCTCGGGCCCGGTGGCACTCTGACCAGGGGTCACCTGAACGTGATCGGAAGAAGAAGGTGGCCTCAAGGACTCTGTTGATGTCACCAGACAGGCATGAGAGGTCACGCGCCCGGTCTCTCAGCCCCTCTTGGCAGTCTCTGGAGTTGGAGAGGGAACGGCCCAGTAAGGTACCTCGAACATATATGGAGGCCTTCGGCGAAGGCGCCCAATCTCCCGAGGGTCATCCCAGCAACGACCCCCTCTCCTCCTCAACACTCAACCTGGTTACCCCAGCATCGGTGTCGCAGGGCCCCACTCCTGAGTGGGAGGCTGAATGCTAGCCTTGGAACGCAGCATTTCCTCACTGCCCAGCAGGTGCTCATGCCTGGCCCCGCCGGCATGCGCCTCGAGGCCACAGGGCCTTCAACTTCGAGGATTCCCCGGGCTGCCGTTATGACCCCTGAGAGCCTGAAGCCTCATGAGGATCCTTGGCGCAGGTCTCGATCTCCGTCCTGTTCCTCAGGTGCGAGATCTTCACGGGCGCGTGTCTCCGGCTCTAGGCAGGTTTTGGCCTTGGAGACTAGGTGCGGGTCACTGACCTTTCTCGAACTGCCTGACCTCAAGTCCTCCACAAATGACTCAGACTGGGAGTCTGACGGAGAGATCTCCCCTCCCTGCCGACCCAGAGACGGCAGTCAACTCCCGAGGATACCGCCTTTCTGGAGTTCATCCAGGAGATGGCGCCGGCCCTAGCGCTCGTCTCCGAGTCAGAGGAAGAGCCCCGTGCCGAAGAGCTTGATATTCTGCAGTATGAAGCTCCTCTGAGGGAGGATCTTGGTGCCGGTTCCTCCCTTCTGAACTGCCTCCTACTCCGCATGTGGGAGACCCTGCCCTCTGTCACGATTGTGAACAAGCGCCTGGATGCTATGTATAAGGTCCAGCAAAGTACGGGGTTTCGGCAAGCCAAGCTTCACCACACCTCGATGGTGGTCGAATCGGCCATGCGGAAGCTAAAGAGGCCAAAGACTCATTCATCAGTCTCCCCGGGCAGAGAGTGTTGTGCCCTTGATGCCCTCAGGCGCAAGGCTTATCAGGGCTCCATGTCGTCATGTCGCATACAAGTTTACCAATTATACATTGGGATGTTCCTCCACGATCTTGCTAGGGAGCTCAGAGGCTTCCTGGCAGGCCTTGACAGAGACCATCTTCGACGTTTTCAGGCCCTCTCAAAGTCCGTCAGGGAATGCTCAAAGTACCTCTCATGAGCAGCATACAACAGCTTTGAGTCTTCCGCCTGAGTGTCGGCGGCTGGCATCGGAGGCTGCTGGCATGCTTGGCTCCAGTCCTTGGACCTGGAACTGTGGGTCCAGGAGAAGCTACTGGATGTCCCCTGCGTCGGGGAGCTGCTATTTGGCAAGTCCATAGAGGACAAGGCTGCAGAGATTGAGACCGAATACGTGACTTGCACTCGCCTCTCCCGGAAAACTTCCTCCCTCCCCAGGAAGAAGCAGCAGAGCAAGAAACCTATCCACTGGCGTCAACCCCCGTTCAGAGCAACCAGGGCAAGTCCATGGTCCACGGCCCTCATAAGCCAAAGGATCCCAAGACCCAGCCCCCGGCTCCAGCTCAACCAGCCTGAATATTTTGACACCATCGGCATAGCCTCTCCCCCTTCGGCAGCTGTTCGTTGGGGGGCACCTGGTCCATTTCTCCCATAGGTGGGAGTCCGTCTCCACCAATGCCTAGTTTCTCTAGGTTATTCGGGAGGGCTGTTGTCTCCACCTGGACCAGCCCCCTCCTCTGTACTTTCCCATGGAGCCCCGTCTGCTTCCCCAGCACCAGGCCCTCCTGAGTCAGGAGCTCGCAGGCCCCCTTACGATGGCATGGTAGAACCAATTCCACTGCACCTCTGAGGATGGGAGTTTTTACTCCTGATACTTCCTTGTCCCAAATAGGACAGGGGGCCTTTAGCCTATCCTCGACCTGCGGAACTTCAACAAGTTCCTGGTGCAGGAGACGTTCAAGATGCTCTTCCTTGGAACGTTACTGCCCTACCTCCGGCAGGGCGATTGGCTATGCTCCTTGGACTTAAAGGATGCCTATGCTCACATCCTCGTCCACCCCAAACACAGAAAGTACCTTCGCTTCATGATTCAGGGAAACCATTACCAGTACAGGGTGCTTCCATTCGGCCTTGCGTCTGCCCTGTGGGTCTTCACGAAGTGCTTGGCCATGGCTGTGGCCCATCTGCGGCTGCAGGGCACCTTCGTCTACCCATATCTAGATGACTGGCTCATAACAGGGGGCATGGCCTCCGAAGCCAGGCAGGCCATGAACCATACCATTTGCCTCCTGGAGCATCTGGGATTCATGATCAATTACCCGAAGTCCCACCTCATTCCAGCTCAGACCCTGGAGTTCATCGGGGCTTGCTTGGACATCCTTCAGGCCATGGCTTTTCTTCCTCGGGACAGGGCGGACCGCCTCGTGTCCCTGGTGTCCGAGGTGCGATGTCGCGGTGCTGTCCCGGCCCGGATGAGGCTTTGCCTTCTCAGCCACATGGCTTCCATGGTCTATGTCGTGCCCAACACCCATCTCAACATGTGGGCGATGCAGTGGTGCCTCCAGGCGCAATGGGAGGCAATCGGCCAGCCGCCTCAGAGACCCTCTCTCGGTCTTTCCCAGTGCGGCGGAATCTCTGGCTTGGTGGCAGGAGCTTCGGAACCTGCTTTGTGGGATGCCCTTCCAAGCCCCGGTGCGTCAGGTGGTCTTGATCACGGTCATCTCCCTGGCAGGCTGGGAACCCACTGCGAGGGATGGCGCACTCAGGAGTTCTGGTCCCTCGAGGAGTCCTGAATGGCAGATCAACCTACCGGAGGTCTGGGCCGTTGGCCTCGCTCTCGGTGTTTTCAGGGACCACTTGCAGCACCGAGTGGTGATGGTCCAGACGGACAACCAGGTCACGATGTTCTGTATGAGTAAACGGGGGAGGGAGGGGCTCCTACAGCAAATGGGGGGGGGGGGGGGCTCCTACAGCCTCTGTTCGGAGGCGATAGCCCTGTGCTCTTATGCGGTGAGCCAGGGCATGACTATCTGGGCCATGTACCTCCTGGGTCAGGATAATGCATTGGTGGACTGGCTCAGCAGAGTCCTCCGGCCGCACGAGTGGCGCCTGGGTCCCCGAACGGCACAGTGCCTCTTCCAGCATTGGGGGACCCTGGACCTTGACCTCTTTGCCAGCCCGGCGAATTTGCAGCTTCCTCAGTTCTGTGGTCCTCTCCTGCACCCAGGCAGGGTGGCCTCCGATGCCTTCCTCATCTCGTGGGACATGGGGTCACTATATGCCTTCCCCCGCACTGCCCTCATCACCCGGACCCTTCTCCAGGTCCAGCGGGACAGAGCCTCGATGAGTCTCATAGCCCTGAGGTGGCCCAGGCATCCTTGGTTTCCCCTGCTGCTCTGTCTCTTGACACAGCCCCTGGTCCTGCTCGGTCCTGGTCCTGATGCAAGAGGAGTGTCGGCTTCTTCACCCCTATCTGAGGTCCCTGTTCATCACGACCTGGTGGCTGAGCGGATTGCTCTAGCCCCTTACCATCTCCCCCTGGAGATTGAGGACATTCTTCTGGCCTCACGAAAGGATTCCACCAGATCGGCTTACCCCTTCAAGTGGCGCCGATGCTCAATGTGGTGCTTGGAGCTCCGAGTGGACCCATTTTCGTGCCCTACCAGTTTGGTCTTGCAGTACCTGCTCCACCTCTCGCATTCTGGGCTGAAGTCTCTCTCGGTCAGGGTTCACCTGAGTGCCTTCTCGGCGAACCACCATCCCATGACGTGCAAACCTCTTTCAGGGCTACCGCTTGTCTCTTGTTTCATGTGGGCCCTGCTTCTTTCCAAGCCCCCTATCCGCCCTTCTCTGGTGGAATAGGACCTCAATGTGATCCTCATGCAACTGATCAAGCCACCTTTTGAGCCCATGGCTACCTGCCCACTTCGGCACCTGTTGTGGAAGGTGGCCTTCCTGATAGATCTCACCTCCTCCCAGAGGGTCAGTGAACTCCAGACGGTGATGGCCGAGACACCATACACAAGGTTCTGTAGGAACCAGGTGGTCCTGCGCACTCACCCCAAGTTCCTTCCGAAGGTCATCTTGGATTTTCATCTCAATCAAAAGATAGTGCTGTCTACTTTCTTCCCGAAGCCTCATGCCGACTAGGCTTCAGCGATCCTCCACACCCTGGATTGCAAGAGGGTTTTCTCTTTCTACCTGCAACGGACTCAGAACTACTGCAGATCCAGGCAGCTCTTTGTCTCCTTCATCCCCAGCCGTTTGGAGCTGGCGGTCACCAAGCATACCTTGTCTATCTGGGTGGTGGACTGTATCATATTGGCCCAGGCTGGGTTTCCCCTGGACCATCCGAGTCACGGCCCACAATGTCTGAGCAATGGCCTGTCTGTTGCTAGTCTGTGCTTGGTGCCATTGGCAGACATCTGCCGGGCCGCCACCTGGTCTTCCCCTCACATCTTCATGCTACATTACTGCCTGGAGAGGGAGTCCCATCAGGGCACCGCCTTCGGCCAGCCTTTACTTCATAATCTGTTAAGGGTTTAAGCAACTCCTGCTGCCTTCTGACCCTTCTTGTTCCAGCTACTGGGAGTGTGACCATCCATGGAGCTGGGGTCCTCGGGCTGCCTTCGGCTTTCACTGGCAACTGCTCATGGCGATGCCATGCTTTTTCCTACAGGTCCTTAGTAGCCTGTAGTTAGGGAGTCCCATATATGAGGACGGACTTCCTGCTTGTTCCTGGAGAAAGCATAGTTACTTACTTGTAACAGGTGTTCTCCAGGGACAGCAGGAATCAATCCTCACAACCCTCCCTCCTCCCCTTGGAATTGCTGTATATTTTTGCCATCTTCTTGAAGGGACTATAGATATGGCACCTGACTGAGTAAGATGGCACCCTTGGGCGGGAAGGGGACCATGCATGTGTGGTGGGATTCCCAAAGGCTTTCTTTGAAAGCTGGGGAAATGCTCCGCACAGGCTCCGTCGGTGCAGACGTCACCCATATGTGAGGACCGATTCCCGCTATCCCTGAAGAACACCTCTTACAGGTGAGTAACTATGCTTTCTTCACTGATAATGCTTCATTTTTGGTTTGTATTCCTGCTAGTTGAGGATCAAGAAAGGCCATGTTACCCTTTTAAAACTCTTGGATGACGATCCTAATTTAATACTTTTGACTATGGAATTTTCTAGCAGTTAACTTCTCAAAACAGAAACATCTTTCTTTGGTTACTGCGCTGGGAATTTTGTTTGCATGGAGTAGCTTCCCATCCTCCTCCCCAGGGTTGTGGACAATGCTTCTGCATCATTCCTATCCCTAGTTGACCCAGATAGTAGAAGCCCTGAGTCACTGGGCAGGTCACATTCTTCCACTGAGCTACAGGGCAGGTCTAACAGTGGCATTGCTTTGTAAGATATGAAAGTTACATCTTAGAAGATATTTATACACATACCAGCATGACATAATTTTATATTTATAATTTTGATATCTGAACAGGCTTAAATTTATTTCACTTTGGTGGCTGCTTTTATGTTAAGTCAACTTCTTTCGGTACTGAACACTGGTTTGCTTGCTGCTCATAGTCTGAACTGGAATGTTCCTTTCATTCTCCCTTGGCATTCTGCTGTTCCCACACTTTTCTTCTCTTTGTGGTCCTGTGCCCTTGGACATGTCTTTCCTCTTTGTGTCACAAAACGCAGGTTGCATGTACTCTGGTCCTATCTCATAGTATTGAATCTTTCTGTGCTGTCTCCACAACTCCTCTACATTTTCTCGTCCCACTCAGGAATAATCTCATGGTTGCTCTACTGGCCTCACAAATTTTACTTGAACAGTTCAATACTATAGGAACAATCCAAATCTTAATTTATTTCATTTTTCCCTTTATAACAGCTCTGTTCTCCCATAGAAATTAATTCTACATCAGTTAAATTTTCACAATACTTAATATCGTGGATGTGATTCTATTTTGTGAATCCTTTTAGATTATGATTATAAATCAAAGGTTTCCTCCTTTCCCCTTTTACCATCCCTAAGAACAGAACTGTATCATAGGGTTCTACATTCATGGAAATCTCAGATAAGAGAATGGAATGGTTCTTGCAAAAGGCTGAACGGATTAGGGTTTTTCAGCTTGGGGACGAGAAGATAAAGAGGATATAGCAGAGGTTTTTACAGTCATGAGTAGGGCAGAACAGGTTAATAGAAAATGGTTATTTCCTTAGCGTTCCTCCAGTCCAGTCCTGGAATTCTGGGTTGTGCACCTCTTCCAGCAGCTTGGAAACTGACCACGTCATCCTTTTGATGACCTCCACCTATATATACTGCTGGCACCTCCCACCAGCTCCAATATGCTCAGTCTCCAAGCAGCTGGAGCTAGCAGTGAGCCAGGACTCTGGGCTCACTGGAGAAGCAACTGAGGAGAGCTAGGTTTTTGTTTTAGTTTTGAGTTAATTTTATTATCTCCAGGAACAAGCAGGAATGAGTCTTCACATATGGGTACGTCTGTACCGACGGAGCCTGCATGGGAACGCTCCCCAGCATCCAAAAAGAAAGCTTTTGGGAGCATCCCACGCGCATGCGTGCTGCCTTCCCGCCCATTCACTTCCCTCTCATCAGTTTTCCATTTTCCACGGAGCCGGCAGGACGTATTCCTGTCACCGCAGAAAATTCTTCTTTTTATTCTTAGTTTTTTTGTGGTCGCGTCTGCCTTCTCTCGACGCCACCGGTACCGCCGGTGCCTTTCTTTCTTTTTTCTAAAGAATTTCTTCTTTCCTTCAGAAATTGTTCCTGTTAGTATCTGACGGTTTATAGGCCACTAGGCCTCCATCTTTCCATTATGGAAAAGCCAGCCACTACCCTTAAGAAATGCTCAAAGTGTGGCGGTACAGATATATTTTCAGACACCCATACTTGGTGTCTAAAATGTTTGGGTCCTGACCATTGTCCACTGGAGTGTCTTTCCTGCTGGAGCTCAAACAGAAGAAGTCTTCAGAATTGAGCCAGAATTGAGCACAACTCGATACCCGGTTCACTTCGCACTCAATGTCACCAGCTAGAATATCTCCACAGGATCAGGTAACCAAACAAAAGTCTGTAAAGACTAGCCAGTCCTCGAGTGGTAGATCTCCTTCCCAGTATCAAGATGGCTCTGGCCTTGCCCTCGAGGACATTATGGCAATAAAGCCCCGGCGGGAGTCTTCGGGCTCCAAAGCATTAACGGGGCTTCAGGTTGTTCCCGGGGTTCTTACCTCGATGAACATACCTGGGCCATGCTCGGTGGTTGTGGCCGCTTCGAGCGGTACCGACACCCCGGCATCGGCTATGGTGATGGATGAAACACTCCACACTGATGATCGCAGTCTAGCGCTCTTGGCTACTTCAGTACCGCTAGAGTTGCTGCAGACCGTTCCTCCAGTATCGGTATCGGCTTCAGTACCGGTACCGGTATCGACATGGGCATCGGTGTCGGTACCGTCCATGCTTACTTCGACAGACTCGCTTCCTTTGATGACGAGCCTGGAATCGATCTCTAGCATGGATGATTCGGTACCCACTCGTCTCGGTACCGACCTCGGGGGTACCGAAGACATCGCTTTAAGGAAAAACCGATGCTTCATCCTTTCAGGTCTTCCGATACCGATGACTGGGATGAATCCATCGGTACCAAGGCTGAATCTTTAACAAGTCTAGCCTTTACCCATCATTTTAGAGGGTCCTCCTCAGGGGAGATTTCTTTTCAAGCTTTTCTGCTTGTTATGGCAAAGTTACTTGCCATTTCTATACCTGGTAAAGAATCCTTGCCAGGGGATTCAGAGACCCTGCAATCCCCCTGGATTCCAAAGGAGGTGATCATGCTTCCTTTGCATCAGATCTTACAAGATCTACTTTTAAGGATGTGGGAAACTCCTTTAACGGTATCACCACATTCTAAGACACTTGACTCCATGTACAAGGTGCCACCTTCTCCAGGTTTTCAAAAGACCCAACTTCCTCATCATTCTGTTGTTGTAGAATCAGCAATGAGGCGTATTAAGAGTGCAAAGAAGCACTCTTCTTATCCGCCAGGTCGTGAGTCTAGAACTTTAGATGCCTTTGGACGTCGATGCTTCCAGGCATCCATGCTTTCAGCAAGAATTATCTCATATATTTTCTATATGGGATTATCTCTTGAAGAGGTCACAAAGAACTTAAAGCTTTTGAACCCTTTTCTTCAAGAACATAAAAGAGCAGACTTTTTCATATTACTTAGTCATGCTCAAAATGTCTCTAAATTCCTTAATCGTGCTTCCCTGGACTGTTTTGAGTCTATTAGCAGAACCTCTGCTATAGCCATAGGAGCACGACGCATGGCCTGGCTCCAAGCTTCAGACTTGGACAAATGGTTACAAGAAAAGCTGGGAAATACTCCTTGTACTGGTGAAAATCTCTTTAACAAGGATGCTTTATTTCAAGCTAATCAGTTAAACACTGATATTGTTGCTTTCAGAGGATTGTCAAAACTTTCCTCTACCCCAGCTAGTAAAAAATCTCCTAACAAACTTTATTCCCCTAAGGGGAAAAAGTTTTATTAATCTTCTACCCATCATGCAGATGTTTCCAAAAAAGGGCAACATCATACCAGGCTAAGAAAACCAAAGTCTCAACAGGCTCAGCAAACTCAGCAGTCGCAGGGTTTCTGATTTTTTTATTTCATTAAATCTTTTTTCCTGTTGAGTTTCAGAACCACTACTTCTTAACTACAGAAGCATTTACAGTTTTTCTCATCCTTATTGAGAGGTCAGTGATACACTGCCTTAATCCTCCACTTTAGGCATGACTCTCTTGCTAAGAGCAGTCCATCCTTTCAGCTCTTAGAGCTATTGAGGATAATCATGCCCTACAGGTAACAAGTCTCTACTCTCCTTTTAAAAGTAAACAGAGGAGTTACAACTACTTACAAGGTATGCTATGCCTTTCACCTTGGCAGTTGTCCTGTACGAGGATATCTCATACTTTTCACTGCAGGGGAGCTTTACCCTTCAGAGACTTACCAAATTGTAAGTCTTCCCAACTCTGTTTTACTTCTGTCCCTCTTAGTTGAGATTTTCAATCTAAGAGTGATACTATTTGACTGGAGGGCTTACCTTTAATCCATAGGATTGTCCCCAATACCTACTCCAGTAAGTAATTTCCATACAGAGTTTCTCCTCTCTGCAGTCTTTCAAATATTTCTTTTAAGACAGCTTATCAGACCATAAGTGAGAGTTCATCACTTCTAATTCGGTCTGTCGGTCCTTTTCCAATCTATAGGACCTAACCTCTTCTGCTGCCTTAATAACACATAATTCCAAGAGAGGTTCCAAAACCTACTTGGACAATTTATCATTGCAGGCAACCAGCCTGTCTGCTATTCTTAGCCATCTTCAATTCTTTGGCTCCCACAGAATAGATTAGGTTGCACACTGGTAATTAAACAACCAGATCTCACCTGGGCAACCTACAACATGCTCTCTGCAATTCTACAAAAAGCTCTGCAACTATGGGCCTTTGCCAGAGAGCCTCAGGGCCATTCCTGGTGGGTAACTTCCAGATGGTTGAAAGGCTTGCCCAGTCATGCTCCCACATGACCGGGTTTTTTCCTACTTTTACCATCTTCCTTAAAATTTCCTTTTAGGGAAAATGAATCAGGGTTTAGATCACGTGAAAGCATAAAGAATTGCTTAATTCCCTGAGTTGTTCCACATCTCCAGTGGAACTCTTCCAACAGGGATGCATTTCTTTCCACTGCAGTCTGTCTTGTCTATGTGCATTCCTTCTAATTCCCAATACTTCATTGGAGCTTATGCTGAACAAAGAACGCATTATACTCATATTGCCCTCATAGATGGGCAAATATGGTATTCCCTTTTATTGCGTCTTTTTCTCCACACTGAAGTTATAGAAGGATCCAGACTTGTGGTCTTAAGACTAAGGTTTTCTCTGCACCCCTTCACATAGATCTCCATTTCTGGTTATTCAAAGTCTAGAATTTTAAAGACATCTAGACCTATCCTTCTGACTAGGAAGTGGAGGCGTGGCCTAGTGGTTGGGGCAAGGTACTTCGGGCCGGAAGGTCAGGGGTTCAAATCCCACTAGAGGACAGCAACCTTGGGCCGGAAGGACTGGGATTTCTAGTCCCACAGGTGCTCCTTGTGGTCTTGGGCAAGCCACTTAACCCTCCATAGCCCATGTTCCCTGTAAAATAGTTCTCTGTGTGCTGTGCTTTCCTGTCTAATCAATGTGTTTATACCTCAAAATTTCCTGTCATGATTTGACAATTTCCAATCTGTAATCAAACCGCTGCTGATCGCTGGAAGTAGCGGTATACAAATGTATACTAAATAAATAAATAAATAAATTCCACTGGTTTCCATGTAACCTTCTTCATGGTTCTTCCATGTATAACCAGTAAGGGGTTCTCTATCCATATTTTCAAGCAGGGCTTATCCCTTCTTGTTTTTAAGTGAGTCTCTCTTATATATATATATATATATATATATATATATATATATAAATACACATATCTCACTCTGAAAGATTTGTTACTGTCCACATTAATGCTGTTCCAGCATGCCATAGGCTTTTAAATGGACAACCAATTTCTATGGTAATCACAAACTACCTTCTTTACTGTAACCTCTCCGGTTACGTTACATCTGAAGCTCTCCATGTAAAGTCATCCTAAGTGACATCACTTAGGGAACACATTGCTGATCTTCAAGAAATTGGAGGCTACACCGCCTATTACAAATGTTTCTTTCTTTCTTTCTTTCATTTGGATAGAGGGGTCTCAAAGACCCATCCTTTTCCTGCAAACCAGTCAGATTTATCTCCTGTCTTTCCTAGAGCCTTTTTCTGCTCCAAGGACAAAGAGCTTCAAATGTTGGCCTACAGAAGCTTAGCTTCTCATCCAAAGTCCAAACCTCATTAAACTCCCCCAGTTTTTCCTTCTGGGATTAGTTCTAGCCTTTTAGGTTTCTGACCTCTGCCTGTATTGCGAAATTTATTTTCCTCAGTAAGGTATTTTCTTTGAGGATAATGTACTGGTTTCTAGCACCAGACCATTAGTCTCAACAAATACTTTCGCAGTATTTTTGACTAAGGTCCACATTAGAAAATTGGAATCCAATTTTCACTAACATTTCTGATCTACACAAGGACTCCTCTCTAGACGACTTGTTTAGTCAAGCTGTTCCACAGCACACCCTTTTTAATTCAACTCCTACCCTCCATCCCTTGGATGCCTCAGGTTCTGGGAAATAGCATGGCCCATCGACTAGATTTGCAACATGCTGGGATCTCCTCCAGGCATCTCTAGCTTGGGAGTCCCCATATGTGAAGACTCATTCCTGCTTGTTCCTGGAGATAGCACAGTTACTTACCTGTAACAGGTGATCTCTGGGAATAGCAGGAATAAGTCTTCACATCCCACCCACCTCCCCTAGGAGTTGTTTCTCTCTCTCTCTCTCTCTCTCTCTAATTTGTCTACTTTCCTCCTTTGGTCTCAGCTACAAACCCAACTGATGAGAGGGAAGTGAATGGGCGGGAAGGCAGCGCGCATGTGCGTGGGATGCTCCCAAAAGCTTTCTTTTTGGACGCTGGGGAGCGTTCCCGCGCAGGCTCCGTCGGTACCAACGTACCCATATGTGAAGACTTATTCCTGCTGTTCCCAGAGATCACCTGTTACAGGTAAGTAACTGTGCTTTCAATTGGTTTATTTTTAACTTGTATTCATTTGGTTTGGATTCTCTTGGTCTGGGGGGGCTGATTCCTGGTGGGGATTAGCCCGGAGGCCCTTCCGCTTTTCCCTTCTATTCCTCGGAGCTTCGGAGGCTACTGGGACAGGGCCTGTGTCTATATATTTGCTCCTGAACCCGCGCATGGGTGAGAAGCCGGGAGATTGGCTTTGCACAGCAGCAGTGCCCTTCAGAGGTCAGAGGAGGGGCCTCAGACAGTGCCAGAGCTGTCCCGTCGCCGAAGCCCGCTGATGCGGCTGAGCCCGGGAGCGGCGGCCCAGTGCAGTTCCTTTGTTAGAGGAGTTGGTTCCCATGCAGCAGCGAGGTCCGGCCCACCACTGAAGCCAACGAGCGTGGCTGAGTGCAGAAACTGCAGTGCAGAAGAAGTTTAATTTTGGGCTTTCCTGCACATGGCACGCCGGACCACATGGTGAGAGCAGCCTTGTGCGCATGCAGTGGTGATCGCAGTCAGACACGGCAGTTCAGTAAGAGGCAGGGGAAGCGCTCCTTTTCTATTTTGTACTGCCAGCGGGGGTTTGGTCATGGTGACGCAGCTGGGTGTTTTCTTCTGCTCGTGGCTAGGCTAATTTTTGTAAAAAACACCCCCCCAAAACCCCCCCCAAACAATATAAAAGAAAGTGGACAAGGAAGTCAGCTTCTTGGAGCCTTGGGGGAGTTCCCTTTCAGCAGTTGGGTGTATCTGCTGGAAGGGGGCTTCTCTCTTCCCCTTGAGACCCCTGGGGACTGCTGGTAAGGAGGGGGGCACTATGCTGGGGCATCCACAGTGTTTGGCTTGTGGTACCCAAAGGGGGACAGTCTCTGATACGGGAGTATGCTGTGGCTGCACCCAAGAGGCTGCATCAGTGGAGGAGGAATTGCAGGTGGCTGGGGATCCAGAGGGGGGGCCCTGCCCTGTCCCAGGATTAGGGGCTACCCCATACTTGGAAGGGGGAACTTCTGTCTTTCGCTCTCCCTTAAAAGGTATGCAGGTCGATCCCTCAGCCTTTTCCTAGACCTTCCACCTCTCTGGAACAGGGAATGGGGGAGGGGGGAACGACTGGGGAGGTTTTTCACCAGAGTTTGTCATTCTCTTACATAAGGCGTGCTGCCTATGGCAGCAGGGGTCAAGCCCGGCTCCTGTGGGACGAGCTCGCGCCCCTAAGCATCCTGCTTTTCTGAAGGCTTTGGAGACAGGGATTCGCACTCATCGTGGATCATCTGCTTGACCACACAATGGATTGGAAAGACCTTCTGTGTCTTCCGGACTGCTTGAAGCAAGGGATCCCTCCAGTGCTGCCTCCTCTGCCTGAGGACCTGTAGGCATGTTGAGCGCTTCCAGGGATTCGCCAGTGAGTGCTGGGAGCTCCTCACGGTGAAAGACGCAGATAATCCACATCTGCTCCTATTGCTCTGGAATCTCCTCCTCTTCCAACTCTTCCTTCTCTTCTGGAGCGTCCAGAAGCATGACTAGATCTGTTCCTTCCAGAACCTCAGACCGGGGAGACTTGTCTCCCCAAAGTTCCGAGCCTCTTGTCCTTTTTGGCGGCTTTTGTAGCCTTCAGAATATCAATCCCAAGTAAGAGGACTGGTTGTGTGGTGGGGGGATGTGTTCTGGGCACCCTCTTGCTCGGGGACTCGGCAGGGTGACGATGGTGGGAATGGTTTGGGGGCCTGTCTGCCTCTCTTTCTGTCTCTCTTCTGTATTGATGCTGTGGCTGGAATACTCACAGGTAGGTCTCCTCAGCATACAGGGGAAGCAGGGAGTTCCTTCGGGCAGGGAGGGGAGCTTAAGTTCGTAGAGTTTATATGGTTTAACTTCTTACTTGTTGCTCCTTTGAGTCTGCTTTGTCAATAGGTTACTGGAGCTGGTGGGAGGTGCCAGCAGTATATATAGGTGGAGGTCATCAAAAGGATGATGTGCTCAGTCTCCAAGCTGCTAGAAGAGGCGCACAACCCAGAATTCCGGGACTGGAGTGGAGTTCCTTCAGCAACACTAATTAGCAGGTAAGCTCTAATTATACTTTATGCTTTCAGATAGTCCATGAAACTAAAGGTAACAGATTTAAAACAAACTGAAACATAAGAACATAAGAAATTGCCATACTAGGTCAGACCAAAGGTCCATTGAACCATATCCTATTTTCAGCAGTGGCCAGTCCAGGTCACAAGCACCTTGCGGGATTCCAAAATGTTGGATGCTTTCATGCTGCTTACACCCAGGGATAAACAGTGGCTTTCCCCAAGTCATCTTCAATAATAGTTTATGGTCTTTTCTTCCGGGAACATGTCCAAACCTTTTTTTAAATGCAGCTATGTTAAATGCGTATACTATATCCTCCAGCAGTGAATTCCAGAGCTTAATTATGCATTGAGTGAAAAACTATTTTCTCCTATATGTTTTACTACTGTTTTACATCTATATGTACAGTGCTGTGTATGCCTTGTAGCACTATACAAATGATAGTAGTAGTAGTAGTATTTAGTAACATCATGGTGTGTCACCTTGTACTTTCTGAAAGATTAAACAATTGATTTACTTACCCATTTCACTCCACTCAGGATGTTATAGATCTGTATCATATCTCCTCTGTTATCTCTTCTCCAAGCTGAAGAGCCCTAACTTCTTTAGCCTTTCCTCCAGTGGGGGTCATTCCATCTTTAAAATTTTGGTCACCCTTCTCAGTACCTTTTTCTTATTCTGCTATATCTTTATTGAGATGCTTCGACTAGAATTGCATACAATACTCATGGAGCGGTCGCACCATGAACTGATAGAGATATTATGTTGATATCAGTTTTATTCTCCATTCCTTTCCTAATAATTCCTAACATTGTGTTTGCTTTTTTGGCTGCTGCCACATACTGAGAAGAAAATTTTAATGTATTGTCCATGATGACATCTAGACCCTTTTCTTGGATGGGGACTCCTAATGTGGAACCTAGCACTGTGTAGCTATAATTTGGCTAAGAAAGTTCCTATTCTGCTGCAGCAGAATGCAGAACCAAGAGAAGGCCTCTTCACTCTTCTCAAATATATAGAGGTGCCCAGAATGACTGTAGTTATTCCTATCCACAGTTTGCTTCAAGACCAGCAGTTCCATGTGTGGAGAAATCCACTTATTGTTCAACCTATTTCCAAGAAATTGGGTATAAAATTTAAAGTCCAGCTGGCATCAGGTTTTAGTAAGGTCCAACTATCCCATTCTGTAGTCATTGGAGGAGCTATGAGGAAGGCCAAGAAGTGTAGAGATTTCTGCTACATACTTCTGGGGGGGGGGGGACCCCCCATTTGTTGGATCATTTGGAGAAAAGAACTTTCCAGGGAATCATGTTTTATAACATGCATTGGAGCCTACCAACTCTGTATGGTTCAGTACATGCATATGATTGTTCAGAAGCTTCAAATTTTTTTATCTCAGCCTTTCATCTCATGCTGAAACTGAATTAGGGGCTATAGCTAACAGAGACTGATGAGTATGGCACTTATCTTATATGGACTGCTTATGACGTTTTTGAGACCTCATCCAGAATTTCCCCTTCCGCAATTGTGGCCATATGCCTTTTACGATTAACAGCCTCTGACTTGCATGAAGACATTCACTTGGTGGGCTGATGGAACTCGTACCGGAGACTCTTTATTTGGCAATAAAGTGAAAGAAACAGTGCATATGATAAAGGACAATTGCTCTTCACTTCAGCATATCTCTGCTATCCTTCCTTCTTTATCCAAGCTCCTTCGTCAGATGTATCTCCTTCAGCCAATATTGTGGAGTCTTAGATAAGTCAATTTTATTCAACACAAGAAAACTGAGGTACTCTTCATCACGAGAGACCCCAATTTTACTCCACCATCCCATGTAAGAGTTAAGGAAGCGGATCTGCAGACAAAAGACACAATAAGATACCTTGGGGTCATGTTGGACCAACGTCTTGATATGAAATCACACATAGGCAATATAGTAAAAGCAATATACTTTAAGATCCATACACTCAGGCATCTGCGTTCCTTATTAGATCCAGATGACTTCCGGACTATATACCAAGCACTAATCTTACCCCACTTTGACTATGCCAACGCCATTTTACAAGGCCTCCCACAATCTACTTTGAACCTGCTACAGCTTGCCATGAATGCTGCAGCAAGGGTCCTCCATGTAGCCTCTAGGAGTGACCAAGTGACGCCTATCCTGAAGCAGCTTCACATACACGGAAGGCTTGTTTTCAAGACCTTACTCCTGACCTTCAAGGCCATCAATGGTCTCTCATCCTCCTCACTTACAGAACTCATTCACACTGTGCCACCTAACAGATCCAGAAGACCAACAGCTTTGAACTCTCTAATAATTCCGAAGTCCCTGACAAAATGCAACCTGAAAACGGCGAATAGGGCCTTCAGATTTTTCGCCCCAAGATGCTGGAATGCTCTACCATCTGACATCCGTGCTATCGTTGACTTATCTCAGTTCAGGAAGGCACTCGAATATCACCTGTTCCTCAAGTACTACCCAGTCAGCAATGAAGCCTAGATAACCCCACCAAAGAAAGTAACCACATGTTACCTCTAGAGCTTTGTCATCACGCCTACTTGTAGATATTTTATGTAAATAGTTCACCCATGTTATCCAAGTTTGTACACCTTTTCTCTGTAAAACCGAACAGCCTGTTGTTCTGGTCCTTTTGTTTTAATGTAAACCGCGCTGATGTCGAATAGTGCGGTATATAAGAAATTGTAATAAATAAATAAAATAAATAAATTTTAAAATGGTTTCAGTCTTATCTCTCTGATAGGGAACAGAACGTATTTGTTGGGAGTAGATCTTCTGATTTAGTTCTTGATAAGGTAGGGCCTCCCTCATGCTCCTCACTGTCAGCATTGTTATTCAACATGTGTGTTGGTCTTTTATGTCATTTATTGCAGTCCTTACAAGTTGAGTACTGGAGCAAGTATGTTATTTAGGTATACTTTTAGATTTCCAGTTATCTTTTCGTCCTCCCATAAGGGAAGTTGGTAAGCAATTTTTTTTTAAGTTGTGCCTTGTTAGGCTGTTGAAATATATTCTTCTCTCCGATAATTTTTGGACTGTTGTACAATCTATTGTCTTGACTCTGATGGATTATTGTGGCATAATTTTGTTAGGTCTTCCTAAGTAACATTTAAAACCACTTCAGAGAGTTCAGAATGCATTTCCCTGTTTATTTAACAGGTGTGAAATTTTGTGACCACATCTGTTGTTTTGGAGAGGCTTCATTTTTTGCCTTTAAAGTTTTGTATTTTATTTAGATGAGTGATGCTGATTTTTTAAAGTACTGCAAATGAGTGTAGAGATTCCTCTTAAGGTCCCTTGGGAGGCTCTTTCCTCTACGTGTTTGTTAAGATTTCAGACTAGACAGCTAAGATACCCAGCACCTCCCTCTGGTTATGGTGTCTGAATTTTGAATCATTGGGTTTGGGTTTCTATATCAGGTCCTGCTCTTTGGAATGAGCTTTCTTCTGAGCTCCATGTTCTGCAAGATTACCTTGATTTTAGAAAAAAGATTAAAGCTTTCTATTTTAGCAAAGTTTTCAGGTAATTTTAATTACATTATGTTTTGTTTTGTTACGTTGTTGATTTTGTTTTTATGATTTAGATTATTGTTTAATGTAAACTGCGGAGATCATACAGGATCTGCAGTAAATAAGTTCTGAATTAAAAATTATTTTACTATAAGAGCTTATATTGCCGAAATGGCCTCAACAAGTGCAGCAACCTGTTAGGCACAAGTCACAACATAGGGAGAGGGCTCAACCTAAACAAATCCTTTCTGCTCAGTCTAAATGGCAGCCTTATTTTTTATTATTGTCAAAGCCTTCAGCTCCTGCAGAATATTCATCCTGTCCTTCCTGTGGGGAAAGTTGGAGGTCAGGTTCAATATTTTCTTCCATCCTGGCATAAGATCATGACCAACTTGCTGGGTCCTCGGTATTATCTCATATGGCTATTGCCTCAGGTTTCTCAACTGACCCTTGAAGTGGGCTCTTTCCTGGACCCAGCTTTACTCCTCCCATACACTGCCTCCTCTAACAGGCTGGTCTCTCCTGCACCATTTTAGTGTCGAGGAGAGACCCTTTCCACTACAGGAGAGAAATTAGGGTTTCTACTCCAGGTACTATATCAGCAGAAAAAAGACAGAGAGCTCACACCCATCCTAGATCTGAGACCTTAACAGATTTATTCACAGTGAAAAATTCAAAATGAGCTCTCTTCCATCCATTCTTTTGCTTCTGAACGGAAAGACTGGGTGTGTACTCTGGATTTCAAGGATGCATATATATACATCCTGATGAACCTGTGTTACAAGAAGCATCTTTGTTCTTCAGTCCAAACATTTCCAATACAAGATTTTCACCTTTGACCTATTTTCAGCCCCCAGGATATCCACAGAATGCCATGTAGTGGCAGCTGCCCATCTTATAAACCAGGTCATCTGGTTTTCCTATATCTAGATAGCTTGCTTCTGGTGACCCCTCTCAGAAGCACAGGCCTTAACCCAAACAGACAAGACAATTACCTTACTCCAGTCTTTGTTTTCTTGAGTTTCCAAAATCTACATTACATCCAGTGAATACCATTTCATTTATAGGTGCAATTTTGGATTCCATTCAAACGAAACCTTTTCTGTCAGAGCACAGAATCCAGACACTCATTGTGCATGTTCAAGCTATACAAACAGCACCCAAGGTTGCAGCTAGAGCCTACTTTCAGATGCTGGGAAACATAGTGGTGGCTATTCATGTAGTTCCCTTGGCCCTTTTGAAAATGAGACTTCCCTGATTGGACGTCAGGTTTCACTTGAATCAGTGCTCACAGCTGCTCTTGTCAATCTTTTTCCCACCTCTTTGACTTCGCATAATATTGCAGTGGTAGACTGAGAAGCCCAATCTTTCAAATGCGTCTCTTTTGTGACGTGGCTGCACTACTTAGTCCTAACTACAGATGAGTGAAACCTGGGTTAGGAAGCTCATCTTATTCACAGGGGAAATGGTCAAAATACAATACATGTCATTGCATCAATCATTTTGAGCTCAGGGCAGTTTACTGTGCTCTGCCAGTTTTTCTTAATCTTCTCCAGGAATTGTTAGTTCTAATTCAGAGAATCAGTTGGTAATGTTTTATATAAACAAACAAAGTAGAATGGGCTCTCTTTATCTTTGTTGGTAGGCAGCCAGGATTTAGGACTTTACCTTAGCCAATCATATCTAGGTACAGGTTGCTTACATCCCAGATTTGCACAACTAATTAGTTGGCGGGTTCAGCAGAGTTCTTCGACCTCACGAGTGGTACCTGAATGCATTTTTCAGGGGTGGGGAACACTTCAAATGGATCTTTTCGCCAGCAGCTAAAATGCAAAATTATATTGCTTTAGTGATTTAGATGGATCTTGATTTTTGAGACAGGCCCCGGAACGAGATAGGAGTGGGAGTTCTTGAACTGGACCATATTTACTCCTACCTATTTTAAGTTCAGTGGAGGTTATTTATTTATTTACATTCTCTTATATACCGTGCTATTCTGCATCAGTGCAGTTTACAATGAACAAACTGAAATTACATTGAACAGGGCATTATAACTTGGAGATAACTATTTTACAGGGAACAGGGTTACTTTTTTGGGGGGGGGAGGGAGGAGGGGGCAGAGTTGTTAAATGTTTGAATTGCAGTCCAATGTGTTACGTTACGTGATATAGCTGCAATAAAGGTATGTAATGTTCTCTTTTGCATATTGCAGATTGTATAGTGTTGACTTGTGAGTTGTGTGATATAATTCATGCTCACCTTTCAATTAGTTGTTACTTATTGCGTTTGGTATGGGTGATAAGAAGCAATAAATAAAGCTGGCAAAAAAAGTATTAATAAACCGACCTTTTTCAAATACGGGGAAACCATATAACTACTCCTCCTGGAATTCTGCAAACAAAATTCAAACTTCTGTGTCAAAAGGTCTGAATTATGCAGAATTCTGCATGCTTTGTTTGTCATCGTAGCAAAGCATTTTGTTTTCTGTGCGATACATAATTTTAACTAAAATACAGAAAAAGATCACAGAGTTTAAATTTTGAGAGGACATGAAATTTTAGCTGCAAGGAAGAAAACTTAAAAGCAACATCAGAAAATACTTTTCATGGAAATAGTGGTGGATTCCTGGAATTGCCCTCCTGATGGAGGTGGTGGGGGCAAAAATGGTGACAATTCAAAAGAACATAAGGCAGAAAGAAGATCCTTATATAGCAAGAGGATAGAATCAAAGTAGTCTTAACTTTTACACATCAAAAAATAGAGGGGAGTAACCTGCACAGATACAGCTCTAGCCATCTTACTGGGCAGAGTAGATGGACCTTTTTCTAATGTCATTTATTATGTTACTGTGTTCTTTATTATTCCATCCTCCCTTTCCCCCTGCCCTAATTATTCCATGGACCTAGTTCTTCTTGTATGCTTATCCACCACTTCCCCTCATAGTGAAAGTCCTGCACAAGTTCCAATGAGCCAAAGCACCATGATTTTCATAGTGCTTTATTGACCTTAACAGAACTGATTTCCTTTTCTCCAAAGACTAGCAGTTCTGTCTCCATGGAAACTCAACCAATTCCCATCCAGACTTGGGGACTCTAGCCCTCACAGTGTGGAAATTGAGTAGCAGCTAGTGTTTGCTCTTGGATTAGCAGAGCCTATCCAATGCATTCTGTTAGCTGCTAGAATACAGTCTGCTAGAAATCAAGTGTCAAGTGGAAGAGATTTTCAATTCGGTATTTCTCTATTTTTTATTTATTTATTTGGTTCTTCTATACCACCCCTTCCAGAGATCAGGGGCGGTTTACAATTAACAGTCCAGTCACATGGCCACCTACTACTCTCTATACGATTTATATTATTCAAGTCTTCAGACTCCTGTGCTTTGGGACCTTAATATGGTTCATAACTTATGAAGCTGCACATTGAACCACTGAAATCCGCTGTTCTTATCTAGAAAGTACTTTTCCTAGAATTAATTATCTCAGCTAGATGTGTCCTGAAGACTCGTTTGAGAACCCTTGCTCTAGACTGTAAACAGTCTCACCTACTGAATCATTTAGGAAGTCCATGCAATTTTTCATTTACTTTGATCTCAACACAAGTGGATGCTCTTCTCATCTCCAAAGTAGTCTCATCAGATCAGAGTTACTGCAGTGACAGTAGCACTCCCAAGTCTGCCTTTCTATATGCAATCTGCAAAGCAGTTTCATAATTCTACTGTTGTCACGCCCATAGCCCCTTACATATGTATGGAGGGGCGTGCTTGTTATATAGGATTCACCACTTTGGCAATGTTCCAGACTGACTGTCTTGCAAAGCATTATGGTAATGGTAGTCCAGTCATGCAGTGCTTGCCTTTGAGGTAAATGAAGACTATGGTAGTTAGCTCGAGTGTTAAGGCAATGACAGAATTTATTTATGAGGTAAATCAAAATGCACACAGATTCACTTGGTAACACCTTAGGATGTCTTCTCCAGGATTTATATTCAAAATAACAATACAACTGAAAGCTTATGCAAGTAACTTGTAAAGTCCATCAAACAATGGAAAGACTTTCTCTCAGCCACTGCTGACAAACCTGCTCAGCCGTGCTGATGTATAGCGAATCAAAAGTAAAAGCTTCTTCACAAAACAGCTTTTCTTTTCCACATTCAAAGAACTTTTTATATCCAACATGTGCACAGCCTAAGCTGTGCTCTGCTTTGATATCAGCTGGGTAACAAGCTTCAATCAACAGCTTTTCACTTTCTCTGCACAAGTATTTCACTTCTCCCAAAACCTTCTTTCTTTCCACACAAACTTTCTGGTGTGCCAGTTACTAGAACATTTCCTTTTATGTTTGATCCACTTTCAGGATTTCTTTGTGCTATCAACTTTGTATAAAGAACAGTCCATGAAAGAATCGTCTTCCTCTGGAATTATATCTTGTTCTTCTATCTGCATGGGTTCTATATCAGGGTCTGGCTCAGAGGATTTTACTAACTGACCTCCATTAGGACAGGAACTGTTTCTAAGCACTTTGCAATGCTCTAGGTTAGACAAACCTGCAAAGTTCATACCTGAGTTAAAGCTGGCATTAGGCTGTCCTCTTAGATACTCTGGCCAGTATGCATTTGAGCTTTTATGACCTGTCCTCCAGTCTGTATTTCTGGACCTCAGGGCATCTGCTCCATACCTCTTCCAAAAGGTATTCGTGTTTCTTCTCCCTTCAGCTGCTTCTGTCCTCTTACCGGCTGCTTTAGGGTTCCTAGCTGAAGTTCTCCAAACCCCCCTGGATTTCTCCAATCCCTTGGAGCTGGCTTCTCACAGGAATCTCTCCAAGAACCCGAATCTCTCTGAGCTCCTCTCTCCTTCACCCTCTTCTCCTTCTTCTCCTTCCTCCTGTCTGAATATTCTGTTCTAGTTTTAAAGTTCCCAGTTTCCAACCCCTCCCTTTCACTCCTCAGGTGTTGGTGGTCAAACTCCCTCCTGGCAGCTGAGTAATTAGGAGTGACGTAAGGGTTTCTCAATCTGGGCTTATACTCCTTCTCCTCATCTCCACTAGGGGCTTTCTACAGGCCATCGCAGCCTGGAATAACCTGTCTTTTAGGAAAACATGCAGTTTTATTCCTCTGACCTGACAAAACAGGTCCCTTGATTAGGGTAAATTCCTTTCCTTTGTCACTATTCCCTGGGCTCTGATAAGCTTCCTTATCACACTGTGCATTACTGTTTGGCTCAAGTTTCAAAGGGCAGTGCCTTTAGTCAAGCTGTACTGGCCAATCTGTCTATCTAAATCGGCAACTCTTGCCCCTTGCTTACTGCAGGTTGCTCTAAAGACTGGGATAGTATGAAAGCAGTGGGCAGCCTGCTTGTTAGCAGAAAAAGCAGTGTCGTTTACCTGTAATAGGTGTTGTCTGTAGGTAGCAGGATTAATAAAGCACACAATCCTTACACCTCCATAAGAGTTGCTTGTTGTTTTGAGTTTAGGGAATGAACAGAGGAGCTGAGTAGACTGCTGCATGCATGTTCAGAATTTTACACTAGGTTCTGAGTAATGGGAGACTAGTTCTGTCCCGATACCATAGGCTGACATCACCCTCTTGTGTGCCTTATCAATCCTGCTGTCTATCGAAAACACCTGTTACAGTGAGCAACATTGCTTTATTGGCTGATAACCATTAACATGGGCTGTTGTACTTGGCTGCTCAGGCCTTTCCAAACTCAATAAATACCTGGATGTTATCAGCATAAAAGTATGCACAGTCTGTCACTTAAAGCTGTCTGTTTAATATTATCAACCTCTGGGATCTTTTAAACATCAATGAGGACAACTTACATGATTTAGTAATGGCTTCCTTAATAAGCAGCATTTTACCAGCTATTTTCAAAGAAGCCAGCATGAGATGTTCTTAAAAAAAATCAGTGAATCCTAGAGATCCTTGTAGTCCAATTTGTATTCTTCCTTTCTTTATAAAATTAGTCAAGCAGGTTATGCTGATACAGCTGCAAGATTTTTTGAAAGCACAAGATATTCTTGATCAACGGTATGGCTCTCGGGGACAATTTCTCCAAATGGGCTAATTTTGCGTATACTGTACCATGACAGTCATGAACCTCACTCCTAAGCCAGGGTATGTGGAGTATTATCTCAGTCTCTGAAATTTGCTGCTATTGCTCACCGTAGTGCTAGATCATCTTATATAGATACTGATCTTGTCTATAGGAATGTGGCTAGCTGGGGCCACTTGCCTTCCTGGTGTGAAAGTGGTGGATCTTGTACATCATTTTGCTCAAACATTTCAAAGAAGCCATTTGCCACTACCCTCCACTTGTCTCCGTCCCTTGTGATACCCCTTTCCAAAGTTTCACTTTCCTTATCCTTTAAACAATCAGCTATTTGCTGCACCTTCTGCTAAAAAAAACCCCTTTGCAACCAGCTTTAGACATGTTTTCCTTTTAGGCAACAGCCGATGCTCTAAGGGAGGCTATTACTCTAAAAACATCGTGTGCAATTATCCATTCTCCAGGAACAAGCAGGAATTCAGTCCTCACATATGGGTGACGTTGGCGCCGACGGAGCCCGCGCAAAAGCATTTCCCCAGCTTTCAAAGAAACGTCTTTGGGAGATGCACCATGCATACATGGTTTCCTTCCCGCCCAAGGGTGCCATCTTGCCTCAGTCTAATGACATAGCTAAGATGGCAAAAATTAAAAACGGTAAAGAAGCAACTCCATAATAGTGGAAGATTTCAGCTATCCTGTTATTGATTATGTAACTATCTTATCAGGACATGCTAGGGAAGTAAAAAAAGAGGTTTGAGGGGGTACTGATAAGTCTGGCTTTGTAAAGAAAAAAAATATTCTGTGGTGGTCATAATTTTTTTTTCCATATGCTGACTGCCACTAGTTAAAAAAAAAAATTGGATATTTTGCGCCAGTGTCTGGATACCAACCAACCCGGTATATCCATGTTTAGTGGTGAGAACTGGCACTCTCTGGATCATGGCAATAATCGGTCATTATCCAGATAAGGAAAGTGGTGTAGCACTTTTTTGCTATTCTAAGTAATACTGATTGTTATCTGGATAGTGGTGCTGAAAATTGCTGCTGTCTGGATAAGTGCTGGCTCCACCCATGGACCACCCCTGCACTATCTGGGTGGAAATATTGACCAGAGCTATCTGGATAGTGCCATTGAATTTCTCACTGGGATTTATTATGAAATTGAGAAGAGGGCCTACTCCGTATCTAATCCTTGATGATACGTAGGATTTTATGCAAGAATAAAACCTGACTTCTGCTACCTAGGAGTAACACTAGATCAAAAGCTAACCCTCTCCCCTCACATTAGTAACATCATGAAAGCCATATATTACAAGCTAAAGACAGTCCAGCACCTCAAACCACTGCTGGACGCCCATGATTTTCATATAGTTTCCAAGCACTCATCTTTCCCCATTTGGACTACTGCAACCTTATCTTCCAGGGCCTGCCTAAATGCATAATACATCCACTCCGGTTAGCCCAAAATATAGCAGCAAGGATCCTCTGCAATGCCTCCAGAATGGAACACATTACCCCAGTCCTCAAAAAATTGCATTGGCTACCCATCGCACAGAGAATGAAATACAAATCCTTACTCACTGTCTTCAAAACAATACATGATCTATCAGCAATCCACCTACAATCGCTCATACAGAAAACACCTAGCACCAGGTCCAGAAGAAAACATGCCATCAACACACTTCACACTCCCCACAATAATCATAAATCTCATGACCTCCAGGTGGGCCTTCTCCCTATTTTCCCCAACTCTCTGGGATGCACTACTGGATGAGCTTCATGCCATCGATGACTGACATAGCAAACCAGAAAAAAACAAAAAATACACCTGTTCCTTGAATACGTCACAGACCCAACATAATAGATTTCATGAAAGGGACTACTGTAATGGACAACTACACCTTCCAGCTACTCTTCAGCCCGCCTCAGTCCACCCTTACTCCTCCCCACAATCCCTAGTGCTGAAACAGCATACATATTAAATTACCTTAAATAGTTCCATGTTATTAACACAGTAGTTACAAGTTTGTTATAACGTTCCAGTGCTCTGTGTAAGGCCATGTTGGCCATTTTGTTCTTATGTAAACCACTAATGCAGTTCTTCCCAAACATTTTTCTGGAATTATTAGGGATGCTTTTGTAGGTAAGAACCCGCCTACAGATCCCATTTTAGCTGAAGAAAATTCACGTGACCCCAGATACTAATAAAATAAAATTATCACTCAAACAACATAAATATAAATATCTAAATATGTAAATCTATGCTTTTTAAAGTACTTATCCGATGTACTGAACATGTCTGACACACATGGGTTTCAAAGAAATGACACGGCTTCTTGAACATTAGCAGTATGGGGTCTGAATATCTGGGAGGCAGTATGTATGTGGGGGGGCTGAGTGTCTGGGAATAGCGTGTCTGTGCAGATATGAGGAATAAGTGACCTGGGGCAGCGTGTGTATGTCTGAAGTTGAAGAAAGAGCAGCTTGTTGGTGGGCTTTGAAGTCCCCTCCCAGAGTTTTGGTCTCAGCCATATCTGTCACCAGTCCTGGCAGATGTACATTCCAAAATCTCACATAGTCCAGTCACTAAATAGTAAATAAAATTATTTTTTTTCTACCTTGTTTTCTGGCCATTTTATTTTTATAATTGTGTTGCTCTGGCTTCTGCTTTCCTCCGTTTTCTCTTAACTCTTGTTTCCAGGGCCTCCTGTCTATTTGCAATTTCTTCTTTCTCCTCTTGTCGTCAGTGTTATAGATTGATATAGGTGCCGACGTGATCTCTTCTTTTCCATTTTCTTCCTTCTCTTTTTACTATTTAGTTGTCAGTCTCCCATTGTTTACTGTATTTACCCACAGCTTTCTATCACGTTCCCTCATCCAGCCCTCCCATTTCCTTCTCTCTCTCCTTCCCAAGCCTCTTATTGCTCAGTTTTTCACTAACATCCCCCTCTCTCTTCCACGTGTGTCCATTTTCTTCTCTCACCTTCTCCATCCAGGGCTCTCTCCTCTTTCCCATGTTGAGTAACACCTTTCTGCCTCCATAGTCCCCCCCCCCCCCCCCCATAACCAGCATCTCTTCTGTCTCCAATATCCAGGATCTCTTCTGTCCCCCTAGTTCCCCACTATTTCCAACATCTCTTCTGTTTCCCTAGCCTTGCCCTCATATCCAGCATCTCATCTCGCTAGGCCTCCCCCCCCCCCATTCCCAGTAACTTTTCTGTCTGTTTGTCTCCCTCCCATGCCCAGTATCTCCTCTGTCTGGCTCACTAGTCCCACCCTTAATTTTCAGTCTCACCAGTCGTTGCACCCTCCATGTCCAGCATTGCTTCTCTTTCGCCTCCCCAGTAACCCCCCAGTGTCAAACATCTCCTGTGTGTCTCCTCCTCCTCATGTCCAGCACCTCCTCTGTTTCCCTAGTTTCCACCCAAAGGCCATCATTTTCTCTGTCTGCCTCACCAGTCATCTTCCCATCCATATCCAGCATCTCCTGTCTCCCTACCCAGTACACCCTCATGTCAGGTATCTCCGGTCTGTCTTCCTCCCTTCCCTGTCCATCATCTCCTCTGTCTTCCTCGTTCCCTCTCCCCCATGTCCAGCATATACCCTGTCTCCCTGCCTAGCACCACCTCCACATCAAGCATCTCCCTGCCATACAACCTATTCTATCCCACATCATGTCAGGCATCCTCCTATTTCCCCTTCCCTGGTAGTCTAGCATCCAACCTTCCTTCCTCCTCCTCCTCCTCGTTGGTCCAACATCTTCCCCCAGTCCTGCACATTCTCGTAGACAAAAATTAAATTGAAACCCCAGGATGTCAGGCTCTATGCAGTGCAACAACAGAGAAATAAACTAATGCAGTCACCCATGTACTGTGCAAAATATAAAGATGACACATATCAAACCCAAAAAACTGATATATTCCAGTCATTAAACTGAAAATAAGTTCTTTACCTTTGTGGCTGGCTATTTTAATTTTTCTAATTGCCTTGCTCCTGATGTCTGGTTTCTGCGTCCTCCGTCTTATCTTAACTCTTTTTTCCAGAGTCTGCAATCCATCTGCTACTTCTCTCTGCTCCTGCCTTCTTTACTTGTTCTCCTACATCCAGCTCTGAAATTAATCTTTTCCTTTCAGCTTTCTTCCATTTATAATTTCTCACTCTGTCCATTCAGATTTCACCATTCTTTCTCCTAATTCCCCACTTTTTGTTGCATCCATCATAACTCTCCAACCCTCATCCTATCCTCCCATTCTCTACCTCTCTTTCCCCAACCTCTTATTCTCCAGTCTTTCCTAGCTCTTTCCCCCTCTCCCCCTCCTTGCCCAATGTTTCCCCCTCCCTCTTTCCCCTTCCCTGCTCAATGTTTTTCCCTTTCTCTTTCTCCCTCAATCTCCATTTCCCCCACATCTAGCCTCTCCCTTCTCTCTCTCCTTAACCTCAGCATCTCCTTTGGCCCTTCTTCTCTACATCTAGCATCACTCCTCTGTCTCCCTTGAAGTCCAGCATCAGCCCTCTGTGTCCTTATATCCCCACTCATGTCCAGCATTACCACTCTGTCCCCCAATGTCTTCCCCCTTCTGTCCCCCTCTCCCTCTTTCCCCTTCCATGCCCAACGTCTTTACCCTTCTCTCTATCCCTCACTCTCCCTATTCTTTCACCATCTAGCATCTCCATAGCCTCAGCATCTCTCTCCTTTGGCCCTTCCTCTCCATATCTGGCATCACTCCTCTGTCTCCCTTGATCTCCAGCATCATCTCTCTGTCTCCTTATATCCCCCCACCATGTCCAGCATCAACACTCTGTCATCCATTGTCTCCCCCACCCCCATCTAGCATTTCCTCAGTCTCCCCCACCCCCATATCTCACATTTACCATTTTTCTTCCCCTTGCCCTGCACTGATCTACCAATCCTCCCGCTCCGACATGCATATACCATAAGCTTATCTTCAAATCCATCCCTCGTCCCTGCTGCCAGCAATCTTTCTGATACAGGAACACATTCACCTCTAAGTCCCTACCAGCCTTCCCTATCCCACCCCCCCTCGACGCATACTTATTGTGTCAGAGGGGGCAGGACAAGGATAGCCAGCAGGGTCTTAGAGGTGCATGTGCATCTGGATTGGAAAGGCCTTGCACCTGTGCTTTCTTTGACTGCCTGCAGCGGCGGGGGCGGAGGTTGAATTTGAAATGAGGAAGCTGCTGCTGTTTTGGGAGCTATCGTCTTGCTTTGTGCTGCCTCTGCTGGAACGCCGATAGGGCAACCATTCCTCCCCCGGGTGCAATGTGTAACTGCGACTCCAAATGAGCATTTTGCGATCCCATTTGGGGTAGTGACCTACAGTTTGGGAGCCACTGCTCTAGTGGCTCCCAGAGATATGTTTAAAGAGTACTTAACTGAAATCTTAAAGTTTCCCCCTGAGACAATTCTCCTAGTGTCCAGGATATGTTATCTACCAATGAATAAGAGGCAGTAGTCTGAATCAGAGGGGGAAAGGTTTCAAATGGTTGTACTAAATATATCAGCGTTATTGGAAACGTCTGACTCTGAAATGGCTATACCTACAAAATGGCTTGTTACTTTTCCTTTGTGTTCTGACTGAGACTGCTTTCAAATTTATTTTTAAGCATCGCAACATGTTCTTGTATTGTAAAATTAGGATGTTTCTCAATGTGACCAGAGACACAGAAGAGGTGGAGAGAGTTTCTGCTGCTTAGACTGGTGGTACTCCAGCTGGGGGCTATGTTTTTTTGTTTTGTTTTGTTTTGGGTTTTTTTTTTACTTCCATGTAAATGTATTAATCAAGGATAACTGTCAGATAGTTGTAAATGGAGTTCATTTTGATGATAGGTGTGTTACCAGTGACATGCCCTAGGGATCGGTCCTTGTTTCTGGGTTAAACCAAAGAGAGTGGTACAGTATAGGGGATGAAGGACATGGGGAGGGGTGGCCTGCACAGAGTGGCAGGTGCACCTACTCCTGCCATCTTACTGGGCAGACTAGATGGACCATACTGGTCTTTATCTGCCGTCATTTACTATGTTAAGTACTTGATTGCACGAAAGGAGGAGGTAATTGTATCGGATGATCTCAAAGTGGCAAAACAGGTAGAAAGGGTGACAGCAAAGGCCAGAAGGATGCTTGGGAAATAAAGAGAGAGGAATGGCTAGTAGGTAAAAGGAGGTAACAGTGCCTTTGTACACGTCTTTAGTGAGACCTCATTTGGAGCACTGTGTACAGTTCTGGAATTAGCTTCTTCAAAAGGATATAAACAGGATGGTGTTGGTCCAGAGGGCAGCTACAGATGTGGTCTGTGGTCTTTGTCATAAGTCATATGGGCATAGGCTTAAAGATCTCAAAATGTATACTTTTGAAGGCAAGATGGGAGAGGGATAGTATGACTGAGACTTTTAATTACCTCTGTGAAACAAATGCATAGTAGGTGGCCCTCTTCTATTTGAACGGAAACTCTAGAATGAAGGATCATAAGATGAAGATGAAAAGGGATAGACTAGGAAGTAGCTTGAGGAAATATTTCTTTATGGAAAGGCTGGTGGATGCGTGGAACAGCCTCCCAGTGAAGGTATTGGCAACAAGAACTGTATTTGAATTAAAAAAAAAAAGCTTGGGACAAATACAGTACAGAGGATGTTTGAGGGAGATGAAGGGGTTGTAGAACTTATTAGTTCTTATTGATCGGCAGACTGAATAGGTCATATAGTCTTTATCTGCTACTGTTTTCTATATTTCTAAATATATTTTCCTTGTGCCTTCGCATCTAATGACCTTTCTTGCCTCTGCTATATCTGCACAGGAGAACCATGCCAGTGATGATGACGTGATTGTTATCTGTTGATATAATGGATGTTCCTTATCGTTCCTCCAGTTTAGTCCTCTACTTCTGGGTTGTGCACCTCTTCCTGCAGCTAGGAGACTGGGCATGTCAAAGTCGTGACATCACTGGATATAGCCTGCTGGTATCTCCCATCAGCCTCCAGTGTGTCCAGTCTCCTTGCAGCAGGAGGACATAGTGAGCCTAGCTTCTGGGCTCACTTGGGGGGAACAGATAAGGAGCATTTAGTGTGACAAATTCTATTCTGATTTTACTTTTGATTTTTACCTTTAATTTACTTTTAATTTTACTTTTAATTCAGTTACCTTTGGTTAATTGGCAATCAGGGATTAGTTCCCTTTAGTTAGGAGCAAATTTCCTTATTTACAGTAATTTTAAATTTGAGCCTGGTTCTTTAAATTAGTAGCAGTTCTCGCCTTCCCTCCTTGTCAGTTATTTTCACTTGCTGCAGGCATTTGCCGGTGCGGATCTCTCTCCCTTGACTGTACGGGAGAGAGCTCCGGGACCCGTACAGCCACACTGAAGCTGTGTGAGACGGAGCCTCTCCGTTGCTGCGGGATTTTAATTTTACTCTGTGGAACCGGCTGAGCGATCCTCGCCACGGCTGCCAGGCGCATCAGCGCGGCTTGAGGATCGGATGAATTCAAGGTGGTAGGAGCAGGCGGTGTGGCTTTTGGCCCTGCAGGTAAGGCCTTCGGGCTCGGTCGGTCTGCTGAGGCCTCCTTTTTGCAGCGGCTGTTGTTCTTGGCACCAAAATTCATTGGCGAAGGGGCGGCCATTTCCTCTCTAGGTATTTGGACCGCATGGCGAGGGTTGCAGTGAGCTGCCTGCGTGAGGGAAAACAACAGGCAGAATAGCTAAATTTTTGGGCCTAGTGTTTGTTTCTTTCTTTTGTTTGTAGGATTTTTTTTTTTGAGGCTCAGGGGGTTCCTCAGCATTAAGGGGGACTGTTGTCAATCCTCTTTATAAAATAAATAAGAATAAACTTAAAAACAGGACAGCAGTTTTGGCATTGATCCCTGATACCACATGGTCTTTCCCTCCTAATCATGTCTCTGAGGAGCATCTGTTAAGGCCCAGGATATTAGGCAAATTGCCAGCTTTTAAGTTCAAGGGCAGAGCCCTAACTTGTAGTTGGCAGGAGGGAAAGCCTAGAAGTGTGCCTTTATGTATTCTATAGTGAAAGTTGCCCAAAATTCACAGGGACAGGTTTAGGAAACCTTAGGATATAAAAAAATAGACAGTTAAACTGTCAACCAGGAAGTGCCTATGCTACGGTCTATGGCCACCAGAGGGCAGCTGGTACACTCAATAGTGCCTTTCTATGACTGTGGGTATGCATGCAGCCATTATCTGCAGGTCAGGAGAGAAATCACCACAGAGCCATGGTGATGTGATGTAAGGTCTGAGAATCCAGTTTATATGACCAAGATTTAAAGCTCTTAATTTCTGTATCATTGGTCGGGCTCTGCTGCCCTAAAGGCCACCGAATGACAGCGCTGCTCATGAATCACATATAGTATTCAGTGCCCCCATCCCTGGGGGGTGAGTGGTACAATACAAAATCATATTACTCATCAGGTTCACACAGGCAACAACCTCTCAGACCTCCATTTGCAAGATGGTCGGTGTATTCCACTGCTATTTCTCTGACTGCAGGAAGGCCTGGGGAGGTGCTTGTGTGTTTCATAGCAACACTTAGCAGGCCCTTCCCAGGAAATTCTCATCTATTACTAGAGCAGGGTTTCATTTCATTTCTCTGGTTGTGGTTAATGCACAGCGTCAGGGGCTGTGTTCGAAAGCTTGGGTCCGACGGACTTCGGTGGGATTTCAAAAAGAAAAAGAAACTCGCTTTAGTGAGAGATAGCCTTGTTCATTTTTAGCTAACACTGTTGATTTTACTTTTGATTTTTACCTTTCCTTTTCGTCTCTCCAGGCCAGTCCAGGTACTGTTGGGTGATGAATCCCTTCTAGCAGTGAGGACTGAATGCTGAAACTTTTGCTGGCAGATGCTATAGCTCCCTCTAGTGCCTAAAAGCCAGTCTTCAGTCCTCAGCAGCTGGAACGGACGTATCTCTGGCAGGCTCCCTGGAGAGATGAATTGACAGCTATAGTGCCTTGATTTAGGTTCTTTTTTTGTTTTTGCTGACCGGGATTAATACTAGGGGACAGCTCAGACTTTCCAAGGGGATCCCTGCTCACTGGCTCTAGCAGAGCACCATAGCGGGATTCTCCCTCCTTCCTTCACAGAAGTGAACCTGTTTGCACTAAAAGTCAGCGATCCTTTCCTTTATTTGATTTTTTGTTTTCTAACCTTACCGGAGGCAGAGCCTGCTTCCGGAGGATCCGCTGACTCTCAGAGGGTGGGTAGGAGCTGGGAGCCCCAGTATCCTCTTCCCGGCGCTGTCCCTGTGTCTCCGTGCCTTGCTAGCAGCAGGTCTTGAGGCACATCTGGGCTTCTCAAGGTAAGCGGCGTTCCTACCTGCCTTAGCCCGGTGTCAGCTGGCTTAGTTTGGCTTTCCTGGGTGTTTGATCGTGGCGGTTTTCTCCGGCGGTTTTAGGCGGGAGCACCATTTTCTTTTCGCCGGTGTTGCTAGGCGCCGTTTTTCAGGCGGCATTTTTTGTTTTCGTTTCCTTGATTTTTGCAGGCATGGAGGCTGCTGGACCGGCAGAGCTGTCGGGGGACCGGCTGCAGGCGCCCCTGCCGAAATCGGGGGCGGCTGCGTCATTGCCTTCAGCGGGTGCAGCTTCTCCCACGCTTTTGAAAAGTACTGGGAAAAGAAAGGCGAAATCTCACAAGTCTTCAGCTAAGGCGGAGAAGGATGTTTTCTTGCCCCCTGCAGCCCAGGAATTGGGGGATTCCTTTTTCTCGCCAGATTTTATACTGGCTATGCACAAAGCTTATCTCTTAAAGTTGTCTCAGCCAGTGGTCAGTCCGACAGGGCTTCAGGAGACATTATTTCATGAGCCTGGGCTGTCTGATCAGGGAGAGAGCTCATCAGCGCTGCAGGGGGCAGGGATCTCCTCAGTAGCGATGGAACCTGCTATATCTTGTCCTTCTCTTCCTGAGGAGGGGGAGATTGGCTCTGAGGAAGGTCTTGAGCCCTGGCCTCTGGATTTAGAGGAGGGGGAACTCGGGCCTGGTGAGGACCCTAATGTCTTCAGGGTTTTTCGTAAGGAGGAGCTCGGAGCGCTGATAGTTCAGTCCCTTGCTGCCTTAAATCTTGTGCTGCCGGCACAGCAGCAGGAGCCCCTAGAGGATCCGTTATTGCAGGGGTTTAAGCCGGAACAGCGGTGCTTTCCCATGCATCGGGTGATTAAGAAGATGATAGAGTCTGAGTGGGAGTGCCCTGAGGCTAGTTTACGGGGGGGCCGTAGCCTTTCCCGTCTTTACCCGGTTCCTCAGGAGGAGAAAGACTTCTTACGCATGCCAAAGGTGGACGCGCTAGTTTCGGCGGTTACTAAGAAAACGACGATTCCGGTGGAGGGCGGAGCTGCCCTCAAGGATGTACAGGATCGAAAGTAGGAAGTCCTGTTGAAGCAGCCTTTCGACGCCAATGCCCTGGCGTTGCAAGCGTCAGTTTGCGGGGCTTTTGTATCCCGGGCTTCTATCCGCTGGATTCAGGGAGAGCAGTCGGATCTCAAGCAGGAGGCTATCGCTCCGGACGGAGCCAAGCTGGAGTCTGCAGCGGCGTATCTGGCGGATGCCTTTTATGATCTGATAAAAATTTCGGCAAAGTCTATGGCATCGGTCATTGCGGCTCGGCGTTTTCTTTGGCTGCGGAACTGGGCGGCGGACACATCTTCTAAGTCGCGCCTCAGTAAGCTCCCTTACAAGGGGAAACTGCTGTTTGGGGAGGCGCTAGAGAAGATTGTTAAGGATTTAGGTGACTCCAAAGGGGGTCGCCTGCCGGAATATCGACTTAGGGCACCCAGAACAGGTCCCATGCACAGGGGTCTCAGCAGGGACGTTCGTAGGTTTCGCGGGTCTCGGTTTACCCCTTATCAGAGGGGTTGTTTTCCTGCCAGGGGACAGTCCTTTCGAGGGGCCCATGGATTTGGCAGAGGTTTCTTCGGTGCCCCGCAGTCTTCCTCCAAAAAGCCGCAATGAAGGTGCGCAGGTCCAGCCGGAGATTCCGATAGGAGGCCGTTTGCAGGAGTTTCTCTCCGTCTGGACCACCATAACTTCCGATCTCTGGCTGCTGGAGATTATCCGTGAGGGTTATGCTCTGGAATTCGCTACTCCTCTGTCGGATGCCTTCGTGTTCTCTCCTTGCGGTCCGCGCGCGCGCGAAGCGTCAGGCGGTCGAGTTGACACTGCGGCGTCTCTTGCAACTGCGAGCCGTGGAGCCGGTGCCGCTTGACCAATGCGGCTTAGGTCGATACTCGATTTATTTTGTAGTGCCCAAGAAAGAAGGGGCGTTCCGTCCCATTCTGGATCTCAAGCATGTGAACCGTTGCTTACGGGTGCCTCACTTTCGGATGGAAACCCTGAGGGCGGTGCTTCGAGCGGTGAAGCCGGGAGAGTGGCTGTCCTCCATAGATCTCACGGAGGCTTACCTGCACATTCCGATCCGGCCGGAGCATCACTGTTTTCTCCGTTTCGCAGTGCCATTGGGGCATTTTCAGTTTCGGGCGTTGCCGTTCGGTCTGGCGACCACGCCGCGCACCTTCACGAAGGTAATGGTAGTGGTGGCGGCTGCCCTTCGCAAAGAGGGCATCCAGGTGCACCCTTATCTGGACGATTGGCTCATCCGTGCAAGTTCGCAGACGGAGTCGGCGGCAGCGACAACTCGGGTCGTCCAGTTTCTGGAGCGCCTTGGTTGGGTCATCAACCAAGCAAAGAGCCAGTTGCGTCCCGCGCAGCGGTTGCTGTACCTGGGAGCGCTTTTCGATACCAACAGCGGGAAGGTTCATCTGCCGCCGATCCGGGTGCAGAAGCTGTTAGCGCAGGTACAATCCTTCCTACGCTTCCCGGCGCCGTCCGCTTGGCGGTACCTTCAGTTGTTGGGCTTAATGGCCGCGGCCTTGGATCTGGTTCCGTGGGCCAGGGCTCACATGCGTCCGCTGCAACATGCTCTTCTCTCTCAGTGGTCCCCTCAGCAGCATCCTCTGACTCGGCGGCTGCCTTGTCCGGACGACGTTCGCGTCAGCCTTCGGTGGTGGCAGTCCCCAGTCCACCTGCAGGCGGGTGTTCCTCTGGAGGATCCAGAGTGGATTCTGGTCACGACGGATGCCAGCCTCTCCGGTTGGGGGGCTCATTGTCTTGCCCAGGTAGCACAGGGCAGTTGGTCGGGGGAGGAGAGCACTTGGTCCATCAATCGCTTGGAGCTGCGGGCGGTTCGTCTTGCCCTCTTGCATTTTTCGGGTCTCCTCGTGGGGAGAGCGGTGCGCGTATTTTCCGACAATCTAGTAACGGTGGCCTACATCAACAAGCAGGGTGGCACGGGCAGTGCGTCCCTACTGCAGGAGAGTCAGATTCTGTTTCAGTGGGCGGAGTTACATCTGCAAGCTCTGTCGGCCGCCCATGTGACAGGAAAGGACAATGTGCAGGCCGATTTTCTCAGTCGACATCGCCTGGATCCCGGAGAATGGGAGCTCAACTGGGCGGTGTTTCACGAGCTCACGTTGCGTTGGGGTCAGCTGGGGATGGATCTCATGGCGACTCTGGACAATGCCAAGTCAAGCCGGTTTTTCAGCAGGCGCAGGGAGCGCATGTCGGAGGGCCTGGACGGGCTGGTCCAGCCCTGGCCAAGGGATCTGCTTCTGTACATTTTTCCTCCTTGGCCGTTGTTGGCCAGAGTCATCAGGAGGATATCGCGTCACGAGGGCAAGGTGATTCTCATTGCTCCGGA
Organism: Ichthyophis bannanicus; assembly: GCA_033557465.1. Taxonomy (NCBI): domain Eukaryota; kingdom Metazoa; phylum Chordata; class Amphibia; order Gymnophiona; family Ichthyophiidae; genus Ichthyophis; species Ichthyophis bannanicus. The sequence continues at coordinate 577,099,340 of CM066035.1, forward strand.
CTGGCCTCGGCGTCCCTGGTATGCCGATCTCGTGCGGTTGCTGATCGCGCCTCCTTGGCGGTTGCCTTCCCGAGTCAATCTTTTGTTCCAGGGTCCGGTGCTGATGCCACAGGTGGATCGATTCTTGCTTACGGCTTGGCTGTTGAAGGGCATCGGTTGCGACGCAGAGGGTACTCGAACTCAGTGATCGCGACTATGTTGCAATCCCGACGCCGCTCTACGTCCTTGGCGTATGTTCATATTTGGCGAGTGTTTGAGGCCTGGGCTGCTGACAGGGGCGTTTCGCCTCGTGCCGCAGGGTTGCCGGAGGTTTTGGCGTTCCTGCAGGGCGGTCTCGAGAGAGGTCTGGCCTTCAACACTCTTAAGGTGCATCTTGCTGCCCTTGCCTGTTTTCGAGGTCGGGTGCAGGGTTGCTCGCTCTCGTCTCACCCGGATGTTCAGAGATTCCTTCGGGCGGCTAAAAACATCTGGCCGCCCTTCCGGGTTGTGGTTCCTCCGTGGGATTTGAATTTAGTTCTCGAGGCGTTGACGCGGCCGCCATTTGCGGCTGGGTCGGACACTGTTCTGCGGGAATTGTCTTGGAAGACAGCCTTCCTTGTGGCCTTGTGTTCGGCTCGGCGGATTTCGGATTTGCAAGCTCTATCCTGTAAGGAGTCTTATTTGTGTTTTTCGGAGGAGAAAGTGGTCCTTCGGCCCGTTCCTTCCTTTCTGCCGAAGGTGATCTCGGACTTTCATATGAACCAGCCGGTATCGCTACCGACCTTTCGGTCGCAGGGCGACTCTCCCTTGGGCCGCACCTTGAGGGGCTTGGACATGGGTCGAGTGTTACGAAAGTATCTTCGACGTACAAAGCCGTTTCGCAAGTCGGATCGTTTGTTTGTTCTCTATGGTGGCCCTCGCAAAGGGCATGCGGCAACCAAAGCTTCCATCGCTCGTTGGGTGAAAAGAGCGATAGCGGGCGCTTATGAGACTGCGGGCAAGCTGCCTCCGCGCGAGCTCTGGGCGCATTCGACTAGGGCGCAAGCGACCTCGTGGGCGGAGTTGGCCTTAATTCCGCCTGCGGATAGTTGTCGGGTGGCTACCTGGTCTTCTTTGCATACCTTCGCTAAACATTATCGATCGGATGTTCAGGCGCATTCGGATGCTAAGGTTGGGGCCTCAGCTATTCTGGCGGGGCTCGCGGGACCCTCCCCGGTTTAGGTACTGCTTTGGTACTGCCCAACAGTACCTGGACTGGCCCGGAGAGACGAAAAGGAAGAAGAAATTAGACCTTACCTGCTAATTGTCTTTCCTTGAGTTCTCTCCGGGCCAGTCCAGGTCCCACCCCATGGGGCCGCGAGCGTCGGTTACGTCCTGGGGGTCGGGGAGCAGTTGCCTGTGTGCCTGATACCGTTCAGCTGTGGGGAAGAGGATATTGGTAGGTTCTCACTTCCTGGGTCCTTATGCCTGGGCTTCTAGGTCAGAAGTGCAAACAGAAATGGAATATATACCAAAATAAAGATTTAAAAAAAATGAATAAAATAAATAATAAATGCATAAATAAATAACTTGGGCGGCGCGTTGAGGTCGCCTCCTTAGCGGGTGGTGCATCCTACAGGAGACACCTTGCTCGGGGGCGTGAGCACTTCAGCTTGCCGTTTGAGGGGGGATCCCCTTAGGGGAGACGTGCTTCGGGGGCTTTCGCGCAGCTTCTTGCATGTTTGCTTTGTTTGGGAGTTTTTGCTTTGTTCCCATGGCGTTACTAAGTTTCGAGTTAGGTTTTGTGGTTCGCTGCTTTGTCAATAGGTGACTGGCTTTTAGGCACTAGAGGGAGCTATAGCATCTGCCAGCAAAAGTTTCAGCATTCAGTCCTCAGCTGCTAGAAGGGATTCATCACCCAACAGTACCTGGACTGGCCCGGAGAGAACTCAAGGAAAGACAATTAGCAGGTAAGGTCTAATTTCTTCTTTGCGCCTGAATCCCAAGGACGGGACACTGTTTGCTTCCAGGGGTTCTACTTTCTATTTTGCTCTTCAGCTCCCTGGCAGATGCAGTAGGCTGGCAATGGGTGGGCAACGCCTCCTGCAATGCAGAATCTCCCAGGATAAGGGGGGGGGGGGAGGACAACTGGGTGCAGCAGGGGCTGGCAGCTTCTTGCAAAGCTATAGTAGCAGTTCAGGTAATTTTAGCGGATCTGCTTTGATTTCATTGGAGTTGGCGGAAACTTGGTTTTTGGAGTCTTATCCTTTTAAAAAAAAAAAAAAAAAAGCAAAGAAAACAGGGCATAGCTGTGTTGATATACCAGAATCTCCTTCCGCTATCCATAGAAGGTCCTATAAAGCGTTAAAGTCGGTTTATATGGAAGGATAATATTTTGGCTTAGCTGCTGTGATATAGCGCTATGTTCCGTTGTAAACATATTCAAGTCAAAAGGAATTATGGTGATAACTCTCTTGGATAGTTGTAACAGGTGCTTGGGTGAGCGCCATGGCCAGTCCACAGATGTGGAATGCTCTGCCATAAGCATTATGTCATGGGAAGAATTTTATAGTTGTGTGGTTTCTTAATGGAAAATGTTCCCGTTTAGTTTGACTTTGCCAAATTATACGATTTTACGGTAGATTTGTAATGTCTTAATTTTGGCTATATGTGGTTTAATTTTACAAATGGAAAAGGCAGCTCAGCGGAGAGGGGTTGCAAAATAGAACTCTGGCCTTTGGAGCTATCTATGCTCCCATTCCATTTATCAGAGGTTCTCCAGTACGGAGAGTCTCTGCTAGTGTTCAGTGAATGCCTTAATGGGGGGCCAGAAGCAGCTAGGCTAGTTCTCTAGCAGCAATGGCAGCGGCTCAGACTCTAGTAGGCATACTTCATATGCTGGGCTTACAAGATGGCTTCCGCGCTGATCGGCATCAGCCAAGGTGACTGCCGGTTTAGACTGTGGATGTGGAGTCAGCCTGGAGGAGGGGCCTTGCGTTCTCTGGACAATGCCCTGCATACACTGAATCCCTTCAATTCGATCAGCTGCTGGCAGGACACTCGCATGCTTTTTTGCTTCAGTGGTCTAAAAGTGGAGTCTTTACCAGGTGGTATAATGGGAACTTGTCTGCAGTTTCTCAGCTTCTTCATTGCTGACTCAATTGCCACTGCGGAATGAGAGCTGTATTTCATATCACCAGCTGCTAGTTGATCTTAAAATATAAAGTCCATCTTTGTGCAGTCAGACGGAATGGGGCGTTACTCTAGCAGGAAGGCCGTGGATTAGTATGCCTGTGTTTGGGAGTTCTTTCTACTTCATATTGTTGGCACGGAAAGAGCGTCTCTTAACATATGCTGACGGCATTTTTGGTTTAGAGGTGTCTTTGTAAAAATAAATAAATAAATAATTTTAAAAAAAAAAGAAAGAGAGAAAATCTAGAAAGTATTCAGCTGTCCTGAATTTGCCTGTTCTTGATTGACATTTTGAGGCTAAGCAGGGGCAGGTCTGGGTACTACGTTTGTGGGTGCACACCTTGCACTACCAGGGGGTGTGGACTCACTGTATGGAACAGAGCCCTAGCAATCTTCTTTATCGCAAGATGGGAAAGTAGATGGTTCACTGAAGCGATCGTTGGGGGCAATGCTCTGGCCTTACAGGCTCCCATTTTTGGAGCCTGGGGAGGTGAGAGCATGCTTCAGGTGGTCGCAGTGTTTACGGCAGTCTACTCACCTGGAACAGGAAAGGATCAGGGAGTTGAATCGACTAGAGCCTGATTTGCTTTATGGGGCAAATGTGCATTATGGCTTAATTCAAGCGCTAGCTAATATTATTGGCTTCCTTGGGGTTCACCCAGAGGTGTCTCTGGTGGAGGAATGGGGCAGCTGATCGTTCGTCCTAGTCGAGGGTCAGTAAGCTCCCAATTAAGTCTTTGTCTTGTCCTTTCCCCGTGGGCTCTCATAGGGCAACTAGTTGGCGTATCAAGGCTTTCGGAGAAAGGCGCTCTTGGTAGCGCCCGGTTGGGCGAGACGGCCTACTAGGCTTTTCTCATTCGCCTACTCGACAGGCTTTTCCTAGAAGTTGTCGGTAGCAGACATTCTGCTGCGGCTAGGTCCGTGACGAATGTCTCAGGTGGATCGGTGCCTGCCTACGGTTTGGCCTTTGTATGGGCGGGGCTCAAGTAGAAGGGTTATTCTGCAGCAGTCTTCGCCGCCTTGTTGAGAGCAAGGAGGCAGGCTGCTTCTGCTGCGTAGGTTCATGCTTAGCGCCTTTTGGAAGGCTGCTGTTCACGGCGGCAAGTCCGGGCGACAAAGGTGTCTGTATCCTTGGTCTGAGTTCTCTGCAGGACAGTGTCTGAAGGAATTAGCGGCCAGTTCCTTAGAGGATCCAGCGAGCGATTGTTTCCGGCTGTAGAGGTCTGTGAAGGGAATAGCGCTAGGTGTTCGGATCGATGTGTAGCGTTTCCTTAAGTTGGGATCTGACTGCGCTCCTCAAGGAGAGTTTGGGTGCTGCCGGGGAATCCCGATTGGGCCTTAGAGGCATTAGCTAAAGAGTCCTTTGATTCTTTACTCCAGGCGTTGGTAAAGGATTTGCTGTTATACAGTGGCTTTGATAGCTCATTGTTCGGTGCGACGAGTTTCGGAGTTTCAGGCGTTGTCATGTAATGAGCCGTTTTCACCCTTTCTGGATAGAGGGTGGTGTTTGCAAGCAGTCCTGTCGTCCTTCCAAAAGGTGGTTTCTGATTTTTCTCCTGAGCCTATTGGTTTCTCTTCCAGTTCTCGGTTTTTCTGGAAGGGGAGGTTTTTATTTGTAGCTTACGCCGATAGGAAACATTACATGCAGGGTGCGATGTTCGTTTCTTTGTTTTTGTGTGCTGGTTGGAGGTCCCCACAAAGGGGAAGCAGCAGCGAAGGCGGCCATTTCGCACTGGGTTAAGGCGGTGGTTGCCTCAGCTTTCTGCTGGTGAGGTTGTATGATTCCGGGGGGCTTTCTGACTCTTGCTACCAGGGCACAAGCGGCTTCATGGGTGAATCACTGTGTCATTCCACCAGGGGGGATTGGTAGAGCAGCTTCCAGGTCGTCTCTTCATTTCCTCAGTAACCACTACTGCCTAAATGTTTTGGCAGTAAAGGAGGCCTGTTCCGGGTCGGCGGTGTGGTGAGTTGGCTGGATAGGTCCCTCCCAATGATTACTGCTCTGTTACATCCCAGAAGTAGAGGACTAAACTGGAGGAACGATAAGGAAATAGAAATTACACTTACCTGGTAATTGTCGTTCCTTGAGTGACGACAGTTTAGTCCTCATTCCCGCCTAGGAGTATGATTTCTTCAGTTTATTTTCAGGCGGAGTGGAGCATCAATCTCAAGGAGTAGACAGATCCTTTCAGTTTCTAGATCGCAGTGAGTATCCCTCTCTCTTCTTTCTTTCTTTTCTCTTATTTAAACGAGGTGATGGTATAGGATATGTGTTTGCATAGGGGGGACATGAATGTAAAGTTAAAAAAAAAAAAAAAGAGAGAAAAGAAAATATATGACGGATACGGTTTAAAAGGCTCCTCCGGTTGAGGAATGGGGAGTTATTTAAAGTTATGGTATAGTTACTTATTTGTTGTTCCTTTGAGTTTGCCTTGTCAATAGTACACTGGAGGCTGATGAGAGATACCAGCAGGCTATATCCAGTGATGTCACGACTTTGACATGCCCAGTCTCCCAGCTGCAGGAAGAGGTGCACAACCCAGAAGAAGAGGACTAAACTGTCGTCACTCAAGGAACGGCAATTACCAGGTAAGTGTAATTTCTATTGTTCTCTCGTGGAATGGTGTCTCAAACGCATCCCTTTTCCTTTGCTTTGATATCTTCTTTTTCTTCTTGCTAATCTGATTGGACCCTCCAGCTATTAAGGATTTGTGTATGTATGAGGATTGATTTCTTTGGATTTGTTTTCTTTTTCTTTGTTTTTCATGATCTGTTTATCAGAGATTGATAGATGGATGAGAGAAAATAAGTTATTAAATTGCCAAATGACTGAGGTTGTCTGGATATGTCACCCGACTTCTACCTGGAGCCACCCTTGTTTTGGAATGGTTTTCAGTTAGAAGTGAAAATCAGGTGCATAGTCTGTTATTGGTGCCATGGATTTCTAAGGTGTTGCTTTTTCTATCTGTCAGTTGAAAAGAATACAAGTGCTTTATTTACTTAACAGGATCTTGCTAGTGCAGTTACAAATTTTTACTAGGTTGGATTATTTATTTATTTATTTATTTATTTGACATTTCTTCTATACCGCGCTATTAAAATCAGCGCGGTGTACATTGAACAAACATACTGCAATGTATACAAACAACATTGAGTTTACAAATAACAGGGAATTGAACATGGGAGCGAAACCAGGGAAACTAAATAAATATTAACTTGAACTATGCACAATACTTTAATGTAGATGGGTGTTGCATTAGTTTTGTGAAGGTTGGTAGGGTTTGAGGGGGGACTACCTATTATCTGTGGTGTTGACGTGTAGGGGCGACTGATGTATGGGGGAGGTTTGCAGGTCAAAGAGTAATATGGTAATTTGTCTGTATAGACCTTTGTGTAAAGACTCTGGCACATTTGTAGAGTACAGAATGTTGTTGCTAAGCTGTTGGTTAGGGCAGGTCAAAGAGATGTTACACTTATTCTTAAGGCATTGCCCTGGTTGCCCATTGTTTAGCAAATTAAATTTAAATTGTTGATAGTAGCTTTTAAGATATTTCACCATTTGAGTCCAACTTATTTACGGGTTAGCCATTCTCAAGATGCTAGATTGTTTATGCTTCTAGGGGCAAATTAATTTAATCTGTCTAGTATCGGACTAGAGTAGTGTCTTGTACCATTCCGTTTTATGTGGAATGGTTTACCTAAAACTATAAGTTCTATTGATGACCTTTTGGGATTCAGAAGGGCGTTGAAAACATTATTGTTCCTGAGGAGCTGCTGAATAAGGTTTGGAGATTTCTGAGGATGCTTTTTGTCTGGCTACTGTTTTTGTTTGTGAGTGTATTTGTTCTGCTTTAATTAGTGTATTTGTTATGTATGTTGTGTGAACATACATAAGATATGCCATACTGGGTCAGATCAAGGTCCATCAAGCCCGGTATCCTGTTTCCCAACAGCGGCCAATCCAGGTCACAAGTACCTAGCAGGTTCCCAAAAAGACACACAGGTTCCTTATATAAGGGTAGGTGCAATATCTAATAAAAGAAATGAAATGAAAAATGGTACTTTTCTGTACAAATGGAACATTGCATGATTATTTATATAATTAATTAAGAAATTTTTAAAAAAAAAGAAAAGTACCCCAGGATTAAATGAGTTTTGCATTTCAAGGCTTGACTCCCTAATTGGCTTTAGGTTTGTAAAATCTGTCTTTTTAGATGTGTTTAGGTATCGATACTTACATATATAGGTGGCAGACTCAGCCCTTATGTATAATTGCTCCCATTTACATGTACAAAGCCATGGAGTGATGCCATTCCTTTTGTTTATATGTATTTGTTTAAAATTGTTTCCACTGCTCTGCTTGTTGACAAATGTATGTGTATTTTTCATGGAGCTATCCATTTTTTTATTTTTAAAAAACCCTCTGCATTCAGCAAGCTTTTTATAAAATACTTTTGTGGTTTTGCAGGCACAAGCCTAGGTGTCCATTTTCTGTTAATAAATACCCTATGCAAAACTGGGCTTCATATGCTTCATAAGTTTTTCTGCCACATTGTCTTGATTTCTGACTTCATTTCTTGATATTTGAGGATCTTCTCCCTCTCCACCTGATTCACAGAATAATTCCTTGGAACTGCCACTTCTGTTATCACTGCCATTCTAGTGATTTTCTCTTTTACCACTGTGTCAGATTTCCTTGCATCCACACTTTTATCATTCGGAATTGGCTATATCCCATGTGATCCTATTTTCGTTCTTCTCCATAATTCTCTTAGGGTCTTGTTCCCAGTGCCTTTCCAGTACAGTGGTGTAGTGTTTACAAAGTTTCCAATGACTGAGACATTCCACCTTATCTCAGTTATGAGTAACCATTTCCAACATTACATATCTGTTTTCCCAGGTTTTTCTGTGCTTGCTGTTGACAATGTCTTCCATAATCTACTGACCTGGGCTGCAACTATCAATCTCTCATAGGCACCTTTTATAAAATAGGCACTGTGATAAGGCAGTCCCTTTCATTAGCTCTCTGAGGCAAGACTCTGCACCTTTACTATGGATAAGCAAGACATGGGAGGTTAGACTCCTGCTTTATTTGTAGGCTTGCTCTCTATAGCATAATTTATTTATTTAACAAATTTTGATCTACCGTATCTCCAGGAACAAGCAGGAATGTAGTCTTCACATATGGGTATCGTCGGTACCGACGGAGCCTGTGCGGGAACGCTCCCCAGCGTCCAATAGGAAAGCTTTTCGGAGCATCCCTCAGCACATACGCGCTGCCTTTCCAACTGTCCCTCTTCAGTTCTTCGTTTTACGTAGAGCCGACAGGATCCGTATCCTGTCACCGCAGAAAATTCCATCTTTAAAATTGTTTTCTTGTGGTCGCGTTTGCCTGCCGCACGATGCTTACTGGTACTGCTGGTTCTTTTCTTTTCCAAAAAAAAAAACAACCCAAAAAATTATATTTTGAGCTGTTTCTCTTCAGAAACTTTTCTTTTTTGGTGCTAGGCGCCATTTTGGGCACTAGGCCCCATATTCCTAAAACATAGAAAAAACCAACTACTGGTTTTAAAAAATGTACTAAGTGTGGCGGTACTATTTCTGTCACTGACACCCATGATTGGTGCCTTAAATGTTTAGGGCCTGAACATTCTACATCTGAATGTCTCTCCTGTATGGGGATGACTAAAAGAGGAAGAAAGAACGGGGCTATGAAGCTCGGTACCCTCTCATCTCCAGGAACAAGCAGGAATGAGTCCTCACATATGGGTACGTCGGTACCGACGGAGCCTGCGCGGGAATGCTCCCCAGCTTCCCAAGAAGGAAAGCTTTTGGGAGCATCCCACAGCGCCTGCGCGCTGCCTTCCCGCCTTTCCTAACCAACTCTCCTCAGTTCTTCTTTTCCGCGGAGCCAGCAGGTCGTGTTCCTGTCACCGCTGAAGAAGTTCTTTATTTTAATTTATTTCTTTGGTCGCGTGTCTGCCTTCCCCGATGCCGGACCGGTACCGCCAGTCTTTTCTTTTCTTTTCTTTCTAAAAAAAAAAAATATATATATTTTTTCCTCACTTGGTGTATTTTTCTTCTTAGGCCTCTAGGCCCACAAGAAAATTTTCCCTCATGGAAAAACCAGCCTCCGGGTTAAAAAAATGCACTAAGTGTAGCGGTACAATTTCTGTTACAGATACCCATGAATGGTGTCTTAAATGTTTGGGTCCTGAACACTTCATTCCGGATTGCCAGTCCTGCTCTCTAATGTCTAAACGAGGGTTACAGAACCGAGCAGCCAAGCTCCATGTGCTGTTTCCCACGGATGCACCGGCGGTGGCATCGACATCTTCCAGGTCTTCCTCTCCTGATGGGTCTCAGGTAACCAAACATAAACCTAGCAGGTCCTTGAAGGGCAAATCTCCCTCTAAGCATCGAGATGCCTCTGGGCTTGCCCTCGAGGATCCTGCCCCAGCCAAACAACCCCGGCGGGAAGCTCTGGCTTCCAAAGCTCCTCCTATGGGGTTACAGGTTGACATCGATGGCACGGCCTCGACCGATCACCTGTTAGACTGCTCTGGGGTACCGGCACTTTCTCCCGGTACCGACATCCAGGCAGTCGTGGTGTCCATGGATCACACTGTTCAATCCATGCAGCAGGCTATAATGGCTTTTATTAAAGCTGCGACACCGACGGTACTGCAACGAGTTCCGTTGTCGGTACCGGCGCTGGTACCGGTACCAGCACCGATACCGGTACCGACTGCATCGACATCGGCCAGGATACCGACTCCGGTTCCTTGTCCAGGGCTATTTCTCGGTACCGATCCGGTACCGGGGACGCCCGATGTCGGTACCGATCGATACGCATATCGATCGTTGGAAGCGGACAGACGATACTTTGATTCCTCTGATGATTCTGATTCATCAGATGAGTCTCCTGAAGTATCCATTACCCTTCCTGAGGAACCTACTTCTCCAAAAAAGGAGAATGTCTCCTCCAGAGGATTTGTCCTTTCAAGACTTCATAATAGAAGTGGCTAAAGGACTCTCTATTTCAGCAACCTCTGAAACAGAGCCTAGAGCAAAAAAAATTGATATTTTAGGATACTCTAAGGCTCCCAGAGAGGCAGTCACCTTGCCAATTCATGAAATTCTTCATGAACATATGATTGACTTATGGGAGACTCCTCTCACTCTTTCTCCTCATTCTCGCAGATTTGACACTATGTACCGTGTCCCTCCTTGTCCTGGATTTCAGAAAACTCAGCTTCCTCACCACTCCATTGTGGTGCAATCAGCTATGAAAAGGATAGAGTGTACCTCCAGGAAGAGAATGCAGGACCTTGGATGCTTTTGGTAGGAAAATCTTCCAAGCCAGCATGCTTATTGCCAGAATCAACTCATATAGCCTTTATATGGGTATGTTTCTAAAGGAAGTTGCACAAAAGCTGCACAACTTTCTCCCTTTTCTTCCAGAGGATAAAAGGGATGAGTTCCTCCTTTGGCTTAAGCATACTCAAGACATTTCAAAGTTTTCCAACAGGGCAGCCTTTGACTCCTTTGAAGGTGCCAGCAGAGCCTCAGGCATTGCCATAGCTGCTCGCAGAATTGCTTGGCTCCAGGCTTCTGATCTAGAGCCCTGGGTTCAGGATGGCTTAGGAAATCTGCCCTGTACGGGTGAAAATCTCTTTGGCAAAGAGTGGCAAATAAAAGCCACTCAAATGGATGCAGAGAATTCTGCTCTGGATAGACTTTCCAAGTCAACCTCCATTCCAGCCAAGAAAAAAACCTTTCAAAAAGCCTTTTTACAAAAGGAGCAGATTTCCTTCCACTTCTGGCCAACAATCTTCTACAAGTCGCTTTGCTACTAAGCGTCAGCAACCTAAACAGGCCAGGCCTAAACCTGCAGGGACTGTTACAACCCAGCAGTCCCAACCCCCTCAGGGTTTTTGACTTGATACTAGAGAACTTAACCTTTCTGGCTCTACAACAGCCAGAACCTCTCACCATTCCAGGAAGGTTAGCTCATTTTGCTCCCAGATGGGAGCAAATCACATCAGAGCAGTGGACCCTCTCCATCATAAGAGAGGGCTACAAACTTCATTTCTCAGACCTTCCTCCCTACACCATGGTGAGACACTTCAATTCTCCCACATCTCTCCTCGACCTTCTGGATCAGGAGGTGACTACCCTTCTGGCCCAGGGGGCCATAGAAGAAGTTCCTCTTCTTCAACAGGGGTCAGGGTTTTACTCCCCCTATTTTCTCATTCCAAAGAAAACAGGGGGATACAGACCCATTCTAGATCTCAGAGAATTGAACAAATTCCTATGCAAGGAGAAGTTCAAGATGCTTTCTCTAGGCACTCTCCTTCCATACCTGCAGAGTCAGGATTGGCTTTGTTCTCTAGATCTCAAGGATGCATACACTCATGTCCTCATCCATCCATCTCACAGAAAATTCCTACGTTTTCTGTTCCAGGGAAAACATTACCAATACAGAGTGCTTCCTTTCGGTCTAGCCTCTGCTCCAAGAGTGTTCACCAAATGCATGGCAATAGTTGCTGCATTTCTACGCACTCTGGGAATATTTGTCTTCCCATACCTGGACGATTGGCTCATTCGAGCTCCAACCCAGTCAGAGACTCAGATCTCCCTGAACCGCACCAGGTGCATTCTGCAATACCTGGGACTTGTGGTAAACCTCCCAAAGTCCCAGCTCACCCCTACTCAGTCCCTGGAATTCATAGGGGCCTGGTTGGACACCACCTCTGCAAGGGCCTACCTTCCTCAGGCCCGTTGTCAACGTCTAGTGCAGTTAGCCTCCCAGATTCAGTCAAAGAGCCACTTAACTGCCAGGGAGATGCTACAGCTGCTAGGCCATATGGCTTCCACAGTACACGTGGTACCCTATGCTCGCCTACACATGAGAGCAGCTCAATGGACTTTGTCCACCCAGTGGACTCAAGCTTCAGGAGCTCTCTCAGACCAAATAGCAACCTCCAAACGTCTCTTTTGGTCTCTCCAATGGTGGATGTCCACTCAAAATCTGTTGCTGGGGTCCCCCTTCCAACCTTTGTTACCCCAAGCAACCCTCACAACAGATGCCTCCCAAACAGGTTGGGGAGCTCATCTACAAGACCTCTCCACCCAAGGCACTTGGTCCCCACAGGAGACCTCTCTTCATATCAACCACTTGAAACTTCGAGCAGTGTTCCTTGCTCTCAAGGTCTTTCATACCCTCCTCAGCTACAAGATAGTCCTCATTCATACGGACAATCAAGTAGCCATGTTTTACATAAACAAGCAAGGAGGAACTGGCTCTCTGTCGCTTTGCAACGAAGCTCTAAGATTATGGGCCTTCGCCAGAGAGCATCAAATCCATCTCCTGGCAGTATACCTCCCAGGAATCCAAAACTCTTGGACAGACAGACTCAGTCGAGTTCTGCTTCCACACGAATGGTCCCTGCACATGGATCAGGTACTCAGAATCTTCCAAGAATGGGGAACCCCGGACATAGACCTCTTTGCAAGTCCGTGGAATGCCAAACTTCCCCAGTTCTGTTCCATAATTCTGTGTCTGGGAGTTCAGGCCAAGGATGCCTTCCTCCTTCATTGGGGTCAGGGCTTCCTGTATGCCTTTCCACCCATTCCTTTGATTCCCAAGACTCTGTTCAAACTCCAGAGGGATCAAGGATCTATGATCCTCATAGCTCCACGCTGGCCACGCCAAGTGTGGTACCCTCTACTTCTGCATCTCTCCCAAGTCCCCTCCCTGGACTTGGGAGCTGCGCCAGACCTTCTGTCCCAGGAGGAAGGGACTTTGTGGCATCCAAACCCCAAGTCCCTTCACCTCAGAGCTTGGTTACTGAAGGCCTAGACCTTCAAGACTTCAATCTTTCTCAGCAAGTGAAGGATATCCTCCATGCTTCCAGAAAACCTTCCACTAGGCGTTCCTATGCTTTTAAGTGGAAAACATTTTCCATTTGGTGTGCTCAAAAGGGTCTTGACCCTCTGGCACTTCCTGTGAATTCTCTATTGGAATATCTCCTGCATCTCTCGAATGCAGGCCTTAAAACGAATTCAGTAAGGGTACATTTGAGTGCTATTGCAGCATCCCTTAAGCCTCTCAATGGACAACCTATTTCCTCTCATCCTCTTATTGCAAGATTCATGAGAGGCCTAACTTTAACTAAACCTCCCATTCGACCTCCTCTGGTGGCATGGGACTTAAACTTGGTTCTTGGTCAGCTTATGAAGCTACCTTTTGAACCCTTAGCCACTACCTCCTTGAAATTTCTTTCCTGGAAGGTTATTTTCCTTATTGCAATCACTTCTGCTCGCCGCATCAGTGAACTGCAGGCCTTAGTGGCTAATCCACCTTATACAAGGTTCCATCATGATAAGGTAGTCCTTAGGACAAATCCTCACTTTATGCCTAAAGTGGTCTCACCTTTTCATCTTAATCAAGAGGTATATTTACCTGTCCTTTTTCCAGCTCCTCATGCATCCAGTGCAGAGAGGAACCTTCATACTCTAGATTGTAAAAGAGCTCTTGCTTTTTACTTACACAGGACACAGCAACATAGAAAGTCTTCCCAGCTTTTTGTTGCTTTTGATCCTTCTCATTTAGGACTTCCAGTCTCTAAAAGAACACAGTCCCATTGGATTGCTCAGTGTATTTCTTTTGCTTACCAGAGTAAGAACCTTTCTCTGGAGGGCCATGTCACAGCTCACAATGTGAGGGCCATGGCCACCTCTGTGGCTCATCTTCATTCTGTGTCCATCGACCAGATCTGTCGAGCAGCCACCTGGGCCTCGGTTCATACCTTCACAGCCCATTACTGTTTGGACAAGGACTCCCGCCGGGATGCCTTGTTTGGTCAGGCTGTCCTCAGACACCTGTTCCATTCTTGAACAACTCCTGCCCTCCTTCCCTCCTTCCCTGAATGGATGCCTGAGATCCATAGGAAGACGAGGAACCCTTCAGGGTCTCATACCCTTGGGGATCTCCCAGGCATCTTAGCTAGGGAGTCCCTATATGTGAGGACTCATTCCTGCTTGTTCCTGGAGATAGCACAGTTACTTACCTGTAACAGGTGATCTCTGGGAACAGCAGGAATTAGTCCTCACAACCCTCCCACCTCCCCTAGGAGTTGTATCTCTCTCTGTCTTTCCTTTCCTCTCTCTCTCTCTATTGTCTCAGCTTTAAACTTGAACTGAGGAGAGTTGGTTAGGAAAGGCGGGAAGGCAGCGCGCAGGCGCTGTGGGATGCTCCCTAAAGCTTTCCTTCTTGGGAAGCTGAGGAGCGTTCCCGTGCAGGCTCCGTCGGTACCGACGTACCCATATGTGAGGACTAATTCCTGCTGTTCCCAGAGATCACCTGTTACAGGTAAGTAACTGTGCTTTCTTCGGATGCCAGATCCATTGCATCGACATCTTCAAGGGCCTCTTCCTCCCATGGATCTCAGGTAACTAAACATAAAAGCCAGTCCTCAACGGGTAGCTCTCCTGCTAAGCATCGAGAGGCCATTGGCATTGCCCTTGAGGGAACCACATCGGCAAAGCAGCCCTGACGGGAGGCTTCGGCTACCAAAGCATCAATGGGGCTTCAGGATGTTCTTGAGGCCCCGACCTCGCAAGAACTACCTGTGCCATGCTCAGGGGTTCTGGCCGTTTTCACCGGTACCGATACCCAGGCATCGGCAGCATCAATAGACCAGAGGTTCCTTGCTATCGAATGCAGCATCGCAGCTCTTCTCTCTGCTGCGGTACCGTTGGTCCAACGGGCACTGGTACAGACACCGGTACCGGTACCGACAATACCGGTACTGACGGTACCGGCCCCGGTGGGAATTCTTCCCACGCCATCTTTGGCTGGAATCAACAGATCGGTACCGGATCAACTCGGTACTGACTTTGATACCGGGACCGTGCTTTGCATGAGCATCGTGGTCAGGAATACTTTAAATCCTCCGAGTCTGAAGACTCTGACAATTCTGCTGGTACTAGAGGGTTTCTCCCAGAGGATCCCTCTTCTCCCCAACGCAGAATGTCACCTCCAGAGGACATGTCTTTTCAGGATTTTATTTGTGATATGGCCAAGGGCCTTTTAATCACGGTGGCTCCTGAAGAGGAACCCAGAGCAAAGGAATTGGAAATTCTCCAATATCCTAAAGCTCCAAAGGAGGCAGCCACTCTGCCCATCCATGAAATTCTGCATAACTTGATGCTCAGAATGTGGAAGACACCTCTGACTACATCTCCTCACTCAAGGAGACTTGATACTATGTATCGAGTTCCGCCATGTCCTGGATTTCAAAAGACTCAGCTGCCACACCATTCAATGGTGGTGGAGTCAGCCATGCGTAGGATGAAAAGTGCAAAGAGGCATGCATCCAATCCTCCAGGTCATGAATGCAGGACTCTGGACGCTTTTGGGCGCCGAACATTTCAGGCTTCTATACTTTCAGCTAGGATCAGTTCATATATATTGTATATGGGAATGTTCCTCAAGGAAGTTATAGGAGATTTGGAGCTTATGAGCCCATTTCTTCCAGATGACAAGAGACTTCTTGCTCTAGTTAAGTATGTTCAAGATGTCTCCAAGTTTGTAAATTGTGCAGCCTTTGACTGCTTTGAATGCATCAGCAGAACCTCTGCTATTGCCATTGGCGCACGACGGATTGCCTGGCTTCAGACATCAGACTTGGAGACTTGGGTACAGGACAGGTTAGGCAACATTCCTTGCATGGGAGAGAATCTCTTTGGCAAGAACTGGCAGGAAAAGGCTAATGAGTTCGATGCTGACAATACTACTCTTGATAGATTGTCAAAATCTACAGCCACTCGAGCCAAAAAGAAGTCTTATAAAAACCCTCTTTCAGCAAAAAGATGAAATTTTATCCTTCCTACTATATCCAGCAGAGTTAATCTCAGGGTCAGGTTGCCCAAAAGGGACAAACTACACAGCAAAAGAAGCCAAAAGGCCCCAGAGCCCAACCAGCTCTGGAGGTTCAGCCCCCTCAAGGGCTTTGACTCCTTCCTAGAGAGCTTAGCCTTTCTGCCTCTGAGGGGTCCCCAACCCCCCAATATCCCTGGCAGGTTATGCCACTTTGCCAACAGATGGCATCAGATAACAGCAGAAGATTGGACTTTGTACATTGTAGGAGAAGGGTACAAGCTTCATTTTCACAGCATGCCCCCTCCTACAATTCTAAAGCAATTCAATTCTCAAACCTCCGCAAACAATCTGTTAGATCACGAGGTCTCAACACTTCTTGCCCAAGGGGCAATAGAGGAGGTACCCATTCTTCAACGGTGGAATTAAGAGCAATCTATTTAGCTCTTCGAGTATTCCAAGCCCAGCTCAGCTACAAGACCGTCCTAGTCCAGACGGACAATCAAATAGCAATGTTCTATGTGAACAAGCAAGGTGGGACAGGCTCTCTGTCATTATGCAACGAAGCTTTACGACTGTGGGCCCTCGCCAGAGAGTATCAAATTCACCTTTTAGTGGTATATCTTCCAGGCATTCAAAACCTTTGGGCAGACAAACTCATTTGAGTACTGCTGCCTCACGAGTGGTCCCTCCAGCTGGACCAGGTGGCAAAGATATTTCATCTCTGGGGCACTCCAGACATAGACCTCTTTGCAAGTCCACTGATTGCCAAACTTCCCCGGTTCTGTTCCAGGATTCCGGCTCACAATTGTCAGACAAGGGATGCCTTCCTCCTTCACAGGGGTCAGGGTTTCCTTTATGCCTTCCCACCCATTCCCCTCATCCCCAAAACACTCTTCAAGCTTCAGGGAGACAGGGGTGGCATGATTCTCATAGCGCCACGATGGCCACGCCAAGCGTGGTATCCCCTCCTTCTACATGTATCTCAAGCTGCACCTCTGGAGTTAGGGCATGCTCTAGATCTCCTTTCCGAAGAGGACGGGACGCTATGGCACCAGAATCCCCAGTCCATGCATCTCACGGCCTGGTTGCTGAAGGCTTAGACCTCCAGGATTTCAACCTGTCCCAACAGGTAAAAGATATCTTTCAAGCTTCTAGGAAACTTTCCATAAGAAGATCTTATGCCTTCAAGTGGAAACGTTTTACTATATGGTGCTCCAAGAAGGGATTAAACCCCCCTTGGCATACCCTTAGAATCGATACTAGAGTATCTCCTTCACTTATCGAATTGTGGTCTAAAGACCAATTCGGTAAGAGTCCATCTTAGTGCAATTGCAGCTTCTTATAAGCCTCTGAATGGACAACCAATTTCCTCTCATCCACTCATATCCAGATTTATGAGAGGTCTTCTATTAACCAAACCTGCTATTAAGCCACCACCAGTTCTCGGGCAGCTCATGAAGCCGCCTTTTGAGCCTTTAGCCACTACAACCCCTAGGTTTTTGACCTGGAAGGTCACCTTCCTAATTGCAATCACCTCTGCACGTCGCATTAGTGAACTGCAAGCTTTAGTGGCTAGTCCTCCTTATACTAGGTTTCACCTTGATAAGGTTGTTCTTAGAACTCATCCACACTTTATGCCAAAGGTGGTTTCGCCTTTTCATTTAAATCAATCAATTTATCTTCCTGTATTTTTTCCGAGGCCTCATGCCTCTAATTCAGAAAGAAACCTTCATACTTTGGATTGTAAAAGGGCCTTAGCTTTTTACCTACAGAGAACACAGCAACATAGAAAGTCCTCGCAACTTTTTATAGCTTTTGACCCTAGTCATTTGGGACCACCGGTCTCCAAAAGAACTTTAATCAAAATGGATTGCCCAATGCATATCCTTTACTTATGAGAGTAAGGGTCTTCCTCTTCAGAACCATGTCACAGCTCATAACGTGAGAACCATGGCAACTTCCATGTCTAATCTCCACTCTGTGTCTATCGATGACATTTGTCGAGCAGCCACCTGGGCTTCGGTACACACCTTCACAGCCCACTACTGCCTGGATAAAGCCTCCCGTCGGGATGCCTTCTTTGGCCAAGCTGTTCTTAAAAATCTCTTTCAGACCTAATTCAACTCCTACCCACAAACCCTGGTGGAATGCCAGAGATCCATGGGAGGAAGGATTCCCACCTTTCCAGGGTGGCACCTTCCTGGGGCTATCTCCCTGGCATCTTCAGCTAGGGAGTCCCTATATGTGAAGACTACATTCCTGCTTGTTCCTGGAGATAGCGTAGTTACTCACGTAGTTACTCACCTGTAACAGGTGATCTCCGGGAACAGCAGGAATTTAGTCTTCACACCCCACCCACCTCCCCTAGGAGTTGTCTCTCTATCTCTTTGTCTCTTTCCTCTCTCCCTCTATATCCTTTTCACTCAGCTACAAACTTAACTGAAGAGGGACAGTTGGAAAGGCGGGACGGCAGCACGCGTGTGCTGAGGGATGCTCCCAAAAGCTTTCCTATTGGATGCTGGGGAGCGTTCCCGTGCAGGCTCCGTCGGTACCGACGATACCCATATGTGGAGACTAAATTCCTGCTGTTCCCGGAGATCACCTGTTACAGGTGAGTAACTATGCGTTTTCTACAAGTCAAAACGGTTTACATGGAACTGAAATTTAATACAGTGCACAGTTGAAAGGAACATTAAAAGCAATTTACAATAAACACAATTCCATTCCACAATACTCTGACAATTTTCTTTCTATCGCAACTCCTCGTCAAGTTCCATTCCTTCCCTTACAGGCTCTTGCTAGGCAAGCTGCATCCCTTACCTTACAGGCTCCCGTTTTAAAGGTTCCTCAACCTCTGCCAGTCTCTCTATTCCTCTTGCTATCAGTCTGGCTTTTGAGTTTCCCAGTCTTTGCTTCAATTGGGCACAAGTACCTCATTATTTCCACCTGTTCAAGACTCACAGGAATTGTCTTCCAGCATTCCCGTGAGTAGACCTTCCCTTTGAGCTCTCCCTTATACTCTAGAACAGAGGTTCCCAACCTTCTTGATTGTGTGGACCTCTTACTAACCTTCAAAAAGTTAAGGGATTCCCATTTCATCCCCACCACTCTTTCTGGACTCCCTGACCCCAGCACCAAGACTGTCCCTATAAACCCTCTTTCTTCCCTTCCCCTTCCTGTCTCCCCCAGTCTGTCTCCTTTTCTTTGTCCCCCGCCCGAGCCAATTCTTTTTAGTCTCTCTCTCTTCCCCCCAGCCAATCTCCATTAGCCCCTCTTTTTTTTTTCTTTTCTGTGTCCTGTGGACTACCTGTAACCATCTTAGGAACCCCAGGTTGGAAACAACTGCTCTAGAGCTCCCTCCAGCATTTTGGTGCTGCATAACCAGTGATACACTATTGAGTGTCACAAGTAACTAGACCCAGCACTTTGTAGCATGCAAATGCCAGCACACACATTTACATCTGCTCCAAATTTGGTACAAATGTGTGTGTGTGTACTCCTTTATTTTGTAAAATATGTGTACATGGCAACTACGCCCCCAGGAAGACCCATACACAGTGCACATATAAGTACGTCTTGTCACTGCATGTTTTATAAAGGACCTTTTCTACATGTAAGATAGACTCTACACATAGCAAAAGTCACTATATAGCCTCTTTTCTTTATCTTCAGTTCATTCTTGATAATTTTACATCTCTGAAGTCCCTCTTATTGTCTGCAAAGTAACACATCAATTGGGGCATGAAGACTACCCTACTTAATCAGAAAAAAAGTTACATTTGTCTTGAGAAAATGGCCCTTAGAATTACTGAAACTCTGCTGTGTTTTTAGAAGCTCGTGGCTTTGGTCACATATGCAGAAGGGACTTTTGTGGTCTCAGCTCTGCAGTAGCTTTAGTTTTTGGCTCAATAAAAGGTTTTGTGACTTACAAAGCTACAGCTAGCAGGCGACCTTTGCGTCAATAGTGCGTGCTACATCAACAAAACCATAAGTGAGTAGGATAAATAAGGAAATCTATATTCTGTATATAATACAGGGATGCATTACTTGATATTTATGTTCTCATTTCCCTTTTCGAAAAAAATAGACCAGATAATCATCTAGCTATATTTGGGGCCGATTCCGGCCTATCACACAGTTGATATTCAGCCCCCCATATCTTGGATTGTTCAATAAAGAAAGACAGATTAGAGCAATCAGAAGAACTGATTCAACATCTTTCAGTGTGGTGTTACGACTATTACTACTACCTGATGCTTGGTCATTCAAAAGATTTGATCTGCCCCCCCCCCTTAAGGGAAAACATCCATGCAGTTTAAAAAGTGTAGTTTTGAATCCAGCTGTTTCTCTTGCACTAGTATTCATGCTCTCATGTTTAGTAAAATCCGTGCGCTGCTGTACTTTCTAGCTGCCAGCAAAGAAAGCAGAAATGGGCAACATTAGCAAATTGCATTGAAATATAGTTAGCAGAGTTGTGTAATATGTACTCTGTGTAATTTTGTTTATAAGGAACTGCTGTTAGGTGTAGATTTTGGAATGACTGCACTTTTCCGAGAGAGCATGCAAAGAGAAGGAATGGATGTATAATTCTTTTCTTACATATTGGAAACAAAATACGGAGTTATGTTTAATTTCCTCCTCTCCCCTGATCTAGTAATTTGCATGTATGTATGTACTATCCAACTAGGGATGTTAGAATTAAACTTAATTGTTACAATTTCTATTTTAACATCCTCATACAGGAGGCACTTGGAAACATTTGTTTTCAGAGAGGATATGTTCTGTGGTCTAACTGAAATTTAGGAAGATTTGAGGCCTGATTAAGTTTGAAATTTCAGGGCCTGCAGTATTTTTAATTAGAGGCCATCCTCAAACAAAGTGGGGTTTGAAGCTTTACTGTGTATTCAGGACACTTACGAGTATTGCAAGCTTCTGACATACATTTTTTTTTAAATTTATTAGCAAGACTTGATATACCGCCCAAACCGAAGTGTCAGAGCGGTGTACAGTAATAAACAAGGGGGAGGCTACTAGAGAAGTACAGGAAGAAAGGAATGCCATTTAATTGACAGGAAAGCACTATTGAGACAAAGAACAAACAAGATACAGCTTACACAAGAAGCCCATCTCACATACCAAGACTACATCCCGAAGAAGAACAGCATTCATTATACAATATATGCAGATGATATTATGATATACACACCAATCTCAGTTGACAACCCTGATTATTCTAAAATTATAAACTGCCTCACACAAATGTCCATATGGTGTAAAAACAACAACCTCGAAATTAATTTCAGCAAGACCGACGCTCTTTTCATCACTCGTAACCCTGACTTCGCCCATCCACCGGACATCATGATAAAAAACTCAACTATACCAATAAAATCAGAAGTAAAATATCTCGGAGTGACCCTGGACAATGAACTGAATCTCAAAGCACATATAAACAAGACAATCAAAAATGCATACTACAGGATGAGAATCATTAGAAGACTAAAACCCCTCCTCGCAACCGACCACTTCCGTAATGTATGCCAAGCTCTAATTACCCCATTACTGGACTTCTGCAACCCTATATACCTTGGTCTAACAAAACAGACACTCAAGCCACTACAGCTAGCACAAAACACGGCTGCACGCATAATATCTGGATCATCAAGACAGGAGCACATCACACCCATTCTGAAAGAGCTACACTGGTTACCAATAATTTCACGCATCAAATATAAAACAATCATATACATATTCAAGATCAAGCAACACACCTCAGCAAACAGCCTGATCTCTCTCATACAGACAGATACCAGCACACGACCAAGAAGAAAAAGAACCTCTAACTGAGTCATCACCTCTAATGACTTCAGAAAAGCATGCAAGGACAATACAGAAAGGGCACTCTCTCTTGCTGCGCCAACAATCTGGAACACCCTCCCAGATGATCTTAGATCAACATTGGACCTCAAGGACTTTCGCAAACAGCTGAAGACAACGCTGTTCATAGAACACTATGGACAAGTTACATAATCAATTCATATACCAGGAACGACCAACTTCTTACCCTCAGACACACGGACAAAGAATGTATATCGGCACTTGTTGTTTCTTAACACTAAACATATAGAAGATTGTATTATAGCACATGTTGTATAATAGCGCACAATGTACATAGCTCAATTTATTCTAACACACAACACATCATAATCTCAAACTACGATTTAACCCTCACTGCATGATTATACCATCACCTCTTTTGATTGTTTTGCTGTTATACCGCTTTGATTGTAAGATAAGGCGGTATAGAAATACTATTAAATAAATAAATAAATAAAGGAAGAAAAATAGGAAAGAAACAAAGTTGCACGACTAGACAGGCTGAGGGGGGAGGGCAGAGGGAAGGAGGAGGGGGTAGTGTATGGCATTGGAATTGTCACGGGGGAGCTGGAAGGTCGAAAGCCTGAGTGAAAAGATGAGTTTTAAGAAGAGCTTTAAAGCGAGGGAATGAAGGTTCGGTGTGGAGCGAATGAGGGAGAGAATTCCATAGGGCAGGGCTCAGGAAAAAGAATGCAGAGTGACGGGTGAGTTCAAGATGTGCCTGGGACGGAGAAGGAAGAAAAAGGCGATTGCTGTGGGAGGATCGGAGGAGGCGAGGGACAGGCTGGTGGTAGATGAGATCAGACAAATACCGAGGAGTACCCATGTGAAGAACTTTGTGGGTAGTGATAAGGTACTTGTAAATGAATCTGAATTTAACAGGAAGCCAATAAAGAGAGAGAAGGCAAGGAGTGACATGGTCAAAAGGGGAAGAGTAAGTGACTAGACGGGCGGCGGTGTTTTGGACGAGTTGAAGTCGATGGAGCTGGTAGGAGGGAAGGCTGGCGAAAATTGAGATTCAATAGTCTAAATGGGAGATTACAAGAGAGAGAACCAGAGTGGTGAGAGAACTTGCTGAGAGGTAGGGCCAGAGGGATCTAATACGACGGAGATGAAGAAAACAACTACGAACTAGGGAGGAAATATGTGGGTGAAAAGACAAAGAGGAATCAAGGGTGACTCTAAGATAATGGAGTGAAGAAACAACAGGAATAGGAAGGGAGGACACTGTGGGAGCTAGAGTGGAGGGAGTGGCAGAGAAGGAGAACCAAATAGCAGAGGACTTAGAAGGGTTGACACAGAGAAAATTATCAGAAAACCAAGTAGCAATGAGATCCAGACGGGCATTTAGAGCAGAGAGGTCCAGAGATGTAGAGCTGGTGTGGTGAATAAGGAGAATATCATCGGCATAAAAGTAAGAGGAGATACCGGTCTGCTGAATGAGGAGGGCGAGAGGAGCAAGGAAGATATTAAAGAGTAGAGGGGCTAGAATGGAACCTTGGGGAACACCACAGTGCAGGGGAAAAGAGGAAGAGGTTTTGGAGCCTGAGTGAACAGAGGAAGTGCGGGATAAAAGGAAAGAACGGAACCAATGCAACACAGTGCCACAGATCCCAGAATCAGACAGACGGGTAAGAAGAGTGTGGTGATCAACAACGTCAAAAGCGGCAGAAAGATCCAAAGAGACAGCGATAGATAGATAGATCACCCCGGTCGTGAGAGCGGTGAAGTTCATTGAGGGCTAGAAGTACAGTATCAGTGCTGTGACCAGTCCTAAAGCCAGATTGACGGGGATGAAGAGAGAGGGTAGTGTCAAGATGTGCTGAAAGATGGAAGAAAACCAATTTCTCAAGAACCTTGGACAGAAAGGGAAGATTCGAGACGGGCTGCCAGTTGGCGGGGAGACTGGGGTCAAGGGAAAGCTTCTTCAGAAGAGGGCGAACCATGGCATGTTTCCAACGGTTGGGAAAGCTGCCAGAAGTGAGACTAGAATTGATAATGGCCTGGATATATGGAAGAGGTGAGAGAGAGGGATCGAGGAGCCAGGTGGAGGGGAGGGGGTCAAGTAGACAGGTCGTTTTGTGAGACGAGGAGATGACCTGAATAAGCTCGGTGGAGGTGACAGGTCGGAAAGAGTGCCACATGTGAGAAAAAATACTAGACGAAGGAGGAGAGGATATAGTGGGGAGAAGAGGGGAGGGGAGAGGGGGGGGACAATGAGAAAAGGAAGAACGGAGAGACTGGATCTTATCAACAAAAAAAGAGGCAAGACTCATAGGACTAGGGGCGGTGGAAGGGAGTACGGACGAGGGGGGATGGGCCGAGGAGGAAGACAGTGAATGGAATACCTGATACAAACGGCGGGAGGAGTTAGAAGAAGAGGCAATAAGGTCTGAGTAATAGGTCCTTTTGGCCTCAGTGATCATAACATAATAACGGCGGTGTTCACAGCGGAAAGAAGTTAGGGAGATGGAAGAGGGGTGTTTGTGCCAGCGGTGCTCGGCACGCCGGAGATAGGTGCGCTGAAGGTATAAACCTGGGTGATACCAGGGATGACGAGTCATAGGGCGGTGGGGAATGGGACGAAGGGGAGCCAGTGTGTCGAGGGCAGCAGTGAGGGTGGAGGACCAGGAGTTGACCTGCTGATTCACAGGAAGGGAGAAAAAAATCGGAGGAAAAGAGAGAGTCGGCTGAGGGGAAGTCCTGTAGGGTAAGAGGCGTAAGATGCCGTTTGAGAATCGTGGAAGAGGTGTCAAGGGCAGGTAAGGCGGGTGTTTGTATAGGAGGAAGAGAAAAGGAAAACAGTAGGCAGCAGTGGTCAGACCAGGGGAGAGGGGTGGGTATGATATCAAATGGAATATAAGGAGAAGGGGTGGAAGTGAGGATAAGGTCAAGAGTATAACCTGAGGAGTGGGTTGTTCAATCGACATGCTGGGTCAAGAACAGATCAGAGAAGAGAGACATAAGAGCCTTATCGCGAGCGCGAGTCTGAGAGTTCAGGTGGGCATTGAAATCGCCAAGAACAACCAGATGTGGGGAAAGAAGAGATGTCTCCGAAAGGGTGAGCAAAAGGGACTCCCAGAGATCAGGGCGCATTGAGGGTGGGGCATAAAGAAGAAGGAAAAACACAGGAGTGGAGGTTCCTGAGCGCAGAAGCAGAGCTTCAGGATAGCGGGGTGGAGGGGAGACGAGAGGGAGAGAGGACCGGTGAATAACCGCTACACCACCACCTGTCCGGTGGAGGCGAAGAGCATGAAAAGCAGAATAGTCAGGGGGGAGACAGTGATGGAGAAGACCATCCTCCCCCCGCGAAGCCAAGTTTCAGAGAGAAAAAAACCGTCAAGGGAATGTTGCAGCAGTAGGTCATGAACCAGTGGGGTTTTTGCGCAAAGGGATCTGCAGTTTAGGAGGGCAAAAGAGAGGGTCAGTAGTGAGGAGGCAAGCTGAGGCAATGACCCAGGTGGAGGCTGGCCCGGGTGGCAGACAAGGAGGTTACTCAAACTACGGGTGCTGGCCCCAGGTGGGAGCGAGAAAGCAGGTGGAGGACGATGCCCCCAAAAAACAGGGATGGAAGCCATAGGGCGTGTCTGTGTATAAGGCGAAAAGGGTGATGGGAGTACAGGGGCGGCCCCGGGGGGGCGAAAAGTAGAGGAAGACACTAAGGGGATATACGAAAGAAGATATCCAGAAAGGCACAGAATGGCCCAACCAAGGAAAAGGGACTGACCTAGTGGGAAGTGAAAAGCGTCCCAATCGTCACCCCGAGGAGCTCGCCCAAGGAGCAGGGCCTGTTCCTTGTGTGCGTTCCTTTGGCGTGTGCGGAACGGCGCTCCGGAGTTCTTTAAATGCAGCAGGGTACCTGGGTCCTGCTTCCGGGAGGCGGAGCAGGCAGTTAACAGCCAATGGAAAGACAAAGCAGCAGATGGAGAGGCTAGGCAGCCAATGGAGAGGCAGGGCAGCAGAGCAGGACCTGGGGAAAGGGTAGAGGGTCAGCGTACAGCATACATTCTCCAGGACCAAGCAGGAAGTCAGTCCTCACATATGGGTGACGTCGGCGCTGACGGAGCCCTCGCGGAGCAATTTCCCCAGCTTTCAAAGAAAGCCTTTGGGAATTGCAGCGCGCATGCGCGGTCCCCTTCCAGCCCAAGGGTGCCATCTTGCTCAGTCTTCTTTTTTCCGCGGAGCCCTACAGACGCTGTTTGTGATCGCCGCTGAAAAAGTTGATTTTATTTACTATTCTTTTCTCGGTTCGACGCCGGATCTTTTTCCCGCCCGGACCCGATACGCCGTATCGAGTCCGTTCTTTATTTTTTCGGTTTTTGTCCTTCGTGACTGGCGTTCCCGCCATTTTTTCTTTTTTCACTGGCAGCCCTATCT
This sequence comes from Ichthyophis bannanicus, assembly GCA_033557465.1. Lineage (NCBI taxonomy): Eukaryota > Metazoa > Chordata > Amphibia > Gymnophiona > Ichthyophiidae > Ichthyophis > Ichthyophis bannanicus. The sequence continues at coordinate 577,125,633 of CM066035.1, forward strand.
TTTAACCTCGCAGGGGCCCTTTTTCCCCCGATGGCTGCCAGCGGGTTTAAGAAGTGTGATCGGTGTAAGAAACTTATGTCTCTTACCGACACACACGACTGCTGCCTCCGCTGCCTCGGACCCGATCATGACCCGATGATCTGTGGTCCGTGTGGCAAAATGTCCTCAAAAGCGTTGAGGAGTCGGCAGCATCAAAGAGAACAAATCTTCTCTGACTCCGCGTCCGGCCGGGTCCTGAGCATCGTCGGAGTTCCTCTGAGCGGGGGTCTCCTGCCCGGGAACATCATAGGAAGAAGAATCCCATGAGGGCGGCGTCGGTGGACGCTCCTGGTCCCTCGAGGGCCAGGTCGCATAGCCCCGATAGCCATCCCGGGTCCTCGGAGTCAGAGAGGCCTTCGAAACATCCTCGTCTCGAGATGGAGTCTCCTGGACACGTGAGTACTGTAGTCCTAGTGGACTCGCCTCCGAAGGAGCCGACGTCAGGCCCGACGCTGTCGGGGCCCGAGTCGGGGGCTGCTGGGTCTCCTGAGCTCGGACTCAGGTTGACGGCCTTGGAGAGCAGTTTCGCTGCCTTCATGGACCAGCAGCGGGCATTGATCGCTGGCCTCGCCGGTGCATCTGCCCTGACCACTGGGACGTCGACGTCTAAGTCGACCCCGGAGACCGAGCTGATCCTAGAGTCCATGCGAGCTCGAGTCGATCCTCGGTCGCGGTCTCCCTCGGCCTCCCGTTCGGGACCGAGGTCGTCGACGCCGGCCTCGGCGTCAGGGCGGAGGGCATCGGTGCCCGCCCTACCGAAGCCGCTCGATTCCTCCACCGAGGAGTCGGGCTGGGAGACGGAGGATGAAGAGTCCCCAGGTACTTTTCGGACTCGGTGTGTCCCATCGGACTCGCCCGAGTCCGAACCTCGGAGACGGTCCCCCCCCTGGAGGACACCCGGTTCTCGGACTTCGTGCGGGATATGGCCAAGGCCTTAGCATTCCCCACGGATCCTGCCCTCCAGTATGACTCTCCCCCGAAAGAGGCTTATACTGTACCGGTTCCTCCGATGCTGGAGCGACTTCTCTTCCGCATGTGGGAGAGCCTGGCGTCGACGCCGGTGTTAAGCAAGCGGGTCGATTCCATTTATCGAGTCCGCAAGAGCCCCGGGTTCCAAAAGGCACAACTACCGCACCATTCCATGGTGGTGGAATCGGCCATGCATCGACTCAAGAGTCAGAAGATGCACTCCTCGGTGCCTCCCGACCGGGAGGCCCGGAACCTGGATGCCCTTGGTAGGAAGTGCTTCCAGGGCTCTATGCTTGCTTGTCGAGTCCAGACCTACCAGCTTTATATGGGCATGTATCTCCGAGACCTGGCAAAAGAAATTGCCGGGTTCTCTGCTGGTCTCTCCGAGGAACCTTTGCAGAGGTTCCAGGCCTTGTCCACTGGGATTCGAGAGTGCTCGAAGTTTATCTCTCGAGCAGCCTACGATGGCTTCGAAGCATCGGCTCGAGTAGCCGGAGCCGGCATCGGTGCCCGCCGACAGGCTTGGCTTCAGTCATCCGACCTCAAGCCATGGGTCCAGGACAAGTTGGTCGATGTCCCCTGCAGAGGTGAAAACCTCTTTGGCAAGCCCATGGCTGAAAAGGCTGCACAGATCGAGGCCGAGACTCTGACCAGGACTAGGCTGTCCAGAAAAACCTCTGCCCCTTCTCAGAAGAAGAAGGGCTCGGGGAAAAAGCCCTTTTACCCAAGGAAGGCGGCTGCCTATAAACAATACCCTCATTATCAGGCCTCAGCAGCTCCCCAACAGGGTCAGCAGGCCAAGGGACAGGGTAATGGGTCCCGTAGGCAGCAGGCCCCCAAGCCCACAACACCGGCCCCTGCTCAGCAGGGTGGGGTTTTTTGACTCCGTCAGCATAGCCTCTTCCCCTCTGCTGGTTTCTCTCAGCACAGGAGGCCGGCTGGTCCACTTTGCCCACAGGTGGTCAGCCATCACATCAGATACCTGGGTGCTTCATATAGTTCAAAAAGGCTTTCTTCTACACTTTCACCAGGTGCCTCCCTCCTACTTTCCAGGGGAGCCTCCAAGACTCCCTCTGCACAGGGACTTACTCCTTCAGGAGTTTGCAAGTCTTCTTCAGGAACAGGCTGTGGAACCGGTGCCCCACCACCTGAGAGGTCAAGGCTTTTATTCCAGGTACTTTCTGATACCAAAACGAACAGGAGGCCTCAGACCCATCCTGGACTGGCGAAACCTCAACAAGTTCCTGGCAAGGGAAAAGTTCAAGATGCTTACCCTTGGAATCCTGCTGCCCTACCTCCAGCAGGGAGGCTGGCTATGCTCCTTAGATCTAAAGGATGCCTATACTCACATCCTTATTCATCCAGACCACAGACAATATCTCAGGTTTGTTGTGGGAGGAAATCATTACCAGTATCGAGTACTGCCCTTTGGCCTATCCTCCGCCCCCAGGGTGTTCACCAAATGCCTAGCAGTGGTGGCGGCCTATCTGAGACTTCAAGGCCTTTTTGTATTTCCATACCTGGACGACTGGCTCATCAGGGCCCAGTCTTCCCAAGAGGCCACTCAGGCCACTCATCGCACTGTGACTCTGCTCCAGCACTTGGGATTTGTCATAGGACATGTACTCAAGGCCTCTGGACTCCTTGGGAGTCTGCTCAGCAGATAAACTCCCTGGAGCTCAGAGCCATCCGCCTAGCTCTGAGAGCCACCTCACTTCTCACCAGTCTGTGCTGGTCCAGACGGACAATCAAGTTGCAATGTTCTACGTGAACAAACAAGGAGGCACAGGCTCCTTCCTTCTCTGTCAGGAGGCACGAAGACTGTGCTCTTGGGCCATCCTTCACGGCATCCGCCTCAAAGCTGTCTATCTCCCAGGTCAAGAAAATTACCTGGCAGACAGTCTGAGCAGGATCCTCCAACCTCACGAGTGGAGATTGGATCCGTTGGTGGTTCAGCAGATCTTTCTCAAGTGGGGCCTCCCCACCATGGATCTATTTGCCAGTCCCCTGAACCGGCAGCTTCCCAGATTCTGCTCTCTACAACCGCATCCTCTCAGAGTAGTGGCGGATGCTTTTCTGATTCCATGGTCCACAGGCCTCTTGTATGCCTTTCCTCCCATGCCACTGGTGTCTCGGACGCTCTTCAAAGTTCTCAGAGACAGAGCCTCGATGATCCTAGTGGCTCCCCGGTGGCCGAGACAACCCTGGTTCCCGCTTCTAATGCAGCTGGCGGTGGACACTCCTCTTCCTCTGGGGTTTCAACCCGATCTCCTGTCACAGGATCAGGGGACTCTCCTACACCCCAACCTCCGGTCCCTTCATCTGATGGCCTGGCTGCTGAAAGGGTAGTCCTTGCTCCCCTCCTGCTGCCTCGAGAGGTGGAAGAGGTCGTCTTGGCCTCCAGGCGGCCCTCCACCCGGAAGTCCTACGCTCTTAAGTGGCGTCGGTTCTCCGTGTGGTGTGCTCAGCAGTCTGAGAATCCCTTCTCCTGCTTGGTGGCAGTGGTCTTGCAATATTTGCTTTACCTCTCCAATCTGGGCCTTAAGTCTAACTCTGTCAGGGTCCACCTCAGTGCTCTCTCTGCGCATCACGCACCAGTGGATGGCAGGCCTCTTTCCAACCACCCTTTGGTGGCTCGTTTTCTCTGAGGCCTCCTTCTCCTTAAGCCTCCTTTGCGCCCACCAGCCCCTGAATGGGATCTGAATGTGGTCTTGCAGCGGATTACCTGTCTGCCCTTTGAACCTATGGCTACCTGCCCTCTTCGTTTTCTTTCCTGGAAAACCTTGTTCTTGGTAGCCCTTACCTCTGCTAGGCGGGTTAGTGAACTGCAGGCCCTAGTGTCTGATCCTCCTTACGCTAGGTTCTATAGGAATAGGGTAGTCTTACGGACTCACCCTAAGTTTCTTCCAAAAGTGGTTTCTCCTTTTCATCTCAACCAGGAGGTGGTTCTTCCGACCTTCTTTCCCAGGCCGCACACCAGCCGGGCTGAAATGGTCCTGCATACCCTGGACTGTAGGAGGGCCTTATCCTTCTACCTTGACCGTACGCGGGAGCATCGGAGGGCTGTTCAGCTCTTCGTTTCTTTTGACCCCAATAACTTGGGGCTACCTGTCTCCAAGCGTATTTTGTCCATATGGGTCGCTGACTGTATCGCCTGGGCTTATGGGGCGGCTGGCCTCTCGTTGGAGGGTCGAGTCACGGCTCATCGTGTCAGGGCAAAGGCTGCGTCAGTGGCTCATCTCCGCTCTGTTCCGTTGGCAGACATCTGCCGGGCCGCTACTTGGTCTTCAAGCCAGACTTTTGCGGCCCGTTACTGCCTGGAGAGGGAGTCCCGCAGGGACAGTGCTTTCGGTCAGACAGTCCTCCATAATCTCTTTGAGGTTTAGGCAACTCCTACCCTCCGGCCCTGGTGTTGGGCTACCGGTCGGGAGCGTTTTCAGAGAAGATTCCTTCCTTCTGTGCTACTGAGCTAGAGGGAGCTCATTTTTCCGCTTGAGGTCTCCGGTAGCCTTAAGCTAGGGAGTCCCATATGTGAGGACTGACTTCCTGCTTGGTCCTGGAGAAAGAGTAGTTACTCACCTGTAACAGGTGTTCTCCAGGAGCAGCAGGAATCAGTCCTCACAACCCTCCCTCCTCCCCTTGGAGTTGCAGTCCTATCATTTCGTTTTTGCTAATTTTTTTGCTGTCTTTTAGCTATGTCATCAGACTGAGCAAGATGGCACCATTGGGCGGGAAGGGGACCACGCATGTGCGCTGCAATTCCCAAAGGCTTTCTTTGAAAGCTGGGGAAATTGCTCCGCGAGGGCTCCGCCGACGTCACCCATATGTGAGGACTGATTCCTGCTGCTCCTGGAGAACACCTGTTACAGGTGAGTAACTACTCTATAAGCACACAGCATCAACAAATAACAAAAGACAGCAGCAGCAGCACTTCAACGGCGCCCCGGAGTTCTTTAAATGCAGCAGGGTACCTCGGTCCTGCTTCCGGGAGGCGGAGCAGGCAGTTAACAGCCAATGGAAAGGCAAAGCAGCAGATGGAGAGGCTAGGCAGCCAATGGAGAGGCAGGACAGCAGAGCAGGACCTGGGTCCTGCTTCCGGGAGGCGGAGCAGGCAGTTAACAGCCAATGGAAAGGCAAAGCAGCAGATGGAGAGGCAGGGCAGCAGAGCAGGACCTGGGGAAAAGGGTAGAGGGTCAGTGTACAGCATAGAATAAGCACACAGCATCAACAAATAACAAAAGACAGCAGCAGCAGTGACTTCTGTTGAAGATCATGGGCTTCGAACAGTTTATGTAGGACTGAATTGGGTTCTATAACTGATCATGAAAATGTGTATACATATGTGTGTATAAGACTGGAGTCTAATGAGTCTTGATACAAGGTTCTTAAGAAAAATTTCAAAACGTTGTTATAGTGGGGTTTTTTTTCTCTCTACTGGATAGGGCCCTCCCCCCCCATCACATGACATAGCCTTATATATGTGAGCAGAATAAACCTTTGCTAACTACTGGAGATACACAAGTCCATTTCCCAAAAATCACATGACTAGAAATAGTAACAATCCTAAACGGTCTATGTTATTCAGAGTAATAATACAGTTGAGCCACAAAAAACATAATTACTCCACCATTATGAGAACTCTTCACGATCAGTCTTAAATTCCCTAGATAGCTATAAGCATATACTTTTTTTCAAAAACGATTTTACTTTTCTATAAAAAAGCTGGGTCTCAGACTAACAGGAGCTACGGTAATAGCTTTTCAACCAAATGCTCCAATTTGCATCAATGACCCTTTCTATTATTATTCATTTTTCTTTTACTCAAAAGCTTCAAAATTTTCAAATCTTCAAAGAAAAAAGTCAGGCTTATCTTTATTCAAGAGTCCCAACGCCAGACTCAGCGCTGCTACGTTTCACGATTACTTTGTTTCTTCAGGGGCTTACAAGCCGACTTCAAAAAGTTTTTTCAAACTGATACTAGGAAAATAGACAAAACATCCTCCTATTAAAATCTGTGCTTTAAATAATTATTATAAAAAGAAGTGAACATATCAGTCTTATCAAAACTAGAGCAACTTGATGTAGCTTACCAAGCATATTCTTCATAAGCGATTCTCCCCCTTGATGTGAAAAAACGCCGCGCATGCGGCTTAGAGTATAACCTACCCCAAATTTATTCAGCTGGAAAAAGTCCCTCGTTGCCAGGATCACGCTACAAACAAAGATTCCAATCAATCTGTGAATTAAGACCATCAGGATACACGGTCTGCAAAGTGAAGATCCAACGTTGTTCTCGAGATATCAGCATCTGATCCAAGGATTTCCCGCCAGTACCTTTATGAACCCGATTGAAAAGAATTGCCATAGTCTTTCTTCAGTTCTTCTAAACCATTTTCCCAATAAGTTTTGGATTAATAAGAAGTCTTCCATGGTGAGTGTTGGTGAGCTCTTTTCCAAAGCATCAAGAATTCCAGTATAGTTGCTCCACATTTTCCTCCTGGAGACTGCTACAGGTTGGAAAATAGCAGAAAACGCTCCTTGCTAGAAGAATCAGGATCTCGGCAAAACAGGAAGTGCCTTTTAAGATACTTTTTGCATACTCTCTCCAGAACAGTGATGTTTATTTATTTATTTATCCATATTTATATACCACCTTGGAGTGGAGGAGTAGCCTAGTGGTTAGAACACTGGCTTGGTAACCAAGCAATCAGGGTTTGATTCCCACTAGCACTCCTTGTGGCCTTGGGCAAGTCACTTAACCCTTCATTGCCTCGGAAGAAAGGCCTGGCAATCTACTTCCGGTGACACTGCCAAGAAAACCCAGGAGCCTCTGGGTCGCCAGGAGTCAGGACTGGCTCGAAGGCACACATTGCATTTTGCATATACCACCTTTATCCTTCAATCAAAGTGGTTTACAATAAAAATAAATAGTAATATTAAAAATTTGATAAAAAGGGCAAAGTTGGAAAATTAAAAGGGAAAGACATTAACAAATAAAAAATTATAAAAATATAACAATAGAATAATTCAAACCCTAGAAGTCTCGCCACTCCTTCTTATGCCAAGGATCTCCAGAATTCAACTGCAGAGATTAAAGGTATATTGGGCTCAATATTCAAAGGCATTTACATGGTTTACAGAGCCGAATATCCCAGAGCAATGTTGCTATATGCCCCAATGCTAACCGCTTAACGTCAGTGCATTCTTGGGGTGTTACCTGGGGATAACCGCGCAGCAGCAATACTCAACAACTGCCTGGTTATCCCCTTAGCGGCAAAAGTTAGGCGCAACAAAAGCTGTCCAAACTTTAGCCACTGAAGCTAACTGGGCAGCAGCTGAATATTGCTGCTGCACGGTTAGCTTCTGCCCATGTGCAGCTGTGCAGCAAACCTGGATATTCAATGTTGGTGGCGGATATGGCCCCAGATTGAATATCCGGGGTTATAGCTTGGCGGTGACGGCTATGCGACTTAAAGGCACTTAGCTGACACACATGAATATCGGGCCCATAATCTCTATCAACACAGGACAAAAGGCACCAATGAGAGAAATATACATGTAAATATGTGTATATACATGTATAAACTTTAATGTTCAATTATGGAACCCAGTGTAATATATATCTGTAAATCACTTTTGGGCGAAGAGTTCGTGTCTTTGGCCCTGAACAGGACCGAAGTGGAAGAGACTGTATCTTTGTCCCCACCTGTGATCCCAGCAGGGCAGAGAGACGGCTGCAGTAGGGTGGAGTAAAGGAGAGAATGGAAGGGACTGGGAAGGGCGACAGAGGTAGGGGGAGTACGAGGGAGAGAAAGAAAGAGAAACATGCTCTAGAAGGCTGGATAGGAGGCATATGTGTTACCAGAAAAGACATGCACTCATTATGTACTCTTGCAACATACCCCTAGAAGCAAATTATTGAGGGGGGCAGGGAGGTGGGCAGCAACAATAGTGCATGGCATATGCATTTTGTCCCTTATGAGTAAGTCCTGGAAGATTTTTTTCAAACCCCATACGTACCTCGCTGTATACTTAAGTAGAATTGTGGATTATTAATATTTATATTTGGACTGTGTATTTAAATTTAGTTTAGGAAGGGAAGGAAAATGTTTGTGGCTATTATGAAAGATCTTGCTATCTGCTCAGATGTGCAAAGAGTTCATTATTCTCTTTGGTGTAATTGTATAAGGGAGCATGTAGAGCAGGGTTTTAAACTCTTAAGTAATCTCTTCTAAAATTGCCCAGGGGTATACATATCTGTATAAAAAAGAGAGGCATACAGATGCATAGCATCTGGTTTAACATGATATACTTGTAGGCATTCCCAGGGGGCAGGATTTGCATTTAAATGCATGTATTTTATAAAATATGCACATAAGTGTTTTTTCTTACTAGCAAAGATATGCACGCAATTACACCTGCCTCGGAGCAGGTGTACATATGTATGCCTCCTTTCCTTGGGTAATTTTATAAAGGAACCTAGGCACACATGCTGCCTTTTCATAAAATAATGAAACAAAAAAATGCCAAAAAGTCCCACTTCAAACACCACAGTTCTTCTTACAAGTTAGGGCATGTGAAAATATCAAAACTTTACATCTTAAATTGTTTTATCTTACATTTTTTTAAAAGGCTCAAATAGACTTCAGTTGGGTTTAACATGTATGTTTATATTCCCTGTTTATCATCTCTTGTCTTCAGGGCACATCCAAACTTTTACACAAGATTTTTCTTATCATATATTCCAGGCGACTTTCACAAGTGGCTTCCATAAAAGCTGTTTGACATGGATGTTGCTAAAGGAACATCTTATGCAAGTTAAGTAGCCTGGTGTGATGCTGTCTTATTCAAGGAAGATTTGTGTTTTATATATAATGTACTGAGTGTATGCAACATTGGACTAAGAGTATATATGATAATGAGAAAACTTTTGTGAAAAGGTTTGGTTGTGTACTAGACAAGTGATGATAATTAAGGAATATAAATATGTTTGCAAAACCTTTGTAGCATGTTAACCCCAACTGATGTCTCCTTGAGCCTGTTTTAAAAATTCAAGATACAAAATAATTTCAAGCTGGTACAACCAGGGCCGGCCTGTCCACTAGATGGCCATCTAGGGTGGCAGATCTCTATTGGCGGCAGGTCATGTGCTTTGACACACATGGCCTGCCACCTGCTGAGCCGTGCCACCCTTGACCCATAGAAACATAGAAATTTGATGACAGAAACAGACCACATGGCCTATCTAGTCTGTCCTTCCCTATCACAACTAATAAAAAATTCTCAATTGCAAGAATATCTTCTTTTTATTCCTTGTGGTTATATCAAACCATTGAAACTTATTTTTTAAATTCTTTAAATCATATTTTTATCTTCGTTGAAGGTCTCAGACTTATTTGGCATGCTTCCAGACTGATGACTCGTCCAAACTCAAGTGCCTATTTGCATCAACGACCTTCTACGGACTTTTTCAAGTGATTTAAGAAAATGAAAGGAGCACTCTTCTTATTTCTTAAGCCGATTATATAAATTTCTATTAAAATATAAACTCCTCTTTACAGATGTTATATTCAGGCTTCAAGAAAACACTTAACTTATGTTTGAAACTTCTTCAGAATGTTCCCTTCTCATTCTCCGAGCCCAACGCCTCCCTCAGGTGCCTCCGTCGCGTTTCACTATCGTTTCATCAGGGGATCCACATTCACTATTTTCTAAAAAACGAAATTCAGCAATATAACCACTTATGCCTTATTTCCTCATTATCTTAATACATACAAAGATCACTTACTTGAAAAATAGAAATGATGCTACAAACGTATAATTCTCTTTGAGTAGTGCTAGTATTTTTCTAGCTTTCTTTATTACCTTCATAAAAAAACGCCGTGCATGCGGACTATCCGATTTATTTAAAGAGCGTCCTCCAACAATTCATTGGAGGTCCTAATTACGCCTCTTAATGACGTGCTTATTGCTGTCTTCTCACAAAACTCCTCCTCCTCGTCTTTCTCCATAAGGGTTTCCGCTTACTTTTTATGTAAATACAGTAATGTCAACTCCATCCCTACCTCTCATTTATTAACACTCACACCCTAAACCTTTGGAGTGTCCTTCCCTATCAACAACTACAACAGTCCCCTTTTTTCCTTTAGAGATTCTCTGTGTTTGTCTCATGCTTTTTTGAATTCAGTTACTGTCCTCATCTCTACCACCTCCACTGGGAGACTATTCCACGGATCTACCACTCTTTCCATAAAGAAATATTTCCGCATATCACTTCTGAATCTATCCCCCATCACCCTCATCCCATGCTGACCTACGTAGCACTGCTACCCCCCTGCTGCCACTGATTCTGACCACAGGGGGGGGGACAGCTCAGCGGCAGGTCATGTATTTCGGCACACATGGCCTTCCACTTCTGACCCCACAAAATTATGTCAGAGGGGAGGGTCAGAAGTGGTAGTCCATGTGTGCTGAAGCACATGACCTGCTGCTGAATTGAGTTGCACCCAGCCTTGACCCCGCCACTGGAATCAGTGGCAGCAAGATGGGGGGGGGGGGGGGGCAGCGCCATTCAGCACCCAAGGGGGCAGCGGCACAGCCGGGGATTCTGCCATGGGTGGCAGAAACCCTTGGGCAGGCCCTGGGCACAGCATGTGCATTATGTGCCTTTCTTGCCTAGGTACCTTGTTACTAAATTGAAATCATGTTGAAATTATGCTTCCAGCTCTTTGGACTTAGCTTCACTCTGTATTGTCCTCTAATACAAACAAAGACCACATTTAATAAGAAAACTGTTTTCTGAAAAAGCCTTATAAGTCAAGAAACAACACCAACCATCATCTTTTAAAAGTCACTGAACTTTATAATGATTCATAACTATTAATACTAACCATAAAGATAAAAAGTTGTTGCAGTATTTCATTGGTCAAGAGGCAAGATACTAGACTTCAGTTCAGACATCTGGAAGGTAACACGCACATTGTGCATTGACACAGTTGCCACCGAGATCTCAGTATAAACAATTAGAACATTTTGAAGAAATGCAACACGGTTATTAAATTAGATTTTTATAGTCATTTGTATATGTTTTAATAATCTAAGTTTATATGTATTCCCATTTAATGATAATTTTAATGTTTCTGTATATATATTAAGTTAAATATTGGATTGTTTCTAAAGATAGGGAGATATACTCCTCTAAAGTTTAAAATAATTTGAAAGAAAACCAACAAAATAGGGTTTTTTTGTTTCATTTTTTTAAAGAGATAATGCATTTATAATTCCAGTGAACAGAACTATTGATTGGAAAAGTTTAAATAAGGATGTTGAAGGGAAATTGGAGATGCTTCAGGGGATATTGCAAAAACCTTGGAGCCCACTGACACGCACAAGAAAGAGCAGATAGGGAAAGAAATTTGTGGCTTATTGGAGTTTTGAAAACACGTACATTTTTAAGGAATGATTTTAAATCTTTTGTAAGATATCGGACATCAGTCACTCAAACATTTATGGACACATTTTGAACCGTAGTGGCTAGGTTAAGCCACCACTGCTTTATTTAAAATCGGATATTCAGCGGCGGAAAATATCCGGTTTCTGTCACTGAATACCCAGGCTTGACGGATAGTAGCGATATTAAACTGCTAATCAAATAACAAAAGCTGACTAAAGTTAGGTCAACTGAATAACTGTCCTAATTTCAGTTTGCTTAGCTATCCGATAGTGCCATTGAATATTGAGTTGACCGTCTTTTAACTGGTTCAAAGTTCTGTTAACGGGCTAAAACACTTTGAAAATGTCCCACCTTATATTCTAGTAAGCTTTCAGCTTGAAAGGTATATCCGCTAACCTGTAAGTATACTAAACTTCAGCAGTAACAAAACTAAAAAAATCAGGCTGGAGTTAGCATAGAAACAGAGGGTGATAAAGGCAGATAATGGATAGACGAGATGGATTGTTTTGACTTCCTATTACAGTAACGTGGACCCCGCTTCATCTCTTGTTTCACCTTACTTACCTGTAACTAAGGAATCTCTTTATTTATCCCATAAGTTTTCGAATTCCACTACTGTTTTTGTTTCCACTGCCCCTGCTATGAAGCCGTTTCATACATCATCATCATCCTTTTTGGTAAAGAAATACTTCCTTATATAATGTTTCAAATCCCCTCCTCCTCCTCTTTCAGCCTTGTCCCTATATCTCCTTGTTCAATACCTGTCATTTCCACAAAAAAATATTTGTGTCTTCTAAGATGCAGACAGCAAGATGAGAGCTACACATTCTTTTGCCCTGAGTGTTACATGTATGATTTTCTCCCAGTTGGGGAAAGGCCTTATGTATGCACTAAGTGCAAAGAGCTCTTTCTTTATCGGTCTCCAGTTTAGTCCTCTACTTCTGGGTAGTGTACCTCCTCCTGCAGCTTGGAGACTAGGCATGTCCAAAAACGTGACGTCACTGTATGTAGTCTGGAGGCTCTCCCATCAACCCCCAGTGTGTCCAGTCTCCATGCAGCAGGAGGATGTAGAGAGCCTAGGAGCTGGGCTCACTTTAAGGGTCAGATAGGGAGCATTAGAGTAGCTATCCTTTGGTTTGATGTTTGTTTTGATATATATTTGCCATTTTATTAATTTCTGACTGTGTCTTTAAATTAAAAAAAAAAAAAAAGACAGGAGAGCTTTGCTTTTGCCAGTCCCTGTTTGAGAACTGCTTTTATCTATTCTGTTTCCTCCCGACTGATATCTTTCCCCCTTGCCAGTATGGGGGAGAGCTCTCCTGCAGCCAGCAAGGCTTCAGGGCCTTTGCCGCCGGTCACACGTCCCGGTCAGCGAAAAAGGGACTTCTGTCGGGCGGGAAGCTCGTCCGGCGGCTCCTCGCTCACTTTTAGCTGAGCAGAGCTGCACGGGCTGGAGCCCCACAATTTCAGAGGAGGAAAGTCTCACATAGAGGTCAGAGGAGGCTGCGCTGGCGACTTCAGGTACTCTGCGGGGCGGGCAGCGGGTAGGTAATCGCCTCAGGCCGGCAGAGTGCAGGCAGCATCGCGAGTGTTTTTGGCGCCTTTAATCTTGTTCTCTCAGCGGCGGTCATTTTAACCACTTGGTCACAGCATGCAAGGCAACTGCGGGAAAGAACTTAATGGGTTGCAATTAGGGAACCAATTCTTCTTGCCAGGTTTCTTTTTTTGTGGATTTAGTTTTATCTCCTGACTCCTTGCGACCCAGAGGCTCCTGGCTAGCATTTATTTGTTCTTTTGGAGCTCTTCTGGTTTCTTTTTCCCCGGAGGGTTTTTAGGAGATTGGAGCTGTTTTCCTTCTTAACTGCCATAGGAATTCATGTATTTAGTCAAGTTTCTTAGTGGTAACAGATTAAAAAAAAAAAAAAAAAAGAGACAGGAGAAATAGAATAAAATAACACATTATGGCGGTGCGGCCTCAGTGTGTGGTTTGTGGAACCCGCAGAGGAGCGATTGCTGATTCGGGGATCTGTCGGGGCTGTACGGCAGTCTCCGCCAGCTTGGAGCACCATATGGAAAGCCAGGCATCAGAGCCTCAGGGCCTGGGGCGGAGGAGGAGTCTTCATTGGTCACTCCACCAGTGGCTGGTCAAGATGCCCCAGGCAGACAGTTGGCGGCTTCTCTGCCTGGGGGATCTGGCCCGCAACTCGGGGATTTTTGCCCAGATTTTGTTTTAATTATGCATCAGGTGTTATGCTTGTGGCGGCAGGGGAGAGTGCCGGACCCCTTGCCATTGCCTGCCTCCCGTCAGCAGGGTGCTGCGGCTGGATTGAACAGCAGTTCCTCGCGGCCGTCCAAGAGAGCCAGGGGGCAGGAGCTGTCGCCGTTGGAGGTTGAATGGCAGGATGCAGAAGAAAATGAGATAGACCTGGAAGCCGATTTGGAGGAAGGAGAAATTCACGAGCTGGAGGATCAGGCGAAGATTATTAGGTTGTTCCGTAAGGAGGAATTAAGAACATAAGAACATAAGATATGCCATACTGGGTCAGACCAAGGTCCATCAAGCCCAGTATTCTGTTTCCAACAGTGGCCAATCTAGGTCATATGTACCTAGCTGTTTCCCCACTTATCACGGAATCCCTGCAAATGCTGAAGCTAGCCACGGAACAACCAGTAGACAATGAAAGTGGCAAAAACCCGATTATACAGGCGGTGAGACAGGCTCAAGTGGTGTTTCCCGTGCATCACGTGATTGACCGAATGATCCAAGATGAGTGGGATCTTCCGGAGGCAAGGCTTAGGGGGATTATGACTATGAATAGGTTGTATCCCCCGGCAGAAAAGGACAAAGAGATTTCGGTCCCCGAGAATTGATGCAGCAGTCTCGGCAGTCACTGAGAGAACCACCATTCCGGTAGAAGGTAGCGCGGCACTGAAGGATGCGCAGGATAGGAAGGTGGATGGCTTGTTGAAACAATCCTTTGAAGCGGACGGTTTGTCCTTGCAAGCTTCCATTTGTGGAGCTTGGGTGGCCAGGGCTTGTCTCAGATGGTCCCAGAGCTTAAGGCAGGTTACTCAGCTGAAGCAAGAGGGGCTAAGGGAGCTAGACCGCCTGGAGTCCGGAACGGCTTATTTGTCCGGTGTACATTATGACTTAATCAGAACCCCGGCTAATAGTATGGCTTTGTTAGTAGCCGCCCGAAGGTCCTTGTGGTTGAGAAATTGGGCGGCGGACGGGTCTTCCAAGGCGCGTCTCAGCAAGCTTCCGTTTAAAGGGACACTGTTGTTTGGAGAGGATTTGGACAAGTTGGTTAAGGATTTGGGAGAGTCTAAAAGGGGAAGACTCCCGGAGGATAAACCTAAACAGGGGAAGTCCTCGTCGGCTGTTTGAGGGCAGTTCTGAGATTTCAGAAGGTTTTGAACTTCTCGCTTGGGGGGCTTCCAACGCAGAAGATTTACTTCTAGAGGCCAGAGGTTTCGTGGGTTTCATGGAGGCAATAGAGGTTTTGCAGCAGCAGCTGTGGCACCTGCCAGAAAGTCACAACAAAGTGAGGCAGGCCTCGGTAGGAAGTCAGCCAGCCGATAGGAGGGAGGCTTCGAAGGTTTCTTCCTGCCTGGGCCCAAATATCGACAGACCAGTGGGTGCTGGAGATAGTTTGGGATGGTTATGTGCTGGAATTCGCAAAGTCAGTGCAGGATGCCTTTGTGCTGTTGCCCTGCAAAGGACAAAAGAAAGCCCTGGCGATCTGCCAAACGCTAGACCGCTTATTGCAAATTGGAGCAGTTGTCCCGGTGCCGATAGAGGACTACGGCAGGGGTCGATACTCTATTTATTTCATAGTGCCAAAGAAGGACGGCTCGTTACATCCTATATTAGACCTCAAAGGAGTGAACCGCTGTCTCTGAGTGTCCCATTTCAGAATGGAGACTTTAAGGTCAGTCATTGTAGCGGTGCGAAAAGGGGAGTACTTGACATCTCTCGATCTTATGGAGGCGTATCTTCACATTCCCATCAGAGAGGAGCATCAAAGGTTTCTTCGTTTCACTCTTCCGTGGGGACATTATCAGTTCCAGGCATTGCCCTTCGGTCTTGTGACGGCGCCCCGAACTTTCACCAAGATTATGGTGGTGGTGGCGGCGGCGTTGAGGAAGGAAGGAGTTTTAGTACATCCCTATCTCGACGATCGGTTAATTTGCGCAAAATCTGAAGCCGAGAGTGTTCAGGTCATGACCAAGGTGGTGCAATTCTTGGAGGTTCTCAGCTGAGTTGTCAACGTAGCGAAGAGTCATCTGGTTCCCTCCCAGGATCTCGAGTATCTGGGGGTACGCTTCGACACTCTGAATGGAGCAGTGTTTTTGCCTGTCCGTCGGGTACAGGGCTTGACAGCGTTGATCCGCCAGTTTATAGCCACTCCGGCTCCTTCGGCTTGGAGTTACCTTCAGGTGCTGGGGACCATGGTGGCGACGTTGGAGGCGGTTCCGTGGGGCCAGGTTTCACATGCGCCCGTTACAGGGGGCGCTGCTTCATCACAGCAATTCGCTAAACACAAGACTTCCTTGACCTCTCGAGATCAGGAGGGCTCTACGATGGTGGCTGATCCTGAGGTCTTTGACTGTGGGGATGTTCTTGGAACAGCCAGAGTGGCTCCCATTGTTGACAGACAGAAGCCTCGTGGGTTGGGGAGCACATTGCGGTCAGCTCTGTGGGCAGGGGCTCTGGTTGGCTCAGGAGGCCACGTGGTCGATCAACAGCTTGGAGCTGAGAGCAGTGGCGCTGGCGCTGCAAGCATTCGAGTCCACCGTGAAGGGAAGAGCGGTTCGAGTACTGTCAGACAACTCTGCAACAGTGGCCTACATCAATCGCCAGGACGGCATGGGAAGTGTGGCCATGGCAACAGAAGCAGAGGCGCTATTCGAGTGTGTGGAAGCTTGTCTGCTAGCGATTTCGGTAGCGCACATTGCAGGGAAGAACAATGTGACGGCAGACTTTCTCAGCAGAGTGCAAGTGGATGCAGGGGAATGGGAGTTGCATCCGGACATCTTTGCACAGATAGTTCAGAGATGGGGGCCACCAATTATGGACCTCATGGCGACCTTTCAGTCAGTAAAAATGAGTCGGTTCTACAGCAGGCAACGAGAAAGGATGTCGGAGGGAATCGATGCACTGATGCAACTGTGGCCGACGTCAGGGCTCCTTTATGTGTTTCCGCCGTGGGTGCTCATAAGGCGAGTAGTGCAACGGATTGAAGCACATCGAGGGCAAGTGTTACTGGTGGCCCCGGACTGGCCAAGGCGGCCGTGGTATGCAGATCTCATTCGGCTTTTCAGTGGGAGCCCATGGAGGTTGCCGGTGTCAGTCCATTACTGCAAGGTCCGCTGCGAATGCCTCAAGTGGATTGATTCTCGCTTACGGTCTGGCCATTGAAAGGGCGCGATTGAGAAAGAAAGGTTATTCGGGGGCAGTAATCACGACTTGACTCAAAGCAAAGAAGAGGTCTACATCTTTGGCATACGTCCGCATTTGGCGGGTGTTTGAGGACTGGTGTTCTAGGTATCAAGTCCGTGGGGCAACGGC
Source organism: Ichthyophis bannanicus (assembly GCA_033557465.1). Lineage (NCBI taxonomy): Eukaryota > Metazoa > Chordata > Amphibia > Gymnophiona > Ichthyophiidae > Ichthyophis > Ichthyophis bannanicus. The sequence goes on from CM066035.1 coordinate 577,142,666, forward strand.
GTCGGTTTCTGTAATCCTCAGTTTTTTGCAAGACTGTTTTGAAAAGGGCCTAGCTTCTAGTTCCTTCTAGTTAGCAGTGCTGTCCTGCTATAGGGGCAAGGTGCAGGGAGTGGCTCTCGGAGCGCATTCGTATGTGCTATGTTTTCTAAAGGCCGTAGCCAAGCTCCGCCCCTCTCGCAGAGTAATGGTTCCTCCGTGGGATCTCAATTTGGTGTTAGGGGCATTGTCTAAGGAACCCTTTGAACCTTTGCATAAGGCGTCGGTAAAGGACTTAACTTTAAAAACAGTGATTTTAGTAGCCATCTGCTCAGTGAGGCGAATTTCGGAGCTTCAGCGTTATTGTGTAGAGAACCGTTTCTGTCATTTTCTGAGGAAAAAGTGGCTCTGCAGCCTGTTCCTTCCTTTTTGCCTAAGGTAGTTTCTCTGTTTCATATGACTCAGATGGTCTCGCTGCCGGTTCTTGGTTCGTTGAACGGCGGTGAGGTGGACCGCGAGTTACGCCGCCTGGACTTGAAGCGGGTTCTGAGGCAATATTTGAAGGTTTCAGAGTCCTATAGCAAATTGGATCGTTTGTTTTTGTGTTGTTTGGAGGTGCCCGTAAGGGTGAGGCAGCTGCTAAAGCGTCTATTTCTCGTTGGATTAGGGAAGCGATTGCTTCCTCTTATCTCTTGAATGGGAGAGCGGTGACGGCAGGCTTGCGGGCTCATTCTACCAGGGCAAGCTACTTCCTGGGCGGAGTTTAGCTTGGTGCCTCCGGTGGAAATCTGTAAGGCGGCCGCCTGGTCGTCTCTTCATACTTTCAGTAAGCACTACCGCCTGGATGTGCTATCTGCAAAGGATGTTGTTTTCGGGACGGCGGTGTTACAAGCCGCTTGGAAAGGTCCCACCCAATAGTTACTGCTCTGTTACATCCCAGAAGTAGAGGACTAAACTGGAGACCGATAAGGAAATATAAATTACACTTACCTGGTAATTGTAGTTCCTTGAGGGATCTAGTTTAGTCCTCATTCCCGCCCGGGATAATAGGCTGATCAGATAGTATTCCTTTGGTGAACGAGTGTGATTACCGGTAGGTATGCATTCTTCTCTTTATCCTGTCTAGTCTAGTCTATGAATTTGCTAAGAGAACAGAAGGGCAGGCACAAGGAAAGAGGCCTGTCTGCGAAATTCTTTTGTTCGTGGTTAAAATTACACGTTTATAGATGTTTATGTTCAATTTCTTCAGAGAGGTTAGTTATTCTATTGGCTAATTATTTCTTGCTCCCTTGAGTATGCTTTGTTAATAGTTCAGTGGGGGTTGATGGGAGAGCCTCCAGACTACATACAGTGATTTATTTATTTATTTATTTTATTTAACAAGTTTTTTATACCGCCTTTTCCTTAAATCAAAGCGGTTACAAGACATACAAAGGTTATAAAGTAAGGGAAATATACACTGTATAAACAAAACATGAGAGTAGTAAGGAAGGATGTCATGTTTTTGGATATGCCCAGTCTCCAAGCTGCAGGAGGAGGTACTCTACCCAGAAGTAGACGACTAAACTGAATCCCTCAAGGAACTACAATTACCAGGTAAGTGTAATTTACATTTGCTTTTGGGGATCGAGTCCGATCTCTGGAGGCTAGAGTGGTGCAGTTGGAGGAGCTGAGGCAGCCCAGACCAGATGTATTCCATGCTTTAAAAAAAGTATAAGGAAGGCCAGATGACAGCCAACATGCTTAAAGGTGAGGTCAGAGAGGTTGCTATAGCTAAGAGAGAATCCTTCAAAAAATGGAAAAAACAGCCAAATGACGAAAACAGGAACAAGCATAAGTACTGACAAGTTTAATGTAAGGCATTGACAAAACAGGCATATAAAAAATTTGCAAAGAAGTCTGCCATGGAAGCAAAAGCACATAATAAAAACCTTTTCAAATATATTCGTAGCAAAACACCTGTGAGGGAGTCAGTTGGACCATTAGATGATGGAAGGGTAAAAGGTGCACTGAGAGAAAACAAGGCCATAGCGGCAAGACTGAATGACATTTTTGCTTCAGTTTTTACTGAAGAATGATGTAAGCTGGTTCTACAAATGAAGGGTTGAGTTGTTTTTCGCCTTGCTCTTCTGTTGGTGTGTTTGGGAAACTTACCCATGTCAGAAATGATATGTAAAGGTGATGTATCAGAGGAATTGAAACAAATCTCGATAAATCAGGACTATGTAATACAGCTGTTTGATAAGCTAAAGAGCAGCAAATCATCTGAATCAGATGGAATACATTCCAGGGTGCTGAAAGAACTGAAACATGAGATTGTAGAACTACTATTAGTAATATGTGATCTATCTTTAAAATCATCTGTAGTACCTGAAGATTGGAGAGTGGCCAATGTAACACCAATTTTAAAAAAAGGGTTCCAGGGATGATCCAGCAAACTACAGACTGGTGAGCCTGACATAAGTACAGGGCAAAATGGTAAAAACCAGTATAAAAACAAAATTACTGAACATGTAGATAGTCATGGTTTAATGTCAGAAAGCCAACATGGATTTAGCCAAATAAAGTCTTGTCTCATCAACCTGTTATATTTTTTGAAGATGTGAATAAACAGGTAAATGAAGGTGAGCCGATTGATATAGTGCATCTGGATTTTCAGAAAGCCTTTGACAAAGTTCCTCATGAGAGACTCTTAGGGAAATAAAAAAGACATGGGATAGGAGGCAATGTACTATTGTGGATTAGAAACTGGTTGAAAGATAGAAAACAGAGAGTAGGGCTAAATGGCCAATTTTCTCATTGGAGAAGGGTGAATAGTGACGTATTCCAGGGATCTGTGCTACCTTTAAACATATTTATAAATGACCTGGAAATTGGAATAGCGAGTGATGTGATCAAATTTCAGATGACATCAAATTATTCAAAGTTGGTAAAACAAGAAGATTGTTAAAAATTGCAAAAGGACCTTGATAAATTGGGAGACACGGCATCCAAATGGCAGATGACATTTAATTTAATGTGGAGAAGTGCAAAGTTATGCACTTAGGGAAGAACAACCCAAACTACGGTTACATGATACAAGGTTCCATATTAGGAACCATCTCCCAGGAAAAGTATTTAGGCGTCATCATGGATAATACATTGAAACCCTCTGCCCAGTGTGCCATGGTGGCCAAGAAAGCAAATAGAATGCTAGGAATCATAAAAAAAGGAATGAAGAGTAAAACAAAAGATGATATAATACCTCTGTATGGCTCCATGATGCTACCACACTTTGAATATTGTGTGCAATTCTGGTCACCATATCTTAAAAAGGATATAGCAGAATTAGATCAGGTACAGAGAAGAGTGACAAAAATGGTAAAGTGGATGGATGGATATCCCTATGAGGAAAGACGTAAAAGGTTAGGACTCTTAAACTTGGAAAAGAGACATCTGAGGTAAAATATGATAGAGGTCTATAAAAAAATGTAGAAGAGACTAGGGGGACATGCAATAAAGCTACAGTGTAGCACATTTAAGACTAATGAGAGAAAATATTTTTCACTGAACATGTAATCAAACTCTGGAATTCATTACCAGAGGATGTAGTAAAAGCTGTTAGTATAGATGGTTTTAAAAGAGGCTTGGACAAGTTCCTGGAGGAAAAGTCCATAAAGCATTATTAAAGAGGACCATGGAAATCCACTGCTTACCCACTGGACAAGCATCATGAAATCTGTGTACCTTCTGTGAGCCTGTCATGTGCTTGTGACCTGGATTGGTCGCTGTTGGAAACAGGATACTGGGCTTGATGGGCCCTTGGTCTGACCCAGTATGGCATATCTTACGTTCTTACCCATTTTGAGGTATCTGTATGTCTCTTTACACTTCCTCTTTTCTTTTATGTATGCTTTTCAATCAAGTCTGACCTTTAGAGGTTATGTTGCAGGTTTGTCACCATTTTGGTAGCTTCTGTAAGCCCTACTCAGCTGCCTACAGAGGTGCAGCATCTTGAACTAGACACAGCTTTAAATACCTCACCAATGATTCGGCTAGATATCAGCATTCTTTTTTTTCCTGCTGGTTAGATTTCTTCCTGTCCATCGTACCATTTCTCCTCCTTTTGCCACTGCCTTGTTAAATTGGTTGGCAACCTAAGAACAGGGCCGGTGCAAGGGTATTAAGTGTCCTAGACGAATTTCGGGCCTTGCACCCCATCTAATGGACTTTTAGACCTCTAGGTTATATACCCTAAGATTCTGATAACTGAATTAAATCTTCTTCATCCTTTCCAGACCAGATAGACTAGTTCAAACCAATAAGACTTACCCTCTCACCAGCAGGCAGGGATGGACTGGTGCAGCAAGGCAGGAGAGCCAGCCCTGAAGATTCAGGGTCCCAGAACCTTAGAGGGTTGTTTTCCTTCACAGCCAGTAGTGGGCTCTTCCTCCACCTCCCCTCAGGATGCTGGTTCTAGTCTGAGGCCAGGCAAGCAATCAAGATGAAATATAAAGACGCCAAATGAAAGGAAGCAGTTCGGAGAGAGAACGAACGAGCAGGGAGAATGCACCGGTGGCTCAGCCACAAATTCTGGGATACCTAGACGTGCCGCCACCCCAGTGTCTGAGAACTCAACAGGGGTCAAAGCTGCCGATCTCTGACTGGTGCCTCCCATTTCAAAAACGCTGCCTGTAATTAGTGCCCTAGCAGGTTCTTCTTTCCATCTTGTTCTTCTTTCACACGCTTTCTCTCCAAAATTGTTTTGTTTTTGTTTGTTTCATTTTTTTTTAAACGGAGGAGCCTTGCATTCTGGGTGTGTGGAGTTGGATTAGTGCCATTTTTCCTGCCGGCATGGCCGGTCCTCCTAAGAAGGCTTATCTTTAAAGGGACTTCACTAGAGTAATTGTAATAATTAGTGAAACCAAGCATTTAGGTTTAATTTCCTTTTTGTTTGGAATGCTCTGAAGATTAAAGAGAAAGGTGGGGGTTGCCTTAATTGATATGAAAAGAAGCAGGGATTAGTAGTGGGATCCTTCTGCTTGCATTATGAGGCTAACCCCCAAGATTCTCCTGGTGACTTGTGGGCAGCTCAGCCTTAGGTGGAGAAGGTGGTGTTGCCCTTGCCAGCTAAGGAGATGGGCAGAGGGAAGGATGGCGTGTAGCTTTCTGAGCAGCTTCCGGGGGGTGTGGGGGCAGTTCTTCGATGGAATCTCCTATGGAGTTTTTATTCCAGATTTTATTAAAATATATTGAGCTTGCTTGTCATGGAGCCAGCAACATTAATGTAAACCGCATTTGAACATTGGAAAATGCAGTATAAAAATTTTAAATAAATAAAAAATAAATAAACATTCTTCAATAAAGAAGCCTAGAGTGGAAAGGACAAGAGCTAGGCTTGTTGCCTTGATCTCCTAGTCCAATCTCTTGGGATTATCTTACCTCTGAGGGAAAGGTTAGAGCTAGATGACGGAGAGGAGTATGCAGTCATACATTTCTTCAGTATGGAAGAGCTATCTGCCCTTATTGGTCAGATAAGCAAGGTTTTCAGGCTCTCTGTAGTGCCTGAGGTTGGGGATCCTATTTTGGTGGAGGTTTCTAGGCCTCCAGAAACATTTCCAATGCCTCCAGCTAATAAAGGAATGATACAAGGGGCCTAGTCTAGACCAGATGCAAGGCTGATGACAACTACTTCTCTGGGAAGACTTCATCTCTTATCAAGAGCAGAGATTCAAGATTTGTTTAAACTTCCTGTAGTAATTGGGTTATAAGGGATTTTACCCCATAACATCACCTAAAGCTACTTTTTTTTCTTTATCAACTGGCGCAAATTGATTTATATGGTACTTTAACTGTAACTGCATAGCTCATTTTAACAAGGGCAAACTTGATATCAGATGATAAAATCTGACATTGGTTGGATCTACGTTTGTGCCGTTTAAGACTGGGCAAACACTTTCTTTAATTCCGCTGGCATAATACTTTCCCTTTAAAGATAAATGAATAAATTCTCAACATGTCCTCAGTAATATCAGACCCAGGTATTTTTAGTGGAACATGGGTCTAAAGGGGAAGTAGTTGTTTTCAGTTCCATCAGTATCTCCTCTAGTAATTCTGTTTTCACAACTGTAAACATATGAGGAAGTTACATCAAATGCGTCTCTCAGTATAGAATTCAGTGACAGAAGATCCCAGCAGCTTAATTCCCCTAAGGAAGGGGACCAAGAAAAGTCTGCACTGGTGACTGGAGGCATGCAGTCTGAAGAAAGGAATTGATCTGGTGATGCCCTGTGTATACTGGTATCCACAGACACCGCACTCAAAGGCTAGACAGCTCACTGTACGGATCAGGGGCCTAGTGTTTAAGGCAAAGAAAAAGTGTGCATTTCACATCACCAGGCTGGAAACTGGAACCATCGATCAAGCCCTTTGGGCATTCACCTCCCTCCCCCTCATTGCTGGTGAAAGTGGTAAGACTTTTCTGACAACGCAACTGCAGTAGTGTACATCAACAAACAGAGGAACCAAGAGCCGGGATTTGGATTGGGAGGTCAGAACTGTCCTGGCCTGGGCAGAGTGAAATCTGACAGCTCTGTCAGCCTGTCATATTGCAGGCAAGGACAACATAAGGACAGATTACTGCAGTCGGCATGCCTTGCAACCAGGGGAATGGAAGCTTGGTGGGAAAGTCTTTGCAACCTTCGTAGAATGTTTGGGGACTCCCTACACAGATCTGATGGTAACTAAAAGGAGTGCCAAGGAGTAAAGATTCTTGAGCTGATGGTTGGTGTAGTAGTCATAAGGTGTTGATGACCTGATGCAGGAATGGCCACAGAACCAGTTCTTATATGTTTTTTCCACACGGGCCTTGAGGCAGGACACTTCACAGAATCCAAGTGCTTCCACATCTAGTAATATTAATAGCCCTGGATTGGCCAGATGTCCTTGGCACAGGGTCCTCAGGAGCTTGCTAGTAACAAAGGCACCACCTACATTCTGGGAAGAGGCTGTTGAAGCTGGGACCCATTCTCATGAATGCTCTGTGCCATACTCACTCATTGCCTGGCTCTTGAGAGGGAGCTATTGAGAAGAAGGGGTCTGTTATCAGCAGTTATAAGCACAATGCTGAAAGCCAGGAAAAATTCAGCTTCATTAGCTTACGTTAAAATATGGAGGATGTTTGAAGGCTGGTGGAAGTGTGAAATTTGAAAACATGTTGGAGATTTTCAAAAGGGTATAGAGAAAGGCCTCTCCTTTGTGGTCCTCTTCTGTTTAAGTGGCGTCATTGCAGGAAGTTCATTTTTGGCACAGAAGGATGTAATGAGGTTTCTAATGGGTGTTATGCAAATCGGGTCACACCACATTGTGTAAAGTGGTGGCAGTCTGGGACCACAGTTTAGTCCTGCAGGCCTTGGTACAGGAACCCTTTGAGTCTCTCAAACAAGTATTACGTAGAGTTTTGACCGAAAAGGTAGTTTCTCGTTGCTAGAACCTCTAAGAATGATTTCGGAGTTACAGGCATTTGCTTGTATGGAACCCTATCTGCAGATATCTTGGGATGAGGTTCTGTGCACACAGTGCCCTCCTTGTCTGCCTTTCTTCTTAATCAGTACATCAAGCTGCCTGCTTTCACTATGGCAAGGAACAGCCCTTATACTGCATAGATGGGGTCACATTATGTGAAAGCAATCCTGTGTCTTTTGGGGAAACTGCTAGGTACGTATGACGTGCATTGGCTACTGTTGGAAACAGGATACTGGGCTTGATGGACCTTGGTCTGATCCAGTATGGCATATCTTATGTTCTTAAGTATTTTTAAAGAAAGGCTTTTGTGCATTTTGGAGGATGCTGGAAGGGGGAATTAGCTTTGAAGGCTTCCATAGCCAGATGGATCAGAGAAATGGTCATAGAAGCATTGCTTCCAGTTTGTGGATACTTTAATTAGCATTCTAGTGAATGTTGTTGTACATTTGTTTGTTCCTGACCCTTAATGCAGGCATAGTGACTAGATTGTAAGCTCTGATGAGCAGGGACTGTTTCTTACATGTCTGTGCAGTGTTGCGTTTGTCTTGTAGCACTATACAAATGCTCAGTAGCAGAAAACGTGTAAGCAAAGTGTAGCTGGGTTTAAAGTGTTTCAATAGAAGACCATCTTGTGGCTGTGGTCTCTCTCTGTTCCTTCCTTTAGCGTTCTTCGAGTACTGCCAGACCACTCCAGGATGCCACCCTAGCTAGCCGATCTGTCTAGAGGCCTTCCACAATGGTTAGCAGAAGACTGGATCAGCAGTGCTTGGCAGGGAAGTTAAAAAAATAAAAGAAAACAAAAAGTATATTGATCTAGATTGGAAGGAATTTTTGGATTTATTATTTGAGGCTCAGGGGAGCTTTGACAATAGCAATACTATAACTTTCCTGCTGTACCACCATATTTAAGGAACACGAGTAGCTTTGCTGTCTCCACCTGCTGGTGGGAGAATGAGCTCCACTGATCTGCACTGGTCTGGCAGGACTCAAAAAGTTATCAGATAAGATATAACTTGACTATATAATTACCCGAACCCCATCCCTCTCAGAGCAATCCTGTAAAATGCATAATTGAACATCTTACTTTTAAATATTAAACTTTGTTTCACATATATACATAATGGGGGTAATTTAATAAGGGGCTGCCTAGATTTATGCATAAATGCTGGTATTTTACATGTATAAGTGGCCTCTTATTAAATACCAACTAGCGTAAAAATAGGCACATAGTTTGCATTGTGTATTACACTGTGGGCATGCACATGGACAGAGTTTGGGCAGAGCAATGAATTGCACACAGCTATTATAAAATTCTTTAATTAATTAATTAATTTATTTATTTATTTAAAGTCTCTTTTATACCGCGCTATTCAGCATCAGCGCGGTTTACAATAAACAGTGAACATACACATTTCCAATAGTACTTTGTGTTTACATATGAACAGGATAATCAACTTGGCTAACAGGGTAACTATGTACAACCACAAAATATACAATATATACAATTTGTAGGCTGATCATGTGTTTGTATGGTTTTAGACAGTGGTGATTTGGGTGGATTCGGCAAATGGTGCTGAGTTTCTATTAGGTTCAGGGTAATGTATGAGGAAGAGGTGGTGTTTCACGGCCTTCCTGAATTGGAATATGTCTGGGATTGATCTAATGTTGTGAGGGAGGTTATTCCAGATCACTGGTGCATAAAGATTGAAAGTCCTGCTGGATGTTGACTTGGAGCATTGAGTTATAGATCTTGGGACTATCAAGGTGTTTTGAGCTACTGACCTTCTGTCTCTGTTGTGGGGTGTCATCTGGATTAGCTCAGTTAGTGAAGTTGACGAGAGACCTTTGGTGGCTTTGAAGGTGAGCAGCAAGGTCTTGAATGTAATTCTACCTTGAATCGGGAGCCAGTGGAGTTGTTTCATTATAGGTGTGACATGGTCTTTCCTGGATGCTCCGTGCAGTACTCTTGCTGCGGTGTTCATTGCCATTTGCAGTGGGTTTAGGGTGGTTTGGGGGAGACCTTGAAGTATTGCATTTGCATAATCGAAATGCAGGATAATTAGTGCCTGATAGATAGTCCTGAAATCATCTGGCTCCAGCAGAGATCTTAGGTATCTAAGGGATCTAATTTTATGATATACTGCCCTTACAGTGTTACTTATATGAGCTTGCATATTTAGGTTCTGGTCTAGTGTGATGCCGAGGTATCTGATCGCGGATTTGGTCTGGAGGTCTGCTTCCTTCACTTTCAGTACTGTTGGGGCAGTGAAGTTACGGTTCCTTGTAATGAACATCACCTCCGTCTTCTTGTGTTGAATCCGGAGGTTTTGGGATTGTAGCCAATTGGATATTTCGTTTATGCAGCATGTTATTGGTTCGAGGTCTGGGTTATCTGTTGCAAAAGGCGTGTATAATAGCACATCATCTGCGTATATCATGCAGTTAATGTTGAAAGACCGGATCAGGTTGCAGAGAGGTTGCATGTATATATTGAATAGTAAGGCGGAGAGGGAGGATCCTTGTGGGACACCTTGGCTTTGGTGGAATGGTTCTGATGATGTGTTTCTGGATCTCACCTGCTGCCATCTGTCCGAGAGGTAGGACCTGCACCACTCGAGTGCTTTACCGGAGATTCCTTTTTCTTTGAGGCGTTCTAGGAGGCGCTCATGGCTAACGGAATCAAATGCTGCCGCGATGTCAAGGAAGACAAGGACAAAGCCTTGGCGGGTATTGTCGATGCCTGATATTATGTTGCTGAAGAGTGTGGTGAGAAGGGTCTCGACCCCGTGAGATTCTCTAAATCCATGCTGGCATGGATCCAGTGGTGCATTGGAATCAATGTGATCTTGTATTTGTCTCTGAACTATCTTTTCCATTATTTTTGCAAGCAATGGTATGCTTGCTATGGGTCTGTAGGATTCTGGTTTCTGTTGGTCGAGTTTGTTGTTTTTTAGTAGAGGTCTTATTGAAGTTTGTTTGAGGGTGCGTGGGAAATCACCTGTTGTGAACGATTGTTGAATAAGTCTGGATATGATTGGACTGAGGTCAGTCCGGAGTTCCTTGACCCAGAAAGCTGGGCATGGATCAGATTGCGCTGTGGACGTATTGATGGCTGCTATGGTGTCTTCGATGCATCGTTTGGATGGAGTTGAGAAGGTAGTGAGTGGTGTTTGATTGTAGGGCTGAAGGATGATGCTGGACGCTGGGTTGTTGTTTATCTGACAAAGTTTCGTTTGTAGATAATCCGCATATGTTTGAGGATGGATTCCATTTGTTTGTTCTGATGCAGGTTCTGTTGTAAGTTGCTTAACGAGGGCAAACAGGTCACGAGGTTTGTTGAGGGATCTCTTTAAAGTGTCGGCGTGGTAACGTCTCATGGTTTCAGTCACTGCGGTACGGTGCGCTGTGAGTTGTAAATTGTATGCCTTTTGGTCTGCTTCTGAGCGTGAGCGGCGCCAGCGTCTCTCAAGTTTTCTTAGTGTCGCGAGTGAGGCTTTCAACTCAGTAGAGTACCATGCTGCTGTGTGTCGTTTCGCTTGAGGTTTGTTTTTTGCTGGGCGAACAGCTATTGAACTGAATATTTCGTTCCAGTTGGAGACTAGTTCATCAGGGTTGTGTGCTGGTGAGTTCATTAGTGGGAATGCTGATTTCAGGATTAGATCTTTGTTGAATGGTTGGAATCTTCTCGGCGGATTGTTGGACTGACCGATTGCTGTGCTTTCATCTTTTTGGACATGGCTTGGCTGAGGAATTTGGAATAGGATTAATGAGTGATCTGACCATGGGACAGCGGTGATTGATATATCAGGGATGGTTGTTTCTCTGAAGGTTGGGTCTGTTGTGAATATTAGATCTAGCATGCCTCCTTTTATATGGGTAGGTTCCTTGATTAATTGGCTATATCCTAGATCTTTCATGGCTTCGAGGAACGCCTTTGAGTGAGAGTCTTGCAGGGAGGGGAGGTTGAAGTCTCCTAGTACCCAGCTTGTTGTATGTGGGCTCTGGGAGTTTGCGGCTGCATCTATTATTGTTGTTAGTGCATCTGCATCAGATGATGGTGCTCTGTAGAGTAGATTGATGGAGGAACACTTGTTCTCTATCGAGATTGTGTCTAGGAGCGGTGAGCTGGTTGCATCTTTTATGTTGAATTGAAGATCAGATCTGGTGATGGCGAGGACGCCGCCTCCTCTTTTGGCTGCTCTATGACATGTATGGATAGAGAAGTTAGCAGGCAGGAGCTGGTTGAGTATCACGTTGTCATCACAGGAAAGCCATGTCTCGGTGATCAGTAGTAGGTCAAGGTTATGTAGTGATATCATATCTGAGATTACCGGCCATTTTTTACGTACAGATCTTGCATTTACAAGGGCACATTTCATGATTCGAGGGAGGGGGTTCTCTTCTTGTTTCTTCTTCTTGTTGTGCTGTAATGATACCTGCAGGAGGTGGTGGTGGTGAATTTGGGAGGTTTCCTGTGATTGATAGAATGGGGTATCTGGCCATCTCTTTCTATAACTGTGGATAGTTGGTATGTGGTGGTTGTTAGTGTATAGGCAAGTGACATTGCTTAAGCCTGTAGCAAGGAGGTAGAGGGCAATCGAGATGATGCAGGGTAGGGCCATTTTGTGTGCTTTGTTGCGGTGTAGATCTGGGCTGGGAGGTTGGTTGGTGGTGGTGGGTAGGTATGTTGTCTGGTTGTGATAGATTGCTCTATCTTTGGTTCAGTCGTAGGAGGGCTGCAGTTTGTGGTGGGCTCTCGATCTATCGGGAAATACTGGAGCTTACATATTACATTTTAAATCATAGGATAAAGATACTTCCGGATTTTAAGTTGCTTGTACACAGTCTGTTAGTGATGGTTACCGTGGTTGCTGATGGCAGATAAAGGCTGGTAAACTTAGATAACTGCAAATTACACAGGTATATTGAGCCAAAGTTAACTGGGACTGGCTGGTTACATAGATTAAACAACCTACCTTAGAGGTAATTGTAAATAGGAGGTTAAACTGGTAAAATCTGTAAGAATAAGACTAGTAGCAGGTTACACAAGTATCAATTATCTGAGCTAACTAGGTCTAGTAGGTTATATAGATATGCTACATACATCATAGGACAAGTATAGATGATATGTTAATCTGGCAGTATCAGGATATATGTATGAGCAATATATTCTTGGAGTTTACAGTAAATGGTACTTCTGTTTGGGTTGTCCAGTCCTCTGATTCTAAGATAGCTACAGTGTAGGGTAGGTACTATGCTATTTACAAGCGCAATTGCAAAAAAGTAGGCACGGTCATGTACACCAGTTCTAGGCCTTGTATAAATGATCGTGCCTTAGCATGTGCATGTATTTTTGCACTTGTTCTAAACACATACTTAATAAGTGTAAAGTAGGCACTTGAAAATGTGTGTTAACTAGGTACTAGCTTTTAAAATTGCTCTTGAGGGCAATTTCCAAAAAATATTTACCCCTATTAGAAAATTGTCCAAAGGTGATCCAGTTGATTATAGTGTGGCTGGATTTTCAGAAAGCCTTTGACAGAATCCCTCATGAGAGATTCTTGGCGAAATTAAAAAGCCATGGGATAGGAGGCAGTGTACTATTGTGGATTAGGGACTGGTTGAAAAGTAGAAAACAGAGAGTAGGGCTAAATGGCCAATTTTCTCAATGGAAAAAGGTGAATAATGGAGTACCCTGGGGATCTGTGCTGGGCCCGCTGCTTTTTAACATATTTATAAATGACCTGGAAATAGGAATAATGAGTGAGGTGATCAAATTTGCAGATGGCGCCAAATTATTCTAAGTTGCTAAAACACAAGGGGATTCTGAAAAATTGCAAGAGAACCTTGATAAATTTGGAGACTGGGAGTCCAAATGACAGATGACATTTAATGTGGACAAGTGCAAAGTTACGTACTTAGGGAAGAACAACCCAAACTATGATGCAAGGTTCCAGATTAGGAACTACCACCCAGGAAATGTATTTAGACGTCATAATGGATAATACATTAAAACCCTCTGTCCGGTGTGCATTGATGGCCAAGAAAGCAAATAGAAATCTAGGAATCATAAGTTAAGGAATAGAGAGTAAAATGAAGGATATTATAATGCCTCTGTATCACTCCATATCTTATGTTCTTATATCAGAATGTAGAAAGACTAGGGGACATGTAATGAAGCTACAGGGTAAACTAATAAAAGAAAATATTTTTTCACTCGACGTGTAATCAAACTCTGGAATTTGTTACCGGAGGATGTAGTAAAGGCTGTTAGTGTAGCTGGGTTTAAAAAAGGTTTGGACAAGTTCCTGGAGGAAAGGTCCATAAACCATTATTAAGAAGGGACCCAGGATATCAATGCTTGACCCAGTACAAGCAATGCGGAACCTGTGTCTTTTGGGGAAACTGCTAGTTACGTATGACCTAGATTGTCCACTGTTGGAAACAGGATACTGGGCTTGATGGACCTTGGTCTGACCCAGTATGGCATATCTTATGTTCTTATGTTCCATGGTGCGACCATTTCTTGAATATTGTGTGCAATTCTGGTCGCCATATCTTATAAAGGATGTAGCAGAATTAGAAAAGGTACAGAGAAGAGCGACAAAAATGGTAAAGGGGATGGAAGGATATCCCTATGAGGAAAGGCATGAAAGGTTAGGGCTCTTCAACTTGGAAAAGAGATGGCTAAAGGGAGATATGATAGAAGTCTATAAAATAATGAATTGAGTGAAACGGGTAAATGTAGATTGGTTATTTACCCCTTCAAAAAGTAGAAAGTTTAGGGGACACGTAATGAAGCTATATTGTAGCACATTTAAAACTAATGGGAGAACATATTTTTTCCCCCAACACGTAATCAAACTATGGAAATCATTACCAGAAGATATAGTAAAAGCTGTTAGTGTAGCTGGGTTTAAAAGAAGTTTTGACAAGTTACTGGAGGAAAAGTCCATAAACCTTTTTTTAAATAAGACTGGGAAAATCCACTGCTTACCCATTGGGCAAGCAGCATGGAATCCGTGTACCTTGTGGGAACCTGACCAGGTACTTGTGACTTGGATTGGTCGCTGTTGGAAACAGGATACTGAGCTTGATGGACCCTTGGTCTGATCCACTATGGCATATCCAATGTTCTTTAGGTCCTTGCAGGTGAAAGTACACAATGATAGTTCTTTGAGTTTGTGTGGGTCCCGGGACCTGTTGTTTGCTTTGGCAAGCAATGGAAGAAACAACTTTATTGCGACAAATTATACAGAGGATAAAAAGCCTATGGCCCGACACAGGCCGTGTTTCGCTTCCTTCTTCAGGGGCAGGCTTAAAAGGCAAATCACACATCCACAGTGTACTAAAAGGAACTTACTCAGCCAAAAGGAATGCACACGTCAAAACCATTCACTTCTTGAGGTTGATGAGCATACTATGCAGTATATTCTCCGATCATCAGCGCTGCATCCAAACGAGGAGAAATCTTCTTGTCACAAAGTGAAAGTAAAAATTTACTTTCACTTTGTGACAAGAAGATTTCTCCTCGTTTGGATGCAGCGCTGATGATCGGAGAATATACTGCATAGTATGGTCATCAACCTCAAGAAGTGAATGGTTTTGACGTGTGCATTCCTTTTATCCTCTGTATAATTTGTCGCAATAAAGTTGTTTCTTCCATTGCTTTCCACGTTTTTACTGGGTCCTCCATAGCACGTGGGTTGTGCCCTTCGTTGGTACCTGTTGTTTGCTTTGACTGTATCTGCTCTCCTCCATCTCTTCCCCTAAGCCCCACCTCTGAAGTTGCCTTCCTAGGTTGCCTCCTCTCTAGGCCACTGCCTAGTCTGCCTACTGGTTAAGCCAGCCCTGTCTAAAGATGGTCTACTTGAGATTCTTCTCTGTTTTGATGGGCATCAGCATTATGTGTCCCTCAACCCCCATTATGTACTACTCCCTCGGATGTAACTATCAAATTCCTGATCTTGTACTTACTCTGTTCTTCACATTCTTGTTCCCTGTGTACCGCTGTGACTGGTAGATACAGCGGTATCGAAATGTTGCTGTATATACCTCACTCCTCTTATTTTAAATAAGATCCCTTGAATCCTCTTCAATGCCCTCTAACTTATTCTTCCCTCCCTGTAATAGTTCTCCCTTCTCATAACCCAACTAAAATCACCCTCTCTCCACCTAAATCTCTCACTTAGAGTCCCAATGTAATCCAATGTTTGTTGACATTTTTAGTGTTATAAAGTCAGATATACCTCATGTTTAGATGTATATCTCTGTAAACCGCTTTGATTAAAGGATAAAGCTGTATATAAAATCTGTTAAATAAATAAATAAATAAATAAATTTGCCTTTAGTCTTAATTGTTTAACAAATATCTTAAAACAATTTCCATTCTTTCCAATCCATCTGGCTGGCTCACATGTTTTGCAGACCTTAGTGCCATTTGTAATATCTTTCCTACTGGACTTTCTACAGTATGCCACTTTGCTTAGAGGGAGCTTCTTTTACTTCTACCTTCTGTTGTCTATGTTCTAATCTAGTTTACTACCTTAGGAGCCACCCTGTTTGCATAGCTTGTTAATGTGGTTCCTCCATGGCATGGTGTCAAAGGTTGTACAGAAAATTAAATATACCATATCCAGGACTCTCCCTAATTGTATTACTTGTTCATTAATAAACAGATAGGTCGTCTTTGACATGCTTTCCTTCCAATAAAACCGTGTTACCTCAGCCCCTGTAATTTGCTGAATTCCTTAACTAGGTGTTGCATTAATTTATGCAGGACTGCCTAGGAAGTCATGTCTTGTCTCATTCCACTGCTACAGTATGTAACTACTATTGTTAATACCCTTGTTCTCCAAGTTTATTGCCCTTGTTCTATGTAATGTTCCTTGTTTATTGTTCAGTGTAAACCGCTTTGAATATAAGAAAAGCGATATAGAAAAGTTGTTAAATAAATAAAAATAAATAAATAAATACAGTATGTCAAATGCTGCAGAAGGGCCAAAAATAGGTTAGTTGCAGTCTCCTCCTGATAACCTGCCTTCTTTAGTATCAACCTAACTGCTTACATTTTTCTCTAATTCCCCAGGCTGGTATCATAAGAATTTCATAATTGGTCAGGCTATTGATCCATTGAGTCCAGCATCCTGTTAGCAATCTGTGTTGCCTAGAAGAAATAATCTAGATTGTTACCTATTGTTCACTTCCAGCAGTAAAAGTTTGTTTCTCATGCCTACCTGGCTAATACGTATTATTGGGCCTGTTCCTTTCTTCTGTATTTTCCCCTCCCCTCTCCAATCCCCTGCTGCGATGTGATGTGTCAGCCCCCAGCCACTTTGGTTGCTGTAATTAGGGCTGATTAATATTATATTGGGCTCTGGGCAGTTTATTTGCATAATTTATGACATCACATTATGGTGATGCCATTGATCCAACGCTGTATCAGGCCATTGGTGTCACTATAATGTGATGTTTAGCACAAGGCAGCCAACTGGATGCCCCTGTCAAGAGCAGGAGAGATCAAGCATCACCATTTCCATGCCCATCCTCATGCCTACAGACTGAGTGGTGGCCGACTCATGCAAATACTGGCATTAGATAGCATATTTCATCAATAGCAATAGAACAGGACCGCATTAAGGCACATGAACAAGGTCCTATATACAAGTTGCCTAGTTTGCTTATGCCCTAATCTGGCCTTGCATATCATCTGCTGAATTAAAGATATTCCACTATTCTTTCTCGTTAGCAGGGATTCCATTAATTTACTTAACAGGAAGGATGGAGATGGAAGTGAGTGAGTGCAGGGGAGAAGTGAGGAGAAAAACATTTGGGAGTGAGAAGGACAAGTGGTTGACAAGCTGAGAGAGAGAGGTGGGGTAAAAGAGGACACAAGAATGAAAAGGGGATATAATTAGGAAAGCTGGAGACATTCCTGAAATGGCAAAAGGAAAGCTGTAGGACCAAGGCATAGCGAGATGTAAAACAAAAAGATTTGAAACGTCTTTTATTTTACACATGTGCTACGTTTAGAGACCTACAGAACCATGGCCTTCAGTTTTCAAGCCCCTTATCTGTGGAATTCTCCACCTAGTGAAATTCGTTCTGAGTCGTCATATAGGAAATTTAAAGAGGCATTGAAAACCTGTTTTTTTTTACTCAGGATATTTTACTGACTTCCTTCCCTCTTTTCTTAGTTATAAGTTAACTTTCCCTCTTGTGTAAAGCAATAGCCCAGTATCTTTCTTTCTTGAATTGTGCTATTCCACTCCCTCTCTTTTGTGTCCAAAGATTGGATAAAGTTGCCCTGATAAAATTATTTGGATAACTTTGCTGCTCACCATCTTACTCAGTATGCCTTAAAAAGAAAAAAGAAAAGAAATTCAGGTGATGCCCTGAAATCATCTCCTATCCATCTTCCTACAGCATATTAAAATAAGTTGTAGCAGGACTCTCCCCTCCCTGATTTACCATAAGTAATTGCTAAATCACTATCTACCCAAGTTCCTCAAAAATGTTCACCAGACAAGCAGAAGGAGGAGAGGTGCTTGCCATGCTGAATCATAAGAGATGCTAAGCTTGGAACAGTACAGTGCCCTAATATTTTTGTGCTTTACACCTCCTCTCATTGGTCCCTTTACTTGAGCTGTCAGTAAATGACCAATCCCAGTCAAAAGTCAGTTAAGAATCGAGGAACTGAGATGGCGGACACATACTGACCGGGCTCCTGGGTGCACGGCTATGCTTTTAAATTTTACCTTCTTTTTCCAATGCCTGTTCTGCAGAAATGCAAGGTGAAGCAGTGTGATCTCTCACCGAAGATGCCACCAGTCTCGGGGCTGATAGATTCTTTATTTCGGCCCTCTAGTGCCGCTGGTACTCCCTCGACGCACTCATTTGAGTCTGCGAGGGTGGAAGAAGGCTCGTCACGTGTCTCTGAGCTAAATATCATTCTTTTGTTTGGAGACGTGGTCTGCCCCCAGCACAACCCACTGTTCATGATGCCGGTTCATCAGAGACAGGGGAGAGTGTGTTTCACATGGCCCCTGCTGTGGTGCCTGCTAGAGGAGGAGATTTTGCCACAGTGCTTGGACTGCACTGATGGCCATGTCGTCTGCTGGGGGTCCGGCGGAAGGCAGTGCTGGAGTGGTGGCTGCCTCCATTTCATCAACTCAGAAAGGAGACTCATCCCCATTTCCTTTGCCTTCTGGAAGTGCCTCTTTCAAGTCTGCTCTGCTGAGACCTACTTAGTTTAACTTTGAGACTCTTTGAGATGGTCCGAGTGCCCTGGAAGCCTCCTTGTCTTCTCATTTTTCTGCCATTCAAGGTACTTTGGCTGGTACACTGCAGGCTCTGGAGCAGCAGAAGCAGGAGGTGGCTCAAGTGTCTTCATGCGTGATCCATGTTGAAGCTAAGTGTTTGGATCTACTAATGGTTAAAGACTTTTTCTAGTGTCCATGAAGAGACTGAATCTTTGGAGAATTCAATTCGGAAGAGGATTTTGTTTGTTAAACTTCCTCATGTAAACACGCTAATTTTGGTCTGTCTCTGAACGATGAACCTCTTGTCAAAGCAGCACTATTACGTTCAATGCAACATACTGGGAAACAATCCTTTTAATTAATACTCTGTGTATTTTTTATGTTCAACAGATATACCTCTTTACTTAAGGTCTACCGGGAGGCCTCAGACTAGCAACAATTCCATAGACTGAAACGTCAACACAGGAATTTAAGTGCTAAATTGCATCAACGACCTCCACGGTAGCAAACCGCAGCACATAAGTTTAGCAGGGGTGATCTTGACCCTCGTAAATTGAGACGTTGATATGACTCAAAAATGAATATAGTAACTAAAATAGTTCACCATATCAACTATCCTTGACACTAATCCTTACGGCTGTTCTTCTTAACCACATAAAATCAGAAGAACAGCCGTAAGGATTAGTGTCAAGGATAGTTGATATGGTGAACTATTTTAGTTACTATATTCATTTTTGAGTCATATCAACATCTCAATTTACGAGGGTCGAGATCACCCCTGCTAAACTTATGTGCTGCAGTTTGCTACCGTGGCGGTCGTTGATGCAATTTAGCACTTAAATTCCTGTGTTGACATTTCAGTCTATGGAATTGTTGCTAGTCTGAGGCCTCCCGGTAGACCTTAAGTAAAGAGGTATATCTGTTGAACATGAAAAATACACAGAGTATTAATTAAAAGGATTGTTTCCCAGTATGTAAAAACTTCCTCATGTGCCTACTTTATCTCCAAAGGAACTGTTTAATTCATGTGCTACTTCAGTTCTGAAAATTCCATTGGAGTCCTTGCCTCTGTTGGCAAAAATTTTCTATCTGCCAGTGGCGAAACGTACAGACCCTGAGACGTCATCTCCTAGTCAACAGCTTTCTTTTGACTCTTTGGACCTAACTGGGCTTTTGGAGAGTTCTACCACCGATTCACTGGTCAACATTGAAATCGTTATTGACTTTAAAAGGCCCTAAATCTGTAGTATCTTGGTGAGCTGAACACGAATATAACATTAAAAAAATTTTATTGGTCTCGTTTTGAAGATATTACATGTAGTTCATTTTTGAAGTTTCACCATGTAAATTTATCCAGTAGGACATCAACAACATCCCAAATAAGCCTTGAATGATGTAATATTGCATCACATTGCATAATACCAGCATGCACACATCATCCATAGTTGATTGCATCATTTTCTGATGCAATGCAATACTACTGCCAGATGGCTGCTGAAGCCATCTGACGTCAGCAGTATACTATACGTAGTCGGAAAGGTTGAGCATTTAAAATATTTCAGACTCTGTGTGAGACAGTTTAAGCTACTGTTACATGTAACTTTTATTAATCATATAATTTTAGCCATTTAGATACAATACAGAACAGTAATGCCGCGCAAGTGCGTTAATACCATTGACATTTTCTGCTACATTTGTGGGGCAGTGACATTTGTTGAAGAAAAGTATCACTTCTCAACTGAAGAAAGCATATCATCTTTACTTCAGAGACCAAGACAAGCCTTGGGTCCCGCATATATGCTGCGCTACATATACAACACAGCTTTCACAGTGGTTGAATTGCAAAAGACCATCAATGCCGTTTGAAGTCCCCATGGTGTGGAGAGAGCCAAGCAACCACATAAATGACTGCTTGGTTCCTCCTCTTTCCAGCGGAATAACGAAGCAAAAGAAGTCGAGCATAGTTGAGGGAGGAGTAGCCTAGTGGTTGGGGCAAGGTACTTCAGGCCGGAAGGTCGGGGGTTCAAATCCCACTAGAGGACAGCAACCTTGGGCCGGAAGGACTGTGGTTTCTAGTCCCACAGATGCTCCTTGTGGTCTGGGGCAAGCCACTAACCCTCCATTGCCCATGTTCCCTGTAAGTATTAGTGTATGTGTCTCTCATCCCCAGGGCTGGCCCGTCCATTGAGCGAGAATGTTTTTTGCACAGGGCCCCGCGTTTCAGGGGGCCCCGCGCAAAAAACATTCTGATCCTAAAGTAAAATTTAAAAAAAAAAAAAAGCTGTCTTCTCCCGCTGCCGGGGCTGCCGTGGTAGAATTGAGTGTGCCGCGGGGCCCCCCTGCCCAGCAGAGCCTGCCCTCCCTCGTATCACCTCTCTCTTTGTAGCTGCAGTCAGACGCGCCGGCTTTCAGAGCGCGAGGGGAGAGTTTCTCCCTCGCTGCTCTGTTAAGCCCGCGGGGGCTGATGGGAAGTTCCCATCAGCCCCCGCGGGCTTAACAGAGCCGCGAAAGGGAAACTAGTCCCTTTGCGCTCTGAAAGCCGGCGCGTGTGACTGCAGCTATGAAGAGAGAGGTGATATGGGGGAGGGCATGCTCTGCTGGGCAGGGGGGGCCCCGCGGCACACTCGATTCTGCCGCGGCGGCCCCGGCAGCGGGAGAAGACAGCTTTTTTAAAAAAACTTTTCTCTGGGCTGGGCTGGGGGGGATTAGGAGTGGTGATGGGCTGGGGGGGGTTAGGAGTGGTGATGGGCTATGGGGGGGGTAGGAGTGGTGATGGGCTATGGGGGGGCTATGGGGGGGTTAGGAGTGGTGATGGGCTATGGGGGAGCTAAGTCTTTATATGGGCTGATGGGATTAGGACTGGAAGTGGGTTGATGGGGGGTTAGGACTGGTAATGGGCTATGTGGGGGCTTAAACTAAAAATTGGGTGATGGGGGGTTAGGACTGGAAAAGGGCTGGTGGGATTAGGACAGGGAGTGGGCTGATGGGGAGGTTAGGACTGGTAATGGGGTATGGGGGGGCTTAAACTGAAAACTGGGTGATGGGGATTAGGACTGGGAGTGGGCTATGGGGGGCTAGGACTGGTAATGGGTTGGGGGGTTGCTAGGACTGGAAATGGGCTAGGGGGATTAAGACTGGAGGTGGGCTGATGGAGTTAGGACTGGTAATGGGCTGTGGGCTGTTGGGGGGGGTTAGGACTGGTAATGGGCTATGGGGGGGGCTAGGACTGGAAATGGGCTGATGGGGGGGTTAACACAGGAGGAGGGCAGATGCGCATAACACAGGTAATGGTCTATGGTGGGTGTAGGACTGATAATGGGCTATGGGGGGGCTAGGACAGGAAATGGGCTGATGGGGAGGGGTTAGGACTTGAGGTGGGCTGATGGGGTTAGGACTGGTAATGGGCTGTGGGCTGATGGGGGGGGGGTTAGGACTGGCAATGGGCTATGGGGGGCTGACTGGAAGTGGGCTGATGGGGGGTTAGGACTGGAAGTGGGTTGATGGGGGGGGCTAGGACTGGTATTGGGTTGGGGGGTTGCTAGGACTGGAAATGGGCTGATGGGGGGCTAGGACTGGAAATGGGCTGATGCAGGGACTAGAAGGGAATGGATACTGGGTGAGGCTGGAACTAGAAGGGAGCTGATGTTGGGGGAGGATTAGAATGGGATGGGGCTGGGAGAGTAAAATGGAGAGGGGAAAAATATTTTGTGTGGGAGGGATAAAAAATCTACAATTGGCCGGGTATTGGGAGAGTAAGTGGGGATTGAGGATGGAGGGGTAAAATTTGAGTGGATGAAATAGGAATGAGGAAAGAGCAAAAGGAGAAAGATTAGTATGTTAAAGCAGATGTAGAGAGAGAGAATGGAAAAAAAACTAGAAGAGAGAAGAAAGGACAAATGGACAGCAGATGATGGAGAGTTAGCAGAAAACATGAAGAAACCAGAAGAAAGTGGCTGGAGCAATTGCAACTGAAAAAAAATGCACAAAAGGTAGAAAGATATCTCTTTATTTTGAATTTATTAACTGGAATATGAAAGCTCTGGGAAATGTGCATCATTAACGTCTGCGCTTTGTTTGGTACAAGAGGAAATTAATTTATAGTTTTATTTCTACAGTGTTGTTGTACATTCCAAGTTTGGCTTTTGGGGTTCCCAGTTTAATTATTGCCTTCCTGTTTCTAAATTGTGATTCCTTGTTTGGTGATGGTCTATGTTCTGCATGTGTAACTGAGCTGAGGTATTCTGTTTATGTAATTCCTATTAGACATTGCCACTTGTTCTCTTTCCCCAGTAGGTCATGTATTGTTCTCTGAAATGTATTGGTTTAATATTTGCAGTGTTGCCTTTTGATAGATAGGGTATGGTGCTTTGTGAGTCCTGGTAGTGCTGTTAGGATATTGCTATGGGTTCTAAATGGGCAGTGTTTGTAGTAGTTCCTAATGTGCCTGGCGGTTGGCACTGGATTATAGTAATGTAGAAATCTTTTAGTCTGTCTTTATCCATACACTCATTAAGAGACATGTTTACTAAATGTTAGTGTATGTTAGCATTATGCAAATATTTATGCAAATAAGGCCACTTATGCAAATGAGGCCCCGCACCGAGTCTCCGCACATGGCCCCGCACCCCCCTTGGGCTGCCCCTGCTCATCCCCGTGTGTTAAATGTATCCCCCAATTGTGTTGTGACCACTTTGATTGAAGGATAAGGCGGTATACAAAACTGTCTAAAGAAATAAAATAAATAAATAATAGTCTACCCAAACATTCTGTCTGCATTGAGACCAGTTCCACATGGTGAGAGACTTCCTATTCCAGAACCTCCATCAAAATATTCTCTTGATTCATCTGATGAGGACAAGGGTGAGCCGACCTGTTCTTCTCCTGGTCCGTCAGCATGCAGTGACCCAGATTTTCACTGGGATGCATTATCAACTCCACACAGAATAACACAGAAAGAACTAAATGACCTGGTTCGTGATTTGGACTTATCCAAGAACAAGGCAGAATTGCTAGGATCAAGACTCCAACAATGGAATCTTCTAGAAGAAGATGTCAACATTACTTCATATGGAAAGCGCCACCAGCAGTTGGAGCCTTTCTTCAGAAAGGAAAGTAATCTGGTATTCTGTTCCGATATTGAAAGCCTCATGAATGCCTTAAAAATCACTCATGACCCACAAGACTGGAGACTATTTATAGACTCTTTGAAACTGAGTCTGAAGGCTGTGCTTTTGAACAATGGAAACCGTCTTCCATCTATTCCAGTAGCGCATGCCGTCCACATCAAAGAGACATACGATAACTTAAAGCATCTACTGACTTCCATTAACTATAACAAGTACAGCTGGCACCTCTGTGGTGACTTGAAGGTAGTTGCCCTTTTAATGGGACTGCAGCAGGGATATATAAAATACATGTGTTTCTTATGTGAGTGGGATAGCCGAGCAAGGGAGTGGCACTACTTGCGGAAGGAATGGAATCGCAGACAAAATTTAACAGTTGGAGAGAAGAATATCCAGCACCCAGCTCTGGTTGAGGTTCACAAAATCCTGCTACCACCCCTTCACATCAAACTAGGTTTGATGAAAAACTTTGTGAAAGCCATGGACCGCACTTCGCCAGCTTTCCGATTACCTGCATGAAAAATTCCCTCGACTCGGCGAAGCAAAGATTAAAGAGGGAGTTTTTGGGGTCCTCAGATTCGAGAGCTCTTCAAAGATGACCGGTTCAACAACTTGCTTCAGGGTGATGCGAAACAAGCATGGAATGCTTTTCACCTAGTGTCAACAGAATTTCTCGGGAATGTTAGGGCAGAAAACTACAAGGAACTAGTAGAAGACATGCTAATGCAGTATCAGAAACTTGGCTGCAATATGTCTCTAAAGATCCATTTCCTTGATTCCCATCTTGATTTTTTTCCTGACAACTGTGATATGGTTAGTGATGAACAGGGCGAATGTTTTCACCAGGATATCACAACGATGGAGTAAAGATACCAGGGAAAATGGTCCACTACAATGTTGGCTGACTACTGCTGGACACTCCCCAGAGATGCTCCCGAACAGCCGTACAAGAGACAGGCGAAAAAATCTAAGAAGTAGTCTATGACTTGTTTTTTTACAGGTATTAACCAAAGGCCTATTATATTTACTATTGACATGCATTTTGTGATGTAAACATTAATTCTTGTAGATTACAAAAGAAACTAGAGCCAACTTTGCAATTTCACTGTCATATTCGTGTTCAGCATATAAAAATTGATGATAAATGACTATTTTTATTTCAGTAACATGACTTTTGTAAAACTTGTTGACCAGTGTTATAATTCCTAGGGCCACTCTCCTGGTCACGTTGCTCTGGAGCCTGACCATGACTGGCTTTTGAAATTATATTTCAAGGCAAGAGATGAAGCCTTCATGGGTACTTGGATCAGGATGTTCCCTGATGTTGTGAAGATCGCTCTGAAGCGTAGGAAGCAGTTTCTTCTTATTCATCCTAAGGCCATCCAGTTAGGGGGCCTGTTTAAGGTACCCATGTAAATGCTTAATTAAATATCAGGGGATTAGGTACACCTTCCTTGAGCCCAGTCATTTGACCCAATTCTTGGTTGCTAAGAGTTTAGAGCTACCATCACAGGCCATAGAGTCGCAGAATTCTGCTTCGTGATGTGATGAAGCAGATAGACTGATTAATTTAGTTATGCTGTACCGGTATTGTGTGGCTTATTTCCTCTATACCTGAGATGGTGGTGGTTGTTGTTAAGTGCCGTCGAGTCGGAGTCGACTCATGGCGACCCTCTCGATAGCTATTCTAAATTGTGTTCGGTCTTGAGTCAGGCAGCTCATTGTTGACAGACTGGTACCCGTAGCTGCTGTTATTGTATCGATCCATCTCATTGCTGGCCTTCCTCTTTTGCGTTGACCTTCTATCTTGCCAAGCATGATGTCTTTCTCTAATGATCTCTCTCTTCGCATGATGTGTCCAAAGTATGAAAGTTGAAGTCTTGTCATCTGAGCTTCTAAAGAAAGCTTAGGTTTGATTTCCTCTAGTACCGACTGGTTTGTTCTTCGGGCAGTCCATGGTATACACAGTATTCGCTGCCAGCACCATAATTCAAAGGCATCCATTTTCTTCCTGTATCTTTTTCACTGTCCAGCTTTCACATCCATATGATGTTATTGAAAATACCATGGCTTGAACAAGTCAAATCTTTGTATGGAGAGACACATCTCTGCTCTTGAGAATCTTATCTAGGTCTTTCATAGCCATTCTGCCAAGAGCAATGCGTTGTCTGATTTCTTGACTGCTTGTTGCTTCTTTATTGATAGTTGATCCAAGTAGGTTAAAGTTGTTCACGATTTCAATTTCTTCTCCTTCAACGATGAACCTGTTGATTATGCCAGTTGTCATGATCTTTGTCTTCTTTACATTAAGGTGCAGGCCCATTTTGAGACTATGTTCTTTGATTGTGAGAAGCAAATGTTTCAGATCATCTTCACTTTCAGCCAGTAATGTGGTATCATCAACATAGTGAAGGTTGTTGATGAGTCTTCCACCAGTCTTCACCTGAGATGGTACTTACCTTTAATTTTCATTTGGTGGTTCTCTGTTATTTTGGGCTAGTGAATGATTTTCCTATTATGTATCTTTTGCCACTGATGTGTGACTTTATTTTGCCTTATATGTATATTCTTTTCCGTAGCAAAAGTGTTGTGTTTATTTTGAAAATTTGCATAATAAAAAAAACAAATAGAATTGAGGGACCATTCTGAACTGATTTCTGAATGGGGATTGGTGCACTCCTTGGACAGCTCAAGTAAAGGGACCAATCAGAGGAGAAATACAGTACATAACTGATTATTAATTGGCAGCTCAGCTTCAAGCTGTATCACCACTTCCTGTTGAGCACTGTAAGCATTGCAGGAGGTGCTTATGCCTCTTACTCATCTGAGGGCCTGGGATAGGGTTGCCAACTTTTTGAAAGAGAAAAACCCACTCCATGTTATGCCTGTGTTCCGCCCCTTACCCACCCCCTGCCCTGCTCCTTGCCCCACCCTCCAAAATAGCTGCAGTAATGGCAGCTGTGCAAGCTTCAGCACCTGCTGTCCACATCGGGGTTGGAGGAGAGGAGGTGGAGAATACAAGAGGTTGCTTGTTCAACCCTCACTGATCACAGTCTCCTCCTCAGTCCTCCAACACACACATTCTCTCCCATATGATATTAAATCCACACCTATAGTCTGTATCTCCGTGCAAATTATTATTGTGCTATCCCCCACCCCCACAAATTTTAATGGATCCCTTCACAAGTTTCACTTTTGTTCCAACAATAACTTAAGTGTTTGAACACCACTTACACGTGCATTGGGGTAAGAGAAAGGGTACCAGATTTCTACAGAACTTTCCTTCAGTGCCAACTGTCAGGTACACAATGAAGTACTCCGAAATCCCATAGACAGCTCAAAGCCTATGACAAACTACAAGTTAGCAGAATACCGCACCTAAGCAAAACACAAAAACAGATACAGAACAAGGAGCCACAGGTTAGAAACAGAAATAGGCAAGCAAAATTTTTACTGAAAACCTTAGGTCAGATTCCAGTGCAACACTGGAAGAATAGAAACCAATGCATTTCTTCTTATATTGTGCAAAATGCAAAGATATAAGTGATGCACATTTCTCTAAGATGGCAAATTCCAATTAATAAATTCAAAATAAATTTGTTTACTACCTTTTTTTGTCTGAGCATTTTATTTTTCCAGTTGTGCTGGTCCAAGTCTCTCTCTTCTGCTTTCCTTTATTTTTTTTCCTAACATACTAGTATCTGCTGTCCATTTGCCATTTTTTCTCTCTCCTGTGTTCATCTATTCCTCTCTTACATCTTCTTTGGCATTTGTTTTTCCTGTCACCTCTTTTCTCCATTTCTTTATCTTCTGCCTATTCATTCAAATTTACACACCTATTCATCCTTCATTTTCTTGATATCTCTTTACCTTTCACCTATCAAGTTTCTATTTCCTTCTCTCTTCTCCTTTCCAAGCTATGTTCCTCCTCTTCCTAGCCTTCCCAAGCCCTTTATTCCTTTCCGTCTTTTACCAATTCTCCCTCCCCCTTCCACTTTCACCCTCTGTACTCACTTCCTCCCAGCCCTCATCTACTTTTTTCTGTCTCCCACTCCCCATCTCCTTCCCTGTCAGTCATTCTCTCCCATCTTTCATCTCTTATCCCACCCAGTCTCCGACTTCCCCCTTTAACTATCTCCCCAGATTTCCATCCCCCTCTCACTCATCTCTTTGCTAACCTCTCCCACATGATTCCACCATGACCAGCTTCTCCCTTCTCCCACCTACAATACAGCATCTTCTCTCTCTCATTCCTCACAGTTCAGCATACCCCCTCTTCCCTTTCCCCTTACATTGTGATAAGGAAGCTTATCATAGTTCAGGAAGGAGCTATAATAGAGGTGAATTGGCACTGAACAAGCAACCTGTCTTAGCTGGTAGAAATACTAAAACAGAATGTTTTCATAAAAGACTACCAGTCCCAGAATGCACCAGGTTTCAAACAGCCTCTAGAAGAGCTGAAGTGGGGAAACGTGTGTTCAATCAGGAGAGCTATGAGGTAATCCCCAATCACTCATTTCCAAGGGCAGGGCTTGATTCAGCACAGCTGAGCTGTGCTAGGGTGGAGTATCCCTCTAAGCAAGTTAAAAGTAAAACATATTCTACACAGAATGAGATAGAGAAGAGGAGAAAGAGGAACTCAGAGCTCAAGGACAGAGAGAGCAAGAAGAGAAAGACATCTTGGAGGTCTAAAGAAGGAGCCCACAGCAGTACGTGTGTTGGGAGTTATTCCAGAGGCAAGCATACTCCAGAGGAGTGGGGTTACAGAGCCAGGAATTCCCAGACGGCACCTTTGAAGGAGACGGCTGCATTTGGAAGGGGCCCTAAGACCAGTGCCAGAAGGTATGTGAAGAGAGACCCAGTGTCCAGGGATCTTGATTGGAAGGCTGGACATAAAAGCTGGACTACTTACTGGCCAGGATATCTGGAGAGGAAACCTAACAGCAAAGGAAGCTCAGGTATGAACTCTGATCTATGCCCTAGCTCTTCACCTGGAAGACAGCAGGGAAACAAATATCCTGAGAGTGATCCATTAAGGAATTCCTCTGAGCCAGACCATGATATTGATTCTATGATATTTGAAGAAGAAGGAGATATTTTAAATGATCAGAATGAATACATGGATTGCTCTCTGACTAGGCTGCTGTGGTAAAATACTTTCACTAATACAACAACCATCAAAAGGAACTATAACTTGTTCTTTTATCTACCCAGAAAAGTCTGCAAGAAAGCTTTAGGGTAGGATTTGAGCCACGTAGAGAAAGTGAACCAGCAAAGGGGTTTGCAGCTGGCTAATTATTGGTAATTGAGCCATGCACAATTGCACGTGAGCTCTGAAAGGAAACTACTGTTTGTGTGTGTAAATAGAAAGTTATCCTTGAAAAAGAACAGTTTCTGTTACTTTTGGGTTTTGTTTTTGCATTTGGAGCACTGCTAAAAGTTATTAGCAGGAGCCCTCAAAAAGACCTTTTCTGTTTCCCATCAAGGTCTTTATTGTTTGATTGCTTAAGAAGTTCAGTTGCTTATATCATGATTTGTTTTTCCTGAATACAATACTGAAGCAAGTGTCCTTTTGTGTTACCAAGTAAATCTGTGTGGGAGAATTAACCCCATGAATAAAATATATTTTTCTTTGCTTACACTCGAGCAACACAACTCATTATTTTGTGAACGGCTGATTCTGGTATGAATGGACTACATCCCCCACAATCCTTTGCAAGTCATAATAGTATTTTGCCTTTGCCAAGACTGTGGACATTCACGCCCAGCGCCCCCGTTTACAACATCCAGTATCATCACCCCCTCCCTTTAGCCCAGGCCAGCATATCTCCTTCCTCCCCTTTCCCCATCATCCTCCACAGTCCAGCATATGCCCACCTAGCCATCCTTTTCCCCTCCCCAATAGCCTGCATATCTCCCTTTCCTTTCCAATTCCTGCCTCCTCCAACAGTCTAGCATCATTTTCCCTGCCCCTCCTCAAAGTCCACAGTCCTGCATCTATCTCCCTCTCCTCCTTTTTCTTCCCCTCTCTCACAGCCCTACATCTCCCATCCTCTTCAGGCAGTCCATTATTTCTTCTCCTCCCTCAGGCCTGCTTTCAGCCCCTTTCTCTCCCTCCCCAGAGTCCCCGGCTGTCACTTTCCCTTTTGTTGCCATCAGCAGCGACAGCAGCAGGGCCTGCAAACCAAAACTTCATCAGCAACAACAAAAAAAAGTACGAGCCTGTGCATCATTCCATTCACGTGCATGGCCCAGCTGATCCCGCCTCCTGATGTGATGTTAGAGGGGCCAGGACCAGCTGGGCTGTGCGCGCCAATGGAATGATGTAGAGGCCCGTGCTTTTTCTTTTGAAGTCTTGGCTTCTGAGGCCCTGTTGCTGTAGCTGCTGACAGTAACAAAAGGAAAGGCAGGCGGGGACTCGGGGGAGGGAGAGAAGGGGTTGAAACAGGGCCATAAGGGGGGAACAGAGATGCTGGACTGCAGGACAAAGCTAGTGCCGCCATCGCTCATCTTCTGGGGAGAAAGAGGGGCAGTTTTATAGGCAGCGAGAGCTGCCCCTGAGCTGTCCGTCATCGCACAAAATGGCTTTTCCACAGCTGGTTTTACAGCTCTGCCAGCCTGGCAATATAAAAACTGGCCAGGCTGGCTGAAAACCGGTCAGTTGGCAACCCTAGTCTGGGGTGGGGGTGGGGTGGTTCAGGGGTAGGGATTCAGCAATTACTAATGATAGGATGGGAATGGGAGGGCTCCATTTCTACTTACTTTAATGTGCTTTTGGAAGCTGGGAGGGAGAGGGGCTCAACACCTGTCTTCATTATCCTTTTAAATTTGGCTTGCTATTTCTGCATCACAGCTGAAATGGACAGTTTAATCCTTCAGTAGATGAATTTTTTTGCTAAACAGATAATTTCTGGGTGGACCCTAGCTGGCCCCAAATGCCAGGACTGTACCAAATTAGAAATGTGTCCTGTGTGACTTAACAATTCTGGTGTCCCTCTCCACCTAGTCACATCCAGTAACTCAGTTTTTTTTGAGCTCCCTGGAAGCCCAGTGATGATATCGGTGCCCCTTCTGTACTTGCGCCCTGTAGCTGGGAATAATAATGGATTATGGACTTTTCCTCCTGAAATGTGTCTAAACCCTTTTTATATCCAGCTACGCTAACTGCTCTGACCACATCTTCCAGCAACAAATTCAATAGCTTTACTGTGAAAAAATACTTTTTCTGATTTATTTTGAATTTGCAACCTATTGGTTTCATTGAGCATCACTTACTTTTAGTCCTAATTGAAAGGCAAAATGGCTGTTCCCTATTTACTTGTTCCACCCCACTCATGATTTTCTTGATGTCTATTTGATCTTCTCTCAGCTGTTGCTTCTCCAAGCTGCATAGCCCTAACCCGTAACTTCTTTAACTTGTTTCTTTGAACATGACTGCTGTTTAGGCAAAGCAGTGGCGATGTAACTTTTGGAGTTGGTGTTCTAAGTGTGCACTGACCTTTTTTCTTTTTTTAAATAACTGGATTTTGAGAAACCTCAGTCTGTATTTAGTCCAGTATTACCTGAAGAATTATATTAACTAAACTATTCATCAGTTTCTGCTTTGAAAAGAAACTGCCAGCACACTACTACTGGTAATTTATTTAAATACCAGTAGTAGTGGTAACAAGATGTGCAGTGCTATACAGATGCATAGAAGAGATGCCCCTGCTTTGTGGAGCATAGAGTTTTATTAAACAGATGAGACAAATAGGGCTCAGGCAATTTGCTTTATAGAAAAATGATTAAAATCAATAAGGCCGTGATTGGGGAGAACTGAATTTGATTTAATAAGCACCCAGCGTAAGTGGGGGCTTGAGGTTAAAAACTCACCTCTTCAAGGCTGCTTTTGGATCCTGATCCGCTTCGTCTCCTATGTGCTCTCTTACCATTCGCCTAGATATTTCCTTGTCCTCGACTGTTGTGTTGTCTGTTTTGACTAGACTGTAAGGTATGATGAGCACAGACGGTCTTTTACATGTGTCTGTGCAGCGCTGCATACGCCTTGTAGCGCTATACAAATGATCAGTAGTAGTAAATAGGAGCAGAAAGGATACTGAAGAATATAAGACATGTCATGCTCGGTCAGACCAAGGTCTATCAAGCTCAGTATCCTCATGCACCAACCTAGGAAAACGTTTGAAAGCTATGCTGAACAGATGCTACAGTATTTCTACAGCAGAAAGAGTGAAACACTTTTGTTCCTAGAAGGCTTTTGGCACTTAACAGTAACATTCTGTACTCTTTTTAAAGGTTATTCATAAGCTATTCTTGCATAATTAAGTGAATGAAATTGCTTATCCTTTTTTATTCAGTGACCTATTTCCAACCACCTACAGCCACAATTTTTGATAAGTAGCACTAGTCATATTTCCTATTTTAGCTTAGGCATTTGTATCTCAATTTCACTTAATATTTATATTTTACACCTGGGGGAATTTTGCGCAAAAAAAATATAAATTCTGTGCAAAAATGTAGAAGGTTCTGTGCACAGTATTTTAAAATTCTGCAAAATTCTGTATCTTTTATTAGTACATGTTTGTGCAGAATTCCCCCATCATAAAGCCTAACTCCTCATCTAGACCAGAAATTCCCACTGCCTTTTCCCTCCTCAGCTCTCTCACTCCAATCACTGCTCTCTCCCCAACACCCAAACACTCAAGCCATCCCTGCCCCTTCTCTCTCTCTCTTAGCTTCTAGGAAGATCCCTACTGCTGTCTGCCCCAAAGGTCTACTTCTAATGTTCATGCCCCCACCGTACCTCCTTTCTCCCCTCCCCAAGCACTTACCCTTATTTCTCCCTCACCTCTCCTTCTTTCTTCCCAGGCACATATCTCCACCTATGCCCCAGGCATGCAATCATCTCCAACTCCCAGCCAATCCCCTAGACTCACCATCAGCACATCTCCAGCTCCCAGCCATTGCCTGACTCACCATTAGTCCTCTTCAGCCCCCAGTCACTCCCCCGACTCACCATCAGTTCCCAGCCACTCCCCTGACTCACTATCAGTCCTTTCCAATTCCCAGTCACCCCCCCCAAGTCACCATCAGCATATCTTGCCACTAGCCCTCCCCCAACTCACCATCAGCCCACCTCCAGCCACCAGCCCTCCTGCAGCTCTCCATCAACCTATCTCTGGACACCAGCCCTCTCCCAGCTCACCATAAGTCCACTTCTGGCCCTCAGCCACTCATCTCTCCTGCCCTATTGCTGTGGCTACATTGTAAACCCAGGTGCGAGAGCGTTTCCCATCTCTCTTACGGCTGTGCTACACTTCTGATGCCGGCATCACCCATTTTAAAAAGGTTAACAGAAGTGCTTCCTGTTTCTTGCTAGGGACAGGAAGTGCTTCTCTTGACTTTTTTAAAAGTTTGCTATGCTGGCATTTGAAATGTAGCACAGCTGCAGTGTTATAGCAAACGCTGTGAAAAGCTCTTATTCAATCACTCACCCACAGAAGGAAAACTCACAGACAGGCTGGAATGCAAACAGGATCTTTAATGTGCACAGGTTCAGACAGAGAGCCGGTACCCTCCACAAAAGAGTCTGAGCCCCGAGGGATGTCCTTCAATGCCTTAAATACAGTATAATTTCAAACTCATTCTGTAATCCCATTTGCCACAGGTATTTCTTGTCCACCAATCAGCAGCCCCTGGGGAAGGTACCTGGGTGACCTGTCCAAACCGGTGTGCTCTGGTCTTTTGGTTTCTGGGCTAGGGGATACTGTGCTCAGACCTGGAGTGGGGGAAGGGTGTCTACTGAAATAGCAGGCTGATTACTTTATGTAAGAGCCTCATGGCTTGGGGGAAGGGTCAGGCACTTGTGTAAGAGCCTCATGGCTTGGGGGAAGGGTCAGGCACTTGTGTAAGAGCCTCATGGCTGCCTCAGCAAGAGGGGAGGGAAGGGAAGGGAAACACTCCCGCGGCTGCGCTGCAGTGAACAGTGAGGCAGGCTCGGGCACCCTTAAAGCTTGGGCACTCCAAGCCTGCCTTACTGCTCGCTGATGCTGGTGCCTGTGCAAAATTCTGCATAGTAAATGCAGAATTCTGTGCATGTGGGGAATTCTGTGCAAATTCTGTGCCACGCAGTTGCACAGAATTCCTGCAGGAGTAATAGTTGGACCATTAAACATTGCCATTAATAAATTAGCCTTAATCTCAAACCTCAGAGATAGTCACGTTAGGGCAAGAGTGTATAGAGACAGCTTGTGCTGCAGCCTAGTTCCATCATGCACGTGTACACTATAATGAGAACCATAGCTATTGCACGCAGTGAAGTGAAACTGTGTGCATGAGGTAGTGATACTATTTACTGATACCATCCTCCCATGTCTCTCCCTCCCTAAAATTAAATTTAAAAAAAGAAACAGTAGGAGGTGTGATGGCTTCTTGAAAAAGATGACTTGTCTCCTGGTGGTGGGAAGAAAGGAGGGGATTTCAGCTATCACGCAAAAGGAACTTCTAGTGGCCTGACTGGCTGCATCTGGACCAAGCTGTGGAGAGAGAGCAGCAGTCGGTGACCCCAAAATTGAGGACTGTGCTGTAAGGGCTGGGATTAAAAAAAAAAAAATGTCCCCTGCCAGATCAGCTGAGTTGGAAGTTCAAAGAGCAAAACCTGCTAGGCTAAGAAAAGTAATGTGGAGTATGTGAATGTTAATAAAGCAGGGTAGGTTGCAGATACCTGTGTACTGTGAAGTGATGAGAGAACTCCCATTTTAATGGACAGGTTGAACCAATTTTTATTTCATTGATGGACTTGTAGTTCCAGATTCTCAAGAAAAACAGGATTACAAATCTGTAGATGTGAAGCAAACTCAGGATTGCCCTTTTTGATAGGATGCTAACTTTAGTGTGAAATAGGATGACTTATTTATGAAGGAAAATTTTTAAATGGCAGTAATAATCCACTTCTCGGCCTGTATTGGTCAGGTGAAAAACAGCCAGTTGGGTTTTTATGGTGTATGTCATGTTGACATGTCCCTTTTTTCTAACATATAGTAGTTGCTTTGAAACTTCATTGTGTTGCTGGATGCTGGACAAAAATGCTTATACAACTGGCTGAAAATGTGTTTTAGGAAGGCTGAAGTGTATCGGTTCAGTACTCTATGATGCTTGGGTGACTGTCTTTATGCCACACCAACCCTAGCTTGAAATTTCACATGCCAGCTTCCTGTTTCTTAGAAAAGGAAATTTTTGGAACATTTGAAAACAAACTATATGACAGAGTGGACTATATAAAATCTTCAGCAAGCTTTTCTTTTAGCCCACAAGACTTAGGTGCGTTTTGTTTAATTTTTAAGCAGTTCTGAAGACTCCCTTTTCTGTGATACTGATTTGTATTTAATTTTTGGCGTTACTTGCGATTTCCCCATTAGTTTCATTCATGACATGCTTCCTGCTTTTTCCTAATACTGTGCAATCTTTATGAAGGGGAAAACAAAAAACTGGCTTGGAGATATTGTAAGGATTGGATTGGTGAAACTCTATTGCAAAGGGATACAAGCTGTGCTGCAGTCGTCCTTGAATAAGCATACATTTCCAGTTGAATTGAAAAGTTGGTAATGTGCAGCACTAAGCTGCACAATAATAATTTATGTATCAGTGTGACACTTTTTTGTATTTTTAAAGGTGGCACTTTAACCTGTAGAATGTGGCATTTTGTTTTTTGCCTCCTGATCCTACGATTGTTCAGGAATGACCATGTGGAAAATTTGGTATCTGGTAATGATGATGATAGATATATTTCTCGATACACACGTAATCAAATCTTTTTAATTTTCACAAAGTCATGCACTGGGGAATCATGATATGTATTATTTCCAGCCATTCACTTGTTCTTCAACAGCGGTATTGTTCTCAGTTTCATTATGAGAGGATGTTTTGATTTAGAAAACCGAACAGAGAATGAATTTTATTTTCAATGAAAAGTTTTGAGTAATAATGGAGCTGTAATTTCCTGGACTGGAAACCTGTTTAATTCAGTATAGACTTTTTTTCAACTTGTCTGAGGGTGGGAGTGCATGATTAGAACATACCAGTGAAGGAAGTATAATTAGTAGGAGGTAGAAATATTTTTATATTACACTTTCTGAATCTATGGATTCATACTATGCAGAGTGTTTAAAACATCAGGACTGTTTTACAAACTGGCAGTTGTCATGGGTCAGAGAGAGAAAATTAAGCATTTAAGAGCCGCACACTGTCTCAGCTTAGGCACCAAAGTTGACTGAAGAGAGTTTGCTGATCTTGTGGTTCAAATCTCAGAAAACATGAAACCACAAAGTCAGCAAACGTCCTCCACTACATGGCTCAAACTACATATAGAGAGCCAATTATGGTGGAGGAGTGCAGCAGTGGCGCAGCTACACTAAGTGAGACATCATGTGATAGCTCGGAAGAGAGAAAGAGGCATTGGGTGATGGCTGAGGGGGGGGAATAAGAGAGAGAGACACTGGGTAATGGCTGGGGGGAGACTAAGATAGAGAGAGAGTGGGTGAAGGCAGGATGCGGGGGCTATGAGAGAGGGTTTTTTTTTTGTTTTGTTTTTTGCTTCACATATTACCAGACCATGGTGAGAGGTAAAGTGAAAAAGAAGTTGTCTCAGATGCAGCTATAAAGTGTCACCAATATGCTGCTGAGTGTACTCATTGGGGTTGGTGCCTTCTGTTGGCACTGTATAATACCACATTAAGGGCCCACTTTTATTAAGCTTTCTTTTCCCATAGAAAATGGGAAAACAGTAAATCAGGCCCTTTAAAAAACGGCTGCAATATACACCTTTTTGGGGGTGCGGGTCCACTATGACCAAGGCCTCTGCGGCTAGCTCCTAAATTTTTTAACTGGCTCCTAGAATTCCACAGAATTTGTCAAGGCCTAAACTATAATAATGTTTGTTGCACATTTTAACACGTTTTGAACCAGCGTATGTTTTACATACGTAAGGTTTCCATACTTACTACTCAACTGTTTACTAATTAATGGTTATAAATTCAATGGAACTATGTTTAGCTATTATCGTTATGTCAAAAAGCGTTATATACAGATTTTTTTATCTGAGATCTAGTTAGTTTAATAGGTATTCGAAGTTTGCTGATTTTGACGGTACTGGCGGCTCAACATAAAAGATCATAAAAAATAGTAAATAGCTTATAATGCTGTAATAACTACTATTTTGCAAATAAAAGTATTTGTAGACTTTAGAAAATAGGTTTAGATAACTGTAAGTTACTTAGGGGCTTGTTTACAAAGCCGCGGTAGCGGTTCGCGATCGTTATCGGAGCCGCGGCCCCATTGATTTCAATGGGGCCGCGGCTCCGATAACGATCGCGAATCGCTACTGCGGCTTTGTAAACAAGCCCCTTAGTGTCAGAGTTATTGGTGCGTATATCGGCCTTGTATGTTTTTCATACGCTGGACTAATATGTTGTCAAAACTAATTGCTGTCGAGCATTCTGTTCTAGGTGTTTCAATGGTGCAGTATCGACGCACTGCATCAGAAGTGTTTTCACGTGTATCATATTCCGCCGTCAGAATGGACTGTTGACAAACTATATTATATCATAATAAAGTGTTTGTTTTAAATGAAAACTGCAGTTTCAATAGTATCATACAGTATGTTTATGTCAATGAATATTGGAACTGAATCCTATCTTTTCTGAAGATGGACAATATACTATATTGGACCAGTTGTATGAAAAACATACACTATGTGAAACTTCTATTTTCTGCAAAGTTTTAATATTTTTTATTATTGCCGGTATTTCATAGTTGTTTGAGTGTAACAAATCTAGTAAATCATCCAGAACAGAGAGAGAATATGCGAGCTGTCCAAAACGGGTTAACCAAGTGCCCAGAGCATGCTTCATCAGCAAGTCAACATTATCAGGCATTCGGACAACAACAGTTTGCCTATACAAAAGATTTCACTCTTTGCCAGATTCAATAATAATTTTATTTTTCATCTTCCAGGTTTGAATTTCTTTCAGTCCACAGCTTATTACCTTGTAGTGGCGTCTATTTCTGATTCTAACACTATTAGACATCTTCTGCATCAATCTAACAGTGCATATCAAATTGATTAAATGTGTCTGTGGCTTCAAGTTAATATTGAATAGCATGGGGGATAATGAGGCTCCTGGAGAATCCCATAATTCAGCGTGTGACAGGAGGAAAATAAAATGGCAGTTCTTTCTTGTTGTTTTTCTTCTATAAAGAAAGAAGTCAGCCCCGTTAATACCCTACCTCCAATACTAATTTCACTGAGCCACCCCAGGAGAATATCATAGCCTAAGGTTGTGGTTCTCTACTAGTGTGTCGTGAAGGGCTGGGAGGTATATCACTAAAATTATGGTATAGAGAGAAAGTCTGCTTTTTCCATAATAACCGCAGTCTGGGGACATTCCAGAACAGGGAGAATCAGGTTCTTGAAATCCCCATCACCATTCGTTATTTGTTTCTCTCCACTCCCAATGATCACTGTTGTTGCTAGGTCCCACCCCCTAGGCAGTCATCACCATTGCATCTTGAACTGCCACCACAATCACTGTTACCACCAGCCAGGGTTTGAAATGCTGCATCCTGTTCCCTACTCCCCTGTGGCTGCAATCAGTGCTTCCAGCTTGGCTAGATATGTGCTGTTCTGCTCTCTCCTTTGTGCCCACAACCACTGCCATTGCTGGCTGTTGAGGAGGAGGAGATGTCCTCAAACCTCGCCCCACCTGCCATTCTCCTGCAAACATTGATATCCAGTGGAGAGGGTAAGTTTCTAAAGAAAGAATGATGGGGAAGGAGTTTTGAGAGGGAATGTGCATGGGAATAGGGAACCTGGTGGGGTTAAGAGAGAGTATGAATCTGGGGCATGGGTGATAGAGAGAATGCGTTTGGGGAGTGCATGAGGAAGAAAAGATGAGCCTGATGTAATGTTGTTGCTACAGGAGAGGTGGCAAGTGTCTCACCCTTCAAAAAATGGCTTCCAGGATTGAGATTGGGTGGTGATTTGAGGATGGGGAGAGAAAGTGACTCAGGGATTGGGTGAGAGTGTGGTGATTTAGTGACTGAAGAGAACTTGGAGATGGAACCATACCAGGGCTGTGCAAGTGATGTGGCCACACAGGGTGTAAGTACAGAAGGAGCGCTTATGTCATCACTGTGCTTCTAGAAAGCCACACAAAAATGAGTTCCTGCACACAGCTGAAGGGGGGGGGGGGGGGTTCACCAGTCACATGGGGCCCATTGCTAGCTTGGTACGGTCCTACATGGAGATGATGGAAGGTGGGGATGGAGAGATTGGGCAGCAGTAAGGGCATAGCAACTGGGTGGGAGTGTGTTAGATGGGCTGGGGTGTTTGAGACATATAGAAATCAGAATGAGTAGGAGAGTGAGTATGAGGTGTGATAAAAAAAAAAAAGAAACAAGACTGTGGCAGCCACGCCCATGACTCAATGCCAATTGGCTAACCACTTATGTCACTGTGTTGTGCAACATCTTGCCACTATTCTGCTATATTTTAATTTCTCTCACTCTGTTTTTCTTTTTCAAGTTTTTTTGTAGCACAATGCTCCATCGCTTTGTCACGCAACTGGAGGTGGCAGAAATATGGAGCAAAGAATCAACTTGAAATTTCTGGTTAAGTTGGAGAAGGGCCCAACTGAGCATCTACAACTTCTCCAAAAGGCTTATGGAGAAGATGCAATGTCAAGGCCGCGAGTCTTCGAGTGGCACAAATGCTTCAAGACTGGCCGCGAGGAGGTGGAGGATGACGCCAAGTCAGGATGGCCTTCCACGACAAAGACGGCTGAGAACATTGACAAAGTGAACCAGCTGGTGCGGAGTGATCGCAGATTGACGGTGTGGATGATAGCTGAGGAGCTCAGCCTGAACAGGGAGTCAGTGCGGACCATCGTGGTGCAGGAGCTGGGAATGCGGAAGGTATGCGCCAAGATGATATCCAGGCTTTTAACAGACGACCAGAAGGAGCACCGGGTCAATGTTTGTCTAGACTTGCTAGAGAAGATCCGGAGTTAGTTTGCCGAGTCATCACAGGAGACGAGACTTGAGTCTTCCAGTACGACTCTGAAAGCAAGAGACAGAGCCTGTAGTGGAAGATCCGACTGTCAACCAGACCCAAGAAGGCGCGCATGTCCAAATCAAGGATCAAGGTCATGCTGATGACATTCTTCGACCAGAAGGGAGTGGTCCATCATGAGTTTGTGCCTGCGGGTTAGACAGTCAACTAGCACTTCTACCAGCAGGTCCTCAATCGCCTCCATGACCGGGTTCGGCGCAGCAGGCGGGCTCTGTGGAGAGACGTGGCCGCTACACAATGACAAAGTGCCCACACACACCACGCTCAGTGTGAGGAAGTTCTTGGCCAACAAACAGATCACAGCTCTCGACCACCCTCCTTATTCCCCAGATCTCGCACCGTGCGACTTCTGGCTCTTCCCCAGGCTGAAGAGTGCTCAAAGGAACTCATTTTGCCTCTGTAGAAGAGATCAAGGCCACTGTGCATTAACTCGGGGGGGGGGGGGGATTACTTTGAAGGGGACAATGTATAATTTCTCTGTAGATTTTGTAATAAAACATTTATGGGACAGTCTCGTTACTTTTTAGTTACACCTCGTATGAAACTGTGAAGGATGTGGGTGGACTGGAAAAGTGAGAAGCAGAGGAAAGGGACAGGTTTGTGAAGGGTTGAAAGAAAGTGGAAATGGAGGGGCTGTAGAGAAGGTGAAAGAGGAGTATGTAAAGCTAAACATGGGGAGCAGATGTCAATTTGTGAGAGCATTTGTGCACTACTGGGCATGGTTCTGTGTGCATTTTTATAAAGGCACATAGGTAGCCATGTTGCTTTTATAAACTAAACAAAAATAGAAAACTTCTGAACAGCAAGTTAAATACTTACATTTTTATTAAAGAGAACCTCAAAATAAATTTAGCAAGAATCAGTTCCATCTGAAAACTGATTTTAAGGCTTCAAAGCCAGACACGCTCAAAGGTTGTCATCATCGGTCCTCAGAGTAACTGCAACCTTAGTAGGTCAACCCATAGTTAGTTCATAGTGTTACAAGAAATGTTTTTTATTTTTCTTTTTTTTTAAAATAAATTTCACTAATTAACTACTTTTAATCATTTCAAAATAGTTGCCCAAAACATTTATATACTCAGAGGTACCACCTATGACCAAAAAACCTCTGGTAATTAAACAATGGCAAAAAACTGCCACAAAAAAAGATTTTGCTACTAACAGTTCAAATATTCAACATAATTGTTCCAAAGACACAATATTCTGTTTTGAACTTATCTGCATCAGAGATATGAAAAATAGCAGCAGTTCTTCAAAGCAGTCATTTGTCTAGATAAACTGGTCACCCAAGATACATCATGAAGGTCCAGATGTCATCTTACACCAGAAAGAGCTGTAAGGAAACTAGAGGCACCTTAGAGGACCTTGCTTGTTGCTGCCCTGTTACAGAAGTATCCCCTATATATACAGCCTAGGAGCCAATCTTGCATAGAATGTTGGTGTAGGAATTGGGATGTCGAGATTGGGACATTTGCCATTTCTCTGGTATTTTACAAAAAGCTCTGGCGAACATGGAGCCTTCTGTAAAATAAGTATAAGAGTGTCAGTAAGTACAGGTGTATTTACTGGCATGCACAGCAGGAGCAGCCATTTCACAAACCTACACATGCATAAAATGCAGTATCACTTGCATCTTCCTTGTGTAACATAGGCCATGTGGTCTTTGTCTGCTGTCATGTTTCTGTCTAGTCTGCCCTTCAGTATCAACTACTATAGTCCCTTTTTTTTCCTTGAGAGATCTTCTGTGTTTGTCCCATGCTTTTTTGAATTCAGATACTGTCCTCATCTCTACCATCTACACTGGGAAACTGTTCCATGCATCTACCACTCTTTCCATAAATAACTTTTTCCACATATTAGTCCTGAGTCTATTCCCTTTCACCCTCACCCTATGCCCCCCCCTTGTTGTAGAGCTTGCTTTCAATTGAAAGAGGATCCCCTCCTATGCATTTATTTAAACGCCTCTATCATATCAACTCTGTCCTGCCTTTCCTCTAAAAGTATGCATATTGAGATCTTTCCTATATTTATTTATT
Source organism: Ichthyophis bannanicus (assembly GCA_033557465.1). NCBI lineage: Eukaryota > Metazoa > Chordata > Amphibia > Gymnophiona > Ichthyophiidae > Ichthyophis > Ichthyophis bannanicus. Next base: position 577,184,688 of record CM066035.1, read on the forward strand.
TATACATTTCTTCTATACCGCCCCTTCCAGAGACCTCTTGTTTGACAGGGATAGTGGTGGTGTTGATTATGATGGTTTTTGGGTAGATTGCATCGTGTTTTCTTGATACAAACATAGCTTCTGTTTTTTTAAGGCTAATGCTGAGGTAGTTGGTTTCTAGCCAGGATTCAGCCTCTCTGATACATTCAGATAGATTGTGGTATGAGGGGCTGCTAGTGTTTATGGGGATAGCGAGCATGATGTCATCGGCATAAATGTAATGGTTAATTTTATATTTTTTAAATGTTCGTGATGGGCTGTAGGTATAGATTAAAAAGGAGGGCCAAGAGGGCCGAACCTTGTGGGATTCCCTGTCCTTGTGAGAACGTTTCTGAGGTGTTTTGGCCTAGTTGGACACGTAGTAATCGGTGAGATATATGACTTAAACCATTTGAGGACAGTGCCTCCTATTCCCAGGTTTGCTAGCCTATCAATTAGTGTGTTATGTTTGATGTTGTCAAATGCGGCGGCTATATCTATGGCTTCTGTATAACAAAGAACACTGACCATTTTGGTAGTCACCCTCTGCACCTGTTTATAACAGCAATTATACATGGAAGTGCCAATTTTTGACACCTCCACCTATAATTGTCAACAATTCTAAATATGGGGGCCCCATTTCAGACATATATGTACATATAAGTGGAGCCAATTAAGGAATGAAGTGCCAAAAAGTGAATTTAGACATTTTAAACACCAACCTCCCCCCCCCCCCCCCACAAGGGGCTAAGCATAATTATCCTCTAAATCACTCCTTTTAAATCCTGGCTGAAATTTTACAGAGCCTTATGCCTGGTACAAAAGCAGATGTGAAAGCTTTTAAAAATTATATATGTATCTGGCCCACCCAAACTATGTTCACAACTCTTCCCCTTTTGCATTTGTGCATTCCAGGCTTTTACACATGTGAATGGTGGCATCCCGAAATCACCATTTACACATGTAGCCGAGCTTTTTTTTTTTTTTAATTTTTAATTTATGCAATTTTAAGATGATAACAAGAATTAAATTTGCCCAGAAAAAGGCACCAAGTCAAGATAATAAAGCAATCATTACAAATCAAACAGAAAAAAGGTAGATAATATAAAGACCTTGCCCACAAGCCTACAATATTTTAGGGGGAGAAATATCACAAATCAGAAGAAAAATGAATATGGAAACCTTAAACTGGCAATAGGCGGACTGTAATGGGTTTATTACAATATCAAGACTAAGCCCTACTCACTTGTAAGGCTAATTTGAGGGTTCCCTATGGAAGCAGGCTGGACCTCTGCAACTTTGAAAGAAATAAAGGCAGACAGTTGGTGTGGATCAAAAAAGAGGTAATTAGTCCCAGCCAACTTGACCAGGCACTTACAGGGAAAGCGTAAAAAGAAAAGCCCACCCAATTGAAGTACCCCAGATTTAAGCAAAAGAAATTGCTTCCTCCTCTGCTGAGTGTAGCCCTGGAGACATTGGGAAAGATCCTGACCTGGCAGACCATAAACATCTTATTAGAGGAAAGAAAAAACATTTTTAACAGCCACTCTCGACCGACATATAAAGTCCGTGACCAGTAAAGTGGCGGTCAGTTTGGGTTCAGAGTCAGACTGCTCCAGGAAACCTGTTAAATTCAGACTATCACAGGACAGGACAGAAGACTGATTCTGACCCTCGACCAGCTTGACCTTAGCAGTAGGTAAGTAAAAAGCTCTGGAAGTCAGGGGCAGAGACTCAACAGGAATCTTCAACAAAGAAATCAAAAATGTTTTGAACAGTTCCAGTGGAGAGATGGAAAGAACTTTAGGAAAATTCAAAATCCTTAAATTCCTAATTCTGAACAAATTTTCCATTGCTTCCATTTTATGGTGAATAGCCACAGTCCTTAACAACAGCTACAGAGTCCTGCAGCTGATCCAAATGAGTATCAACCAAAGAAATCTTCATCTGAAGAGAACTCAATAGGATTCGTGTGCCTCTACCTTCTGTCCATACTGAGCAAACTGGCCAGAAATAGCCTAGAGTTTTTTTTTATTTTTATTTTTAATTTTTATTTAGACAATTTTGTATACCACCTTATCCTTCAATCAAAGTGGTCACAACACAATTGGGGGATACATTTAACATGAGGGGATATGAGACACATACACTAATACTTACAGGGAACATGGTCAATGGAGGGTTAAGTGGCTTGCCCAAGACCACAAGGGGCTAGAAACCCCAGTCCTGGCCCAAGGTTGCTGTCCTCTCGTGGGATTTGAACCTCTGGCCTTCTGGCTGGAGGTAACTTGCCCCAGTCACTAGGCCACTCCTCCCTCAACTCAGAGAGACACTGCTCCAACTTGAATAATGCGTCCTACAAAATTTCAAGAGAGAAAACCTGAGGCCACATCAGTATTGACCAGACATCAGTTCCAGGATCCCTCAAATCTGGCTCCATGGACCGCTGATCAGAAGGAGGCAAAGAAACAGCATATCCAGGCTGCAGCCGAGCCAGCCGCTCCTCCATAGCCCCCACCTCTCCAGACAAATGAGTAGAATAACCTGACCCCTGGCCAACACTTCCGGGGCAGGGCGGATGAACCTTCAGCAGGAAAAGCCCTCCGGCATTACCCAGCGGAGAACCCCCAGCCATAGCCTCGCTTATCTTCTCTGCCAGTTGAAATGGAAGAACTCTGTACTCCAGGCTCAGAGAAACATCCGGCCCAGGGGTAGGTGAAGAGTCTCCTTCCATTCCCGCCTTACCCAGCGGGCCACCCAGAGTTTTTGCCCTTCCAGCGGGCTTCACAAATGTGTCCATGGATCCGCTGATATCCACCTCTCTGACCACACTGAGAAGGCGCTTCTGTCCACTATCCATCGTCGCCATCTTTCTCCTCCCAAGCTTTACTTTTAAATGCCACAATTGCCTCATTTAGAAGCCACTCAAAGCTTCAAAAATGACTGCCTAGGTCTGGCAACTAGATATCCCTAGTGTCTGATGACTGGAATGCTCTCTCCCATGGGGAAAGGGAGACAGAGCCGGCCCTAGAGTTGGTTCAATGTTTTAGCACCCTAGGCAAACTTTAAGCCTTATACCCCCTAGCTGTCAAAATCTATTGTTTAGGATTAGAGATCCAAATGGAGCGGGGCAGGCGTTTCAGTGCAACACGTATTTCCAAATGGGAAAAAAGCAGAAGGCCAAAGAGGTTAAGCAGCCCTCCTTGGCCCCTGCAACCTCTTTGCCTTTGCCTGCAAAAGTCTTTGGACTTTATTTTACCCAGCCACCTCAGCAACCAGCAGCTCCAGGGGAGCTTAGTTTCTTTGTATATTTTTGTTTTTCCACATTTCTGTTCATTCATTATCTTGGATGTATTAAATGAAATTGCAAAAAAAAAAAAAAAATTCTGGTAGCTGTGAATTCAAAATCATAGTTCCCAGGCTGGATTGAACCACGCTAGAGCTGGAAAAGCCCAGAAATCAGCAGTAATGAAACTATCGGACTACTAAACAAAATTAAACTGAGAAGGTCCCTAAAAATGTAACAGTTCCTTGAATTTGAAATGACAAAATATTTTAATTAAAATTTCAGACTCACAGGATCAAGAACACAAAACTGCTAATCTTTAAGACAATCCATATTCCACTACCTCTCAACCAACACTCTAACCCAGAACCCATAGCAGAGGACCCATAAGAGCACTGACTTCCAAAACTCACACAACAAGGAATGTACCCAATCTCCCTAGTCCCCATTTCTTATTCCCCAGTCTCTTCTCTGCTTTTCCTACATCTCTCCCTCCCTCTGTCCTCAGAGTCCGTCTTCCCATCCAATATCTGCTGCCCCTGACTCCCCACCTCTTTCATTTCATATCCCTTTTCTGTATCCAGTATCTCTCTTCTCTCCCTATCTCCCCGTGTCCAGCATATCCACCTTTCTCTCTATTTCCTCTCATGTCTAGCTTCTCTACTCTCTCCTGTCCAGTTTCTTCCCTCTGTAGCTCTATAGCCCCTCCCCTGTATCCAGCATCTCTTCTCCATCTTTTTATGTGCTCAGCTTCCCTCCCTCTCAGCTCTACCCATGTCTAGCATGGTCCCTCTACCTCTCTATTCCCACCTCTCCCTGTGTCCCAACATCTCCTCTTCGTCAGTCTATGACCCCTCCATATGTCCAGCATCTATTTCTGCCTTCGGCTTTCCATCTCCCCTGTGTCCAGCATGTCTTCTCAATCTCCCTATGACCTCCCCTATCTGCAATATCTCCCTTCCCTTGTCATATTTCCTCCTCCCCAGTGTCCAGTAGTTCCTGTCTCTTTCCTTCTCCTGCCATAAGGTCCTGGCCTCATGCTCCCTCTAACCCAACCCCCCTTCCCATGCACTTGCCTTTCAATATTCTCCTCCTCAACCAGCAGCAAGCACTGCTGCTTTGTTTCATTAGTCCAGTGGCAGCAGTGAAGCCTGTTCTGAGCCCTGTCATCACTGCTCTTCTGGTGCAAAAAATATACATCCGAGGAGTCATGACCCAGCAGGGCCTTGGAGGCATGTGCATGCTCGCATGTGTGTCAAGAGGCCCCGCACCATGCTAATGATGCTATTGCTGCCTCTGCAGCCTATGGCAGAGCACATGTAGCAGCAGTAGCTGTCATAGCAGAGATACCGAACTTCCAGAGTTCTCCAGAAACAAAAAGGAAGTCAGTTCTCACATATGGGTGATGTCGGCACCGACGGAGCCCACGCGGAGCATTTCTTCAGCTTGTAAAGAAAGCCTTTGGGAATGCCACCATGCATGCATGGTCCCCTTCCCGCCCAAGAGTACCATCTTACTCGGTCTCACTTTTTCCGCGGAGCCCTTCATACATGTGTCTCGTTCCTGGAAAAAGGTTTTTTTGTTCCAACCGGTTTATGCTCTACCGGCCCTTACCGGTCCTCTTCCCACCTCCTGAGCACCTCTGCTTCGGCCCTAGCCTCAGGGTTTTTTCTTTTTTGCCTTTTTGTTTCTGTTTTACCACACTTTGTGCCTTTAACCGCTGGCCACGTCGAGGGTCTTTGACCTCACAGGAGTCCTTTTTGCCCCAATGGCCTCTGGTTTCAAGAAATGTGATAGATGCTCCAAAAACATGTCACTCACGGACAACCATGACTGTTGTCTCAGGTGCCTAGGAGCCGACCATGACCTGGAGCTATGCTCCCTCTGTAAGATGATGTCCTCCCAGGCCATCCACAGTTGTAAGCAGAAGCTGGATCATCTCTTACATAAGGCAGCCCCAGTATCCATGGTAGCCTCCTGCTCTTCGGCCCCACAAGCTCTGGAGTCTCCAAAGGCTCCTCCTCAGGCCCAGCAGAACTCTGACCAGGGGGTCACCTGAACGTGAGCAGAATAAGAAGAAGAAGGCCTCGAGGACTCTGTCGGGGGTGCCAGGCAAGCGTGAGAGGTCACACGCCCGGTCTCTCAGCCCCCCACGGCAGTCTCTGCAGTTGGAGAGGGAGCAGCTCAGTAAGGTACCTCGAACTGCTTTGGAGGCCTCCGGCGAAGGCGCTCAGTCTCCCAAGGGTTGTCCAGGCAAGGACCCCCTCTCCTCATCAACACCTGACCTGGTCATCCCAGCGTCACATGGCCCTACTTCCGAGTGGGAGGCCCAGATGCTGCCCTTGGAATGCAGTGTTTATGCTTTCCTTGCTGTCCAGCAGGCACTGATGCCCGACCCCACCGGCACATGCCTTGAGACTGCAGGGACCTTGACCTCGGACTCCCGGGCCACCATTGTGACCTCTGAGAGCCTGAAGCCTGGGCATGAGTCTCGATCTTTGTCCTGCTCCTTGGGCGTGAGATCTTCGCTGGTGAGCACTTTCGACTCTGGGCAAGTTTTGGCCTCAGACCCGGCACGGGTCACCGACCATCAGGAGTTGCCCAGCTTTGAGTCCTCTACGGACTACTCAGACTAGGTGTCCAACGGAGAGACCTCCCTGGAGACTCGGTCCCACCGGGATCTCCCCTCCGACCCTTCCCTGCCTACCCAGAGGCGGCGGTCACCTCACGAGGACACCTCTTTCCTGGAGTTCGTCCAGGAGATGACGCGGGCCCTAGCACTTACGACTGAGTCGGAGGAGGAGCCCCGCACTGAGGAGCTCGATATCTTGTAATACGAAGCTCCTCCGAGGGAGGCTTTCTTGGTGCCAGTTCCTCCTATTCTGAACCATCTCCTACTCTGCATGTGGGAGAACCTGACCTCTGTCCCAATTGTGAGCAAGCGCCTGGACGCTATGTACAAGGTCCAGTGAGGTCCGGGGTTCTGGAAAGCCCAGCTTCCCCTCACCTCGATGGTGGTCGAATCAGCTATGCGGTAGCTCAAGAGCCCAAAGACTCATTTGTCTGTCCTTCCATGCAGGGAGTCTCGTACCCTTGACACCCTCTGGTGCAAAGCTTATCAGGGCTTCATGCTGTCATGCCGCATCCAAGTTTACCAATTGTATATTGGAATGTTCCTCCATGACCTCACTAAGGAGCTTGGAGGCTTCAAGGTGGGCCTCAGCGGAGACCATCTCTGATGCTTTCAGGCCCTCAAAGTCCATCAGGGAATGCTCAAAGTACCTCTCGCGAGCAGCGTATGATGGCTTTGAGTCGTCTTCTTGAGTGGCGGCTGGCATTGGAGCCCGCTGCCTGGCTTGGCTCCAGTCCTTGGACCTTGAACAGTGGGTCCAAAAGTTACTGGGCGTCCCTTGCCTTGGAGAGCAGCTATTAGGCAAGCCCATGGAGGATAAGGCTGCCTCTCCTGGAAGACCCAACCCCCAGCTCTGGCTCAGCCAACCTCAGGGTTTTGACACCATCAGCATGGCCTCTCGTCCTCTGGTGGGGCGACTATCCATCGGGGGGCATCTGGTCCATTTCTCCCACAGGTGGCAGTCCATCTCCACTGAAGCCTGGATTCTCCAGGTCGTTCGGGAGGGCTATCTCCTCCATCTGGACCAGTCCCCACCCCAGTACTTTCCTGTGGAACCACGTCTGCTTCCCCAGCACAAGGCCCTCCTGAGTCAGGAACTTGCAGGCCTCCTTAGACGGCATGGTAGAACTAGTCCCAGTGCAACTCCAAGGACGGGGTTTTTACTCCTGATACTTCCTCGTCCCAAAGCGGACAGGGGGCCTTCGGCCCATCCTTGATCTGCAGAACCTAAACAAGTTCCTGGCGTGGGAGAAGTTCAAGATGCTCTCAATTGGAACGTTAACTGCCCTACCTCCAGCAGGGCGACTGGCTATGCTCCTTGGACTTAAAGGATGCTTACGCTCACATCCTCATCTATCCCAAACACAGGAAGTACCTCTGCTTCATGGTTCAGGGAAACCATTACCAGTACCAGGGTACTTCCCTTCGGCCTCGTGTCTGTCCCGTGGGTCTTCACAAAGTGCCTGGCCGTGGCTGCGGTCCATCTGCGGCTGCAGGGCATCTTCGTCTACCTGTATTTAGACGATTGGCTTTTAATGGGGGGCACGGCCTCCGAAGCCAGACAGGCCACGGACTGCACATTTGCCTCCTGGAGCATCTGGGGTTCGTGATCAATTACCCAAAATCCCACCTGACTCCAGTTCAGTCCCTGGAGTTCATTGGGGCTCACTTGGACACTCTCCGGGCCATGGCTTTTCTCCCTCAGGATAGAGCGGACCTCCCGGCCCGGATGATGCTTCGCCTTCTCAGCCATATGACCTCCACAGTCCATGTCATGCCCAACACCCATCTCAACATGCGGGTGACTCAGTGTGCTTCAGAGCGCAATGGGTGCAGTTGGCCGGCCCCCTCTGAGATCCTGACTCAGTCTTTCCCAGCACGGCAGAGTCTCTGGCTTTGGTGGCAGGAGTTTCAGAACCTACTTCACGATATGCCCTTCCAAGCCCTGGCGCATCAGGTGGTCTTAACCATGGATGCCTCCCTGGCAGACTGGGGAGCACACGTTGAGGGACAGCACACTCCAGGGGTCCTGGTCCCTTGAGGAGCCCCAGCAGCAGTTCACTGCTGGAACTCTGGGCAATTTTCCTTGCTCTCCGGGTTTTCAGGGACCATTTGCAGCATCGAGTGGTGCTGATCCAAATGGATAACCAGGTCACGATGTTCTATGTGAACAAACTGGGGGCATTGGATCCTACAGCCTCTGTGCGGAGGCGATAGCCCTATACTCCTTCTCAGTGAGCCCCAGGGCATGACCGTCCGGGCCACCTACCTCCTGGACCAGGACAATGCATTGGCGGACCGGCTCAGCAGGGTCCTCCGGCCACACGAGTGGCGCCTGGGTCCCCACAGAGCCTCTTTCAACATTGGGAGACTCTGGAACTGGACCTCTTTAATAGCCTGGTGAACTTGCAACTTCCTCGGTTCTGCAATCCCCTCCTGCACCGGGACAGGGTGGTCCCCGATGCTTTCCTCATCTCATGGGACATGGGGTTGCTATGTGCCTTCCCTCCCCCCCATGCCCCTCATCACCCGGACCCTTCTCAAGGTCCAATGGGACAGGGCTTTGATGATTCTCATAGCCCCGAGGTGGCCCAGGCAGCCTTGGTTCCCCCTGCTGCTCCGTCTCTCAATGGAGTCCCTGGTCCTGCTCAGGTTCTCACTGGAGCTGCTGGCGCAAGAGAAGGGCCTGTTTCTTCATCCCAATCTGAGGTCCCTGTCCCTCACAGCTTGGCAGCTGTCGCTCTAGCCTCCTACCATCTCCCCATGGAGATCGAGGACGTTCTTCTAGCCTCGCGGAAGGACTTGACTAGACGAGCTTATGCCTTCAAGTGGCGTCTGTTTTCGGTGTGGTGTTCAGAGCTCCAAGCAGACCCATTTTCATGCCCTACCTGCTTGGTCTTACATTACCTGCTCCACTTCTCGCAGTCTGGGCTGAAGTCTAACTTAGTCAGGGTTCACCTGAGCACCATCTCAGCGAACCACCACCCTGTCGAGGGCAAATCTCTTTCGGGACTACTGCTTATCTCTCATTTTAAGTGGGGCCTGCTTCTTTCCCTCCACCCGCCCTTCTTTGGCAGAATGGGGACCTCAATGTGGTCCTCACGCAGCTGACCAAGCCACCCTTTGAGCCCATGGCTACCTGCCCACTGTGGCATCTGTCGGTGGCTCTCACCTCTGCTCGGAGAGTCAGTGAACTCCAGGTGCTGATGGCTGAGGACTATACACGAGGTTCTATAGGAACCGGATGGTCCTGCATAATCACCCCAAGTTCCTTCTGAAGGTTGCCTCAATCAAGAGATAGTGCTGCCCACCTTTTTCCCAAAGCCCCACACTGACCGGGCATCGACAGTTCTCCACACCCTGGATTGTAAGAGGGCTCTCTCTTTCCACCTGCACTTGGCCCACCGCAGGTCTGGGCAGCTCTTCGTTTCCTTTGACCCCAGTTGATTGGGGCTAGTGGTCACCAAGCATACCCTGTCCATCTGGGTGGCGGACTGCATCGCCTTTGCTCAGGCCCAGGCCGAGTTTCCCCTGGAACACTGAGTCACGGCTCACAATGTCCAAACGATGGTGATGTCTGTTGCTAGTTTGCGCTTTCTGCCACTGGCAGACATCTGCGGGGCTGCCACCTGGTCTTCCACTCGCACCTTCATGGTGCATTACTGCCTGAAGAGGGAGTCCCATCAGGATGCTGCCTTCGGCCAGTCTGTACTCCGTAATCTGTTCGAGGTTTAAGCAGTTCCTGCCCTCTAACCCTTCTTGTTCCGGCTACCGGGAGTGTAGCCATCCATGGACCTGGGGTCCTCGGGCTACCTTCGGCTTTCACTGGCAACTGCTCACGGTAATGCTGTGTCTTTTTCTACAGGTCCTCGGTAGCCTGTAGCTAGGGAGACCCATATGTGAGGACCGACTTCCTGCTTGTTCCTGGAGAAAGTGTAGTTTCTCATCTATAACAGGTATTCTCCAGGGACAGCAGGAATCAGTCCTCACAACCCTCCCTCCTCCCCTTGGAGTTGCTGTATATTTTTGCCATCTTCTTTAAGGGGCTATTATAGTTATGGCACCTGACTGAATAAGATGGCACCCTTGGGCGGGAAGGGGTCCACGCATGCATGGTGGCATTCCCAAGGGCTTTCTCTGTGCGGGCTCCGTCGGTGCCGACGTCTCTCATATGTGAAGATTGATTACTGCTGTCCGTGGCACCTGTTACAGGTGAGTGAGTATGCTTTTTTCAACTATGCAGGCACGGCGTGGGATTGCTAATAGAGCGGGGCCATGTGGAGGCAACATACCCAAACATGTCTGGGACTGACCCTAGGCGGGGGAGTGTGTCTGTTGGACTGCATGCATTTGTGTGTGTGTGGTGAACTGCATGCGTGGGTAGGTGTATGTGTATCAGGAAGCTGCATCTGTTAGGAGAGTATATGTGTGTGTGTTGTGTGACTGTGGCTTATATGTTCTTCTCTCCCTTGCACTATTTCCTCTTCTTCCCCTTCAGTACTTTTCCACCTGCACTCTCCCTCCTTTCCTTGCATCCAGCCATGTACTCTTCTGTTCCCACCTAGCTTAATGTAACGAATGGGTTAAAATAAAAATATATTTTTTTATTTATTTACCTGGTCTCCATGGAATTTCCAGACCCAATGGTGATGCAGTACTTTGCAGAAAGTCTGACATCAACTCTAAACAAACTACTCACTAAAGACACACCCCAATCTACTCAAAGAAGAGGCAATGCCAATAAAGTGATGGCTACGAAGTGATCTTAGCCCTCTCATCACTAGAATGATAAATTTATCCTTTACATCTGGGTCTTTCCCATCAACCCTCAAGAGAACATCCATTAGACCCCTCTTGAAGAATCCTAAACTCGACTCACAGAAAGTCGAATCTTATAGACCCATAGCTAGTATTCCTTTTCTAGCGAAAGTAATTGAAAAGGTAGCCCAAAGTCAAATACAGGATCACATCGACTCTGCATCCCCTCTAGACCAATGCCAGCATGGCTTCAGGGAATTCCACGGTGTGGAAACCCTCCTCACAACCCTCTTCAACAACATCATCACAGGCATTGACAACGTCCACCAAGGCTTTGTGCTTATTTTCCTGGACATTGCCACTGCTTTTGACTCTGTACATCGCGATCTATTACTAGGGCGGCTAAAAGAAAAGGGCATCAACGACACTGCCCTGGCATGGTGCAGATCATACCTGGATCAGAGATGGCAGTATGTAACTTCAGGAACAGCAACATCCACACCTTTCCATCAAAAACAGGGTGTGCCACAAGGGTCATCCCTATCATCACTCTTATTTAACATATACATTCAGCCAGTCTGCAACATCATCAAATCCTTCAAGGTCGACTGTCTAATATACGCAGACGACATTCTCCTCTACATGCCTTTTTCCACACTCAACATGGATCTTTCACCGATGACCAAATGCTTTGATGCAGTGTCTGAATGGCTTCAATCCCAAAACCTCTGCATTCAGCACAGGAAAACGGAGGTTCTCTTCATCACTAGAGACCCATTGTTCACCCCTCCTTCCCAGTTAAAAGTGAAAGAAGCTGAGCTCCAAACAAAGCCTTCCATCGGATACCTTGGGGTCACCTTAGACCAGCATCTGGACATGAAATTACATATATCCAACGTAGTTAGAGCGATTTATCTCAAAATCCGGACACTCCGCCACCTTCGCTCCTTGCTTGATCCTGAAAATTTCCGGACTATATTTCAAGCGTTAACCCTACCGCACCTTGACTACGCTAACGCTGTTTTTCAAGGCCTACCACACTCCACCTTAAACCCTTTGCAACTCGCCATGAACACTGCGGCCAGAGTCCTCTACGGAGCATCAAGAAGGGACCATGTAACACCTATTCTAAAACAGCTCCACTGGCTCCCCATACACGGGAGACTGTTGTTCAAAACATTATTACTCACCTTCAAGGCTATCAAAGGCATCACCTCCTCCTCTCTAATGAACCTCATTCAGACCGTCCCACCAAACAGATCCAGGAGAACTATATCTACAAACTCACTCATAATCCCTAAGGCAGCAACTAAATGCTCATGAGCGACATCTAATAGGGCGTTCAGTTTCTATGCCCCTAAGTGCTGGAACACTTTACCACCTGAAATTCGGGCTATCCCTGATCTAACCTCATTCAGGAAGGCAATCAAATCCCATTTATTCCCCCACTACTATCAGAACACCCAATCACCTTCCTGACCTCCAACCCCCATTGAGCACCCAACTGATCTAAGAATAATACTGTTGTATATACTTGTATATACTTTGTAAATTGTTCAGTTAAAAATTTCCCCATGTATTATCCAAGTTCTTCTTCCTGTTCAATGTAAAACCAAACAGCTTGTTGTATGGTCTTTTGTTGTACTGTAAACCGCGCTGATCCCAAATAGTGCGGTATATAAGAGCTTGTAATAAATAAAATAAATAAATAAAAATAAGGATTCCAAAAGAGCTCACAAAGACTAAAAAAACAACAAATAAAAAAGCGTTTTCTCACGCAGCCCCTATACTCTGGAATTCCCTACCCGAAGAAATCAGAGCCTTAACCGATCTTAAAGATCTACGCAAAATATTAAAAACTCACCTCTTTACCTCCCACTATGGTCCACTGGCGAATTCCCAACACCAAAATGAAAAAGGATAATACATAACACAATGAGCCTAACACCACAAAGTCCTATGAAAATATGACCTTAAATACTATCTAAGATGTTGTTTACAAAGAACTACCTCTCTCGTTGAAATCCATTAATGTTGCCTGTACATAGTTGTTTGTACATAGTTCTCCAAAGTTTAAGTGTTAGTTAAGATGTACCTAATTCATGCAATGTTCAATGTAAAAACAGTAATGTTATCCTGTTTCCTTGACTGTTATATGTAAACCGCTCCTGATCACTGGAAGGTAGCGGTATATAAAAGATTGTTAAATAAAAATAAAATAAATAAATAATCAAGAGGAAGCATGGGCACATTTAGAAAATAAATAAATAATTGGAGGCCATGGTTTAAGTGGAAGAGCTTCTGACATAACAGTCCCGTGCAAAAGGCATGGCCATGTTTTGAAAAATAAGTAAGTAGAGAGGTCCCACGGCTCAATTCAACGCAACAGAAATTTAAAAAATTAAGGAAATAAGAACTGCAGCTACGATTGGCTCCGTGGCATAACAGAAGTAGGGAGACAGGATGTCAGGGCTGCCTTGGCTGTTGGAGTGGCAAGGTAGGGAGGCCAGAGGTATGATGCGGCCGCAGATTGCAGCTACATTAAGAGGAGAGCTGGCTGGGGTCTGGAATTAAGGCGGATACCATAACTGCGTCCAGTAGGCCTGTTCAGTGCATAAGCAGCTCTGCCAGGCCTGGTAGACCACTTTTTAGCTGCAGCGGCAGCCCTTAGGATTTTCTTGATGCCAGTACAGGCCAGGACCCATGTGGCTCTCCCAGTTCCGACACCTGTGCTCTTGCTTGCCACAGTGATATGACAGTGCTGCATTGGAAGCTCCCTCTTATTTCTTCAGCAAGCTTAAGGGAGCAGGGCTTCTAGTGCAGCAGGGCCTTGTGCAGAAAACACAGTTGAACATGCTTAGAGCCAGCCCTGCTGCCTTTTTGAAGGACAGGAAAGTTTAACTTGGGAATCGAACTGAATTTCACTGAATGGGAGGAAATTTTGCAGGTAGTTGCACTCTGTGACTGGAGGCTGGGTGGTATCCTTAACTATGGGGGCAGAATGGATGGACCCACAGAGTTCTTTTTCTGCCTTCATATACTGTATTGTTTTACATGGCAACACATGGCATCATAAGTGAACCAACTGAATAGGCTCTTCACAGTTTTTAATGGGCTAGATACATCAAGTGAAACCACATTCCTTTGATTTTTTTTCTTCTTGCATTTGTTATGTTAAATCCATGTTATGTGAAATGTGTGGATAGTTAAAATAACTTTGTTGTCATAATAGGTTTTTTTCCTATTATGTTTCAGAATTCTTTTACAAAGCCTAAGTTTCATTCTAATTCCGACCTGTTGGACAGTAAAAAAATTTCAGGTAATACTCATTTGATATGTCAGGAAAAGAAGTAAATATGCAAAGTGCTAAAAAGGGTGAAGACCAAAGAGCTTTTATTTTACAGATCTACAGTGCACATGCACTGATATTTGAGCTTTAGATCTGCTGAAATACTAATGTGCTGTTTGCCAATGGTTTTATGATTTCGTTATCTGGAAGGAAGTAATTAGCAACTGTCAGCTTAGCAGGCTTGTCGAGTTGCTAAATAAAGCTAATTTTTAAGTGTGATAACAGGCTGCATTTTTTTGATGTGTGAAAAAAGTGTGAAGCTAAGGGCATTGGCTATCCATATACGTTGTGTATAGACGTTATTTCAGCACATGCACACCAGTGTTGTGACTCTATTATTAGGTCAGGCCTTTAGCAATGGCAGCGTAGTAGTAGGATTTTGCTTGCATTCTAAGCTTAGTATATTTTTGTAGGCATCTAAGGTACAAGTTTTATCTGCTGCTTTTCACCTGTTTTAAAATGGTATTTTTTTTGTTTTGTGTTGGATTTTTCAAATACTGATATTCAGAATGTCTCAATCAGAATATGGTAAGACCACTGCTCATTGGTGCTGTACTTTGAAAATGCATTTAGTTGTTTTTTTTTTGGGGGGGGGGTTATGCTAAGGAGATAATATTGAGCTCTCATTAGTCGGCTCACTAAGATTAGAAACATCTTACACAAAATTTAAGGTAGGACTAAAAATTCATTTTTTTTCTTAGAAAAACAGCATATCATGGATATCTATAATTCAAAGCATATCCCTTTGTTATATTGCTGAGGCTCTGAAGGCAGAGGTTGGGGGGGCCCTTAGATTGATTTTTTTATTGCTTGTTCCTTAGCATCCCTCCAGTCTAGTCCTGAAACCTCTGGGTTTTGCTCCTCCTCCAGCAGCTTGGAGACTGAGAAGCGTCACTCTTGTGATGTCACTGGTACATAAGCTCCGGAACCACCACCTTCCACCAGTTACCTCAGTCTCCAAGCAGCTGGAAGATTGGTGAGCCTAGCAGTGCGGGGCTCACTAGAGGAGCAGTTAAGAAGCGTTAAGATAGTTTAGTTTCATTTGATTTGATTTGAGTTATTCGGTTTTGGTATGTTTGGGAAAAAAAAAAGAAAGGAAAGTAGGACTTTATTATTTTGATTTATCATTTTCCCAGTGCCGGTAGTGCTGAAGCCCACCCCCCCCCCCCCCCCACCGGGTGGAATCTGCTTGCTGGGCAGGAAGATGCTGAAGGGGAAAGGGCTCTGTTTCCGACCTCATTAGAAAAGGTGAAGAAGGAGTGCAGACGAGACCCTTAGCGAGTGCAGAAGCAGTGCCTGCTAGCGCTGTTGGGGCCGTCGTCGGGGGAGAGAGAGAGAGCAGTGGTTGCTTTCCTCACGCTGTCAGTCTTGTCAGCGAGGGCTTCGAAGCGGCAGCTCCTGCACTGCGGTGGAGCCCGTGAAGGAACGTGGTACCCCGATTTTCACTGGCCACAGGTAAGGGAGGCCCTTTTTTGTTCGTGTGGAGAACACAGGGTGCAGGAACGGCAACGCGCTGAGTCACGGCTCCGGTGGTGCAGGCCGAGCCACATGGCAGTAGCGCGAGAAACACCGGCTTTTTTGTGGCTTTACTCGGCCGCGGTATGCATCTGGGGAGCCTCGTTTTGAGTGGAGTTGCCTATTAGCTTGGTGGGGAAGGCGCTCGGAGGCTCTGGGGGTGCTTAATTGAAATAAATAAATAAATAACGGCATGTTGAACTTCCTTGGAGCAGGGCGCGGCTCTGTGGACTGTAGATCCATATCAGCGCATTTCCAGCGGGTGTTAAGACACTTTCTCTACGGCGGGATGCCTAGGCCACACTGTTTGCTCTGTGGGGCAAAAAGAGGGACAGTGTCAGAGGCAGGGATCTGTAGGGGCTGCAGTCAGGAGGCTGCGGCTTTGTGTGATACATATACTAGAACGCTTACTGTAAATAACAGATAAGACCCAGTCCTAACCATACGGTTTGGGTCTAACATATAACATGTAAATAGTCACCCCATTACATCTTTGATGGTCTAATGTGTAAATAGTTCACCTAGTTACAACTCCAAGTTACCAATCCTGTTCAATGTAGCACAAGGTAGATCTGACTTGCCTTGTACAAGAATTGTTAATTGTAAACCGCACTGATATTAAAGAGCGCGTTATAGAAAAGATTTTAAATAAATAAATAAATAAGCCCGTCTCAGAGGGGGTAGAGGACACTCATGGGGGATCTTCCATAGCCCTTTACCAGCCAGGTTCCCCAATCCTCCCATCCCTAGAGCCGATTCCAGGTACTTCGTCTGCTCCTGACCCCCCCTGTCCACAACCCATGTTACCAGGGGGTTTGGCGGTGATATTTTTGCCGGATTTTGTTACACTGATCCAGCATGCCTTTGGCAGTCCTTCCGGAAAGTCTCCCCCGGTGGCGCAGATTTCATCATGGGGGCGAAATGGCCGGGGACTCCTTTGGATACGGGAGTGGCAGGACTAGCAACAAAAAAGTCCAGGACCAACAGGGATCGGGCCGAGCAGTCGGTGGTGTCAGAGGATCTCCGTTCGGAGGAAACGGATCCCGATGTGGACTTGGAGGATGACCTGGAGGAAGGCGAGATTGCGGAGCAAGAAGACCAAGCGAGGGTCGTGCGCGTTTTTAGGAGAGAGGAGTTACCGGCGCTTATCTCGGAAACACTAAAAGCGCTGAATATGCCCTCAGTGGGTCTGACGGAGAATTCTACCCTGAGGACCCGTTGTTGCAGGCATTTCGAAAGACTCAAAGAGCTTTCCCTGTACACAGGGTGATTGATTAAGGAGATGATTCAGGAAGAATGGGACTTGCCTGAGTCCGCCCTAAAGGCTAGGGCTACGGCGCGGCTCTACCCTGTAATAGACCAGGATCGCAAATTGTTTAAGTCTCCCAGAGTGGATGCCGCTGTTTCGGCGGTTGCGAAGAAGACTACTATTCCAGTGGAGGGTAGTGCGGCCCTTAAGGATGCCCAAGACCGTACACTGGAAACACTGTTGAAACAGGTTTTTTATGTCAATGCGCTCTCTATGCAAGCGGCTATTTGTGGAGCTTGGGTAGCTAGAGCCTGTCTATGGTGGGTACAGCGTATTCAGACAGAACAGACAGAGGAGACGATGGCGGAAGCATCCAGATTGGAGTCAGGAGCAGCCTATCTAGCGGATATTCATTATGACCTTATCCAGGGTCTTTCTAAGAGTATGGCATTGGCTATTGCTGCTAGGCGGTATCTTTGGCTGCGCAACTGGGCGGCGGATGGCTCTTCTAAAGCGAGATTAAGTAAGCTCCCCTTTAGGGGGAAGCTATTGTTTGGAGAGGATTTGGATAAGTTGGTTAAGGATTTGGGGGAGTCCAAGGGCGGCAGATTGCCCGAGGACAAGCAAGAACAGGGGCGTTCGGCTCCTGTGCCTAAGGGTCATGAAAGGGACTTTCGGCGCTTTCATTCCCCCAGGTTTGGACAAGCTCAGCGAGGGCGCTTTCCCTATAGAAACCAGGGGTTTTGGGGGTTTCGAGGAGCAGGTAGGGGATTTGCAGCTGCCTCCTCCTCTACTTCAAGTCTTAGGAAATCACAATGAAGCCGAGGGGGCCCAGGTGGGACTGGTTCCTGTAGGGGGTCGGTTGCAGGAATTTTATCCTGCCTGGGTCCAGATCACATCGGATCAGTGGGTGTTGGAGGTGATTCGAGAGGGTTATGCGTTGGAGTTTCAAAGACCAGTGACCGATTCTTTCATACAGTCGCCGGGCGGAGCAAGCCTCAAACGCAAAGCTGTGCACGGCACAGTACGATGGCTGTTAGTCCTCAAGGCAATAGTGCCGGTTCCTCCCGACCAATGCGGCGGTGGTCGATACTCCATATATTTCATAGTGCCAAAGAAGGAGGGAACATTTCGGCCAATTTTAGACCTTAAAAGGGTAAATCGCTGTCTCAAAGTGTCCCATTTTCGAATGGAAACCTTGCGATCGGTCATTGTGGCAGTACAGAAAGGAGAATTTCTTACGTCCCTGGACTTGTCGGAGGCGTATCTGCACATTCCGATGCGGCGGGAGCATCAAAAGTTCCTCAGATTTGCGTTTCCTATGGGACATGTTCAATTCCAAGCTCTACCCATCGGGATGGCAACGGCGCCACGAACATTCACCAAGGTGATGGTGGTAGTGGCAGCGGCCCTACGAAAGGAGGGAGTGTTAGTGCACTCTTATCTAGACGATTGGTTGATCCGAGCGAAATCAAGAACAGAAAGCGTAGCAGTTACAGCCAAGGTAGTAGCTTTTCTGCAAAATCTCAGTTGGGTGGTCAACATGGCCAAGAGCAAGTTGTCTCCATTGCAGCGCCTGGACTACCTGGGAGTGCGCTTCGATATGAGCAGGGGGAGAATTTTTCTTCCACAGCAGCGGGTGCTAGGACTTCGGAAGATGGTCCGAGAGTTTCTCAAGAAACAGTCTCCCACGGTATGGAGTTATCTGCAGCTACTAGGGACCATGGCGACGACGCTAGAGTTAGTTCCGTGGGCGCGAGCTCACATGAGACTGTTGCAGAGAGCATTGTTATGGAGGTGGTCACACCAAAAGGATCGCTTGGATCAGCGTCTGCTCTGCCCTCCGGAGACGCGCGTGGCTCTACGGTGGTGGTTGCTCCCAGGATGTCTAGAAAAAGGAATGCCCTTGGAAGCCCCAGCGTGGATTTTGCTGATGACGGATGCCAGTCTCATGGGCTGGGGGACTCACTGTCAAGGAAGATTCGCTCAGGGGCAATGGACGGAGCTGGAGAAGGGCTGGGCCATCAACAGATTGGAGTTGAGAGCGGTGGCAAGTGCGCTGCAAGTTCTTCAGCCTTATCTCCAGGAGAAAGCCATTCAGGTGTTTTCCAACAATGTGACCACGGTAGCATATATCAATCGTCAAGGGGGCACCAGCAATGTGGCACTCGAAGCAGAAGCCGAGGATTTGTTCATGTGGGCCGAGGAGAATCTTCTGGTGCTGTCGGCGGCACATGTAGCTGGAGTGGACAATGTGGAAGCCCACTTCTTAAGTCGGGTAAGAGTAGATCAAGGAGAGTGGGTTCTTCACCCAGAAGTGTTTGCAATGCTGGTGCATCGTTGGGGAACGCCAGTGATGGATCTGATGGCGTCCTTTCAGCCAGCTCAAGTCGATCGCTTCTTCAGCAGAAGAAGGGAGAGAATGTCGGAGGGTCTGGATGCTCTTATTCAAGCCTGGCCGGAAGACCAGCTTCTGTACGTGTTTCTGCCCTGGGTGTTAATAGGTCGAGTGGTGCAGCACATAGAGCGTCACCGGGGACAGATAATATTGATCGCGCCGGACTGGCCAAGAAGACCATGGTATGCCGACCTGATGAGACTGGTGATCGGGAAACCATGGCACCTTCCCCGGCGGGAAGACCTCCTCTCTCAGGGTCCACTGTACATGCCTCGAGTAGATCGATTCTCGCTTATGGCTTGGCTCTTGAGAGGGCAAGGATGACAGCAAAGGGATATTCGTCGGCGGTGGTTTCCACCTTGCTGAAGGCTCGTCTGTCGACTTCCTTAGCCTATATCCGAGTATGGCGGGCATTTGAGGCTTGGTGTGTGGATCGACAGGTGGCGGCGTTGAGAGTTTCGGTCCCGCAGGTTCTGTCTTTCCTGCAGGATGGGTTTCAGAAAGGTTTAGCAGCCTCGTCCCTAAGGGTGCAGTTAGCGGCATTGGCCTGTTATAGGGGAAAGGTTCAGGGGGTTGCCTTGGGGGTACATCCTGATATTAAGCATTTTTTAAGAGCGGTGGCTCTCTTGCGGCCTCCTCGTAGACCGGTAGTGCCGACGTGGGATCTGCCTCTGGTTTTGGAAGCATTGGTACGCGAGCCCTTTGAGCCGCTGTCAAGGGCGTTGCTAAAGGACCTTACCCTTAAGGTGGTGTTCTTGGTTGCTATAGCGTCGGCAAGGAGAATTTCAGAGTTGCAAGCATTGTCCTGTAGGAAGCCTTTTCTGTCTTTCTGTGAGTCTAAGGTGGTTCTGAGACCGGTATCGTCTTTTTTTGCCGAAGGTGGTCTCGGTTTTTCATATGAATCAAGTCGTCTCTTTGCCAGTTTTTGGTTCTAACGCTGAAGGTCCTTCCTCAAGGCGCTTACAGTGCTTGGATGTGCGGAGAGCATTAAAGCACTATTTGCGAAGGACGGCTCCTTTCCGGAAGATGGATAGGCTCTTTGTTCTCTTTGCAGCTGCAAGGAAAGGGGAAGCAGCATCTAAGGCTTCTGTTGCCCGTTGGATGAAGGAAGCAATCGCGTCTGCATATCTTCTGAAGGGCAAGCAGGTGCCGAAAGGGTTGAGAGCTCATTTTACTAGAGCACAGGCGGCATTATGGGCAGAGTGCAGTTTAGTGCCTGCTGTGGAAATTTGTAAAGCAGCAACCTGGTCTTCTCTGCATTCTTTTGTCAAATATTACCATCTCGATGTTCAGGCGGAAAGGGATACCTGTTTTGGATCGGCAGTGCTTCAGGCGGGTCTACAGGATCCCATCTGTTGAATTTTTTCACTGCTCTGTTACATCCCCAGAGGTTTCGGGACTAGACTGGAGGGACGCTAAGGAAGGTGAAATTAGACTTACCTGCTAATTGTTGTTCCTTACGGAACTCCAGTCTAGTCCCGTATCCCACCCTGGTGGTTGCAGTGGACTTGGGCCTGAAGCATAGGCGAGTTACATGTAAGCGACAGGTTCGAGAGGGGACGACATCAGTCATTTCCTCAAGGTACATTTTCTGCAAGTTAAAGTAGATTCCATGTTTCCATAAGGGGGGAGAGTGGGCCTAAGCACTTATGGAACATTTCTGGGACAGTGTATATAGTTGTTTGGGGTAGTAGACACAGTTTAGTCAGTTGGTATGGCTCTTTGTTTGTAGTGCTTACTACTTAATTGTTGCTCCGATGAGTCTGCTTTGTCAACAGGTTACTGGTGGAAGAAGGCGGTTCCGGAGCTTATGTACCAGTGACATCACAAGAGTGACATTTCTCTGTCTCCAAGCTGCTGGAGGAGGAGCAAAACCCAGAGGTTTCAGACTAGACTGGAGTTCCGTAAGGAACAACAATTAGCAGGTAAGTCTAATTTCAATCTTTGTTTCATTTGTTTGTCTCTGAATATTTGTTCATTTGTTTTGCCTATTTGTTTGTTTTTTTATTTTATAATTTTATCTACTTTGGCATTGTTTTTATTTTTCAGAAGGTGGTATAGCAAGAATGTTAATAAACTAAACCATTCTGGATGATGCAATATATGTAACATTCTAAGCATGAAGGCTACCCTTCAGGCAGAAATTGCAGGGAAGCAGTATAAAGGATTTGAAAAAAGAGCTCAAATGTAGTATCTTTAATTGCTGGACGGATGACTATTACTATTTGCCATTTGGCTTTTTGAATAATTACACAGAACATGATGGATACAGGCTCTTCTAAATTAAAAAAATGATTTTATTGGGTTTTTTTCTTAACCTTCCTTTTCTTTTTCTTCCTATGAATGTCTGCTTTTAATGATAACTGCTAGAGGAGAAAGCTACTCTGATTGAACTTCTCAGTGCCACTCTTTGGCCAGCATGGGTTTCCCCAGTATTAGCAGTCTTCTTCCCTTCCTCAGGGCCTGGTGCACCCCTTGGTTTTAATCAGAATCCTCAGCTTCTGCGGACAGGCAGCTGAAAACCAGAACTAGTGGAAGCTGATTTTATGCACTGGTTCACTGTTTCATAGAATGCATATTGTAGAACAGCTTAGAGCAGGGGTCTCAAACTCAAATTGCTTTGAGGGCCAAATGAGGACTTGTAAAATAACCCGGGGGCCGCATGAGACGTGGGACCTCATTTGCATAAGGGACCTCATTTGCATAAATATTTGCATAATGTTACCATACCCTAACTTTTAGTAAACATGCCTCTTAATGAGTGCATGAATAAAGAAAGACTAAAAGATTTCTACATTACTATAATCCAGTGCCAACCGCCAGGCACATTAGGAACTACTACAAACAAACACTGCCCATTTAGAACCCATAGCAAACCCGCCATATCCTAACAGCACTACCAGGACTCACAAAGCACCATACCCTACCTATCAAAAGGCAACACTGCAAATATTAAATCAATACATTTCAGAGAATAACAATACATGACCTACTGGGGACAGAGAACAAGTAGCAATGTCAAATAGGAATTACATAAACAGAATACCTCAGCTCAGTTACACATGCAGAACATACACCATCACCAAACAAGGAATCAAAATTTAGAAACAAGACAATTAAACTGGGACCCTCAAATCCAAACTTGGAATGTACAACAACACTGTAGAAATAAAACTATAAATTAATTTCCTCTTGTACTAAACAAAGCGCAGACGTTATTGATGCACATTTCCCAGAACTGACATATTCCAGTTAATAAATTCAAAATAAAGAGATTTTTCTACCTTTTGTGCATTTTTTTCAGTTGCAATTGTTCCAGCCACTTTCTTCTGGTTTCTTCGTGCCTTCTGCTAACTCTCCATCGTCTGCTGTCCATTTGTCCTTTCTTCTCTCTTCTAGCTTTTTCCATTCTCCCTCTACATCTGCTTTAACATATTAATCTTTCTCCTTTTGCTCTTTCCTCATTCCTATTTCATCCACTCAAATTTTACCCCTCCATCCTCAATCCCCACTTACTCTCCCAATACCTGGCCAATTGTAGATTTGTCTTCCCTCCCACACAAAATATTTTTCCCCTCTCCATTTCACTCTCCCAGCTCCATCCCATTCTAATCCTCCCCCAACATCAGCTCCCTTCTAGTTCCAGTCCCACACAGCACCCGCTCCCTTCTAGTCGCTGCATCAGCCCATTTTCAGTCCTAGCCCCCCATCAGCCCATTTCCAATCGTAGTTCCCCCCCATCAGCCCATTTCCAGTGCTAGCTTCCTCCCCTCACAGCACATTTCCATTCCAAGCCCCCCTCCCCATCAGCCATTTCCAGTTCAAGCCCCCCTTCCACTCAGCCCATTTCCAGTCCTAGCAGACCCCCCAGCCCATTATCAGTACTAGCCCCCCCATAGCCCATTACCAGTCCTAGCCCCCCCATAGCCCATTACCAGTCTTACCCCTCATAGCCCATTACCATTCTTAACCGCCACATCACCCCATTTTGAGTTTCCCCCGTCATAGGCCATTTCCAGTCCTAGCCCCCCCCATAGCCCATTACCAGTCCTAACCCCCCTCCCACCATCAGCCAAGGTAGATTTTTAAAAAATGTATATTTGCTGCTGCCGCCGCCGCCGCAGTATTAAGCATCCCGCGGGCCCCTCTGCCTGGCAGAGTCCTCGCCTCCCTGCAGCATCAGCTCCAAAAGCGGCGGCTTTCAGAGCCGCGAAGAGAGAGAGTTTCTCTCTCGCGGTTCTGAAGAGCAGCGAGAGAGTCTTCAGAACCGCGAGAGAGAAACTCTCTCTCTTCGCAGCTCTGAAAGCCGCCGCTTTTGGAGCTGATGCTGCAGGGAGGAGAGGACTCTGCCAGGCAGAGGGGCCCGCGGGACGCTTAATACTGCGGCGGCGACAAGTTTGGATTTTTTTTTTTTTTTTTACACACCGGTAAGTGCTTCGCGGGCCGCGTGTTTGAAACCCCTGGCTTAGAGGGATCAGTTTTCTGGTGCTGGGCACAGAGAAACTTTGGGGTCAGTAATGAAATTAGAAGCATTCCAGAATGGAAAGAGAAACATAAAGATAGATTTGTATTCAGTATATTAAATATATATGCTGGGGTAGATTTTCCAAGAATATGAATATTTATATGTGTATGTACCTTGTACAAGGGTGTGAGGACTTTAACATTTTACATATTCTGATATCTAAAATAGTACAGTCAAATCTATTAAAGTAGGAGTTTATTTCACTGATCTAGACAACATATTCAACACTTTAAATGTGAAAGAACAGTTATAGAAATATAATTCAACATTGATCTCTTCCTCTGATGCAGATAAGTTCTTTATTATCTTACCAAAACATATTGTGTTGGTGTTTGGAATTATTGAAATGGGTTTTTCTATATTTATTGAAAAATTTTTTTGAGTTTGATTTTTGAGATATTTCCGCACTGTCTATTAAGGTGTGTTATGTTGGATGACTTATATTAAGATACTTTGGAAAGATTATATCTTGAGCATGACTAGTGGTGGCCTTGAAGGGCTTTTATACTAGAGGGCCCTCAGCCCTGTTTAAGTTCACCTGTGGTTGAGATCCCTTGTTATCTTATTCTAAGTTATTGTCTGGGTGATTTTTTTGCTCTAGTGATTCCCCCCCCCCCCCCCGGATATTTTGTTAGGTTTCTTTTTTTTGTATAATTATATCTTTGTATAAGGGAACATTGGATTTTTCAGCTATTCCCAAAGCATATAGAGTTGTTTGTATACTGTCAGTTTTGCTCAGCAGCTCTGTGCTAGACTGTGCTGGAGAATTTCAGGGCCTAATTTCAGGTTCCAGAACATTTGTTTAAAAGAATAAATCTAACAGGGAATCTACAGTGAGGCAGTGTGATAATGCTAATGTTTGCCAGAAATATTTAAGGGACGGTGTGTTCTAAAAAAATATCAACTTATCTTACATTCCATTTATTGCTTTTATTTGTTGTAATCTTGTATGTTTTCTCCGTTTTTTGATGCAGTTGCTGCCTACGTATTTTTTAATCTCCTTCCTTTTATGCGCACTGGTGTGTATGCTGTATACACATCTGTTATGGTACTTGCTGGATTAGTTTCTGTTAAGTCTCATCTCAGCAGTACTGTGGCTTACTTAGATTGATAATAGACTGGCACAGCAGGAAAATCTTTCAAGAACTTTAAATACGTTTCAGGAATTGAATAAACAGTGAAACAGTAAAGAAGAATCTTTTGTATCATACACGTTCTTCAGTATGGTGTCTAACATAGTAACATAGTATATGATGGCAGATAAAGACCAGTATGGTCCATCTAATCTGCCCAGCAAGGTGGCAAGAGTACGTTCGCCCACTGCTCCATGCAGGTCACCCCTCCCCATGCCTTTGTTTAGGGTTGTACCCACCATTCACTGCATGTCTCCTCTACTTGCTGAGATATCAGAGACAGTTAAGTTTATTTAGATTTTATCCTGTTTCTGTAAAGGGATGTACTGTGTCTGTCCCATGCCATTCTGAATTCTGTCACTGTCTTTGACCCCACCACTTCCATCAAGAGGGCATTCCAAGCATCCACCACCCTTTCAATGAAAAAATATTTCCTGACGTTGCCTTTCAGTTTACCCTCTTGCAGCTTCATGTTATGCCCTCTAGTATAGCACAGTTACTTACCTGTAACAGGTGATTTCTGGGAACAGCAGGAATAAGTCTTCACATATGGGTACGTCGGTACCGACGGAGTCTGCGCGGGAACGCTTCCCAGCGTCCAATCAAAGAGCTTTTGGAAGCATCCCACCACGCCTGCGTGCTGCCTTCCCGCCTTTCCCAACTGCCTCTCCTCAGTTAAGTTTTAAAGCGGAGACAAAGAGAGAGAGAGGAAAGGAAAGATAGATAGAGATACAACTCCTGGGGAGGTGGGTGGGTTGTGAAGACTTATTCCTGCTGTTCCCAGAGATCACCTGTTACAGGTAAGTAACTGTGCTATCTCCAGGAACAAGCAGGAATGAGTCTTCACATATGGGGACTCCCAAGCTGAGATGCCTGGAGTCCCAGCATGTCATAGGTTGGAACATGCTATCCCCCACAACACCAGGCATCCTGAGGATGGAGGGTAGGAGTTGAAGAGAGAAAGGTGCTGTGGAACAGTTAACCTAGCATAGGATTGCAGACAAGGAGTCCATGTGTGGATGATAATTGTCATCAATGATATTGCAAAGAAAAAATATTGCAATATGGACCTCCCCTAACAGGACTTCAGAGAAGTATGGAGGTTCATGGGATCTACTGGGGAACCCAGTAGAGGAACCTCGAGAGGGACCTCACTGTAAGTGGAGGTAGTAAACCTGTAGGAAAAGCAATGGAGGTCAGAATCCTGAAAGGTAACAGGTAACCCCAGTAGGAAAAACGGGTAGTACAAAAACGGTGGGCCTTCAGCAGAAGGCTTTATGGTAAAAGCCGAACTCTTTTGGCAGCACAGTGGCTCACTCTTAGGAACAAAAAGAGAAAGGCTAACCGATTTGGACAAACAGGCCCAGTCCTTGTGGGGAGAAAGGGTATGGGAACCCCTTGTATCCCAAAAGAAAGGACAAACGCCGGAGACGTTAGAGCCTGTGATTAGCTGAAGATCCGCAATGTCTCTCCTAACTGAAGTCAGCTGGGAGAGATATTGGAACATGGAGAGCTTCAGAGGTACCTAACCTTAAGGTTATGGTAGGTGTTAACTACCACCAAAGTGGCTGTGAGTGTAGGACCCTAAAACATGCTGGATAGCATAAGTATTGGTAAAGCCCATCTGTCAGAATCATATAGCTATATGAGCCTCGACAGTCAGGTAGATAAAGCAGAATACATATCTACCGATAGTAAAATATCTTGACAGATACATATAGATATATAGATATAGATATTCATATATATAGATAGATATAGATATAACATATAGATATATGAGAATATATCTATAGTGAGATATGAAGGGCATAAAATACACACAAATGATAGACATAGACATCTGTAAGATGTGTGCTATAGCTATGAATATATAGGCCTCTATATGGAAGTCTGCAATGAAGCAGACAGAGATATGCCTACAAAAAGGTATTCACATAGGAAAAATGTGGAGAGGAAAGATTCATCTAATAACAAGAAGGTGGAACCTACTTGAGAAGATATATAGAGAATCAATTCCCACTGGTTATGGCTACAGGGATGCTAGGTAGTAGAATAACCAGGATGGTTACGTGAAAAGCAGAGGATGATATCAGTCTGCAGCCAGCAAGTCCCGAGTATTCTAGAACTCTAGCATGGTAAGTGAACAGAAGACGCATAGGAATGAGATACCATGCTGACCTGCTTAAGGGCAAAAAGGTATCATGCGTTCTTACCATGAGGACAAGCTGGAAGGAGAAAACATATTCCCTATTGGAAATACTATGGACCAAAGCAGGGAATTAGCAACTCCTTAAGCTTTCACGTAAGAGGAGGCCTATGTCCTTTATATTAAAAAGGAGAACTTTTCTAGTCATGGGAGACATCACTGAAAAAGCCTTTTTCAACCATCTAGTATAGCTGTTGGAGAAAAAGCCCCCATGCTCTCTAGCAAGGGCCCATAGTGGAGAGCTTCTCTGTAGAACTGCAGAGAGCATGATGCAGGAGAATGAGGAGATAGAACTGGCTGCAGGAGAGCCAGTACCTATGTCAACTATGCTGCCAAACCCAGGGGAATCGAAGATGGCAGAAAGAGAAGACAATCCAATAAGCTTGTAGTGAAAAAATGTCCAAGACAGATGACAGCACTGACTTGGAGCCACTACTAAGACCAGACAGAATGTTAGTGGAGGACAAATCTGGTTGCTGGTGGACAAGAACCAGTGGTCCAAACATTAAGGCTCCTGCATTGGCAGCTGCTTGCCAGACAGCAGAAGAATGGTACTGTTTAAAAACAGAAAGAACAGACAAAACAAGAGTAGAAAACTCTGGACGTGTCTGATGAACTGCTTCAAAGCAAGATTGAAAAAGAGGAGTCAACTCAGAGAAGAGAACTCCGCACTGGAAAAGTAAGAAAACTAGAGAGGCTGAAGAAAAAGCCCTCCAGTGAAGCAATACCGCTCTTACAGAGGAAAAACCTGGTAAGAGGGTAAAGAGAATGGAGCTGAAGAAAACTTACAAAGTAGTAAGTTTATAGAAAGGAAAAAAGACATGCTGGCACAGGAAACTATTGTTTGATAGTGGATAGACCTCTTTCCCTAGCAGGAAAAAGAGGAGAACCCTGTGACCTAGAAGCATGAACATCCTGACAGCTCATAGAACATAGAAAGAATGGATGTCTTTCGAGAAGAAGCAACTGCAGATTCTAATCCCAAGAGTCACAAGCATCTGATGGATTGATCAGAAACCCTGTGGTTGCTGGGTTTGCTGAGCCTGGTGAGAGGTTGAACTCTGCAGACCAGGACGATGCTTCCCCTGTTTGGGAACATCTGTATGATGGGCAGATGATGCATAAAACCTTCTTCTCCTATGGGAAGAAAGTTTGGCAGGACATTTCCTACCTACTGGGACAGAAGAAGGTGCAGAACAGCCCCTAGGAACAGGTAAGTCAGTGGAGAACTGAGTAACCTGACGTAAAGACCCCTTGTTGAAAAGATTGTCTCCAGTGCAAGGAGTATGTCCCAGTCTGTGCTGTGCCCATTTGTCCAAGTCTGAAGCTTGGAGCCAGGCTCTACGTCGTGCCCCTATAGTTATAGCAGAAGTCCTGCTAACAGACTCAAAAGAGTCTAGGGAAGCACGAGTAAGAAACCAAGAGATATTCTGGAGATGCTTGAGCAGTGAAGAATAGTCTGCACTCTTGGACTCTGGAAGGGAAGGAGTCAAAAGATGTAATTGCTTTGTGACCTCCTCAAGAGATAGACTCATATAGAAAATATATGAGAGAATTCTTGCAGAAAGCATAGATGTCTGGAAGGTTTGACGTCCAAAGGCATCTAGTGTCTTAGACTCACGACCTGGCGGATAAGAAGAGTGCTTTTTCTTGCTCTTTACCCGCCTCATTGCTGATTCCACAACTATGGAATGATGAGGAAGTTGAGTCTTTTGAAACCCTGGAGAGGGGGGCACCTGATATAAGAGATCAGTTGCTCTGGAAGGTGGGGGTACCCTTAAAGGTGTTTCCCACATTCCTAGAAGGAGATCCTGCAAGGAATGATGCAAAGGAAGCATTATGTTCTCCTTTGCTTTGGTAGAAAGAGAGCCCTGTGCAGGATCATGTCCTGGGATAGGAATGGCAAGAGATCTTGCTATATCCAGGAGGAAACTCTGAAAAGAGGGTTCCCCAACAGGAATTTCCCTTGGACAGGTTAGATCTGAAGAACTAGCCTGAGCACCGACAGAGCTATCCAGATATATAGGAATAGAAGATCCTGCACAGTGCAGTGTGAAATGCTTAAAGGATGGTCGCCGGTACTGGCTGTCAGGAGTAGCGACCGTCATTACCACATTGTCCATGCCAGGTATCGACTCCAAGCTTGGCATAGAAGGGAGCGATCCTGTTGAGAAAAGCATGGTAGGAGTTGACCACGATGCTACTGTGGAAGCGGTACCGATGCCAATACCGGTACCGATGTCGGAGTCAAGCCCAACAAAGACATCGGAGCAGTCATCGGTGACAGTTCAATTGGTACTGTGGTAACTGAAAACCTCCGGGTGCTATCCTCGGTACCGAGCCACTGGTATCGATCGGTGTCGGTACCAAAGTGTATTGGTACCGAGTCTTCCAGACTAGAGAACGATTCTAAACTCGGCATCGATAAGCGAAGCATGGAAGGCACCGACCGTAAGGGTAATGAGGACATCGGTACCGACTTCGGTACCGTGTCTGATACCGGTGAATGAAGGTCAGCTAGTGGCAACTCAGTCGGCCTCGGGGGAACCGAGAGTTGCGGATCGGAATCATCGGAACCGAGCCTTCGGTACCGCCGAGAGCCGGTACCAAGGCAAGTCGGTACCTAGTCCTCCAGACTGGAGATCGATTCCAGACTCTGCATCGAAGGAAGCGAGGCTATCGATGCACGTCTGGAGGGTACCGACGTCGGTGGTAGTATCGGTGCTGGTACCGATAATGAAAGGTCAGTCTGGAGTGTATCCACCGGTCCCGAAGGCACCGAGGATGCCAGATGACCATCCCTGGTGAGGAGTGTTTCATCCAACACCAGTGCCGATGTCGGGGTATCGGTACCGCTCGAAGCGGATGCCACCACCGGACACGGCTCAGGTATGTTCTGTGAGGGGTGAACCCCAGGAACAACCTGAAACCCCTGAAAGGCTTTTGAGACCGAAGACTCCCGCCGGGGTTTTGAAGCCAGTAGGCCCTCGAGGGCAAGGCCGGAGCCGTCTACACGCTGTGCATGAGACCTACCACTCGAGGGCTGGCTAGTCTTAACAGACTGTTTGTGGGTTACCTGATCCTGTGTAGAAGAAGGGGACGGTGCCCTGAAGCTGGAGGGAAACCGTGTATCGAGGAAACCTCCATATTGAAGACCTCTTCTCACTAAACTGTTGTCAGGACCCAAGCAGGTTAGACACCGACTTCGAGGGTCTAAAAATAAAGTTGTGCTGCCACAGTTTGAACATTTCTTGGAGAAAGTGGCTGGCGGTTGCATGAAGGAAAAAGAAGAGGCCTAAAAGGCCTAAGACACCGTGGGATACTATGAAGAAAAAATATTCCTTGAAAAAGAAAGATTTTAGAAGAAAAGAAAAGAAAACACCGGCGGTACCGGTGGCGTCGGGAGACAGCCGCGACCACAAAAAAACTAAAGAAATAAAACAAGAATTTTCTGTGGTGACAGGAGGGCGTCCTGCTGGCTCCGCGGAAAAACGAAAACTGAGGAGAGGCAGTTGGGAAAGGCGGGAAGGCAGCACGCAGGCGTGGTGGGATGCTTCCAAAAGCTCTTTGATTGGACGCTGGGAAGCGTTCCCGCGCAGACTCCGTCGGTACCGACGTACCCATATGTGAAGACTCATTCCTGCTTGTTCCTGGAGATTACAGTTTCCCCGTCTTTGAAAAAGGTTTGTTTGTTCATTAATACTTGTTATGATACAGACCTTTAAATACTTATCTCCCCTGTCCCTCCTCTCCTTAGAGTATACATATTTAGGTCTTCAAATCTCTTTTCATATATCTTCTGGTGCGGGCTCCAAATCATTTTGGTCGCCTTCCTCTGAACCGTTTCCAGTCTTTTTGTATCCTTTGTGAGTATGGTCTCCAAAAGTGAACACAATATTCCAAATGAGGCCTCACCAGCAACTTGTACAGTGACATTAGTACTTCCTCCTTTTGGATGGTAATTCCTCTCTATGCAGCCCAGCATCCTTCTGGCTTTTACCACTGCCTTGTCACACTGTTTCGCCACTTTGAGATCCTCAGAAACAAACACTCCAAGGTCCTTCTCCTAATCAGTGCACACAAACCTATTGCTCCCTATCTCATACAGTTCCCTTGCATTTCTGCATCCCAAGTGCATGACACTGCACTTCTTCACATTAAATCTTAACTGCCAAGCATTAGACGATTCTTCCAGGTTTTGTAGATCTTTTCTCATGTTATCCACTCCCTCAGGGGAATCCACTCTGTTGCAAATTTTTGTGTCATCTGCAAAAAGACAGATTTTCCATTCAGTCCTTCAGCAATATCACTCACAAATACAATGAACAGTACCAGTCCCAAGGACCGACCCCTGGGGCACGCCACTAAACACCTTCCTTTCATCCGAGTGAATTCGGTTTACCATCACCTTCAGTCTGTCAGTCAACCAATTTCTGATCCAGTTCACCACCTTGGGACTCATCCCCAGGCTGCTCAGTTTATTGATAAGCCTCCTGTGAGGAACAGTATCAAAGGCTTTGCTGAAATCTAGGTAGATCACATCCATCGCATACCCTTGATCTAGTTCTCTGGTCACTCAGTCAAAAAACTCAATCAGATTTGTTTGGCATGATCATCTTTTGGTAAAACCATGTTGCCTCGGATAATATAACCTATTGGTTTCAAGAAAATCCACTATTCTCTCTTTCAGGAGCATCTCCATCATTTTTCCCGCCACTGAGGTAAGGCTTACTGGTCTCTAGTTTGCCACTTCTTCCCTTTTACCACTTTTATGAAGAGATACCACATCAGCCCTTCTCCAGTCCTCTGGAAATTCTCCTTTCTACAAGGATCTATTAAAAATATCCTTTAAAGGCCCTTTAAGAACCTCTGTGCGCTCTTTCATTATCCTGGGATATATCCCATCTGATCCCATGGCCTTGTCCACTTTCAGTTTTGCAAGCTGTTCTAACATATCATCTTCTGTGAATGGTGTAGTATGTACTCCATTCCCATTTGTATATTTGTCGAGCATAGGTGGTCCTTCTCCAGGATTTTCTTTAGTAAAAACAGAACAGAAGCATTTTCGCTTTTTCAACGTCATTTTCCACGAATCTGTTCTCAGCACTTTTGAGTCTTGCAAGTTCTCCTTTGATTTTCCTCCTCTTCCGAATATACCTGAAAAGAGTTTTATCACCATGCTTTAGATCTTTAGCCATCTTTTCTTCTACCTTAGATTTTGCTGTCCTTATTTCTCTTTTTGTCTCTCTTAGCTTTGTTCTGTATTCTTTTCTGTGTTCCTCTGTTTGTGAACTTCTGAATTTTGTGAAAGCTGTGTTTTTTGGCTTTAGTTGTGCAGCCAGTACTTTAAAAAATCAAATAGGTTTCTTTTCCGTCTTGTTTTTACTTACTTTCCTTGCATAGGTATCTGTTGCCCCTTTATTGCCTCCTTTAGTTTAGCCTGCTGCAGTTCCACTTCCTTTACCTCCTCCCACCCTGCCAACTCCTCCTTTGGGCACTTGGCCATCTTCCTGAAATCAGCATTTTTGTCTGTTCAGTTTTGGTGCTATCCCTGCACAGACTGCTAGGTGCCACCATGAGAACCTCTGCAAACATAGGCCCACATGAAGCTCCCCTTTGCATTCCCCAGTCCAGCTGCAAGTGACCCACTTGCCACCTAAGACATTGCACACCATAAGAGTAATTTTAAGAAGCATTTCTGTGTGTAAAACAATAATTTACTTGTGAAAATGAGCTTTTATAAAATTGCCCACCTTGATATGTGCAGTTAAAAAAACAAAACAAAAAAACCCCCAAAGAAAGTGTGCACACAGAGCCTATATGCATGTAAGTTTATGTGGACTGAGTGAAGGTTTCTCTGGAGTGTGGCTGGGGAAGGGTTTGCATTTGTGTTCATAATTCTGAAAATTCACATGTGTGTACTAAAGAACCAGTATAAGTCAGTGGTCATTTCCCTGGCATACGTTTCAAGGCAGAAGTGTGCACATACTTTTTCTTTGAAGATCCAGTTAAATCTACAGAGTGAAAACTATTTTCATATTTTTATGTATACATGTAGTTATAAAATCACTTCTCCCATATGGTTATGGTTATGCTTATGCAGAAAGACTAACTTGGCCCCATCTGCCACTGTCCATGAGAGCTGGTCCAGCTGTACGCGTGAGTCACTATGACAGCTTCAAGATAGCCAATGAACAGGCAGTATAATCACCAGTGATCCCGTTGGCTCTGTGGGGGTAAGCAGCCAGTCTGTTCTGGTGAAGTTTGAAGGGGTACCAGCTAGGAACTTCCAGCTGTACTACCCTCTTTTCTTGCTGGCCATTCCTCTCCTTATGCACCCAAACATCCTTCTGGCTTTTGCCGTCACCTTTTCTACCTGTTTGTCCACTTTAGGGTCATCTGATACAATCACCACCCCCCAGGTCCCGCCCTTCTTTTGTGCATTGAAGTATTTCACCACCTACACTGTACCCCCTCCCTTGCGCTTTTGCAATCCAAATGCATAACCTTGCATTTTTTATTATTGAATCTTAATCTTGACCATTTTTTAAGCTTCACTAGATCCCTTTTCATGCTATCCAAGGTGTCTACCCTATTGCAGATTTTGGTATCATCTGCAAAGAGATATACTTTACTTAACCCACAGACCTTAAGAACATAAGCATATACGAACATAAGAAATGCCATACTGGGTCATACCAAGGTCCATCAAGCCCAGTATCCTGTATCCAACAGTGACCATCCAGGTCACAAGTACCTGGCAGGTTCCCAGAAAGGTTCATAGGTTCCACAATTTATTTATTTATTTAACAGTATTTCTAAACCGCCTTATCTTAATAATCAAGGTGGTATCACAGCAAACAATCTGGTAAGGTGAGTGTGTTATGCATGCAGTGAGGGTGAAATTTAGTTGAGTGTGTGTTGTATTGTGTGCTAGATTGGTTTGAGCTATGTACAAGGTGGGCTATATACAGTGGTGCTAAAAACATTTTCCATACATACATTGTTTAGGCGGGATCATGTACTGTTATACATTCTCTGAGGTTATGTGATGTGTCCATAGTGTTCTATGAACAGCATGGTTTTCAGCTGTTTTCTAAAGTCTTTGAGGTCTGTAGTTGCCCTCAAGTCGTCCGGTAGTTTGTTCCATATTGTTGGAGCAGCCATGGAGAGTGCTCTGTCTGTTGTGTCCTTGCGTGTGTGTTTGTATTCACTTGGGGTGCTAACTCGGTTGTGTGTTTGTTTTCTTCTAGGACGTGTGCTGGTGTCTGGTTGTATGAGGGTGTGCAGGCTGTTGGCTGATGTGTGCTGATTTATCTTAAATAGGTTTATGATAGTTTTGTATCTGATGCGTGCACCGATTGGAAGCCAGTGTAAGTCCTTTAAGGTAGGTGTGATGTGCTCTTGTCTTGCAGTTCCGGATATGATTCGTGCTGCAGTGTTTTGTGCCAGTTGGAGTGGTTTGAGGGCTTGTTTCGGTAGTCCAAGGTATATCGGATTGCAGAAGTCCAGTAGTGGGGTTATCAGTGCTTGACAGACGGTATGGAAGTGATCTGGGGCGAGGAGTGGTTTCAGTCTCCTGATGATTCGCATCTTGTAGTAGGCTTTTTGGATTGTTTTGTCTATGTGTGGCTTGAGGTTGAATTTATTGTCCAGAGTAACTCCGAGGTATCTTACTTCTGATCTTATTGGTATAGTAGTGCTTTGTATCTTTATATTTGGTGGGTGTATGAAGCTTTGGTTCCGAGTGATGATTAAAGCTTCGGTCTTGTTGTAGTTTATTGCGAGGTTGTTGTTTTGACACCAACTCGTCATTTGGGTAAGGCAGTCCTAGTCCCCATACCCAACACCACAACTTGCAACTAAATATTAAGAAAACAGAAATTCTATTTATTACAAAGGACAGCTCCTTCATACCACCAGATTCAATTATGTTAAACAAAGAAAGCTTCAGAGTCAAAAAGGAGGTGAGTTACCTGGGAGTCATACTTGACTACCAGCTCAATTTCAACAAGCACGTGAGAAACATAACAAAGGCCATATACAACAAGCTAAAAATGCTCCAATATTTAAGACCTCTCCTCCCCACAAATGACTTTCAAACAGCGGTATGTTTATGTTATGCAATTTCTTAATATACCGCCCAGTCTGAAGGGCATCAGAGCGGTTTATAATCACTATTAGCAGGTACTGGATACATTCCCTCGTCCCCAAAGGGCTCACAATCTATGTGTACCTGAGGCAATGGAGGGTTAAGTGGCTTGCCCAAGGCCACAAGGAGTGCCTATAGGACTAGAAACCCCAATCCCCTCCGGCCTGAGATTGCTGTCTCCAGGTGGGAATTGAAGGCAATGATCTTCCCGCACCTAGATTTATGTAATGCCTTACTTATAGGGTCTCCCATAACAAACAATCCAGCGACTACAGCTAGCCCAAAATACAGCTCACGTACCAATTAAAGAACACATTACACCAATATTAAAGCTTCTCCACTGGCTCCCAATAGAGAGCAGCATAAAATTCAAGGTTATCCACACAATATTTAAATCCCTCCAAGCCAATTCATCCACCTCCCTGAAAACGCTGATGACACTCACCCCGGATAACAGACCAAGGAGAAGCAACAATAAAGAACTCCTCATGGTACCAGCCGAATTTAAGAAATGCAAATCTACTACTTCCAAGAGAGCCTTCTCACTATATGCACCACAAATATGGAATTCTCTTCCTGAAAATTTAAGAGCCACCAAGGATCCAGTAGCCTTCCGTAAGCATCTAAAACCATATTTATTCAACAAACATTTTAGCGAACTAATTACTTAAACAGAAAACCCATACAAAATAGCCACTCCATACAGAATAATTGAAAAAGAATTATTCATACTCAGACTATTAGTTGACTATTAAGAATATACCATCACCGACGAGATTGCCACAATCTTACAAATAGTTATCAGAGAATAATAGCAGTTGCTAAAAAGCTGTTTTTCCCTTCCCCTTGTCACCCCAAATTAACTGTTCTTTCATGTAAAACTGTTTAATGTTTAATTTATAATTCCGTTGACTCTGTTAATTTTTAGTTCTATGTAAACCGTTTTGATTCACGAAAGGCGTTAACAAATACTAATAAATAAAATAAAATAAATTGGTCTCTTTCCAGTCTTAGCCCATTTCCAGTCACAGTCCTCCTCCCAGTATCAGTCCATTTCTGGTCCCAGTTTCAGCATACTTCCAGTCCCCTCCCTCCGACCTCAGTATCAACCAATTTCCATTTTCTGTACCCTCAGCATCAGCCTGTTTCCGGTCCCAGGTCCCCCCCCCCCCCAACACAGTATCAGTCCATTTCCAGTCTTAACCCATGAGCACCATTATCAGCCAGTTTCCAATCTCAGTTCCCCTCAGCCCCATTATCAGTCTATTTCTAGTCACACTTTGCCCCAATCCTAGTATCCCCCAGTCCCAGGCCTCCCACAAACCCAGTATCAGCCCATTTCCAGTCACTGTTCCCCCCCCCCATCCCAGTATTGACCCTCCTCCAGTACCAGCTTCTTCACCACCATTCCAGTGCCTCAGCCCCTTTCCAGTCACTCCCTTCCTCATCATACATCAGCCTCCTAGTTCAGGCTTCCACTTCCATCAGATCTATCCATTAGCTGCCTTTTACCCCCACATCACTTGCAGCCAGCTACCTCCTCTCTTCCTCTCCCTATCTGTTCCTAAGTTAATTATAGTCGCAGGAGCACCCCCATTTGCTCTCACCGAAGCAGCCCGGCCACACCATCCCAAGCAAAGCAAAATAAGCACTTCCTGCTTTACTAAAAATGCTGCTGCTGGGCTGCTTTAGCACAGTACATTTTTTTTTATTTTTATTTATCCACGTATCAATAAGTACATATCACACAGATATATAACGGGGAATAACAGAAAAAGAAATAACAACCACACAGAAAATATCTTACATGATAGATCACCATATGTGGGAGGAAATATTAGAAAAGAAAAATCATAGGAAAACACCCTAAAGGTGCCTAAATCCAGCAAAGTTAGCTGAACGTGCATTACTTTGGTGCTTCTGCCGAGTCCAGATTACTCTCACGGGCAGTAACAAAATCACTCGACTGACTAGGGTCAAAAAACAGAAAAACTTTACTCCCAAGAGATACCACACATTTACAAGGAAATTTTAATGCAACAGCCCCAAGAGCCTCGGCCGCAAGGCCTGGAGGGCCCTCCTACAGGCTTGGATAGAGTGTGAAGTCAGGAAATATTCATACAACCTATCCCCAGAAAGCTGACATGCATATTATGAAAATAAAATTTTAAAACATAGTCTCTGTCCGATTTAAACACAAAAGTAGCCAAAAGAGTGGTGGTATTAGTGACTTACTCCCAGGGAGAATTCAAGGAAGGAGGTTAAATTAAGCTGGCTAGTATTTTATTTATTTATTTATTTATTTAACGCTCTTATATACCGCACTTTTATCATCAGCGCGGTTTACAGTAAACATAAAGTACTCACAGATAGCAACAGGCTGTCGTGAGTTTACATGTTATAGTATCAAAACTCTGTAGTACAACAGGAAAGTTTCAAGCGACTTTCATTGACAAAATGGCTGGCAGGTCTCAGAATATCCGGGCGAACATATGACCATTTCAACTGTGGTCAACAAAGCCCCACATACATCAATGACCTCCTTATAGCCACATTCTATATATCATAATTTTTTAGAGAAAATTTTTATCTTTTTTTGTAAAAAGTTGAACTTAACTGAAAGACGTCCAGCTTCATTAAATACGCATTCCCGCTTCTGACATGATTATGCCCAACGCTAAGTGCGCGCTGCAATAATGCGTTTCACCTCAAACGGCTTCTTCAGGGGATGACAGAAACGCTGAAGCTTCTTTCATATGTGCTCCAAAGCTGTTGCCCATAAGCTCATCTTTCTCAACAAAGGACCATAATCACTGAGTTTACATGTAACAGGAAGTCTAACAGGATACAACATAGGGGAAAACTTTGTACATATAAATTATTTAACTATATACAATGGTAATCTTCTTGTTTTACAGGGAGTGAATAGAGCATTTCAACATTGGATTGTAATGGGGTTTAGGCTAAGTTGGGGTCAGGTATTGAGAGAAGTATGAAAGGAACAGGTGGTGTTTTATGGCTTTTCTAAATTGTTTGAGGTCTTTAATTTCTCTTATGGTGGGTGGAAGGTCATTCCAACATTTGGGAGCGAAGTAAGCGAAAGCTCTTGCAGTAGTTGAGTGTGTACATTTTGTAAAGTCAGTCGGGATGATTAGAGTATTAGCTGCGACTGATCTTCTAGATCTAGTATTAGGGATGTGTGTGATGAGTGTGGAGATTGCTAGGGGAGCTAAGTTATTAATGGCTTTGAATGTCATGAGTAATGCTTTGTATGTAGTCCTGCAGGATATTGGGAGCCAGTGTAATTCCTTTAAGATGGGGGTTATGTGGTCATTCCTTGATGCACCATTGAGGATGCGAGCAGCAGTGTTCATCGCTAATTGCAGCGTGTTTAGTGTGCTTTTTGGGAGGCTGTGTAGAACTATGTTTGCATAATCAAAGTGTGGAATGACTATGGCTTGAAAGATGGTGCGGAAGTTGTCAGGGTCGAGCATGTTTTTGAGATTTCGGAGGGTTCTGATCTTGAAGTAGACGGTTTTCACTGTGCGGTTTATGTGTTCCTTGAAGTCCAGTCGGTGATCAAGGGTTACGCCTAGGTATTTTACGGTGGGTTTGATCGGAAGCTCTGTGTCCCGTACTTTTAGAGTAGTTGGGGGTGAAAATTCTTTATTCTTCGTGATGATTAGGGCTTCTGTTTTTTTGAAGTTTATTCTCATATTCTGTGTGAGAAGCCAGTCTGTAATTGCATCAAAACACTCTGTTAGTACTGTATAATCAGGCCGAGTAACGTTGATTGGTGTGAAAATCAGCACGTCATCTGCATAGATTAGCGAGGATACTCCAAATGAACGGGTGTT
This sequence comes from Ichthyophis bannanicus, assembly GCA_033557465.1. NCBI lineage: Eukaryota > Metazoa > Chordata > Amphibia > Gymnophiona > Ichthyophiidae > Ichthyophis > Ichthyophis bannanicus. The sequence continues at coordinate 577,223,769 of CM066035.1, forward strand.
CATTGTACACTCAAAGGGAGAAGGCTTCCCAGACTCTGCAAGAGAGATGTAATATGCCTTAACCAGGAGTGAGAGGTTATCAGATAGAAAATTCAACACCTGCCATGTCCACAGGGGACACTCAGTGGACACTTAGGGAAGTTAAGAAAATGGAGATTATTCTTCCTGGATTGATTTCCAAGAAAATCAGTCCTCTGATTTAGGACTTCCTTCACCTTGATCTGTGTGCTCCATACTCTGCTTCTCCAACTCCTCCACTTTTTCTCCCATCTGAGTCAAATGCTGAACCTGGGCAGGGAACTCAAGTCAGTTTCTACCTCAGTCTTTAAGGCAGACATAGAAGCTGTTATAGAGGATTCCAGGCTTTTCAGGGCTTCCCACAGCGTCTCCATCGACACATGAGCAGGCTTCACATCCACACCCATGCTTTTACCGGGAGCTTCCATCACTCGCTCCACAGTCGGCTCTACCGGTGAGGAGGTCAGTGATGGCTGTCCCGATGGCCCACAGTTCACAGCACACACTCTGGCACTCCGTTCAGCAGCTGCAACATTACCAAAGAATTTGCTTTGGGGGGTGTGGGGAGGCTGCTTTCTCCTCAGGGCATAGTGAAGCCCCTTCAGCACTCTGGTCCACTGCCTGTAGCACTGAACCAATCAAAGCCTCTGCTGGTCCCAAACAGGAAAAACCCATTCAGTCATCAAACATAGTCTACCCTTTCACGGGATTGCCCACAGCATCGGAACCTTGCTTGGGCTACCCTTTTTTCTTACCCGACATGGTAGATTCTGGGAAGAGGGCTGGCAAGACCAGAAGAGACATCGCCGTGAGTTCTCACAATCGCCACTGATAGGACGCTATAGACATAAGTCCTCCCTCCCTTAAAAAAATGTTAGAGAATAGGTACCACCTTAGAGACCACCATCCAGGAAAAAGATTTAGACGTCATCGTGGATAATACATTGAAACCCTCTGCCCAGTGTGCAGCAGCAGCCAAGAAAGTGAATAGAATGCTAGAAATCATAAGGAAAGGAATGGAGAATAAAACCAAGGATATTATAATGCCTCTGTATCGTTCCATGGTGTGATCGCTTCTTGAAACTTCTGTGCAATTCTGGTCACCATAAAAAGGATATAGCAGAATTAGAAAAGATACAGAGAAGAGCAATACAAATGGTAAAGGGGATGGAAAAGAGACGGCTGAGGGGGGATATGATAGATGTCTATAAATTAATGAATGGAGTGAAACGGGTAAACGTAGATCAATTGTTTACGCCATCACAAAGTAGAAAGACTAGAAGGCATGCAATGAATTTACAATGTAACCCATTTAAGACTAATAAGAGAAAATATTTTTTCACTCAACGCGTAATCAAACTCTGAAATTCGTTACCAGAGGATGTAGTAAAAGCTGTTAGTGTAGCTGGGTTTTAAAAAAGGTTTGGACAAGTTCCTGGAGGAAAAGTCCACAAACCATTATTAAAGAGGACCCGGGAAATCCACTGCTTACTCCTGTATATCTTTTTGGGAACCTGCCAGGTACTTGTGACCTGGATTGGCCACTGTTGGAAACAGGATACTGGGCTTAATGGACCTTGGTCTGATGCAGAGTGAACTCTATTTACTATTGCCCTCTGTTGCTTCCCATTCAACCAGTTTCTTAGTCAGTCACTTCAGGATTCATCCCAATGCAGAACAATCTCGGGGGTCAACATTCGTCTGACAAAGCCTACCTCTAGTAAAGCCCTGCTGTGTGGGATCCTGTAATCCCTTGAATTCCAGAAACTGCACCATCTTCTGTTTTAGCAGCATTTCCATTAATTTGTTCACCAAGAGGTCAGTTGTGACCAAGTTCTTCCTTACTTATACTTTTGTGGACAGAAACCACATTCACCCACCTCCAACCCTCTAGGATTAATCCCAACTCTAAGGAAGCATTGAAGAGGTCTGCCAGCAAAGCCCCACCCTAAGTTCTTTCAATATCCTCTGATTCATACTGTCTTTCCCCGTTGTTTTTCCATCTTTAATTTTGCTAGTGCCACACAAAAACATTCTTCTGAAAAATATATGAGTCCTACCTCATTTCCATTCCTCTTTGTGTTTTTTGAGGGCCCATTCTTGGCTTTTCATAAGTGAACACAGAACAGAAATATGTGTTAAGCAATTATACTTTATCTTCATTAACATCCACTTCCTTATCTTCACTCCCTGCCAGTCCAGTTACGCTTGGGATTTCTCCCTCCAACAACAGCTGGGGACTGAGCATGTCAGGATTCTGAACACTAGTATAAGGGCTCCTTCTTCTGCCCTAGAATCCAGTCTCTCAGACCTCAGCAGCTGTGGAAGGGAGTCCATACGTGGTAGACCACTCTGGGCAGACAGGTTTAGGTTGCAGGACATAGACAAGAAAAACAAACACGAAGTAAAAAACAAAGAACAGTTCGGGCTCTGCAGAAGGCATCAGTGCCTAGCTGACTGGGAGTGTCCTTGTCCTAGTTAGGGAACTGGAGTGGAGGGGTTGGTGCTGTCAGCAGGACAGGCCATTGTGTTCCGTCCCTAGCTGGGAGCAGGACAATCCGGGGGGGGGCGTGGTTCAAACTACCTGGGAGCCCCAGGTCCCTTTCCCCACCCAGCCGTGAACACACATGACTGCGAGCAGCACATCTGGTGCTGTTCCCCTGCCTGCTAAAAGTTTGATTCCTCTCTGTCACCCCGCTCCCCCCCATTCCTCCAGAACATGGCGTTTAGGCGGGATAAGCTGCTGGACTCGTCCACGTTCCTGCGGGACCTGAAAGGGTAGGTTCAGGGTGGTCTCGGACAGTCGGAGCTTGTTGGAGGCTGGAGTACCTTTCTTGCTTTAATTAGTTCCTCCCACGGCTTCAGTGCATGCAGGCAGGTTTGCTGGCATGCATGCAGTTCCTCGGCAGCCACTGGGTGTTGGAGGAAGGTCTCTGCCATTCTTGTGGCTGGCTGGATAGGACATTGGAGCGGTCCCGCTTGGGGAAAACGATAAAGTGAGGCGGCATCGGGGAGTTCAGTCGGGCCTGCAATTCCTGCGGTTTCGTCAGGAATCTTGGTCATTTTGTTAACTGCCCCGTCTCCTCTTCCGGCTCAGCAGAAGTGAGGGAAGGGCACCACTAAGCAGAAAGGGGGTTGATTGGTGCAGAAAGCAGCAAGGAAGGTGCAGTTGGAGTCCTCTGAGGCAGTTTTCTCTCTGGATTTTATTCTCTCCTTGCATAGAGCCTACTGCTTGAAGAGAAGGCAGGCAGAAACTGGTGGAGCCACCAGCACAGATCCTGCATTAAGGCCACAAGAGTTCTTACAGCAAGAGGACCCCTTAGGGAGTTTCCCCTCAAAGCGGCCCAGGGGAGAGACTGACACTTGGCTGGGTCAGGACTCTCCCCAGTCACCTGCCTCAGAGGACCCAGGAGAGGGGTCTTCTGATTTGTGGGGCGAGACAGGGACCACTGACGAATGATTGAATTAGAGTGGGAATTCCCAGAAACTAAACTGAAAGGGGGTAGAGCAATGGGTTGCTTGTACCCCATACCACAGGAGGAGTAGGAGATCATCCGAGAGGGTTATGCACTGGAATTTGCACAACTTCTCTCTAACGTTTTTGTCCTCTCCCCTTGCAAGGCCCCTGAGAAGGTGAACATGGTGCAGGATACCCTTCAACTTTTGTTGCAGTTACAGGCCATAGTACTGGTGCCATGAGACTATTGTGATTTAAGTCGATACGCCATCTATTTCATGGTTCTCAAGAAGGAAAGGTCATTTCGACCCATCTTCGACCTCAAGCATGTGAACAGTGCACTATGTATTCCCCACTTCAGAATGGAGACCTTGCGGTCTGTCATACTGGTGGTGCGACAGGGCGAGTTCTTGTCTGCGCTGGACCTCACACATCTCAATTCGACCGAACCATCAGAGGTTCCTTGGTTTTGCCATACCAGCAGGACACTTTCAGTTTCGGGCCGTCCCCTTCAGGTTAAACCACTGCTCCATGCACCTTCTCAAAGATCATGGTGGTGGTGGCGGCAGCCCTGCGCAAGGAGGGGATCTTGGTGGATCACTTCCTGGACGATTGGCTCATTTGGGCGAAGTCAGCAGCCGAGGACATCTCAGCCACGCGCAGGGTGGTACAGTTCCTCGACATTTTGTGCTGGGTATTGTCACGCCCATAGCCCCTTACATGTGTATGGAGGGGCGTGCTTGTTAGATTGAGTTCCTCAATTAAGCAATGTTCCAGACTGACTATCTTGCAAAAGATTATGGTACTGGTAGTCCAGTCATGCGGTGCTTGCCTTTGAGGTAAATGAAGAGAATGTAGTTGGCTCGAGTGCAATGCAGTAACAGAATATTTATTTATGAGGTAAATCCAGATGCACACAGATTCTATTCGGTAACACCTTAGGATGTATTTTCCAGGATTTTTATATTCAAAATAATAATACAACTGAAGGGTAAAGCAAGTAGCTTGTAAAGTCCATCACAACATAAAGTCTTTCTCAGTCACTGCTGACACACCTGCTCAGCAGGGCTGGAGTAAAATAAAACCAAAAAGTAAAAGCTTCTTCACCAAAAACAGCTTTTCTTTTCACATTTAAAGCACTTTTGTATCCAACGTGTGCATAGCCTGAGCTGTGTGCTGCTCTGATACCAGCTGGCACCAAGCTCTAATCAACAGCTCTTTCCCTTCTCTGCACAAGTATTTACACAAACCTCTAGTGCCAGTTACCAGAACGTTTCCCTTTTGATGTTTGATTCTAGTTTCAGGATTTCTCTGTGCTAGCAACCTTGCATAAAGAACAGTCCATGAGATTATCGTCTTCCTCTGTAAGTATAGCCTGTTCTTCTATTTGCATTGGCTCTATATCAGGAGCTGGATCAGAGGGCTTTATTAACTGACCTTCACTAGGACAGGAACTGTGTCTAAACACTTTGCCCTGCTTTAGGTTAGATGAACGCTCATAGTTCATACCTGGGTTAAAGCTGGCATTAGGCTGTCCTCTCCAATATTCTGGCCAATATGTATTGGAGCTTTTATAACCTGTCCTCCAGTCTACCTTCCTGGACCTCAGGGTATCTGCTCCATACCTCTTTTTAGGGTTCCTAGCTGCAGTTCTCCAAGCCTTTGGATTTCCCCAATCCCTTGGAGCTGGCTTCTCCCAGGAATCTCTCCAAGAATATGAATCTCTTAGAGCTCCTCTTTCCTTGCTCTCACGCTTGCCTTCAATCCTCCTCTCAGGATTGCCTCCTCGCTCTCCTCGTCTTCCAGGCTCAAGCTTGCTCCCTCCTTCTCTCTGCATATTCTGTTCTAGTTTTAAAGTTCCCAGTTTCCAACCCCTCCCTTGCAGTCCTCAGGTGTTGTGGTTAAAGTCTCCCCTGGCAACTGAGTAATTAGGAGTGACGTAAGGATTTCTCAATCTGGGCTCAAACTCCTGCACCTCATCTCCACTAGAGGCTCTCTGCAGGCCACTGCAGCCTGGAATAACCTGTCTTTTAGGTATATATACAGTTTTACTCCTGCCAAAACAGGTCCCTAGATTAGGGTAAATTCCCTTCCTTTATCAATATTCTCTAGGCTCTGGGTAGCTTCCTCATCACTGTATTCAACCCGGCCAAGAGTCTGCTTCAGCCGGTCCAGTACCTGGTGTATCTAGGGGCACAGTTCAGTACCCGAGTGGACCGAGTAAGGAAGTTGCAGGACCAAGCCAAGAGGTTCTTGCACATGAAGGCACCAAAAACATGATGCTATCTGCCGCTTCTGGGGTCCATGCAGTGGCCTTGGACTTGGTGCCTTGGGCACCAGCTCACATGTGGCCTCTGCAGCGGGTGTTGCTGACTCGATGGTCCCCTCAGCACCAGCCCCTGTCGCAGCAGTTGACTTGCTCCGAGGAGGCGCAGAGAAATCTGGATTGGTGGCTGCACCCGAATCATTTAGTGGCGGGTCTCCCACTAGAACAGCCACAGTAGGTTCTGCTCACGATGGATACTAGCCTCTCAGGATGGGGAGCACATTGCTCGGGCCAGGTGGCTCAGGGACAGTTGTCCCAGGAGGAGAGTGCCTGGTTGATCCATCGATTGGGGATGCAGGTGGTGGTCTGGGCTTTCCTGGCATTCTCACCCCTGATGGTGCAGAAGGCGATCCAAGTGTGTTCTGACAATGCCACCACGGTAGCATACATCAACCACCAGGGGGGCACAGGCAGTGTGACTCTGGCGGAGGAGAGCCAGATTTCGCTGCAGTGGGCAGAAGAGAATCTGCTGGCGCTCTCGGCAGCAAATGTGGCCATCAGGGACAATGTACAAGCCAATTTCCTCAGTCGCCACTGGCTCGACCCGGATGAATGGAAATTAAATGTAGCGGTATTTCACAATATCACATTGAGATGGGGGCAGCCCATCTTGGATCTTATGGTAAGGGCATACAACGCCAAGGTAAACCATTTTTTCAGCAGGCACATGGAGCTCATTTCTGAGGGGCTCGATGCACTCACACAGCTGTGGTCCACGTCTGCTTTCCTGTACATCTTTCGGCCATGGGTGCTCATAGGTCGCCTCTTACAACGAATAGAGGTGCACAACGAGCTGGTGATCCTCATTTGTTCTGGATTGGCCTTGGAGGCCCTTGTATGTGGATTTAACCCACCTGCTGGTGGCCTGGTCCTGGAAGTTGCCCACCCAGATGAACCTGCTCTCACAGGGGCCAGTGCTGATGCCGCAAGTGGATCGGTTCTCACTTATGGCCTGGCTCTTGAGCGGACACTGCTGAGACGGCGGGCCTATGTTGCCCTCGTGATAGCGACCTTGTTGAGGGCCCGGATCAACCACGGTCACTTACGTGTGAGTTTGGCAGATATTTGAGAATAGGTGCTCTACTGGGGAGGTGCATCCCCTGCATTGTTCTATACCACAGATCTTACTCTTTTTGCTGCACAGACTCAAGAAGGGTTTGCCACTTATTTCCTTGAAGGTGCAGGTGGAGGCCCTCTGTTGCTACAGTGGAAGAATGCAAGGGAAGCCGCTAGCAAGTCACCCAGATGTGGTCTGCTTTCTTAAAGCCGTGCAACAGATCCGAGCACCACTATTGAAGGTGGTACCACCATGGGATCTTAACACAGTTCTCACAGGTTTGACAAAGGCGCCCTTTGAGCCACTTGCGAGGGCATCATTGAAGGAGCTGACTCTCACTATGATTTTTCTAGTGGCCATCTGCTCAGCGAGAAGGATCTTGGAGCTTCAGGTGCTTTCACGTAGGGAACGTTTTGTATTGATCACCAAGGAGAAAATGATGTTGAGGCCAGTGCCTTCTTTCTTGCTGAAGGTGGTTTCCCAGTTCCACTTGAATCAGTCAGTGTCTCTGTCAGCCTTTCCAAAGCTAGGTGCCTCTGTGGAGGACCGTCATCTGTATCTGCTGCATGTGCGCAGAGTGCTGCGGGGCTACCTCAGGAATATGGAGTCTTTCCAGAGGTCAAATTGCTTGTTTGTGTTGTTTGAAGGGCCTCGCAAAATGGAGGCTGCCTCCATAGCCAGATGGGTAAAGCAGGTGATCATATCCACCTACACATTTCGAGGGAAAGTTCCTCCAGTAGGCTTTGGGGCTCGCTCTACGAGAGCTCAGGGTGGCTTCCTGGGCAGAGTGCAGGTTAGTACCACCCCTGGAGATCTACAGAGCAGCAGCGTAGTCTTCACTGCATAGCTTTTCTGCATACTATCAGTTGGACGTGCCGGTGATGCGCGATTTGGGGCGTCTGTGCTCCAGGTCGGCCTCATTGGGTCCCTCCCATAGTTAACCCTTTCGTGGCTGTTGTTGCCATATGGCAACCTTCAAATTTTCCCCCAAAGTTTTCACCAGATTCTATATTTCTAAAAAATCCGCACACTGTGTACGAAATGTGATGTGTATCTGTGCTTGACATCTGAAAAAAACTGTTATTTAAACTATCACACCCAGCAGTAAATGAAACTGATGCCAAGACTGTTTTTAATCAGCCATTCAGGACCGTAGTTGCCATATGGCAACAGTAAATATTGTTTCTTAGAAATAAAATGTTTTCAATAAAACTTTATATTCTGCATCATTTAGCTCAAATCGTAATAAAAAAAACAAAAACATTTTTTTAGTTACAATACAATTATTTGGACGCAAAAGGGACACTGCTCTGGTACATCCCAAGCATAACTGAACTGAACTGACCTGGCCTGGAGTAATGATAAGGAAGGCAAAATTAGACCTTACCTGCTAATTGTCTTTCCTTGAGTCACTCCAGGCGAGTCCAGGATCCACCCGGGTTGGTTGGGGAGTGGCGTTATGCAAGCCGGTTCCTTTCATGCGAAAGCATCAGCTAAGAAGTCAGTCTACTCAGGACAGCAGTCTCCTGTTACTTGGGGGATTTGGCAAGTCTGCCCTGTTGCCACTTCATGCCTTCACTGTATATTGTAGATAGTTTCGGGGGACTACGTGAGGGCCTCAGGGGCTTCTGGTGCCTTCTGCTGGTCTCGTTCTACCTCTATTTAAAAAAAAACCCTACTACTACAAAAAAGAAAGGGTAAAGAAACTAGGGACAGTCGAGTCAAGCTTGTGGACCTCTGGCCTATCAAAGGGTCTCAGAGGTTCACGGAGTGGGAGTGATCTGCTTTGCCAGTGTCAGGGGTTCACAAAGTGGGAGTGGTCTGCTTTGCCATTAGGAGACTGGATTCTAGTTCAGAAGAGAGAGTCCTTATGCTAGTGTTCAAAATATTGACATTCTCAGTCCCCAGCTGCTGTTGGAAGGAGAAAATCCAAGCATAACTGGACTGGCCTGGAATGACTCAAGGAAAGACAATTAGTAGGTAAGATCTAATTTCATCATGTTACTCCCCCTGTTGCATTTATAATTAAGAAGAAACTTGCAAGAACTGTGATGAATACAGTGCAATCAGTGAAAACGTAATTTCTCTTCGTCTGTGAGGAATGCCCATCAACACAACTATCATTCAGCTATATGTCCCAATAGCAGCTGCAGAAGAGGAAGAAGCGGATCATGCTATGAACAAGTACAAGCTGAAATTGATGGAACATACCTGCATCAGGGGCAATTAATTTAGCTTTAAAGAAAAATTCAAATCAATACAGCCAAACCGCAGCCCTGACATAACTCAATGCTGTGGAATAAGACCTGGCTTTTGAGTTATGTCGTTGCTGCAGTTTGGTTGTGTTGAATTTTTCTTTAAAGCTGAATTAATTGCCCCTGACAAAGGCAGGATGTGCTGAAACATGGCCATGTTGGGCTTAATAAAGATTCTCTGGCTATTTTGTTTACCCCTGCTTTCTTTTTTTGTCATGGAGCTTTCTGTAGGATCTGCCCACTTTTTTCTTGTCTCTTTGCTAAAATGCAGAAACATCAGGCTATGGAGGCATCAGAGGTGGAAGCAAACAGCCCCTCAATGCCAAAGTTTAAAGGTAAGCGCCATGGGGCTGTTTGTGGCCATTGCTACTGCTGCTTGTCCCGAGAGGGGCAACAGCGGTGGCAGTGGTCGCTCCCGGAGGGCCGATGCTCTAGGTGACTGCCTAGTTCGCCTAATGGTAGCACTATCTCTGACTGCCACCCATGCAACCAGTCTGAAGACACATAGCCTTCTTTGCTGAGTTCACGAGCCTATGATCTTGACATTGATCGCAGGGAGCGTGTTGAGAAGTACTTGTGTGTTGACACTTGCAAAATCCCAGGGACAGTCCCTCACAATACTTCAAAAATCCAAACCAAAACCTTAAATCATCATTGCAATTCAATAGGGAGCCAATGCAAAGATGGAAGCATAGGATTTACTTGGCCCACACTGCAAACCCCCTAACAATCTCACTGCTGTATTCTGTACTAAGCGCACTCTATGTACCTCTCTCTGGAGCAACCAGAGATGCATAGAATTACAATAATATAATCTTGAATCCACTACTATCACTTCTAAGTTCTCCTTTGACAGATAGCGATGTAAATGATGAATCATACATAGTGACCCAAAGCATCTGCTTACTCGTATCTTTGCTGAAATCTGATGTGATCAAAAAATTATCTGCCATGCAGCATTAATTGCAAAACATGATATAGTAAATAAAACCTCTTGAGGCAGCATTAACTGCTTCGCATTATGTGCCGCATTAGCAGTTAATGCATTCTTACTCTCCATGTTAACTGTAAGATATTTCATACCCCATTCTGCATTAGGTGGCTAATGCAGAAATTACCACGTTAATGCATGTTTAATCCTGTGTTAAGCAGCTAATGTAGGTTAGTAAATAAGGGCATTGATGTTATCAATTTCTATTGTCATCTCTACTAAACATGGCACAGGTCTTGATGTGTTATAGATAAATCTATAGGCATGCTTCTTCTGTCAGCTTACATTTAATGAACAATTTGATTCATATGATTTTGTACTAATTGGCCCATGGACACTTTTTTTTTCACTGCAGTCTCTAGGAATTTTGCAATTTGTGGATCATTAGCAGCTTTGCAGATGCTCCTAATTTATTTTCTTTTGCATAAAAGCTCCTATAAATTATTCAAAATACAGCTGTAAAATTGTTCTATCGTGCTCAGAAATGTGATCACGTAACACTATCCTCGGAGATCAACATTGACTCCTCGTATCTTTCTGTGTCAGATTCAAAATAATGATCGTTTCACACAGATCCTTTTATGAATGTATTCCAGATTATTTAGCAAGAATCTTTATCCCCTATACACTTCATCTACACCTTTGCTCACAATCGGATAATTGCTTGACTTTTCCATTTCCAGATATGGCATGATTTGAAGCCACTTACCATTCATCCTTGCTTTGTTTAGCACCTTTGTTCTAGCTACACAAATTAAGATTATAAACAAATTACAAAAAATTATAATCTAAATTAAAAACTGTTTTTTGAAATGGCATGTCACGATGTATATTAAACTAGATACCGGGCACAGATTTGCTTGGCTAGCCAATATAGCACCCATGGCAGATACACAAGACAGGTAATCTCTTTTCGCTTCTTTCTATCTTCTCTCTTCCCTTCTTGCTTTTAATTGTAAGTGATTTGAGTATAATTTTTGTTACTTATCTAATTTACTCAACTATTATGAACTGCTCTGCTGGCCATGCCGAAGAGCAGTATATAAAACCTCTCCATAAACTAAACTAAACTAAAACTTGTTAGCATGTAGGTTAAGATTTACTTTGTCTTTTCAGAGGCACACTCATCATATTCAGATAAACTGCAAACAGCTTTATGCCCTGTTGATTTTCTTTAAACATATGGGCTCTTTCTTCACTCTAAATTTAGTCTCGTATCAACAAATCCTCTGAGTGCAGTTTGTAACGTAACACATATATGTCATGCTTCATTGTGCCAACATTCTTCTTTGATGGCTATGGTATTGCAGCACGCTCACATTTTTTAAATGCGTTGAGATTTGAAAACCAGAAAAGGATAAGTCCTCTAAGGCACGTTATAAACATTTCGTGACAATTAAGGACAGATAGCTATATTGCAAATATTCTGTTCTATGTGATTTGAGATTTAAGGTAAGAATTACTAAGGCTTTTTTTTCCATTTTGTGACTTTTGGAGGTGGTGGGTGGGGGAACTTTAGTAAATGATGCCCAAAGTAAATTTGTATATGCATAGTTCCAAAATGTTTTCAATGACTGGAACTTCCAAATTATAATTCTAGAACTATATAAAAAACAGAATTGAAAGGGGCCTCAGGAGGTCATCTCATCAAGAGATTTCAAAACCTATCCTCTTAACTGTAGAGTCTTCAGGATATCTGTAATACCCAAATTTATTTTATAAATGTTTATGTTGTTAACTTAATATCTTCAAATGTTTCTCCTTCACATTTATTGTTGCTATCCCAAAAATCCAAATGACTTTAGGGTCGCCAGGGCAGACATGGGAAGCTCTGATCTAGTGCATAATGCTATCTCTGAGCTGAATCACCCTGTATTTCTGTCCAAGGTAGAGATGTTTGTCTAGTCTATTCAACAACCTCTAACAGGTTTGAATTTAAGATTTTGATATCCATAGGCAAGACCATATAGCAGATCAGAGTGTGTGTGTGTGTGTGTGTGTGTGTGCGTGGGGTGGGATCATTGTCGGAGATCACAGTGTTTCTTGTCATCCTTGTCAGATCCGTCCATACTGTTGTATCTGACCCTCCTGCCAGCAGGTCAGCTGTAAAGGCTGGTGCAAATTGGCTACTTCCCTAGTAATTGTTCTGTCTGGCGGCTTATGAAGTGAGGCATAAAGAGTGGAGTTGCTAGCAGGCTCATCACAGGCAAGAAGGGAATCGGCGGCAGGCACCAGTCCTCCTTGGGCAGCTACCCTGCAGACAAGCACACACACTTGCAATTGCTCCAAAGAGTTTGTAGTCTACTGCTGATCTGACTTTTCTCCAGAATCCTTGTGATGAAAGGTTTATTGGGGGGGGGGGAAGGGGAACGGAACCCACCCACCCACTCACTCACTCATAGCAGCTCCTAGTCTGGTGGTATCTTGAGGCTGGTGTGCTGCTGTCAGGCAAGGATTCCTAATGCAGAAGTATGGCGTGTGAGTGGCGCTATGCGGAACGTAGACAGCTGTTAGTAGCAGGCTCATTTTGTCATGTTTGCGAAGCGCAGGAACTTAGGAAGGGGATAAGTAAACCTCCGGGGCAGGAAGGAAGGGACTGCAGGGGCAGTCCAGCTGCTTCTTGGGAGGGGTTGCCAATGGCTGTGGCAGAAATGGGACTCTTTTGGAGACCTAAGCAGGAGGAGCAAGTTGGTTCCAAAAGGGGGACTAAGTATCAAGCAGTCATTGCAGGGGGAAGGACTCTTGGAAAGGATGCTTACTCTTGAGTTTGTCTCCAGAATATACAAGATGTATGTGTTAATGGGGGAGGGGGCTTCAGCTTCTTTGAAAAATGCAGGTGCAGATTTCTTGGCAGGAGCTAAGAGGTTTACTGAAACTAACTGAAACAAAGGAGAGCTCTTGTGGAGCAAGCTGGGAGTAGACCCATCTCTGTATCTGTTCTTATTCAAGAAGCAGGGATGCAGTCTGAGGATAATGATTGGACCCCAGAGACCAAGGAGGAGGATGAGGAGGGGCAGTTGGGGTCATATCTTGGAAGAATGAGAAGTGCTGCAGTTGTTTCAGGGAAGAACTCATTGTGCAGATGGTAAAGATGCTGAAGATTGCAGATGAGCCACAGCAGCAGCCGCAGCCTGCAGATGATTCAATTGAGAGGGGCAATGAGGCCACAGAGAGCATTTCCTGTACACCAAGCCATAAAGGATATGGTCAAAAATAGAGAACCCAATATTGCCGGTATTCATAAAATTCAAATTTGAAAAGGAATACCGCTGATCCCGACAACAATCATTACATATTTTTTGTCGGGCATAAACCGCAGGACAAAGAGGAAACCCCTTTTCCTCTCACGCAGTACATGCCCCTTTTTTAAATTACTTTTTTCAAATTTTTGCATACGTCTTATTGTATTATTGTAAATCCACACTTATCTGATCGATCACGACGTGCACGTTTCGAAGCAGCAAGCCTCTGTCTCAAGTGTCCCCGATTAGAAAAAAGTGTGTCCGTGTCCTCAAACTGACAAAAAACGCCAGTATAAGATGTATGCAAAAATTTGAAAAAAGTAATTTAAAAAAGGGGCATGTTCTGCGTGAGAGGAAGAGGGGTTTCCTCTTTGTCTTGCGGTTTATGCCCGACAGAAAATATGTAATGATTGTTGTCGGGGATCAGCGGTATTCCTTTTCAAATTATAAAGGATATGGTGGCAGACGTATGAGAACAACTGGGGACTAGATTGAGGGTACCCAGATCCCTGGGTAGATGGTACCTTTTGGCCTGAGGCAGATATGGAAAGGATATTGAGCCTGCTGAGAGTAGATACAGTGGTTTTGACCATCTTACATAGGACCACCATTCCTGTGAAGAAGGTGACGTATTAAAGGGATCTCAGAACAGGAAAATAGTCATTGATGGAACAATCCTTTGACATTGTGGGGCAGTCATTGCAGGTGTTGGTCTGTGAAGAATATGTAGCTAGAACCTTGTTGAAATGGTTCCAGCATAGTTCCCAAATGCAGCAGCTCTCAGAAGGTGTTTCTGTTGGGAGTGACGTGGCTGTTAGAGCCTTGGGTGGCTTTCCTGGCTGGTGCAATGTATGATTTGATCAGGCTCTCAGCCAGACTTATGGCCACCTTAGTGGCATCTCACGTAGTGGGAAGCTCAGTGTAGTAGCAGAATTTCTCAGTCATCGTTGCCTCGACCTTAGTAAGTGGGAGTTGGAAGAGGAGGCATTCGGGCATCTTGAGTAAGTGGGGGCGCCTCACTTGAAAGTTAATGATTTCCAGGGACAACTCCAAAGCACCAAACTTTTACAACCACAGGCGAGAGTCGTCGTCATGTAGTGTGATTGCTGTAACATAGCCCTGGCCAGAAGGGAAGCTACTTTATGCATTCTCATCATGGCTGTTGGTACTTGTAGCCCCAGACTGAGCCAGAAGACTATGATATTCAGATGCCGAGTTGGGGACACATTGCCATAAGGGGAGAGGTAGGGGGCTTCCGAAACAGGGACCTATTCAAATGTAAGATCCATCCCCTTATTGTCTTAGAGTTTGGCTCTTGAAAGGAGAAGGTTGAGAGAGAATACAGATATGAAAGATCAGTGATTCATACCCTGCTGAAAGCAAGGAAAACTTCAGTCTCACTATCTTATACAAGGGTCTGGAGAACCTTTGAAGGGTGAAGTTGGGCCTGGACAGTAAACCCATTTAAGGCATCCATATCAAACATACCATTGTTCCCGCAAAAGGCATTATTTATTTATTTTAGTTTGTTTATTTAAAAGATCTTTATCCCACATTGTGTAAGACAATATCTCCAGGAACAAGCAGGAATGTAGTCTTCACATATGGGTATCGTCGGTACCGACGGAGCCTGCGCAGGAACGCTCCCCAGCATCCAAAAGGAAAGCTTTTGGGAGCATCCCACAGCGCATGCGTGCTGTCTTCCCGCCTCACTGCCTCTCTCACTTCAGTTCTTCATTTTCCACGGAGCTGACAGGACGTCTCTTCTGTCACCACAGAAAACCTTATCTTCTTTCTTGTTTTTTGTGATCGCGTCTGCCTTCATTCGACGCCTACCGGTACCGCCGGTTCTCTTTTCTCATTTTCTTTAAAAAAAAAAAGGAAAAAAGAAACACTTCTTTTCTTCGGTGCCTCACCCCTCCTGGGGTTAGGCGCCATTTTGGGCACTAGGCCCAAAAATCTCCAGACATGGAGAAGCCAACTAGTGGTTTTAAAAAATGTTCAAACTGTGGCGGTACTATTTCCGTCACTGACACCCACGAATGGTGTCTCAAATGTTTAGGTCCTGAACATTGTCCAGCGGAGTGCCTCTCCTGTAGAAAGATGACCAAAAGGGGCCTGCAGAACAGAGCTGCAAAGGCGGGTTCTCTTTTCACTGTCGATACAATGTCAGTTGCATCGACGTCCTCCAGGGCTTCATCTTCCTCTCATGGATCTCAGGTAACTAAACAAAAGTCTGTAAAGACTAGCTGGTCCTTGAAGGGTAAATCTCCTGCAAAGCATCGAGATGCCATTGGCACTACCCTCGAGGAAAGTACACCGGCAAAATTGCCCCGGTGGGAGTCTTCGGTCTCCAAAGCACAAATGGGGTCTCAGAATGTTCCAGAGGCCTCCACCTCTGCAGAACTTCTATTGCCATGTTCTGGGGCCGTAGCCGCTTCCACTGGTACTGACCAGGCATAGGCATTAGCAATGGATAAGAGAATCGTTGCTATTGAACGCAGTCTGTCGTCCCTCTTAGCTGCCTCGGTACCGCTAAGACTGCTACAGACGATTCAAATGAGCTCGGTACCGACACTAGTACCAGCTCCAGTGGCACCCACTCAGGTGGGACGGCTTCCTCCCATGCCGAGCCTCGAGAGTTTCTCCGGCATTGAGGGGTTGGAACCGAAACGCCACGGCACCGATATTCATCGGTACCAGCATCGATCGATGCAAAGCTCCGATAAGTCTTCCGATTCCGATGACTCTACCGATACAAGAGCAGTACTGTTGAAGGATCCATCTCCTTCTCCTGAGCGCAGAATGTCTCCTCCAGAAGACATGTCTTTTCAGGATTTCATACGTGATGTAGCTAAAGGGCTTTCAATCACGGTTACTCCTGAGAAGGAGCCTAGGGCAGAAGAACTAAGAATTCTGCAATACCCTATGGTTCCTAAAGAGGCAGCGATGCTGCCCATTCATCATATCCTTCAAGATCTTACGTTCAGAATGTGGGAAACTCCCTTAACGGTGTCACTGCATTCTCGACGCCTCGATATCATGTACCGAGTCCCACCTTCTCCAGGGTTTCAGAAGACTCAGTTACCACACCATTCCATTTTAGTGGAATCAGCCATGCGGAGAATAAAGAGTGCTAAAATGCATTTTTCCAACCCGCCAGGCCGTGAATCGAGGACACTCGATGCCTTTGGGCGTTGATTCTTTCAGTCCTCCATGCTAGCAGCTAGGATTAGCTCATATTCCCTTTACATTGGAATGTTTCTAGAGGAGGTTACAGCGGATCTGGAATGCATGAGCCCTCTTCTTCCCGAAGATAAACGGGTTTGGTATCTCACTCTGCTTAAGCACGCTCAAAATGTCTCCAAATTTGTGAACCGTGCAGCTTTTAACTGCTTTGAAGCTATTAGCAGAACCTCTGCTATTGCTATCGGAGCATGGCGCATTGCCTGGCTCCAAGCATCAGATCTAGAGGAGTGGGTGCAAGAGAAGTTAGGAAACATTCCTTGCACAGGTGAAAACTTATTTGGGAAGGATTGGCAGACCAAGGCTAATCAGATTGAAGCTGACAATACCACCTTGAATAGACTACAGCCAACCCATCAAAGAAAAAAACAGGCAAGATGTTTTTCTTTAACAAAAAGAAAAATCTTACCATTCTTATTCCCATCCAATTCACTGTCCAGGTCATGCTCCCCAGAAAGGGCAGCAATCTAGACAACAAAGAAAGCCGCAAGCTCAAAGAGCTCAACCGGCTCAGCAATTACAGCCTCCGCAGTAGCTTTGACCTCTACCTAGAGAACTTAATCATTTTGCCTCTGAAAGGGCCAGAGCCCTTGACCATTCCAGGCAGATTATGCCATTTTGCCAAAAGATGGCGACAAATAACATCAGAAAACTGGACTCTGTCCATTGTAGGACAGGGGTACATACTTCACTTTCTCAGCATGCCCCCGCCTACAGTCATAAAAAATTCAATTCTCAAGGCCCTGTCACCGACATTCTGTGTCAGGAGGTCTCTTCACTTCTTGCTCAAGGAGCAATAGAAGAGGTACCCATATTCCAACGGGGGAGGGGGTTCTACTCCCACTATTTTCTTATCCCAAAGAAGACAGGGGGATACAGATCTATCCTGGACCTCAGAGAATTAAACAAATATCTGTTCCGAGAAAAGTTCAAGATGATCTCCCTCGTAACACTTTTACCATACCTTCAGAATCGGGATTGGTTATGTTCTCTAGATCTAAGAGATGCGTACACGCATATCCTCATCCATGTAGATCACAGGAAGTACCTTCGTTTTCTTTTTCAAGGAAACTACTTCCAATACAGAGTCCTTCCATTCGGGCTGGTCTCTGCCCCAAGAGTCTTCACAAAATGCACGGCTGTAGTAGCAGCATTCCTGAGAACTCTGGGGATATTGATCTTCCCCTACTTAGACGATTGGCTCATCAGAGCACCAACAGCTCCAGAAACGGAACGAGCGGTTTCTCGTGCCATGAGAATTCTCCAATATTTGGGTCTGGTAACCAACCACCCAAAGTCTCACCTCACCCCTTCTCAATCCCTAGAGGTCATAGGGGCTCGCTTAGACACGCAGCAATCTAAGGCATTCCTGCCACAGCCGCGCTGTCTACGAATAATAGATCTGGCTTCCCAAGCAGTAAAGAAAACCTTCCTAACTGCTCGGGAAATGCTTCAACTGCTGGGGCATATGGCATCCACTGTACATGTGGTCCCTTATGCCCGCTTACACATGCGAGCGGCTCAGTGGACCCTCTCTTCGCAGTGGACACATGCCACAGGTCGCTTAACAGACAAAATCAAGAATTCGACACGTCTCTTTTTGTCCCTGCAATGGTGGCAGTCCCTCAAACCTCCTGGTAGGTTCCCCCTTCCAGCAACCACTGCCCCAAATCACCCTGATGACGGATGCGTCCAAGCTGGGTTGGGGAGCCCACTTATTTATTTATTTATTTAACAGTATTTCTAAACCGCCTTATCTTAATAATCAAGGTGGTATCACAGCAAACAATCGGGTGAGGTGAGTGTGTTATACATGCAGTGAGGGTGAAATTTAGTTGGGTGAGTGTTGTATTGTGTGCTAGATTGGTATGAGCTATGTACAAAGTGGGCTATATACAGTGGTTCTAAATACATTTTCCATACATACATTGTTTAGGCGGGGTTATGTGCTGTTATACATTCTCTGGGGTTATGTGATGTGTCCATAGTGTTCTATGAACAGCATGGTTTTCAACTGTTTTCTAAAGTCCTTGAGGTCTGTGGTTGCCCTCAAATCGTCTGGTAGTTTGTTCCATATTGTTGGAGCAGCCATGGAGAGTGCTCTGTCCGTTGTGTCTTTGCGTGTGTTTTTGTATTCACTTGGGGTGCTGACTCGGTTGTGTGTTTGTTTTCTTCTAGGACGAGTGCTGGTGTCTGGTTGTATGAGGGTGTGCAGGCTGTTGGCTGATGTGTGCTGTTTTATCTTAAATAGGTTTATGATGGTTTTGTATTTGATGCGTGCACCGATTGGGAGCCAGTGTAAGTCCTTTAAGGTGGGTGTGATGTGCTCCTGTCTTGCGGTTCCGGATATGATTCGTGCTGCGGTGTTTTGTGCCAGTTGGAGTGGTTTGAGGGCTTGTTTCGGTAGTCCGAGGTATATTGGATTGCAGAAGTCCAGTAGTGGGGTTATCAGGGCTTGACAAATGGTTCGGAAGTGATCTGGGGCGAGGAGTGGTTTCAGTCTTCTGATGATTCGCATCTTGTAGTAGGCCTTCTGGATTGTTTTGTCTATGTGTGGCTTGAGATTGAGTTGATTGTCCAGAGTAACTCCGAGGTATCTCACCTCTGACCTTATTGGTATTGTGGTGCTTTGTATCTTTATATTTGGTGGGTGTATGAAGCTTTGGTTCCGGGTGATGATTAAAGCTTCGGTCTTGTTGTAGTTTATTGCGAGGTGGTTGTTTTGACACCAACTCGTCATCTGGGTGAGGCAGTCTGTTATCTTAGAGAAGTCCGGGTTGTCGATTGATATCGGGGTGTATATCATGATGTCGTCTGCATATATTGTGTATTGGATGTTGTTCTCTTTCATGATGTTGCATATTGGTCGGATGTAGATGTTAAATAGGAGTGCTGAGAGTGCGGATCCTTGAGGTACTCCTTGTCGGACATTTATGGGTCGGGAGGTGTTGTGTCCCACCTTGACCTGCAGTTGTCTTTCTGTTAGGTACGAGTGGAACCATTTCAGTGTGATACTGTGTATACCGGTGATCTTTAGTCTTTCCAGGAGCGTGTTGTGGTCCACTGTGTCGAAAGCAGAGGAGATGTCGATGAAGATCATTATGATTCCATTCCTGGTGTTGTCAATTATTCTCAGGATGCTGTCGAAGAGGTATATCAGTAGTAACATAGTAACATAGTAACTGTTTCGACTCCATGGTTGGGGCGAAATCCGTGTTGGTTGTCGTCAAGTGTTTCGTGTTTGTCGATGTGTTCCTGAAGTTGAAGTTGAACCGTCTTTTCGATGATTTTTGCGAGGAAGGGTATGCTGGAGATTGGTCGGTATGCTGCTGGATCTTTTTTGTCGAGTGTTGTTTTCTTTGCGATTGGTCTTACTGAGGCAAGTTTTAGCTGCTTTGGCATGAGTCCTTGCACGATCTTTCCACTCAGGGTCTCTGGACCTCACAAGAGACCTCTCTTCTCAAATAAACCTCTTAGAGCTAAGAGCCATTTACAATGCTGTAATAGCATTTCAGGCCCAGCTCAGTCAAAAGACAGTTGTCATCCAAACCGACAATCAGGTTGCCATGTTTTACATAAACAAGGCAGAACAGGCTCTCTGTCGCTATGCAACGAAGCTTTGCGACTAAGGGCCCTCGCCAGAGATCTCCAAATTCACTTTTTAGCGGTATACCTTCCAGGCATTCAAAACTTGTGGGTAGACAAGCTCAGTTGAATACTGCTGCCACACGAGTGGTCTCTCCAGTCAGACCAACTGGCTCAAGTGTTCCAAACCTGGGGAACACCAGATATAGGCCTCTTAGCAAGTCCACAGAATGCCAAACTTCCCCAGTTCTGTTCCAGAATTCCGGCTCAATACTGTCTAGCAAACAATGCTTTCCAGCTCCATTGGGGTCAGGACTTCCTCTATGCCTTCCCACCCTTTCCCCTAATTCCCAAAACTCTTTTCAAGCTTTAGAGAGACAGGGGTTATATGATCCTCATAGCTCCACGTTGGCCAAGGCAATCGTGGTACCCTCTGCTTCTGCGTCTCTCTCAAGCAGCTCCTCTAGAGTTGGGATATGCTCCAGATCTCCTTTCTCAGGAGAACGGGAAGTTTCTGCATCCCAATCCTCAGTCCCTACACCTCTGGGCCTGGCTGCTGAAGGCATAGAACTTTTAGATATCCACCACTCTCAGCAAGTGAAGGATATCCTTCAGGCTTCGAGAAAACCTTTCACAAGGCGTTCCTACGCTTTCAAATGGAAAAGGTTTTCTATATGGTGTTCAAAAGGGGGGCTTAACCCCCTTTCCGTGCCCATGGAGTCGCTTTTGGAGTATCTCCTCCATCTTTCAAATTCTGGTCTTAAGACAAATTCAGTGCAAGTCCATCTCAGTGCTATTGCGGCTTTTCACAAGCCCCAAGATGGACAACTAATCTCTTCTCATGCACTTGTGTCAAGATTCATAAGGACTACTATTGACAAAGCCCCCCATAAAGCTGCCACCGGTGGCATGGGACCTGAATCTTGTTCTTGGGCAGCTTATGAAGCCGCCTTTTGAACCTTTAGCCACTATGACTTTAAAATTTCATTCCTGGAAGGTCCTTTTCCTAATTGCAATAACTTCTGCTAGGCGCATTAGTGAACTGCAAGCTTTAGTGGTTGACTCTCCTTATACAATGTTCCACCATGGTAAAGTAGTCCTCGGGACTCATCCACACTTTATGCCAAAGGTGGTTTGTCTTTTCATTTAAACCAGTTGGTTTACCTTCCTGTATTCTTCCCTAGGCCTCATGCCTCCAGTGCAGAAAGGAACCTTCATACCTTAGATTATAAAAGAGATTTAGCCTTTTACCTTCAAAGAACTGAACAACATAGGAAGTCTTCTCAACTCTTTGTTGCTTTTGATTCTAGTCATTTGGGACTTCCAGTTTCCAAACGAACCCTATCTAAGTGGATTGCAAACTGCATATCCTTCACTTACGATAGTAAAGGTCTTTCCATCGAGGGCCATGTTACAGCTCATAATGTCAGAGCAATGGCAGCCTCGGTTGCTAATCTCCGCTCTGTGTCTATAGATGATATCTGTAGAGCGGCTACTTGGGCTTCAGTACATACCTTCACAGCCCACTACTGTCTGAACAAGGACTCCCATTGGGATGCCTCGTTTGGCCAGGCTGTCCTACAGCATCTCTTTCAGACTTAATTCAACTCCTACCCTCCATCCCGGTAGGATGCCAGGGATCCATGGGAAGAAGTATGACCCTGTTCACACGGGTTCACAGCTCGCTGGGGTCATTCCTCTGGCATCTTTCATGTGAAGACTAAATTCCTGCTTGTTCCTGGAGATAGCGTAGTTACTCACCTGTAACAGGTGATCTCCGGGAACAGCAGGAATTAAGTCTTCACAACCCATCCACCTCCCCTAGGAGTTGTCTCTCTCTATCTCTCTCTCTGTCTCTCTCCTTGGCTCAGCTTTAAACTCAACTGAAGTGAGAGAGGCAGTGAGGCGGGAAGGCAGCACCCATGCGCTGTGGGATGCTCCCAAAAGCTTTCCTTTTGGACGCTGGGGAGCGTTCCCGCGCAGGCTCCATCGGTACCGACGATACCCATATGTGAAGACTTAATTCCTGCTGTTCCTGGAGATCACCTGTTATAGGTGAGTAACTACGCTTTTTGTTCCTGGGTAGTAACTGTTATTTCCCAGTTGCTTAAAAGTATGGAAAATGGTGATTATTCTCATTAAACTTTGCTTTTGTGAACAGGAGATTAATATTTGTGAAATTTAAATATTACCGTTGTTAAAACTGGCTTACTTGTGCCTTTTTGTTCACATAAAATAAAAAAACACAACGTATAATATTTACTTGTATTTAAGATATTCAAGAAAGACCATAAAACATTTAAAAGTGAGTAGATTTTCGACATTTACGATTATGTTGCAAATCACTTTTACGAATAAGCCCCAGATGTAGTCTCCCATCATGTTCTCGTTATACTTGGTAGCAGTGTTCAAATTCCAGTATATCCTGGTGGAAACGTTCGCCTTGCTTCTCTGAGTACGCTTCCATGTTCTTATTGAATTTATCAAGATGAGCGTCAAGGATATGGACTTTGAGAGAGATCCTGCAGCCCATTTTGCCGTAATTCTAAGAGTCTCAACCAGCTCTACATAATTTTCGGCCTTGTGATTTCCTAAAAAGCCACGAACCTCTGCAACAAAGCTGTTCCAAGCTGTTTTTTCCTTCCTAGTAAGCAGCTTGGGAAATTCCATGAACTCAAGAATCTTTTTTATTTGTGGTCCAACAAAGACACCAGCTTTGACCTTTTCCTCATCAGTTTAGGGAAGAAGTCTTGAAGGTACTTGAAGGCTATCGACTCTTTCTCTAGAGCTGTGACAAATTGTTTCATGAGGCCCAATTTGATGTGCAATGGTGGAATCAGCACCTTCTGTGGTTCCACCAGTGGCTCTCACTTCACGTCTTTTGTCCCAACAGAAAATTCAGTTTGCTGTGGCCAGTCCTGCCTGTGGTAGTACGCCGCAGAGTCCCTACAATTGCAAAGACAAAGATAACAGGGAAACTTGGTAAAGCCACTTTGGAGACCCATCAGAAATGCCACCATTTTAAAGTATCCGATAACCTCCCAGCCATACTCTGTATACTTCAAGGCTTCTAGCAAGGTCTTGACACTGCTGTAATCTTCTTTGAGGCTCACTGAATGAGCTAGGGGAAGAGACGGATATTTGTTCCTGTTATGTAGAAGTACTGCTTTGAGGCTCCTGGAAGATCTGTCAGTGAACAGGTGCCACTCCTTTGGGTTATGTGCAATTCTTATAGTGTTGAACGGACTGGTCATATTGTGGCAAAAGCAGAGCCCAACTTGACTAGTGAAGAAGCTAGAAAAAGTGTGGTGACGCTTCCTCTGATCTGTGACTTGCACACTTTCATCCAACAAGTTCCACTGCTTGAACCTGGATGTCAAAAGCTCGGCATTGGACTTGGTGAGACCTCAGATCAAGTCATTGATGTCATTTTGGTTTGGGTAGTAAGGGTTTCTTTCCTCGGCTCCACCTCTGATATTGTAATCTAGATTTGCAACGTTGTCTTCATTTGGTGAATTGCTGCTTTCTTCTGAAGACAGCTGTTTTCTCTACGGAGGAGTGGGTACAGGGAGCTCTGGGCAGTGTGGCACTGGGGCAGTGGATGAAAGAATGCTTGGATACATGACAGAAGGAGCATTCTTGCCCGTCCAATGTTTGGAAGGATCCACCATGCAGAAGTAGCAATTGCTCAAGTAGTCAGTGGGTTCCTGACAAATTCTTGGGATAACGAACTTCATGACTCTTTTCCCCTCTGTACCATCCTGCCAAAGAAAAAAATAAAAATAAGAAAATAAATAAATAAATAAATAAATAATATAATTATGATGATAAAATTAATTTGAATTAATGCTATTCTTGCTAAATATTTCATACATTATATAAAAATTCAATAACAATAAAAATGCCACAGTCTAAGCCAGCATCGATTGTCCATCTTGCCTTCCAGAGTTTTCTTGCAGTGCTTGCAAGTGAAATGAGGTGCCCAGGATTTGCCCTGATCCCTAACAGGCATGACGAAATATGCTTTGTAAGCTTCACACATCTTGGCAGATGCTTTCAAGGAGTACTTTTTCACTCTTGAAAGACTAGAAAAGGGGACACTTACTTCTGGAGAGAGATCTGCAATTGTGAGTATATACTTCTGGTAATTTTCTGAAAGGAATTCTTTTTATTAAAGCTAATTAATCTGTGAACCCACTATTTTTTGTTAAATCAGTCAGGGCCTAGTAGCAGCAGTTTAAGTTTATATTTAAAACACAGAAGAGAGCTTTCTGGTTAAATTTCATACCCAGCAGAGAGCTTGTAGTTTAAATTTAATAGTCATTCAGGGCCTAGCATCAGCAAAGTACTTTTAGTTTAAATTTAAAACATAGAAGAGAGCTTTCTGGTTAAATTTAGAACCCAGCAGAGAGCTTGTAGTTTAAATTTCATAATAAGTTAGAGCCTAGCAGCAGCAAAGAGCTATAATTTAAATCAAATAAGAATAAATATTAGCACAAAAGGCAAAACAGGGTCAGTACTCTTTGAGCAGCAAATAGTCTTCTAGAGACCTTTACAAAGAGGCCTTCTACCTAGGGGGCAAGAGACCTGTGAAACTTTTTCAATAGGTGTAAACACCAGGTGGCAGATCAAAAGGCCATTTTGAAAGACTCCTTCTATCCAAGCAAGGACTGTTAATCATCCAGGGAGTTGGTCACAGCTTACCTCAGCAGCACAGGCATAAATAGCTCAGCCAGAGCTCTGTGATCCTCAGTCATGAAAGACTAGAAAAGGGGACACTTATTTCTGGAGAGAGATCTGCAATTGTGAGTATATACTTCTGGGAATTCTCTGAAAGGAATTCTTTTTATTAAAGCTAATTAATCTGTGAACCCACTATTTTTTGTTAAATCAGTCAGGGCCTAGTAGCAGCAGTTTAAGTTTACATTTAAAACACAGACGAGAGCTTTCTGGTTAAATTGCATACCCAGCAGAGAGCTTGTAGTTTAAATTTAATAGTCACTCAGGGCCTAGCATCAGCAAAGTACTTTTAGTTTAAATTTAAAACACAGAAGAGAGCTTTCTGGTTAAATTGCATACCCAGCAGAGAGCTTGTAGTTTAAATTTAATAGTCACTCAGGGCCTAGCATCAGCAAAGTACTTTTAGTTTAAATTTAAAACACAGAAGAGAGCTTTCTGGTTAAATTTAGAACCCAGCAGAGAGCTTGTAGTTTAAATTTCATAATAAGTTAGAGCCTAGCAGCAGCAAAGAACTATAATTTAAATCAAATAAGAATATAGCTTACCTCAGCCGCACAGGACAGGGTACTGTGTAGCAGCCCTCTTTTAATAAGTGTTATTCTGGGGAAAGGAGGGGCTCTTCCGAAGGGATGGGCTTCACCTTAGCCGGGATGGAACCAGGTTGCTGCCATTAAACTTTAAAAAGGAGATAGAGCAGCTTTTAAACTAGATAATAGGGGAAAGCCGACAGTCACCCAAGAGCGGATGGTTCGGAAGAATGTATCCTTGAAGGATACTACCAAAAGCAGAGAGGTTCCACAAAAGAGTAAAGTAGCCCAAATGCCCTCAAGTATGGACAGACAGAGCTTAAAGATCCCAAATTACCCATGTCTACCAATAGCCAAATTAATATGAATAAAATACAGTCTTTAAAATGCTTATATGCAAATGCTAGAAGTCTAAAAAATAAGATGGGAGAGTTAGAATATATAGCACTAAATGAGAGGTTAGATATGATTGGTATCTCAGAGACATGGTGGAAGGAGGACAACCAGTGGGACACTGTGATACCTGGGTACAAACTATATCGTAATGATAGAACTGATCAAATTGGTGGAGGGGTTGCGCTCTATGTTAGAGAGGGCATTGAGTCAGAAAGGATTAAAGTTTTTCAGGAAACAAAATTTGCTGTAGAATCTCTATGGATTGAAATTCAATGTAAAAAGGGTAAGGCGATGGCAGTGGGTGTGTACTATCGATGACCGGGCCATAATGAACAAATGGATGATGAAATGCTCAAAGAAATCAAGGAAGCTAACAAAAGTTACAGCGCAGTAATAATAATGGGTGATTTCAATTACCCCGGTATCAACTGGGTCAGTGTCACGGCAGGACATGCTAGGGAGATAAAGTTCCTAGATGACATAAATGACTGCTTCTTGGAGCAGCTGGTTCATGAACCGATCAGAGGGGAAGCCATATTAGACCTAGTCCTTAGTGGAACACCAGATCTAGTGCAAGAGATAAGGGTGTTGGGGCCACTTGGCAATAGTGATCATAGCATGATCGCTTTTGATTTAATTAGTGGAGGAGGGATAGTACGGAAATCCACAGTACTACCTTTTAACTTTTGAAAGGGAGACTATGATAGAATGAGGAAAATAGTTAAGAAAAAACTAAAAGGAGCAGTTGCAAAGGTTAAAGACTTACATCAAGCTTGGATGTTGTTGAAAAATACTATCTTGGCAGCCCAGACCAGCTGTATTCCACGCTTTAAGAAAAGTGGAAGGAAGTCCAAAAAACTGCCAGCATGGTTTAAAGGTGAGGTCAGAGAGGCTGTTGCCAAAAAAGCATCTTTCAGGAAATGGAAAAAAGAGCCAAATGACGAAACCTGGAAACAGCACAAGCACTGGCAAGTCAAATGCAAGGCATTGATAAAGCAGGCAAAGGGAGAATTTGAGAAGAAGCTTGCTGTGGAAGCAAAAACGCGAAATAAAGATTTTTTCAAGTACGTTCGTAGCAAAAAAACCTGTGAGAGAGTCAGTTGGTCCATTAGATGATAGAGGAGTTAAAGGGGCACTAAGAGGCGACAAGGCGATAGCGGAGAGACTGAATGAATTCTTTGCTTCTGTCTTTACTGAGGAAGATGTAGGGACGTTACCCATGACTGAAGTGGTATTTAAAGGTGCGGAAGAATTGAAGGAAATATCGATACATCAGGAAGATGTATTACAACTATTAGATAAACTGAAGAGTAGCAAATCACCTGGGCCGGATGGTATACATCCAAGGGTGTTGAAAGAACTGAAATATGAGATTGCAAACCTGCTATTAGTAATCTGTGCGCTATCATTAAAATCATCTCTAATACCTGAAGAATGGAGGATCGCCAGTGTGACACCAATTTTTAAAAAGGGTTCCAGGGGTGATCCAGGAAACTACAAACCGGTGAGCCTCACGTCAGTACCGGGAAAAATGGTAGAAACCATCATAAAGAATAAAATTACTCAGCATGTAGATAGTCATGGCCTAATGGGAGACAGCCAACATGTCTTTAGACAAGGAAGATCTTGTCTTACTAATCTGTTGTGTTTTTGAAAGTGTGAATAAACAGGTGGACAAAGGTGAGTCGGTTGATATTGTGTATATGGACTTTCAGAAAGCCTTTGACAAGGTCCCTCATCAGAGACTTTTGGCAAAACTAAAGAGTCATGGGATAGGAGGCAGTGTACTACTGTGGATCAAGAACTGGTTAAAAGATAGAAAGCAGAGGGTTGGGCTAAATGGCCAATTTTCCCAATGGAGAAAGGTGAATAGTGGTGTACCCCAGGGATCTGTGCTGGGTCCGCTGCTTTTTGAGATATTCATAAATGACCTGGAAATTGGAATAACGAGTGAGGTTATCAAATTTGCAGATGACACAAAACTATTTTAAAGTTGTTAAAACCCAAGAGGATTGTGGAAAATTGCAAGAGGATCTTGATAAATTAGAAGACTTGGCATCAAATGGCAGATGAAATTTAATGTGGACTAGTGCAAAGTTATGCACCTAGGGAAGAACAACCCAAACTATGGTTACACAATGCAAGGTTCCACATTAGGAACCACCACCCAGGAAAAAGATTTAGACGTCATTGTGGATAGCGTGTTAAAACCCTCGGCCCAGTGTGCAACGGTGGCCAAGAGAGCAAATAGAATACTAGGCATCATAAGGAAAGGAATGGAAAATAAAACAAAGGATATTATAATGCCTCTATATCGTTCCATGGTGAGACCGCACCTTGAATACTGTGTGCAATTCTGGTCGCCCTATCTTAAAAAGGATATAGAGTTATTAGAAAAGGTTCAGAGAAGAGCCACCAAAATGGTAAAGGGGATGGAAGGATACTCCTATGAAGAAAGGCTAAAAAGGTTAGGGCTCTTTAACCTGGAAAAGAGATGGCTGAGGGGAGATATGATAGAAGTCTATAAATTAATGAACGGAGTGGAACGGGTAAACGTAGATCGATTGTTTACGTTATCAGAATATAGAAAGACTAGGGGACATGCAATGAAGCTACAGGGTAAACTATTTAAGACTAATAAAAGAAAATATTTTTTCACTCAACGTGTAATCAAACTCTGGAATTTGTTACCGGAGGATGTAGTAAAGGCTGTTAGTGTAGCTGGGTTTAAAAAAGGTTTGGACAAGTTCCTGGAGGAAAGGTCCATAAACCATTATTAAGAAGGGACCCAGGATATCAGTGCTTGACCCAGTACAAACATTGCGGAACCAGTGTCTTTTGGGGAAACTGCTAGGTACGTATGACCTAGATTGGCCACTGTTAGAAACAGGATACTGGGCTTGATGGACCTTGGCCTGACCCAGTATGGCATATCTTATGTTCTTATGTTCTCTTATGTTGATAAAATTGCCACAGACATAGCAAAATGCGTCTGCCGGATGCTTTCAGCTTCTTGATGCCATGTCATTCCACTTAAGAAGCTAGAATGTAAATAAACTGGTGAGCTTAAGACACGTGGATGTGGTGTTCACTCCTAGGTTTCCTGTCGGTAAGGAGGCTGCTGAATGACTATGCTCACTCCGTGCAGATCCGTTGTTTATATAAACGCGAGGCAGAAGTGACATTATAACGGTCACCAAAAGACTTTTATTAAAAGTTCTCAAAAGTTATGCAAAGTTCCAAAAGTTTTGCAAAGTTCTTGAAAGCTCTGGAAAGTTCTAGAATTTTCCAAAAGGTATTCCAAGTTTACTTTCCACTAAATCTATCTAGAATGTCCTGCAAAATAGGTAATTTTCAAAAATATCACTCTCCTGGTTCCAAAAGCAATGTTTGTATGCCTTAATTGCCATTTCATATGGTTTTGAGCCATAAGATATTGGAAAATAACACTTATTACCCAGGAACAAGAAAAATGTAAAAATTGTTAATACAATAAGCAGCTACAGCAGCACAATCATAATAAATACATAAAAACAAAATAAAACACATTATTTTTGTTTTGTTTATTGTATTGTTTTAAAAACACAGAAAAGGCCACAAACATTTTAAAACGTCTACAATGCTGAAATCACTTTTGATCTTATGTAGAAGTCAGGATATCTACTCACTAAGATGTGATTAGAAAAGGGTCTAGTTGGCAGTTCACCAAAGGTACAGAAAGCAGTTATTAGCGGCAAGACAGTAGCACTGCCCCTCTATTTTCTGTGAGGGCCTTGGCACCTACATGATATCTCAGGGTGCTGTGGGCTCTGATGTTACCACTGTTCAAGTCAACGAAGCAGGCAACACTAAAGGCTATTTTCCTTAAGACTACATTCTTAGATGCATTTCATAATTTCAGGCACTGTTCCATAAGGAAAAAGTAAAATTAAAAATGGCACCTTCCTCCCAAGGCTAGCCCAAACATTAGGCAAGACTAGGTGGTCACCTAGGGCAGCAGCTTCTTTTTTTGGGGGGAGGAAGAGGGGAGGTGGGGGTCAGCAAGGAACAGCAACAGTCAAAGCAAAACAGTAGATCCTCAAAGCCATATAAACTCAGCCATCAGTAGGTTTTTACCTGCAGGGTGAGCAGGCACACACACAAAGACAAAATAGAGTTTAATATTTAAAAGTATGATGTCCAGTTATGCATTTTTTACAGAATAGTTTTTGGAAGAGTGGTGTTGAGATGATCATGATTGTCGAATTTAATTAATCAAAATCCTGGAGGAGGGAGAGTTGTAATGCTGAAGGTGCCCACTACCTTGCACAGTCCTGGGGCTGCCTCTGCTTCCTCCTTAAGGTTGTATTGGAATTTAATTTGACAAGGGTAATAACACTTCCTGCATTCAGTGGGGAAATGTTAGACGATAACGACAGATCACAGCACTCTTTTGACATCTAGAAAAGGCAGCATAAGTATTTAAGAGCTACAGCACCTTTGTCAGTAATCAATGTCTAGCTGGATTAAAAAGTCAATAGGGATATTTGGAGCACAGGGCCTAGGTATCCTTATGGGTGCAGAAGGGCTCGGTAACTCCAGAAGAGATGTAGGGCAACAAGATAATTATCATTACACGCCCTCACTGGGTACTCTTACTAGGTACTAGGTAGACATACAGGAAAGGAGGAGGCCTCTTTGGGACCAGTATAATCAAGCTTGGGAACATCCCAATAGTATAAGCTGCTCTGTTAAGAATGACAAAGAAGTGATATTGACCAAATCTGAAAGAAATTCACCCTGGCCGTCAAATGCAAATACTAGGAATGCGCTTGAGCTGCACCAGCCGTTATAGCAAGATAACATGTTTCTGTCCACTGGCAGCAGAGTCAGACCCCAGATGAAGTCTGTAACCTAGCCCCCCCCCCCCATCTTCATTATCCATCTTGATCTTGTTTTGTGTTATTTATTATCTGTTCTTATTTTGCTGTAAACCACCAAGATATGGTTCTTGATTGGCAGTATTTCAAATTATTAAACTGTAATAAATGTATTGACTGGTCCAAAAGAACTCAAGAAGCCCAAATTCAGGTATGCATAATTTCCATATTGTAGAGCAGATAAAGGCCATAGTGCCAAAGTGGCACCCCTTTAAAACAGAACATGCACCTGTCCCTAAAATAAGCAGGTACAGGCTCTTCTTTGGCCTAGGCATTTGCCTTAGGCGATTGCCTTTGTTGCTTATGCCTAAATCCGGGCTTGACTTTTAAGGGCGGGGAATTCACTATCCCTTTAGGTAAACTTGCTCCACTGCTTGACCACCCTTACAGTTAGGGAAATTTTCAAAATGTCTTTTGCAAATCTCTGGTAATTTAACTTTTTACGTCTTCTTTGTTCTTTAGTGGAGAGAACGATCAGTCGTCTTCCTCACTGCAGATCTCTCTTATATATGAGAGTGCTATCAAGTCACCATTGACTGTTTTTCTAGTCTAGAGTAAACCAGCTATTTCATCCTATCTTAGAGGACCTCTAATAGTTTATTACTCTTCTCTAACCTTCTGTGGTTTTCTTTAAGCGTAAGGTTCAAAAGTGTACATAGTATTCCGACAGTAGGGCAACTAATAAGAAACCATTTAAGCTTGAAGTTCAAATTGGCTCTCTGGAATTTTGTTAAAATACTTAAGCTTTCAGACTTGAGGCTAATGTCTACAAAACCTCTAGATAACTTGCAAGAAGTTCAGCATCTTAGCACTGACTAAAGATTAGTTATGCTCTATGACAAATGTAGAAATAACTTTCTGGAAAATTGGTACAACTAAAATGTTCCTGTTTCCTTCCTTCTCCATTGTGATGCAGTGCATGGGTTATATTGCAGCTGTTGGAGTACTATTTGCATTTGGAGAATCCGTCCCAAGCTCTTCTTTCTTAGTCTTTTATGTGCAGCCTCACAGAAATCTTTTCTTTATAGACTACAAGATGATATATGATACTGGGTGTTCTTTCAAGAAAGCTATAGCATTTGTGCGCTACGATACGTAAACACTGTTTAAACAGTGACATAGTAAATAATGACAGATAAAGCCCAGCATGGTCCATCTAGTCCAGTGATGGCTAACCTTTTTGAGCCCGAGTGCCCAAACTGCCGCACAAAACCAAAGAATTTCCTCAAAGTGCCAGCACGTCAATTTGCATAAATATTTGCATAATGCTAACATACACTAACTTTTAGTAAACATGTCTCTTAATGAGTGTATGGATAAAGACAGACTAAAAGATTTCTACATTACTATAATCCAGTGCCAACCGCCAGGCACATTAGGAACTACTACAAACACTGCCCATTTAGAACCAATAGCAAACCCGCCGTATCCTAACAGCACTACCAGGAGTCACAAAGCACCATACCATACCTATCAAAAGGCAACACTGCAAATATTAAACCAATACATTTCAGAGAACAACAATACATGACCTACTGGGGAAAGAGAACAAGTGGCAATGTCAAAAAGGAATTACATAAACAGAATACCTCAGCTCAGTTACACAGTTGCAATTGCTCCAGCCACTTTCTTCTGGTTTCTTCATGTTTTCTGCTAACTCTCCATCATCTGCTGTCCATTTGTCCTTTCTTCTCTCTTCTAGTTTTTTTTTCCATTCTCTCTCTCTACATCCGCTTTAACATACTAATCTTTTTCTCCTTTTGCTCTTTCCTCATTCCTATTTCATCCACTCAAATTTTACCCCTCCATCCTCAATCCCCACTTACTCTCCCAATACCCGGCCAATTGTACATTTTTCTTCCCTCACACACAAAATATTTTTCCCCTCTCCATTTCATTCTCCCAGCCCCATCCCCTTCTAATCTCCCCCAACATCAGCTCCCTTTTAGTTCCAGCCCCACCCAGTATCCGCTCCCTTCTAGTCCCCTCATCAGTCCATTTCCAGTCCTAGCCCCCCATCCATTTCCAGTCCTATCCGAGTCCCTTCATCAGCTCATTTCCAATACCAGCCTCCCATCAGCCCATTTCTAGTCCTTTCCTAGCCCCACCATCAGCCCATGTTAAATCCTAGCTCCCCTCCACTCAGCCCATTTCTAATCCAAGCCCCCCATGAGCCTACCTCCAGTTCTAGCCCCTCCATGAGTCCATTTCAATCCCAGCCCCCACCACAGCCCATTTCCAATCATAGCTCCCCCAACACCCAATTCTCAGTTCTATCCTAGCCCATCCATCAGCCCAGTTCCTGTCCTAGCTCCCTCCCCTAAGAGCCCATTCCAAGCCCCCCTTCCCATCAGTTATTTGCAGTTCAAGCCCCTTCCACTCAGCCCATTTCCATTCCAAGTCCCCCTCCCCATTAGCTATTTGCAGTTCAAGCCCCCCACTTCCCCTCAGCCCATTTCCATTCCAAGCCCCGTCCCCATCAGCTATTTGCAGTTCAAGCCCCCCACTTCCCCTCAGCCCATTTCCATTCCAAGCCCCATCCCCAACAGCTATTTGCAGTTCAAGCCCCCTTCCACTCAGCCCATTTCCAGTCCTAGCAACCCCAACCCATTACCAGTCCTAGCCCCCCATAGCCCACTCCCAGTCCTAATCCCACCAGCCCATTTCCAGTCCTAATCCCCCATCACCCAATTTTCAGTTTAAGCCCCCCCATAGCCCATTACCAGTCCTAACCTCCCCATCAGCCCACTCCCAGTCCTAATCCCCCATCACCCAATTTTCAGTTTAAGCCCCCCCATAGCCCATTACCAGTCCTAACCCCCCATCAACCCACTTCCAGTCCTAATCCCACCAGCCCATTTCCAGTCCTAATCCCCCATGACCCAAGTTTCGGTTTAAGCCCCCCATAGCCCATTACCAGTCCTAACCCCCCATCAACCCACTTCCAGTCCTAATCCCACCAGCCCATTTCCAGTCCTAATCCCCCATCACCCAATTTTTAGTTTAAGCCCCCCCAGCGCCCATCACCACTCCTAACCCCCCCAGCCAGCCCAGTGCCCATCACCACTCCTAACCCCCCCAGCCAGCCCAGTGTCCATCACCACTCCTACCCCCCCCCAGCCCAGTGCCCATCACCACTCCTAAATCCCCCCAGCCCAGCACTACTCCTAACACCCCCCCAGCCCAGCCCATCACTACTCCTAACCCCCCCAGCCCAGCCCATCACCACTCCTAACCCCCCCCCAGCCCAGCCCATCACATCACCACTCCTAACCCCCCCCAGCCCAGGGAAAATTAAAAAAAAAGAAAACCTGTCTGTTGCCGCTGTCGGGGCCGCCGCGGCAGAATCGAGCGTGCCGCGGGGCCCCCCTGTATCCGGCAGAGCCTGCCCTCCCCGTAGCAGCTCTCTCTTTGGAGCTGCAGTCAGACGCGCCGGCTTGCAGAGCGCGAGGGAAGAGTTTCTCCCTCGCTGCTCTGTTAAACCCGCGGGGGCTGATGGGAAGTTCCCATCAGCCCCCGCGGGCTTAACAGAGTCGCGAAAGGGAAACTCTTCCCTTCGCGCTCTGCAAGCCGGCGCGTCTGACTGCAGCTCCAAAGAGAGAGCTGCCAAAGAGAGAGCTGCTACGGGGAGGGCAGGCTCTGCCGGGTACAGGGGGGCCCCGCGGCACGCTCGATTTTGCCGCGGCGGCCCCGACAGCGGCAGCAGACAAGTAAAATTGAAAAAAAAAAAAAAAACCTAATTGCGGACCTTCCCGCGTGCCAGCTGCAAGGCCTTCGCGTGCCACAGCTGGCACGCGTGCCATAGGTTCGCCATCGCTGATCTAGTCCATCCCATATGGTGGCGAGAGTTGTACCTGCTGCTCCATGTGGATTCCATCCCCCCCCCCAAAGCCTTCTTTATGGTTGTACCCACTGCTCTGTGCAGGGTTCCCCTTCTATTTTTTGAAGTGTAAAAATTATTTAAATTTGATTTGATTCCATTCATCTACCCCACATTAGAATTTGCATAGTAATGCAGGTAACTCTCTGGATCTAACATGTGATTAGATCAGGCTTGTTCGATTAGAGGCCCCTTATGGCAACCAGTCACTTATCCAGATGTAGTCCAAAAAATTAATTTTTATTAGGAAATGTTTATACCGCTCTTACCAACAGAATGTTTGTTCAAGGTGGTCTACAAAATAAACTCTCATAATTTTTTTCTTTCTGATTTCTGGTACTAAGTTAAAAAGAAAAAAACATCCCTGTGGCTCAGAGTTGCAGTGCAGAGGATTCAATTTTCAGATAACCCATCTGTCAAGGCAGATCTGAGCTTGCCAAGAAGGTGGTGCACGCAGAATGGCTGCTGCTAGAGAGGCAGGAGCTCGTTTGTTTGACCTTTTCTTTCTGCTAAGACCTACTTGAAGCATAACTGTATTCTCCCATTTTCCAACTTTAAAGCCAGGACCTTCAATCTACATTATAGAATATCAGCTTTTACTGCCTAAACCATAGAAGATGACATTTTTAAAGCTAGTGGTGCTCTAGACAGAAACTTTAAAAACCTGGATTCTGTGAAAACCACGAGAACTTTTGTTGTGTCACCCTGGGTTTTCTCCAGATTTTAATAAATCTATTAGGGAGCTTTGTAATCTTTCCCCAGATATCTGACAAGCTCAACAAGGGTAGAGGAGAATCAAATGGAAACTAAGTGAGCAATACCCTAGAGCAGAACCACAAATTATAGTAAATACTATCTCCAGGAACAAGCAGGAATGTAGTCTTCACATATGGGTATCGTCGGTACCGACGGAGCCTGCACGGGAACGCTCCCCAGCATCCAATAGGAAAGCTTTTGGGAGCATCCCACGGCGCCTGCGTGCTGCCTTCCCACCTTTCCCAACTGTCCCTCTCCAGTTCTTCATTTTCCGCGGAGCCGACAGGTTGCACATCCTTTCACCGCAGAAAATATTCCCTTTTATTCTTCTTTTTTGTGGTCGCGTCTGCCTTCCTTCGACGCTGTACCGGTACCGTCGGCTCTTTTTTCTTTTTTCTTAAAAAAAACAAAAAACTTTTCTTCTGGAGTCTTTTCCAGGTATTTTCTCCTAAGGTGCCATGCACCATTTTGGGCACTACGGCCCAACCTTTCCTTTAAAATGGAAAAACCTGCTTCGGGTTTTAAAAAGTGTTCCAAGTGTGGTGGTACCATCTCCGTCACCGACACCCATGAGTGGTGCCTCAAATGTTTAGGTCCTGACCACTCTATTTCGGAGTGTGTTGCCTGTGGGATGATGTCGAAGAAGGGCCGGCAAAACCGAGCTGCTAAACTTAGCACCCTTTTTCCTCCGATACAGCGTCTGTGGCATCGATGTCTTCCAGGGTTTCATCTTCCTCCCATGGATCTCAGGTAACTAAACATAAATCTGGCTGGTCCTCAAAGGGTAGATCTCCTCCTAAGCATCGAGATGCCTCTGGCGTTGCCCTTGAGGGACTTGTACCGGCAAAATTGCCTTGGCGGGAGGCTTCGGTTCTCCAGGACCAAGCAGGAAATCAGTCCTCACATATGGGTGTCATCGGCGCCGATGAGGCCCCAGCGGAGCATTTCCCCAGCTTTCTATGAAAGCCTTTGGGAATGCAGGCGCGCATGCACGGTTCCCTTCCCGCCTAAAGGTGCCATCTTGCCCCAGTCTCTCTTTTTCTGAGAAGCCCACCGGACGTGTGTCCTGTCATCCCGGATAAAAGTTTGATTTTTTCGGCGATTCTCGCTATTTTTTTCTTCCTGTTTCGACGCCGGTTCCCCTCCCGCCGGGTTCGGTACACCGGTATCGAGCCCGATTCTTCTTTTTCGTTTTTTGCCCTTCGTGGCTGGCGTTCGTGCCCTTTTTTGATTTTTCCCTGGAAGGCCGGTCCTTTGACCTCGCGGGGACTCTTTTTTCCCCGATGGCTTCCAGCGGTTTCAAGAAGTGTGATCGGTGTAAGAAGTTGATGTCTCTCACCGACACACACAACTGCTGCCTTCGGTGCCTCGGTCCTGATCACAACCCTAAGACGTGTGGACCATGTGGGAAGATGTCTTCCAAGGCACTCAGAAGTCGTCAGCAGCAAAAAGAAAGGCTTTTCTCGGACTCAGCCTCCGGCCGGGCCCGGACCTCGTCTGAGGCCTCGACATCTCGGGATTCGGATCCCGAGCGCCATCGAAGCTCCTCGGACAGGGGGTCCCCCGACTGGGAACGCAAGAGGAAGAAGCGGCTCGTGAGGGCGGTGTCGGAGGAGGTCCCTGGCTCCTCGAGGGCCAGGTCTAAGATCCCCGACCGTCGCCCCGGGCCCGTGGAACAACAGAAGCCTGCCAAAGTTCCTTGTGTGGAGCCGGAGTCTGCTGGACACGTAAGTCCTGTGGTCCTCGAGGACTCTTCTCCCAGAGAGCCGACGTCAGGCCCGGCGCCGCCGGGGCCCGGGTCGGTGGCTGCTGCGTCTCCCGAGCTGAGTCTCAGGATGACAGCCTTGGAGAGCAGATTGTCTGTCTTCATGGAGCAGCAGCGGGCACTGATGGCCAGCCTGTCTGGCGCATCTGCCCCGACCACTGGGACATCGACTTCGAAGTCGACCCCGGAGACCGAGCCGATACTCGAGTCCATCATGGCTCGACGTCGACCTCGGCTGCGGTCTCCCTCGACCTCCCATTCGGGACCAAGGGCGTCGACGCCGGTGCCGAGGGCGTCGGGGCGGGTGCCCCAGGGCCCCACGGGGTCGGACCCTGACTCCTCGTCGGACGAGTCCGCTTGGGAGACGGAGGATGAGGAGTCCCCTGATACGTTCAAGACTCGGTGCGTCCCATTGGACTCGCCGCAGTCTGAGCCACGGAGTAGATCCTCTCCGGAGGATACCCGGTTCTCAGAGTTTGTCCGAGATATGGCCACTGCCTTGGCTATTCCGGCGGACCCCAAGGAGGAGCCTTGAGCTGAAGAGCTCGAGGCCCTGCAGTACGACTCTCCTCCGAAGGAGGCCTTTACTGTCCCGGTTCCTCCGATGCTGGAACGGCTCCTCTTCTGGATGTGGGAGGCACCGGCCTCGGCACCGGTTCTAAGCAAGCGAGTCGATTCAGTTTATCGACTCCGGAAGAGCCCGGGCTTTCAGAAGGCACAGCTACCACACCATTCCATGGTTGTAGAATCGGCCATGCATTGTCTGAAGAGTCAGAAGATGCACTCTGCGGTGCCCCCCGGCAGGGAGGCCCGGAACCTCGATGGCGTCGGTAGAAAGTGCTTCCAGGGCTCGATGCTTGCTTGCCGTGTCCAGTCTTACCAGCTGTACATGGGAATGTACTTGTGGGACCTGGCCAAGGAGTTGGACGAGTTCTCTGCTGGACTCTCCGGGGAACTCTTGCAGAGATTCAAGTCCTTGTCCTCGGGGATTCGGGACTGCTTGAAGTTCATGTCCCGCGCCGCCTACGATGGCTTTGAGACTTCGGCCCGAGTTGCAGCAGCCTGCATCGTGGCTCGACGCCAGGCATGGCTGCAGTCATCGGACCTCGAGCCATGGGTTCAGGACAAGTTGGTCGATGTCCCTTGCTGAGGTGAGAACCTTTTTGGCAAGCCCATGACCGAGAAGGCCGCTCAGCTCGAAACCGAGCACCTTACAAGGACAAGGCTGTCTAGGAAGACCTCTGCCCCTTCTCATAAGAAGAAGGGCTCGAGTAAAAAGTCCTTTTACCCGAGGAAGGGCACTGCCTACAAACAGTACCCTCAGTATCAGGCTGCCCAAGCTGCACCCCAGGGTCAGCAAGCCAAGGGGCAGGGTAATGGGCCCCGTAGGCAGAGGACCCCCAAGCCTCCGGCCCCTGCTCCCACTGAGCAGGGTGGGGTTTTTTGACTCCTTGAGCATAGCCTCTCCATCCCTGCTATCCCAACCCTGCACAGGTCGCCTCGCCCTCTTTGCCCACCAGTGGCCCCTCATCACCGGGGACAGTTGGGTGTTGCACATAGTCCACAGGGGCTATGCACTACATTTTCACCAACTGCCTCCACCTCCAAGGTCAGGGGTTCTACTCCAGGTATTTCCTGGTACCCAAAAGAACCGGTGGCCTTCGACCTATTCTGGATCTCAGGAACCTAAACAAGTTCCTTGAGAAGGAAAAGTTCAAGATGCTTACTCTTGGAGCACCTCTGCCCTACCTCCAGCAGGGAGATTGGCTATGCTCCTTAGATCTAAAGGATGCGTACACTCACATCCTCATTCATCCAGACCACAGAAAGTACCTCAGGTTCATTGTGAGAGGAAACCATTATCAGTACAGAGTACTGCCTTTTGGCCTAATCTCCGCTCCCAGGGTCCTTTACCAAATGCCTGGCAGTGGTGGCGGCCTACCTGAGAAATCAGGGAATCTTTGTCTTCTCCTATCTGGACGACTGGCTCATCAGGGGTCAAACGTGCCAGGAGGCCAGACAGGCCACCCTCAGGACTATTGCTCTTCTTCAAAGCCTAGGGTTTCTAATAAACTTTGCAAAGTCCACTTTGCTCCCCTCCCAGAATTTGGAGTTCATAGGAGCAATGCTGGACTCTCTCCTGGCAAAGGCTTTCTTGCCAGAGGACAGAGCACAAAGATTGATAGCCTTGGCAAACCAGTTTCTCAACAGGTCACTGGTCTCCGCCAGACTCTTCCTGAGGCTTCTAGGCCATATGGCTTCAACAGTTCATGTGACCCCCAATGCCAGGCTCCATATGAGGCCTGCACAGTGGTGCCTTCGGACTCAGTGGTCACAGGCCACAGGCAGCCTCAGGGACAGGATAAGGGTGTCCAGACAATTTCTGAACTCCCTCAGCTCGTGGCTGCACCCACCCAATCTACTAAAAGGAGTGCCCTTTCAGATTCCTGGGTACAAAGTGGTACTGACCACAGACGCCTCCCTGCAGGACTGGGGAGCTCATTGTCTAGACAAGTGCACCCAGGGCCTGTGGTCCCCTTGGGAGGCGGCACAGCAGATCAATCTCCTGGAACTCAGGGCTATTCGCCTAGCTCTCAAAGCTTTTTCTCCTGCCCTGACTCATCAATCTGTCCTGGATCAGACAGACAACCAGGTGGCCATGTTTTATGTGAACAAACAGGGCGGCACTGGGTCCAGGCTCCTTTGTCGGGAAGCTCACGACCTTTGTTCATTTGCCCTAAAGCACAACATGCTCCTCAGGGCTGTGTACCTTCCAGGCCAGGAGAACTGCCTGGCCGACAGATTGAGCAGGATTCTACAGCCCCACGAGTGGCAGCTGCATCCCTTGGTAGTTCAGAAGATCTTCCTGAAATGGGGTCTCCCTTGGATAGATCTGTTTGCCAGTCCACTGAACAAGCAACTGCCACGGTTCTGCTCCAGGCAGCCGCATCCTTTGAGGATAGCACCGGATGCTTTTCTGATTCCCTGGTCTCAGGGCCTCCTGTATGCGTTTCCTCCCACGCCCTTGGTGGCCCGAACTCTCTTCAAGATTCTTCAGGACAAGGCCTCGGTCCTGCTGGTGGCTCCCAGGTGGCCGAGACAACCTTGGTTTCCACTTCTGCTTCAGCTGGCGGTGGATCCCCCACTGTCTCTGGGGCTGCAACCCGACCTTCTCTCTCAGGATCAGGGTTCCCTTCTGCACCCCAACCTCAAAGCTCTCAATTTGATGGCCTGGAGGCTGCAAGGGTAGTTTTGGCTCCCTGGGGCCTACCTCAGGAAGTTGAGGAGGTTGTCCTAGCCTCTAAGAAACAGTCCACTAGAAAAACCTATGCTCTCAAGTGGAAAAGGTTTTCTGTGTGGTGTCAGCTACGTACAGAGGATCCTTTCTCCTGTACTGTACCAGTGGTGCTTCAGTACTTACTGCACTTGTCCAATCAGGGACTTAAGTCCAATTCTGTTCGGGTCCACCTCTCAGCGCTGGCAGCTCACCACTCACTGGTGGAAGGACATTCTCTGTCGGTTCACCCCTTGGTGTCCCGCTTTCTCAGGGGCTTGCTTTTGCTCAAGCCTCCAATCCGTCCTCCTGCCCCTGAGTGGGAGTTGAATGTGGTCTTGCAGCAACTGACTCGCCCACCTTTTGAGCCGATGGCTACTTGTCCACTACGCTTCCTATCCTGGAAGACACTCTTCCTGATAGCCCTTACTTCGGCTAGGCGAGTGAGTGAGCTTCAGGCCCTGGTCTATGATAGGCCTTACACCAGGATTTATAGGAACAGGGTAGTTCTCCGGACTCATCCAAAGTTCCTCCTAAAGGTTGTTTCCTCTTTCCACCTCAATCAGGAGGTAGTTCTTCCAACATTCTTCCCTAGGCCTCATGCAAGCCAGGCTGAAGCAGTCCTGCATACCCTGGACTGCAGGGAAGGCCTTATCCTTCTACCTTGACTGTACGCAGAGGCATAGAAGGGCTACTCAGCTCTTTGTATCCTTTGTCCCCAATAGGTTGGGGTTACCTGTGTCCAAGCGTACCTTGTCCATCTGGGTGGCTGACTGTATCACCTGGGCTTATAAGGCGGCTGACCTTCCTTTGCAGGGTCGGGTTATGGCCCACCGTGTCAGGGCAGTGGCTGCCTCAGTTTCTCATCTCCGCTCTGTGCCCTTGGTAGACATCTGCAGGGCTGCAACTTGGTCTTCAAGCCAGACTTTTGCGGCCTATAACTGTCTGGAGAGGGAGTCCCGTAGGGACAGTGCTTTTGGCCAAGCAGTACTCCGGAATCTCTTTGAGATTTAGGCAACTCCTGCCCTCCTGCTCTGTTGGGCTACCGGTGGAGGTTGTATCCTTGAAAAGCCTTTCTTTGCTGCTGAGACTAGAGGGAGTTCTCTTGTTCAGCCTGGGTTCCTCGGTAGCCCAGAGCTTGGGAGTCACCCATATGTGATTCCTGCTGCTCCTGGAGAACACCTGTTACAGGTGAGTAACTACTCTTTTCCAAAGCACTAACAGGGCTCCAGGATGTTCTCGAGGCCTCAACCTCGGCAGAACTACTGGTGCCATGCTCTGGGGTATCGGCTGCTTCATCCAGTACCGATACCCAAGCATCGGCAGCGTCGACAGACCAGAGATTCTTGGCTATTGAACGCAGTCTGGCGGCTCTTCTCATGGCCTCGATGCCCTTGAAACCGCTTCAGACAATTCAACCGGTACCGGCACCGACTGCATCGACATCGGCAGGTATTCTACCAGGACCGAGTCATGCTTATCCATCCGGTATCGACAAGTCGGTACTGGACCCCTCTGATGTCGACTTCGATCGGTACCGGTATTGTGCCTTGCACGATCACCCGGATTGGAGATACTTTGGTATCGGCAGAGCTTTCAGAGTCTTCAGACTCATCCGAGGATTCAGAGTACTTCTTCCTAAATATTCTTCTTCTCCTCAACGTAGGATGTCTCCTCCAGAGGATATGTCCTTTCAGGATTTTATCCGAGATGTGGCTCGAGGACTTTCCATCACAGTAACTCCTGAAAAAGAGCCTAGGGCAAAGGAATTGGAAATCCTGCAATACCCAAAAGCTCCCAAAGAGGCAGCTACCTCACCTATTCATGAGATCTTGCATGATCTCATGTTAAGGATGTGGGAAATACCTTTAACCACTTCACCTCACTCTCGAAGGCTCGACACCATGTATCGAGTTCCTCCTTGTCCTGGGTTTCAAAAGACTCAGCTACCACACCATTCCGTGTTGGTGGAATCAGCTATGAGAAGGATTAAGAGTGCAGAAAAGACATGCATCTAATCCTCCAGGACGTGAGTGTAGGACTCTTGACGCCTTTGGACGTCGAACCTTCCAGGCTTCCATGCTTTCTGCTAGGATCAGTTCCTATATATTATATATGGGAATTTTTCTTAAGGAGGTCACGGGATATTTAGAGCTTATGAGCCCTCTCCTTCCTGATGATAAGAGGCAGGATTACCTTGCCCTTGTCAAACATGGTCAGGATGTTTCCAAGTTTGTAAATCGTGCAGCCTTTGACTGCTTTGAGTACATAAGCAGAACCTCTGCTATTGCCATAGGTGCACGTAGGATTGCCTGGCTCCAGGCATCTGACTTGGAACTTTGGGTACAGGATAAACTGGGGAATATTCCTTGCACAGGAGAGAATCTCTTTGGCAAGAATTGGCAGGAAAAAGCTAATGAGATAGATGCTGACAATATCACCTTGGATAGATTGTCTAAATCTACAGCTGATCCTGCAAGGAAAAAATCCTACAAGAAACCATTCTTCAGTAAGAAGAAGATGTTTTATCCTTCCTATACCCAGCAGGGGCATCGTTTAGGTCAGTCGCTCAAAAGGGACAGCAGCAACAACGTAGGCAAAGAAAACCAAAAGCTGCTAAGCCTCAACTGGCTCAGCAGACTCAGCCTCCACAGGGGCTTTGACTCCTATCTAGAGAACTTTGCCTTCCTGACCCTGAACAGCCCAGAGCCTTCCATCATTCCAGGAAGGTTATGTCATTTTGCCCCCAGATGGGGGCAGATAACAGCAGAAAATTGGACTCTGTCCATTGTAAGAGAGGGGTACAAGCTTCATTTCCTCAGCATGCCCCCTCCTACAATGGTAAGACAGTTCAAGTCTCAGACCTCTCTCAACGCCCAGTTAGGTTAAGAGGTCACTTTCCTTCTTGCCCAGGGGGCAATAGAAGAGGTACCCATTCTCCAACAGGGTACAGGGTTCTATTCCCCCTATTTCCGTATTCCAAAGAAAACAGGAGGACAGAGACCCATTTTGGATCTCAGAGAATTGAACAAATTCCTGTTCCATTATTCCGGCTCAGGGTTGTCAGGCCAGGTATGCTTTACTCCTCCATTGGGGCCAGGACTGCCTGTATGCCTTTCCACCCATTCCCCTAATTCCCAAAACCCTGTTCAAGCTTCAGAGAGACAGAGGTCATATGATTCTCATAGCTCCACATTGGCTATTTA
The DNA here is from genome assembly GCA_033557465.1 of Ichthyophis bannanicus. Taxonomy (NCBI): domain Eukaryota; kingdom Metazoa; phylum Chordata; class Amphibia; order Gymnophiona; family Ichthyophiidae; genus Ichthyophis; species Ichthyophis bannanicus. The sequence continues at coordinate 577,267,409 of CM066035.1, forward strand.
AATGTGGTACCCTCTGCTCCTACATCTCTCTCAAGCTCCGCCTCTGGAGTTAGGATCTGCTCCAGATCTCCTTTCTCAGGAGGACGGGATGCTGTGGCATCCCAATCCCCAGTCTCTCCATCTCAGGGCCTGGTTGCTGAAAGCCTAGAACTTCATGGTCTTAACCTTTCTCAGCAGGTAAAGGATATACTTTATGCTTCCAGGAAACCTTCCACAAGACGCTCTTATGCTTTCAAGTGGAAAAGGTTTACGATATGGTGCTCGCAGAAGGGTATTGACCCTCTTGCGATACCTTGGAATCATTACTGGAGTATCTCCTTCATTTGTCTAATACAGGGCTTAAGACCAATTCAGTGAGAGTTCATTTGAGTGCTATTGCAGCTTCTTTCAAGCCTCTAAATGGACAACCTATTTCCTCTCATCCTCTCATAGCGAGATTTCTGAGAGGCCTTCTTTTAACTAAGCCTCCCATTAAGCCACCACCGGTGGCATGGGACTTAAATCTGGTTCTTAGGCAGCTCATGAAGCCGCCTTTTGAATCATTAGCTACTACCTCTTTGAAATTCCTTTCCTGGAAGGTCATCTTTCTTATTGCAATCACATCAACAAGTCGCATCAGTGAATTGCAAGCATTGGTGGCTGATCCTCCTTATACAAGGTTCCATCATGATAAGGTAGTCCTTAGGACTCATCCACACTTTATGCCAAAGGTGGTGTCACCTTTTCATTTAAACCAGGCGGTTTACCTTTCTGTATTCTTCCCAAGGCCTCATACTTCAAGTGCAGAAAGGAATCTTCATACTTTGGACTGTAAAAGGGCTGTGGCCTTTTACTTGCAAAGGACACAGCAACATAGAAAGTCCTCTCAACATTTTGTTGCTTTTGATCCTAGTCATTTGGGACTTCCAGTCTCCAAAAGAACATTGTCCAACTGGATTGCACAATGTATATCTTTTGCCTATGAGAGTAAAAACCTTCCTCTGGAAGGCCATGTTACAGCTCACAATGTGAGAGCCATGGCAGCCTCTATGGCTCATCTTCACTCTGTGTCTGTTGACGACATCTGTCGAGCAGCTACTTGGGCCTCTGTTCATACCTTGACAGCCCATTACTGCTTAGATAAGGACTCCCGCTGGGATGCCTTGTTTGGTCAGGCTATTCTTCAACACCTGTTCCATACTTAATCAACTCCTACCCACCATCCCTGGTAGGATGCCAGAGATCCATGGGGGGAAGTGGAGCATTTTCACAAGGGCACACAACTTCTGGGGTCTTCTCCCTGACATCTGCAGCTAGGGAGTCCCCATATGTGAAGACTACATTCCTGCTTGTTACTGGAGATAGCATAGTTACTCACCTGTAACAGGTGATCTCCGGGAGCAACAGGAATTTAGTCTTCACAAGCCACCCACCTCCCCTAGGAGTTGTATCTCTCTCTCTTTCTCTCTTTACCTCTCTCTTTGTCTCAGCTTTAAACTCAACTGGAGAGGGACAGTTGGGAAAGGCGGGAAGACAGCATGCAGGCGCTGTGGGATGCTCCCAAAAGCTTTCCTATTGGACGCTGGGGAGCGTTCCCGCGCAGGCTCCGTCGGTACCGAGATACCCATATGTGAAGACTAAATTCCTGCTGTTCCTGGAGATCACCTGTTACAGGTGTGTAACTATGCTTTACAAAAAAGCACTATATTTTAGCACTGTACAGAACTGAAAAACATTTCAGCTTTGCCAAATAAAATTAACTATGCAGCATGGAAAGTTCTGTTGTTGGGATGCACGCTGTTACCAGATTCATAAAATCTAATCTTGACATTTCATTAGTTATGATTTTTAGTCACTCCCAATTTGGAACTATATTCATAGTATTGTATGGGGAAAATATTGAAAACATTAAGGATTACAAAGAATGCTAGTATGAAGAATGTAGAATGGAAGTGCTGCAGTGAGGCTGCTTGTGTTCTGTATGTATCTTTCATGTCATATAATAAGTCAAGGTCATCCTCACCATGGCCTCAAGGTTGAAGAATTCCTGAGGGATGGAAATGGACAAACACGTTTAAAGGCACATTTTAGAAAGGCCGTTTAGTGTGTCCTCTCGGACGTCCAAGTCAAAATGTCTGAAATTTGGGGGGGGGGGGGGCACCAGAGAAACTGGACACTTGTCCTAAAATCAGCCTGTCACTGCCTCAAAACATAAACAGTTCCGTAAACATGTAAAGAAAATGTGGATGTGCAGAATAAGGGCCCAGGCACATGCACAGAGCTAGCCAATTTTAGAAATACACACATGTGAAATATGGATGTTGCTGGGATCAACAACAGTAGAACACACATTTATTTATTTATTTTAACAGTTTTTCTATACTGCTTTATCCCAAGGTCAAAGTGGTTTACATTGCAACAGAACATTATATATTAAGCAGGGACGTCAACTTGGAGGTAATATTTAACATTAGCTTTAGTTTGTAAGTCCAGGGTATCATTAATGTCGTATGGTGGTCAAGGGAGGGAAGAGTATGAGGGGAGGGGGGAGGAGGATTGCATATAGATGAATTGGTGGCTGGCTAAGTGATCTTGTCAGTGAAGTAGTCTTTGAATAGAGCTTTCTGAAGGTTGCTGTGTCCGTTGTGATCTGTAGTTTATCAGGAATAGAGTTCTATAAGTGTGGAACGTAAAGTGAGAAGGCGCTCTTTGAAGTGGTAGAGCTGGTTTTCGCAAATAGTGATAGTATGCATAGCATGTTCTGTGAGCCAGTTTGTCGTTTTCTGTTATCAAGTGTGACTTGTAGGAACTGCAAGTGTGGCAAGGAAGAGTTGTTGAGAATCTTGAAGGTTGTGAGAATAGATTTGTATTTTATGCATTCTATTATTGGTAGCTAGTGAAGCTGTCTGAGTAGGAATGTTATGTGTTCTTTTTTTTGTGAGTTGAAGAAGGTTCATGCTGCTGTGTTGAGTGCGAGTTGGAGCGGGCGAATAGCAGCTTTTGGTAGGCCTTGAAAGATCATATTGCAGTAGTCGAAACACAGAAAGATAGTTGCTTAGAGGACTGAGCGAAAGTTGTGGTTGGTTAAAAGAGGTTTGAGGTGCTTGATTATTTTGAGTTTGAAGTAAATGCTCCTTGTAATGTTCCGTATGTGTCTTGTGAAGATGAGGTGTTGATCCAGGGTAACTCCAAGGTATTGTACATCCTGTTTTACTTGGATTTGGGTCCCACTGATGGTTATAGAGCTCGATTGGTTTAAAGATGTTGTCTCTGTTGATGTACAGGGCCTCTGTCTTGACGTTTATGGCCATATTGTGTCTTAGCCATTTGCTCTCTGAGGAGAAGCATTTTGTTATGGGCGTCATATCTGGGTTTGATGTACTGATAGGTGTGTAGATCATTATATCATCAGCATAGATGTGGTATAGGATGTTAAATGCTTTTTATGACAGTGCAAATTGGTTGAGGAAAAATGTTGAATAATAATGAAGAGAAGGTGGAGTCTTGTGGGACCCCATGAAGTTGGGTGTATGGGATGGATTTTTGTAGGGCCTGATCTTATTTGTAGCTGTCGGTCTGTTAGTTAGGACTTAAACCAGGAGAGGGGTGTGTCTGATAGTCCAAGAGTTTGCAGTTGCTGGATGATCAGGTTGTGCGGCATGGAGTCAAATGCTGCCTTTATGTCTAGAAAGATGAGTATGAAGTCAGTTTTGGTTTGTCAGTGCCCTTAATTAGTTTGTCTAGTAGGGTGGTCATTACGGATTCCATGCCATGGTATGGTCTGAATCCATATTGTTATTGGTCAAGTGGATGATGTGTCTCTGTGTGATCCTGGAATTGTTGGCATGTGTATATATTATCAATTACATGTCCCAGCTTGTCATTTCAGAAAGGGAAATGTGCAATGCTGCATCAGTATTCAAAGAGGCATTGATTTTCACTTGCTATTCTTCTATGAGGGGAGATAAAATAATTTTGACAAGAAGAGGGAATGTCTCTGTTATCCTTTACTGTTGAAAGCTGGTCAAAATGAGCATTTTCTTTTGTTTACGGAGCACTACGGTCATACAATCAACTAATTAATTTTTAAGAAAGCAATTATTTATATATACATTGTACAATAGCTCACTTTATAGTATAGCTCACAATATATATAGTGCACCTTTTCCAATAACATTTAATCATATATTTACAAACTATGTATATATTATCACAGATTTTTTCACTATTACTAATTTTCTCTTTTGTTAAACCGCTTTGATTGTATGATAAGGCGGTATAAAAATCCAATTAAATAAATAAATAAATAAATAAATAAATTTTCTAAAAATTCCTATTCATACCAAGGGGCAGGTATAGATATGGACACCTCTAGCAACAGTTTTAAATCTGCAGTGCTATTCTGAAATTGGAGATGCATGTGGATCTTTTTATGACCACCTTGAACATACCTCTGTGTGACATAGATCTGATCATACCAGATGTGTAAATTCGGTGTTTGTAAAATGGTTCTTGGGGCATGGATGTGATTGGCACATCTCAATTGGACTTTTCAGATCTGCAAATTACAGATAGAGCTTCTAAAATGACCCCCTTAGTATTAGACATTTGAGCTGACCAGTAACATGCAGTGACACTCAGAGAATTCAGTAAATGACCACCCTGCCACCAGTATCATTAGTTTCCCTTTCGTCCTTCTCTGACACCATCTTCCCTCCCAACCCCCACATGCGGTAGTCCTCTCCCCTCAGGATAGCCTTTGGCTGGCAGGAGAAATCAGACAAGCAGATTCATTAGACACCTAGATAGGTGCTCAAGAAATGAATGAATGAAATGAAATTTCAAGTGCTGCTCTTGTTACTGCCTTCTTTATGAACTCTGAACTATGTGGGGCCCTTGTAGACCTGCAAGAACTACTGGTCCCTGGTGGTTCTGATTTCAGAGGGAGGGTGATAGAAGAGGAGGCAGTAGCAAGTAAGAAGCACTGCTCACTGACTCCCCCTGCCAGCAGAAGGGAATACCACAGGGCAAGGAAAGAGAGGAAAGCTTTGGCACATGATATGGCAACAGTGGTCCATATCCCTCCTCTCTTTGCCAACATACACAATCTTTCCTAACACTATTGCATTACACTTGAGATTCTGCTTGGCATACTGGTTGGGGAACCTGTATGTTAAGCACTGAGCTTCTTAGGAATTAATTGAATCTCCTGATTGCATTCCACCAGCGCCAACTCTGTGCCATGAAATGTATTTCTGTACTAAATTTTTTGCACCCCTTGGAATTTTTGCAGAATAGTTGCTGTTGAAAAGCCTCGTGCTTAGCATTGCTATTATGACTCAGTTATATGTTTGTCTATGCTGTAATTTATTATTTATAAAATGTGTATACTAGTTTTTGTAACCACTGCTAAGCAAAGCTGTGCACAAGTAAAATATTAAAACATGGTACATAAAAGGCAATAAAAGCTGACAAAACAAAAAACAACACAGACATTTAGAAATTGCTTTCCTCTGTGTTCCGAGAATTTTTTTTTCTAATTACCTTTTCAAAGAGGTTTTTTTCTTCTTCATCGAAGGTGTTTTTCTTGTTCTCATATCTTGCCTATCACACTTTTAATGTATTCTTTCATGAGCGTTCATTCACTGCTATCCTGTTCTCAGCCTGTATTCCTCAGAGTTCTGTCCTGGGCCGATCTGTCTTGTTTTTGAACTCATTCCCAAGATGTTTGGATCTCTTCCTATGGTTTTCATGCCATCTTTATACTGATTATTCCCAAAACTCTCTCTTTGCACCAGAAATCCAAAATCTCAGCCTCCTTGTCCAACATTGCTATGTACTATAAATGTTCCACAACCACGTTAAACTTAACATGGCCAAGATTTTTTCTCTCTCCTCCTTAAACTACTTCTCTCTTTTTCACCGTTATTGTCTCCATGGATAACCTTGTTCTGCCAGTCCTCTTATTCTATAACCATGAGGTCATCTTTTTCTCTCTCCTTTTTGCACATACAGTCAAACCTCGGTTTTCATGATTAATCCGTTCAAAAAAGTCTGACTAAAACCGAAACGGACTAAAACCGAAGCAAGATTTCCCATAAGAAATAATGTAAATTCAATTAATCCGTTCCAGACACCCAAAAATATTGACAAAAAATACATTTTATAGAGAATAACTCAGCCAGCAGTAGAACAGCTCCTGTCACTTCTCTCAGCTGCCCGATCGTCCACAGCACAGCAAACACACAGATACTGTAGGACACTAATCTGATCGCTGACTCCGTCTCAACAGCGTACCCCGCAAGAGAAAGAACTGCCTGCCACATTCATTCAACATCTCCTGCTTACCCATTCAACATCTCCTGCTACCCTGCTACCTCCGAGCCTGAGGGGGCGCTCCAGAGAACAGGCAGGCGGTGGAGAGATCGGGGCCTTCCTCTCTGCAATCCTTGCATCTCTGGCTCGAGGATGTTGCTCACCTGACTTTCGCATCTCAACACGCGATCGGTGAGTCCGGGGGGGTAGTGCTGCCGGGACTGGGCAGGCAGTGTATGCAGACCAGCGCGAAGGTGTATGTACACTATTGCAGTATTGTTGGTTTTCAGATCTGGCACACGCGATCGGTGAGTCCGGGGGGGTAGTGCTGCCGGGACTGGGCAGGCAGTGTATGCAGACCAGCGTGTATTGCAGTACGAAAACCGAGGCGATAGACGAAAACCGAGACAAGATCTCAGTCTGAAAAGACGTCGAAAACCGAAACCGACGAAAACCGGGGCAACCGAAAACCGAGGTTTGACTGTACAAGAAATAATAAAACAAATTGCAAAACCACAAGTCTGTTATTACCTACTCAACAACTAATCACAAGCTCATGAAAATACAGACTTTTTATCTGTAAAATCACCAAAATATGTCCATTTCTGAATACTAGCTAAACCCTTATTTATCCTCTGATCACCTCCTGCTTAGATGATTGCAGTCTCATTTTTTTTATGCATTGTCTGATTTGGAGAAATATAGGAATGGCTGCATTAAATTATCTGAGAACGTTCACTTTAAAACACAGTTTTTATGGGTTTTTATCTCTCTGCTTAAAAGCTCTACTGTCCTTGCTTAAGTCGCCTCAAAAATAGAAAGTAAGATAAATGTGGTGATGAATTCAGATTCTTATAGATTTTCATTTCCCTCCTTTCTCTTTGCTGGCCCAACCATAAGACCAAAGTAGGCCAGCCCTTAAGGCAGCAAAGAGCAGCAGTAGTTAAAGCACAACGGTAGGTCCTGCTAGCCAGAAATACTCAGAGCCATCAGCACGTTCTTTTACCTGCAGGGAGAGTGGGCACATACATATACTTACAAAGTAAAGCTAAATATTTAAAAGTATAGGGACCAGCAATGGGGAGTGCATTTACAGCAGTTGATTGTCACTGCTTTTAACATAGGGGATAATCAGTGGCACAAAACGGTTGTTTGCTACTGAATATCCTGTTCACCACATTATGCATATTAACAGGGTGATTGTGGGCGGAGTGGTGTTTGGATGATCATGATTGTTGAATTTAATTATCAAAATCGCAGGGGCATAAGGCTGAAAGTTCACCTAGGGTACCAAGTATCCTTGCACTGGCTCTGCCAGTCAACTCACAGCTGAAAATCCTGAGCTCAAAATTAGCAAGTACTCTGCTTCTGGATACTACGTTGAGGGGTAGGGTAAGATCACTTGTGTTTTAGGTGTTTCTGTAAGCAAACATTGTCACTGCTGGAGTCAAAGGACAAGAGGTTGCCAATGCTCGTATATGTAAGGAAATGCATTTTTTATTATAAGATCTGCAGTTTTGGAACCTAAAACACAGCCCTTGTTTCTTTATACCTTTGACTCAAGTCATCCATGACCGCTACTGCAGTGTTCTTATGCTTCATCAAACTCTCAGCCTGGAAGTGGGCAGTAGATAAAATGACAAATTAATGCAAGGCAGGAGGGAGAGGAGAATTCTATGAATTGTAAAATTAACCAGTTGTCATACAAGTAAGAATTTGTTCAAGCCTTTCCGGTAACCAGGCATCACATTTCAAAACTAACCATTATATTACGATGACTGGTTAGACAGAAAGGCTTGAACAAATCCTTACTTGTAAAATTAACCAGTCGTCATACAAATAAGGATTTGTTCAAGCCTTACCATCTAACCAGTCATCGTATAATCTAATATAATGGTTGGTTTTGAAATGTGATGGCGGGTTACCAGAAAGGCTTGAACAGATCTTTACTTATATGATGACTGGTTAATTTTGCAGGTCATAGCATTCTCCTCTCCCTTCTCTGTTCTCCAGGAACAAGCAGGAAGTCACTCCTCACATATGGGTGACGTCGGCGCCAATGGAGCCCGTGCACAAGTATTTCCCCAGCTTTCCAAGAAAGTCTTTGGGATATGCTACCATGCATGTGTGGTTCCCTTCTTGCCCCAGGGTGCCATCTTGCTCAGTCTCCTTTTTACCGTGGAGTCCAACGGATGTCTGGAAACATTCCTGTTAATTATCCTTAAAGTTAGTTTTTCCCGGTTAGTGTACTGGTTCCTCTTCCCACTTCGAGCTGGTGTCGTTCTCATCTCCTTTTTTATTGAGGTCTCCCTCGACTGGTGTTTGCGCCTTTTTTTTCACCCAGGATTCATTGACCCTGTCCGGGTGCTCCCCACCATATCTCCTGGTGGCTTCAAAAAATGTGACCACTGCAGTCAATCCATGTCAGTAACTGACACCCATGACTGCTGCTTGCACTGCCTGGGCCTGGCCAATGACAGCACCTCCTGCGACCTGTGTTAGGCCATGATGCCCAAAACTAACAGGAAAAGACTGGAGTTGCAGGAGAAATTGTTCCCCAAGTCCGACTTGGCCCCAGCCTCCCCAACGCCAAGCTCCAAGCCTAGAACATCCCGTGAGGCCCAAGCATCCTCGAAGTCCCATGGCGGCGGCTCCTCCGAGAAGACCTCTGACCCAGAGAAAAAGTTGTCTTTGAAATCCTCCAAGGTTGCACAGGAGAAACCTGGTAAAACTGCCTGGAGGGACTCTGGTGACTTCAAGAAGCGCCCTACCAAGATCCTCAAGAAGGATTCCTTGGCCGGTAGATACTATGCGAGGTTCCTCGAGGCCATAGTCCTCATCGAGGATGCATTTGCTAGAGTGCCGGCGCTTGGGGGCCTGCGCCGAAGGCTGCGGAGCCTTCTGGCTTGGAAACCAGAATGGTGGCTCTGGAGCAGAACATCACTGCTATCGTGGCCCTGCAGCAGGCAATGATGGCTGGTTTGTTTGCCTTATCCGCTCTGATGACCGGGCCCTCAACTGCGAGGGAGTACCCGGTCATTGAGCCGAGCTCCACGGGCCTTGGGTAAGCCCTCTGTGCCGGTCAAGATCCCGGTCCTGTTCTTCATGCATCTGGTCCTCGCTGGCTAGTGTCTGTGATTCGGACCCCAGGTCCTTCGCAGGCCACCAACCCTTCGACGCTGGCCTCAAGGCGAGGAATGCAGGGCCTCGCATTCTTCATCTCTGCTCAACTCCAAGTGGGAGACTAACACCAAGCAGCACAGAGATATCACCTCAGACCAGGCGCCGTGGCGCCACTCTCCTCCTGAGGATGTGGCCTTCCATGACTTCGTCAGGGACATGGCCAGAGCCCTCTCAGTGCAAACTGAGGTAGAGGAAGACCCGCGCACCGAGGAATTGGAGATTCTCCAGTATGAGTCTCCACCCAAGGAAACCCTCATGGTGCCCATACAGCTGATCCTTGAGAGACTACTACTTCGGATGTGGGAAACACCGACATCTGTACCGATAGTGAGCCAGCGCCTCGATGCTATGTACCAAATCTGAAAGGGCCCAGGGTTCCACAAACCCCAGCTCTTACATAACTCCATGGTCGGCGAGTCGACCATGCAGAAACTCAAGAGCCAGAAGACCCACTCCTCTGTTCCCCCCCGGGAGGGAGGCCAGAGCCCTCGACACCCCTAGGTGCAAGTGCTACCAGGGCTCAATAGTGGGGTGCCGGATTCAGGTCTATGAACTTTAGATAGGCATGTACCTAAAGCCTATGGCCCAAGAGCCATCGGGGTTTGCAGCAGGCTTAGTCAGGGAACGCTGTTCCAAGTTTCTTTCCTGGGCAGCCTATGACTGCTTCGAGTCAGCGGCTTGGGTCACTGCGGCTGGCATCAGGGCCCAATGCCAAGCCTGGCTGCAGTCCTCCGACCTTGAGCACTGGGTCCAAGACAAGCTGCTTGACGTCCCCTGCACCAGGGAGAACCTGTTCGGCAAACCCATGGCTGACAAAGCGGCTGAGATTGCGGCAGACATTGTGACCCATCAAAGGCTCTCCAAGAAGACCTCATCCCATCCCTGCCCAGCAAAAAAACATCGGGGAAGAAACCCCTTTTCCTGAGGAAAAAGAGGTCCTTTGTGCAGGGTCACCAACTGAAGTATTATATGTCACTAGGAATCGCAAATTAGAAACATAGAAATATGACGACAGAAAAAGACCACATGGCCTATCTAGTTTGTCCTTCCATATCAACAACAATAACAGTCCCCTTTTTTCCTTTAGAGATCCTCTGTGTTTGTCCCATGCTTTTTTGAATTCAGTTACTGTCCTCATCTCTACCACCTCCACTGGGAGACTATTCCACGGATCCACCACTCTTTCCGTAAAGAAATATTTCCGCATATCACTCCTGAATCTATCCCCCTTCACCCTCATTCCATGTCCCCTTGTAGCTAGCAGAACTTGCTTTCAATTGAAAGAGGCTCGCCCCCTGAACATTTATGCCACGGAGGTATTTAAACATCTCAATCATATTACCTCTATCCCGCCTTTCCTCTAAGGTGTACATATTAAGATCCCTAAGTCTGTCCTCATATGCTTTATAATGAAGACCACTAACCATTTTAGTAGCCACCCTCTGCACCGACTCCATCCTGTTCATATCCTTTTGAAGGTGCGGTCTCCAGAATTGCACACTATACTCCAAAAGAGATCGCACCAAATACTTATACAGAGGCATTATCACCTCCTTTTTTCTGCTAGCCATTCCTCTCCGTATGCACCCAAGCATTTTTCTAGCTTTTGCCGTCACCTTTTCTACCTGTTTAGCTACTTTAAGATCATCAGACACAACCACGCCTAGTTCCCGCTCTTCTTTAGTGGACGAAAGTACTTCACCCCCTATACTATATTACTCCCTTGAATTGCTGCAGCCCAAATGCATGACCTTACATTTTTTAACATTAAATCCCAGCTGCTAAATTCTAGACCATTCTTCAAACTTAGCTAGATCCCTCCTCATGTTATCTACACCTTCCTGGGTGTCTACTCTATTGCAGATTTTGGTATCATCCACAAAAAGGCAAAACTTACCCGACAGCCCTTCCGCTATGTCATTAAGAAAGATGTTAAAAAGATGTTAAAACTTTGTCCCCCTCACCACATTACATTTAGAAGAGGCAGACCTCATCGTAAAAAATGAAGTCAAATACTTGGGGGTTACCCTAGACAAAACACTCTGCGTGGTTTAACACATAAAGTCAACCACTAATAAGATCAATTACAACTAAGGCTAATACAGCAGTTGAGACCTCTACTCTCAAGCTCTGACTTTAAGATTGGTGATGCAGGCTTTAATCACACCTCACTTTGATTATTGTAACAACATCCTTCATTTACTCCCTAAACAACTGATAAACCAGTTACAACTGGCTCAACACATAGCTGCACAAATAATCACTAAAACACATACTTCTGACCACATTACCCCCATACTATGAGCTACACTGGTTACCCATCCAAAGCTGCATTAAATCTAAATCATTAATAATGAACCTTCAAGCTTCTAAAAAGATAGCCCCATCCCACCTTTCAATGCTCATCAACACATACTCAAATGAATGAGCATGAAGAAGATTCTCACAAAATATCTTAGCTGTCCCTCCTGACTTTCGTAATTCAACTTGTTCGACAACTGATAGAGCACCTATGCTCTGGAATTCCCTCCCAGAAAATCTAAAAAGCATTAATGACCTGACTGCATTTCACAAGGAGTTTAAAATGCATCTCTTTAGAGAACATTTTGGGAACACACTTCAAAATTCCCAAATATATCCAACCTAAGCACTCGCCCACCTATTCATTACATTCTTCCCATTCCCAATCTATCTGATGCAGACATTCGACTTTATGCATCATTTCTAATACATCATAAATTATGAGACCACTGAATGCACACTATGCCTGTAACTAGCCCAATGGTAAATAGTATACCCTAGAACCAAACACTAAGAGGAGACAAAACAGCTACCCCTAGTTTTTGTAAATTTCACACACAGCACACATCTCAACAAATAGATTAGCTACATTCCTTTATCAATTCCATATGTAAGTACATTGTTGATTACACTCACACACTGTAAATACATTATTTGTAACTAGTTCTTGTTGTTACTCCACGGTTACCCTATTCTGCTTAAATATGTTTTAGGTAATGTGTATCTAATAAGCTACCCAACTGTTTGATGTAATTGTTTGATTCTGTTCATTGTAAACTGCTTTGATTTTTAGAAAAGACAGTATAGAAAACTCTTAAATAAATAAAAAATATCAGCCCCCCCCCCCTTATGCCAACAGCAGGTTTCTCATCCCAAGAGGCAAGGGCATGGGGCTCAGAAGGCAAAAGCACCAAAGCCCAGACCCCAGCTCTTACCCAGCCTGGGGGAGCTTTTGACTCCCAGGGCAGGGCTTCCCCTACCCGGGAAACCTTCACCAGCCCGTAGGGGAGCGCCTGATGCTCTTTGCTCACAAATGGGCTCCAATCACCTCAGACCAGTGGATACTGCGGTGGTCAGGGAGGGATACCTCCTCCACCTGTAGCAGATTCCACCCAGTTTTTTTTCCCAGAGAGCCAGTGTAACCCCTCCTTCACCAGACCCTCCTGCTCACAGAGCTCACAGGTCTTCTTAGGGACGATGCAGTAACATAGTATATAACGGCAGATAAAGACCAGTATGGTCCATCTAGTCTGCCCAGCAAGGCGGCAACAGTAAGTGCACTTGCCGCTCCGTGCAGGTCACCCCTCCCCATGCCTTTGTTTAGGGGTGTACCCACCTCTCCGTATAGTTCGCCCCTATTTGTTCAGATATAAGAGATAGTTATGCTTGTAGATGATAGAGCCTGTACCCAAACACCTATGGGGCAAAGGCTTCTACTCCAGGTACATCCTGGTCCCAAAGAGGATTGGGGGCCTCGGGCCCAACCTAGACCTGCAAAACTTAAACAAGTTTCTGGTGAAGGAGAAGTTCAAGATGCTCTCCCTTGGAACACTGCTGTCTTACCTCAGTCAGGGAGACTGGCTGTGATCCTTGGACCTAAAGGATGCATACACACACATCCTAGTCTACCCCTCTCATAGGCAGTACCTAAGGGTTCGTGGTAGGAGGAGAACACTACCAGTACAGGGTGCTACCCTTCGGCCTCGCCTCCTTGCCAAGGGTCTTCACAAACTGCCTGTCAGTGGTAGCTGCCCACTTTGTCTTCCCCTGCCTAGGTGACTGGCTCATCAGGGGCTGCACAGCTGCAGAGGCCAGTCAGGCTGCAGAATGCGTGTCCCTCCTGTTGCAGCACCTGGGATTCATCATCAATGAGTTCATAGGTGAACAGCTGGATGCACTACAGGCCAAAGTCATTCTCCCTGGGAAAGGGCATAATGCCTCAGACAGCTAGTGGTAGAGGTACAATGCCACTGGTCAGTGCCACCTCATCTCCTCGTCTTTCTGCTGGACCATATGGCCTCCATGGTCCACGTGACCCCCTAGCTCACTTGCACATGCAGATGACTCAGTGGTGCCCCTGTTCACAGTGGACATAAGCCACAGGCAGACTGCGGAACAGGATCAGGGTAACCCGCCAGCTGGCAGAGTCCCTCGACTGGTGGCAACTTCTCTGCCACCTCTAAGCAGGGATGCCCTTCCAGGCATCCACACCCCAGAGGATCCTGACCACGGATGCCTCCCTCCTAGGTTGGGGGCGCACTGTGGGAACAGCTGCACATAAGGCAGCTGGTTGCAGATGGAATCCCTGCTACAGATCAATCTCTTGGAACTTAGGGAAATCTTCCTGGCCCTCTGGGCGTTTTGCCACCACCTGCATCACCAGTCCATACTGATTCAAATGGACAACCAAGTCGCCATGTTTTATGTCAACAAGGGTGCAGGGGGGGAATATATAGAAGCTGATAAGGATAAAGCGGAATTGCTTAACAAATATTTTTGTTCTGTGTTCACAGATGAAGAACCAGGAGCAGGACCTCAGAAAACACCCACAAATAAGAACAGAAGCGAGGGACATCTTGAACTATTTTCAGAAGACTGTGTTCGTGAGAAACTAGCTCAACTTAAAGTAGACAAAGCGATGGGACCGGATGGGATACACCCTAGAATACTGAGGGAACTTGGGGACGTTCTAGCAACTCCACTGACTAACCTTTTCAATGCCTCGTTGGAGTCGGGAGTGGTGCCAAAGGACTGGAGAGAGGCTCATGTGGTGCCTTTACACAAAAGCGGAAGTAAGGATATGGTTGAAAACTACAGGCCGGTTAGTTTAACTTCGGTGGTGAGTAAATTATTGGAAATGCTGCTGAAAGAGAAAATAGTGAGGTTTCTGGAGTCCAGCGGATTACAGGATCCGAGGCAGCATGGATTCACCAGAGGCAGGTCTTGTCAGACAAATCTGATTGATTTCTTTGACTGGGTGGCCAGGGAGTTGGACCAAGGGAGAGCTCTAGATGTGGTGTATTTAGATTTCCGTAAAGCCTTTGACACTGTTCCTCACAGGCGACTAATAAACAAACTGAGCACTCTAGGGATGGACCCTAAAGTTACTGCTTGGGTTAGAAATTGGTTGGGTGGAAGGCGACAAAGAGTACAAGTAAATGGAGCTCACTCTGAGGAGAAGGATGTTACCAGTGGTGTGCCCCAGGGATCTGTCCTTGGTCCGATTCTTTTTAACATCTTTGTTAGTGATATAGCGGAAGGGCTGTCGGGTAAGGTTTGCCTCTTTGCGGATGATACCAAAATCTGCAATAGAGTAGACACCCAGGAAGGGATAGATAACATGAGGAGGGATCTAGCTAAGCTTGAAGAATGGTCTAGAATTTGGCAGCTGGGATTTAATGTTAAAAAATGTAAGGTCATGCATTTGGGCTGCAGCAATCCAAGGGAGCAATACAGTATAGGAGGTGAAGTACTTTTGTCCACTAAAGAAGAGCGGGACCTAGGCGTGGTTGTGTCTGATGATCTTAAAGTAGCTAAACAGGTAGAAAAGGCGACGGCAAAAGCTAGAAGGATGCTTGGGTGCATACGGAGAGGAATGGCTAGCAGAAAAAAGGAGGTGATAATGCCTCTGTATAAGTCTTTGGTGCGACCTCATTTGGAGTATGGTGTGCAATTCTGGAGACCGCACCTTCAAAAGGATGTGAACAGGATGGAGTCGGTGCAGAGGATTACTACTAAAATGATTAATGGGCTTCATTATAAAGCATATGAGGACAGACTTAAGGATCTTAATATGTACACCTTAGAGGAAAGGCGGGATAGAGGTGATATGATTGAGATGTTTAAATACCTCCGTGGCATAAATGTTCAGGGGGAGAGCCTCTTTCAATTGAAAGCAAGTTCTGCTACAAGGGGACATGGGATGAGGGTGAAGGGAGATAGATTCAGGAGTGATATGCGAAAATATTTCTTTACGGAAAGAGTAGTGGATCCATGGAATAGTCTCCCAGTGGAGGTGGTAGAGATGAGGACAGTAACTGAATTCAAAAAAGCATGGGACCAACACAGAGGATCTCTAAAGGTAAAAAGTGGACTCTTGTAGTTGTTGTTATGGAAGGGCAGACTAGATAGGCCATGTGGTCTTTTTCTGTCGTCATGTTTCTATGTTTCTAAGCAGGGGGGGCATAGTGTCGTACCTTCTCTGACAGGAGGTGGTGACCCTCCTTTCCTTTTCAGCTTGCAACAACATGGTCCTGGGGCCAGTTCATCTCCTGGCCAGGACAATCTCTTGGCGGACAGACTGAGCAGGATCCTCCAACCATATGAGTGGCGCCTGAACCCCAGAGTGGCTGCTCAGCTTTTCTGCCTCTGGGGCAGGCCCATGATGGACCTGTTTGCTACCCTAGACAACACCCAGCTGCCCCGCTTCTGCTCACAGTAATCACACCCAGACAGGATGGCGGTGGATGCCTTCCTGATCCCATTGACAGAAGGCCTCCTCTGTCCTTTTTCACTGATCACTCTGGTCGCCAAGACCCTCTTCAAGGTCCAGCATGAGGGTGCATCACTAATACTAATTACCTCCAGGTGGCCCAGACAGCCCTGGTTTCCACTGCTGCTCTCTCTATCGGCGACACTCCTGGTCCCGCTGGGCTGTGCCCCAGACCTTCTGTCCCAGGAAGGGGGCTCCCTCCTGCACCCCAATCTGGAGTCTCTAACTCTAACAGCATAGCTGCTGAAAGGATATAGTATTGGCCCCTTTCCACCTACCAATGGAGGTCAACAAGGTCCTTCTGGCCTCTCAAAAGCCCTCCACCAGGCAAGCTTAAGCCTTTAAACGGCGAAGATTCTCAGTGTGGTGTGCAGAGAGACGGGAGAACCTGTTCCCGTGACAGGTGAAATTAGTGCTCCAATACCTGCTGCATCTGTCGCACACTGGGCTAAAATTCAACTCAGTGAGAGTGCACCGGAGTGCGATAGTCACATACCACCACCCTATGGAGGGAAAACCCCTCTCTGGTCAGCCCCTAATCTCTCGGTTCCTCCAGGGCCCTCCTGTTGTCTAAGCCCCCTGTTCTCCCTACAGCGGCAGAGTGGGACATCAGCGTGATGCATTCGCATCTCCCCAGACTGCCATTCGGGCCTCTTGCCATCTGTGGTATCTTTCATGGAAGGTTGCCTTCCTTGTGGCCCTCATGTCCGCTGAAGAGTAAGCCAACTTCAGGCCCTGTTGGTGGAACCACCATATACAAGATTCTACAAGAACAGGGTGGTGCTCTGCACTCACCCCAAATTCTTCCCAAAGGTGGTATCTCCTTTCTACCTCAACCAGGAGATGGTTCTTCCCAACTTTTTCCCATGGCCTCATGCCTGTTGGGAGGAAATTATACTCCATACACTGGATTGCAAATGGGCTCGGTCCTTCTACCTACAACGGACTCAGGGCCACCACAAGCTCCTCAGCTTTTCATTTCTTATGACCCCAGCAGACTGGGGCTTCCCATGATAAAGCAAATTCTGTCCACTTGTGTGGCAGATTGTATTGCCCTCATCTGTGAGTGAGCTGGGCTCTCCCTGGAACACCAGATCACAGTGCATCGCATGAGAGCGATGGCCACATCGGTGGTGAACCTGCGCTCAGTGCTGGTGATTGAGATCTGCAAGGCTGCCAGATGGTCTTCAATTCACTCGTTTGCAGCTCACTACTGCCTGTATAGTGAGTCTCGTTGGGACAGTGCCTTCGGCCAAGCAGTACGCTGTAATCTTTTTGGGGTGTAGGCAATTCCTGCCCTCCGGTCCTTCTGTGTTCAGGCTACCGGAGTGATGGTGCTGCTGGATGCTAGGGTCTTCAGAGTCTCTCAGTTGGGGACTCATCTTCTGCAACTCACGGTTACTTGACTTGGCTGCCGTTGGTGCTGTTGTGGTTTGGTCCTCGGCTGCCTGGAGCTAGGGAGTCCCATATGTGAGAACTGACTTCCTGCTTATTCCTGGAGAAAGCGTAGTTATTCATCTGTAACAGGTGTTCTCCGGGAACAGCAGGAATCGGTCCTCACAACCCTCCCTCCTCCCCTGGGAGTTCCGCCCTACCTTGTTTTATTTTTTTGCTAATGTCCTAGCTATATCATATGACTGAGCAAGGTGGCACCCTTGGGTGGGAAGGGGACCACGCATGCATTGTAGCATATCCCAAAAGTTTTCTTTGAAAGCTGGGGAAATGCTTCCGCATGGGCTCTGCCAGTGCCAGCGTCACCCATATATGAAGACTAATTCCTGCTGTCTCTGGAGAACACGTGTTACCAGTGAGTAACTATGCTTTTATTGTGGCATTAACGTGTGAACATGTCATCACAGTGACGGCTAACACAGGCCAAATGTAGCTACTACAGGCAAGTTTTAGTGATAGCTGCATTTCGTGCATTAGCAGTGCAAGTGGTGAGGGTTGGACAGAGAGTGGCCATGCCTGTATTGTGTGATTAGCATGGGTAGTGACAGTGCACGATAGCCTCATGTTTTGCAGACATTATAGATGCAGTTAATGCCACCTCTTTGGGTGGCACTAGCTACATCAGCGATAGTCACGCCCCGATACCTGTATTTTCACTGTGTTGTCTGCTGGGGAAATGCAAGGCATGCTCCCAAAAGATAATGCATGACTTTTGCAGTTACCACAGTGCTTTTGACACTCATGCCCCAATCTAATGCACATTCCGTATCGTCCTTTCAATCCAGACAAGCGGTTTGTGTTCCCCTACCAGCAGATTGGTTAAGACAAAGAACCAGTGAAAAGCCCAGGTTTCAATGACATCACTCCTATGCCTCTACTTGTCTCAGCTACCAGAGGTCCCTTCAGTATTTCTTTGTCTCCAGCAGATGGTGAATGGATTTTCTCCTCTCTTTAGAAAATATGAGCAATGAGAGGAAAAGAGATTGATTAAATGCTCGTGAATAACCATCTTGATTACAGAAAGGTGACTCTCTCACTTGAGCATGAGGTGGGAGGCTCCACTAGACTGCAGTCTTTTCAGTAACCATAAGAAAAGGGAAAATTGGTTCAGCTCCATGTCCTTATCATGATAAGAAGGGCCTACTGAGCAGCCACATGTTGGAAGGATCTGGAAGAGTACAGCAGCCTCACACAACCTCAGCGCCCCTGCCATCTTCTTCTGTCCCCCCTGCTCTCTCCTGAAGATTGCAGAAGACTCTTGGAGGGATTTGCCTGCTACCACTGTGAAGCAGTTTCAGGGGAGAAGAGTTGAGCCTGGCACAGATCCTCCACCTGAGGCTCTCACGGGGTGAGTACCAAGGCTTGACCTTGTTGGGGGCTCCCAGTTCTGTGTTTGAGGGATGGCGCTGTGTGTGTGTGTGTGTGTGTGGGGGGGGGGGGGTTCCTGCCATTTTCTGCATGTGTTAGTAACGTTTTTGCCTATTGTACACCTGGTGAACGCATGGTCCTAATGTGTGTTCTGCCCAAGTGGCTCCAACCTGCTCTCCTTACCTAATGCCTTTAACGTCTGTAAAGTAAAAGCACAGTTAATGCACCCTTGCAGGCCAACGCAGCCTTAGCACGCACTCTTTTGATACTTACCCTAACTCTGTCTTCTTACAGGAAACATTGTTTGATCTGTAGCAAGTGAGGAGCCTTATCCTTGTAATCTAGACTCTGCCCTTCCTACAAGGCCACTTTTGAGTCACCCCTGGAGGGCCTGCTTTTTCCCCCTCTTAGCCAGGGATGTGGTTAGTCCACCCTTACCCATCTCAGGGAAGGAGGTGTCTGGCACTATGATTAAGGATATTCAGCTGGTCAGAGACTCCGGTGACTGTACTGTGAGCCACTCTTCATTCTCTAGGGGGTCTGTAGCGGCTGTGCCCCCCCCTGGTATTGGGGAGCTTTATCCGAGAGAAGAGCTTCCAGACTCCGCTTTGTCCTCCTTGGACTTCTTTTATTTTTGCAACAGGCTTGATCCTTCTGGCATGGTAATTCAGACCCTGCAGCCTCTGGATATAGTCTTGTGCCAGGCAGGCTGAACGTTGTAGCCCTTTTGGATTACCTCTGGCCAAGCGTTCCCATTGAGGGACACTCCCTGGAGATGGGGAACAGCTCGGAGCTATCCGAGATGTTGACTGCTTCAGATTCAGATGGCTTGGTACTGGGCTCTGATATAGATGAGGAAGTGCTCTCGCTTTCAATTTTGCTGAAGCTGTGATACACATATTCTGGAAGGAGGAGCTGGCGGCGTTGATTACCAGGGTCTAATTCGCCTTCAACTTGACTTATACTTCCAGCACGGAGCAGGAACCAAAGGTACACCTGCTCCTTCAAGGAATGTGGAAATTCACTGCTGTCTTCCTGTTCCTGGAGGTAATCAAGGATATGATCCAGTTGGAGGGGGACTCCCTTGACTCCCCACCTAAAGGATTAAGGGTGTATATGAAGATCTGTGCTCTCCCAGAGGAGGGGCATGTTGAGTGGTTTGACATTCCCAAGGTGGATGCACAGGTCACTGGTTACCAGATGGACCACCATTCCTACGGAAGGCGGATCAGCCTTAAAGGATGTCCTGGACGGCAAGGTGGATTTCTGGCTGAGGAATCAGTTTGCTGTGGCAGCGGCTATTCTACAGTTGGCAGTACTTATTTATTATTTAGCTGTATTTATGTACTGCCTTTCTCTGGGTAAAGGCGGTTTATATACAACTAAAGATGTAATTTACATTGAAACATTGGTATTAAACTACGTACAGCATGCAGTCCAATAGCATTGGCTCTTTACTATATATATATATTTTTAATTTATTTATTTATTTATTTGTGTGATTTTTATAATGCCATTTCGGGCAATCATAGCGGTTTACATATTAAACAACTGAGATACATTGAACATCTTAATCAAAGTAACAGATACAGATGAATAATAAAGGTTTATACATGATTCATATAATTATAACTTATTAACAATTCTTTCGACTTAAAGAAGACTTAGGTTTTACATATTTGCATATTTTCCTGGGTGTTTTTCTGTGTAGGAATTGTGGTATCAAATGAGTGGATGGTGGATGAGTTGTGGGGAGTGGGTAGACTGATTGATTGTGCATTGTAAAGCTTCGTATATGCTAAGCCGGGGAATATCTACTATGTCGGGTCGATGTTTGTTTGAGGTTACTTCATTATGATTGAAGTGTTCTATAAATAGAAATGTTTTGAGTTGAGTGCAGAATGTGGACTGATCTGTAATACTTCTAAGTCTTTCTGGTAATAAGTTCCAAAGGGTTGGGGATAAGTACTCATGCTCTATTACTTGTGTGTTGCTTTGTCTTTCGGTATTTGGATGGGGTTAAAAGGGTATTATTCATTCGGCCTCTTCTGTGTCGATCGTTGGTGTTACCTTAATTATGTGAGATGGTGTAGTGGGTGCTATGTATCTGATGATTTTAAATGTAGTCATGATTAACTTGTATTTTATTCTGCTCTGTACCAGTATCCAATGTAGAGCCTTAAGAATAGGTTTTATATGATCTGTACGGCATGAGTTATAGATAATGTGTGCTGCCATATGCAAGCCATTTGTAGTGGATGAAGTGTTTGCTTTGGTAGGCCATGAAGTAGACTATTACAGTAGTCTATATGGGGGATTATCATTTCTTGCTTGCAATTCGTGCAAGGTAGGTGTGCATTGTACTTTTGGTAGGGGTTATTCACTGGTGTGGAAGTATTCAGTAAAGAGATGCGTTTTGAACTTTTTGCAGAAAGTCTTGAGGTCTGTGATGTTCCTGAGCTGGTCTGTTCCACATGGACAGTGCATAGATTTGGAAGGCTCTTTTGCATGCCTGTTGGTTTGATTTGGCTCTGAGGTGGGGAATGTTGAAGGTATTTGTTGTCTAGGCCTGCCTAACTCTGTGCGGTTGTGAGGGTTGTATGAATGATCTTAGGTGTGTGTGTGGGGGGGGGGGGGGTGTGGGGTGTATCTGAATGGATTGCTTTGTGAGTGAGCATGATGGTTTTGAATGTTATGCAGCTCTGTGGGGGGAGCCAGTGAAGCTGTTTGAGTACTGGGGTGATATGTTCTTTTCTTGTTGCTACTTGTATGATTCTTGCTGTTGAGTGGAAAGCTGTTTGAGCCCTGTTTCAGTGGAATCAGTCTCTTCCACCTGATTATACTACCCATCTTTTGGAGTCGGCTATGGCTTTCCTTTCTGATGCCATATATGACCTGATCCCTTTGGCAGCTAGGGATGTTGTCCTGACGACAATGTCATGGTGTTGGATTTGCCTCCAGCACTGGGCAGCGGGCACGTCCTCCAAAGCCCAATTGACTCAGCTGGCCGTTAAGGAAAAGCTTCTGCTTGGAACTGATTTGGGGAAGTTGGTGAAGGATCTAAGTGAGCCAAAATCTTACTACCCTACCAGAAGACAGGTCCAGGGGGCCTGTGAAACGGGCTGGTACCCCTTTCTTGTCAGCCTCCTCCTGACCACCAAGACTACGCTGGCCAGATTCCCAGGGGTCTGTGGGCTGTCATCATTATCAACCTTTCTTCTCCTCTGCTTCAGGGACTCGGGCTCATTCTCAGTCCTTTCATGGAGCATGTGGGCCCAGTCCCCTCCAGAAGAGGACCCTCTCGGGCTGCACACCGAATGTTTGGGAGCCTATTCCCTGGTTCTTCCAGTCGGCAGCAGACTTTGCCTTTTCTTTCAGGAATGGGCCCAAATTACCAAGGATTGCTGAGTGCTAGACACCATTCAGTCAGATTCCCAATGCCTTTGCCATTTCCCCTTGTGAGTCTGCAATCAAAGGTGCCACTGTGCGGACCACCTTGGACAAGTTATTGCATCTAAAAGCAATGGTGCCCGTCCCCCTAGATGAGCAGGGCAAAGACAGATACTTGTGGTACCAAAGAAGGACGGTTCCTTCTGACCCATTCTGGACTTCAAGGGGGTCAATGAGCACTTGAGCATCCTGAGCTTCCGGATGGAAACCTTGCATTCCGTGATTAAAGCAATGCACTGAGGGGAGTTTTTGGTTTCTCTGGATCTGGCCGAAGCATATTTTCATATCCCAATCTGGGCAGATCAGCAGAAGTATATCTGTGTTTTGCCGTTCTTAGCTCTCGCTATTAGTTTGCTGCCCTCCTTTTTGGGCTATCCATCACCGCAAGGATGCTCTCCAAGGTCATGATGATGGTGGTGGTGGTGGTGGCTGCAGTGCCAAGGGATCTTTGTTCATTCCTATCTGGTCGACTGGCTCATCCGAACCCGTTCCCTCTCTGAAGCATCTCGGGTGATGTCCAGAATGGTGTCCTTTCAGGAAAACCTTGGCTGAATAAGAAATAGAGGAAAGAGCCAGCTGTTGCCTTCCCAGTCTCTGGAAGCATGTTTTGACACTTGAGTGGGTAGCGTTTTCTTTGTGGACAAGCAGGAAGTAAGTCCTCACATATGGGTGACATCCCCAGCTGAGCGCCATGTCGGAATGCTTCCCAGCTTCCATTGTAAGCTTTTGGGAGGCTCCATAATGCATGCGTGCCTGCCTTCCCACCTGCTGTGGTACCATTTTCTCTCCAGTCTTTCTTTTTCCACAGAGCCCGTAGGATGTGTTCCTGCAGTCAAGACAGCTGATTTGTCTGACACTGTTCTCTGCACAGCAGGCCCCCAGAGTCTGGGATTATCTTCAGCTTCTCAGATTGATGGCAGCGACCATAGAGATGATGCTTTGGGCACGTGCTCACGTGTGACTGCTCCAGGAGTACTTGTTGACTCAATGCTTCCTGAGCTCTCTGGAATTTGAGCGCAGGTTTCCGCTTCCATTGATGGTGAAGGCCAGCCTACGATTATGGTGACAACTCTGTCACCTGAAAAAGGGCGTACTGCTGGACGATGTCGTCTCGATCCTGCTGATGACAGAAGCCAGTCTCTCGGGCTGGGGAGCCCATTGCCAAGACCGTATAGCCCAGGGCTGTTGGAACCGCAGGGCAGAGGTGTGGTCCATCAACCACCATGGTGTAGAAGATGGATTGCGCTGTTTTGTATGGATTGTAACAATTTTAAGCCATAAATGTGGTAAGCAACCATAGATGACATTGCAATAGTCAGTCTTTGACATGACCAGCATGAGAAGAGTATGGAGTGAAGATTTTGAAAGAAAGGAATGAATTGAACGAATCTGGCATATCGTATGGAAACATCGCTTCGCCGCTGAGCTAATCTGGGCTTGAAAAGAGAGAGCAGTGTCCAGAATGACTACAAGGTAGTGCATAGAAGACGTGAGGGGAATGGGACATGTGCCAAGTACAGGAGTGGTAGAAGGAGAAGAGGTAGATCCAATTAGCTAAATGGCTGATGTTTTACTTGGATTCAGCTTTAGGCAATTGTTATAAAGCCAGGTAGCAATATAGACAGACATCTGTTAAGGGTAGTTAAATAAGAGGCATTGGAATCTGTGTGGAACAGCAGCAGGATGTCATCCACATAATATGCGGAGACCACTGCTGCTAGGTAATAGTAGCAAGAGAAGCCAGGAAAATATTAAAAAGAAGAGGTGCGAGAACTGATCCCTGCAGAACACCACAGGTGAGAGGAAAGGAGGAGGAACTAGAACCCTGGGATTATTATTTATTTAAAAAATTTTATACCGTGTTTTCCCAAAGATCAATCACGGTTTACAAATAACCTTTTGAATCGTACAGATAACGAGTACATATTCAGTTACAAAGAACAAAGTAGAACTATATACCTAGATGAAGATGCAAAATTTAAACTATGTATATGAACGTGCTTAGGAATTCTAAGTATAAACTATTTACATCTCTGGGTTGATTGTAGAGTGGTGTATCACTTGTAGGAATTTAGGAAGCAGGGGGGTTGTGACAGAGATATTGTGTTCTGCTTGTATGATACAAAATAGGACCGATGAGAAAGGAAAGAGTGAAACCAATGTAGGACTGTACCCTGAATACTGGAGGAAGATAAACTTGAAAGAAGTAAAGAGTGGTTCACCAGATTGAATGCGCAGGAAAGATCAAGTGATATACTGCCAAGGAAACATTACCCCTATCCAGAGAACGATAGACATCACTGAAAACAGATGGAATAATGGTTTCTGTACTATGCCCTTTCTCTGAAACCTGGTTGTCTGGGGTGCAGATAATTGGTTTTCTTTAAATGAGTCAATGTCTGCTGAAGCACCACTTTCTCTAACATTTTTGAAAGGAAAGAAAGGTTAGAAACTGGGCAGAAATGTTCAGTAAGGGATGGATTGAGATTGGAATTCTTCAGCAAAGGACAGACAATAGCAGTTTTCCAACACCGAGTCTAAATTTTTTGGAAAGAGCAAGAACACAAAAGGAAGAAGAGTAAGTGAAGGTACCGTGATCCATGAGGAGGGAACAAGGTCCAAAGAACAAGTAGTTTGATGAGCCAGTAATGATGGTAGTGATAGTGGCTAGTGCAATAAGGTTAAAAGTGGACCACTGATGGGTCTGACATCGAGGAGGTGGCATCTGGGAAAGAAAAGGGTGCTATAGATGGGAATGAACTCTGTAGCATAGTGACCTTATCAGAGAAGAAATCAGCAAGCTGTTGAGCAGAGGAAGCAAGGAAGATTGGGGAGCATGTGTTAAATGAGAAACAGCTGCTTAGGACAGTTCCTAGCACTGGAGATAAGTTTTTGGTAAAGTAGCTGCGCTTAGCAGAAGTTCAGCGGCTGTATGTAGAGTGGGATTGTTGGACTACAGAGAGGGTTGGCTGAAAGGGATCCGAGCGCCAGAGGCATTCTGCTCTACGGAGTTAATGATGCAGAAGTGGGAGACCCGAGTGGTACTAGGAATGTCGGCGACCAACAGGGTGGCAATTTACTTGTGTCAGTGGAACAATGCGGTCTAAGGCAGAATGAAGGTTCAGGTCCCAGAGGGAAGCCTGGTTATCAACAGGGAGATTATTAAAATAAGATTAAAAAATGTAATCCGCTGAAGAAAAAGAGGAGAGAGACGCATCAGAGATGTGACGCCGCATAATAGAGACAGGAACAGGAATGTTATTGGCAATTGGGATGGGACATCAAAACTGATAAAGGACCAGGAAATGATCAGTTCATGGCAAGGGAATGTGAGGGTTGACCCAAATAGCAGTGGGAGAGGAGGAGGAGGAAGTGCAGATAAGATCAAAAGTATGGCCTGCCGTATGGATTGGGTACAAGACATGTTGTCGAAGAGAAAGATCTGAAAGTAAAGACATACATTGATGATCACGGGGTCTAGTGGGATTGTCGATATGGAAATTGAAATCACCGAGAATAAGAACATCAGGGAAGACAGTAGTGATCTTAATGAGATTGGTTTGTAAAGACACCCAGAGATCAGCTGACAGAGAGGGAGAGACAGGGTAGAAGAGTGGTGAAATTAAAAGGTGAGTGAAAGTGGGCTAAATGGGCCTCTGAATAATGGAGGGAGGAGGAGGGGACCTCGATGATCAGGCTGTCATGAAAATAGCAAGGCAACCCCCCCACCCAACTGTGAGGAGCAAGACTTAAGAGAGTAAGGTATAGCCAGCGGGGAGACAGCGATAGAGGAAGGGTTCCTCTCCTTCCCATGTTTCTGTTAAAAACAGCAAATGAAGAGAGAATTCCCCAAAGAGGTCAGAAACCAGTGCAGATTTTGAGCAAATCAAGCGACAGTTTTCCAAAGCACACGAAAGGGTGGAAAAGGAGAAGAATGGAGGGCAGAGATTGGCAAAGCTCAATAAACACATGGAGAGGGGGCAAGGAATGAGCGTGGGGTGGGCAGTAAAGAGTATCCTTACCTTATGTGCATGGCCGATGACCCCAAACCACAGGGATAGGATAGGACATAGGGAGCAGACATAGGGAGCATGGCCATTAGGCACACCAGAGTTGGGAAGGACGTCAGGCTCAGGCCTCCCAGGAGCCACTGATTCCAGCAGTGGTTGGCTAGGCTCAGCGGCGGCGGCCCCACTGCTGGAATTAACAGCAGCATGGGGGAGACAGCATGGCGACGGGGGGGAGTGCATGGCTCAGCATGGTGCGGGGGAGAGCAGCACGATGCACGTGGGGGAAGCATGGTGTATGGGGGGGGGAGAGGGACAGCCAGGGCTACTGCCTAACGTAGCAGAAACTCTTGGGCCGGCCCTATCTACTTTTTAAAGATAAATGCCAGGAGCCTGCTTCCATCCCTGTTAAGATGGAGCCCATCCTTTCGGAAAAGCCCCTCCTTTCCCCAGAATGTTGCCCAGTTCCTAATAAATCCAAACCCCTCTTCCTTGCATCATTGTCTCATCCATGCATTGAGACTCCAGAGTTCTACCTGCCATTTTGGTGCTGCGCGTGGACCAAGAAGCCTTTCTGAGAACGCTACCCTGGAAGGATTGGAATAGTTCAGCAACCTCACATAAACTTGACACCCCCTCCCTCCTCCTCTCCCTGCTATCTCCCCAAGATTGCTGAAGACTATCAGAGAGGTCTGCCTGCCAGCCACCTGAAACGCAATGCCTGCAAAGCCAGGAAAAGCTATTTCAGGGGAGTAGAGTTGAGCCCGGCACAGATTCTCTGCCTGTGGCTCTCAGGGGGTGAGTACCAAGGCTTGACCTCATCATTGTCCTTGTTGGGGGCTCCTGATTCCGTCCATCTGGGGCACAATTTGGGGTAGATCGCTGGTGACCATTAGCACGGTGTGGGGATTTCCCACCGTTTATTATACATGTTAGTGTTTTATTACTATTGTGCATCTGGTGGTCATGCAGTCGTTGCTCACATTTTGCCCAAGCAGCTCCATTGCGCGGTCCTACCTTAGTGCCTCTAACGTGCGTAGCTGTAAAAGCGCTGTTAACACATGCCTTCTGGGCCACCGTGGCCTTAGTGTGTGGTGTTGTCGTTATACTTGTCTTGACTCTGTCTTCTTCCAAGAAAAGTTTGACCTGTGGCAAGCGAGGTGCTTCATCTCCAGCTTCTGGACTCTGCTGTTCCTGCATAGCAGCTCCTGAGTCGTCCCTAGAAGTTTTGTTCCCCCCTCTCTCAGCTGGGGGATACAGTTTACCCTTGCTTACCTCCGGGCAGGAGGTGGTGGATGGCGCTGTGGGTAAGAATAACCAGCCGACCAGAGGTTCCGGCAGCCATGCTGTGGGCTGCTCCCCGTCCTCTAGGGGATCTGTGGCAACTATGTCTCCTGGGGTTGGGGGGGTCATTTCTGAGCGGTGAGCTTCCAGACTCTGGATTGTCCTCCCTGGAATCCTTTCCTTTTTATAGCAGGCCTGGTCATTCTGCCATGGAATTTCAGACCCTGCAGCCTCTGGGTGCAATCTCATTAGGGGCAGGCTGAGAGTTCCTGGGATTACATTTCGATACTCTAGTGGGCAGGGTCTTCTGCCAGCAGAGAAAGTCAAAAAGTTGTTAGATTGCATGGCACTGTTCTGTTTGCTGCAGTCTCCCTGAGTCCGAATTTATCTTCAGCTCTTCAAATTGATGGTGCGTGGGCATGTGCTCATATACAACTGCTCCAGCGGTCCTTGCTGATTCAGTGCTCTCAAATTC
Organism: Ichthyophis bannanicus; assembly: GCA_033557465.1. Lineage (NCBI taxonomy): Eukaryota > Metazoa > Chordata > Amphibia > Gymnophiona > Ichthyophiidae > Ichthyophis > Ichthyophis bannanicus. The sequence continues at coordinate 577,295,715 of CM066035.1, forward strand.
TCTGGAGTTTGAGCTCAGGCTCCTGCTCCCAATGATGAAGGCCGGCCTGCATTGGTGACAGCAGCCCAGTCATCGGAAGAAGGGCATGCCGCTGGATGATTACTCTTGGATCCTTCTGACAACTGACGCAAGTGTTTCGAGCTGGAGAGCCCATTGCCAAGACCAAACAGCAGGGAGGCAGTGTGGTCTATGAACTGCCTTGAAGCGAGGGCCATCAGGTTCGCTCTTCTGCGTTCTGGCCTCTGGTCGAAGGTCGGGTGGTTTGAGAGTTCTTAGGCAACGCACGGTGGTGGTTTATGTCAATCAGCAGGGTGACACGTGCCGGAGTGGACCTGGAGATGGCTGTCCTGTTTGCCTGAGTAGAGAAGAACCTCCTAGCTTGGTCAGCTCAGCGCATTGCTGGGGTGGACAATGTGGCAACAGACTTTCTCAGCCAGTACTCACTGGATCCAGGAGAGTGGGAGTTGAGTCAGGAGGCATTTCAGTTGATTCTGCGCTGCTGGAGTCACCCCAGGTTGGATCTAATGGTGGCCTGCTCCGATGCCAAAGTGGGACACTTCTTGAGTTGACACATGGAGACAGGGTCTGAGGACGTTGCCACCCTGACCCAACTTTGGCCAAGTCAACACCTATTTTTTGTGTTTCCTGTGTGACTCCTGATGGAGCATGTGATTCGGCATATAGAGTGCCACCTGGGAAGAATTATTCTGATGGCGCTGAATTGGCCAAGGAGAGTATGATTCAGAGAGCTGATGCAGCCTCTGCAAGGACCACCTCTTCATTTGCTCCCATCTTGGGGCCTCTTGCATCAGGGACAGATCGTTTTGGAAGACCCAGTTCTCTTCTTGCTTACAGCTTGGTTCTGGAAAGGAGATGGCTACAAACCTTGCATATGTGCAGGTCTGGTGCCTTTTTGAGCGATGGTGCGGTATGCGGCAGCTGGCTCCTGAGGCAGCCATCCCTGGTGGTCTTTTCTGAAGGATGGTCTGGAGAATAGTCTTTCTCTTAGCTCCCTGAAGGTTCAGGTGACAGCTTTAGCCTGTTTCGGAGGTCCAGTGGCCGGTAACTTTCTAGCCTTTTACCTGGATGTTTTATACTTTCTTCAGGGGGTTTGATGTCTGCATCCTCCCCTCTGGTCCCTTCCTGGGATCTGTGTCAGGTGCTCAGGGCCCTGATGTCAGAACCCTTGAGCCATTGAAGTCAACTGCTCTGAAGGACTTGACACTCAAAACAATCTTTTTGGTTGTGATTGTTCTGTAAGGCGGTTTTCCAAGCTGCAGGCTCTTTGATGAGATCCTTACCTATTTTTTTCTGTGCCTTCCTTCTCACCTAAGGTGATTTCTCCCTTTCATGTGAATCAGGCATTTTGTCTGCCCTCCTTCTCTAAGGAGCAGTGTGGGGAAAAGGAATAAGGATGGTCCAGAGGGTGCTCCTCTGGTACTTGGAGGCTGCAAATTCTTTTTCTAAGTTTGCCCATCCCTTTGTGCTGTTTCCTGGCCTGCACAAGATGATGCAATGGCTAAGTCCCCCTTGGGGTGCTGGACTTAAGAGGCCATTGCCTTGGCATATCTGTTGCAAAACTGGCTGGTACCAGAGGGTTGTGCTCCATTCTACCAAGCACAGGCAGTCTCGTAGGCAGAACGAAACTCAGTAGCCCTGCAGACAGTTGTTGGGCAGCAACATGGGCACCACCTTCTACTTTTGTCAAGCATTACCACTTGCATGTCCTTGCTTGGGGGGGGGGACACGGCCTTTGGTTCTAAGGTATTGCGAGCTGCTGTGTCTTCTTCCCACCCATTAGAGTCGTAGCTTTAGTACATCCCACTTGTCTAGACTGGTCTAGCAGGACAAAATGTGAAATGGAAGGTGACATTTTACTTACCAGATAATGTCCTTTCCTTGAGTCTTGATAAACCAATCCGGAGGCCCCCCCCCCACCCCCGGCTGTTTTTGCTCTGTTCTTAAGCAGCGGTACCCTTGAGTTTACTATGATTTATATATTCGGTTCTGCAGGTTCATCTTCTCTTTTTGCTTTCCTGTACATAGTTCTCTACTGTTTGATTGCTCATTGTTGCCCATGTTGAGGTTGTGTGAGGCTTGGCACATTCTTCCATGTGCTTTGGGACAGATACTGAAGAGACGTCTGGTGGCTGAGGTATATAGAGGCATGGGAATGATGTCATTGAAACCTAAGCTTTTCATTAGTTCTTTTTATCCACCAATCTGCTGGTAGGGGAACATAACCCACTTGTCTGGACTGGTCTAGCAGGACTCAAGGAAAGGACATTATCTGGTAAGTAAAATGTCACCTTATAGTCTGTCAGTCCAATCTCTGGCAGAATACAATAAATATATATAATCAACAGACAAGCAAAATAAGACATACAGTTATATACTGTGTTATATATTTATGTATCTAGAAAGCCATCCAGAATGGGCTAACCATGTACTTGTTCACATGAAAATGCTTTTACATTTTTTAAATCAGATGTATTGTGATAAGGAAGCTTATCAGGACCCCAGAGCCAGGGATAAAGAGAAGGAATTTACCCTTATAAAAGGACCTATTTTACCAGGTCAGAGACACAAAACTCCCTTTACACCTAGAAAGCAGGAAATTCCTAGCTACAATAGGTTGCAGAATGCCCTTAGTGGAGAAAAAGAGAGGGAATACAGGCTCAGGGTAAGGAACCCTTACGTCACTGAATTCCCCAATTACTCAGCTGCCACGAGGAAGTTTGATCTCCAACACCTGAGAGGAGAGGGGGTGGAGCAGGCACCTGAGAGTTTTAAGACTAGGCCAGTTTATTCAGAAGGGAGAGGCAGGAGAGGAAGAAGAGGAGGAAAGGAGAGAGAACGTGAGAGCAGTAGGAGTGCCTACTGGATGAGGAATGGAACTGGATCAGTGAGAACAGCAGGAACCAGGAACACAGGTTGGAGAACAGGACGTGGAAGCACCGGTGAATGGTGGCCAGAGCATGAGAGAGGAGAAGCTGCTACAAGCTTTGACCCAGGTATGAGCTTTAGAAGTTTACCTAATTCTGAGCACTACAGAATTGCCAGAGACAGCCTTAGCCCTAACGAAAGGCAGTCAGCTAAGCCCTCTGAGCCAGAATCAGAGGAAGTGCCAATACAACTGGGTGAACCAGACATAGCTTTAGAAGAAGAAGTCTCATACATGGATTACTCTTTATGCCAGTCTTCCAATACAGAGATGTTGAAAGGGAGTCAACCGTAAAGAAAAACCTCCATTGTCCGGTAGTCCTAAGAGCCTGTGGTTAACTTGTGAAGGTCCTGAGTTAAGGGCAAAATACCTTTTTTTTTTTTTTACTATGCAAGCCGAAGCTGCCTAATTAAGTTGGTGAAACAGCTGTGAGCCAGAGCAGTGCTCAGCCTGAAGCCGTATTAATGGTGAAAGTAAGGAAAGCTTTTCTTTGGCTGTTTATAAGAAAACCTTGCAAAGAGAATTGCTTGCCTGTGAAGAGTTTAACTGCCTTGTTGAAAGTTTTTCTATGTTTAAGAAGACAGGAAGTGTTCTGGACTGAGAGAAAAAGAAACCTGCTTTAGGAAAAGCTGTTTTCTGTTTGTTTGATCAGCACTGCAAGCCATGCCTGATAGCATGGGCTGTTAAAGTATTTGTTTATATTGGAGAATATTACAAGCTATTTTGTTTGGAATTCATTTATATCCTGATGTTCATTTACAAGAATCCTGGAGAAATAATCCAAAGGTGGAATTTGTGAACCTTAGCGTGTTTTTTTCAGTTAATAAACTGTCATTACCTTACCACTCAAGGCAACTACAAAAGGTGGGTTTTTTTTTACCTGAGGTTGAATACTTTCTGATTGAACTACCTTTCCCATAAGGCATTACAAGGCAATCAGTTAGTTAAAGACCAAAAGGTGAATCTCTCTAATGACAACCACGCCCTTCCATACTGCATGTAAGGGGCTATGGGCATGACAGTAACTCTGGATTTATCTTAGACCTTATTCAGGAGTAGCTCAAGGTGAATTACTTTCAGATACAGTAGGTATTTTCATATTCCTTGGAGGAGGGTTTACAATCTAAGTTTGTACCTGAGATAATGGAGAGTTAAGTGACTTGCCCAAGGTCACAAGGAGTAATGATTAGAAGGAACAAATCCCAGTGTGCCATAGTTTTGGTTCCACATGGGATGCATTGAATTCTGACAAGGAGACAATTTGTGCATTTGCTGGACTTCTCTGTAAGGAAATCTGTAAATTGCTCAAAAGGTATGATAGTCTCAGGGGGTGAAGTCTCACATGATACAGTAAACTTCCTTGCTAGGGAACAACATTGCTTTGGGCTGATTTAGTGATCTAGAAATCCATTGAAAACAAGTTTGTTTGTTTTTTAGTTTTTTGTAACAGAATTGCATCTGGGCCCTTTTTTTGTGTTTTACTGTCATCCTAGAAGAAATTAATGTGAATGGATGTTAAGGACTATTTCTTCAAATGGTATAGTTTTGTGTATCACACCAATCACTGCGTAAGACCTTATCTACAAATAATACAATTAAACAGCTCTTAATCAAATCCAGATTACTACAAATTACTACAAATACAATTTTTCAAAATGATTCAATAATTTAGGCAATAATGACCTCAGGATGGCTTATACTCCACATACAGTGAACAAGTTCACTATAGGGAACAGCTGACGCTCACATCACAGGTCAGAAAGCCTCAGCAATATTATTATGTACTCTTAAATTATCAGTCACACAGTTTTTAAACTCCACATGAGTACTCCTGGGGATTCAAAACCTACTCGTATATAGCTAAATTCAACTACACCACTAAGCAGATTGCACAAATAGCGTCATATTTGCCAATTTTAATCACAAGCCCGTAGACTCTGTATTGACCCCTGTAAACAACAGACGACTAGCATTAGTAAATTTCGACACCATCAATCTGCTTAGTGGTGTAGTTGAATTTAGTTATATACGAGTAGGTTTTGAATCCCCAGGAGTACTCATGTGGAGTTTAAAAACTGTGTGATTGATAATTTAAGAGTACATGAACTTGTTCACTGTATGTGGGGTATAAGCCATCCTGAGGTCACTATTGCCTAAATTATTGAATCATTTTGAAAAATTGCATTTGTAGTCATTTGTAGTAATCTGGATTTGATTAAGAGCTGTTTAGTTGTATAGTTTTGTGTATGCTATGACAATCAAGAACATCACTTCTAAACCAGGGCTGTCTGTAGTTGTATTCCAGTGTTCTATTGTAGTCAACATCTTCTTCCTCTTTTGGAGTTATGTTTGCTGTGACACATTGTTCAATAATTTTGACGTGATCAGTCTTTGTATGATGTAATTGAGTCTCCCCAGTCCCGTTCCTCTACCTGTTTGTAAAACAATTAGATTTGACCTGCAAAAGAAAAGCCTGACATAGCACTGAAGAAAAGGAAAAAGTTCCATTATAGAAGCTGAACATATGTGCAAGGGGGGAGTTGTTTTATTTATTGGGGGTCTGCTATACCATCTCACACAAATTATTACAACAAAATGATTTACAAATAAAAAAAACAAATCCAATATGTGTCCCTTTTGAATGGTAGGGGTAGCAATCACCTGTGTAAACCCTAAGAAATTCCTATTATCTAAAAAAGCCTCTGCTTCCATATATATTAAAGTGAAGTAGAATATTAAGTAACCCTTGAAGATAAGGCTATTCCTTAAGTTTATACTTTTGTTCCATAAGAAATAGTAGTAATAAAAAAATAGTCACAAAGATTTTCAAAGGCACAATAAGATAATATAGCAGTATTTGATTAGTTGACTGCTAAGGTGGAATTGTGATAATCATTTAATTGGATATTTGATTTATGGAACTGAAGCTGAAGGATGAGAGATTGATAGTTGCTGCCCAGGACAGTGGCTAACAGGCGAGATGGTTCACAACAAGCATAAAAAAGCTGGCAAAACAGACATGTTTAATCTGTAAGAAAGAACTGCAAACAGTTACTCATCTCATAGCTGGCTGTGAAGTTCTGAAGGCAGAAACCTTCTACACAGAGTGGCACAATAAAATAGCACATCTCATCCAGTGTAAACTCTGTAAACACTACAACATCACTGGACCGGAAAAGCACTGGGACAACAACCCTAAGAGAATTGTGGAGACTGGAGAGGTTATGATCATCTGGAATACTCCCATTTTGACCAATAAAAAGCTGAATGCAAAGAATTGGACATAGTGGTAAAAGAGAAAAAAACCCCAGAATGGCATTGATTAGAGGTGTCCAAGCAATTATTCTGTGACTTGCATTGAAAAGGAGAAGATCCTCAAGTACCAAGGGATACAATCACAGACCAAGAAAATGTGGCAGAAAGATACATAGATACTTCCCATCATCTTGGGTGCCACAGGCTTGATTAACAGGCGTTTCCAAGTGCACCTTGATAAATTGCCTATATATATATTACATCTCATGAACTCCAGAAGGAGGCTGTCTTTGACATGATGCAAGTAGTATGTCGAGCATTAACAGTAAATTTGAGACCAAGATCATACTCCATATACCTTGGCTTAGGAGTAAGGTTCATTATTGTCTTGTTATGTACAAAACTAACCCATTTGGAGAAATTGTCCCAAAGCTTAATGAAGAACAGGCACTGGTGTAGATGGGTGATAACTGGAAGATCCGCTTAACACAGAGACTAGTGTAAGAACAAGCAGGGATAATGACCAGAGCTAGCGTAGCATAGGGAGACAAAACTTAGTAGATGGGGGGTCCAATTTTTTCTTATATGACAACATCAAATAAGCTGAGGGAAGCCTCTTCTGAGGCTGAACTCTTGAATGCTATATGTTGTCACTAAACTTGATCCTTTAAAGGGGCCCTAATACTTAGTTTGAGCTATCTTCCACCCAGTCCATAGGAATAAAATGGGCCATGCAGCAGATAGCTTGAGCTAAGTGTAAGTAAAAGGGGCCCTTAGTGTTTCTTTTAAATATGTCTGCATTCTTCCTGAGAGAATACATAGTACTACTTTGCAGCATCATATACGAGGTGTGACAAAAAAGAAACAAGACTGTCCCATAAATGTTTTATTAGAAAATCTACAGAGAAATTATGCATTGTCCCCTTCAAATTATTCCCCCCCAGTTAATGCACTTTTGCATTCGCTTCTGCCACGTACGGAAGCACTCAGTAAAGTCTTCCTCCTTTGAGGTCCCTCGTCACAATGGCCTTGATCTCTTCTACAGAAGCGAAATGAGTTCCTTTGAGCATAGTCTTCAGCCTGGGGAAGAGCCAGAAATTGCACAGTGCGAGATGTGGGGAATAAGGAGGGTGGTCAAGAGCTGTGATCTGTTTGTTGGCCAAGAATTGCCTCACACTGAGCGTGGTGTGTGCGGGCACATTGTCGTGGTGGAGCAGCCACAACTTGTCTGTCCACAAAGCCCGCCAGCAGCACCAAACCCGGTCATGGAGGCAATTGAGGACCGGCTGGTAGAAGTGCTGGTTGACTGTGTGATCCGCAGGCACAAACTCATGCTGGACCACTCCCTTCTGGTCGAAGAATGCGATCAGCATGACCTTGATCCTTGATTTGGATTTGCGTGCCTTCTTGGGTCTGGGTGACAGTCGAGTCTTCCACTGCAGGCTCTCTCTCTTGCTTTCAGGGTCGTACTGGAAGACCCAAGTCTCGTCTCCTGTGATGACTTGACCAACGAACTCTGTATCTTCTCCGATCTTCTCTAGCAAGTCTCGACAAACATTGACCTGGTACTCCATCTGGTCGTCCGATAAAAGCTTGGGCACCATCTTGGCACCCATCTTCCGCATCCCCAGCTCCTGCACCAAGATGGTCCGCACTGAGTCCCTGTTCAGGCTGAGCTCCTCAGCTATCATCCGCACTGTCGATCTGCGATCACTCTGCACCAGCTGGTTCACTCTGCCAATGTTCTTAGCCGTCTTTGTCTTGGAAGGCCGTCCTGACTTGGGGCTATCCTCCACCTCCTCGCTGCTAGTCTTGAAGTGTTTGTGTCACTCGAAGACTCACGGCCTTAACATTGCATCTTCTCCATAAACCTTTTGGAAAAGTTGGAGACACTCAGTTGGGCCCTTCTCCAACTTAACCAGAAATTTCAAGTTGATTCTTTGCTCCATATTTCTGCCACCTCCTGTTGAGTGACAAAGCGATGGAGCAGTGTGCTACAAAAAAACCTGAAAAAAGAAAAACAGAGTGAGAGAGATGAAAAATATTATAGCAGAATAGTGGCGAGATGTTGCACAATACAGTGACATAAACGGTTAGCCAATTGGCATTGAGTCATGGGCGTGGCTGCCACAGTCTCATTTCTTTTTTGTCACACCTCGTATGCACATGAAGTCAAATTCTGAGCAGGTTGACACTTGTCTACAGGGAAGCTTGCAGCAGCTCTACAATTTTTTTTAAAAAAGTGCAAAATGTAGCCTTTTTATTTTTCACCTAGACTTATGATTGTGTTTTTTATATGCTTTGCTATTTTCCATTGAATTTTTTTCATCAAAGTTGACATTCCATTGTGGATCACTATTTTATTATTTTAGGACTAGTGTCACTAATGTGTGCTACCGGTGACATGGCATTGATTTACCACTAAGATGCATTATTGTACCATAGATCACATTTTATGCAGTGGGGCATAGTTACTAATAATGTACATTACTGTTAAAATAATGTGCATTACCGGTAGCACACTTCAGTAATTCTAGCCTTGAATCATTTAAAAAAAAAAAAAAGATATGAGACATTCATGTATCTGGTGACAGTATGAATTTTAATATCTTCCTTCTGTTTCATTGAAAACAAATTACTATACATTCCAAGGTAAATTAGACTATGTAATCATTTTTTGCAAAATATTTAAAGAAAATAAAAAGCCTTGTTTTTGTCAGTTTTGATTTTGTTAATTTTCTCTTTTCTTGACAGATGAACAATGAACTTGAAACATCTTATGTAAAAATGCTAAATTTCATGGTCTCAATGGATAAAAACAACCTTCAGTAAGTAGATTCAGTGTGATTACCATGAAGTGGGAAGTTATTTTAGGAGTTAGATGGTTTCGAAAAAAGGATATATTGTGTAAAAATTGAAGTGTTATGACCTTTCTTCTGAAAGAGTTGGTTTTTAAGGTTTATTTGACCTTCATCCACCCTTCAGACTTTTCCATTAAAAAAACAGCTGCTTCTGACAGCTACCTGCGCTGAAGAAAAAGCCTGGCTATGTGGGTGACTTTCGACTGAGACCTGTTAGAAAGTCTTTGCCAAGGTCCTCACATAAAAGCAGTTTTCTAACATGTAGAAACATGCTGGCACTGCTTGTAATTAGCTCCTTTTTGTGCATAGATGTGTGAACTTTGATTTTTATCTATTTAGCTTTCACAATAACTAAATTCATGCTTTTATCTGTAAGGAAATAGTTTTAGGACAATTTAAATTTTGTTGTTGTGTAGGTCATGTCAGAATAATTCTAAGGGGTATCTTTACTAAAGATTAACGCACATGGACAATTGTTAACATGTTAAGTGCCACCATGCCCTTTTATTTCTATGGATGCAGCAGCACTTAACATATCCCTAAGTTTTCTTACAGCTAAATTGCAAATATAATGATTTTGATGTATAATAGCAACTTTCATTTCATAAATATGTGTTCTATTGTGTATTGCAATGCAATGTGTGCCTTCGAGCCAGTCCTGACTCCATTGTGTATTGAGTAGGTGTGTTTTTCAGATTTTGTCCACTTTTTTTAGTGGGAGGTTCAATCTTCCTTTTGACAATCAAACATAGATACTGTATAATGGCAGATGGAAAACTATATGCCTATCCAGTCTGCCTATCCACAACATCTGCTCATTTCTATAATCTCAGAGATAAGTTACCTGTTATAGGAGGGAGATTTTGGACCAGTCCTGGATTTCTGACAACTTTGTCCTGATGCATTATGTATCGTGTAGCATTGATTTTGATGGGTAGAATAAGGGACTGCAAATACCACACTGCTTTGGGATGTAAGTTCCAAACCAGGGCTGACCTAAAAGTCTCTGTCCTGGAATAGGTAATTTCGCAGCTCTGCAATCCCTTCCTCTCCCTCAGAATGTGTCTTTGCATGGCCCATGCTTTTTTGAATTCAGATTTTGTCCTTGTCTCTACCTTGACCTCAGGGAGACTATTCCATGTGTCCACTACTATTTCTGTCCAAAAATATTTCCTTAGATTACTCTGGAGTTTACCTCTTTTTAGCCTCAATGGTTCTTATCTGGGCCGTGTTTACATATGTTTGTTAATTTAGATATAGTTCAAAATGAGTTACATTCATGTAACTCTCTTCTTGAGTCGCTTCATTGGCTCCCTATCTATAAGTGCATTCATTCTCCTGCTCCTCACTACCATTTCTCTCCTATCTCTCCATACACCCCTTCTCAGGAACTCTGCTCTAATAGCAGATTGCTTCTATCTGTGCCCTTCTCTTCAGGGCCGGCCCATCTACTAAATGAGTTAGGTGGCCACCTAGGATGGCTGGCCTAGGTGGGCAGTTTTATGCCACCATTTTGTTGCTCATGGCAGCCCATGTGCTTTGGCAAATAAAACCTGCTGCTTCTGATTCCCCTTCAAAGCAACTTACTATCGGAGGGAGGTCAGAAGTGTGCTGAAGTATATGGTTGCCACGGCAACAAAGTAGCAGCACAAACCCGCCACTTTTAAAATACTGCTACCGCCAGCCTCCCCCAAGACTGATTCAACTGCAGTAGGGGATGGCGGCACAGCACAGCTTGTGGGGGATGGTGGGGGGGGGGGGGAGAGGCGGCGGGGCCAGGCCTGCTTCTCTTCCACTGCTGACTCCAGACTTAGATCTTCTTCAATCTTTCCACCTTGCTGCTCAATATGCCTGTAACACACTACCTGAGTTAGTGCATCAGGCTCCATCTCTGGTCCTTTTCAAATCCAGGCTAAAAACTCACCTCTTCAAGGCTGTCTTTGAATCCTGATCCCATGCGGTCTCCTGCTCTCCAATTATGTGTTTCCTTACCATTCTCTTAGACATATCCTAGTCCCCAGCTGTTGGGTTGTCTTGACTAGATCGTAAGCTCTGCTGAGCAGGGAACATCTCTTACGTGTCTCTGTAAAGAGCTGCGTAAGCCTTGTAGCACTATTTAAATGATCGGTAGTAGTAGAGATAACAGATACAGTAAGCCTATCCTGGTTCCCAGAGGGCTTACAATCTAAGTTTGCACCTGAGGCAGTAGGGGGTTAAGTGATTTCTCCCTTCTTTCCTATAAAATCATTTTTTGTTAGAAAGTAGCAAGAATTGGTTTGCGTACCTTGCATTTGAAAAAAAGTTAGACGTAGATTTACTAATTTATTTATTTAATCAGTTTTGTATACCACTTTATCCTTCAATCAAAGTTGTTGACAATACATTTATGGGTCTACATAGAACAGGGGGAAGGAGTGACAAGACATACATATAGACTGGAGTCCAGTACGAGGTTTTGCTTCCTCATACTAAACTCCAGATCACATGGCATAGATCATTAGTCTTTATGTTACATTTGATATATGGTTTACAATAATACATCATGTGTGCTAACCTTTGGCGTGGGATTTAGCACGCGGTAAGCACATCACAACATCATGGTCAACTGACTGGAGAAGATCTGTGTTTCTACCAATACTGAAGGAAAGGTGATCCAACTGACTGGAAACTTATTGCACAATCGCTCTGATCCCACATGCCAGCAAGATTCTACTCAAGATCATTCAGCAGAGACTACAGTTATATATGGAATGAGAATTGCCTGAAGTGCAAGCAGGGTTCAGGAAAGGGCGAGGAATGAGAGACATCATCGCGGATGTGAGATGGATCCTTGAAAAAGATATCCATATGTGTTTTATTGACTACACCAAGGCTTTTGACTGTGTAAACCATGAGAAACTCTGGGCGACATTAAGAAGCATGGATATACCAGAACACCTGATAGTAATCATGCACAACCTTTACATTGATCAAGAAGCAACAGTTTGAATGGAACAAGGAGAAACAGAATGGTTTAAAATCAGCAAAGGTGTACGACAAGGCTGCTTCCTTATCGTCACTCCAGTCCAGTCCCTTTACTTCTGGGTTACGCAACCCTTCCAGCAGCTTGGAGGCTGAGCCCAACCTTTTTGGGATGGAGCGGTATAAATACCACTGGTGCCACCCACAAATCCCAGTATTCTCAGCCTCCAAGCAGCTGGAGGGTTCCGTAAGCCGAGGGCTTACTGGAGTCCTATCTTTACCTAAATTTATAAATTTATAAATTTCTTTATTTACTTCGTTGTTAGCTTACTTATTGTTCTCTTGTACTGTGCCTTTAATTTTCTCTGCCTGCTCTCTCCTTCTACTCCTTCCCTCCCCCCCCCCCGGCTGGGCCGGGTATCGGAGATGGTGTTTATTGCCTGCAGCAGCGAGGAGGACCAGACAGATCTCCTCTCGCTGCGGATCCTGCCTGCACCTTCACAGCTCTCCCCGGAGACCTGCCCTGCCTCGCGCCGAAGCCCTCCTGGTGGCTGAGCGCTGGAGGCACCGCCGCGATTTTGTTCAGTCCTCCGGCCCCGTCCCAGAGCAGAGGGGCGCGGGGGCGAGCTCCGGAACCACGAGCACAGCGCTGTTCAAAGCAGCAGCGTCCTCTTCGGATCGGGACGCGGTTTCCAGCCCCGATTCATTTCGGCGGCGTTTTACAGCGGAACGGAGGGCAGATTCGCGATCCCCCGTTTAGGACTCCACGTGGTCGCGGCCTACCACGTGTCGAGCCAACGGACAGGGATCGCTGAGTCAGGCCTGATCATCGCGGCAGCAGAAGCCCCTAAACTGCAAGTACTGGATTAAATAGCTGGATTTTTGTTTCTTTTCTTTATTTAGTCATTTTGCCTTCGTTAATTAATTTTAATTTTAATTAATTTTAGTTAATTTTTAATTTTACATTGGAAAGCCTCTTGTTGCTCACTCGGGGGATTCTGCTAATAACTTGATAGAAGGGAGAGCACTTTGAAAGCTTATTTATCTCCCTCTACTCCGCATCTGCATTGTACAGTTTTTTCTGGTACAGTTTAGTAGTTAGGCCTGTGCGGTTAAGCAGATCTTCGGTAATCCTCCTCGAGGACATGACTGGCAAGTCACGGTGCCCATCCTGTGGCATTTGTAGAGGTACTTCCTCGGAGGCAGGGGTCTGCAGGGGTTGTGCTGCAGTGGCTACTTCCGTGGAACAAGAGATTACCTTGTCCATGTCGCAGGCCTCTCAGGGGTCCGGAGATCCTCTGGAGGGGGAGGGAGGGTCTCAGCTCGCTCCACCCACACACTCAGATTTACACGCCCCTCCCCTGCCCCTTCCCCCCGCTCCCTCAGGGGAGGGGGGGGTCGGAGATCTCTTCTCCCCTGATTTCGTCCTCTTGCTACACCAAGCCTATTGCATGCGCAAGCAGGGGTTGGGGGCAGGGGAAGCGGGCCCGTCGGCGGAAGGCAGGTTGGCCAGACCAATGGGGGCAAGCGGTCAGGACTCCGGGATACCGCTGAAGCGCTCCAGGCTGATGAGCGAGGAGCCTCTCTCGTTCCTTTCTCAGGGCACCCCAGAGGAGCAGGGCTCTGACAAGGATTTAGAGGAGGAAGAGGAGGAGCTTGAAGAGGGGGAGATCCCTGAGGAGAATCACTCTCGTATAGTTAGAGTTTTTCGTAGAGAGGAGCTCCCTGCTTTAATCAATGAGTCCCTGAAAGCGCTCAATGTAGCCTCAGACGCCCCAACAGATGAGGAGGCGTTGGAGGATCCCTTAATCCAGGCCGTTAGGAGGTCCCAGAAAGTTTTTCCTGTCCACAGGGTGGTGCGTCAGATGATCCAGGAAGAATGGGATCAACCAGAGTCAAGTTTAAGGGGGATCCGTTCTATGTCTCGCCTATATCCTCTCCCAGAGTCAGACAAAGAGCTGCTGAAGTCTCCCAGGGTGGATGCGGCGGTATCAGCAGTGACAAAGAAAACAACCATCCCAGTCGAGGGAAGCACGGCCCTGAGGGATTCTCAAGATAGAAAACTGGACACGCTCCTTAAGCAAGCCTTTGATGTGAGCGCTCTTGCCCTACAGGCCTCCGTCTCGGGTGCTTGGGTGGCGCGGGCCTGTTTGAGGTGGTCACAGCAACTTCAGGCGGCGGAAGGCCACTCAGAGGCCGCTCAAGCCAACTCAGCTAGGTTGGAATCCGGAGCGGCCTACTTGGCGGATAGTCAGTATGACCTCATCAGGAGCCTAGCTAAGAACTTGGCCTCGGTGGTGGCAGCTAGGCGCTGTTTGTGGCTGCGTAATTGGGCAGCCGACGCCTCCTCCAAAGCTCGCCTGAGTCGTCTTCCCTTTAAAGGGAAGCTGTTATTTGGTGAAAATTTAGATAAGTTGGTAAAGAACCTTGGCGAATCCAAGGGTGGCAGGCTTCCGGAGGACAGACCGAAGCAAGGGCGCCCCCTAGCGCCGGTGCGTAACCAACCCAGGATCCCCGGAGGTTTCGCCCAGCCAGGTCAAACCCCTTTCTCAGGGGCCGTTTCCCTTCAAGGGGGCAAGGCTTCAGAGGGTTTCGTGGAGCAGGCAGAGGTTTTGCGGCCTCTTCCTCCTCCTCGGGACCTAGAAAACAACAATGAGATAACGGGGGTCCAGGAGGGCGGACTGCCAGTGGGCGGTCGGTTAAGGCAGTTTCTTCCCACCTGGTCCCGGGTCACGTCCGATCAATGGGTTCTGGAGGTGATCCGAGAGGGTTATTCTCTCAAATTTGCAAAACAAATACTTCCAGCCTTTGTTCAGTCTCCCTGCGGTTCTCCTATAAAGAGGACGGCAATAGAGGCAACGCTCTCTCGGCTTATAGCGCTCGGGGCTGTGGTTCCAGTACCTCCAGACCAGTGCAGTACTGGTCGGTACTCGATCTACTTCGTGGTACCAAAGAAGGAAGGGTCCTTTCGCCCAATCCTGGATCTAAAGCAAGTCAATCGCTGCCTCAGAGTGCCACACTTCCGGATGGAAACCCTGCGTTCGGTCATAGCGGCCGTAAGGGGCGGGGAGTTCCTAACGTCGTTGGATTTGACGGAAGCCTATTTGCATATTCCGGTCAGAAGGTCCCATCAACAGTTCCTGAGATTCACAGTGCCACAAGGTCATTTTCAATTCCAGGCTCTGCCCTTCGGCCTAGCTACAGCCCCAAGGACGTTCACCAAGGTGATGGTGGTGGTAGCAGCATCCCTACGAAAGGAGGGAATACTAGTGCATCCCTATCTGGACGATTGGCTGATCTGGGCAAAGTCAGAAGAGGAAAGTCGCTCGGCAACGGCCAGAGTGGTACAGGTCCTAGAGGAGTTAGGATGGGTTATCAATCGAGTAAAGATCAGGTTGATTCCCTCCCAGGAACTCAAGTATCTCGGAGTAAAGTTCGATACCAACAGAGGCAGGGTTTTTCTATCCAGCACGAGGTCAAGGGACCTAAGAAACTTGGGGGCTTGTTTACAAAGCCGCGGTAGCGGTTTGCGATCGTAATCGGAGCCGCGGCCCCATTGATTTCAATGGGGCCGCGGCTGCGATCGTGATCGCGAACCATTACCGCGGCTTTGTAAACAAGCCCCTTAGTCACGCAGTTTCTGGGCAGACGAAACCCTTCAGCGTGGCATTACCTTCAATTGCTGGGAACCATGGCGGCAACGATAGAGGTAGTCCCGTGGGCCAGGGCTCACATGCGACCTTTACAGCGGGCTCTGTTGCGTCGGTGGTCCCCCCAGCATCACCCGTTTTCCCTGCAGCTACCCTGCGCTCCTCGAACCAAGCAGGCCTTTCGCTGGTGGAGGTGCCCAAGGAATCTGGATCACGGGATGCCCCTCGAGCCCACGCAGTGGTTGCTGGTGACGACGGATGCCAGTCTAGCAGGCTGGGGGCCTCATTGCGAGGACCAGTACGTCCAGGGACATTGGACGTCGTTGGAGTCTCAATGGCCCATCAACAGACTGGAGTTGCGGGCCGTCGCCCTGGCGCTCAGAGCATTCGAGCCCTCAGTGCTAAGAAGAGCAGTTCGCGTCCTCTCCGACAATGTCACCGCGGTGGCTTACATCAACCACCAGGGCAGCACCAGCAGTCCCGCCTTGGAGAAGGAGGCGGACGCCCTATTCCAGTGGGCAGAAGTTCGGTTGGAAGCGCTTTCAGCCCAGCACGTGGCCGGCACGGACAACATTACAGCCGATTACCTCAGCAGGTGCAAGATAGACCACGGGGAGTGGGAGTTGGATCAGGAGATCTTCGACCAGATAATAGCCCTTTGGGGTCCCCCGGTCATGGACCTCATGGCCCGGTTCTCCTCTGCCAAAGTAAGCCGATTCTTCAGTCGGCAGAAGGAAAGAATGTCCGAAGGCCTGGATGCTCTGTCCCAGAAGTGGCCTTCGGAGGGTCTCCTCTATGTTTTCCCCCCTTGGGCTCTGATCGGAAAGGACCTTCAGCGGGTGGAGGCTCACCGGGGTTTGGTAATTCTCATTGCCCCGGATTGGCCTCGCCGCCCCTGGTATGCGGATCTGGTGAGGTTGATCGCCGACCGGCCTTGGCGGCTTCCCTGCAGAAGGGACCTGCTGAGGCAAGGTCCGGTTCGGATGCCCCACGTGGATCGATTCTCGCTTACGGCCTGGCTATTGAAAGGGCGCGGCTTCTGAAGCGGGGTTATTCGGGGGCAGTAATCGCAACGCTGTTGAGTGCTAGGAAGCGCTCGACATGTCTTTCCTATGTAAGAGTTTGGCGCATCTTCGAAGCGTGGTGTGCGGAGCACCGAAGGAATCCCCTTTCGGCTTCGGTTCCGGAGGTGCTGGAATTCTTGCAAGCGGGTTTTGACAAAGGCCTAGCGCATAGTTCTTTAAGAGTCCAGTTGGCAGCCATCGCATGCTATAGAGGTAAGGTCTGCGGAAAGTCTTTAGGGGCCCACGCGGACGTGTCCAGGTTCCTAAAAGCGGTTAGACGGCTACGTCCTCAACGGAGATCGGTCATCCCCCCTTGGGATCTCAACCTAGTGCTAAATGCCTTGATCGTGGAACCTTTTGAGCCGGTAGAGAAGGCCTCCTTGAAGGATTTGACACTGAAAACGGTTTTTCTGGTCGCTATTTGCTCGGCCAGACGGGTCTCTGAATTGCAAGCCCTATCGTCACGGCCCCCTTTTCTGTCTTTCCTCAAGGATAAGGTGGTCCTGCGGACGGTTCCCTCCTTCTTGCCCAAGGTTATCTCCCCCTTTCATGTGAACCTGACGGTTACTCTCCCATCCTTCTCTACTGAGGGGCAAGAAGGGAGAGATAGAAAGCTCCGCCTCCTCGACGTACGGAGGGCCTTGAAGCGTTACCTCTCCCGCACGGCTCCTTTCCGGAAATCCGATCGCCTGTTCATTCAGTTCAGAGGTCCGCACAAGGGAGAAGCGGCGGCCAAGGCTTCCATCTCCAGATGGATCAGGGAAGCGATTGCTTCCGCCTATATCCTTAAAGGGAAGCAGGTCCCAGGGGGGCTGCGCTCTCACTCTACTCGGGCACAGGCTACCTCTTGGGCAGAATTTAGCCTAGTTCCCCCTCTGGACATTTGTAGGGCAGCGACTTGGTCCTCTCTGCATACCTTTACCAAACACTACAGACTGGACGTGCAGAGTTCAGCTGACGCTCGGTTTGGACATGCGGTTCTGATGTCCGGAATGTTGGATCCTACCCAGGCTTGAACTGCTCGGGTACTTCCCAGAAGTAAAGGGACTGGACTGGAGTGACGATAAGGAAGAAGTAATTAGGTCTTACCTGCTAATTATTGTTCCTGAAGGAACGACAGTCCAGTCCCTGATCCCACCCGAGTTCCGTTTGCCATTCCGGCCGATTAGACAGGTGCGGAGCAGCGGACCGAGAGCGGGGTCAGATCTAAGTAGAGGGTTGCTGTTGAAGGAGGGCCTGGTCAGTCTCAGGTAAACCGCCTCCTTTCTTGGCCCTCCCTCCTCTTCTACTCCTTAAAAAAAAAAAAAAAAAAAAAAGGGGTTGTTTATTGTTAGATATTTGGGGAGGTTTTGAGGTGTGTTATTTTTATTTGGGCTATTATTGGAAGTTTCGTTAAGTCTGCTTTTTCAGTAGATTACTGGGATTTGTGGGTGGCACCAGTGGTATTTATACCGCTCCATCCCAAAAAGGTTGGGCTCAGCCTCCAAGCTGCTGGAAGGGTTGCATAACCCAGAAGTAAAGGGACTGGACTGTCGTTCCTTCAGGAACAATAATTAGCAGGTAAGACCTAATTACTTCATACTTTCCCTCTACCAATTTAATTTATATGCAGAACAAATCATCAGAGAAGCAGGACTGTATGAAGACAACAGAGGTATGAAGATTGGTAGAAGGCTCAAAAACCTTCACTATGCTAATGATACCATATTACTGTCTGAAAGTGAAGATGATCTAAAACATTTCCTTCTTAAGATCAAGGATCATAGTCTTAAACATGAAGAAGATAAAGAACCTGACAACTGGTAAAATCAATATGTTAATCATCAATGGAGAAGAAATAGAAATAGTGGACAACTTTAATTTTCGTAGACCAATAAAGAACGTATAAGAATATAAGATATGCCATACTGGGTCAGACCAAGGTTCATAAAGCCAAGTATCCTGTTTCCAACAGTGGCCAATCTAAGTCCCAAGTACTTAGCAGTTTCCCCAAAAGACACAGGTTCAACAATGCTTGTATTGGGGCAAGCAGAGAATTCCTGGGTCCCTTTAATAATGGTTTATGGACCTTTCATCCAGAACCTTGTCCAAACCTTTTTTTAAACCCAGCTACACTAACAACTTTTACTACATCCTCCTGTAACGAATTCTAGAGTTTTATTTTCTCTTATTAGTCTTAAATAGATTACACTCTAGCTTCATTGCATATCCTCTAGTCTTTCTATATTTTGATGGCATAAACAATTGATCTATGTTTACTCATTCCACTCTGTTCATTAATATCTCCAGGAACAAGCAGGAATGTAGTCTTCACATATGGGTATCGTCGGTACCGACAGAGCCTGCGCGGGAACGCTCCCCAGCATCCAATTAGAAAGCTTTTGGGAGCATCCCACAATGCCTGCGTGCTGCCTTCCCGCCTTTCCCAACTGCCTCTCTCCAGTTCTTCGTTTTCCGCGGAGCCAGCAGGTCGTTGTTCCTGTCACCGCAGAAAATTTTCCTTATTAACCTTCTTTTTTGTGGTCGCGTCTGCCTTCCTCGACACTCTACTGGTACTGTCAGTTTTTCTTTCTTTCTTTCTTTCTTTCTTTTCTTTAAAAAAATAAAAATACTTAGTACTTTTTTCCACGTTCACGCGCCTTTTTGGGCCTTAGGCCTTAGGCCCAAAACTTCCTCCACAATGGAAAAGCCCTCTTCGGGTTTCAAAAAGTGCACCAAGTGTGGCGATACCATCTCCGTCACCGACACCTATGAATGGTGTCTTAAATGTTTAGGTCCTGACCACTCCATCACGGAATATATGTCCTGTGCCATGATGTCCAAAAGAGGTCGGCAGAACCGAGCTGCTAAGCTCAGTACCTTGTTTCCCTCTGATGCAGCCTCGGTGGCATCGACGTCTTCCAGGGATTCCTCTTCCTCCCGTGGATCTCAGGTAACTAAACACAAATCTAGCCGGTCCTCAAAGGGTAGATCTCCTTCTAAGCATCGAGATGCCTCCGGCGTTGCCCTTAAGGATTCTGCACCGGCAAAATTGCCCCGGCGGGAGGCTTCAGCTTCGGCTTCCAAAGCATTATTGGGGCTCCAGGACGTTCTTGAGGCCTCAACGTCGGCAGAACTACTGGTGCCATGCTCTGGGGTACTGGCAGTCTTCTCCGGTACTGACATCCAGGCATCGGCAGCGTCGATAGACCAGAGATTCCTGGCTATTGAACGCAGTCTGGCAGCTCTACTTGCAGCATCGACACCCTCGGAACCGCATCAGACAGTTCAACCGGTACCAGCACCGGTATCGGTACCGGTACCGATAGCATCGGCATCGACATCGGTGTCTGCATTGCCGGCACCCAGTCATGCGATGCCCTCCGGTACAGATACACTGGTACCGATTACTCCCGGTACCGACTTCGGTTGGTACAGGTATCGGGCTCTTCAAGAGCATCCGGACGGTACTTCGAGTCCTCAGAAGAATCTGAGGATTCTGACAGTTCTGTCGATGCAGGGAATACTTCTCCCAGAGGAGCCTTCCTCCCCTAAGTGCAGGATGTCTCCTCCAGAGGATATTTCTTTTCAGGACTTCATCAGGGAGGTGGCTCGAGGTCTGTCCATGCTTCTGAATCAGAGACCAGAGCAAAGGAGTTGGAAATTTTACAATATCCCAAAGCTCCTAAAGAGGCAGCTACTCTTCCCATCCATGAGATCTTGCATGATCTCATGCTAAGAATGTGGGAGATGCCTCTTACCACCTCTCCTCATTATCGTAGACTGGATATTATGTACCGAGTCTCTCCTTGTCCTGGTTTCCTGAAGACTCAGCTTCCTCACCACTCTATTGTAGTGGAATCAGCTATGAGAAGGATCAGGAGTGCAAAGAGACATGCCTCTAATCCTCCAGGACGCGAGTGCAGAACTTTGGATGCTTTTGGACGTCGTACTTTCCAAGCTTCCATGCTTTCTGCCAGGATCAGTTCCTATATTTTATATATGGGAATGTTCCTGAAGGAAATTACAGGAGATTTAGAGGTTTTGAGCCCTCTTCTTCCTGAGGATAACAGACAGGATTTTCTCACATTGGTCAAACATGCTCAGGATGTTTCTAAATTTGTCAACCGTGCAGCTTTTGACTGCTTTGAGTGCATAAGCAGAACCTCTGCCATTGCAAAAGGTGCACGTAGAATTGCCTGGCTCCAAGCATCTGATTTGGAGCTGTGGGTACAAGACAAACTGGGCAATATTCCTTGTACTGGTGAGAACCTGTTTGGTAAAGATTGGCAAGAAAAGGCCAATGAGTTGGATGCTGACAACTCCACTTTGGATTGGCTATCCAAAGCCACAGCTGATCCTGCGAGAAAGAAATCTTTCAAGAAGCCTTTCTTCTCAAAAAAGAAGAGGTTTTATCCCTCTTACTCCTAGCAGGGACGTTCTACAGGTCAGCCTACCCGGAAGGGTCAGCAACCATCCAAACAAAAGAAAGCAAAGACTGCTAAGCCTCAACCATCTCAGCAGTCTCAGCCTCCACAAGGACTTTGACTTTCATCTAGAGAACTTAGCCTTCCTGGCCCTGAATGGACCAGAGCCTTCCACCATTCCAGGAAGGTTATGTCACTTTGCCCCCAGGTGGGAGCAGTGGACACTCCATTATAAGAGAGGGGTACAAGCTGCATTTCCTGTGCATGCCCCCTTCCACCATGGTAAGACAGTTCAATTCTCAGACCTCTCTCATCAACCTGTTAGATCAAGAGGTCACCATGCTTCTTGCCCAAGGGGCAATAGAAGAAGTACCCATTCAGCAGCAGGGTACAGGGATTTACTCCCCCTATTTCCTTATTCTAAAGAAAACAGGGGGATGCAGACCAATTTTGGACCTCAGAAAATTGAACAAATTCCTGTTCAAAGAGAAATTCAAGATGATTTCTTTAGGAACTCTGCTGCCATACCTTCAGAGTCAGGATTGGCTTTGTTCTCTAGATCTCAAGGATGCGTACACTCATGTTCTCATCCACCCAACTCACAGGAAGTTCCTTCGGTTCCTTTTCCAAGGAAAGCACTACCAATACAGGGTGCTTCCTTTTGGCCTGGCCTCAGCAACAAGAGTGCTCACAAAACGCATGGCTGTGGTAGCAGCATTTCTCCGTACTCTAGGGATATTTGTCTTCCCCTACTTAGACGACTGTCTCATTCGAGCCCCATCAGAAGCAGAGGCCAGGACCCCTCCCTATCACGCACAATGCGTGTCCTTCAGTATTTTGGGTCTTGTCATAAACGTCCCAAAATCCAGTTTAACTCCCACTCCGTCTCTAGAATTCATAGGAGCTTTGCTGGATACCAAAAAGGCAAGGGCCTATCTTCCCCAGGCCCGTTGCCTTCGCATGGTACAATTAGTTTCTCAAGCAGTGCTATAACCTCATCTCACTGCCCGAGAAATGCTACAACTACTAGGCCATATGGCATCTACCGTGCATGTGGTCCCTTATGCTCGCCTCCATATGAGAGCAGCCCAGTGGACTTTATCCACTCAGTGGACCCAGGCATCAGGGTGCCTGTCAGACAAAATAGCAAACACAAGTCGCCTTATTTTGTCCCTCCAATGGTGGCAGTCCACTCAGAACCTGTTGCTGGGGTCCCCATTTCAACAACCTTACCCCAGGCTACTCTCACAACAGATGCTTCAACAATGGGTTGGGGAGCTCATTTGCAAGACCTCTCCACCCAAAGCACTTGGACTCCACAGGAGACTCATCTACATATCAATGTCTTGAAGCTCAGAGCAATCTTCCTTGCTCTTAGAGTGTTCCACACCCTGCTCAGCTACAAGACTGTCCTCATTCATACGGACAATCAAGTAGCCATGTTCTACATGAACAAACAGGGGGGAACAGGCTCTTTGTCACTTTGCAACGAAGCTTTGTGACTATGGGCCCTCGCCAGAGAGCATCAGATTCATCTCCTGGCAGTGTATCTTCCAGGCATACAAAACTCTTGGGCAGACAGACTCAGTCGCGTTCTGCTTCCACACGAATGGTCTCTACATGTAGACCAGGTGACCAAGATTTTTCAAATTTGGGTAACCCCGGGCATAGACCTCTTTGCAAGTGCGTTGAATGCCAATCTTCCCCGGTTCTGTTCCAGAATCCCGGCTCAGGGCTCTCAGGCCAAGCATGCTTTCCTCCTTCACTGGGGCCAAGACTTCCTTTATGCCTTTCCACCCAATCCCCTAATTCCCAAGACCCTATTCAAGCTTCAGAGAGACAGAGGATGTATGATTCTCATAGCTCCACATTGGCCTCGGCAAGTGTGGTACCCTCTGCTTCTACATCTCTCTCAAGCTCCCTCCCTGGTGTTAGGATCTGCTCCAGATCTCCTATCTCAGGAGAACGGGATGTTATGGCATCCCAATCCCCAGTCTCTGCATCTCAGGACTTGGTTGCTGAAGGCCTAGATCTCCATGATCTTAACCTCCCTCAGCAAGTAAAGGATATCCTTTATGCTTCCAGGAAGCCTTCCACAAGACACTCTTATGCTTTCAAGTGGAAAAGGGTTTACCATATGGTGTTAGCAGAAGGTTCTTAACCCCCTTGCTGTGCCTCTGGAATCATTACTGGACTATCTCCTTCATTTATCCAATGCAGGACTTACGTCTAACTCAGTGAGAGTCCATTTGAGTGCTATTGCAGCTTCTTTCAAGCCTCTAAATGGGCAACCTATTTCCTCCCATCCTCTTATAGCAAGATTTATGAGAGGCCTTCTGCTAACTAAGCCTCCCATTAGGCCACCACCTGTGCCATGGGACTTAAACTTGGTCAGCTCATGAAGCCACCTTTCAAACCCTTAGCTACTACCTCCTTGAAATTCCTTTCTTGGAAGGTTATCTTTCTCATAGCAATCACATCAGCACGTCGCATCAGTGAGTTGCAAGCACTAGTGGCTGATCCACCTTATAAAAGGTTCCATCATGACAAGGTAGTCCTTAGGACTCATCCACACTTCATGCCAAAGGTGGTCTCACCTTTTCATCTAAACCAAGTGGTCTACCTAACTGTGCTCTTTCCAAGACCTCATGCATCAAATGCAGAAAGGAATTTTCATACTTTGGACTGTAAAAGAGCTTTAGCCTTTTACTTACAGAGAACACAGCAACATAGAAAGTCCTCTCAACTCTTTGTTGCTTTTGATCCTTCTCATTTGGACTTCCAGTCTCCAAGAGAACACTGTCTAACTGGATTGCTCAGTGTATTTCCTTTGCCTATCAGAGTAAGAACCTTCCTCTGGAGGGCCATGTCACAGCTCACAATGTGAGAGCCATGGTAGCTTCAATGGCTCATCTGCCCTCTGTGTCTATCGACGACATCTGTCGAGCAGCTACCTGGGCCTCGGTTCATACCTTCACAGCCCATTACTGCTTGGACAAGGACTCCTGCCGGGATGCCTTGTTTGGTCAGGCTGTTCTCCAACACCTGTTCCATACCTAATCAACTCCTACCCGCCATCCCTGGTTGGATGCCAGAGATCCATGGGGGGAAGTGGAGCCCTTTCTCAGGGGCACACAACTTCTGGGGTCTCTCCCTGGCATCTAAAGCTAGGGAGTCCCCATATGTGAAGACTACATTCCTGCTTGTTCCTGGAGATAGCATAAATGGTAAAGGGGATGGAAGGATGCCCCTATGAAGGGAGGGTAAAATGAGACTGCTGAAGGGAGATATGATAGAGGTCTATAAATCATAGTTACTCACCTGTAACAGGTGATCTCCGGGAACAGCAGGAATTTAGTCTTCACAACCCACCCACCTCCCCTAGAAGTTGTATCTTTCTTTTTCTCTTTCTCTCTCTCTTTGTCTCAGCTTTAAAACTCAACTGGAGAGAGGCAGTTGGGAAAGGCGGGAAGGCAGCACGCAGGCGTTGTGGGATGCTCCCAAAAGCTTTCTAATTGGACTCTGGGGAGCGTTCCCGCGTAGGCTCTGTCGGTACCGACGATACTCATATGTGAAGACTAAATTCCTGCTGTTCCTGGAGATCACCTGTTACAGGTGAGTAACTCTGATTTATAGACCTCTATCATATCTCCCCTCAGCCGTCTCTTTTTAGCCTCCCTTCATAGGGGTATCCTTCCATCCCCTTTACCATTTTGGTGGCTCTTCTCTGTACCTTTTCTAATAATGCTATATCCTTTTTAAGATACGGCGACCAGAATTGCAAACAGTAATCAAGGTGTGGAGCGATACAGAGGCATTATAATATTGTTTGTTTTATTTTCCATTCCTTTCCTTATGATTCCTAGCATTTTGTTTGCTTTCTTGGCTGCTGCTGCACACTGGGCGTAGGGTTTCAAAATGTTTTCCACGATGACGCCTAAATCTTTTTCCTAGGTGGTTCCTAATGTGGAACCATGCATCACGTAACCATAGTTTGCGTTGTTCTTTCCTAGGTGCATAACTTTGCACTTGTCCACATTAAATTTCATCTGCCATTTGAATGCCCAGTCTTCCAATTTATCAAGGTCCTCTTGCAATTTTTCACAATCCTCATGGGTTTTAACAACTTTGAATTATTTTGTGACATCTGCAAATTTGATTGCTTGACCCGTTATTCCCATTTCCAGGTCATTTACAAATATGTTAAAAAGTTCTCTGGGATACTTTACTATTCACTTTTCTCCATTAGGAAAATTGGCCTTTTAGCCCTGCCCTCTGCTTTCTATCTTTTAACCAGTTCTTGATCCACAATAGTACACTGCCTCCTATGCCATGACTTTTTAGTTTTGCCAAAAGTCTGATGAGGGACCTTGTCAAAGGTTTTCTGAAAATCCAGATACACTATATCAACCGACTCACCTTTGTCTACCTGTTTATTCACACCTTCAAAAAAACATAACAGATTATTAAGACAAGATCTTCCTGTCTAAAGCCATGTTGGCTATCTCCCATTAAGCCATGACTATCTACATGTTCAGTAATTTTGTTCTTTATGATTTTTTCTACCATTTTTTCCGGTACTGACGTCAGACTCACTGGTCTGTAGTTTCCTGGATCACCACAGGAACCCTTTTTAAAAACTGGCATTACATTGGCCATCCTCCAATCTTCAGGTATTACAGATGATTTTAATGATAGCTCACAGATTACCAGTAGTAGGTCTGCAATCTCATATTTCAGTTCTTTCAACACCTTTGGATGTATACCATCTGGTCTAGGTGGTTTGCTACACTTCAGTTAATCAAATAGATGTAATACACCTTCTCGGTGTATCAATATTTCTTTCAAATCTTCTGCATTATCACCTTTAAATGCCAATCTCCAGGAACAAGCAGGAATGTAATCCTCACATATGGGTATCGTCGGTACCGACGGAGCTTGCGCGGGAACGCTCCCCAGCGTCCAATAGGAAAGCTTTTGGGAGCATCCCACAGCGCCTGCATGCTGCCTTCCCGTCTTTCCCAACTGTCCCTCTCCAGTTATTCATTTTCCACGGAGCCGACAGGTCGCACATCTTGTCACCGCAGAAAAAAATCCCTTCTCTCCTTTTTTTGTGGTCGCGTCTGCTTTCTTCTGGAGTCTTTCCAGTAATTTTCTCTTCAGGTACCACACGCCATTTTGGGCACTAGGCCCAACTTTTCCTTCAAAATGGAAAAACCCGCTTCGGGTTTTAAAAAGTGTTCTAAGTGTGGCGGTACCATCTCCGTCACTGACACCCATGAGTGGTGCCTCAAATGTTTAGGTCCTGACCACTCTATTTCGGTGTGTTTTGCCTGTGGGATGATGTCGAAAAGGGGCCGGCAGAACCGAGCTGCTAAACTTAGCACCCTTTTTCCCTCCAATGCAGCCTCCGTGGCATCAACGTCTTCCAGGGCTTAGTCTTTCTCCCATGGATCTCAGGTAAGTAAACATAAATGTAGCCGGTCCTCAAAGGGTAGATCTCCTTCTAGACAGTGAGATGCCACTGGCGTTGCCCTTGAGGGACTTTCACCGGCAAAATTGCCCCGGCGGGAGGCTTCGGCTTCCAAAGCACTAACGGGGCTCCAGGATGTTCTCGAGGCTTCAACCTCGGTGCCATGCTCTGGGGTACTGGCTGCTTCCTCCGGTATCGATACCCAAGCATCGGCAGCGTCGATAGTCCAGAAATTCTTGGCTATTGAACGCAGTCTGTCAGCTCTTTTCACGGCCTCAATGCCCCTGAAACCGCTTCAGACAATTCAAACAGTACCGGCACCGACTCCATCGACATCGGCAGGTATTCTACTGGGACCGAGTCATGCGTGTCTATCCGGCATCGACAGGTCGGTACCGGACCACACCAATGCCGACTTCGATCAATACCGGTACCGTGCCTTGCACGATCACCCGGATCGGAGATACTTCAAATCCTCGGATGAGTCTGAAGACTCTGAAAGCTCTGCCGATACCAGAGTACTTCTTCCTAAGGATTCCTCTTCTCCTCAGCGTAGGATGTCTCCACCAGAGGATATGTCCTTTCAGGATTTTATTTGAGATGTGGCCCGAGGTCTTTCCATCACACTGGCTCCTGAAAAAGAGCCTAGGGCAAAGGAATTAGAAATCCTGCAATACCCTAAAGCTCCCAAGGAGGCAGCTACCCTACCTACTCATGAGATCTTGCATGATCTTATGTTAAGGATGTGGGAAACACCTCTAACCACATCTCCTCACTCTCGAAGACTTGACACCATGTATTGAGTTCCTCCTTGGGTACCAACAAACAATCACAATACCACGTGCTAGATACAAACCCAGTCAGAACCGTGGATAGCAAAGGAAGGAATTCTCTTTATTGATCACAAAAAGCCTATGGCCCGACACAGGCCGTGTTTTGTTGCCTTCTTCAGGGGCAGGCTACATAAATAATAAAAACAATAGAGTTTAATACAAATATATACATAATAAATATAATAACATAATGCCTAAGAATAAATATAAAACACATATATATATATATAGAAAATAATTTAAATAAATTATGTTAATAACATCTATGAATAGAACAATAAAACTATATAAAACCATCTATAAACAAATAGGTAAAAGACCAGCACAGCAACACAAGTCAGGTGATAAAACCATATGTTATTTATTTATTTATTTTATTTATTTAGTAAACACTTATATACCGCTACTTCCAGCGATCAGAAGCGGTTTGATTATAATTTTGGGATTTCTATACACCATAAATAGAACATGAATAAAAAAGGAGCATCTATAAAAGGAATCCACAACATGAAAATAATGGTAAAAGAGCCGAAATGTTATAAAAACAAATTGTTTTAAAACAGCTGCAATCAGTGTAACCACATAATGTAATAGTGAATTTTTATTATTTATGTAGCCTGCCCCTGAAGAAGGCAACAAAACACGGCATGTGTCAGGCCATAGGCTTTTTGTGATTAATAAAGAGAATTCCTTCCTTTGCTATCCACGGTTCTGACTGGGTTTGTATCTAGCACGTGGTATTGTGCTTGTTTGTTGGTACCTATAGCTGTCCAGCATGTTCTCCCCATGGAAGGACACACTGAGCTTCGGGGATGATGCCTTAGAAAAGTTTTCATCGCAAGAAGCATTGCTTACCCATACTGAAGATGAAAATGATAATGTTATGGGTCAATGGGAAGATGTAGTACACATCACACAGAAGCAAGTAAAAGAAGAGCTTCATGCCGCATATCTCCTCGAATGCTGCAGGTCCAAAATAATACCGAGAGGCCTGAGGATGTATAAAACACCTGGACTTTATCAAGATGAGACTGGCTTTGTGAAGTGTTGCAATGCGATTTTAAATAAATGTTCTTTAGATTTGATGATTTTATTGATCAGCACAGCAAATAAGAAGTCAGAAATATACAAAGCTGAGATAGATGAAAAACTCATATCATTAAAGATAAGAATTTTGATGGTGATTACAAAGAATATGAAAGAAATAATTTAGCATATAAGAAGGAAATAAAGAACAAAAAGATGGACAAATTTAAAAGGGACGAGGATGATTACCTCTATGGATACGTGTATCCATGGTGTAAGAAGGTAGAAGGTGATCGTTTATTTTTTAAGAAAAGATCTACCTTCTTTGATAAAAGGGATTTTGATAATGATGAAAAACATGGAGAAGTACCGGTTGAACAAAAGAAGAAACGGTCAAGGAGTGAATCAGTGGAATCAGTGGATGCTTTGGCATCCTTATTTTCAAATTCCAAAAAAATGGCTGAGAAGCAAACTTTTCAGGATAAAGGGACAAGGAAAACGTTTTTTAAATATGGACTCCCTCTGGAAAGGAGGAGGGCGGGGATCTGCTCTGAAGCACCCTCAGAACAACCAATGGGTACACGATCAACATCCCAGGATGTACGGACAAAAAAACTCATACAGAGGTTGTGGATGCGGTCGCGATCGGGGGTGGAGTCGCAGGGGATCCGAGAGGTCCACGGAGAGGCCCTATCAAGGATAAGTGAAAGCAATAATGTTATTAATATTTCAAAATACGTTTTATCCCCTGGTGAAATATCTCTTTTGAATAAGGGTCTTACATTCGTACCCGTTAAAAGATATGACCATTTTGAAACTCACATAGACTTGTATAAGTTTTTTCGTAAAATTAGGATAAAAACTTTTTCGCTACATGTGATCCCCTTGACACAGATCCTTCTGTAGTTAAACATAAGTCCAAATGGATTCCTCCTCCAAGTTCTGACCCCATGATAGAAGCCTTTGAAAGGATAGTTATGAAAGAGGTTGATCAGATCAATATGAGTAAGAAACCATCATATGACAACCTTACAGTAGAAGAACGAAAGGCCATGAAAACATTGCAAAATAATTCAGACATTATTATAAAACCGGCGGACAAGGGCGGTGCTATTGTCGTGTTGGATAGGGACCAATATCTTAATGAAATTTATAGACAGCTAAGGGATACCACGTTTTACATATGGTTAGATGATGATCCTACTACTCAACTTAAAAATTCAATTGATAATTTGATTTGGATTGCGCATGAACGTGGGCATCTTACTGCACAAGAAAAAACATTCCTTATGGTGGACCTTCCTGTTATACCTACTATTTATATCAATCCCAAAATACACAAATCCTTGGAACAACCCCCTGGACACCCAATAATATCGGCCATCGGTTCCTTAATGGAACCCATCTCGAAGTTGATTGATGTATTTTTAAGACCCTATGTAATTAAGATGTGGTCTTACGTTCGAGACTCTACGCAGGTTATTTATATGTTATCTTCACTGCAGGGATTTAATCCTGAATGGTTGCTTGGTACACTTGACATAGAGTCACTATACACTAATATTCCGCAGAAAGAAGCACTGAAATTAGTGGAAAGATATTTATGTAATAGGCAAGAATGGAGGCAGATTCCCACGGCATTCCTTTTAGACCTTGCTCGATTTGCACTTTGTGACAATTATTTTTGTTTTCAAGGTTTATTTTATAAACAGGTAAAAGGGGTGGCCATGGGGTCCTCAATGGCTCCTGACATTGCGAATCTGTATGTTTTTAATTTTGAGGAAATGTTTATTAAGGATAATCCGTTCAAGAAAAACATGAAATTATGGATTAGATATATAGACGATGTCCTCATGTTGTGGGAAGGATCTGTACCCCTTTTGGAGGAATTCAACGTCTGGGTTAACTCCTGCGATGACAACTTGCGGTTTCAATTAACTTTTGATGACAATAAAATTCCATATTTGGATTTACTTATCATCAAGACTGATGGAGAGTTCATTACCACACTTTATAAAAAAACCGACAGATATATAGTATTTTTAGACAACACCCATGCTTGATGTAAATCTTTAACCTTTGCAACTGCTCCTTTTAGTTTTTTCTTAACTATTTTCCTCATTTTATCATCATCTCCCTTTTGAAAGTTTAACTGTATTACTGTGGTTTTCCTTGCCATCCTTCATGCATTTATTAAATCAAATGCGATCATGCTAGGATCACTATTGCCAAGTGGCCCCATAAGCCTTATCTCTTGCACCAGATCTTGTGTTCCACCAAGGACTAGGTTCAAAATGGCTTCCTCTCTGGTCGATTCATGAACCAGTTGCTCCAAGAAACAGTCATTTATTTCATCTAGAAACTTTGTCCCTAGCATATCGTACTGTGACACTGACCCAGTCAATACCAGGGTAATTGAAATCCCCCATTAT
This sequence comes from Ichthyophis bannanicus, assembly GCA_033557465.1. Taxonomy (NCBI): domain Eukaryota; kingdom Metazoa; phylum Chordata; class Amphibia; order Gymnophiona; family Ichthyophiidae; genus Ichthyophis; species Ichthyophis bannanicus. The sequence continues at coordinate 577,326,620 of CM066035.1, forward strand.
TATTACTGTGCTGTAACTTTTGTTAGCTTCCCTGATGTCTTTGAGCATTTCATCATCCATTTTTTTTATTCTGGTCGATAGTACACCCCCACTGCTATTGCCTTCCCCTTCCCCTTCCCCTTTTTACATGGAATTTCAATTCATAGAGATTCTACAATGAATTTTGATTCCTGCAAAACTTTAATCCTTTGTGACTCAATACCCTCTCTAACATAGAGCGCAACCCCTCCACCAATTTGATTTGCTCTTTCATTGCGGTATAGTTTGTACCCAGGTATCACAGTGTCCCACTGGTTGTCCTCCTTCCACCATGTCTCTGATATGTTTATGTTTATGTTTATTGAGCTTGATATATACTGCCTTTCAAACAGCAATCAAGGCGGTTTACAATTCTTGGGGGAAAAAAGGTTGGCCACTGGCCCAGAAAAGGAAAGGGAATTAGAATATCAACAGGACAGTTAAGAGATAAAAGTCACAGAAGGACAGACACGATGGACAAAACAGAGCAGAGAGGAGAGGGACGGGTGCCAGGATAGACGTAGCTATATGGGGGTAACTTGACTGGGCAGACAGGAGGACAGTGCTACACAGCGGACAGGACAATAACGCAAATACATGACTTATGTTCTAATATTGTTGAGACCGGAATGCTATCAGGTGGGAAGGGATGCTATCAGGTGGGAAGGGGGAAGTTGAAGGCTGTGGCAAAGAGGTGTTTTTTCAAGAGGGCTTTGAATGTCTTGTGATTCTCTTCCAGTCTAGTGGAGGGGTAAGGAGTTCCAGTGCACAGGACCAGCAAAGAAGAAAGCAGAACTGCGGGCGACTTGGAGATGGGCACATGCAGGGGACGGGAGGTGCAGGCAATTAATGTGCACAGACCGCAGGGATCGATTGGGTGTATGGATCTGAATAAGGTCAAATAAGTACTGAGGAGTATGGGTATAGATGATCTGATGGAGTAATGTAAGAAGCTTATATTTAACACGATAAGTCAGAGGAAGCCAGTGAAGATGTATAAAGAGAGGGGTGACATGGTCAGAGCATGCAGAATGGGAAATAATACGTGCTGCCGTGTTTTGTATGTGCTGCAACCTGTTTAAGTGAAGTTGGGGAATACCAAGGAAAGTAGAGTTGCAGAAGTCGAGTCGAGAGATTACTAGAGACATCATAAGGGTAGTGAGGGCCTGAGGGGTCAAAAAAGGACGAATGGCACGTATCTGCCAGAGAAAAAAGAAGGAAGTCTTAGTCTTAACGATGTGTGAAACATGATCCTGGAAGAAGAGATTAGAGTCCAAGATCACACCTAAATAACGAAATGAAGACACCAGTGGAATAGCAGAACCTGAGAAAGAAGGAGTGATCAGAGGAGAGTGTCCATGTGTAAACCAGATTGCAAGTGTTTACCAATCATATCTAACCTCTCATTTAGTGCTATATATTCTAACTCTCCCATCTTATTTTTTAGACTTCTATCATTTGCATACAAACATTTTAGAGGCTGTATTTTATTCATATTAATCTGTCCATCAACACGAGTAATTTTGAATCTTTAAACTCTTCTCTGTACTCAAGGGTATTTGGGTTACTTTTGTCTTTATTAGAACCTCTCTGTTATGCCCTAATTTCAGTCTTTTTTCTAGGATCCCTCAAGGATACATTGTTCCGAATCATGCACTCTTGGATGACTGTCGGCTTTCCCCTATCATCTAGTTTAAAAGCTGCTCTATCTCCTTTTTAAAGGTTAATGCCAGCAGCCTGGTTTCATCCTAGTTAAGGTGGAGCCCATCCCTTTGGGAAAAAAAACTTTCCCTAGAATGTTCTCCAGTTCAAGCAGTCAAGAAATCTGACGATGCATTGCTCTTGGCAGAATGGCTATGAAGGACCTAAACAAGATCCTCGCGCGCAGAGATGTATCTCTCCATACAAAGATTTGACTTGTCCAAGCCCTTGTATTTTTAATAACATCATATGGATGCGAAAGTTGGGCATTAAAAAAGATAGACAGGAAGAAAATCAATGGCTTTGAATTTTGGTGCTAGCAAAGAATACTGTGTATACCATGGACTGCCCGAAGAACAAACCAGTCAGTACTAGAGAAGTTCAAACCTAAGCTTTCTTTAGAAGCTCAGATGACAAGATTTCAACTTTCATACTTTGGACACATCATGCTAAGAGAGAGATCATTAGAGAAAGACATCCTGCTTGTCAAGGTTGAAGATCAACGCAAAAGAGGAAGGCCAGCAATGAGATGGCTCAATACAATAACAGCAACTATGGGTGGCACTCTATCAACAATGAGGTGCATGACTGAAGACTGAACACGGTTTAGGACAACTGCCCAGAGGGTCACCATGAGTCAATACTAACTCGACAGCACTTAACAACAAGCATATCACTTTCAGTTAGCATGGGCACATGTGCTAAAAACCCCATGCTAACTGGATAGCATGTGATCAGGTGGAACTTGGTGGTTTGTGGACAGAACATGGGCATGGAAGGTGTTTCACTGTTAGCGTGGGTGTTTTGGATGTGCGCTAAACACAAAGGTAGCTGTTATCACAGATGCATATAATACTACCTCAGTAGGTGGCAGTATGTTTACCTGCTTGCCAGTTAGTGTGGCGTCATGCATTAATACAGAAATAACAGTAGGAGTACAGAGGCACAGGCCTCTAAAGGTTAGCATGGGTCCTCGTACTAACTTTCGGACCCCATGTTACCCTACTGATACGTTCTTTAGTGAACAGGCCACATAATGTCTGTTCCTTATGCAATAGAATCCATGATTTTACTCAATTTTAGTTCCATGTGTAATTCACAGCCTGCAGAGTTCTAGATTTCATAAACTGTGTTTCTTTTTCTATCAGTCTCTTTAAGTTACTCTTATTAACAAACCTTTCCTACAGCTGCATATCATGGTGATTAAATTCAGAAAAAAGGAACTAATCATGTTCATTGGGGTTATAGATATTTAAATATAGGAGTCATTTTATAATTTAAATATAAGAGTAGTTTCAGAAGTGCACTGACTTTTTTTCACTGATCATGATAGTATTTTCTGCTTACTTAGTTGGGTGATATCATCTGATAGCGCAGAGACGGAACCACTCTCTCATAGCGCAGAACTTCAGTGTGAGGTCTGAGTGTGTGCAGCCCTTCCTGCTTGCAGTGGTTTCCTCAGCTCCTCACTTTTTCTTTCTGCTGTGCTGAATGGGTGCAAAACAAAGTGCTCTCAAAAAATTGTTATTTTGATTCAAAAACGGTTTTCTGACATTTTTGTCAACTTATTTCTTTAATTTCTATCATATAAAAGTTTCTTTTAAGTTTATTTTCCTTATCATCCTGCTAGACTGGTCCAGATAAATGGGTTATGTATCCTAGCCATCACTTTAAGTGATGTCATCACTTGTACATATACTGGTTCAGCACTGAGAGAAGCCAGTAATCTCCAGGAACAAGCGTGAATGTAGTCTTCACATATCGATATCGTTGGCACTGACTGAGCCCGTGTGGGAGCGCTCCCCAGCGTCCTATAAGAAAGCTTTTGGGAGCATCCCCCTGTGCCTACGCTGCTGCCTTCCCGCCTTTCCAACTCTCCCTCTTCTGTTTTTTGTTTTCCACGGAGCCGATGGGCAGCAATTTCTGTCACCGCAGAAAATGTTATTTTTTTGTGGTTGCGTCTGCCTTACTGTCAACGCTTACACCAGTACCACCGGTGTCGTCTTTATTTTCTTCTTCTTCCTTTTAAAAAAAAAAAAGCAAACCCTTTTTCTTCAGGGTCTGTCCCCTCTTGGAGCTTCGGCGCCATTTGGGCACTAGGCCCTCTTTTCTTTCAAAATGGAGAAACCAACTAGTGGTTTCAAAAAATGTTCAAAATATGGCGGTACCATTTATGCTACCGACACCCATGATTGGGGTCTTAAATGTTTGGGCCCAGAACATTCTCCATCGGAGTGTCTCCTCTGCAGAAAGATGACTAAGAGGGGCCTGCAGAATAGAGCTGTGAAACTCGGCACCCTTTTTGCCTCAGGTGCAATGTCCGTTGCATTGATGTCGTCCAGGGCTTCATCTTCCTCCCATGGATCTCAGGTAACCAAACCCAGGTCTTCTTCGAAGACCGGTCGGTCCTCAAAGTGTAGATCTCCTTCTAAGCATCGAGATGCTTCTAGCATTGCCCTCGAGGAGAATACACTGGCCAAACAGCCCCGGTGGGAGGTCCTTGCCTCTAAAGCATTAACAGGGTCCCAAGATGTTCCCGAGGCATCCACCTCCGGAGAGCTCTTGGTGCTATGCTATGGGGTCATGGCCCACTCTGCCGGAACCAACACCCAGACATCGGCAAGCTCCATGGATCAACATATCCTAGCCATTGAGCGCAGTCTTTTGTGGCCTTATTAGCAGCCTCCGTACCGCTAAAGCTACTACAATTGGGCCGCAGCCATCGGTACCGATACAGGCACCGGATATATCTGCATCTACTGTTGCACCACTCTCCATGCAACCACCCGTGTAGGCCCTAGAATTGGTGTCTTGGATTGAGGGTCCGGTATCGAGGCATGGTATTCATTGTGGATACCATGTTAAAACCCTCAGCCCAGTGTGCAGCGGAGGCCAAGAGAGCAAATAGAATGCTAGGTATCATAAGGAAAGGAATGGAAAATAAAACAAAAGATATAATGCCTCTATATCGTTCCATGGTGAGACCGCACCTTGAATATTGTGTGCAATTCTGGTCGCCGTATCTTAAAAAGGATATAGTGATATTAGAAAAGGTTCAGAGAAGAGCCACCAAAATGGTAAAGGGGATGGAAGGATACTCCTGTGAAGAAAGGCTAAAAAGGTTAGGGCACTTTAACCTGGAAAAGAGACGGCTGAGGGGAGATATGATAGAAGTCTATAAATTAATGAATGGAGTGGAATGGGTAAATGTAGATCGATTGTTTACGTTATCAGAATATAGAAAGACTAGGGGACATGCAATAAAGCTACAGGGTAAACTATTAAAGACTAATAAAAGAAAATATTTTTTCACTCAACGTGTAATCAAACTCTGGAATTTGTTACCGGAGGATGTAGTAAAGGCTGTTAGTGTAGCTGGGTTTAAAAAAGGTTTGGACAAGTTCCTGGAGGAAAGGTCCATAAACCATTATTAAGAAGGGACCCAGGATATCAATGCTTGACCCAGTACAAGCATTATGGAACCTTTGTCTTTTGGGGAAACTGCTAGGTACGTATGACCTAGATTGGCCACTGTTGGAAACAAGATACTGGGCTTGATGGACCTTGGTCTGACCCAGTATGGCATATCTTATGTTCTTATCTCGGTACCGTTGATGGGCAGTACGAGAGCACCCAGCCCGTCGATACTTTGAGTCTTCCGATTCCGATGATTCTGATGACTCCATTGGTACCAGAGCGGTTCTTCCGGAGGATCCCTCTCTTTTGCCACAACGTTGGATGTCTCCTCTGGAGAATATGTCTTTTCAAGACTTTATACAGGATGTGGCTTGGGGCCTCTCGATCACCGTGACCCCCGAGAAGGAACCGAGAGCTGAAGAACTTGAAATTCTTCAGTATCCGGCAGCCCCTAAAGAGGCCGCAACCCTTTCCATACACCAGAGTTTTCATGATCTCATGCTTAGAATGTGGGAAACACCCTTAATGGTGTCTCCACATTCTCTAAGGCTCGATACAATGTACCAGGTACCGCAGTGTCCTGGATTCCAAAAAACGCAGTTACCACACCATTCCATGGTTGTGGAATCAGCGATGCGCTGGATCAAAAGTGCCAAGACACATTCCTCTAATCCTCCGGGCCGTGAGGCGAGGACTCGCTATGCCTTTGGTTGTTGATGTTCTCAGGCCTCTATGCTGTTGGCCAGAATAAGTTCTTACATAATCTACATGGGTATGTTTCTTTGAGAGGTTACTAATAATTTGGAACTCATGGCTTCTCTTTTCCCCGATGACAAGAGGGCTGATTTCCTTACTCTTGTTAAGCATGCCCAAAATGTTTCTAAGTACATGAACAGGGCAGCCTTTGATTGGTTCAAATGTATTAGCAGGACCTCTGCTATTTCTATCAGTGCACGTCGGATTGCTTGGTTACAAGCATCTGATTTAGAGAAGTGGGTGCAAGATAAGCTGGGGAATATTCATTACATGGGAGAAAACCTCTTTGGCAAGGACTGGCAGGATAAAGCTTCTCAGCTTGAGTCCGAGAACACTACCTTAAATAGACTTTCCAGGACCACTGCCAACCCAGCTAAGAAAAAGACAGTTAAGAAACCCTTTTTCAACCAGAAAAATAAATTCTATCCTTCTTACACCCAAACTGTCCACTGCCCAATCCATGCTCCCCAGAAGGGGCAGCAGTAGCTGAAACAACAAAGAAAGGCTCAAGTCCCCAGAGCTCAACCAGCTCAGCAGACAAAGCCTCCGCAAGGTCTTTGACTCCTTCCTAGAGAACCTAGGCATCCTTCCTCTAAAAATACTAGAGCCTCTCAACATTCCAGGCAGACTGTTACTTTGCCAAGAGGTGGCAGCAGATAACATCAGAGCATTGGACTCTCGCCATAGTGACAGAGGAGTACAAACTCCACTTCCATAGAATGCCCCCTCTCTCTACTCCAAGAGAGTTCAGTTCTCAGGCCCCCCCCCCTCACCATTCTCTTGTGTCAAGAGGTCACCTCACTCCTTGCTCAGGGAGCGATAGAGGAGGTACCTCTTTCTCAACAAGGCCTGGGCTTTTACTCCCCCTACTTCCTTGTACCACAGAAAACTGGAGGGTACAGGCTCATACTGGACCTCAGGGAGATAAACGAGTATCTCTTCCGAGAAAAATTCAAAATGACTCTCTCGGAACACTTCTCCTTTACATTCAGAGTCAGGATTGGCTATGTTCTCCAGACCTAAAAGATGCCTATACACATATCCTTATTCATGCAGAACACAGGAGGTTTCTTCGATTCCTCTTTCAGGGAAGACATTACTAGTACAGAGTTCTACCCTTTGGCCTGGCTTCCGCCCTAGGGATATTCGTCTTCCCCTACTTAGACGACTGGCAGATCGAAGCACCAACAGCACCAGAAGCCAGCTCCGCTCTTTCCTCCACCATGCAAATCCTGCAATATTTGGGATTGGTCATAAATCTCCCAAAATCCCATCTCATTCCTTCTCAGTCTCTAGAGTTCATAGTGGCTCTTCTAGACACACGGCAGTCCACGGCTTTCCTGCCACAACTCTGCTGCACTCGAATAGTTCAACTGGCTTCTCAAGCAGATATGAAAACTTTCCTGACTGCTTGAGAAATGCTTCAGTTGCTGGGGCATATGGCGTCCACTGTACATGTGGTCCCCTATGCTCACCTACACATGCGAGCTGCCCAGTGAACCCTAGCCTCTTAGTGGACACAAGCGTCAGGTCATCTGGGGGACAAAATCAGAAACGCTGCATGCCTCATTTCGTCTCTTCAGTGATGGCAAACACTAGAAAACCTTCTCGTAGGGTCACCTTTTCAGCAGTCACTGCACCAAGCTACCTTGACAATGGATGCGCCCAAGTCAGGTTGGGTGGCTCATATGGACAATCTCTCCACTCAAGGTCTCTGGACCCAGCAGGAGACTTGTCTTCACATAAATCTACTGGAACTCAGAGCCATTTTCTACGTTCTTCGAGTATTTCAGGACCATCTGCGCTACAAAACAGTTCTTGTCCAGATGGACAATCAGGTAGCCATGTTCTATGTGAACAAGCAGGGTGGAACAGGCTCTCAGGCTTTATGCAACGAAGCTCTACATCTCTGGTCCTTCGCAAGAAGCCTTCAGATTCACCTACTAGCGATGTATCTCCCAGGCACACAGAATCTCCTGGCAGACAAACTCAGTCAAGTGCTGCTGCTGCCACACGAGTGGTCTCTTCTTTCAGAACAGATTACTCAAATCTTTCGAATCTGGGGAACCCCAGATATAGACCTATTTGCAAGTCCTCAGAATGACAAACTTCCCCGATTCTGTTCCAGAATTCTGGCTCGGAACAGTCAGGCAATGGATGCTTTCCACCTCCACTGGGATCAGGACTTCCTGTATGCCTACCCACCCATTCCCCTCATTCCCAAGACTGTTCAAACTTCAGAGAGACAGGGGCCATATGATCCCCATAGCCCCACGCTGGCCACGACAGACGTGGTATCCACTGCTTCTACATCTCTCTCAAGCCAGGCCTCTGGAGTTGGGATGTGCTCCAGATTTTATATCCCAGAAGAACGGGACGCTTTTGCACCCGAATCCTCAGTCTTTGCAACTGATGGCATGGCTGCTGAGAGCTTAGAATTCCAGGATGTCAACCTCTCTCAACAGGTGAAAGATATCCTTTTGGCCTCAAGGAAACCTTCCACAAGGCGTGCCTATGCCTTCAAGTGGAAAAGGTTTTCTATCTGGTGTTCAAAGAAGAAACTTAATCCTTTTTCAGTTACAGTAGAGGCGTTACTGGAGTATCTCCTCCACCTTTCATCTTCTGGACTTAAGACTAATTCAGTAAGAGTGCACCTTAGTGCCATTGCGGCTTTCCACCAGCCCTTTGATGGACAACCTGTCTCCTCTCAGCTGCTTGTAGCGCGGTTTATGAGGGGTCTACTCTTAACTAAGCCTCCCATTAAGCCACCATCCGTAGCATGGGATTTAAATCTTATCCTTGGAGAGCTCATGAAACCACCCTTCGAGCCCTTAGCCACTACATTCCTGAAGTTTCTTTCTTGAAAGGTAATCTTCCTAATTGCCCTCACTTCTGCAAGATGCATCAGTGAGCTACAAGCTTTAGTGGCTGATCCTTATACAAGGTTCCACCATCATAAAGTAGTCCTTAGGACTCATCCTCACTTTATGCCAAAGGTGGTTTTGCCTTTTCATTTGAACCAGTCGGTTTATCTTCCTGTCTTCTTCCCTAGGCCTCATGCCTCTAGTGCAGAAAGGAATCTTCACACTCTAGACTGTAAAAGAGCTTTATTCTTTTACCTTCAGAGGACTAGGCAGCATAGAAAGGCTTTATAGCTTTTTGTTGCCTTTGATTCCAGTCACCTGGGGTTACCAGTTTCCAAGAGAACACTCTCCAGGTGGATTGCAGACTGCCTATTCTTTGCCTATGAGAGTAAGGGACTTACTCTTGAGGGTCATGTCACAGCTCACAATGTTAGAGCAGTGGCTGCCTCTATGGCCAACCTTTGCTTGGTGTCGATTGATGATATCTGCAAAGCAGCCACTTGGTCCTCGATCCACACCTTTGCAGCCCATTACTGCTTAGACAAGGACTCCCGTTGGGATGCCTCGTTTGGCCAGGCTGTTCTCCACATCTCTTTCAGACTTAGAACAACTCCTACCCCCCTTCCCGAGTTTCGATACCAGAGATCCTTGGGAGGAAGCATGACCCACCTCAGCTTAGGTGTAGCTGCTCTCTGTGGTCATCTCCCTGGCATCTCTAAGCTTGGGAGTCCTGCTTGTTCCTGGAGATAACGGAGTTACTCACCTGTAACAGGTGATCTCTGGGAACAGCAGGAATTGAGTCTTCACAACCCACCCACCTCCCCTAGGAGTTATATCTCTATCTCTATATCTCTCTCTCCTTTCCTTCTCTCCTTTTGTCTCAGCTACAAACCCAACTGAAGAGGGAGAGTTGGGAAGGCAGCAGTGCAGGCGCAGTGGGATGCTCCCAAAAGCTTTCCTATAGGTTGCTGGGGAGCGTTCACATGCGGGCTCCGTCGGTGCCGATGATACCCATATGTGAAGACTCAATTTCTGCTGTTCCCGGAGATCACCTGTTACAGGTGGTTAACTACGTTTTATCTGCTTTCAGCAGGTGGCAGGGAGTGTGTGGACTGGTGCAGCAGTGCAGAAAGGGCCGCCTTCCCTCTCGCTGTTTTCTATCTGCAAACTTTTCTCCTTTCTTTGTCTTTTCATTTTTTCTTGTATTTTTAATTGACTATCATGCTTCTCGAATAAAGCAGCTTCAAAAGGAAAAAACCCTCAAAGGCAGCCTGGATTTCCCATCTGAGGCAGCCCATCTCTGGTTTTTATTCCAGCCTAACAGCTGCTGGGATTTCCTTCCTGTTTGGGATTTCCCTTTTCTTGCAGTTTTCTTTTTTCATCAGGGTTTTTTTCTTCATGGCTTTTTTGTTTTGCCTCTGTAGTGCTGAGCCATGTGGCCTGATGGAGCCTGTGGGCCGCCCCCTCCCCCCACTGCAGTTTTATCTATGGCTGGTGTGTTTTGCCCATAGAGCATAGCAAAATCGTTAGGACACTTCCTTTTTTGCCTTTTTGCCCCCTCCCCCACCAGGAATCAATTTTGATGCCTCTGCCGTGGTGTTACTCTCCCTCCAAGTTTCCTGCCATTGGCATCGGTGGTCATCTTGAGTGGCCAAATGTTCCCTGTGGAGGGGAGAAATGGTAGGGCAGCCTGTAGATCTCTGCAACCTCAAGCCTGTAGGTCCCTGACGGTGCTGTGGGGGCCCAGACCTTTTTTTCAGCCAGCCTTAGAGCAGTAGCTCCTGAAACAGCTCACAGTCTGTTTTCAGTAGTTTCTGTTACTCAGAAATGGGTTTATATCTGCCTTTGGATCCTAGAGATCCTCAAGTTGGGTTATTCAGAGTGTCTAGAGCTTCTCTGGACCACCTTTGTGGAGTCTCCTTGTGGTTCTTGGCCCAAGAGAGCAATGATTGAGGAAACTATTTAACACTTGTGGACCCTGCACATCAAAGTTGAGAGTGGTATTCTTCTCTCTTCCTGGTATGGTAAAAAAATAAAAGAAACTCAAAAAGAGAGAGCTGGGTCCTCCCAGCCTCTTATGGGTCTATAGGCAGTCAATGCCAAGCTGAGGGAGCCCCATGGGTCTGGTGTGGAGGGCATCTGTCCTGCTTGGACCGCTCCAAGGCATACTGCCAGATTCTTATCTGGGAATATCTTCAGTGGTTTCCCCACGTCTGCATCCGGTGCTGCCATTTTTTGTTTCATGCCGTACTCTTATTTATTTATTTATGTATTTGTATTTATTTATTTATCTATCTGACTAGGATAATGTCAAAGTGGTGTACATTCCGGTACTGTATATATCATTTTTCCTCTTGTCCCTGAGGGGCTCACAATCTGGTTTTGTACCTGAGGCAATGGAGGGTTAAGTGGCTTGCTCAAGGCCACAAGGAACACCTATGGGACTAGAAACCCCAGCCCTCTGGTCCAAGGTTGCTGTCCTCTAGCGAGATTCAAACCCCTGGCCCTCCGGCCCGAGGTAACTTGCCCCAACCACTAGGCTGTTCCTCCCTCACCTTATCTTAGCCATACCTCATTGCACTTTTTCGAGATTCAGGTTGGTCATAGTGGCATTCCTGCTTAATTAAGAAATCTAGGCTCTCCTGTTCCTTATTGACTGTTTGAGTTGGTCTGCTTTTTGAAACGGTTCTGGACAGACATGTCCCAGGTGTTTGGTTACTGGAAATACAGTTATGGGTGATTGATCATCATAAAAGCAGTCTTGCTTCTTTCTGGGGTTTCGAGCCTCTGGATGTCTGTTCAGCATGTGTTTTGGGCAGTGTGTTTCTTGCCCTGAATGTTGGTATGGATAGAGACATCTCTGCTCTTGAGAATCTTATCTAGGTCCTTCATAGCCATTCTGCCAAGAGCAATGTGTCCTCTAATTTCTTGACTGCTTGTTACTACTTTATTGATAGTTGATCCAAGTAGGTTAAAGTTGTCCACTATTTCAATTTCTTCTCCATCAATGATAAACGTATTGATTTTGCCAGTTGTCAGGATATTTGTCGTCTTTATATTAAGGTGCAGGCCCATTTTAAGACTATGTTCCTTGATCTTGAGAAGCAAATGTTAAAGATTGTCTTCGCTTTCAGCCAGTAATGCGGTATCATTAGCATTGCGAAGGTTATTGATAAGTCTTCCACCAATTTTCACACCTCGGTTGTCTTCATACAGTCCTGCTTCTCTGATGATTTGTTCAGCATATAAATTAAAGAGGTAGGGGGAAAGTATGCAGCCTTCTCATGCACCTTTGCTGATTTTAAACCATTCTGTTTCTCCTTGTTTCATATGAACTGTTGCTTCATGATCAATGTAAAGGTTGTGCAAGAGAACTATCAGGTGTTCTGGTATACCTATGCTTCTTAATGTGGTCCAGAGTTTCTCATGGTTTACAGTCAAAAGCCTTGCTGTAGTCAATAAAACACATATAGATATCCTTTTGGTATTCTTTAATCTTTTCAAAGATGCATCTCACATCCGTTCCTCGCCCTTTCCTGAATCCTGCTTGCACTTCAGGCAGTTCTCATTCCAGTATGGTTGTAATCTCTACTGAATGATCTTGAGTAGAATCTTGCTGGTATGTGGGATCAGAGCAATTGTGCGATAATTTCCACAGTCGGTCGGGTCATCTTTCTTCAGTATTGGTATAAATACAGATCTTTTCCAGTCAGTTAGCCATGATGATGTCTTCCAAATTTCCTGGCAGAGCCTTTTAGTATGTTAACAGCTGCATCGGATTGCTGTAATACTTCAATGGGAATACCATCAGTTCCCAGTGCTTTGTTTTTTGATAAGGCTTTCAACTCTGCTTCGACTTCTTCTTTCATCACCAAAGGATCCTGATCGTAAGGTACAGGTTGAAACTTATGTTGGTCCACTTGATCTTTATCATATAATGACTCTGTATATTCTTTCCACTTTTTCTTGATCTTCTCATCATTCAACATGGATCCTCGAGCATCTTGTAACATTCCAATTCGAGGCTGGAATTTTTTCTTTAACTCATAACTTTAGGAAAGCTGATCTTGTTCTTCCTCTAGTAGTTTCTGCTTCTATTTCCTTGCATTCATTATTGTAGTACTTCTCCTTGTCTTGTCTTGCTGCACATTGGAAATCTCTGAGTTCTGCAATTGCCTCTCTTTTCCTCTGGCTTTAGCTTCTCTGTGTTTCTGGGCAATTTTCAGAATTTCTTGGATCATCCATTTTGGCCGTTTTTGCTTTTTCATCTTTTTTAGAGAATTCTCACTTTCTTCTAACACAACCTTATAGATGTCATCCCATAACTCTTTTTGTATCTAAAGCAGCAAATCGATTTTGCAGGTAGTCTTTAAATTCCCGTTTGTTTCATTTACATATTTATTTATTTATTTAGCAGTATTTATGTACCACTTTTTCCTTAAATCAAGGTGGTTTAAATTAAACTCCATCATTGAACTCAACTATTTACATTGTATCAAGGTATATTCTCAAGGTCATATTTTGCTACATTCTTGAATGGCTTGCTCTTTTTCAACTTTAACTTGAGTTTACATACTATAGTTGGTGATCTGTACCACAGTCGGCACCAGGTTTTGTCTTTGTTGATGATTTAGAGCTTTTCCATCATTGACTTCCTCAGAAGCAGTTAATTTGATTTTTGTACAATCAATTGGGTGAAGTCCATGTGTACAGTCACAGCTTGTTTTGCTGGAAGAAGGTGTTTGAGATGACTAGATCATTGATCTTGCAGAATTCCATCAGTCTTTCTCCAACTTCATTTCTGTTGCCAAGTCCATATTTTCCAAGTATGTTGCTACCTTCTTTATTGCCAACTTTTGCGTTCCAGTCACCCATGACTATCAGGATATCCTGTTTGCATGTTTCAGCTTGTACATGTTCATAGAACTCATCAACTTCATCTCTTCTGCAGCTTATTGGGGATATATACTTGAATTATAGTTATATTGATGGGCATTCCTCATAGACTAATAGTAATTAAGCGTTCACTGATTGCATTGTATTTCATTACAGTTCTTGTAAGCTTCATCTTAATTATAAATGCAACACCATTTCTTCTATGTCTTTTATTTCCAGCATAGTAGACCATGTGATCATAAGATGCACAGTGCCCAATGCCAGTCCATTTCAGTTTGCCGACATCCAACAGATCGAGTTGTACATGTTCCATTTCATTCTTGACCATCTCCAACTTCCCTTGCTTCATATATTCCATGTGTAAGACATCTCTGCAGCTTCTGACTCTCATTTCATGCACAGCTATATCAGCAGTCAAATGTCCCAAGGGCTTTGATCCAACCGCATCGTAAAGTCTGGCTTTTCTCTAAATAGTCTTAAGCTCCTCCCCAGTAGCCAGTTAAGTGCCTTATGACCTGGGGATGTCATCTTCCAGCACTATGGTGCAATTTGTTTTGTTGTGGCTATCCATTGGATTTTCATGGCAAGATACCGAAGTAGATTGCCAGGCCTTACTGCCACGCAGAAATGTGATCCTCCACCACCAACACCGTCCCATTCTACTGCTGCCCAAATGGGTGGTTTGTCTTGGTCTGGCACCTCAGCCATCTTAGGAGACCCTGCTAGTAGTTAAACTACCAATAGCTTAGCCCTCAGCATCATTGATGCATACAAGCCCTTAGAGCATGACAAGCTGCAAACCAAGTGAGAGATTGTAAGGATAAGGTGAATCAAATTTTTGGAGGGGTAGCACTGTATGTTATAGATGAAACCAAGTCAAATACAATAAAAGATCTGCAGGAAACAAAATGTACCATGGAAGTTTTATGGAAAGTAATTCATTCCATGTGTGAAGGGGAAGAGAATAGTGGTAGAACATACTACTGTCCACCTGGTCAGAAGGAACAGGTGTATGAGAAATGACTAAAAGAAATTAGGGATACTAACAAATTTGACAGTAAAATAATAATGGGTGATTTCGGTTACTCCAGTATTGACTAGAATAAAAGCCACATCAAGAAATGCTAAGGAGGTAAAGTTTCTAAATTAAAGAAATGACTGTTTCATGGAGGTGGAGGAACTACTTTAGGCCTAGTCCTTGTAACTGTGTTGGACCATTTGGCAATAGTGATCACAACATGATTAAATTTAATTTAACTGGAGTGTGTACATAAAGAAAATCTACTGTGCTAACATTTACTTTTCAAAAAGGAGACTCTAAAATGAAAAGAATGGTTAGACATAAACTAAACTGAGCAACAGAAAAGGTTAAGATATCAATCTTGGAAACCAAGATCAGATGTATTCCACATATTAAAAAAGGTGAAAGGAAAGCCAATTAGCAGCCATCATGGTTAAAAGGTGAGGTGAAAAGAGGCTGTTAGTACCAAAAGAAGATCCTTCAAAAAATGGAAAATTAACCAAGCAAAGAAACTAAGAAATAGTATAAGCCTGTGCTGAGTTTAGCTTTCTATGCAGAGAAGCTACTTTTCTAATGTTTATAATGAAGTAGTCTTTTTTTTTTTCAGTCTCAAAGTGGTCATGAAGGTGATTAAGAATACCTCTTTGTGCTCTCAGATGCATCTGAGCATAATGTTTGCAGTCAGTTATTCTGGTTATGGTCTGGACCCAAACAGAGGAGATACCTAGAATTAATGTCAAAGCTGTGGACCTTTCTGCTGCACTTCAGTCATGGTCTGAAATCGAACTTTGGTGACATTTTTATAGAAAGGAAAAAATTTACATACCTAATCATTTTCTTACCTTGAATCCTGCTACACCAGTCTAGACAACTAGGTTATACTTCCCAGCCATCAGGTGGATGCAGACCAAAGTAACTTTTGGTGATGTCTTTACTTGTGCATATGTTGGTGCAGCACTGAGAGAAGCCATTATGACACTACCACACACCATCTATAGTGCTTCACCAAAGTTCTCAGGGAAGAACAGGCAGCCATTCAGCAAATGTATTACAGAAATACTAAGGCAGAAACAGCTCAGGAAGTGGCTCGTGCCCTAGTGGGGCGAGCTCCAGCACATATCTCCCACACAAAACACATGTTGAATTACTAGTCTCTTCAAGCCAGCCGGTATTTGGAAACATGGTTGCTGCTTGTCCTGTCCTTGGACAGGAGACAGCCAAAGGCCCAATGACAAGAGAAATTAGTAATTTCAGATACTTCCCAATGCCCTTCTCATGTCTAACCAAAACAGCAAGGGGGAATGACTGAAGATCCTCCTACATGAAGGAGAGCAGGGACACATTCTGAAAAAGGTGAACGGGAGACAGTACTTTCAGGAGAAAGGAGGCACTGTTCTCAGAGACACAGGCACTGCCAAGATGACCAGAAGGTCCTCAACAGACCAAGGCCTATAAGCAGACACCTGTCTAGCAGACTTGAAAGTTGCCAGGAATAGCACATGCAAGGATCTAGCCTTGGGAGAGGCTTCTCAAAGGAGCCAGAGGAAACTTCCATCACTTGCAACATCAGAGAGAGACTCTGCTAAAGCCCCAACTGGACATACACAACTGCTTTGCCCTCCAGAGTAGGTGGGGCACAACCTGATATTGAGAATTAGCTTGATTTCGACCACATGCTATGGGAATGACCACTGATGTGAGTTCCCTATCCTAGGTTTGATATCTGTAGTTAAAAATAGCTAGTGCTCTGCCCCTTTACATACTGATCCAGACAATACACTAGCCCAGCAGATTGGCATTTATGGTAACTATCACCCAAGGAAGTGCCTCCAGACACAACCCATCCATCAAGTAGGCAAATCTGCATCTACGAGGCCAAATGCTCCTAGATTTCTTGGGGACGAGATGGACGCTTTCACCATTTCAGCACTAGCTATTTTTAACTACAGCTATCAAACCTAGGATAGGGAACTCACATCAGTGGTCATTCCCATAGCATGTGGTCGAAATCAAGCTAATCCTCCATATCAGCTACTTAGAACTAGGAGTAATTTACTATGCACTGAAAGTTTTTTCCAACTTCTCTGGGATTCTTCTGTTTTGCTTCAAGTAGACAATCAATGTTTTATGTTGACAGCCAAGGTAGAACAAGATCTCTTCGTCTCTGTCAAAAAGCAGCACTCAGATCCATCTTCCAAGAATGGAGCAGTCCTCAGATGGACCAGCAGTAACAATGAAGAGCTTCCTCTGTACTATTCTATCCTTCTGTCCCCTTAGAGATTCCATGAAATTGGTCCTTCCTCTATACAAGGCGTTCTCAACCCAGTCCTAGGAACACACCTAGCCAATCAGGTTTTAAGGATAACAACAATAAATATGCATGAAAAAGATATGCATGCACTGCCTCCATTGAATATGCATCTCTCTCCTGCATATTCATTGTGATTATCCTGAAAACCTGACTGGTTAGGTATGTCCCGAAGACTGGATGAGAATACCTGCTCTACACATACCCACCGATTCTCCTTATGGTGAGAATTCTATACAAGTTTCAAAAGAGCCCAAGCATTATGATTTTCATAGCACTGTACTGGCCCTGACAGAATTGGCTGCTGCTTCTAATGAGGCTGGCAACCCTGCCTCCATGGAAACTCATTCAATTTCCAACAATAGCTGAATAGCAAGGCTGTTTTTACTGTATCCAAACTTGAGGTCTCTAGCCGTCCAGCACAGAAATTGAGCAGTGTCTAGTGTCTAATCTTGGTTTACTGGAACCTATTCAAAACATCCTTAATACTGCCAAGAAACCATTTATAAGATGAACTTACATCTTCAAGTGGAGGAGATTTTCAATTTGGGGTTTAAGACAGTCCTCCTACATGGCAGACTTCTACCATCTTGCAGTATCTTTTTAATTTGTATCTTCTAGGCTTCCAGATGTCTTCCATTAGAGTTCATCTCGGTGTTATTTCAGCTTATCACTTTACAGTGGATAATTTTCCAGTGTCTGTGTATCACATTATTTCATGTTTCATGAGAGGTCATCTTCATGTCAACCCTAACTCCAGAAAACTCTTGTGCCAAGGATCTTAATCTGGTGCCTCTTTTACTCATGAAGCCACCCTTTGAGCTATTGGAGTCCACCATTCTTAAGTTCCTTACCTGGAAGGTACTCTTCCTAGTAGCAATTACCTGCTAAAAGAGTTAGTGACATTCAGGCCTATAAGCTCTATGCTCAGTTTTACCATCTTAAAATAGTTCTCTGAACGCACCACTTCAATTTAGGGTAACACCTTTCCATATCAATGAAGAGATGGTCCTTCCTACATTTTGTCCAAAACACAAAGTTTCACATGAAAATACCTCCCTGCTCTAGATTGTAAAAGAGCTCTTCAATGTTTCTTCGAATGAACAAGCGGGCACTCCTCTTAGTTCCAAAGTGAAATCTCCAGATTAGAGCTACTGCAGTGACTGTGGCGCTCCTAAACTCTATCACTGCCAACAATCTGTACAGCTGCTACATGGTCCTCGCTTCCTACTTTTGCAGTGTACTATTGTTTGGACAAAATCTCAGCAACTGTGCTAGCCAGTCTATCCATGGGACAATTGAAAAGTAATGCGCAGTCCTTATCTTGGGAGTCGTCCACTTATGTGCCTGACTCAGTTCTGCTTGTCAGTGGAAAAAGCAATGTTGCTCACCTCTAACTGGCATTTTCTGTAGACAGCAGGATTGATAAAGCACACAGTCCCTCTTACCTCCCCGAGAGTTGCCTATATTCTTGAGCTTTGAAACAAACTGAGGAGCTGAGATTGCTGTGTACAGGAAGAGCTGCAAAAGCTCAGAAATTTACATAAAAGTTTTAGTTCTATTTCAGCGCCATTGGGCGACATAACCTGCTTGTGTGCCTTATCAATCCTGCTATCTGTGGGAAAACAACTATTAAAGATGAGCAACATTGCTTTTGAATATCTTCTATTTTCCACCTTGAATCCAGATTATTTGTGGTAAAAGTGCAATATAAGTAGGGCTTCTGAATTTCAGTTATTACCAGTAAACACTGGTTATAACTCTCTCATGCATGTTCACAGCCCCTCTGGGGTTTCCAGTTATAACCAAGTACCCCAAAAATCTTGCTGCCTCAGGCGCTCTGATATCTGACTGTTGATGTTGTAGCTGGATGACATCGTCAGTACGGGACCTACCTCTTTCCTTCTGGCTGCTGCAGCAACCCCCCCCCCCCCCCCCCAAGCATTTCTCTTTACCCTGGAGATTTTAGTAGGTTTGAGTCACAAGATGTAGTAATTCCTGTGCTGGTCTGGCTATCTCAAGTCTTTTGAGGCTTGGGACTGTGCATTGCGTGGCTCAAGTCTACTAAGAGCCCATGGGGAAAACAGTAGATTAGTCACAAATTTGTAGAAAGCTAAATAAAAAAAGGTTATTTTCTTATAAATCTAAAATGCAAGGTCTAGGTCCTTTTATATACTGTGTTTTAACATTTTGGTAATGTGAACGGATATGATAGCACACTCTCAGAGCAGTTCAGCACTTCTGCAGAATCTTCACCTTTCAGTCCTTCGGCTGCTAAAAGCAAAACAAATCATTTTTTTTTATAAGATAGATAACAAAATATTTGATTGATTTCACATGAGCTGATTACCTCCAAATATTCCTGGCAGACTGACCACTATTTTCAACAACTGTTCTACCATCTAAACACAAGTTAAAAAATTATTTCTAGAAGAGGTTGAAGAGAGTGGTGGGTAGCAGAGAGACATGCAATGAAATCGTCAACTACATAACTTGCAGCCAGATATACAGTATTGATCAGATTAATTTTTACCTGACCTTGATTCAGTTTTGCTGTCAAGACTTATTGTGATCAGTGGTCTTCCAGTTTGTTTCCACAAAACTGTAACTAATAAGTAAAATCTATCTTTTTGATGTAAAACATTACTGTATATGACTTTGACCCAAACCCTTTTAAGAGACACAAGTCAGGAGGGAGACCACTAGGAACGGGGGAGGGGGGGGATTAGAGAGAGAGAGACTTGGTTGGAAAGGTGGATATTTAAATCTAACATGCAGGTGGTCAATGATGGGATAGAGCAGGGAAGATGCCTTTCTCGAAGCTCCCAGGCCCTTCTTGCCTAAATATGGCTTAAAATCATACCCTTATTCCCAGTACCATACCCCGGGTATGAGGGAACATGACTCTGGGCATTTGGAAGACAATCTCATTGCAAGATTCAGCTTAATGGCAGCCAAAGTGCTCTGCAAGAAGGACAAGCAAGAATGGGGATGGCAAGCTGACAGATGTAGCAGTGCATAGCCTGACTCACTTCATACAGACGCTCTGGTGGATAAAGTTTTGGAGATGGTCATGAAAGCTTTGGAAGGCAACTTTGACCACATAAATGAAAAGTTAGAAAGAGTCATGCATACACTGGATTAGTATCAAAACAGAGTGACCTTGGTGAAACAGTGTTTCAAATGCCAAAGATGTGACCCATCACATGGACACTGACCTGACCAGATTGAAAGAGTCCTTGCATGGCAAGCAGAAAGGATAGATCTCAAACATCCCTCTCTTCAGAACACAACTAGTGACACGATGCAAATTCAATGCCCTCTGCTCATTCCTGCATGCATGTGGCTTGCAATTTGTTGCAGTACGCTGCGCAGCTTCAAATCCATTATAGTGGAGTCATGCGGACCTTTGTGGAATCTAAAGAGTCCCAAGCTTTTATTGACAAGATGCAGCAAGACTCTAACAGGAATGGGCATTAAGTGTTCCAGGCTACACTTCTATGGGGGAAGGAGCCATTGGTTTTCAATTGGGCTGACTTAGGCTGACAATGGTGGATGATGACTTGCTAAACTGGCTTTTGGTGAATCGGGATAACCCGGACAGAGGCTACTAAAGCCTATATATTTGGCCTTTGGAAACCTCTCTGTTTGTCACTGTCTGTCTTAGCCAACTGAGAGACTAGGTCCACTGCTTTTGATGAGTGGAGGAGTGGCCTAGTGGTTGGGGCAAGGTACTAAAGGCCGGAAGGTCGGGGGTTCTAATCCCACTAGAGGACAGCAAGCTTGGGCCGGAAGGACTGGGGTTTCTAGTCCCATAGGTGCTCCTTGTGGTCTTGGGCAAGCCACTTAACCCTCCATAGCCCATATTCCCTGTAAAATAGTTATCTCCAAGTTATAATGCCCTGTTCAATGTAATTTCAGTTTGTTCAATGTAAACCGCACTGATGCAGAATAGCGCGGTATATAAGAGAATATAAATAAAATAAATAAAAATAAAAATAAATGAGGCGAATTTCGTCACTTGCTATGGGGCAAACGATTAACCTAAATGGCAAACTTTAGGACATTGGTGAAACATGCAGTTTACCTTAGAATTTCTGAATACCATGTTAAGTAATTCATCTTAATATTGTGTGTGTATAGTGGACAAATTGATTATTGTAGGTAGTGTGATGTGAGTTGGTGTGTTTGTTGGGGAGGAATCAAGAGAATGGAGTAGTGAAGAGGACAATGATGAATGAATGGTAGGGAGAAGCAACGAGGGGTGATTGATACTAGTATTGTTGTGAAAGATTGAGAGAGCTTGGGCACATCAATAGTGATGAGTTGAGGATGGAAAATGACCACCCAGGAAATGGAGATGAAAAAGACAGGGATATGGGGAGAGACTGAAGGGGAGGGAGTCAGGTGGCGGGTAAGAGGGATGATTGGGGGAGGTTTCAAAATCTGTGTGTGTGGGGGTGTGGATGGGAGAAGATTGCTGCAAATGCCTAGGACTGCATGGCAAGAATTGTTGCTGACAACTATGCCTGGGGAGCCCTAGGCTGGGGGAGCACTCTATTTTTCACAGAGCTGTATTGGGAAATAGAAGTTAATCTCTGTGACCTTGGCTAGAGCCATAGGTTGTATCTCATGGAACATATGTGGAATAGGATCCCCAATAAAGAAACATAAATTATTCATAGGGCTGCTTTTGCCATGCTGCAAGACACCCCCCCCCCCCCAAATTGGAAGTGGAAATAGACAGTTGCACCAGTGGTGGGTGGTTCAGCTCTATGGGGCCCCGGCTGTAGGGAGCAAAGTGGGTGATTCTTATCAGAAAAAATATATCTTATATTACAAGAGATAAGAGACCCACTGGGGGATACATTATTGTCATAGGCACCTTCTGTGGGAAGCCACTAATCTTATGCAATATTTATGCCTCAAACATGTTTGAGTATAAATTCTTCTCTTCACTTATCACTATTTTGACTATATGCTATCTAAGGCAACTGATATTGGGAGGGGATATCTATAGGGTTATGGACTCAGTTTGGACAAGTCTGCACCCACTAATGTGTGTAGAGACTGTATCTCATTGTATGTTATACCAGTGAAGTGTCTTCATCTTTTTTCTGAAGTCTTTGGTGTCCCTCGTATTTCTAATATCCTATGGAGGGAGTTCCATAAATTTGATGCATATAATCATAGTGCCCTGTCAGAAGTGGTCCGTTTGGTTTTGAAGCAATACGTTCTTGCAGTTTGTTCTCATCGGCCGGTTTTCGGGATGTTTTTTAATCAGATCCTGGAGAGACTCAGCTGAAGCATTATGTATTATTTTAAATATATTGAGTGTGGCCTTGAACCTGGTGCGGCTCCTCATTGGTAGTCAGTGTAATTGGGCCAATGTCTGTGTTATGCATTCGTGTTTTGCTGTTCCAGTGATAATACGGGTAGCTGTGTTCTAGACCATCTGCAGTGGATGCATAGTATGTCAGAAAGTCATTCTGGCTTAAGAAGGGATTCAGTTTCTGAATAATTTTTAGTTTGTGGTATGCATGCTGTGTTCTGTCTATTTGGGATTGTAGATTTAAGTGCTGATCCAGGATGACACCTACGTATTTAATTTCATTTTTGACGGTTATGTTTCTGTTCCTTATAGCAATCATGCTAGGAGGAGTGAAGGTCTTGTTTCTTGTTATTATGAGAGCTTCTGTTTTGTCATAATTTATGCTGAGGTTCTTTGGGCTGAGCCATGTGGAAACTTCTGTGAGATATCCTTTGATGCTTGTGTAGTCTGGAGGTTAGACATTGAAAGATGTGCACAACATGATGTCGTCAGCCTATATTTTATAGTGAATCTGTTTTTTCTTGATGATGTTGCAAATTAGCTGAATGTAGAGATTGAAAAGTAGAGATGATATTGCTGACCCCTGTGGGACTCCCTGCTTTATTGCGAAAGGAGTGGATGCATTTCCCCCACGTCTGACATACTGTTGTCTATTCTCTAGGTATGACTGGAACCATTTCAATGTGTTATCGTACAGGCTTATCTTCAGTAGGCATCTCATAAGTATGGTGTGTGATACAGAGTCGAAGGCAGCTGATATGTCGAGGAAGATTAGTATAAAACCTTTCTTTATATTATCTATTCCTCTGATAATGTGGTCAGATAGTGCTGATAGTAATGTCTCCACATCGTGGTTTGGCTTGAATCTATGTTGGTGTTGATCTAGGGGCGCATGGGTGTTGATGTGATCCTGCAGTTGTAGCTGTACTGTCTTTTCTATAATTTTGGCCATGAAAGGTAAGCTTGAAACCGGTCAGTATGCTTTGGGATCTGCCTTTCCAGTTTCAGACATTTTAGGATGGGCCTGATTGGTGCCAGTTTGAGGGTTGCGGGCATATGTCCCTATGTGAGTGATGTATGTATGATTTTGTGTATGAATGGTGTGAGCTCTTCCTTGGCTGACTTTATCCATACAACTGGACAGGGATTGCTTGGTGAGGTTGTTGTATTCAGCATAGTTATTGTGTTAGCTACTTGTCTGGTTGTTGGTATAGTGAATTCACCCCATGTCCCATTGGGTCTTATTTGGTTTCCAAGGTTTGTTGGTATTGGCCTGGTGTCTGGCTGTATGCAGTCCTGCTTCTTCATTAGGTAGTCAGCAATCTGTTGCGGATGTATGTGGGAGCAGTCTTCTTGTAATGGTTCCTTCGGTATTGTGTGGACTATTCCAAAGAGTTCTCTTTGTTTGTTTGTAGCCTTCATGATCAGGTTTGTGTTGTATTCTTGTTTACTTCTGTTGATTATGTTGCTGTAATCACTTTGCATAGTTTTGTATTCCTGTAATACACTCTGGTCTTTTGTACGTGTCCATTTCCTCTCCATTCTTTTGAGGTTCCTTTTGACTTTTCTGATTTCTTTAGAGTATGATGGGGTCTGTTGTCTCTCTTGTGCTGTAGCTGCTTTGTTGAGGGGTGTTTCAGTGGCCTCTTTGATGGAATGATTCCAGTTCTCTATTATGCTTTCAAGGTCAGTGTAGGAATGGTCCAATTTGAGTAAGACTTCCTTTAAGAATTGCTTTTATTAAAGTCCCTGAACCACCTCATGTTGTGTTGTACCTGGGTGTGGGTATCTGGGGTGGGCATTGTTACTTATTTGTTTGTTTGTCTCTGATGAGGGACCTTTGACAAGGTCCCTCATCAGAGACATTTGGCAAAACTAAAGAGTCATGGGATAGGAGGCAGTGTACTATTGTGGATCAGGAACTGGTTAAAAGATAGAAAGCAGAGGGTAGGGCTAAATGGCCAATTTTCCCAATGGAGAAAGGTGGTGTACCCCAGGGATCTGTGCTGAGTCCGCTGCTTTTTGACATATTCATAAATGACCTGGAAAAGGGAATAACGAGTGAGGTTATCAAATTTGCAGATGACACAAAACTATTTAAAGTTGTTAAAACCCAAGAGGATTGTGGAAAATTGCAAGAGGATCTTGATAAATTGGAAGACTGGGCATCAAAATGGCAGATGAAATTTAATGTGGACAAGTGCAAAGATATGCACCTAGGGAAGAACAACCCAAACTATGGTTACACGATGCAAGGTTCCACATTAGGAACCACCGCCCAGGAAAAAGATTTAGGTGTCATTGTGGATAACATGTTAAAACCCTCGGGCCAGTGTGCAGCGGCGGCCAAGAGAGCAAATAGAATGCTAGGTATCATAAGGAAAGGAATGGAAAATAAAACAAAAGATATTATAATGCCTCTATATCATTCCATGGTGAGACCGCACCTTGAATATTGTGTGCAATTCTGGTCGCCGTATCTTAAAAAGGATATAGCATTATTAGAAAAGGTTCAGAGAAGAGCCACCAAAATTGTAAAGGGGATGGAAGGTTACTCCTATGAAGAAAGGCTGAAAGGTTTAGGTCTCTTTAACCTGGAAAAGAGACGCCTGAGGGGAGACATGATAGAAGTCTATAAATTAATGAACAGAGTGGAACGGGTAAACGTAGATCGATTGTTTATGTTATCAGAATATAGAAAGACTAGGGGACATGCAATGAAGCTACAGGGTAAATTATTTAAGACTAATAAAAAAAAATATTTTTTCACTCAACGTGTAATCAATCTCTGGAATTTGTTACCGGAGGATGTAGTAAAGGCTGTTAGTGTAGCTGGGTTTAAAAAAGGTTTGGACAAGTTCCTGGAGGAAAGGTCCATAAACCATTATTAAGAAGGGACCCAGGATATCAATGCTTGACCCAGTACAATCATTGTGGAACCTGTGTCTTTTGG
Source organism: Ichthyophis bannanicus (assembly GCA_033557465.1). NCBI lineage: Eukaryota > Metazoa > Chordata > Amphibia > Gymnophiona > Ichthyophiidae > Ichthyophis > Ichthyophis bannanicus. The sequence goes on from CM066035.1 coordinate 577,351,886, forward strand.
GGAAACTGCTAGGTACGTATGAGCTAGATTGGCCACTGTTGGAAACAGGACACTGGGCTTGCTGGACCTTGGTCTGACCCAGTATGGCATATCTTATGTTCTTATGTTATGTTTTGTTTGTTTGTTTATTTATTTAATGTTTTTTTTCTATACCGCTTTTGCCCAAAGTGGTTTACATCAAACAATATAACGATCTTGGTGAAATTGCTTTACAATAAACAGGGAGAAGTAACTTGGAGAACAATAGTGGTTAACAACAAAAACAGAGGGTAGGTGGAATAGCTTATTGATGTTACATATTTAGAGATCAAGATTTCAAGCCTCCCAAAAAGATAACACAGGATGCAGAAATACCAATAAAACAAGAGATCAAATACTTAGGTATAATCATTGACAGCAACCTCAACATGGCTCCTCACATCAAAAATGCATCCAAAACCACATACTGGAAGCTAAAGCTCATCAAACCCCTTTGACATCTTCTGCAAGAGATGGACTTCAGATCAGTAGTACAAGTCATAGTCACACCACACTTTGACTATGGAAACATCATTTATCAAGGTCTCCCAAAAATGCTCTATATCCAAAACATTGCCACCAGAATCCTCACTGCCAGCTCATCCATGCACCATAGAACACCAATCCTAAAAAACCTACACTGGCTCCCAATAACACAACGAGCAAAATACAAAACCATCACTACCGCCTTCAAGATACTTCATAACCTCTCAGCTCCCTGCCTCTCAGAGCTAATCACAACAACCTACTCAACAAGACCAAGAAGAGCCTCCAATCAGAACCTCCTGAACATCCATCTGCTCAGCACCAAAACCACACTGCAGACCAGCAACAGAGCATTCTCCTTGTATGCCCCATCAATGTGGAACTCGCTACCAGATAACATAAGATCAGCAAAATCCATCACCGAACTAAAAAAAACAACAACTAAAAACACACCTATTCAGAGAATACTATGGACCTGATGACAAAACATAATCTAGGAGCTAAAATACCACATAGGACAGCTAAGCCGAACCAACCATTCCTCCCCATAAAATTTAAACCATCTCTATATGTAAATAGTTTGCTCTTCTCATATAACATATCTAGTATTTATCTCCAAGTTATAATCCCTGTTTAATGTAAATCAATTCCTCTGTAATTGTTATATTGTTTGATGTAAACTGCCTTGGATAAAGGCGGTATAGAAATAAATTTAAAAAATAAATAATATAGTGATCTGACCAGGGGGTTGGTGTTATAATTGGTAGGATTATGTGTTTGTTCTCGCATATGAAACAGTGCATGATTCTTTTTACTAGACTAACTTTCAAAATTTAGTCAGAATTTATTAAAGCTAAATTTCTTTCATCAAATCAAAGCAAAATAGTAGGTTAATGAGACTGCTCGTAAACGGGTGAATCTATGAAACAAGACAGTGGTAGAAAATTTAAAAAGGATTGAGGAGGAGGAAACACTACTTTGTCCAAGAGTTGAAATATTGCTTCTGAAAATATTTGGTAGTCTCTTAAAAGGCTTTCTTTTAACAAATTGTGTTTGCTATAAATATTACATGATATCTCCTCTCTAAGAAATCCATTTTTACTGTCATGCAGGTTTAGTAGTTTGACTTTTATTGCAAATCCTAAAGATGTGTGAGGTGTAGACAACTTGTGTACTTTTTATAGTTTCAGTTTTGAGCTGGCAATTCAGGAATTACTGAAAGTTATTGACAGATATGTGGATTCCTGAATTCCCATTGATGTGTTCATTGAGTGATCTTGATCTTATGTCCTCTTCCAGTACTGTAACCTCAGAAGATTAGCAACCAGAAGACATACAGACGCTTCCCAAAGGCAACAGTTGTAAAACCTGGAACGAAAAAACAGTTTTTCCTGATGACAAAATGACCACGAGAGAGCATAGTCCTCGCCATGGAGCCAAATCCCGCTCTATGCAGCGAGCCTCAACGGTTGACATTAGTTCCGATATGCTAGGCCTGTCTCTAGAAAGTGAGTACCATGACATCATCTGTGCCATCTTGGTGCTAACAAGCTTAGTTTTTTCTGTATAATAGTATTTTTTCAACTGTTTGTTTAGGATCCATTAATTAATTAAGGGCACCACCACCACCAGAAAATAAAATCAAGCCATTTCACGGTTTGCTATAAAAATTTTAAAGTCATTGACAGTATAACTAATTAATTAATTACCCTGTTATCCGAGTTGTATTTCCTGTTTTACTGTAAACACAAAGTACCGTTGAATTGTGTAACTCTTTGTTTATTGTGAACCGCGCTGATGCTGAATAGCGCGGTATATAAGAGACTATAAATAAATAAATAAATAACTGAAGAACCTAAAGTTATATCTTGGTAAAAATGCACTTCAAAATTATGGCTATCTGAATATATGGAGGTGTCCTGGATTCCGATTGGCAGGACCAGGGATCGCAGAGTTCCTGGAATCCTCTAAGCAGATAGTAATGTTGAAAACTGGGAGGATATAGTGAGAGACCATCTCTGGATATTCACAGCTTGCCATCCTTGGAGACGGGATGCTGAGCGAGGTGGGCTTTTGATGTGATCCTGTATGGCAGTTACATTCCTTTCCAGTTCATACTGCTAGACCAGTCCAGACAAACAGGTTATGCACCCCTGCCATCAGATCTTGGAGACAGAGAATTCTACCAGAGCTCTGATAGGCTGGAGCCTGGTGATATAATCCTACCCCTAGGGGTCTCCCTCAGTTTTTCTCTGTCTCCAGCAGATCTGGATGCTTTGTTTTTTGCTCCTTCAAAAAATTTAGAATGCTTTATTTCTTTGTGATTTCTTTTGGAGAGATTATCCCCTGTAGTTGCCAGTGTACTTATCTGAGCACCAGGTGTTTCCAGCTGAGCTCCTGTGTCCTGTCACAGTAGAGATCGCTGATGTGAAGACTCCCCAGCACTAGTCAAGAGGACTATTTAGCTGGATGGTAAGCCTCCTAAAATCCAGTCCCTGGGGCTGATTTTAGTGGTGAGGCAGCTGGCAGTGGTCTGAGCAGCGGTCCGTGGCTTCTCTGCACTTTCGGTACTGTGAGTACAGCACCTGTCTTTCTGATGTCTGCAGCTCTGTGGTAACTCGATTTATTTTTATTGATTTTTTAGCGATTTTAGGCATTTTTCTCATGCCTGCAACCCTCCCACCTTGTCCTTAGACTTTTTAAGTTAATTCCTTAGCTTTTGGGGGTTTTAATTCACTCTTTTTGAGGTTTATTTTTGCCGGTGGCCATTTTGAATAGCTAATGAGCCCCGGTTTTTGGCGGGAAGCCAGATTCCTTCTCTACTTGCTTTCTAGCAGCTTATTGCTATTTGTTTTCCACAGCACTTGATAGCTGTGAGTGGTGGAGGGTTTTTTTTTCTCTCTGCCTATGTATTAACATAATAAATAAAATGTAGGGAAGGCATGAATAGAGAACGATGCAATTCAGGGACAGAGTCTCTGGCTGTTACTGGGGGGCAGAGTTATTTTTTTTTTTAGTTCTCACTATGCCCTTTTCAGGTCTACGCTGCATAGGCTGTCAGAAGAAACACAAGGACCTCACAAATCAGCTGTGCTCTTCCCCCAGCGACTTTATTCCCCAGATAAACTTGGGAACTCCTGAGCTTGGCTTCAGTGGAGCTCCCGATTGGCTTTACGCAGCGCTGAGTCTTTGCCACGGGGGCTTGGACATCCCCAGGAAGTTCAGGTATCATTTTCTGACAGAAACCTGTAAGTAGACTGTTTTTTTCTTACTTGCCTCAGCTGCCCTGGGTTGATTTCAACTGCATCCGGACCGGCTGCCTCTGAGTTTTGCAGTTCCTACTTTAAATTTTAAATCCACAAGGAACAGAACCACAGCACAATGGTTAAGACACTGACCAAGGGTTCAGGGATCAAGGGTTCAATCCCCCAAAGTGCCCAATGAACAGGACTGGCTGAGGTATTATGTATTATATCTGCAGCCGGGTTACTTTGTACGTCTTACTGGAATATTGTACCTGTCTTATTCAATATACCATTTGTTAGGAATTTTATGTCAGTGTTTTGGATCCTGACTGTTTAGGGCTCGGCCTAAAAAAGCTTAATCACTGTAATCTTCAGTACAGCTGGGTTTGGGCTTCTCCATCCCTCCCCAGAAACACCTTTCAGCCCCTGCCATGAAGGTCTGAGTGGCTGCGGAGGGATCAAACTCTAATTTCCCTACTTTCAGTCACTGTAATTGCCTTACCCTGACTTTGAAAGTTTCTCTGTACCAACACAGTGAATGACTGACAGTTTCCTTCTCAGCTCAGTGAATACCTGACAGTTTTTCTGTGCCAGCGGCCGGTTTCTTTTCTCTTCAGTGTTTCTTTTTGGAGGGAACAGCTCTGGACAGCGGTTTCCACACATTTAAACATGCTGTGCAGGCACGAGTTTCAAAATCCTTTTCTTTGAAGAGTCTTCTGTTTCCCTGAGCCTACCTTGATTTTTGTTTTAAACACTAAGAAAAAAAAAAAAAGGAGAAAAGGTGGTTTAAGTCTCTGCAATGCTTGTTTCTCTGGCTGTATTATATGTGATATGTAATCAGCAGAAGGGGGAATTAATAGATTGCTTGTGTTCCACCTGCACGCTCCATCCGGGAGACTCTTCCCCCATTCCCGCTGCGCTGCTAGATGGGATCATCAGCACCTTATCTCCTCCCTCCTCAGAGCCCCTGCTGCAGGATCTTCCTACAGGAAAGGACTCAGTCATCTCCCATTTCGCTTCCACAGCCGCTGGACGCCACAGCAGCCTTGACTGACAGTGTGTTCCTCACACTCTTCCATCTGGGTTGACACCTGTGACGTTTGAAGTCTCTTGGTATTTCTCCTACACCCGCCCAGTAGCAGGCAAGGATATGGCGTGGTCTCGCAAGCGGTCCCATAAGTCCTCAGACCTTGGGGCGGTACGTCCTCCTAGGAGTGTTGCATGTGCCTTGCGGAGTACTATGGATATTCAGGAAGACTTTGAATCTTCGGAGGTCAGCCCTGCCTCGGAGTAAGGAGATGGGGAATATTCTCCGTCTGTTTCTTTGCTGACAGTTCTCAGCCTTTTTTGGAGAGAGGAGTTGCCGGCTCTAATCACACAGGTGATGGAGTCGCTACTCCTAGCCGACACGCCTGATCCTCAGGGTTCTCAAATCCGGTTGCAGCCGGATCCCATTTTCCAGGGCATTCGTACGGCACGTGGTATTGGTCAGTTATACCCTTGGTCTCCCTCTGACTTGGACCGTTGGCTGACATGCCCGACAGTTGATGCATTATGACCAGGGTCACTGGGCTTTCCACACTTCCGGTTGAGGGCGGAGCGGCACTCCACGACCAGCGAGCCCTAAAGAGTTGGGAGTCTGCTAAAGATGGGTTTTTTCTTCGCCCGCTATTTCCTTCATGCAGGGGTGTGCGTAGGTCTAGCAGCTCGGGCCTCCCTTCGATGGATTCAGCAGCTTCCAGGTGTTCCCGAGTTGGTTCTTTTAGAATCCATCGCTGCATTCCGGGCAGAGGCCTTCTGTGATCTCTTGCGGCTGTCAGCTCGCTTCCTAGCACCGGTGTCGGTAGCTCGGAGATGGCTCTGCCTGCGTCAATGGGCAGCGGATGTTGCTTCGTTTAAAGGCTCCAGCGTTTAGATGCCATTCGTCCCGGTCCACCGTTGGAAGGAGGACTGGGCCGTTACTCTATCTATTTTGGAATGCTTCAGGTCCTGGATTTTCTAGGAGCTTGCTTCGACACTAGTCGGGGACGGGAGTTTCTACCTCAGGACCGCTTTCAGAAGATCTCTCTTCAGCTCCGCCGCTGCTTGGATCAAGCGGCGCCTCAGACTTGGGGCTACCTTCAACTCTTGGTGTCCATGGCAGCAACGATAGCCCTTGTTCCGTGGGTGACAGCACACATGCGCTGCTTGCAGACGGCGCTTCTATTTCGTGGGTTGCTGGTATCGGAGAGTTATCGAATCCGATTGCCTCTGCTTCCGCCGCTGCGCCGCAGCCTCCGCTGGTGACTTCAGGCATGCAATCTTCTACAGGGGGTCCCTCTGGAGTCTCTGCGCTGGATCTTGGTGGCACCAGTCGCCAACTTCTCCGGTTGGGGAGCGCATTGCGGCTTGGCCTCGGCGCAAGCGAGTTGGTCACCTCGCGAAGCCCAATGGTCTATCAATCGTCTCGAGACGCGAAAACTGCGCATAGCCCTTCTTCAGTTTCAGCCTCTTCTGCGGCGGCGTGCGGTTCGGATTCTGTCCGACACCACGACGGTTGCTTACCTAAGCCGCCTAGGCGGCGTGAATTGTCCGGGTGTCTCGCAGGAAAGGCGTTTGCTCCTCCCGTGGGCGGAGAAACATCTTCAGGCTATCGGCGCAGCACATCGCAGGCATGGACAAGGTGCAAGCCGATTTTCTCAGCCGGCACTCTCTGGAGCCCGGGGGCTGGGCTCTGCAACCGGATGCGTTCCGGTCCATTGTTCACCTGTGGGGACTACCGACCATGGCTCTAATGGCTACGGCGTGGACTGCCAAGGTTTCGCTGTGCTTCAGCCATTGGAGGGACAAGAGAGCGCACGGCATAGATGCTCTCTCTCAGCCGTGGCCGACTCATCTTCTCCTGTATGTTTTCCCTCCCTGGTCCATGATATGCATGGTTCTCCAGCGGCTCCGAGACCATCGCGGCCCAGTGCTCCTGCTGGCTCCGAATTGGCCTCGTGGACCATGCTATGCGGATTTCTTCTGTCTGTCTCGGGTGTCGCCGCTCCGCCTCGAGGCGTTTCTCGGCCTTCTGATTCTGGGACCAGTGGAGATGGATGACCCGGCTCCTTACTCGCTTACGGCCTGGCTATTGAACGCTGCCGGTTTGCTCGCTAAGGTTATTCGCCTAGCGTGGTCGTGACGTTTCTCACGGCGCGGCGGTCTACTACGTTGCTGGCTTACGCTCGGGTTTGGCGTCTCTTGATGGTTGGTGTTCACGAAATGATCTCTCTCCCTGGCGTTGCGGTGTCCCGGACATCCTGTCCTTTTTACAGGCTGCAGTGGATAAGGGATTAGCACTCGGTTCCTTGCGAGTGCAAGTGGCCGATCTAACTTGTTTTCGGGGTCCTATAGCGGGGCGATTGATAGCTTCGCATTTGGACGTGTCTCGGTTCCTCCACGGAGTTAGGGCCTTCCGGCCTCCTCTACGTTCGCCTGTACCGGCGTGGGCTCTCGCGCTTGTCCTCTGTGCCCTCGTTGCTCCTCCCTTTGAGCCTCTGAGGGCCTGTTCTCTAAAAGATTTGACTCTGAAGGCAGTCTTCTTGGTGGCCATAACTTCGGCATGCCGTATTTCTGAGCACCAGGCTCTCTCGTGTCGAGATCCCTATCTCTCATTTTCCTCAGAAGGCGTTTCTCTGCGATCTGTTCCTCCTTTTTGCCCAAGGTGCTGACGCCGTTCACTGTTAACCAGCCTCTTTTCTTTCCGTCTTTTCCAAAGGCGCAGTGTGACAGTGGTCGGTCTCCGTTGCGGGCGGAGGACCTTAAGAAGGTTCTTTTTCGGTATCGGGGGGTCACGAAACCCTTCCATATGACTGTTCCTCTTTTGTCTTGTTCGCGGGTCCTCGTCAGGGATCCGCAGCCTCCAAATCTACCATTTCTAGATGGGTTAGGGAGGCCATTGAGGCGGCGTGCCTTCTTCTGGGAGAGCCAGCTCCACCAGGACTCCGTGCTCACTCCCCTCGGGTGCAAGCAGCTTCGTGGGCTGGGAGGTCTCATGTAGCTCCTCTCGATATTTGCCGGGCGGCGACTTGGTCGTCGCTGTCCACCTTTGTCGGTCATTATAGGTTGGACGTTCATGCCCGTCAGGAGGTCCGTTTTGGAGTTGCTGAGCTGTCGGCGGCCTTGCCCCCCCTTGAAAGCAGGTAGCTTGGGTACTGCCCGTTTGTCTGGACTGGTCTAGCAGTATGAACTGGAAGGAGAAATTTCACTTACTGTTAATTTCCTTTCCTGGAATACTGCTAGACCAGTCCAGGACCCGCCCTACTGTCTGTTGGAGTGCCGCTGGTGCGGTGCAGCCACCAACCGCGGTTCTTCTCTTTGCCTGTATGCCTCGCCATGGATAGTCCATGGGTTCGTAGGTGGATACTGTTTTCAGCTCTAGGGAGTTCTTCGGCTCCCTTGTATATAGTTCACTTGAGACCCTCTGGGTGATGTTACAGTTCATGTTGCATTAGCTTGTAGACGTAACTGAGGGAGACCCCTAGGGGTAGGATTATATCACCAGGCTCCAGCCTATCAGAGCTCTGGTAGAATTCTCTGTCTCCAAGATCTGCTGGCAGGGGTGCATAACCCGTTTGTCTGGACTGGTCTAGCAGTATTCCAGGAAAGGAAATTAACGGTAAGTGAAATTTCTCCTTTATGATGCATCTAATATTGTTCAGAATCACTTCTGTAGAAAACAAAACATTAGCTGTAGCACTGTTTTAGCTATATTCACTGGAACATGTACATAGTTGTTTATAATTTTATTGAATATAAAATCTTGAAAATGTGAAAAAACTTAAAAAATAATTCAAGACAAGCAACTGCAATATTTAAAAGGTCATTTTAGAAGTCTCGTGTGGCTTCTTTTGTGGAAATAGTGGCATTTTCACATCATGATTGTAGGTTTTGAGCTTCTGTTTCTATTAATGGCATTCTGAACTCGCCATTTATACATGTAGAAACCCAGAATTTATTTAACCAATTTCTATACCACATCACTCCCAAACAAATCGGATCAGTGCAGGTTAAACTATTTCAAATAAAAACAAAGAATAGATAAGAAAAAGAAGTAGCTGAAAAGGTGTAGAAAAAGAGGGAGGCATTTATGAAATACAAGAGATCACAGAGAGAGGAAGACAGGCATCTATATTAGGAAAAACATAGAGAAGCTAGCAAAGTAGTCAGGAAAGCAAAGATTCAAAAAGAGAAGGAAATAGCCAATGCAATAAAATGAGGGATAAGACGTTTTTCAGATATGTTAGTGAGAAGAGGAAGGGCAAAAGTGGTTTGTCAGACTCAAGGGTGAAGGGGAGGAATATGTAGAAGCTGATGAGAATAAAGCGGAATTGCTTAACAAATATTTCTGTTCTGTGTTCACAGACAAACCAGGACCCAGGACCTCCGAAAACACCTACAAAGAGGAACAGAAGAGGGACATCTTGAACGTTTTTCAGAAGACTGTGTTCATGAGGAACTAGCTAAACTTAAAATAGACAAAGTGATGGAACCAGATAGGATACACCGAGAATACTGAGGGAACTTGGGGACTTTCTAGCAGCTCCACTGACTGATATTTTCAATATCTTATTGGAGTCGGGAGTGGTGCCAGAGGACTGGAGAAAGGCACATGTGGTCCCTTTACACAAAAATGGAAGTATGGATGAGGTTGAAAACTACAGGCTGGTTAGTTTAACATTAGTAGTGAGTAAATTATTGGAAACGCTGCTGAAAGAGAGAATAGTGAGATTTCTGGAGTCAACGGATTACTGGATCCGAGGCAACATGGATTCATCAGAGGCAGGTCTTGTCAGACAAATCTGATCGATTCCTTTGACTGGGTGACCTGGATGTGGTGTATTTAGATTTTAGTAAAGTCTTTGACACCGTTACGCACAGATGACTTATAAACAAACTGAGTACCCTAGGGATGGACCCTAAAGTTACTGCTTGGGTTAGACGTTGGTTGAGTGGGAGGTGACAAAGGGTACAGGTAAATGGAGCCCACTCTGAGGAGAAGGAGGTTACCAGTGGTGTGCCCAGGGATCTCCTTGGTCCAATTCTTTTTAACATCTTTGTTAGTGATATTGCAGAAGGGCTGTTGGGTAAGATTTGCCTCCTTGCTGATGATACCAAAATCTGCAATAGAGTAGACACTCAGGAAGGTGTAGATAACATGAGGAGAGATCTAGCTAAGATTGAAGAATGGTCTAGAATTTGTCCGCTGAGATTTAATGTTAAAAAATGCAAGGTCATGCATTTGGACTGCAGCAATCCAAGAGAGCGATATAGTAAAGGGAGTGAATACTTCTGTCCACAAAAGAAGAGCAGGACCCAGGCATGATTATCTCTGTGCTAGAAGGATGCTTGGGTGCATAGAGAGAGGAATGGCCAGCAGAAGAAAGGAGGTGATAGTGCCTTTGTATAAGTCTTTGGTACGACCTCATTTGAAGTATTGTGTACAATTTGGAGATCGTACTTTCAAAAGGATATAAACAGGTTGGAGTCTGTACAGAGAGTGGCTACTAAAATGGTTAGTGGTCTTCGTTATAAAGCATATGAGGACAGACTTAAGGATCTTAATATGTATACTTTAAAGGAAAGGCGGGATAGATGTGATATGATAGAGACGTTTAAATACCTCTGTGGTATAAATTCATAAGAACATAAGATATGCCATACTGGGTCAGACCAAGGTCCATCAAGCCCAGCATTCTGTCTCCAACAGTGGCCAATCTAGGTCATATGTACCTAGCAGTTTCCCCAAGAGACACAAGTTCCACAATGCTTGTACTGGGTCAAGCATTGATATCTTCGGTCACTTCTTAATAATGGTTTATGGACCTTTCCTCCAGGAACTTGTCCAAACCTTTTTTAAACCCAGCTACACTAACAGCCTTTACTACATCCTCCGGTAACAAATTCCAGAGTTTGATTACACGTTGAGGAGGAGAGCCTCTTTTGATTGAAAGCAAGCAGTACTATGAGGGGACATAGGATGAGGGTGAAAGGGGATATACTCAGGAGTAATATGCGGAAATATTTCTTTACGGAAAGAGTGGTAGATGCGTGGAATAGTCTCCCAGTGGAGGTGGTAGAGATAAGGACAGTATCTGAATTCAAAAAAGCATGGGACAAACACAGAGGATCTCTAAAGGAAAAAAGGGGACTGTTGTAGTGGTTGATATTGAAAGGCAGACTAGATAGGCCATTTGGGCTTTCTCTGCCATCATGTTTCTAATAATAAAAAATAAACTAAAAAAAACAGTGTTAAGAAGAAAATAATCAAGTTTTCAATTTTCTCCCAAATAAAAGAAAAGATGAATATAGTGGGTATGCTTTTGAGCCAGCCAAAAATTGTGCAGTCCCATTTTACAATAGAATTGATATGCCCAGCTAACTACATATTTTCAAGCAATCACATCATGCCAGTTTTATTTTAGCATTCAGATTTTTTAAACTAATTATATATATATATATATATATATATATATATCATGAATGGCATGATGTCTTAAAGTCATCAGTTTGTTGCCATGCACAAACCCTATGTTTGCACCTAACCTCAGTTGCTATTTCTTACGATAACTTGATGAGGAAGCACTATGGAGGCAACACTTGTGACTCCCTGAAAAGGATAGAGAGAAGTAGATTTGCATTACTACAGGAAGTTGCTCTGGCTTCAGAAATGAGACGGGAAAATATAGTGCAAAAACATCTTCTATAAGGCTGTAATAAGTGCTGTGAAAAGAAAAGACCTTGAATAGTCCTAATGGTCCAAGTTGCTATTTGTGAGACTACTAGTCAAAAACTGACGATGTTGAAAGGTGGCATTAGGAGAAAGTTGTTGGGATAAAAGAAATCTAAATGCATTTGCACTAGAAGATTAATAGATACTTAACAGCACAGAAAAAGAGCTATTGCACAAGAAAAGAGAACAAAATATGCCTGTAAACATGATGGTAACGCTTTGAGAATGCAGTATGAGATCTGTGATTTTAAAACTGAGTCAGAAAATGATACATACATAGGCAGATTTTAGATGGTACATGGAGATCGGAATTGAGACTTCGAGATCAGGACATATACAATTCCAGTGGTATTGTAGAAAATGCTGTCAAATGTGGAACACTTTCTAAAATAGTGCAGGAGTACACAGGTATTTGCTCATACATGGAACAAGAGAAGCCATTTTACAGATCTGGATGTGGGAAAAATCAACAGAAGAAACTCGGCAACTTACATGTGTAAGTGCCGACACACATTTTGCAAACCTACATGTGCAAATGCCACTAATTAACTACAGAGGCTGCTTTTTTTTTAATTTAAATTCATTTTGGAAAGGAAATAAACAGGGGATAGGAGATTAACTTGCTTGATCTCTTCTGTAAAGGACTAACCGAAGTGAGCACTTTTTAAAAACCTTTACATACCTGGGAGCAGCTATAAATCCCGACATGGACAATTTTGGACATACACGTGCATTCCCTATATGAAATGGGTAATGTATCTGCAGATTTTTGACCTGCCCCAGACACGCTCTCTTGCAGTGTCAGTGTATTATGTGTAAATTGAGCCCTTTCTTAAATCACCATTTACACATTAAGTGCTGGATATTTTGTGTGTAAATTGCAAATAAGGCTCCTAAAATAACTCTCATAATCTGATAAAGCAGCACACAAGCTCAAAGGACCTGAACATTGGCTATGTTATGTGATTTGGTTTGGGCAGTGTTTCAATAAATCTTATTTTTTATGCTTTTGTGTACTTTTCACAATGAGTGAAAGCGCCTTTTATTATTATTATTTTATTTTTTATTTAGCTTTTCTTCTATACTGCGCTATTCACATCAGTGCGGTGTACATTCAACATAACATTATACATGCAGTCGAACCGCATTGTATTTACATTGAACAGGAGCAATAAACCTGGATATAACTAGGGGTAACTATCTACAAATTATTTACATTGATGCATATATTCTCCGGCTCTGGTCTATTTGGGCTGGGGAAAATTGGGCTAGCTATCCTTTTTCTTGTTGGGTATATTTATTAGGGTGCTGTAGGTGACTGGTCGGAGCGCTCGCTGCTTGATTTCTACAGCTGGTTTCAGGGTAGTATCTTGTGAACAGATGATGCTTCAGCGCTTTTGATTTTGGCAGGTTTTTGTGTTATCAGATTTGCACCAATGTTAGTAAGAAACTAGTGTGGATGTAAGCTCAAGTGAAGCCACTAGGAGTTCTGGACCTATGGTGAGGACCTGAAGACAAGATGAGCCAGGTTCGGAATATAAAGTGAGGCTTAATTCAACAAAAGAAACAAAAAATAAATGCCTGGCTTACCCTTGTAATTTTTTCAGTAATACATTGTTTGTTCAAACATAAACTATGTGAGCATAATCTGCAGACCCTTCTCTTCTTGAGCTGAGCATCCCTGTTTCATCATGGGCCTGGGTTTTTAACTTCTTCCCCTTCCAAACTCCAGGTTCCCCAGCTCTGCTTCTGTTAAGGTGAGTTGAGACTATTGTGTCTCTTTAGGAGGGCTGGAGATCTCGTCTGTATACCCATTCAGAGTAGCATAGTAAATGATGGCAGATAAAGACCAACATGATCCATCTAGTTTGCCCAGTAAGGTGACTAGAGTTGTGCCTTCCGCTCCGTGCATGTTACCTCCCCCTCATGCCTTTGTTTTAGGGTTGTGCCTGCTGATTTATTTTTATTTTTAAAATTGTTTACGTTTGCTTTGATAACATCCTCTTACAATATAATGTTCCCCTGTGTCTGTCCCATGCCTTTTTGAATTCTGCCACTACTGTTGTTCTCACCACCTCCATTGGGAGATCTTCCAGGCATTCACTGCTCTTTCCGTGAAAAAGTATTTCTTGACATTGCTTTTTAAGTTTACTTCCTTTCAGCTTCATTTCATGAGCTCTAGTTCCATAGCTTCCCTGTCTTGGAAAAGGGTTTCTTCATTAATACCCTTTAAGTATTTAAAGATCTGTATCATATCCCTTTTGTCCCTCCTTTCCTCTAGGATATACATATTAAGGTCTTTAAATCTCTTCTCATACGTCTTCTGGTGCAAGCCCCATATTATTTTGGTAGCCTTCCTCTGAACCATCTCAAGTCTTTTTATATCCTTTGCAAGGTACAGTCATAAAAACATAAGAAATGCCATACTGGGTCAGACCAAGATCCATCAAGCCCAGTATCCTGTTTCCAACAGTGGCCAGTCCAGGTCACAAGTATCTGGCAGGTTCCCAAAAAGGTACACAGGTTCCACAATGCTTGTTCTGGAGTAAGCAGTGGATTTCCCGGATCCTCTTTAATAATGGTTTATGGACCTTTCCTCCGGGAATTTGTCTAAACCTTTTTTAAACCCCGCTACACTAACAGCTTTTATCAAATCCTCCAGTAACGAATTCCAGAGTTTGATTATGCGTTGACTGAAAAAATATTTTCTCTTATTATTCTAAAATTGCGTATCCCCTAGTCATTCTACTTTTTGATGGCGTAAACAACCGATCTACGTTTACCCGTTCCACTCCATTCGTTAATTTATAGACCTCTATCATATCTCCCCTCAGCTGTCTTTTTTCCATGTTGATGAGCCCTAACCCTTTAAGCTTTCCTCATAGGGGTATCTTTCCATCCTCTTTACCATTTTGGTGGCTCTTCTCTATACCTTTTCTAATTCTGCTATATCCTTTTTAAGATATGGTGACCAGAAATGCACACAATATTCAAGGTGTGTTCGCACCATAGAACGATACAGAGGTATTATAGTATCTTTGGTTGTATTCTCCATTCCTTTCCTTATGATTCCTAGCATTCTATTTGCTTTCTTGGCCGCCACTGTACACTGGGTGGAGGGTTTCAATGTATTATCCATGATGATGACTAAATCTTTTTCCTGGGTGGTGGTTCCTAATGTGGAATCTAGCATCTTGTAACCATAGTTTGGGTGGTTCTTTCTTAGGTGCATAACTTTACACTTGTCCACAGTAAATTTAATCAGCAATTTGGATGTCCAGTCTTCCAGTTTATCAAGGTCCTCTTGCAATTTTTCACAATCCTCTTTTGTTTTAACAACTTTGAATAATTTTCTGTCATCTGCACATTTGATCACCTCACTTGTTATTTCTATTTCCATGTCATTTATGAATATGTTAAAAAGCAGTGGGCCCAGCACAAATCCCTGGGTACTTTACTATTCACCTTTCTCTGTTGAGAAAATGGGCTAAATGGCCATACTCTCTGCTTTCTATATTTTAACCAGTACCTGATCCACAATAATACACTGCCTCCTTCTCCCATAACCTTTTAAGTCCGCCAAGAGTCTCTCATGAGGGACCTTGTCAAAGGCTGTCTGATAATCCAGATACACTATATTAACCTGCTCACCTTTGTTTACCTGTTTATTCACACCTTCAAAAACAAAAATAACAAATTAGTAAAACAAGACTTTCCTTGGCTAAATCCATATTGACTTTCTCCCATTAAACCAGGACTATCTACATGTTCAGTAATTTTATTCTTTATAATGGTTTCTACCATTTTGCCTGTTACTGATGTCAGGCTCATCGGTCTGTAGTTTCCTGGATCACTCCTGTAATTTTTTTTTTAAATTGGCGTTGTATTGGCCATTCTCCAATCTTCAAGTACTACAGATAATTTTAATGATAGTTCACAGCTTACTGATAATAGGTCTGCAATCGCATATTTCAGTTCTTTCTTCACCCTTGGATGTATACCATCTGATTCAGGTGATTTGCTACTCCTCAGTTTATCAAAGAGTTTATTTTATTTATTTATGTATTTATTTATAAGCTTTTATATACCGCCACTTTCATAGATCAGTGTTGGTTTACAGTGAAACACAACCAAGTTACATTATAACATTCATGAACTTAGTTTGTTACTCAATATGTTATTTGTACATAACTAAACATTGTATCAACTTTGTAACTTATTTACAATTAAGTGATGATGAGATAAGTAGTGTCACCTGAACAATGTGCATCTTGGGAATTGAGTAGTTCTTAGGAGATTTGAAGTGTTATGATGGATTGTGATGGATATGTTGAGTAGGTGTTGGGTTAAGTTGTCTGTGACTGTTGATCCAAGGTAGTAAGGCCATAGTATTGGATGTATAGGTAAATTTTGAGTTCTTTGCGAAAAGTTAGAAGGTCTTTAATCATTCTTAAATTGTCAGGAAGGGCATTCCAGAGAGTAGGGATGACATAGGTAATGCCCTGGAGGCGGTAGCTTTATTGGTGCTACAGATGTGTGTGGGTATGGTTAGCATATTTTGATAGCTGGTTCTTCTAACTCTAGTGTGATCAAGTAGATGTAGAAGGGAGGAGCAATTTTGTTGTATAGCTTAAATACTATCATAATATGTTTGTATTTGGTTCTGGTTGCAATAGGAAGCCAGTGGAGGTTATATAGTAAAGGGGCAATGTGATCATTGTGGTGGGCATTGAAAATTATGAGGGCCACTAGGTTTTGAGCCATTTGAAGTTGCTGGGTGTTTTTTTTGGGTAGACCTCGAAGGATACTATTACAGTAATCAAAATGTGGAGTTATAAGGGCTTGCAGAACTGTGCGGAAATCATGGCTTTCCAGGAGTGGTCTGAGATGCTGAATCATTTTTAATTTAAAGTAAATGATCTTGGAGATGGATTTTATGTGTGAGATCATGGTTAAGGATTGATCAAGGATAATTTCTAAGTATCTTACTTCCTGTTTACTTCCATCTCAGTATTGTTTATGTGGATTTTGGCAGGGGGGTTGAAGTTGTGGTCACGTTTAATGTAAAGCACTTCCGTTTTTTTAAAATTAATGTTTAAGTTGTTAGAAAGGAGTTAGTCAGTTATATCTGAGAGGCATTTGGTAGCAGAAAGGGTCAGATGTGTCCACGGGGTGATAAAACATATCATCTGCATAGAGATGATAGAATGGTTTGTGTTTTCTGAAGATGTCACATACGGGTTGCATGTAAAGGTTTTCTCCAGGAACAAGCAGGAAGTCAGTCCTCACATATGGGTGATGTCGGCGCCAACAGAGCCCCATGTGGAGCATTTCCCCAGCTTTCAAAGAAAGCCTTTGGGAATGCAGCGCGCCTGTGCGGTCCTCTTCCCGCCCAAGGGTGCCATCTTGCTCAGTCTTTCTTTTTCCGCGGAGCCCAACGGACGTGAGCTCGTGTCATGCAGGAAAAAAGTTGTTGTTTTTCGGCGATTTTCGCGTTATTTTATCCGGTTCAATGCCGGTTCCCCTTCCCGCCTGGGCTCGGTACACCAGTATCGAGTCCGAACTTGTGATTTTCAGTTTTTATCCTTCATGACTAGCGTGCGCGCTCTCTTTGTGTTTTCACTGGCAGCCCGGTCGTTTGACCTTTCAGGGGCCCTTTTTCCCCCAATGGCTGCCAGCGGGTTTAAAAAGTGTGATGGGTGCAAGAAACTAATGTCTCTCACCGACACACATGACTGCTGCCTCTGATGCCTTGGGCCCGACCATGACCTGCTGGCCTGTGGCCTGTACAGCAAAATGTCGTCGAAGGCGCTTCGGAGCCATCAGCATCAACGTGAGAGAATATTCTCTGATTCCGCATCCGGCCGGGCCCGAACTTTGTCAGAGGCCTCGACATCTCGGGAGTCCGACCCCGAGCGCCATCGGGGTTCCTCTGGAAGGGAGTCTCCCCGCGGGAGCACTGAAGGAAGAAAAAGCTCTTGAGGGCGGCGTCGGTGGAGGCTCCTGGTTCCTCGAGGGGCAGGTCACAAAGCACTGACCGCCGCCTCGGGCTCTCGGAATCAGAGAGGCCTTCCAAGCCACCTCGTGTGGAGCCGGAGTCCCCGAGTCACGTAAGTGCAGTTGTCCTTGTGGACTCTCCTCCGAGGGAGTCTATGTTGGGCCCGACGCTGTTGGGGCCTGAGTCGGGGGCTGCTGAGTCTCCTGAGCTTGGACTCAGGTTGACTGCCTTGGAGAGCAGCTTGGCTGCCTTCATGGAACAGCAGCGGGTGCTGATCGCCGGTCTGACCGGTGCATCTGCCCCGACCACCGGGACCTCGACGTCTAAGTCGACCCTGGAGACCGAGCCGATCCTTGAGTTGATGAAGTCTCAAGTCGATCCTCGGTCAAGGTCAATCCTCGGTCAAGTCGATCCTCGGTCAAGGTCTTCTGCCTACGGGGCCCATGCCCCTGCCCCTTGGCCTGCTGGCCCTGTTGGGGAGCTGGAGAGGCCTGATAGTGAGGGTAGGATTTGTAGGCAGCACCCTTCCTTGGGAAAAAGGGCTTTTTCCTAAGGAAGGGTGCTGCTTACAAATCCTACCCTCACTATCAGGCCTCTCCAGCTCCCCAACAGGGCCAGCAGGCCAAGGGGCAGGGGCATGGGCCCCGTAGGCAGAAGACCCCCAAGCCGCCAGCTCCGGCTCCTGCACAGCAGGGAGCGGGGCTTTGACTCCCACAGCATAGCCTCTTCTCCACAGCTGGCTCCACTCAGCACAGGAGGTCGGCTGACACTGTACGCTACAGGTGGCCAGCCATAACAGGGGATACCTGGGTCCTCGGCATAGTCCAACAGGGCTACATGCTCCACTTCCACCAGATACCCCCCTCCTACTTTCCAGGTGAGCCTCCAAGACTCCCTCTGCACAGAAACCTCCTCCTGCAGGAGTTGGCAAGTCTTCTAAGGGATCAGGCGATGGAACCGGTGCCTCACCACCTGAAAGGGCAAGGCTTCTACTCCAGGTACTTTCTGATACCAAAAAGGACAGGAGGCCTCCGGCCTATCCTAGACTTGCGAAACCTAAACAAGTTTCTGGAGAGGGAAAAGTTTGAGATGCTAACCCTTGGAATACTGCTGCCCTACCTCCAGCAGGGAGACTGGCTATGCTCCTTAGACTTGAAGGATGCTTATACGCACATCCTCATTCATCCAGACCACAGACAATATCTCAGATTTGTGGTGGGAGGAAACTATTACAGAGTACTTCCCTTTGGCCTAACTTCCGCCCCCAGGGTTTTCACCAAATGCCTGGCGGTGGAGGCGGCCTATCTCATAAATCAGGGAATTTTCGTCTTTTCATACCTACACGACCTGGCCCTCGAGGAAACAGGATACTGGGCTTGATGGACCTCGGTCTGACCCAGTATGGCATATCTTATATTCTTATGTTCTCTCCAGGAGGCCAGACAAGCCACTCTTCGCACTGTCTCTCTTCTCTAGCATCTGGGCTTTGTCATAAATTACACAAAGTCCACTTTGCTCCCCTCACAGAACCTAGAGTTTATAGGGGCAAGACTAGACACTCTGCAAGGCAAGGGCTTACTTGCCCGAGGACAGGGCCCACAGATTGATGGACTTGGCGCGCCAGTTCCAAAGCAATTCTCAGGTTTCCGCCAAGCAACTCCTGTGGCTCCTGGGCCACATGGCATCCACAGTACATGTGACTCCAAATGCCCGTCTGCACATGCTGGCTGCTCAGTGGTGCCTCAGGGCTCAGTGGGCGCAGGCCACAGGCGACCTCCGAGACAGAGTAAAGGTGTCCAAACCACTTTTGGACTCCTTACAGTGGTGGCTATATCTCCCGAACCTTCTCAGGGGCAGGGCCGGATTTACCTTGAGTGAGGCCCTACGCCAACAAAAATTGTGGGCCCCCAGCAGGGGTGGCCCAAGGGGGGTGCGGGGCCTCATTTGCATAAGGGGCCTCATTTGCATAAATATTTGCATAATGCTACCATATACTAACTTTTAGTAAACATGCCTCTTAATGAGTGTATGGATAAAGAAAGACTAAAAGATTTCTACATTACTATAATCCAGTGCCAACTGCCAGACACATTAGGAACTACTACAAACACTGCCCATTTAGAACCCATAGCAAACCCGCCGTATCCTAACAGCACTACCAGGACTCACAAAGCACCATACTCTACCAATCAAAAGGCAACACTGCAAATATTAAACCAATACATTTCAGAGAACAACAATACATGACCTACTGGGGAAAGAGAACAAGTGGCAATGTCAAATAGGAATTATATAAACAGAACACCTCAGCTCAGTTACACATGCAGAACATAGACCATCACCAAACAAGTAATCACAATTTAGAAACAGAAAGACAATAATTAAGCTGGGAATCCCAAAAGCCAAACTTGGAATGTACAACACTGTAGAAATAAAACTATACATTAATTTGCTCTTGTACTAAACAAAGCGCAGACGTTAATGATGCACATTTACCAGAGCTGACATATTCCAATTAATAAATTCAAAATAAAGAGATATTTTTCTACCTTTTGTGCATTTTTTTCAGCTGCAATTGCTCCAGACACTTTCTTCTGGTTTCTTCGTGTCTTCTGCTAACTCTCCATCGTCTGCTGTCCATTTGTCCTTTCTTCTCTCTTCTAGTTTTTTTCCATTCTCTCTCTGCATCTGCTTTAACATACTAATCTTTCTCCTTTTGCTCTTTCCTCATTTCTATTTCATCCACTCAAATTTTACCCCTCCATCCTCAATCCCCACTTACTCTCCAAATACCCGGCCAATTGTAGATTTTTTATCCCTCCCACACAAAATATTTTTCCCTTCTCCATTTTACTCTTCCAGCCCCATCCCATTCTAATCCTCTCCCCCAACATCAGCTCCCTTCTAGTTCCAGCCTCACCCAGCATCCATTCCCTTCTAGTCCCTGCATCAGCCCATTTCCAGTCCTAGCCACCCATCAGCCCATTTCCAGTCCTAGCAACCCCCCAACCCAATACCAGTCCTAGCCCCCCCCCCATCAACCCACTTACAGTCCTAACCCCCCATCACCCCATTTTCAGTTTAAGCCCCCCCTATAACCCATTACCAGTCCTAACCCCCCATCAGCCCACTTCCAGTCCTACCCCATCAACCCACCTCAAGTCCTAACCCCATCAACCCATTTCCAGTCAGCCCCCCATAGCCCATTGCCAGTCCTAACCCCCCCCATCAGCCCACAGCCTACTTCCAGTCCTAACCCCATCAACCCATTTCCAGTCAGCCCCCCATAGCCCATTACCAGTTCTAAACCCCCCCCCCATCAGCCCACAGCCCATTACCAGTCTTAACCCCCCCATAGCCCATTACCAGTTCTAACCCCCCCCAACAGCCCACAGCCATTACCAGTCCTAACCCCATCAGCCCACCTCAAGTCCTAACCCCATCAACCCATTTCCAGTCAGCCCCCCATAGCCCATTGCCAGTCCTAAACCCCCCCATCAGCCCACAGCCTACTTCCAGTCCTAACCCCATCAACCCATTTCCAGTCAGCCCCCCATAGCCCATTACCAGTTCTAACCCCCCCCATCAGCCCACAGCCCATTACCAGTCTTAACCCCCCCATAGCCCATTACCAGTTCTAAACCCCCCCCAACAGCCCACAGCCATTACCAGTCCTAACCCCATCAGCCCACCTCCAGTCTTAACCCCCCCAGCCCATTTCCAGTCCTAGCCCTCCCATAGCCCATTACCAGACAGCCCCCATCAGCCCACAGCCCATTACCAGTCTTATCCCCCCCTTAGCCCATTACCAGTTCTAACCCCCCCACAGCCCATTACCAGTCCTAACCCCATCAGCCCACCTCCAGTCTTAACCCCCCCAGCCCATTTCCAGTCCTAGCCCCCCCATAGCCCATTACCAGACAGCCCCCATCAGCCCACAGCCCATTACCAGTCTTAACCCCCCCCATAGCCCATTACCAGTTCTAAACCCCCCAACAGCCCACAGCCCATTACCAGTCCTAACCCCATCAGCCCACCTCCAGTCTTAACCCCCCCAGCCCACCTCCAGTCTTAACCCCCCCCAGCCCATTTCCAGTCCCAGCCCCCCCAATAGCCCATTACCAGTCCTACCCCCCCCCATCGGCCTAAAGTAAAATTTAATAAAAAAAATAAAACGCTGGCTGCTACCGCTGCCGCCGCGGCAGCATGGAATGACCAGCGGGGCCCCCTCTGCCTGGCTGAATCCCTCCCTCCCTCCCTCCGCGATGGCTGAGCCCCTCCATGCAGGCTTTGAGAGGCGCGAAGGGAGAGTGTCTCCCTCGCGTCTCTGTTAAGTCCGCAGGGGCTGATGGGAAATTTCCCATCAGCCCCTGCGGGCTTAACAGAGACGCGAGGGAGACACTCTCCCTTCGCGCCTCTCAAAGCCGGCACGGAGGGAGGGAGGGAGGGATGGACGGACGGATTCAGCCGGGCAGAGGGGGCCCCGCGGGACAGTCCATGCTGCCGCGGCAGCAGAGGGGGCCCCGTGGGACAGTCCATGCTGCCGCGGCAGCAGCCAGTGTTTTTTTTTTTTTAATTTAATTTTAAGGCGGCTAACAATTTTTTCAATTTTTGTGGGCCCTTGTCAGCTGTGGGCCCTACGCCACGGCGTAGTTGGCGTATAGGTAAATCCAGCCCTGCTCAGGGGGGTACCTTTTCAGGCCCCAGCACACACAAGGGTGCTGGCGACCGATGCTTCCTTGAAGGGCTGGAGTGCACATTGTCAGGGCATGTGCACTCAAGGCCTCTGGTCTCCTCGGGAGGCCACACAGCAGATCAATCTTTTGGAGCTGTGAGCAATCCGCTTGGCTCTACAGACGTTTTCTCATGCCCTCTCTCACCAGTCTGTCTTAGTTCAGACAGACAATCAGGTAGCAATGTTCTATGTAAACAAACAAGGGGGCACAGGGTCCAGACTCCTATGTCAGGAGGCGCAGGCCCTTTGCTCCTTTTCAGTCCAGCACGGCATGTTTCTCAAAGCAGTTTATCTACCGGGTCAGGAGAACCTTTTGGCAGACAAACTAAGCAGGATTCTCCAACCTCACGAATGGCAGTTGAATCCACTGGTGGTTCAGCAGATCTTCCTGTGCTGGGGACTTTCATCCATCGATCTCTTTGCAAATCCTCTGAACCGTCAGCTGCCCAGGTTTTGCTCCAGACAGCCGCATCCCCTGAGAGTGGCAGCAGAAGCGTTCCTGATCTCTTGGTCCACGGGCCTCCTGTATGTTTATTTAGACAGTTTTGTATACCACCTTATCCTTCAATCAAAGTGGTCACAACACAATTGGGGGATACATTTAACACGAGGGGATATGAGACACATACACTAATACTTACAGGGAACATGGGCAATGGAGGGTTAAGTGGCTTGCCCAAGACCACAAGGAGCACCTGTGGGACTAGAAACCCCAGTCCTTCCGGCCCAAGGTTGCTGTCCTCTAGTGGGATTTGAACCCCCGACCTTCCGGCCTGAAGTACCTTGCCCCAACCACTAGGCCACTCCTCCACCCCTGGTGGCCCGAACTCTGTTCAAGATTCTACGGGACAAGGCCTCGGTGATTCTGGTGGCCCCCAGATGGCCGAGGCAACCGTGGTTTCCACTTCTGCAGTTGGAAACTCCATGCCCTCTGGGGTGGCAACCCGATCTCCTGTCTCAGGATCAGGGTTCCCTTCTGCACCCCAATCTCAGATCCCTCAATCTGATGGCCTGGCTGCTGAAAGGATAGTGCTAGCTCCCTTACTTCTACCTAAGGAAGTTGAGGAGATGGTCTTGGCCTCGAGGAGGCAATCCACCAGAAAGTCCTATGCACTCAAGTGGCGCAGGTTCTCAGTGTGGTGTTCTCAGCACAATGAAGATCCTTTCTCCTGCCTGGTGCCAGTAGTGCTACAATACCTGCTTCACCTGTCAGACCTAGGCCTTAAGTACAATTCTGTTCGGGTCCACCTCGGTGCTCTTTCGGCACACCACTCACCGGTGGAGGGACAAGCGCTGTCGGCTCACCCCTTGGTGTCCCGCTTCCTCAGAGGCCTGCTCTTGCTCAAGCCTCTGATTCGTCCCCCTGCCACTGAGTTGGACTTGAACGTGGTCTTGCAACAACTTACTCGTCCACCGTTTGAGCCGATGGCTACTTGTCATTTACGCTTCCTTTCTTGGAAGGCGCTCTTCCTGGTAGCTCTTACCTCGGCCAGACATGTGAGTGAACTACAAGCTCTGGTCTCTGATAGACCATACACAAGGTTCTATAGGAACAGGGTGGTCCTTCGGACTCATCCGAAGTTCCTTCCCAAAGTTGTCTCCTCCTTCCACCTCAATCAGGAGGTGGTTTTCCCGACATTCTTTCCCAGGCTGCATACCATCCGGGCTGAGACGGTCTTGCATACTCTGGACTGTAAGAGGGCATTGTCCTTTTACATAGAACGTACGAAGGGGCATCAAAGGGCTACTCAGCTCTTCGTATCCTTTGACCCTAATGAATTGGGGTTACCTGTCTCCAAGCGTACGTTGTCCACTTGGATGGCAGATTGTATCGCCTGGGCGTACAGGGCAGCTGGCCTCTCCTTGCGGGGTCGAGTCACAGCCCACCGTGTCAGGGCAAAAGCCGCGTCAGTAGCTCATCTCCGCTCTGTTCCATTGGCAGACATCTGCTGGGCCGCTACTTGGTCTTCAAGCCAGACTTTTGCAGCCCACTACTGCTTCAAGAGAGAGTCCCGAAGGGACAGTGCTTTCGGACAGGCGGTACTGCATAATCTCTTTGAGGTTTAAGCAACTCCTACCCTCCGGCCCTTGTGTTGGGCTACCATACGGGGGCATTCTTTGAGGATATTCTTCTCACGGATGCTGAGGCTCTGCAGTGGGAGCCATTTTTTCAGCTTTGGGTTCCCGGTAGACTAGTTCTGGGGAGTCCCATATGTGAGGACTGACTTCCTGCTTGGTCCTGGAGAAAGAGTAGTTACTCACCTGTAACTGGTGTTCTCCAGGAGCAGCAGGACTCACGACCCTCCCTCCTCCCCGGGAGTTGCAGTCATATACTTTATTTTGTTTTTTTCCATCTTTTAGCTATGTCATCAGACTGAGCAAGTTGGCACCCTTGGGCGGGAAGGGGACCGCGCAGGCGCGCTGCATTCCCCAAGGCTTTCTTTGAAAGCTGGGGAAATGCTCTGCATGGGGGCTCTGTCGGCACCGATGTCACCCATATGTGAGGACTAATTCCTGCTGCTCCTGGAGAACACCTGTTACAGGTGAGTAACTACTCTAAATAGTAGGATGGAGAGTGTGGAGCCTTGTGTGGACCCTGAGACTGTATGAAGATTGAGAAAGAATTTGTGTCTATCTTTACTTGTTGGGTCCGATCTGCCAGATATGATTTAAACCATTGTAAAACCGTTCCTTGGAGATGAATTTGTTGCAATGTGGAATTTAGTATTTTATGGTTAATGCTATCAAAAGCAGCAGTGATGTCAAGAAACACAAGCATGTATCCTTGTTTGTTATTTAAACCACAGAGGAGATTGTTCATGAGAGATAACATGAGCGTCTTGACACTGTGGTATGGCCTAAAGCCGTGTTGCTGTTCATCGAGCGGGGCGTTTAAGTCGATAAAGTCTTGCAGTTGTATTTGTACAGTTTTTTTTCAATGACTTTTGTTAAAAAGGGCAGACTGGAAATAGGTCGGAATGAGTTTGAGAGGGTTTTGTCTTTTGCATTAGATTTGAGAATCGGTCTTATGTATACATGTTTTAGTGCAGAAGGCATTTGTCCGGTGTCTAAGGATTGGTTAACTATCTCTAGGATGATAGGAGAAAAAGTGTTTTTAGTGATTTTTAGCCAGCTGACTGGACAAGAATCTGATGGAGACGTGGTAGTGTTCATGTTTGTAATTATATTTTTAAGTTGTTTAATGTCAATATGGAAGAAAGAAGTCCAGGTGGTTTGATTGTTGTGTATAATTTTATTAGGATTTGAGCACTGGGGATTAATGGGAGTGACAGAAGTTTGCGTGGGGTGAGCTTATCTATGTAATAGTTGGCTAGGTCTTGTTAATCTATGGGAGTGTTGTCCGTCTCAGGTTTGGGCGTTTTTGTGAGAGATTTAACAATGGAGAATATCTGTCTTGGTCTATTGAGGGCACTGAGTAGTAGGTTAGAGTGATACTCCTTTTTTTTCTGCTATTTATGGCATCCTTGTATGATTTAAGCATAGCCATGTATGATTGGTTATCAGTGTCACTTCTTGTGGCTTGCCATTTATGCTCAAGTTTTCTTAGCTTTTGTTTTAATTTTCTTAACTCGACGGTGTACCAGTTTTTGGTTTCCTTTTGTCTCTTCTTAAATTGTGTTCCTTATCGTCTCTCCAGTCCATTCCCTTTCTTCTGGGTTGTGTACCCCTTCCAAAATGATGAGGCAATACATGAAACAGTAGAATGAAATGTTCTTTGTCAGTTTTCACAGTTTTGAGCATCAAATAAATTGTGCAGCTCCTCCTTGATTATTGTGATGGTAGAGTCCTCGTTTCACATGTTCTGGCCTGGATTACATGCAATTGCAGGTGAATCCTTGTAGGCAATAGAGGAGTATGTAAGAACTAGTACTACCAGTTACCAGTCTGAGAAATCAGGTAGGTCTCCTGCAACAAGAAAACTTAGCAGATCTGTGTTCGTAAAAAATATATTATGGGCTAAGTACATATACAATAAAGAATGCAAGTTTCAGATTCAGGCAAAGGGGAGTGGAAGCACAGCTGCACCACAGCATCAGTGTTGAAGGTAACTCCGGCCCTGTGCTGTTTTAAAAAGTATTGCAGAGGTGACAGCGGCAGCAATTGGAACTGGGGACTGCAACAGGCAGGAGGTACCTGGAAGGTAGTTCGCCCAGGATGCCTCATATCCTTGCACTGACCCTGCTCTAAAGATCTCTCAAGACAGGTCAGCAGCTTAAAATTCAGCCCTCCTCTGCAGACAGGCATCTTGGTTTCAGGATGTAGGAAGGGAAAATAGCTTTATGATGGCCAACTCCAGCTGTATCTGTTATCCCTTAGGTAAAAACCGAGCAGGCCAAAAGCAAACTTTTAGTTTGCATGTAGAGGGAACAATTTAAAGCAGGATCCCCTTGGGCAGATGGCATGCCAGAGGGAATTTCAGAAGCGTTTCAGGGGGGCTTCCCTTCCATTATTTCAGAACATCTTATGCCCAGCTGATTGGCTGTATTAGAGCATATTGGTACATAATGGTAAATCAAATGTTGTCCTTTTAGAACCAATCGGGTAACTGGCAGAAATAATGATGAAACAGATGCAAGCAAGAATTCCTTCCCAATAAATGGAGTCATCCTCCTCCCTTGGTTTAAGTAGTCTTCCAGGTCACTGGACTAGTTATGCACAGACAGCAGTTTCTTCAGTGTCTTTCTTAAAGCATGCTTAGCGTGACTGCAGCTTCCCAGATTCATCTGCTTCTAAATATTCCATTTTCTTTTGTTCATGCAGCACACAGCTTCATAGGAAAAGACTTCTGCTGCAATTCCTGCATCCCCATTATGCATATGGTGATTTCCTAAGAGTGTAAGATTCAACCCAGCTGTCTTGTTGCCACTAGGACAGGAGGGAGAAGCTGGATAGACTGAGTGTAGTTGCCTCCATGCAAGAGGACTTGCCTTTTTCCAAATTGGCAGCTGCACCCCTGGTTTTTTCTGCTCCTCTTCCTCCTCCATTCGAAGAAGCTGTTGGCTTCTAAAGAACTGTGAAGGCCCTAAGCAACCTTTACAGTCTGATTTCTGCTGTATCTCACTCCATCTTCAGCCCTCTTTTTCTCTATACCAGGATGTCCCTGTGGTTCCTGAAACTGTCAGGGGACTGAATGAATACTTACGGATGTGGAAGTGATTTTACCCTCTTTCCTAGGTTAGAGCACACAATCTCCATGGCATGCTTAGGTACAGTCAACATAGTGTGGCCTGAAACATGGGGAAGGTCCCTTGAAAAGCTTTAACCTTCTAGAAGCATGAAAAAAACACAGCATAGAAGAAAAGAAAAATATAAAATTTATAAAAATTCAAAAAGACATTCCAAACGTACTTTCTATGGACTTAAACTGGGCTTACTCTATTTCATATCTGTAGGCAAGGCTGAGCCCATCCTAGTTTTACTCTTTACATGGATGGATTTGTAGTTGCTGTTTAAAAAAAATCAGAACTACAAGTCTGTGCATGCAGTTAAAGTAAAACTGAGGTTGGCTCAACCTTTCCTTATAAGACATCGATCTCTATAGTAACCTTAGCTGAAACAGACTTGTAAGTTAAAGGAAAACAGACCCCTTCAGTGAAATTAGTAGAAGTGCAGCTTATGCTAAATAAGCGGCTGGCTGTAAGTTAGGAATGTTTCCTCCAGCCTTGTCATAGGAAAATCTTGTTACTTTGCCAGTGAAAGTATATGTTCATTTTTTTGTGGTAGAAATAGACACAACCATGTCACTTTTTCTACTGCTTCTACCAAATAGGGTGGATGTAAAATAAGCAAACAGTTGTGCTGCAAGAAGTTTTACTTTCAGTTAAAAGAAAACAATTTTCAAACAATCTGCATAATTTCAAACTATGAGGGTAATTTTATAACACAACCTCTTCCGAACCAAGCGGGGGGAAAGCAAAATGCTTTAGTATAAACCTTTTCTTAAAAACACCTCAAGGAGACATCAAACACTGGACAGCAGAACACACTGTTCTTTTCAAAGCCAACAGTCTTCCCTTTCATCATTTATTTATTTATTTATTTAACAATTCTTTTATACCACGCTATTACAATCAGTGCGGTTTACATTGAACAAGAAACATACTACAATGCATACAAGTAACATTGAGTTTTACATTGAACAGGGAACTTCAACAATAGGACAACCGGGGGAACTATGTACAGAATAACTTAATGGTATATACAGTATTAAATCTCGTTTGGATATTGCAATGTGGTTCGCTAATAGGACTAGGGAGAAGGTTGATCAACTAGCCCTTTTCAGGTTGTATTGAGGTGCTAGTTTTGTTAATGTCTAGGTTGACTTCTGGGTAGCATTTTGTGAACAAGTGGTATTTCAGTGCTTTTCTGAATAGGATTAGGTTTTTGATAGCACGGATTTCGTGAGGTAGCGCATTCCAGTTTAGAGGTGCAAATAAGGAGAAGGCCCTGTTGGAGGTGGCCTTAGTGCACTTCGTTATTATTTTAGGGACTATTAAGGTGTTCATTGATGTGGTTCTCCTTTTTCTGTTTTCCAGGGTGCCATGGATAAACTTGCTGATTGGCGTAGGGGGGTAGTTATTTAGAGCCTTAAAAGTAAGGACTAAAGACTTATATTGGATTCTGGCATGTAATGGTAACCAATGCAGTTCTTTCATGATGGGTGTTATATGGTCAGATCTTGATGAGCCGGAGAGGACTCTGGCGGCTGTATTCATGGCTAGGTGGAGCGGATTTAAAGTTGATTGAGGGAGGCCATGAAGGATGATGTTGGCAAAATCCAGGTGTTGGAGGACTAATGCCTGGAAGGTTGTTCGGAAGTCTGTGGGATCTAGTAGGGAGCGGAGGTGACGTAGCGATTTGATCTTATAATATATAGTTTTTGTGATGTTCTTGACATGCGTTGTCATATCCAAGTGCTGATCCAATGTGATGCCAAGGTAACGGATTGTAGCTTTTGATTTCAGCTCTATGTTGTTGACGAGTAGTGATGGAGGAGGTATGAACTTACGGTTCCTTGTGACAAAAAGAACGTCAGTTTTGTTGTGATTAATCCGAAGGTTTTGTGATAGCAACCATTCGGCTACAGCTTCAAAACAATTGATTATTGGGGAGAATACTGGATGTTCAATTGTGAACGACATATATAGGAGGATGTCATCTGCGTAAGCGAGACATTGTACGTTAAAGGATCTTATCAAATCACATATCGGCTGCATGTAGATATTAAACATTAGTGCCGATAAGGACGATCCTTGGGGT
This sequence comes from Ichthyophis bannanicus, assembly GCA_033557465.1. Classification (NCBI taxonomy): domain Eukaryota; kingdom Metazoa; phylum Chordata; class Amphibia; order Gymnophiona; family Ichthyophiidae; genus Ichthyophis; species Ichthyophis bannanicus. Next base: position 577,381,402 of record CM066035.1, read on the forward strand.
ACTCCCTGTGATTGCAGGAATGGTTCTGAGGATGCGTGGCCTGTCTTTACTTGTTGCCACCTGTTCGATAGGTAGGATTTACACCATTCGAGTGCTGTGCTTTGAATCCCCTTATCTTTCAAGCGTTGCAGGAGTATGTCATGACTCACAGAGTCGAAAGCGGCGGAGATGTCCAGGAAGATGAGGACGAAACCCTGTTGAATGTTATTTATTCCTGTTACCAGAACATTGAATAGGGTTGTAAGGACTGTGTCGACTCCATGTGCTTCCCTGAAGCCATGTTGAGATGGATCTAGTGGTGCTTCAGAGTCGATATGATGTTGGATTTGTTGTTGGGCGGCCTTCTCAATGATTTTTGCAAGCTGTGGGATGCTCGAGATAGGCCTGAAGGATTCAACCTTGGATGGGTCCTGAAGAAAACTCCATGATCTGACCACAATACCTCGGCTCTTTAGGTCTCTGGTCCATCAGTAGTGAGAGACAGGCAGAGAGTAATACAGAACACAATCATACACACACAAAGTGCTATTTTCTTTATCTGTCCATCCCTACAGGTCCAGTCTATTATTCTTCAGTAGGGGCTTGATGGAAGTGTGTTTCAGACTCTGCGGGAATGAACCTGTTGAGAAGGACTGGTTAAGTATTTTGCTCAATATTTGACTGAGGTCATGTCGCATGTCCTTGATCCAGCTGGCTGGACACGGGTCATTAGGAGCTGTGCTAAGATTGATTGAGGCAATAATGTTCACAACCTCTCTGTATGATACAGTGGAGAAGTTGTGTAGTGGCATTGCATGGGATTCCTTAGGTGAAGTGGAGGCATTGTTGACATTTATGTCTGTGTTGGTTTTAATCATCTTTGATTGCAGGTAGTTTGCGTAGTCCTGCGGCTGAGGCATAGGGGGTTGTGCTGAGACCGGTTCTCCTGTTATGGACTTTACTATGCTGAACAATGCATGTGGTTTATTGATGGAGCGTTTTATTAAGCCTGTGTGGTAAGTTTTCCTGCTTTGTGTTATCTTTGCTCGGTGGGTAGTTAAGTATGAGCTGTATGCTGCCAGCGCCTCAGGAGAGTGAGTTCGTCGCCATTGTCGCTCAAGTTTGCGTAGATGGTGGAGAGATGTACGAAGTTCTGTGGAGAACCATGGAGTATGTTCACGTTTTCGAATTCTCTTTTCAGTGAGTGATGGGCAGGAGGTAGCTCTCAGGTTTTCATCCCATTTGGATATGAGATCATCTAAATCCATGGTTGTGTTGGCCATGAGAGGTCTGAGATTCTCTAGGACTACGCTCTGGTTGAGTGGTCTAAAGCGGGTAGTGTGGGTTCCAGATGTGTTAGAAGACTTTCGGCTTTTTTGGGATGTGTTAATGGGTATATTAAAACTGAGAAGACTGTGGTCCGACCAGGGTACTGGTATTACAGATAGTGCAAGAGTTAGGGCAAGACTATATAAGTTTATAAATATAGTCCACAATACTTTATTTTTTCTATAAATGCTCTAAAGGTTTTTAAATGTTTTAAGACTACAAATATACCATTGACTGGGGGACTAACTATGAATAGCCTCACACTTTAGCAAAACACATTCATTATAGCAAGAAGAAGTGTTCCAGGCTGCTTGAGACACAGTGAGAGCCAATCCTTTAACCTGACATCAATGTTTCAGCATGTCACTTTCTTCAGAGGTTAAGATCCATAATGGACTCCCACTTTCTGCAAAACATGAGAGACACTGTCAGTAACTGCCATGCCATCCTGCTTTCAAATTTAAAACCCACGCTTATGTTTACATAAAGATCATCTATTGGCTTTCAATCTCAAATCCTATCTCAATTAGAAAATAACATTGTTACTGAGGACACTTCAAAGAATAATTTTCTTAATAAAAAAGCTGACCATTCCATATCTAGATCAGCTGACACCGTGTTGTGAAGTTTAGTTTAGTTTAGTTTATTCAGATTTGATATACCGCTCTGTATGACATCAGGGCGGTTTACAATAAGCCAAACAGTCATAAAGAGGCACAAGGCCAGGAAAAGGAAAAGAACTACAATCTTAGACAGGAAAGTGGAAAATTATAAAGCGTAAAGAGAGAATACACAGGAGACGAACTTAGACAAACATTGATAAACCAGGTCAGGATTGAGAGACTGGGAGGTTGTAAGCAGTGGAAAAAAGATGAGTTTTGAACTGAGACTTAAAGGCGGGAAAGTTGGTTTCTAGACGGAGTGAAGCTGGCAAGGAATTCCAGAGGGCTGGACCAAGGAAGAAAAAAGCGGAGTGCTGGGTTGATTGTAAGTGTGCACGTGAGGGTGAAGGGAGATGAAGACGGTTGACATGAATTGAACGAAGGGAACGGGAGGGAGTGTGGAACTGAAGAAGGTCAGTGAAGTACTGAGGCTGGGTATAAATGGCTCGGTGAACTAGAATAAGAATTTTAAGATGAATACGAAACTTGATAGGTAACCAGTGTAGGTAATAGAGAAGTGGTGTGACATGATCTCTTTGGGAGGAACAGGTAATAATCCTGGCTGCAGTGTTTTGTAATAATTGTAGACGATGTAGCTGAGTACGAGTGAGACCCGTGAGAACTGAATTACAACAGTCGATACGAGAAAGCACGGTAGCTATGGTAATGGTGGTCAGGGCAGAAGCACAAAGAAAGGGACGAATGGAACAAATTTGGCGCAAGAAGAAGTAAGAGGTTTTTGAGAGGTGCAAGATATGGTCCTTGAAGGAAAGATTAGAATCAAGCAGAACACCAAGGTACCGAAAGGAAGAAACCAAAGGAATTGTGGAACCGTCAATGGAGGGTGTAAGTGTAGTACATTGGCCACCAAAAGTGAACCAAGTGCATGAAGTTTTGGTTAAATTAAGATGCAGACAATTAGAAGAGAGCCAGTTAGATACAAGAGAGAGACAGGAATTTAGGGGAGAAAGGTCAGGGTGAAGAGGACTGGTGTGATGTAGGATGATGATATCATCAGCGTAAAAGAAGGCAGAAAGACCGGTTTGCTGAATGCAGAGGGCAAGGGGTGCAAGGAAAAGATTAAATAAAAGAGGTTTGAGGACTGATCCTTGTGGCACACCACAGGGAAGGGAAATGGGAGAAGAAGAGCAATGGGGACCAGAGGGTGAGACCACAGAGAAAGAACGGGAGGATAAGAAAGAGTGAAACCAACGATAGACTGTTCCCAGTAACCCAGTGTCCCAGAGACGTGAGAGGAGGAGGGAATGATCAACTAAGTCAAAAGCAGCAGAAAGATCTAGTGAGACCACCACCGAAATGTCACCTTTGGCATGCGAAGAATGGAGATCATTGAGAAGTGCTAGTAGAATCGTGTCTGTGCTGTGACCTTGACGAAAACTTGACTGTCGAGGATGTAGAAAGTTTATGGAGTTCAGGTATTGAGAAAGCTGGGAGAAGACGAATCTTTCTAAAAGTTTAGCGAGGAAAGGTAAGTTTGAAACAGGGCGGTAGTTGGCAGGAATAAGAGGATCTAGAGTGGATTTTTTCAAAATGGGGCAGACCAGGGCATGTTTCCAAAGGGAGGGGAAAGATCCAGAGGAGAGAGAGGTATTGATTATGGTAAGAATAAAGGGTAGGAAAGCAAGAGAAGGTTCAGAAAAACCAGGTAGAGGGAATGGGGTCAAGAGAGCAGGTGGTCTTGTGTACTGAGGAAATAAGAGTTAAGAGTTCTGGTGATGTGATAGCATAAAAGGATGACCAACAATGAGAAAAGGAAGAAAGGGGAGAGGAAGGAGGAGATGGAGGAGGGGGGGAGGAGGACAACGGGGGAGGACAGGAAGGAAGGAAGAGCAGTGTGCAGATCAGATCTTGGTTCCAAAGAATGAAGCAAAACTGGAGGGGGAAGGTAGGGGCTGAGATGGGTCTGAGGAGTGATCAGTGTTAAGTGAGATAAGGGTACGAAGCACAGAAAAAAGCTGTCTGGAAGGATTAGTGGCTATTGTAATGCAATTCGAGAAAAAGGTCTGTTTAGCATGATGCACTGAAGAGCGGTAATGATGATGACTTTCATGGAATTGTGCCAGAGTACAAGGAGTAGGGTGGTTGTGCCAAGTGCGCTCGGTTCGTCTTAACTGACGACGCAGGAGACGTAAGCCATCATGATACCAGGGTTGTCTAGCAGTAGAGTGTTTGGACTGAGATGGCTGAAAAGGGGCAAGCTGATCGAGAGTAGCGGACAACGTGGAAGTCCAGAGTGAAACTTGTGTGTTTGGGGAAAGAATAGAAAAAGAATCTGAAAAAAGCTGAGAAGCAGGAGGAAACTGCTGAATGGTAAGAGGGGTGATATGACGACATGTAGGGGCAGCGATAGGGGCAGAGGAAGAAAAAACCTGTATGGCAGGAGGATGAAGGAGAAATGATAAGCAGTAGTGGTCGGTCCAAGGAAGAGGCTGTATTGAAAGTTGCAAAATTGAAAAAGGGGGTGATAATGGAATGATTAAAGGGTCAAGAGTATGGCCAGCTACATGGGTTGGGGATAGGACAAGCTGCTGGAGTGAGAGGTCATGGAGAAGAGAAGTAAAGGTTAGATCTTTAGCAGAAGCAGGGCAATCAAAGTGGATATTAAGATCTCCAAGTATAATCAAATGGGGATATTGCAAAGAAACATCAGTAATAGTATGGACAAGTGCATTCCAGAGGAAGCCTGAAAGGAAAGGAGGCGAGTACAGAATAAGAATATGAAGTGGAGGAAAAGACTGAAGGCATAAGAGAGATTCAGGATATTGTAATAGAGGAGAGGAGACCTGGGCTATAGGGAGAGAAGAACAGAAAAGGGCCACAGCGCCACCTCCATGACGACCTACCCGAGGGACAGAGAGGGCAGAGAAACAGGGAGGCAGACATCTGGTAAGGAGAGGGTGTTCACCCTCCTTTAACCAGGTCTCAGAAAGACAGAGCACATCCAGGGATTGTTGAAGAATGAGATCTAATATTAGAAGAGACTTTGAGCGTAATGAACGACAATTAGCAGAACCAATCCTAAGAGAGGTGGGTAAGAGGGAAGAAGAAAGGACATTTGATAGGGGAGAAGAAGGCGAGCAAAGTCGTAGGTTAGAAAGAATCCGAAAAGGAGCAGTGTTATTCCCTGAAACAGGGTGAAAAGGACGTGGGCGGTGTCCCCAAAACACCAGAATGGCAGACATGGTGAGAGAACTGGCTGGGGTTAATAAAGAGACAAGGTAGCACAGGTGCACAAATATGCAAACTTACCGGAGGCAGAGGGAAGCAAGCAGGCAAATAAGGAACAACGAAAAGAGCAAGGAGACACGGAAAAACAGCCAGGAAGTGCTTCCAGTGAGAAGCAACACCCTCGAAGCGACCCCACTGAAGATGATAAATCCAAAACTGCTGTCTCTACAATAAAAACCAATCTAGATCCCCCCTCTCCTGCACAGAGGTGCAAACTTGTTTCAGTACTGCACACTGTAATTGTGAAAAATGATGTTGATGACAGTGAATAAATCAAAGGCGTCTCCATTATGGCTCTGGACAGTTTGCTCTTATATTCAGTCAAACAGGTATGGAGGCTGCATAAAGCCTTGCCCACATAAAAAAGGGGGTACGGACAAATCAAAAGCTATACGACTAATTTTATATTGCAGTCCCTTCCAAACTTCAAATAAATCGATTTACCAGTGGGTGACTGCAAAGGATTGCCTACTCTGAGTTATGCACAAAACTGACAATGTCCACAAGCTGACAAACCTGTAAAACTTGTGCGCAGTAAAGGTATGCGTGGAAACAAGAAGGAGCACTTTTAAGCAACCAAGGTGTATTCGTGTTCTGAAGCAGTGAATGGTTACATCTTCTCATCAGGCATAATTGTCCACGACTTCAATGTAGCTGTAATTTCAGCTGTTTTACCCCTCATATTTCATAAAGACACATTTTTTTTTAAAGTGTCGTCAAGTCACTGCTGACTCCTGGCAGCACAGCTGCCTATGGGTTTGGCAATATATCACTGTAAGCAGATTACCAGGCTTTTTCTTCTGAGACAATGGAGAGTAGAGTGACTTGCCCAAAGTCACAAGCAGTGCCAGTGGGAATTGAACCCTTGACTGTCTGGACACTAGGCAGTTACTCTAACCACTAGGCGGCTACTCCAGTCCCAGCACAAATATATCTTTAGGAAATAGGTGCTTTCTCCAGGACCAAGCAGGAAGTCAGTCCTCACATATGGGTGACATCGACGTCGATGGAGCCCTTGCGGAGCATTTCCCCAGCTTTCTATGAAAGCCTTTGGGAATGCAGGCACGCATGCGCGGTTCCCTTCCCGCCTAAAGGTGCCATCTTGCTCAGTCTCTCTTTTTCCGTGAAGCCCGTCGGACTTGTGTCCTAGTCCTCCCGGAAAATAGTTGGATTTTTTCGTGATTCCTTCGCTATTTTTTCTCCGGTTCGACGCCGGTTCCCCTCCCGCCGGGTTCGGTACACCGGTATCGAGCCCGATCTTATTTTTTCGGTTTTTGCCCTTAGTGGCTGGCGTTCGCGCCCTTTTTTTCTTTTTCCCTGGAAGGCCGGTCCTTTGACCTCGCGGGGACTTTTTTTTTCCCCGATGGCTTCCAGTGGTTTCAAAAAGTGTGATCGGTGTAAGAAGCTGATGTCTCTCACCGACACACACGACTGCTGCCTTCGGTGCCTGGGTCCTGACCACGATCCTAAGATCTGTGGACCATGGGGAAAGATGTCTTCCAAGGTGCTTCGAAGTCGTCAGCACCAAAAGGAAAGGCTTTTCTCCGACTCTGCCTCCGGCTGGGCCCGGACCTCGTCTGAGGCCTCGACATCTCGGGAGTCGGATCCCGAGCACCGTCGTGGCTCCTCGGACAGGGGGTCCCCCGACCGGGAACGAAAGAGGAAGAAGCGGCTCGCGAGGGCGCCGTCAGAGGAGGTCCCTGGCTCCTCGAGAGCTAGGTCTCAGACCCCCGACCGCTGCCCCGGGCCCGTGGAACAGAAGAAGCCGCCAAAAGTACCTCGTGTGGAGCCGGAGTCTGCTGGACACGTAAGTCCTGTAGTCCTCGTGGACTCTCCTCCCAGAGAGCCGACGTCGGGCCCGGCGTCGCTGGGGCCCGAGTCGGTGGCTGCTGAGTCTCCTGAGCTGAGTCTCAGGCTGACAGCCTTGGAGTGCAGACTGTCTGCCTTCATGGAACAGCAGCAGGCACTGATGGTCAGCCTGTCTGGCGCATCTGCTCCGACCACCGGGACATCGACATCGAAGTCGACCCCGGAGACCGAGCCGATACTCGAGACCATGAAGGCTCGAGGTTGACCTTGGTCGTGGTCTCCCTTGACCTCCCATTCGGGACAGAGTGCGTCGATGCTGGTGCCTTCGGCGTCGGGGCGGGTGCTCACAGGCCCCACGCGGTCGGACCCCGATTCCTCATCAGACGAGTCCGCCTGGGAGACAGAGGACGAGGAGTCCCCCGATACCTTCCAGACTCGGTGCGTCCCGTCGGACTCACCGCAGTCTGAGCCCCGGAGTATTTCCCCTCTTGAGGATACTCGGTTCTCGGAGTTTGTCCGGGATATGGCCACTGCGCTGGCTATCCCTGCGGACCCCTAGGAGGAACCTCGAGCCGAGGAGCTCGAGGCCCTACAGTATGACTCTCCTCCGAAGGAGGCCTTTACTGTTCCGGTTCCTCCGATGCTGGAGCGGCTCCTCTTCCGGATGTGGGAGGCACCGGCCTCGGCGCCGGTTCTAAGCAAGGGGGTCGATTCCATCTATCGCCTCCGGAAGAGCCCTGGTTTTCAGAAAGCGCAGCTACCACACCATTCCATGGTGGTGGAATCGACCATGCATCGCCTGAAAAGTCAGAAGATGCACTCCGCAGTGCTCCCCTGGCAGGGAGGCCCGGAACCTGGATGGTTTTGGTAGAAAATGCTTTCAGGGCTCGATGCTTGCTTGCCGTGTCCAGTCTTACCAGCTGTACATGGGCATGTACTTGCGGGACCTGGCCAAGGAGCTGGCCGGGTTCTCTGCTGGTCTCTCCGGGGAACCCTTGCAGAGGTTCAAGTCCTTGTCCTCGGGGATACGGGGATGCTCCAAGTTTATGTCCCGTGCTGCCTACGATGGCTTAGAGGCTTTGGCCCGTATTGCGGCAGCCAGCATCGCGGCTCGACGCCAGGCGTGGTTGCAGTCATCGGACCTCAAGCCATGGGTTCAAGACAAGTTGGTCGATGTCCCTTGCCGAGGTGAAAACCTTTTCGGCAAGCCCATGACCGAGAAGGCCGCACAGCTCGAAACCGAGCACCTCACGAGGACAAGGCTGTCTAGAAAGACTTCTGCCCCTTCTCACAAGAAGAAGGGCTCAGGTAAAAAGCCCTTTTACCCGAGAAAGGGCACTGCCTACAAACAGTACCTACAGTACCAGGCCTCCCAGGTTCCCCCACAGGGGCAGCAGGCCAAGGGGCAGGGTAGCGGGCCCCATAGGCAGAGGACCCCCAAGCCTCCGGCCCCTGCTCCCACTCAGCAGGGTGGGGGGTTTTGACTCCTTAGGCTTAGCCTCTCTGTCCCTGCTCTCCCAACCCTGCACAGGAGGTCGACTTACCCTGTTTGCCCACAGGTGGCCACTCATCACTGGAGACAGTTGGGTGCTAAGCATCGTCCACAAGGGCTATATGCTACACTTCCAACAGCTACCTCCTCCATACTTTCCAGGGGCGCCTCCAAGGCCTCCTCTGCACACATCTTCTCCTTCAGGAGCTCCAAGGTCTATTGCGGGACAAGGCAGTGGAGCCTGTGCCTCCCCACCTTCAAGGTCAAGGGTTCTACTCCAGGTACTTTCTCGTACCCAAAAGAACAGGTGGCCTCTGGCCTATTCTCGACCTCAGAAATCTCAACAAGTTCCTAGAGAAAGAGAAATTCAAGATGCTTACTCTTGGAACACTGCTGCCCTACCTCCAGCAGGGAGATTGGCTATGCTCCTTAGATTTAAAGGATGCATACACTCACATCCTCATTCATCCAGACCACAGAAGATAACTCAGGTTCATGGTGGGAGGAAACCATTATCAGTACAGAGTGCTGCCTTTCGGCCTCACTTCCGCACCCAGGGTCTTTACCAAATGCCTGGCAGTGGTGGCGGCCTACCTGAGAAATCAGGGCATCTTTGTCTTCCCCTATCTGGACGACTGGCTCATCAGGGGTCAGAAGTGCCAGGAGGCCAGACAAGCCACCCTCAGAACTATTGCTCTTCTTCAAAACCTGGGGTTTGTCATAAACTTCGCAAAGTCCACTTTGCTCCCCTCCCAGAACTTGGAGTTCATAGGGGCAAGATTGGACTCTCTTCTGGCAAAGGCATTCTTGCCAGAAGACAGGGCCCAAAGACTGATAAACTTGGCAAACCAGTTTCTCAGCAGGTCTCTGGTCTCCGCCAGGCTCTGCCTGAGGCTGCTTGGCCACATGGCTTCGACAGTACATGTGACCCCCAATGCCCGGCTCCATATGAGGCCTGCACAGTGGTGCCTCAGAACTCAGTGGACACAGGCCACAGGCAGCCTCAGAGACAGAGTAAGGGTGTCCAGACAATTTCTGAACTCCCTCCGCTGGTGGCTGCACCCACCCAACCTACTGCAAGGGGTGCCTTTTCAGATTCCCGAGTTCACAGTGGTGTTGACCACGGATGCCTCCCTGCAAGGCTGGGGAGCTCATTGTCGAGACAAGTGCACCCAGGGCCTGTGGTTTCCCTGGGAGGCCACACAGCAGATCAATCTACTGGAACTCAGGGCTATTCGGTTAGCCCTCAGGACTTTCTCTCAGACATTGGCTCATCAGTCTCCTAGTTCAAACAGACAACCAAGTAGCCATGTTCAATGTGAACAAGCAGGGCGGAACAGGCTCCATGCTCCTTTGTCAGGAAGCACAGGACCTTTGCTTGTTTGCTCTCAAGCACAACATGCTCCTCAAGGCAGTGTATCTACCTGGCCAGGACAACTACCTGGCAGACAGGTTGAGCAGGATTCTGCAGCCCCACGAGTGGCAGCTCCACCCACTTCCTGTTTGGCTGTCGTACTGAGAGGATCAGTTGTGCAGAGCTCCTGCTAGGGAGCAGTTCCTTTTTCTGCCTGTGCTTGGATGTCGGGCCCTGGGCCACCTCCAGCAAGGGAGGCCCAGGCCCAGAGGCCTGCCAAGCCTGGTGGGCCTCCTACTCGGACAGTGGATGGAGAAACTGGCAACCTGGAACAGCTGGAGCCCCAGGAGGGGGACTCCCCAGGTAGGACTGCACCTGGTCAGGAAGGAGGGACCCACAGGTATGGAGGTTTGGGCCCGCTACCCCAGGGAGGAGGCTCCTGTCTCCTCCCCAGGCAGGGTGTGGAGGCTGGGTGGCAGCAGGGAGAGGCCCTGGGGAGACCCTGGAGGACCGTGGAGTATAGAACTGGAGGAGGCAGGTTCCCCCCTCCACATTGGGTCCTGGAGGAGGCCTCTACCTCCTCCAGTGAGGATGAGGACGGGGGGTCGGGCCTGCCGTCCTACCAGCAGTCAGCTAGGGCCCCAGATGAAATCGTGGCGGCAGTGCGACGGCTTCGGGGTCTCCAGGAGGAGGCGGCCCAGCTGCAAGCCCAGCTCTCCCACCTGGAGAGCCTGCAGGCCACCATTCCGGGGAGGAATGGGTGGCCTATGCTACCTATCGGAAGGGGGTAAAGCGGGCCCTGAAGGCCAAGTACTTGGAGATTGAGTACTATCAGAACCAGGGTTGTGGGTCCCTTGCCGAAGTTTACCAGAATTATAATCGTTGGAAGATACCTGCAGTCCAGGGGAGGCCCCCGGGGGTGGGTCAGCAGGGGGGTCCATCCTCCTCTAGAAGTATGCCCTCTCCCATTCTAGTTCCTGGGAAGTCTACCACCCGTTCCCTGCCTTCCTCTTCTAAAGCATTTCCTGGATGTCCTGTGTCTTACCTGCAGCAGGGTGATGGTTGTGATGTTGTGAATGCGCTGGTTCCTCCCTCCGAAATGCTGTCTGCCCAGATTGTTCCTGCACGTCCCCAGGGTGCTCCGTTGATCCTGGTGGCTCACCAGCAGTCGTGTAACACTGAAGGGACCATCCAAGATGGCCGCCGGGGTCTTTCTGATGACGTCACTAAGGAAGTGAGGTCGTTGCAGGAGCTGCCTGGAGGACTTCCCCCAGCCAGCTTACAATCGCAAGATGGCTGCCGGGGTCTTTCTGATGACGTCATTATGGAAGTGAGGTCGTTGCAGGAGCTGCCTGTAGGACTTCCTCCAGCCAGATTACAATCACAAGATGGCCGCCGAGTAATGGGTACTGACGCTTCCGGGAAACCCAGGAAGTCTGCAGAACGACCTTCCCCATCTTCTGATTTGCTGCGGGATTTTCGACGGCACTCTTTAAGCACAGAGGGAGCTTCTTTTTCATGCCCCTCGATTGGAGGGGGTGTTGTAGAGAGGCAGCAGTATTCGGCGGTTCCTTTTCAGCATACTGCTGATCCACTGTCTTTGGATGTTTCCGGCTCTGAGGGGTTTTCTGCACGGGATCCCCGGCGGCGGAAGAAGACTGGTTGGCCTCAGCCGTTTGATTCTGCTGTGCCACTTGAGGATCCACGGGTGGCGGATTTCTCCACCTGTAATAGGAATCCTGCTCCTTCAGCTACGATGCCTGTCCAGGTTACTGGGAAGGGGTTTGGTAGGGGGATGGCTGGTGGGCAGGACTCCCCTATTGTGGCTGCCCTCCCGGCCCCTAGAAAGCTACAGGGCACTCGCCCAGTATGTTCTGAGGTGGCTGACTGGGGCCGGAGGGGTGCTGGAAGGAGGAGAAAGGGGCAGGATGGGGGCTGCTCTTTCTTTTCTGCAGTCCCCGGGGGGGAGAGGGGGAAGAAAAGTGCTAGTCAGCTGTCACTGCGGCCGGGGGTAGAGGAGCGGGATGCGCAGCTGCCTTTGTTGTCTGTTATTGCGGCCGACGGAGACCTGGCTCGCAGGGGGGTGTCCGCCCTTTCTGTTGGAGCCCTGACTACCGGCCAAACTTTTCTGGATCCTTGTGCCACGTCTGGCACCGACAACCAGGTAGGACCTGGGAGGGACAAGGGGCAGGGGGGTGGGGGTGTGGGGGAGGTGCTGGGTGGGGGATCTGCCCTGTTGTCTCGGGCGGGTCCTGCCTTGTTGTCGATAGCCATACAGGGGGTGGCGGATGATGGGCTACAGGACGGGCTGATGGAGGAAGGGGGGGAGCAGACGACTGGTTATATAGTGGGGAAGGAGGTAGTGGCTGCTTCAGGACGAGGGAAGGACTTGTTCTCCGTAGGGTCAGGGGGGGCGGTGGTCCCCTTGGAACCCGGGAATGAAGGGGAGCGGGGTCCGTCCCCGGTAGTGGTGGCCGAAACCCAGGAGCCTTGCGCTGGGTCGGGAATGCGGGAAGGAGGTTTGGGGGAGCCTTCCGGTTCCCTGGGTGTTACCGAGAACCAGGTCTGTGATGCCCTACGATTGGCTTTGGAGGCCCCGTTGGGCCCTCCCGGGGCTTTTACTGCCTTTCGGCAGCCGGAGGTAGAGATAAGTGGTGGTCCAGGGGTTCTCGGTGGCACTCAGGGATCCGGAGGAGGTAGCATCCCGGACTCTGTCTTTGCGGAGTTGACCTTCCCCAGTCCTCCGGTTGATCTAAGTGAGGAGGTTACGGATCCTGCGGTCCAGCAGCAGGATCCCCCGCAGATGGATGCAGGAACAGATCAAGGAGGGCAGGAGATGGGGGCTGGGGGGCCGGCTCCCCCCCTCCGTACCTTTGCGGAGGCTCTGAAGGGGTCGGGCACCACTCCAGGGCCGTCGGGTGAGGGTAGGGGGGGGGAGGTTTTCAGGGGAATGGTCCCGCAGGAGGGGAAGGAGGAGGAGGAGGGGGAGGGTTTCAAAGAGGAGTAGGGGGTGAGGTCCGACGGCGCAACGTGGCGCAGATCCGATGGGCTGGGGAGGGGTCCCCTCCAGCCAGGGAACAGGTCTTGAGGATGGTCCTTGGGCTGGGGTTTCTCCCAGGAGATCTCTACGCCTTTATCCACATGAACAACACCATTGAATATGATGTTAGTTTCATGCTGAGACGGGGGCTGGAGATTTTCTGGGACCGATACCAGCAGCAGAGGGGGCAGGGAGGGTGGGCTGACTTTCGTGTTGTGCCTATCTCTCGCCAGGGGACGGTACCTGTGACCATCCTATCCAGGAATGAGTCGCTCCCAGGGCAGGACATCCAGTTTTGGTTGTCGCGCCATGCGGTGCTTCTCGCACCCCTGGTTAAGGGCGCTGGGCCCCTAGGGGTGTGGGACGGGTCGTGGAAGGGCAGGATCCATTTGCGTGAGGTGGGAAACGTGGTGCAGCACGTGCCCTCGGCCGGTTTCCTCGGTCGGGATCGCATCTTGTGCTATTACCCTGGGCAACCCCGCGAGTGTCACCGCTGTGGCTCATTCCGCCATTTGAGCATGAACTGTCCCGAGCAGGTCTGCACCCGTTGTGGTGGACGGGGTCACGCTTCGGCCGGGTGTCTGCTAATTCGGTGTAACCTTTGCGGGGAGTTGGGCCACCCCTTTGCCCGCTGCCCCTCCGCGTCACACAATGGACCGGGGGGGGTTGTCGTCACTCCACCTCGGGCTCCTGTGCGGGAGGAGGCTATGGAGGCCCCTCTCCCTCAGGAGGAGACCGGGGGCCCTAGTGCAGAGGAGTCCATCGAGCCGAGGGAGCCACCAGGGGGAGGGGATTCGGGTAGGAAGGAGGAGAGGGTTGATGTGGTGGAGGTTAATGTAGCACGACAGGATAGTGGGTTGAGGGTGGTGCCACCTGAGGAATGGACTACGGTCCCTTCCAAGGGTGGCAAGTCCAAAAGGAAGAAACGGGAGACATCCCCGTTGCTGGATGCAGAGCCCGTGTTGGACATCAACCGTTTCGTGTTTTTGGCCGCTGATGCGGCTGAGGCGGATGAGGGCTTGCCTGTGGAAGCAGGGCTTCCTGTGCGGCGCTCGGAGCGGTTAGCGGCGGGGGCGGCCCCTCTTCCTCAGCGGCGACCTTCAAAGGTGCAGAAGGCGCGCCGCAGTCAGGGTCCTCCAATCAAGGGGGATACTGGCGCCCGACGGGTGAGGGAGGATGGCCTTGTACCCCCGCAGTTGGGTTCGGGGCCTTCGCAGGAGCCCCCTGCTGACCCGGCCGCCCTGGCCTCCCCCGCGGGGGTGGGCACTGTCGTATTGTCTCAGTCTTTGTCCGGGGAGGGGGGGGCTGCACAGGTGGTGGACCCCACGGAGGAGGTCATTCCTCCGACCCCTGACCCGTTTGTGCCTCCTCATCCCGTGGGGGCTGGGTCTGCCCTCGCGACAGCTTTGCCTGGTGGTCCCGGGGGCGCCAGCACCTCCTGGGGTGATAGGGTTGAGCGGGAGGAGGAGGAGATCCTCGAGGTGGTCGACGTGGACCAGGAGGAGTCGCTCCAGCTCGCGGGCTTGTCCTGCAAGCGGGATTCTGGGGATCCCGGGGTTGGTGAGAAGAGGAGGAAAGGGTCACTGCACTCGAAATAGGCATGGCGTGCACTCCTGCGTTCTCGTGCGCCACCATCAACGTGGCCAGCATTTTCTCAGACCAGGCGCGGGCTACGGCCTATGATTTTCTTTCTACGAGTGGGCTGGATGTCATCTTCTTGCAGGAGACCAGGCTCACCTCGCTCGCTAGCCTTCATCGGGCGAAGCGGGAGTGGAGGTGGGGCCCTTCGTACTGGTCCCTTGCGGCACAGCCCTACGCAGGAGTGGCGGTTTTGTTCACGTCTAACCGATTTCAGGTGCAGTACGTGTGGGAACTGGAGCAGGGCCGGTGTCTGCTTTTAGATGGCTACTGCGGGCCCCATCGGTTTCGTTTCGTGGTGGTCTACGGCCCCCAGTCTAAGTTGGCGCGGAAGACCCTGTTCGGGGTTATCCGCCCCTACTTACACACCTCCCGTTTGGTGGTCCTTGCCGGGGATTTTAACACCACCACCTTTTTGCAGGACCGAGGGGGGGAGCGTTGCCCACCCAGTTACGAGGGCCTCTTTTTGGCCGAGATGACCCGGACGGCTGACCTCGTGGATGTTTTCCACCGGGCCTTTCCTAGGTCGCCGGGGTTCACCTACTACCATGGGACCTGCAGGAGTCGTATCGATCGGATATATGTGAGTGCTCGGGTGGAGTGTTCCCCTCCGCAGTTGCAGGCGGTTGACTTTTCGGACCACCGCGTCCTCTCTGTGTCCTTCCTGGCCAACCACGAGGAGCTTAGCAGGGGTCCTGGCCTGTGGCGACTGAATGTGCAGTTGTTGGCAACATCAGAGGTGGTCCAGGAGTTCTTGGCCTTTCTCGCAGACCAGGAGACCCTGCTGAGTGTTTTTCCTTCCCGTGGCGCCTGGTGGGATGAGGTGAAGACGCGTGCCCGACAACTCTTCCGTTCCCGGGGTACCTCCATGGCTCGATCCCGCTACCTCACCTACACTGTCCTCCGGAGGTCGCTGGATCGTTTGGTATCCCGAGGGGCAGCGCGGGAGGAGGTTGAAGAGGTGCGTGTCCAGCTCCGTGGCCTGCTTTACGATCGCCATGCCTCCCTATGCTTCGAGGGGGCGGCCGGTGGGGGCGCCACTCCAGACCCTTTCCGGACTTGCAGGGAGAGGGTTCAGCGTCGGGAGGTCATGGCCCTGCGGGGCGAGGACGGTACCATTCATACCTCCCAGGAGGACCTTTTGCGGATAGTGGGGGAATACTTCTCGGACCTGTTTGGGGATCGCCCCGTGGACCTCACCCATATCCGAACGTACCTGGGCCTTCCCCCGGTGTATTCGGCTGTGGTCCAGGCACAGGTTGATGCACTCGCTGCTCCGATTCAGCAGGTGGAGGTGGAGAGGGCGATTCGTGCCATGCCGTTGGGGAAGGTGCCTGGGCGCGATGGGCTCCCTGTGGAGTTCTATCGCACTTTCATCGCCCAGCTGGCCCCCTTCCTGACCTCTCTGTTTCAGGAGATCATGGACACAGGGTTTCTCCCGCGGTCATTTCGCGAGTCTGTCCTGCTGCTGCTCTCCAAGGGGAAGGACGATAGCTCCTTGGACTTCTGGCGGCCGCTCTCTCTTCTGAACGCGGACCGGAAGATCCTGGCCAAGTGTTTGGCCAACCGACTGGTGGAGGTGTCGGGCGATTTGCTGTCCCCTTCCCAGTATTGTTCCGTTCGGGGGAGAGGGGTTCTGGACGCTGTCGCCACAGTCCGGGAGATGGTGGAAAGAGGCCGGTCGCTCCAACGGGACCACTGGTTGGTCTCCTTGGATCAGTCCAAAGCCTTTGATCGAGTCAGTCACCGGTACCTGTGGGTGGTGCTCCAGCACTTCGGCCTCCCCGCGGGTTTCCTCTTCGTCGTGCAGGCGCTGTACCGAGGGGGGGTGAGCTTCCCGTTTATTAACGGGTGGCTCGGACGGCCATTTGGTGTCGCCTCGGGGGTGCGGCAGGGGTGCCCTTTGAGCCCCCTGCTGTATGTTTTCTCCCTCGACCCCTTCCTCCGGAGATTGTCCTCAGGTGGGTTGCGGGGCCTGGAGGCGCCCGGTGCGCCCCCGGTGTCCGTCGTTGCTTACGCTGACGACATCTCAGTTTACGTGGACGGCACTGATGGGGTAGAGGCCCTGCGAGAGGCCGTGGAGGAGTACTCGGAGGTAGCCCATTCTGTTGTAAACCACAGCAAGTGCCAGACGCTGTGGTTGGGCTCCTCGGAGGCCTCCCCGCCTTCCTGCGCCCCCTTTCCTCCTCCCGTGGGGGAGGTCCGCGTTTTGGGCCTCGTCTTCGGGTCGGAGGACTGTGCGGAGTCCAATTGGGACCGTTGTCTCGAGACTGCACGGTGTCGGGTGCTGCGGTGGAGGGGGTGGAGGTGTACGTACGAGGAGAAGATCAAACTCCTCGGGACGTTTCTGCTTCCTCTCTTTCTGCACGTGGCCACGGTCTTCGTTCTTCCGTTGTCCCGTCAGGCGTCTGTTTGTGCCGTCTTTTTCTGTTTTCTGTGGGGTAACCGCTTGAACCCTGTCCAGCGCAACATCGTCTGCCTGGATCGGGCAGAGGGTGGTTTGGGTATGTTGCACCCCCTTGTCTTCCTGTCAGTCTTGTCTATGGCGTTTCACTTAGGTAGGATGAGGGAAGGGGGTGGGGTTTGGTGGGTGGCCTCCTATCGGGAATGGTTCTCCCGCTTCTGGGAGCAGTGGGAGGGGGCGTCCTCGGTCCCACGTGTGCGCCGGAGAGGGGAACAGGCCCCATCGTACGTATTTGTGATGGTGGGGCTCATTCGGCGGTGGGGGGTGACCGACCCGCTCGCCCAGTCCTTGGGGCGGAAAGGATTATACCGGATGGTACTCACCTCTCACTATCAACCACGGTGGGCCCTGCGGGACTGTCCGGTGGATGTGATGCAGCGGGGCCTTCGGCTGTTGAACTCCCCTCGGCTACCGAAGAAGGTTCGGGATGTAGCCTGGTTGTCTTTCCACGGGCGTTTGTACGTGAGGGACAACCTCAAGTACAGGTCACAGGCCGAGCGGGTCTGTCCGAGGGCCGGGTGTGAGGGGCAGGCGGAGACCATGGACCATTTCCTCCGGCAGTGCCCCTTCAACGTGGAGGCCTGCCGGTTGGTGTCCGCTGCTCTTCACCTGCGCGACCTTTCCCTCCTCACGTATGCGGAGTGGGTGTACGGGGCCTGGTCCTTTCCTCTAAGGCAGGACTCCGGGACCCTCTACCTAGTCACGGCTGTAGTGCGCTACCACCTGTGGCAAGCGCGCTGTCATGTCTCGACCCGGGGGTTGGTCCTGCCCCTCGACGAGGTGGTGCGGGACATTCTGGAGGAAGTGTCCAGCATGGCGCAACGCGAAAGGCGGGTGGTGGAGGTCCATCGTTGGGAGCGTCTGTGGCGTCACCTCACCCTCCGCCCCCCATGAGGGGGAGGGGTTCCCTGGGGTTTTTCTTCCCTGTTAGAGGTTAGGGGTTTTGTTTTTGTCTCCCGGGTGGAGGAGGGAGGTGAGACAGGAGGGGGGGGGGGGGTTTAGTCCCTGGGGTTTCTTCCTAGGTTTAGGGATCTGGGGTTGCTTTCCTTCCGGTGGGGTGGAGGGGGGTTTGCACTAGGGCTGGGGGGGTTGTTGGCCACTTGTCCGCTCTCCCTCTCTCTCCATGGGGGATGTTTGTTTTTGTTTTCTCCCTGGAGCAGGTGTTTGTTTGGTTTGTTTTTGTTTTTGTGTTTGTGTTTATGCGCATCCCGCCCCGCTGTTTCGGCCGATAGGGGTGGGTTTTTGTGTTCATTTATTGATTTGTATTATGGTTTTGTTTCTGGTGGGTTTTCGTTGGGGACGGCACATGCCTGTATGTTTCTGTTTAGGGGGGTGGGGGTTTTCTTTATTTATGGGGAGGGTGGGGTGGGGTAGGGATTGGGGTGGGGGCGGAGGAGATGTTGCTCCTTTGTGGGGACGGGGGTGGGAAAGGGGGAATGCGTTTTGTTTTTGTGGGTGTGAGTGAGGGCTTGGCAGCCCTGATGGACATTTGGGACATTGGACTGTGCTGGGATTGTTGTGGGTGGTTGGGGGGGGGGTTGGGATGGACATTGCATTTCTGTTGGACTGCTGCGGGTTGCTGTTGGGGGGTTGGGACAGACATTGGACATGCTGAACTATTGCGGGTTGATGATGTCGGGGGGAAGGGGCACGTGTGCTGGTTGTTGGGTTTGGTGGTGGGGAGGTGGGTCACGGGGGGGTGGAGATACTTGTTTTGTGCTATGTCGGGGGGTGGGGGTTTTGGGGGGGTGTGGGATTTGGTTGGGGTGCTTGTTATTGTTTTTGTTTTTGCTTTTTGGTATGTCTTTTGTTGCTTGTTTAATAAATTCAAAATTTCCATCCCTTAGTGGTTCAGAGGATTTTCCTGAAGTGGGGACTTCCAACCATAGATCTGTTTGCCAGTCCATCAAACAGACAACTGACAAAGTTCTGCTCCAGGCAACCGCATCCTCTGCGACTGGCAGCAGATGCTTTTCTGATTTCCTGGTCCCAGGGCCTCCTGTATGCGTTTCCTCCCACGCCCCTGGTGGCCCGAACACTGTTCAAGATTCTTCAGGACAAGGCCTTGGTCCTGCTGGTAGCTCCCAGATGGCTGAGACAGCCTTGGTTTCCACTTCTGCTCCAGCTGGCAGTGGATCCCCCACTACCTCTGGGGTTGCAACCCGATCTTCTCTCTCAGGATCAGGGTTCCCTTCTGCACCCAAATCTCAGAGCTCTCAATTTGATGGCATGGAGGCTGCAAGGGTAGTTTTGGCTCCCTGGGGCCTACCTCCTGAAGTTGAGGAGGTTGTCCTAGCCTCTAGGAAGCAGTCCACTAGAAAAACCTATGCCCTGAAATGGAAAAGGTTTTCTGTGTGGTGTCAGCTACGTACAGAGGATCCTTTCTCCTGTGCTGTACCAGTAGTGCTTCAGTACCTGCTGCACTTATCCAATCAGGGACTTAAGTCCAATTCTGTTCGGGTCCACCTCTCAGCTCTAGCAGCTCACCACTCACTGGTGGAGGGACATTCTCTCTCGGTTCACCCTTTGGTGTCCAGATTCCTTAGAGGCTTGCTCTTGCTAAAGCCTCCATTCCGCCCTCCAGCTCCTGAGTGGGAGTTGAATGTGGTCTTGCAGCAACTGACTCGCCCACCTTTTGAGCTGATGGCTACTTGTCCTCTCCGCTTCCTTTCTTGGAAGACGCTCTTCTTGGTAGCCTTAACCTCGGCCAGGCGGGTGAGTGATCTTCAGGCCCTAGTCTGTGACAGGCCTTACACCCACTTCTATTGGAACAGAATAGTCCTTAGGACTCATCCAAAGTTCCTCCCAAAGGTTGTCTCCTCTTTCCACCTCAACCAGGAGGTGGTCCTTCCAACCTTCTTCCCTAGGCCTCATGCAAGCCAGGCTGAAGCAGTCCTGCATACCCTGGACTGTAGGAGGGCCTTTCCTTCTACCTTGACCGTACGCAGGGGCATAGAAGGGCTACTCAGCTCTTCATCTCTTTTGACCCTAATAATTTAGGCTTAGCTGTGTCCAAGCGTACCTTGTCCATTTGGGTGGCTGACTGTATCACCTGGGCTTACAGGGGTGCTGACCTTCCTTTGCAGGGTCGAGTCACGGCCCATCGTGTCAGGGCAATGGCTGCCTCAGTGGCTCACCTCCGCTCTGTACCGTTGGTAGACATCTGCAGGGCTGAAACTTGGTCTTCAAGCCAGACTTTTGCGGCCCATTACTGTCTGGAGAGTGAGTCCCGTAGGGACAGTGCTTTTGGCCAGGCAGTACTCCACAATCTCATTGAGGTTTAGGCAACTCCTGCCCTCCAGCCCTCCGTTGGGCTACCGGTGGAGGTTCTTTCAGTGAAAAGCCTTTCTTTGATGCTGGGACTAGAGGGAGTTCTCTTGTTCAGCCTGGGTTCCTGGTAGCACAGAGCTAGGGAGTCACCCATATGTGAGGACTGACTTCCTGCTTGGTCCTGGAGAAAGAGTAGTTACTCACCTGTAACAGGTGTTCTCCAGGAGCAGCAGGAATCAGTCCTCACAACCCTCCCTCCTCCCTTGGGAGTTGCAGTTGTACATAGTTTATCTTTACATTTTTGTGTGCTGTTTTTAGCTATGTCATTTGACTGAGCAAGATGGCACCTTTAGGCGGGAAGGGAACCGCGCATGCGTGCCTGCATTCCTAAAGGCTTTCATAGAAAGCTGGGGAAATGCTCTGCAAGGGCTCCATCGACGTCGATGTCACCCATATGTGAGGACTGATTCCTGCTGCTCCTGGAGAACACCTGTTACAGGTGAGCAACTACTCTTTCTCAATCGTCAGGCTTAGGTGATCTATTATAAGTATCTGTGTACCTATTTTATATGCGTCTATACCCCCAGGCAATTTTAGAAGAACCTGCTTGAGCACATAAAACTCTGTTCTGTATGCTCAAGCCCATTATAGAATTATACCAGGTGGGGGGGAGGGGGGGACATTTATAAAGCCTTTTCTGCATGGAAAGCATGTTTTATACTCAGAAAATTGCTCCTATAAAATTTTGTGATTGAATACATGCATAGAAATATGTGCGCCAATAAGATGCTGGGTTACACGTGCATAGGTATTCTCAGAAACATAGTTGGGCGAGCAGGGGACTCATATTTTATAAAATGTGTCTGCATGCATCAAGCACACACACATTTACACCTTCCTCAGTGCAGGTGAACATTTGCATGCTACTTGGGATGGTTCTGGGAGCCTGTTTTATAAAAGCACATAGGTGCTTATATTATGTTTGTAAACTAGGTGTTTTTTTGGAATTTTGATATAAGCTGCCTGTTACGAAATTTCTCCCTGCATGTTTTGTTTTGAAAATTAGCCAGTGTACCATGCACACTCTACTTGCTTCTGCCTACTCTGCATCTGCTGTCTTTGTGAGCGGCCAAGCACTGGGGGATGGGGAAGCACGTGAAAGAACACCACCAGTACTTTTGGAAATTCCATGTATGCACGCTGTTTTTACTCCCTCGAACCAAACACACTCTTGGGAACGTTTCTTTTTAATATAACTAAAAGCACACAGTTTGAAAGCCCTCTCATATTTTTAGCCAGAAAAGAGATGGCAGTTTTCAGACAGACCAATTGATTGACTTAAATGCTTTGAAAATGTGCCTCAGAGAATTCAGAATGAGCTGACTGAATTTATTACCTTTTGCATTAAGCAGGAAACATCCAGGATCCAGATGAACCTGTCTTGGAATTTAGTTTAGGTAAGTCATGTCAATTTTTTTTCAAAATAACTTTGCTCTGAACAGAGCGGTCTCCATGGATGTTGCAGTCTAGAGATGCCATGAAGTTGTGGAAACAATATTATGAGCAAATGACACAGCAGCCTTAAGCTCTTAGTCGCTAATGTTCTTCTCCTAAGTACTGTCAATAAACGTTCTCTGTTCTCAACTATCTGCACCATGTTAACTATGGATCAACTTGTATGTAAAAGTGGCTTACAACATTCTGATCAATATTGGGTTGGGGTTTAATGCGGAAGAATAAATTGGCACCCTTCCCTCCCCCCATCAAAATTTAAGACTGAAACTTGTCAGACGGCTGCCTGGGTGAGACTCTTCACAGTCTTGGCAAGTGCATATATCTATATGATTTGCAAGGGATTGTGGTCAATGCAGTCCATTCACACCAGACACAGCTGCTGACAATAATTTAGTTGTGCTCTTGGGTAAAGCCAATAAGATATTTATTTATGGGGTTATTTCTCCCAACACAGATATGCTTGGTAGCACATAAATCAAGTTACTTGCTTCCAGTGTTTAACTTGGAAAAACAAAGTCAAAATCAAAAATCAGGAAAACAACCTTTAAACTTGTCGGGCAATTAGCTAATGTTTTCTTAGCATATATCTAACAAACGAAAAGCCACAAAGAAAGAAAAAAACTGTTCTTTTCAGGTTAACTTCCCACATAGATTCAGAAGTGATTCTCTCCTAGCTCACAAGCAATTAGGTAAGCCTCAATTGCTAGCAGTTACCAGCTGAAACCCCTTAGCTGGCTTGCTTTCTACTGTGTGGGTCAAATCCTGCTTCAGGAGCTTTTCTGAGTAGATTAAAGAACAAGTTTGTATTTCTTTGTGATGGTTGCTGTACTTTATAACAGAAAGTTACCAAAGGAGTTTGGACAGAGAACAGTCCATATAAACACATTCTTCATCTGCAATCATTCCCCCATCTTCAACAAGCATAGGTTCAATATCATGGATTGGCACAGATGAATCTCTCAATGGAGCACTTTCAGGAGAATACTTGTTTCCCTGCTGTCTTTCAAGGTTATAGCTAGGGCATAGATCAGTGTTCATATCTGAGCTTCCATTGCTGCTAGAGTTCCTCTCTATATAGCCTGGCCAGATGAGTGCTTAGGGATTACCTCATAGCCCTTTTGATTGAACACACGTTTTCTCACTTCAGCTCCTCTCATGGCTGTTGGAAACCTGGTGCATTCTGGGACTGGTAGTCTTTTATGGCAAAATTCTGTTTTCTCATTTCTACCAGAACTGACAGGTTGCTTGTTCAGAGTCACTTCACCTTTTCTATAGCTCCTTCCTGAGCTATGATAAGCTTCCTTATCACATACTTCAGACCCTGAACTACTTGGGCTAGCTTTAAAGAGGAAAAAAAAAGAATCGAGGCAAGTTTATTTTCTGCTGCTTAATATTCCTTAAAACAGGTAAATGTAGAGCATAGAATCAAGTTTTAAGTTTTCACTTGCAGAGTGGACGGCACCATAGAGTAGAGTCCATTTAGAGTTGGAGATGGAAACTTGCCTGGTTTGGGTTTCCGAAGTTTTTCCTTCTGTTTCACTTGGCACTGGAAAAACTGAGCACTGTAGAAGTCATAAAGGAATGTCTGAGAGAGTTTGTTTTGAAAGCTGATTTTTCAACTTTGGTTTGTGTTATGATGAACAGCCTACACTGAAATGTTTTGGACTGTCTTAGTCCCAAATCATCCCAGTTCCATAGAATAAACAAAGCTAAAACTTTGAGATCTGAACAGGAAATTCCCCTTTTAATGCTACTTTTTCCACAGAAGTGAATCTTGACTTGAGTACATATGATGAATTAATGCATTTTTCTTCTTGCCCTTTCCATTTTTCACTAACCCATTTAATAAGATGCTGGAGATGGAGGTGTGTGCTTGTTGGGTGTATGTGTATTTTTCCAGAAAGATTCAAAATATGTATTTTTTTCCTCCATAGCTTGCAATGAGCTGAGTACTCCATCGCTAGATCGTAAACCAAATAGTTTTGTAGCAGTGAGTGTAACTACGCCACCTCAAGCGTTCTGGACAAAGCACGCACAGACAGAGATCATAGAGGTAAGACTTACAGAAGCTGTAGAGAACCTGAAAGATGCTTTGGGCGGGAGGGAGGGGGGTATAGGGGGATTGCAAGGAGCAATGAAATGTAGGAACTCTGATACCATAATGCTCGAACTATATTACAAGAAAAGTAGATATCTTCACCGAGGACACATACAATCTGATATTTAGTAGCTCTGATGACCATATTTTTTGAAAACTACTGCAGCATTGAAAGAAATAAATATATTCAATGCCGCAATACAGATAGGCAGTGGCACTGAATATACTTAAAAGGCAGTCACTTTCACTAGGTATACATATCGTAATGATATTCAGCCGCTATGGGGTCTATTCTATCCTAAGAATAGTGGAGATGGATGTCCCATTGGGACGTCCATCCCCACTTTTTGTCCCCCTTGCCGTCCCCGACTGAGCCTCCCCATATGAACAAAGAGTTTGTACGGGGAGGCTTAGACGGGGCGGGAGGGGGCAGTGTGGAGGCAGAGTTAGGATAGGCAGTGGGTGGTCCACAGCCCTGGACATACAGGGCTGATTCTGAAGTCGGCCCTGTATGTCCATGGCCGGCAGACTTGACGGAGGACTCATTCCACTTCGGAGATGAAATAAGTCATAAGAACATAAGATATGCCATACTGGGTCAGACCAAGGTCCATCAAGCCCAGTATTCTGTTTCCAACAGTGGCCAATCTAGGTCATATGTACCTAGCAGTTTCCCCAAGAGACACAAGTTCCATTTCCACAATGCTTGTACTGGGTCAAGCATTGATATCTTCGGTCACTTCTTAATAATGGTTTATGGACCTTTCCTCCAGGAACTTGTCCAAACCTTTTTTAAACCCAGCTACACTAACAGCCTTTACTACATCCTCCGGTAACAAATTCCAGAGTTTGATTACATGTTGAGTGAAAAAATATTTTCTTTTATTAGTCTTAAATAGTTTACCCTGTAGCTTCATTGCATGTCCCCTTGTCTTTCTATATTCTGATAACGTAACAATCGATCTACGTTTACCCGTTCCACTCCGTTCATTAATTTATAGACTTCTATCATATCTCCCCTCAGCCATCTCTTTTCCAGGTTAAAGAGCCCTAACCTTTTTAGCCTTTCTTCATAGGAGTATCCTTCCATCCCCTTTACCATTTTGGTGGCTCTTCTCTGAACCTTTTCTAAAATCGCTATATCCTTTTTAAGGTACGGCGACCAGAATTGCACACAATATTCAAGGTGCGGTCTCACCATGGAACGATATAGAGGCATTATAATATCTTTTGTTTTATTTTCCATTCCTTTCCTTATCATACCTAGCATTCTATTTGCTCTCTTGGCCACCGCTGCACACTGGGCCGAGGGTTTTAACATGGTATCCACAATGACGCCTAAATCTTTTTTCTGGGTGGTGGTTCCTAATGTGGAACCTTGCATCGTGTAACCATAGTTTGGGTTGTTCTTCCCTAGGTGCATAACCTTGCACTTGTCCACATTAAATTTCATCTGCCATTTTGATGCCCAGTCTTCGAATTTATCAAGATCCTCTTGCAATTTTTCACAATCCTCTTGGGTTTTAACAACTTTAAATAGTTTTGTGTCAACTGCAAATTTGATAACCTCACTCGTTATTCCACTTTCCAGGTCATTTATGAATATGTCAAAAATCAGCGGACCCAGCACAGATCCCTGGGGTAAACCACTATTCACCTTTCTCCATTGGGAAAATTGGCCATTTAGCCCTACCCTCTGCTTTCTATCTTTTAACCAGTTCCTGATCCACAATAGTACACTGCCTCCTATCCCATGACTCTTTAGTTTTGCCAAAAGTCTCTGATGAGGGACCTTGTCAAAGACTTTCTGAAAGTCCAGATACACAATATCAACCGACTCACCTTTGTCCACCTGTTTATTCACTTCTTCAAAAAAACATAACAGATTAGTAAGACAAGATCTTCCTTGTCTAAAGCCATGTTGGCTGTCTCCCATTAGGTTGTGACTATCTACATGCTGAGTAATTTTATTCTTTATGATGGATTCTACCATTTTTCCTGGTACTGACGTCAGGCTCACCGGTCTGTAGTTTCCCGGATCACCCCTGGGACCCTTTTTAAAAATTGGTGTTACATTGGCGATCCTCCAATCTTCAGGTATTAGAGATGATTTTAATGATAGTTCACAGATTACTGATAGCAGGTCTGCAATCTCATATTTCAGTTCTTTCAACACCCTTGGATGTATACCATCCGGCCCAGGTGATTTGCTACTCTTCAGTTTATCTAATAGTTGTAAGACATCTTCCCGATGTATCGATATTCCTTCAATTCTTCCGCACCTTTAAATACCACTTCAGTCATGGATAACATCCCTACATCTTCCTCAGTAAAGACCGAAGCAAAGAATTCATTCAGTCTCTCCGCTATCGCCTTGTCGCCTCTTAGTGCTCCTTTAACCCCTTTATCATCTAATGGACCAACTGACTCTCTCACAGGCTTTTTGCTACGAATGTACTTGAAAAGGTCTTTATTTCGCGTTTTTTGCTTCCACAGCAAGCTTCTTCTCAAATTCTCTCTTTGCCTGCCTTATCAATGCCTTGCATTTGACTTGCCAGTGCTTGTGCTGTTTTCCA
This sequence comes from Ichthyophis bannanicus, assembly GCA_033557465.1. Lineage (NCBI taxonomy): Eukaryota > Metazoa > Chordata > Amphibia > Gymnophiona > Ichthyophiidae > Ichthyophis > Ichthyophis bannanicus. The sequence goes on from CM066035.1 coordinate 577,407,877, forward strand.
GGTTTCGTCGTTTGGCTCTTTTTTTCCATTTCCTGAAAGATGCTTTTTTGGCAACAACAGCATCTCTGACCTCACCTTTAAACCATGCTGGCAGTTTTTTGGACTTCCTTCCACTTTTCTTAAAGCGTGGAATACAGCTGGTCTGGGCTTCCAAGATAGTATTTTTCAGCAACACCCAAGCTTGATGTACGTCTTTAACCTTTGCAACTGCTCCTTTTAGTTTTTTCTTAACTGTTTTCCTCATTTTATCATAGTCCCCCTTTTCGAAAGTTAAAAGGTAGTTCTGTGGATTTCCTTACTATCCCTCCTCCCTAATTAAATCAAAGGCGATCATGCTATGATCACTATTGCCAAGTGGCCCCAACACCCTTATCTCTTGCACTAGATCCGGTGTTCCACTAAGGACTAGGTCTAATATGGCTTCCCCTCTGGTTGGTTCATGAACCAGCTGCTCCAAGAAGCAGTCATTTATTTCATCTAGGAACTTTATCTCCCTAGCATTTCCTGACGTGACACTGACCCAGTCGATACCGGGGTAATTGAAATCACCCATTATTATTACTGTGCTGTAACTTTTGTTAGCTTCCTTGATTTCTTTGAGCATTTCATCATCCATTTGGTCATTCTGGCCAGGTGCTCGATAGTACACCCCCACTGCCATTGCCTTCCCCTTTTATATGCAATTTCAATCCATATAGATTCTACAGCAGATTTTGTTTCCTGCAAAACTTTAATCCTTTCTGAGTCAATGCCCTCTCTAACATAGAGCGCAACCCCTCCACCAATTTGATCAGCTCTATCATTACGATATAGTTTGTACCCAGGTATCACAGTGTCCCACTGGTTGTCCTCCTTCCACCATGTCTCTGATATTCCTAGACTTCTGAGGAAGGGAGGCCCGGCCAGGAGCAAAAAGGTGAGGGGGTGCAGGAGATTCCCCACAGCCCGACCCTGGCCAAGAGAGGCCAGATCGGGGGTCGGGCTGTGAGGAAAGGTGAAAGTAGTTGGCAGCTGGGAATTGCGGCTCCTGAATGAAGCCGTGGTGCTATGGCAACCAGACGCTATGGCACTGCGGCTCCATTCAGGATCCTGACTGAGTTAGCCGGGCAGGGGCCTATATGTGCAGGCCAATGGGAATTGGATCCCGGACTGCATGTACAGGCCTAGATGTGATTCTGATCCCGCAGGAGGTAGATGTGCCCCGCGGGATCAGAATCGGGTATATCTTTGTGCGTCCAGTTCTGACCGGAAGCACAGAGGCCGGGATGCAGAGAAAATCTTAATAACCACCACAGAATTATATGGATAATGCTGGGTTAGGACAGAAAGACCAATTATATGGAGAGCAGTGATATTCAGTCATTATCTATATAGTTAAGCAGCTTAATTCAGGCCAGAAAAATAGCTGCTCTAAATTAAATCGTATAGCTATACACATGGAAGCACATTCCATTCTCAGCACTGTGAGAGAGTCGGTTGGACCATTAGATGATAGAGGAGTAAAGGGGGCACTAAGAGGCGACAAGGAGATAGCGGAGAGACTGAATGAATTCTTTGCTTCGGTCTTTACTGAGGAAGATGTAGGGATGTTACCCATGACTAAAGTGGTATTTAAAGGTGCGGAAGAATTGAAGGAAATATCGATACATCGGGAAGATGTATTACAACTATTAGATAAACTGAAGAGTAGCAAATCACCTGGGCCGGATGGTATACATCCAAGGGTGTTGAAAGAACTGAAATATGAGATTGCAGACCTGCTATTAGTTCACAGATTACTATCATTAAAATCATCTCTAATACCTGAAGATTGGAGGATCGCCAATGTAACACCAATTTTTAAAAAGGGTTCCAGGGGTGATCTAGGAAACTACAGACCGGTGAGCCTCACATCAGTACCGGGAAAAATGGTAGAAACCATCATAAAGAATAAAATTACTCAGCATGTAGATAGTCATGGCCTAATGGGAGACAGCCAACATGGCTTTAGACAAGGAAGATCTTGTCTTACTAATCTGTTATGTTTTTTTGAAGGAGTGAATAAACAGGTGGACAAAGGTGAGTCGGTTGATATAGTGTATCTGGACTTTCAGAAAGCCTTTGACAAGGTCCTTCATCAGAGACCTTTGGCAAAACTAAAGAGTCATGGGATAGGAGGCAGTGTACTACTGTGGATCAGGAACTGGTTAAAAGATAGAAAGCAGAGGGTAGGGCTAAATGGCCAATTTTCCCAATGGAGAAAGGTGAATAGTGGTGTATTATTTTTATTTATTTATTTATAGACTCTTATATACCGCACTATTAGGCATCAGCGCGGTTCACAAAAAACAGTGAGATACACAATTCAACAGTACTTTGTGTTTACAGAAAACAGGAGAATATAACTCGGATAACAGGGTATATAATTAATAAACATAGTCATAATATCATCATGGCTTCAGTTTTGTGTGTATGTGGTCTGTGGGGTATCTGTATTGTATGTGTATGAGTGGAAGGTCTGTGGGTTGGTTGAGATGTCTTTATTGTTTACTGGATAAGATAAAAGGAAGAGGTAGTGTACCCCAGGGATCTGTGCTGGGTCCGCTGCTTTTTGACATATTCATAAATGACCTGGAAAGTGGAATAACGAGTGAGGTTATCAAATTTGCAGATGACACAAAACTATTTAAAGTTGTTAAAACCCAAGAGGATTGTGGAAAATTGCAAGAGGATCTTGATAAATTGGAAGACTGGGCATTAAAATGGCAGATGAAATTTAATGTGGACAAGTGCAAAGTTATGCACCTAGGGAAGAACAACCCAAACTATGGTTACACGATGCAAGGTTCCACATTAGGAACCACCACCCAGGAAAAAGATTTAGGCGTCATTGTGGATAACATGTTAAAACCCTCGGCCCAGTGTGCAGCGGCAGCCAAGAGAGCAAATAGAATGCTAGGTATCATAAGGAAAGGAATGGAAAATAAAACAAAAGATATTATAATGCCTCTATACCGTTCCATGGTGAGACCGCACCTTGAATATTGTGTGCAATTCTGGTCGCCGTATCTTAAAAAGGATATAGCATTATTAGAAAAGGTTCAGAGAAGAGCCACCAAAATGGTAAAGGGGATGGAAGGATACTCCTATGAAGAAAGGCTAAAAAGGTTAGGGCTCTTTAATCTGGAAAAGAGACGGCTGAGGGGAGATACGATAGAAGTCTATAAATTAATGAACGGAGTGGAACGGGTAAACGTAGATCGATTGTTTACGTTATCAGAATATAGAAAGACAAGGGGACATGCAATGAAGCTACAGGGTAAACTATTTAAGACTAATAAAAAAAAATATTTTTTCACTCAACGTGTAATCAAACTCTGGAATTTGTTACTGGAGGATGTAGTAAAGGCTGTTAGTGTAGCTGGGTTTAAAAAAGGTTTGGACAAGTTCCTGGAGGAAAGGTCCATAAACCATTATTAAGAAGGGACCCAGGATATCAATGCTTGAACCAGTACAAGCATTGCGGAACCTGTGTCTTTTGGGGAAACTGCTAGTTACGTACGACCTAGTTTGACCACTGTTGGAAACAGGATACTGGGCTTGATGGACCTTGGTCTGACCCAGTATGGCATATCTTATGTTCTTATGGTCCCTTTGGGGAATGCCCCAGGGCTACTGACCCAGGAGAAGGGCTCCCTCCTTCACCCCAACCTGGGTTCCTGTCGCTGACTGCATGGCTGTTGAATGGATAGCAGCATCCTTCAACCCCCCGAGGGAGGTGGAGGAAGTTGTCTTGGCCTCTCATAAGAACTCCACGAGATGAACCCACGCCTTCAAGTGGGGCAGTTTGGTGTTGGAGCAAGAGGTCAACCCGTTCTCTTGCCAGATGCATACGGTGCTGCAATACTTGCTTCACCTTTCACAAACCAGACGAAGTCCATCTCCGTCAGAGTGCACCTGAGCACGCTCATCTCTTTTTCTCACATATTTATTTTTGTATTTATTTATTTGTTACATTTTTTAATACCCCCCTTCCAAAGATCATGGGCGGTTTACATATAACTTAACATTTTACATAGAACAGTTGTTTTAAGAACTATTTACATAAAAACTTGCAACACTTAACAACTTAACATATTATTTAGAACTATGGTTTTAAATAATATGTTAGAACATATGGTTTTTAGACAAGGTTTCATTCAGTGCATGTGTTTTCACAGCCCTCGGCCCTTTGCTCTTTGAAGTATAATTTTGCTGATATACAGTTTTTATGTTTTATTATGTCTGTTACACTTATATGATTTTAATTATTTATTTTTTTATAATTGTCATGTTTGTATTTATTTTGTTCAGTTATTTATTAGTCACCATTTATTAATTATTATCTTTTATTCATTTTTAAGCTGTACATCCCCTGAGGAAGGCAACAGCTGAAACGTGTAGGGGTTTTTTAAACCAATATAGGCACCTGTGACCTCCGTACGCCACTCGCTTCCTGTATCTGTCTCCATTGTCATCATTCTCCTCTGCTGGAGTTTTCCATCTTAGATGCCTCAAACATTTCATTGATGTACTTTTCATGGTCATGGGTGCTTCTCGGCCCTGTCATCTCCTCCCTTAGTTTCACTACCTATTTCCTGAAGGAGTCAACCTACAGGCATCTTTCATACTGAACTGGTTACTCATAGTGGACCAACGACCAGTGGTCCTCAACCCAGTTCTCTGGGACCCCAAGCCAATCAGGTTTTCTGGATATCCACAATGAATATGCATGAGATAGATCTGCATGCACTGCTTCCATTGTATGCAAATCTAACTCTTGCATATTCATTGTGGATGTCCTGAAAACCTGACTGACCTGGGGGTCCCAAAGGACTCTGTTGAGAATTACTGATCTAGACAGAGATAGAAGTCATAACATTGACAGCTTGACATCATGATATGTCCCAGCCATTCTTTAACAATTAAGATATTTTGATATCCTTTGAAAGGAATGAAAAAAGACCTACCAAAGCCCCTACCTTTTCCTCAGCTGTCCTTCAGGTATAACCTCGAGATCCAGTATGAGGCTCCCCTCAAAGAGGCCCTCACGGTGCCTGTCCTTATCTTGGATTGGCTGCTCTTCCAAATGTGGAAGACCCCAGTCCCAATCATGAGCAGGAGGCTGGACTCTATGTACTGGGTCAGCCAGAGCCCTGGCTTCCAAAAAGCTCAACTGCTCCATAACGCTATGGTGGTGGAGTCAGCCATGCGGAGGCATAAGAACTAGAAAATGCACTCCTCGGTGTCCCCCCCCCCCCCCCCGAGTAGGGAGGTTTGCGCCATGGACACCCTGGACAGGAAATGCTTCCAGGGTTCGATGGTCATCAGCCAGATCTTGGCCTACCTTCTGTACAGGGGCATGTACTTGCAGGACACAGCGAAGGAGCTCACAGGGTTTGCGCCTGGTCTCTCCAAGTTTATGACTCGGGTGGCCTGTGACTGCTTTGAGTCGGCAGCTAGAGTAGCTGCAGTGGGCATTAGTGCCTGTTGCCATGTCTGATTACAGTCTTCTGACTTTGACCAACTTTCCTGTGCCCATTGCTCCATGTTCCTTGCCAGGGAGAAAACCTCTTCTGCAAAACCATGATGGAAAAGGCAGCCGAGCTGGAGTCTGAGTTCATGATGAGGACCAGGCTCTCCCAAGAAGACCGCTGACCTTCCAAAAGGAAGGCTTTGGGTAAGAAACCCTTCTACCTGAAAAAGAGGAAGGCTTATGGATCTGCCCTCAACACAGCCTTCTCAGCAACCCAACAGGGCCAGCAGGTCAAGGGACAAGGGCATGGCCCTCTTAAGCCTAAGGCCCCCAAGCTACAGCCCACGCCTCCAGTGCAACCTTGGGGGGGGGGGGCTTTTGACTCCTGGGGCATAGCCTCTCTTCCCTCGAGAAGGCCTGCCCCGCAACACACTGAGGGGGGGGGGGAGGGGGTGTCTGGTATTTTTTGCCAATCGCTGGCCTGCCATCACCACAGATGGGTGAGCTTTGCAGGTGGTGAAGGAGGGGGTATCTTCTCTACCTCCAACGGACACCTCGCCATCTTTTCTAGGAAAGCTCCTGATTCATCCCCTTTACCGGAACCTGCTTCAGCAGGAACTTGCAAACCTTGCGGCAGACAGGGCAGTGGAATCTGTCCCCCCTCTCAAACAGAGACAAGGGGTTCTCCTCCCGCCACTTCCTGGTGCCCATAAAGGACCAGGGGTTTTGGCCTATCCTAGACCTGCAAGACCTCAACAGGTTCCTGGTGAGGGAGAAATTCAAGATGCTGTCCCGTGGAACATTGCTGCCATACCTCCAGCAGGGAGACTGGCTGTGCTCCTTGGATCTAAAGGATACTTACACACAACATCCTTATTCACCCCCTTCACAGGCATTACCTCCGCTTCATGGTGGGAGGCTGCCACTACCAATACAGGGCTCTCCCCTTCAGTCTGACCTCCACCCCGAGGGTCTTCACTAAATGCTTGGCTGGTAGTGGTCACCACCTTCCTGCGTCTCCAAGGGGTGTTTGTGTTCCCATACCTGGATGACTGGCTCTTAAAGGGCAGCACCGCTGCAGAAGCCTGCCAGGTGACGGTCCACATTACCCTCAGTCTGGAACATCTGGGATTCATCATCAACTAACTATCCCAAGTTCCATCTTCAGCCAACGCAATACCTGGAGTTCATTGGGGCGATGCTGGACATCATCCAAGGCCTTCCTGCCTTTGGACAGGGCCCAATGACTCCAGGTGCTCACAGGGCACATCCAGGGTCAACCCTCTACCTCTGTCCATCTCATGCTTTGCCTTCTGGGCCACATGGCATCCACAGTGCACATCTCCCCGGACTCCCATCTGTACATGCGGCTGTCCTAGTGGGCTCTCGGCTCCCAATAGTCTCCCGCAGCGGGGCGCTTACTTGACTGAGTGGTCGTGACCTGCTCTCTGGCTGACTCCTTCGACTGGTAATGGCAGCTCCGGCACCTGCAGGCCAGAATGCCCTTCCAGGCCCCCACCTCTCAGAGGATCCTTACCACGGATGCCTCCAAACTGGGTTGCGGAGGCCATTGCAACAACCTCCTCACTCAGAGCAGCTGGTTGCAGGAGGAGAGCCTCCAACAAATCAACCTCCTGGAACTCAAAGCAGTGGCGCTCACCCTCCGGGCTTTCCAACACCACCTTCAATACCAAGCGATCCTGATCCAGACCAACAACCAGGTGGCAATGTTTTACATCAACAAGCAGGGAGGGATGGGGTCGTTCCTCCTGTGCAAAGAGGCAGTGAGCCTCTGCTCCTTTGCCAGCAGCAGCGGGATGCTCCTACAGGTGATCTATCTCCCGGGCCAGGACAATGTCCTGGTAGACTGGCTCAGTCAACTCCTTCAACAGCATGAGTGGTGGCTGGAACACAATTTGGCCAGGTGACTGTCCCATCTCTGAGGGCTCCGCAGATGAACTTCTTTGTCAGCCCCACCAATGCTCAGCTGGCATGCTTTTGCTCCAGGCAGCCACATCCCTCACAGGTAGCAGCAGATGCATTACTTATTCCATGGACAGAGGGCCTCTTCTACACCTTCTTGCCCATGCTGCTGATTGCCAAAACCCTGTTGAAGGTCCAGCTCAACAGAGCCACTTTGATACTGGTGGCCCCTCGAGTGGGCTTGGCAGCCATAGTTCCTGCTGCTCCTCTGCCTGCCTGCCTCAGGCAAACCTGGTCTCTCTGGGGAGTGACCCAGGTCTGCTCTTGCAGGAGGATGGCTCCCTCTTGCACCCAAACTTGGGGTCCATGTCTCTGACAGCGTGGCTACTGAAAGGGTAGCCTTGGTCCACCTTGGTCTCTCCAGCAAGGTGGAAGCAGTTCTTTTGGCTTCTCGCAAGCCTTCAACCCGCAGGCCCTATGCCTTTAAATGGCAAAGGTTCTCGGTCTAGTAAGTGGAGTGGCAGATTAACCCCTTCTCCTGTTCAGTCCAGCTGGTCCTCCAGCACTTGCTTCACCTCTCCCAGGCAGGGCTGAAGTCCAACTCCAACAAAGGACACCTCTGCGTGCTTTCGACACGCAATAATCTCATCGAGGGCAAGCCACTCTCCGCTTAGCCCCTTGTGATTTAATTCTTGAGGGGCCTACTACTCTCTAAGCCATCTGTTCGGCCCTAGCAGCAGAATGGCACCTCACTGTAGTTCTCTCAAAACTCGCTGCACCACCATTCGTCTCTTGGCTCATGCAATCTTAAGTATCCTGGAAGGTGGTCTTCCTTGTGGCGCTCACCTCATCTCACAGGATCAGCGAGCTCCAGGCCCTGGTGGCTCACTCACCTTATTCGAGGTTCTACAATAACAGGGTGATGCTCTGCACGCACTGCAAGTTTTTCTCAAACATGGTGTCCCTATTCCACCTCAACTAAGAGGTGGTGCTTCCTGCATTCTTTCCACGGCCCCATACCAGCAGGGAAGAGGCAGTTCTCCATACTCTGGACTGTAAGGGGACCCTGTCCTTCTACTTGAAGTGTACTTGAGATCACCGTCATTCCTTTCAGGTCTTCATCTCCAATCGGCTGGGGTCAGCATTCTCTAAGCATACCCTGTCCACTTGGGTGGCAGACTACATTGGCTTTACTTATGAGCAGACCGGTCTCTCACTGGAGCGTCCGGTTATGGTGCACAGTATTCAGGCCATGGCAGCCTCTGTGGCAAACCTGTGCTCCATCCCCTTGGCACAGATCTGTCGGGGTGCCACCTGGTCCTTTGTCCATACCTTTGCAGCTCATTACTGCCTGGAGAGGGAGTCCTGATGGGACAGCACCTTCGGCCAGGCAGTACTCCATTTATTTGGGTTATAAGGCAACTCCTACCCACTGGCCTTTTGAAGTGTGCAGGCTAATGGAGAACTGGTTCCTCTCTTGAGACTGCTCATGGGTCTGGTGTCCTTGACTCAGTTGCTGCTTCTCACAGTTCAACTTTTTCTGGTCACCTGTGGCCTTTTACAAGATCTTTTGGTAGCCTATAGCTACGGAGTCCCATATGTGAGGAATGATCATGGACTTCCAAGGAAAATACTCCCTTTGCATCTGATGCAAAACACTGCCATGAGAATCATTACAGGATCGAAAAATTCAATCATATAACCCCAACACTTCACCAACTACACTAGCTTCCTGTCGCTGTTCGTGCTAAATACAAAAGCATATTAATAATAATCAAAATACTAAACAACCTATCCCCGCCGACGACTCAACATTTGATCCAGAAAGCAAGTCCAAACAGAACATCAACATCATTGAAACTCTGACAAGCTAAAGAACATCAAAGCAATCCTCTTGCACTAGAGCCTTCTCCCTGTATGCTCCCCAGCTGTGGAATCACCTGCTTGCCTCAATAAGGGCAATCAAAGACCTACTTGACTTCAGAAAAGCCATCAAGACCATCTATTCCTCGAATACTATGGTCCCACCTAGTATAACAAATGCCACAGAGAGATAATACAAATGTATATAATGGACAACTGCTTGGGCTGGTGTAAATATTGGAGGGGATATTCAGTGCTGGTGGCTAGTGCTACTAACGTGGCTGGCCACTGGCACTGAATATTAAACCTAGGTATTCAATGCTGGAGTCATATCCGACCCTGGCATTGATTATCCGGGTTAGCTGCCTTTGCCGATTGGTAACCAGGCTATAGTGATATTGAGCCATAGCAATATGTGGTGAAAGTTAGTCCAGGGTTACCTGTACTTGGCTTTCGCCGCATGTTGCTGTTGCCCAGTTACCAATCAGTGCCAACTTCGCTCCGCCCCATCACGCCCCAATGCTAAGCAATTAGTATAGCATTGGGGCGTGTATAGCAGACAGCCGCAGTACTAACCATGTTAGTGCTGCTGAATAGTCCTTCCACTATGGTAAACACAGTTAACAGCTCTTCTAACCGCATTAATTGCTTGGAATATCAGGCCCATTATGCTTAGATTTTTTGCCATGTACCTTTCTTGTAAAGAAGAGCAGATGTCTACCTTTCTTTATAAAATATGCTTCAGATAGGTGTGTTCTGGTTGTCTAAAATTTGGTGCCCAGTTATAAAATTACTTTCACTGAAAGAAGGAGTAGTCATATTTAGGTCAAGGGAGAAAATTAATGGTTGTATATTACATATTCAAATCTATCTGTGTTTTTCCATGAAAAATTCACCAGCATAGAAATTAGGTGAAAATATCTAATGGTATTTTGTACCTGCAGCAAGTTTCAAAATGAAAGTGTGCATGTATTCATTGAAAATTGAAGCAGAATCTGGCTAAAAAACAAAATTACCAGAAAGGATGGTAATAAAATTAAAATGCAAAATTGCTCTCTTTAATGTGCAAATGGTACTGTTCGTTTTTGAGAAGGAATAGAATAGATGTGATAGATTGTTTGAAAGCTTTATTCCTAGACTCCATATTTATCATGAGGAAGACACTTGAAAGTTTGCAGTAATCTTACTTCTGTCCCTCGCCTTTCTCAGTGGTCTCCACCACTACATTTTGGAAGGTTTCATCTGACATAATTTAAAACATAGAGTTCCTTATCGTCCCTCCAGTCTAGTCCAGAACATCTGGGGTCTTGCATCTCTTCTAGCAGCCTTGGAGACAGTACGTCTTCTTTTTGATGACCCTGGCATAATTAGCAGAGGGACCGCCTCCTTACTCCAGTATCTCAGTCTCCAAGCAGCTAGGAGTAGTGAGCCCAGAGGTTCAGGACTCACTTCAGGGACAATTAAGGAGATTTAGTTAAATTGATTGATCAAATTGATTGATCAAATTTTTTATTTTTACTTGGTGAAATTAGATCTATCCTCAGATCCAATGATTTCTTGGGACTTTGAGGAGCGTTGGAAAGGTCTGCCCTCCCCCTCCCCCCCTCAACTACCTACCGTTGCTTCTGTCCGGCGGTAGTAGAGCGCTTTGCAGGGGAAGGCTCCGGCTCCTGAACCCACGATTTTGGGTGAGGAGCCGGCAGCAAGGAGCAGATAACAGCGTTGATGGGAGTAGGGAAATCGCTGCAGCAGCTCCTTTTCAGCTCTTCATTCCTCCATGGCGGAGAAGCTGCAGTTACCGGCTAAGCACGGGTGGAGAGATCAGGTCTGGATCACAAGAAAAGTGGGGCCGACGTTGGGGAAGCGGCTTCTCGGAGGTAAGGAGGATAACGCAGTGTGTTTTGGGCAGGTCCAGTGCTCAGCGTGATTACCCAATCGCGTAGGGCGGCAGACCCAGCTGCGTGTTTCTCGCGCGGGAAAAACAGTTGAACTGCGGTTCCTGCTTAGAGGCAGTGAGAAGGCGGAGAGCTTCGTTGCAACCAGTTTTTTTCTTTTTTAGTCACAGTAAGAACGGGGGGTATTCGTCCTGTAGTTTAGATATAGATTTAAAAAAGAAAAAAAAAAAGTGTTCGTGGATACTTTTGAATTTTGGTTAATTGGTTTAGGGACAGGCGGTTTACAGCAGTTCTTGAACATAGAGAGAGTGATTTGGCTCAGAATGCCTTCTAAGCCGCTCTGCATGGTATGCGGGGCAAAGAGGGGATCAGTGTCAGAAGTGCTGCGTCCAGGAAGCATCTCCTCTGGATCAGCAGTTGGAGGCCAATGCTGGGAGTCAAAGAGGAGCCTCTGCAGCTGGGCAAGAACCCGTTTCGCCCATAATGAACCCGCTAGAGCCCGTAGCAGGGCCATCCTCGGTGCCCGATCCGCCTCCATCCCAGGGTCCTATGCCTGGAGGTTTGGCAGCAATATTTGCTCCAGAATTTATGCTATTGCTACAGCAGTCCTTCGCAAAGGGGGCAGGGGACAGTGCAGTGGAGCGAGCGCTACCGGGTAAGCGTCCGGGCAGTCTCTTGGACTCCGGAGTGGGGTGGGGGGCTACCGGCCAAGAGGTCTAAGCTCGTCCAGGATCAGCAGGAGCATTCGGTTGCTTCCGAGACTCCGCGATCCGAGGATTTGGATCCGGATGTAGGGAGCAAAGAGGAACTCGAGGAAGGAGAACTCGCGGACCATGAGGCTCAGGCTCGGGTAGTTCGAGTTTTTAGGCAGGAAGCGTTACCAGTGCTCATTACGGAAACACTTAGGGCTCTTAATATGTCAGTTGCGGATCCAGAGGAGGCAGATTCCTTGGAGGATCCGTTGTTGCAGGCAGTGCGGAGAACTCATAGGGTTTTTCTGGTACATAGAGTATTTCGAGAAATGATTCAGGATGAATGGGACATGCCAGAGGCAGGTCTGAAAGGGGGCAGAGTGATGAGTCGCCTTTATCCCTCGTCAGATCAGGATCGAGATTTATTTAAATCCCCAAAGGTAGATGCCGCAGTTTCGGCGGTTACCAAGAAGACAACCATTCCGGTTGAAGGTAGTACTTCTCTCAAAGATGCCCAGGATCGAAAGCTGGATACTTTGTTGAAACAGGTCTTTGAAATTAATGCCCTCTCCATGCAAGCATCGATTTGTGGCGCATGGGTAGCGAGAGCCTGTCTGCGGTGGTCTCAGAGACTACAAGGGGAACAGGCAGAGGAGTCGGGCGGTGAGGCAGCCAGATTGGTGACCAGTGCGGCCTATCTAACTGATATTCATTATGATCTTATTCGTGGTTTAGCAAAGAGTATGGCCTCAGTGGTAGCGGCACGGCGGTACCTGTGGCTTCGTAATTGGGTGGCAGATGGTTTGTCCAAGGCCAGATTAAGTAAGCTTCCCTTTAGAGGCAAGTTGCTCTTTGGAGAGGATTTGGACAAGTTGGTAAAGGACCTAGGTGAGTCCAAGGGCAGACGTCTTCCGGAGGACAAGCCGAAACAGAATAAGCAAATGTCCATTCTATCATTAAAATCATCTCTAATACCTGAAGATTGGAGGATCGCCAATGTAACACCAATTTTTAAAAAGGGTTCCGGGGTGATCCAGGAAACTACAGACCGGTGAGCCTGACGTCAGTACCGGGAAAAATGGTAGAAACCATCATAAAGAATAAAATTACTCAGCATGTAGATAGTCACAACCTAATGGGAGACAGCCAACATGGCTTTAGACAAGGAAGATCTTGTCTTACTAATCTGTTATGTTTTTTTGAAGGAGTGAATAAACAGGTGGACAAAGGTGAGTCGGTTGATATTGTGTATCTGGACTTTCAGAAAGCCTTTGACAAGGTCCCTCATCAGAGACTTTTGGCAAAACTAAAGAGTCATGGGATAGGAGGCAGTGTACTATTGTGGATCAGGAACTGGTTAAAAGATAGAAAGCAGAGGGTAGGGCTAAATGGCCAATTTTCCCAATGGAGCAAGGTGAATAGTGGTGTACCCCAGGGATCTGTGCTGGGTCCGCTGCTTTTTGACATATTCATAAATGACCTGGAAAGTGGAATAACGAGTGAGGTTATCAAATTTGCAGATGACACAAAACTATTTAAAGTTGTTAAAACCCAAGAGGATTGTGAAAAATTGCAAGAGGATCTTGATAAATTGGAAGACTGGGCATCAAAATGGCAGATGAAATTTAATGTGGACAAGTGCAAGGTTATGCACCTAGGGGAGAACAACCCAAACTATGGTTACACGATGCAAGGTTCCACATTAGGAACCACCACCCAGGAAAAAGATTTAGGCGTCATTGTGGATACCATGTTAAAACCCTCGGCCCAGTGTGCAGCGGCGGCCAAGAGAGCAAATAGAATGCTAGGTATGATAAGGAAAGGAATGGAAAATAAAACAAAAGATATTATAATGCCTCTATATCGTTCCATGGTGAGACCGCACCTTGAATATTGTGTGCAATTCTGTTCGCCGTATCTTAAAAAGGATATAGCGATTTTAGAAAAGGTACAGAGAAGAGCCACCAAAATGGTAAAGGGGATGGAAGGATACTCCTATGAAGAAAGGCTAAAAAGGTTAGGGCTCTTTAACCTGGAAAAGAGACAGCTGAGGGGAGATATGATAGAAGTCTATAAATTAATGAACGGGGTGGAACGGGTAAACGTAGATCGATTGTTTACCTTATCAGAATATAGAAAGACTAGGGGACATGCAGTGAAGCTACAGGGTAAACTATTTAAGACTACTAAAAGAAAATATTTTTTCACTCAACGTGTAATCAAACTCTGGAATTTGTTACCGGAGGATGTAGTAAAGGCTGTTAGTGTAGCTGTGTTTAAAAAAGGTTTGGACAAGTTCCTGGAGGAAAGGTCCATAAACCATTATTAAGAAGGGACCCAGGATATCAATTCTTGACCCAGTACAAGCATTACAGAACCTGTGTCTTTTGGGGAAACTGTTAGGTACATATGACCTAGATTGGCCGCTGTTGGAAACAGAATACTGGGCTTGATGGACCTTGGTCTGACCCAGTATGGCATATCTTATGTTCTTATGTAAGGGACCACAAAGAGATTTTCGACAGTTCCGATCTCAGAGGTTCGGCCAGTTTCAAAGAGGATGTTTTCAATATAGGAATCGGGTTTCAGGGATTTCGAGGAGCAAACAGAGGGCTTGGGGGGTCTTCCTCCCCAAACATTAGGAAATCGCAATGAAGTCAGTTGGGCCTAGGTAAGGCTAGTGCCCATGGGAGGTCGGCTGTGGGAGTGTTTTCCTGCCTGGGTCCAAATTACCTCGGATCAGTGGGTGTTGGAGGGGATTCGAGAAGGATTTGCTCTAGAGTTTCAAGACCCACTCTGCGATGCTTTTGTTCAGTCTCCCTGCAAGGCGACTTTCAAGTTAACGGCAGTACAAGAAACCTTAGAGAGGCTGATAGACCTGAAGGCGGTGGTTACGGTTCCGCCAATCCAGTGCGGTTGTGGTCGGTACTCCATATATTTTGTGGTGCCAAAAAAGGAGGGCTCGTATCGGCCAATTTTGGATCTCAAAGGGGTGAATCGGTGCCTCTGAGTGTCTCACTTTCATATGGAAACTCTAAGGTCGGTTATCGTAGCGGTAAGAGCAGGGGCGTTTCTTACCTCTCTGGATCTGTCTGAAGCCTATTTGCATGTGCCGATCCATGCTGAACATCAGAAGTATCTCTAGTTTGCGGTTTCTATGGGCCATTTTCAGTTCCAGGCTCTGCCGTTTGGCTTGGCAACGGCGCCGCAGACGTTCACCAAAGTGATGGTGGTAGTAGCGACAGCGTTGCGAAAGGAAGGAATACTAGTGCACCCTTATCTGGATGATTGGTTGATTCGAGCAAAATGCAGGAGCGAGAGCGAGACAGCTACAGCTCCTGGGGTGGTGGACTTCCTACAGAGTCTGGGTTGGGTAGTCAATATGGCAAAGAGCAGGTAGACTCCATCGCAGACCCTGGAATACCTGGGGGCTCGATATGACATGAGCATAGCAAAGGTTTTTCTTCCACAGCTGAAGGCACAGATGTTGAGGAGGCTAGTCCACAATTTCTTGGGGAAAAAGATGCCTACAGCATGGCATTACCTGCAGGTGCTGGGTACCATGGCGACGACGCTCGACATGTTGCCATGGGCGAGAGCTCACATGAGGCCGTTGCAGAGAGCTCTACTTCGAAGATGGTCACATCAGTCGGATCCGCTGAGTCGGAAGCTTCCCTGCCCTCTGGAAACCCGCATTGCGTTGCGGTGGTGGTTGTGCCCAGAAAATCTGGAAAAATGGGTGCCTTTAGAACCTCTGCTCTGGGTTCCGCTGACAACAGATGCCAGTCTCTTGGGCTGGGAAGCGCACTTCGAGGGTCATTTCGCCCAGGGATCTTGGACTCCGGTAGAGCAGAAGTGGGCCATCAACACGTTGGAATTGAGAGCGGTTACTCTACGTTGAGGGCTTTTCATCCTTACCTGTGCGGACAAGCGGTTCGAGTGTTTTCCGACAACGTGACCGCGGTGGCTGACATCAACCATCAAGGGGGCACCAGCATTGTGGCTCTGGAAGCAGAGGCGGGTCAACTGTTATGGGCCGAAAGGAATCTTGTAGCCTTGTCGGCAGCACGTGTGGCAGGAGTAGATATTGTGGAAACCGATTTTTTGAGTCGGGTCAAAGTAGACCCGGGAGAATGGGTGCTCCATCCCGAAGTGTTCGAAATGGTAGTTCGCCGATGGGGGACTCCGGTGATGGATTTGATGGTGACGTATGAGTCGGCAAAAAGCAGCTGTTTCTTCAGAAGGTGGCCCGAGAGAATGTCGGAAGGTCTTGACGTTCTAATTCAGAGATGGCCAGAGGATCAACTGCTATACGTGTATCTGCCTTGGGTGTTGATAGGGCCCGTGCTTCAACGAATAGAGGTTCACAAGGGCAAAGTAATCTTGATAGCGCCAGACTGGCCACAGAGACCATGGTATGCGGATCTAGTGAGACTGTTGATAGACCGGCCGTGGCAGCTACCTTCGCGAAGAGACCTATTGGTGCAGGGGCCTCTGCGCATGCCGCAGGTAGATCGGTTCTTGCTTACGGCTTGGCTCTTGAGAGGACACGTCTGAGGGCGAGAGGTTATTCCTCAGAGGTGATTTCTACTCTGCTGCAGGCTAGGAGAAGGTTACCTCGCTGGCGTATATCCGAATCTGGCATATTTTTGAGGCATGGTGCGAAGACTGACAGCTGCGGGCGTTGCGGACATCGGTGCGTCAAATTTTGTCTTTCCTGCAAGTAGGTTTTGAGAAGGGTTTAGCTGCCGCTTCCTTAAGAGTACAGGCGGCAGCGCTTTCCTGTTAGAGGTAAGGTTCAAGGGGAGACGCTGGGAGCTCTTCCGGATATTAAGCGTTTTTTGAAGGTGGTTTCTTTGTTGCGGCCGCCCTGTAGAGCGGCAGTTCCGACGTGGAAGCTTCAGGTGGTGTTGGAAGCGTTGGTAGGTGCTCCTTTTGAGCCTTTATCTTCAGCTTCCATGAAGGATGTTACCCTTAAAGTGGTGTTTCTAGTGGCCATTTGTTCGGCTCGCAGGATCTTGGAGTTGCAGGCTTTATCTTGTCGGGAGCCATTTCGGTCGTTTTTCAAGAGGAATGTGGTATTGAAGACAGTTCCTTCTTTTTTGCCTAAGGTGGTATTGCCTTTTCATGTCAATCAGGAGATTTCTTTGCTGGGTTTGCAGCAGATAGCGGTACTGCGGCTTCCGAGAACTTGCATCTTTTAGATGTGCGCCAAGCTCTTAAGAAATATCTGCGGGTTACTGCGGATTTCCGCAAGTCGGATAGGTTGTTCGTTTTGTTTGGAGGGCCACGAAAAGGAGAGGCAGCATCCAAAGCCTCTATTGCCAGGTGGCTCAAAGAGGCGATAGCATCAGCGTATCTGTTAAAAGGTAGGCCCATTCCAGAAGGTCTAAAGGCTCACTCGACTAGGGTGCAAGCGGCGTCGTGGGCAGAATACAGTTCGGTGCCGGTAGCGGAGATTTGTAAGGCGGCTACGTAGTCGTCGCTGAATTCTTTTGTCAAGCATTACCGCCTGGATGTTTTCGCGGAGAGGGACTCTCGTTTCGGGTCAGCGGTGCTTCAGGCTGGTCTGGCAGGTCCCTCCCGTTGAAATTTTAGCTGCTCTGTTACATCACCAGATGTTCGGGACTAGACTGGAGGGAAGATAAGGAAGGTGAAATTAGACTTACCTGCTAATTGTAGTTCCTGGAGGAACTCCAGTCTAGTCCCTCTACCCAGTTTTCTTCCTGTGATCTGCAGCCTGAAGCGAGGAGGTATGTCCGGGTGCAGGTGAGTGGAGCAGCTGCAGAGATTGCATTTCCGAAGGAGATAGGAATGTAATGAAATTACAGCACTGGTTCAGGATTCCCATGAAGGGGAGGGCAGACCTGGGCACTGCCAAGATTTTGCTGTAATCCCGGTAAAGGGGTGCAAAACAGGGGGGATTTCCTCTTTGTTCATTTATTTACTAGTTATGATAGTTTTATGATTGTTTGTGCTATTGACTACTTAATTGTTGCTCCGGTGAGTCTGCTTTAATAGGTTACTGGAGCAAGGAGACGGTCCCTCTGCTATTTATGCCAGGGTCATCAAAAAGATGACGTACTCAGTCTCCAAGGCTGCTAGAAGAGATGCAAGACCCCAGATGTTTGGGACTAGACTGGAGTTCCTCCAGGAACTACAATTAGCAGGTAAGTCTAATTTCTCCTTCTATTTTGCATAGGATACCTACACTATAAGTTGGAATTGGGACGTCCAAATCAAGATGTCTATAATTCCCTGAGTATTTTACAAAAGGCTCTGCTCAACACGGAAACCTGTGTAAAATATGTATAAAGAAGGTGGGAACATTAGTTTCACAATTCTACACATTCTAAAAAGAATGCCATCGCATGGGCTTTAGACATGTAAATACTGCAAATACTCTTGTAGATGCTGATTTTGCAAAATATGCGTGTATTTACTGGCACTTAGCCTGTAAGCACCGTATTTTACAAGACTGAACATACAAGACGAGCCAGTTAAGGAGTTGAGTAAAATCTTTTTTTTTTTTCTTTTTCATTTTTGTGGTGGTGGTAGATACCACTAAGGTAAGTACAGTTGCCCCTTCACTCACTGTGGAGACTCCAGATCTAAACAATCATGTAACTGAAACACACTCTTCGGAGCAATTATAAATGCCACTGGATACATTTTAAAAAATATACATCTATAATCATCTATAGTCTTTTGGACCACCCAAACCAAGCCCCCCGCCCCTTTAAATCTATGCATCTTGAGTCATCTCCACATGTAAATAGCATTATTGTAAAATGGGTATTTCCACGTGTATGCCATTTACACATGTAAATCATGCTATTTCCACATGTAAATGACACAGTGACCTTCTCTATGATGCAAAATAGAAAAAAAAGAGTTGTATATTCTGCTAAATCTTTATAAATCTCATTGCTTTTCTGTTACAGGGAACAAGCAATCCTATATTTTTAAGCAGTATTGCTTTTTTCCAAGACTCGCTTATCAATCAAATGACACAAATCAAACTTTCTGTGTATGACGTGAAAGATAGATCTCAGGGAACAGTAAGTACCGTCTTCTTTTTTTTTCTGATGGATGGGAGGATTGGGAAACTTGCAATTGTCTCCTCCTTGGGCTCCCAGCTCATTTAGAACTATGGTTGGAAATGTAGAGACGTGAGGCTTCATTTGCAATTATTGTTCAGCCCAGTTTGTTTTTCTTATCTGCTAATGATTTTGTTTTGGGTCATTTTCAAGCACTAGGTTACCAAGTCTTCTCTTATTAATCAAGGTCTCTTAACATAACTTTTACAATCAGAAAAATATGAAATTCATTCTCTTTCCAGTTGTAGACACACATCTGCCAAGTTTCTCTTTAAATACTTTTTCAAAAGTACAAGAATACGAGAGGAGCGAGGGCCTCCAGTAGCCTCAAAAGGGAATACCATCCATTAACACTACCACCAGAACAGACGTAAAAAGAACTGCATTTGTTTTATTGAAAAAAAAAAGATTTTCAGTAAACATTTGCATTTTTTATATGGATTTACTGTTTAGTGGCCTATCTTCTAGGTACAGTTTGGTGCGAAATGTGTTCTAGGAATGTGCCTTCATTAGCATGCCTTAAACATTTAAGTGCATGCTAAATTGATGTTGTAATGCACGTTTAAATTTTTTATTAAATGCATGCAAAACAGGTCATGGAAAAAATACCTGAAAATGGGACAAATTTCTGACAATTCCAAAAACAAATGGGAAACCTTTGGCCTGTGCACATCCTTAATGTGTATTGTGAAAAGGAATTGAGTGTAGGAATTGATAGTATTTTGAAGTGGATATTTGAAAATTTGTTGTATGTATATATAAGTAGGCATAGAAATATGGGGCCCAATTTTCGAAGGCATTTACACGGGTAACTGCCCTAGTTACCAGTGTAAATGCCATGTCCGAGATTTTTGAAAGGCACCTACACGGGCAGTGCTCTTTGAAAATCCCGGTTATGTCCTTAATGTGCCCAGATGCTATGCGGTTAGCATCGGGGCATGTTAGGGGTGTTCCGGGGCGGAGGAAAGGGCTAACCTGGTAGCACTGTTTTTGATGCTACCTGCTTAGCGCTTTGCGCCTTAAAGATAGACGAGGATTTTCCTTATCTATCTTTCAGGCGCAGGGACTAAGCAGATAGCATCAAAAATCAGTGTTACCTGGCTAGCTCCTGCAGCTTCCAGGGTGTGTGGCAAGACCCGGATTTTCAATGCTGGGGCTGGATATGACCTCAGCATTAAAATCCGGATTAGGTGGAAGGGAGTGGGCTAAGCGCCGACACGGCTCATAGCACTGCCCAGCTGAAAATCGGGCCCATGGTTTATTCCAAGGGTTCTCAACCCTGTCCTCGGGACATACCTAGTCAATCAGGTTTTCATGAAAACAACAATGAATATGTATGAGAAAGATTTGCATGCAACGCCTCCATTGTATGGAAATCTCTCTCATGCATATTCAGTATGGTTATCCTGAAAACCTGAGGGACTAGATGTGTCCCAAAGACTGGGTTGAGAACCCCGATCTAGACTAGTGGTACCACATTCAATATTGATGAAGTGCTGCATGTAAATGGACAAGTCCTATACATTTTGTAAGTTTTACCTTGCTATACGTAAAATAAAGGGATTCCTATGTGATATGCTATGTGTAAGCATAAATTATGGTTGTGTGTGTTGTAGTTGTTAAGTGCTGTCATGTCTTTGTCTATGTAGAAAGTCTCAGAAGCTAAGCAGAGTCAGGCCTGGTTAGTACTTGGATGGGAGACTACTTTGGAAATACCAGCTGCTGTAGGATTGTTGTATGGAAGAAAGGCCTGGCAATCTACTTCCGGTTGCACCTTGCTAGGAAACTTAGGGCAGTGGTTCTCAAACCTGTTCTGGGGGGGCTCCCCCGCCAGTCAGGTTTTCAGGATATGTTCAGTGAAAATGTAGGAGGTAGATTTGCATACAGTGGAAGCAGTGTATGCAAATCTCTCTCATGAATATTCATAGTAGTTATCCTGAAAAACTGACTGACTGGGGAGGTTTGGGACCTACTGACCTAGGGGGGATAGTCATCACACCGTGTTCTCTCCAGAAATTGCCAGCTGGGTGAGCCGCGTTATAAAGCAATCAGCAGCAGACAAGGTAACTAGTTGTTTTTCAGGAAGTTCCATTTACGATGCATTTCCCACTATTTAAAATGAACTTAAGTGTATAATTCATTCATATTATATTTACATATACTGTAACATTTTAAGTATCAATTACAAAATCACTTAAATAATTTTTCCATTCTTGCTTATTATTTTGCTATGTCAATTCATCAGATTAATTTAGCTGGGTGGTCAGTGAAATCAGCTGGGTGGCACGCCCATTCAAAAGGTCCTGGGGAGAACTCTAGCCAAGATCATGGAGCGGTCCTTCTCCACAGGAACATTCCCAGCATGCCTCAAACAGATGTCAATCCGGCCCCTTCTGACGAACAACAAGCTGAACCACCAGAAAGTTGAATCCTATCAACCAATTTCAAGCATCCTGTTTCTAGTCAAGATTATTGAGAAGGTCGTCCAACGGCAAATCCAAGAACACATCGACTCCACTGTCCCCCTCAATCCATGCCAACATGGCTTCAGGGAATCGCATGGCATCGAAACGCTTCTTGCCACGCTTCTCAACACATTAATTACAAGGATTAACAACAACAGACGAGGGTATGCCCTGATGTTCTTGGACATCTCCACAGCATTCGACTCTGTCAACCACGAGCAGCTCCTGACACGGCTCCAGGAAAAGGGAATCCAGGGCTCAGCCTGGAGCTGGTGCAAATCGTACCTAACAGATAGATGGCAACAGGTACGAACAGGCTCAATGATCTCCAAGCCTTTTCAACAAAAACATGGAGTCCCCCAGGGTTCCTCGCTATCTGCCCTACTATTCAATATATATATAGCCCATATGTGCAATCCTCCGCTCCTTCAACATCTGCCTGATTTATGCAGATGACGTTCTACTCTTCACCCCATTCACTATCGACCAACCAGATTTCTCTTCGCTAGTAAAATGCTTTGATGCCGTCACTTACTGGCTCCACTCACAGAGTCTCATGATAAACTTCAGTAAGACAGAAGTGCTGTTCATCACAAAAAACCAAACCTTCTCCCCACCGGCAACATTAAAGACGAGAGACGCTGAGCTCCCGAGTCGATCCACCATCCGCTACCTAGGAGTCACGCTGGAACAGCACCTCGACTTGAAAGTGCACATAGGCAACACCGTCAAGAAAATCTACCATAAGATGAGGACAATTCGACATCTTCAACCCTTGCTGCAACCAGACGACTTCTGAACAGTTTTCCAGGCGCTAGTAACCCCCCATTTTGATTATGCCAATGTGATCCTTCATGGACTCCCTAGGAACACACTAAACCCACTACAGTTAGCAATGAACGCTGCCGCCCACTTCCTACACGGGGCCTCTAGAAGGGACCACATTACTCCAATCCTAAAAGAGCTACTCTGGCTACCAATCTACTGCCGGCTCACCTACAAAGTAGTACTGTTAACATTCAAGGCCATCAACAAAACAACCTCTAGCTCCTTGACGAACCTTATCCACCCCATACCTGCAAACAGAGCAAGAAGATCCTTTACCACCAACACATTAATAACCCCCAGTAAAGTAACAAAATGCACTCAGGCAACAAAAAACAGAGCCTTCATGTTCTACACACCTACCTGCTGGAACAAGCTCCCAGTGACCATCCGCACGATCACTGACCTTGCCCAATTCAGAAAGGCACTAAAGCACCACCTCTTTCTCCTACACTATGCCCAGGCCAACAACACGTCCTCACCTAACACAACCCTACAACCTAATCGTAAAAAACAGACAACCCAGTAAACAAATTACATCCCTGTACATAGCTCTCAGGGCAAGCCATGTCGCCACAACCGCATAGCGACTTCCTGCCTAGACTGTATATAGTCTGTATATAGTTACCCCTGTTCTGAATCCAAGTTGTATTACCCGTTCAATGTAAGTGCAGAGCAGGCTCTTCCTACTCTGTACAAAATGTTATCTTTAAACCGCACTGATTTTAAAGAGCGCAGTATATAAAAGCATTAAATAAATAAATAAATAGGTCCTGGGGAGAACTCTGCAACATGAAATGTTATATATGTATCTAAATTATGTGTACTGCTACTGTATGTATGTGTCAGAGAATGCAGTAGTGAGTTAAGATTGAAAAGGATGGGCATGGGTAGTAATTTAGGGCTCAATATTCAAACTAGAAATAATTAAACACCTTAGCTGCATTTTAATTTAACCCAGATATTTAGCACTAATATCTGGATAGTGGCTAGCACTGATTATCCAGATAGTCGCTGGCACTGATTGCTCTTTCTGGAGAGCAGCAATATTCATCTGCCATCCGGACAGCACCTACGATAGCTTTTTTTTTTTTTTTTTTTTTTTTTGCTGTCTTAAGCTATGCAGATAGGCTATCTGCATAAAGGTGAACTAGTGCACGGAAAGTGCACACATAGTTTTATGCCATTTGTGCAGATGTTCTCAGGGGTGTAGTTTGGGTGGAACAGAGGCAGAGTTTCAATGCACGCACACATTTTACAAAATACCTGGGTACGCACCCTAGCTTGCATACAGTAATTTATATCTTTTTCTGAACAGATGTAGATTAATGCCTTGTTTTGTGCAGATTATTGGAGCTGATTCTGAGAGTGTGTTTTATAAAGACATCCGGATGTCTTATGTTTTATTTTAAAGCAGACTTAAAATGGGTACCGCCTTGTACTTCTCACATAGGCGTCCTATTAGAAAATGACGTTACTGTAGGATTTATTTTAAATCTCCCTTTTAAGGTTTCTCTTGTCTTCTTCCCTGGTCTGCTTCTAGCTGGGCGGAGTCTTAAATCTATTATAGACTACAGTCCCCAAGAGTCTCCTCTTTAAAGCCGCATCATATTCCTTTTTTTCTTTCCTGTCCTTCCTTTTACAGTGATTTTATTGTGTTGCCAATAGCCTATCCCTTCCATGTCTTTGGTATGTTTACACATAGGTGGACCAGCTAAGTTTGGAATTGCCTGTAGAAGTTATTTGTCAGCATTCATTGATTAATTTGCATCATTTATTGACATGAATAAAAGTTGAGGTCACAGTATAGATAGCTCCTTGAGGCATTCCAGTTTCCTGTCCCTGATAAAATACAGTTGTGGTCAACATTATTGGCACCCTTGCATTTTAGTTATGTTGTGTATGATATCTTGAGAAATAATTGGAAGTATTCCAACTGTATGTCGTCATAATATTTTACTAGTATGTTCAAAGGTATACCAAAAAAAAAGATTTCTGTGCAACTTAGACGTAGTAATTTCTGAGAAAAAAAACAAAATATTACCTGGACAGGATTAATGGCACCCTTCACTAATGCTTGGTTGCACAACCATTGGCAGTGATGACAGTGTCCAAACATTTCTTGTAGCCATCTATAATTTTTATACATCTGTCTGCAGGTAGTTTCTCCCACTCTTCAAATGCAATTTGTTCCAACTCATTAATGTTTCCAGGATTCCTTTTACCAATGGCAGATTTCAGCTCTTTCCAAAGATTTTCGATTGGATTGAGGTCAGGACTCATTGCTGGCCAGTTTAAAACAGTCCATTTGTTCCTTTTTAACCATTCTTTTGTACTTTTGGATGTATGTGTTGGATCATTGACCTGCTGGAGGACCCATGACCTTCAACGCAGACTTAGTTTTCTGACACTAGGTAGCACCTTTCGCTCCAAAATTCCTTGGTAGTCCTCTGACTTCATGGTTCCTTTAATACGTTCCAGACCTCCAGTTCCTGAGGCAGCAAAATGGCCCCACCATATTATAGAACTTCCACTGTATTTAACTTTTAGGAAGGGTGCTTTTATCCTTATAAGCTTCATTTCTCCCCTGTAAATGTATCGCTGGTCTGCATTGCCAAAGAGCTCAAGTTTGGTTTCATGTATCCTCATAATATTTTTCCAGTAGGATTGTGGTTTCTCAAGGTGGGTTTTGGCAAAGATCAGGCATGCCTATTTATGTCTGTCTTTGAGCAATGGGGTCTTCCTTGAACTTCGCCCATGCAGTCTGTCTTTGTTTAGTGCAAAGATTATGGTGCGGGTTGAAACCACCACTCCAGATTGCTCCAGTTCAGCTTTAAGCACTTTGAAGTTTAGTGCAAACTGTTGGAAAAACACCACGTACAACATCCAAAGACTTCTTGGATTAATTTTCCTCTTCCCACCACATCCTTGGAGGTTCTTGACATTTCAATGAGCAGAAAACCTCATAATAACATTGTAAACTGTTGACACATGAATCCCAAGTTTGATGTTTGGTGATAATGGCTATTCTGACGGTCTCAGGCAGCTCTCATTTTCACCATTGTGAAAATGGAACAGGGAGTGAATGTGGCCATTTTAAATGCTAGAGCCATCATTCATTGCTTGATTCAAGTCATGTGAGTACTGGCAATTAATCACAAGTTTACTGCAATGGGAATGTGGTTCTTCTGTTCAAACTGCTTCCCTTCACATTTCCCCTGTCCCTGCCACTCCTAGACATGATTGTTTTCTTTATTTCCTCCCCATATCCCAGCATGATCATTTCATCTCAATAGCCTCCCCCCTCTGCACCCTACCCCTGCACAATCATTGTCCTTCCTCTTAGCTCTGTCCTGCTATGGGCCCAAGAAGATATCTGCATCTGGTCGTGGTTCTGAGTTGTTCAGAAAGAGGGAGGCACTAAACAGTAGAAGTGTGCAGGCAAAAAATATTATTTTGTTTATGCTTTTTTAAAATTTCCATTTCAGGGCAGTTTTGCTAATTAAGAGGTGGCTGGTGACTATAGCTATGGACCAACAAAAAAAATGGCTGAAAGGTTACTAGAGGCTTCAGGCAAATAAAAAGACCACCAATTTTGTTTTCTTCCCCTACTTTTATTAGCAGTTCTTTTCTTGCCCTCCCCACCTTGTCATCAAAGCCTAGCCTTGAGCTAGTAACCCTTGTGTGTTTAAAAAGCAGGTGTCTTTCAAGAGGAGCCATTGTGTCTCTAGTAAGGTCATCTTGCTCTTAACTGTGTTTCATATTGCTAGTGATTTTAGTTCCTGTTTCCTGATTGGCCCAAAATGTGTCTGGTCTTGAGCTTGCTGAAAAACTCTAACTGGATTGTTTTGCCTTGTGAATCTATTGACTCCTGTTCAACAGATTTATTCCAAAGACTTGTATTATTTGTCTACGAAGAATGCCTATCAACACAACTATAATTCAAGTATATGCCCCAACAGCTGCAGAAGAAAATGAAATTGAAGAGTTCTATGAACAAGTACAAGCTGAAATTGACAGAACATGCAAACGGGATATTCTGGTAGTCATGGGTGACTGGAACGCAAAGGTTGGCAACAAAGAAGAAGGCAAAGTAGTTGGAAAATATGGACTTGGCAACAGAAATGAAGCTGGAGAAAGACTGATAGAATTCTGCAAGACCAATGATCTATTCATCTCAAACACCTTCTTCCAGCAACCCAAGCGGCGACTGTACACATGGACTTCATTCAATGGATTGTGTAAAAATCAAATTGACTACATCTGTGGAAATCAACGGTGGAAAAGCTCTGTAACATCAACAAAGACAAAACCTAGAGCTAACTGTGGTACAGATCATCAACTACTAGTGTGCAAACTCAAGCTAAAGTTGAAAAAGAGCAAACCACTCATGAATGCAGCAAAATATGACCTTGAGAATATACCACTGGAATTTAAAGACTGCCTGCAAAATCGATTTGCTGCTTTAGATACAAATGACAGAGCTTCAGCAGAGCTATGGAATGACATCAAGAAGGTTGTGTTGGAAGAAAGCGAGAAGTCTCTACAAAAGGTGAAAAAGCAAAAACGGCCAAAATGGATGATGGAAAAAACTCTGAAAATTGCCCAGAAACGCAGAGAAGCTAAAGCCAGAGGAGAAAGAAAGACAATCGCAGAACTCAACAGAGATTTCCACCATGCAGCAAGACAGGACAAGGAAAAGTACTAC
Source organism: Ichthyophis bannanicus (assembly GCA_033557465.1). Classification (NCBI taxonomy): domain Eukaryota; kingdom Metazoa; phylum Chordata; class Amphibia; order Gymnophiona; family Ichthyophiidae; genus Ichthyophis; species Ichthyophis bannanicus. The sequence goes on from CM066035.1 coordinate 577,434,842, forward strand.
AATGATGCATGCAAGGAAATATAATTAGAAACTATTAGAGGAAGAACAAGATCGACTTTCCTAAAGCTACAAGAGTTAAAGAAAAAGTTCCAGCCTTGAATTGGAATGTTACAAGATGCTCAAGGTTTTATGTTGAATGATGCTGAGAAGATCAAGAAAAAGTGGAAGGAATATACAGTTTTTATATGATAAAGATCAAGTGGACCAACAGCCGTTTCAACCTGTACATTATGATCGGGAACCATTGGTGATGAAAGAAGAATTGGAAGCAGCATTGAAAGCCTTATCAAAGAACAAAGCACCAGGCGTTGATAGCATTCCAGTAGAAGTATTACAGCAGTCTGATGCAGCTGTTACTGTACTTACAAGGCTCTGTCAAGAAATATGGAAGACAACATCATGGCCAACTGACTGGAAAAGATCTGTGTTTATACCAATACTAAAGAAAGGTGATCCAACTGACTCTGGAAATTATTGCACAATCGCTCTGATCCCCACATGCCAGCAAGATTCTACTGAAGATTATTCAAAAGAGACTTCAACCATACCTGGAACAAGAACTACCTGAAGTGCAAGCAGAGTTCAGGAAAGGGCGAGGAACGAGAGACATCATTGCGGATGTGAGATGGATCCTTGAAAAGACTAAAGAATACCAAAAGGATATCTATTTGTGCTTTATCGACTATGGCAAGGCTTTTGACTGTGTAAACCATGAGAAACTCTGGGCCACATTAAGAAGCATGGGTATACCAGAACACCTGATTGTTCTCTTGCACAATCTGTACATTGATCAAGAAGCAACAGTTCAAACAGAACAAGGAGAAACAGAATGGTTTAAAATAAGCAAAGGTGTTGGTTTAAAATAAGCAAAGGTGTAAGACAAGGCTGCATACTTTCCCCCTACCTGTTTAATTTATATGCAGAACAAATCATCAGAGAAGCAGGATTGTATGAAGACAACAGAGGTGTGAAAATTGGTGGAAGACTTAACAACCTTCGCTATGCTGATGATACCACATTACTGACTGAAAGTGAAGATGATCTGAAACATTTTCTTCTCACAATCAAAGAATATAGTCTCAAAATGGGCCTGCACCTTAATATGAGAAGACAAAGATCATGACAACTGGCATAATCAACAGGTTCATCGTTGAAGGAGAAGAAATTAAAATCGTGAACAACTTATCTCCAGGAACAAGCAGGAATGAGTCTTCATATATGGGTACGTCGGTACTGACGGAGTCTGTGCGGGAATGCTCCCCAGCGTCCAATTAGAACGCTTTTGGGAGCATCCCACCATGCCTGCGTGCTGCCTTCCCGCCTTTCCCAACTGCCTCTCCTCAGTTTTCGTTTTTCTGCGGAGCCGGCAGGACGTACTCCTGTCACCGCAGAAAATTCTTCCTTTATTTTTGTTTTTTCTTGTGGTCGCGTCTGCCTTCCCTCGACGCACCGGTACCGCCGGTGTTTTCTTCTTTCTTTCTCCTACAAATTTTTCCTTTGTAGGGAATTTTTCCCTGTTTAGTGCCTGACGGTTTTTTCGGCCTGCTAGGCCTCTTCACTTTCCTTCATGGAAACGCCAGCCACTATCCCTAAAACATGTTTCAACTGTGGCGGTACCAAATTAGTTTTAGACACCCATAACTGGTGCCTCCCATGTTTTCGTCCTGACCACTATCCGCTGGAGTGTCCCTCCTGCAATAGTATTTCCAGAAGTCTTCAGCATCGAGCTCAACTCGATACACAGTTCCCATCAGTCCTGAGGGTACCAGCTACAACTTCTTTTTCACAGGATCAGGTAACCAAACAAAAGTCTATAAAGATTAGCCAGTCCTTGGGTGGTAGATATCATGTTCAGCATCGAGATGCCTCTGGCCTTGCCCCCGAGGACAAATTGGCTTTAAAACCCCGGCGGGAGTCTTTGGCCTCCAAAGCATTAACGGGGTTTCAGGTTGTTCCCGGGGTTTTTACCTCTGCGAACATACCTGAGCCATGCTCGGTGGTGGTATCCGCTTTGAGCGGTGCCGGTACCCCGGCATCGGCAATGGTGTTGGATGAAACATTCCACACTGATGATCGCAGTCTAGCGCTCTCGGTATCTTCGGTGCTGTTAGAGTCGCTACAGACCGATCTTCCAGCATCGGTATCGATCCCGGTACCGGTTCTGGTATCCATGTCGGTACCCTCCAGGTGTGCTTCGATAGACTCGCTGCTTTCGATGCCGAGTCTAGAATCGATCTCTAGCCTGGACGATTGGGTACCGACTCGTCTCAGTACCGACCTCGGACGGTGCCGAAGATATTGTCCCGGGGATCAAAGTCTGGCGCTCTCGGTACCTTTGGTACCGTTAGAGTCACCTCAGACTGATCTTCCGATATCGGTACCGGCTGCGATACCACTGCCGGTACCGCTTTCTACGTTTGCATTGATATCGGTGCCTTCCATGCTTACTTCCACAAGCTCGCTTCCTTCGGTACCGAGTTTGGAATCCATTCCTGGCATGGTTAGTATTTCACCAATTTGTCACGGCGCCGGCCTCGAGTGGTACCGACGACTAACCTTTCAGGACAATCCGATGCTCCACCCTTTCGGGTCTTGTACTCCAATGGATCGGGATCAGTCCATTAGTGCCAAGACTAGATCTTCAACAGATCTAACCTTTACTCCTCATGATAGAGGATTCCCTTCTGGGGAAATTTCTTTTCAAGCATTCCTGCTTGATATGGCAAGGTTACTTGCCATTTCTATACCTGATCAAGATCCTGCATCAGGGGATTCAGAACTTCTGCATATCCCTGAGAATCCAAAGGAGGTCATCATGCTTCCTTTGCATCAAACCTTACAGGATCTTTTACTTAGAATGTGGGAAACTCCTTTAAAGGTATCCCCACCTTCAAGGGCCACTGACTCTCTGTACAAGGTGCCCCCTTCTCCAGGTTTTCAAAAGACTCAACTTCCTCATCATTCTATTGTTGTGCAATCAGCAATGAGGCGTGTTAAGAGTGCTAAAAAGCACTCTTCTTATCCGCCAGGTCGTGAGTCTAGAACTTTAGATGCCTTTGGATGTAAAAGCTTCCAGGCATCCATGTTTTCAACAAGAATTCTCTCATATATTTTCTATATGGGATTATCTCTTGAAGAGGTCACCAACAGTTTGCTGTTTTTGACTCCTTTTCTTCAAGATCTCAAAAGAGCAGACTACTCTTTACTGGTTAGTCATGTTCAAAATATCTCTAGGTTCCTTACTCGTGCTACCCTGGACTGTTTTGAGTCTGTTAGCAAAACGTCTGCTATAGCCATAGGGGCACGACGCATGGCCTGGCTCCAAGCTTCGGACTTGGACAAATGGGTACAAGAAAGGCTGGGAAATACTCCTTGTACTGGGGAGAATCTCTTTAACAAAGAGACTTTACGCCAAGCTGCTCAGTTAACCACTGACACTATTGCTTTCAAAGGATTGTCAACACCTTCCTCTATCCCAGATGGTAGGAAATCTTCTACCAAGCTTTATTCCCCCAAGGGGAAAATGTTTTATTCATTCTCTACCCATCATACAGCTGTTTCCAAACAAGGGAAACATCAAACCAGGCTAAAGAAACCACAACCTCAACCGCTTCAGCAAACCCAGCAACCGCAGGGTTGCTGATAGATTCTTCACTGAATCCTTCTTTCCTGTTTTGAGGTTTAGAACCTGTAGTCTGCTTCTTCTCATTACAAGCATCTACATCGGTTCCATCCTAAATTTTACACATGTCTCTCTTTTAAAAAGACATCCTTCCTTTTAGCTCATGGAGCTTCTTAGGTTGATTATGCTTTACAGGTAGTAAAGTTACTCCTCTTCCTCCTAAGTAGACAGAGGAGTAACAACTGTCAATAAGGTTGCTATGCCTTTACCTTTGGCAGTTTCTCCTGTATCAGCATGTCTCATATTACTTTTTCAGAGATTTACTCCATCGTAAGTCTTTTTTCAACTCTGTCCCTCTTACTAAGACAGTTTGGTCTGTAAGAGTGATACCACTTAACTGGAGGGCTTATCCCTAAGCCTCTGAGTTTTCTACCTATTCCAGTAAAGGGTTTTCATTTCAGAGTTGTCTCCCCCTTGCAATCTTGTTTTGTGGCAGCTTCTCAGACAATGACGGAGTCTTACTACTCCTACTTATGTCTGTAGGTCCTTTTTCCAGTCTTGGGGCCTAAAACTTGTCCTGCTGCCCTAACAATAGCTAGAAGTGCAGGGGCTCTTAATGGTTAGACCACTAACTTGCTGGCCAAGCATCCAGGGGTTGATCTCCAATATCAATCCTTTCTGGCCTTAGTACTAAGTCCCAGACAGGCTAAGAACCTTTTCTGGCTTTATTGTTGCAGACACATCAGCATACCTTCTCTCCTTAGCTTTCTCCAATCCTTGGGCTTTGACGGAGTAGTTCAGGTTACATACTGGCTCTTAAACAGACAGTTTTTTCTTCTAACCAACCTGCAACATGCTCTCTGCATTTCTACAGAGCAGCTCTGCACTATGGGCTCTTGCTAGAGAGCAAATAATTCCAGATGGTTAGGAAGGGCTTTACCTAGTCATGACTACTGGGTTCTTCCCTACCCTTACCATTTCCATTAAAGTCTCCTTCTACAATAAAGGACACAGGCCTTTAATTACGTGAAGACCTAAAGAATTGCTCAATTCCCTGGGTTGGTTCACATCTCCAGTGGACCCCTTCACCAGGGATAGTTTTCTTTTCGTAACAGCCAGTCCTTGTCTTGTATTTTCCTTCCACCCTCAGTTCTTCATAGGTAATTCATATTGAGCGCAAGAATGCATGATACTCATGTTGCCCTCCTAGAAGGGTAAATATGGTATCTCATTTCATTGCATCTTCTTTTCCAGCTGACATACTGGAGTTATGGAAGGATCCAGACTTACTGCCTGCGGATTAGAAACATCCTCTGCACTTTTTCACGTAGGCCTCCATTCCTGGTTATTCAAGGGCTAGAATTCTTAGAGGACTCTAGACTTCTCCTTGTCAGTGAGAGCACTCCCGTAGCTCTCCCACTCATAACCAGGGAGAATGGATTCTCTAAACATCTCCTCAAGCAGGTATTTCCCTTCTTGTTATTAGATGAATCTTTCTCTCTCCACATATCCCTATGTGGGGACATGGGTATATATAGATATGCATATATCTATATATCTATATCTGTGCCCATATATATATTTATATAAATTGATATATCTGTATCTACCTATATATATATATTGGAATATATGTTAGTAGGTGGATATGTATCTATATACTTTTTCTATCTGCCTAGGTTCACATATATATATATATATATATGTGTGTATATATATTTTCCTATAGGGCTCTGACAGATAGTCACTATCCCTATCAATGCTGCTCCAGTATGCTTAGGGTTCTACATAAACAACCACTTCTCTGTGGTAGTTAAAGGTTTTTTCACCATAACCTTCAGGTTAGGTACATCTGAAATCCTCCATGTACCATCTTTTTTCCTAAGTGACTTCAATTAGGAAGGACATTTTGAATCTTCAGAAAATAGGAGGCTGCAATGCCTCATACTTCTGTCCTTCTTTGTCATCGGATATAGGGGTCTTCAATACCCCTCTTCTCCTATAAGAACTATGTCTCTTTAAGGTCAAAAGAGCTTCAGGTTTATCTAATAAGGACTTCCGCGTTTCCCGCAAAAGTCCTGCCTCATTGAACTACCCCAGTTTCCGCTGGGACTTTTTCTCGCCCTAAAGGTTCTGACCTCAACCTGTCTTTTGCACAGTTTATTTACCTCTGCTCTACATTGAGGTACTCCTTGAGGATATTCTGCTGGTTCATATTAGCAGATCCATATGAACCTCCATAAACTTTTTACAATACCACCAGGTGAGGTCCATATTGGTATATTGCAGTTCAATATTTACTACTAGATATTATCTACACAGGGTCTCCTATGTAGGCGTCCTGTTTGGTCCAGCTGTTCCATAGCACATCTTTTTAATTCAACTCCTACCCTCCATCCCCAGGATGCCTGAGGTTCTGTCGAATAGCATGGCCTTCTCAGATTCGCAACATGCTGGGACTCCTCCAGGCATCTTAGCTTGGGAGTCCCCATATGTGAAGACTCATTCCTGCTTGTTCCTGGAGATAGCACAGTTACTTACCTGTAACAGGTGATCTCTGGGAACAGCAGGAATAAGTCTTCACAACCCACCCACCTCCCCTAGGAGTTGTATCTCTCTATCTCTATCTTTCCCCTCTCTCTCTCTCTTTGTCTCAGCTTTAAAACTTAACTGAGGAGAGGCATTTGGGAAAGGCGGGAAGGCAGCACGCAGGCGTGGTGGGATGCTCCCAAAAGCGTTCTAATTGGACGCTGGGGAGCGTTCCCGCACAGACTCCGTCGGTACTGACGAACCCATATGTGAAGACTTATTCCTGCTGTTCCCAGAGATCACCTGTTACAGGTAAGTAACTGTGCTTAACCTACTTGGATCAACTATCAATAAAGAAGCAACAAGCAGTCAAGAAATCAGACGATGCATTGCTCTTGGCAGAATGGCTATGAAAGACCTAGATAAGATTCTCAAGAGCATAGATGTCTCTCTCCATACAAAGATTCGACTTGTTCAAGCCATGGTATTTTCAATAACATCATATGGATGTGAAAGCTGGACAGTGAAAAAGATAGGAAGAAAATTGATGCCTTTGAATTATGGTGCTGGCGGCGAATACTGTGTATACCATGGACTGCCCGAAGAACAAACCAGTCGGTACTAGAGGAGATCAAACCTAAGCTTTCTTTAGAAGCTCAGATGACAAGACTTCGGCTTTCATACTTTGGACACATCATGTGAAGAGAGAGATCATTAGAGAAAGACATCATGTTTGGAAAGATAGGTCAACGCAAAAGAGGAAGGCCAGCAATGAGATGGATCGATACAATAACAGCAGCTACGGGTACCAGTCTGTCAGCAATGAGCCACCTGACTGAAGACCGTATACAATTTAGGATAGCTATCCAGAGGGTCGCCATGAGTCGACTCCGACTCGACAGCACTTAACAACAACATAGGCACTTATGGTTCTTTGATTGAAATACTAAATAAACCTCATCCTAAGTGCCTATGTTGTTGTTAAGTGCCGTCGAGTCGGAGTCGACTCATGGCGACCCTCTGGATAGTTGTCCTAAATCGTGTTCGGTCTTCAGTCAAGCAGCTCATTGTTGACAGACTGGTACACGTAGCTGCTGTTACTGTATCGATAGGATGAGGTTTATTTAGTATTTTATAGAAGCACCATATCGATACAATAACAGCAGCTACGTGTACCAGTCAGTCAACAATGAGCTGCCTGACTGAAGACCTAACACGATTTAGGACAACTATCCAGAGGGTGACCATGAGTCGACACCGACTCGATGGCACTTAACAACAACAACAACAAACTTCATCCTATCAAAATAGTAAAAAGACTTTTTTGTCAGACCACTTATGTTTCTTGGCCCAATAGTAGATATCTATAGAACTTCACTATAGAAGTTCTTTTACTTTATTAATATTTTATAGAAATGACTAAAAATTGTCTCTCGCATTCAAACAGCATAAATATCACTTTTTTATTTTGAATATTTTACACTTTAGTGGAGATGATCTGGTCACCATGTCCCAATTTTGTAGATCTAGTCAGAGCCCCTAGTCCCGACATGCTAGGCTGTATCAAGAGAAATTCTTATCTAAACCGCCTGAAGTTTTCTACCTTGGTCTTTTAACCTCCATGACAGTAGTGTCGCCTAACAGCAGCAACAGCTTTACTAAATATAAGGGTATTGCCATGCAAAAATATTTTAGCTTCTTTCTTGTTGCTAATTGTAATTGTGCCCCTATATAGTTTATGGTTTCTTTATTATTTGATATACTGCCCTTAACCAGTGGCAGCAGAGTGGTTTACAAATTAGTATTAATAGTGCAAATAAATTTAGAAAACAAGAATAATGGATTAGGAGAGGGGCAGGAGAGCAGTGCAGAAGAGCAACTCAGGGACCCATCTCCCTCAGAAAGCAAAAGGCTTGTTTGAAAAAATAAGTTTTCAGACTCTTCTTAAATGATTTCAGTGAATTGTCCTGGCGGATATAAAGGAGTAATGAATTTAAAAGGGCAAGGGCCAGAAAATAGAATGCCAATTGCTGCCACAACTGCCTGGTGGGCAGTTGTGGCTTTGGGAACAGAGGGTTCTAGCTGGGACATACGGGACGAGGGAGTCTGACAGATAGTGAGGGACTCCTGAGTAAAAAGCCTTATGAGCCAATAAAATTGGAAGACTGGATGTCCACATGACAGATGAAATTTAATGTGGACAAGTGCAGAGTTATGCACCTAGGGAAGAACAACCCAAACTATGGTTACACGATGCAAGGTACCACCTTAGAAACCACCATCCAAGGAAAAGATTTAGGCGCCATCGTGGATAACATGTTGAAACCCTCTGCCCAGTGTGCAGCGGCGGACAAGAAAGAAAATAGAATGCTAGGTATCATAAGGAAAGGAATGGAGAATAAATTCAAGGATATTATAATTCCTCTGTATTGTTCCATGGTGCAACCGCACCTCAAATATTGTGTGCAGTTCTGGTCACCGTATCTTAAAAAAGGATATAGCGTTATTAAAAAAGGTACAGAGAAGAGCCTCCATAATGATAAAGCGGATAGAAAGATACCCCTGTGAGGAAAGGCTTAAAAGGTTAGGACTCTTTAACTTGAAAAAGAGACGGCCGAGGTGGGATATGACAGAGGTCTATAAATTGATGAATGAGTGAAACAGGTAAACGTAGATCAGTTGTTTACGCCATCAAAAAGTCTAAAAACTAGAGGAAACGCAATGAAGCTGCAGTGTAACCCATTTAAGACTAATAAGAGAAAATATTTTTTTACTCCATGCGTAATGGAGATTTGACTATGGGGCTTGTTTACAAAGCCGCGGTAGCGGTTCGCGGTCGTTATCGGAGCCGCGGCCCCATTGAAATCAATGGGGTCGCGGCTCCGATAACGATCGCGAACCGCTACCGCAGCTTTGTAAACAAGCCCCTATGACTTTCTCTGTACGGTCACTTTATTCTTTGTGGGTCGTACTGTTTCTGCTCCTTTGAACTTTAGCTCTGTGAGAACTGACATTTATTTGAACTTTTGCAACCATAAGCCTTCATTTACAACTCCCAGGATTTTCCCTCATTTCTAAGCATCCATGTAGCCCAGCCATTGCAGTGACTGTATTTCCCTCCCAAATATAGTACATTTGACTTGTTCTGATTTTGGCAACTAAGTATCACCACTATACAATGATTAGAACTTCCTTCTCCTCCCAGGGCTATGAACGCTGTCTCTGTAGTATCTCCAGCTCTGGCTTGGATGAGAAACCTATGCCAGGTTCAAGAATTTAACCCAGGTCTCCCGCCTGATTTCTGTAACATAAATATTTTTCTAATCAGGGACTGAGAGAAATAAAATCTTTAAAGCATTTTTGGTTCTGAAATAGCTATGCATAATCTTACAGGCATCGGTCTTCAAGATGCTAGCTTCTTTTCAGTTATACATTGTTGACGTGTTGCTTGAATATTGGGTTAAATATGGAATGTTACCACATTTGTTTTCATAAATGACATTTTTATTACATTTTATTCTTTAATGTGGATTTTGAGGTTTAGTTGTTGTGCACATAACCTCATTATATCTATGAAATCGAATTATTCATGCAGCATCATTCTTCTGATAATCTGTACAAAACTTATATCAATTTTTACCCAAGCTATAAATTTTATTGATTGGATCACAGAAATGCTAGTCAACAAATGGCCTATTTTAAGTTACAGAAAAATAAGTCACAATATAGTATGATAGCATTTGAAAAAGATCACTTTCTACTGGACTAGGCAAACCTAGATGGAGGTGGCAATCTCCAGGAACAAGCAGGAATGTAGTCCTCACATATGGGTGATATCGGGTACCGATGGAGCCTGTGCGGGAAGCTCCCCAGCTACCAATAGGAAAGTGTTTGGGAGCAGTCCACTGCACATGTGCTGGTGCCTTTCCCGCTCTTTTAACTGACCTCATTTCTTCTCCTGCCACCACTGAAGAAACCTTTGCCTTCACCACATATCATTCGATATCAATTTCTTCTTCTCTTCTTTTCTACCTTTATTCTTTTTCCTTTCCTCTCTACAAGAGAATATAAACAAAAAACAGAAAGATATTTTCCCATTTACCCCTCAGGACCTTCCTTGTCCCTTGAGGCCTGCCCTTGGGCTTACTCTCCCACAACATGGAGAAGCCTATCAGTGGTTTTAAGATGTGCACAAAGTGTGCTGGCACCATTTCAGTCACTGACAAGCACGATTGGTGCCTCAAATGCCTTGGCCCAAATCTCATCCCTACCGAGTGTGCCCTCTGTAAGCAAATGACAAAAAGGTTCCTCGGGAACCGAGCCAAAAAAATTCGGGGAACTCATCCCCTCAGACACCCTGTCTTTGGCCTCGACCTCTTCAAGAGGGTCATTGAGTTCAGGCACAGAGAGAAGAGAACCAAAAACCCCTCTCCTTCGTACCCGAAGGACAAGTCTCTTCCTCAAGAACCCTTGGAGATCGCGAAGGATCCAAGTCAGAAGGACACGCCAGGTAAGCCCAGGACATTGAGGGAGCAATCCTGCAAATGTTCCCGCTCACACCAGGAATCATCGCGGACTTCATCCGACTCCAGTCATCTCCATGCAGAGCCTTTGGACTGTCCAGTAGTCCAGACAGCAAATAAATCTCCTGGAACTTTGAGCGGTGTTGAGAGCTCTCCAGGTCTTCCAGGGCCATCTCTCCAGAAGTTCTATCCTCGTACATATGGACAATCAAGTAGCATTGTTTTACATAAACAAACAAGGAGGGGTGGGCTCCCTTCCCGTATGCCAGGAAGATTGCCAACTATAGAATTTTGCCATTCAGCAACACATGCAGTTGAGAGCAGTCTACATTCCAGGTCAGGACAATCTACAGGCGGACAAACTCGGCCACTTGCTCCAACCGCACAAATAGTCCCTCGGTGACCAATAACTTGTTTGACATCTGGGGGACTCCATGGATCGACCTCTTTGGTACTCCATTGAATGCCAAACTTCCCCGCTTCTGCTCGAAGATCTCCTCAAGATTCAGCATCGCAACAGATGCCTTCATGATTCACTGGGGTCAAGGTTTGCTTTACGTGTTTCCCCCCACACCCCTAATACTAAAAACCCTGTTTAAACTCAAGTAGGACAAAGGCTATATAATCCTCATAGCCCCTTACTGGGCCACCAGCCATGGTTTCTCCTCCTCCTGCAGCTCTCTGACCTCACCAATCCATCTAGGATCCCACCCGGGTCTTCTGTCTCAGAACGATGGAACCACTCCTCCATCCCAATCTGTGGTCCCTTCGATTGAGAGCTTAGTTTTTTTTTTTTTTAATACTTTATTTAACAACACCACATAACAAGAATAGGCAATACAACAACAAACCATCTCCCGGGGGGGGCAACTCTTATCCCCACAGGAGAACAGAAATAAACACATGGGCGTTGGACAGTTTTTCAAGTATAACCCCCACCCCCTCTCCCCCCCTCTCGCACCCCCCCCATCCCCCCCTCCTTGGGCGCATCCCTACCAAGAGGACCCGGGGAACATCATCTATCCTGAACGCCTCTTAGCAACGCAGCCCTTTAAGGGCTTAGTTGCAACACTTCATTTCTAGTGCGTGGGCTCAGGCTTTGAAGGTAGGGGTCCCAGAGCAGCTGAAATTGAGGCCATCTTTTAACATTACCCCGGGCATATCGAGCCTCCATGAGCAACATCTGGTGGAAAGCATTCCGCCACGCCCAAAACGAGGGCGCCTGTTGTTCCCGCCAGTTTTGCAATATGGGGCCCTTTCCCACCAGACAGGCCTTGCGCACCAAGCGCCTTTCCCATTTACCCTTGGGCTGCGTGAGTCGCAATTGGTCCAAAAGAACCAAGGAACTATCCCAACAGATCTGTTGGCCTATAAGTCGTTCCATGAAGGAACCTATTCTTGTCCAATACGGCCGAATAAATCGGCACCCCCACCACATATGCACCAGGTGTGCCAAGGGCACCGAACACCTGGGGCAGCGGCCATCCGACGGGAGTTTTGAGCGGAGGGCTCGTCGAGGAGAGAAATGCACCCTAGTAAGAGATTTGTATTGCACCTCTCTCCAGCGAGCTCCCACCGCCAACTCTCCTACCCGCTGCAAGGCCGTTAAGAGTGTACCTGGGCCTATCTCCCTGCCTAGCTCCACCCCCCATCCCAGCTCCACCGACCGATAGTCCGGGAACGGCCGATAGGGGGCCAATCGTGCTTTCACCAACCGGATGGACAGTTGGGATTCCCCCCCCAAGTCAAAGAATTCTAAGACCTGAGCCGTGCGCTCTGCCCGGAGTTCTAGGGCCGGCAAAGAGGCAATATAATGCGAAAGCTGTATATATGCAAAATAGTGACCAGTCGCCAGCGTATATTCGGCACAGAGGGACTGGAATTTCTTCGGATTCCCTGAAAGGTCGACCACATGGCCTAAATTTTTGAGGCCTTTCTCTGCCCAAACCCGAAAGTGCGCATTCTCCAAGCCTGGAGTAAACAAAGCATTGCCTTGAATGGGCAGCCAACTAGACACCCTCCAATTCGTAGTCCAGTACCTGTTGAGCTGTCTCCAGGTTCGACAGACCGGGACAAGGAGCACACTCCCAGTTAAGTGAGCCGGGAAGAGACGGAAGTCCAAGTGTAAGAGGGAGAGAAGCGCTAGTGGGGCAGCAAGAGCCTCCTCCATCTCGCGGGGAGTATAAACTTCGGTCCCCCCTAACCAGTCTCCCAAATGCCGGGCCTGACAGGCCAACGCATAGGCCCCCAAGTCGGGGAGCCCCAACCCCCCACGCCTCCAACTCCCCACCAAACGGGAATATCGAATACGGGCACGCGCCCCCCCCCCATAAAAAGCCACTGATAAGTCCCTCTATCCGCCTCAAGTCCTTTCTCAAAAGCCAAACAGGCAGCATCTGTAGCCAGTATAAGATCCTTGGTAAAATTACCATTTTGACCGCGGCTATTCTCCCAGATAAAGACAGGGGGAGGGGACGCCACGCCTGCAACTGCGCTTGAAGGCTCTGACAAATATTTGAAAGGTTACTCTCGTAGAGTGTGGAGGGTTGACCAGTTAAAACTATACCGAGATATTTAAAGTGGTCAGTTGCCCATTTAAGGGGGAACGGTCCTTGCCAGCTACCTCTCACAGTTCCCGTGGTATCCAGGGCCTCAGATTTTTCCCGATTAATTTTTAACCCGGCGATCTGACCAAAAAGCTCAATCTCGCGCATCAGGTTGGGGAGTGAAATATGAGGCCGAAGTAGGTGCACAAGGAGATCGTCTGCAAACGCTGATAGTTTAAAGCCAATCTTGCGGATACGCACCCCCCAGATGTCCGGAGAGGCCTCCACCCGTCTGATAAACGGGTCCAACGAGAGAACAAAAAGCAACGGGGAGAGGGGGCAGCCCTGCCTAGTCCCCCTATGCAAAGAAAATGTGTCAGAGAGCATTCCGTTACAGCAAACCGCCGCGACCGGGTCCAAATATAGACTGCTAACCATAGCACAAAAAGAGTGCCCCAGCCCATACCGAGGTAACAGATCCCATAAATAGTGCCAGTCCACTCTATCAAAAGCCTTCTCGGCGTCGAAACTAATCAATAAAGACGGGAGGCCCCGGCCGTGAATCCATTCCAGGGAAGCCAGGATTTTCCGCAAGTTGCGAACCGCGTATCTGCCTTTCACAAAGCTCACTTGGGACTCGTGAACCAAGTGCCCCAACACAGTCGCCAGTCGATCGGCAAGAATTTTAGCTAAAATTTTGAGGTCGAAGTTAAGGAGTGAAATGGACCGGTAAGAAGCAGCACACAGCGGGTCTTTTCCGGGTTTCGGAGTCAATATCATATGAGCCAGGTTACTACCCCAGCAAAACATGCCTTGCTCAGATCTCTTATTGTGGACCGCCACCAACAGCGGAGAAACAAGATCGGCCAGAATCTTGTAGAACTCGGCCCCCAATCCATCTGCCCCAGGGGATTTATAACAACTCGCTTTGGTAATAACCTGCTGTACCTCCTGGACAGAGATCGGTTGATCCAGAAGCAGTCTCTGCTGGTTAGAAAGCTGGGGCAGATCTAGCCCCTCCAAATAGGTGGAGATTTGCTCCTGCGAGCCCGGCGCCGCAGTGTAGAGGTTCTGGAAGAATAAGCGAAAAACCCGCGCTATCTCTGAATTTTCCCTGCGAAGGACCCCTTTATCGTCTTTTAGCGCGTGTACCAACGTAGAACCCCGAGAGCCGCGTAGACACCGGGCCAGTAGCTTCCCTGGTTTATCCTTGTAGCAATAAAGCTGGTATCTATAGTACATGACCGACTTTTTGGCCCTCTGATGTAAAAGTTCGTTTAACGTCGACTGTAACTCCCATAGCCGCTTCTTTGCGGCAACGCTCGGATTACTCGCCCACCTCCGCCGCTGTGCGGCAACTAAGCGTTCCAGGCAAATAATACGCTCTGCCATGAGTCTCCGTTTGCGCGCCATAAATCCGATTATATCTCCCCGTAGAACCACTTTCGCCGTCTCCCAGACTAGCTCCGGGTCCGCGGAGTGCCCACTGTGGTCCACTTCAAATTCACTCCATCTCCGTTATAAACTGGCAAAATTGGGAGTCTCGATAAAGATCAAGCGGGAATCGCCACAATCTCGTCGAGAAACAATTCACTCCCCACCGCAATTGGAGCCCGACAAATGCATGGTCAGAAATTTCCGCAGGTCCAATCTGCGCCTCCTCTACCTGGCTGAACAGGCCCTGCGAGGTCAGCAGGTAGTCTATTCGTGCACTAGAATTATGTGCACGAGACTGGTGAGTGTAATCTCTTTCATCGGGATGGAGTAACCTCCAAGGGTCCACCAATCCCAATCTGGTCCTCAATCTAGTTAAGGCTCTAGCCCCCTGGTAGCGCTCACGGGTCCCCTCGCCCCGGGATGTGTCCATCGCCACCTCCATCACACCATTAAAATCACCTCCCAGAATCAGTGGGAGTTCCGGAAGCTGCTCCACTTGGGAGGCCAGTCGAGCATATAAATCTCGATCCAGCACATTGGGACTGTAGAGATTGCCGAGTATGAGTGGTCGCCCCTCCAGCAGGCCCTGCAGCAGATGGAACCGCCCAGTCCGATCCGCTATTTCCTTGGTGACCTCAAAGCGGATCCTCTTATGCATTAAAATGGCCACCCCCCCTTTTTTATTCTGGGCTGGCACTCCCCATACCTGTCCCACCCAGGACCTACGTAATTTAGCATGCTCAGCTGCTGTCTGGTGGGTTTCTTGAAGGAAAACTATGTCAGCTTTTTGCCTCGCCAAGGCTTGCAATATCTTCGCTCTTTTAAATGGGCTCCCCAGGCCACAAACATTCCAAGACAGGATCTTCAGTCTGGATTAATATCGCTCCAATATCTCAAAAAGGTACTCATCCTTAGTTCGGGAAGAGCCCCCTCAGCCTGGGCCTCCCCCCCGCCAGCCTTTAGTGATGTCTTCCATATCCGGGTCCCTCTGGCAGGATGCAACCCTTTCCCCCCCTCCCCCCTCTCCCCCTTGCCCCACCTCTATTTGCTGCACCATCTACTACCTCTATTAGGTAGCGAGCAAGTTCAATGCGTATGGTCTCCTCCCCCCTCTGAAACTGTCCATTATATCCGCTTTCGCCAATGGCCCGCCTGTCCTCGCGGAGGCCCCCTCCTTTTCCAAGACCTCCCACCTCCCACCACATATACAATAGTAATTAGCCCCCCCTTCCGGTAGGCAAGGATAGTAAATCTCCGAGTGGGCATAGCCCCCACTGCAGCTCCGCACTCCTCCGAATAGGCCATCAACTCCCCCCTCCAAAACAACTAGAGCCAAGGCCCTCCGCCCCTCCAACAGGGGGGGGAAGAAGCCCAGCCCCCCCATTCCCTGACTCGTCTCCCTTTAAGGAACTCACTAGGAGAACCGCTCCCCCAGTCCTCAGAGGAGTGCAGAGCTACAGAATAACCCTTCAACATAACAACTTAGCTACATAGTTTCTGCACAGTGTATCAACAGTTGCCTCAAGCCCTTTAAACTACTAAGAGAGGAAAATAAAGTGATGGGCCATCCACACGGAGAAACCACCCAACCCCTCTAATCTCCCCCCAATCCTAGTTCCGTGGGCCCTCCCGCCATTCCAGGAGCTGAGGACATACCCCCTCCCCCCAACACATCCATCTTCATCAATAAAGAAGGGTAAAGATAAAATTAATAAAGTAAGTTAGAGAAAAAAAAAATGGGAGGGAACCCCCACACACTCATACAATTTAACCCCCCCCTATCCCCGTTCCAACCTCTCATCCCCTGCATTTCAAGACCATCTCACAGGGGCAGCCATCTACGCTCTCTCAGGACCCGCCCTAGGAGTGTACGGCCAAGTCCCGACGAGGGACAGCCAAGTCCCGACGAGGGACGGCCAAGTCCCGACGAGGGACAGCCGTGTCCCGGGCCTATTCCCAGCAACCCCATTTCACCCTTCCCCCCCCCATTACCTCTACTCTGGGTACAGCTTTGGGGGTCACCCCCCCCTCCCGTCCCACCACCGACCCAGTCTTTGCCCGGACTTCCCCTCTGAAGAGGGTACAACTAGAGCCTACTTTACATAGGCCCCTCAGCGTCCATGTTGGAGAGTCGTGGTCCAGAGGTATGTTCACGGGGAGTGCCGTTGCGAAGATGGCCCTCTCTCTCTCCTCCTACGATTTGTGCCACATGCCCTTTAGCCTCGGCCGCCGAATCGAAGGTTTTATGTGTCCCCTCATGGAAGATGTGCAGGCGGGAGGGGTATTGAACTGAAAACTTTATTCGGGGCGTCAATTAATTGCTGGCATATTGGGGCATAGGCTCTGCGCTTCGTGCTGAGGACAGCGGAAAAGTCCTGTGCCACTCTGATACGCAGGTTCTCATATTCCAGCACTCCCTTCTTCCTGGCCGCTTGCAAGATAGCCTCCTTCTGGGGAAAGTAAAGGAACTTGACCAGCACTATCCTCGGCCTATGCTCCTGGGGTTGCCGGCGTCCCACACGGTGCGCTCTCTCTCAATCATCAGTTTCCCGCCGTCTTCCACTCCCTCCAATATCTTAGGGAGTACATTCTCCAGGTAGGGCTTCAGCTCTTTATCACCGACTGAGTCCGGAATGCCCATCAACCTGAGGTTATTGCGGCGTGACCGGTTCTCCAAGTCGTCAATTTTATCTTCCTGTGACAAAACCTTGGCTTTTAGGGTCTCCACTTCCTGAGTCAAGGAAGCCAGGCCGTCTTCTGCCATCCCGACGCGAGTTTCCACCTCCTGCACGCGGTTGCCCAAGGCTCCAAAGGAAGCTTGTAGATTGTCCATTTTTTCCTGCAGGGTTGTAAATTGCAGGGCTAGGGCCTCGGATACTGCCGCGGACACCTCCTCCAGGAACGCCGGTGAGGTTGGCGACTTCGGCGAGTTCGGCTGGCCCATGGAATTCGCCATTTTGGGTGTTGGGGCTCCTCTCTCCCTCTCCTTTCTCGTGGTCCTAGCAGTCGCCGCCATTGCCTAATCAGCTCCGCAGCCTCAGAATCTGCTCCGGGTGCCGATCCCCTGCACGCGGGTATGCCCTTTGTATTAGGACTGTTCTCAAGCCGGCTTTAAGGACCCGGTTTGGGGTAAAGGAGACCGGAGTTCAAACGGAAGCCGTCCGCTGAGTTCACCGCATCACGTGCTCTCTGAGAGCTTAGTTTTATGCCACGTTCCCCTTTCGGCAGAAGTCAAAAATATCCTTCTATCCTACAGAAAGGCATCCACTAGAAAGGCCTACTCCCTTAAGTGGCGCAGATATGCCTCATGATGTTCCAACAACCACCAAAATCCATTTGAGGCCTCTGTTCCGACACTACTACCCTACCTATGGCATCTCTTCTCTCAGGGCCTCAAATCCATTTCGATATGAGTGCACCTCAGCGCCATCTCAGCTTTTCATACTCCACTGAATGGTAAACCAATCTCCACTGCCCCCCTAGTAGCACAGATCATGAGGAGCCTCCTCCAACTAAGCCACCTATCTGCCCATCGCCGGTGGCATGGGATCTCAATGTGGTTCTGGCTCAACTCCTCAAACCGCCCTTTGAACCACTGGCTACAGCACAGCTTCGCTATGTCTCTTCGAAAGTGCTCTTCCTCATAGCCCTAACCTCGGCCAGACGTGTAAGTGAGCTACAGGCCCTCATGGCTCACACCCCTTACACCCACTTCCATCACGGCAAGGTGGTCCTGCGGACACACCCACATTCCTCCCGAAGGTGGTCTGCGCTTTTCATATCAATCAGACAGTCAACCTCCCTGTCTTCTTCCCCAAACCACACGCCTCCAGGGTGGAAGCAGCCCTGCATACTCTTATCTACAGAGGACAGAAGCCATCAGGAAGTCCTCTCAACGTTTCATATCCTTTGATCCAGTTCATGTGGGCCTACCAGTAACCAAGCGATCCCTTTCACGCTGGATAGCAGACTGCATATCTTTCTGCTACGGTAAAGCAGAACTCTCCCTAGCAGGGCATGTCACTGCTCACAACGTTCAGGCAATGTCTACATTGGTTGCAAACTTCTGAGCAGTCCCCATCCCTGAAATATGCAGAGCTGCTACTTGGTCCTCCATCCACACCTTTGCAGCCCACTACTGCTTGGACAAGGACTTCTGCCGGGATGCAGCCTTTGGCCAAGCAGTCCTTCAACATCTCTTTGGGACTTAGCACAACTCCCCTCCCCCCCCCGCCCACTCTTTCAGAGCTCAGCTACGGGAGGTCAAGACCAATGATTCAAAGACATCCCGAGATCTCTCAGCTAGGGAGTCCCATATGTGAGGACTGCATTCCTGCTTTTTCCTGGAGATAGCGTAGTTACTCACCTGTAACAGGTGATTTCAAGGAACAGCAGGAATTTAGTCCTCACAACCCGCCCACCTCCCCAAGGAGTTGTAGCTCTCTCTCTCTGTTTCTCCTTTACTCGACTTTCTTCAGCTATACACTCAACTGAGTAGAGTCAGTTAGAAGAGCGGGAAGGCGCCAACACACACGCAGTGGACTGCTCCTAAACGCCTTCCTATTTGAAGCTGGGGAACTTACTGCGCGGGCTCCATCAGTACCCAATGTCACCCATATGTGAGGACTAAATTCCTGCTGTTCCCAGAAATCACCTGTTATAGGTGAGTAACTACGCTATAGGGTTCTAATTTTTAATTATGACAATATCTGATGATAGAAATTTTCTTGCCCATTCAATATAAGAAGCTCTTGAGCTGATCTTTTATGTTATGACTTACCTCTATTAGACATCCTCCCACTGACGAACTTGCCATTTTCTTTTATTCTAAAGTTTATACCATCCGTACTTCTCTAGCTATCCTTCTGTCAGCACACTCCTTATTCTCCAGCTAAAGCTGTTCCTCCTCAGCTCAGCTCCACTATTGTTTCCAGCTCAGCTCTTGGTGCTCTTTTAACAAGGCTATTCCTCTACTATTGAGAAAACCCTAGCCACATTGAGTGCTGCCACATCACCTTCTAACCCTCTTCCAGCTTGATTAATTAAAGAGTCTTAATTAGAGCTCTCTAACATCATCTGCACTTTGGTTAATACTACTCTCACCACAGAGGAGATATCTTGCTCATAAAAACAAGCAGTTATCATTTCTAAGATCAAATGTTCCAACCTTACTATTATAGATCTAGCTAATTACCGTCCCTCTCAAACCTGCCATTTCTTTGCAATAGAACTACTTTCGCAGTTATTTTATAATTAATGCAACATGTAGAAGCCTTAAGCGTGCTTCATCCCAAGCAGTTCAGCTTCCGTACCAGATACAGTACAGAAATAATACCTCCATATTTAGTGATGTTCATATAGGGAGTCATTTTCAAAGGCTTAGTCATGATTCAGGATGTCTGAAGATGTGCACATGGACATTGAAATCACTGAGATCTCCGAAGCCATTCCACAAATCATGTTTACAAATGTCTCCAGTGCAGGGACATCCAAGTAGGCAAGGGGGTGTGGTGGGGACGTATATGGGGGAAGGTGCAATTTCAGATGACGGGGACATCTGCAGGTACATCCATGTTTAGACCTGCTGAAGCACAAATAGACATCAGGAAAGTGTTTGTTTTGGCCTTAAAACATTCAGAAAGTGTAGAGAAGATAGAGTTAAGTGACTTGTCTAAGATCACAAAAACCCACACTGGGATTTGAACCCTGGCTAACCCTGCTCCCAACCTACTACTTTAATCATTATGCTATTAGACATCCATGTTCTGAGATGCTATTCTGGGGATGTCTCTATAGTCGTCCATATCAGGCATATCCACGTTTCCGAAATCGTGCTTAAACTTGCACGTGCCTGTTTTTTTTTCCAGATGTTCTGGCTTTGACATCCCAGATTGCACTTGGATGTCCTATTGTAAAATGTGCCTTATAACATCATAGAGACAAAGCAGCTCTCTTAATTTCCCTTGACTTCACTACTGTCTTCAACCTCATTGACCATCCACCATTTCCCACCTACCTAAAAGAACTGGGATTTGGAAGCATGGTTCACCTCTTTTCTATTGTCACAAGCACAATGCCCGAAGCCACTTGCCTCTAGTGGTCGAAGGGCGTGGTGGTTGAGGATTCCTTCTTCTTTCAGCTCCTAGCAACCTATTTCTTCGTGTTGGCTTCTGGGAAGTGTAGTACTGCTAAAATATGTTGGTGCCTTAAGTAGAAGGTTTGTAGTTGAGGTAACCGAGGGTAAGGCTTATAACAGAAAGTTTATTTCCATAACACAAAACACAACAGGTTCAAGGTGTCATTTACAGGATTATAACTGTAGGATTTTGCTTAAGGTACAGCAAATAATGGCAAACAAACCTAAAGAACTCAGAAATGGCTTTTTAAAGTCCTCTTACTTGCAGAAGCAATTGCCTTTAGAAACTAGGCTGCCACTTTCCTTTTTAGTCCTTGTCAATCAGAGCATAAAGAAAAATTCAGGCTTAATTCTTCTACAGCAGTTTGGTTTCTGCCAGCCTCAAAAACCTCTCTAGGCTGCATTTCTACGTGAAACCAAACTTAGAACAAAACAAACATTCCAAGCTGTTATCAAAACTTTTAGCAGGCTTTTTATATAGGAGAGGAGCAAGCAAAAACTCTTATAGCAGCTAACTTGGCTTTTCTTGCCGTTGCACAATTCAAACACAGGTGACAAATAAGCATGAATCAGAGCTTCCTGATCAGGCTTACATTGCAGTAAATTTCCCTTTTAAAACAGACAGGAATTTACCTCCACACTGCTTCTGCCATATGGTTAACTTCCAAGGAGAATTACTTCTTTCAGGGCTAGCTTTTCCTCAAGACCTCCTGTCTAGAGCTTGGCATAGAGAGCAATCCATAAAGCAATCTTCTTCCCCCAACTCTGACACTGGTTCTCCCAACTGCATGGGTTCTGACTCACCGACCTTGTCAGACTGCTCAGCTGACAACCTCTCTGGTGGTCTGAAAGCTTCTCCACTTCCTGGTCCCCACCTCTGTTGCCAACCTGTTGCAGGGAATTCAGCTCTCTCAGCTCTGGGTAGAATCCACTCCTTCTCTCTGCTTCTGTCTCAGCTGTTCTCCCGGCTGCTCTCCTTCTCGTCTCCCTCTTTCTTGTCTCCCTCCTTCTGCATAATCTAAACCAGGCTTATACCTCCAGGGTTCTAACCCCACCTCTTTCTTTCACAGGTGTTGGTAATCCCCCTGCCTTCTGGTATTAGAATAATCCGTGCACTTGTTAAAGTAAAAAGGGCTTTGTTCCTTGTGCTTGCAATCCCTCTTTCTTACTTTATCAGTCATTGGCTGAAACCTGTTCCAGCTGGGGTTTTTCTGTCTTTGAAACCTGGCTGTGGCTTTCTCTCCCTGCACTCCTAGAAGGGGACCCTTAACTAGGGTGAATTTGTTATGCTTCTCACCTCCCCCACTCTCAGGATAGCTGACTTTGCCACACTATATAGAAGACGTTTTACTATTTTCTTTGTCTGCTTACTCCTCCACCTATTCCCTTCACAGAGGTGTATCCCAAGATGCTATTCTTTCTTCCAACCTTTTAATTCTCTACATCAGCCACTTAGCTACCATTATCCAATCTCATGGAGTAAACGGCTACTTTTATGCCGATATTCAGTTGATCTTTCTCACCAAACGTTTTTCTTCCAATCTCTCCCCCCCCACCCTTAACAATAGCATCTTGGTTAAGTTTCGTATCTGTGAATCACTTTTAATGGAGTGGAGGAGTGGCCTAGTGGTTGGGGCAAGGTACTTCAGGCCTGAAGGTCGGGGGTTCAAATCCCACTAGAGGACAGCAACCTTGGGCCGGAAGGACTGGGGTTTCTAATCCCACAGGTGCACCTTGTGGTCTTGGGCAAGCCACTTAACCCTCCATAGCCCATGTTCCCTGTAAAATAGTTATCTCCAAGTTATAATGCCCTGTTCAATGTAATTTCAGTTTGTTCAATGTAAACTGCACTGATGTGGAATAGCGCGGTATATAAGAGAATGTAAATAAATAAATAAATATCTACAGATCTCAGGCCATGTGTTCACTGACTGTGATACCCGGCCAACTTTGCCTCCCAGCTGAATGGAAATGATCTCACTTTAACTTTCTCTCTTAAGGTATTAGGCTAATTTTTTTGACTTCTCACTATCTTTTGAGGAACAGTTTTCATCTATGGTCAAATCGTGCTTGGTCACACTTTCTCAGCTCCGTGCCATCAGATCCTACTTAAATCAGGATGTCATTACATGCTCTCTGGTCCTTACAAGACTAGACTTTAGTCAGTGTCCTATATTGTGTACTTATTCTAACCACTCTAAATTGTCTTTCAGAATGTACACATTGTTACCGTCAAGCTCATACATTCTTCCCAGGAATACAACAATATCATACCACTCTGCATTTTACACCACTGACTCCCTGTCATTTATTGAGTCAAATTGAAAATCCTTCTGCTAGTTCACTGAGCTTTCTATATGGGCATACCAACCTAATTGCCCTCTCACTCACTCTTTCCTCTTCTCGTCCCACCCGATCCCAATATGAACACGGTCTTTATCTCCCTCCAGCCAATTTTGCCTGTCTCATATCTACTCATCACTCATCTTTCTTTTTTCTTTGCCTCTCTATGGAATTCCCTTCCAGTAGCACTCCACACTGAAATTAATTAAAGAAATTTAAAACGGCTCTAAACCCCTTTTTCCTTTCTGAGGCATTTGATACCAGTGAGCAGAGGTACGTTTTCTTTCCTTCCCCTTTTCCTTTTACTTCTCTTAACTTGTTTCTGTATGATGGAAGCTATGTGCGACCTCTTCTCTGAATCTGACTGACTCTCTCCTCAAGTCTTTGTCTTAATTCCTGGCTTGTTTTAGAAACATAGAAAAATGACGACAGTAAAAGACCACATGACCTATCTAGTCTGTCCTTGGTCTCTTCTGTCCTGGATAGCCTGGAAGTCACCCTGTAGCCCTAAGGCATGAGGCACAAATGAGACCAGAAAGGAAAAAAAAAGAGGGACTACCTTATAATTTAATTTCCATCAACTCATTAACTGCTTTGCTCTGGTTGTTCATATACCTTAAAATCACAAAGCTTGGCGACCAGTTTGGAGGCAAGATGGCATCTGAATAAAGTCACAACTCTTACCATGTCACTGAGCTCCAGGTCCCTGACTAGTGCTACTATGGGCAGAAAGAGGAACTCCACGCTCCAGCCTTCCGATGCAGGATTTTCTGTGTTGGGGATCCAGCGGACGCTTGCTGACTGCAGAATCAGCCTGGGCTCTCTGAGTGGCACTTCAGTGGAACCGACAGTGTTATCTGCGTCGATCTTGAGTGGAGCATCTTTGAGCTGCACCACTGAAACCCAGAAGTTATTCTGGTGGGGCTAGTGAGCTTTCGCTGCCCCTCCCAGCTGGTGGGGGCTGTATTGAGAGTTTGGAGAGGGCTCCAGTAACAGAGTCCTCCTTGTTGGTTGGGTGTGGAGAGTTGATAAATGCTACCACAGTGTTGGGGTCTGCTCCTTCCGCGTGTGGAATGCCTTTACCTACAGGCTTCATCAGACTTCAAAAGCCTGCAGTAGTGACAATGGACGCTTTGTGAGAGGTGACAGCCATGGTGAATTCTTCACTTCTCACCTTCTCAGGTACTTTAGGAAAAGAGCTATTCTCTGTGAAAGAATCAATGCAGGTACTTTCTCAGGAGCAAACACAGTATGCTGCCCCATTGGTTCTTCTCGAAACCCACCATGCTGAGTTGCAAGATACCTCTGGGGCTGAGATTAAAGACTTTACCATTCTGGCTTGCAAGATGGAGAACTTTTCCAGGCAGAATAACATGTTCTTTAATCACTTTCCCAAGTTGCCTATTCTTGCCCTGGTAGAAATTGTAAAAAAAAATATCTCTGGGAGATTCTGAAGATGCCCGAAGACAATCTACCACCTATTGCCAGGGCGCAGTATTTGTCCTCGAGGTCTCTGGCCCAGCTATTAGAAGAGGAGCAAGCATCAATCCAAGCCCAGCAGCGTTTCTTTGACCTGACTGGGTTTTTGGAGAACTCACTAGAGGTTCTCATGAATGGAACCACTCTGGTGGCTAGTTTTGCACTTGAGATTGACTGTAACACTGTTTTGCGTTTATATTTTCAGTATATTCATGAATTGCTTATGGGGATAAAGATACAAATATTTCCTGACTTTCGAGGGCAATCCAAAAGCGGCGCAAGGACTTTATGGATTTTAAGTTCACGGTCCGGCCACTTTTTTGTTAGTTTCCATGTAGGTGTTTTTTTTCCTTGATGGTAAACAATTTATTTTCTTTGACTTAAAACAATTAGTAATTTTTTTAGTGGTTCGTGAGTGATCAGAGGTTGGCTAGTCTTCTCCCCATTAAGCTGGCTGTGTCACTTAGGGTTCCTGTAGATTTTCTTTTTTTTTTTTTTGGTGGGAGAAGTATTTCTTTTTCCTAGTGCCTGCCTCTCTTTTTGATGGTCTAATACTGATATTGGGATTTGTTTTGCGATTTTATTTTGATTTATCTTAATGCTTATACTATCCTAATGGATTACCTTTATTCTCTTTGTTGAGAACTTATTCCTCCACAAGCCGTACATAACTTAGTAAAGAAACTCATAGCCTAGGATCAACACACAAGAAAGTCCTGCCTGCCTGCTCCCACTAACCTCACCTGGGACCCATAAGTGGACCTCCACAGCAAATCTTAATTACCTGACTAGAATGTACTGGCGTAGATGTTGTCTTACGTGCTGTGAGGCTGTATTGTTTAGTTTTCTAATTTCTTCATACACATCCAACAGATAGCTAAAACCTGTTGTTTTTCTATAACATCAGCAAATGTTGCCCCTTTTTGAATATACTACTAAGACATTTATCCACTCTTTAGTCACCTCCTGACTAGACTATTGCAGCCTCCTCCTTGCTTGTCTCCCTCTGAATTATCTCTTCTCACGTCAATCTCTTCAAAATTCAGCTGCACTGCTAATCTTCAGCCAGTGTCAATATGAATAAGCAAACCTTTTTCAAAGAAGAGGAGGCTATAAAACTAGAGGGCATCAAATGAAGCTGCAAGGAGGTAAATACAACATTAGGAAATACTTTATCTCCAGGAACAAGCAGGAATGAGTCTTCACATATGGGTATTGTCGGTACCGACGGAGCCTGCGTGGGAACGCTCCCCAGCGTCCAAAAGGAAAGCTTTTGGGAGCATCCCACAGTGCCTGCGCGCTGCCTTCCCGCCTTTCCTAACCGCCTCTCTCCAGTTCTTCTTTTCCGCGGAGCCAGCAGGTCGTGTTCCTGTCACCGCTGAAGAATTTCTTTATTTTATTTTATATCTTTGGTCGCGCGTCTGCCTTCTCGACGCTGGACCGGTACCGCCGGTCTTTTCTTTCTTTATTTAAAAAAACAAACAAACAAACTACTATTTTTCTCACTTCAGTGCATTTTCTTCTTTGGCCTTAGGCCTAGGACATTTTTCCTCATGGAAAAGCCCGCCTCTGGGTTTAAAAAATGCACGAAGTGCAGCGGCACTATTTCTGTCACTGACACCCATGAATGGTGTCTAAAATGTTTAGGTCCTGACCACTCCATTGCGGATTGTGAGTCCTGCTCCATGATGTCTAAAAGAGGTCTACAGAATCGAGCAGCTAAGCTCAGTACCCTGTTTCCCTCGGATGCAGCTTCGGTTGCATCGACGTCTTCCAGGGCTGCTTCTTCCTCACATGGATCTCAGGTAACCAAACTTAAATCCAGCCGGTCCTCGAAGGGTAGATCTCCCTCTAAGTATCGAGATGCCTCCAGGCTTGCCCTCGAGGAATCCGCACCGGCAAAATTACCCCGGCGGGAGGCTCCAACTTCCAAAGCTTTATCTATGGGGTCACAGGTTGACATCGATGGCTCGGCCTCGATCGATCACCTGTTGCCATGTTCTGGGGTACCAGTGGTTCCCACTGGTACCGACATCCAGACATTGGTTGCGTCAACGGATCAGAATATCCTGACCATGCAGCGTGCCATCACGGCATTCATACAAGCTGTGACGCCTTCGGTACCGCAACAAACTCCGTTGCCGGTATCAACTCCGACACCGGTACCGACATTGGTTCCGGTGCTGGTACCGAATGAATCGACATCCGCTTCGGTGTCGACTGCAGCGGTACACTGTTCTGTGATGCCCATCGGTACCAAACCGGTACCGATCACTCCCGATGTTGATACCACCCGGTACGCGTATCGGGCTCTGCAGGAGCATCCAGACAGGCGATACTTCGATTCCTCTGCAGACTCTGATGAATCAGAGGTCTCTGTCGAAGCATCGGTGATTCATCCTCAGGAGCCCTCTTCTCCAAAAAGGAGAATGTCTCCTCCAGAAGACTTGTCTTTTCAAGACTTCATTAGGTAAGTGGCCAGGGGCCTTTCCATTTCAGTGACCCCTTAGACAGAGCCTAGAGCCAAAAAATTAGATATTTTACAATATCCTAAGGCTCCTAAAGAGGCAGCCACTTTACCAATACATGAGATTCTTTATGATCACATGTTGGGCATATGGGAGACTCCTCTCACCACTTCCCCCCATTCTCGCAGGTTGGACACCATGTATCGTGTTCCTCCTTGTCCTGGCTTTCATAAGACTCAGCTTCCTCACCACTCCATTGTGGTGGAGTCTGCTATAAAGAAGATAGAGTACAAAAAGGCACTCTTCTGCTCCTCCAGGAAGAGAATGCAGAACCTTAGATGCCTTTGGCAGGAGAATTTTCCAGGCCAGTATGCTTGTTGCCAGAATCAACTCCTATATTCTCTATATGGGGATGTTTCTAAAAGAAGTTACAGATCACCTGCAAACTTTATCTCCTTTTATTTCAGAAGATAAAAGGGAAGAGTTCCTCACCTGGCTCAAACATGCCCAGGATATTTCCAAGTTTTCCAGCCGTGCAGCCTTTGACTCTTTTGAAGGTGCCAGCAGAGCCTCGGCCATTGCCATAGGTGCACACAGAGTTGCTTGGTTACAAGCTTCTGATTTGGAACCTTGGGTTCAAGATGGTCTAGGAAACCTTCCTTGTACAGGTGAAAACCTTTTTGGCAAAGATTGGCAAGCAAAGGCCACCCAAATGGATGCTGAAAATTCTGCTTTAGATAGACTTTCAAAGTCTACTTCTGCTCCTTTTAAGAAAAGGTTGTTCAAAAAGGGATTTTTTCCCAAAAAAGGGAAATATTATTCTGCTTATGGTCAGCAGTCATCTACTGCAGGTCGTTTTGCTACAAAGAGACAGCAACAACCGAAACAGGCCAAGCCTAAGGCTGCTAGGACTGCTACGGCCCAACAGCCTCAGCCTCCTCAGGGCCTTTGACATACAACTAGAGAGCTTAGCCTTTCTGGCTCTAGAACATCCAGAGCCTCTCACCATTCCAGGAAGATTGGCTTACTTTGCTCCCAGATGGGAACAAATCACAGCAGAGCAATGGATCCTCTCCATCATAAGGGAGGGGTACAAGCTTCATTTCTTAAACCTTCCTCCTCACACCATGGTGAGACAGTTCAATTCTCAGACATCTCTCCTCGACCTTCTGGGTCAGGAGATTACTACCCTTCTTGCCTAAGGGGCAATAGAAGAAGTACCCCTTCTTCAACAGGGCTCAGGGTTCTACTCCCCCTACTTTCTTACCCCAAAGAAAACAGGGGGCTACAGACCCATATTAGATCTCAGAGAATTGAACAAGTTTCTATGCAAGGAGAAATTTAGGATGATTTCTCTCGGTACTCTCCTTCCATACCTTCAGAGTCAGGATTGGCTTTGCTCTCTAGACCTCAAGGATACGTACACTCATGTCCTCATCCATCCAACACACAGAAGGTTCCTTCGGTTCCTTTATCAAGGGAAGCACTATCAATACAGAGTGCTTCCTTTCGGTCTGGCCTCTGCACCAAGGGTGTTCACAAAATGCATGGCAGTAGTAGCTGCATTTCTACGTACTCTAGGGATATTCGTATTCCCATATCTGGCTCATCCGAGCTCCATCCCAGTCAGAGGCCCAGACTTCTCTAACCTGCACAAGCCGTATCCTTCAGTATCTAGGACTTGTAATAAACTTTCCAAAATCCCATCTCTCCCCTACTCAGTCTCTAGAGTTCATAGGGGCCTTGCTGGATACCACAACTGCAAGGGCCTATCTCCCCCAGGTCCGTTCCCTACGCTTGGTGCAATTAGCCTCACAAGTTCAGGTAAAATCCCATTTAACTGCTCGAGAGATGTTACAACTGTTAGGCCACATGGCATCCACTGTGCATGTGGTTCCTTACGCTCGCCTTCACATGAGGGCAGCTCAGTGGACTCTGTCCACCCAATGGACCCAGGCATCAGGGTGCCTGTCAGACAAAATAGCAACCTCCAGTCGCCTCTTTTGCTCTCTCCAGTGGTGGAAGTCCACTCAAAATCTGTTGCTGGGGTCCCCCTTTCAACAGGAGTTACCCCAAGCAACCCTTACAACAGATGCCTCTCCAAGAGATTGGGGAGCTCATCTTCAAGATCTCTCCACTCAAGGCATCTGGTCCCTAGAAGAGACATCTCTACATATCAACCTCTTAGAGCTCAGAGCAATTTTTCTAGCTCTCAGAGTCTTCCACACCCTGCTCAGCTACAAGACCGTCTTCATCCACACGGACAACCAAGTAGCCATGTTCTACGTGAACAAGCAGGGCGGGACTGGCTCTCTGTCGCTTTGCAACGAAGCTCTGAGATTGTGGGCCTTCGCCAGAGAGCATCAAATTCATCTCATGGCAGTGTATCTTCCAGGGGTTCAAAACTCTTGGGCAGACAGACTCAGTCGAGTTCTGCTTCCACACGAATGGTCCCTCCATGGGGACCAGATAGCCAGGATCTTCCGAATTTGGGGAACCCCGGACATAGACCTCTTTGCAAGTCCGTGGAATGCCAAACTTCCCCGGTTCTGTTCCAGGATTCCGTGTCAGGGAGTTCAGGCCAGGGATGCCTTCCTCCTTCATTGGGGGCAAGACTTCCTCTATGCCTTTCCACCCATTCCCCTAATTCCCAAGACACTCTTCAAACTTCAGAGAGACAAGGGGTCTATGATCCTCATAGCACCACATTGGCCACGCCAAGTGTGGTACCCTCTACTTCTGCATCTCTCCCAAGCTCCCTCCCTGGACTTGGGATCTGCTTCAGACCTCCTGTCCCAGGAGGAGGGAACGTTGTGGCACCGAAATCCACAGTCTCTTCACCTCAGAGCCTGGTTGCTGAAGGCCTAGACCTTCAAGATTTGCATCTTTCTCAGCAAGTGAAGGATATCCTTCATGCTTCCAGAAAGCCTTCCACTAGACGTTCCTATGCTTTTAAATGGAAAAGGTTTACCATTTGGTGTGCAGAGAAGGGTCTTAACCCTCTTGCAATACCTCTGAATTCTTTACTAGAGTATTTGCTGCATTTATCCCATGCAGGCCTTAAAACAAATTCAGTAAGAGTCCATTTGAGTGCTATTGCAGCATCCCTTAAACCTCTCAATGGACCGCCTATTTCCTCTCATCCTCTTATAGCAAGATTCATGAGAGGCCTTCTTTTGACTAAACCTCCCATCAGACCACCTCCAGTGGCATGGGACTTGAATCTGGTTCTTGGCCAGCTTATGCAGCCACCTTTTGAACCCTTAGCCACTACCTCCTTGAAATTTCTTTCCTGGAAGGTTATTTTTCTCATTGCAGTCACTTCAGCTCGCCGCATCAGTGAGCTGCAAGCCTTGGTGGCTAATCCTCCTTATACAAGGTTCCATCATGACAAGGTAGTCCTCAGGACTAATCCACACTTTATGCCTAAAGTGGTCTCACCTTTTCATCTGAACCCAGGAGGTTTATTTACCTGTCTTTTTTCCAGGACCTCATGCTTCAAGTGCAGAGAGGAATCTTCATACCCTGGATTGTAAAA
Source organism: Ichthyophis bannanicus (assembly GCA_033557465.1). NCBI lineage: Eukaryota > Metazoa > Chordata > Amphibia > Gymnophiona > Ichthyophiidae > Ichthyophis > Ichthyophis bannanicus. The sequence goes on from CM066035.1 coordinate 577,465,463, forward strand.
GAGCTCTTGCTTTTTATTTGCAAAGGACACAGCAACATAAAAAGTCCTCTCAACTCTTTGTTGCTTTTGATCCCTCTCATTTAGGACTTCCAGTCTCTAAGAGAACTCTGTCCAATTGGATTTCTCAGTGTATTTATTTCACCTACCAGAGTAAGAACCTTTCTCTGGAGGGCCATGTCACAGCTCACAATGTGAGGGCCATGGCAGCCTCTATGGCTCATCTAAATTCTGTGTCCATCGACCAGATCTGTCGAGCGGCCACCTGGGCCTCGGTTCATACCTTCACAGCCCATTACTGCTTGGACAAGGACTCCCGCCGGGATGCCTTGTTTGGTCAGGCTGTTCTCAAACACCTGTTCCATACCTAATCAACTCCTACCCCCCATCCCTGGTTGGATGCCCGAGATCCATGGGGGTGAGGTGGAGCCCTTCCCAGGGACTCACAACTTGGGTGATCTCCCAGGCATCTCTAGCTGGGGAGTCCCCATATGTGAAGACTCATTCCTGCTTGTTCCTGGAGATAGCACAGTTACTTACCTGTAACAGGTGATCTCTGGGAACAGCAGGAATAAGTCTTCACAACCCACCCACCTCCCGTAGGAGTTGTATCTCTCTATCTTTCTTTCCTTTCCTCACTCTCTCTTTGTCTCAGCTTTAAAACTCGAACTGGAGAGAGGCGGTTAGGAAAGGCGGGAAGGCAGCGCGCAGGCGCTGTGGGATGCTCCCAAAAGCTTTCCTTTTGGACGCTGGGGAGCGTTCCCGCGCAGGCTCCGTCGGTACCGACGATACCCATATGTGAAGACTTATTCCTGCTGTTCCCAGAGATCACCTGTTACAGGTAAGTAACTGTGCTTTCCCTGAAATTGTGGTAGATGCTTAGAATGCCCTTCCAATGGAAGTGGTGGGGGCAAATACAGTGACAGAATATAAAATGGTATGGGACATGTGATAAGGAAGCTTATCATAGCTCAGGAAGGAGCTATAGAAAAGGTGAAGTGACTCTGAACAAGCAACCTGTCAGTTCTGGTAGAAATAAGAAAACAGAATTTTCCCATAAAAGACTACCAGTCCCAGAATGCACCAGGTTTCCAACAGCCATTAGAGGAGCTGAAGTGGGGAAACGTGTGTTCAATTTGGAGGGCTATGAGGTAATCCCCAAGCACTCATCTCAAAGGGCAGGGCCTGATTCAGCACAGCTGCGCTGTGCTAGGGTGGAGCACTCATCAAAGCAGAATAAAGGTAGAGTTTATTCTACAGAGAATTATCCTCAGAATTATCTTTAGTTTCATCTGGAGGATCATCAGAAGCAGAAGCCAGTGCGGACGGACAGAGAGGGCAAGAAACCCTTTGGAAGAAAGAAGAGAAAAGCATTTGGGAGGTCTAAAGGAGTCCTGAGCAGTACGTATACTGGGAGACATTCAAAAGGCCAGCGTACACCATTGGACTGGGGAAAACCAGAGGAGTGGTGCTGCAGAGCTAGGCATCTCCAGACGGTACCTGTGAGGGAGACGGCGGCACTTGGAAGGGACCCTAGGACCCGTGCCAGAAGGTATGTGAAGAGAGATCCAGTGTCCAGGGATCTGGATTGGAAGGCTGGACATAAGAACTGGACTACATACTGGCCAGGCTATTTAGAGAGGAACTCTAACAGCAATGGAAGCTCAGGTATGAACACTGATCTATGCCCTAGCTATACCCTTGAAAGACAGCAGGGAAACAAGTATTCTCCTGAGAGTGCTCCATTGAGAAATTCCTCTGTGCCAATCCATGATATTGAACCCATGATTGTTGAAGAAGGGGGAGCGGTCTTAGATACAGGCTGTAAATATATGGATTGCTCTCTGTCTAAACTCCTTTGGTAATTTACTGTTACAAAGTACAACGACCATCACAAAGAAATACAAACTTGTTCTTTAATCTACTCAGAAAAGCTCCTGCGTAGGATTTTGAGCCATGCAGTAGAAATTAAGCCAGCTAAGGGGTTTCAGCTGGATAACTGCTAGCAATTGAGCCTTACCTAATTGCTTGTGAGCTCTGAGGGAATCACTTCTGAATCTATGTGTGAAGATATAAGAAGTTAACCTGAAAAGAACAGTTTTTCCCTTCTTTGTGGGTTTTGCTTGTTATTTGAAACACTGCTAAGAAAAAATTAGCTAAAGCCTACAGAAAAGACCAGTTTGTTACCAACCAGGTCTTTATTCTTTTCATTTGATTGCCTGACAAGTTCATCTGTTGTTTTCCTGATTTTGTTTTTCTAAGTTTAACACTGAAAGCAAGTATCCTGTTTTATGTGCTACCAAGCATATCTGTGTTGGGAGAAATAACCCCATAAATAAATATCTTATTGGCTTTACACTCAAGCACAACTAATTATTGTGAGCAGCTGTGTCTGGTGTGAATGGACTGCATTTCCCACAATCCCTTGCAAATCATATTGATATATGCACTTGCCAAGACTGTGGACATTCTCACCCAGGCAGCCGTCTGACAGACAGACACAGTGGATCCCTTTATAGCAAGAGGATAAAATCAAAACAAACTTAAAATATCTTTTATATTTCAAAAAATAGAGGAGGTAACCTGCATGGAGTGGCAGGTACAACCCTAAACAAAGACATAGAGGGAGGTGACCTGCATGGAGAGGTGGGTACAATCCCAAACAAAGGGATAGAGGGGGTCACCTGCACAGAGTGGCAGGTACAACTACTCTAGCCACCTTACTGGGCAGACGAAATGGACCATACTGATCTTTATCTGCCCTCATATTTTATGTTTGCATGCTGACATAACCCCTCTTCTCAAGTCACTTCATTGGCTCCCTATCCGTTTCCGCATCCATTTCTAACTTCTCCTGCTGACCTATGAGTGCATTCATTCTTCTGCTCCTCACTACCTTTTCTTTCTTATCTCTTCCTATGCCCCCCTCCTCAGGAATGCTGCCGTTCTGGCAGATCCCTTCTATATATGTCCTTCTCTTTCACTGCCAACTCCAGCCTCCAATCTTTCAACCTTACTGCTCTTTATGCTTGGAACAAACTACTTGAGTCAATACGTCAGGCTCCATCTCTGCCCTATTCAAATCCAGGCTAAAAGCTCACCTCTTTGAGGCTGCTTTTGGATCCTGATCTGCTTAGTCTCCCGTTCACCTTCTATGTGTTTCCTTATCATTCCCCTAGATATCTCCAGGAACAAGCAGGAATGTAGTCTTCACATATGGGTTTCGTCGGTACCGACAGAGCTTGCCCAGGATCGCTCCCCAGCGTCCAATAGGAAAGCTTTTGGGAGCATCCCACAGCGCCTGCGTGCTGCCTTCCTGCCTTTCCCAATTGTCTCTCTCCAGTTCTTCATTTTCCGCGGAGCCGACAGGTCACACATCCTGTCACCGCAGAAAAAATTCCCTTCTTATTCTTCTTTTTGGTGGTCGCGTCTGCCTTCCCTTGACGCTACACCGGTACCGCCGGTTCTTCTTTCTTTTTTTTTTTTTCTCAAAAAAAACCTCTTTCTGGAGTCTTTTCCAGTAATTTTCTCCTCAGGTGCCACGCACCATTTTGGGCACTAGGCCCAACTTTTTCCTTCAGAATGGAAAAACCCGCTTCAGGTTTTAAAAAGTGTTCTAAGTGTGGCGGTACCATCTCCGTCACTGACCCCCATCATTGGTGCCTCAAATGTTTAGGTCCTGACTACTCTATTTCAGAGTGTGTTGCCTGTGGGATGATGTCGAAAAGGGGCCAGCAAAACCAAGCTGCTAAACTTAGCACCCTTTTTCCCTCCGATGCAGCCTCCGTGGCATTGATGTCTTCCAGGGCTTCGTCTTCCTCCCATGGATCTCAGGTAACTAAACATAAATCTAGCAGGTCCTCAAAGGGTAGATCTCCTTCTAAACATCGAGATGCCTCTGGCATTTCCCTTGAGGGACTTTCACCGGCAAAATTGCCCCGGCAGGAGGCTTCGGCTTCCAAAGCACTAACAGGGCTCCAGGATGTTCTCGAGGCTTCAACCTCGGCAGAACTACTGGTGCCATGCTCTGGGGTTCCAGCTGCTTCATCCGGCACCGATACCCAAGCATCAGCAGCATTGATAGACCAGAGATTCTTGGCTAATGAACGCAGTCTGGCAGCTCTTCTCACGGCCTTGATGCCTCTGAAACCGCTTCAGACAATTCAGCCGGTACCGGCACTGACTGCATCGACATCGGCAGGTATTCTACTGGGACCGAGTCATGCATCTCTATCCGGCATCAACAAGTTGGTACCGGACCACTCCGATGCCGACTTCGATCGGTACTGGTACCGTGCCTTGCACGATCACCCAGATCGAAGATACTTCGAATCCTCGGATGAGTCTGAAGACTCTGAAAGCTCTGCCGATACCAGAGTACTTCTTCCTGAGGATTCCTTTTCTCCTCAGCGTAGGATGTCTCCACCAGAGGATATGTCCTTTCAGGATTTTATCCGAGATGTGGCCCGAGGTCTTTCCATCACAGTGGCTCCTGAAAAAGAGCCTAGGGCAAAGGAATTAGAAATCCTACAGTACCCTAAAGCTCCCAAGGAGACAGCTACCTTACCTATTCATGAGATCTTGCATGATCTTATGTTAAGGATGTGGGAAACACCTCTAACCACATCTCCTCACTCTCGAAGACTTGACACCATGTATCGAGTTCCTTCTTGTCCTGGGTTTCAGAAGACTCAATTACCACACCATTCCATGGCGGTGGAATCAGCCATGAGATGGATAAAGAGTGCAAAAAGGCATGCATCTAATCCTCCAGGACGTGAGTGTAGGACTGTTGACGCCTTTGGACGTTGATCCTTCCAGGCTTCCATGCTTTCTGCTAGGATCAGTTCCTATATCTTGTATATGGGAATGTTCCTTAAAGAGGTCACACGAGATTTAGAGCTTATGAGCCCTCTCCTTCATGATGATAAAAGGCAAGATTATCTTGCCCTTGTCAAATATGCTCAGGATGTTTCCAAGTTTGTGAATCGTGCAGCCTTTGACTGCTTTGAATGCATAAACAGAACCTCTGCCATCGCCATAGGTGCACGTAAGATTGCCTGGCTCCAGGGATCTGACTTGGAAATTTGGGTACAGGAAAACTAGGGAAATATACCTTACACAGGAGAGAATCTCTATGGCAAGAATTGTCAGGAAAAAGCTAATGAGATAGATGCTGACAATATCACTTTGGATAGATTGTCTAAATCTACAGCTGATCTCGCGAGGAAAAGATCCTCTAAGAAACCATTCTTCAGCAAGAAGAAAAAGTTTTATCCCTCCTATACCCATCAGGGACCTAGTCTGCCCAAAAGGGACAGCAGCAACAACCTAGGCAACAAAGGAAACCAAAAGCAGCTAAGCCTCAACTGGCTCAGCAGACTCAGCCTCCACAGGGGCTTTGACTCCTGTCTAGAGAACTTTGCCTTCCTGGCCCTGAACGACCCAGAACCCTCCACCATCCCAGGAAGGTTATCTCATTTTGCCCCCAGATGGGGTCAGATAACAGCAGAAAATTGGACTCTGTCTTTTGTAAGAGAGGAGTACAAGCTTCATTTCCTCAGTATGCCCCTTTCCTACAATGGTAAGACAGTTCAATTATCAAACCTCTCTCAACGACCAGTTAGGTCAAGAAGTCTCTATGCTCCTTTCTCAAGGGGCAATTGAAGAGGTACCCATTCCCCAACGGGGTACAGGGTTTTACTCCCCCTATTTCCTTATTCCAAAGAAAACAGGAGGGCACAGACCCATTCTAGACCTCAGAGAAATAAACAAATTCCTGTTCAGAGAGAAGTTCAAAATGATTTCTCTAGGAACTCTGCTGCCATACCTTCAGAGTCAGGATTTGCTTTGTTCTCTAGATCTCAAGGATGCATACACTCATGTTCTCATCCATCCAACTCATCGAAAATTCCTTCGCTTTGTATTTCAAGGGAAGCACTACCAATACAAGGTTCTTCCTTTTGGCCTGGCCTCTGCACCAAGGGTGTTCACAAAATGCATGGCTGTGGTAGCAGCATTTCTCCGCACCCTGGGAATATTCGTCTTCCCTTACTTAGATGACTGGCTCATTCAAGCCCCTTCAGAGCCAGAGGCCAGGGTTGCTCTGTCTCGCACAATGCGCATCCTTCAGTATTTTGGACTTGTCATAATCTTCACAAAGTCCAACCTTGCTCTCACTCAATCCCTAGAGTTTATAGGAACTCTCCTGGACACCAGACAGACAAGGGCCTACCTTCCACAGCCCCGCTGCCTTCGCATTGTGCAGTTAGCTTCCCAAGCAGTGCTAAATCCTCACCTCACTGCTAGGGAAATGTTACAGTTGCTAGGCCACATGGCATCCACCGTGCATGTGGTTCCTTATGCTTGCTTCCATATGAGGGCAGCCCAGTGGACCTTATCCACTCAGTGGACTCAGGCATCAGGTTGCCTGTCAGACAAAATAGCAAACTCAGATCGCCTTATTTTGTCCCTCCAATGGTGGCAGTCAACCAAAAACCTTTTGGTGGGGTCTCCTTTTCAGCATCCCCCACCCCAAGCTACTCTAACAACAGATGCTTCACAGGTGGGTTGGGGAGCCCACCTGCAAGGCCTCTCTACCCAGGGTACCTGGACTCCAAAGGAGGCCTATCTCCTGGAGCTCAGAGCAATCTTCCTTGCTCTTTGAGTATTTCACACCCAGCTCAGCTACAAGACAGTCCTAGTTCAAACGAACAATCAGGTAGCCATGTTCTATGTGGACAAGCAGCGCGGAACAGGCTCTCTGTTGCTCTGCAACGAAGCTTTGCAACTATGGGCCCTTGCCAGAGAGCATCAGATTCATCGCCTTGCGGTGTATCTTCCAGGCATTCAAAACTCTTGGGCAGACAGACTCAGTCGAGTTCTGCTTCCACACGAATGGTCTCTCCATGCAGACCAGGTGGCCAAAACTTTTCAAATTTGGGGAACCCCGGACATAGACCTCTTTGTAAGTCCGCTGAATGCCAAACTTCCCCTGTTCTGTTCCAGTATTCCAGCTTGAGGTTGTCAGGCCAGGGATGCTTTCCTCCTCCATTGGGATCAGGACTTCCTGTATGTCTTTCCACCCATTCCCCTAATTCCCAAAACCCTGTTCAAGCTTCAGAGAGACAGAGGTCATATGATCCTCATAGCTCCACATTGGCCACAGCAAATGTGGTACCCTCTGCTCCTACATCTCTCTCAAGCTCCGTTTGTGGAGTTAAGATCTGCTCCAGATCTCCTTTCTCAAGAGGACGGGATGCTGTGGCATCCCAATCCCCAGTCTCTGCATCTCAGGGCCTGGTTGCTGAAAGCCTAGAACTTCACAGTGTTAACCTTTCCCAGCAGGTGAAGGATATCCTTCGTGTTTCCAGGAAACCTTCCACAAGACGCTCTTATGCATTCAAGTGGAAAAGGTTTACCATATGGTGCTCGCAGAAGTGTCTTAACCCTCTTGCTTTACCTCTGGAATCATTACTGGAGTACCTCCTTCATTTATCAAATGCAGGGCTTAAGACTAATTCAGTGAGAGTCCATTTGAGTGCTATTGCAGCTTCTTTCAAGCCTCTCAATGGACAACAATATTCAAAGTAGTTAAAATACAAAACTATCGTAAAAACTTGCAAGAGAACCTTGATAAACTGGGCAATTGGGCTTCAAAATGGCAGATGATATTTTGTGGACAAGTACAAAGTTACGCACTTAGGGAAGAACAACCCAAACTACTGTTACATGATGCAAGGTTCCACATTAGGAACCACCACCTAGGGAACAGGATTTGGGGGCCATCATGGATAATATGTTGAAACCCTCTGCCCAGTGTGCAGCAGCAGCCAAGAAAGCAAATAGATTGCTGGGAATCATAAAGAAAGTAATGGAGAATAAAACTAAGGATATGATAATGCCTCTGTATTGCTCCATGGTGCGACCACACCTTGAATATTGTGTGTGATTCTGGTCATCATATCCTAAAGAGTATATAGCAGAATTAGAAAAGGTACAGAGAAGAGCAACAAAAATGTTCAAGAAGATGGAAGGCTATCTCTACGAGAAAAGGCTTAAACGTTTAGGGCTCTTCAACTTGGGAAGAGAGATGGCTGAGGGGGAGATATGATAGAGGTCTATTAAATAAAGAATGGAGTAGAATGGGTAAATGTGGATCAGTTGTTTACTCCTTCAAAAAGTAGACAGACTAGGAGACATGCAATGAAGCTACAGTGTAGCAGATTTAAGACTAATCAGAGAAAATATTTTTTCACTCACGTGTAATCAAACTCTGGAATTTGTTACCAGAGGATATAGTAAAAGCTGTTAGTGTAGCTGGATTTAAAAGAGGTTTGGACAAGTTCCTGGGGGACAATTCCATAAACCATTATTAAAGAGGACCTGGGAAATCGACCACTTATTCATTGGACAAGCAGCATGGAATCTGTCTACCTTCTGCGAACCTGACAGGTACTTGTGACCTAGATTGGCCACTGTTGGAAACAGGATACTGGGCTTGATGGACCTTGGTCTGACCCAGTATGGCATATCTTATGTTCTTATGTTCTTAACCTATTTCCTCTCATCCTCTCACAGCGAGATTTATGAGAGGCCTTCTTTTAACAAAGCCTCCCATTAAGCCACCATTGGTGGCATGGGACTTGAATCTGGTACTTGGGCAGCTCATGAAACCGCCCTTTGAACCATTAGCCACTACCTCTTTGAAATTCCTTTCCTGGAAAGTTATCTTTCTCATTGCAATCACATCAGCACGTTGCATCAGTGAATTGCAAGCCTTGGTGGCTGATCCTCCTTATACAAGGTTCCATCATGATAAGGTAGTCCTTAGGACTCATCCACACTTTATGCCAAAGGTGGTCTCGCCCTTTCATTTGAACCAAGCAGTTTACTTTTCTGCATTCTTTCCAAGGCCTCACGCCTCAAATGCAGAAAGGAACCTTCATACTTTGTACTGTAAAAGAGCTTTGGCCTTTTACTTACAAAGGACACAGCAACATAGAAAATCCTCTCAACTCTTTGTTGCTTTTGATCCTAGTCATTTGGGACTTCCAGTCTCCAAAAGGACACTGTCCAGCTGGATTGCACAGTGTATATCCTTTGCCTATGAGAGTAAGAACCTTCCTCTTGAAGGCCATGTCACAGCTCACAATGTGAGAGCAATGACAGCCTCAATGGCTCATCTTCACTCTGTGTTTATCGACGACAGCTGTCGAGCAGCTACTTGGGCTTCGGTTCATACCTTCACAGCCCATTAAGTATAGAAAAATGTATTTTCAATAAAATAATGCTTTTAAAAACAAAAATAAAGACTGTAGACATTGGTACATCCTTGGGGGTTATGGAATGGATTTCGAAAAGATCTACACAGTTTGTTTGTTTTTTGTTGCTTTTTACAAAATTCAACACCATGTCATCATTTTGCATTAAATCTTCAGAATACATTTCTAAAATATTTTCAAAAGGCAACCCTTTACAGCGGTGATGTAAGAAAAATACACAGTGATAACCACAGGTCTTGAGCCACATTTACACTAGGTGCAATGCAGCCTAGCTTGCAACATGTTTGCCTAGTTGAGACATGTTTGCGAATGTCCCGCATGCATCCTGCGTGCACACTGCGCATTCACTTCATGCTCATTTGTATCCAAACTGTTGGTTTTTGCCGCAAACAAAAAGGGGCACGTAATGTTAGTTGAGATGGTGTTTGGAGCAATTCACTGATTAGTACATGCTTGTGAACTAAGTAGATCACACGGCATGAAGCTTGCCTCCAAGAATGCATGCCCTGCATCCCAGTTACCTAGAGTTTTTGTTACAAGGTTGCATTACATGTTTGGATCACCCAGTGTATACACACCTTTAGACAGTGGGTGTTGTAACTACCTGTTGTGGTTTAAAACAGCTTTACAATGTTTATTTAAAAAGCTCATAATTCTGTTAGGAAAGAATATGCTATCTGGGGATTGTCCATAAGAATAAACAAATTCCCCTATTCCACCTCCACTCAAATAGAGGGCTAACCATTGTTCTCCAGGTCAGTTATGAGGATGTGTATCTACTGCCAAACTCACTGGTTTCCTTGATATTTGTACATCAGCTAGCCAGTTACTGGACATATCTGTATGGTGTTCTTTTTCACGAATGGTCAAAAAGAACATTCCTTCCGTATCTTGCTGGGCAGACTGGATGGACCATGCTGGTCTTTATCTGCCATCATTTACTATGTTACTATTACTGCTTAGACAAAGACTCCCTCTGGGATGCCTTGTTTGGTCAGGCTGTTCAACACCTGTTCCACACTTAATCAACTCCTACCCACCATCCCTGATAGGATGCCAGAGATCCATGGGGGAAGTGGAGCCCTTTCACAAGGGCACACAACTTTCTGGGACCATTTCCCTGGCATCTGCAGCTAGGGAGTCCCCATATGTGAAGACTACATTCCTGCTTGTTCCTGGAGATAGCATAGTTACTCATCTGTAACAGGTGATCTCCGGGAACAGCAGGAATTTAGTCTTCACAACCCTCCCACCTCCCCTAGGCGTTGTATCTCTCTATCTCTCTCTTTCTCTCTTTCCCTCTCTTTTTTGTCTCAGCTATAAACTCAACTGGAGAGGGACAGTTGGGAAAGGCAGAAAGGCAGCACGCAGGCGCTGTGGGATGCTTCCAAAAGCTTTCCTATTGGACGCTGGGGAGCGTACCCGCGCAGGCTCCGTCGGTACCGACTATACCTATATGTTGTCGTACCCCCTTGCCTAGGCCAGAGGCTTAGGCAAAAAGGGCTGCCTTATTTGTCCTTAAACAAAGAGTCACTGATTTTCTCCACCAGGGAATTCTGGGAGTTGTAGTTCTTGCTTAAAGACAAAGTAGTATGACCACTCGGGTTTGTTCAGGCAAAACAAGAAAATTTATTTTGGGTTCCCCTTTCGCATCAAATTCAAACACAAGGCAAAATAGGATTATTCTCCAAAGATAACAGGAACAAAAATTGCATCGGGAACCTCAGAACTGAAAAGACCTTTTCACGTCACAGCTGTTCCCAGCTAATTCTTCAGCTTGTTAATTCACAGCTACCTCTTGTCATTCAAACCAGGTAAATCCATTCCCTTTATATCCAATGTAGCTTTAGTTAATAAACTCAGGGTTCAGTGAATGTTCTTTAGTTTAACAGAAGGTCTTAGCTTTCTCCTAGCTAAGTACAATATTGCTCTTCAAAGACTTCCTGTCTCAGTCCTTTTCTTAGCAATAATTAAACCTCCCTTCTACATAGAGAACAATCCATCGGTGCTTCATTACACCCAGAATCTTCCTCACAAGGATCAATCTGCATGTCCTTTTGCACCATACATTGCTTATCTTCCCCTGGGTTTTCAACAACACGTTCAAACTTACTGTTTTGTAAAAACTTCTGGAGTTCCTCTAAAAGCTGCTCTCCTGGATAAGAACTGGTTGTATCTTGAGAGTAGGCTTTTCTGTTTTGGAACAGTTTCTTTAATACTTTAATTGTATTCAGGTCTATCTCTCTGCTCGAGGCTGGGTTCTGGTTATCTCTGTCTATAACTGCTTGCACCCACCTTCTCTCAGCTTGGGTTCCTGGAACCGGGTTTTGCACACTCTGCTCTGCAGTCTGGCTCAGCTCATTAGCAACGTCCCCAGCTATCCATCTGCTGGACTCTGAAGCAGGCATACCTTTCACCTTAGAACTGCTTCTTTGGTTGCTAAAACCTTTTTCCCACGTGGAGTAAAGCTTTCCACGTCTGCCTTCTCTTGGCTTCCTTGAACCAGGCTTCACTGCTCCTGAACCCTCTGGCTTCACAGCTGCTGGACTCTCAGCTGCTCTTTCTCCTTCTCCTCCCTCTGCTCTCACTGAACCCGGCTTAAAAAGCCGCTTTCCTGCCACCACTCCCTGCTCCCTGCACATGTGCCTGTGATTAGAGCTCAAACCTGCACCTACGTTAGGGCTTGGGCGTGGCTCAGCCTCAGCTAGTATGTGTTTCTTTAGTTTTTATGAAGCTTGAACCCTGTGGAAACCTTGCCTGTCTCTTGTCTTAAAGGCATATTCCTTATTTTCCTCTGTTTCCATCTGTTCAACACCACTTTCATCGTCACAATGTGAAGACTAAATTCCTGCTGTTCCCAGAGATCACGTGATCTCCAGGAACAAGCAGGAATGAGTCTTCACATATGGGTACGTCGATACCGATGGAGCCTACACGGGAACCCTCCCCAGCGTCCAAAAAGAAAGCTTTTGGGAGCATCCCACGCGCATGCGCGCTGCCTTCCCGCCCATTCACTACCCTCTCATCAGTTTTCCATTTTCCGCGGAGCCGGAAGGACGTATTCCTGTCACCGCAGAAAATTCTTCTTTTTATTCTTAGTTTTTTGTGGTCGCGTCTGCCTTCCTTCGACGCCACCGGTACCGCCGGTGCTTTTCTTTCTTTTTTCTAAAGAATTTATTTTTTTTCTTCAGAAATTTTTCCTGTTTAGTGTCTGACGGTTTATAGGCCACTAGGCCTCTATCTTTCCATTATGGAAAAGCCAGCCACTTCCCTTAAGAAATGCTCAAAGTGTGGCGGTACAGATATATTTTCAGACACCCATACTTGGTGTCTAAAATGTTTGGGTCCTGACCATTGTCCACTGGAGTGTCTTTCCTGCTGGAGCTCAAACAGAAGAAATCTTCAGAATCGAGCACAACTCGATACCCGGTTCACATCGCACTCGATGTCACCAGCTAGAATATCTCCACAGGATCAGGTAACCAAACAAAAGTCTGTAAAGACTAGCCAGTCCTCGAGTGGTAGATCTCCTTCCCAGTATCGAGATAGCTCTGGCCTTGCCCTCGAGGACATTTTGGCAATAAAGCCACGGCGGGAGTCTTCAGGCTCCAAAGCATTAACTGGGCTTCAGGTTGTTCCCGGGGTTCTTATCTTGATGAACATACCTGGGCCATGCTCGGTGGTTGTGGCCGCTTTGAGCGGTACCGACACCCCGGCATTGGCTATGGTGATGGATGAAACACTCCTCACCGATGATCGCAGTCTAGCGCTCTCGGCTACTTCGGTACCGCTAGAGTTGCTGCAGACCGTTCCTCCAGTATCGGTATCGGCTTCGGTACTGGTATAGACATGGGCATCGGTGTCGGTACCGTCCATGCTTACTTCGACAGACTCGCTTCCTTCGATGCCGAGCCTGGAATCTTTGGACGTCGATGCTTCCAGGCATCCATGCTTTCAGCAAGAATTATCTCATAGATTTTCTATATGGGATTATCTCTTGAAGAGGTCACAAAGAACTTAAAGCTTTTGAACCCTTTTCTTCAAGAAAATAAAAGAGCAGACTTTTTCATATTAGTCAGTCATGCTCAAAATGTCTCTAAATTCCTTAATCGTGCTTCCCTGGACTGTTTTGAGTCTATTAGCAGAACTTCTGCTATAGCCATAGGAGCACGACACATGGCCTGGCTCCAAGCTTCAGACTTGGACAAATGGGTACAAAAAAAGCTGGGAAATACTCCTTGTACTGGTGAAAATCTCTTTAACAAAGATGCTTTATTTCAAGCTAATCAGTTAAACACTGATATTGTTGCTTTCAGAGGATTGTCAAAACTTTCCTCTGCCCCAGCTAGTAAAAAATCTCCTAACAAACTTTATTCCCCTAAGGGGAAAAAGTTTTATTCATCTTCTACCCATCATGCAGATGTTTCCAAAGAAGGGCAACATCATACCAGGCTAAGAAAACCAAAGTCTCAACAGGCTCAGCAAACTCAGCAGTCGCAGGGTTTCTGATTCTTTATTTCATTAAATCTTTTTTCCTGTTGAGTTTCAGAACCACTACTTCTTAACTACAGAAGCATTTACAGTTCTTCTCATCCTTATTGAGAGGTCAGTGATACACTGCCTTAATCCTCCACTGTAGGCATGACTCTCTTGCTAAGAGCAGTCCATCCTTTCAGCTCTTAGAGCTATTGAGGATAATCATGCCCTACAGTAACAAGTTTCTCCTCTCCTTTTAAAAGTAAACCGAGGAGTTACAACTACTTACAAGGTAGGCTATGCCCTTCACCTTGGCAGTTGTCCTGTACGAGGATATCTCATACTTTTCACTGCAGGGGAGCTTTACCCTTTTCAGAGACTTGCCAAATTGTAAGTCTTCCCAACTCTGTTTTTAATTCTATCCCTCTTAGTTGAGATTTTCAACTAAGGATTGGAGTGGAGGAGTGGCCTAGTGGTTGGGGCAAGGTACTTCAGGCCGGAAAGTCGGGGGTTCATATCCCACTAGAGGACAGCAACCTTGGGCTGGAAGGACTGGGGTTTCTAGTCCCACAGGTGCTCCTTGTGGTCTTGGGCAAGCCACTTAACCCTCCATAGCCCATGTTCCCTGTAAAATAGTTATCTCCAAGTTATAATGCCCTGTTCAATGTAATTTCAGTTTGTTCAATGTAAACCGCACTGATGCAGAATAGCGCGGTATATAAGAGAATGTAAATAAATACAATAAATAAATAAAGAGTGATACTATTTGACTGGAGGGCTTACCTTTAAGCCATAGGATTGTCCCCAATACCTACTCCAGTAAGTAATTTCCATACAGAGTTTCTCCCCTCTGCAATGGTTCAAATATTTCTTTTAAGACAGCTTATCAGACCATAAGTGAGAGTTTATCACTTCTAATTCGGTCTGTCAGTCCTTTTCCAATCTATAGGACCTAACCTCTTCTGCTGCCTTAATAACACATAATTACAAGAGAGGTTCCAAAACCTACTTGGACAATTTATTGTTGCAGGCAACCAGCCTGTCTGCTATTCTTAGCCATCTTCAATTCTTTGGCTCCCACAGAATAGATTAGGTTGCACACTGGTAATTAAACAACCAGATCTCACCTGGGCAACCTACAACATGCTCTCTGCAATTCTACAAAAAGCTCTGCAACTATGGGCCTTTGCCAGAGAGCCTCAGAGCCATTCCTGGTGGGTAGCTTCCAGATGGTTGAAAGGCTTGCCCAGTCATGCTCCCACATGACCGTTTTTTTCCTACTTTACCATCTTCCTTAAATTTTTCTTTTATGGAAAATGAACCAGGGTTAGATCACGTGAAAGCATAAAGAATTGCTTAATTCCCTGAGTTGTTCCACATCTCCAGTGGAACTCTCCAACAGGGATGCATTTCTTTTCACTGCAGTCTGTCCTTGTCTAACGCATTCCTTCTAATTCCCAATACTTCATTGGAGTTTATGCTGAACAAAGAATGCATTATACTCATATTGCCCTCATAGATGGGCAAATATGGTATTCCCTTTTTATTGCGTCTTTTTCTCCACACTGAAGTTATAGAAGGATCCAGACTTGTTGTCTTAAGATTAAGGTTTTCTCTGCACCCCTTCACGTAGATCTCCATTTCTGGTTATTCAAAGTCTAGAATTTTAAAGAGATCTAGACCTATCCTTCTGACTAGGAACATTCCACTGGTTTCCATGTAACCTTCTTCATGGTTCTTCCACGTATAACCAGTAAGGGGTTCTCTATCCATATTTTCAAGCGGGTCTTATCCCTTCTTATTTTTAAGTGACTCTCTCTGAGATATATATATATATATATATATATATATATATATATTATATATATATATATATATATATATACACATATCTCACTCTGAAAGATTTGTTACTGTCCATATTAATGCTGTTCCAGCATGCCATAGGCTTTTAAATGGACAACCAATTTCTATGGTAATCACAAACTACCTTCTTTTACTGTAACCTCTCCAGTTACGTTACATCTGAAGCTCTCCATGTAAAGTCATCCTAAGTGACATCACTTAGGGAAGACATTGCTGATCTTCAAGAAATTGGAGGCTACACCGCCTACTACAAATGTTTCTTTCTTTCTTTCATTTGGATAGAGGGGTCTCAAAGACTCATCCTTTTTCTGCAAACCAGTCAGATTTATCTCCTCTCTTTCCTAGAGCCTATTCTGCTCCAAGGACAAAGAGCTTCAAACATTGGCCTACAGAAGCTTTAGCTTCTCATCCAAAGTCCAACCTCATTAAACTCTCCCAGTTTTTCCTTCTGGGATTAGTTCTAGCCTTTTAGGCTTCTGACCTCTGCCTGTATTGCAAAATTTTATTTTCCTCTACTTCTCAGTAAGGTATTTTCTTTGAGGATAATGTACTGGTTTCTAGCACCAGACCATTAGTCTCAACAAATACTTTCGCAATATTTTTGACTAAGGTCCACATTTGAAAATTGGAATCCAATTTTCACTAACATTTCTGATGTACACAAGGACTCCTCTCTAGACGCCGTGTTTAGTCAAGCTGTTCCACAGCATACCCTTTTTAATTCAACTCCTACCCTCCATCCCTTGAATGCCTCAGGTTCTTGGAAATAGCATGGCCCATCGACTAGATTTGCAACATGCTGGGACCTCCTCCAGGCATCTCTAGCTTGGGAGTCCCCATATGTGAAGACTCATTCCTGCTTGTTCCTGGAGATAGCACAGTTACTTACCTGTAACAGGTGATCTCTGGGAACAGCAGGAATAAGTCTTCACAACCCACCCACCTCCCCTAGAAGTTGTTTCTCTCTCTCTCTCTCTATAATTTGTCTACTTCCCTCCTTCGGTCTCAGCTACAAACCGAACTGTTGAGAGGGAAGTGAATGAGCGGGAACGCAGCACGCATGCGCGTGGGATGCTCCCAAAAGCTTTCTTTTTGGACGCTGGGGAGCGTTTCCGCGCAGGCTCCGTCGGTACCAACGTACCCATATGTGAAGACTTATTCCTGCTGTTCCCAGAGATCACCTGTTACAGGTAAGTAACTGTGCTTTACAGGTGAGTAACTATGCTATACTGTGCTGAGAGAAATTTTGTGAACCCTAAGTGTAATCATGAGAATTACAAGTTCTTACCATGATACCTTCAGTTGCAATTGGTCTTTTCTATGCAATAAAAGGGTATAAATTGAACAGTTCTGTGTTTGAGAGATAATAATGTACAAAATAGCAACGACATAGATAATTATCCCAAGAAAAGTGAGCATATTCATCTATGCCTGCCCAGAAATAACTATATTTGTATGCATGTATTTGCTCATGCATTGCCTCACTTAAGGAAATTAAGTTACTACTGAAAGCCTATTTTTTTCAAGCCTTTTCTGGCAACTACATTTTGCATCATTGTCCCTGGGGCTGGGGGCTGGACGCCTGTATGCCATCTGCTTCTTGCTTCTTTTGTTTCTTTCTTCTGCAGTTAGGTGCAGACAGATGTATTAGCTGCAGTCCTTCCTTCTCTACGTCTCTCTCCTTTTATAATTATTTCATATTTTCTAACTAGATTAATCTTTTTAAAATTTGTAAACTGCCCTGATGCCCTGGGAAGGGGGATATAGCAAGCTTGTAAAATAAACATAAGCATAAGTATGACCTGCTTAAGTACGCAAGATGCTGTAATAAATAAATAAAATAAATACATGCTCCGGTCCCTTTATAAAATTGCCCCCAATATGACTCATGCAGAATCAGTGTGAAACAGAAAGTAAACCCCTAGTATTCATAGCCTGGTTAATTATTGACTGATTACACTGGTCAACATTGAAATCATTACTGACTTTAAAAGGCCCTAATCTGTAGTATCTTGGTGAGCTGAACACAAAATTTTATTGGCTCTCGTTTTGAAGATATTGCATTTAGTTCATTTTTGACATTTCACTGTGTAAATTTATCCAGTAGGACATCAACAACATCCCAAATAAGCCTTGAATGATGTAATATTGCATCACATTGCATAATACCAGCATGCACACATCATCCAGAGTTGATTGCATCATTTTCTGATGCTGTGCAATACTACTGCCAGACGGCTGCTGAAGCCATCTGACGTCAGCAGTGTACTATACGCAGTCGGAAAGGGTGAGCATTTAAAATATTTCAGACTGTGTGAGACAGTTTAAGCTACTGTTACATGTAACTTTTATTAATCATATAATTTTAGCCATTTAGGTACAATACAGAACAGTAATGCCGTGAAAGTGCGTTAATACCGTTGACAATTTCTGCTACATTTGTGGGGAAGTGACATTTTTCAACCAGAAGAAAAGTATCACTTCTCAACTGAAGAAGGCATATCATCTTTACTTCGGATGCAAGATTGGTGACCAAGACGAGCCTTGGGCCCCGCATATATGCTGCGCTACATGTACAGCAACACAGCTTTCACAGTGGTTGAATTGCAAAAGACCATCAATGGCGTTTGCAGTCCCCATGGTGTGGAGAGAGCCAAGCAACCACATAAATGACTGTTACTTCTGCTTGGTTCCTCCTCTTTCCAGCGGAATAACGAAGCAAAAGAAGTCGAGCATAGTCTACCCAAACATTCCGTCTGCATTGAGACCAGTTCCACATGGTGAGGGACTTCCTATTCCAGAACCTCCATCAGAATATTATTTTGATTCATCTGATGAGGACAAGGGTGAGACAACCTGTTCTTCTCCTGGTCCGTCAGCATTCAGTGACCCAGATTTTCACTGGGATGCATTATCAACTCCACACAGAATAACACAGGAAGAACTAAATGACCTGGTTCGTGATTTGGACTTATCCAAGAACAAGGCAGAATTGCTAGGATCAAGACTCCAACAATGAAATCTTCTAGAAGAAGATGTCAACATTACTCCATATCAAAAGTGCCACCAGCAGTTGGAGCCTTTCTTCAGAAAGGAAAGTAATCTGGTATTCTGTTCCAAATATTGAAAGTCTCATGAATGCCTTAAAAATCACTCATGACCCACAAGACTGGAGACTATTTATAGACTCTTCGAAACTGAGTCTGAAGGCTGTGCTTTTGAACAATGGAAGCCGTCTTCCATCTATTCCAGTAGCTCATGCTGTCCACATGAAAGAGACATACAATAACTTAAAGCATCTACTGACTTCCATTAACTATAACAAGTACAGCTGGCACCTCTGTGGTGACTTGAAGGTAGTTGCCCTTTTAATGGGACTGCAGCAGGGATATATAAAATACATGTGTTTCTTATGTGAGTGGGATAGCCGAGCAAGGGATTGACACTACTTGCGGAAGGAATGGAATCGCAGACAAAATGTAACAGTTGGAGAGAAGAATATCCAGCACCCAGCTCTGGTTGAGGCTCACAAAATCCTGCTACCACCCCTTCACATCAAACTAGGTTTGATGAAAAACTTTGTGAAAGCCATGGACCGCACTTCGCCAGCTTTCCGATACCTGCATGAAAAATTCCCTCGACTCAGCGAAGCAAAGATTAAAGAGGGAGTTTTTGTGGGTCCTCAGATTCGAGAGCTCTTCAAAGATGACCGCCTCAACAACTTGCTGCAGGGTGATGGAATGCTTTTCGCCTAGTGTCAACAAACTTTCTCGGGAATGTTAAGGCAGAAAACTACAAGGAACTAGTAGAAGACATGCTGATGCAGTATCAGAAACTTGGCTGCAATATGTCTGTAAAGATCCACTTCCTTGATTCCCATCTCAATTTCTTTCCTGACAACTGTGGTATGGTTAGTGATGAACAGGGCGAACGTTTTCACCAGGATATCGCAACGATGGAGCAAAGATACCAGGGAAAATGGTCCACTACAATGCTGGCTGACTACTGCTGGACACTCCCTAGAGAAGCTCCCGAACAGCTGTACAAGAGACAGGCGAAAAAAATCTAAGACGTAGTCTATGACTTGGTTTTCTACAGGTATTAACTGAAGGCCTATTACTATTGACATGCATTTCGTGATGTAAACATTAATTCTTGTAGGTTACAAAAAACCTAGAGCCAACTTTGCAATTTCACTGTCCTAATCGTGTTCAGCATATAAAAATTGATAAGAAATGACTATTTTTATTTCAGTAACATGACTTTTGTAAAAAGTTGTTGACAAGTGTTACAAACAGGTGCTTAACATGTGAACATAACTGCAGAGAAAACCTGAATGATTGAGTATGGGCATTCTGTCCTATATAAAGGTTCAATAAGTTTTGGAATTTGCTCTTCACCATAAGAGGGTAATTTTACAACAGAGTGCCTGGGCTAAAACACCAAAGCATGCCTATTTTGGGCCTATTTTGTAAAGACAAATAGGCGCCTACGTGGCTTTATTGAATATTAGCATAAGTGGCAGGGATTAAATTAAGCGCAGACATTTACACGTGCTTTATGGCATGAGTAAATGAACACATGTAAAGTTTGCAAATATGTATATATTTTAAAGTATTTTATAATCAACATTTGTAGTTGTGAATTCTTCCTGTTCTCTGCCCACACCGCGCGCCCCCCCCCCCCCAGCTAACCCTGCTGGCAAAGGTATGCACCTTCATGCCAAAGTGCGCACATTTATCTGTCCAATATGTTATAAGAGACAATAAATGCATATAAACTGCCATGTATATACATTAATGAATTTAAAAATGTTCTCCTAAAAATTAGTGGGGAAGTCATTGTGATGGTTCTCGTCTGTGGAGGTCACCCGGGAACATTGGGTGGGCCAGGTCTGCAGTTTAGCTCGCTGTTGAACATGAGAATCCTGGGTCAAGGTAAGGTTGGATATCTGCCATCTTCCTTTCAGGTTGAGCCTTCCCCAGAGCCCAGGATGGGAAGCCAGAAGCTAGTTAAAACCAGAAAGAGAAAGGAGAACACAGGCACACAGAAATTCACCTGAAAGACTCTGGAAGGAAGCAAGGCAGGAACACAGCAGATACCTGCAGAGAAGACTCAGAAAAGCAGTGAGGAGCCATAGCAGCAGGCAACATCAGAACAATGTAGGCCAAGCTCTTGCAAAGAGGTATTATATATGGTACTAGTCAGGGAACAAGATGACCCCTAAAAGGGTAGTAGCAGGTATATAGCAGGCTAAGGCAGCCAGTCAGCTGAACGGAATATACTGATACCTGCTGGTTAAAGGGTCAACATGCCACAATGAAAAATATTTGAGGACCTAAAAAAGAATAATTGATGCTGATCTGTCTGGCCAGGGTTACAAAATCAGTTGTAAGCATCTGGGGCTCCCTTCATCAATTGTCAGTCAATTTACAAATGGGAAATGTTGAAGATTTAATTACTCTATCCAAAAGAGTCACTGCCATTATCTCAAGAACAAACTGGAAAATCATCTATGAAGTTGCAAAGAACCCCAGACTAACATGTAAGATCTTCAGGTGAAAAAAAAGCGGATGGCCTTCATAAAATACAAGAGATCACAGAGAGAGGAAGCCCAGCATCAATATTTGGAAAAACAGAGAAGCTAGGAAAGTAGTCAGGAAAGCAAAGATACAAAAAGAAGAAGAAATAGCCAAGGCAGTAAAATAGTGGGACAAAACATTTTTCAGATATGTTAGCAAGAGGAGGAAGTGCAAAAATGGTATTATCATACTCAAGGGGGAAGGGAAGGGAAGGAATATGTAAAAGCTGAGGAAGATAAAGTGGAATTGTTTAACAAATATTTTTGTCCTGTATTCACAGATGAAGAGCCTGAAGCAGGACTTCAGAAAACACCCACAAACAGGAACAGAAGTGAAGGGGATCTTGAACAATTTTCATAAGGAACTTCCTAAACTAAAAGTAGACAAAGCGATTGGGCCAGATGGGATATATCTGAGAATATTGAAGGAACTTCAGTATGTTCCAGTGGCTCTTCTGACTAACTTTTTCAATGCTTCTTTAAGGTCAGGGGTAGTCCCAGAGGACTGTAGAAAGGCAGATGTGGTCCCTTTACATAAAAGCGGAAGTAAGAATGATATTGAGAATTACAGGTCGGTTAGTCCGACCTCTGTGGTGAGTAAATTAATGGAAACGCTGTTAAAGCAGAGGATAGTGAGGTTTCTGGCATCCAGTGGATTACAGGATCTGAGGCAGCATGGGTTTATCAGAGGTAGTCTTGTCAGACAAATCCGATTGATTTCTTTGACTGGATGACCAGAGAGTTGGATCTAGGGAGAGCCCTAGATGTGATGTACTTGGAGTTCAGTAAAGCCTTTGACATTGTTCTGCACAAGCGACTTATAAATAAATTAAGTACCCTAGGAATGGATCCTAAAGTGACTGACTGGGTTAAAAATTGGTTGAATGAGAGGCAACAAAGTGTACAGGTAAATGGAGCTCACTATGAGGAGAAAGATGTTACCAGTGGTGTGCTGCAGCGATCTGTCCTGGGTCAGATTCTTTTTAACATCTTTGTTAGTAATATTGCAGAAGGTTTGTCTGGTAAGGTTTGCCATTTTGCGAATCATAACAAAATCTGCAATAGAATAGACACTCAGGAAAGAGTAGATAACATGAGGAGATATCTAGTTAAGCTTGAAGAATGGTCAAAAATTTGTCAGCTAAGATTTAATACTAAAAAATGCAGGGTTTTTAATGTAGGGGATTTTGTACTTCTGTCTATGACAGAAGAGCGGGATCTGGGCATAATTGTTTCTGATGATCTTAAAGTTGCTAAACAGGTAGAAAAGGTGGCGGCGTAAGCCAGAAGAATGCTTTGGTGTATAGGAAGAGGAATGGTCAGCAAAAAAAATAAGGTGATAGTGCCTCTGTGTAAGTCTCTGGTGTGGCCTCATTTGGAGTATTGTGTGCAATTCTAGAGACCACACCTTCAAAAAGATATAAACAGGATGGAGTTGATACAGAGGGTAGCTACTAAAATGGTCAATGGTCTTCATTATAAACCATATGGGGACACTCAAAGACTTTAATATGTATACATTAGAGGAAAGGCAGGATAGAGGAGATATGATAGAGACGTTTAAATACCTCCGTGACATAAATGCACAAGAGGAGAGCCTCTTTTGATTGAAAGTAAGCTCTGCAACGAGGGGGCATAGATCAGGGTGAAAGAGGATAGACTCGGGAATAATATGCAGAAAGATTTCTTTACAGAAAAAGTAGTAGATGCGTGGAATAGTCTCCCAGTGGCGGTAATAGAGACGAGGACAGTATCTGAATTTAAGAAAACATGGGACAAACTCAGAAGATCTCTAAAGGAAAAAAAGAGACTATAGTAGTTGATTTGGAAGGGCAGACTAGATAGGCCATATGGTCTTTTTCTGCTGACATTTTTCTATGTTTCTCACTGTGGCTGAGATGAGGGTTCATGTGTAAACCATTAAAAAAAACTGAATAGAAGTTGAGGAATAGCTTAGTCGTTAGAGCAAATCCTAGAGATTGGGGTTTGAAGCCCATTGGTACTCATTGTGATCTTGGACAAGTCACTACCCTCCATTGTCTTGGAAGAAACAGCCTGGATATCTTCTTCTGATCAGGGGCTGCTGGGTTGTCAGGAGTCAGCATTGACTTGATGGAACTTTAAATAAATAAATGGTTCATGGGAGGATAACTAGGAAGTAATCACTGCTCTCTAAAAAGAGCATTGCTGCCTGTTTCAGATTTATCAAAGAACATCTGGATGACCCACAAGACTTTTAGAATAATAATCTTCAGCCAGATAAGTCCAACATTAAACTTTTGTCACAAAACCTTTTCTTTGGCGAAAACCAAACATCGCCTACCAAAGTGAGAATCTCATCCCCACGGTCATATATGGCGATGGATCATGGTGTGGAGCTAGTTATCACTGATGGAACTATGAATTCTTTATCAACAAAGAATTGTGTTACCTGATGAAAAGAGGATAGCTCTCAGAAGCTTGTGAAGATGTAGTACTGTAAATTAGGCTAGTACAAAGGTATGGCTTGCAACTCCTTTGCTGACCCTTTTTTCCACTTGTATCAAAAACTTTCTAGATGAGAATGCCGGACTGTATCTCTCCTTGAGCTGAAACTGAGTCAAAAGTGGGTCATGCAAGAAGGGAATGGCTCTAAATGTTCAAGTAAATCTTCAACAGAATGGCCGAAGAGGAAGATATTTGTTTTTTGGATTAGTCGAATCAAAGTCCTGAACCTAGTCTTGTTGACAAATCATGGCAAGAGCTTGAAGCAAGCTATTAAATCAGAGTTGCAGCAGTTCTATATGGAAGAATGGACCAAAATTCCCTAAGGGTGATATGAGAGAATAATTTCAGTAGTTATAAAAATGTTTACTTGAAGTTGTTGTTGCTCGACGAAGATTCACATATTTTTTCACAAAGGACTATTTTACTGTTGAATCTTTTTGTTGAATAAATAAAAAATGTATATCCTTATCTGAGTTATTTGTAAAGTGAGGTTATATTTATCTCCAGGAACAAGCAGGAATATAGTCTTCACATATGGGTATCGTCGGTACCAATGGAGCCTGCGCGGGAACGCTCCCCAGCGTCCAATAGGAAAGCCTTTGGGAGCATCCCACAGTGCCTGTGTGTTGCCTTCCCGCCTTTCCAACTCTCCCTCTTCAGTTCTTCATTTTCTGTGGAGCCGACAGGACGCATACCCTGTCACTGCAGAAAATTTCTTCTTCTTCCTTGTTTTTTGTGGTTGTGTCTGCCTTCATTTGACGTATACCGGTACTGCTGGTTCTCTTTTATTCTTTTTCAAAAAAAAACCCAAAAAACTAGCTTTCTAAAAGATTTTTTCTTTCAGGGGCCTTTCCCCTCTCGGCACTAAGTCCACTTTTATTCAAACATGGAGAAACCAGCTGGTGGTTTCAAGAAATGTTCCAAGTGTGGCGGTACCATATCCGTCACCGACACCCATGACTGGTGTCTCAAGTGTTTAGGTCCTGACCATTGTCCATTGGAGTGTCTCTCCTGCAGAAAGATGACTAAGAGGGGCCTGCAGAATAGAACTGCAAAACCTGTTACCCTTTTTGCCACAGATACGATGTCAGTTGCATCGACGTCTTCCAGGGCTTCATCTTCCTCCCATGGGTCTCAGGTAACTAAACCTAAGTCTGGCCGGTCCTCAAAGGGTATGATCTCCTTCCAGGTATCGAGATGCCACTGGCGTTGCCCTCGAGGAAAGTTCACTGGCAAAACAGCCCCGGCAGGAGGCCTCGGTCTCCAAAGCATTAATGGGGCTCCAGGATGTTCCAGAGGCTTCCACCTCGGCAGAACTACTGGTGCCATGTTCTGGGGTCGTATCCGCTTCCACCGGTACCGATACCCAGGCATCGGCAAGAGCGATGGATCAGAGAATCCTTGCTATCGAACGCAGTCTAGCGGCCCTCTTAGCAGCTTCGGTACCGCTAAGACCACTACAGACGGTTCCACAGGTATCGGTACCAACATTGGTACCGGTACCGAGCACACCTGCCTCAGCTGGTATGCTTCCCTCCATGCTGAGCCTTGAGTCTATCTCAGGTATCGAAGGGTCGGTACCGAGACACCCTGACATCGACTTCGAGCGATACCGGTACCGTGCGTTGCAGGAACATGCGGCACAGAGATACTTTGAATCCTCCGATGACTCTGATTACTCTGCTGGTACCAGAGCAGTCCTTCCGGAGGATCTGTCTCCTTCTCCTCAATGCAGAATGTCTCCTCCAGAAGACATGTCCTTCCAGGATTTCATACGTGATTTAGCTCGAGGTCTTTCAATCACGGTGACTCCGGAGAAGGAACCCAGAGCAGAAGAATTAGAAATTCTTCAATACCCTACAGCTCCTAAGGAGGCAGCTACCCTTCCCATTCATAGAATCTTGCATGATTTTATGCTAAGAATGTGGGAAGCTCCTTTAACGGTGTCTCCACACTCTCGACGACTCGATACCATGTACCGAGTTCCAAGCTGTCCTGGTTTTCAAAAGACTCAGTTACCACACCATTCAATGGTAGTGGAATCGGCGATGCGTAGGATTAAGAGTGCTTCTTCCAATCTTCCAGGCCGTGAATCGAGGACACTCAATGCCTTTGGGCATCGATGCTTCCAATCCTCCATGTTATCAGCCAGGATCAGCTCCTACATTCTCTATATGGGAATGTTACTCAAGGAGGTTGCAAGAGACTTGGAGCTCATGAGCCCTCTTATCCCTGAGGAAAAAAGGGGGAATTCCTTACTCTGGTCAAACATGCCCAGAATGTGTCTAAGTTCATGAACCGTGCAACCTTTGATTGCTTTGAATGCCCCCACCACCACCAGCAGCTCTCCCCTTCCCGGGGATCGAGCCACCGGCAGCAGGAGGGGCCTGCCGTCCATCAAGGCCCAATCGGGGCACGCCAGGAACTTTTAAAAGTTCGCGCCAGCAGGCGCCGACCACCCGGAGCCCCCACCACCACCAGCAGCTCTCCCCTTCCAGGGGATCGAGCCACCGGCAGCAGGAGGGGCCTGCCGTCCATCAAGGCCCAATCGGGGCACACCAGGAACTTTTAAAAGTTCGCGCCAGCAGGCGCCGACCACCCGGAGCCCCCACCACCACCAGCAGCTTTCCCCTTCCCGGGGATCGAGCCACCGGCAGCAGGAGGAGCCTGCCGTCCATCAAGGCCCAATCGGGGCACGCCAGGAACTTTTAAAAGTTCGCGCCAGCAGGCGCCGACCACCCGGAGCCCCCACCACCACCAGCAGCTCTCCCCTTCCCGGGGATCGAGCCACCGGCAGCAGGAGGGGCCTGCCGTCCATCAAGGCCCAATCGGGGCACGCCAGGAACTTTTAAAGTTCGCGCCAGCAGGCGCGCCCGCGACTGGCGGGCCCGCGACTGGCGGGCCCGCGCCTGAGGGCCCTTTGGCGTGGCCCTTAGGCGAGGCACGATAGGCGACACGGACGATTCCACAGCAACTCACCGGTTACCCGACGCCTGCCTCAATCAACCCTCTGCCGCCTGACCAAAAAACCAACACTCTGCCTACAACGGAACTCAGACATGAACTCAGGCCTCTCTACACAACTCACAAACACAGCAAGTATACAGACTAATCATGTGAATGCACCATACCTCATAACTACTCTCATTTTCCCTATGGCACTCAATTAATACTGTTGTCAGTAGCATTCCATTATTATTGTTATAGTAGCATTCCATTATTACTGTTGTCAGTAGCATTCCATTATTACTGTTGTCAGTAGCATTCCATTATTACTGTTATAGTAGCATTCCATTATTACTGTTGTCAGTAGCATTCCATTATTACTGTTATAGTAGCATTCCATTATAACTGTTACCAGTAGCGTTCCATTATTACACTAAAAGATAACCATAATCATAACACCAAAAGATAATCATGACTACCTCAACCCTAACGTTCGTTTTTCTCTATACTATTACAATGACCATTCATGACTCTGTTTCATACATCCATGAACATAACCCCATCCCAGCACTCCTAGGATCAAATAGAAAACATCACTACAACTATTATCAACCTTACCCAAACCCTCAACAAAAGAGACAATCACGCCTGCTCTACATAACACTGGAAACCATTACTAACAAAAAGAACATCAAAGACGACCTGCAACACGAGCTTAGATGTGCACTCATCAACGCACGGTCTGTGCGCAACAAGTGGCCTGCCATCACAGACCTAATATCCAACTACAATTTAGACCTCCTAATGGTCACTGAGTCATGGCTCTCTGACTCAGACACTGTCCTAATTAATCAAATCACGCCCCCCAATTTCTCACTCTTCGCTTGTAACAGAGATAATAGAAAAGGTGGAGGAGTCTTCATAATAGCAAAGTCAGAGTTGCAATACCGAGTGTCCATAACCAGGAGCTCCAAACATCTGGACACTTTAACCATCGCAAATAGAAGCAACTCTATAAACCTCGTCTACTCAGCACCAAATGCAGTATCAGAAGATCTCTCAGATATAATAAACTTAGCCTGCAATCCTGACAACCCCAACAAACCAAACTGGCTGTTAGGTGATTTTAACCTCGCTTCTCTACATCATGACTTATCCAGTACATTCCTCGATGCCATGACAGACCTTGGATTCAAACAAATCGTGCACAACCCCACACACAAACAAGGGAACATCCTCGACTTGATATTCGTTCCATCAGCAGTCTCAAGCTTAAATAATTACACCAAACCATCTATTATCCCAGTCCCTTGGTCAGACCATAGCCTGATCTTATTCCTGATTCCAACAAATTCAAACACACTCACCCAGCCAGTCACCTCAACAACTAGCACAGGGCGATTTAAGCCATTAGACATAGAGACCCTCACTAAACAAGCGTTGCCAAAACTAGACAAGCCAACGGACAATCTAAATGAGTTGATCTCTAACTGGAATGACACTCTCTATCAGTATGCACATAAACCAAGCATGAACAAGAAGCTCCCACCCAGGAATCGCTCCAATAAAAAGCAGGATGCCCCTTGGTTCTCTTCTGAACTACGTACATCTCTACTCCAACTGAGGAAGTTAGAAAGAAAATGGAGACACACCCACAACAGCAAAGTTCAAGAAGATTATCTCACCCAACTCAAAAAGCATCGCGATCTGACTTGGTCTACAAGGAAAGAATTCCACTCCAATCTTCTCTGCAAAACACTAAACAGACCACGCGATCTCTTCAATTTAGTAAAAACATTAACCAATGATCCATCGCCACCGCATCAAGAATCCATACAACCACAATTATATGCTAATTTCATCCAAGCCAAAATGATCAAGGCGAACACAACGTCATCACAAATACTAATCCAACTCCCACAGGCCCAAGCATCACTCGATAAATTCTCACCACCATCAAGAAAAGCCATCGAAGAAATTATCGCTACCATAAACACCACCACAGCACCAAATGACCCATGTCCAGCACACTGGATCAAAATCTTACGTGCCGAGCTTAGCCCTTACATAGTTAAGATCGCAAATATCTCCTACCTAACTGGCATCTTCCCTACCGCCCTTAAACAAACATCAATTCGCCCTCTGCTAAAAAACAACCAGATGGACCCAACAAAGGAAGATTCCTACCGCCCAATCTCCAGCATTCCCTATCTAGCCAAGATACTTGAAAAGGAAACTCAGAGGCAGATCCAACACCACATTGATACAGCAGCCCCGTTGGACCCATGCCAACACGGATTCCGAGAAGCTCACGGAACAGAAACACTCATGACTTCACTACTTAACAAACTCATTTGTGGGATTGACAACATTCACATGGCCATTGCAATGATTTTTCTGGACATATCAGCGGCATTCGACTCAGTCGACCATAAGATCATGCTAGCTAGACTCCACGAAAAAGGTATCCGCAACCAAGCCTGGAACTGGTGCAAATCTTACTTAGATGAGCGCTGGCAACAGGTCCGTACAGGCAACATTACTTCTGAACCCTTCAAACAGAAACAGGGAGTACCTCAAGGCTCATCTCTATCTGCATTGCTTTTTAATATATACATGCAGCCTATCTGCCAAATCACCAGAGATTTCGGTATATCTTGCCTATTGTACGCAGATGACGTGCTAATATTCACACCGATCAATATATCAAATCCCGACTACTCTCCACTAATCAACTGTTTCAATGCAATAACTGACTGGCTCCTCAATCAAAACATGAGAATAAACTTCAAGAAAACCGAAGTACTCATAGCAACAAGAAACAAGCAATTTGCTCCGCCAACCACCCTCACAGTAAGAGACGCAGAACTCCCAATCAAGGCCTCCATAAAGTACCTCGGTGTGATACTTGATCAACAACTCAATCTTAAAGAGCACATAAAGAACACAGTAAAATCAATTTACTACAAACTAAAAACACTGCGCCACCTGAAACCAATGATGGAGACCAAGGACTTCCGTACAGTTTTCCAAGCAATAGTCACACCGCATTTCGACTATGCAAATATCATCCTTCATGGTCTCCCCAAGAATACACTAAATCCACTTCAACTGGCGATGAACGCAGCAGCCCGCATCCTATCTGGAGCTTCTATAAGAGATCATATAACACCAATACTGATCGATCTGCACTGGCTTCCGATAAACTGCAGAATAACATACAAAACCCTCCTCATCACATTCAAGGCTATTAATAATTTATCTCCTGCATCGATCTCAAATCTCATCACCCACACACCAAACAACAGACCCAGGAGACTAGTAGCAGGTTATGGCATTTTGCCAGAAGATGGCAACAAATAACATCAGAAAACTGGACTCTGTCCATTGTATGAGAGGGGTACAGACTTCACTTTCACAGTATGGCCCCCTCCTACAATCATAAGACAGTTCAATTCTCAGGTCCCTGTCACCGATCTCTTGTGTCAGGAGGTCGCATCATTTCTTGCTCAGGGAGCAAGAGAAGAGGTACCCGTATCCCAACAGGGTACGGGGTTCTACTCCCCCTATTTTCTCATACCATAGAAAACGGGGGGGGGGGGGGGGCCCAGGCCTATATGCATATTCTCATCCATGCAGATCACCGGAAATTCCTTAGATTCATTTTCCAGGGAACACACTTCCAATACAGGGTTCTTCCCTTCAGTCTGGCTTCTGCCTCAAGAGTCTAAACAAAATGCATGGCAGTAGTAGCAGCATTCCTGAGAACTCTAGGAATATTCATCTTCCCCTACTTAGACAACTGGCTCATCCGAGCATCAACAGCTCCAGAAGTCAGCTTCACTCTTTCTCGCACTATGCGAATCCTTCGGTACTTGGGACTGGTCATAAACCTCCCTAAATCTCATCTCACTCCTTTTCAGTCTCTAGAATTCATAGGGGCTCGTCTAGATACAAGGCAGTCAAGGGCTTTTCTGCCACAGCCACAGCCACGTTGTCTTCGTATAGTACAGCTGGCCTCCCAAGCAGCTATGAAAGCTTTCTTAACTGCTCGGGAAATGCTTCAGCTTCTGGGGCATATGGCATCCACTGTCCATGTGGTTCCCTATGCTCACCTTCATATGCGAGCAGCCCAGTGGACCCTATCCTCTCAGTGGACACAGGTCTCGGGTTGGCTAATGGACAAAATCAGAAACTCCACACGTCTCATTTCGTCCCTGCAATGATGGCAATCACTGGAAAACCTTCTCGTAGGCTCTCCTTTCCAGCAGCCTCTATGCCACGCCACCCTAACAACAGATGCGTCCAAGTTGGGTTGGGAGCTCACTTGCACGATCTCTCAACTCAGGGTCTCTGGACCCCACGGGAGGCTTGTCTTCACATAAACCTCCTAGAACTCAGAGACATTTTCCATGCTATTCGAGTATTTCAGGCACATCTCAGCTACAAGACAGTTCTGGTCCAGACCGACAATCAAGTAGCCATGTTCTATGTGAACAAGCAGGGCGGAACGGGCTCTCTGTCATTATGTAAGGAAGCTTTGCGACTGTGGGCCCTCGCCAGAGAGCTTCAAATCCACCTTCTAGTGGTATATCTTCCAGGCATTCAAAATCTATGGGCAGACAAACTCAGTCCAATACTGCTGCCACACGAGTGGTCTCTTCAGTCAGACCAGCTTGCTCGAGTGTTTCGAATCTGGGGAATGCCAGATATAGACCTCTTTGCAAGTCCTCAGAATGTCAAACTTCCCCGATCCTGTTCCAGAATTCCAGCTCAAAACTGTCAGGCAAGGGATGCTTTCCTTCTCCACTGGGGTTAGGACTTCCTCTATGCCTTCCCACCCACTCCCCTCATTCTCAAAATTTTGTTCAAGCTTCAGAGAGACAGAGGTCATATGATACTCATAGCTCCACGTTGGCCACGACAAATGTGGTATCCTATGCTTCTGTGTCTCTCTCAGGCCACACCTCTGGAGTTGGGATATGCTCCAGATCTTCTTTCCCAAGAGAACAGGACCCTATTGCACCCGAATCCCCAGTCCCTGCACCTCAGGGCCTGGTTACTGAAAGCCTAGGATTCCCGGATATCAACCTTTCTCAACAGGTAAAAGATATCCTTGTGGCTTCCAGAAAGTCTTCCACAAGGCAATCCTATGCCTTTAAGTGGAAGAGGTTCTTTGTATGGTGTTCTCAAAGGGGACTTAACCCCCTTTCGCTGCCTGTAGAATCGCTACTGGAGTATCTCCATTTATCAGATTCTGGTCTTAAAACCAATTCAGTAAGGGTCCATCTTAGTGCCATTGCAGCTTTTCACAAACCTCTGGATGGACAACCCATTTCCTCTCATCCATTCATAGCAAGATTTATGAGAGGTCTACTCTTAACAAATCCTCCCATTAAGCCACCGCCAGTGGCATGGGATCTGAATCTTGTTCTCGGGCAGCTCATGAAACTGCCCTTTGAGCCTTTAGCCACTACAACTCTAAAGTTTCTTTCGTGGAAGGTCATCTTCCTAGTTGCCCTCACTTCTGCAAGACACATCAGTGAGCTACAGGCCTTAGTGGCGGATCCTCCTTATAGAAAATTTCACCATGATAATGTAGTTCTTAGGACTCATCCTCACTTTATGCCAAATGTGGTTTCGCCTTTTCATTTGAACCAAGCAGTTTACCTTCCTGTATTCTTCCCTAGGTCTCATGCCTCTAATGCAGGAAGGAACCTTCATATTTTAGATTGTAAAAGAGCCTTGGCTTTTTACCTTCAAAGAACTAAGCAACATTGGAAATCTTCTCAGCTTTTTGTTGCTTTCGATTCTAGTCATTTGGGACTTCCAGTTTCCAAAAGGACCCTCTCTAGGTGGATTGCAGATTGCATATCCTTTGCATATGAGAGTAAGGGACTTTTCTCTCGAAGGCCATGTCATAGTTCACAATGTGAGAGCAATGGCAGCCTCTATGGCTAATCTTCGTTCTGTGTCCATTGCCGACATCTGTAGAGCGGCCACTTGGGCTTCAGTACACACCTTTACAGCCCACTATTGCTTAGAGAAGGACTCCCGTCGGGATGCCTCGTTTGGCCAGGCTGTTCTCCAGCATCTCTTTCAGACTTAGTACAACTCCTACCCGCCATCCCGGGTTTTGATGCCAGAGATCCATGGGAGGAAGCATGACCCATCTCACTCTGGGTTCGCAGCTTGCTGGGGTCATGCCCCTGGTATCTCTCAGCTGGGGAGTCCCCCATATGTGAAGACTACATTCCTACTTGTTCCTGGAGATAGCGTAGTTACTCACCTGTAACAGGTGATCTCCGGGAACAGCAGGAATTAAGTCTTCACAACCCACCCACCTCCCCTGGGAGTTCTCTATCTATCTATCTCTCTTTCTACTTTTCTCCTTTTGTCTCAGCTATAAACTGAACTGAAGAGGGAGAGTTGGAAAGGCGGGAAGGCAGCACGCAGGCGCTATGGGATGCTCCCAAAGGCTTTCCTATTGGACACTGGGGAGCATTCCCGCGCAGGCTCCATCGGTACCGATGATACCCATATGTGAAGACTTAATTCCTGCTGTACCCGGAGATCACCTGTTACAGGTGAGTAACTACGCTTTTTATCATCAAGGTTTAGATTATGTTCTAATGTTTTGAATATAAATTATGATAAAATAATTCACAAACTTTTTCTCAGAGCTGTATATGATGGCAAATTGGTGATCTAGAAAGGATTTTCACATTCTTTTTGGGATTTTTGCTGAAATATTTGCAAATGCTATGTGCTTATAAATTGCTTTCCTCTCTTTCTCTCAGATGTACTTGCTAGGTTCTGGAATGTTCACTGTAAAGGATGTACTGCAGGAGAGAGACCATAGATTACATTTAACATTAAGGTCAGTATTTGTTTCTTTAATCCACTTGGAATCCAAACTAAAAAAGCACGTCTAAGAGTTTTATTTCTGTAAGTATGAAAAGAATTATCAAAGAAGCTGAGGATTTTCATCTCATAGCGCTGAGGAATTAAATGTTGTTGGCCATTTTCATTTCTGTTTATGGAACTGAAACAAACCAGTGAGATGCAAAACTACAAGTGACTGAAGAAGAAAAAGTGGTAGAACAAACAATGTGAGGTAAAAATGAATAAGGCATTACTTTATCTAAAATAACTTTGATAAAGCTATACAAAATTTAATTTTATATATACTTAAACCAATAGTAGCTAGTTAAAAGCAGTTATTGGTTGAATTTTGCACTTTTTGTAAACCCTCTTAATGGGCCTTTGTCTAAGGGGCAGTCTAGTAAATGCTAACAAGTAACAGAAATTCCAACGATAAAAACCACTAACTTGTTGTAAGTTGCCTTAATCTTGATGTCCATGAGAATCAAGGTAACCTTGTTGAAGGAAAGTAGTCCAGAAGCACCATGGAAATCTGAGACTGATCCCTCCTGATCGAACTTGTGTGATTTGATATGTCAAAACTTGTTCTAGATAGTGTAAGGGTCTCTCAGAGAGAAAGAGCATGCACAGATCTTACCATTATTTGGATACCTTTGGGGGAGCATCATTGGATTGCATGAGTTTGATTATGGAGGTGCAATCTGAAACTCTCGTGGGCCAATGCAGAAAGCCAATGTTAGAGTTGTGCACTACAAGCCATGCACATGGTTTTCCAGCACGAGAGTAACACAGAAGCTGTGCACCTGTATGCAGCAAGGAAATGACATGCAAATGAGGTAGATGCAGAACGTCTATGCTAAACTGGCAGGTACATGCACACAGGCATCTGCGTTTGCAGCACCTATATACAAAAAGGCACTTGTGTGCATGTGCTGAAATCTTATGTGGTGCATATCTCTGCTTAGACCAGGGGTCTCAAACTCAAATTGCTTTGAGGGCCAAATGAGGACTTGTAAAGTAACCCGGGGGCCGCATAAGACGCGGGGCCTCATTTGCATAAGGGGCCTCATTTGCATAAATATTTGCATAATGTTACCATACACTAACTTTTAGTAAACATGCCTCTTTAATGAGTATGGATAAAGAAAGACTAAAAGATTTAGAAACAGGAAGACAATAATTAAACTGGGAACCCCAAAAGCCAAACTTGGAATGTACAACAACACTGTAGAAATAAAACTATAAATTAATTTCCTCTTGTACTAAACAAAGCGCAAACATTAATGATGCACATTTCCCAGAGCTGACATATTCCAGTTAATAAATTCAAAATAAAGAGAGATTTTTCTACCTTTTGTGCATTTTTTTTTCAGTTGCAATTGTTCCAGCCACTTTCTTCTGGTTTCTTCATGTCTTCTGCTAACTCTCCATCGTCTGCTGTCCATTTGCCCTTTCTTCTCTCCGAGTTTTTTTTCCATTCTCTCTCTACATCTGCTTTAACATACTAATCTTTCTCCTTTTTCTCTTTCCTCATTCCTATTTCATCCACTCCAATTTTACCCCTCCATCCTCAATCCCCACTTACTCTCCCAATACCTGGCCAATTGTAGGTTTGTCTTCTCTCCTAGACAAAATATTTTTCCCCTCTCCATTTCACTTTCCCAGCTCCATCCCATTCTAATCCTCCCCCAACATCAGCTCCCTTCTAGTTCCAGCCCCACCCAGCATCCGCTCCCTTCTAGTCCCTGCATCAGTCCATTTCCAGTCCTATCATAGCCTCACCATCAGCCCATTTCCAATCCTAGCCCCCCATCAGCCCATTTCCAATCCTAGCTCCCTCCCCTCACAGCCCATTTCCATTCCAAGCCCCCCTCCCCATCAGCCATTTGCAGTTCAAGCCCCCCTTCCACTCAGCCCATTTCCAGTCCTAGCAACCCCCCCCAGCCCATTACCAGTCCTAGACCCCCCATAGCCCATTACCAGTCCTAACCTCCCCATAGCGCACTTCCAGTTTTACCCCCCATCACCCCATTTTCAGTCTTACCTCCCCTCATAGGCCATTACCAGTCCTAACCCCCCAATCAGCCCACCTCCAGTCCTAACCCCCCAATCAGCCCACCTCCAGTCCTAACCCCCATCTGCCCATTTCCAGTCCTAGCCCCCACCATAGCCCATTACCAGTCATAACCCCCCCCTGCCAATAGCCCACTTCCAGCCCTAACCCCCATTACCCCATTTCAGTCAGCCCCTCCATAGCTCATTACCAGTCCTAACTCCCCCCATCAGCCCACCTCCAGTCCTTCCTAACCCCCACCTGCCCGTTTCCAGTCCTAGCCACCACCATAGCCCAGTACCAGTCATAACCCCCCCGCCAATAGCCCATTTCCAGTCATACCCCCCCTGCCAATAGCCCATTTCCAGTCATACCCCCCCTGCCAATAGCCCATTTCCAGTCAGACCCCCCCCTGCCAATAGCCCATTTCCAGTCATAACCCCCCCCCCTGCCAATAGCCCATTTCCAGTCATAACCCCCCTGCCAATAGCCCATTTCCAGTCCTACACCCCCCCTGCCAATAGCCCATTTCCAGTTCTACACCCCCCCTGCCAATAGCCCATTTCCAGTCATAACCCCCCCCCTGCCAATAGCCCCTTTCCAGTCATAACCCCCTCCCCTGCCAAGAGCCCATTTCCAGTCATAACCCCCATGCCAATAGCCCATTTCCATTCCTACACCCCCCCTGCCAATAGCCCTTTTCCAGTCCTACCCCCCCCTGCCAATAGCCCATTTACAGTCATAACCCCACCTGCCAATAGCCCATTTCCAGTCCTACACCCCCCCCCCCTGCCAATAGCCCATTTCCAGTCCTACCCCCTACCCCCCCCGGTAAATAAAAAAAACACCTGGCTTCTGCTGCTGCAGCAGAAAATCAGCTGTCCCGCGGCCCCTTCCTCTCTGCCCGGAGATCCCTCATTGTGCTTCATCAGCGGCGTGCTTTTTAAGCCGCGAAGAGAGTATTTCCCTCTCGCGCGGCTTAATCCTATTCACTTTTCAAGCCTCGCGAGAGGGGAATACTCTCTTCGCGGCTTGAAAAGCACACGCTGATGGAGCACAATGAGGGATCTCCGGGCAGAGAGGAAGGGACCGCAGCACAGCTGATTTTGCTGCTTGAGCAGCAGAAGCCAGGTTTAAAAGAAAAAAATTGACAGTCGATTCTGCCGCTGCCATGGCAGCAACGGCAGAAGCAGAAGCAAGGCTTTTTTCTTTCCCTCCGTCGCGGGCCGCACAACGTTGCGGCCCGCGGGCCGCGTGTTTGAGACCCCTGGCTTAGACGGAACATATTGGTGTCTTTGAACACCGATATTATTCTGAGAAATATTCCAAGCAGAATGGATCTCCAGGAACAAGCAGGAATGTATTCTTCACATATGGGTATCGTCGGTACCGACAGAGCCTGCACGGGAACGCTCCCCAGCGTCCAATTAGAAAGCTTTTGGGAGCATCCCACAGCGCCTGCGTGCTGCCTTCCCGCCTTTCCCAACTGCCTCTCTCCAGTTCTTCGTTTTCCACGGAGCCAGCAGGTTGTCATTCCTGTCACCGCAGAAAATCTTTTCTTTTTTGTGGTCGCGTCTGCCTTCCCTCGACGCTATACCGATACTGCCGGTTCTTTCTTTCTTTCTTTTCAAAAAAAAAAAATCTCTTTTTTTTCCAAACCTTTTTTCTTCAGGTGCATGCGCCATTTTGGGCCTTAGGCCCAAAGGTTTCCCTTTCTATGGAAAAACCCACCTTGGGTTTCAAGAAGTGCACCAAGTGTGGCGGTACCATCTCCGTCACAGACACCCATGAGTGGTGTCTTAAATGTTTAGGTCCTGACCACTCCATTTTGGAGTGTATGGCCTGTGCCATGATGTCCAAGAGGGGTCGACAAAACTGGGCTGCTAAGCTTACCACCCTTTTTCCCTCCGATGCATCCTCTGTGGCATCGACGTCTTCCAGGGCTTCGTCTTCCTCCCATGGATCTCAGGTAACTAAATATAAGTCCAGCCAGCCCTCAAAGGGTAGATCTCCTTCTAAGCATCGAGATGCCTCTGGCGTTGTCTTTGAGGGTTCTGTACCGGCAAAATTGCCCCGGCGGGAGACTTCGGCTTCCAAAGCATTATCGGGGCTCCAGGAAGTTCTCGAGGCCTCAACCTCGGCAGAACTACTGGTGTCATGCTCTGGGGTACAAGCTGTTTTCTCCGGTACCGATACCCAGGCATCGGCAGCGTCAATAGACAAGAGATTCCTGGCTATTGAACGCAGTCTGGCGGCTCTCCTTGCGGCATCGACACCCCCCGGAACCGCGTCAGACAGTTGTACCGGCGCCGGTACCGGTACCAATAGCATCGACATCAGTGTCTGCATTGCCGGCACCCAGTCAAGCCATGCCTTCTGGTACCGATCCCCCCTGGCATTGACTTCGGTCGGTTCGGGTATCGTGCTCTACAAGAGCATCCGGACAGAAGGTACTTTGAATCCTCGGAGGAGTCTGAGGATTCTGACAGTTCTGTCGGTACCGGAGTACTTCTCCCCGAGGAGCCTTCCTCTCCCAAACGTAGGATGTCTCCTCCAGAAGATATCTGCTTTCAGGATTTTATCAGGGAGGTGGCTCGAGGTCTTTCCATTACTGTGGCTCCTGAAACAGAGCCCAGGGCAAAGGAGTTGGAGATTCTACAATATCCCAGAGCTCCTAAGGAGGCAGCTACCTTGCCTATCCATGAGATCTGACATGATCTCATGTTAAGAATGTGGGAAACCCCCCTTACCACCTCTTCTCACTCTCGTAGACTGGATACCATGTATCGGGTTCCTCCATGTCCTGGCTTCCAGAAGACTCAGCTGCCTCACCACTCCATTGTAGTGGAGTCAGCTATGAGAAGGATCAGGAGTGCAAAGAGG
Source organism: Ichthyophis bannanicus (assembly GCA_033557465.1). Taxonomy (NCBI): domain Eukaryota; kingdom Metazoa; phylum Chordata; class Amphibia; order Gymnophiona; family Ichthyophiidae; genus Ichthyophis; species Ichthyophis bannanicus. Next base: position 577,503,921 of record CM066035.1, read on the forward strand.
CATGCCTCTAATCCTCCAGGACGTGAGTGTAGAACTTTGGATGCCTTTGGATGATGTACTTTCCAGGCTTCCATGCTTTCTGCCAGGATCAGTTCCTATATTTTATATATGGGAATGTTCTTTAAGGAAGTCACAGGAGATTTAGAGGTTTTGAACCTCCTCCTTCCTGAAGATAAGAGGCAGGATTTTCTCACACTGGTTAAACATGCCCAGGATGTTTCCAAATTTGTCAATCGTGCAGCTTTTTGACTGTTTTGAGTGCATAAGCAGAACTTCTGCCATTGCCATAGGTGCACGTAGAATTGCCTGGCTCCAGGCATCCGATTTGAAGCTCTGGGTGCAGGACAAACTGGGCAATATTCCTTGTACAGGTGAGAATCTATTCAGGAAAAATTGACAAGAAAAGGCCAATGAGTTGGATGCTGATAACTCCACTTTGGATAAACTATCCAAAGCCACAGCTGATCCTGCAAGAAAGAAATCTTTCAAGAAACCATTCTTCTCCAAAAAGAAGAGGTTTTATCCCTCTTATCAGCAGGGACGTTCTGCAGGTCAGTCTGTCCGGAAGAGTCAGCAACCACCTAAACAAAGGAAAGCAATCTCAGCAGTCTCAGCCTCCACAAGGCCTTTGACTTCCATCTAGAGAACTTAGCCTTCCTGGCCCTCAACGGACCAGAACCTTCCACCATTCCAGGAAGGTTGTGCCACTTTGCCCCCAGATGGGGGCAGATAACAGCAGAATATTGGACTCTCTCCATTATAAAAGAGGGGTACAAGCTTCACTTTCTCCGCATACCCGCTCCCACAATGGTAAGACAGTTCAATTCTCAGACCTCTCTCATCAACCTGTTAGATCAAGAGGACTCTATGCTTCTTGCCCAAGGGGCAATAGAAGAGGTACCCATTCCTCAACAGGGTGCAATGTTTTACTCCCACTATTTCCTTATCCCAAAGAAAACAGGGGGATACAGACCTATTTTAGATCTCAGAGAATTGAACAAGTTCCTGTTCAAGGAGAAATTCAAGATGATTTCTCTGGGAACCCTGCTGCCGTACTTTCAGAGTCAGAATTGGCTTTGTTCTCTAGATCTCAAGATGCGTACACTCATGTTCTCATCCATCAAACTCACAGAAAGTTTCTTCGGTTCCTTTTTCAAGGAAAGCACTACCAATACAGGGTGCTTCCTTTTGTCCTGGCCTCAGCACCAAGAGTGTTTACGAAATGCATGGCTGTGGTAGCAGCATTTCTTCGCACTCTAGGAATATTCGTCTTCCCCTACTTAGACGACTGGCTTTTTCGAGCCCCATCAGAGTCAGAGGCTAGGATTTCTCTATCTTGCACAATGCGTATCCTTCAGTATTTGGGTCTGGTCATAAACATCCCAAAATCCAGCCTAACTCCCACTCAATCTCTAGAGTTCATAGGAGCTTTGTTGGGCAGCAAGGGTCTATCTTCCCCAGACCCGTTGCCTTCGCATAGTGCAGTTAGCTTCTCAAGCAGTGCTAAAGCCTCATCTCACTGCTCGAGAAATGTTACAACTATTAGGCCACATGGCATCTACCGTGCATGTGGTCCCTTATGCTCGCCTCCATATGAGAGCAGCCCAGTGGACTTTATCCACTCAATGGAACCAGGCATCAGGGTGCCTGTCAGACAAAATAGCAAACACAAATCGATTTATTTTGTCCCTCCAATGGTGGCAGTCTACTCAAAACCTGTTGCTGGGGTCCCCATTTCAACAACCTTTACCCCAGGCAACTCTCACAACAGATGCTTCACCAGTGGGTTGGGGAGCTCATCTGCAAGACCTCTCCACCCAAGGCACCTTTACTCCACAGGAGACTCATCTACACATCAATCTTCTAGAGCTCAGAGCAATCTTCCTTGCTCTTTGGGTTTTCCATACTCTGCTCAGCTACAAGACAGTCCTCATTCACACGGACAATCAAGTAGCCATGTTCTATGTGAACAAGCAGGGAGGAACAGGCTCTGTGTCGCTTTGCAATGAAGCTTTGCGACTATGGGCCCTCGCCACAGAGCATCAGATTCATCTCCTGGCAGTATATCTTCCAGGTATCCAAAACTCTTGGGCAAACAGACTCAGTCGAGTTCTGCTTCCACATGAATGGTCTCTACGTGCCGACAAGGTGGTCAAGATTTTTCAAATTTGGGGACCCCCGGACATAGACATCTTTGCAAGTCCGTTGAATGCCAAACTTCCTCAGTTCTGTTCCAGAATTCCGGCTCAGGGCTCTCAGGCCAGGGATGCTTTCCTCCTTCATTGGGGTCAAGACTTCCTTTATGCCTTTCCACCCATTCCCCTGATTCCCAAAACCCTATTCAAGCTTCAGAGACACAGAGGCCGTATGATTCTCATAGCTCCACATTGGCCACGGCAAGTGTAGTACCCTCTGCTTCTACATCTCTCTCAAGCTCCCTCTCTGGAATTAGGGTCTGCTGCAGATCTTCTGTCTCAGGAGGAAGGAATGTTATGGCATCCCAATCCCCAATCTCTGCATCTCAGGGCTTGGTTGCTGAAGGCCTAGATCTCCATGACCTTAACCTTTCTCAGCAAGTAAAGGATATCCTTTATGCTTCTAGAAAACCTTCCACAAGACGCTCTTATGCTTTCAAGTGGAAAGATTTACCATATGGTGCTCGCAGAAGGGTCTTAGCCCCCTTGCGATACCTCTGGAATCATTACTTTAGTATCTCCTTCATTTATCCAATGCAGGACTTAAAACTAACTCTGTAAGAGTCCATTTAAGTGCTATTGCAGCTTCTTTCAAGCCTTTAAATGGACAACCTATTTCCTCCCATCCTCTTATAACAAGATTTATGAGAGGCCTTCTTCTAACTAAGCCTCCCATTAAGCCACCACCGGTGGCATGAGACTTAAACCTGGTTCTTGGCCAGCTTATGAAGCCACCTTTCGAACCCTTGGCTACTACCTCCTTGAAATTCCTTTCTTGGAACGTTATCTTTCTCATTGCAATCACATCAGCACGTCACATTAGTGAGTTGCAGGCACTAGTGGCTGATCCTCCTTATACAAGGTTCCATCATGACAAGGTAGTCCTTAGGACTCATCCACACTTTATGCCAAAGGTGGTCTCGCCTTTTCATTTGAACCAAGCGGTCTACCTGCCTGTGTTTTTTCCAAGGCCTCATGCATCAAATGCAGAAAGGAATCTTCATACTTTGGACTGTAAAAGAGCTTTAGCATTTTACTTGCAAAGAACACAGCAACATAGAAAGTCCTCTCAACTCTTCGTTGCTTTTGATCCTTCTCATCTGGGACTTCCAGTCCCCAAGAGAGCACTGTCCAACTGGATTGCACAGTGTATTTCCTTTGCCTATCAAAGTAAGAATCTTCCTCTAGAGGGCCATGTCACAGCTCATAATGTGAGATCCATGGCAGCTTCAATGGCTCATCTGCACTCTGTGTCTATCGACGACATCTGTCGAGCAGCCACTTGGGCCTCGGTTCATACCTTTACAGCGCATTACTGCTTGAACAAGGACTCCCGCCGGGATGCCTTGTTTGGTCAGGCTGTTCTCCAACACCTGTTCCATACCTAATCAACTCCTACCCACCATCCTTGGTAGGATGCCGGAGATCCATGGGGGGAAGTGGAGCCCTTTCACAGGGACACACAACTTCTGGGGTCTCTCCCTGGCATATAAAGCTAGGTAGTCCCCATATGTGAAGACTACATTCCTGCTTGTTCCTGGAGATAGCATAGTTACTCACCTGTAACAGGTGATCTCCGGGAGCAGCAGGAATTTAGTCTTCACAACCCACCCACCTCCCCTAGGAGTTGTATCTCTCTATCTATCTCTTTCCCTCTCTCTCTCTTTGTCTCAGCTTTAAACTCAACTGGAGAGAGGCAGTTGGGAAAGACGGAAAGGCAGCACACAGGTGCTGTGGGATGCTCCCAAAAGCTTTCTAATTGGACACTGGGGAGCGTTCCCGCGCAGGCTCCGTCGGTACCGACGATACCCATATGTGGACTAAATTCCTGCTGTTCCCGGAGATCACCTGTTACAGGTGAGTAACTACGCTTTACTGTCATGTGCATACATTCGTTCCAGCACAATTCCTCTGCCTTTTTTTAAGAACTCATTTGAGGAAAGCCCAGAAAATGCTATGAGGGGGTTGTCCGTTCACAAAACAGACATGAATTCCTCCTCAGCTGCGAGCTTACGTTTCCTTTGAGGAGGCATTAAAATTCTGGCATTATGTTCAATCTTTGCTCTCATACGCACTTCTCTGCATCTGGGCAGAATAGCTAATTGCTTTATTATCATGTAATTTGAATGGGTTTAAATGGGCTGTGCACTAGCATTGGTGCTGGAATCTGTGCAATGATTACACTTGTGTTGACCCTTCTCTGCTTTGCGCGTTCCATCTAGGTATAAAAAATATGCTCAGATGTCGCACTACCTAAGCAGAGACTGTACGCTAATGTTTCTGCATCAGCCTCTTAGTGTTTCTGGATTATTTTCTATCAAAAAGAGTATATTGAGTCTCGTGGATACAGAGATTGACAGTTCGTCACAGGCTATGTGTTTTTATTGTGGGAACTTTGATTTATTTTTTTAAGCTGCTTCGTATTTGTCTATTTATGAAACAAACATTTTTTAAAAATAATTTATAGTTTATTAAATTTGTATCAAAGTCCATAATACAGAAGCTTATACAATCTTCAACCATATAACAGTCATTATCCTCCCCCTCCCCTATATCTCCCCCCCCCTTTTCATCCCTTGCGTTGGCCTACTTCCACAATAACAGATCATTTTCACAATTGAAATCCCTTGCCTTTTTTTTGTCTCCCATTGTTCTTTTCCATTAACATCTACTTCTTTCCCTTCTTCCTCTTATGCTTTTCCCTCCTCCTCTCCCCTCCCTTCCCCCCTTGTCCCCCCCCTTGTCCCCCCTCCTTTTCTTTCCCTCCCTAGCAATTAGGTGTAACCATTGGTTAACCTCCCAGCCTCTTCTGAATCCCCTTTCTCCTAGGACAAGCAGGATGTGTCAGCCACACCTGGTGTTGTCCCCCGACGGCGCCATGACGGAAGTGCTCTCTAGCTCAGAAACTTCTGAGCATGTGTGAGGTGGTCCCACCTCCCAGCCCGCCCCTAGCCGGCCAGTTTTTTTCTCTTCCGCCCTTGCCTCAAGACGGAAAAATTCAAGCTCTCCTACTTTTTAACATAAGTATGCCTAAACCAGGTTTTAAGAAGTGCCTTACCTGCAGCAGAAAGATGAACATCTCTGACACCCATCAGCACTGCGTCAGATGCCTGGGGGCATCACACCAGGTGGAGAACTGCGATTGCTGCAGCAGGATGTCCCCCAGAGCAAAAAGGCACCGCGAACACTCTCTGAAGGACCTGCTCTCTCCCGCAGCAGCCTCCACGTCCCGGGACCCGAAGCAAACCAGCGACAAGAAATCAAAGACTGTGGCCGCCCAGAAACCATCTTCCCGGCTCTCCAGCACTCACCAGCGTCCAAACGCGGCCCCCGAAAAAGCGCCGCTTAAGAAGAATGCTGCTCCTCGATCTGACGACAATGCTGTAAGTCCTGCCCCCGGAGAGGCCTCTGCCGTTCGGGTAAGCCCCTCTCCGGCACACGGCAACCCCGGGACATCCACTACATGCGGTCCGCATGCTGGCCAAGATGGCGCTGCCCTCGTGGCCCCGCCAGGCCCCGCCTCCGGGAACGCCTCCTCGACGCTGATTGGCTGCACGGAGGTGAGGACCTCCCCCCTGCCCAACACGTCTCGACGCGCTGACAGGGAGATCCCCAGCACTTCTACAGCCTATGGAGCCATCACTGCCTCTCCCCCGGCGCGGGACTCCCAAGCTCGGCGCGGTGAGTCTCAGCTGAGCAGTAAGTCGCCAGACCGCGCTGACACTCAGCGCCGACGAGAAGAACTGCATAATAGGGCGGACAGCAGGGAATCCTCCTGTCATCACCTATCACGCTCCACAGACCGCGCTGATTCACAGCGCCGACGAGGGAGCTTTAATCAGCGAGATGGCCACTTACAATCTCCCAGTCAACACAACGCCGGTGACAGCCACAGGAAGAAGTCTGCCAAGCGCAGACATCGATCCCCCTCTGCAGCAAGGGATTACAATGGTGGCTCCTCCAGGGACAACAGGAGATCCAACTCCCCCTGCTACAAGAGACACAGAAGCAGCAGGTCAGAATCAACCTCTTCTGCCATCCTAAGCCTCCTGTCTCGCCTAGTGGAGCAGACCGCCCCCCCACGGCCAGACCAGCAACGCAGGGCGACCAGTCCCCTTCTGACTCTCTCGGAGAAAGGCCACTCCCCAATATACCCCAGTCTCTCGCCCAGGGAACGGACTCCCTCCCCAGCTCCATCCAGAGCGCGTTCTCCTTCGCCGACACAAATGGAACCCGACGCTGAGGAACTAGAGCCTTGCTCTGAAGGGGAGGACCCAGATACAAAGGACACTAGCGAGCCAGTCGAGCCCCCGCCAGTGCCGGAGGACCTCACCTACCCTAAGTTCCTACGGAAGGTGGTCTCTAAGCTGGGGCTGGCCACGGAGGTAACATCAGAAGAACAGGAGCCGGAGGTCATGAAGTACCTGAATGGCCCCAAGCCAGCAATGGCGCTCCCCCTCCACCGCAGATTGAAGGACAAGCAGCTGGCGCTGTGGCAGTCCCCAGCTTCTGGTCAAGCTTTCTGGTCAAGCTTTCTCCAGTCTTCACATATGGGTGATGTCGGCGCCAATGAAGCCCTCATGCGGAGCAAATCCCCAGATTTCTAAGAAAGCCTTTGGGATTGCATCACGCATGCGCGGTCCCCTTCTCGCCCAAGGGTGCCATCTTGCTCAGTCTCCTTTTTTCTGCGGAGCCCAACAGACATCGTCCAAGTTGCCTCGCGAAAAAAGTGTTTAAAACAGTTTAAAAGTCAGAAAATTCTTTTCTGTCTAGCCGGTTTGACACCGGTTCCCCTTCCCGTCTCGGCTCGGTACACCGGTATCGAGTCCAGTCCAAATTTTTGGGTTTTCTCCTTAGAGACTAGCGTTTGCGCTCTTTTTAGCTGGCAGTCCGGTCCTTTGACCTCGCAGGGGCCCTTTTTCCCCCGATGGCTGCCAGCAGGTTTAAAAAGTGTGATCAGTGCACGAGATTAATGTCCCTCACCGACACACGTGACTGCTGCCTCTGTTGCCTCGGTCCCAACCACGACCCGAAGGTCTGTGGCACATGTAAGAAAATGTCTTCCAAGGCCTTGAGGAGCAGGCAGCAGCAACATGATAGGATTTTTCCTGAGTCCGCACCCGCTCGGGCCTGGACCTCGTCAGAGGCCTGGACCTCTCGGGAGCTCTCTGATCCTGAGCAGCGTCGGGTGTCCTCTGAAAAGGGGTCTCCCTCGCGGGAACACCGGAGGAAGAAGAAATCCGTGAGGGCGATGTCGGTAGATGGTTCCGAGCGGCCTGGTCCCTCACGGGCCAGGTCGTGGAGCCTAGCCCACCACCCCGGATCCTCAAAGTTGGCGTGGCCAGCAGAATTCCTTTGTAAGGAACCGGAGACACCGATGCAGGTAAGCACTGTCCTCATTGTGGACTCTCCTCCGGGAGAGCCGGCGTCGGGACCTGACCCGGAGGCTACGGAGCCTCCTGAGCTCGGCCTCAGGATGACGGCCATGGAGCACAGCATGTCTGCCTTAATGGACCAGCAGCGGGCGCTGATTGCTGGTCTCACCGGTCCATCCACCCCGACCACCTGGACATCGACGTTGAGTCGACCCCGGAGGCCGAGCCGATCCTCGAGACACTAAGAACTCGAGTTGATCCTCAGCCGGGACCGAGGTTGTCGATGTCGATTCCACCGGCATCGGGGCAGTCGAGACCGAAGACCTCGATGCTGGAGCCACTCGATTCCTCCTTGGAGGAGTCCGGTTGGGAAATGGAAGACAAGGATTCACCGGATACCCATTGGACCACATACGTCCCCTCGGATTCCTTGGGATCTGAACCTCGGAGAAAGTTCCCCCGGAAGACACTCTGTTCTTGGACCTCTGCCGGGACATGGCTAAGGCTTTGTCATTCCTGGTGGAGGCCAAGGAGGAGCCTCGAGCTGAAGAGCTCGAGATCCTCCAGTATGACTTTCCCCCTCTGGAAGCCCTTACTGTACCGGTGCCTCCGATTCTGGAACGGCTGATGCTCCGCATTTGGGTGTCACCGGCCTCGATGCTGATACTCAGCAGGTGAATCGATTCCATTTACCGAGTTCGTAAGAGCCCTGGATTCCGGAAAGCACAAATACCGCACAACTCCATGGTTGTGGAATCGGCCATGCGCCGACTCAAGAGCCAGAAGACGTACTCCTCGGTGCCTCCTGGCCAGGAGGCCTGCAACATGGATGCCCTCAGCAGGAAGTGCTACCAGGGTTCAATGCTGTCATGCCGAATCCAGACATACCAGCTATATATGGGCATGTAAATGCGAGACCTGGCAAAGGAGATTGCCAGGTTCTCAGCTGGTCTCCCTGAGGGACCTTTGCAGTGCTTCAAGGCTTTGTCCACTGGGATCCGGGAGTGCTCAAAGTTTATGACTCGAGCAGCCTATAACGGCTTTGAGGCGTCGGCCCAGGTAGCTGCGGCCAGCATCCATACACGCCGCCAGGCATGGCTACAGTCGTCAGACCTGGAGCAATGGGTACAGGACAAGTTGGTCGATGTCCCTTGCCGAGGTGAAAACCTCTTTAGCAAGCCCATGACAGAAAAGGCTGCCGAGATCGAATCCGAGTACCTGACCCGGACAAGGCTCTCGAAGAAGACTTCTGCCCCTTCTAAAAAGAAGGGCTCGGGTAAGAAGCCCTTTTTCCCGAGAAAAGGTACTGCTTACTGCAACTACCCCACATATCAGACCTCCCCAGCTCCCCAACATGGGCAGCAGGCCAAGGGACAGGGGCATGGCCCACGTAAGCAAAAAGCCCCCAAGTCCCAGGCACCGGCCTCGGCCCCAGCCCCGGCCCAGCCTGGAGGGGGTTTTTGACTCCCAGAGCATAGTCCCTCTCTCCAAGGAAGCAAGGCCATGCACAGGAGGAAGGCTGACCCTGTATGCCCACAGGTGGCCAACCATCACAACAGATACCTGGGTTCTCCAGATAGTCTAAATGGGCTATCAGCTACATCTGACCCAGGCACCTCCCTCTTACTTTCCAGGGGAGCCTCTCAGAACCCCTCTTCACAGGGACCTCCTCTTAAAGGAGTTAGCAGATCTTCTCAAGGATCAGGAGGTAGAACCGGTGCCCCACCACCTGCAGGGAAAGGGCTTCAGGTACTTTCTGATACCAAAGAGAACTGGAGGCCTAAGACGCATCCTCGACCTGCGCAACTTAAACAAGTTCCTGGTGAGGGAAAAGTTCAAGATGCTTTCCCTTTATTTATTTTATTTATTTATTTATTTAAGGTCTCTTCTATACCGCGCTATTTAGTATCAGTGCGGTTTACATAACAAGGATTTATATAGTGCAGGCATATGCACTGTATTTACAGAGAACAAGGTAGCATAAACTTGGACAATTCAAGGGTAACTATTTACAGAGAAATACATATTGTTACATAGTGTGGGTATATACAAGTTGCTATTTACACGGTATGTGTCATCAACCATCAACCATGCTGTTTACAGGTAAGCTTGGTTGATGCTGGTGCCCAGGGATGTGGGTATCTTATCATGTGTTGTGAGTGTTGATATGTAGGGCCTGGGAGGGGGGGGGTGTCTGTATGGGTGCTGTCATCTGAGTAGTGCTCGAGGAAGAGGTGGTGCTTTACCTCTGCCGGGGAGACTGGCTATGCTCCTTAGACCTAAAGGATGCTTACACACACATTCTAATTCATCCAGACCACAGACAATATCTGTGATTTGTGGTGGGAGGAAACCACTTTCAGTACAAGGTGCTTCCCTTTGGCCTCGCCTCCGCACCCAGGGTTTTCACAAAGTGCCTAGTAGTGGTGGCGGCCTTCCTAAGAAACCAGGAGGTATTTGTTTTCCCCTACTTGGACGACTGGCTCATCAGAGCATAGTCAGCTCTGGAAGCCCAACAGGCCATATCTTGCACTGTCCAGTTGCTACAACACTTAGGGTTTGTGATCAATTACACAAAGTCCACTCTGGTTCCCTCTCAAGGACTGGAGTTCATAGGAACAAGGCTAGACACCTTTCAAGCAAGGACTTATCTACCGGAAGACAGGGCACAGAGACTTTTGGCCCTAGTGCAGCAAGTGAGTCGCAGATCCCAGATCTCAGCAAGACACTTTCTGTGCCTCCTTGGTCACATGGCCTCCACGGTACATGTGACACCCAATACCCACCTCCACATGAGAACAGTTCAGTGGTGCCTCAGGGACCAGTGGACACAGGCCACAGGCAGACTCAGAAACAGTATCAAGGTGTCCAAACGACTGGTGCAGTCGTTGACATGGTGGCTTCAGCCATACAACCTACTGGAGGGAGTGCCTCTCCAGCTTCCCCTGTACACGAGAGTGCATCCTTGCTGGGCTGGGGAGCCCATTACCAGGAATTGTGCTCTCAGGGTGTGTGGTCTCCACAGGAGAGTACACAACAGATCAATCTCCTAGAGCTTTGAGCTATCCGCCTAGCTCAACGGACCTTCTGGCAAACCCTGGCTCATCAGCCTGTCTTAATTCAGACAGTCAACCAAGTGGCAATGTTCTGTGTGAACAAGCAGGGGGGCACAGGGTCTCGCATTCTGTGTCAAGAGACGCTGGACCTATGCTCTTTTGCAGTCAACCAGGGTATGCACCTCAAAGCAATTTACTTGCCAAGTCAGGAGAACTTCTTAGCCGACAAGCTAAGAAGAATTCTCCAGCCACACGAGTGGCAACTGAATTCCAACATAGCCCAGCAGCTGTTCCAGTGCTGGGGGCGACCATCCATAGATCTGTTTGCGAGCCCACAGAATCACCAGTTGCCCCGCTTCTGCTCCAGACAGCCAGACCCATGCAGGGTGGCTGCAGATGCTTTCCTAATATCATGGTCTGTGGGCCTCCTGTATGCGTTTCCTCCCACACCCCTGGTGGCCCCGTCTCTATTCAAGATCCATCAGGACAAAGTCTCCGTCGTCCTGGTAGCACCCAGGTGGCCGAGACAGCCATGATTTCCGCTGCTGCTTCAACTGGCGTCAGAGGCTCCAATTCCTCTGGGATTACACCCCCAACCTCCTGTCGCAGGAGCGGGGCACTCTTCTGCATCCCAACCTCAGGTCTCTCAATCTGATGGCATTGTGCTGAAAGGGTAGTCCTCACACCACTTCTCCTCCATAAAAATGTAGAGGATGTACTGCTAGCCTCAAGAAGGCAATCGACTAGAAAAACCTGTGCGTTTAAGTGGCATAGGTTTGAGGTATGGTGTGATAAGCATAGCGAAAACCCTTTCTCCTGCCAAGTGTCAGTGGTGTTGCAGTACCTGTTTCACCGCTCAGATTTAGGCCTCAAGTCAAACTCTGTCCGAGTCCACCTTAGTGCCTTATCAGCACACCACTCTCCAGTGGAAGGACAACCTCTTTCTGCACATTCTTTGGTGTCCAGGTTCCTGAGAGGTTTATTTCTGCTGAAGCCCCCAGTTCATCCTCCGGCGACCGAATGGGATTTGAATGTGGTCTTAGAGCAGCCTACTCGCCCACCTTTTGAGCCGATGGCTACCTGCCATCTCTGCTTCCTCTCTTGGAAAGTGCTTTTCTTGGTGGCACTCACATCGGCCAGATGAGTGAGTGAGCTGCAGGCTCTGGTTTCCAATAGACCATACACATGGTTCTATAGGAACAGGGTGGTGCTTTGCACTCACCCCAAGTTCCTTCCGAAAGTGGTCTCTTCGTACCACCTCAACCAGGAGGTGGTACTTCCGAACTTCTTTCCCAGACCGCATGCCAGTCGGGCGGAAACAGTTCTGCACACCCTGGACTGTAAGAGGGCTTTGGCCTTCTACATGGAGTGTACGCGGGGACATCGAAGGGCTTCTCAGCTCTTCATCTCTTATGACCCCAGTAAGCTGGGGATGCCTGTCTCCAAGCGTACGTTGTCCATTTGGGTGGTGGATTGTATCGTCTGGGTATACAGGGTGGCCGATCTCGCATTGCAGGGTCGGGTCACGGCCCACCAGGTCAGGGCTAAGGCGACATTAGTGGCTCACTTCCTCTCTGTTCTGCTGGCAGACATCTGCTGGGCCGCCACCTGGTCTTCAAGCCAGACTTTTGCGGCCCATTACTGCCTGGATAGGGAGTCCCAGTGGGACAGTGCTTTCGGCCAGGCGGTACTCCATAACCTGTTTGAGGTTTAGGCAACTCCGACCCTTTGGTGTCAGGCTATCAGAGTGTTACGTTCTCAGTTGAACTCCTATCATGGCTGCTGCGGCTCTTTTAGAGGGAGCCTATTTTCATTTATGGGTTCTCGGTAGCCTATAACTAGGGAGTCCCATATGTGAGGACTGAGTTCCTGCTTGTACTTGGAGAAAGCGTAGTTACTCACCTGTAACAGATGTTCTCCAGGGACAGCAGGAATCAGTCCTCACGACCCTCCCTCCTCCCCTTGTGTTGCAGTCCTCTTATTAATTTTTATTCTTTTGCCGTCTTTTTAGCTATGTCATTTAACTGAGCAAGATGGCACCCTTGGGCGGGAAGGGGACCGCGCATGTGTGATACAATCCCAAAGGCTTTCTTAGAAAGCTGGGGATTTGCTCCATATGAGGGTTCCGTCGGAGCCAACGTCACCTATATGTGAGGACTGAATCTCCAGGAACAAGCAGGAATGAGTCTTCACATATGGGTACGTCGGTACCGACGGAGCCTGCGCGGGAACGCTCCCCAGCTTCCCAAAAAAGGAAAGCTTTTGGGAGCATCCCACAGTGCCTGCGCGCTGCCTTCCCGCCTTTCCTAACCGCCTCTCCCCAGTTCTTCTTTTCCGCGGAGCCAGCAGGTCGTGTTCCTGTCACCGCTGAAGAAGTTCTTTGTTTTATTTTATTTCTTTGGTCGCTCGTCTGCCTTCCCCGACGTCGGACCGGTACCACCGATCTTTCTTTTCTTTCTTAAAAAAAAAAAAAAAAAGAACATATTTTTCCCTCACTTAGTGTGTTTTTCCTCTTTTGGGCCTTAGGCCTCACGAAAAATTTTCTTCATGGAAAAACCAGCCTCCAGGTTTAAAAAATGCACTAAGTGCAGCGGTACTATTTCTGTTACCGACACCCATGAATGGTGTCTCAAATGTTTGGGTCCTGACCACTCCATTTTGGATTGTTCGTCCTGCTCCTTGATGTCCAAACGAGGTTTACAGAACCGGGCAGCCAAGCTCCATGTTCTGTTTCCCTCTGATGCAGCTTCAGTGGCATCGACATCTTCCAGGGCTGCTTCTTCCTCCCATGGATCTCAGGTAACCAAACATAAATCCAGCCGGTCCTCGAAGGGTAGATCTCCTTCCAAGCATCGAGATGCCTCCGGGCTTGCCCTCGAGGATCCTGCACCGGCAAAACTACCCCGGCGGGAAGCTCCGGCTTCCAAAGCTCCACCTATGGGGTTACAGGTTGACATCGATGGCACGGCCTCGACCGATCACCTGTTAGAATGCTCTGGGGTACCGGCGCAACCTTTCGGTACCAAATTCCAGGCATTCATGGCGTCGATGGATCAGAATGTTCTATCCATGCAGCAGGCTATCACGGCCTTCATTCAAGCTGCGACGCCGCTGATACCGCAACAAACTCCGTTGTCGGTATTGGCACCGATGCCGGTACCGGTACCGACTGCATCGACATCGGCCATGGTGTCGTCTGCAGCGGTTCCCTGCCTAGGGATGCCCATCGGTACCGAACCGGTACCGATAACGCCCAATGTCGATACGGCTCGGTACGCGTATCGGGCTTTGAAAGAGCACCCTGACAGTCGATACTTTGATTCCTCCGAAGATTCTGATGCATCGGAGGCATCTGCTGAAGTATCCATAGCCCTTCCTGAAGAACCTTCTTCTCCAAAAAGAAGAATGTCTCCTCCAGAAGACTTGTCCTTTAAGACTTCATAAGAGAAGTGGCTAAAGGGCTCTCTATTTCAGTAACCTCTGAATCAGAGCCTAGAGCTAAAAAATTGGATATTTTAGGTTATTCTAAGGCTCCTAAGGAGGCGGTCACCTTGCCAATTCATGAGATTCTTTATGATCACATGATTGACTTATGGGAGACTCCTCTCACTATCTCTCCTCATTCTCGTAGGTTGGACACCATGTACCGTGTCCCTCCTTGTCCTGGTTTTCATAAAACACAGCTTCCTCACCATTCTATTGTGGTGGAGTCAGCTATGAAAAAGATAAAGAGTGCAAAAAGACACTCCTCTGCTCCTCCAGGAAGAGAATGCAGGACCTTGGATGCTTTTGGTAGGAAAATCTTCCAAGCCAGTATGCTCATTGCCAGAATCAACTCCTATAGTCTTTATATGGGAATGTTTCTGAAAGAAGTTGCAGATAAGCTGCACACTTTCCTCCCTTTTCTTCCAGAGGATAAAAGGGAAGAATTTCTTATTTGGCTTAAGCATACTCAAGATATTTCAAAGTTTTCCAACCGTGCAGCTTTTGACTCCTTTGAGGGTGCCAGCAGAGCTTCGGCCATTGCCATAGCTGCACGCAGAATTGCTTGGCTCCAAGCTTCTGATCTAGAACCTTGGGTCCAGGATGGCTTGGGAAATCTTCCCTGTACAGGAGAAAACCTGTTTGGCAAAGATTGGCAAATAAAAGCCACTCAAATGGATGCAGAAAATTCTGCTTTGGATAGACTTTCAAAGTCAACCTCCATTCCTGCCAAGAAAAAACCTTTCAAGAAGTCTTTTTTCAAGAAAGGCAGATTCCATCTTGCTTCTGGCCAACAATCATCTACAGGTCGTTTTGCTGCTAAGCGTCAGCAGCCTAAACAGGCCAGGCCTAAGTCTACAGGGGCTGCTGCAACTCAGCAGACCCAGCCTCCTCAGGGTTTTGACTTGATGCTAGAGAACTTAGCCTTTCTGGCTCTGAAACAGCCAGAGCCTCTCACCATTCCAGGAAGGTTAGCTCATTTTGCCCCCAGATGGGAGCAAATTACAACAGAGCAGTGGACCCTCTCCATCATAAGGGAGGGGTACAAACTTCATTTCTCAAACCTTCCTCCTCACACCATGGTGAGACATTTCAATTCTCCAACATCTCTCCTCGACCTTCTAGGTCAGGAGGTGGTTGCCCTTCTTGCCCAAGGGGCAATAGAAGAAGTACCTCTTCTTCAACAAGGGTCAGAGTTTTACTCCCCCTACTTTCTGATCCCAAAGAAAACAGGGGGCTACAGACCCATATTAGATCTCAGAGAATTGAACAAATTTTTCTGCAAGGAGAAATTCAAGATGCTTTCTCTGGGCACTCTCCTTCCATACCTTCAGAGTCAGGATTGGCTTTGTTCTCTAGATCTCAAGGATGCATACACACATGTCCTCATCCATCCATCTCACAGAAGATTCCTCCGTTTTCTTTTCCAAGGAAAGCATTACCAATACAGAGTGCTTCCTTTCGGTCTGGCCTCTGCTCCAAGAGTGTTCACCAAATGCATGGCAGTAGTAGCTGCATTTCTACGCACTCTGGGAATATTTGTATTCCCATACCTGGACGATTGGCTCATCCGAGCTCGATCTCGGCCAGAGGCCCAGACTTCCCTGGACTGCACAAGGCGCATTCTGCAGTATCTGGGACTTGTGGTAAACCTCCCAAAGTCCCATCTCACCCCTACTCGGTCCCTAGAGTTCATAGGGGCCTGGCTAGATACTACCACTGCAAGGGCCTATCTTCCTCAGGCCCGTTGCTTACGCCTAGTGCAGTTAGCCTCCCAGATTCAGTCAAAGAGCCATTTAACTGCCCGGGAGATGCTACAACTGCTAGGCCACATGGCATCCACAGTGCATGTGGTCCCCTATGCTCGCCTTCACATGAGAGCAGCTCAATGGACTTTGTCCACCCAGTGGACTCAAGCATCAGGGGCTCTGTCAGACAAAATAGCAACCTCCAGGCGCCTCTTTTGGTCTCTCCAGTGGTGGAAGTCCACCCAAAATCTGTTGCTGGGGTCCCCCTTCCAACAGTTGTTGCCCCAAGCAACCCTCACAACAGATGCCTCCCAAACAGGTTGGGGAGCTCATCTACAAGACTTCTCCACTCAGGGCACTTGGTCTCCACAGGAGACCTCTCTACATATCAACCACTTGGAGCTCCGAGCAGTTTTTCTAGCTCTCAAGGTCTTCCATACCCTGCTCAGCTACAAGACAGTCCTCATTCATACGGACAATCAGGTAGCCATGTTTTACATAAACAAGCAAGGAGGAACTGGCTCTCTGTCGCTTTACAACGAAGCTTTAAGATTGTGGGCCTTCGCCAGAGAGCATCAAATCCATCTCCTGGCCGTATACCTTCCAGGAATTCAAAACTCTTGGGCAGACAGACTCAGTCGAATTCTGCTTCCACACGAATGGTCCCTGCACATGGACCAGGTTCTCAGAATCTTTCAAGAGTGGGGAACCCCGGACATAGACCTCTTTGCAAGTCCGTGGAATGCCAATCTTCCCCGGTTCTGTTCCAGAATTCCGTGTCAGGGAGTTCAGGCCAAGGATGCCTTCCTCCTTCACTGGGGTCAAGACTTCCTGTATGCCTTTCCACCCATTCCCTTAATTCCCAAGACTCTATTCAAGCTCCAGAGGGATCAAGGATCTATGATCCTCATAGCTCCATGCTGGCAACGCCAAGTGTGGTACCCTCTACTTCTGCATCTCTCTCAAGCTCCCTCCCTGGACTTGGGAGCTGCTCCAGACCTTCTGTCCCAGGAGGAGGGGACTTTGTGGCACCCAAACCCAATGTCCCTTCACCTCAGGGCTTGGTTGCTGAGGGCTTAGACCTTCAAGATTGGAATCTTTCTCAGCAGGTGAAGGATATCCTCCATGCTTCCAGAAAGCCTTCTACTAGACGTTCCTATGCTTTTAAATGGAAAAGGTTTTCCATTTGGTGTACTGAGAAGGGTCTTGACCCTCTAGCACTATCTTTGAATTCTCTATTAGAATATCTCCTGCATCTCCCCAATGCAGGCCTTAAGACGAATTCAGTAAGAGTCCATTTGAGTGCTATTGCAGCATCCCTTAAGCCTCTCAATGGACAGCCTATTTCCTCTCATCCTCTTATTGCAAGATTCATGAGAGGCCTAACTTTAACTAAACCTCCCATTAGGCCTCCTCCGGTGGCATGGGACTTAAATCTGGTTCTTGGTCAGCTTATGAAGCCACCTTTTGAACCCTTAGCCACCACCTCCTTGAAATTTCTTTCCTGGAAGGTTATCTTCCTCATTGCAATCACCTCAGCTCGCCGCATCAGTGAACTGCAGGCCTTAGTGGCTAATCCACCTTATACAAGGTTCCATCATGACAAGGTAGTCCTTAGGACCAATCCACACTTTATGCCTAAAGTGGTCTCACCTTTTCATCTTAATCAAGAGGTATATTTACCTGTCTTTTTTCCAGGCCCTCATGCATCAAGTGCAGAGAGGAATCTTCATACCCTGGATTATAAGAGAGCTCTTGCTTTTTACTTACAAAGGACACAGCAACATAGAAAGTCTTCTCAACTCTTTGTTGCTTTTGATCCCTCTCATTTGGGACTTCCAGTCTCTAAGAGGACACTGTCCAATTGGATTGCTCAGTGTATTTCTTTCGCCTACCAGAGTAAGAACCTTTCTTTGGAGGGCCATGTCACAGCTCATAATGTGAGGGCCATGGCCACCTCTATGGCTCATCTAAATTCTGTGTCCATCGATCAGATCTGTCGAGCAGCCACCTGGGCCTCGGTTCATACCTTCACAGCCCATTACTGTTTGGACAAGGACTCCCGCCGGGATGCCTTGTTTGGTCAGGCTGTTCTCAAACACCTGTTCCATGCTTAATCAACTCCTACCCTCCTTACCTGGATGGATGCCTGAGATCCATAGGAGGAGGTAGAGCCCTTTTCAGGGTCTCACAACCTTGGGATCTCCCAGGCATCTCTAGCTAGGGAGTCCCCATATGTGAAGACTCATTCCTGATTGTTCCTGGAGATAGCACAGTTACTTACCTGTAACAGGTGATCTCTGGGAACAGCAGGAATGTTTGTTTATGTTTATGTTTATTAAAATTTGATTGACCGCTCTTCACAATAAAATCAGAGCGGTTTACAAATACATAAAAACCAATAAAAGTAAGGCACAAGGCCGGGAAAGGAAAAGAAATTACACTTTATAAAAACAGAATGGGCTGGGGGATAGTAGAGGGAAGATAATAGAGCTATAGTGGGGACGGGGAGGTGGGGAGGTTAAAGGCTAGGGAAAAAAGGTGGGTTTTTAGCTGCTGTTTGAATGCTGAATAGGAGGGTTCTAAGCGGAGAGAGGTGGGCAGGGAGTTCCAAAGTGCAGGGCCTATAAAGAAAAAAGCTGAAGAGCGGGTGGATTGCAAATGGGCGGCAGAAGGGGGGGGAAGGGTGAGCCGGTTTAAATGGAATGAGCGGGGGGTATGTCTGGGAGTGTGAAAGTGAATAAGATCAGCCAGATATTGTGGGGAACTGGTGTGGAGGGCCTTGTGAACCAGAGTAAGTAGTTTGTATTGGGAGCGAAAGGGAACACGTAACCAGTGTAAGTGCATGAGAAGAGGGGTTACATGGTGAGAATGAGATGAGTGATAGAGAAGGCGAGCTGCGGTGTTTTGAATTCTTTGAAGACGGTGTAGATGGGAGGAGGCCAGGCCGATTAGGATAGAATTAGAAAAATCAACCCTGGACATGACTAGAGAGAGAAGTAGAGTAGAGAGAGCGGAGGGGGAAAGAAAAGGGCGGATAGCACGGATTTGACGCAAGAAGAAAAAGGAGTTTTAGTAATGTACGAGATGTGAGCATGAAAGGAGAGATCTGAATCAAAGAGAACCCCAAGATAGCGGAAAGTGGTGACTAAGGATATGGGAGTGTTGGAAAGGGACGGAGCTAGAGAGGGGAGGGGATGACCGTAGGGGAACCAAATGGCAGTGGTTTTGGCCAGATTAAGGTGAAGGCAGTTCTGAGTTAACCAGTGGGTGACGGCAGTGAGGCAGTTGTTTAGAGGAGTAAGATCAGGAAGGAGTGGGGACGTGTGATGAAGGAGAAGAATGTCATCCGCATAATAGAAGGCGGAAATCCCGAATTGTTGGATGACAAGTGTGAGGGGTACCAGGAAAAGATTGAAGAGAAGGGGGGCCAAGACAGAACCCTGGGGAACCCCGCAAGGTAAAGGGAAGGGAGCAGAAGGTGGAGAAGAGGGCGAAGCGGAAAGAACAGAGGCAGACCGGACGTGGAGAAAAGAGTGAAACCACCTGAAGACAATTCCATGAATACCAGCTTCACGGAGACGGGCTAGAAGAAGGGAGTGATCGACCAGGTCAAAAGCTGCAGAAAGATCAAGTGCTACCGCAACTGAGATATCACCCCAATCGTGTGCCATATGCAGAGAGTTAGTGAAAGCAAGAAGGGTGGTTTCGACGCTGTGACCTGGCCGGAAACCTGATTGACGGGGGTGAAGGTAGTTGGTGGAATCGAGATGGTGCGAAAGCTGTGCAAATACGACCTTTTCCAGGAGCTTAGAAAGGAATGTAAGGTGTGAAACGGGACGGTAGTGTGCTGGATCCAGGGGGTCAAGGGAAGATTTCTTGAGAATTGGGCGGATTAAGGCATGCTTCCAGGGGTTGGGGAAGGTTCCTGAGGAGAGACTGTTATTTAAGATGGAAAGAATAGGGGGAAGAGAGGAGAGAGAGGGTGTAAGAAGCCAAGAGGATGGGATGGGATCAAGGGAGCAGAAAGTCTTATTAGAGGTGGAGATGAGTTTGTGAAGTTCAGCTGAGGAAGTTAGGGCAAATGTTGACCAGGTATGAGAGTGATGGGAGAAAGGAGGGGGGGAAGCTGTAGGGGGTGGGGAGGAGATGGGTGGGGGACAGAATGGCAAGGATGCTCTTAAAGAGGTGACTTTGGTGCTGAAAGTAGAGGCTAACATAGAGGGGGGTGGAGCGGAGAGAGTGGGCGCGGAGGAAGCATTAGAGTGAAGGGAAGTGAGAGACCGAAGCGTGGAGTAGAGGTGTCAGGTTTGGTTTGGGGCGTTAGTGATAGCATTGGAAATGAAGGTGCGTTTTGCCAGGAGGGTTTGGGAGCGGTAAAAGGCATGATGAGTTTTGAAAGACGACAAGGTGGTAGGGGATGGGTTCTTGCGCCAGGAGCGTTCAGCTCTGCGGAGTTGGGACCGAAGGAGACGGAGACCGGAGTGAAACCAGGGTTGTGAGATACGTTGCTTTACTGGACGGGGACGAATAAGTCTTCACAACCCACCCACCTCCCCTAGGAGTTGTATCTCTCTTTCTATCTTTCCTTTCCTCTCTCTCTTTGTCTCAGCTTTAAAACTCGAACTGGGGAGAGGCAGTTAGGAAAGGCGGGAAGGCAGCGCGCAGGCGCTGTGGGATGCTCCCAAAAGCTTTCCTTTTTTGGGAAGCTGGGGAGCGTTCCCGCGCAGGCTCCGTCGGTACCGACGTACCCATATGTGAAGACTTATTCCTGCTGTTCCCAGAGATCATCTGTTACAGGTAAGTAACTGTGCTTTCCTGCTGTCCGTAGAGAACACCTGCTACAGGTGAGTAACTACGCTTTCACCTCCATTCCTCATACCAGTGCCATGTTTCCTGATGTGCTTGCTTATTATGGTGTCTATATGCCCCACCGCACTAAGGCTCCACATTTGCTCCAGCTTACGTACATCATCTTGTATCCCCAGTGCTTCTTTTTGCCTCCAACATTTCAAGATTGTCATGCGTATGGTCACCATACAATATCCCATAATGATTTCTAGAGGCTTGTTTCCTCCTTCCCTTACTTCATTTAGTACTGCTATACCCACTGTTAACTGTAGTTGTACCTGTGTGATTTCTTTATACAACTTTTCCACTTCCACCCAGAGTGTATCTTGGGACAGCTCCATATCATGTGTAGCAAATCCCCGTGTCCTCCACACCCCTTCCAACACTCACTGGAGCTCTCTTTAAATATAGCCTGCAGTCGGACCGAGGTCCACACCATTTGTAGTCTTATTTTCAGGCTATTCTCCAATAGAGGTATCCCTAATACCAATTTTTGCCCATATTTATAGATTTCCTTCCATCTCCCTTCATCCCAGGGTCCTGGTATCTCCCCTTCCCCCTTCCCATCTCATTTGGCTTTCTGGTTGACTTCCTTGTTTTGCATAAATTATTTGTTATAAGACAGATAACAGCCCTTTTTGTGTATCTTTCTTCTCCATTAATTCTTCAAAGGATGTCTGTTCGGCCAACCGGTCCTCTTTTATTTCTTTTTGTTGTAGGTAGTACCACAATTGCATGTAGGCATAATAGTCGGTACTTTTTAAGGCATATGTTTCCTTTACTTCTTCAAACTTCTTGACTCCCCCTCTCTGATCTAGTACTTGCCCTACTCTTATCAGTCCCTTTGTGGCCCATTCCTTAAAAACTCCTCCAACCCACCCCAGTTGGAAATCTCCTAATCTTCGAATGTATGCTCTCTTGGATATTCTCTTTTCGTCTAATAAATAGGTCCTCCACTTCTTCCACACTCCAAGGGTCAATTTGTCTTGGGGGTTTTCTGCTCCCCCTTCTCTCCCCCTCCGTATCTCCCTGCTGGTGTCCCATATTAGTGCCCCCAGGCTTTCTTGCTTTCCCTTCTCCATATACACTATTGTAGTGTCCCCCCCACCTCTATCCACATAAGCAGGGCTCTCAATTGGGCTGCCACATAGTAGTTAGCTACACACGGTACTCCTAGCCCTCCTTCCTCTTTCGTCCTATACATTGTCTGTCGTGCTATCCTGGGTATTTTCTTTTCCCAGATGAATGTCATGATCATATCTTGCAGTTTCTTTATTAGTTCTCTGGGGACCACACACGGTATAGCTGCAAATAAGAATAGAATCCTTGGGAGTATGTTCATCTTGACCACGTCTGTGCCCCAGCCAAGATAAATGCAATCCTGTCCATTTACCGAGATCTCTCCTGAGGCTGTCCACCAGTGGTTTATAGTTTCATTCTTGAGGTTTCTCTGGTGTACCTCCCAAGTAGATCCCCCAAGTATTTATAGGTGTTATATACCCACTTAAAAAAAACTGTCTCGCAAACGGTCTTCTAAATCTTTTGATAGATTAAATCCCAGTATCTCTGTCTTACTTATGTTTACTTTATACCCCGCTACTACACTGTACCTGTCGATTGCTTTCGTTAGGTTCGGCAGGGTAGTGAAAAGCTTTCCCAGGGTGAAAATGACATCATTTGCAAATACAGCTATTTTTTACCTTCTGTCCCTGAATCTCTAACCCCATATATATCCTCCCGCCTTCTGATATACTCAGCTAACGGCTCTATCGTCAATGTGAAAAAGAGTGGTGAGAGCGGGCATCCCTGACGCATCTCTCTCCCTAGTGCGAAAATGTCAGTATATCCACCATTCACCCTTATTTGGGTCCGGGGCTTCACATATAGCGCTCTGACCTAACTCAAAAACTTCTCTCCTAGTCCCATGTGTTTCAGGTTCTGAAACATGAACTGCCATTCTACCCTGTCGAATGCTTTTTCAGCATCGACTGTTACAAATATTGCTTTCTCCCCCATCTGCTGTAAGTGCCATGTTATATTCAATATCTTTCGGATGTTGTCTCCCTTTTATGAATCCTGTTGGGTCTTTGTGTACCAGCTTCGGTATTACCCCCTGTAGGCGTGTTGCGAGAATTTTCACCAATATTTTAGTGTTCAAATTTGTTAAGGAGATAGGTTTGTAAGCCCCACAAACACTGCTATCTTTTTCTTGGTTTGGGCAGGACTGTGATGCCTGCTTCTGCCATTGATTTTCGTAGCTCTTCTCCTTGGAGTATCCCATTAAATACCCTTGTTGGCACCCCAGTAACTCGCTGTCATATCAGGTGGTAAAACTTTGCTGTATATCTGTCTAGCCGTGGTGCTTTTCCCACTTTGGGGGGGTCTTGATGGCTGCACTAACCTCCCCCTCGCTGATGTCCCTCCCTAATCTCTCTTCCTCCTGTGTGATGCTTTATAGTTTACATTCGCTCAAGAATTGTGCTCCTTGCTCTCCTCTGCCTTGTACTTTGCTTTTATATAATTGCTCATAATATTCTTTAAATAGTCTCCTGATATCTGTTGCTTGGTGCACTGTTTGGCCCTGCTGATTCTGGATTCCCCCTATCTGGGCCACCTGCTTTTTTGCTTTCATCCTGTATCTTCCCAGTTCTGTTTCCCCCTTTGAAATGGATTTGCTTTAATATTGCCAGCTCATGTGCGATTTCCTGTTCCCGCAACTGGCTCAGCTCCACTGAGTTTTTTGAATTCCGCTATTGTCTGTGGGTCTCTGTCACTTTGATGTTTCCTTTCTAATTCCTCAATCTCCTTCATGAGTTGTCTTTCGATTTTCCCCTTCTCCCTCTTTGTGCTGCAATGCTTATCAGATGTTCTCTTGCTACCGCTTTCAGCCCATCCCATGCTGTGCCAAGGGTTACTTCACCATTCAAATTAATATCCAGGTACTCTTGTATTACCCTCAATATTAGATTTACATTGGATGTCTCTTCTAAGAGGGCATCGTTTAATCGCCAGAACTTGAACCTTTCATCGCAAAAGTGACTCTTACGGGGGCATGGTCTGTCCAGGTTATGGTTCCCTGTTCTTCTATTTATCTTTGGATACCTATTTCCCCACTTACCCTGATCATGTCTAGTCGATTGTATGTTGCATGGACATGGTAATAAAACGTTTATTTCCGCACCCCTGGGTTTCTGCACCTCCATATGTTCACAAAACAGAGTATTTCTTTAAATTTCAACAGGGGTTTCCATTCTTTCTGTCCCCCACTTGAAGCTCCTCCACTATTATCTAACCTTGGGTACTGGTTAAATTTAAAGTCTCCTCCCCATATGATCGGGGCTTCTCCATACCGCTCCAGCTCTTGTGTCATTCGATCATAGAAGTTTTCCTGCTGTGCACTGGGGCTGTGCATACTGATAATCCATACCTCTTCTCCTGCAACTCGTAGCCATGCCCCCACCCACCTCCCTCCTTTATCCCGACATTTTTCTACCACTGTGCTTTGGTACCTAGCACTTATCAGTATCCCCACCCCTTCCGTGGTTTTGCCCTTTGTCC
The DNA here is from genome assembly GCA_033557465.1 of Ichthyophis bannanicus. Classification (NCBI taxonomy): domain Eukaryota; kingdom Metazoa; phylum Chordata; class Amphibia; order Gymnophiona; family Ichthyophiidae; genus Ichthyophis; species Ichthyophis bannanicus. The sequence goes on from CM066035.1 coordinate 577,528,187, forward strand.
TGTTAATATTGCCCTTGGGTAGATTTTAGAGTGTATTATTTTCTCCTGACCCATCTGTAAATGCGTCTCTTGTATGCAAAGCATATCTGCTTTAAGCTTGTTCCCCTCCCTTTCCAGCAGGTGCCTTACGCCATGTTTGCAGCCCTTTTGTGTTCACTGTGGCCATTGTGAGTTTTAATCTGTCACACTTCTCATATTCATGCTTTCCTTTCCCTCCTTGGTTTCTCTCTCCCCCCTCCTTCCTCCCCAACTCCCTCTTGTCCCCTCCCTCCTTCCACCTCTTGAGTCAGAGGCTAATTTGGAGTAGTGCGCCTTCCTGCTTCCCTGAGCTTCCTTACTCCTTTACCGTCCCCTTTCCTCTACCCTCCCCCCTCCTTCCCTTCCTTGGGATACCTTACCACTGAATACTGTAGTTCTTTGTAATACTGTTATTCTAACGTTTGATATATATTTAACTCATTAACACGTTAACTTTCCCCCCTCCTCCTTAGCCCACCCTTAAACTTTGTAGAAAGCTTTAACAGTTCTCTTCATGCTTTCTTTCCGAGCCTTTTGGCCCCTTTCTGGTCTGGAACCGTGGCTGCCGCCACCCTCGAACTTCCATCCAAGTAGTCCAGTCTCTTATGCAGTCCTTTATTTGTTTTCCCTTTTCAGGCTTTCATTGTGGTTGCTCCGTCTTAGTCACTTCCCGATCAGCGCTTTGCTCTCCTCCGTTGATATTTGCGACTGTCTGCCGTTTTCCCCTGTTGTCTGTCTCTCATCTGCTGCTCTGTATGCCTTCTCTGTTCATACTCTTGTGTACCTCTGGCACACTCTTGTTGTGCCGTCGCCTCCTGGTCTTTCAGGCCTGCTTCATTCAATGCTGCTAGAGCTACTGCCACTGTCTACACTGTCCAAGTTCTGTCCCCTTTAGTAAATGCATTGCCCTTTAGTAAATGCATTGCACTTCTGAGGGCTTTTGTGATTGGAGCAAATGTTCTTCGTCGCTGTAATGTCCCTTGTGATAAGTCCACATATAGGGCAACCGGGTAACCTTACCACTTAAATTTGATCAAATTCCTCATTTCTGCCGCTATCTGTTCTTTAATTTTAGTTCTCCAGGCATATTATGATATCTGTCGGTTTGTTGGCTTGTAGGGGCTCAGAGCCCAATGCGCTCTGTCTATCGCTATTTCGTCGGGGGTTTCCGTCTCCCCTCCCTGCCGCAAAGCCTCCAGACACACACAGCTTCTGCATCTTTCATACAGTTTTTAAATTCATTGTCCTCTGTTATGCCCCAGATTTGAAGATTATTTCTTCGTGACTTGTTTTCCAGGTCTTCCAGTTTGTATTGTGTTTGATCCCTCCATACCTCCTCCTCACTGACTTTACTTTAAGTACATAAGAACATAAGATATGCCATACTGGGTCAGACCAAGGTCCATCAAGGCCCATATTCTATTTCCAACAGTGGCCAATCTAGGTCATACGTACCTAGCAGTTTCCCCAAAAGACACAGGTTCCACAATGCTTGTACTGGGTCAAGCATTGATATCCTGGGTCCCTTCTTAATAATGGTTTATGGGCCTTTCCTCCAGGAACTTGTGCAAACCTTTTTTAAACCCAGCTATACTAACAGCCTTTACTACATCCTCCGTTAACAAATTCCAGAGTTTTTTGATTACACGTTGAGTGAAAAAATATTTTCTTTTATTAGTCTTAAATAGTTTACCCTGTAGCTTCATTGCATGTCCCCTAGTCGTTCTATATTCTGATAACGTAAACAATCGATCTACGTTTACCCGTTCCACTCTGTTCATTAATTTATAGACTTCTATCATATCTCCCCTCAGCCGTTTCTTTTCCAGGTTAAAGAGCCCTAACCTTTTTAGCCTTTCTTCATAGGGGTATCCTTCCATCCCCTTTACCATTTTGGTGGCTCTTCTCTGAACTTTTTCTAATAACGCTATATCCTTTTTAAGATACGGCGACCAGAATTGCACACAATATTCAAGGTGCGGTCGCACCATGGAACGATATAGAGGCATTATAATATCCTTTGTTTTATTTTACATTCCTTTCCTTATGATACCTAGCATTCTATTTGCTCTCTTGGCTGCCGCTGCATACTGGACCGAGGGTTTTAACATGGTATCCACAATGACGCCTAAATCTTTTTCCTGGGTGGTGGTTCCTAATGTGGAACCTTGCATCGTGTAACCATAGTTTGGGTTGTTCTTCCCTAGGTGCATAACTTTGCACTTGTCTACATTAAATTTCATCTGCCATTTTGATGCCCAGTCTTCCAATTTATCAAGATCCTCTTAGAATTTTCCACAATCCTCTTGGGTTTTAACAACTTTAAATAGTTTTGTGTCATCTGCAAATTTGATAACCTCACTCGTTATGCCATCTTGCTCAGTCAGATGACATAGCTAAAAGACAGCACAAAAAACAAAATTAACTATGTACAACTGCAACTCCCAGGGGAGGAGGGAGGGTTGTGAGGACTGATTCCTGCTGCTCCTGGAGAACACCTGTTACAGGTGAGTAACTACTCTTTCTCCAGGACCAAGCAGGAAGTCAGTCCTCACATATGGGTGACTCCCTAGCTCTGGGCTACCAGGAACCCAGACTGAAAAATAGAGCTCCCTCTGTGAAGCCTCAGCATCAGGTTATTTCACTTTCCAGGTCATTTATGAATATGTCAAAAAGTAGCGGAACCAGCACAGATCCCTGGGGTACACCACTATTCACCTTTCTCCATTGGGAAAATTGGCCATTTAGCCCTACCCTCTGCTTTCTGTCTTTTAACCAGTTCCTGATCCACAATAGTACACTGCCTCCTATCCCATGATTCTTTAGTTTTGCCAAAAGTCTCTGATGAGGGACCTTGTCAAAGGCTTTCTGAAAGTCCAGATACACTATATCAACCAACTCACCTTTGTCCACCTGTTTATTCACTCCTTCAAAAAAACATAACAGTTTAGTAAGACAAGATCTTCCTTGTCTAAAGCCATGTTGGCTGTCTCCCATTAGGCCATGACTATCTACATGTTGAGTAATTTTATTCTTTATGATGGTTTCTACCATTTTTCCCGGTACCGACGTCAGGCTCACCGGTCTGTAGTTTCCCAGATCACCCCTGGAACCCTTTTTAAAAATTGGTGTTACATTGGCGACCCTCCAGTCTTCAGGTATTAGAGATGATTTTAATGATAGTTCACAGATTACTAATAGCAGGTCTGCAATCTCATATTTCAGTTCTTTCAACACCCTTGGATGTATACCATCTGGCCCAAGTGATTGTCTACTCTTCAGTTTATCTAATAGTTGTAATACATCTTCCTGATGTATCGATATTTCCTTCAATTCTTCCGCGCCTTTAAATACCACTTCAGTCATGGGTAACATCCCTACATCTTCCTCAGTAAAGACCGAAGCAAAGAATTAATTCAGTCTCTCCGCTATCGCCTTGTCGCCTCTTAGTGCCCCTTTAACCCCTCTATCATCTAACTGACTCTCTCACAGGTTTTTTGCTACGAATGTACTTGAAAAAGTCTTTATTTCGTGTTTTTGCTTCCGCAGCAAGCTTCTTCTCAAATTCTCCCTATCTCCAGGAACAAGCAGGAATGAGTCTTCACATATGGGTACGTCGGTACCGACGGAGCCTGCACGGGAATGCTCCCCAGCATCCAATCAGAAAGCTTTTGGGAGCATCCCTCGCGCCTGCGCACTGCCTTCCCGCCTTTTCCACTGCCTCTCCTCAGTTTTCGTTTTTCCGCGGAGCCGGCAGGACGTCGTCCTGTCACCGCAGAAACATTTTTCTTCAAAATCTTTATTTCTTGTTTTCTTGTGGTTGCGGCTGTTTTCCCGCCGCCACCGGTACCGCCAGTGGATTTTTCTTTTATTTTTCTTAAACTCAGGGAGATTTTTCCCTCATTTTCTGTCTTTAAATTTTTTGGGCCTACAAGGCCTCTCCACCATGGAGCCTTCATCTCCTAAGAAGTGCCTTCACTGTGGAAGCACAGTTTTCTTTTTAGACTCCAATTCCTGGTGTCTAAACTGTTCGGGTCCTGACCCTTTTTCCCCTGAACACTCAGGCTGCAAAACTATGAGAAGAACTTCCCTCTTTCGAGTTTCCCTCGATACCGTTTTCCCTCCCGAAGTACGGGCATCGGTTTTTTCTTCTCTACAGGATCAGGTAACCCACAAACAGTCTGTTAAGACTACCCAATTCTTGAGTGGTAGGTCTCATGCCAAGCATGATGACGGCTCCGGCCTTGCCCTCAAGACCCGATTGGCATTAAAACCCCGGCGGGAGTCTTCGGGCTCCAAAGCATTTCAGGGGTTTCAGGTTGTACCTGGGGCTCACCCCTCACAGAACATACCTGAGCCATGCTCGGTGGTGGCATCCGCTTCGAGCGGTGCCGATACCCCGGCATCGGCACCGGTGTTGAGTAATCCAGTCTTCACTAGGGATCGTCATCGGGCGTCCTCGGTACCTTCGGGACCGATCGATACGACCCAGATTGACTTTCCTGTATCTGAGCCATGCTCGGTGGTGGCATCCGCTTCAAGCAGTACCGATACCCCGGCATCAGCACCGGTGTTGAGTGATCCACTCTTCACCAGGAATCGTCATCGGGCGTTCTCGGTACCTTTGGGACCGATCGATACGACCCGAACCGACTTTCCTGTATCGACAACATCACCGATACCACCATCGACGTCGGTACCCTCTAGACATGCATCGATAGACTCGCTCCCTTCGATGCCAAATCTGGAATCGCTATCTAGTCTAGATGACTGGGTACCGACGCGTCTCGGAACTGATGTTTACCGATTCCGCATACACGGTACCGAGGATAATCACCAAGGGGTTTCACTTACCTCTGTACCGCTTGAGCTGTCTCCGATGTCTGCTTCGACGCCTTCGCTACCGGTATCGGTATCGATGCCGGTACCTACAGCATCATCGGAACCAGCTCCTTCCATGCTTTTGTCACCTGGATCGCTCCTCTCTATGCCTAGTTTAGAGTCGATTCCTGGCATGGATGATGTACTACTGACTGTCTCAACTCATAATTGTCAGTTCCAGTATCCATCCATTGCAAATCCTCTTCTGCACCGGACAGGTATATCCTCCGGTGCCCAGGCATCCTTTTCAGGTTTAACCTGTCCAGGGATGGTTCCCATCGGAGATCCTTCTTTTCAGAAGTTTCTCCTTGACATGGCAACCTTCGTTAATATTCCTATTCCTGGCTATGATTCTTCTCAGGGTTTTTCTGCAGGAAAGGAAAATGTAATGCTTCCTTTACATCACTGTTTGCAGAATCTTCTTCTGAAGGTATGGGAAAAACCTTTAAGGGTTTCTTCACCTCCTACAGCAACTGATCTTCTGTATCAGGTGCCCCCCTCTCCAGGATTTCAAAAGCCTCAACTTCCCCATCATTCCATTGTAGTGGAATCAGCAATGAGGAAGGTAAAAAGCAAGAAAAAACATTCTTCTTTCCCGCCAGGGCGTGCATCTAGAACACTGGATGCCTTTGGACGTCAAACCTTCCAAACATCTATGCTGGCAACAAGGATTCTCTCATATATTTTCTATATGAGTCTATCCCTTCAGGAGGTCACAAAGAAATTATCTCTTTTGACTCCTTTTCTATCAGAGCCCAAGGCTGCAGACTATTCCTTACTTCTTAGTCATAGCCAAAATATCTCTTGGTTTCTTTCTCGTGCTTCCCTAGACTCTTTTGAGTCTGTTAGCAGAACTTCTGCTATAGCCATAGGAGCACGTCGTAAAGCCTGGCTCCAAGCATCTGACTTGAATAGATGGGCACAACAAAGGCTGGGTAATACTCCTTGTACTGGAGACAATCTCTTCAATAAGGAGTCCTTACGTCAGGTTGCTCATTGCTCCACTGACTTTCCTGCTTCTGAGGGCCATCCTAAGCCCTCTCCTTCCTCAGCAGGTAGAAAATGCCCTACCAGACCTTCTTTCCCTAAAAGAAAGAGGTTTTCCTCTTCACCTGCCCATCATTCGGATGTTCCCAAGCAGGGGAAGTCTCGCCCTGGTCTGAAGAATCCAAACTCTAGCCAGGCTAAATAAACACAGTAACCATAGGTTTCTGATTAATCTTTTTATAACTACAGTTAATTTCTTTTCAGCAGAAGTTTTTCACTGTTTTTCCATTCAAAACTCTGCTCATGGATTCCTATTCTCAGGAAATCCATTTACTCTTCACTATGCTGAACTGTCAGGTTATTCATGTCTATAAGTTACAGAGTTTTCCACCTCTTCCTGACTAGAAGAGGGGTTTAGCAACTATCACATGATAGTTTCTCTGTACCAGCATGAATTTTTTCCTTCCATGGACTTACCATGTGGTAAGTCCTTCTTCAGCTTCTATCTCTACCCTCTTCGCCAGGGTTTCCTCTGTAAGAGTGGTACCTTACCATTGAAAGACTTTTCTTGTCTTTCTTTTCACTGTAGAGTTTCTTCTCCTGAGTAAACTCCCTTCTTTATCTGGGCAGCTCTGCAGACAGAGACAGCTTGCTCTCTTTGTTCAGTCTGTTCTCTCTGTTTGACACAGACCGACTCTCTCTGTTGTCCTGTTCAGTAGCTGCCCATGCAGGATTTCCAGTGCTTGACTACTGGTACTTTTCCACAAGTCCCAGTCTTGTCTTCCACCACTCCTGTCTGGCCTTAGTAGTGATTCCAAGACAGTTTTCTACATCTTTCTTGGATAATCTTTTCACTACAGGCTCCTTACACTATCTTTTACCCTTGCCATCTCCAATCTCTGGGTTTGGCACGTAATGGATGTGGCTGTCAGTTTTCTCCATCAGCCAGTTCTACATCCCAGTTCCCCTGCATAATGCTCTCTGCAATCCTACTGAGAAGCTTTCCACTATGGGCCCTTGCTAGAGAGAATAGAGTTTCTCGAATGACTGTCCATCATGGTTGAAAAATGCTTCCTCAGTCATCCCCTATGACTGTGAGGGTTCTTCATACCCTGCTCTCTTCTTCTTAAAAAAAAAAAAAAAAGAGGGATAAGGACATAAGCCTTCTCCACATGAAAGTCTGAGAGTTATCCCATTCCTTAGGGAATATTCTCTTTTTTTCTTGCAGCTTGTCCTCATGGTATCCTAATACTTCAAGGACAGCACATATTACTCTGAAAAACGCCTGATACCTCCTTTGTCCCTCACATAGGTCAACCTGGTATCTCATTCTATGCGTTTCTGTCCTTTTACCATGCTGGAGTTCCACAGGACTCCAGACTTGCTGTTTACAGACTGATATTATCCTCTGTTTTTTCACATAACCATCCTGGTCATTCACTGGATAGCATTCCTTTATCATCATTCCTGGGGGAATAGATTCTCTATATATCTCTCAAGTAGGTTTCACCTCCTTGTTCTTGGATGAATCTTTTCCCTTCACATATCCATGTGAATGTCCTGATATACATAACTCTGTCTGCTTATTGCAGGCATCTATCTTTAGACCTATATATTCAGGTATATATATCTATATATATCTACATCTCTGTAGATGTATCTGTCTGTCAGCTAAGTGTGCATATGCTATGCCCTTTAGATCTTATTATATATATATATATATATATATATATATACACATATCTCTACATATATGTGTGTATCTCTCCAGATACTTATTATAGATAGATATGTATTTCCATACTTATCTCCTGACTGTCTATGCTCATAAAGGTTTTTACCTTCCTGCATGTTTCTGACAGTGGGCTTGCACAGCTTCATACTGTTCCACAGTATATCTCGGATATTTTGCACACAACCACTGCTGTGGAACTGACAGCCCTACCGTATCCTAGGTTTACTTATCCCTGAAGCTCCATGCCCCAATGTCTTCCTACCTCTCACCAGTTAGGAAAGACATGGTGGATCTTCAGTGGATTTCAGATTCAATTCCTCAAACATCTGTCCTTTCTTGGGAGTATGGGGTTCTTCTCATACCCTTTCCTCCCTCAAGGACTAGGTCTGTTTGTCAAGATCGGTCAGTCTTCCTCTTTTGCTCCTACCTCTGAATACTTCTGTAGCCAAAAGAGTTTTCAGCTTTCCATGAAGCTTCCCACTGAAGACCTGCCGTATTTGTGTTACCCCAATTAAATCCTGGGGTCACCTCTCACTTCCAGATGTGGACCTCCACCTTCACTCCAGTGAGGTCACCTTGAACATTATTCTACTGGATCCCCAGTAGACTCCATCAGCCTCTCTACTTCCTGCAATCCAGTAGGTGAGCATCATATGGTGATTGTTCATTCCAATATTATGATGATTGTTCATTTCAATATATCTTTTGATAATGATCATACATACAAGGACTCCTTCCGGGTAGTCCTTTCTTAGCTTAGCTGTTTTTTCAGCAGCTCCTATCTTTTCAACTCTTGCCCTCCATCCTCAGGATACCAGGCCATATGAGGTGTAGCATGTTTTCAATCTTCAACATGTTAGGGCTCCAGGCATCTTAGCTTGGGAGTCCCCATATGTGAAGACTCATTCCTGCTTGTTCCTGGAGATAGCACAGTTACTTACCTGTAACAGGTGATCTCTGGGAACAGCAGGAATACGTCTTCACAACCCACCCGCCTCCCCTAGGAGTTGTATTTATCTTTCTATCTTCCTTTCCTCTTTCTCTCCTTTTGTCTCAGCTATGAAACTCAACTGAGGAGAGGCAGTGGAAAAGGCGGGAAGGCAGTGCGCAGGCGCGAGGGATGCTCCCAAAAGCTTTCTGATTGGATGCTGGGGAGCATTCCCGTGCAGGCTCCGTCGGTACCGACGTACCCATATGTGAAGACTTATTCCTGCTGTTCCCAGAGATCACCTGTTACAGATAAGTAACTGTGCTTTGCCTGCCTTATCAATGCCTTGCATTTGACTTGCCAGTGCTCGTGCTGTTTCCAGGTTTCGTCGTTTGGCTCTTTTTTCCATTTCCTGAAAGATGCTTTTTTGGCCACAACAGCCTCTCTGACCTCACCTTTAAACCATGCTGGCAGTTTTTTGGACTTCCTTCCACTTTTCTTAAAGCGTGGAATACAGCTGGTCTGGGCTGCCAAGATAATATTTTTCAACAACACCCAAGCATGATGTAAGTCTTTAATCTTTGCAACTGCTCTTTTTAGTTTTTTCTTAACTATCTTCCTCATTTTATCATAATCTCCCTTTCGAAAGTTAAAAGGTAGTACTGTGGATTTCCTTACTATCCCTCTTCCACTAATTAAATCAAAGGCGATCATGCTATGATCACTATTGCCAAGTGGACCAAACACCCTTATCTCTTGCAGTAGATCTGGTGTTCCACTAAAGACTAGGTCCAAAATGGCTTCCCCTCTGGTCGGTTCATGAACCAGCTGCTCCAAGAAGCAGTCATTTATTTCATCTAGAAACTTTATCTCCCTAGCATGTCCTGCCGTGACACTGACCCAGTCGATACCGGGGTAATTGAAATCACCCATTATTATTACTGCGCTGTAACTTTTGTTAGCTTCCTTGATTTCTTTGAGCATTTCATCATCCATTTGTTCATTGTGGCCAGGCGGTCGATAGTACACCCCCACTGCCATCGCCTTTCCCTTTTTACATGGAATTTCAATCCATAGAGATTCTACAGCAGATTTTGTTTCCTGGGCCTCTTGCTACATTTCCAAAGACTCCAGTCTGTTTTTGTGTTCTCTGACACAATGCATCAGCTCCTCAATTTCCTCTTTCATACTTCCCATTATCTCACCTAGCTCGGCTTTTGTCACTTGCACTTCTGCCTTGAGTTCCTCGAACCCCCCTCCCCCTCCTCGCAGTTCCATTCTAGATATTTGGGGAGTGTTACTTTCTTCCAGGTCGTCGTTGCTTTCTTGCTCCCCCCTCTCATCTTTTTCTACCTGCTCTCTGCTAGAGCTGGAGTAAATAATTGTGCCTACTTTTAGCAATCGCACGTATAAATTAAAGAATTTTATAAATCTATGTGTGCCCACAGTGAAAGTATGCTTTATGAAAATTATGCATATACTTTCACACTAGTTGGTATTTTATTAGAAAATATTTGTATGCATAAGTTGCCATTTATATGCTTAAATGACTAAAATACTAGAACTTACGCACATTGTTCACATTTAAATCTAGGCAGCTTCTTATAAAATTACCCCTATATTGTGTTAGCAGGCAATTCTTTGTTTTCCCATCCTTTTTTGAAACAGAAAGGAAGTACTTGCTATTTGAGTCTATATCATGTTGATTAATATTTAAAATAAAATGACTTGTGTTGATGGAGTGTCTTTATTGGCTATGGGAGGAGGAGTTGGTATTATGATCATGGTAAGTTTAAAGCCTTAACGACTAGCACTGCTCAGGGCCAATCCAAGTGTTTCTGCTGCCCTAGGCCGGCCCTCTGTGCCCCTCCGCTCCGTGCCTGAGATGCTGCTGCCCTTCCCTCCCCCTCCCCAGCATCCATCTATCCACCCTAGGGAAGGGAGGCAGCATGTCAATTCTTCCTTTGAAGCAGCGGTGGCAGTGGACTTTAAAGCACCTATGCGCGCTCCTGGCTTGCCGCTCATGTCCCCTCCGACGTAACTTCCTGTTGGAGGGGGCAAGAGCGGCAGGCCATGACTGCATGCATATGCGTATTTAATTACTGTCGCTATGCTGAAGCGGTGGCTGAACTGCCGCCACTTCAAAGGAAGGATCAGCATGCTGCCCACCAAGGTCTTCCATCCTAGGCGACCGCTTAGTGGACAGGCCAGCCCTGGCACTGACCCTTACAAGTGTTAATTTCATGCTAATTCATCTTCTTTGAATGTCTGAGAGCAGTCATCGGATTTATCCTTTTAGATTTTTGTGGGCCTTACAAGTGTCACCTGTGAACTAACAATTTAAGACACGGGGCACAGTAAGATTGATCTAAATAGACCATTACCCTCATTAGAGTCATGTGAAGCATGCAAACAGAAATTCATAGGGAGAGTTTTGTTTGTTTTATATTTTTATTGTTTTTGTATTTTGCTAGTTTGAGATACAGTTTACATATATGCCAACTGCAGATTTCCTCCATGAAGAAATGACATACATATAGGATAACACCAGTAAAATTTAATAGGCACCAATACAATGAATGCACATCTTATACTGATAAATGCATTTTTAAATTAACAATGACATAATCAATCTCTTTAACTGTGACTCTTAAGCCTTAATTAAGCTCATAAACAGTGAAAAATGAGACTGGGACTGTCTGTTCAGATAGTTGAATGGCAGGGATGTATAGCTGAATGGCAGTTGGATCTTTTGGAAACGGTTCTATAAAAAAAAAAATATACAAATGTACTAAACATCACCTACAAATGAAGAAGACATACGTTGATGAGAAAAAGTTGTAAACCCCCTTAACCCGTTTTGAACCAGCGTATGTTTTACATACATAAGGTTTCCATACTTACTACTCAACTGTTTACTAATTAATGGTTATAAATTCAATGGAACTATATTTAGCTATTATCGTTATGTCAAAAAGCATTATATACAAATTTTTTATCTGAGATCTAGTTAGTTTAATAGGTTTTCAAAGTTTGCTGATTTTGACGGTACTGACGGCTCAACATAAAAAGATCACAAAAAATAGTAAGTAGCTTATAATGCTGTAATAGCTACTATTTTGCAAATAAAAGTATTTGTAGACTTTAGAAAATAGGTTTAGATAACTGTAAGTTACTTAGTGTCAGAGTTATTGGTGCGTATATCGGCCTTGTATGTTTTTCATACGCTGGGATAATATGTTGTTAAAACTAATTGCTGTCAGGCATTCTGTTCTAGGTGTTTCAATGGTGCAATATCGACGCACTGCATCAGAGGTGTTTTCACGTGTATCATATTCCACCATCAGAATGGACTGTTGACAAACTATATTATATAAAGTGTTTTAAATGAAAACTGCAGTTTCAGTAGTATCATACAGTATGTTTATGTCAATGAATATTGGAACTGAATCCTATCTTTTCTGAAGACGGACAATATACTATATTGGACCAGTGTATGAAAAACATACACTATGTGAAACTTCTATTTTCTGCAAAGTTTTAATATTTTTTATTATTGCCGGTATTTCATAGTTTGAGTGTAACAAATCGAATAAATCATCCAGAACAGAGAAAGAATATGCGAACTGTCCAAAACGGGTTAATGACCTGTGTTTTAGCAGAATTTATACTCAAAGCATGATTAGATCATAATCTAATCCTGATAAGAGATAAAGATAGCTCCATTAAATAAATAACTTGGACAAAACAGAGTATATTTTTATTTCTTCAATAGTAAGTATCCTTGTGTGAAAAAGTATATGTGACCCCCTTTTTCAATAATAACATATAACGCCTTGAGCTGCAACTTCATTCTTGAGAGTTATGGCCATTCTTCCATACAAAAATGTCAACCCTGACATTTGAGGGCTTCCTTGCATGAGCAACTTGCTTCATGTGTTGCCACAGCATTCCAAGAGACTTTAAGTTGCCATTTTGACTTGGCCAATCCAAACCACAAAGGGGGTAGTTACTAACGTGTGTTAAGTAAATAACACACGATTGTTGCCTTTTAATGTGCATTAAAGGACAAAATCCTGTGTTTTACCATTGCACACTTTATTTTACCCCAGCTTGTGTTCCATGGTAATGAAATACAAGTCAGGCAGATGCATGCAAAACACGTAATTATTATGTAAATTGAGTAATACAGCTTGTGTTGAACTTCATAAGCTGTGTTATTCCTGGCAAAAATAACGCCAACTCAAAACTAGCATTTTTTTTCTGACCAGGAGCATCAGGCCTCTAACATACTCCTGCTTTTGCTGGTGCTGGATTCAAAATGGCTCCCATAATCTCTAGCGATAGTCTCATGGTACTACTGTTAGCGGGTCAAGCTGCCATATAAAGGTCCTTATATGGCAGTTTGACCCCCTAGCGGTAGTACAGCAGGACTACCACTAGGGGTTGCAAGACTATTTTGAACCCAGCGCTGGCAGAGGTAGGAACCACTGGGGATCCCCAGGGACCCCTAGACCACCATAAAACAGTTGAGGGTAGGCTCGAGGCAGCATGACTGTCATGATCGAGGGGCCTATAGGAGTTGGGAGGGCTTGGTAGCAACGCTATTAAATTTGTCTTTGGGGGGGGGGAGGTATCTTTTGCTGGAGGAAAGGTGAGACTGTCTGAGCATTCTCCTTTTTTTTTTAAATGCACCAGCCCCTTTAAATGGCATCTGGGAGCATCAGGCTATGTTAGCAGTGTGGAACTCTGCTCCTTAATTAGCTCCTCCGTACAGAATCTGGCACATGCACATGTAAATTTCAAAATCAGCACTTAACACGTGTTAAGTGCCAGCAAATATAAGTCTAACGTCCCAAATGAAGCTGCTCTGTGTAAAGTGGCTGTATCCGCTGTACATGTCAGCAAATACTCCTGCACATCCCTGTGTGTGTTTTACAGAAGGGTCCACGTTCAGCGAGCCTTTTGTAAAATACCTGAGAAATCTTGAACATCCTAACTTGGACATGCTTTTCTGACTTAGACATCCTATGCAAAATGGGGCTTGACATTTATTAACTTAAATCAGAATCAAGTTGTATGGTTCAGTACTTCCATACAGCTGCTTGGATCATCTGAATAAAGTTACATTTTTCCCCTTAACTCTATATAAGGACAGAGAGGGTTAAATCTAGAATTAACTGGTTCATTCATCGTTTTCCCATAGTTAACTATCTGAAAATGTATTAATCAGTATGTAACATATTGTGTATTGTGTGTGTGTGCACATTTAGGTATCTATAGATGTACACACATTGTACAGTGCATTGTAGAAGTCTTCACACCCTTGTACACCCTTGTGAAAAAATATCAGAATGCATTAAAATAAGGGGTATGTTTACTAAACGGCGGTAACGTTAGCGCACATTAAGTTACACAGTGTAACGTTAACGCGCGCTAACGTTACATCGTGTAATGTTAACGCGCGCTAACATTACCGATAGCGGTAACTGTCCCAGCGGGCGAAAAGAAGGCAGAGAGACGGGGTCAATGGGCGGGGAGTGGGCGTGGAGAGGCTCCTGCTACACTAACACCGGGATCTTAAGACCAGAACATTACCGTGAGTGAAAACCTTGCGTTAGAGGGACATTTGCAGGAGAGAGAAACCATTTCAGTCAGCAATGTACAGCAAAGGCAGAGAGACTAAGAAAAGTGATAGTAGTGTTACATGTGCAGCAATAGCATAGTGCCCACATATGAAAGGGCACTATGATGATGCTGTACAGGGGGCTGCAGGCGGGACATGCAGTGGGGCAGCTGGGGCACAGGGTGGACTAGGCAGATGCCTAGGTGGCACATGGGGATGCAGAAACTGAAAACCAGCAAGCCAGCAACAGACCAAGGTCAAACATGCCCATGAGTGTGTATCCCACAGTGTCCCAGGGGACAGTACCCAACAGGTACCCCAAAGGGCAGATAACATTGGCAGGCGGTGCCGGGGGGAAGCGAGGATGTCTATGTAGGCACCCCTACCCCAGACCCCACACCATAGGCAGCCGCCTACCGGCACACTGGATGGCCTGGGACTGCACACCACCAGCACCACAGGCATAAGAGCATGTCAGCATGGTGGTGGAGGGTTGCTGGTGGTGGAGAGGGCAGAGGCATCTGCCCACAGCAGACCAAGGCCAAGCCCTGTTTAGGTGGGTGGCATGCAGTGCAACAGACAAGGTCTGTCTGAAGAACAGTCATGGTATCCCCAGGGAATGACCTGCCTCTGTGGCAAGTTTGGTGCAGTACACACAACCAGTGTGTTCAGAAGCAGAAGGTCACAGGTTCAAGTCCCAGCTGTGGCTCCTGCAGACCATGTCCCTATATTTTACCCTACAGAGCACATACACCATAAACATGTGCACTGCCTAGAGCATCGGCCAACAGGGGCACAAACACCCACGCCCACAGGCTCCACTATCCAAAACCTCATGGAGAGTCAGGCTATTGGGCCCTGCATGGAGCAGCAGCTACCACTACTAGCACCTGCATACCTTAGCAATGCCATCATAAACATGGAAACACGTTCCATATATATCAAAAGGTTGCTTGCTATGATTAATATCAGATAACAAATCCTACTTTAAACACAATTTGTTAACAGAGATTCATCATAGCAACCCTTCTGATATATGTGGAGTGTGTTTCCTTTCCTGTCTGACAGTGTTACCACCCCGGAGAGTGACCCTAACAGTATTGAATACCTTAGCAATGCCTGCACTGTGCTCAGGACTGGTGTGGCGGGCAGGGCTGCCAATCACCTCTATCTTTGCACAATGCTGAAATAGGTGAGGAGTGTGTGTATGTCTATCCAGTGTTTTGTGGCTGCCTACACCTTATGGAGCCCACAATGCTTACACTGTTTCCAGTGTTAGCATGCCAATGTGCATAATGAGGAGCAAGGTATTATGGGTATGGCATGGACAGGGCTGTCTGGGCAGGATGCACCTGCACAGGGCATAAGGCAATGGCTGGGACATTGTAGTGCCCGACCACCACCTGCATGGACCGGGTGGCCACAGCATGTCATGCTGGGAGGTCACTCTCACTCTGACTGAGCAGTGACCATGGCATGTCTAGGTTCCCACATAGTGCTATACAGTGTTTCTCTCAAGTGATATCTTGTGTGGGAGGAGTGGCCTAGTGGTTAGGACAAGGTACTTCAGGCCGGAGGGCCGGGGGTTCAAGTCCCACCTGGGGACAGCAATCTCAAGCCGGAGGGACTGGGATTTCTAGTCCTATAGGCACTCCTTGTGGTCTTGGGCAAGCCACTTAACCCTCCATTGCCCATGTTCCCTGTTAGTATTAGCGTATATGTGTCATATCCCCTCGTGTTAAATGTATCTCCCAATTGACCGCTTTGACACAGTGAAAAGCGGGATATAAATACAGCTAAATAAATAAATAAAATAAATAAATAAATATCTGTGAGTTCCCTTTTCTGGTGGCCCAATCACTGACATATCTGCTTGGTGTTTGTGCTGACATCCCACATCTGGGTGCACATCGTTCCTCTAGGAACATGCACTATGTACTGGCTAGCAGACTGTCTGCAGTTAGCATGTGTATGGCTGCAACACTTTGCAGGGTGCAGCGGGTGCAGACTGACTGTGCCCTCTGCTGGTGAATGTCAGATTGTGGTTGGGGCAGATGAGTTTTTCCAGGTCTACTGCCTGTCTGCCAGTGCCCTATGTGATAAGTACAGATCTGCATTGACTGCCCTGGAGGGCGCCCATTCCCCAGCGGGACTGGGGTTGATGGTCCCCTCTACTACTACCTCCATTGCAGGGATGTAGAGTGTGGTTCTGTTGGTGGGAGATCCTGTCCCCCACCCTGACCCAGAGAAGGCGGGTTGGGTGGTGCTACATAATCCGCAAGTGGGTCCAAACACCACCCTGCTCTTATAACAAATGACCATGGCAAGCACACAGGATATGCACTATTCTGGGTGCATCATAGTCCACAAGGGCTAGACGTGACTGGGAAATACAGATGGACACAGGTGTTTCCTAGGTGTGTCTGCAAGGACTACCTGTCACACACTGGCACTGATGGGGACCTGCAGCACAGCCTATCTCAGCCAAGCCAGGTGCTGCGGACCTGGTGCTGGGCGCCCCACCTCACCCTCAGGGTGACAACAGGAACCGCACAATGTCAGTCTGTAGCTACTCTGTGCCAGTAACACACACGGTCAGTTCCCCCTACCAGACTGAGGTGCTGTAGAGGCACATACCCCATTCTGTGATCAGATGTAGCCTGCTGTTCTGCATGTGCATTGCATCACGGGTACTGGTGGGTTTACCCTATCCTGGTAACCACAGCAGACATTTCATACGGTGACCTGCAGTCTTTCTGTGACCAGCCAATTCTGTGATAAATGCCATAGAGGTGTAGTCCACTGGTTAATACAATGACTGCTGAGCCAGAGGTCATGGGTTCGATCTCTGAGGTCTCATCTAATAAAACTGTCCAAGGCAATCCCTTTTGCTGCCTGTAACAGTCAGACACATCTCTACAATCTGTGCTGCCAGCAAAAACACCCTCACCTCAATGCTGTAACCTAAAGCACCCTATAGGGTGCCCTATAGGGCACCCCATAAGGCACATTATACAGCGCCCTATAAGGCACCCTATAGGGCGCCTTATGAGGTGCCTCATAGGGCACATTATACAGCGCCTTGGCGGACAAGGCACTTTATAATGTGCCCTATGGGGTGCCCTATGGGGCGCCTTAGGTTACGGCACTGAGGTGAGGTTGTTTTTGCTGGTAGCACAGATTGTAGAGATGTGTCTGACTGTTACAGGCAGCAAAAGGGATTGCCTCGGACAGCTTTATTAGATGAGACCTCTGAGGGATCGAACCCATGACCTCTGGCTCGGCAGTCATTGTATTAACCAGTGGGCTACACCTCTATAGTTTCTAACACAGCGCTGGCATGACATTAAGGTTACTTTGCGGTAACGAGCCAAGGCGCCCTCTATCGCACGATACACAGCCATAGCTACCTTGACGCCGAAACGCTCACTTCCTTATATGGCATCTCTCACGTTAACGCTGCAACTAGCTCCGGTAACATTAGGACGGTTTAGTAAACATACCCCTAAGAGTTGGTTTCACCGAGTTACACAACATACTGAACACTTTCAACATGAAAAACAATTATAGAAATATTCTAAAAGATATGCATGCTCTTTATATAAATACATCTATGTTTTGTCCTGCAGATCTGCTGAAAATGAACGTGTAGGTAATATTACTGTAATAGGCTGGCAAATGGAAGAGAAGGTGGACCAAAGGGCTCCTGTGACGAGGTCTCCTGATACAATTAATGGGAGAGTGAGTATAAATGCATTCTTTATAAAGACAGTAACATAAAGAGGATTGGCAGCCTGCTTGCTGTCCTATTTCCCTCAGTATTTTCAAGTCAGATTCCTTGGGAGATCCTGTCATTTATTGAGTTATGTTGTTGAGGCTGATCGTTTTTTTTTCTGCACTGTATGAATTTTGTTTCTGTGTTTGAAATATCTAATGGAAAAGTTAATGTCCTATTTTACACAGAAAGCACAGTAAGATGTCTTAAAATTTTATAGCAACTTAGCAGTGACAAGTTTTCCGTACATGGCAACTTGTTGAAAAAGTCCATTTTAATAAACTAATGACATTCTCAGATTAATCTTGGCAGAATGAGAGACGTATGCTTTAAGAGAATTCATCCCATGCAGTAACATGATCTTATGTATTTCATTTGATTGCATTTTATTAAATTTATATACTACAAGACCAAATGCCACTGTTCAATTTACAGAAGAAAACAACCATAAAAGTATGGAGAACATAGTATTTACAAACAAACAGTAGACTGCACAATAACAAAATATCCTAAAAAAGCCTAACCCATATTGATTCTTTGGAGAGCCATTTTATGAGGCTGCCTTTTGAAGGAAATCATAATATATTAAAGCCTTTCTAAGCGCTCCATTCAACCACTACAGATGGCCCAAAATACGGCAGCCCGCATCATCTCAGGATCAGCAAAACACAACCACATAACACCGATACTGAGTCAACTACACTGGCTTTCCATACAATCACACTCCTTACCACATTTAAAATAGTACACTAAATACCCTGAAACCAGATACAAGAGAACCAACAGTAAGAACCAGATCGTCACATCAAGCCCCAAAATCCAAACAGATCAAAAAAAAAAAAAAAATCCAAACAGATTACCTGCAAGAGGGCCTTATCCCTAGTCGCACCTGCATTATGGAACTCACTCCCACAGAATATCAGAGAGACAAAAGACATTAAAGACTAAAGAAAAAAGTTAAAAACTTTCCTATATATTGAACATTTTGGAACAATAACAGCGCAGCTATAAATACCCCATCCCCCCGCCATGCCACGCTACCAAACCCTCACTAACTAAGGTCTACCCTTCCAGTATTAACTTCTCAGTGGATCCCCCCATTTTAAACCTCATCAAGTTATGATGCACATAATTTATATAACTGGATTGTAAAGAAGTTGATCTCTAGTGTTACCTTACCAGTGTTTGATACTTTAACTGCTACTTTGTTATATTAGAAAGCATTACTTGTTCCAATGTGAACTGTTACTGAGTTGTAATGTAAACCGTTTTGACTGTAGGAAAAAGCAGTATATAAGACCCGTTAAATAAATAAATAATATATTAAAATTATTATAAAACATTGGCCTATCCATCCTGCTTAATTATTATGGTCTGCACTGTAAAGGATATATCTCAGCTGTTTTATAGACGCTATGCCCTACTTTCAGTGGCATAAATTCTGCCCAAGCAGCCTCTGCAATGTGAGGGGAAACCCAGGCAAGAAGGGGGCCCACACATCCCAGGGACTCCAGACTGCGGTGGTGAGGCAGAACGCAGCAAAGAAAATGTATTTTAAATGAAATTTGTTGTGCTGCTTCCTGTATATGTTTCAAAGTAATATTTTCTTACCAGCAACCAGTGCCTCCCACTGCCGGGCTGAAATCTCACAATAACAGCTGTGAAATCACGCAGGTTCTATTGTGAGATTTTGTCTTGGCAGCAGGAAGTGACGGCTGCTGTGCAAGAAAAATATTACAATTAAGCCGGGACAGAAGGAAGCGTGGCAAACTTCATTTAAAGTAAGTTTTTTTGCTTTGCTGTGCTGTGGGAGGGGGAAAGTGAGGGAAGACAGACAGACACCCCGCCTGCTTCCAGGCTGGAAATGGAAAATTGCCTTGCATTTGAGTAAGGACATGCAGAAGTGCACATTGATTTGTCACTCCACATCCAGTGACAGCAGTGAGTTTAAACAGCTGCACGTGGGGGAATGAAAAGTGTCCACCTTTCCTCCAAATGTGCATGGGAGCAGCCTTTTTAAATCACTGGTCCTAGCATCATCAATCCCCTCATACACACCCTCCACACTGACATAAGTATCCCCCTGATTGGATGGGTGATTAATTTTTCCTTTCTGTGATGGGAATTGGGAGGATAGGAGTTGGGATTAGTTAGAGATGGATTTACCATTTTCAATTAGGAAGGGTGCATGCTGAACTAGGGGCTTTAGGGTGGATTGTAAGATGTTTGAGGTGGATAGGGGATGTACTTGGTGGGGGAAAACTAGAGGGGTTTAGGTTAGGATGCAGGAGGGCATGGAGCAGGCGGCAGTCTC
Organism: Ichthyophis bannanicus; assembly: GCA_033557465.1. Lineage (NCBI taxonomy): Eukaryota > Metazoa > Chordata > Amphibia > Gymnophiona > Ichthyophiidae > Ichthyophis > Ichthyophis bannanicus. The sequence goes on from CM066035.1 coordinate 577,548,451, forward strand.
CATAGTGGTTTGAAGTACCTTGATTTTTAAATCCCAGTAGGGAAAGGGGTGCCAGGGACATAGGGGAGGGTATGCAAATGCAATGTGTGCCTTCGAGTCAGTCCTGACTCCTGGCGACCCAGAAGCTCCTGGGTTTTCTTGGCAGTGTGACCGGAAGTAGATTGCCAGGACTGAAAGGGGAGGGTATACTATTTTGAAAAATAGAGGCATAGTGTCCTTTTATTATGATGATATTTGAGTGGATTTCTGTATACTTTCATTCTGTTATTTTACAGCAATAAAAACAATGTTGTAACCACCCTCTGATTTTTTTTTCCTTCCCCATGACATTAATCACCCTCTCCCAGTTCCCTTCCGCTACAGCAAGAACCCTCCTGATTGGCCTCCCTATCTCCTAATACCAGCCCCTGACTCTTACCAGGGGTTCCTGATGTCTAGTGGGGAGAAGGAGCAATCCCCAGTTGCTTCTGCTCTGTCAGAGTCCTGGATTCAAAATGGTACTTTGAACCCAAGCAATAGTCTCATGGTACTGCCACTGGGGGAGGGTCAAGTTGCCACAGTTTGCCCTTATATAGCAGCTTCATTTCCCTCTCTCCTCCCCCCCCCCCTCAGTAGAAGTATGTCGAGACTACTGTTAGGAGTCAGAGGTGCCATTTTTAAGTTTGGAGTCCAGTGTAGCGGGAGTGACTGGGGGATCGCTTCTGTTCCCCACTGGACTGTTGTAGTTGTTATGGAAGGACAGACTAGATAGGCCATGTGGTCTTTTTCTGTCGTCATATTTCTATGTTTCTATGTTTCTAGACCCCAAGGCCCCCCCAGTAAAATTGGGGTGTAGAGGGCTTGGGACAAATTAGGAGTTTATTCATATTGGGATGGTGGATGAGGGAAAAGGGTGATTAATGTCAGGAGGGGGATAGAGAGAAAGGTGATTGATGTCAGGGGAAGGGGGTGGATGGCCTTGGCTTTTGCACCTGCCCCTTCAAGTTGGCACTTAATGTGTAATACGGCAGGTGTAAAAACTGATGTTCGGAATTGTTAATAGCCATATTTATTCCCTTATAAAATGTGGAATGCATGTCAATATTTTAGACCCGCCCTAATGATGCCTCCTGGAAATCTTTTCGTGGCTTGGATCACCATCTGTAACTAGCAGCTTTCTAAAATCACTATTTATATAGCGTGTTGAAGAAAACAGGCTGTACAATCGCTGTAGCCGACAGTGTGCCAAATACGACGTGACACGTTTCGGGGATACCTCCTTAAGCCCCCTGCTTCAGGTCAAATCACTGTGCAGGTTCTTTTTCCACTGGGTTTTGGTGTTTTTGGATTTTTTGATATTCAGCACCGGCAGCTAGCACAATTATAGCAGCTAGCCGCTGGCAACCTGGATATTCAATGCCGAGATCATATCCAGCTCTGGCATTGAATATCCAGGGTTACCACACAGCCTCCACTGCCACAGAAGCTAACCGGGCAGCAGCGATATTGAGCTTTTGCTATGCCTGTCTTTACCTGTGGATTCCTAACTGGACAGCGGTGCAGTATCGCTGCTGCTCGGTTAGCAACTGGTGCAGCCTCCGCTGCACCCCGGAACACCCCCAACAGCCCTGATGCTAAGTGGTTAGCATCGGGGCACATAGTGGCATTAATCGGAGATATTCAGCAGCACTAACCATGTTAGTGCCGCTGAATAGGACCATTTACACAGTTTACACGTCTGTAAACGGTGTAAATGCCTTGGAATATTGGGCCCTACATATTTAAAAGCCACTGTTTACATGTGGAAATGCTCCTAAAATAAGAACTATCATTTCTTAACCAAGGTGTTTGTTGTCTTTATCTTTGTTTTTTTACCATGCTGCCTAGATGAGCATATCATTTCCCATACTTAATGCAACATCTCAGCTTTCCCATCTCCCATATCTTATCATATTCTAAACAGCTAACGGTAACAGCTGTTACTCTAAAATTCAATTTCCTGTGTCCTTGATGGACTGTACCCAGTCTCTACACTTGCATCAACCTAGTTGACTCATGTTACATTACATTTATAGACCATCTTCCTTGAACAAATTCAAGCAACAATGGTTTGCAGTAAAATATATCAAGCTAGATAAATGTCCATCCGTTTTCTCAAGGTTTTCAATATCGTCCAGATTTATCTGTGTTACTTCACAGAAGGATCCAAAGAACTAAGATCTATTTGTGATTCCTTCTCCCTGCCTCTAATCTCCAGGAACAAGCAGGAATGAGTCTTCACATATGGGTATCGTCGGTACCGACGGAGCCTGCGCGGGAACGCTCCCCAGCGTCCAGTAAGAAAGCTTTTGGGAGCATCCCACAGCACCTGCGCGCTGCCTTCCCGCCTTTCCCAACCACCTCTCTCCAGTTCTTCTTTTCCGCGGAGCCAGCAGGTCGTGTTCCTGTCACCGCAGAAGAATTCTTTATTTTTTTCTTTATTTTTCTGTGTCGCGTCTGCCTTCTTCGACGTCAGACCGGTACCACCGGTCTTTTCTTTTCTTTCTTATACAAAAAAAACAAAACAAAAACTTTTCTTTCTTCAACTGTGCATTTGCGGTTTGGGCCTTAGGCCTGAACATTTTTCTCCTCATGGAGAAGCCCGCTTCCGGGTTTAAAAAGTGCACGAAGTGTGGCGGTACTATTTCTGTCACCGACACTCATGATTGGTGTCTAAAATGTTTGGGTCCTGACCATTCCATCACGGATTGTGTGTCCTGTGCTATGATGTCTAAAAGAGGTTGGCAGAACCGAGCAGCCAAGCTCAGTACCCTGTTTCCCTCTGATGCAGCCTCGGTGGCATCGACGTCTTCCAGGGCTGCTTCTTCCTCCCATGGATCTCAGGTAAGCAAACATAAATCTAGCCGGTCCTCGAAGGGCAAATCTCCCTCTAAGCATCAAGATGCCTCCGGGCTTATCCTCGAGGAATCCGCACCGGCAAAATTACCCCGGCGGGAAGTTCCAACTTCCAAAGCATTATCTATGGGGTCACAGGTTGACATCGATGGCTCGGCCTCGACCGATCACCTGTTGTCGTGTTCTGGGGTACCGGTGGCCTCCACCGGTACTGACATCCAGACTCTGGTGGCGTTGATGGATCAGAAGATTCTGTCCATGCAGCGCACCCTAACGGCGTTTATGCAGGCTTCGACGCCTTCGGTACCACAACAATCTCCGTTGCCGGTACCGACTTCGGTGTCGACTGCAATGGTACCCTGTCCTATGATGCCCATCGGTACCGAACCGGTACCGCTTACTCCTGATGTTGATCCCACTCGGTACGCGTATCAGGCTTTAGAGGAGCATCCAGACAGGCGATACTTCGATTCCTCCAAAGACTCTGATGAGTCGGAGGCTTCTGTCTAGGCACCGGTACTTCTTCCTCAGGAGTCTGATTCTCCAAAATGAAGAATGTCTCCTCCAGAAGACTTGTCTTTTCAAGACTTCATTAGGGAAGTGGCTAGGGGCCTCTCCATTACAGTGGCCCCTGAGTCAGAGCCTAGAGCCAAGCAATTAGATATTTTGCAATACCCTAAGGCTCCTAAAGAAGCAGCCACCTTACCTATTCATGAGATTCTCTATGATCTCATGTTGAGCATGTGGGGGACTCCTCTTACTACCTCTCCTTATTCTCGTAGGTTAGACACCATGTACCGTGTCCCTCCTTGTCCTGGCTTTCATAAGTCTCAGCTTCCTCACCACTCTATTGTGGTAGAGTCTGCCATGAGGAAGATAAAGAGTGCAAAGAGACACTCATCTAATCCTCCAGGACGTGAATGCAGAACCCTTGATGCTTTTGGCAGAAGGGTTTTCCAAGCTAATATGCTTGCTGCCAGAATCAACTCCTATAGTCTCTATATGGGGATGTTTCTAAAAAGTCACAGATAATCTGCAGACTTTAGCCCCTTTTATTTCAGAAGATAAAAGGCAGGAATTTCTCACTTGGCTTAAACATGCCCAAGATGTTTCCAAATTTTCCAACCGTGCAGCCTTTGACTCTTTTGAGTGTGTAAGTAGAGCCTCGGCTATTGCCATAGGGGCACGCAGAATTGCTTGGTTACAAGCATCTGATTTGGAACTCTGGGTCCAAGATGAATTGGGAAATCTTCCTTGTACAGGTGAAAACCTTTTTGGCAGGGATTGGAAAGCAAAGGCCACTCAGATGGATGCTGAGAACTCTGCTTTGGATCGACTTTCAAAGTCTACCTATGCTCCTGCTAAGAAAAGATTGTTCAAAAAGACACCTTTTTCTAAAAAGGGAAGATACTATCCTGTTTATGGTCAGCAGGCATCTTCTGCAGGTTGTTTTGCAGCAAAGCGTCAGCAACCACCTAAACAGGCCAAGTCAAAGGCTGCCAGGCCTCCCACGGCCCAGGAGCCTCAGTCTCCTCAAGGCCTTTGACTTGCAACTAGAGAACTTAGCCTTTCTGGCTCTGGAAGAACCAGAGCCCCTCACCATTCCAGGAAGGTTAGCTTACTTTGCTCCCAGATGGGAGCAAATCACAGCAGAACAATGAACCCTCTCCATTATAAAGGAAGGGTACAAGCTTCATTTCTTAAACCTTCCTCCCCACACCATGGTGAAACAGTTCAATTCTCCAACATCTCTCCTCAACCTTCTGGGTCAGGAGATTGCTACCCTTTTTGCCCAAGGGGCAATAGAAGAAGTACCCCTTCTTAAACAGGGCTCAGGGTTCTACTCCCCTTATTTTCTTATTCCAAAGGAAACAGGGGGCTACAGACCCATTTTAGATCTCAGAGAATTGAACAAGTTTCTATTCAAAGAGAAATTCAGGATGATTCCTCTCGGTACTCTGCTGCCATACCTTCAGAGTCAGGATTGGCTTTGTTCTCTAGATCTCAAGGATGCGTACACCCATGTCCTCATCCATCCAACACACAGAAGGTTCCTTCGGTTCCTTTTTCAAGGAAAGCACTACCAATACAGGGTGTTTCCTTTCGGTCTGGCCTCTGCACCAAGGGTGTTCACAAAATGCATGGCAGTAGTAGCTGCATTTCTGCGCACTCTAGGAATATTCGTTTTCCCATATCTGGATGACTGGCTCATTCGAGCTCCATCCCAGTCAGAGGCCCAGATTTGTCTAACCTGCACAATGCGTATCCTTCAGTATTTGGGACTGGTAATAAACATCCCAAAATCCCATCTCACCCCTACTCAGTCCCTGGAGTTTATAGGGGCCTTGCTGGATACCACAACTACAAGGGCCTATCTTCCTCAGGCCCATTGCCTACGCTTGGTGCAGTTAGCCTCCCAGATACAGTTAAAGTCCCATTTAACTGCTCGAGAGATGTTACAACTATTAGGCCACATGGCATCCACCGTGCATGTGGTTCCATATGCTCGACTTCACATGAGGGCAGCTCAATGGACTTTGTCCACCCAATGGACTCAGGCATCAGGTTGCCTGTCAGACAACATAGCAAACTCCAGTCACCTATTTTGGTCTCTCCAGTGGTGGACGTCCCCTCCAAATCTGTTGCTGGGGTCCCCTTTTCAGAATTATCCATTTGTCCGCTCAATAGTAAACAATGAGTTCAGTCCCTTTTTTTTAATCGCTACAGAGAAACCAATTAACTGGATGCAACGAGGTCTCAGATTATTATGAGGCGTTTAATCAGCCAGACTTGCTGTATTGAAAAGAGCCTTCTTCCACATCAACGACCCCACTTAGTTATGTATCCACTTAATTTTCCTCAATATATAACCAATTCATTTATATTTCAATCCTGTATTTATGGTAACTCTCGTGTCACCGGTAATTACTGCACATTATTTAAGACTTAATGTTTGTCTTAATAGTCCATCAAAGTTATCACAAGTTCTTTTTCCTTTATCAAAATTTCAAAAGACAGCGCTCATCTATTATCATAGTAGAGCTGTTTGTAATTATTTATAATGTCTCCCGTGTGACCAGTAATTACAGCACAATATCTAAGATTTAGCGTTTGTCTTAATAGTCCATCAAGGTTATCACAAGTTCTTTTTCCTTTATCAAAGTTTCAAAAGACAGCGCTTATCTGTTATCATTGTAGAGCTGTTTGTCATGATGTCAAGTTGAAGAGATTCAAATGATGTTCCCAATGATGTTTCCGACGTCTAACCAAAAAGTGCTCACACGTTTCACTCTTCGTTTCTTCAGGGATATTATACTTCAAACATGCAGCCACATTTTTCAAACTGCCCGGACTGAAAAAGATTATATTTCATACTAGCTTCCACCTACTGAACTCTTAGTCAAATATAGCATTACATTATCAAGAACTATGAGAAACAAGCTATTACCTTTATTCCTTCAGCACAAGCTTAACTCTTTACATGGTGCCAAGAAAACGCCGCGCATGCGGGTTACACCTTCCCCTACCTTATATAGGAAATGGCCGGTATCTAAAACGGCATTCTTTAAAGGAGCAGACCGCCCTAATTAATTACATAAATGCCAATCCACTTGGGCATTTAACCCCTTAGGGAAAACTGTCGGTAAGGAGAATATCCATTGTTGCTCTTGGTAAAGAAGTTGTTGCTCTCATGTACGGCCCTTACTTCCACTCGAGACATGTTCAATACTAAAACAACGGAGATCGTGGTCATGGATAGACAAGATTATCTTGATGAGGCTTACCGTCAGTTGTCGGATGTCACCGTTAATGCGAGAGTGCCCGAAGATCCACAGAGTCATCTACAAAAATCCATTTCTGAATTGACGATGCAGGCGCTACGTGAAAAGTTGATTTCCGATAAAGAAAGACGATTTTTGAATCTAGTTACTCCTATGATGGCCAAGTTCTATCTGGTCCCCAAAGTGCACAAAAGGCTTCTTCGCCCCCCCCGGTAGACCTATATTGGCTACAAAAGGTTCAATATTAGAGCCTTTGTCAGTTTATTTAGATTATTTTCTGCGCCCTTTGATGCCAAAAATGACTTCGTATATGCGTGATTCAACACATTTTTTGCAACTTTTGTCTCAATATGCATGGTTAACGAGCATTCAGGATATTAAGTTGGTAACACTGGACGTTACCTCGCTATATACTTCTATCCCACAACAGTCAGCCAGTAGGATAGTTCGGAAGGCACTGTATAATAGAGGAGATTTATCTGAGGCATTACAGAAGATTTTGGGAAAAATAACAGATCTAATTCTCTACGAAAATTATTTTGGTTTTGATGGGAATATCTATCACCAACTGTCTGGAGTAGCGATGGGCGCTACTTGCGCCCCTTCCATCGCAAATCTGTATATGGAAGATTTTGAACGCCAATGGATTTTTACAGAGCCTCCTAATAGTCACATTAGATTATGGCGCCGTTATATAGACGACGTTTTTTTGTTTTGGGATGGTCAAGAAATGGAATTGATAGCTTTTATAGTGTGGCTAAATGAGCGGGACCAACATATAACTTTTACATATGAATGGGACACCGTTAGTATTACATATTTCTCCATGGAGCCTCCAGAAGTGACCACGTGACTTCGATTTTAAAACAGCTTCATTGGCTACCTATACACGGAAGGATTATCTTCAAAACATTAATCCTCTCATTCAAGGCCATCAAGCGCCTTTCCTCCACGGCACTTACTGAACTCATCCATACAGTGCCCCCCAACAGAGCCAGGAGGTCAACAGCCCTAAATTTACTAACAACCCCGAAGACCTTGACTAAATGCAATAACACAACAGCAAATAGGGCCTTCAGTCTTTACGTCCCCAAATGTTGGAATGCACTCCCACCAGACATTCGAGCTATTGCAGACCTGACCCAATTCAGGAAGGCAATCAAATATCACCTCTTCCTCCAATACTACCCAACCAGCGATGAATCTAGATAGCACCACCTAAGAAACACCGCCTTTTTGCAGCCCATACTCACAATGTCTCAAGTATTCGAAACGGACTCATTATTTATTGTACAATTCAACCCTGTTATAGGAATTTTACCTCATGTATATAGCCTATTTCATGTAAATAGTTCATGTATATAGTTCAACCCCTGTTATCCAAGTTTATACCCCTGTTCGATGTAAAACCAAACAAAATGTGTGTTTTGGTCACTTTGTTATACTGTAAACCGCGCTGATGCCGAATAGTGCGGTATATAAGCAACTGTAATAAATAATAAAATAAATAAATAAAATATTTGGATGTCCTGGTGACAAAAGGAGCAGATGCTTGGATTACATCAGTTTTTTGTAAACCCACTGATCGTAATTCCTTTTTACACTACTCTAGTGCTCATCCTACTACTCTCAAGAATGGCCTTCCGTTCTCACAATTTCTTCGTTATCTTCGAAATTTTTCCGAGACTTCTGAATATACGAAACAAGCGAAAAGCTTGAAAGAAAAATTTCTGGCAAGGGGTTACCCACCATCTGTTATATCTCAAGCATATAAACGTGCTTTATATAATCATCGGGAGGTTTTACTCTCAGATTCACCACATAGATCGCGTACGGATGACACGTGTGTTAATCTTATCACATCTTATTCCCCTTTGAGCTATAAGATACAGGGCATTATGCGACGCCATGGTAATGTGCTACAACATACTCAGGGATTAGAAGATAAACGCATTAGGTGCGTTTGGAAAAGGCATCACAATCTTAAGGAAATCCTTAGTCCTACAAAACTACGGCCGTTGATCCCTAGAAGCATGTCGCCTGGTCAAGGTCATCGCAAGTGCAATGGGTGTAATATTTGTCCTGTCACCTTAGAAACGTCCTCATTTAGATATGAAGGAAAAGACTATCGGGTGAAGAGTTCTACTACTTGTCAGTCTGCCTATGTGGTTTATGGAATATTCTGTCCTTGCCATTTATTATATGTGGGTAAAACGATCCGCTCATTACAAATACGTATGCAAGAGCACTGCAGTAGACTAAAGTGCCAACAGAGAGAGGCGCCTATAGTCGAATATTGTCTTCAACTGCAGCATAGTTTTCACGATCTCCGTTGTTTTAGTATTGAACATGTCTCGAGTGGAAGTAAGGGCCGTACAAGAGAGCAACAACTTCTTTACCAAGAGCAACGATGGATATTCTCCTTACCGACAGTTTTCCCTAAGGGGTTAAATGCCCAAGTGGATTGGCATTTATGTAATTAATTAGGGCGGTCTGCTCCTTTAAAGAATGCCGTTTTAGATACTGGCCATTTCCTATATAAGGTGGGGGAAGGTGTAACCCGCATGCGCGGCGTTTTCTTGGCACCATGTAAAGAGTTAAGCTTGTGCTGAAGGAATAAAGGTAATAGCTTGTTTCTCATAGTTCTTGATAATGTAATGCTATATTTGACTAAGAGTTCAGTAGGTGGAAGCTAGTATGAAATATAATCTTTTTCAGTCCGGGCAGTTTGAAGAATGTGGCTGCATGTTTGAAGTATAATATCCCAGAAGAAACGAAGAGTGAAACGTGTGAGCGCTTTATGGTTAGACGTCGGGAACATCATTGGGAACATCATTTGAATCTCTTCAACTTGACATCATGACAAACAGCTCTACAATGATAACAGATAAGCGCTGTCTTTTGAAACTTTGATAAAGGAAAAAGAACTTGTGATAACCTTGATGGACTATTAAGACAAACGCTAAATCTTAGATATTGTGCTGTAATTACTGGTCACACGGGAGACATTATAAATAATTACAAACAGCTCTACTATGATAATAGATGAGCGCTGTCTTTTGAAATTTTGATAAAGGAAAAAGAACTTGTGATAACTTTGATGGACTATTAAGACAAACATTAAGTCTTAAATAATGTGCAGTAATTACCGGTGACACGAGAGTTACCATAAATACAGGATTGAAATATAAATGAATTGGTTATATATTGAGGAAAATTAAGTGGATACATAACTAAGTGGGGTCATTGTTGTGGAAGAAGGCTCTTTTCAATCCAGCAAGTCTGGCTGATTAAACGCCTCATAATAATCTGAGACCTCGTTGCATCCAGTTAATTGGTTTCTCTGTAGCGATTAAAAAAAAGGGACTGAACTCATTGTTTACTAATGAGCGGACAAATGGATAATTCTTATATGAATATATATAAGCTCAGTAAAGTGACTACATACGATCTTTGTTAGATACAATAATGGGGGGTCCCCTTTTCAGCAGTCGCTACCCCAAGCAACTCTGACAACAGATGCTTCTCCAATGGTTTGGGGAGCTCATCTGCAGGATCTCTCCACCCAGGGCATCTGGTCTCCACAGGAGATTCTCTGCATATCAATCTCTTGGAACTCAGAGCAATATTCTTAGCTCTCAGAGTATTCCATTCCGTGCTCAGCTACAGGACAGTCCTCATCCATACGGACAACCAAGTAGCCATGTTCTATGTAAACAAGCAGGGCGGGACTGGCTCTCTGTCGCTTTGCAATGAAGCTTTGCGACTGTGGGCCTTCGCCAGAGAGCATCACATCCATCTTCTGGCAGTATATCTTCCAGGCATTCAAAACTCTTGGGCGGACAGACTCAGTCGAGTTCTGCTCCCACACGAGTGGTCCCTCCACATGGACCAGGTAGCCAGGATTTTTCGAATTTGGGGAACTCCGGACATAGACCTCTTTGCAAGTCATTGGAATGCCAAACTTCCCCGGTTCTGTTCCAGAATTCCGTGTCAGGGAGTTCAGGCCAAGGATGCCTTCCTCCTTCACTGGGGTCAAGACTTCCTTTATGCCTTTCCACCAATTCCACTAATTCCCAAAACACTATTCAAGCTTCAGAGAGATCGAGGGACCATGATCCTGATAGCTCCACATTGGCCACGCCAAGTGTGGTACCCTCTACTTCTGCATCTCTCTCAAGCTCCTTCCCTGGACTTGGGCTCTGCACCAGACCTTCTGTCCCAGGAAGGGGGAACATTGTGGCACCCAAACCCCCAGTCGCTCCATCTCAGGGCTTGGTTGCTGAGGGCCTAGACCTTCAAGATTTTCATCTCTCTCAGCAAGTCAGAGATGTTATTCATGCCTCTAGAAAGCCTTCTACTAGGCGTTCCTATGCTTTCAAATGGAAAAGATTTACCATTTGGTGTTCAGAGAAGGGTCTAAACCCTCTTGCAATACCTCTGAATTCTCTACTAGAGTATCTCCTGCATCTATCCCATGCAGGCCTGAAAACGAATTCAGTAAGAGTCCATTTGAGTGCTATTGCAGCGTCCCTCAAGCCTCTCAATGGACAACCTATTTCCTCTCACCCTCTTATAGCAAGATTCATCAGAGGCCTTCTTTTAACTAAACCTCCCATTAGACCACCTCCAGTGGCATGGGACTTAAACCTGGTTCTTGGCCAGCTTATGAAGCCACCCTTTGAACCTTTAGCCACCACCTCCTTGAAATTTCTTTCTTGGAAAGTTGTTTTTTCTCATTGCAGTCACCTCAGCACACCGCATCAGTGAGTTGCAAGCTTTGGTGGCTAATCCACCTTATACAAGGTTCCATCATGATAAGGTAGTCCTCAGGACCAATCCACACTTTATGCCTAAAGTGGTCTCGCCTTTTCATCTGAACCAGGAGGTATATTTACCTGTCTTTTTTCCAGGATCTCATGCATCAAATGCAGAGAGGAATCTTCATACCTTGGATTGTAAGAGAGCTCTCGCTTTCTACTTACAAAGAACACAGCAACATAGAAAGTCTTTTCAACTCTTTGTTGCTTTTGATCCTTCTCATTTAGGACTTCCAGTCTCTAAGAGAATACTGTCCAACTGGATTGCTCAGTGTCGCCTACCAGAGTAGGAACATTTCTCTGGAGGGCCATGTCACAGCTCACAATGTGAGAGCCATGGCAGCCTCAATGGCTCATCTAAACTCTGTGTCCATCGACCAAATCTGTCGAGCGGCCACCTGGGCCTCGGTTCATACCTTCACAGCCCATTACTGTTTGGACAAGGACTCCCGCTGGGATGCCTCGTTTGGTCAGGCTGTCCTCAAACACCTGTTCCATTCCTACCCACCTACCCTGGTCGGATGCCAGAGATCCATGGGGGAAAGTGGAGCCCTCTGCAAGGGCACACAACCATGGGGTCTCTCCCTGGCATCTGCAGCTAGGGAGTCCCCATATGTGAAGACTCATTCCTGCTTGTTCCTGGAGATAGCACAGTTACTTACCTGTAACAGGTGATCTCTGGGAACAGCAGGAATAAGTCTTCACAACCCACCCACCTCCCCTAGGAGTTGTATCTCTCTATCTATCTTTCCTTTCCTCTCTCTCTCTTTGTCTCAGCTTTAAAACTCGAACTGGAGAGAGGCGGTTGGGAAAGGCGGGAAGGCAGCGCGCAGGCGCTGTGGAATGCTCCCAAAAGGCTTTCTTACTGGATGCTGGGGAGCGTTCCCGCGCAGGCTCCGTCGGTACCGACGATACCCATATGTGAAGACTTATTCCTGCTGTTCCCAGAGATCACTTATTACAGGTAAGTAACTGTGCTTTCTCTGCATGTCCAGCATATATGACTGTCCTTTCTTTTATGTCTTTATAGCCTGCTGGTTCCCAGCTGGCTATGTCATTGCCTGCAGTGTTGTCAGTTTGTGCTTCCTTTATCTGCATCTTGTTTTCACCTGTCAAAAGTGAAGGATGGTTGTTGTTTATGCCGTTGAGTCTGTCAATTCATGGTGACACTATGGATAGCTGTCCTAAAATATGTTTGGTATTCAGTCAGGGGTCTAATTGTTGATAGAAATGCATTTATAGCTGCTGTTTACTGATCCAGTGCATTGCAATGCCGGTCTTCCTCTTTTGCTTGACCTTCAATCTTGTCAAGCATGATGTGTTTTTCTAATGATCTTTTTCTTTGCATGATGTGTCCAAAATATGGAAGTAGAAGTCTTGTTATTTGAACTTCTAGTGCTGATAGATTAGTTCTTTCGGCAATGCATTGTGTACAGTATTCTTCTCCAGCACCATAATTTAAAGACATCAGTTTTCTTCCTGTCTTTCGTTTTCACTGTCAAACTTTCATATCCATATGACATTGTTGAAAATACCATCCCTTGGACATGTTGAATCTTTGTGCTCATAGATACATCTAAGTACTTGCAAATTTTATCCAGGTCTTTTATAGCCATTCTTCCAAGAGCAATGCGTTGTCTGATTTCTTGACTGCTTGTCATTTCATTATTGATTATTGATCCAAGCAGGTTAAAGTTGTCTACTACTTCTGTTTCTTCTCCATCAAGGATGAAATTATTTATTTTTTGCCAGTTGTCAGGATCTTTGTCTTCTCCACATTAAGATGAAGGCCCATTTTAAGACTTTGTTCCTTGATCTTTATAAGTGGATGCTTTAGATCATCTTCATTTTCAGCCAATAAAGTGGTATCGCCAGCATAGCAAAGGTTGTCGATGAGTCTTACACCACTCTTCATACCTTGACAGTCATCATACAGTCCTTCTTTGATTGCTTATTCTGCATATAAACAGGTATGGGGGAAATATGCAGCCTTGTCTTACACCTTTGACAATTTTAAATTATTCTGTTTTCCTTGTTCCTTTCAAATTGTTGCTTCTTGATCAATGTAAAGGTTGTGCATGGGAACTATCGGTCCTAATATCCCCAGGACTCTTAATGTGGTCCAGAGTTTTCATGATTTATGTAATTAAAAGCCTTGCTGTAGTCAACAAAACACGTGTAGATATCTCTTCAGCTTCTAAGAAAGCAAGAAAGAAAATGGCGTCGATCTCGATCCACACCTGACAAATCAACTTATGAAAACACCCTAAAGCAACACCGTGAGAAAATATATGAAAAAATGAGAGAGCACCACACGGATATCCTCCTCCGATCGTTAAATAAACCACGTGACCTTTTTAGCATTGCTAAATCTTTAACCAAGACACCTTCCTCCAATCAAACGATATCCATCCAGCCACAATCCTTTGTCGAGTACCTACAATCTAAAATCATAAAAACAAATATAGCACAAAGCTACACACCCTGCTTCATCCCCCAGCTACAGCAACCATTAACAAAATTCACCTCTCCAGCAGAGAAGTACATTGCTGACATTATTGCCACTATTAACACTACTACAACCCCGAATGATCCTTGTCCTGCCCATTGGATCAGATTGATGCGTGCAGAACTCAGCCCAACCCTAGCCTACATCATGAAGCTCTCCTTCACAGCAGGAACATTCCCAACAGCCCTTAAACAAACATCCATACGCCCTCTCCTGAAAAACAACAAACTCGACCCAACAAAGACAGACTCATACTGCCCGATTTCAAGTATACCCTATCTAGCCAAACTTATCGAGAAGGTCGTTCAAATGCAATTACAACAACACATCGACATATCAGCCCCCCTTGATCCTTGCCAGCATGGGTTCCGAGAGTCACATGGTGTAGAGACTCTACTCACTATACTTATCAATACATTATCCAGAGGTATTGACAAAATTGAAAATGGGTTTGTACTCATCTTTCTCGATATAGCCGCCGCATTTGATTCCGTTAACCATTTGCAACTCCTCTCCCGCCTCCAGGAAAAGGGAATTCATGGCCTGGCCTGGCCTGGGAATGGTGCAAATCCTATCTTACTGACCGATGGCAACAAGTACGGATAGGATCCTCAACATCGGAACCATTCCATCAGCAACAGGGAGTACCCCAAGGATCATCCCTATCGGCTCTACATTTTAACATTTATATGCAACCTATATGTGATATGATCCGTTCCTATAATATCTCCAGTCTGATCTACGCAGACGATGTACTGATCTTCACTCCAATAAAAATCATGCACCTGAACCTTGTTCCACTTATTGAGTGCTTCAACGCAATTACTGACTGGCTCCTGTCTCAGAACCTACGCATAAACTTTAAGAAAACTTAAGTCCTTTTCATAACCAAGAACAAAAACTTCTCTCCTCCCTCCTCATTGAAGGTGTGTGACGCCGAGCTCCCATGCAAGTCTGTAATACGCTATCTAGGTGTTACAATAGACCAGCAGCTCAACTTCAAAGAACATATAAAGAACACCACCAAGTCCATCTACAATAAAATACGGACACTAAGACAGCTAAGACCTCTACGAGCCCCAGACGACTTCAGAACGATATTCCAGACACTTGTAACGCCACATTTTGATTATGCCAATATCATCCTACATGGACTCCCCAAGAGCACCCTCAATCCTCTTCAGATGGCGATGAACGCAGCAGCCCGCATTCTCTGCGGCATCTCCAGGAAAGAACACATTACTCCCATACTTATGGAACTACACTGGCTACCGTTACAATGCAGGATCACCTACAAGGCTCTACTCCTATCATTTAAAGCAATTAACCAGATATCCTCCGCATCCCTCTCTACACTCCTGACCATTACCCCTACAAACAGGCTAAGAAGGTCATCAAATAGCAATACGCTGTCTATACCACCTGACTCCACTAAATGTACCCAAACAACTAGAAACAGAGCATTTACATTATATGCTCCTAAGTGCTGGAACAATCTCCCACCTCATATACGATCAATCGTTGACCTCTCACAATTCAGAAAAGCTCTTAAACACCACTTATTCTGCTTTTACTTTATTCACCCTAACCTAACACAACCACATCCAGCACCTCAACTCACCCGCACAGCATCTGACGTTCCAAGAACATAATTCTCAATGATTTACAAAACAATCTCGCCCTCAGGCACACTCACAGTGAACATGGATTACAAGCTTTTACATTATAACTCCAATGTACAATATAACTGTAATTAATTTTATAATCTCCGTTGTCTTAAACTGTATATAGTTACCCCTGTTATTCCCAAGTTACATTTCCTGTTACAATGTAAGCAAAAGATCTTGTTTCTGATGCATAATGTTGTTGTTTTGTAAACCGCACTGATACTAAAAAGCGCGGTATATAAGAATTATAAATAAATAAATAAAATTTTGATATTCTTTTGTCTTTTCAAGGATCCGTCTCCCATCTGCAATGATGTCTATTGTTCCTTGCCCTTTTCTGAATCCTGCTTTCACTTTAGGCAGTTCTCATTCCAGGTATAGTTGTAGTCTCCGCTGAATGAACTTGAGTAGAATTTTGCTGGCATGTGGGATCACCTTTCTTTAGTATTGATATGAGCACAAATCTTTTCCAGTCTGTTGGCCGTGATGATGTATTCCAAATTTCCTAGCAGAATCTTATAAGTATTGAAACAGCTGTATCTGATTCCTATAATAATTCATTAGAAATATAATCATTGCCCATTGCTTTGTTTGTCAATAATTATGCTTTCAATTCTGCTTCAGCTTCTTCTTTCATCACCAACAGTTCCTGATAGTAAGGTACAGGCTGCAACAGCTGTTGATCCACTTGATCTTTATGGTATAAAGACTTGTATATTCTTTTCACCTTTTCTTGATCTTCTCAGCATCATTCAGTATGGATCCTTGAGTGTCTTTGAGCATTCCAATTCAAGGCTGGAATTTTCTCTTTAACTCTCATAGCTTTAGGAAAGCTGATCTTGTTCTTCCTCTGATAGTTTCTTATCCTGTTTCCTTGTATGCATCATTGTAATACTTCTCTTTATCTCATCTTACTGCACATTGGAAATCTCTGTTGGAGACTGATGACATCACATAGTAACAGTATATGATGGCAGATAAAGACCAGAATGGTCCATCTAGACTGCCCAGCAAGGCGGCAAGAGTAGGTGCACCTGCTGCTCCGTGCAGGTCACCCCTCCCCATGCTTTTGTTTAGGTGGTGTACCCACCGCTTCGTGCAGGTCACCCCTATTTGTTGAGCTATAAGAGATAATTATGTTTATTTTGATTTTATCCTGTTGCTAAAAAGTGAATGGTATTTCCTTTAGTTGATTTGTTCCTCCCCTTTTGTGGACTACATTGTTATGTTTTCTTTTTCCTTATAATGTGAATGATTATGTGTTTTTCTTAGCTTTTGCTTGGTTGCTTGTAATTGGAAACATTATGGAAAATCAAATAAATATTATAATAATAAAAAGGCAATCCACTGTGTCTGTCCCATGCCATTTTGAATTCTGTCACTGTATTTGCCCCTCCACTTCCATTGGGAGGGCATTCCAAGCATCTACCACCCTTTCGGTGGAAAAGTATTTTCTGATAGTGCCTTTCAGTTTACCCACTTGCAGCTTCATGTTATGCCCTCTAGTTTTACAGCTTCCCCGTCTTTGGAAGAGATTTGTTTGCTCATTAATACTCAAAGTATTTAAAGGTCTGAATCATATCTCCCCTGTCCCCTGCTCTCCTCTAGAGTGTACGTATTTAGGTCTTCAAGTCTCTTCTCAGACGTCTTCTGGCACAGGCTCCAAATCATTTTGGTCACCTTCCTCTGAACTGTTTCCAATCTTTTTATATCCTTTGCGAGATATTGTCTCCAAAACTGAACACAATATTCTAAGTGAGGCCTCACCAGTGACCGGTACAGTGGTATTAGTGCCTCTTCCTTTCTGCTGGTAATTCCTCTTTGTATGCAACCCAGCATCCTTCTGGCTTTTGCCACCGCCTTGTCACACTGTTTTGCCACCTTGAGATCCTCAGAAACAGTCACTCCGAGGTCTTTCTCATGGTCTGTGCACACCATCCTCTTGCCCCTTATCCCATACAATTCCCTTGAATTTCTGCTTCCCAAGTGCATGACACTGCACTTCTTCACTTTAAATCTTAACTGCCGAGCTTTAGACCATTCTTCCAGCTTTTGTAGTTCTTTCCTCATGTTATCCACTCCCTCAGGGGAGTCCACTCTGTTGCAAATTTTCATGCCATCTGCAAAAAGACAGACTTTTCCATTCAGTCCTTCAGCAATATCACTGAGGAATACATTGAACAGTACCAGTCCCAGGATCGAATCCTGAGGCACACTGCTAATCACCTTCCTTTCATCCGAGTGAGTTCTGTTTACCATCACCTTCTGTCATCTGTCAATCAACCAATTTTTGATCCAGTTCACTACCTTGAGACCCATCCCCAGGCTGTTTAGTTTACTTTTCCTGCTACCGAGGTAAGCTTACTGGCCTGTAGTTTGTCACTTCTTCCCTATTACCACTTTTGTGAAGAGGTACCACATCAGCCCTTCTCCAGTTCTGTGGAACTTCTCCTGTCTCCAAGGATCTATTAAAAACATCATTTAAAGACCCTTCAAGAACCTCTCTGAGCTCTTTTGGTATCTTGGGATGTATCCCATCCGGTTCCATGGCCTTGTCCAGTTTTGCAAGCTGCTCAAACACATCATCTTCTGTGAATGGTATGGTATCTACTCCATTCCCATTTATATATTTGTCAGTCACAGGTGGTCCTTCTCCATGATTTTCTTTAGTAAAAGCAGAGCAGAAGTATTTGCTTAGCATTTTCACTTTTTCAATGTCACTTTCCACAAATCTTTTCCCAGCAATTTTGAATCCTGCAATTCCACCTCTGATTGTCCTTTTCCGAATATACCTGAAAAACGTTTTGTCACCACACTTCACATCTTTAGCCATCTTTACTTCTGCCTTTGATTTTTGCTATCCTTATTAATCTTTTTGTCTCTTTTAGCTTTATCGTGTATTCTTTTTCTGTGTTCCTCTGTTTGCGAACTTCTGAATTTTGTGAAAGCTATGTTTTTTTGCCTTTATTTGTGCAGCCACTTCTTTGGAGAACCAAATAGGTTTCCTTTTCCTCTTGTTTTTATTTACTTTCCCTATGTATGAATCTGTTGACCCTTTTATTGCCTTCTTTAGTTTAGCCCACTGCAATTCCACTTCCCTTATCCCCTCCCACCCTGCCAACTCCACCTTCAGGCACTTGGCCATTTTACTGGTCAGTGTTTTTGAAGTCTAGGACATTGAGCTTGCTGTGATTGGACTCCACCTTGGCTTTTATCTCAAACCACACCGTGTGATGATCGCTGCTGCTCACATGGGCACCCACCAGATTTTCAACACGCTATCTCCGTTGGTCCCTCAATTGATTTTCAAATTGTCGTGCTGTGAGGTCTTGTGTGCACCAGTGATGCTGAGGGCTAAGCTATTGGTAGTTTAACTACTGGCAGGGTCTCCCAAGATGGACAGGTCTTAGCTGAGGTGCCAGACCAAGACAAACCACCCATCGGGGCAGCAGCAGAATGGGACAATGTTGGCGACGGAGGATCACATTTCTGTGACAACAGCAACAACACTAAACTTAAATTGCATGGAAGAAAGGCCTGGCAGTCTACTTTCATATCTTGCCACGAAAACCCAGTGGATAGTCACAACAAAACAAATTGCACTATAGTGCTGGAAGATGAGACCCCCCCCCCCAGGTTGGAAGGTACTCAAATGTCTACTGGGAGGAGCTGAAGAATTTTCAGAGTAAAGCCAGCATTTATGTATTGGTTGGATCAAAGCCCTTGGGACGCCTGACTGCTGATGTAGCTGCGCATGAAATGAGTCAGAAGCCACAAAGATGTTTTACATATTGGGACATGGAACATATGAAGCATGAACCAAGGGAAGTTAGAGGTGGTCAAAAATGAAATGTAATGTGTACAACTTGATCTGTTGGATCTCCAGGAACAAGCAGGAATGTAGTCTTCACATATGGGGTATTGTCGGTACCGACAGAGCCTGCGTAGGAATGCTCCCCAAAAAGACTCACTCCACTAAAACACAGCTTGTTTCCTAATTATAACATCAAAATGATTGTTTCTATTCTATTCTTTTGGCTTGGATGAGCCGGGGGTGTCAGGAGAAGCTGCTACCTGGGACAAGCTGGTGGCTGTACAGAAGTGCATAATTTGTTCTGAGCTTCATCAACTTTCCCTGATTGAGTATATGCGGCGTCAGCACATCCCCCGCGGATTACGAGTTTACAAAGAACCCAGATTGTTTGCTTCAAATTCTGCTTTCTTGTCCAAATGGAACTGCATTCTTAACAAATGCTCTTTGGACTTAATGGTTTTGATTGTTGATACAGCTAAAGTGAACTTGGAGGAGCTTGCTAAAGAAGCTGAAGTTTTGTTGGATGAATTAAAGCTTAAAGAATCGGATGTGAGTTTCAAATCTCAAAGGGAGGATATGTCTAAACAACTTGACCAACTTCGGGAGGAAGTCAAATCAGCCAAGGCTATAAAGTTGAAACGGGACTATGAGGACTATACTAGTGGATATGTTTACCCCTGGATGAATCCCAATCGCAAGTTCCAAAGGAAACAGAGGAGGCATATAGAATTTGATCAGTCTACGGATGATTCTTCATCCGGGGGATCAACAAAATCCAGTCAGAGTGCTTTTTTGGACAATGGTTCGGGTCAAGAGAAGAAAGCTGGAACCCGAGGCAGATCCAAAGGTCGGGGTGTGAATCAATAGCTGATTTTGGCACTATTAATTTTTTGTCTGATACAACCCCTTCTTTAGTGATTAATTTGTCTACAGTCATTTTGTCAGAGCACCAATTGAGTGTCCTCAATAAAGGTTTATCGTTTGTGCCAACAACGTTTTTTGACCCGTTCCAGATCCGGATAGACCTAGAGGGTCTTATCCAAAAATTGCATCTAAAAGTGTATTTTTCTTCCCGACAAGAAACTAGGGGTGGGGATGTTCCCCCTCAGAAGCGGATACCTTTGCCCATAAAATCTACTTGGAGCCCGCCTGGTCAGTTGCCACCAGCTTTGTCCATCTTTAAGCAGTTGGTGTTGAAAGATGTACAGAATCTGGAGTGCACTGGTCGGCCAGTGTTTTCAGCCTTGACTAAGGCAGAAAAGAAAGCTATGAATGATTTGATTGCTCGACCAGATTTGGTGATTAGAAATGCAGACAAAGGGGGTGCAGTAGTGGTTTGGCCTCGGGGTGATTATTTGCAGGAGGCTCAGCGTCAATTGACTGATCTAACTACCTATGAGGTTTTATCCCAGGATCCTACTGTACGATTGCAAGCTGTAATTAAAGATCTTACCATGGGAGCTTTGTCAGCTAAATTGATTTCTAAAAAGGAGTTTTTGTTTTTAAATGTTCACAGTCCATCTTTCGCTAGGTTCTATCTCTTGCCCAAGATCCATAAAAATTTGCAACACCCACCGGGGCGCCCTATAGTGTCCACGCGTGGGACGGTTCTTGAACCTCTCTCCATGTTCGTAGATTCTTTTTTACGGCCCTTATTACTGGAGATACCGGCTTATATTAGAGACACTATGCATTTCCTGAATATTTTGGAAGATCATTCGTTTTTGGCAAATTCCTCAGAGATGTTATTGGCCACTTTAGATGTGGCTTCGTTGTATACGTCAATCCCGCAGGGGGCCGCAGTTGAGATTGTTGAAGAGTGTTTGCAACGTAGGGGTGATTTGACATCTGAGATGGTAGGTTTTGTAAAATGTTTGGCCCATTTAGCCATTTCTGAAAATTATTTTGTGTTTGAGGGACTTTTTTATCATCAATTATCTGGGGTGGCTATGGTTGCTACCTGTGCCCCCTCGGTTGCCAACTTATATATGGCTAAGTATGAAGATAAATGGGTGTATGCTTCTCCTTTCTCTGCGCATTTGCGGTTATGGTGTCGGTTTATTGACGATGTGTTCGTCTTGTGGCAAGGTACGACCGCTGAATTTCAGGATTTTGTACATTGGCTGAATAGTCATGAGAATAATATCCAGTTCACTAGTGTTTTCAGCCACGTTCAGATTGTGTTCCTGGATGTAGTTGTGCGTAGGAATGTGACTGGGTTGGTAACAAGTGTTCACAGGAAAATTATGGATAAGAACACTTTATTACACTATGGGAGTGCTCACCCGGTGGGTTTACGCAATAGTTTACCTTTTTCTCAATTCATCCGTTTTCGTAGGAATTGCTCTAATATAGCCGATTTTAAACAGCAATCTAAATCTTTGGCTTGTGGGTTGATAGCCAGGGGTTATCCACGTAGGGTGGTGCGAGATGCCTATCGGAGGGCGCTGTTTAATAATCGGTCCCTCTTGCTAGTACCTAAAAATAAGGAGGATTCTTTGGATGATGGCAAACACATAAATTTGATTTCAAAGTATTCTCCTTTTAGTTTCCCTATACAGTGGATCGTGCAGAGACACACAGGGGTGTTACATACCCTTCCCGGATTAGTGGATAAGAAGGCCCGTTGTGTCTGGCGGCGCCAACGCAATTTGCGGGAAATATTAAGTCCTTCTGTTTTACGTTCAGTCTGTGATGATGATGATCGAGCATGGGGCCATAGTCCTTGTGGGCATTGTTCCATTTGCGAGGTGTCCAGTGAGCTCTCGCATTTTGAATATCATGGAGTACACCACAAGTTCAGACATCGGACTTCTTGTGATTCCACTTTTGTTGTTTATGGGGTATTATGCCCCTGTGGTCTTTTGTATGTAGGAAGTACGTGTAGAGCGTTTCGCAAGCGCATAACTAAGCATAAAAGTAGACTTAAATGCTCAGTTCGTGAGGCTCCCCTGGTTCCGCAGTGTTTGGAATTTAAACACCAGTTTTGTGATTTACGGTGTTTTTGTTTAGATCAGGTATTGTCTGGGAGAGACGGGAAGAGCAGGGAACAGTCTCTATGAGTTTGTGAGCAGAAGTGTATTTTTCGGTTAAATACTGTAGCTCCGGGTGGCTTAAATCTTCGGATTGACTGGGCGGTATGTCTTTAAGAGAGGGGGGTGGAGTTCTGTTTGGGGCAGTCTCTGGTGTCGGCAGTAGGGTACTTTTGGGAGTGCGGTGATCTTTTGTGATGAGAGCATGCACGGCGTTTTTTGGAAGCAATGTTGAAGTGCTGGTTTGGCTGCCGTCCAAAGTAAGTGGTATTCTCCTGTTTTAATGGTTTAAATGTGTTGGGGCTGGGTTTGTTTGTTTCTGGTTTTAAAAGATAAGGTTAATTTTGAATGTTTGTTTTTTATTTTGTAGTAATTTCCCCTGATGCAGCGATATTTTTTGCGAAACGTATGTGAGCTCTATGGTGACGTCGGGGCAGCAGCCTGTGGTCAATTCCCATGATCTTTATAAGCTAAGTGTTTTTATTTCGGGTTTGGCTGCAATCTGCTTTAGAAATTGTGAAAATGCAAGTGGTGGTGGTGGCAATTGGTCCTTGATGTTAATGGGCTTATGTTTGGCAGTAAGATCTTGACTTGTGTCTCGATCGTATTTGCCTTTGCCCGTGGTTGCTGAGACCTTGCCGACCGCGTTCTACAGTTGCATATTTTTGTGAATAGAATAGAAACAATCATTTTGATGTTATAATTAGGAAACAAGCTGTGTTTTAGTGGAGTGAGTCTTTTTGATTGATTGATTTGCACGCTCTATAACTTGACCAAAAAGTTTAGGAACGCTCCCCAGCATCCAATAGGAAAGCTTTTGGGAGCATCCCACAGCACCTGCGTGCTGCCTTCCCGCCTTTCTCAACGGTCCCTCTCCAGTTGAGTTTAAAGCTGAGACAAAGAGAGAGAGAGAAAGAGAGAGATAAGAGAGATACAACTCCTAGGGGAGGTGGGTGGGTTGTGAAGACTAAATTCCTGCTGTTCCCGGAGATCACCTGTTACAGGTGAGTAACTATGCTATCTCCAGGAACAAGCAGGAATGTAGTCTTCACATATGGAGACTCCCTAGCTGCAGATGCCAGGGAGAAACCCCAGCGGTTGTGTGTCCTTGTGAAAGGGCTCCACTTCCCCCCATGGATCTCTGGCATCCTACCAGGGATGGTGGGTAGGAGTTGATTAAGTATGGAACAGGTGTTGAAGAACAGCCTGACCAAACAAGGCATCCCGCGGGAGTCCTTGTCTAAGCAGTAATGGGCTGTGAAGGTATGAACAGAGGCCCAAGTAGCTGCTCGACAGATGTCGTCGATAGACACAGAGTGAAGATGAGCCATGGAGGTTGCCATGGC
Source organism: Ichthyophis bannanicus (assembly GCA_033557465.1). Classification (NCBI taxonomy): domain Eukaryota; kingdom Metazoa; phylum Chordata; class Amphibia; order Gymnophiona; family Ichthyophiidae; genus Ichthyophis; species Ichthyophis bannanicus. The sequence continues at coordinate 577,572,295 of CM066035.1, forward strand.
TCTCACATTGTGAGCTGTGACATGGCCTTCAAGAGGAAGGTTCTTACTCTCATAGGCAAAATAAATACACTGTGCAATCCAGCTGGACAGTGTTCTTTTGGAGACTGGAAGTCCAAATGACCAGGATCAAAAGCAACAAAGAGTTGAGAGGACTTTCTATGTTGCTGTGTCCTTTGCAAGTAAAAAGCCAAAGCCCTTTTACAGTCCAAAGTATGAAGATTCCTTTCTGCATTTGTGGCGTGAGGCCTTGGGGAAAAATACAGGAAGTTAAATCGCTTGGTTTAAATGAAAAGGTGATACCACCTTTGGCATAAAGTGTGGATGAGTCCTAAGGACTACCTTATCATGATGGAACCTTGTATAAGGAGGATCAGCCACCAATGCTTGCAATTCACTGATGCGACATGCTGATGTGATTGCAATAAGAAAGATGACCTTCCAGGAAAGGAATTTCAAAGAGGTAGTAGCTAATGGTTCAAAAGGCGGCTTCATGAGCTGCCCAAGAACCAGATTTAAGTCCCCTGTCAGCGGTGGTGGCTTAATGGGAGGCTTAGTTAAAAGAAGGCCTCTCATAAATCTCGCTATGAGAGGAAATAGGTTGTCCATTGAGAGGCTTGAAAGAAACTGCAATAGCACTCAAATGAACTTAACCCTGTATTAGACAAATGAAGGAGATACTCCAGTAATGATTCCAGAGGTATCGCAAGAGGGTCAAGACCCTTCTGCGAGCACCATATCGTAAACCTTTTCCACTTGAAAGCATAAGAGCGTCTTGTGGAAGGTTTCCTGGAAGCATAAAGGATATTCTTTACCTGCTGGGAAAGGTTAAGACCATGAAGTTCTAGGCTTTCAGCAACCAGGCCCTGAGATGGAGAGACTGGGGATTGGGATGCCACAGCATCCCGTCGTCCTGAGAAAGGAGATCTGTAGCAGATCCTAACTCCAGAAACGGAGCTTGAGAGAGATGTAGGAGCAGAGGGTACCACATTTGCCGTGGCCAATGTGGAGCTATGAGAATCATATGACCTCTGTTTCTCTGAAGCTTGAATAGGGTTTTGGGAATTAGGGGAATGGGCGGAAAGGCATACAGGAAGTCCTGGCCCCAGTGGAGGAGGAAAGCATCCCTGGCCTGACAACCCTGAGCCGGAATTCTGGAAGAGAACCGGGGAAGTTTGGCATTCAGCGGACTTGCAAAGAGGTCTATGTCCAGGGTTCCCCAAATTTGAAAAGTTTGGGCCACTTGGTCTGCATGACTGAGTCTGTCTGCCCAAGAGTTTCGAATGCCTGGAAGATACATCGCAAGGAGATGAATCTGATGCTCTCTGGTGAGGGCCCATAGTCGCAAAGCTTCATTGCAAAGCGACAGAGAGCCTGTTCCTCCCTGCTTGTTCACGTAGAACATGGCTACTTGATTGTCCGTTTGAACTAGGTCTGTCTTGTAGCTGAGCTGGGTGTGGAATACTCGAAAAGCAAGGAAGATTGCTCTGAGTTCCAGGAGATTGATGTGTAGATAGGTCTCCTGTGGAGTCCGGGTACCCTGGGTAGAGAGGCCTTGCAGGTGGGCTCCCCAACCCACCTGTGAGGCATCTGTTGTCAGAGTGGCTTGGGTTGGGGGTTGTTGGAAAGGGGACCCCACCAATTTGGGGTGACTGCCACCATTGGAGGGACAAAATAAGATGATCTGAGTTTATTTTGTCTGACAGGCAACCTGATGCCTAAGTCCATTGAGTGGATAAAGTCCACTGGGCTGCCCTCACATGGAGGCGAGCATAAGGAATCATATGCACGGTGGATGCCATGTGGCCTAGCAACTGTAACATTTCCCGAGCAGTGAGGTGAGGCTTTAGCACTGCTTGGGAAGCTAACTGCACAGTGCAAAGGCAGCGGGGCTGTGGAAGATAGGCCCTTGTCTGTCTGGTATCCAGCAGAGTTCCTATAAACTCTAGAGACTAAGTGGGATCAAGGTTGGATTTTGGGAAGTTTATGACAAGTCCCAAATACTGAAGGATGCGCATTGTGCGAGAGAGAGCAACCCTGGCCTCTGGCTCTGAAGGGGCTGAAATGAGCCAGTCGTCTAAGTAAGGGAAGACGAATATTCCCAGGATTTGAAGAAATGCTGCCACCACAGCCATGCATTTTGTGAACACCCTTGGTGCCGAGGCCAGGCCAAAAGGAAGAACCCTGCATTGGTAGTGCTTCCCTTGAAATAGAAAGCAAAGGAACTTTCGTTGAGTTGGATGGATGAGAACATGAGTGTACGCATCCTTGAGATCTAGAGAACAAAGCCAATCCTGACTCTGAAGGTATGGCAGCAGAGTTCCTAGAGAAATCATTTTGAACTTCTCTCTGAACAGGAATTTGTTCAATTCTCTGAGGTCTAGAATGGATCTGTGTCCTCCTGTTTTATTTGGAATAAGGAAATGGGGGATTAAAACCCTGTACCCCATTGGGGAATAGGCACCTCTTTTATTGCTCCTTGAGCAAGGAGCATTGTGACTTCTTGACCTAACCGGTTGTTGGGAGAGGTCTGAGAATTGAACTCTCTTACCATTGTAGGAGGGGGCATACTGAGGAAATGAAGCTTGTATCCCTCTCTTTCAATGGACAGAGTCCAATTTTCTGCTGTTATCTGCCCCCATCTGGGGGCAAAATGACATAACCTTCCTGGAATGGTGGAAGGCTCTGGGCCGTTCAGGGCCAGGAAGGCAAAGTTCTCTAGATAGGAGTCAAAGCCCCTGTGGAGGCTGAGTCTGCTGAGCCTGTTGAGGCTTAGCAGCTTTTGTTTTTCTTTGCCTAGGTTGTTGCTGCTGTCCCTTTTGGGGAGACTGACCTAAACGTTGCCCCTGCTGGGTATAGGAGGGGTTTCTTATAGGATTTTTTCCTTGCAGGATCAGCTGTAAATTTAGACAATCTATCCAAGGTGATATTGTCAGCATCTATCTCATTAGCTTTTTCCTGCCAATTCTTGCCAAAGAGATTCTCTCCTGTGCAAGGAATATTCCCCAGTTTATCCTGTGCCCAAAGTTCCAACTCAGATGCCTGGAGCCAGGCAATCCTACGTGCATTTATGGCAATAGCAGAGGTTCTGCTTATGCACTCATAGCAGTCAAAGGCTGCACGATTTACAAACTTGGAAACTTCCTGAGCATGTTTGACAGAGGCAAGGTAATCCTGACTCTTATCATCAGGAAGGAGAGGCTCATAAGCTCTAAATCTCCCGTGACCTCCTTAAGGAACATTCCCATATATAATATATAGGAACTGATCTTAGCAGAAATCATGGAAGCCTGGAAGGTTCGACGTCCAAAGGCGTCAAGAGTCCTACACTCACGTCCTGGAGGATTAGATGCATGCCTTTTTGCACTCTTGATCCTTCTCATAGCTGATTCCACCACCATGAAATAGTGTGGTAGCTGAGTCTTCTGAAACCCAGGACAAGGAGGAACTTGATACATGGTGTCGAGCCTTCGAGAGTGAGGAGAAGTGGTTAGAGGTGTTTCCCACATCCTTAACATGAGGTCATGCAAGATCTCATGAATAGGTAGGGTAGCTGCCTCCTTGGGAGCTTTAGGGTATTGCAGGATTTCCAATTCCTTTGCCCTAGGCTCTTTTTCAGGAGTCACTGTGATGGAAAGACCTCGAGCCACATCTCGGAGAAAATCCTGAAAGGACATATCCTCTGGAGGAGACATCCTACACTGAGGAGAAGAAGAATGCTCAGGAAGTACTCTGGTATTGGCAGAGCTTTCAGAGTCTTCAGACTCATCCGAGGATTCAAAGTATTTCCGATCCAGGTGATCGTGCAAGGCACGGTTCTGGTACCGATCGAAGTCGGCATCGGAGGGGTCCAGTACTGACTTGTCAATACCGGATGGATAAGCATGACTCGGTCCCGGTGGAATACGTGCTGGTGCCGGTACCGATACCGGTTGAATTGTCTAAAGCGGTTTCAGGGGCATTGAGGCTGTGAGAAGAGACGCCAGACTGCGTTCAATAGCCAAGAATCTCTGGTCTATCGACACTGCCGATGCTTGGGTATCGGTACCAGATGAAGCAGCCGGTACCCCAGAGCATGGCACCAGTAGTTCTGCCGAGGCTGAGGCCTCAAGAACATCCTGGAGCCCCGTTAGTGCTTTGGAAGCCGAAGCCTCCCGCCGTGGCAATTTTGCCAATACAAGTCCCTCAAGGGCAACGCCAGAGGCATCTCGATGCTTAAAAGGAGATCTACCCTTTGAGGACTGGCCAGATTTATGTTTAGTTACCTGAGATCCATGGGAGAAAGACGAAGCCCTGGAAGTTGTCTATGCCACAGATGCTGCATCGGAGGGAAAAAGGGTGCTAAGTTTAGCAGCTCGGTTTTGCCGGCCCTTCTTCGACATCATCCCACAGGCAACACACTCCGAAATAGAGTGGTCAGGACCTAAACATTTGAGGCACCACTCATGGGTGTCGGTGACGGAGATGGTACCGCCACACTTGGAACACTTTTTAAAACCCGAAGCGGGTTTTTCCATTTTAAGGGAAAAGTTGGGCCTTGTGCCCAAAATGGTACGTGGCACCTGAGGAGAAAATACCTGTAAAAGACTCCAGAAGAAAAGTTTTGGTTTTTTTTTTAAGAAAGAAAAAAGAAAGAAGAACCGACCGTACAGGTTAGCGTCGAGGGAAGGCAGACGCGACCACAAAAAAGAAGAATAAAAGGGAATATTTTCTGCGGTGACAGGATGTGCGACCTGTCGGCTCCGCGGAAAGCAAAGAACTGGAGAGGGACAGTTGGGAAAGGCGGTAAGACAGCATGCAGGCGCTGTGGGATGCTCCCAAAAGCTTTCCTATTGGACGCTGGGGAGCATTCCCGCGCAGGCTCCGTCGGTACCGACGATACCCCATATGTGAAGACTACATTCCTGCTGTTTCCAGAGATCACCTGTTACAGGTGAGTAACTATGCTATGTCATTGAGCTGAAATGGACTGGCATCAGGCACTTTGTATCAGATGATCACACGATCTACTATGTTGAAAATGAAAGACAAAGAAGAAATGGTGTTGCATTTATAACTAAGAAGAAACTTGCAAGAACTGTAATGAAATACAGTGCAGTCAGTGAATGCTTAATTTCCATTCCTCTACGAGGAATGCCTATTAACACAATTATAATTAACGTATATGCCCTAGCAACAGCTGCAGAAGAGGATGAAATTGATGAGTTCTATGAACAAATACAAGCTGAAATTGACAGAACATGCAAACAGGATATGCTGATAGTCATGAGTGACTGGATCGCAAAAGTTGTCAACAAAGAATAAGGTAAAATGGTTGGAAAAAATATGGACTTGGCAACAGAAATGAAGCTGGAGAAAGAGTGATAGAAATCTGCAAGATCAATGATCTATTCATCTCAAACACCTTCTTCCAGCAACACAAGCGGTGACTGTATGCATGGACTTCATCCAATGGATTGTACAAAAATCAAATTTACTACATCTGTGGAAGTCAACAATGGAAAAGCTCTATATAACATTAACAAAAACAAAACCTGGAGCTGACGGTGGTACAGATCACCAACTACTAGTTTGTAAACTCAAACTAAAGTTGAAAAAGAGCAAGAGAATATACTACTGAAATTTAAAGACTGCCTGCAAAATCAATTTGTTGCTGTAGATACAAATGACAGGGCTCCAGAAGAGTTGTGGGATTACATCAAGAGGTTGTGTTAGAAGAAAGTGGGAAGCCTCTACAAAAGATGAAAAGACAAAAACGGCCAAAATGGATGACAGGAGAAACTGAAAATTGCCCAGAAACGCAGAGAAGCTAAAGCCAGAGGAGAAAGAGAGGCAATCACAGAATTTAACAGAGATTTCCAACATGCAGCAAGACAAGACAAGGAGATGTATTGCAATGATGAATGCAAGGAAAAAGAAGCAGAAACTATTAGAGGAAGATCAAGATCGGTTTTCTTAAAGTTACGAGAGTTAAAGAAAAAATTCCAGCCTCGAATTGGAGTGTTGCAAGATGCTCAAGGATCTATGTTGAATGATGCTGAGAAAATAAAAAAAAGGTGGAAAGAATATACAGAGTTTTTATATGATAAAGATCAAGTGGATTAACAGCTGTTTCAACCTGTATCTTATGATCCGGAACCATTGGTGATGAAAAATGAAGTCAAAGCAGCATAGAAAGCCTTATCAAAGAACAAAGCACCATAAATTGTTGGCATTCCCATAGAAGTACTTCAGCAATCTGATGCAGCTGTTACCATACTTACAAGGCTCTGCTGGGAAATTTGGAAGACAACATCATAGCCAACTGACTGGAAAGATCTGTGTTTATACCAATACTAAAAAAAGGTAATCCAACTGACTGTGGACATTACTGCACAATCACTCTGATCCCACATGCCAGCAAGCTTCTACTGAAGATTATTCAACAGAGACTACAACCATACCTGGAACGAGAACTACCTGAAGTGCAAACAGGGTTCAGGAATGGGCAAGGAACGAGAGACATTTTCGCAGATGTGAGATGGATCCTTGAAAAGACTAAAGAATACCAAAAGGATATCTTTATGTATTTTATTGACGAGAGCAAGGCTTTTGACTATGTAACCCATAAGAAACTCTGGGCCACATTAAGAATCAACGGTATACCAGAACACCTGATTGTTCTCTTGCACAACCTTTACATTGATCAAGAAGCAACAGTTCGAACGGAACAAGGAGAAACATAATGATTTAAAATCAGCAAAGGCGTATGACAAAGCTGCATACTTTCCCCCTACCTGTTTAATTTTATAAGTAGAACAAATCATCAGAGAAGTAGGATTGTATGAAGACAACAGAGATGTGAAGATTAGTGGAAGACTCATCAACAACCTTCGCTATGCTGATGATACCCCATTACTGTCTGAAAGTGAAGATGATCTGAAACATTTGCTTCTCAGGATCAAGAACATAGTCTTAAAATGGGCCTGCACCTTAATGTAAAGAAGACAAAGATCATGGAAAAATCAATAAGTTCATCATTGAAAGAGAAGAAATTGAAATAGTTAACAACTTTAATCTACTTGGATCAACTATCAATAAAGAAGCAACAAGCAGTCGAGAAATCTGATGACGCATTGCTCTTGGCAGAATGGCTATGAAGGACCTAGACAAGATTCTCAAGAGCAAAGATGTCTCTCTCCATACAAAGATTTGACTTGTTCAAGCCATGGCATTTTCAGTAACGTCTTATGGATGCGAAAGTTGGACAGTGAAAAAGATAGACAGGAAGAAAATTTATGTCTTTGAATTATGATGCTGGTGATGAATACTGTGTATACCATGGACTACCTGAAGAATAAACTAAACTATATGTAAAAATCTCCTCAAGGAGCCAAATTTCTCAAAAAACAGAAAACCAAATCTCCAAACAAAGCGCAAAAGAAATAACTGGGCAAGAAACAGAAAAAAGAAAAGGAAAAAGGAAAAAAGAAAAAGGAGAAAAGAAAAACTAAACACCAGTCGGCAGGAGCTTATCCCGCTGGAGGAAAAAGGACCTCAGCAACCCTCCAACCTACGGCCCGGAAGGGATCGAGTCTGCCAAACGACACAAAACATGCCACAACAAATGGTCAGGCTCTATTCACATCAGTGGTCAAAAAAACCTCCAGTCCACTAGGACAAAGCCAACTCCCAGCTGGTGTAGCCAAATCCAACTGCTGAATTCAATAATAAATGTAGATTACAGCTACCTCAAAAATTAAAGACAGGCAATGGCTCAAAACGAAGAACAGGCAGGGACGACTTATCTGCTGAGAAAATGATGATCCAACGCTGAAATAGATGATCCCAGTTGAACCAGAAGAGACCAATCCAACAGAGGAGGCAGGGAGCCCCGACATCAGATGTTTCGCCTTCCGGCTTCTTCAGGGAGCTCAAATCCACGCTCCACCTGCTATCAGCGAAAGCTACACCATTTCGTCACAGAGCCCATCAAGCCAGAGCCGTTATGCATTGAGCAGGAGCTGAAGTGGAAAAATAAACAACGCCAGAAGAAAGGCTGCAACCGTGGCGATCAGACCCATGAACCGCCAAACGCCTGGGCGTTTTGCAGTAAAGGTACAGATGCTCATATAAAGGCATGGGCGGTGCATCGTTTCAGCAAGCGGTATCAGCTAACTCATGTTACAAGGCGCCTTAGACTAACGCGTGTTACAAGGCGCTTTATAAGGCACCTTACAAGGCACATTACAAGGCGCCTTGTAAGGTGCCTTATAAGGTGCCTTATAAGGTGCCCTAGAAAGTGCCTTGTTAGGTGCCTAATATGGTGCCTTGTAAGATGCCTTGTAAGGTGGTGCCCTATAAGGTGCATTGTACGGTGCCTCATAAGGCACCTATAGGGCTCCTTAGGCTAAGCGCCGTATTAGGCACCCCTGGACAAGGCACCGTAGAAGGCACCCTGGGCTATGTTACGGTGCCCTAGGTTAGTGTGCCCTAAGGGCTACAAGGTGCTTCAGGATGACATGCATGACCTCTGAGGCACAGAGACAGATGTAGCCCTAACACTAGATAGAGCACTGAGGAAAGGCAATGAACAGGTGAGTGAAGGAGGGAGAGCTGGGAGCTGGTGGACCTGCCATTTCTGCGGGCATCCCATGTGGCTGCCAGTACTGTTGACAAACATGGTGGGGGCAACTGTACCACAGCACAGGGTGTTGGCAATGTAAAGTACTGGAAAGACAGTTGGTGGCAGACGATGGGAATACGTGTCCCCCGGTGGAGGTGGCAGGATAGTTACAATGATGGGTGGTCAGAGGAGTGGTGGTGGTGCGATGCAGATCAGGCACAGGCAAGGCAAGCATGAAGAGGCGCAATGCAGGAAAGGGTAGCAGCACAGGACATGGGGTGGCAGCCTGCACAGGAAAACAGGACTCTACACAGCTGACAGATGCAGAAAGATGGACCAAAGGATTGTTGGCAACAGTGGTGAGGGTAATATGGGCTGGCAGCACGGATCTGCAAAGATATGACTGTTACAGGCATGCAAAATATCTGAGTTGGACAGGCATGAAAAGAGGGAACAATGAGGAATCAAACCCATGACCACTGTTTAGAACGTCATTGTACTAGCCAGTAGGCTATACCTCTATGGCTTGTTGCACAGCAATGGCTGGGTACAGGAGGACTGCAGGTCACCGCAAAAACCGTCTGCTCTGTGTACCAGTGTAGGGTAACCCCACCAGCACCCATGATGCAATGCACATGCAGAACAGCGGTCTACAGCTGATCACCAGATGGGGTCTGCACCTCTCCTGTACTGCAGCGTGGTAAGATGGACTGACAGTGCGTGATCCGGTCCACCAAAAAGAGCACCTCACCACGTTGTTCGAAAGAGCCCAGTCACTAATACGTGGTGGTTAAAACCAAAGGATACTTTTATTAATTCCAAAACCTGAGAGCCCGACACAGGCCGTGTTTCGTTTTTTCACTTCCTCAGGGGATTCAGGTCTGCTGCAGATAAATAACCATAAATACTGTAATATACTTAAAAATGAAATCATAAAAACATAGTAATAACATTATAAACATTATTATAAAAAACATTATAAAAACATATAAAACCAATAAGACCATAATAACTAAAAAATAAAACCATGTGTGATCACTTAATCGTTACAAAATTTAAGAAGATTATTCACCAATATCAATCTAAAAGTATCAGAAGGGTGTATAGAACCACATGTACATCAAATGATTATGCTATGTGTAACCACCATAATTGCAGATAATGACTAGGACCCAGGAGTGAGTGAGCTGAACAAAAATGATAAAACATATGATAATAATAATAATAATAAATAATAAACCACTAAGACCATGCACAATAAAAACATAAATATCTAAGACCATGCATAATAAAAACCTAAACACTAATTGTTATTAATGTCCCATAATACATGCAAAACTTCTACTTGTGTACATAAATACAACCCAGGAGTACCTTTGAATAACTATCTTCACTTAATATATAATAAAAACGAAATGAACTAACTAACTTATACATGATAAAAACATAAATACATATTTAGCTAAAATACTAAAATAAAATACCACAAATGTAGGTATTCAAAGAATATAACCAAAAAGTACCATACCCGTTTGTGTGTTCACATATGCACAGCTTAAAATTTGATTCTCTCTGAGAGATGAATAAACGCCTTCTCTATATGAAAGACATAAGACATTCAGACTTTATCCCATTTGTCGAAACTACTGTACATATGATGATTAATGTAATATAATAACCACCGCAGTGATAGAGATCTTTTGTTATATCTTGATCGCTGCTTGCCTGCGCTTCGGATGAAACTGCTCGTTTTTAAACTAAACTCTTTCCTGCACTATAAGCAAATCTACTCATTTTGGAAAAAACTTTACTCACGGATTGCTTTTTACTTGCATTTTAAACTGCATCAACTTACTACCCTCGTGAGGGTCTATTTTCGTCAAAAAGTACATCCAAATGACACAGTCATCTATCTATTATTATTCATTCTTCAAAACTGTATTTTTTAGTCATGATGTAATAACGTTCCATATCATAATGCAAATGAAAGCCTTCTTATTTCAGATTATTTTTCAGAAGCACCAATACCCTAGACAGATCGGAGACGTCGGAACGTTATGTCTCCAAACCTCGGTGTATTACGAGACCCAAGTAATCGGACAGGCCTTCACTAACATGATTTATAAAGAGTATGTTCCAAAACCAATGGAATTGCTTGAGCGTATTCTTAAATGAAAATATAAGAATCCTTATTCATGGACAGCGTAATACCCACTAGACAGGCGTGCTGTACTATCCTTATAAAGGGCTGCTTGTTTGAATGTGACTTTATATCGTTTACATAAATGTCTCCTTATATTTAATTCTAGGCGATTGTATTCCGTATCTCAAAACTAGAGCAAACATTCTTATTTTGGATCCTATATATTAATTTTACCAAAAGTATCACTATTATAAATAAAGACTTGCCATGAAGTTGATTAAGATATCGAGAAATTACATCTGCAAACTTCATTATACTAAAAAACATTCAAAAACTTAAACGGCACTTACTGACACAATATTCAAGAGATCTTGGATCGAAAAAAACTGCCATCTATTATGTGAAAAAACTTCTACATCAAAAACGCCCGCACTTGCGCTCTACTTAACCGCGGGAAAAATGACGTGTCCTGCTCCAGCATTGTCTACGTCACTAGTTGCTAAGCAGAGTATCAGACGTTCTATCGAGTTAAAAACACCAACCACTTTTACTGTTTAAAGCCTGCATATGCTATTTAAAATCCTACAATATCTGTGGTAAAATCTCCCCCATCGTTTTGTGCAGTAATTATAACCACTAGTATATCCAATCCTTGAATAAGAGTATCATTCTTATAATCATTTCTGTGCAAGACCGCCGTCTTTTTCATATCTACTATCAATCTTCTCCCTGTATTACCAAGCTACTGTCAGTTCTCTTATGCACTTCCTTATTTCAGTAGGGACTATTGTACTAGGATAAATATTGGAGTATATAAACGTAACCTTGCCTGACCCATTTGGAAAGTATTACAATAATACTTACATCTCTTTCTAACATGTATCTTATAAGGACTAATTACTATGAAAATGTCATGTAAAGAGTTCACTTAAACTACAAAAATACTGACAGGTCTCTCTCCATATTGAAACCGTGAGGAGCTAGGGACCCTAGTTGAAAGATATATCGCTGCTCCAACCTCTGTATCATCTTATCAGTATCTCCCCCTCTCCAATTAAGTTTAGCCTTTTTTATAACAAAAAATTTCAAATCACTAACCCGGTGTTTCATCTCTTGCCAGTGCGCCACAAGCGGTTTTTCCACAACACCCCTCTTGATACAGCTCTTGTGCTCTATTATTCGCACTCTCACACTCCTAATTGTCTTCCCCACATATAATTTGTTGCAGGGGCACTGTATCACGTACACTACATGAGTGGATTCACAATTGGAAAAATCTTCTATTCTAAACACTTGTTGCGTAGTGGGATGTATAAACTTATCTCGAACTGGCATTACATGGGTGCATACGGAACATCGTCCGCACTGATATTGACCTTTGTACTTAGGTAGAAATTTCCGTTCGTTTAGTGCTGATGGCACTAACATATTTTTCAAATTAATGTTACGTTTGTGCGCTACTGTAATTGCAGTGTCTTCAAAACCTGGTATTGTCTGAATAAGGTACCATTCTTTTTTCAAAATTTTCGTAACCTGTTTTGAATAGACTGAATATAATAAAGGGCATACCAATCCTACGTCTTTCTTCTCTTTGTTCTGTTGAAGCAGTTCATCACGAGGTGTATTTCTAGCTCTATAATTTGCTTGGTCAATATATTGTACAGGATATTTCCTTGCTACAAATCTATCCTTCATCGATTCAGCATGAGCTTTGAAATCTTTTATTGTAGTACACGTCCTCCGGGCTCTGAAAAATTGCCCAACTGGCAAATTCCTTTTTAAGGATGGATTGTGGAAACTGTCAAAATGCAGCAATTGGTTGCGATCAGTTGGCTTTCTATACATAGTAGTAGTGAATTGCTTATCTTCTTTCCTGATGACTAAATCCAAATATGGTATTTGTTATACGTCATACGTGATCTGAAATTTCAAATTCACATCTAAACTATTAATCCACAAGTTGAATTCCCCCAATGTGCCCATATCTCCTTCCCACAGGATCAAAACGTCATCGATATAGCGTATCCAAAGTTTGATGTTGTCCTTATACATATGTTCCTTCAAAAACTTTTCTTCAAATTTAAACATGTATAAATTGGCGACATCCGGCGCCATCGTTGACCCCATGGCTACCCCTTTTATTTGTTTGAAAAAAATCTCTCTAAAACAGAAATAATTTTCACATAAAGCAAATTTTGCTATAGTCATGAGGAAAGCAGTAGGAATACGCTTAGAATCAGTCCTTCTCAATAAATACTCTTCCATAATTTCCAAACTTTCTACCTGAGGGATGTTAGTATATAGTGACTCCACATCTAACGTGACTAGTATGATGTTAGCACTAAAATCCCGGAAATTGGACAAAATCTCGATAACGTGGGTGGAGTCTCTAACATAGGACCACATTTGAACTATAAACGGGCATAACAATACATTCAAAAATTGCAAAATAGGTTCCATAAGAGAACCAATTGCTGATACTATGGGGCGGCCAGGAGGGTTAGTCATGGACTTATGTATCTTTGGATTCACATATATAGTCAGAATGATAGGTGCTGGCACAATCAGAAAGTCTCTTTCTTTTTTGGTAATATAACCCTTTTCAAATGCCGTAATTACCAAACTGTCTATACTTTTCTTTAATGCCTCCGTAGGGTCTGCATCTAATCGGACATAAAAAGACTGATCACTCAGCTGTCTATTTATTTCTGCAATATACATAGTTTTGTCCAGTACTACTATCGCCCCTCCTTTATCTTCCGGCTTGATAATTATCCTATCATTTCTCTGTAATGTCTTAAGTGCCTCATTCTCTCCTTTCATGAGGTTAAAATATTTCTTTCGTGACTGTGTACATACCTTTCTCACTTCTCTTAAAACTACTTTCTCGAATGTCTCAATAATAGGATCTGTTTGAGGAGGAGGGACCCAAGCTGACTTCTTGCTAATGATAGACTTATCTACTTGACTTGTCTGTTGTTCCATAAAAAATTGTTTTATACGTATTTTCCGGAAAAATTTATATAAATCAATCACAAGTTCGAATGGATCTGGTTTTCTGATGGGAACAAAGGACAATCCCTTATTCAATACTGACAGTTCATCTGAGGTCAATTCATAATTAGACATATTAACGACATTATTGTATATATTATCATTTAATACCACCGTTCTCGAGATCTGTCTGTTCTCTGTCTCCCGCGGCCCCTCCCCCGAGTTGGATATTGATTGTTTTGATTGTGTCTCTTTTCTTGGGGATAATCATATTGTTTGTCCTGATCTTTCAATGGAGGCCGTGTCTGTGACCCATCCTGACCACCCCCTTTCCACAGTGCATCCATGCTGAAAAAACCATTAGTGTTTAGGTTTTTATTATGCATGGTCTTAGATATTTATGTTTTTATTGTGCATGGTCTTAGTGGTTTATTAATTATTTATTTATTATTATTATTATTTTTATCATATGTTTTATCATTTTTGTTCAGCTCACTCACTCCTGGGTCCTAGTCATTATCTGCAATTATGGTGGTTACACATAGCATAATCATTTGATGTACATGTGGTTCTATACACCCTTCTGATACTTTTAGATTGATATTGGTGAATAATCTTCTTAACTTTTGTAACGATTAAGTGATCACACATGGTTTTATTTTTTAGTTATTATGGTCTTATTGGTTTTATACGTTTTTATAATGTTTTTTATAATAATGTTTATAATGTTATTACTATGTTTTTATGATTTCATTTTTAAGTATATTACAGTATTTATGGTTATTTATCTGCAGCAGACCTGAATCCCCTGAGGAAGTGAAAAAACGAAACACGGCCTGTGTCGGTCTCTCAGGTTTTGGAATTAATAAAAGTATCCTTTGGTTTTAACCACCACGTATTAGTGACTGGGTTCTGACAGTGCGTGATACTGGCACAGAGTAGATTCAGACCATGCCATTGTGCAGTTTCTGTGTTCACACTGAGGGTTAGGATGGGCGCCCAGCACTAGGTCCGCAGTACATGTGGTGCTAGAGATAGGGCCTGCTGCACATCCCCAGCACTGCCAGTGTGTGTGTCAGGGTTACCTAACAGTGCAACTGAAAGTACTTCTGTGTTCATCTGTGTTCCACAGTCACATGTGGCCCTGTGGGGTCAGGCACCACCCAGATTAGTGCATACCCAGTGTTAGGGTCTGGCTGCCATGGGCACCTGTTATCAGGGCAGAGGGGTGTCTAGACTCGCATGAGGTGGATGTAGCACTGTCTCTACGGGTCAAAGTTGTATACACTATATACCCCAAAGGACCCACAATCACCCATTTTGGAGGTGGAGTGGAGGGACAGGTGCCTGAGCCCTGGCTGTAGGATATGACTGTGGCAGACCTGCAGTAATGCTTGGGATAAGCCAGGGAAACCTCAACTGCCCCACACCATGGTCTGCCATTCACCAGCAAGTGGCACAGTCAGACTGAACCTGCAGCACCCTACAAGGTGTTCCAACCATGCACAGACTAACTGCAGACAGTCCACTAGCCAGTCCATAGTGCATGCTCACAGGGGAACCCTGTGCAGCCAAAGATGGGATGTACAGCACAGACAGCAAGCAGGTATCTCAGTGATTGGGCCCCAGAACTGGGAACACACAGGTATAACTGAAGACAAGTAGTATTGAGCACTATGTGGGAGCATAGACATGCCATGGTCACTGCTCGGTCAGGGTGAGAGGGACCTCACAGCATGCCATGCTGTGGCCACCCTGTCCATGCAGGTGGTGGTCGGGCAGTACAGTGTCCCAGCCATTGCCCTACACCCTGTGCAGATGCTTCCTGCCAATCCACCCTGTCCGGGCCATACCTACAATACCTTCTCCTCATTATGCACATTTGCAGGCTAATGCTGGTAGCAGTGGGACATTGTGTGCCCAGAGCGGTGTAGGCAGCCACAAAACAATTGATAGACATATACACACACACACACTCCCCTATTGCAGCATTGTGCAATGATAGGGATGGTTGGCAATCCTGCTCGCCACACTGGTCCTGATCACAGTGCCGACATTGCTAAACTGTGCAGGGGTAGTAGTAGTGCTCTGCTGATAATGGCAGCTCCGTGCTGGGGCCAACAGCCTGACGCTCCATGAAGCTTTGGATAGTGGAACCTGTGTGAGTGGGTGTTTTGACCCCTGTTCGACGCGGCTTTGGGGTTTGCACATATTGATGTTGTATCTGCATTGTAGGGTAAAATGTGGGAAGATGCTTTGTAGGATCCACAGCTGGGACTTGAACCTGTGACCCTCTTCTTCTGGACACACTGGCTGTGTGTACTGCACCACACTATTGCCACAGAGAAGTAGTGGTCCCTGGGGCTACCCTTACTTTCCTCAGGCAGACCTTTTCTGTTGCACTGCACACCATGTACTGGTGCAGGGCATGGCCTAGGTCCACTGCAAGTGGGTGGCACTGCTCCCTCCAGCACAAATACCCCCCCCCCCCTGCCATGCCGACATGACCATATGCTGTCAGTGCTGGTCGTGCGCGGTCCCAGGCCATCCACTGTGCAGGTAGGCGGGTGCCTAGGGTGCGGGGTCTGGGGTGGCGAGGCATATATGGACATCCACACATCCCCCCCCATCATTGCCTACCAATGTTATGTCCCTTCCACATAGGGGAGTGATGGCTGGGGGGGATGTCAGGCTGGTGCTCTAGGAACTATTGGCTAGGGTGGACCGGGTAGATGTAAGTGGAGTGTGTTGTTACTGCCGACTGTGGACAGGCTAAGGTATGCACCTCAGGTACGATGTACCCAGTTTGTCCTACTGGATGTATATATGTTTCCGACAACATATGGGCACACCCTGCAATGCCTTACTAGGGGCTGCCGTAAAGTGTGTTCAGTTAGCTGGGTCTACGAACTGTTTGAGAGCCATCCTTGGTGTGGTCTCTGGACACTTGTTAGTGTGGTCCGCAGATGTGCACTGCTTTCCCTATTACAGGCATAGTGGTACCTGTGTGATTTTTGGGGTACTTGCTGGGTAACTGGATGGGACACTGTGAAACATAGACTACTGGGCATGTTTGGCCCTGGTCAGCTGCTTTCCTGCTGATTTCCAGTTTCTATGTTCCTATGTGCCACCTGGGCGATGGCCTAGTTCACCCTGTGCCTCAGCTGCCCCCACTGCATGTCCTGCCTGCAGTCCCCCTATGCCCCATTTGCACCATCACCATAGTGGCCTTTTCATACTTGGCCACTATACTGTTGCTGCAGGTGGAGCACTACTATCACTTTTCTCGGGGTCCCTTTCTAGGCTGTACATTACTGACACTGAAATGGTTTCTCTCTCCTGCAAATGTGCATCTAACGGCAGGTTTTCATTCGTGGTAGGATTCAGCCCTTCAGCGCGTTAGTGTTCAGGGGGCCTCTCCCCGCCCATTGACCCCTGCTCTCCGCCCTCTCTCCTCCCTCTACGGTGTGCACCACGCCACGGAACGCTTCTGCACAGGTTGTAACATTACATAACGCACGGTCTGTAATGTTACCGCAGCTTGGTAAACATACCCCATAATGTGAAGAGAGATATCATTAGAGAAAGACATCATGCTTGGCAAGGTAGAAGGTCAACGTAAAAGAGGAAAGCCAGCAATGAGATGGATAGATACAATAACAGCAGCTACGGGTGGCAGTCTGACGGAAGACCAAACACAATTTAGGACAACTAGGCTCGATGGCACTTAACAACAATCTCCATTGTTGAGTACTAAATCCAGAACTGAGCTTTCCTTGGTCAGTTCCTTCACCATTTGTCTAAGTAATGCATCTTGGAAAGCATCCACAATTTTGTTTTACTTCTTTCCAGATTTGCAGGAGAAATACTCCAATCCACATTGGGTAGATTAAAGTCACCCAATATGATCACTTCCCCCTTCATGGCTATCTTTGCAATATCAAATAATCATTTCACTATCCATTTCTTTGGTTTGAGTTGGAAGCCTGTAGACTACACCAGTATAGATGACAGTACCATCTCCTCTTTCCAACACAATCCACAGTGCTTCTTCTTTTCCCCAAGTCTCCCTGCATTTCAGCAGCTTTAATATTGCTTTTGACATATAAGGCTCCTCCTCCTCCTTTTCTACCCTCTCTATCTCCTCTAAATAGATTATAGCCAGGTATGGCTATATCCCATTCATGTGACTGTTTAAACCATGTTTCTGTAATGGCCACAGTGTCCAAGTCCATTTCCACCATTAGGTCTTCCCGGTCAGGAACTTTGTTGGCTAGGCTTCAAGCATTTGTGCTGATTGTTTTCCTTGTTTGTTGCCTGGCTTGCATGGATTTTGTTTTACACGCCCCTTTCCACTTGCCATTGTTATGTGGGTTAATAGTGCGACTGTTTACAGTGTTATGTTTTTGCTGGGAGTGACGTCCTAAATTTGTTGTTTTCCATCTGTCACCTCGTTTCCCTAGTTTAAATGCCTAGTTTAATATCTGAATTTTTCACTTAGGATCATTTTCTCTGCAATAGAGAGATGCAGTCCATCAACACAGTATAGCCTCTTGTTGTTCTGTCTATTTCCACAATCGCCTAAATATCTAAATTCTTCTTGTTTGCACCAGGTTTGGAGCCATATATTAAAGTTGATTATGCGATGCAGCCTTTCTGCCCCTTACCATGAACAGGTAGAACTTCTGAGAATGCAATACAGTAGGTATTAGCAATGGGTTTGAGTTTCTCTCCCAGAATCTGGAAGTCCCTCTGAACTGTAGAGACACTGTTTCTAGCCAGGTGATATGTACACAAGTGGATGATAACATACATTTTGGAATGCTCACTTTCTGCACTAACTATGCCAGCAATTTGCTTCATATTCCTGCTGGCTGAAGAGCGTGGGAGGCATTTGACTATGTTCTCTTCCCAAGTTGGTGCCTCTGATGATAGAATCTCCATGTGGTAGTAATTTCCTCTTTTGTGATAGTTTCTTCATATTTAGTGCATTATCAGTAGATTGGGCATTAACCTTCTCGTTTTGGGGCACTTCAGTTTCCTCTAATTGGGCACTCAAATTTCCCAAAGCAGAGAAGGCATTATGCAGGGATATCTCTTAATGGAGAGGATGTCTGTGTGTTACAGATCGCAGCCTACCAGAGCCCACTGTGATCCATTTGTTCCTGGTTTGCTTGATTCTTTGTGGGAGTGGTGGTGGATTTTTTTCAATTTGTACCCTAGAGGAGGTGTATTTAATTGCAAGTAATTCTTCCCTTAATAGAATCAATTCTTTATGCATGGCAGATAAAGAGACATATAGGGCAAGCTCTTAGGCTCCAAATGATTTTTCTTAGAATGAAGGCACTGCAACTATTGCATTGAATACACAACATGCTGATGGTTATAAAGCAGTTCTAGGACAAGGAGAAAAGGTGGGTGTTACACCTAATTGGAGGACAGATGTTTTATTTATTTAGCTGTATTTATATCCTGCTTTTCACCGGGTCAAAGCGGTCAATTGGGGGATACATTTAACACGAGGGGATATGAGACACATACGCTAATACTTACAGGGGGACATGGGCAATGGAGGGTTAAGTGGCTTGCCCAAGACCACAAGGAGTGCCTACAGGACTAGAAATCCCAGTCCCTCCGGCCTGAGATTGCTGTCCCCAGGTGGGACTTGAACCCCCGGCCCTCCGGCCTGAGGTACCTTGTCCTAACCACTAGACCACTCCTCCCATCATATAGATTGACATCATATAGATGTCAATCTATATTTATTTTTATTTATTTATTTGGCATACATTTATACACCGCTCCTTCCAGCGATCAGAAGCGGTCCATCGTTGTACAAGACAGGGAGAGGGGAATAGACAAGGGAAGGATAAACAACGAGAAGATTACAGTTATACAATTGATTGGCAAATAAATTACTGTTTAAACACCAGTAAGAATTACAACTTATTGTACAAGACACGGGAGAGGGGACAAGATAAGGGGGGTGATTAACAACGGCACAATTACAGTTATACAAATCATTGGCATAAATTACAATTTGAACACCAGTGTAAATATACAACAGAGTCACAATATATAAAGGCATAATAGGAGAAAATTATATACATATCGACAGTTTGATCATCATGGAAGTGGACATCAAATGAGCATTAGGTTCATATGAGGCTTAGGCTTTTGAGGTAGGTGGGCAGCATGGGAGGGGATAGTTGGAACCGTCTATGTGATGCCGTAGTGTATTTGGAATAGGTGTGTTTTAAGCTCTTTTCTAAAGACCTGTAAGTCCTTGATCTGACGTAGCTCGTGTGGCATCTGGTTCCAGAGTATGGGTGCTTAGTAGGTGAATGCCCGGTTGCTGATCTGTTCTTTCACTGACCTTATGCTGCTGGGTACGCAGAGTGTGTTCAGGTTAGCAGTTCGTCGGCATCTGTTGGCAGGCTGAGTGGTGATAAGGTTATCGAGAAAAGAAGGAGATATTTTGTGGATAATTTTAAATGTAGATACCAGCATTTTGTAGATTATCCTTGCAGGTATGGGGAGCCAGTGGAGCTCTATAAGAACTGGAGTGATGTGGTCTGACAAACTCTTATTCATGATAATTCTGGCTGCTACATTTATGACTTATGACATGATGACATGATGACTATATAGGCAAAGCAACCCCGGGATGGGTAAAGCGAGGGGTAGGGTGGGCGGGAAGTTAAGTGTCCCTGGCCAGTAGACCTTCTATGAACTGAGGGCACACTCAGATCTTAGGAAATAAAAACAGGTAATAAATAGGCAAAAAATGTATATCAACAGCCAAAATAGTAAAGTTAGAAGCTTAGCTTTGTAGTCCCTTTTGAGTTTTTGATGGCAGTTGCTGGGTCAGAACTCCTGCTCAGGCACCAGAGACTGATTGAATTAACTCTCAGGCAGTAGAGTTGGGTTGAATTAACTACACCCTGTGAGGTGGGCTTCTAACAGAGCAATGGAACTTTAAACTTTCAAATGAAATCCTACTTCTATATACCAGTCTGCTATGCAAGGGACCTAGGAATTTTAAAATGTATGCCTTTACTGCAAAATTTAGTAGAAACCAGGTCTCTTGTCAATCTAAAAGCAGATGTGTACTGCAAGTCCTAGTAGACAAATATCAAGGATGTAGTGTCCCTGGCCAGTAGACCTTCTATGAACTGAAGGCACACTCAGATCTAAGGGAATAAAAAACAGGTAATAAATAGGCAAGAACAATGTATATCAAAAACTAGCCAAAATAGTAAAGTTAGAAGTTTAGCTTTGTAGTCCCTAGGGTTTGTGATGGCAGTTGCTGGATCAAAACTCCTGCTCAGGAACCAGAGACTGATTGAGTTAACTCTCAGACAGTAGAGTCTGATTGAATTAACCACCCATCATGATCCAGTATGACCACTTAAGTTTGAGCTCCAGCTGGTCCAGAAATTTAAAGCATCCCAACCTCAAGTAAAAATGCTGAGATTGGGCCCAGAGAGTTGGCAGCAGTAGTTAATCTGCTATTTCAACTAAGGAAATCTCTGTTTAGTTCCATGATTACATATTTTTCTCCTCTGCATTTCTGAACGATTTTCAGAATTTCTTCAGTCATCCATTTTGACTATTTTTGATTTTTCACTTTCTCAGAGCACTACCTGCTTGATGTCATCCCATAGATCTTCTGGTGCTCTGTCATTTGTATCCAAAGCTACCTGAGACATTGCGTCAGGCTCCTTCTCTGGTCCTATTCAAATCTAGGCTAAAAACCCACCTCTATGAGGCTACTTTTGGATCCTGATACCCCTCACCCTGTTGTTCACTACTCATGTATATTTTACCATGCTGTAATCCCCAGTTTTGCAATGTTTTTTCATCTTGATTAGCTTGTAAGCTCTAATGAGCAGGGACTGTGTCTTATATCTCTATGAACAGCGCTGCATATGCCTTGTAGTGCTATACAAATAAGCAGAAAATTGATTTTGCAGGCAGTCTTCAAATTCCAGTAGTATACTTTGAAGATCATACTGTGTTAAATTCACGAGTAGCTTGCTCTTTTTTCAGCTTTAGCTTGAGTTTGCATACTAATAGCTGATCTGTACCACAGTCCGCTCCAGATTTTGGCTTTGTTGATGTTATTGAGCTCTTCCATTGTTGATGTCCACAAATGTAGTCCGTTTTATTTTTGTACAATCCATTCGGTGAAGTCCTTGTGTGTACAGTCGCCACTTGTGTTGCTGGAGGAAGGTATTTAAGATGAATAGAATGCTAGAATTCTGCAAGACCAAAAATCGTTCTCTATATTTGTTTCTATTGCCATGCCCATATTTTCCAACCATTCGTCTTTGTTTCCAGCTTTTGAGTTTATCGTCTATGAATATCAATATATTTTGTTTGTATACTCTTGTCAATTTCAGTTTTATTTTTATTTTTTTATTTCACATTTCTTATATACCGCCTTTCATGATATCAAGACGGTTTACATTGAACAAACTGAAATTACATTGAACAGGGCATTATAACTTGGAGATAACTATTTTACAGGGAACATGGGCTATGGAGGGTTAAGTGGCTTGCCCAAGACCACAAGGAGCACCTGTGGGACTAGAAACCCCAGTCCTTCCGGCCCAAGGTTGCTGTCCTCTAGTGGGATTTGAACCCCCGACCTTCCTGCCTGAAGTACCTTGCCCCAACCACTAGGCCACTACTCCACTGCATTGTATTTGTATTTGTTAATAGAACTGATCAACTGCATCCACTTCTGCATTTGTTGTGATGCATATTTCTGAATAATAGTTGTGTTGATGGGCATTTCTCATAGAAATTAAGCATTCCATATTGTCCTGCTAAACCAGACCAGACAAGTAGGTTGTGTTTCCCTTTCAATAGATTGGGTGGAGACAAAGAACCAATGAAAAGCCCAGGTTTCAATGACATCATTCCCATGCCTCTATTCGCCTCAGCCATCTTCAGTATTTCTTTCTCTCCAGCGGATGGTGGATGGATTTTTCTCTTCTCTGAAGAAAATCTGAAAAATTGAGAGGAAAAGATTGATAAGAAACGCTCATGACAGGACCACTTTGAGGGTGACTTACTGGAGCATGACGTGGTAGGCTCCACTAGACTGCAGTCTTTTTGGTAGCCATAGGAGAAGATTGGTTCAGCTCCACACTTACCCTGGATAAGAGCCTGTAGAGCAGCCAGAAAATTTGAAGAATCTAGAAGGATGGAAGAATTTGGCAGTCTCACACAACCTCAACGTCCCCTCTCTCCTCCTCTGTCCCCCCTGCTATCTCCCAAGGATTGCAGAAGGCTTTCAGAGGAATCTGCCTGCCAGCCACCATAAACACAGTGCTGCCAAGCCAGAGAAACAGTTTCAAGGGAGCAGAGCTCAGCCTGGCACGGATCATCTGCCTAGGGCTCTTAGGGGCTGAGTATCAAGGATGACCTTGTCATTGTCCTTGTACTCCCGATTCTGTCTGTGTGGGTCGCATTTCGTGGTGGACTGTTGGTGCTGTGTGAGGGTTTCCTGCCATTATCTGCACACGCTGGAAGAGTTTTTAATATTGTGCGCCTGGTGGTTGCGTGGTCCATGCGTGTGTTCCTACCTAGTGCCTGTAATGTGTGTTACAATAAAAACACAGTTAATGTGCACCTTTTAGACCGCCTCAGCCTTAGCTCCCACATTGTGATACATGCCTTAACTGTCTACATCTTCTTCCAGGCATCATTGTTTTTGCCTGTGGCAAGCAAGGCACCTCATCTCTGGCTTCTGGACACTGCCCTTCTAGTATGGCTGCTTCTGAGTCATTCCTGGAGGTCCTGCTCCTCCTGTCAGCCGGGGTATGCTGTTAGGCCGTCCTTGCCTGCCTCAGGGCAGAAGGTGGCGAATGGCACTACAGGTAAGGATATTCAGCCAGCCGGAGGCTATGGCGACTGTGCTGTGTAGGCCCCTCCCCATCCTCTAAGGGATTGACAGCAGCTATGCCCCTTAGGTTGTGAGGTCATTTCCACGAGAAGAGTTTCTGGAGTCTGGATTGTCCTCCCTGGGATTATTTTCCTTTCACATTAAGCCTGGTCATTCAGGCATAGACATTCAGACCCTGCAGCCTTTGGTTTCCCCCGAGCGCAATCTTGTGAGGGGCAGGCTGAGAATAGAAGCCCTGTTCAATTGATGGCTAAACATCCCTGGCCAAGGGTGCCCCCTGGAGATGGGGATCAGCTGAGGATCTGTCTGAGATTTGGACTGTGACTTGGATTGAGATGTTTGATGTGGATGAAGAAGTACTCTTGCCTTCAGAGGCTTGTGAGGAGGCTGATGTTATCCGCCTATTCCAGGAGTACAAACTAGAAGGGTTGATCTCGGGGTCTTATCCACCTTCAGCATGGCGGGTGCTCCAGACACTGAGCAGGAACCAAAGAGACATCCACTCCTGCAAGGGGAGGGGAAATATACTACTGTCTCCAATTCCCAGAAGTGCTCAAGGCCTGTTACGATCGGAGTTGGATTCTCTCAACTCCCCACCTAAAGGGCTAAGGGTGTATAAGAAGATGCATGCTCTCCCGGAGAAGGAGTGCATTGTGTGGTTTGATATTTCCAAGGTGGATGCACAGATCATGGTGGTTACCAGATGGAATGCCTTTCCTGCTTCTGTCTGTGCCCGCCTTTTATACTGCTAACTCCAGACTTTGCTCCTTTCACCTTGCTGCACCTTACACCTGGAACAAAAACTACCTGTGTCTGTACGCCAGGCACCTTCTCTAACCCTCTTCAAATCCAGGCTGAAAACTCACCTCTTCGCTGCTGCCTTTGGATCTTGACTCACCTGATCTCCTTTTTCTTTTTCTTTCCCATTTGTTTTATCCCTGCCTTCACCTTCTTTGTTGACTAGATTGTAAGCTCTGATGAGCAGGGACTGTCTCTTACATGTCTGTGACTTGTAGCGCTATACAAATGCTCAGTAGTAGTAGTAGATTGGCCTTGAAAGATACTCTGGACTGGAAGGTGGATTTGTGTTTAAGAACCAGTTTGCTGCAGTGGCTGCTATTCTTCAGTTGGCGGTATGTGCAGACCTGACATATCGGTCCCTGTCCCAGTGGATTCAGTCTCTTCCACCAGTATTCTACGCCTATTTTGGAGTCTGCTATGGCCTTCTTTTCTGATGCTGTGTATGATTTGGTACATCTAGAGGCCAGGGATTGTGCCCTATAAACAGCAAAATGCTTTGGCTTGGCTTTGACATGAGCATTCCTCCTCGACGCCCGACCCGGTGACCCCGGTGTCTGCATCACAGGGCCCCATGCACATGTGGGAGTCCCACATGCGCTGGAAAGCAGCGTTTCTGTGTTCATTGCTTCCCAGCAGGTGCTCACAGCCAGCTTTGCTGACTCGTGCCCAGAGACCGTGGGTCCCTTGCGTGGGACACCCCAATCCGTCCAGGAAACCCCGAGAGCCACGGGTCTTGTGAGGGTCCTCGAAGTCAGTCTCGCTCGCCCTCCCATTCCTCGGAGCCGCGATCGTCCAGGGCCTCTGGCACCAGACCATTGGACAGGGCGATCTGCCCGGCTCGGACTCCTTGACTGATTTCTCAAGTGGTAGTCCGATGGGGACACCTCCCTGGAAACCCGTGCCCACCGGGATCTTCCATCGGACCCCTCACCGCCCGTCTTCCAGCGGTGCTCTCCACCCAAAGACACCTCCTTCCTAGTGTTTATTTGGGATGTGGCACGGGCCTTTAACCTGGCCACCCAGGCTGAGGAGGACCCTCATGCCGAAGAACTCAACATTCTTCATTACGAGTCCCCACCCAGGGAATCCCTCACTGTACCTGTGCCTCCTTTTCTATCTCGACTGCTGCTCCTCATGTGGGAGGCCCAGGCCTCAGTCCCCATCGTGAGCAAATGCCTTGACACGATGTATAAGGTACAATGTGGAGAACACAAGGAGCAAGAGAAGTATGATGGTCACAGGAACCTTTTATTAAATAAACCCCAACGCGTTTCAGCAGAGCCTTCTTCAGGGGGTATGCAGCTGATAAAACAATAAAATACAATCATAAAACAACATGGAAATATCATAAATAAATCATCATAAACAATTGAAAACATGTATAATGAAAAATATATTAAAACAATTGAATCATATGACTATGTCAGGGGTCTGCAACCTTTAAGACATAAAGAGCCACTTGGACCCGTTTCCGAAGGGAAAAAAAAAACTGGGAGCCGCAAAACCATTGCGACATTTAAAACAAATCTAACACTGCATATATTGTTTCTTACCTTAATGCTATATACGACCCCCTACTTTTCCTGTTAAAGTATAGGTGTTTGGCCTATACTCGCCGTATAAGACTACCCCTCTTCCTTCGCACACCAAAAAAAATACGCCAGAAAATATAACAACAAGAAGTAACAATATTTGATTTCAAAATTATGATGATTTTGTAGTCAAATCACTAATATGAAATAAAATTATTTTTTCTACCTTTGTTGTCTGACCAATTTATTCTTTGATCATGCTGGTCCCGATCTGAGGCTTCTGCTTTCCTGTCTTCTCTTAGCTCTCTTTCTGTGGTCTATGGTCCATCTGCCAGTTCTTATCTCTTCTTTCGTTTTCTTCACTTCTTTCCATCAGCCTATTTCCAGTCCCAGTAACCCTCCCCAATATCAGCCCCTTTCCAGTCCTCACTCCCAGTACCTTCCAATGTCAACTTGCATTCCCATGATTGCCACTGTGGTCCATTTCCTTCCAGTCCCCCTCCTTCCCCACTGACCAGTCCCTTCTAGTACAAATACCATGGCAGCCCCTCTCAGATCCAGTTCCATTCTCCCATCCCCTCATATCAGCCCATTTGTAGCCTTAGCCCCCAGTTATCTTCCAGGGCCAGCAGCTCTATCCTCCCCTCCCCACAATCAGCCCATGCCCAGTCAAAGCCCCCCAATCAGCTCGCTTCCAGTGCTAATCCCCCCTCAACCCCATTACCAGTGCTAGCCTCCCCTAATCAGCCCAATACCAGTCCTACCCCCCATCAGCTCATTACCAGTCCTAGCCTCCCCTAATCAGCTCATTTCCAGTGCTCGTCCCCTCAACCCCATTACCAGTGCTCCATCCCTCCATGTCAGCCCCCTCCCTCCCTCCCTGTCAGCCCCCCTCCCTCCATCCATATCAGCTCCCTCCCTCCATGTCAGCCCGCCTCCCCAATCCCTCCATGTCAGCCCCCCTCCCTCCATGTCAGCCCCCTCCATCCCTCCATGTCAGCCCCCCTCCCTCCATCCATATCAGCTCCCTCCCTCCATGTCAGCCCCCCTCCCTCCATCCATCCATCAATTTCTGCTCCCTCCCTTCATGTCAGCCTCCCTCCCTCCATGTAAGCCCCCTTCATCCCTCCATGTCAGCCCCCCTCCCTCCATCCATTCATATCTGCTCCCTCCCTCCATGTCAGCCCCCTCCCTCCCTCCCTCCCTCCCTCCATCCATTCATATCAGCTCCCTCCCTCCATGTCAGCCCCTCCCTCCATGTCAGCCCCCTCCATCCCTCCATGTCAGCCCCCCTCCCTCCATCCATTCATATCTGCTCCCTCCCTCCATGTCAGCCCCCTCCATCCCTCCATGTCAGCCCCCCTCGATCCATCCCTCCATGTCAGCCCCCCCTCCCTCCATGTCAGCCCCCCCCTCCATTCATTCATATCTGCTCCCTCCCTCCATGTCAGCCCCCTCCATCCCTCCATGTCAGCCCCCCTCGATCCATCCCTCCATGTCAGCCCCCCTCCCTCCATGTCAGCCCCCCCCCCTCCATTCATTCATATCTGCTCTGCTCCCTCCCTCCATGTCAGCCCCCGCCATCCCTCCATGTCAGCCCCGCTCGATCCATCCCTCCATGTCAGCCCCCCTCCCTCCATGTCAGCCCCCTCCCTCCATCCATTCATATCTGCTCCCTCCCTCCATGTCAGCCCCCCTCCCTCCATGTCAGCCCCCTCCATCCCTCCATTTCAGCCCCCCTCCCTCCATCCATTCATATCAGCTCCCTCCCTTCATGTCAGCCGCCCTCCCTCCATGTCAGCCCCCTCCATCCCTCCATGTCAGCCCCCCTCCCTCCATCCATTCATATCTGCTCCCTCCCTCCATGTCAGCTCCCTCCCTTCTTCTGCAGCCGCGGCTCCCTGCCTCTTACGGAACCGCGGCTGTGCTTTTAAAATCATCTCGAGCCCTTCCTGTCTTGACGGGCTCCGTGCAGCATTGTCCCGCCTCCAAAACTTCCTTTAGAGGCGGGACAATGCTGCACGGAGCCCGTCAAGACAGGAAGGGCTCCGAGATGATTTAAAAGCACAGCCGCGGGTCCCTAAGAGACAGGGAACCGCGGCTGCAGAAGAAGGGAGGGAGCTGACATGGAGGGAGCCCATAACGCGACGTTTAAAGCGGGCAGTGTGCTCCGGAGCCGCGGCAAAGGTGAGAAAGAGCCGCATGCGGCTCCGGAGCCGCGGGTTGCCGACCCCTGGACTATGTCAACATGATAAAACAAAAACGAATGCAGGGAAGAGGGAGAATTGCTTGTATACCAGAAACAAATTTTTTCAGAAAAAGGTTTTTTAGAAAAAAATTGACTGGACAGAAACAGCTGTATACATAATATTATATAATAATATATAAAACAATAAAAATAACAAATTTTTATATATAAAAGAATTATGTGTGTAGTAGCCATAGGCAAGACAAACCAAAAAGGCTTGTAGGTAAAAGTTTGACATAAGATAAGACACAATTTTACTCACTGAAGCACCCAGTAATGAATCTCACACAGGGTAGATCCTATATGTGTAAATTCTAGTGAAGCACCCAGTAATGAATCTCACATAGGGTAGTTCCTATATGTGTAAACTCTAGCTGTAAAATAAATAAACAATAAAGCATCATATCTTATCCTCTATTTGTAAAGATATCCAATACTAAATCAATGAGAAACATCTCTATTTTAGTACAATAAATTACTATTCAGACATGCGATTGACATTGAACATGAGGTAATAGATAAGTAACAGAATCTAAATATTATATAAACTATGGCGTATGGTGTCCAGAAACGCCTGTAAAATATATACTTTTAGAAACATTATAAATAATCATCTACCGATGTTATATTCATGTAATCTCCAAGCTTATAGAACTAAAGCAATTATTATTTATTATTATAACATCGTGTAAGTAAAAAAGTAAATTGATGGAACGAATGATAGCTAAACTGTTCTTCATCCGCTACTGAAAAGGTTGTCACCCTTAAAACACTACATGATGCCTACAAAAACAAGTAATAATACTTGCTAATGGTAGGGAACCAAAAAAAAAATTTAAAACTAATGACTTCAAAATGTGCGTGTAAAAATGCTTTAAATGAATTAAAAAGGATTTTGCAAGGAATTAGTAAAAGACATGCCCCCCAAAAAATTTTTTTTAAGGGGAAGGCTAAACATGTGTAAATAGTACTTTAAAACATCAAAAACAAAGTAGTATGAAACTGAGCCTTGAAAAATATAGAGTTGTTACTCTGTAACAAGGAAAACTAAGTTGCTGGCGTCACTTTAAAGTATAATACTTCGTGAAGGTAAAAGAAAATAAAGTAGAACGATGTATCACTTGGAGACACTATAATGTGCTTACTAATAAAAATAAACTATTGTACTTAAGTTTTTGATGCCATATTGTTCAAAACTTGTAAATTTATTATTGTGAGTATATTGTGAAATTAAAAACTAAATGAAACAAGACTTTTAAAAAGCGATTACTGAAGCCAAAACTGATGCAATTGCACCTAAACCAAATGTGTGCCACGAGATACAGTTACTGGCACGTAATAGAATATAAAATACTGACCTTAGAGTGTACCTGTAAGAAACATCAATGTATTCCAAAATAGGGAAACCTTCCGTAAAAATAGAGATACCGTTACATAGTCGCTCAAAAAAACACGCCAACTATGAAAATGAGGCTAGATTTAGGGGCGGAGCTAAGTAGCTCGTCGGCTCAATATACATGAGAGAGACATGAGAAAACCTATTTGGAGATAATAGGGCTTCTTGTTTTGCACTACAACAAGAATATAAATCGCTCTTATATTAGATGATACTTAAAAAATAGCTCTATAATATATGCTGAGCTTGTTGTTTCTTTAAAACACTGAAGCCGTAAAATAACTAGATCTTGCCAATGAAAGATAAGTAATTATTATGTATAAAAATAAAATGATACTTGCATTACTAAATCAACTATATAGGTGAATTGAACTACTATGGCTAATGGATGCATGGTTTTAATAAAAATGAAATATCCATATAAAAAATGAATTATAAATGCTAAGATGTATCACTTGGAGGCACTATAATGTGCTTATGAATAAAAATAAACTATTATACTTAAATTTTTGATGCAGTATTGTTCAAAACTTGTAAATATATTATTGTGAGCAGAATATTGTGAAATTAAAAACTAAATGAAACAAGACTTTAAAAACTGATTACTGAAGCCAAAACTGATGCAATTGCACCTAAACCAAACCTGTGCCACGAAATACAGTTACTGCAAGTAATGAAATATAAAATACTGACCTTAGAGTGTACCTGTAAAGAAATATCAGTGTATTCCAAAATAGAGAAACCTTCCGTAAAAATAGAGATCCGTTATATAGACGCTCAAAAAACCGCGCCAACTATGAAAGTGAGGCTAGATTTAGGGGCGGAGCTAAGTAGCTCGTCGGCTCAATATACATAAGGGAGACATGAGAAAACCTATTAGGAAATAATAGGGCTTCTTGTTTTGCACTACGACGAGAGTATAAATTGCTCTTATATTAGATGATACTTTAAAAATAGCTCTATAGATACTGAGCTTGTTGTTTCTTTAAAACATCGAAGCCGTAAAGTAACTAGATCTTACTGTTGAAAGATGAGTGATAGTTATGTATAAAAATAATGCTTGCATTACTAAATAAACTATATAGCTGAATTGAACTACTATGGCTAATGGATAAATGGTTTAATAAAAATGAATGAAATAACCATGTAAGAAATGAATTGTAAATGCTAAATGAATTGTGAAAAATAATAAATGCTAAATGAAACATAGAAATTAATAAATAATAAATGAATTATATATAATAAATACTTACAGCATGCTAATACTATTGTATTGTAAAAGATGTTAAAACCACATAAGTCTTGTTTCATTTATGTTTATGTTTATTTAGATTTGATATTCCGCTCAGGCCAAAAAGGCATTAGAGCGGTTTACAATACTATATCATTCGAGGAAATTAGAAAAGAACGCCATTTATAAGATAGGTCAGAATAGAGGACAGAGACAGTCAAACAGATAAGAGGAAGAGAAGAACACGGAACAGCAAGTTACCCTGATATAAATGCACGACAACCCAGTCCATGCCATCAGTGTAAACTCCAGAAACAGACGCCACGGACCAACGACTAAGGGCCATGCCAAAGGGTCCTCTGGCGAGGCCCTCAGGTGCGGGCCCGCAAGGCGTGGGCGCGCCCCAGAAACGGCGGTTCTTATTTATTTAGCTTTTAATTTCACAATATACTGCTCACAATAATATATTTACAAGTTTTGAACAATATGACATCAAAAACTTAAGTACAATAGTTTATTTTTATTAGTAAGCACATTATAGTGTCTCCAAGTGATACATCGTTCTACTTTAGTTTCTTTTACCTTCACGAAGTATCATACTTTAAAGTGACGCCAGCAACTTAGTTTTCCTTGTTAGAGTTACCCCTGGATTCTATTGCACGAGCGTCCTGCTCTTCCTTGTGTTTCCAAGGTACAATGTGGGCCAGGCTTCCGAAAGACCCAGCTCCCACACACCTCGATGGTGGTGGTATCGGCCATGAGGAAGCAGAAGAGCCTGAAGTCGCACTCATCAGTACCACCCAGCCGAGAGTCGAGGGCCCTTGATGCCCTGGGCCGCAAGGCCTACCAAGGCTCCATGCTCTGTTGTCACATCCAGGCATATCAACTGTACATTGGTATGTTCCTGCGTGATTTGGCTAAGGAATTGGGGGGGGGGGGTTGTCCGTGGGCCTTGAGGGGGAGCCCCTCAATAGGTTCTGCACCCTGCTAAAGTCTGTTGCGGACTGCTCAAAGTACCTCTCCCGAGCCTCCTATGATGGCTTTGAGACATCGGTTTGGGCGGCAGTTGCAGGCATTGGCGCCCACCGCCAGGCATGACTCCAATCCTCAGATTTGGAGCAGTGGGTGCAGGAAAAGCTCCTGGATGTGCCCTGTCTCACTGAGCAGCTCTTTGGCAAGCCGATGGAGGAGAAGACTGCGGAAATTGAGACTGAGTTCGTCACCAGAACCCATCTCTTCCGCAAAACTTCCACCCTGCCCCGGAAGAAGCAGCCATCCAAAAAGCCCTTCTTCCCTAGAAAGGATCTCCAGTATCGGGGCTATCCGCCATATCCTGCTACCCCCACGCCAACCACTTCGGTGCAGGGAAAATCTGGCCAGGAGCATCGTAAGCCAAAGGGACCAAAGGTCCAGATGCCGGCTCCCCCACAACCCACTCAGGGGTTTTGACGCCATCAGCATAGCCCCTTGCCCTCCGGTGGTGCAGCAGCCAGTGGGGGAACGCCTATCCCGCTTCGCCCCAGTGTTGGCTTCCTTCACCTCGGACACTTGGGTCCTCCAAGTCGTCTGAGAAGGCTATCACCTTCATTTTGAAAGGCTTCCACCTCTTTTCACCCCGGCGGAGCCTCCTTGACTCCCTGCGCACCAGCTTCTGCTGCAGCGGGAATTATACACTCTCCTCGCCCAACCGTTAGTCGAGAAGGTCCCTCCCCACCTTCAAGGTCAGGGCTTCTATTCCTGGTACTTCCTCGTCCTGAAAAAGACGGGGGGTCTGCAGCCCATCCTCAACCTCTGCAAGCTAAACAAGTTCCTGGTGTGGGAGAAATTCAAGATGTTATCTCTTGGTGTTCTGCTGCCCTTCCTCCGGCAGGGCGACTGGCTATGCTCCTTGGATCTAAAGGACGCTTATGCCCACATCTTAATCCACCCCCAACACAGGCAGTAGCTGCATTTCAAGGTGCAGGGAGAGCACTTCCAGTACAGGGTGCTCCCCTTCGGCCTTGTGTCTGCCCCACGAGTCTTCACAAAGTGCCTCGTTGTGTCCGCCGCTTACCTTCAGCATCAGGGTGTGCCGGTCTTTCCCTACCTCAGCGACTGGCTCGTTACGGGCTCCTCGGTTGAGGAGACTCGGCAAGCAATGTCGTGCGCTGTTCTCCTCCTGGAGAGCTTGGGGTTCTTGGTCAACGACCCGAAGCCTCACCTCGAGCCTGTGCAGGCTCTCAAGTTTATCAGGGCACATCTTGATGCTCAACAGGTGACCGCCTTCTTGCCGATGGATCATGCCATCCGCCTCCGAGCTCTTGCGGCTCGCATCCAAAGCGCTCCCTGGGTCGTTGCTCGGACCATGCTACACCTCCTGGGCCACATGGCCTCGACCATGCATTTGGTTCCCCACGCCCACCTGCACATGTGGATGGCTCAGTGGTGTCTCAATGCCCAATGGAGCTAGTCCCTTGGACACCTTAGGGGACCCCGTCAGGATTCTCCCCGACCTCCGCTTGTCCCTTAGCTGGTGGCAAAATCCCCGCATCCTCCTGTGGGGATTGCCCTTTCAGGCCCCGCAGCACGATGTGGTGCTGACGACAGATGCTTCTCTGTTAGGCTGGGGAGCCCACTGCGGGCCACTCTGCATGCAGGGGCAATGGTCGCCCGAGGAGTCTCAGCTGCAAATAAACCTGCTCGAACTCCGGGCAATTCAGTGGGCCCTGAGGGCCTTCGAGGAACACCTCAGCAGCAGGTCGGTTCTCGTGCAGACCGACAACCGTGTAATGATGTTCTACATCAACAAGGAGGGAGGGCCGGGATCGTGCTCCCTTTGCCGGGAAGCGGTCCTCATCTGCTCCTTCACGGTCCGACGGAGGATGTCCCTCAAGGTGACATACCTTCTGGATCAGGAGAATGGCCTGGCGGACAGACTCGGCAGAATCCTTCGCCCCCGCGAATGGCGGCTGGATCCCAGAGTAGCATACTGGCTGTTTCTCCGCTGGAGGACGTCGGCGATAGACCTCTTCGCCAGTCCCGAGAATGCGCAGCTCCCCCGCTTTTGCAGGCTGGTGTTGCACCCAGGCAGGGAGGGCCCCGATGCATTTCTCTTGGACTGGTTATCCAGCCTTCTCTATGCATTCCCTCCCTTCCCCCTCATTGCGAGGACTCTCTTCAAGGCTCAGCGGGATGGGGCATCGTTGATTCTCGTGGCCCCCTCGTGGCCTTGGCAACCTTGGTTCCCACTCCTGCTCTGGCTGTCGACAGAGCCTCCGGTTCCCCTGGGCTCTGCCCTGGGTCTGCTGATGCAGGAGGAGAGTCGGGTGCTGCACCCGATAGTAACCTCCCTATCTCTCATGGCCTGGTAGCTGAACGGGTCTCCTTAGCCTCTCTGGCCCTTCTGGAGGAGGTCGAGGAAGTCCTCCTCACCTCAAGGAAGGACTCCACTAGGTGAGCCTATGCCTTTAAGTGGAGACGCTTCTCAGTCTGGTGCTCGGAGCACCAGATCGACCCCTTCTCGTGCCGTGTTCGATGGGTTCTCCAGTTCCACCTCCATCTCTCGAGAGAAGGGCTGAAGTCGAACTCTGTCAGGGTTCATTTGTGCGCCATCTCGGCGAATCACCTCCCCATTGAGGGAAATCCCCTCTCGGGGCAGCCGTTAGTCTCCCGCTTCATGCAGGGTCGTCTTCTTTCCAAGCTGCCCATTCGTCATCCTCTGGCAGAATGGGACCTAAACGTGTTGCTCATGCGGCTCACCCGTCCACCCTTCAAGCCAATGGCGACGTGTTCGCTTCAGCACCTGTCCTGGAAGGTAATCTTCCTGGTGGTGCTGACCTCGACCCACCGAGTCAGTGAGCTCCAGGCTCTCATGGTTGACACCCCTTACACCAGGTTTTATCGGAACAGGGTGGTCCTCCGAACCCACCCTAAATTCCTGCCTAAAGTCGTCTCGGACTTCCATCTTAACCAGGAAATAGTCCTGCCGACCTTCTTCCCGAGGCCCCACGCTGACCAGGCATCGACGGCTCTCAACACCCTCCACTGCAAATGGACCCTTGCTTTTTACTTGTAGCGATATTTCCCCCCTTAACCAATGTCTCACCGCTGTCGCCTCTTGGTTCACTTCTAATTTCCTTCATGTAAATCCAGCCAAGTCTTTTGCTATTTGGTTCACGCTTGGGAGCCCTTCCCCCACCTGTGCTCCCTCTTTCTCCTCCCAGCCCATTCCTCTTGTTTCTTCAATCCGGTATCTAGGCGTTATTCTTGACTCCTCCCTTTCATTTAAGGAGCATATCTCTTCAATTGTCCAGCGTTCTTTTCTCTCTCTCAAGCAGCTCCGGGCCATACACCCTTTTCTCTCTTCTTCCGCCTTGACTTCACTCCTACTTTCCCTCGTAATGTCCCATCTCGATTATTGTAATGTTTCCCTAGCAGGTCTACCACAATCCCAACTCTCCCGTCTTCAGCATATTCAGAATACCGTGGTCCGTCTCCTGACTCATGCTTCTCGATACGATCATGTCACCCCCCTTCTTATGCACCAACATTGGTTACCTGTTTCATTTCGCATTCAGTATAAGATCCTTACGTTTGCACACAGGATAATTCACACAGGCACTCCTCTCTACCTCGCAGACCAAATTCACTTTCGCACTCCTCACCGCTTGCTCCGCTCCATCCACATTAACTGCATGTCTCTTCCCTCCCCTTCACAGGCTCACCTTGAATCCACCCACAACTCAGCTTTCTATTTCCTAGGGCCCAGGCTTTGGAATTCGCTCCCCCCTTCCCTCCACTCAGAACAGTCCTATAAGTCCTTTAAAACACAACTCAAAACATACCTGTTCAGATTGGCGTTTGACCTTCCCCCTCTGTCCTTGTCTCCCTCCCCCCTTCCTTGACGATGTCTCTATACAATTTGCTTTGCTGTCCTTTCTCTCTCCCTTCTCTATTACTTTTATTTTAAATGGCGTTCCTTTCTTGTTTCCATGCAGCCTGTATTTTTAACGATTGTAAACCGCTCAGATGCCTTTGGTGTTGGGCGGTATAAAATTTTTTAATAAACATAAACATAGCGCACCCAGACTCATTGCAGGTCTGGTCAGCTTTTTGTGACTTATGATCCCAATAGACCGGAGCAGACAGTCACCAAGCCCACCCTCTCGATTTGGGTGGCAGACTGCATCGCTTTCTCTCATGTGAAGGCGGGCATCTCGCTGGATTGTTGAGTCACCGCACACGGGATCCGTGCTAAAACAGCCTTGGTGGCCTTGCTGCGCTTTGTGCCTCTGAGGGACATCTGCCGGGTGGCGACCTGGTCTTCCTCGAATACCTTCGCTGCCCACTACTGCCTGGAGAGGGAGTTCCACCGGGACAGCTTCTTCAGCCAGGCTATACTCTGTAATCTGTTCGGGGTATAAGTAACTCCTGCCCTCCGACCCTTCTTCACTGCTACCAATGTTCCCTCTAATTTTCTGTAGGCTGTGTGCGCATAAAATATCAGCTGTGCAGCTTTTGAAGGAAGGTTACATTTTTGTGCGCCACATAACGACACTCTGAGTTATATACTTTAAAATTTGACTACACGTCAGAATACAGTATGTACATCACATTGATTGCACTAGAAAATATTGTAGAACTTGTGAAAACCGTAAATACACAACAACTTTTAAATTTTAAGATGCCTGTGTTGTTTTCTATCAGAATCAGAACGGCAATTTTTGTGCGCTCTGTTGTAAAGTATGTGTGCTCGCTTGGCGAGGTGTGTGCGTGCGCACATGCGCACAGCTTAGAGGGAACAGTGACTGCTACCGAGGGCTTTGCCCCGAGGACCAGAGGACTTGGGGTCCTTCGGGCTTCGGCTTCTGCTCACGGTCTCGCGGAGGCATTTTTTGGTTACAGGTTCAGTAGCCTGTAGCTAGGGAGTCCCATAAGTGAGGACTGACTTCCTGCTTGTTCCTGGAGAAAGCGTAGTTACTCACCTGTAACAGGTGTTCTCCAGGGACAGCAGGAATCGGTCCTCACGACCCTCCCTCCTCCCCTGGAGTTGCAGTCTTCTTATTAATTTTTATTCTTTTGCCGTCTTTTTAACTATGTCATTTAACTGAGCAAGATGGCACCCTTGGGCGGGAAGGGGACTGCGCATGTGTGATGCAATCCCAAAGGCTTTCTTAGAAAGCAACTCCTACCCTCCGACCCTTTGGTGTCAGACTATCGGAGTGTTACGTTCTCAGTTGAACTCCTATCATGGCTGCTGCGGCTCTTTTAGAGGGAGCCTATTTTCAGTTATTGGTTCTCGGTAGCCTATAGCTAGGGATTCTCCAGGACCAAGCAGGAAGTCAGTCCTCACATATGGGTGACGTCGGCGCCGACGGAGCCCTCGCGGAGCAATTTTCCCCAGCTTTCAAAGAAAGCCTTTGGGAATTGCAGCGCGCATGCGCGGTCTCCTTCCCGCCCAAGGGTGCCATCTTAGCCAGTCTTCTTTTTTCCGCGGAGCCCTACAGACGTACCCGTCGTGTCCCCGCTGAAAAAGTTGATTTTAGTGATTTATTTCTCTTTTTTCCTTCGGTTCGACGCCGGTCTTTTTCCTGCCCGGACTCGCGACGCCGTTGCGAGTCCTTCTCTTATTTTTCGGTTTTTCTGATTTTGGTCAATTTCGTTTTTCGCTGGCAGCCTGGTCCTTTGACCTTGCAGGGGCCCTTTTTCCCCCGATGGCTGCCAGTGGTTTCAAGTGGTGTGTTCAGTGTGACAGAAATATGTCACTCACTGACACACACGATAATTGCCTCCGTTGCCTGGGCCCGGATCACGAAGAACTGATCTGTGGGGCCTGTGGCAAAATGTCCTCCAAAGCGTTAAGGAGTCGGCGGCACCAGCGGGAAAGAATCTTCGCTGACCCCGGCCGTACCCGGACCTCATCGGAGGCCTCGGCGTCCAGAGGTTCCAGCTCTGACCATCGCCGAAGCTCCTCCGACAGGGGTTCTCCCTCCGGGGACCATCGACGGAAGGTAAAACCCGCGAGGGCGGCGTCGGTGGACGCTCCTGGCTCCGCGAGGGCCAGGTCGCATAGCCCCGATAGCCGTCCCGGGTCTTTGGAGAAGGAGCACCTCCCGAAGCGACCTCGTCTGGAGTCGGAGTTGCCTGCTCGGGTAAGTCCTGTAGTCCTCCTGGACTCGCCTCCGAGAGGTCCGACGTCGGGCCCGACGCCGTCGGGGCCCGAGTCGGGGGCTGCTGGGTCACCTGAGGTCGGACTCAGGTTGACGGCCTTGGAGAGCAGACTGTCTGCCTTCATGGACCAGCAGCGGGCACTGATCGCTAGCCTTGCTGGCGCCACTGCCCCGACCACCGGGACGTCTAAGTCGACCACGGAGACCGAGCCGATCCTCGAGTCCATGCGAACTCGAGTCGATCCTCGGTCGAGGTCACCCTCGGCCTCCCGTTCAGGACCGAGGTCGTCGACGCCGACTCCCTCGGTGTCGGGGCGGCCGACGCCTCCGCCTGCCCGAGCCGACCCCACCGATTCCTCCTCGGAGTCGGCCTGGGAGTCTGAAGAGGAAGAGTCACCTGATTCGTTTCGGACTCGGTGTGTCCCCTCGGACTCACCTGAGTCCGAACCTCTGAAGCAGTCCCCTCCGGAGGATGCCCGGTTCTCGGACTTCGTCAGGGATATGGCCAAGGCTTTGGCCTTCCCTGCGGATCCCGAGGAGGAGCCTCGAGCCGAAGAGCTCGACGCCCTTCAGTATGACTCTCCCGCCAGGGAACACTTTACTGTACCGGTTCCTCCCATGCTGGAACGGCTACTCTTCCGCATGTGGGAGACTCCGGCCTCGTCGCCGGTATTAAGCAAGCGGGTCGATTCCATCTATCGAGTCCGCAAGAGTCCTGGCTTCCAAAAAGCACAGCTGCCGCACCATTCCATGGTAGTGGAATCGGCCATGCATAGGCTTAAGAGCCAAAAGATGCACTCCTCGGTGCCTCCTGGCAGGGAGGCCCGTAACCTGGATGGCCTTGGTAAGAAGTGTTTCCAGGGCTCTATGCTTGCTTGTCGTGTCCAGACCTACCAGCTCTACATGGGCATGTATCTCCGAGACCTGGCTAAAGAGATAGCCGGATTCTCCGCTGGACTGTCCGAGGAACCTTTGCGGAGGTTCCTGGCCTTGACAACTGGTATTCAAGAATGCTCCAAATTCATGTCCCGAGCAGCCTATGATGGCTTTGAAGCATCGGCTCGGGTGGCCGCAGCCGGCATCGGTGCCCGCCGACAGGCTTGGCTTCAGTCATCTGACCTTGAACCCTGGGTGCAGGACAAGTTGGTCGATGTCCCCTGCCGAGGTGAGAACCTCTTTGGCAAGCCCATGGCTGAAAAGGCTGCACAAATCGAGACTGAGACTCTCACCAGGACTAGGCTTTCTAGGAAGACCTCCGCCCCTTCCCAGAAAAAGAAGGGCTCGGGAAAGAAGTCCTTTTACCCGAGAAAGGCGGCTGCCTATAAACACTACCCTCAATATCAGGCCTCCGCAGCTCCCCAACAGGGCCAGCAGGCCAAGGGACGGGGTAACGGGTCCCGTAGGCAGCAAGCCCCCAAGCCTGCACCACGAGCCCCTGCTCAGCAGGGTGGGGGTTTTTGACTTCATCAGCATAGCCTCTCCCCCTCAGCTGGCTCCTCCCAGCACCGGAGGCCGGCTGGTTCACTTCGCCCACAGGTGGTCCAACATCACTTCAGATGCCTGGGTGCTTCAAGTCGTAAGAGAAGGCTATCTTCTCCACTTCCACCAGGTCCCTCCCTCTTATTTCCCGGGAGAACCTCCACGACTCCCTCTGCACAGGGACTTACTCCTTCAGGAGTTAGCAAGTCTTCTTCAGGAACAGGCTGTGGAACCGGTGCCCCACCACCTGAGAGGTCAAGGCTTTTATTCCAGGTATTTCCTAATACCAAAAAGGACAGGAGGCCTCAGACCCATCCTGGACTTGCGCAACCTCAACAAGTTCCTCGTGCGGGAAAAGTTCAAGATGCTTACCCTTGGAATCCTTCTGCCCTACCTCCAGCAGGGAGATTGGCTATGCTCCTTGGATCTAAAGGATGCCTACACGCACATCCTCATCCACCCAAGCCACCGCCAATACTTAAGGTTTGTGGTGGCCGGAAATCATTACCAGTACAGAGTACTGCCCTTTGGCCTATCCTCCGCACCACGAGTCTTCACAAAATGTCTCGCGGTGGTGGCGGCCTATCTCCGGCTTCACGGCCTCTATGTCTTTCCGTACCTCGACGACTGGCTCATCAGAGCATCGTCCTCTCCGGAAGTCACCAACGCCACACACCGCACGGTGACTCTTCTGCAGTACTTGGGCTTTGTCATAAACTTCGCAAAGTCCACTTTGCTCCCCTCACAGGATCTCGAGTTCATCGGCGCAAGACTGCACACTCCTCAGGTGCGAGCTTTCCTGCCTCTCGACAGGGCTCAACGGCTCATGGACCTAGCCGGCCGTTTTCGCAGCCAGTCCCTGGTCTCCGCCAGGCGCTT
The DNA here is from genome assembly GCA_033557465.1 of Ichthyophis bannanicus. Lineage (NCBI taxonomy): Eukaryota > Metazoa > Chordata > Amphibia > Gymnophiona > Ichthyophiidae > Ichthyophis > Ichthyophis bannanicus. Next base: position 577,612,664 of record CM066035.1, read on the forward strand.
CCTGAGACTACTCGGCCATATGGCTTCCACCGTCCACGTGACCCCCAATGCCCGCCTGAATATGCGGCCTGCTCAATGGTGCCTTCGCAAGCAGTGGCAACAAGCCACCGGCGGACTAGCCGACTTAGTGCGCATCTCCGGGCCGCTGGCCTCTTCTCTACAGTGGTGGCTTCATCGGCCGAACCTGGTGCTCGGAATGCCTTTTCAGTCACCTCAGCCGGCTCAAGTGCTGACGACCGATGCTTCCCTCCTGGGTTGGGGAGCGCATTGCCAAGGGGCCTGTACTCAAGGTCTCTGGACCGCGTGGGAGTCTGCTCAGCAGATCAACTTCCTGGAGCTCAGAGCAATCCGTCTGGCGCTCAAGGCTTTCTCCCACCTGACTTCTCACCAGTCCGTCCTTGTCCAGACGGACAATCAAGTTGCCATGTTCTACGTGAACAAACAGGGGGGCACGGGCTCCTTCCTTCTCTGCCGAGAAGCTCAGAAGCTCTGCTCTTGGGCCGTCAGTCACGGCATTCTTCTCAAGGCAGTTTATCTCCCAGGCCAAGAAAATTGCCTGGCGGACAAACTCAGCAGGATCCTCCAGCCGCACGAGTGGCGCCTGGATCCCTTGGTAGTTCAGAAACTTTTTCTGAAGTGGGGACTCCCCACGATGGATCTCTTTGCCAGTCCTCTCAACCGGCAACTTCCTCGCTTCTGCTCTCGTCAGCCACATCCCCTTCGAGTAGCAGCAGATGCTTTTCTACTCTCATGGTCGGAGAGCCTTCTGTATGCTTTTCCTCCCATCCCGCTAGTCTCTCGAACTCTTTTCAAGGTTCTCCGAGACAAAGCTTCCATGATCCTGGTGGCCTCTCGCTGGCCCAAACAGCCGTGGTTTCCACTCCTGCTACAATTAGCGGTAGAGGATCCGTTCCCTCTGGGGTTTCAACTGGATCTCCTAACACAGGATCAGGGGTCCCTGCTACACCCCAACCTCAGATCTCTCAATCTAATGGCCTGGCTGCTGAAAGGGTAGTCCTTGCTCCCCTTCTCCTGCCGGCAGAGGTGGAAGAGGTCGTCCTAGCTTCCCGGCGACCTTCTACCCGCAAATGCTACGCCCTTAAATGGCGTCGCTTTTCCGTTTGGTGTACCCAGCAGTCTTAGGATCCCTTCTCCTGCTCGGTGTCGGTGATCTTGCAGTACTTGCTCTACCTCTCTAATCTGGGACTTAAGTCCAACTCCGTCAAAGTTCACCTCAGTGCTCTTTCAGCACATCATGTGCCGGTGGACGGCAGACCTCTTTCCAGCGACCCTCTCGTAGCGAGGTTTCTCCGAGGTCTCCTTCTACTTAAACCACCTCTGCACCCGCCAGCTCCTGACTGGGATCTGAATGTGGTTTTACAGCGGATCACCTGTCCGCCTTTTGAACCTATGGCTACCTGTTCTCTCCGTTTTCTTTCTTGGAAAACTTTATTCCTGATAGCCCTCACTTCCGCTAGACGCGTAAGTGAATTGCAGGCCCTCGTGTCTGATCCCCCTTACACTCAGTTCTACAAAAATAGGGTAGTCCTACGGACTCACCCAAAATTTCTTCCAAAAGTGGTCTCCCCTTTTCACATCAATCAGGAGGTGGTACTTCCGACCTTCTTTCCCAGGCCACACTCCAGCCGAGCTGAAATGGTCCTACATACCCTGGACTGTAGAAGGGCATTGAACTTCTACCTTGACCGTACGCGGGAGCACCGTAAAGCTGCTCAGCTTTTTGTGTCTTTTGACCCCAATAAATTGGGGCTCCTGATCTCCAAGCGTACTCTGTCCATCTGGGTTGCTGACTGTATCGCTTGGGCTTATGGGGCAGCCGGACTCTCGTTAGAAAGTCGAGTCACGGCTCATTGTGTTCAGGCGAAGGCTATGTCAGTGGCTTACCTCCGCTCTGTTCCGCTTGCAGACATCTGCCGGGCCGCTACTTGGTCTTCGAGCCAGACTTTTGCGGTCCATTACTGTCTCGAGAGGGAGTCCCGCAGGGACAGTGCTTTCGGACAGGCAGTCCTCCGAAATCTCTTCGAGGTTTGAGCAACTCCTACCCTCCATCCCGGATGTGGGCTACCGGTGGGTGATAATTCAGTGAAGATTCCTTCCTTCTGTGCCGCTGAGCTAGAGGGAGCTCATTTTTGTGCTTAGGGTCTCCGGTAGCCTTAAGCTTGGGAGTCCCATATGTGAGGACTGACTTCCTGCTTGGTCCTGGAGAAAGTGTAGTTACTCACCTGTAACAGGTGTTCTCCAGGAGCAGCAGGAATCAGTCCTCACAACCCTCCCTCCTCCCCTTGGAGTTGCGATTATCTGCTTTAGTTTTTTTGCAAATTTTTACGCTGTCTTTTAGCTATGTCATCTGACTGGCTAAGATGGCACCCTTGGGCGGGAAGGAGACCGCGCATGCGCGCTGCAATTCCCAAAGGCTTTCTTTGAAAGCTGGGGAAAATTGCTCCGCGAGGGCTCCGTCGGCACCGACGTCACCCATATGTGAGGACTGCTGCTCCTGGAGAACACCTGTTACAGGTGAGTAACTACGCTGTCCCATATGTGAGGACTGACTTCCTGCTTGTTCCTGAAGAAAGCGTAGTTGCTCACCTGTAACAGGTGTTCTCCAGGGACAGCAGGAATCAGTCCTTACTACCCTCCCATGTCCCTTGATGAGTTGCCGGATTTTTGTCCTTCCCTTGCCATCTGCTTGGTAGGGCTCGAGGTAAGGGACCTGACTGAGCAAGATGGCACCCTTGGGCAGGAAGAGGACCACGCATGCGTGGCAGCAATCCCAAAGGCTTTCTTTGAAAGCTGGGCAATTGCTCCACGCAGTCTCCGTCAGTTCCGATGTCACCCATAAGTGAGGACTGATTCCTGCCATCCCTGGAGAACACCTGTTATAGGTGAGTAACTACGCTTTTCCCCCTCCCCCAGTCCGGCATCTCTCGTCTGTCTTCCTACTCTCCCCAAGTCCAGCATTTCCCTTATCACCCTACCTCTCTCATTTTCCAGCATCCTCTTATGTGTCAATCTATCTTGCATTCCTATCCTCTCCCATGTCCAAGATCTCCCTTTCCTTTCCATTCTCCCAAGCCAGCAACTCTCCTCTCTTCCCCCATCCTGATACAGCATCTCCTTTTTCACCCTACTTTACCCCATTGTCCACCATCCTCTCTTTTTCCCTCCTAGCATATCCCGTTTCTTTTTCCTCTCCCCTGGTCCAACATTGCCCTTCTCTTCTCCTCCGCTGCTTTCTCCATAGCATAGTCCATTTCTTGGACTGTAGCAGCGGTAATAAAACAAAGAGAAGACACGGGATTGTGGAGTTTGCTTGCAACTCTAAAAGCTCTGTGGGTCCTGCCTCTCAGGAACAGGATGTACAAGTTAGAGGTGACTGGATTAGCAGAGCTTTTAGCATCATGAACAATCTTGAAGGTCCTGTGACTGCTCTGTTTTATTGCTGCTGCTGAAGAAGTCCCAGGGCAAAGTCTAAACATGAGGCAAGTGAAGCTGCCATTGTAGGGCCATTTTGGGAGCTTTTTCTGCCATCTCCAAAAATTTGCTCGCTGAGACAGCTGCCTCACTTGGCCTATTGATAAGGCCACCCCATCACCAGTCATGTGGGTGCAACAGTGTCCGATGCCTTACTGAAGTTCTGATGGGAAATATCTACTGCAGCCCAATCAACTACTTTTGCCACCTCAATAAAAATGTATATGTGTAGATATTTTTCTATAACTGAAATACAGAGGATGGAAGGTGAGGGAAGTGGTATAATGCATTGTCGGTGGCTCTGCAGTTGGAAACTTCTAGATGTCTTGCAATTACCCCCTCTTTGCTCAGCTGTCTGGCTTAAATAAGGAAATTACTAGACTTAGGTATAAACTACAGTTTGTTAAAAGATCAGTAAAAAGTCTAGAGGAAAACTAAAAAAGCATGAAAGGGAATTACACCAGATTTAACAGTACACCTAGATGCAAATGATGTGATTGTAAATATTCAAAAGTATTTGAAGGAGTTAAAAAGCTGTTGAATAGGTCTCCAAATCTGAGACCATCTCAGAAGTGCTACCAACCTACAACAGAGCAGAAGGAATTTTTCTTAGAAAAAAGGCTATAATTACATGTCTCAGAACTTGGTTTTCGATACCTTGGTGGCTGGGGATGTACTTGAGGAGGGTAAGGATCATTGCAGACTGGCGGCTTTGCATCTATCCAAGGAGGGTACTATGCTCATTGGTGGTTTCAAGTCTTACTTAGATCATTTAAACTAGGCGGGGGAGGAAGAGGCACAAACTGCTCTCCCAAACAAGCAAAAGAGATGAAATAAGCAAGGTATGCTTTGCAGGGAGAAAATTCCAAAATATATGAGACAACCTTATATAGGTGAGAGCAAGTAAACATGGTGGATGAAAAAATAAAGAGAACATAAGTAAATATGGAGCTGGAGTATTGTCTTGGAAAGTCATGTGTTTGGCTGCTCAGAGAAATCATAGAATTTGAGGCCCGAAGCAGACTTTGATTTAATTGCAGTCACTGAGTTTTGGCTTAAAAACAGAGAGAGTAAAGAAAAGAAGATTAGAAGCATCTCTTTGTTATGAACAGAATAGTAATTATACAACCATGTCTGGGAAAAGTATATCCAAAGGAAACGATAAGTAGCAATATATTAAACAACCTTTGATGAATGATAATAGAATGTTAAATGTAACCAAATGACATCTATATGGAGTGGAGGAGAAGCCTAGTGGTTAGAGCACTGGCTTGGTAACCAAGAGACCAGAGTTTGATTCCCACTAGCACTCCTTGTGGCCTTGGGCAAGTCACTTAACTCTCCATTGCCTCAGAAGAAAGGCCTGGCAATCTACTTCTGGTCACCTTGCCAAGAAAACCCAGGAGTTGCTGGGTCGCCAGGAGTCAGAATTGACTCCAAGGCACACATTGCAATCTGTAATCTAGTCTTTAGTATCTCAAGTATAATCATTGCACTCCTAGGAGGACATATTCAGAAGGATTAACTTGGTTCACTGATCTGCTAACTGCATTAATCCCACTCCACAGGATATTCTACTACTCCTAATGATCATTTGTATAGTGCTAAAAGGCATGTGCAGCACTGTACACAGACACATAAGAGAAGGTCCCTGGTCATCAGAGCTTACAATATAGTCAAGACAGGCAACACAACAGCTGGGGACTCCAGTCCTGGAGGGCCAAACACCATTCAGGTTTTCAGGCTGTCCCTAATAAATATGCATGAGATGCATTTGCATGCACTGCCCCCATTGTATTCAAAAGTATCTCATGCATATTCAGTAGGGACGGCCTGAAAACCTGAATGGTGTTTGGCCCTCCAGGACTGGAGTTGGGAACCTTTGGTCTAGGGCAGTGGTTCTTAACCAGTCCTCCTTGAACCCCTAGGCCAGTCAGGGGTTCAGGATAGCCCTAATGAATATGCATGAGATATATATGCATTAGAAATATCCTGCCAACCTGACTGGTTTGTGGCCCTCTAGGGCTGGATGTGGAGACCCACTGCCTTACACCTCTGTCATTTAAGATTGTGAGTGGGCAAGGTGCAGATGTCCTAGACATCAAAAGGGTAGATAGGTTGGCAGGATATCTCTAATGCATATATATCTCATGCATATTCATTAGGGCTATCCTGAACACCCGACTGGCCTAGGGGTTCAAGGAGGACTGGTTAAGAACCACTGGTCTAGGGGAATGGTAAGGGAACACATAGTTGGAGAACAGGAGACTATGTGGATCCAAAAGCAGTCTCGAAGAGGTGAGTTTTTAGCCTGGATTTGAAAAGAGCCAGAGATGAAGCCTGACGTCCTGACTCAGGTAGTTCGTTCCAGAAATAAGGAGCAGCAAAGTGGAAAGTCTGGAGGTGGCAGTGGAAGAGAAGGGCACAGATAGAAGCGATGTGTCAGAAGAGCAAAATTCATGAGGAAGGGTGGCACATAGCCATTTTGCCTGACTCCACTATATATCTCAATGCTAACCCCATATCATTTGGGTATTCCAGTGATGGCGCTTTAGTTAACCAGTCAGTGGCAATATTCAGCCGCTGGCTGGTTAATTTAAGCTGGCTAAAGTTAGACAAAAAAAAAAAAGCTGTCGGGACAAAATGAATATTCAATGTTAGTGGCCGAATATGACCCATCACTGAATATCTGGGTCAAATCTAAAATGGCAACAGCCAGCTGCTTGATGAGCGCTGGCTGCTGCTGTTAAATATTGACCCTGTAATATTTTAGACCTGAAAAAATCAATGGCTTCAGTGAAAAATTTTTTTTAAAAAGCTTACGTGTCTTAAGGCGTTAAAATATCTTTTTTCAGACCTGGATTTCAGAAAAGGCTTCCTCTTTATGGACATGTTTACTAAGTGTGCTGCGCTGTTAGCATGGTAAAAGTCCTGTGCTAACCTCTTAGCAGGGGATGAGGCAGTGACTGGGCAAGTTAGGAACAGAGTGTGGGTGTTGATGGCACATCGTGGTTAGTGTGGTTGTCATTGGTGTGTGCTAAGAAGCGATTGCTGCTGTTAGCACCAATATACTTACCGTTTCCTCAGTGGGTGGTAGTAAATGCACCTACATTAGGTGTGCTTGCCGGTTAGCGTGGTGAAGGGCGTCTCCCCATAGTAACTGCAGGGTGTCATGCCAGGCATGCTCCCAACATTTTTCGGGTTTGCCACATACTGACATAGTGAGCAAACATGTGTATGAGTGTATTAATGTCGGAAGATATGCCGTGAGGATACAACTACCTCTTAAGGCTAAACTTCCATTTTACTCGAAATAAAAAGCTTCAGTCGGAGCTTTCAAAACGTAGGCAAAAACACCATAAATTAGTGAGACCTACACCATAATGTGTTAAAAACTTTACTTGCCCTTGTATTCAATGTTTAATAACGAGATCCAAACAGAAAGACTGCCAAAAAGCTACTTATCTTATCTGTTGTCCCAACGACTCTGAGTCATGATGATTTTCAAACTCAGATTTAGCCCACTGGAGTCGGCAACTTGTAACCTAAACTCACAGGAGTCCAGCAGCAGTTTTTCCAAACACAGCACTGCATTTCGGGCAAAGAAAATCGTAATGACCTGTTTCAACACTCAATTCTACTGCAAACAAATATTCGGCTTCCCCCTCTTTCAGGGACGCCAGCGCATGCTCATTCCAACGCCACCATGGAGATTCATGAATGATGGCGTTGGAATGAGCATGCGCTGGCGTCCCTGAGAGATGTGGAAGCCGAATATTTGTTTGCAGTAGAATTGAGCATTGAAACAGGGCATTATGATTTTCTTTGCCCGAAACGCAGTGCTGTGTTTGGAAAAACTGCTGCTGGACTCCTGTGAGTTTAGGTTACAAGTTGCCGACTCCAGTGGGCTAAATCTGAGTTTGAACATCATCATGACTCAGAGTTGTCGAGACAACAGATAAGATAAGTGGCTTTTTGGCAGTCTTTTTGTTTGGATCTCGTTATTAAACATTGAATACAAGGGCAAGTAAAGTTTTTTTCACACATTATGGTGTAGGTCTCACTAATTTATGGTGTGTTTGCCTACGTTTTGAAAGCTTTGATTGAAGCTTTTTATTTTGAGTAAAATGGAAGTTTAGCCTTAAGAGGTAGTTGTATCCTCACGGCATATCTTCCGACATTATTACACTCATACACATGTTTGCTCACTTGTAGAGTAATAGTTATTTTTGCAACATGCTGACATAGGACATTTTAGTAAACATGTCCCTGTATGTTATATATTTAATTCCAAAAATGCTAGCCCTATGCAACATATAAAGAGGAAGGTTTTTCTGAGATCCAATTCTGACAGCAGATATTTTCATGCCTTAAGATCAGTGAAAAACTTAAAAAAAAGTTTACTTAAGATATTGATTTTTTGAGATCTAAAACATGAGTGCGAAGATTATATTCAATGAAAACGACAGGAGACATTGAAATGAAAGGCGAACAGAGGCTGAATTATTGCAGTCTAACTGGAAACCCCTAAGAGAAATGTTATTGTTACTATCCTCCATGCTAAAGGATGGAGGTGGACTCAGACGAAGGACAACATCACCAAGAGAGATGACTTCTGGGGGCACGGGGTCATTAATGCACAGCAATGTATTTGATGACTTTTAGCTGCGCAAGCTCAAAAGAACCTCTAGAGCATCAGAACTGCTTCACATCTATCATGTGTAAAGATTGCACCAGATACTGCTTTTCATCATGGATATGTTTATTTTTATGTGTTGGGCAGACTTAAATTAAGCAGCTAGTGGTTGTGACTGCATTACACATATATTCAGCACTGCTGAATTTATGTATTAATTTAAAGACCTGAGATCTATGTTAATAATTTTAAATAATATAAATAACATAGTATTGGTGTCCTGATGTCATGTGGTGGTTTGATTTTGTTATGAGACCCTCTCAGGTCTTAGTGATTATTAATTTAAAAACTGGAACTGCTTGAATATTGTTTATCAAATCTTGATATTACGCCCATAGATTTCTTATATAAACATTTTTTTAAGTAAGATAACATATATCTTAGTGTGTACACGAAGAGATTTTATTGCACTTCCTTGGTGCTGAGAACATATAACACAAACATTAAAGCAGCTGTTTTGTTATTGTCCATATACTTGCATAGGGTAATGATTTCGGACACTTTTGTTTTTCAGACTGTCTTACCAGTTGATGAAAGCTTAACAGAATCTTTAGGAATTAGATCTAAATATGCATCACTACGGAAAGACACATTGCTAAAATCAGGTAGGCATCACACAGCATGGTGTCCTGTTGAAGAATTTGTTTAGATACTTCCAATTTAAATTGATAAAGAAAAGGTAAAGGGCTGCTTTTGTACTGCAGCTCAGCTAGAGAGCAGAGAAAAAAATATTATAGTAGCCATGCATTTTTCCAGCAAAATTAAAATTTACTGCAAGTGAGTGGTAAGTCATATTGGTCACACTTTTATTCATTTATAAGAACTGCTATACTGGGTCAAACCAAAGGTCCATCACACACACATGATGATCGTATGTGTAATACACCACACACATTTACCTCACGAATCTTTGATCTGACTCAGGGTAGCAACTCTTATGAGTTAAATGTAAATATACTCTGCATCCACAAAACCCCTACCTCCCCCCACCCAACAACAGATGCAGAGCAGAACTAGAACATTTCTTCATGGAAGTCACCATACAAAGATTCTTCTGTAATTCTCATGTTATTTGAGTAACAGCAACATAAATCTCTCCACTACCACTCACACTGTGAAATAATACAAAACCTGAAAAAAAATTCACTCAACACACAAATCTGCCACACTGTAGTAGCACTGATTCCTACAATTCAACATCAAGAGCCCTACGTATGAATAGGCAGCACTTCAGATATCACATTGGGCACTAGAGCACCAACAATCACTCCTGGTAAAATGGAACAAGTAAGACTACTACAAATTTTTACACAGAAAATACACTTTAAGAATATTGTATTTCTTTCATACACAAAATACAGAACAAGGGACCACAAATTAGTAATGGAAATATGAAGGCAAAAATTGAACTGGGAACCCCAAGAATACTGGAGAAATGCATTTCCTCTTGTATTGAATAAAATAGAAAAACTTACGCAATCTGTATTTCCCAGAGCAAACATTGCAATTCATAAATTCAAAATAAAATATTTTCTTCCTTTGTATTTATTTATTTATTTGTTTGCTTTTATATACCGTGCTTTTTCAGATCAGTGCTGTTTACATATAACAAGAACAGTAACAGTAACTGGTTTACATAGAACAGGTTTGCATAGAACAGGTAACAGGCTACATGGAACAAAATTTACATCAAATTGGTATTAACATGAACAGTTAACAGTAAACATTAAAACATAACAGGGTTTGTGTAGGACAGTTTAACTTGGGTGGGGGACATAGGAGAACAGATATATTCTAGCGTTGAGGGAGTTAGCTAAGTGTTAAGTGATAACTATAAGTTATACTTAGTAACATAATAACATAGTATGTAACGACAGATAAAGACCGGTTTGGTCCATCTAGTCTGCCCAGTAAGGTGGCTAGAGTAGTTGTAACCGCCGCTTCATGCAGGTCACCCCCCACCACACCCGTGACAAGGGCCATATTCGCTGCTCCGCACAGGACACCCCCTCCATCGATTGATGTACAAAAGACATTTAAGTTTGCTTTGATTTCATCCTCTTGCTATAAAGGGATCCACTGTATCTGCCCCATGCCATTTTGAATTCCATCACTGTACTTGCCCCTACCATCTCCATCAGGAAGGCATTCCAAGCGTCGTCCACCCTTTCAGTGAAAAAGTGTTTCCTGGTGTTGTTTTTAAGTTTACCGCCTTGCAGCTTCATTTTATGCCCTCTAGTTTTACAGCTTCCCCTTCTTTGAAAAAGGTTTGTTTATTCATTAGTGCTATAGAAATGTTCAGTAGTAGTAGTAGCATTGACACCCTTTAAGTATTTAAAGATCTGTATCCTATCTCCCCTGTCCCCCCTCTCTTTTAGGGTGTACGTATTTAGGTCTTCAAATCACTTCTCATACGTCTTCTAGTGCAGACTCCAAATCATTTTGGTCACCTTCCTCTGAACCATTTGAAGTCTTTTTATATTCTTTGTGAGATATGGTCTCGAAAATTGAGCTTTTTATTTTCTTGGGTCCCAGACTCTCTTTTCTGCTTTCATCGTCTATCTTCTAACTCTTTCTGGTGTCTGCTGTCCATTTATCATGTCTCCTCTTAACTCCTTACATCTGTCTTTGAACCGTTCCCTCAATTTTTCTCTCTTCTTCTTGTCTGTCCATTAAAACCTCACCATCTTTCTCATGCTCCAGTCCTCTTATCTCCTTTTTAATTTTTACCTACCTAGGAACTTTCCATTTTCTCTCACCTCCTTACATAGCCCATTTTCCCTGCCTCAGTCTTTCTCCAATCTCTTATTCCCTTCATTTCTGTCCTTTTGAATGGAATATCCTCTCAGTCATCTCCTTGACCAACTCCCCATGGCCTCTCCAACATGGTTTCACCATGCCCAGCAGTGGCTCTCTTTCTCTTCCTCCATTGAAACCTGATATCTCTCTACCCAGCATCACCCCCTCTTACTCCCCTCCACCATTATAGCCTATCATCTTCCCCTTCTTGCTCATATCTCCGTCACCCCCCCTCCTCCCAAACAGTACAAAATCTGCTCTCTCCAATGTGGCAGGAGATGCAGCCATGACATTCTTCAATCATTTGTTCAAAGCTGTACTCCTCCTGATGGTCACAGCAGCATGTGACACTTAATATGATTCAGTTCTCATTTTAAGTGCTGCTTGCTGCTGCAACCTTGGGAAGAATGAAGGAAGCCTGACTGGTTTCCTGCTTGATTTTGCCACTTTTTCCCACCACTGTGCTTTCCTCCACTGCTACTGCTGCTTCTTCAGCACCGCTGTCCTGCTTGCTCCTGCCCCTCAAGACACCTCTCAGGCCTCAAGTTGAGAACCACTGATATGAGTGTAGCCATCCTTGAAAATCTCTGTCTGAAGAAAGAGATTGCATTCCCTTAGTCTAACTCTCTGCTCCCCCCCCCCCCCATTCCCTACCCCCAACTTCTTGGGAATGAGAAAAACCCTTGAGTGGAAATCTTGATCTTACTGAGGTAATGCCATCTGTTCAATTGTCTGGTTCAGTATAAGAGTGAGGCTCTGTCCCTAAAATGGTGAGGTGTTGGTATGGTAGCACCACAGTCCTCCCAGGAGCCCTGGATGGAGGGAGATGATAAAAATGTATTTTGTACCTCTGATTTATAATTTTGAGAACCCATTTTATGGCTTGTCAGGCTTCTTTGAAAAATCAGATTTGTTTCCCCCATCCTCCCACAGAAGGTAATCAAAAACTAGATACAGATTTGATGGTCATCTGTGTTATCATGGGCTGTTGCTTCCCATTCACATGGTCTCTGAAACTGAGTATAAGTTTGGCGCTGCTGTGATAGTTTGCTATAAGGCTGAAAGTGTCTGTGGGGACAGAATTGTTGGAAGAATTGTAACAAATCAGCTTATTTATATAAAGGTTGCTGTCCTCTGCAGAACGAGAAGGATTGATCTTGTGGTTCGTTAGAGAGCTCTGATAGAGTCCAGAAGTGATGTTTGATCTGTGAAACTTTATATTTGACCTTATCTCTGAAGTAGTTATTTCCTGAAGCATGGAGAATTGCCTAATGTTTTGTGAAGATCTTCACGAAGTTCTGATTAATGCTCCTAGCTAGGTGGTCCTGTGTGCTCAGATGCCCACCGCTCCAAATCGAGATTCTATGTTATATGAATCATAAGTAGATCATATAAGATGAAAATTAAACTCTTGGACACTCAACTTGGGAGTGCTATGGTCTGTTATGTTGAGTAATGATGGTAGAAGAGCATCTGTAACTGATCGGGAATTTTTAAGTTTAGTGTAGCATTTTGATACACTTTCCATTTCAGGGGGAAATTTCTCGAAATAGATTAGTTTTGCACATACAATGACAGTCATGAACCTCACTACTAAGCCCCAGAATACTTGGAGTATGATCTCAGTCTCTCAAATTTACTGCTAATGCTCGTCATAGTACTTGCATTATGCCAAAGAAAGTTTCCTTCTGGACTTCGTAAGATGTAACATATATGGGTAATTTGTCAAGATGTGATTGGAAATTCTTCTCTATCAGATCTGTGGCTCTCAATACGCTGGAAATATTTCTGTATCTTTCTGCCACATTTTCTCAGTCTCTGACTGCATTTCTTGGTACTTCAGGATCTTCTTCCTCGCCACAGAATAATCACTTGAAATCAACATCTCTATTATCAGTGCTGGCCTAGTGCTTTTCTCCTTTACCCTAATATGTCAGGTTTCCTTGCATCCAGTTTCTTATCTGTCAGAATGGGAATATCCCAAGTTATCATAACTTCTTCATTCTCCATAATTTGCTTTGGTCTCCTGTAATATTCTTTAATAGTATTTTCTCTTAATACATCATGCTGATTTTTTGCTCTTTACTCTACTCCTAGGTATTTATATATACTTTCGTGTTCAAGTTCCTTTATGTTACAATCATCAGTTGGTGAAATGTTTTGTCCCTAATTTTCCTCCAAGGAAGGATGCCTTAGCACATTTGGTCAGACCAAATGTCATCCTGATTTCATCAGAGAAGCTTTTTACTAGATGGAGTTCAGCTAGATGTTTATCACTAGAATATTGAAGGAAGTGCAGGAACGCATCTGAGTTTATGTTCATGTACAGTGGGAGATGCCATTTTATAAATTTATACATGTCAAGGAGTGGAGGAGTAGCCTAGTGATTAGAGCAACAGCCTAGTAACCAAAAGATCAGAGTTGAAAAAAGTGCAGGAACGCACTCATTGTGACCTTGGCAAGTCACTTTACCCTCCATTGCTTTGGAAGAAAAGTCCTGGCAATCTATTTGCAGCCATACCTTGCCAAGAAAATCCAGTGGTTGCTGGGTCACCAGGAATCAGCATTGACTTGATGGCACTAAAGAAAATGTCAAAAATCAACAGAGGAAACACCGCAACTTACACATTTCACTCCTGCAGAATTTACACAGAATTCTGTATTTGCTGTACAGAATTATGCACAGGCACCGGCAAGCTAGAGAGTGAGGCAGGATCAGACAAACAAACTTTGTGTGCCAGATCCTGCTTCACTGTTAGTGGCAACACAGCTGTGGGAGCATTTCTGTTTGCTCCTGCAGCTGTGCTTGTCCGATGCTGGTGCATTTTGAAAGGTATACAGAAAGAGTGCCTTTCAAAATGCTCTGATGTTTGACAGCCACGGGAGCAAATAGAAGCACTCCTGAAGATGTGTTGCTGTGATTGGGCTGCTGAAAAATCAGGGGGGGGGGCTGGCTGGGGGCAGGAAAGGGCTGCTGGTGAGCGGCGGGGAGGGGGGAGTTGATGGGGGCTGGAGATGGGCTGATGGTGAATCAAGGAGTTGCAGGGGGCTGGAAGAAGGGCAGCTGGTGAGTTGGGGGGGGGGTTGCTAGGGCTGGAGTTGGACTGCTGGTGAGCCAGGGAGGTTGCTGGGGGCTAAACGTTAGCAGGAAAGAAAATGGGGAACAAGGATAGGTTGGGGACACAACTGTGACTGGAGCAAGAAAGCTAAGGAAGAGAAAGACAGGAGACATTTCAGGTCTAGAGGAGGTGTAAAGCGTTATGATAGGGGAATTCTGTGCAAAAAATTACTAATAAAACATGCAGAATTTTCAAAATTGTTTTGTGCAGAATTCCCCAGGTGTAACATGTAAGTGCCAGTATTTCACATCTTGCATGTGTAGGTGCTGTTAGAGCTATAGTGAGCTCTATCTTTAACTCATTTCATTTTGGAGAGGGAAATAAACTAGGAGAGATTCAGATGGATAATGCCCTTAATCCTTTCTGTAAAGAGCTGGCTGTATGCACCTTTTAAAAACCTACATGTGCGAGGGATTAGGTGTAAATCGTGATGTAAAGAACTTTGGGCTTACACGTGCATTCCCTATATGAAATAGGGCCAGGGCCTGTACCAAGGGCTGTGCGAGTGGTGCGACCGCACAGGATGGAAGTTGTCATGAAGTGGGTATCAATAAAGATGCAAACCTGAAAAGAAACCCTGTTTCTCAGAGAAATCTAGATGTGCAGTTACCTCAAGGCACAGCTAGAGGGGGCAGGAGTGATCATACAGGAGCTAATGATCCTAAGAGAGCTAATGACTTGCACCTGGGAATGAGCCCGGGAGTTTCAAAGGAAAGATTCCTTTATAAGCAGAAGCTGAATGCTAGCACAAGAGGAACACCTCATGGAGGAGGAACACCTCTATTGAGAGAGACAACACCTCTATTGAGAGGAACAGCTCCAGAGGAAGGGCAGAACTGGAACCGGATCCAGAAAGGAGGAACATCTCTACTGAGAGGAACACCTCAAAGGAGAGGACAGAGAGAAGGAACAGCTCTGAGGGAAGGAGCAGCTCTAAGAAAAGGAGAAGGACTTGGAGAAAGAATCCTACCTGAGCAAGCCCAAAGGAACAGAGTTCACAAAGGTGGAGTTCAGAAGGGCCAGGCTAAGCGAGCAGCTGTTCAGAGGGAGTCTGCTGGAGAAAGCACTAAGGCTAGAGAGTGTGCCACTCCCTGTTCCCACAACGTTCCTGATTCAAAGGCAGAGAGACGTATCCACAGAACCAGAGAGATAGGTTTGGAGGAAAGCCTGCCGTCTCTGGGTAATGCTAGTCAAGTTTTACCAGGCACCAAAGGAAAAGCAGTTTCTGACAAAGCTAAGTTCTTACCGAAGCATAAAGTTGAATACACACCAGGTTTTACCAAGCTGCCAGAAAGCACAGCCCTGCCTAGAGCTTATCGGCAGAGAACCTGTTGCAGGAGAAACGTTTCTGGGAGAGAAAACTCCACGGATTCAAATCACAGAGGCTCCAGGTATGAAAGTTTTATTCATGATACTGAATGCTTAACTCCTAGAGGCACTGCTAAAACAAATACTCAGTTTGTAAGGAAGAAGAAACCAGGGTGGTTTCAGAAAATTTCCAGAGAACTTAAAACACAGTCTTATTGGAGGCAAGAGCCTAGAGACACTTCATGTAGACCTGTAGCAGACAGGGACAGTGACTACTCTGATGATGAATGTAGTGGAGCAGAATCCATGGAAATTGAATATATAAATGCTGTTCCCATTCCTCCACCAGAAGAGATGGATTGTGGTTTGTGCATGGCCACGAGCCTAGAATCTGTAGACACTGTATAACTGAGAAGAAGTTTGTTTAATTCTTATTGTATTGGAATGAAGTGAATTCCTCTGATTAACCCTTGCACTAATTGTGGAGTTTAACAATTAGTCAGCTTGTTAATACTGGTACCTTTTGAAACAAAGGACATTCTTTTGATTTCTCAATGTCTTATTTGAACCCTTGCACAGACGGGGAATAAAGCCTTGTTTTCCCTACACTTGGTTTGATTATTGAGCTCTCATAGGAAGCTGGAAATAAGTAAGACCATTTCGCCATTCGTGGACCTTACATTTCATCACGCTCTCTAAATAATTTCTATCGTGGAGCATGCCTATACTTTGAATGGTCACCAGGGGATGCCCTCACGACAAAGTACAGAAAGGGCACTGATTTCATCATTGGGCTTCCAGGAAGCTCAAAAAAGTGAGTTACTGCATGCGTCTGCGGTGGAGTAGGCACCAGATTGGTTAATTGCACAGGGTGCATTTCTTGCACCCTGTGCAACTACATGTGTAGATTTTTCTCTTGTTTTACAAATTCTGTAGCTGTTCTGTATGTGTGTTGGTGGATTCTTGCCCATTCCTTCTGCTCTTTGGAATGCTTGTCCGAGTTTAATGATGGAGATATTCTGATTATGTATTTTAATATTACAACATTTTTTCTGTATTTGGATCTGGTGAAGCTGTTATGTAGGTCAGAAAGCTTATGATGATAGCTCTGTATGTATAATAGGTTTCTATGAAACCCAGTCCTCCTTCAGCTCTAGGGATGTACAAGCTTGGCATACACTGGTTCTTAAGAATTATCTCATGGGTATGGAGGAGTTCTACTTTGTATAGCCAAGTTTATCAAGATCTTCAGAAACTCCTCTGACCTCACCAAATTCAGAAAGCTGCTAAAAACCCACATGTTTGCAAAACACTTTGGAAATGTTACATAAACCCTTCCTCAAAAATCCTTGTAATTAGTCATAAATACGCAGACTCCAGCATCTAAATAGTTACTATCTGTATGCCTACAAGTTAATGTAAATAGGTCTGTGTTCAATGTAAATCCATTTCAAATTTGTTCCATGTACGTCACTTTGACCCAGAGAAAAACGGTATAAAAATCCAGCTAAATAAATGAATAAATAAATCTTTAAAGAGGTTTGTTTAAAATCCCAAAGATATATGAGAGTCTAAGAATTGCCAATTGGTTAATGGTTTATATCGTATTTCCGTGATGTTAAAGCACTTTTCAATAACAATTTTAATCGTCGGTAATATTTTTTACTGATCTTTTCTCACAGTAATTTTGGCTTGATTATTACGCCTTCCTCTACTCCTATTTATTTATATATGCATTCCTGTTCAAGTTCTCTGATGTCACAGTTGTCCATCATGAAGAAGTTTTCAGTTTTGCTGAATTTTCCTTTAAGGAAAGTTGTCTTAGCACATTTGTCAAGGCCAAAAGTCTCCTATTTGGGGGTGCAGGTAGGGTGTGGCAAGTGATACTCTTGAGCTCTGGGTGGTGTGGAAGAGTGGAAGGTAGCTACTGTCATTGTGTGATGGTCCTTGATGGTGCAACAACAGCACCTAGGCACTTAGGGGGTAATTTTATAAGGAGGCACCTACTTTAAAGCACGAAAGTACCAGAAAGGACACTTCTAGTCATTTTTATGCATATGTTGTCCCTTGTAAATTAGCGCTCAACATAAAAGTACTCATATTGTTTTGATGGTGTGTACTTTTACTGTGGGCATGCACAGGGGCAGAGTATGGATGGCATTCATACTTAAACATATAGATTAAAATAGAAACATAGAAACGTTTTATTTATTTAAAAGTATTTCTATCCCGCTTTATCCTTGAATCAAAGCGGATTTCACTGCAAACCAATCAAGTAGGGTAGTGCGGGGGTGTCGGCATGCAGTGGTTGTGAGGGTAGTGTTTGTGAGTGTGTGGATAGGTAGAACTTGATTTGGGGTGCAGTATATACAGGTTGAGCTATCTACATTGGGCTATATACATTTTAATAAGAGTAATAGGATGTTCTTATGTCGTGGATGTCATGTCTTGTGTAACTCGTTTTGTGGGGTGGTTAGGGTGGATTGGTGGTCTTCATTGAATTGTTTAATGAATAGGGTGGTTTTAAGTAGCTTCCGGAATTTCTTTATATTTTTTGTTGATTTTAGATTATCTGGGAGGCCATTCCAGATAGCAGGGGCAGCAAGAGAGAAGGCTTGCATGGATGTGGAATTGTTTGTTCTTGTGAATAGAGTAGGTGTTGGTATATTTTTGGTGTGGTTTCTGTCTGGTCTTTTGTTTGTTTTGGTTCCAATGAGTTCCTGTAGTATTCCTGCTTATGTGTTTTTAATTTTGAAGATGGTAAGCGCTGATTTATATTTTGCCCGTGAGGAGATTGGTAGCCAGTGTAGATCTTGTAGTATTGGAGTTATATGGTCTTGTATTGAAGCGCTAGTAACAATGCGGGCAGCAGTGTTCTGGACTATTTGTAGGGGGCGGGTAGATTGTTTAGGTAGACCTTGGAATAGTATATTACAGTAGTCCAGTAGAGGTGTAATGATGGCCTGGTATACTGTGCGGAAATGCTCTTTATTGAGGAGGGGTTTTAGTCTCCAGAGTGTTGCTAGTTTGAAGAAGGCTGTTCTGGATATCTCGTTGATGTGCTGTTGGAGGGTGAGTTGCTTGTCTAGAATCACTCCAAGGTATCTGACTTTGTCTTTTATTGTAATCGGTGTGTTGTATATGTTGATAGTAGTAGGAGGAATGAATGTGGAGTCTCTCGTGATGATAATTGCTTCAGGTTTTTTTATGTTGATGTTTAAGTTGTTGTTAGTTAGCCAGGTTGTTATTTCCTGAATGCAGGTTGATATAGTGGTATAGTCTGGGGAGTCCTGTTGAATAGGGGTATATGCCATGATGTCGTCAGCATATATGGCGTATTGTATCTTGTGTTTGTTAAATATTTTGCACATGGGCTGGATATAGATGTTGAAGAGGAGAGCTGATAATGATGAGCCTTGGGGGACTCCTTGCGTAGTCTTGAAGGGTTTTGAGGTGAGGTTTCCAGATTTTACTCTGTGCTGTCTATCTTCAATGATTGGAACCATTTAATTGTGGTATCTTGTAGTCCAATCTCCGTTAGGCTCTTCAATAGGATGTGATGGGAAACTGTCGAATTCCGATGATATATCGATAAATATTAGTAGGAAGCCCTGCTTTATCTTGTCTGTTCCTTTGATTATGATATTGAATAGATGTATGAGTAGTGTCTCAACACCATGTTTTGGACGGAATCGGTGCTGGTGGGGATCTAGTGGGGCGTATTCGTCAATGTGATCTTGGAGCTGTCTCTGTACAATTTTTTCAGTTATTTTAGCCAGGAATGGGAGGCTGGATATTGGGCAGTAGGTTGAAGGGTCAGTACTGTCGGATGAAGTAGATTTAGGAATGGGGTGGATAGTTGATTGCTTGAGGGCTTTTGGCATGTAGCCCTGGGTGAGAGAGGTGCTCACTATCTTTTGGATGAATGTATTGAGTTATTCTTTGGTGGATTTAATACAAGTTACAGGGCAGGGGTCCGATGGAGAGGTGGTAGTGTTTAGAGCAGTGATGTTTTGTTCTATTTGTTTTGTTGATGGAATGCTGAAGTTCTTCCATTGATTGGTGGCTGTAGAGACATCTTTTGCTGCTGTTTCCATGAGTAAGAAGTTCTTATTGTGTGTGTTGGTGCTGTTCTTGGCTATTAGGTAATCAGCAAATGTTTGCGGGTGCATTTTGTTTTCATCTTTCATTGTTGGGTCTTTCGTTAGGGTGCAAACGATGTTGAAGAGCTCTTTAGGTTTATTATAGGCTTTTAGTACAAGGTTTGTGTGGTATTGTTTATGTTTGTTTATTAGGTTATTGTAATCTTTTTGCATCTCCTGGTATTGTTTCAATGTAGTTTCTGATTTGTTGCGTCTCCAGCGACGTTCCAGTTGCCTTAGTTTTCTTTTGGATTGTCTTATTGTGTTAGAGTACCATGGTGTCGATCTGGTTCTGTTTTTTTTGTGGTGTGATTTCATACGAGGTGTTAGTTGAGATGCAGCAAGTATAGTGGTATTCCATGAGTTGATGGCTTCGTCCAGGTCTGTGAAATCCTGGGGTAGTGACTGCACGGTATCTTTGAGGAATTGCTCTTTGTTAAAAGCTTTGAAGTGTCTTGTTGGCTGTTCGTTTTCCGAGCTGCCTGTTCGGTATTGAGGTGGAGTTCAAATATGGCATGGTGATCTGACCATGGTATTGGTGTAGTTTTAGGTGGTGTTATGAGACCTTTATCTAGGGTTTTGGTTGGAACGAATATGCGGTCTGGTGTAGAGCCAGAGCAATGGGATGGGCCCATTAAGATTTGCTTGAGTTGAATGGATTCCATTGCTTTGTGAAATGCGAGTTCAGTCGTTGTTGAGGCAGATGTGAGGTTTAGGTCTGCTAGCACAATGAGAGTCTTGTGTGGTGAGTTAGCTGCATATATCATGTCCAGGATGTTGGATGTGTCCTCTGTTGGGGCATTGAGGGGTCGGTATATTAGGCAGATAGATGTTTGTTTTCAGTGTTGATGAATTCACAGTGTTCGGAGCTTTTGGAGGATGTTGTCTTGAGCCTTAATTCTGATTGGGCAAGGATTAATACTCCGCCTCCTCGTTTATGGGTTCTGGGGCAGTTGTAGGCTGTGAATGCTGGTGGTGTTATTTGGTTCAGTATTACCTGGTCTGTACTCTTGAGCCATGATTCAGTAATGCATAGGATGTCAAGGTTGTTTTCATAGATGTAGTCGGAAATGGTGTTTGTTTTGTTGTATATTGATCTTGCATTTATCAGGCCTGTTAAGCGATGATGACAGAAAAAGACCACATGGCCTATCTAGTCTGCCCTTCCATATCAACTTTCCTTAAGAGATCTTCTATGTTTGTCCCATGCTTTTTTGAATTCAGATCCAGTCCTCCTTTCTACTACCTCCACTGGGAGACTATTCCATAAATCTACCACTCTTTCCATAAAGAAATATTTCTCCACATTACTCCTGAGTCGTTCCCCTTTCACCCTCATCCTATGTCCCCTCATAGCAGAGTTTGCCTTCAGTCGAAAGAGGCTCTCCTCTTGTGCATTTATGCCACAGAGGTATTTAAACATCTCTAACATATCGCCTCTATCCCGCTTTTCCTCTAACTTATACATATTAAGATCTTTAAGTCTGTCGTCATATGCCTTATAACGAAGACCACTAACCATTTTAGTATCCACCCTATGCATCGACTCCATCATGTTTATGTCCCTTTGAAGGTGCGGTTTCCAGAATTGTACACAATACTTCAAATGAGGTCGCACCATAGACTTACACAGAGGCACTATCATCTCCTTTTTCTGCTAGCCATTCCTCTCCCTTTGCACCCAAGCATCCTTTTGGCTTTCGCCATTGCCTTTTCTACCTGTTCAGCTGCTTTAAGATCATTAGAAACAATCACACCCAGGTCCCATTCTCTTTCGTGGACAGAAGTACCCCTACACTGTACCGCTCCCTTGGATTTTTGCAGTCCAAACACATGACCCTGCATTTTTTAGCATTAAATCTCAGCTGCCAAATTCTTGACTATTCTTCAAGCTTAGCTAGATCACGCCTCATGCTATCTACTTCTTCCTGGGTGTCTACTCTATTGCAGATTTTGGTATCATCCACAAAGAGGCAAACCTTACCTGACAGCACTTTCGCAATATCACTAACAAAGATGTTAAAAAGATTCGGTCTAAGGATAGATCCCTGTGGTAACTTCCTTCTCAGAGTGAGCTCCATTTACCTGTACCCTTTGTCGCCTCCCATTCAACCAATTTCTAATGCAGTCAGTCACTTTATGGTCCATCCCTAGGGTGCTCAGTTTGTTTATAATTCGCCTGTGCATAACAGTGTCAAAGGCTTTACTGAAATCTAAGTATACCACATCTGGGGCTCTCCCTTGGTCCAACTTCCTGGTCACCCAGTAAAGAAATCTATCAGATTTGTCTGACAAGACCTGCCTCTGGTAAAGCCATGCTGTCTCGGATCCTGCAACCCATTGGACTCCAGAAACTTCACTATTTTCTCTTTTAGCAGCGTTTCTAATAATTTACTCACCACAAAGTTTAGATTAACAAGCCCGTAGTTTTCAACCTCATCCTGACTTCTGCTTTTATGTAAAGGGTTCACATGTGCCTTTCTCTAGTACTCTGCAGGGCCGGCCCGTCCATTGAGCGAGAATGTTTTTTTGCACAGGGCCCCGCGTTTCAGTTGGCCCCGCGCAAAGAACGTTCTGCTTTAAAAATAAATTAAATTTAAAAAAAAAAAGCTGCAGCAGCAGCAGAATCGAGTGTCCCGCGGGGCCCCCCTGCCCGGCTTAGCCCTCCCTGCCCGGCTGAGCCTCTCCGCGACGGCTTTCAGATCCGCGAAGGGAGAGTGTCTCCCTTGTGGCTCTGCTAAGCTCGCAGGGGCTGATGGGGAAATTCAGCTCTGTTAAGCTTGCAGGGACAGATGGGAAATTTCCCATCAGCCCCTGCGGGCTTAACAGAGCCGCGAGGGAGACGCTCTCCCTTCGTGGATCTGAAAGCCGTCGCGGAGAGGCTCAGACGGGCAGGGAAGGTTCAGCCGGGCGGGGGGGGGAGGGGCCCCCGCGGGACACTCGATTCTGCCGCGGCGGCAGCAGCCAGCTTTTTTTTTTTTTAATTTTCCCTGGGCTGAGGGGGGGTTAGGACTGGTAATGGGCTGTGGGCTGATGGGGGAAGGGTAGGATTGGTAATGGGTTATGGAGGGGGTTAGGACTTGAGGTGGGCTGATGGGGTTAGGACTGGTAATGGGCTGTGGGCTGATGGGGGGGTTAGGACTGGTAATGGACTATGAGGGGCTAGGACTGGAAATGGGGTGATGGGGGTTTAGGACAGGAAGTAGGTTGATGGGGGGGGCTAGGACTGGTAATGCGTTGGGGGGTTGCTAGGACTGGAAATGGGCTGAGTGGAAGGGAAGGCTTGAACTGCAAATAGCTGATGGGGATGAGGACTTGGAATGGAAATGGGCTGTGAGGGGAGGGAGCTAGGACTGGAAATGGACTGGGGGGGAAGCTAGGACAGGAAATGGGCTGATGGAGCAGCTAGGATAGGACTGGAAATGGGCTGTTGGGGGAGCTAAGATTGGAAATGGGCTGTGGTGGGGGCTTGGATTGAAATGGACATGGAGGGGCTAGAACTGGAAGTAGGCTCATGGGGGGCTTGGATTGGAATTTGGTTGAGTGGAGGGGAGCTAGGATTTGACATGGGCTGATGGTGGGGCTAGGAAATGGCTAGAAATGGGCTGATGGGGGGCTGGGATAGGAAATAAGCTGATGGAGGGACTCGGATAGGACTGGAAATGGATGGGGGGCTAGGACTGGTAATGGGCTGAGGCAGGGACTAGAAGGGAGCGGATGCTGGGTGAGGCTGGAACTAGAAGGGAGCTGATGTTGGGAGAGGATTAGAATGGGATGGGGCTGGGAGAGTGAAATGGAGAGGGGAAAAATATTTTGTGTGGGAGGGATGAAAAATCTACAATTGGCCGGGTATTGGGAGAGTAAGTGGGGATTGAGGATGGAGGGGTAAAATTTGAGTGGATGAAATAGGAATGAGGAATGAGCAAAAGGAGAAAGATTAGTATGTTAAAGCAGATGTAGAGAGAGAGAATGTAAAAAAAATTAGAAGAAAGGACAAATGGACAGCAGACGATGGAGAGTTAGCAGAAGACACGAAGAAACCAGAAGAAAGTGGCTGGAGCAATTGCAACTGAAAAAAATGCACAAAAGGTAGAAAGATCTCTCTTTATTTTGAATTTATTAACTGGAATATGTCAGCTCTGGGAAATGTGCATCATTAACGTCTGCGCTTTGTTTAGTACAAGAGAAAATTAATTTATAGTTTTATTTCTACAGTGGTGTTGTACATTCCAAGTTTGGCTTTTGGGGTTCCCAGTTTAATTATTGCCTTCCTGTTTCTAAATTGTGATTCCTTGTTTGGTGATGGTCTATGTTCTGCATGTGTAACTAAGCTGAGGTATTCTGTTTATGTAATTCCTATTTGACATTGCCACTTGTTCTCTTTCCCCAGTAGGTCATGTATTGTTATTCTCTGAAATGTATTGGTTTAATATTTGCAGTGTTGCCTTTTGATAGGTAGGGTTTGGTGCTTTATGAGTCCTGGTAGTGCTGTTATGATACGGTGGGTTTGCTATGGGTTCTAAATGGGCAGCATTTGTAGTAGTTCCTAATGTGCATGGCAGTTGGCACTGGATTATAGTAATGTAGAAATCTTTTAGTCTGTCTTTATCCATACATTCATTAAGAGGTATGTTTACTAAAAGTTAGTGTATGGTAACATTATGCAAGTATTTATGCAAATGTGGCCACTTATGCAAATGAGGCCCCGCACCGAGTCTCCGCACATGGCCCCGCACCCTCCTTGGGCGGCCCCTGGTACTCTGGAATCACTCCCGACTTCAAAGAAGGTCAGTTAGTGGAGCCGCTAGAACATCCTCAAATTCCTTCAGTACTCATATATATCTCATCAAGTCCCATCGCTTTGTCTACTTTTAGCTAGTTCCTCAGGAGCACAGTCTTCTGAAAATCGTTCAAGATCCCCGTCACTTCTGTTCCTGTTTGTGGGTGTTTTCTGAGTTCGTGATTCTGGCCCTTCATCTCTTAACACAGAACAGAAATATTTGTTAAGCAATTCCACTTTATCCTTATTAGCTCCTACATATTCCTCCCCTTCACCCCTGAGTCTGACAATACCATTTTTGCCCTTCCTCCTCTCACTAACATATCTTAAAAATGTCTTATCCCCCCATTTGATTGCATTGGCTATTTCTTCTGACTATGTGTGTATGTGCATAAAGCACATACGATCATTTATTCCTTCTCACGAGGTGCTGTAAGTAATCCCACCTATATTCAAGGTGCATTTTCTTCCACTTATGCTAATATTTTATAAAGAAAAGTAGTCACCTATTTCTCTTTATAAAATAGTGTCTAAGTAGGCATCTAAAAACCCACTTGAACAACCCTTGGCAACAATGGAACATGTTGTTTGGGTCTAGAAGGTCTAGAAATGTTAATCACTCCGTTTAAACATTAGTACAACATGAAATTCTGTTTTACTACCTATTTTCCTCTCCTACTGTGGGAATTTTCCATCTTATTCTTATACCAAAAGCTGTTGAGTTTCAAATTCTTCCCTTGTCAAACCTTCACAACTGTTTAATGCACGGATGGTCTCAGACTTGATGGCACTGCATTATAGATGTTGGAACTTATAGTGCCTAATAGCATCAGTGACCTGTCCGGCAAAATTTCACTCCACAAATTGAACTTTCAAGTTATTCTCAAACTTATAAATTGTGAATCTGAAACCAATGCTTAGCTTTAAAGTGCTCCCTAACGCCATCCATTGGCGCCCTTTCTTGCGTTTCACTCCTTCTGGGTTTCTTCAGGGGGGACCCGCAACTAAAAATAATCCAAAGATCAAAAAGTTCTAAAAATGTTCATTTCCACGTTTACTGATCAAAATCCTTAAACCTGACTATGTAAGCTGCCACATACCATTCAAAGCTTGTAGACAGTTGCTGCAGACGCTATCCTCCCTGAGGATTTCTGAAGTCAGTGAATGTTCAAAAAGACGCAGCGCATGCAGGATAACACTAAAACTCCTCTATTATACCACACTTTGCCTACGTCATCTTCTAATTCACTCAGCTGTTTTCCCATTACGATATCACCTATCAAAGACATGCCCCTCAGTCTATACACGTATTGAGATCCCCTGGAGCCAGAGTTTTCAAAGTAAATATCCATCGGTGTTCTTTTATCAATAATGTTTGTTCTTGTGATTTTCCATTTATTCCCGAAGGGACCTTCTCAATTCAAAAACATCGCAAATCTTCAAATTTGTGGTCTCTTTCTACACAATGTTGTACTACTGGTGCCGTCATGATTTCACATTTTAGCCGACTTTTATGTTCCATCATTCGCATTTTAAAAGATCTTATAGTTTTCCCTATATAAAGTAAATCACGTGGACACCATATTGCATAGACCACCGATGTGGTTTCACAAGACGTGTTATCTCTTAAGACATACTATTTACCTTGATAGGTAAAATCTTGAATCTTATCAGTGATGTCACAAATTCCACATTGACTACATTTTTTGTGGCCATTCATTAAGTTCTTATCCTTCTCCATTGTGTTTGACCGTAACACTGCCGGACTCAACTTCTCTTTCATATTCTTATCCCTCAACCACACACATCATAGTTTTCTCTCTTCAAGACGTGAGACATTGCTGAGGACGTTGGTGTGTTTTGAGATTATCTTCTGTATTTTAAAGCTTAATGGAGAATATTTGGTTATTAAATTTACATGACTAGTATCAACCATTTTCTCTTTGTTTTTATTAACCATATCTCCCATCAACCAAATTCTCTCATTATATAACGCTCTTTGATATGCTTGCCGGATCACTTTTTGGGGGTAGCCTTTTTCACTAAAGTTTTGGGATAAAATCCATGATTGTTTCTTAAAATCCTGTATTTCCGAACAATTCCTTCTAAAATGCAAAAGCTGTGAAAATGGCAAACCATCTTTTAGTTTTGGAGGGTGTGCACTACTGTAGTGCAAAAAGTGTTTCGACCTATAGGTTTCCTATGCACTGACGTAGACCACCCTTGGTGTCCTCTTGCTATGGATACATCCCAAAAAGTAATGATTTTAGTATTAGAAACATGCGTGAATTGGATGTTATTATCTAATCCATTCATCCATTTAATGAATATCAACAATGAATCATGGGAACCTCGACATAGCAAAAAAATGTCGTCAATAAAGCGACACCACATCTTTGTTAGTGCCAAACGGAGATGAAATAATCCACTTTCGTTCATAATTCCCCATGAATAGGTTTGCACTAGGGATACCTTGCTGGAACCACTATCAGTTTTCATCAATTCATATCTTCGTCCAATACTAATTGATATACCATCATATATAAGGGACACTACACATTTTTTAGAACTACTGGCCAAACATTCACATTGGGCCAATGATCCAGACATCATTCTGGTAACAATGGATGTTGCAGCCCTATACACAAGTATACCTCAAATAAAGGCGTATGAGATGGTAGAACAGTCTCTGAGACATCGCAGAGATTTGTCAGATGAACAATTGTTTTTCCTGTTGAAATTAGCACAACTTACTATCTTACAAAATTATTTTGTTTTTGAGAAGGTGCTTTATCACCAGGTGTCGGGAGTAGCTATGGGAGCCACTTGTGCTCCCTCTATAGCAAACCTATTCATGGGGAATTATGAACGAAAGTGGATTATTTCATCTCCGTTTGGCACTAACATAAAGATGTGGTGTCGCTTTATTGACGACATTTTTTTGCTATGGCGAGGTTCCCATGATTCATTGTTGATATTCATTAAATGGATGAATGGATTAGATAATAACATCCAATTCACCCATGTTGCTAATACTAAATCATTACTTTTTTGGATGTATCCATAGCAAGAGGACACCAAGGGTGGTCTATGTCAGTGCATAGGAAACCTATAGATCGAAACACTTTTCTGCACTACAGTAGTGCACACCCTCCGAAACTAAAAGATGGTTTGGCATTTTCACAGTTTTTGCATTTTAGAAGGAATTGTTCGGAAATACAGGATTTTAAGAAACAATCACGGATTTTATCCATTAATTTTAGTGAAAAAGGCTACCCCCAAAAAGTGATCCGGTAAGCATATCAAAGAGCGTTATATAAGGAGAGAATTTGGTTGATGGGAGATATGGTTAATAAAAACAAAGAGAAAATGGTTGATACTAGCCATGTAAATTTAATAACCAAATATTCTTCATTAAGCTTTAAAATACAGAAGATAATCTCAAAACACACCAACGTCCTCAGCAGTGTCTCATGTCTTGAAGAGAGAAAAATACAATGTGTGTGATTGAGGGATAAGAATTTGAAAGAGAAGTTTAGTCCGGCAGTGTTACAGTCAAACACAATGGAGAAGGATAAGAACTTAATGAATGGCCACAAGAAATGTGGTCAATGTGGAATTTGTGACATCACTGAGATTCAAGATTTTACCTATTAAGTTAAACATTATGTCTTAAGAGATAACACGTCTTGTGAAACCACATCGGTGGTCTACTCTATGCAATACGGTGTCCATGTGATTTACTTTATATAGGGAAAACTATAAGATCTTTTAAAACATGAATGATGGAACATAAAAGTCGGCTAAAATGTGAAATCATGACGGCACCAGTAGTACAACATTTTGTAGAAAGAGACCACAAATTTGAAGATTTGCGATGTTTTTGTATTGAGAAGGTCCCTTCAGGAATAAATGGAAAATCACAAGAACAAACATTATTGATAAAAGAATAACGATGGATATTTACTTTGAAAACATTGGCTCCAGGGGGTCTTAATACGTGTATAGACTGGGGGGCATGTCTTTGATGGGTGATATCGTAATGCGAAAACAGCTGAGTGAATTAGAAGATGACGTAGGCAAAGTGTGGTATAATAGAGGAGTTTTAGTGTTATCCTGCATGCGCTGCGTCTTTTTGAACATTCACTGACTTCAGAAATCCTCAGGGAGGATAGCGTCTGCAGCAACTGTCTACAAGCTTTGAATGGTATGTGGCAGCTTACATAGTCAGGTTTAAAGAATTTTATCAGTAAACGTGGAAATGAAAATTTTTAGAACTTTTCGATCTTTGGATTATTTTTAGTTGTGGGTCCCCCTGAAGAAACCCAGAAGGAGTGAAACGCAAGAAAGGGCGCCAATGGATGGCATTGGGGAGCACTTTAAAGCTAAGCATTGGTTTCAGATTCACAATTTATAAGTTTGAGAATAACTTGAAAGTTCAATTTGTGGAGTGAAATTTTGCCGGACAGGTCATTGATGCTATTAGGCACTATAATAGATAAGTTCCAACATCTAAAATGCAGTGCCATCAAGTCTGAGACCGTCCGTGCAGTAAACAGTTGTGAAGGTTTGACAAGGGAAGAGTTTGAAACTCAACAGCTTTTGGTATAAGAATAAGGTGGAAAATTCCCACAGTAGGAGAGGAAAATAGATAGTAAAACAGAATTTCACGTTGTACTAATGTTTAAATGGAGTGATTAACATTTCTAGGCTATTATCTATCACTCTGAAAACAGACCATTGATTATTTGTAATACTACGAAGTTTGGGGAGAGGTGGCATAAAATATGTAGAGGAGAAGCGTGGATTTGGATAAAAGTGTACACTTAACTACAGAAGTAATTTGTGTTTCTGTTAATGTTGTAGTGTTTGGTGGTGCCATTTGTCGGATGTATCGTTTGCCCACGACAGATGGAAATCACCTGCGAATACTGGAGCAAATGGCTGAGAGTGTGCTCTCCTTGAACATCCCCAGGCAATTTGTCAAACTTCTGCTCGAAGAGGATGCCGCAAGGTATGAGTGGTGATTTTGGTGCACTTATCCCAACTGTAACAGAAGGCATGGAAAATTGGTTAGTGCATCTGGACCTTTCCTCATATCAAGGGAATGGCACACTTAGTTGCATTATCAAAAGAAGAGTTATGCAAAGAGAAACATGCTGGTATCTGATTTAATTTTTTCAGCTCCCACTGCAGCATTCTATAAGAGATGCCTTTAAGGGGCTGATTTTATGAGGGAGGATAAGCCCCATTTACACACGTAAGTTCCTACCTGAAAAGGCTTAAGTGCATAAATAAGCACATGTGTGCATGCTTTAGGCAGTCACTATTCTGTAAGCATGTCTCATGTATTTTCAGAGCGGACATGCACAGGGGCGGAGCTTTGGCAGAGCACAAAGTACACGTATACGTTATAAAACACTTGCATGCGTTTTTGAAAAATCTAGATATGGGCATTTATGCCTGCCCTAGAGCAATGTATCTGCTGCACATCTTAATGCTCCTATTTTATAAAGTAAGGTAGTCGTAACTTTGTGCTCTGCCCAAATGGGAACGCACGTTTACTGCGCGGGAGTTTTAGGAAGTTACCCTCTAAATGTACTGCTCCCTCTGTAAAAATCCACATTCTATTAAAACTGGAATATAACAAACTGAAACCATGCCCCCACAAGTAAATCTACAGTGGCAATTATTATAGCATTCAAGCTCTGTTCCTTATCGTTCTTCCAGTTCAGTCCTCTACCTCTGGGTTGTCAATCTCCTCCTGCAGCTTGGAGACTGGTATGTCAGAACCATGACATCACTGGATATAGCCTGCTGTACCCTCTCTTCCATCCCAGTGTGACCAGTCTCCATGCAGCAGGAGGACTTGAGCCTTGTGGAAGGGCTCTCTGGAGAAATTAATAAGGAGCTAGTAGGATAATGAGCTAATTAGGGATTGTAATTGGCTTTTTATATTTTGTAATCTGTTCCTTAAAAAAAAAAAGAAGATAGGCTCCCGGTGTTCTTGCTCCCTGCCTGTGCATAGTCTTAATTCTTGAAGGGGGTCTAACTCAGGACGTCGAGTTTGGTTCCCCCTGGGGTGACCCAGAGGTTCTATCCCCCCTGACGTTATGGGGGAGAGCCCTTCTTGTGAAGTAAGTACCTGTGGCTGGCCTTAAGCAGCTTTGGGGATTACAGCCGGTCGTTTCAGCAGTGCTCGGGGGCCGCAGTTTGCTGCGCAGAACTGCCTTTTTCAAGCAGCGGAGCACCAGTCCTGCTCGGTAAGCGATTCACCAGGGCAGGCGGCGTTTCACAGCGGGAGATTAGCCCGACAGGCGCAGGCCGTCCGCGGCTCATTTTGGCGCCCTTTTCTTCTTGTCGGCATTCTCGGCGGCCATTTTAGCTGCCGCGGAGAAGACACGTGTGTCAGGGAGTCTCTCAGTCCCGTGGCCGGGTAAGTCAGGGGAGAGATCATTTAGTTTAGCGGTTGGTTATTCTTATTTTATTGATTTCCTTTCCTTTTATTAGCCTTAGGGGGCTTCGTTTGTTGTGTTTTGTTACCGATTCAGTCTCTCTGGGGGAAGGGGGTCTGAGGGTAGCTCTTTTGCTCCGGGGGGGGGGGGGGGCAGACTGTAAGGCAAATCAATAGATAATTACATAGTTTTGTCTTGTGTTTAAAAAAAAAAAAAAGGAGAAAAAGGTAGATAAGGTGTTGAAGGTAAGCCCCTGGGGCAGCTGCTTGCTGATTTATGGCGACAAGGCCACAGTGTATTGTGTGTGGCACTAGGAGGGGCGCAGTGGCCGATACAGAGGTGTGCCGGGGCTGTGCAACCCTCTCATCCACCATGGAACAGCAGATGGACATCAAGGAGACCCCAGAGCCGCAGGGAGCGCCGGCAGGAGCAAGGGCGGCTTCCCCGCGGTCGCCGGCACAAGGGCCAGCGTAGGAGGAGCTGGCGGGGCCCTCTGGCACTTCGCTGGCGGCACAGACGCCGGGCCTCGGGGATTTCACCCCTGATTTTATTTTGCTAATGAATCAGGCCTTTTGTCTGCAGCGCCAGGGTAAGCGGCCAGATTCCGGGACGCTGGCAGGTTCAGTCCAGCAGCTGGAGGCGGCTGTCGAGATAGGCGAGGAACCGCCAGCACCTAAACGAACTAGAACAAAGGATTTGCCTTCAGCGGAAGGCGAGTGGCCTGAAGTCCAAGATCCGGAATGGGATCAGGAGGAAGGTTCGCAGGATCTGAAGGAAGGAGAGATTCCTGAATCCGAGGATCAAGCTAAGATTATTAGGGTCTTTCGCAGAGAGGAGCTTGTGGCTCTGATCATGGAGACATTGCAGATGTTGAATCTGGCTACGCAAACAACGGTGGAGGACGACGTCGAGGATCCTGTCATTCAGGCGGTACGGCAGCCGCAGGTGGTGGTTCCGGTGCACAGAGTGGTCGACAAAATGATACAGGAAGAGTGGGATAGACCGGAAGCAGGCCTACAAGGCATACAGACCATGAATAGACTCTATCCGCTGGCCGATAAGGATAAAGAAAGATTCTGGGCACCGCGGGTGGACGCAGTGGTGTCGGCAGTTACAAAGAAGACCACTATTCTGGTGGAAGGTAGTGCTGCCCTGAAGGATGCACAGGGCCGTAAGGTGGACGGTTTGCTGAAGCAGACCTTTGAGGTGGATTCTCTTTCACTGCAGGCCTCCATTTGTGGGGCGTGGATGGCCAGAGCGTGTTTGAGATGGGTCCAGCGTCTGCGTCAGTCTTCACACCTGGATCTCGAGGAGTTAAAGGAGCTGGATCGTCTAGAGTCCGGAGCAGCATACTTGGCGGACATACATTACGATTTAATCAGGGCGCTGGCCAATAGCACGGTGTCCGTAGTGGCCGCCCACCGGTCGGTGTGGTTACGTAATTGGGCGGTGGACAGTCCTTCTAAGTCCAGACTTAGCAAGCTTCCATTTAAGGGTGGTTTGCTATTTGATGAAGATTTGGATAAGTTGGTAAAGGACCTGGGAGAATCCAAGGTGGGTAGACTGCCAGAGGATAAGCCGAAACTAGGGAAGTCAGCTCAAGGCTTTCGGGGTCAGTTTCGGGATTTTCGCAGATTTCGGTCGACAAGGTTCGGGAGTTTACAAAGGGGCTGGTTTTCGACTTGCTCCCAGGGGTTTCGGGGGGCAAATAGAGGTTTCTCCTCAACTCCCGCTTCCGCAACCTGTAAGTCGCAATGAAGCGAGGCGGGTCCCGGCGGAAGGGCCTCCCATAGGCGGTCGGCTCCGGGAGTTTCTTTCCGCTTGGACCCACATCACATCCAATCAGTGGGTGTTAGAGATAATTCAACAGGGCTAGGTGATGGAGTTGGCTCAACCCATACGGGATTCCTTCGTTATGTCGCCTTGCAGGGGTCCCAAGAAAACCGCAGTGGTTCGCGGCACTTTGGAGAGACTGCTTCAGTTGGGGGCAGTTGTAGAAGTGCCGGAAGCCGAATGCGGCGGGGGTCGGTACTCTATTTATTTTGTGGTGCCAAATAAGGGTGGAACATTGCGGCCCATTTTAGACCTGATGGCCATAAATCGCTGCCTGCGGGTACCGCATTTCCGGATGGAGACTTTGCGGTCCGTCATCGTGTCGGTGCGTCAGGGAGAGTACTTGACGTCGCTGGATCTTACAGAGGCGTATTTGCACATACCTATCTGGGAAGCTCATCAGAGGTTCCTAAGGTTCGCCCTTCCTTGGCGTCACTATCGGTTCCAAGCCTTGCCCTTCGGCCTGGCGACGGCGCCACAAACCTTCACCAAAATAATGGTGGTGGTGGTG
Organism: Ichthyophis bannanicus; assembly: GCA_033557465.1. NCBI lineage: Eukaryota > Metazoa > Chordata > Amphibia > Gymnophiona > Ichthyophiidae > Ichthyophis > Ichthyophis bannanicus. The sequence continues at coordinate 577,645,799 of CM066035.1, forward strand.
GCGGCGGCGGCGGCGGCGTTGCGCAAAGAAGGAATTCTAGTCCACCCTTATCTTGACGATTGGTTGATTCGGGCCAAGTCCGAGGAGGAGAGTATTCATTTGACCGACAGGGTAGTGAAGTTCTTGCAGAACTTTGATTGGGTAGTCAACCCAACAAAGAGTCATTTGGAACCCTCCCAGGACCTCGAGTACCTCGGGGTGCTGTTCGACACAAAGAAGGGGCAAGTGTTTTTGCCGATCAAGAGAGCCGAGGCGTTAAGAAAATTGGTCTGCCAGTTTTTGTCAGTGTCAGCACCGTCTGCGTGGGACTATCTCCAGATGCTGGGAACAATGGCGGCGACGTTGGAAGCGGTGCCATGGGCCAAGGTTCATATGCGGCCCCTGCAAAGAGCACTTTTGCGCCGCTGGTCGCATCAGGCCGATACGGTGAGCAAGAGGCTTCTGTGTCCGATCGAAGTCAGGCAGTTGCTTCATTGGTGGCTGCGCAAGTCGTCTCTGGCAGCGGGCATGCCGCTGGAACAACCAGAGTGCCTCCCGTTGCTGACGGATGCCAGCTTAATGGGCTGGGGAGCCCACTGCGGGAACCAGTTTGCACAGGGGCTGTGGTCTCCCCTGGAGGCCTCATGGTCGATCAACCGTCTGGAACTTCGAGCTGTGGCCCAGGCACTTCAGGCATTCGAGGGGTTAGTGCTGGGTCGCCCAGTTCGGGTGCTCTCCGACAACTCGGCAACTGTAGCCTACATCAACCGACAGCGCAGCACGGGGAGTGCTGCGATGGAAGAAGAGGCAGACGAGTTGTTCGCGTGGGTAGAGAGGCGGTTGGCCGCGATTTCGGCGGCGCACATTTCAGGAAAGGACAATGTCACAGCGGAATTCCTCAGCAGAGTTCAGGTGGATGCAGGGGAGTGGGAGTTGCATCCCGACGTTTTTGCACAGATACTAGTTCGCTGGGGAACTCCAATAATGGATCTAATGGCAACATTCCGGTCAGCGAAGCTAAACCGGTTCTTCAGCAGAAGACGAGAAAGGATGTCGGAGGGCATCGACGCGCTGTTGCATCTGTGGCCATCCGAAGGTCTTCTATATGACTTTCCTCCATGGGCATTGATAGGCTGAGTGGTTCAAAAGATTGGGGCTCATCCGGGAAGGGTGCTTCTAGTAGCACCCGACTGGCCGAGACGTACATGGTATGCCGACCTAGTGCGTCTCCTGGACGGCGAGTCATGGCAGCTCCCGACGAGGGCGGATCTATTGCTCCAAGGCCCGCTTTTCATGCCGCAGGTGGATTGGTTCTCGCTTACGGTATGGCCATTGAGAGGGCTAAGCTGAGGAAGAAAGGCTACTCATCGGCGGTCGTGGCAACCTTGCTTAGAGCATGGAAACAATCGCCATCCTTGGCGTATGTGTGGGTCTGGCGTCTATTTGAGGATTGGTGTTCCCGACGCCAGGTCCGAGCGGCCACTGTTTCTATTCCTATGGTATTAGAGTTTCTGCAGAACGGCTTTGATAAAGGTCTGGCAGCTAGTTCCTTGTGCGTTCAGTTGGCGGCCCTTTCCTGTTATCGCGGCAGAGTCAACGGAGTGCCCTTGGGTGCTCACCCTGATGTGAGTCGCTTTCTAAAGATGGTCTCTCAGTTGCGGCCGATGCGTAGGGTGTGCATCCCGCCGTGGGATCTCAATCTAGTCTTAGCGGCGTTATCTCGTCCGCCCTTTGAACCGTTGCGTCGAGCGTCAGTGAAAGATTTGACGTTAAAGACGGTGTTCCTGGTGACAATTTGTTCGGCAAGGCGCATTTCGGAGTTGCAAGCGTTGTTGTGTAGAGAACCCTTCTTATCTTTTTCTGGGGAAAAGGTGGTCTTACGTCCGGTTCTGTCCTTTTTACCTAAAGTGGTGTCTCCCTTTCATTTGAATCAGGCGGTCTGCTTGCCCGTTCTCGTGTCTCTGGAGGGCGGCAACTCGGATCGCAGTCTCCGTCGTCTGGATGTGAAGAGAGCGTTGCGGCAGTATTTGAAGGTGACGGAGTCTTTTCGCAAGTCGGAGCGGTTGTTTGTATTGTTCGGAGGAGTGCGTAAAGGAGAGGCAGCGGCTAAAGCGTCCATCGCCCACTGGATTCGGGAGGCGATTGCTTCCACCTATTTGCTTCAAGGTCGAGCTGTGCCCGGGGGGTTGCGGGCGCATTCCACCAGAGCGCAGGCGTGTTCATGGGCGGAGCACAGTTTGGTGCCGCCAGGGGAAATTTGTAGGGCGGTGACTTGGTCGTCTCTACATACGTTCAGTAAACATTACCGGCTGGACATAGCGGCAGCTGCTGATGCCCGTTTCGGGTCGGCGGTATTGTCGGCCGGCTGGAAGGGTCCCTCCCGATGATTACTGCTCTGGTACATCCCAGAGGTAGAGGACTGAACTGGAGGAACGATAAGGAAATGATAATTACACTTACCTGGTAATTGTAGTTCCTTGAGTGACGACAGTTCAGTCCTCCTTCCCACCCAAATTATTTAAGAGGGATCCAGGAGGCATCGTGTGATGAGGTGTATTACAGGTAGGTCTGGATTAGGCAAAGTGGTTGTGTTAACTTTCCCTGTGATAGGGAAGGGGGTAAGAAAGCCTTGTTGAAGGGGGTGATAGGTTCTAGGTTTAGTTACACTGCGTTTCAGTGTTTGTTGGCTACTTATTTGTTGCTCGTTTGAGTCTGCTTTGTTAATAGTTCACACTGGGATGGAAGAGAGAGTACAGCAGGCTATATCCAGTGATGTCATGATTCTGACATACCAGTCTCCAAGCTGCATGAGGAGATTGACAACCCAGAGGTAGAGGACTGAACTGTCGTCACTCAAGGAACTACAATTACCAGGTAAGTGTAATTATCATTTGTAAGTCATCTTTTTAAATGTGTTGGCTGCTGATCAAGTTGTTAGACAGAGGAACTTCAATACTACATTTTTCCTAATACTGAAAATAACTACAACTTTATCCACTGAAATGATGAGAATATAGTCGGAAGCAGTCACTCTGAAATCGTATGACCGCCTATAATCGCTTCAGACTGAATTCAATGTGTGACTGAAATATTTGCCATCTTATTTACTATATTTGTACAGATGAGTATGCCTTCCAACTTTTTTATAACACTTCTACTAGTTCCTAATGTTTCTATAGCACTACTGGAAGTACAAATAAGAGAGAGGCCCTTCCATTTGCAGCTTTGTTACCTTGTATTGTACATACAGACTAGTTGAGTCACAAAAATATGATGGGATAGAGTTCAATCAGCACGGTGTCTGGCTTTGTTAGCCACTGGTGTCAAAATTTAACTTATTCCGGGTATTGAGTGTTGTTATATGTATAGACAGTAGTGCTGCATTTATGGATAGCATGGTTATCGCTATTTAGCAGGCCTAACTAAAACACATTATCCTTTTATCGAAACGGATAATTATCCGCTAAACAAATAATTCTTAAACCTGCTCTTGCTCTACCTTCTCTCTATCCCTTGCTTATACAAATAATTAGACAGATTTTTGGCTTGAATAGGGTCTGAAAATCCATATATAAGCCAGTTACATGTTCAGTGGAAGTGGAGAACAATATGTCTAAGCAGAACACCAGAGACCACAACACCCCAGAAAATCCTCTTCCTCAGTTATTGAAACCAGCACCTCCAAAACCTTCCTATCAAGAATTTCACTTGAACCAGTCATCCTACTATGGACTACCATCGCAACCAACTTTCCATTCAATTAATTGCACCTCTCCAGGAACAAGCAGGACTGTAATCTTCACATATGGGTATCGTCGGTACCGACGGAGCCTGCGCGGGAACGCTCCCCAGCGTCCAATTAGAAAGCTTTTGGGAGCATCCCACAGTGCCTGCGTGCTGCCTTCCCGCCTTTCCCAACTGCCTCTCTCCAGTTCTTCATTTTCCACGGAGCCAGCAGGTAGTTGTTCCTGTCACCGCAGAAAATTGTTTCCTTATTCTTTATTTTTTGTGGTCACGTCTGCCTTTGACGCCATACCGATACCGCCGGTTCACTTTTCTTTCTTTCTTTTGTTTTTAAAAAAACATATTTGTTATTTTTTTCCAAACTTTTCTTCCCAGGTGCACGTGCCATTTTGGCCTTAGGCCCAAAATTTCCTCCATTATGGAAAAGCCCGCTTCGGGTTTCAAAAAGTGCACCAAGTGTGGCGGTACCATCTCCGTCACTGACACCCATGAGTGGTGTCTTAAATGTTTAGGTCCTGACCACTCTATCGCTGAGTGTATGGCTTGTGCCATGATGTCCAAAAGGGGTCGACAAAACCGAGCTGCTAAGCTCAGTGCCCGTTTTCCCTCCGATGCAGCTTCAGTGGCATCGACGTCTTCCGGGGCTTCGTCTTCCTCCCATGGATCTCAGGTAACTTTGCAACATTTTTCTACAGTTTATCACCCTCCCCCACCCGACTTTTCGTCCTTGTCACCTTCATCTCAAGTTGCCCTTTGGAACACCGGATTGTCTCATGCCTTGGATCAGGTTGCCCCTTTCAGACCTTGTAACCCTCGTCATAATACTCATCATCCCTGGTTTCACGCAGGACTTCGATTGCAACGCTCCCAGCTACTGAGAGCTGAACATCTCTGGCAGAAATCTCAATCTATAGTTTCCTACCAGCACTTTAAGTCCTGTCATGCCCATTATCGTTCCAGTATTCATCAAGCTAAGCGCTCCTTCTACTCCACATCTATTGCTTCTGCTCCCAACAGATCTCGGCATCTTTTTGCTACCTTGAATACACTTTCTCAATTACAATCTTCCTCCACTCGTGAGCCTTTCACTGCCAGGCCAGCCCCCAGTCCTACTAGATTGGCTTCTTTCTTCTCCTCCAAAGTTCAAGACCTTCATTCATCTCTTCCCTCCTGCCCATAGGCTTTGACTTTGCCTCCTCCCATTTTGCCCCCACCGTCCCCTCTGCTGTCACATGCTTGGGCTAATTTCTACCCTATTACCTCCCCAGAACTCATCAAACTATTATCGACTACTCATAAGACCACTTGCCCTTTAGACCCCATTCCCTCCTTCTGGTTTTCCGAGTCTCCTGCTGCCTTATTCCAACCTCTCCTTGCTATCATTAACTCCAGTCTGTCCTGCGGTACCTTCCCACACCCATGGAAACACGCTCTAGTTCGCCCCTCCTAAAACACCCTTCCTTGGACCATTCTGTACCTGTAAATTACCGTCTGGTGTCCAACCTTCCTTTTGCTTCCAAACTCCTGGAAAAGGTTGTTTTCTCACAACTTTCACATCACTTGGACTCTACACGCTTCTTGCACCCTCGGCAATCCAGTTTTCGACCCGGGCATAGCGTTGAAACTACTATCACAGCAGTTATGAACAAGATCCACACTTCTCACGACCATGGGGATATCACGGTGGCAGTATCACTTGATCTTTCAGCTGCTTTCGACCTGGTGGATCACTCTCTTCTTCTTTCTCGACTACGGTATGCGGGTATTCGCGGTACTGTTTATCACTGGTTTTACTTTTTCTTATCCTCCCGGTCATTTGCAGTTACCTCCGCTTTCTCCACCACGGATCATTTTCCTCTCCCATGTGGTGTTCTACAAGGTTCAATCCTGGCTCCTTTACTGTTTAATGTCTTTTTGGCTCCCTTAGCTTTACTTATCCAACAACTAGGGATCTCAGGTTATTATTATGCCGATGATATTTTTCTTCTGCATCATACATCCTCCTCTCACCCTGATATTACTCCTCTAGAAACCTGTTTGTCTGTGGTTTCTTCATGGCTCTCCTCAAACTGTCTAGTTCTCAATGTTTCCAAAACTGCAGCTATCTGGTTCACCCATGGTTCCACCACTCTGTCACTCACTCCCTCCTTTTCAGGCACCCCTATTTCCCTGGTCTCTAAACTCCGCTATCTCGGCGTCATTCTTGACAACAATCTCACTTTCAATGACCACATTTCCCAGGTTTCTCGGCGCTCCTTCCTCTGCCTTAGGCAAATTCGTGCCATTAGGCCGTTCTTATCTGCTCAAGCCCTCACTACCCTCCTCCTCTCTTTGGTCATAACCAGATTGGACTTCTGTAACTCCATCTATGCTGGCATTCCTCAATATCAACGACATCGGTTACAGTTATTACAAAACACAGCTGCCCGAATGATTTTGCATGCCTCCCCATGGGATCACATTATCCTAATTTTGCAGCATCTCCATTTGTTGCCACTGAAATTCCGGATCACCTTCAAGATTCTCACCTTAGTACATCGAGCTATCTATCTCCACAGACCTCAATATCTATCCGATTTGTTAATTTTTCACACTCCCACTCGCAGCCTCCGATCCGTTCACATCAATCACCTGCACCTCGCAGCTCCCTCTCAAGCCCACCTACAGTCCAGTCGGAAATCAGCATATCTCCAGGAACAAGCAGGAATGAGTCTTCACATATGGGTACGTCGGTACCGACGGAGTCTGCGTGGGAACGCTCCCCAGCATCCAATCAGAACACTTTTGGAAGCATCCCAACACACCTGCGTGCTGCCTTCCCGCCTTTCCCAACTGCCTCTCCTCAGTTTTCGTTTTTCCGCGGAGCCGGCAGGACGTCCTCCTGTCACCGCAGAAAATTCTTTTTATTTTTTGGTTTTCTTGTGGTCGCGTCTGCCTTCCCCGACGCCACCGGTACCGCCGGTGTTTCTTTTCTTTTTTCTAATAATTTTTCCTTCATAAGGAATACTTTTTTCCTTCTTAGTGCCTGACGGGTTTTTCTGGCCTGCTAGGCCTACCCTTTTTTCCTCATGGAAGCGCCAGCCACTATCCCTAAGAAATGTTCAAACTGTGGCGGTACAAAATTCATTTTAGACACTCATAATTGGTGTCTGCCCTGCTTGGGTCCTGACCACTATCCGCTGGAGTGTCCCTCCTGCAACAGTATAGTCGGAAGAAGTCTTCCACATCGAGTTCACCTCGATACGCGGTCCCCATTCAATTTCAGGGCACCGACAACCCTTTCTTCTTCACAGGATCAGGTAACCCAAAAACAGTCTGTTAAGACTAGCCAGTCCTCGAGTGGTAGATCTCATGCACAGCATAGAGATGCCTCTGGCCTTGCCCTCGAGGACACACTTGCTTTAAAACCCCGGTGGGAGTCTTCGGCCTCCAAATCCTGTGTGGGGTTTCAGGTTGTTCCTGAGGTTCACCCCTCTCCGAACATACCTGAGCCATGCTCGGTGGTGGCATCCGCTTCGAGCGGTATCGATACCCCGGCATCGGCAATGGTGTTGGATGAAACATTCCTCACCAAGGATCGTAGTCTGGCATCCTCGGTACTTGTGGGCCCATTGGATACGCTGCAGACCGATCTTCCAGTATCGGTATCGATCCCGGTACCGGTACTGGTACCGATGCCAGTACCCTCCAGATGTGCATCGATAGACTCGCTTCCCTCGATGCCAAGTCTGGAATCGATCTCCAGTCTGGATGACTGGGTACCGATTCGCCTTGGTACCAATACTGGACTGTACCGAAGGCACGGTTCCGATGATCCATGTCGGGCACTCTCGGTTTCTTCGATACCGTTAGAGCTGTCACCGGCTGGCCTTCATCTACAGGTATCGGATATGGTGCTGGAGTCGGTACCGGTATCCACATTACCATTGCTTTCGGTACTTTCCATGCTTCTCTCATCAGGCTCGCTTCCCTCGGTACCGAGTTTGGAATCGATCCCTAGCATGGACGATGCGCTACCGACTGTGGCTGGTCCCGACCTCCTGCGGTCCCGGCGACCATCCTGTAAGGATCCGATACTCCACCCTTTAGGGTCTTCTATTCCTCCAAATTTGGATAGATCCCTGGGTGCTGATGCTAGTTCTTCAACAGATCTAGCCTGTCCTCCTCTTTCTAGAGGATTTCCCTCTGGGGATTTTTCTTTTCAAGCATTCCTGCTTGATATGGCATAGTCACTTGCCATTTCTATACCTGGTCAGGATCCTGCGCCAGGGAATACAGAATCCCTGTATATTCCCTGCAGTCCAAAGGAGAACATCATGCTTCCTTTGCATCAGACCTTGCAGGATCTCCTCTTACGAATGTGGGAAACTCCTTTTCTCCAGGACCAAGCAGGAAGTCAGTCCTCACATATGGGTGACGTCGGCACCGACGGAGCCCTCGCGGAGCAATTTCCCCAGCTTTCAAAGAAAGCCTTTGGGAATTGCAGCGCGCATGCGCGGTCCCCTTCCCGCCCAAGGGTGCCATCTTGCTCAGTCTTCTTTTTTCCGCGGAGCCCTACAGACGCTGTTTGTATTCACCGCTGAAAAAGTTGATTTTCTTTCTTATTTTTCTTTTTCGGTTCGACGCCGGATTCTTTTTCCCGCCCGGACCCGCTACGCCGGTATCGGGTCCGTTTCTTTATTTTTCGGTTTTTTGTCCTTCGTGACAAGCGTTCGCGCCATTATTTTTTTCCTTTTCACTGGCAGCCCTGTCTTTTGACCTCGCAGGGGCCCTTTTTCCCTCGATGGCTGCCAGCGGGTTTAAAAAGTGTGATCGCTGTAAGAAACTCATGTCTCTTACCGACACACACGACTGCTGCTGCCTCCGCTGCCTCGGACCCGATCATGACCCGATGATCTGTGGTCCGTGTGGCAAAATGTCCTCAAAAGCGTTGAGGAGTCGGCAGCATCAGCAAGAACGAATCTTCTCTGACTCCGCGTCCGGCCGGGCCCGGACCTCGTCAGAGGCTTTGATGTCTCGGGACTCCGGTCCTGAGCATCGTCGGAGTTCCTCTGAGCGGGGGTTTCCTACCCGGGAACATCATAGGAAGAAAAAACCCGCGAGGGCGGCGTCGGCGGACGCTCCTGGTTCCTCGAGGGCCAGGTCGCATAGCCCCGACAGCCGCCCCGGATCCTCGGAGTCGGAGAGGCCTTCGAAACATCCTGGTCTCGAGATGGAGTCGCCTGGACACGTGAGTACTGTGGTCCTCGTGGACTCGCCTCCGAAGGAGCTGACGTCGGGCCCGACGCCGTCGGGGCCCGAGTCAGGGGCTGCTGGCTCTCCTGAGCTTGGACTCAGGTTGACGGCCTTGGAGAGCAGTTTAGCTGCCTTCATGGACCAGCAGCGGGCATTGATCGCTGGCCTTGCCAATGCGTCTGCCCCGGCCACCGGGACGTCGACGTCCAAGTCGACCCCGGAGACCGAGCCGATCCTCGAGTCCATCCGAGCTCGAGTCGATCCTCGGTCGCGGTCTCCCTCGGCCTCCCGTTCGGGACCGAGGTCGTCGACGCCGACTCCTTCAGCGTCGGAGCAGAGGGCATCGCTGCCCGCCCGACCGGAGCCACTCGAATCCTCCTCCGCGGAGTCCGACTGGGAATCGGAGGATGAAGAGTCCCCTGGTAGTTTTCGGACTCGGTGTGTCCCCTCGGACTCGCCCGAGTCCGAACCTCGGAGACGGTCCCCTCCGGAGGACACCCGGTTCTCAGATTTCGTGCGGGATATGGCCAAGGCCTTGGCATTGCCCGCGGATCCCGAGGAGGAGCCTCGAGCCGAGGAGCTCTATGCCCTCCAGTATGATTCTCCCCCGAAGGAGGCCTTTACTGTACCGGTTCCTCCGATGCTGGAACGACTTCTCTTCCGCATGTGGGAGAACCCGGCATCGGCGCCGGTATTAAGCAAGCGGGTCGATTCCATTTATCGAGTCCGCAAGAGCCCCGGCTTCCAAAAGGCACAACTACAGCACCATTCCATGGTGGTGGAATCGGCCATGCATAGACTCAAGAGTCAAAAGATGCACTCCTCGGTGCCTCCCAGCAGGGAGGCCCGGAGCCTGGATGCCCTCGGTAGAAAGTGTTTCCAGGGCTCTATGCTTGCTTGTCGAGTCCAGACCTACCAGCTCTATATGGGCATGTATCTCCGAGATCTGGCAAAGGAAATTGCCGGGTTCTCGGCTGGTCTCTCCGAGGAACCTTTGCAGAGGTTCCAAGCCTTGTCCACTGGGATTCGAGAGTGCTCGAAGTTTATCTCTCGGGCAGCCTACGATGGCTTTGAAGCATCGGCTCGAGTAGCCGGAGCCGGCATCGGTGCCCGCCGACAGGCTTGGCTTCAGTCATCCGACCTCGAGCCATGGGTCCAGGACAAGTTGGTCGATGTCCCCTGCAGAGGTGAAAACCTCTTTGGCAAACCCATGGCTGAAAAGGCTGCACAAATCGAGACAGAGACTCTGACCAGAACTAGGCTGTCCAGAAAAACCTCTGCCCCTTCTCAGAAGAAGAAGGGCTCGGGGAAAAAGCCCTTTTACCCGAGGAAGGCGGCTGCCTATAAATACTACCCTCAGTATCAGGCTTCAGCAGCTCCCCAAAAGGGTCAGCAGGCCAAGGGACGGGGTAATGGGTCCTGTAGGCAGCAAGCCCCCAAGCCCACTACACCGGCCCCTGCTCAGCAGGGTGGGGGTTTTTGACTCCATCAGCATAGCCTCTTCCCCTCAGCTGGTTTCCCTAAGCACAGGAGGCCGGCTGGTCCACTTTGCCCACAGGTGGTCAGCCATCACATCAGATACCTGGGTACTTCATATAGTTTGGAAGGGCTATCTTCTACACTTTCACCAGGTACCTCCCTCCTACTTTCCAGGGGAGCCTCCAAGACTCCCTCTGCACAGGGACTTACTCCTTCAGGAGTTGGCAAGTCTTCTTCAGGAACAGGCTGTGGAACCGGTGCCCCACCACCTGAGAGGTCACGGCTTTTATTCCAGGTACTTTCTGATACCAAAAAGAACAGGAGGCCTCAGACCCATCCTGGACTTGCGAAACCTCAACAAGTTCCTGGCAAGGGAAAAGTTCAAGATGCTTTCTCTTGGAATCCTGCTGCCCTACCTCCAGCGGGGAGACTGGCTATGCTCTTTAGATCTAAAGGATGCCTATACTCACATCCTTATTCATCCAGACCACAGACAATATCTCAGATTTGTTGTGGGAGGAAATCATTACCAGTATAGAGTCCTGCCCTTTGGCCTATCCTCCGCCCCACGGGTTTTCACCGAATGCCTGGCAGTGGTGGCGGCCTATCTCAGACTTCAAGGCCTTTTTGTGTTTCCATACCTGGACGACTGGCTCATCCGGGCCCAGTCTTCCCAAGAGGCCACTCAAGCCACTCATCACACTGTGTCTCTGCTCCAGCACTTGGGCTTTGTCATAAACTTTGCAAAGTCCACTTTGCTCCCCTCACAAGATCTCGAATTCATCGGCGCAAGGTTAAGCACACTTCAGGCGTGGGCCTTCCTGCCTCTGGACAGGGCCCACAGGCTCATGAATCTCGCCAGCCGCTTTCGAAGCAATTCCCTGGTCTCTGCCAGGCAATTTCTGAGACTGCTCGGCCATATGGCTTCCACGGTCCATGTGACCCCCAATGCCCGCCTGAACATGCGATCTGCCCAGTGGTGCCTTCGCACTCAATGGCATCAGGCCACGGGGAGCCTGACGGACTCAGTACAAGTCTCGGACCTGCTGGTCTCTTCTCTGCGGTGGTGGCTTCATCTGCCAAACCTAGTACTGGGAGTGGATTTTCAATCTCCTCCTCCTTCTCAGGTACTAACAACCGATGCTTCTCTCCTGGGATGGGGAGCACATTGCCAAGGGACATGTACTCAAGGCCTCTGGACTCCTTGGGAGTCTGTGCAGCAGATAAACTTCCTGGAGCTCAGAGCCATCCGCCTAGCTCTGAGAGCCTTCTCCCACCTCACTTCTCACCAGTCTGTACTGGTCCAGATGGACAATCAAGTAGCAATGTTCTACGTGAACAAAGAGGGAGGCACAGGCTCCTTCCTTCTCTGTCAGGAGGCACGCCGGCTGTGCTCTTGGGCAGTCGGCCACGACATACTCCTCAAAGCAGTCTATCTCCCAGGTCAAGAAAATTACCTGGCAGACAAACTAAGCAGGATCCTCCAACCACACGAGTGGAGATTGGATCCATTGGTGGTTCAGCAGATCTTTCTCAAGTGGGGACTCCCCACCTTGGATCTGTTTGCCAGTCCTCTGAACCCAGAATTCACTCCAAATATATCACTAATGTCGTAACAAGCACTATTCCTCATTCCTCAGCAGATGCTTAAAGTGAACAAAAGTACACCTGTTTCTCAACAAACATGAGGTCTCAGACTTGAGAGAATGTGGCCATTAATGACCTGCTAGTCTCTCGTATTGGCATCAATGACCTCTTTCAAAAATAATGTGCACTCTAACCATTCTCTAATTGCTCATATAGAGGAATCTTCAAACTTGCGTATATATGTTCCTCCTTATTGAAAAGTCCTCTGAACCGGCAACTACCCAGATTCTGCTCTCGACAACCGCATCCTCTCAGAGTAGCGCCGGATGCTTTTCTGATTCCATGGTCCACAGGCCTCTTGTATGCCTTTCCTCCCATGCCGCTGGTGTCTCGAACGCTCTTCAAGGTTCTCAGAGACAAAGCCTCGATGATCCTAGTGGCTCCCCGGTGGCCGAGGCAACCTTGGTTCCCGCTTCTAATGCAGCTGGCGGTGGACACTCCTCTTCCTCTGGGGTTTCAACCCGATCTTCTGACACAAGACCACGGGTCTCTCCTACACCCCAACCTCCGGTCCCTTCATCTGATGGCCTGGCTGCTGAAAGGGTAGTCCTTGCTCCCCTCCTACTGCCTCGGGAGGTGGAAGAGGTCGTCTTGGCCTCCAGGCGGCCCTCCACCCGGATGTCCTACGCTCTTAAGTGGCGTCGCTTCTCCGTGTGGTGTGCTCAGCAGTCTGAGAATCCCTTCTCCTGCTTGGTGGCGGTGGTCTTGCAATATTTGCTTCACCTCTCCAATCTGGACCTTAAGTCCAACTCTGTCAGAGTCCACCTCAGTGCTCTCTCTGCACATCACGCACCGGTAGATGGCAGGCCTCTGTCCAACCACCCTTTGGTGGCTCGTTTTCTTCGAGGCCTCCTTCTGCTTAAGCCTCCTTTGCGTCCACCAGCCCCTGAATGAGATCTGAATGTGGTCTTGCAGCGGATTACCTGTCCGCCCTTTGAACCTATGGCTACCTGCCCTCTTCGTTTTCTTTCTTGGAAAACCTTGTTCTTGGTAGCTCTTACCTCTGCTAGGCGTGTTAGTGAGCTGCAGGCCCTAGTGTCTGATCCTCCTTACACTAGGTTCTACAGGAATAGGGTGGTCTTACGGACTCACCCTAAGTTTCTTCCAAAAGTGGTTTCTCCTTTTCATCTCAACCAGGAGGTGGTTCTTCCGACCTTCTTTCCCAGGCCGCACTCCAGCCGGGCTGAAATGGTCCTGCATACCCTGGACTGTAGAAGGGCCTTATCCTTCTACCTTGATCGTACGCGGGAGCATAGGAGGGCTGTTCAGCTCTTCGTTTCTTTTGACCCCAATAACTTGGGGCTCCCTGTCTCCAAGCGTACCTTGTCCATCTGGGTAGCTGACTGTATCGCCTGGGCTTATGGGGCAGCCGGCCTCTCGTTGGAGGGTCGAGTCACGGCTCATCGTGTTAGGGCGAAGGCTGCGTCAGTGGCACACCTCCGCTCTGTTCCGTTGGCAGACATCTGCCGGGCTGCTACTTGGTCTTCAAGCCAGACTTTTGTGGCACATTACTGCCTGGAGAGGGAGTCCCGCAGGGACAGTGCTTTCGGTCAAGCAGTCCTCCATAATCTCTTTGAGGTTTAGGCAACTCCTACCCTCCGGCCCTGGTGTTGGGCTACCGGTCGGGGGCGTTTTCAGAGAAGATTCCTTCCTTCTGTTCTGCTGAGCTAGAGGGAGCTCATTTTGTGCTTGAGGTCTCCGGTAGCCTTAAGCTTGGGAGTCCCATATGTGAGGACTGACTTCCTGCTTGGTCCTGGAGAAAGAGTAGTTACTCACCTGTAACAGGTGTTCTCCAGGAGCAGCAGGAATCAGTCCTCACAACCCTCCCTCCTCCCCTTGGAGTTGCAGTCCTATCATTTCGTTTTTGCTAATTGTTTTGCTGTCTTTTAGCTATGTCATCTGACTGAGCAAGATGGCACCCTTGGGCGGGAAGGGGACTGCGCATGCGCACTGCAATTCCCAAAGGCTTTCTTTGAAAGCTGGGGAAATTGCTCCGCGAGGGCTCCGTCGGCGCCGACGTCACCCATATGTGAGGACTGATTCCTGCTGCTCCTGGAGAACACCTGTTACAGGTGAGTAACTACTCTTAACGGTACCCCCACCTTCTAGGGCAACTGATCTTCTATATAAGGTGCCCCCTTCTCCAGGTTTTCAAAAGACTCAACTTCCTCATCATTCCATTGTTGTAGAATCAGTAGTGAGGCGTATTAAGAGTACTAAAAAGCACTCTTCTTATCCGCCAGGTCGTGAGTCTAAGACCTTAGATGCCTTTGGACGCCAAACCTTCCAGGCATCCATGCTTTCAGCAAGAATTCTTTCATATATTTTCTATATGTTATTATCTCTTGAAGAGGTCACAAAGAAATTATTGCTTTTGACCCCTTTTCTTCAAGAGCCCAAAAGAGCAGACTATTCCTCATTGGTTAGTCATGCTCAAAATATCTCTAGGTTCCTTACTCGTGCTTCCCTAGACTCCTTTGAGTCTGTTAGCAGAACCTCTGCTATAGCTATAGGGGCACGACGTAAAGCCTGGCTCCAAGTTTCAGACTTGAACAAATGGGCACAAGAAAGACTGGGAAATACTCCTTGCACTGGAGAAAATCTTTTTAACAAGGAGTCTTTACTCCAAGTTGCTCAGTTAACCACTGACATTGCTGTTTCCAGAGGCTGTTCTACGCCTTCCTCTTTTCCAGTTGATAGGAAATTTCCTAACAAACTTTCTTCCCCTAAGGGGAAAAAGTTTTATCCATCTTCTGCCCATCATACAGATGTCCCTAAACAGGGGAAACATCGCACTGGTCTAAAGAAACCACAACCTCAACAGGTTCAGCAAACCCAGCAGTCGCAGGGTTTCAGATAGATTATCATTATATCTCCTGTTTGGTGGTTAGAGTTTGCAGTCTGCTTCTTTTCACTTGAAGCATCTACACTAATTTTATCCTAAATTCTCATGGATCTCTCTTCACGAGACATCCTTTCTTTTTGCTCCAAGAGTCTTATGATGATCATGCCTATAGTTAACAGGTTTCTCTTCCTCCTACTGGGAAAAGAGATGTGACAACTATCAATAAGACAGTTTTCCCTGTACTAGCATGTATCATCTTACCTTCCAGAGACTTACTACATAGTCAGTCTCCTTCAACTCTGTCTTACCTCCCTCTTACTACAACATTCGATTTGTAAGAGGGGCTCTATTACACCGGTAAGCCCCTATGGTTCTCTACCTATTCCACAAAGGGGTTTTCCCTTCCAGAGTGGTCTCCCCCTTTTTCATTTCTTACTTTAGGGCAGCTTATCAGACAATAGGGAAGTCTTACCACTCCTATTTATGTCTGCTGCTTCTTTTTCCAATCTAAAAAAAAAAAAAATTTTCCGCTGCCCTGGTAGTTGCTGCAAATGCAGCAATTCCTAGTGGTTAAGCCACTGGTTCTGTTCACCACACAACCAGGGTTTCTCCTCCACTAGCAATCCTTCCGGCCTCAGTGCTAGACCCCAAACAGGTTATCAACCTTTTGTGGAAGCCCTATTATCACAGACTTGTTGGTTGACTTCTATTCTTCGCCATCTCCAATTCCCTTGTTTTTGGCAGAATAGTTAAGTTACCTACTGGCTTAAGCAGCCAGTTTTTTCTTCTAACCAACCTCTAGCATGCTCTCTGCAACTCTACAGAGTAGCTTTGCACTATGGGCCCTTGCTAGAGAGCATTAGTTTCTTGCCTAGCAGATAATCCTAGATGGTTAGGAAGGGTTCACCTAGTCATGTTCCCATGACTGGTAGGTGTTACCTACCATTACCATCTCATCTAAAATCTCTTTTCGAGTCAAGACACAGGCCTTACATCACGTGAAAACCTAAAGAATGGCCAATTCCCTGGCTTGGTCCATATCTTCTTTGGACTTCTCGCCAGGGATAGTTTTCTTTCAGTTGCAGCTCAAGGACGCCTGATACCCATCTTGCCCTCATAGGCGGGTCAATATGG
This sequence comes from Ichthyophis bannanicus, assembly GCA_033557465.1. Taxonomy (NCBI): domain Eukaryota; kingdom Metazoa; phylum Chordata; class Amphibia; order Gymnophiona; family Ichthyophiidae; genus Ichthyophis; species Ichthyophis bannanicus. The sequence continues at coordinate 577,661,862 of CM066035.1, forward strand.
TATCTTATTCCAGTGGCGCCCTCTATCCATTCACCATACTGCAGTTCTAGAGACATCTGGACTTGCTGCCTGCAGACTGTAGTTATCCTCTGCATTTTTCACGTAGGCCATCCTGGTTATTCAAGAGCTCGAATTCTTAAGGGAATCTAGACTCCTCTTTGTCAGGGAGACCATTCCTCTGACTCTGTCGATTATAACCAGGGGAAGCAGATTCTCTATACATCTATTCAAGCAGGTACCACTCTTCTTGCTCTTAGATGAATCTTCCCTCTATCCCCATGTCCCTATGGGGATCTAGTTATATAGCCATGTCTCCATCTACATACATAGAGACCTGTGTCTATATGTCTACATATTTATTTATATATATATAGATAGATATAGATATATAGATATATATATGTATCTCTGTATCTTCCGCCCAGATATATATGCACTACTGTGCCAGCATGCTTGGGGTTTTACACATATAACCACTTCCTGGGGTAATAAACAAATTTTTTGTTTCTCTTACCATAACCTTCCAGGATAGGTACCTCTGAAGCTTTACATGTACCTTTTTCTTTTCTAATTGACCTCATTTAGGAAAGACATCACAGATTTTCACTTAATCTTAAGCTGTAACGCTTCATAAGTCTGTCCTTACTTTGTTATCGGATATAGGGGTCTCCATACCCCTTCTCTCCTACAGGGACTATTTCTTTTGTCAGTCTAAACCGGTCAGACTTATTTTTCCTTTTGGTCCTAGCATTGTACTGTTCTTCGACCAAAAGGGCTTAAGCTTTGTCTAATAGTACCTTCTGCGTTTCCCGCAGAAGCCCTACCTCATTGTACTACCCCAGTTTCCCCTGGGGCTATTTCTCACCCTGATGGGTTCTGACCTCCACTTGTTTTTCCTACAGTTTATTACAGTGAGGTACTCCTTGAGGATCTTCTACTGGCTCTTCTAACAGATCCATATGAGCCTCAATATACTTTTTACAATACCACCAAGAGAGGTCCATATTAGAATCTTGCATTCAATATTTTTACTACTAAATGTCATCTATACAGGATCTTCCTCCATAGAAGACCTGTTCTAGTCCAGCTGTTCCACAGCACCTCTTCTATAACTCAACTCCTACCCTCCATCCCCAAGATGCCTGAGGTTCGGAGGAGTAGCATGGCTCTTTCTAGATTTGCTACATGCTTGGACTCCCTCTGGGCATCTTAGCTTGGGGAGTCCCCATATGTGAAGACTCATTCCTGCTTGTTCCTGTAGATAGCACAGTTACTTACCTGTAACAGGTGATCTCTGGGAACAGCAGGAATAAGTCTTCACAACCCACCCACCTCCACTAGGAGTTGCTTTTCTCTATCTCTGTCTTTCCCTTTCTTGCTCTCTCTCTCTCTTTGCCTCAGCTTTAAAACTTAACTGAGGAGAGGCAGTTGGGAAAGGCGGGAAGGCAGCATGCAGGCGTGTTGGGATGCTTCCAAAAACATTCTGATTGGACGCTGGGGAGCGTTCCCGCGCAGACTCAGTCGGTACCGATGTACCCATATGTGAAGACTTATTCCTGCTGTTCCCAGAGATCACCTGTTACAGGTAAGTAACTGTGCTTTTTCTACCTTGGCCCCTCCCTATGGATTTCCCTACCTACTGCCCTTCGATTGGAAGAGTCTTACCCCTAATTCCGCTCTCTTCTCAAAACCCATTTCTTTTCCTCTGCCTTTAACGTTTCTCTGTGAATCCTCATGACCCCGTTCTCCCTTCTTGCTTAAGCTATTCTTACTCTCCATCTTTTTCTTTCCTTTAAATTATTGTAATTTCTTTTCCTTTTCTGATTTAGTTATTTATATTGTGAACCGCCCCGATGTAATGGGGGCGGTATATCAAGTGTGCAATAAACAATAAACTAAACATAAGTCTAGCCGGTCCTCAAAGGGTAGATCTCCTTCCAAGCATCGAGATACCTCTGGCGTTGCCCTTGAGGGTTCTGTACTGGCAAAATTGCCCTGGCGGGAGGCTTCGACTTCCAAAGCATTATCGGGGCTCCAGGATGTTCTCGAGGCCTCGACCTCGGCAGAACTACTGGTGCCATGCTCTGGGGTACCGGTTGCGTCCGGTACCGATACCTAGGCATCGGCAGCGTTGATAGACCAGAGGTTCCTGGCTATTGAACGCAGTCTGGCGGCTCTCCCTGCGGCATCGATACCCTCGGAACCGCGTCAGACAGTTCAACCGGTATCGGTACCGACGCCAATACCAGCATCGGTACCGGTACCAATAACATCGGCATCAACATCGGTATCGGCTTTGCCGGCACCCAGTCATGCTATGCCTTCCGGTGCCGATACACTGGTACCGATTCCCCCTGGTACCGACTTCGGTCAGTACGGGTATTGGGCTCTTCAAGAGCATCCGGACAGATGGTACTTCGAATCCTCGGAGGACTCCGAGGATTCTGACAGCTCTGCCGGTACCGGCATACTTCTCCCGAAGGAGCCTTCTTCTCCTAAACGAAGGATGTCTCCTCCAGAAGATATCTCCTTTCAGGATTTCATCAGGGAGGTGGCTCGTGGTTTGTCCAGAAACAGAGCCCAGGGCTAAGGAGTTGGAGATTTTACAATATCCCAAAGTTCCTAAGGAGGCAGCTACCTTGCCTATCCATAAGATTTTACATGATCTCATGTTGAGAATGTGGGAGACACCTCTTACCACCTCTCCTCACTCTCGCAGACTGGATACCATGTATTTTATGTATTTAGACAGTTTTGTATACCGCCTTATCCTTCAATCAAAGCGGTCACAACACAATTGGGGGATACATTTAACACGCGGGGATATGAGACACATACACTAATACTTACAGGGAACATGGGCAATGGAGGGTTAAGTGGCTTGCCCAAGACCACAAGGAGCATCTGTGGGACTAGAAACCCCAGTCCTTCCGGCCCAAGGTTGCTGTCCTCTAGTGGGATTTGAACCCCCGACCTTCCGGCCTGAAGTACCTTGCCCCAACCACTAGGCTACTCCTCCCATGTATCGAGTCCCTCCTTGTCCTGGTTTCCAGAAAACTCAGCTTCCTCACCACTCCATTGTAGTGGAGTCGGCTATGAGAAGGATCAGGCGTGCAAAGAGGCATGCCTCTAATCCTCCAGGAGTGAGTGTAGAACCTTGGATGCCTTTGGACGTCGTACTTTCCAGGCTTCCATGCTTTCTGCCAGGATCATTTCCTATATTTTATATATGGGAATGTTCCTTAAAGAAGTTACAGGAGATTTAGAGGTTCTTAGCCCTCTCCTTCCTGAGGACAAAAGGCAGGATTTTCTCACACTGGTTAAACATGCCCAGGATGTTTCTAAGTTTGTCAATCGTGCAGCCTTTGACTGTTTTGAATGCATAAGTAGAACCTCTGCCATTGCCATAGGTGCACGTAGAATTGCCTGGCTCCAGGCATCTGATTTGGAGCTCTGGGTGCAGGACAAACTGGGCAATATCCCTTGTACAGGTGAGAATCTATTTGGCAAGAATTGGCAAGAGAAAGCCAATGAGTTGGATGCTGACAACTCCACTTTGGATAGGTTATCCAAAGCCACAGCTGATCCTGCGAGAAAGGTTTCTTGAAAGATTTCTTTCTTCTCAAAAAAGAAGACATTTTATCCCTCTTATTCCCAGCAGGAACGTTCTGCAGGCCATCCTGCTCGAAAGAGTCAGCAACCACCTAAACAAAGGAAAGCAAAGACTGCTAAGCCTCAACAGTCTCAGACTCCACAATGCCTTTGACTGTCATCTGGAGAAATTAGCCTTCCTGGCCCTGAATGGACCAGAGCCTTCCACCATTCCAGGAAGGTTATGTCACTTTGCCCCCAGATGGGGGCAGATAACAGCAGAGCATTGGACACTCTCCATTATAAGAGAGGGGTACAAACTGCACTTTCTGTGCATGCCCCCTCCCACAATGGTAAGACAGTTCAATTCTCAGACCTCTCTCATCAACCTGTTAGATCAAGAGGTCGCTATGCTTCTTGCCCAAGGGACAATAGAAGAAGTACCCAATCATCAACAGAGTACAGGGTTTTACTCCCCCTATTTCCTTATCCCAAAGAAAACAGGGGGATACAGACCTATATTAGACCTCAGAGAATTGAACAAATTCCTCTTCAAAGAGAAATTCAAAATGGTTTCTCTAGGAACTCTGCTGCCATACCTTCAGAGTCAGGATTGGCTTTGTTCTCTAGATCTCAAGGATGCGTACACTCATGTTCTCATCCATCCAACTCACCGAAAGTTCCTTTGGTTCCTTTTTCAAGGAAAGCACTACCAATACAGGGTGCTTGCCTTTGGCCTGGCCTCAGCACCAAGAGTGTTCACGAAATGCATGGCTGTGGTAGCAGCATTTCTCTGCACTCTAGGGATATTCGTCTTCCCTTACTTAGAAGACTGGCTCATTCGAGCCCCATCAGAGTCAGAGGCCAGGACTTCTCTATCTTGCACAATGCATATCCTTCAGTATTTGGGTCTGGTCATAAACATCCCAAAGTCCAGTCTAACTCCCACTCATTCTCTAGAGTTCATAGGAGCTTTGCTGGATACCAGAAAAGCAAGGGCCTATCTTCCTCAGGCCCGTTACCTTTGCATGGTGCAGTTAGCTTCTCAAGCAGTGCTAAAGCCTCTTCTCACTGCCCGAGAAATGCTACAACTACTAGGCCACATGGCATCTACAGTGCATGTGGTTCCTTATGCTCATCTCCATATGAGAGCAGCCCAGTGGACTTTATCCACTCAATGGACCCAGGCATCAGGGTGCCTGTCAGACAAAATAGAAAACACAAATCGCCTTATTTTGTCCCTCCAATGGTGGCAGTCCACTCAAAACCTGTTGCTGGGGTCCCCTTTTCAACAACCTTTACCCCAGGCAACTCTCACAACAGATGCTTCTCCAGTGGGTTGGGGAGCTCATCTACAAGACCTCTCCACCCAAGGTACTTGGACTCCACAGGAGACTCATCTACACATCAGTCTCTTGGAGCTCAGAGCAATCTTCCTTGCTCTGCGAGTGTTCCACACCCTGCTCAGCTACAAGACATTCCTCATTCAGACGGACAATCAAGTAGCCATGTTCTACGTGAACAAGCAGGGAGGAACAGGCTCTCTGTCGCTTTGCAACGAAACTTTGCGACTATGGGTCCTCGCCAGAGAGCATCAGATTCATCTCCTGGCAGTGTATCTTCCAGGCATACAAAACTCTTGGGCAGACAGACTCAGTCGAGTTCTGCTTCCACACGAATGGTCTCTACATGCAGACCAGATGGCCAAGATTTTTCAAGTTTGGGGAACCCCGGACATAGACCTCTTTGCAAGTCCATTGAATGCCAAACTTCCCAGGTTCTGTTCCAGAATTCTGGCTCAGGACTCTCAGGCCAGGGATGCTTTTCTCCTTCACTTGGGTCAAGACTTCCTTTATGCCTTTCCACCCATTCCCCTAATTCCCAAAACCCTGTTCAAGCTTCAGAGAGACAGAGGCCGTATGATTCTCATAGCCCCACATTGGCCACGGCAAGTGTGGTACCCTCTGCTTCTACAACTCTCTCAAGCTCCCTCCTTGGAGTTAGGATCTGCTCCAGATCTCCTGTCTCAGGAGGGCAGAATGTTATGGCATCCCAATCCCCAATCTTTGCATCTCAGGGCTTGGTTGCTGAAGGCCTAGATCTTCATGATCTTAACCTCCCTCAGCAAGTAAAGAATATCCTTTATGCTTCCAGGAAACCTTCCACAAGATGCTCTTATGCTTTCAAGTGGAAAAGGTTTACCATATGGTGTTCGCAGAAGGGTCTTAACCCCCTTGCGATACCTCTGGAATCATTACTGCAGTATCTCCTTCATTTATCCAATGCAGGACTTAAAACTAACTCAGTAAGAGTCCATTTGAGTGCTATTGCAGCTTCTTTCAAGCCTCTAAATGGACAACCTATTTCCTCTCATCCTCTTATAGCAAGATTTATGAGAGGCCTTCTTCTAACTAAGCCTCCCATTAGGCCACCACCGGTGGCATGGGACTTAAACCTGGTTCTTGGTCAGCTCATGAAGCCACCTTTCGAACCCTTAGCTACTACCTCATTGAAATTCCTTTCTTGGAAAGTTATCTTTCTCATTGCAATCACATCAGCACGCCGCATCAGTGAGTTGCAAACGCTAGTAGCTGATCCACCTTATACAAGGTTCCATCATGACAAGGTAGTCCTTAGGACTCATCCACACTTTATGCCAAAGGTGGTCTCGCCTTTTCATTTAAACCAAGCGGTCTACCTGCCTGTGTTTTTTCCAAGGCCTCATGCATCTAATGCAGAAAGGAATCTTCATACTTTAGACTGTAAAAGAGCTTTAACCTTTTACTTGCAAAGAACACAGCAACATAGAAAGTCCTCTCAACTCTTTGTTGCTTTTGATCCTTCTCATTTGGAACTTCCAGTCTCCAAAAGAACACTATCCAACTGGATTGCACAGTGTATTTCCTTTGCCTATCAGAGTAAGAACCTTCCTCTGGAAGGCCATGTCATAGCTCACAATGTGAGAGCCATGGCAGCTTCAATGCCTCATCTGCACTCTGTGTCTATCGACGACATCTGTCGAGCAGCCACTTGGGCCTCGGTTCATACCTTTACAGCCCATTACTGCTTAGACAAGGACTCCCGCCGGGATGCCTTGTTTGTTCAGGCTGTTCTTCAACACCTGTTCCATACCTAATCAACTCCTACCCACCATCCCTGGTTGGATGCCAGAGATCCATGGGGGGAAGTGGAGCCCTTCTCAGGGACACACAACTTCTGGGGTCTCTCCCTGGCATCTAAAGCTAGGGAGTCCCTATATGTGAAGACTACATTCCTGCTTGTTCCTGGAGATAGCATAGTTGCTCACCTGTAACAGGTGATCTCCGGGAACAGCCGGTATTTAGTCTTCACAACCCACCCACCTCCCCTAGGAGTTGTATCTCTCTATCTATCTTTTTCTTTTTCCCTCTCTCTCTCTCTTTGTCTCAGCTTTAAACTCAACTGGAGAGAGGCAGTTGGGAAAGGCAGGAAGGCAGCACGCAGGCGCTGTGGGATGCTCCCAAAAGCTTTCTAATTGGATGCTGAGGAGCGTTCCCGCACAGGCTCCGTCGGTACCGACGATACCCATATGTGAAGACTAAATTCCTGCTGTTCCCGGAGATCACCTGTTACAGGTGAGTAACTATGCTTTCATGTAAATCGATATTAGTGATGTTATAAGATTTACTCTGTTCTGATCCCAAGAAGACAACAATCACTGCATAATGACACAATAGTAGATACAGTAATTGTGCTAAACTTTTAACCTCATGCTCTCTGAGTAAATATTCTTAAATCTATAGAGTGTTTTCTAAAAGTGCCTTTGGATTAAATAGCTTCAACTTTACCAGTAATACATATGTAAGGCAATCCTCTATAACTTTCCCTCAGAGCTCATTCCCCCCAGCAGCATCTGGGACAGTAACTAGAGAGCAAATGGGACGTTCGGGTGGGAGGTTCAGAGGAGTAGCCTAGTGGTTAGGGCAGTAATCTGGGACCAGAAAGACCAGATTTCAAATCCCATTGACTCTTCTTGTGTCCTTGGCAAGTCACTTAATCCTCCATTGCCTCAGGTAAAAACCATTGGGCCGATGCAGAAAGACTAGTGCGCCCTTTGCGCACAGATAACGCAATTTATATGCACAAATTCTGCCATGCCAAGCGCAGAAAAGAGATTGGTATGTACATAAACAACAAAAGAAAAGTATTCACATGCAGCAGTGCCAAGCATATGTAAATTGTATGCAAATGAGCTGTGCGTATTAAAATGGAATACTAATAAGATCTGCACCTAATGCTAAGAAACGCGTACAGGAGTACATAATCAGAAGGAGCAGCAGTATCTGTACGCCTTTTCTGAGGTAATTTAAACATCTTGCATGTGTAGAGAAAGACTGTTTCAGGGAATGTTAGCTTTGACGTGAAAATTTTCTGCATGCATTTCTCAGCGAAGGTTTGGTGTTCAAGAACAAATGTCTTTTGCTTCTTTGTGTGTTTTTTGGACTCATTCTCCATTTACTGTTAGGTCTTTTTGTTGTGATTTCATAAAAAAATGCTTTTGGGCGAAATAGTGTTGATTATTTTGGGTTGAGCGCCAAAAGAACCTGCATGTTCTGTGCGCATAACGTAAGTGTTTGACGTTTACATGCATGTGCACACAGCCAATTGTAGTGCGTCTGTTTGCACATGTGTTGGCTCCCCTCCTTTCAACTTTATGCCAAGGTTTTGCGCACAGCTCATTTGCACACATGCCCTTTGCTGCATACTGGCGCTGACATCTTGCACTATCAACTCACTATGAAAACACATACACAGCTAATAGCGTTGGCTTTCTACATCAGCCTGGTAGATTGTAAGCCCTCGGGGGATAGGGAAAAACCTATAATACTGTACCTGATTGTAACTTGCCTTGAACTACTACTGGAAAGGCGTGAGCTAAATACTAATAATAAAATAAATCTCATTTGGCATGTCATGATTTAAAGCAATATTGTGAAGCATGCAGCACACCACAATAATATCTCCAACTTTTTCTGGTGCCTACTGCAGTGCTCTAAAATGATCCAAACAATGGAAATGGCTCTTCAGTACCCCAAAGGTGTACACTCTATAACTGACCTTGTGGCGCTCTGTCCCTCATTAATATCACCTCTCTGCAGGTGTATCCATAGAAGATGCTAGATATGGGTGCAAGCTGTGACTGGATCTATATCACTTTAAATTTGTTCATACAGGGACAAAATTGCTCTTGTGCACAAATGGTAGTTTCACACAGCATGCCTCTCTGGTAGTCCCCTCCAGTGTTGCCCTGTTTTCGAAATGCATGCTGTCTTCCCTCTCTGTGGAATCTCATTATGGGTGAGCCTGTGCTGCCTGATGCTCCCCTCTCCATCTTCTTCTGCCTCATTGCCCTGATCTCTGTTGTGTTTGTGCTGTGTGTCGATGCAGTTTCTCAAAATGGGTTATTTTTGTGCATATCATGGAAGTCATGAACCTCGCTCCTAAGCAACGGTATGTGGAGTATGATCTGAGTCTCTCAAATTCAGTGCTAATGCTCAGTATAATACTTGCATCATGCCAAAAAGAGCTGCCTCCTGGAGTTCATAAGACATGGCATGTTAGGTAATTTATCAAGTTGCACTTGGAAATTCGTCTTAATCAAGCATGTGGCACCCAACAGATGAGAAAAAGCTTGGTATCCTGCCACAATTTTATGGTCTCTGACTGCATTTCTTGGTACTTGAAGATCTTCCCCTCTCAATGCGATTTATAGAACAATCACTTGGAGCTGATACCAGTCAATGCCGTTCTGGTAGTGTTCTCTTTTACAGTGCCTTGTGAAAGTATTTATCTCCTCGGTGTTTGTCCTGTTCCTTATCGTCCCTCCATTTCAGTCCCTCGCCTCTGGGTAATGCACTTCCTCCTGCAGCATGGAGACTGGGTAAGTCAAACTTGTGACATCACTGTACATATCCTGCTGGCACCCCCACCAGCTTCCAGTGTGCTCAGTCTGCATGCAGCAGGAGGTAGTGCGCCTAGGTGCTGGGCTCGCTAGAGGAGTAGATAAGGAGCTTTAGACAGGTTTTCTAGGGCATTTAGATTTTCTTTTCCCCTATAATATTTTTCCCTTTCCTTTGATTGTAGATTAAAGTTCTTTAAAAAAAAAAAAAAAAAAAGACAAGTTCTGTGAGGGGATCGTGGGTAATCAGGAAACTGCTTTCTCCCTTCCGTTTGCTTCTGTTTACCTTTAGCCTGCCTTTCCCTCCTTGTTGCATGGAGGGGAGTTGTTCAGCAGGTTTTTAGTTTCTAACTAGATCAGTTTTTCTGCTCAGCTGATTCCTGTCAGAAGCTTGTATCTGGGTTTCTCTCTGCTACTGCAGCCAGCTGACAGGATTTCTCAGCAGTGCTGTTTTCAGTTTGTTTCTGGTGATTTTCAAGATATAGAGAGGATCTGAAGGGCTCCGATGTTAAGGTGAGTTCTCCGATCATTTTTATTGCTGTCAGGAGAGTGTTTGGAGCCTGTTACAGCATGAGACACACTTTTTGACGGTTTGCCGTGCTGCGGGCCATTTTTCCAACGTTTTTTGTTTTTTTTCACTGAGCTGTTTTTCCTTCCAAACTGTTGTAATGCGCATCTGAAGCACTAACTATGGACCAGGAAACAGCACTCAGAGGTTTCTCCCCAGATTTTGTGCTGCTGATGCACCAGGCCTTCTGTTTGCGGCAACAGGGGGCAGTGGTGGATGCCTCACTTCTTGGGGCAGCAGGGGCCAAGCAACTATAGAAAGGTTGGGAATTAGTGACGGTAGACCGGTTAAGAGGGCTCGGTTGATGGAAGATCAGCCTCCTGGTTTGGACTGGCCGGAAGGTGAAGACATTGAGATGGATCCAGAAGCCAGGATAGAGGAGCTAGAGGAAGGTGAGATTCAGGAACCTGAGGATTGGACAAGGATTATCAGGGTCTTTCGGAGAGAGGAGCTGACAGTGCTCATTACGGAGGTCCTTCAGACTCTCAACCTTTCGTCGTTGGTACTGGTGGACGATGAGGGTTTAGAGCAGTGGTCACCAACCTCCAGAGGGCCGTGGGCCGCACAGCCGTCTCCCGGGAGCCTCGCGGGCCGCACCTCCCTTCTCCCCGCCTCCGCGAAAAAAAAAAATGCTTATAACCTGTAAAAAACGTCCCGACTTAAATGTCTCAGTGCTATATTCTTACGGCATTTTAGTTACAGTGTGCTAAATGTGGAGCAGTTTCTAAAAACACATCTTCATGCAGCAGGAGCTATTTCAGAAGCATACATGAAGGGGTGAAAATAATCAATGAGCAAGGCTTAGCAATAAACGTGTAAATGCTGGCATTTCACAACAAACACTGTAAATGTCGGCACTTACGGATATCCGAGCCATTTTGCTAACCTATACATGCCGATTCTCAAGTTCGGAGGATTCTCTCTTGCCCCATTTCAATTTGAAGGGAGAAATAAACAGAGTATTAAGAGGAATACCTTGCTGACCGCCGCATCTTCTCAGCTCCCGCTAGCAGCGGGAGAGCGGAACGAAGGCACCTCGCTGCTTTGCTCAGCTGATGACGCTAAATAAATCCTTGGCGGGCCGCACCGGGGTAGAGCCTCGCGGGCCGCAGGAAGGGACCTCTGGCCGCAGGTTGGTGACCACTGGTTTAGAGGATGCTCTCATTCAGGCGGTGTGGAAACCTCAGGCTGTTTTTCCAGTACACCGTGTGGTTAAACAGATGATTCAGGATGAATGGAATGTGCTGGAGGCAGGATTGCGTGGTGTCAGGTCCATGAATTGACTCTATCCCTTGGCGGATCAAGAATGAGAAGTGTTTCGTTCCCACGTATAGATGCAGCTGTGCTGGCAGTCATGAAGAAAACTACCATTCCAGTTGAAGGCAGTGTGGCTTTGAAAGACGTACAGGATCGGAAGGTGGACGCATTGTTGAAGCAAGCTTTCGAGGTTAATGCTCTGTCTCTTCAGGTGTCTATTTGTGGAGCTTGGGTGGCGAGAGCATGCCTTCGTTGGTTGTAGCATTTGCAGCAGTCAGCGGATATATCAAGGCTCGAGTCAGGTTCAGCTTATTTAGCCTATGTCCACTATGATCTTATTAGAGCTCAAGCGAACAGCATGGCTTCCTTGATAGACGCCCGCCGCTATCTTAGGCTGAGGAATTAGGTGGCTGACAGTTCCTCCAAGTCACGTCTTAGCAAACTTCCTTTTAAGGAGAAGCTGTTGTTTGGAGAGGATCTTGAAAAGCTGGTCAAAGATCTGGGGGAATCTAAAGGAGGTCGCTTGCCGGAGGATAAACCGAAGCAAGGTTGGCCTCAGATTCCGACGAGGGGTCAACCTCGAGATTTCAGGCATTTTCATACCTCCCGATTGGGAGGCTTTCAGAGAGGAAGATTTTCCTCTCGTGCACAAAGCTTTCGTGGATTCTGGGGAGCGGGCAGAGGTTTTGCTAGTTCCGCTTCCTCGGGATTTAGGAAAGCACAATGAAGCGAGGGGGACCCAGGCAGGAATTCAGGCGATAGGAGGTCGTCTTCAGAAGTTTTTTCCTGCCTGGGTCCAGATAACATCCGATCAGTGGATGTTGGAGGTGATTCGCGAAGGTTATTCTCTCGAATTTGCCCATACGGTACTCATTTGTCATGTCACCTTGCAGGGGTCCAGAAAAGACAACAGCGGTACGGCACACTCTGTCTTGTTTGTTACAACTGGGAGCAGTGGTTCCAGTGCCGCAAGAGCATTACAGGATCGGTCGATACTCTATTTATTCAGGCGTTGCCCTTCGGTCTAGCGACAGCTCCGCGTACCTTCACCAAGGTTATGGTGGTGGTGGCAGCAGCCCTTCGAAAGGAGGGAATATTGGTTCATTCCTATCTTGACGACTGGTTGATTCGAGCAAAGTCCAGGGTCGAGAGTGTGCGGGTGATGGGCAGAGTGGTGGAGCTCCTACAGAGTCTCGGTTGGGTAGTCAATGCTGCCAAGAGCAGTTTGGTTCCTTCGCAAGTTCTGGAATATTTGGGAGTTTGCTTCGACACTCGAGTGGGAGCAGTGTTTCTGCCAGATTCCCGAGCCCAGGGCCTTCGGCTATTGATTCGCGTTTTTTTGAACAGTCCTGCACCTTCGGCCTGGCTGTATCTACACGTTTTAGGAACGATGGCGGCGACTCTGGAAGTGGTGCCGTGGGCCAGAGCTCATATGCGCCCCTTACAGAGTTCGCTGCTCCATCGCTGGTCCAACCAGAGCGACTCTCTGTCCAAGCACCTTCCTTGTCCAGGGCGGGTCAGGACGTCCCTGCGGTGGTGGCTTCTTCCACAGAATCTCGCAGCAGGCATGCCTCTCGAACATCCGCAGTGGATCCCGGTCCTAATGGATGCCAGTCTAGCCAAGTGGAGGGATCATTGCGGAGGGCTCTTCGCGCAGGGCTGTTGGACCGAGCAAGAAATCAATTGGTCAGTCAATCGACTGGAGTTGCGAGCTGTAGCTCTAGCGCTTCGGGCCTTGGAGTCCACCTTACGGGGTCGAGCAGTTCGGGTGCTTTTGGACAATGCCGCGATGGTAGCATACCTCAGTCGTCAAGGGGGGTACGAGATGCGCAGCTCTGGAGCTAGAGGCAGAGAGCCTGTTCAATTGGGTACAGTCTCGGCTTCAGGCTTTGTCGGCACATTGCAGGAAAGGACAATGTGATGGTGGACTTTCTTAGCCGGGTTCACGTGAATCCGGGGGAATGGGAGCTTCATCCAGATGTGTTTGCGCAGATAGTTCACAAATGGGAAGCTCCTGTGATGGATCTCATGGCAACCTTTCTGTCGGCAAAAGTGAGTCTGTTTTACAGCAGAAGATGATAAAGAATGTTAGAAGGACTAGATGCCTTGATACAACAATGGCCCACCCATGGTCTCCTCTACGTGTTCCCTCCTTGGGCTCTCATAGATCGAGTGGTTCAGCGCATCAAAGCCCATCGGGGAAGAGTAATTCTAGTGGCTCCAGATTGGCCGTGTTGACCGTGGTATGCCAATCTGGTGCGTCTTCTCGTCGGAAAACCGTGGCAGTTGCCGACAAGGGAGGACCTTCTGCTTCAAGGTCCTCTGCAAATGCCTAAGGTGGATCGGTTCTCGCTTACGGCTTGGCCCTTGAAAGGGCTAGGTTAAAAAAGAAAGGTTATTCTAGTGCGGTGATTGCTACCTTACTTTTGGTGAGAAAAAGATTGACATCCTTAGCTTATGTGCGGGTTTGGCGTATTTTTGAGGACTGGTGTGAACAACGGCAGGTCCGTCCTGCCGCAGTTTCAGTTCGATAGTGTTGAGCTTCTTGCAGGATGGTTTTGATAAGGGGTTGGCGGCTAGTTCATTGAGGGTTCAGCTGGTAGCTATTTCTTGTTATCGAGGAAAGGTTCAAGGGGTCGCCTTGGGTGCTCATGCCGATGTCCCATCTACATCCTTCGCGCAGGTTGGTTTCTCATCCTTGGGATCTCAACCTGGTCTTAGAAGCCTTGTCTAGGGAGCCTTTTGAGCCTTTGTATCAGGCTTTGTTGAAAGATTTGACCTTAAAGACACTGTTTTTGGTAGCCATTTGCTCTGCACGGCGAATCTCGGTGTTGCAGGCGTTGTCTTGTCGAGAACTGTTTCTGGTTTTCTCATGGGAAAAGGTGGTTTTGCGTCCTGTTCCGTCTTTCCTGCAAAAGGTAGTTTCGCCGTTTCATGTCAATCAGTCTGTCTCCTTGTCAGTGTTGGGCGTTTCAGAGGAGAATGAATCGGATCGTCGTTTGCATCGGTTAGATATAAAGAGGTCTCTTCTTCGATACTTGAAGGTTTCAAGATCTTTCCACAAGTCAGAGCATTTGTTCATTCTCTTTGCAGGTCCTCGTAAGGGTGAAGTGGCATCCAAAGCTTCGATTTCCAGATGGGTCTGTGAGGCATTAGCATTGGCTTATATTTTGCAAGGCCGTCAGGTGCCTGTAGGGCTGCGGGCTCATTCTACTAGAGCGCAGGCTACTTCCTGGGCCGAACGTATCTTAGTTCCTCCGGTTGAGATTTGCAAAGCAGCCACCTGGTCTTCTTTGCATACTTTCAGTAAACATTATCATCTAGATGTTCAAGCGTTGGGAGATGCCTGCTTCAGGTCTGTGTTGTTGCGGTCCGGGTGGACAGGTCCCTCCCAGTAATTTACTGCTCTTTTACAGTACATCCCAGAGGTGAGGAACTGAACTGGAGGGACGATAAGGAAAGAGAAATTAGACTTACCTGCTAATTGTTGTTCCTTGAGGAACTCCAGTTCAGTCCTGATTCCCACCCTTGGAGCTGGTTGTCACTTTTAACACAGTCATTTTTATGGTCTGCTGAATCGACAGCCGAGCAGTAGAATTTCAGCAAATTTCTTTCTGTACTCGAGTGCTGTATGTTCTGTATTCTTTCTCTCCCTCTCTTTTCTATTCTTTTTCTTTCAAGTGGGAGAGGGACAGTTGCTCCTTTATTTAATGGGGAGTTAGTTCAGTTCAACAGTTAAGTTTTGATGATTAATACTACTTAAAGCTACTTAGTTGTTGCTCCTTTGAGTCTGCTTTGTCATTAGGTCACTGGAAGCTGGTGGGGGTGCCAGCAGGATATGTACAGTGATGTCACAAGTTTGACTTGCCCAGTCGTCATGCTGCAGGAGGAAGTGCATTACCCAGAGGTGAGGGACTGAACTGGAGTTCCTCAAGGAAGAACAATTAGCAAGTAAGTCTAATTTCTCTTTTTGTTGCATTACAATCTGGATTGAAAATGGCGTTTTGAGGGATAGCACCATGTGACTTTGAAGATGCAAAATATTCTTTATTGTGAGACAAACAATAATTTAAAAAAAAAGAAGAAAATTAGGAGTGTGCATATGTATTCACCCCCCAATGTCAATAGGTTGTACAGCCACACTTTGCTGCAATTACAGCTGCAAGTCTCTTGGGGTATATCTCTATTGCTTAGCACATCTAGTCACTGGGATTTTCACCCATTCCTCAAGGCAAAACTCTTCCAACTCCTTCAAGTTAGATGGTTTGCATTGGTGTAAAGCAATTTTCAAGTCATGCCACAGATTCTCAGTTGGATTGAGGTCTGGGCTTTTGACTAAGCTATTCCAAGACATTTATATGTTTCCCTGTAAACCAGCTTTAGCAGTATGTTTAGGATCATTGTCCTGCTGGAAGGTGAACCTCCATCCCAGTCTCAAATCTCTGGCAGACTAAAACAGATTTTACTCAAGAATTGTCCTGTATTTAATGCCATCCCTCGTTCCTTCAATCCAGACCATTTTGCCTGTCCTGCTGATGAAAAATATCCCCACAGCATGATGCTGCCACCACGATGTTTCACTGTTGGAATGTAGTTTGCTGGGTGATAGGAAGTGTTGGGTTTGTGCCACAAATGGGTGTTTCCCATGATGGGTCCAAAAGGTCAATTTTTGTCACATCTGACCAGAGAATCTTCTTCCATGTGTTTGGGGAGTCCACCACATGCTGTTGTACAAACTCTTTCATAAAGTAATGGCTTTTTTCTGGCTACTTTTCCATAAAGCCCCCACTCTGTGGAGTTTACGGCTTAAAGTGGTCTGATGAACAGATGCTCCCATCTCCGCTGTGGATCTTTGCAGCTCCTTCAGTGTTATCCTTGGTGTCTTTGTAGCATCTCTGATTAATGCCCTCCTTGCCCGGTCTCTGAGTTTTGGTGGGCGGCCTTCTCTTGTCAGGTTTGTAGTGGTGCCATATTCTTTCCATTTTGTTATAATGGATTTAATGTTGCTCCGTGGGACATTCAGAATTTGGGATATGCTTTTTATAACTCAACCCTGATCTACACTTCTCTACAACTTGTGATGGCGAAAGTGTTTCGGAGCCTATGGAAATAGGAGAAAAACACCCATTTACCTTTAGGGAGAGAGACAGGCAGGAAGGCTGTAGCTCTCATGCTGAAGCTAAACAGAAAAAAACACGTAGCTCCTGGTTACAAGCCACGCCCAAGCTCTGAAGCAAGTAGTAAAGTTAATGAGAGCCACCTGGGGGAGGAGCACGGGACCCTAGTGCAGGCACAGTCATATAAACGCAGGGGAATAGAAGGAAATGGAACCACCAGGGAAATAGAAGGAAGCAGAAACTCGAGGAAGTCTGAAGGAAGGAAGACCTTCAGGGCAGCTGAAGAGTATTTCCAAGGACAACACTAGAGAGGGTTCCAGAGGGAAGGAGGATGCGAGACCGAGTCACAGGAAAAGTTTAACCACAGAGAACGCTGAGGAATACAGTGGAACTCTCGGTGGTAGAAGCCATAGTCCAGAGAGGGGCCCGTGCTGCAGAGAAACTGCTTTGGGCTCTAGAGGGAGGAGATTTATAACTGAGAGAAGTCCTGACGAGGAGCAAGGTACTTTGGCAGTAATCCAGGAAGCTATTAGAAATTTGCCAGCTCAAAAAGGGAACGTGAGTAAATCTGTGACTAAAAGTAATTTAAGTCAGTTAGAGGCACTGTGCCACTTAATGAGAGAGAAGAGGCTTCATGTGCCTGCTGAAAAGCCTGTGTGCAAAGAGAAGTCTTATTGGAGGAAAGTACTAGAGCTGCTAGAAGAGGTTAAACCTGAGTTTGTACAGGGAGAATTAAACCAGGATACAGAAAGCACTGATGCTGAAGAAATGCAAACTGAATATTATGAATCTGACCAGGAGTCTGAGTCTTCTATAATGGACTGTTCTTTATGTCATAAGACTTTGTAATGTTCTTAACTGAAAGGAGAAAGGCCTAGAATCTTACTGTCTGGTAAAGCAAAAAACAAAACAGGCTGGATGTTGTTTAAGTCAGTATTGCTCAAGAATCCTGTTTGCCTTTAAAAGAAGGAAACAGCTACACGTGCTTTATGCTGAGTGAAACAGCTAAGAGCCTTATGCTGAAGGCTGGAACTTTAGAAGAAAACAGCTACATGTCTTTAATGCTGAAGGAAGCAATTAAAGCTTTGTTCTGAATGCTGGAAGTTGTAAGAAAAGTAACTACAAACGTTTTAACCTGACAGAAACAGTTACTGTGTGGTGCTGTATGTAAAAGTCTTTTCTTTTGTGGAAAACATGGTTTTGGGAGAAAGAATCCTATATTAATTTGTGTACCATGCGTTGAGCTTTTAAAGGCTCTTTTTGGAAGGTGGAAAACAAAAATAAATATTCCTGTGTTTGCCTTAAACTCTCGGGCCTCAATATTATTTGAACCCACGACTACAATCCCCAGAAGCCCTGGCTCTGGACTATATTAAGGCACATCCCCTCCTCTAGGCAGCCGCCTGGACAGAAGGGGGTGCGACAAACTTTGTCTCTGACCTGTTTGGGGTGCTCCTTGGTCTTCATGTTGCTTGCTTAGTGGTATTGCAGAGTCGGGGGGCCTTTCAGAACAGGTATATTTATACAGGCAACATGTGACTGATCATGTTACACAGATTGCGCAGAGGTGGATCCTAATCAATGAATTATGTGAGTTTTGAGGTTAATTGGTTGGATTAGATCTTACTTAAGGGTTTCATATCAAAAGGGATGAATACATATGCACTCCCAACTTTTCAGTTTTGACTCTTTTTTTATGAAATATACAAGGTATTTTATTGTCATTCCACTTCACCAATTTGGTCTATATTGTGAGGTCCATTACCTAACATCCAAATGAACCTCCATTTTCATTCCAGGTTGTACGTAATGCGACAAAACAGGTCAAAAAGCGAGGGGATGAATACTTTTGCAAGGCACTGTACCATTATCTCTTCTATTGTGTTGTCCATCTCCTCTTTCATCTTCTGCTCTAGCCTATTCAAACATCCTTGTAGACAGCAAAAGAAACTGTGGGTAACTTGTTAAGTGCCGTCGAGTCTGTGTTGACTGATGGCGACCCTCTGGATAGTTGTCCTAAACTGTATTCGGTCTTCAGTCAGGCGGCTCATTGTTGACAGACTGGCACCCATAGCTGCTGTTATTGTATCGATCCATCTCATTCCAAGCCTTTCTCTTTTGCGCTGACATTCTACCTTGCCAAGCATGATGTCTTCCTGTAATGATCTCTCTCTTCGCATGATATATCCAAAGTATGAAAGTTGAAGTCTTGTCATCTGAGCTTCTAAAGACTGGTTTGTTCTTCGGGCAGTCCATGAGTAACTTATACTTGTGCAAAACATTTTTCAGTTTCTGGTACTAACACTAAACTTTTACTCCAGCTCCAACCACACGCTAAATCCACAGTACAACAGAACTCTGCATCGGTCTTCTGTGTACTTCTTTGCTTCCAGGTGAAATAGCAGTGACCTCATTATAATATGCAGAGCATATTACAATGCGATTATAATAAGCAGAGTGCTATCATCTATGTAGACACTGGCACACAGATAACCCTTGTATTGACCCTCTTCCTGCATTTTTGGGCAGAATATTATACACAAATGTGCTAATTCTGCACTAATATCTTGTGTACGTTACCGCATCAGCCTCCGAGATCAATTCTGAGGGTAAGACGAGAGCCAATGCAACACTACCTCACATACTCTCTTCCTACAAATGCTATAATAATATGCCGTGATTGGACAGTATCAGAAATGACCAATAGATCTGGCTGAACCCAAAGGGCATCATTTCCCTGTTCCAAACATTTTCTGACACAATCATCAAAGGCCACCAATAGTTTTCCCATACTATACCCTAAACGGAACTTTGATTGTGCTGGGTGAAAGGGGTCAGTCTCTTCCAGAAAATTGAAGTTGTCCTAAAACAATTCGCTCCATTGCCTTAGTGAGAGCCAGTAAATTGGAAATACATAAAATGATATACTGATAATTCTTCATTTTGCATTCACTTTTTCAACAGTGAGTTAATTATCACCCACATTAATGCAGATGGAATAGAATCCCCCTCAGAAGGCATGTTAATCAGACCAGTCCATAAGGGAGAGGGATGCTGTTGGAGAGCAATCAACCTACCATCTGGGAGGCAGTCTGGCTGGCATGCAACTGGCTTCAATTTAGCAAGGATATTTGCTACCTTCCTAGGGGTATTCTAACAAAGAAGCCTCTAAACAGTTTCCTCTCTTTTGTCTCAGCTCCCTTACTTTAATGCTGTAGGTGGTTCAGAACCACCCCATTCACCTTGAGCATGACTTTGATCTCCATTTAACTCCTGAGCAATTGCAGTACTCCCCGTCTCCCCCCCCCCCCCCACGCCCCCCAGCCCAGGCTAACAGCCCTTTCCTTTAAAAATAAGGCAAAGTCCTCACAAAAGAAATTAGCCTGCCTCAATGGTACCTGCCTACCTTCCCCACCCTTCAGATTTTTCAGAACTTTGAACAAGGGCCACAGTTGGTTCTTGTCCTGACAAAGGGAACTAGTTATATGATCCTGTTTTGCCTCCCTTACCCTCTGATGATACTGCTGTTCTTTAGCTGTACACTGTGGCTTATCTGACCGATACCTGGACCTGTGCCAATATTGCTCGAAATGTCTAAGTTGTTGGCATATAACATGAAGTTCCTCATGAAACCACCTTCCTCAAGGTCCTGATGAATGGGTATTCTTTGCTGCACATTCAAGCCCTCTACTGTTACTTTAATAGCATCAGACTAGGCTTGAAACCGCTCCTCCAAAGTGGAAGCCAAGTTATTGCCTGGCACACTGCTATATCTCCAGGAACAAGCAGGAATGAGTCTTCACATATGGGTACGTCGGTACCGACGGAGCCTGTGCGGGAACGCTCCCCAGTGTCCAATCAGAAAGCTTTTGGGAGCATCCCACAGCGTCTGCGTGCTGCCTTTCCGCCTTTCCAACTGTCTCTCCTCAGTTGTTCTTTTTCCGCGGAGCCAGCAGGTCGTGTTCCTGTCACCGCAGAAGAATTTCCTTATTTTTTCTTTATTTCTTTTCTGTACGCGTCTGCCTTCCTCGACGCTATACCGGTACCGCCGGTTCTTATTCTTTTCTTTAAAAAAAAAAACAAAAAACAACCACCTATTTTTTCTTCCGGTGTACTTCAGTCCAAAACCTTTTTCCTTAAATATGGAAAAACCTGCCTCAGGTTTTAAGAAGTGCACAAAATGTGGCGGTACTATATCCGTCACCGACACCCATGACTGGTGTCTCAAATGTTTAGGCCCTGACCATTCCATTAAAGATTGTGTGTCCTGTTCCATGATGTCTAAGAGAGGTCGACAGAACCGAGCTGCCAAGCTCAGTACCCTGTTTCCCTCTGATGCGGCTTCGGTGGCATCGACGTCTTCCAGGGCTTCTTCTTCCTCACATGGATCTCAGGTAACTAAACATAAATCCAGCCGGTCCTCGAAGGGCAAATCTCCTTCTAAGCATCGAGATGCCTCTGGCCTTGCCCTTGAGGATTCTGCACCGGCAAAATTACCCCGGCGGGAGGCTTCGGCTTCTAAAGCATCATCATCGGGGTTCCAGGACGATCTAGATGGCGTGGCCTCAACAGATCTCCTGGTGCCATGCTCTGGGGTACCGGTGGCCTCCACCAGTACCGACTTCCAGGCATTGGCAGCGTCGATGGATCAGAGGATTCTGTCCATGGAACGCAGTTTGGCGGCTTTCCTTGTGGCATCGACGCCCGTGGTACCGCAACAGACTACTCCGCAGGTACCGGCTCCGGTATCGCCATCGGTACTGATTCCGGTACCGGTGGCATCGACATCGGCATCGGTGTCAGCCATGCCAGTACCCTGCCCTCTGCAGCCTTCCGGTACCGATACCGACTCTGGTTGGTACGGGTATCGGGCTTTGCAAGAGCATCCCGACAGACGATACTTTGATTCCTCTGAGGATTCTGAAGAGTCTGTCGATGCAGCGATGCTTCTTCCACGGGAGGAGTCCTCTCCTAAACGAAGGATGTCTCCTCCAGAGGACTTGTCTTTTCAGGACTCTATCAGAGAGGTGGCTCGGGGTCTCTCTATTACAGTAGCCCCAGAGTCAGAGCCTAGAGCTAAGGAGTTAGATATTCTACAATATCCTAAAACTCCTAAAGAGGCAGCTACCTTGCCTATTCATGATATTCTGTATGATCTCATGTTAAGGATGTGGGAAGCACCTCTAACCACCTCTCCTCATTCTCGCAGGTTGGACACCATGTATCGTGTCCCTCCTTGTCCTGGTTTCCATAAAACTCAGCTTCCTCACCACTCTATTGTGGTTGAGTCTGCAATGAGAAAGATTAGAAGTGCCAAGAGACAGTCCTCTAATCCTCCAGGACGTGAATGTAGAACCCTGGATGCTTTTGGTAGAAGAGTCTTCCAAGCTTCCATGCTTGCTGCGAGAATTAATTCTTCTAGTCTCTACATGGGAATGTTCTTAAAAGAAGTCACTGGCCATTTGCAGACTTTAAGTCCTTTTATGTCTGACAATAAAAGGCAAGAATTTCTCTCTGGGCTCAAACATGCCCAGGATATCTCCAAATTCTCCAATCGTGCAGTTTTCGATTCCTTTGAATGCGTAAGCAGAGCCTCAGCTATAGCTATAGGTGCACGTAGGATTGCTTGGCTTCAAGCATCTGATTTGGAGACCTGGGTCCAAGATGAATTGGGAAATATCCCTTGTACAGGTGAAAATCTGTTTGGCTTTTGCTTGCCAATCCTTACCAATCAGATGGATGCTGAAAATTCTGCTTTGGATAGACTATCCAAATCTACAGCTGCTCCTGCTAAGAAAAGGTTTTTCAAGAAAACACCTTTTTCTAAAAAGGGAAGATCCTATCCTGCTTATAGTCAGAGAGCATCTTCTGCAGCTCAGTTTTTATTTATTTATTTATTTATTTACAGTCTCTTATATACCGCACTATTCATCATCAGCGCGGTTCACATGGAACAAAATGCTCAGTACATTTAACACGTATGAGTTTACAGGTAACAGGGCATACATAACTTGGATAACTGGGGTAACTATTTACAAAACTTACTACATGGAATCATATGCACAGAGGTTTCATAGGAAAACACCAGCCCACTATAGGATTGAATATCAAACTTGGTGTGTTGTTGAAATACCATAAATTTATCTGGGACTGGTATCAGTGGATGTCATTGAGCTCTAGGTGATGCCATTGGGTTCTATAAGGTACTTGTTAAAGAGGTGGCATTTGAGGGCTTTCCTAAACTGTGTTAGGCTCTTAATAGCCCGGATATCAGGGGGTAGTGCATTCCAGCATTTTGGGGCACTGAGACTGAAGGCTCTGTTGGCTGTCGATTTAGTGCAAACAGTAAGTTCCTTCGGGATTTTTAGGGAGTTTATAGCCGTGGATCTTCTTGCTCTATTTGGAGATGTGATATGGATGAGGGAGGATAAGGATGCAGATGAGAGATTATTAACAGCTTTAAAAGTGATTATCAGGGTCTTGAAAACTATTCTAGCTTGAATGGGTAGCCAATGCAATTGTATCAGCAGAGGCGTCACGTGGTCGTTCCTGGAGGCTCCGTGGATGACTCTGGCTGCCGCGTTCATGGCTAGCTGAAGCGGGTTTAATGTAGATTGGGGAAGACCTTGTAATATGACGTTGGCATAGTCGAAATGCGGTATAACCAACGCCTGGAAAATTGTCCGGAAATCAGTTGGATCAAGCATGGAACGTAAATGTCTAAGTGAGCGGATCTTGTAGTAAACTGATCTGACTATGTTTCCTATGTGGGCCTTCATGTCCAGGCGTTGATCTAGGGTGACTCCCAAATATCGTATTGAGGATTTAGATTGCAACTCCGCTTCTTTTACTTTAAGATATTGTGGGGGGGGGGGGGGTAAAATTGGGATTCCTTGTAATGAAGAGTACTTCTGTTTTCTTATGTTGTATTCTGAGGTTTTGAGACAGGAGCCAGTCAGATATTGCATTGAAGCAACTCGTCAGTGGGGAGAGGTCAAGATGCTCGGTAGAGAAGGGAATGTAAAGCAGGACATCGTCTGCGTATAACATGCAATCAACATTGAAAGACCGGATGATATTACAAATTGGCTGCATGTAAATATTGAACAGGAGCACAGAAAGGGAGGATCCTTGAGGGACTCCTTGGCTTTGGTGGAAAGGTTCAGACTTTATCCCTCCAGAACAAACATGCTGCCATCTTTCGGACAGGTAGGATCTGCACCATTCAAGCGCTCTTCCATTAATGCCTTTGTCAATCAGTCGTCTTAGTAGAAGCTCATGATTTACTGAATCAAAAGCTGCAGCGATGTCCAGAAAGATGAGTGCAAATCCTTGACGGATGTCGTCAATGCCAGTGATTATTTTGCAGAAGAGAGTGGTAAGGAGGGTTTCCACTCCATGGAATTCCCTAAAACCATGTTGGCAGGGGTCTAACGGTGCAGCGGAGTCGATGTGATCCTGCACTTGCCTTTGGGCCTCCTTTTCAATGATCTTCGCGAGTAGTGGAATGCTAGATATGGGTCTGTAGGATTCCACCTGTTGGGAGTCAAGCTTGCAGTTTTTTAGCAGAGGTCTGATAGAGGTGTGTTTAAGGGCTGAAGGGAAAGAGCCAGTTGAGAAGGAGAGATTCATTATTTTGGACAGTACTGAGCTGAAGTGACTGCGAAGCTCCTTGATCCAGAAGGCTGGGCATGGATCAGTCTGAGCAGTAGTGGTGTTAAGGGCTGCAATAGTGTCTTCAATTCCTCTCTTGGAGGGGGTAGAAAACATGGTTAGGGTTGTTTGGCAGTTTTGCTCTGTGGTAGAGGTTGTAGTAGAGGTTTTGTTGGTCTGGCATATCTTGGATTGTAAATAGGTTGCAAAATCTTGTGGGTGTAACTCAAATGGAGGTCCGGAGGATGGTTCCTTCGATAAAGTCTTGACCAGGTCGAAGAGGTCATGTGGTTTATTAAGTGATCTCTTTAAGGTGTCAGAGTAGTACTGCTTCATCGTGTTGGTGATTGCGTTGCGATGTGCCGCCAGATGACAGTTGTATGTTGTCAGGTCATTTAAAGAATGAGATCGGCGCCAGTTCCCTTCCAAACGTCAGCAATCCTCCAAACAGACCAAGGCAAAGGCTGCGAGGCCTGCTCCAGCCCAGCAGTCTCAGCCCCCTCAGGGCCTTTGATTTTTCTGCTAGAGAACTTAGCCTTCCTGGCTCTAGAAGGACCAGAGCCCTCCACTATTCCAGGAAGGCTATGTCACTTTGCTCCCAGATGGGGGCAAATCACAGCAGAGCATTGGACACTCTCCATTATAAGAGAGGGGTACAAACTTCATTTTTCCAGCTTGCCCCCTCTCACAAGAGTGCACCAGTTCAATTCTCCAACCTCCCTCCTCAGCCTATTAGAGCAGGAGGTTGCCACTCTTCTAGCCCAAGGGGCAATAGAGAAAGTGCCTTCTCAACAACAAGGCACAGGGTTCTACAAGGCACAGGGTTCTCATCCCAAAGAAAACAGGGGGCTTCAGACCCATTTTGGATCTCATAGAATTGAACAGATTCCTAGTCAAAGAAAAATTCAAGATGGTTTCTCTAGGAACTCTGCTGCCATACCTTCAGAGTCAGGATTGGCTTTGTTCTCTAGATCTCAAGGATGCATACACTCATGTTCTCATCCATCCAACTCACAGAAGGTTCCTTCGATTCCTTTTCCAGGAGAAGCACTATCAGTACAGAGTGCTCCCCTTTGGCCTGGCCTCTGCACCAAGGGTGTTCACGAAATGCATGGCAGTGGTTGCTGCTTTTCTGCACACCCTGGGAATATTTGTCTTCCCCTATCTGGACGATTGGCTCATTTGAGCTCCCACTCAATCAGAGGCCAAGACTGCTCTAACCTGCACAATGTGTGTATCCTTCAATACTTAGGGCTGGTAATAAACATCCCAAAATCCAATTTGATCCCTACTCAGTCCCTGGAGTTTATAGGGGCATTGCTGGATACCACAAAGGCAAGGGCCTTTCTTCCCCAGGCCCGTTGCCTTCGCTTGATGCAGTTAGCTTCTCAAGCAGAGTTAAAACCCCTACTAACTGCTTGAGAGATGTTACGGTTGCTAGGCCACATGGCTTCCACCGTTCATGTGGTACCATATGCTCGCCTTCACATGAGAGCAGCTCAGTGGACTTTATCCACCCAGTGGACCCAGGCATTAGGCTGCATGTCAGACAAAATAGCAAACACAAGTCGCCTCATTTT
Organism: Ichthyophis bannanicus; assembly: GCA_033557465.1. Taxonomy (NCBI): domain Eukaryota; kingdom Metazoa; phylum Chordata; class Amphibia; order Gymnophiona; family Ichthyophiidae; genus Ichthyophis; species Ichthyophis bannanicus. The sequence continues at coordinate 577,687,566 of CM066035.1, forward strand.
GTCCCTCCAATGGTGGAAGTCCCCTCAAAACCTCTTGCTGGGGTGTCCTTTTCAACAGCCTCTACCCCAGGCAACTCTTACAACAGATGCTTCTCCAATGGGCTGGGGAGCTCATCTTCACAACCTCTCCACCCAGGGCATCTGGTCCCTACAGGATACTTGTCTCCGCATCAATCTCTTGGAACTCAGAGCAATCTTCCTTGCTCTACGAGTTTTCCACACCCTGCTCAGCCACAAGACAGTCCTTGTCCACACGGACAATCAGGTAGCCATGTTCTACCTAAACAAGCAGGGGGGAACTGGCTCTCTGTCGCTTTGCAACGAAGCTCTGCGACTGTGGGCCCTCGCCAGAGAGCATCACATTCATCTTCTGGCAGTCTATCTTCCAGGGGTTCAAAACTCTTGGGCAGACAGACTCAGTCGAGTTCTGCTTCCACACGAGTGGTCCCTACATATGGACTAGGTGTCAAAAATTTTTCAAATTTGGGGAACCCCGGACATAGACCTCTTTGCAAGTCCGTGGAATGCCAAACTTCCCCGGTTCTGTTCCAGAACTCCGGCTCAGGCAAGGGATGCTTTCCTCCTTCACTGGGGTCAAGACTTCCTGTATGCCTTTCCACCCATTCCCCTAATTCCCAAAACCCTATTCAAGCTTCAGAGAGACAGAGGCCACATGATTCTCATAGCTCCACATTGGCCACGGCAAGTGTGGTACCCTCTGCTTCTACATCTTTCTCAAGCTCCCTCCCTAGAGTTAGGGTCTGCTCCAGACTTCCTCTCTCAGGAAGATGGAAAATTGTGGCATCCCAATCCCCAGTCTCTGCATCTCAGGGCTTGGTTGCTGAAGGCCTAGATCTCCAGGATCTTCCTCTTTCTCAACAAGTGAAAGATGTTCTTCATGCTTCCAGAAAACCTTCCACTAGACGTTCTTACGCCTTCAAGTGGAAAAGGTTTACCATCTGGTGTTCTGGAAGGGGTCTTAACCCCCGGTCAATACCTCTGGAATCGTTGCTGGAGTATCTCCTGCATCTGTCTAATGCAGGCCTTAAGACGAATTCAGTAAGAGTCCATCTGAGTGCTATTGCAGCTTCACTCAAGCCTCTAAATGGACAACCTGTTTCCTCTCATCCCCTTGTAGCAAGGTTCATGAGAGGCCTCCTTTTAACAAAGCCTCCCATTAGACCACCACCGGTGGCATGGGACTTAAATTTGGTTCTTGGTCAGCTTATGAAGCCGCCTTTTGAACCTTTAGCTACTACCTCCTTGAGATACCTTTCTTGGAAGGTTATCATTCTCATTGCCATCACATCAGCACGCCGCATCAGTGAATTGCAAGCACTAGTAGCTAATCCACCTTATACAAGGTTCCATCATGACAAGGTGGTCCTTGGGACTAATCCACATTTTATGCCTAAGGTGGTCTCGCCTTTTCATCTTAACCAAGAGGTCTACCTACCTGTCTTTTTTCCAGGGCCTCATGCATCAAGTGCAGAGAGGAATCTTCATACCCTGGACTGTAAAAGAGCTCTGGCTTTTTACTTACAAAGGACACAGCAACATAGAAAGTCTTCCCAACTCTGTTGCTTTTGATCCTTCTCATTTGGGACAACCAGTCTCCAAGAGAACTCTTTCCAACTGGATTGCCCAATGTATTTCTTTCGCCTATCAGAGCAAGAACATTTATTTTATTTATTTATTTAGCTGTATTTATATCCTGCTTTTCACCGTGTCAAAGCGGTTAATTGAGAGATACATTTAACACGAGGGGATATGACACACATACGCTAATACTTACAGGGAACATGGGCAATGGAGGGTTAAGTGGCTTGCCCAAGACCACAAGGAGTACCTATAGGACTAGAAATCCCAGTCCCTCCGGCCTGAGATTGCTGTCCCCAGGTGGGACTTGAACCCCCGGCCCTCCGGCCTGAAGTACCTTGTCCTAACCACTAGGCCACTCCTCCCACTTTCTCTGGAGGGCCATGTCACAGCTCACAATGTGAGAGCCATGGCAGCCTCAATGGCTCATCTGAACTCTGTGTCTATCGACGACATCTGTCGAGCAGCCACTTGGGCCTCGGTTCATTCCTTCACAGCCCATTACTGTTTGGTCAGGCTGTTCTCAAACACCTGTTTCATGCTTAATCAACTCCTACCCACCATCCCTCATGGGATGCCAGAGATCCAGGTGGTGAAGTGCAGCCCTGTCCCAGGGACACACAACTTCTGTGCTCTCTCCCTGGCATCAAAAGCTAGGGAGTTCCCATATGTGAAGACTCATTCCTGCTTGTTCCTGGAGATAGCACAGTTACTTATCTGTAACAGGTGATCTCAGGGAACAGCAGGAATAAGTCTTCACAACCCACCCACCTCCCCTAGGAGTTGTCTCTCTCTTTCTGTCTCTCTTCCTTTCCCTCTCTCTCCCCTTTGTCTCAGCTATAAAACTCAACTGAGGAGAGACAGTTGGAAAGGCGGGAAGGCAGCACGCAGGCACTGTGGAATGCTCCCAAAAGCTTTCTGATTGGACGCTGGGGAGCGTTCCCGCGCAGGCTCCGTCGGTACTGACGTACCCATATGTGAAGACTTATTCCTGCTGTTCCCAGAGATCACCTGTTACAGGTAAGTAACTGTGCTATACTGTAGCAGTTGACTATTTCCTCCTCACCTATTCGTTTAATTGTAAAAACATAGTCACTTTGTCCCCTAATTTCTAAAAGATCCCAAGGCTATGCCACTATTTAAAATAAACATCATAATGATCTGACCAATTCACTGGTTCTACCCAAAACACCAGCATGATGACAACGGGCTAGGTGCAAGCAGAAGGTCCAGGATATGTCCTTTTTCTTGGGTCACAACAAGAATCATTTGAGAAAAACTAGGACTTCCTAAGTAAAAGACTAGCTTGTCGAACCTTTTCTCTTCTGCTGGGACATTGAAATCTTTCATAATCAAAAGTGTTGCATACTTTAATTTCAACAGGTATTAATTAGCTTGCGAGTTTTATTACAAAAAATGAATGGTACTAATGTAATGATGTGTAAACTATACAAAATAGCTCATTGCCTATTTGCATATAGAAAAAGATTATGCGTTAAAATGTACAAAAGTGAATGCAGACCTTTTAATACAAAAAAATTAACTATACCTCAAAGAGGTGTAGTTACAATTTTAGTTTTATCTTGTTCTCGTTTGTTTTTATGGGTTTAGTTGGATTTGGTAGTAGGTGGCATAACTATATTACAGACTTGGTCAAGGGTCATATTAGGACTCTGATAGAGATTGGTAAGATCTTCTCTGTTGCTAGTGGAATTGTTAATCGGTGATATTGAAGAGGGTTGTTGTATGATAGATGTTTAGTGTGAGAATTTGAAGTTGATTGTGTTTAGGACAAGTTTTCAGTACTGTAAGGATTTTCTTGCATTGAAAATAATGATAAAAAAAGAGGCGTAGTTAACGTTTTTGTGATAAAATTAGTATGCTAATACAGACATTAACACTTGAAAATTAATACAAACCTCATTTTCAGGCCGTTAGCATGAACTAATCAATGTGTATTAACAACTGATGTTGACACAGTTTGATGCATTGGTCCCGCTGTGTAACAACATACACATAACTTATGTATTCTTTCTAATTTAGTCTTGGGCGTTTGCAGTAAAATGTCAATAGGAAGTCCCTTGACACTACATTGATTTGCTTATCAACCTATCTGTACTTTTATGTTGTATTTTAGAGTTTGTGAACTAGAAGAACTGGGGGATCTGTCACCCTGTTGGGAAAGCCTTCGTCGGGAAATAGTCACGCAATATCAAACAGTCATTTTAACCTATCAGGAAAATCTAACAGACCTGCATCAGTACAAAGGTTAGAAGTACACATATCAATTCATTATTAAATTGACTCCATGCCATGGTTGTTTTTGTTCAATAAGTCTGTGCCCTGTGAGGAAAGGGGTTAGCATTTGAAACCTGAATAATGCAGATTCTTATAATCCTATGAAATATTAGGAATGTGCAGGGCAAAAACTTTCACTTCATTTTGGGGGTTTTTTCCAACTTTGTGTCTTTTTTCTTTTTCTTTAATGAACCCTATTGTGCAATAGGGTGCTCTATTCGCACATATGCGAACAGTACGCCCTATTGCTTGAATACTTTGTGCACTCTCTTATGAGAGTGTGTATTATTGATGGGAAACAGGAAATGACAGCAACGTCACCATTTCCACATTCACAGGATCCTTGCTTTTGTTTTAAACGAAGGCACATTCCTGTTAAATATCCATAGCTTAAGATTTTCTTGCCACCAAAAATAGAAAATTTGTTTCTCCAGTGTAATTCATCCTATAGTGCACTCCAAAGATGTCTTGTCACACAATATGTATCCTAAATATTGCAAAATATGCCTACTGGAATGAAATAACAATCTGCTGTTTGCATTTCAACATGATCCTCTTTCTCTGACTGAGAATTCAAGTGCATCAAGAGTGAAATAAAACTTGCCATAAAAATCCCTTGCTTATGCAAGGTTGAGATAATGGTTCTTCATATTTGCTTTTTCCTCTTGAAATTTTACCAAATAATTTGCATTTCATATCCTTACATATTTTGTGCTCTGCCTCTTGGTTTGTAATATTCCTAGGCGAATTCTATACAAGGCAGAATTCCTCAAGCATGCAGGATATAGCTAGGTATGTTGGAGTAGGAGATCTGGGTAGTGATGGCCGCTGTTTGGCTTGCAAGAAGAGGGCGGTAGCAGTCGGCCCCCATGGGTGGAAAGGAGGCAGAAGTTGGCCTCTGCAGATGGAAGAGGAAGGCAGGGCAGAAAGCATTGGCAATGTGGTCAGGAAAAGGAGGGAAGCGGTGCTAGCAGCAGAAGAGAGAGACAAGCAATGTTGGCCATGTGGTTAAGAGAAGGAAGCTCAGTGGATCAAACAGGGATGGGGAGAAAGAGCTGTGAGGAGTGTAGCACTTCAGCGGATGGGAAGGAAGTGAGATTAGGAGGAAGCTGAGCATAGAATGAACAGGAAAAAGACAGCTTGAGAAGGAGGGGTTCATAAGACAGCTTGGAAGTAGAGTCTAGGGAGGGTAAAAAGCAAATTGGAGAAACAAACATGGATAGCTAAGGGACAGAAACTGGGGAAGTTCACCTGGAGAGCGAAGGAGGAAGAGAGTGAACTGGTAGTTCAAGCATGAATAGGAAGGGGAATGCAAACTGAGGAGTCAAGGCGAGGAAAAGGTAGCCAGTGGGAGAGAAGGTGTGATGCTTCCAATTTAGGGCATGCTAGGTCTTACAAAGTACTTTTGCAGTATTCCTGGAGCAATTCTTCACAATCCATAAAAACAAATTCTGCTTCTTTAAGTAATAATTTATTTCTCTGTTGCATTTTATCTTAATTACGCAGAGATGTGATTATGTTGCATTATTTCTTTAAAAAAAATAGTCTCTGGAATTTTGCAGGATTCTTAAATATCGTGCATAGAATTTTAATATTTTGCATAGAATTCCCCTGAGAATATGTAATGGCATCACTCTTCTCGGCATGTTGTTTGCACGGAAGTTGTGTTCTTCTCTAAATAACATTCCCCAAGGAATACATGAGCTTCTCAAAGTATCACTCTCTACCCGATATAGCTACTGAAACCTACAAGTAATGCTTTGTGTTCTAAAAATACAGACAAACCCTTTGTTTCCATCTTACTTCACAGGACCATCATTTAAAGCAAGCAGCTTGAAGGCTGATAAAAAATTAGAATTTGTACCCACGAACTTACACATACAGAGAATGCGGGTTCAGGATGATGTAGGATCAGGTATGACATTTATTGCTTTTGTTGCTGAAGATTCTTTACAGTGTTTATCCTTGGCAGGAGAAATGCATATGTATAATCCAAGTAGCTCGTATATGCTTGGGTTTGTGAAGTTTTGTTGTCTGTCGTCTTGCATACTGAGTGTTGAAATGTTCAGAATAATAGATGAGCATTCCTCATTGCTCTGTTATTTCTTCTTTAGATCAGAACTACGATATTGTAACAATAGGTGCACCAGCAGCACATTGTCAATCATTTAAAACAGGGGGACTACGAAAACAGTTGCACAAATTTGAAGAGGCAAAGAAACAGTAAGTAGGGGATGTTTCTAATGTCTTCTGTCCATCTTGTTCTGGAAATTTCTTGAGTCTGCTACTCTAGAGAAGTGGTTCTCAGCCTTTTTGCTGTTGTGACACACCTGAGCCCATACGAGGTGGGGGGGGGCTGATAAGTCTCTCGCCTTGTAATGAAACAGTGTGCTATGGGCACACTTCGGTTCTGGAGGTCCTAATGATCTCATATTCATGTGCGTGACACACTGAATGCTAAAATCTGAGGCTGAACAAAAAACAAGAACCCAAATATCATTTTATTTTAATTTAAAAAAAAAACCACCTTGGCTGCTTGGCTGACGGCAACAGTGGTGAAGCAAAATTAGGGAGTGGTTATAAGGATTTCACGTATCTGGCTCCTTGCTTTGCACTTTCCCTAGCCTGCAAACACACATCATTGCTAAGGAAATCATGGGTATCTCCAGGAACAAACAGGAATGTAGTCTTCACATATGGGTATTGTCGGTACCGACGGAGCCTGCGCGGGAACGCTCCCCAGCGTCCAATAGGAACGCTTTTGGGAGCATCCCTCAGCACATGCGCGCTGCCTTCCCGCCTTTCCAACTGTCCCTCTTCAGTTCTTCGTTTTCCGCAGAGCCGACAGGACACATACCCTGTCACCGCAGAAAATTTCTTCTTTAAACTTTTCTTGTGGTCGCGCCTGCCTCTGCACGACACCTACCGGTACCACCGGTTCTTTCTTTCTTCTTTTCTGAAAAATATATATATATTTTTTTTAACTGTTTCTCTTCAGAAACTTTTTCTTTTGGTGCTAGGCGCCATTTTGGGCATTAGGCCCCATTTTTCCCAAAAGATGGAAAAACCAGCTAGTGGTTTTAAAAAATGTACTAAGTTGGGAATTCCAAAGCAGAAGGAAGAGGAAACAATTTACTTTTATCCTCTACTACTGAAACAAAAGAATGTTCCAAAGCAACAGACGAAGGGTCCACACCCAGGTTATCAACACTGGGAGATAACACCTTCTTTTGCATTACTTCCTGACTGGGTAGGGTAAACCCTTGCGCATTAGGAGACAAATCAGAGGAAGTACTTACGGACCCAAGGGTCAGGTCCGGCAGCTCTTGTTCCACCTGAGCTTTCTGAAGATGGACATCCATTGGGCCCACAATCTTGGGAGCCTTCTGGGTATTCACGGTGGAAAACACCTTCTTCTGTCGCTTCCCCATGAGCCCGAAGAATTCCCCTGGTCCTCCGTTCCTCCTTGTTGCTCCGAAGGGGCCCCAAAGGGGCGTAACCTGCCCCTTTGGTCACGCGACCACGGGTGCGCGCCCGCGGTGAACCAAAGGTCTTTAAAGGTCCCGGGGGGCGGGGCTACACCGCTCCTCCACCCGACGCTCACGGGCACCATCTTCAGCTGCCTCCTTCCACTCCCGTTCCTCCGCGGTGAACCAAAGGTCTTTAAAGGTCCCGGGGGGCGGGGCTACACCGCTCCTCCACCCGACGCTCACGGGCACCAACTACAGCTGCCTCCTTCCACTCCCGTTCCTCCGCGGTGAACCAAAGGTCTTTAAAGGTCCCGGGGGAGCGGGGCTACACCGCTCCTTCACCCGACGCTCACGGGCACCAACTTCAGCTGCCTCCTTCCACTCCCCAACTTCTGTCCCATCACCTGTTCCTCCAAGTGATGTTTCCTTGAAGGATGTATGGGAAGTGGTTGCACGCATGGAGATGTCCCTGCGCGCTTCACTTTCCCAGGTTTCTCAGTTCTCTAAGGATGTTATACAGAAGTTGGGAGTTCATGAAGAGGCTATCGCTAAACTTAATGTTGCTTTGAATAAATTAGAGGCGCAAGTTTCTGTTTTGCAGGCTGTTGAATCTTCCTCAATTCGAGATAATCTTACTATACATCATCAAATGGAATCCCTTGAGAATGCAATACGTGCAAAAAATTTGAGGTTTTTAAATTTTCCACAAACTCATTACCTTTCTCCATCTATTTTGTTGTATAAGTATTTTAAGGAGGTTCTTTTAATTGATGATGTGCACTCTATAAAATTTTCTTCTGTTTATTATGTTCCTCAATTGGCCTCAACAGAAACTTCCTCCCCCAGGGCTGAAGGTGTAGAGAAGGTGTTAGTATCGCAGTCATTGGATGTCTCCGCCTTTTTGGAATCTTCAACTGATGAGATTACCTGGCGTGCTACACTAATTGTTTCCTTTATTTCTTTATCGGATAAAAATTTAGTACTACGTTTATATTTTTCAAAAAAGGGTCAATTATTTTGTGGGCACACAGTCCAGGTTTTCCCGGATGTGTGTAGACTCACTCAAAGGCGGCGTAAGGCTTTTTTAGCATTTAGAGCTCGCGCCTTGGCAATTGGGGCCTCTTTCTATCTAAAATATCCATGTAAGTGTATTTTGATATATGAGCAGACTAAGTATATATATATGGAACCTGATCAATTGAATGTATTTTTGCTTAGCAAAGAAAATGGTTAGATGTTATTTACTTCCTTTCTTAGTAAATAGGGCTAGTAGTTTAATCCATGGGACCAATGGATATGTTTGATTTTCTTAATTGTGATTCTTTTTTCTTGTGTCCTCCTTATCTCCCCTTGATGTGGACTTGATTGTAATTCCTGCTTATTTTATCAAATAAAGATTGTTTATTTATTTATTTATTTATTTATTTACATTTCTTCTATACCGCACTATTTGCGATCAGCGCGGTTTACATAAAACAAACAGTATCCGACAATAAACAAGAGTCTGGTCATTACAAATAACAGGAGCAATCAACTTGGATAACAGGGGAAACTATCTACATGTGCGGAAATTTGAATAGATAACTATGTACATGTGAGATGGGGATATTGTGCTTTGATCATTCATGGAGGTTGGGGTTCAGTGGAGTCTGTGAGGTAAATGTTAAATTGTTAAATGTTAACCCCCCCCCCAAAAAAAACATGTATGAGCCCCCTTCTCCCTGAGGACAAATTCAATGTCCACTATCACCTATATGCGGACGACATTATGATGTATGTCCCCTTCAAAATTCCAAATATCCCTATACAACTCATTAACGATTGCCTCAATGAAATCAACACCTGGCTAAATGAAAACAATCTGTACATCAATCACTCAAAAACAGAAGCTCTAATAGTAACCAAAAGCACAACGTTCATTCCCCCCTCACATATTACATTGCAGAATAACGATATCAAACTAAAATCTGAAATACGTTACTTAGGCGTTATACTGGACAAACACCTCAGCATGGACACACATGTAAGAAATATAACAAAAAAAGTTTACTTTAAACTGAAAATACTAAAGCAACTCCGCCCCCTAATGCACTTACAGGATTTTCAACGAGTCATACAAGCAATTATAACCCCCCATTTCGACTTTGCAAATCAAATCCTACTTGGTGTAACTAAGCAAGCCTTAAAAAAACTTCAATTAGCACAAAACGCGGCAGCAAGGACCATTACAAAGGCCCCACCTTTCCAACATATAACCCCGATTTTAGAATATTTACACTGGGTCCCGATTCAAAGCCGAATAGAATACAAAACTCTCTTAACCACCTACAAAGCCATAATTAAAACAGCACCCCTGACCATAAATAACCTCATCAAAATAGAACCCACCCATAATTTCCAAAGGAGAGACCAGTTAAATAAACTAACAACACCAAAAGAATTCATTAGGGCCAAAAAATCCACAAACAAGAAAGCCTTCTCCCATGCAGCCCCCATCTTATGGAACACAATCCCAATAGAATTAAGACAATTACCTGAAATCATGGCGTTTAGGAAAAAACTTAAAACACACTTATTTACAATACACTATGGATCCGTGACGAACTCATCTCTCACCTCTCAGCTAGATAAAGGATAATCCTACTCCAGATAATACATTTTTCAACAAAGGAATGAAGTACTGTAGCCCTAAGACAATGTGTTGAAGAAATTTGAACAACAAATAACTCTGTATATAGTTTAATTCTGTTCATTTGTACATAGTTCGCTAATTGTTAATTGTTAACTGTAACTTCCAAGTTACAAATTGTTATATGTAAAAACAGCTCGCTCTGTTTATTGTTGTTCTATGGGAACCGCATCTGATCAGTGGAAGGAGCGGTATATAAAAATCTGTTAATTAATTAATTAAATTAATTAATGTACTAAGTGTGGCAGTACCATCTCCGTCACCGACACCCATGACTGGTGTCTAAAATGTTTAGACCCTGACCATTCTCCATCTGAGTGTTCCTCTTGTATGGGGATGACTAAAAGAGAAAGACAGAACCAAGCTGCAAAGCTCGGTACCCTCTTTTCTTCGGATACCAGGTCCATTGCATCGACGTCTTCAAGAGCTTCATCTTCCTCCCATGGATCTCAGGTAACTAAACATAAGAGCTGGTCCTCAAAGGGTAGCTCTCCTTCAAAGCATCGAGAGGCCATTGGCATTGCCCTTGAGGAAACTACACCGGCAAAACAGCCCCGACGGGAGGCTTCGGCCTCCAAAGCATCGACGGGGTTCCAGGATGTTCTTGAGGCTTCAACCTCAGCAGAACTACTGGTGCCATGCTCAGGGATTCCGGCCGCTTTTACCGGTACCAATACCCAGGCATCGGCAGCGTCGATAGACCAGAGATTCCTCGCTATCGAACGCAGTCTTGCAGCTCTCCTTACAGCTGCGGTACCGCTGACACCGGTGGTTCAACAGGCACCGGTACAGATACCGGTACCAGCACCGATGGTACCGGCCCCGGTGGGAATCCTTCCCATGCCGACTTTTTCTGGCATCGACAGATCGGTACTGGACCAATTCGGTACCGACTTAGATCGATACCGAGACCTTGCTTTGCATGAACATCGGGATCAGAGATACTTCGAATCCTCTGATTCCGATGACTGATAATTCTGCCGGTACCAGAGTGTTTCTCCCGGAAGACTCCTCTTCTCCCCAACGCAGAATGTCTCCTCTGGAAGACACGTCTTTTCAGGATTTTATTCGTGATGTGGCCCGAGGCCTTTCAATCACGGTAGCTCCTGAAAAAGAACCTAGAGCAAAGGAATTGGAAATTCTCCAATACCCTAAGGCTCCCAAGGAGGCAGCCACTCTGCCCATTCATGAAATTCTTCATGATTTGATGCTCAGAATGTGGGAGACACCCTTGACCACATCTCCTCATTCTAGGAGACTCGATACCATATATCGAGTTCCACCATGTCCTGGTTTTCAAAAGACTCAGCTGCCACACCATTCAATGGTAGTAGAGTCAGCCATGCGTAGGATGAAAAGTGCAAAGAAACATTCATCCAATCCTCCAGGTCGTGAATGCAGGACTCTTGATGCTTTTGGGCGTCAAACTTTTCAGGCTTCCATGCTTTCTGCTAGGATCACCTTATATATTTTATATATGGGAATGTTCCTCAAAGAGGTCACAGGAGATTTGGAGCTTATGAGCCCCCTTCTCCCTGAGGACAAATGACAGGACTTTCTTACTCTTGTCAAGCATGCTCAAGATGTCTCCAAGTTTGTAAACCGTGCAGCCTTTGACTGCTTTGAATGCATCAGCAGAACCTCTGCTATTGCCATTGGTGCACGTCGGATTGCCTGGCTTCAGGCATCAGACTTGGAGATTTGGGTACAGGATAAATTGGGAAACATCCCTTGCACAGGAGAAAACCTCCTTGGCAAGAATTGGCAGGAGAAGGCTAATGAGATAGATGCTGACAATATCACTTTAGATAGCTTGTCAAAATCTACAGCCACTTCAGCCAAAAAGAAACCCTATAAAAACCCCTTTTTCAGCAAAAAGAGGAAGTTTTATCCATCCTATACCCAGCAAGGGCAAGCTCAGGGTCAAGTTGCCCAGAAGGGTCAACAACAGTCCAGACAAAAGAAGCCAAAAGGCCTTAGAGCTCAACCAGCTCCACAGGCCCAGCCCCCTCAAGGGCTTTGACTCCTTCATAGAGGTTAGCCTTCCTGCCTTGAAAGGTCCAGAACCCCTAAACATTCCAGGCAGGTTGTCATTTTGCCAACAGATGGCACCAAATAACAACAGAAAACTGGACTCTATCCATTGTGGAAGAGGGGTACAAGCTTCATTTTCACAGTATGCCCCCTCCTATAAGACAGTTCAATTCCCAAACCTCTACAGGCAATCTACTGGATCAAGAGGTCTCAACACTCCTTGCTCAAGGAGCAATAGAGGAGGTGCCCATTCTTCAACAGGATGCAGGGTTCTACTCCCCCTATTTTCTTATTCCAAAGAAAACAGGAGGACACAGACCCATTCTAGACCTCAGAGAATTGAACAAATATCTGTTCCGAGAAAAGTTCAAAATGATTTCTCTGGGAACTCTTCTGCCATACCTTCAAAGTCAGGATTGGCTTTGTTCTCTAGATCTAAAGGATGCATATACTCACATTCTGATCCATCCAGATCACAGGAAATTCTTACGATTCCTTTTCAAGGGAAAACATTTCCAATACAGGGTTCTTTCCTTTGGTCTGGCTTAGGCACCAAGAGTATTCACAAAATGCATGGCAGTAGTAGCTACATTTCTGCGAACCCTGGGGATATTCGTCTTCCCTTACTTGGATGATTGGCTCATTCAAGCCCCCATGGTTCCAGAAGCCAGCTCTGCACTGTTTCGCACAATGCGAATCCTTCAATACTTGGGATTGGTCGTAAACTTCCCAAAAGCCCAACTTGCTCCGTCTCAGTCCCTAGAGTTCATAGGAGCTCGTCTAGATACCAGACAGTCAAGGGCTTTTCTCCCACAACCCCGCTGTCTTCATATAATGCAGCTAGCTTCTCAAGCAGCAGTGAAGTCCTCCCTAACTGCTCGAGAACTACTACAACTATTGGGACATATGGCATCCACGGTTCATGTGGTTCCCTACCCTCGCCTTCATATGCGAGGAGCCCAGTGAACCCTATCCACACAGTGGACACAGGCCACAGGACGTCTGTCGGACAAATTATCAAACTCACAATGACTGATCTTGTTCCTACAATGGTGGCAATCACTGGAAAATCTTCTAGTGGGGTCTCCTTTCCAGCAACCCCTATTCCAGGCCACCCTAACAACAGATGCATCACAGGAGGGATGGGGAGCACACCTGCATCATCTCTCTACCCAAGGTACCTGGACTCCACAGGAGGCTTGTCTTCACATAAACCTCCTAGAACTCAGAGCAGTCTATCTAGCTCTTCGAGTATTCCATGCCCAGCTCAGCTACAAGACAGTCCTAGTCCAAACGGACAATCAAGTACCTATGTTCTACGTGAACAAGCAGGGGGGGAACAGGCTCTCTGTCGTTATGCAACAAAGCTTTACGACTATGGGCCCTCGCCAGAGAGCATCAAATTCACCTTCTCGTGGTATATCTTCCAGGCATTCAAAACCTTTGGGCAGACAAACTCAGCCGAGTACTGCTGCCTCACGCATGGTCTCTCCAGCTGGCCAAGCTGGCTCCATGGTCTCTCCAGCTGGCCAAGATATTTCAGATCTGGGGAACCCCAGACATAGACCTATTGGCAAGTCCACAGAATGCCAAACTTTCCCGGTCCTGTTCCTGGATTCCAGCTCAAAATTGTCAGGCAAGGGACGCCTTCCTTCTTCACTGGGGTCACGACTTCCTCTATGCCTTTCCACCCATTCCCCTCATCCCCAAAACACTCTTCAAGCTTCAGAGAGGCAGAGGTCGTATGATGCTCATAGTGCCACGTTGGCCACGCCAAACGTGGTATCCCCTGCTTCTACATCTCTCTCAAGCTGCACCTCTGGAGTTGGGCTATGCTCCAGATCTCCTCTCCCAAGAGAACGGGATGCTATGGCCCCCGATTCCCCAGTCCCTGCATCTCAGGGTTTGATTGCTGAAAGTTTAGACCTTCAGGACCTCAACCTTTCCCAACAGGTAAAGGATATCCTTCAGGCTTCTAGAAAACCTTCCACAAGACACTCTTACGCCTTCAAGTGGAAACGTTTTACTATATGGTTTTCACAGAAAGGGTTAAACCCCCTTATGATACCTTTAGAATCGATACTAGAGTATCTACTTCATTTATCAAATTCTGGTCTAAAGACCAATTCAGTAAGAGTCCATCTTAGTGCAATGGCAGCTTCCTATAAGCCTCTAAATGGACAACCAATTTCCTCTCATCATATCAAGATTTATGAGAGGTCTTCTATTAACAAAGCCTCCCATCAGGCCACCACCGGTGGCATGGGATTTAAACCTAGTTCTCGGGCAGCTCATGAAACCGCCTTTTGAGTCTTTAGCCACTACAGCCCTAAAGCTTTTGTCGTGGAAGGTCATCTTCCTGATTGCAATCACCTCTGCACATCGCATTAGTGAATTGCAAGCTTTAGTGGCTGATCCTCCTTATACTAGGTTTCACCATAAGGTTGTTCTCAGACCTCATCCACACTTTATACCAAAGGTGGTTTCGCCTTTTCATTTGAATCAATCAATTTATCTTCCTGTATTCTTTCCGAGGCCTCATGCCTCTAATGCAGAAAGGAACCTTCATACTTTGGATTGTAAAAGAGCCTTGGCTTTTTACCTACAAAGAACATAGCAACATAGAAAGTTTTCTCAACTTTTTATTGCTTTTGATTCTAGTCATTTGGGACTTCCAGTCTCCAAGAGAACTCTATACAAATGGATTGCACAATGCATATCCTTTGTTTATGAGAGTAAGAGTCTTCCTCTTCAAGGCTATGTCACAGCTCACAATGTGAGAGCCATGGCAGCCGCTATGGCTAACCTTCACTCTGTGTCTATTGATGACATTTGTCGAGCAGCCCACCTGGGCTTTGGTACGCACCTTTACAGCCCACTACTGCCTAGATAAAGCCTCCCATAGGGATGCCTTCTTTGGCCAAGCTGTTCTTAAAAATCTCTTTCAGACCTAATTCAACTACTACCCACCAACCCTGGTGGGATGCCAGAGATCCATGGGAAGAAGCATGGCCCACCTTACTATAGGTGGCAGCTTCCTGGGGCTATCTCCCTGGCATCTTCAGCTAGGGAGTCCCCATATGTGAAGACTACATTCCTGCTTGTTCCTGGAGATAGCGTAGTTACTCACCTGTAACAGGTGATCTCCGAGAACAGCAGGAATTTAGTCTTCACAACCCACCCACCTCCCCTAGGAGTTGTCTCTCTATCTCTCTGTCT
Source organism: Ichthyophis bannanicus (assembly GCA_033557465.1). Classification (NCBI taxonomy): domain Eukaryota; kingdom Metazoa; phylum Chordata; class Amphibia; order Gymnophiona; family Ichthyophiidae; genus Ichthyophis; species Ichthyophis bannanicus. The sequence continues at coordinate 577,702,875 of CM066035.1, forward strand.
CTTTCCTCTCTCCCTCTATCCTTTCACTCAGCTACAAACTTAACTGAAGAGGGACAGTTGGAAAGGCGGGAAGGCAGCCCGCATATGCTGAGGGATGCTCCCAAAAGCGTTCCTATTGGACGCTGGGGAGCGTTCCCGCGCAGGCTCCGTCGGTACCGACGATACCCATATATGAAGGCTAAATTCCTGCTGTTCCCGGAGATCACCTGTTACAGGTGAGTAACTACGCTTTACTGTCTGTCAAAGTTTTGGTGACACACTTCCAGCTGTTAGTAACACACCAGTGTGTCCCGACACACTGGTTGACAACCACTGCTCTAAGGTATGGTAGGAAATAGTCAGCATTTCCATTTACTTTTCATGTGTAAAACCTGGGCAGTTGATGATTAAAAAATATAAAACAAGGAGAATTAAGGGCCCTTCTACTAAGATTATGAGGAAAAAGTACTGTGTAGAGTGATGAGTAAAAAGCAAACAAATATTTTTCTTCTGTATTATTAAAGATAGGGTTGGAGAAGGCGTGCTATTTGTTGATCAGAGTACATGTGCCACACCATTCATGGAATAAAGAGCGTGAGTAGCGCTAACAGACATGAAAGTAGACAAAGTTAAGGAACTGGATAAACTATATCCTTAGGATATTAAAGAGGCAATTTTAGAAGAGTTACATGCCATTTACACAAGCAAATAGTAGTTTTAAGTATCACCTAAATAGCTTGCAAGTCAGCATACATATATAAAATCAGTTTTATAAAAGGCAGTACTTATATATTAATGCCATGACATGCAGAGATTTCAAGGCATTGTGTTCTGGACTTTTTTAGTGTGGGCTTTGAAGAAAAGCTCGAGAGAGGGATTGTGCTTACCCCTCAGATATTCAATACCATTTTAAAATGTCAAAAGTTTTTGCTTTTCAGAGATTGGCTTTTTATTCGATTTATTATGGACATGCAGTTTTACAAAATATGTCACTTGTATGTCTTACAAGTGCACATGCATTCATTATGCGGCTCCTCTCTACCTTTCATCTCACTCTACACCTCTCCTCGGGAACTCCACTCCTCAGGCAGATGCCTTTTATCTGAGCCCTTCTCTGCCACTGCCAACTCCAGACTTCATTCATTCCACTTTGCTGCTTCATATGTCTGGAACAAACTACCTGAGTTGGTGTGTCAGGCTCCTTCTCTAGCCCTATTCAAGTCTAAACTGAAGACCCACCTCTTTGCGGCTGCTTTTGGATCCTGATGCTCCTCATTCTCTTACCCACTACTTATGTGTATCTTGCCATACTCCAGTGCCCAGTTTTGTGATGTTTTTTCATCTTGATTAGATTGTAATCTCTGATGAGCAGGGACTGTGTCTTACATCTATATTTACAGTGCTGCATACACCTCGTAGCACTATACAAATTATTTGCAGTAGTAGTAGTAGTACATGCAAGGCACTGAATGATGCCTCTGGGTTATTTTTAATGTTTTCTTATGTACAATGTCTTCTTTTGATGAACTTACCACAAAATACCCATGCTGCTTTCATGGCATAATAATTATTTTAGAAATGGTTCCACTTTCCTAAAGTACTAGGATTTTTTTTTTAAGTGTGCAGACCTAAATGTCCATTTTACAACCTAGACCCATTATGCAAAGTTATTTTCTAAAGTTTGCTTAGAGAGGATCTGTCCAATAGGCATGGTCCTGTGTGACTAGAAAATGGTGAATATTGTCCAGCAGTGTTAACTAAGGTGTTTTGGAAGGTACAGGCTGGTTAGTCTCACAGTGGTGCTGGTAAAATTAATGGAGATTCTACTGAAAGCAAAAATATCAACATATCTAGACTCCAATAGATTGCAGGATCCAAAGAAGCTTAAGAAACATAGAAACATGGTGGCAGAAAAAGACCATATGACTATCCAGTCTGCCCTTCCATACCAACTACTATAGACGCTTTTTTCCTTTAGAGATCTTCTGTGTTTGACCCATGCTTTCTTGAATTCAGATACTGTCCTCATTTCTACCACCTCCACTGGGAGTCTGTTCCATGCATCTACCACTCTTTCCGCAAAGAAATATTTCCATATATTACTCCTGAGTCTATTCCCTTTCACTTTCACCCTATGCCCCCTCATTGCAGAGTTTTCTCCTGCTGTGCATTTATGCCATGGAGGTATTTAAACACCTCTATCATATCTTCTCTATCCCACCTTTCCTCCAGAGTATACATATTGAGATCTTTGTCTGTCCCCATATGCCTCATGACAAAGCCCACTGACCATTTTGATAGCCACCTACCTCACCAACTCCATCCTTTTTATATCCTTTTAAGAGATCTTGTAAAACTAATCTGATCAAGATTTTTGATTGGTTGACTAGAGCATTAGATCAAGAGCATGTGCTGGATGGGTTTATGTAGATTTAAGCAAAACCTTTTCTGCAGTCCCATATAGGCTGGAAATAAATTGAGCAACTTGAGAATGGACCCTGGATTAGAAAACAGTTAAGTGATAGAGAAGAAAGTAGTGATAAATTAAATATTTTCTCAGGAAAAGAAGGATGTATTTGTAAAGTGCTTCAGCAATCTGTCCTTGGGCTGGATTTTTTTCATATCATTGCAAGTGATAGTATGGAAGGGTTAGAAGAAATTGATTTTTGTAGAGGACATACAGATTTGCAACAGAGTGGACACCTCTGCGGTGGTAGACAGAATAGGATGTGGTTGAAGAAAGCTCAAAGACTTATTGTCATTGGCAGTTAAGATTCAGTACAATAAAAGTATAGGATGATACAATTGGAATTTTCAAAATTCAAGGGAGCAGTATATGATCGGAGATATACCCCTACAGTGGTCTTGAGATAGTTGTATCTGATGATTGCAGAGTAGTAAGATCATTGAACGCAATTGCCTTCTGCATTCTACAGACATACCTCTTGCCAAAGTCTACAATGACCTGATCATGGTCAAATCCAAGGGATTTTATCGATCCTCATCTTTCACCTATCCACTGTTTTTTAACATTATCGATCACGCACTTGGATTTCAAGACTTTTCTGTCTCAGTTTTCTTCTCTCTCTCATATCTCATTTTAGTGTATGCTATTTTAGTTCCCCCTCCATGGCTATCTCACTATCAATCAGCGTACCTCAGAGTGCTCTGTCTTAGACCACTTATTTCTCTTTACTCTAAACTCTTCCCATCTTTCAATACCAACTTGTTTTTATTCAGACCCAGTTTGTTACATCTTCACAAAGCTGGTCTCCTAGCCCTTCCTCCATGCCCAATTAAAGTTCTTTCCTTGCCCTATTAAAGTTCCTACCTTTGTACGGCTTGCCTTGAAAGGATTCCTGGCTCCACGGGCCTCTCTCTCTTCTGTAGCCTGCTGGGTTTTAACCTCTCCTTGTGAGCCATGCCCTCCCAGCTTTGAACGCCGGGCTGCAGGCTCTCTTAAAAGGGCCTGTTGATAATCCCTCTGGAGATGGACGAGCAACCCTCTATAGAACCCATCACAGCCCTTTTGCACATGTAAATTAGCTTTTTCATGTGTAAATGGTGCCTAGCCTTCTATAATGACCCCCATATTCTGCGAATTTTAGGCAAGCATTAAATATATGTTAAAAAGCAAAATGTGAATAGGCTGTTTAGGAGCTCCCTGGGATATATAAGTCAAAACATCTGAAATTCAATAGGAGGAGCAGTAGAGGAGGTAGGCACATGTAAATGCATTCTGAAATTGACATGTTCCCAACCTAAAAGATAAATGTCCCCATCCATATCCCAGAAGACAGGGCTGTGCAGAATAAAGGGTTTGGAGGCTGTCGATTTTGGAAGCAATGCACTTGTGAAATTTCAACTTTGGAGTGCCTGGCAACATAAATGTGTCAGCACCAGTATTTTGGAACCTGCATGTGATATGTCTCCACATCTACATATGGCCCAGCCATTTTACAAACACAGATGTCCAGCGTCGCAGCAGTAAACAAAAAGGCCTTGCTATATACCTACTATCCTTTTCTGAGCAGGAGAAAATCACTGGGGGACTGAGAGTATTCCCTGTCATCCCTACTGTTGAAAGCTGTCTGAAACAAGCACTTTTGAAATACCTATTCAGGCCGAGGAGCTGGTCTAAATATACATGTCTGCTGGTAGATTTACATGTGTGGAGTCGTCATGAAATAGGAGATGCATATAAATCTTTTTTGGGTCACCCTGGACATGCCTCCGCAATGCCCCCACATAATTTGAATTTCATTGGCGCAGACGTATATACATTCAGCACTTCCTAAAATAGCTGTTTGGACATGGCCGTGATTTGCATATGTGAATGGGTGTTTTTCAACATGTAAATCATGAATACAGCTTCTAAACTGCCTAAAGTAATAGCTTTTATTCTATAGGTCCTATATTCTCCAGGAACAAGCAGGAAGTCAGTCCTCACATATGGGTGACGTCGGCGCCGACAGAGCCCTCATGCGGAGCAATTCCCCAGCTTTCAAAGAAAGCCTTTGGGATTGCATCGTGGATGTGTGATCCCCTTCCCGCCCAGGGGTGCCATTTTGCATATTCTCCCTTTTTCCGCAGAGCCCAACGGACGTAGTCCAACTTCCCTCGTGGAAAAAGTGCGTCAAAACGCCAGAAGATTTTTTTTTCTTCAGCCCGGTTCAACGCCAGTTCCCCTTCCTGCCTCAGATTCGGTACACCAGTATCGAGTCCGGTCTTATTTTCGTTTTTGTCCTTCGTGACTAGCGTTCACGCTTTTTTTCTTTTTCACTGGCAGCCCGGTCTTTTGACCTCGCAGGGGCCCTTTTTCCCTCGATGGCTGCCAGCGGGTTTAAAAAGTTTGATCGGTGTAAAAAATGTATGTGTCTCACGACACACATGACTGCTGTCTCCGCTGCCTCGGAGCCGGCCATTACCCGAAGGCCTGTGGCCCGTGCAGCAAAATGTCCTCTAAGTCACTTAGAAGTAGGCAGCAGCAGCAGCGTGAAAGGATTTTCTCAGAGTCCGAATCCACCCGAGTCCGGACCTCGTCAGAAGCCTCGACGTCAAGGGAGCTGTCTGACTCTGAGCATCGTCGTGGGTCTTCTGAACGGGGGTCTCTCTCGTGGGAACACCGGAGGAAGAAGAAACCTGTGAGGGCATTGTCGTTGGATGCCTCCGATTGGCCTGGGCCCTCGCGGACCAGGTCACGGAGTCCTGACTGCCGCCCCGGGTCCTCTGAGCTGGAGCGCCCTACAAATGTAACTCGCACGGAGCCGGAGATGCTGAGGCGGGTAACTGCTGTTGTCCTCGATGACTCTCCTCCGGGAGAACCGGCATCAAGCCGGAGGCTGCGGAATCTTCTGAGCTCGGTCTCAGAATGACGGCCTTGGAGCACAGCATGTCTGCCTTCATGGAGCAGCAACGGGCACTGATGGCTGGTCTCACCGGTCTGTCTGCCCTGACCACCGGGACCTTGACGTCCAAGTCAACCCCGGAGGCCGAGTCAATCCTCGACCAAGGTCTCCCTTGACCTCCCGTTCAGGACCGAGGTTGTCGATGCCGGTGCCCTTGGCATCGGGGCAGTCGAGATCGAAGCCCGCACGGCTGGAGACCCTCAATTCCTCTTCGGAGGAATCGTCATGGGAAACAGAAGATGAAGAGTCCCCGGACACCCACTGGACCCGGTGTGTCCCTTCGGACTCGCCGGGGACCGAGCCTCGGAGAAGATCCCCCCCCCCCCCCCCCGTAGGATACCCAGTTCTCGGACTTCATCAGGGACATGTCCAAGGCTTTGGCATTCCCGGAAGACACCGAGGAGGAGCCGAAGAGCTTGAAGCCCTCCAGTATGATTTTCCCCCTCGGGAAGCCCTTACAGTACCGGTTCCTCCAATGTTGGAACGACTGATGCCCCGCATGTGGGAGTCACCGGCCTCGATGCCGGTTCTCAGCAAACGGGTCGATTCCCTCCACCTTACATTACATGCAACAACACAAAGATTCCAGTTAAGGACGAAGTAAGATACCTCGGAATAACCCTCGATAAGAAGCTAAACCTGCGTTCTCATATAAGAAAAACTGTTAAAAACGCGTATTACAAAATGAAGATAATTAGACGACTTAAGCCTCTTATCTCTTATGATCACTTTCGAACAGTCTGTCAGGCACTCATTACTCCCATTCTGGATTTCTGCAACCCTATTTACAATGGACTGCCTAAGCATGCTCTCAAGCCACTTCAAATGGCACAAAATACAGCAGCTAGAATCATCAATGGATCCTCAAATTATGATCACATTACCCCATCCTTAAAGAACTCCACTGGCTCCCAATAATCCTTCGCATAAAGTATAAATTAATCATAAATATATTCAAAATGAAACACAACAGTTCTGCAATCAGCCTTCATGCCCTCTTACTCCATGATATCAACAAAAGACCAAGAAGGTTATCCACTTCTAACACCCTCAGCACCCCAAAAAACTACTCTAAATCATGCAAATGTACCTCACAAAGAGCAATTGCTTTGGCCGCCCCTTTAATTTGGAACTCTCTCCCTCCTGATTTACGCTCACTGGATGATTTAAAAGACTTTCGTAAACAATTGAAAACTACACTTTTCATTGAACAATATGGATCAACAATTGACTAAATATATTATATTTATTTTAATTATTTTAACTAATTTGCCTTATTGTTAACCCTTGTTATTTTTCCTATATTACCATTGTACTGTTATGTTTATACTGTGTTTGTTTCCCTTGCCTATAACCTTTGTATTTCTTGTGACCGCTTTGATTGAAGGAAAAGGCGGTATAGAAAACTTGTTAAATAAATAAATAAATAAATATATCGAGTCCGAAAGAGCCCTGGGTTCCAAAAGGCACAGCTGCCGCACAACTCCGTGGTTGTGGAATTGGCCATGCACAGGCTCAAGAACCAGAAAATGCACTCCTCGGTGCCCCCTGGCAGGGAGGCCTGGAACCTGGACACCCTCAGCAGAAAGTGCTACCAGGGCTCGATGCTATCATGCCGTGTCCAAACATACCAGCTGTACATGGGCATGTACTTATGAGACCTGGCAAAGGAGATTGCCGGGTTCTCTGCTAGCTTCTCCGAGGAACCCTTGCAGCGTTTCAAGAACTTGTCCACTGGGATTTGGGAGTGCTCGAAGTTTGTCTCGAGTAGCCTATGACGGCTTTGAGGCTTCGGCCCGGGTAGCCGCAGCTGGCATCGGTGCCCGACGCTAGGCATGGATAATGTCATCTGACCTAGAGCCATGGGTTCAGGACAAGTTGGTTGATGTCCCTTGCCAAGGTAACAATGTTTTTGGCAAACCTATGACTGAAAAGGCTGCTGAAATTGAGACCGAGTACTTGACCCGGACAAGACTCTCCAAAAAGACTTCTGCCCCTTCCAAAAAGAAGGGCCCGGGTAAAAAGTTCTTTTTCCCGAGGAAGAGTACTGCTTACCGCAACTACCCCACTCACCAGGCCTCCCTGGCTCCCCAGCAGGGGCAGAGGCCAAGGGACAGGGGCACGGCCCACGTAAGCAGAAGACCCCCAAGCCCCAGGCACCGGCTCCTTCCCGGCCAGTAGGGGTTTTTTGACTGTCACAGCATAGTCTCTCTCCAGCCCAGGGGTGAGGCCTTGCACAGGAGGAAGGTTGACACTGTGCGCCTACAGGTGGCCTGCAATCACCACCACCTGGGTCTTACAAATAATTCAAAAGGACTATTTGCTCCACTTCAACCAGTTACCTCCCTCCTACTTTCCAGGAGAGCCTCTCAGACCCCCTCTACACAGGAACCTCCTCTTACAGGAGTTGGCCAGTCTTCTAGAGGATCAGGCGGTGGAGCCGGTGCCCCACAGCCTGCTAGGACAAGGCTTCTACTCCAGGTATTTTCTGATACCAAAGAGAACAGGAGGCCTCAGGCCCATCCTCGACCTGCGAAACTTAAACAAGTTCCTGGTGAGGGAAAAGTTCAAGATGCTTTCCCTTGGAATATTGCTGCCTTACCTCCACCAGGGAGACTGGCTATGCTCTTTAGACCTGAAGGATGCTTATACGCACATCCTCATACATCCAGACCACAGACAATATCTCAGATTTGTAATGGGAGGAAACCATTTTCAGTACAGAGTACTTCTATTCGGCCTAGCCTCTGCCCCCAGAGTGTTTGCCAAATGTCTGGCAGTAGTAGCGGCTTTCCTCAGAAACCAGGGAATTTTTGTCTTCCCATACCTGGACGATTGGCTCATCAGGGCCCCGTCGCCTCAAAAAGACCAACAGGCCATAGCTTGCACTATCAACATGCTGCAGCATCTAGGTTTTGTCATAAATCAAGCAAAGTCCACTTTACTCCCTACTCAAAATTTAGAGTTCATAGAGGCAAGGTTAGACACCCTTCAAGCGAAGGCTTACCTGCCAGAGGGCAGAGCACAGAGGCTTTGGGAGCTGGTGCACCAAATCAGCCACAAGTCTCATATATCAGCAAGGCACTTTCTACGCCTTCTAGGACACATGACCTCCACGGTTCATGTGACCCCAAACACCTGTCTCCACATGAGGACAGCTCAGTGGTGCATCAGAGATCAGTGGTCACAAGCCACAGGAAGACTCTGAGATAGGATCAGAGTGTCCAAACGACTACTGAAGTCGTTGACCTGGTGGCTTCAGCCATCTAACCTGCTCGAGGAAGTGCCTTTCCAGCCTCCCTCGTACACGAGAATACTGACGACAGATGCATCCCTGCTGGGCTGGGGGAGCCCATTGCCAGGACTTATGCACTCAAGCGTTGTGGTCTCCTAAAGAGAAGATACAACAAATCAACCTCTTAGAGCTCTGGGCGATATGCCTAGCTCTTCAGACCTTCTCTCATGTTTTCTCACATCAGTCTGTCCTAGTACAAACAGACAACCAGGTAGCTATGTTCTACGTGAACAAGCAGGGAGAGACAGGGTCCTGCATCCTGTGTCAGGAGACACTGGTCCTCTGTTCCTTTGCAATCCGACAAGGTATGTCTCTCAAAGCAGTTTACCTGCCGGGTCAGGAGAACTACCTAGCGGACAAGCTAAGCAGAATTCTCCAACCTCACGAGTGGCAATTGAATCCGGAAGTAGCCCAGCAGATCTTCTAGTGCTGGGGACATCTGGTCATAAATCTCTTTGCCAGTCCGCAGAACCATCAGTTGCACAACTTTTGCTCCAGACAGCCACACCCTCAAAGGATGGCTGCAGATGCTTTTCTGATTTCCTGGTCCGTAGGCCTCCTGTATGCGTTTCCTCCCACGCCTCTGGTGGACTGGACTCTATTCAAAATCCTTCGAGACAAGGCCCCCAGATGGCCATGACACCCTTAGTTTCCGCTTCTCCTCCAGCTGGCAGTAGAAACCCCACTCCCTCTGGGGACACAGCTCGACCTCCTGTCCAAGGAGCAGGGCTCTATCTTACACCCCAACCTCAGGTCCCTCAACCTGATGGCATGGCTGCTGAAAGGGTAGTGCTGGCTTCTCTCCTCCTGCCTAAGAACGTGGAAGAAGTGCTACTGGCCTCAAGGAGGCAGTCCACTAGGAAAATCTATGCCTTCAAGTGGCGTAGGTTTGAAGTATGGTGTAACCAGCACACTGAGAAACCTTTCTCTTGTCTAGTACCAGTAGTATTACAGTACTTGCTTCACCTCTCAGAATTAGGCCTCAAGTCTAACTCTGTCCGGATCCACCTGAGTGCTTTGTCGGCACACCACTCGCCAGTGGAAGAACAACCTCTGTCGGTTCACCCCTTGGTGTTCAGATTCCTCAGAGGTCTACTTCTGCTAAAACCCCCTTTTCATCCCCCGGCAACCGAGTGGGATTTGAATGTGGTCTTGCAACAGCTTACTCGCCCACCTTTTGAGCCGATGTCTGCTTGCCACCTGCGCTTCCTCTCCTGGAAGGTGCTCTTCCTGGTGGCACTCACATCTGCCAGACGAGTGAATGAGCTACAAGCTCTTGTGTCAGAAAGACAGTACACACGGTTTTATAGGAACAGGGTGGTCCTGCGCACCCATCCCAAGTTTCTTCCAAAAATGGTCTCTCCATTCCACCTCAACCAAGAGGTGGTTCTTCCGACATTCTTTCCCAGACCGCATGCCAGCCAGGCAGGGGCGGTGCTGCATACCCTTGATTGTAAGAGGGCACTAGCCTTCTACCTGGAATGTACGCGGGGACATTGAAGGGCTACCCAGCTCTTCGTCTCTTATGACCCCAGTAAACTGGGGCTACCTGTCTCCAAGCGCACGTTGTCCACCTGGGTGGCAGACTACATTGCCTGGGCGTACAGGACGGCCGACCTCCCGTTGCAGGGTCGGGTCATGGCCTGCCGTGTCAGGGCTAAGGCCACATCAGTGGCTTACTTCCGCTCTGTTCCGCTGGCAGACATCTGCCGGGCTACAACCTGGTCTTCGAGCCAGACTTTTGCGCCCATTACTGCTTGGATGGAGAGTCCCGATGGGACAGTGCTTTCGACCAGGCGGTACTCCGTAACTTATTTGAGATTTAGGCAACTCCTACCCTCCGGCCCTCTGGTGTCAGGCTACCGGGGGTGTGGCGTCTCCGCTGAATTCCTGTCACAGCTGCTGCGGCTCTTCTAGAGGGAGCCACTTTTCAACAAGGGGTTCTCTCTGTAGCAATATAGCTAGGGAGTCCCATATGTGAGGACTGACTTCCTGCTTGTTCCTGGAGAAAGCGTAGTTACTCACCTGTAACAGGTGTTCTCCAGGGACAGCAGGAATCAGTCCTCACGACTCTCCCTCATTCCCTGGAGTTTCAGTCCTACTATTAATTTTTATTCATTTTGCCGTCTTTTTAGCTATGTCATTTGACTGAGCCAAGATGGCACCCTTGGGCAGGAAGGGGATTGCGCATGTGCAATGCAATCCCAAAGTCTTTCTTTGAAAGCTGGGGAATTGCTCCGCATGAGGGCTCCGTCGGCGTCGATGTCACCCATATGTGAGGACTGATTCCTGCTGTCTCTGGAGAACACCTGTTACAGGTGAGTAACTACGCTTTTTGTGGGCCTGATAGTCAAAGGTTAGGGCCACTGAATATTTGCAGGTGCTGTCGCTACACACCCTGATGCTAACCGGTTAGCATCAGGGTGTGCTGCAAGCGTTCCTGAGCTGCAGCCATTGCTAACCAGGCAGCAGTGATATTGAGCCACTGCCTGGTTAGCGACACGTGGTGGAAGTCAGGCACAGGAAGAACTGTCCTAACTTTTGCCACAGTAGCTAATTGAATACTGACTGAATATTGCCACTGCCCATTTAGCTTTGCATCAATCCTGCAACCCAGATATTCAATGCCGGAGCCCAGATATGGCCCCAGCATTGAATATTCAGGTTTTAAGGTCTGTGGCAACAGCTAGCTGTGGTAAGTTGGATAGCCCCTGCCACTGTCCTATATTATTAGCACCAGCATTCTTTAGTAGTAATTGGTTTTTCAGGATGAAACCATAGGAAAGAAAAGCATATGTGTTTTAGCAGTTATAAAGCATGCAACATTACAATTTGTTCATAGGCATGACACAAGAGCTTACAGTCTTATTAGGTGCCTGTGGCAATGGAAGATGTATTACTTGCATTTGAGATATATTTGATATTGTTTTGTGAAATAATGGTATAGATTTTATTTGGCAGAATGTAGAATATGTCTGTATGATATGATAAATTTGTAAATTTTGGGGAGTATTTAGTAGAAATAATCAGTAATTCTAAATTATTTTTATTTATTTATTTAAAGGGTCATTTATTCCCTCTGTCATTATGCCATCAGAAACGTACATAATAAAGAAAAAAAACTCTACAAACAATAGCAGATAAGCAGTGTCCCTGTCCTCCAAACCATGTAATGACTCCTCTTGTAAGGAAATTAATAACGTTTCGGGACTATGACCAGCCTTAAAACCATGCTGCCAGGGATCCAGTACCTAAAAGCACTCAACAAATTAATCCAAATCACGTTGGACATGTTGCTTAATCAGCTTGGCTAAGGAAAGAGAGTGATGGATGCATGAAATAGTCTCCCAGTGGAGATGGTAGAAGCGAAGACTGTATCTGAATTCAAGAAAACATGGGACAAACACAGAAGATCTCTAAAGGAAAAAAAGGGACTGTGGTAGTTGATATGGAAGGGGCAGACTGGATAGGCTGTATGGTCTCAATCTGCCATCATGTGTTCATGTTTCAGTGGAGGGTCAAGTGACTTTGCTAAGATCACAAGAAGCAGCAGTGGGATTTGGAACCTGTCTGTAACTATTATGCTATTCCACTGTGAGAGATGGAGGGGGTGGCACAAATGTAAACATTGGCACCCAGGCACTGGAGACACATGGTATGCCACTGCTCAGGTCTTCGATCGGAGTATTGCTAGCAGCGGTGCTTTTTAAAATGTAGCAAGGATCTCACTCTTATCACACCTTGTACATATGAGAAGAAAGTGTTTTGTTTTCCACTTTGTCACATGCATGTAATCTATGAATTTCAATTCAGCTTTATTATAAATTTGAATAATAGGCACTGGCCTCATATATTATTTCCGCTTTTAAATAAAAATAATGGTTACCATCCGACCTCGAGCAATGGGTTCAGGACAAATTGGTCGACGTCCCATTACAAGGAGAGAACCTCTTTGGCAAACCCATGACCGACAAGGCTGCCGAGCTGGAGACAAGTTCATGATGAGGACCAGGCTCTCTAAAAAGACTACTGCCCCTCCCCAACAGAAAGACTTGGGTAAAAATCCCTTCTACCCGAGGAAAGGGGCTGCTTACTCGCCTTTTCAGTCCTCCCCGGCTCACAAGCAGGCCAAGGGATGTGGGCATGACCCTCGTAGGCAGAAGGCTCCCAAGTCCCAGACCTTGGCCTCGACTCAGCCAGGAGGGAGCTTTGGACTCCTTGGGCATAGCTTCTCCACTCCAAGAAGGTCAGCAGCCCACAGGAAGATGTCTCATTCACTATGCCCAAAGGTGGCCAGCCATTACCACCGATTCTTGGGCACTCCAAGTGGTGGAGAGCTACCTCCTCCACCTGACCCAGACACCCCCCCCCCCTTTCTTATCGGGAGAGCCCTTCAGGTCTCCCCTTCAGTGGTACCTTCTACTGAAGGAACTGGCAGGTCTTCTTGAGGACAGAGTGGTAGAACCAGTTCCCCTCCATCTCAGGAGCAAGGGATTCTACTCCAGGTACTTCCTAGTACCAAAAGGAACAGGGGGCTTAAGGCCCATCCTTGACCTGCGCAATCTGAACAGATTCCTGGTGAGGGAGAAGTTCAAGATGCTCTCCCTAGGAACATTGCTGCCTTACCTCCAGCAGGGAGATTGGCTATGCTCCTTGGATCTGAAGGATTGCCTACACACACATCCTCATTCACCCCAACCACAAGCAGTATCTGAGGTTCATGGTGGGGGGCAGCCATTACCAGTATAGGATGCTGCCCTTCAGCTTGGCCTCCACCCCAAGGGTTTTCACCAGTCATGGCCACCTTTCTCCACCTCAAAAGGGTATTCGTCTTCCCCTATCTGGACGATTGGCTCATAAAGGGAGGCACGGCCTCAGAAGTGCAGCAGGCAACTACATGTACTTTCCAGGTCCTGCAAAGTCTGCGGTTTGTAATAAACAACCCCAAGTCCCACCACCTCCCGACACAGTGTCTGGAGTTCATAGGGGCAACACTGGACACCCTTCAGGCAAAGGCCTTCCTTCCAGGGGACCGAGCCACCCGGCTCAGGGCTCTGGCCCTGGACATACAACGCCATTCCTTGGTGTCTGCTCGGCTTCTGCTGTGCCTATTCGGACACATGGCCTCCATGGTCCATGTCACCCCAGATGCCTGCCTCCACATAAGGGCCACACAGTGGTGCCTTCGGGACCAGTGGATGGAGGCCACAGGCCATCTCCACAACAGAGTTGTAGTGACCTGCCAGTTAGCAGAATCCCCAACCTGGTGGCAAAATCTCCAGTACCTTGAGGCAGAGATGCCCTTCCAGAATCCGTGCCCTTTAAGGGTTCTCATGACTGATGCCTCCCTGCTGGGATGGGGAGCCCATTGCAAGGACCTCCGCATCCAGGGCAGCTGGTCGCAGAGCAAGAGCAACCAACAGATCAACCTTCTGGAATTATGGGCAATACACCAAGCCCTCCGAGCCTTCTGCCTCCACCTACAGCGCCAACCAATGTTGGTCCAAACAGACAACCAGGTGGCTGTGTTCTATGTGAACAAGCAGGGGGGACGGGGTCCCGTGCCCTCTGCTGTGAGGCGATGGCCCTTTGCTCCTACGCAGTCCAGCAGGGCATACTCTTATGGACAGTATACCTAACAGGCCAGCATAATGCACTGGCCAACAGATTAAGCAGGGTTCTCCAGCTGCACGAGTGGCAGCTGGACCCTACAGTAGCCAACCGGCTCTTCCACCTCTGGGGGGAACCATGGATAGACCTGTTTGCCAGCCTGGACAACTACCAATTGCCCTGCTTTTGCTCTTGGCAAGCCCCCCCTTCCCAGGTGATGGCAGATACGTTTCTTATCTCGTGGTGAGAAAGTCTCATGTACGCCTTCCCACCCAGACCACTAATTGCCAAAATGTTATTCAGGACCCTCCACGACAAGGCCTTGCTGATCCTGATAGCACCTCGATGGCCAAGGCAGCCATGGTTCCTGCTATTCCTCTGGCTGTCGGCGGAGACTCCCATCCCATTGGGGAGCTCCCAGGATGAAACGGTGACCCTAGCCCTTTTCAACTCTCGGAAGAAGTGGAGAAGTTCCTACTGGCTTCCCGTAAGCCCTCCACCAGGAAAGCATATGCCTTCAAGTGGCGCAGATTTTCAGTCTGGTGCGCAAAGCACGGCATTAGCCCGTTCTCCTACCCGGTGCAGCTGGTGCTGCAGTACCTTCTCCATCTCTCGCACTCCGGACTCAAATCAAACTCCTTCAAAGTGCATCTGAGTTCCCTGATGGCATATCATCACCCGGTGGATGGCAAACCCCTCTCGACCCAGCTGTTGGTGACCTGCTTCATGAGGGGACTCCTTTTATTGAAACCCCCAGTATGCCCTCCGGCGATCAAGTGGGACCTCAATGTTGTACTGGCGCAGCTTACCCACCTGCCTTTTGAGCCCCTGGCCACCTGCGATACTTTTTGTGGAAGGTGGTGTTCCTGGTTGTAGTCCCCTCCGCTCACAGGGTCAGCGAGCTCTAAGCCTTGGTGGCGGAGGCGTCTTACACCAGGTTCTACAAGAACAGGGTTGTGCTCCGCACACACCCTACATTCCTTCCAAAGGTGGTATCGACTTTTCACCTCAACCAGGAAGTGGTGCTCCTCATCTTCTTCCCAAAGCCTCATGCCAGTAGGGCGGAGTCTGTCTTCCACACCTTGGACTGTAAGAGGGCCCTGTCCTTCTACATTCAGTGTACCCAGGGCCATGGTAGAGCTTCTCAGTTTTTTGTCTCGTATGACCCCAGTAGACTGGAGGAAGCGGTGACCAAGCATACGTTATCTACCTGGGTGGCAGACTATCACCCTCACCTATGAGCAGACGGGGTTTTGCTGGATGGATGGGTCACAGTGCACCATGTCAGGGCCAAGGTGGCCTCCATGGCAAACCTGCGCTCCGTCCTAATGGTGGACATCTGCTGGGCTGCCACCTGGTCTTCTGTCAATACTTTCGCAGCTCATTACTGCCTGGAGAGAGTGTCCCGAAGGGACAGTGCCTTCAGCCAGGCCGTGCTCCATAATCTTTTCGAGATCTAGACAGCGCCTATTCTCTGGCTCTTTTGTGCTCAGGCTATCGGAGTGTTCGTTCCCATTGGAGACACGGGTCCTACTGCATTCTGCACCTGTGGACTCAATTGCTGCTACTCACGGCTTCCCCTGAAGGTGACCGTGATTTTTTTCTCTATGGGCTTTCGGTAGCCTGTAGCTGGGGAGTCCCATATGTGAGGACTGTAATTACTGACCTGTAACAGGTGTTCTCCGGGGACAGCAGGAATCAGTCCTCACAACCCTCCCTCCTCTCCTTGGAGTTGCTTCTTTACCATCTTTTAATTTTTTGCCATCTTTTAGCTATGTCATCTGACTGAGCAAGATGGTACCCTTGGGCGGGAAGGGGATCACACATGCGTGGTGGCATCACCCAAAGGCTTTCTTTGAAAGCTGGCGGGGTTCTTTCATGAGGGCTCTGTCAGTGCCAACGTCACCCATTTGTGAGGACTGATTCCTGCAGTCTCCAGAGAACACATGTTACAAGTGAGTAACTACGCTTTCTCCACGAACAAGCAGGAAATAAGTCCTCATGTATCGGTGACATCACCAACAGAGCCCTGCACAGAACCCTCTCCAGCTTCCAAAGGAAGCTTTTGGGAGGTATGCCGGCCATGTGTACCTGCCTTCTTTGCCCGCCACAGCGCCATATTCTCCAGTCTTCTTTTTTCTACAGAGCCTCTAGGACATAGGTGTCAAACTCTGGCCCGTAGTGTAATTATATTTGGCCCGCGAGGCTATACCAAATGACTACTAGAGCTAGCCCGCCGGTATTATACAGCGCATTCATTCATCGCTAATACTACAAATCCCATAATGCCTTGCTGTTGTTTTGGCGCGTCAATCAGGACAGGTCTCAGAAACGCCCTCTCCTGTGTGACAGAAGTCATAGCGATCTCAAGCTACAGCTGTCACTGTGGAACCCCTTCCCAAAAATGGCAAAAAGAAAGGCAGACAACAGGAACTTTCTGGACAGGTGGGAGACAGAATATTTGTTTACATATGTAAAAGACAGACCTGTTTGTCTGATTTGTGGAGTCAACGTGGCTATAACTAAGGAGTATAACATTCGACGACACTATGAAACAAAACACCATGACAAGTACAAGGACCTGGACATGACTCAAAGGAGCCAGAAAGTGGAGGAGATGAAAAGAAGTTTGGTTTCACAACAGAATATGTTCAAAAAAGCCACATCACAAAGTGAGGCTGCTGTAAAGGCTAGTTATATTGTGGCAGCAGAGATCGCAAAATCAGCCCGGCCCTTTAATGAGGGAGAGTTTGTGAAAAAGTGCATGTTGAAAATTTGTGACATCGTGTGCCCAGAGAAAAAGCAAGCCTTTTCAAACGTGAGCCTGAGCAGAAACACAGTAGCTGATCGCACATGTGATCTTGCCACCAATCTGTATGACCAGCTTTTGGAAAAGGGAAAAGATTTCGTTGCATTCTCCCTTGCTGTGGATGAGAGCAGCGACGCATCTGATACTGCTCAGCTGTCAGTCTTCATCCGTGGAGTGGACTCAAATATGTGTGTTACGGAGGAGCTATTGGGATTCAAATCAATGCATGGCACAACCACAGGAAAGGAAATTTTTGAGGAGGTTTCCAAATGCGTAACTGAAATAAAGCTGCCGTGGGATAAACTCGTGGGATTAACGACAGATGGTGCGCCAGCGATGTGCGGTAAAACAAGTGGACTGGTGGGCAGGGTCCGGGAGAAGATGCAGGAAGAGAACTGTGCAGGTGAACTAACTGTTTATCACTGCATCATACATCAGGAATCATTGTGTGGCAAAGCCCTAAAGATGGAACATGTTATGACCACAGTAACACAAGTAGTTAACTTTATAAGAGCCAAAGGTCTGAATCACCGCCAGTTTAAGTCTTTTCTGGAGGAGTGTGGTTCGGAATACGCAGACGTGCCGTATCGCACAGAGGTGAGATGGTTAAGCCGAGGAAAAGTACTGAATAGATGTTTTGAGCTGCATGAGGAAATATGTCAGTTTCTGGAAAGCAAAGGGAAGGACACAGCAGAGCTTCAGGAGAAAACGTTTCTGTGTGAGCTGGCCTTTCTGTGTGACATCTCGAGCCATCTCGATGCGCTGAACCTGCAGCTTCAGGGGCGGGGGCGCATCATCACAGACATGTACGCTGCAGTGAGGGCTTTTAAAACTAAACTGTGCCTGTGGGAGAATCAGATGCTGCAAGGAAACCTTGGCCATTTTCCCTGCTGCCAAACCATGAAAACGCAGTTCTTTACCAACTTGTTCCCATGCGCACAGTTTGCTGAAAAACTCAGTGTACTCGGCGCTGAGTTTAGCCGGCGATTTGCCGACTTTGATGTCCAGAAATGTAGGTTTGAACTGCTCAGTAATCCCTTTGCAGTTAATGTGGAAAACGCACCAACCAACCTCCAAATGGAGCTAATTGAACTCCAGTGTAATGACACGCTGAAGTCAAAGTATGATGCTGTGGGCGCCGCCCAGTTTCCACAGTTCATCCCTGACACAATGCCTCAGCTCCGCACCCAAGCTGCTCAGATGCTCTCCATGTTCGGCAGCACTTATCTATGTGAGCAACTTTTCTCCTCGATGAAGATGACCAAAACATCTCACAGGAGACGTCTGACTGATGAACACCTTCGCTCGATACTGAGGATTTCCTCAGCTCAAAGCCTGAGCCCAGACATTGATGAACTATCATCCAAGAAGAGATGCCAGGTATCTGGCTTGGGCACATCAGATTAGATCAGTGTGCAGCAAACTGAGCAATAATTAACGTTTTCTTTATGCACTTTTTCTTGCTACTCCAAGACATGGGCTTGAATGGTTGATTAATTTTATTATTGTTATTTTATTTTAAAAATTATTATTTATTATTATTTAAATCTTATTTAATAAATGAATGTCATTGATGTTTTTTTTTATTTGAAATTGGTTTTTGCATATCTGAACTATTAAGTTATAAATTGTATAGTAATAAGTGTTGCTTCATATTCAATGTTAAAGCAAATCTTGTTTGGGTCCATATTAAAAGGTTCATTTGTTCAATGCTGGCCCGCGACTTTGTTCAAGTTTTACATTTTGGCCCACTGTGTATTTGAGTTTGACACCCCTGCTCTAGGACATGTTCCTGCAGTCCGGAAAAACTTTTGAATTGTTTGCCCTTATAGCTGAACATTTGCTCGTTTTTTTACCTGCCTTTCATCGGTTAGCCTTTTTCTTACCCTTTGGGTGTTTTTTCTGTAGTTTTCTCTTTTTTTTTATTTTTTTTATTTGTGTGTCTTTTGGCTTTCTTTTCCCCTTCAGGGGTTTTTCCTGCCCACAGCCATTTTTCAATTTAATTTTGACAAAGCAATCTTTTTTGGAAACACCAGCTGGCATCCTGCAAACTCTTCTTGCAGAAGACGCTTCGGGCTGAAGGGTCAGGAAAAGCAGAAGGAGTCCCTTTTTGGATCATCTGATTTGGCATCTTCAGCACCGACCCCCTTGTCCACGCCTGAGCACAGTCAGAACAGAAGAGTTCGAGCAGAGAGGGGCGTCTCTCTATAGAGAATATTCATGTGCAATGCCATCGCAGCCGCTCTCGCTGTGAGATGGACAGCAAGGGCAGGAACAGCCGATCAAGCTTCCTCGGCACGAGGATCTGACCTAAATGGCAGAGTCCATTTCCAGTGCCCAGCAGGGCTGATGGATGTTTCCCTATGTTCCTGTCATCATGGAATCCCCACCTGAGAGTTCACCTGCAATGTCCATGGCCATAGCATAGACGTCCTCATCGGTGGTGGTTCTGGAGGAACACCTACGATCCTTTGGAGCTCACCTGGTGGTGGTGGAAGCCCTGAGGAACATATGTTTTACAGCACAGAGCATCACTATATTCCTGCCAGCCAATCCTGGATACCCTTGCCCTGTCCACCATGGCTGGGACATCAGTTGGGAGACTAGTATCAACACCAGTGGCCGGAGCCATCTCTTTCTCCAGTGTGTCAGAGTCCGAGGTCCCATAGGGCATCACCATCGGCATGCTGGGTGCAAAGGGGACCTTCGATGTTCACCCTCTCATAAGCCGCACAGTCGACACTCTATAGAGACTCTGCATTACTTCATCTTCCTCTCGGAGTCCAGATCAGAATGGGAAACCGAGGCAGAATCGATGATGTCGGATTTTTGGGCCCAGGATGTTCCATCCGACCCATCACCCCTCCAGATTGGCATAGGTTGCCCCTGGATGACATGTCCTTCCAAGATTTTGTTCGGGACCTGGCCAAGGCCATCCCCTTTTCTCTGAAAACTGAAGAGGAACTGAGGGTGGAGGAACTTGAATTCCTCCGATATCTCTTGGCTCCTTATGAGGCGGTGACAATGACGAATCCATCCTGCTCCGAGACTCGACGCCGGTCTCTGCCTGAGGACATGGCGTTCCTCGACTTCATATGGGACATGTCGGAGGAGGACTCTCGCATGGAGGAGCTTGAGATCCTCCAGTATGAGGCCCCGCCGAGGGAAGCACTAGCAGTGCCCATTCCGCCCATCCTGGAACGGCTGCTCCTTCACAGGTGGGAAATGCCAGCAATGGTGCCCATCATGAGCCGATGGTTTGACTCAATGCATCGAGTCCACTGGAGCCTGGGTTTCCAGAAAGCATAGTTGCCACATAACTTCATGGTGGTGAAGTCAGCCTTGCATCAGCTCAAGAGCCAGAAGACATACTCCTTGTTGCCCCCGGATAGGGAGGCCCGCACCCTGGATGCCCTCAGCAGAAAGTGCTGCCAGGGCTTGATGCTCATCGGCCAGATATAGGCATACCAGCTGTACATGGGCAGGTACTCAAGGGATCTGGCAAAGGAAGTCGCCAGGTTCTTGGCTGGTCTCTCTGAGGAGCCCCTCCAGCAGTTCTGGAACCTGGCCAAAGCCGTCTGTGAGTGCTCCAAGTTTGTCTCGAGCAGCCTATGATGGCTTTGAGTTTGCAGCTAGAGTGGCCGCAGCGGGCATCGGTGCGCGACGCCGGGCTTGGCTACAGTTGACTGATCTGGAGCAATGTGTTCAGGACAATTTGGTTGATGTCCCCTGCCAGAGAGAGAATCCCTTTGGCAAACCCATAACCACACCACCCACCTTGCGCTCCCTTGAGCGATCGGGGTAGAGTGGCAGCAGTTCCAGCTGGCAGGGGATAAAGCAGAGCGCCATCGGGCACGAAGACTCCACACCACCCACCACGCGCTCCCCCGAGCGATCGGGGTAGAGCGCCAGCAGTTCCAGCCGGCGGGGGATAAAGCAGAGCGCCATCGGGCGTGAAGACCTCCACACCACCCACCACGCGCTCCCCCAAGCGATCGGGGTAGAGCGGCAGCAGTTCTGGCCGGCAGGGGATAAAGCAGAGCTCCATTGGGTGCAAAGACCTCCACACCACCCACACACGCTCCCCCGAGCGATTGGGGTAGAGCGGCAGCAGTTCCGGCCGGCGGGGGATAAAGCAGAGCGCCATCGGGCGCGAAGACCTCCATACCACCCACCACGCGCTCCTCCGAGCGATCGGGGTAGTGCAGCAGCAGTTCCGGCCGGCGGGGGATAAAGCAGAGTGCCATCGGGCGCGAAGACCTCCACACCACCCACCACGCGCTCCCCCGAGCGATCGGGGGAGAGCGGCAGCAGTTTCGGCCGGCAGGGGATAAAGCAGAGCGCCATCGGGCGTGAAGACCTCCACACCACCCATCACGCACTCCCCCGAGCGATCGGGGTAGAATGGCAGCTGTTCTGGCCGGCGGGGGATAAAGCACAGCGCCATCGGGCGTACCCACGCCTGGCGGGCCTTGCCAGAGGGCCCTTTGGTGTGGCCCTTAGGCGTGAGCCAAATGGCGTCCAAGGAACCGCATCGCGGGCCCTACTCCATTGACATGCACACCACTGCACCTTGACCAGCGGATGCAGGGGACTGTCCGTGCCCCTGCGTGAATACCGCTGCCTTAGATGGACAATACATTACTTGTAAGTTAATTCTGCTGCCCTGCCTGGACAATCCATTGCTTAGTTAATTCCGCTGCCCTGCCTGGACAATCCATTGCTTATAGATTAACTACATAGAATTTACTACCCATTGTTTGCAATATTTGCTTTGTAAAACAACTCACGCTGTATAGCCTATTAACTCAATTAACTCCACTACTACTTCACAGCTAGTCTGCTAACCAACCACAAGTAATACAACACATAGAATAAAGACACCACTAACAACACAAAAATGCACCTATAGGACACAACTCTAATTGAGCCCATGTCAGTAAACCACAAACCTATTCCCAGATCAGTAAAATACAAAATATAAAATGCACGCCACTACCCACTACCTCATGGCCTACCTCACACTCCTCCACATGTTCACGCCATGCACACATAACATCAGATACACCGAGCAAATCCCCTTGATCAACCTTCATACCACCCAACCCAGGTGCACACTAACATCACACGTATCCAAAGAACACCAGCAACCAAAGCATACAGCCCACAAACCTCACAAAGCCACACGTAACATACACACTCACCACACAGACAATGAACACACAAACCCAATCATAACAACAAACATCAGGTGTGCTCTACTAAATGCCAGATCTATCAGGAACAAACCAAATACTATCCTTGACCTAATCTAAGACAAGAAGCTGGATATAATATGCATCACCGAGACCTGGCTAGACGACTCAGACCAGGTCATATTAAACCAAGTAACCTCAACAGGATACTTGGCATTTAACTGCATCAGAGCACAAAAGAGAGGAGGAGGAGTACTAATACATACCAGAAAGGAATACAGATTCAAAGCGTTTGCCACCACTAACACTATTGAATCTAACACACTCACGATAGCCAACAAATACCTAAGCATCTCCCTCACATACAGACCACCTGGAACCACAACTGAACACCTATCCACAGTAATCGAAACTATATGTGCACATAACACAAGACACAAACCCCTCATTGCATTAGGAGACTACAACCTAACATCCGCATCCACCAGAGAAACCGCAATGTTCTTAAAAGCCATGGAGTCATTAAAATACTGCCAAACAATTAACGCCCCAATGCACCGGCATGGTACAACCCTGGACATGGTCTTCATGCCAATGCAATTAGTGGAACAAAACAAGACCACAAAATCAACAATCACACCAGTCCCCTGGTCAGACCACCATGTGATTGAATTCACCATGACCCTGAACAACCCCACCCAACGCAAAGAAGATGAACGGATAACTAGATGATTCAAAACATTTAACAGAGACTCATTCATAAACAAAATTACTCCACAACTTCAACAGAAGCACGACACCCTTGACCTAAACATAGAAGAATGGAATACAATAATATCCAACGCAGCATCTGCCCCAGCCATCAAGGAACCACAAACATGCAAGATATCCAACGCCCCATGGTAATCACATGAAATCAGAGTTGCAAAACGCACATTCAGAAGAATGGAAAGAAAATGGAGGCGGAACAAATCGCACTACCTTCTAAGACAATCACACTACCTCCAAAGACAAACAACTGGAATATAACAATCTAATAAATGAACGTAAACAACAACACCATACCAACCTAATCATGAAATCTGCTATCAGGCCAAGAGAACGCTTTAGCATTGTCCAAAAGCTCGCAAAGAATGACACGCAACAAAGTACCCACCATCTTGACCCACAAAAATATGCATATTACATTATGTCAAAAAACACCAACCAAACATGCTCTAATACACCACAAACAAACGATTACACGATAAAAAGACATCAAACATGGGAGAGCTTCAACATACCAACAAAGCAGCAAATAGAAGAAATTATATCTGGCCTAAACACAACAACCTCACCATCAGACCCATGCCCAGTGTCGTGGCTCAAAGCTACAAAAAGCCAACTCTCTCAGCACATTCAAAAAAATCGTCAAAGATTCACTCCAACAAGGATACATGCCACAACCACTAAAGCACGCAATGATATGACCAGTACTTAAAAGTAGCAATCTGAGCCCCTCCGAGCCAAAATTATACCGTCCCATCTCCAGCCTGCCATTCCTTGCTAAAATCGTAGAAAAGGCAGTGCAAAGGCAACTTCAGGACCATATTGACATAAATGCCCCACTGGACATCCATCAGTATGGATTTAAGCCCCAACACGGCATGGAAACAATACTCACCTCACTCTTCGACAATCTCCTAAGAGGAATAGACAACACCAAAAACGGCTTCCTGCTAGTGTTCATGGACATCTCGGCAGCCTTCGACACTGTGTCTCACACCAAGCTACTGCAACGCTTACAACAGATAGGACTATGCAAGAATACCCTGAACTGGTTTACGTCATACTTGGAAGGACGAACCCAACAAGTCAAATGCGACCAAAAGAAATCAATACAATTCCCCGTCACGCAGGGAATACCCCAAGGCTCAGCCCTATCATCAATGCTCTTTAACATCTACATACAGCCCATGTGCAACATCATCAAGAACCACAAACTTCACTATCACATTTATGCTGACAACATCATGGTGTACGCTCCAATCAACCTACTAGCACTAAACACCACAACAATAACCAAATGCCTCGAAGACATGAATGACTGGCTCATAGCAAACAACTTAACCGTCAATTACGATAAAACTGAGGCAATGTTCGTCACCAGGAACTCCACCTTAATACCTCCACAAATCATCAACATCCTAGACAAACACATAGTAGTCAAAGAAGAAGATTGAGGATAATCAGACAAATCAAACCAATGCGCCATCAGGACCACTTCCGCGCAGTGTGCCAAGCACTCATTACACCACTGCTTGATTACGGAAACTCACTATAACAAGGCCTTCCTCAGCAGACACTCTACCCACTACAGATGATACAAAACACCACAGCATGCATCATTACAGACACTCCAAGGACTGAGCACATCACTCCCGTTCTACAACAACTACACTGGCTCCCAATGATGGCAAGAGTTAAATATAAAACAATCATGATCATCTTCAAAATCATTCACCATCTCTCAGCAGACGTACTCCAAAACGTTATAACAAGGGATATCAGCAATAGACTAAGAAGAACCAACAACAACAACATACTCGCCACACCTACAGGCTATCACAAAACCAAACAAGCAACTTCAAAACGAGCACCATCACTACTGGCATCCACACTATTGGAACTCCTTACCAACGAGCTTGAGGGAATTAGAAGACCTTACAGACTTCCGCAAAGACCTCAAAACATTTTTATTTATAGAAACATATGAGCATTCAGGCAACACCCCCTACCTAAACAGATAAACTACTTCCTCCGCCAACTAAGCATGCACTCATCCTATCCATACACACAAGTTTATAATACCAAGTTATCAAATACTCTCCTGTGAAATGTTAACCCTCAATTGTACTATCTAAATACTGTTAAGTGTACTGTCCAAATGTTTACACGTAACCTAATGTTAAATGTAACCCTCCAATTGTGATGTGACGTGACCACCTTGATTGAAGGATAAGGTGGCATACAAATCTGTCTAAATAAATAAATGACCAGCAAGGCTGCAGAGTTGGAGACCTAGTTCATGACGACGACCAGGCTCTCCAAAAAGACCGCTACCCTCCCCCCTCTGGAAGGGCTCGAGTAAAAAGCCCCATACCTAAAGAAGGGAATTGCATACAGAAACTACTCTCAGTATTAGGCCTTACTAACTCCCCAACAGGGTCAGCAGGCCAAGGGACGAGGGCATGGCCCTCATTAGTCCAAAACTCCCAAAACCCAGGCACAGGCTGGTTCCAGCCCAGCCTGGGTTGGAGCTTTTGACTCCTTGGGCATAGCCTTTCCCTCCTAGGAGGCCCACCCCAGCAGCCCACAGGGGGACGTCTAATCTTGTTTGCCATCCATCATCACCGACACCTTGGCACAGAAGGTGATCATGGAGGGCTACCTCCTCCGCCTGCTGCAGACGCCACTGCATTCTTCCCAGGAGAGCCTCTCAGGACTCCCCTTCACCAGACCTTGCTACTGCAGGAACTCAAGGGTCTTCTGGAAGACAGGGCAGTGGAACCAGTGCCTCTACACCTCTGGTACCTACTCAAGGTACTTCCTCATACCCAAAAGGACAGGGGGCCTTTCACTACCATCTGCAGTACCAGTCAGTGCTGGTCCAAACACAATCAGGTCACAATGTTCTACATCAACAAACAAGAGGGCACGGAGTCCCTCTCCCTCTGCCAGGAAGCAGTGGCTCTCTGCTCCTATGTGATCCGCCAAGGGATGCTTCTGTGGGCGGTGTACCAGCCAGGTCAGGACAATGCCCTGGCGGAAAGACTGAGCAGGGTCCTTCAGCCACATGAGTAGTGGCTGGACCCCAGAGTGCCCAATCAGTACTTCTGGCTCTGGAGGGACCCCACTAGTGGATCTCTTTGTCAGCCCAGACAACTCCCTGTTGCCCCGCTTCTGCTCTCGACTGCTCCACCCATCCCGTTTGGCTGCAGATGCATGCCTCATCCTGTGGTTGCAGGGCCTTCTGCATGCCTTCCTGCCCATGCCGTTGATTGCCAAGACCCTTTTCAAGGCTCTTTGCAACAGGAGGTCACTGATCCTGGTGGCCTCACAGTGGCCCAGGCAGCCGTGCTTCCCACTGCTTCACCGCTTGTCTGTGGAGGTCCCGTTCCCTCTGTGGATTGCCCCGGGGTTACTTACTCAGGAGAGGGCTCCCTCCTGCACCCCACCCTGGGATCCCTGTTGCTGACAGTATGGCTGCTGAAAGGGTAGCCTTGGTCCTTTTCAACTTCCCGGGCAAAGTGAATGAGATCCTTTTGATCTCCTCTAAGACCTCTACCAGGCGGGCCTACTCCTTCAAATGGCACAGATTTTCAGTATGGTGCATGGAGCGACGAGTGAATCCATTCTTGTGCTCGGTACAGCTGGTGCTGCAATACTTGCTTCATCTGTCACAAGCCGGGCTCAAATCTAACTCCGTCATGGTGTACCTGAGTGCTTTTGCGGCACACCGCCACCCCATAAAAGGCAAGCCCCCTCTCTGTGCAACCTCTCGTAACTCGCTTCCTGCAGGGTCTTCTATTGTCCAAGTCCCGCATCCACTCATTAGTGGTGGAGTGGGACCTCAACATGGTGTGGTCACAGCTAACTGGGCTGCCATTCGAGCCCCTAGCTACCTGCCACCTGAGGTATCTCATGGAAAATCTTCTTCCTGGTTGCACTCACATCTGCTCACAGGGTCAGCGAGCTACAAGCCTTGGTGGCGGAGCTGCCCTACTCTAGGTTCTACAAGACAGGGTTGTGCTCTGCACGCACCCCAAATTCCTTCTGAAGGTGGTGTACCCATTCCACCTCAATCAGGAGGTGGTGCTCCCCACCTTCTTTCCGCAGCCCCACACCAGCAGAGCGGAGGCCATCCTCCATACTCTAGACCAGGGGTCTCAAACACGCGGCCCGCGGGCCGCATGCGGCCCGCGAGAGACCTTTGTGCGGCCCGCGATACACAGGGGGAAAAAAAAAAAACCGGCTTCTGCTGCCGCTGCCGTGGCAGCGGCAGAATCAACTGTCCCGCGGCCCCTTCCCATCTGCCCGGCAATAGCAGCAATACCGCATGTCCCGCGCCCCCCCCCCGATCCCTTCCTGCTTGCCTGTCAGTTCTTCTCTGCTTCGGCTGTCAGAGCCGCGAAGGGAGAGCTTCTCCCTCGCGACTCTGTTAAGCTCGCCGGGGCAGATGGGAAATTTCCCATAAGCCCCAGCGGGCTTAACAGAGTCACGAGGGAGAAGCTCTCCCTTCGCGGCTCTGAAAGCCGAAGCAGAGAAGAACTGACAGGCAAGGGGGGGGGCCGCGGGACATGCGGTATTGCTGCTACCGCCGCGGCAGCGGCAGGAGCAGCAGCCAGCTGTTTCCTAAAGTTTAAGTTTCCCGGGGGGGGGGAGGGAGCAGTATTGATGTGGGCTGCTGGGGGGGGAGCAGGATTGATGTGGGCTGCTGGGGGGGGGAGCAGGATTGATGTGGGCTGCTGGAGGGGGGAGCAGGACTTGATGTGGGCTGCTGGGGGGTAGGACTGGAAATGGGGTGATGGGGGATAGTACTGGCAATGGACAGATGGGCGTTAGGACTGGAGGTGGTCTGATTGGGGGCTAAGAATGAAGATGGGGCGATGGAAGGGTTAGGCCTGGAAGTGGGCTGTTGGAGGGCTTAGGACTGATAATGGGCTATGGGGGGGTGGGGCTAGAACTGGTAATGGACTGGGGGGGGGTGCTATGACTGGAAATGGGCCGAGTAGAAGGGGGAGCTGGAACTGCAAATAGCTGATGGGGACAGGGTCTTGGAATGGTAATGGGCTGAGTGGAAGGGGGCTTGGAATGGAAATGGGCTGATGGGGAGGGGGGCTTGGAAAGGAAATGGGCTGTGAGGGGAGGGAGCTAGGACTGGAAATGGGCTGATGATGCGGGGACTAGAAGGGAGCGGATGCTGGGTGGGGCAGGAGCTAGAAGGGAGTTGATGTTGGGGGACGATTAGAATGGGATGGGGCTGGGAGAGTGAAATGGAGAGGGGAAATATATTTTGTGTGGGAGGGAAGAAAAATCTACAATTGGCCGGGTATTGGGAGAGTAAGTGGGGATTGAGGATGGAGGGGTAAAATTTGAGTGGATGAAATAGGAATGAGGAAAGAGCAAAAGGAGAATGATTAGTATGTTAAAGCAGATGTAGAGAGAATGGAAAAAAACTGGGAAAGAAGAAAGGACAAATGGACAGCAGACGATGGAGAGTTAGCAGAAGACACAAAGAAACCAGAAGAAAGTGGCTGGAACAATTGCAACTGAAAAAAAAATGCACAAAAGGTAGAAAAATATCTCTTTATTTTGAATTTATTAACTGAAATATGTCAGCTCTTGGAAATGTGCATCTTTAACGTCTGCACTTTATTTAATACAAGAGGAAATCAATGTATAGTTTTATTTCTACAGTGTTGTACATTCTAAGTTTGGCTTTTGGGGTTCCCAGTTTAATTGTCTTCCTGTTTCTAAATTGTGATTCCTTGTTTGGTGATGGTGTATGCTCTGCATGTGTAACTGAGCTGAGGTATTCTGTTTATGTAATTCCTATTTGACATTGCCACTTGTTCTCTTTCCCGAGTAGGTCATGTATTGTTATTCTCTGAAATGTGTTGATTTAATATTTGCAGTGTTGCCTTTTGATAGTTAGGGTATGGTGCTTTGTGAGTCCTGGTAGTGCTGTTAGGACATGGCAGGTTTGCTATGGGTTCTAAATGAGCAGTGTTTCTAGTAGTTCCTAATGTGCCTGGCGGTTGGCACTGGTTTATAGTAATGTAGAAATCTTTTAGTCTTTCTTTATCCATACACTCATTAAGAGGCATGTTTACTCAAAGTTAGTGTATGGTAACATTATGCAAATATTTATGCAAATGATGCCCTTATGCAAATGAGGCCTGCGTCTTGTGCGGCCCCCGGGTTACTCTACAAGTCCTCATTTGGCCCTCAAAGCAATTTGAGTTTGAGACCCCTGCTCTAGACTGTAAGAGGGTCCTGTCGTTCTACCTTCAATGTACCCAGGGCCACCGCAAAGCTTCACAGCTTTTCATTTCCCATGACCTCAGTTGGCTGGGGGAAGCAGTGACCAAGCGGACTCTGCCCACCTGGGTGGCGGACCGTATTGCCCTTGCTTATGAGCAAGCTGGACTCTCTCTGGAGCACTGGGTCACAGCGCACTGCATCAAAGCCAAGGCGGCCTCTGTGGCAAACCTGCGCCCTGTCCTGATGATGGACATCTGCCGAGCCGCCACCTGGTCTTCTGTCCATACTTTCACAGCTCATTACTGCCTGGAGAGGGAGTCCCAACAGGACAGCACCTTCGGCCAGGCTGTACTCCATAATCTGTTTGAGATTTAGGCAGCTCCTACCCTCTAACCCTTCTGTGTTCAGGCTACCGGAATTCTGGTTCCTCATTGGACACACAGGCCATTCTGGAGTCTGTATCTTTGGACTTAATTGCTGCTGCCCACGGCTCTCCTTGGGGGCATCCTTGTTTTTCTACAGGTTTTCGGTGGCCTGTAGCAAGGGAGTCTCACATGTGAGGACTAACTTCCTGTTTGTTCCCAGAAAAAGCATAGTTACTCACCTGTAACAGGTGTTTTCCGGGGACAGCAGAAATCAGTCCTTACAGCCCTCCCTCCTCCCTGTGAAGTTGCTTCCTTGATGTTTTATTTTTGTCATCTTAACTATGTCATGAGACTGAGATAAGATAGCACCCTTGGGCGGGAAGGGGACCACAAATGCTTGGTGTCATCTCCCAAAAGCTTTCTTTGAAAGCTGGGGCGATGCTTCCGTGAGGGCTCTGTCGATGTCACCCATATGTGAGGACTGATTCCTGCTGTCCCCGGAGAACACCTGTTACAAGTGAGTAGCCATGCTTTACTCAGAATCTAGTAATCAGACTGACCACAGGCTTCAGTTTAAGGGATAGAATTGCTCCCACCTTGAAGACTTTGTGCTGGTCACTTGTTGCTTGCAGTTGTTCTGTTTAAGAGCCTCATGTTAATTCTTAAAACAGTTAGCGGTGTATAGATCCTAGGACCTTATGTCACCACTCATCTGTGTACATCAGAGAAGACCTTATTGACTGCTCCTTTCTTCAGACTGTTTTCTTGAAGGAAGCATAAGACTGTCTCTTCTGTAGCAGGGCCTGTGTTGTATTCTCTTGTATAAACTGCTCTCTCATGTATAATTGGTTTACATATTTTTAGGAAAAACATCAAGAATTTGTTTTCCCAAGCTTTGGTTCTTAATTATGAGGCTTCCAGAATTTGTAAGAATTGGTTGATGATGAATTTTTGACTTGGGTAGTTAATATTGCAGTCATAGTTTTCATCAAGAAAGCTTTTAATTTGTTTTGTGTTATTGTGACTGCTATCTTATGTTGTCTTTGATTATGCATGTGTATTGTGTCAGCTTTGTAGATATGCTTTTAAGTTTTAAAATTCTGTTTTGCAATGTTACGTTACAACTTTTTATGGTTGTGCAATATTGTAGTCTGCTTTAAAAAAAAAAAAAAAAAAAGACCAATTTTTAGTGGTGGCAACTGCCACCAGATAAAGTAAAGTGCTGGTGCTGATGCTTTACTTTAGTCATGTAGTCAGCACTACTGTATGTTTAAATAGCACCATCGAATATACATTTATGCAGCAGTCGGCTCACCAGTTATCATTTGAGGTAGGCATGCTATTTCACTGATCTAATTTAAATGGATAACTTATCCATTTATTAGCTGAATTTTGCCACTAAACAGATAAGTATCAGCACCTCCACACACTGCCCCTAATACTTTCTCCTCATATATGTATAACTTTTATACATATAACCCACAATGGTGCTTTTATGCACATAACCACTGCAAATGCAAACACAAAAAACTTATACAGGTGATGGCAGCAGCATGGGAACCAATCACTTAAATCTTTACAAAGATCAGGTCCAGGATGTTTTGCTGGATGGAATATAAGCATTTTAGAATTAAAAAATAGATAAATAAAATATCTTTTTTGCAGAGTTGGATTTTTTGTTTTCTGTGCTTGTTTAATTAAAATGTACTTGGCATTCTTAACCAATAAGAATGTATAAGAAAATAGGAAACGACAAAAACGAAGCAGGTTTTCTGTGTGCGGATGAGGAATATGAACACTGCAAATACTGGTTTAAATGCCAAAAGTTTAGTTTGGCCTCATCTGCTTTTGCAGTGTACCTCCCTGCGCAGGACGACTTCTCAATAGAAGCTCCTGTGTCATCTTGTGAATTTAAAGACAACAGAGACATTTGAGCAAAATAGCATCAGGGTTAAGAATTATGAATTCCACAATGTTGCTTTGCTGTCTTCCTCGTCTTTATCATGCAGTGTAGTTAAGAGAGGAGGGTCTCGCATCACCCAGCCACTGCTAGTTGTTAGGAACTAGCCAGTGGGAAGTGCAGCCACTGGTGGATCTGAGAGCAAGCATTACAAGAGCAGGATTCAGGAAACTTGTGACTTACAGGATGTTGTTATCAGAATCAGATAATTCTGAAAAAAAAAATCAGGACACTGGAGAGGGATGAGGAAGTCCATAATTCTCTTATCTAATTAAGGACTGTATTGGGAGGGGGGTTGTGTTGTGTGTGCGCCTTATGATTTCAGTAATCTCTATGGAAGCAGAGAAGCCTGTTATGCTTTTAGAAAATAAATTAGTGTCTAGTTCTGAAGTAAGAAACAAACTGCTGATGACAGTGTTGTTTTGGTATATGAAACTACTACTATTACTGATCATTTGTGTAGCTGAAACCTAGGGCACTCTAAGCAAAAAAAAAAAAATCCCTCTCTCCCCCCAGTTCTTAATTGATCTCTCTCTACTTCCTCTAACCCTCCCCCCCCCCCCAATCTAAGTCTCTTTGTCATTCCTCGTCTCCTTCTCCACCTTATTTTTGTGCCAACCTCTAGGACTCCAAACCCCTGTCTCTTTGCTTTATCCGCACCAGATATTTATATCAAACTGAATCTGCTCTTGAAGCTTGTGTCTCATGAGCCAGTTGCAAGTCCAGTGCTGCTGGCCCATAAAAAACTACCTTCCACACTAAGCAGCCAGCACTGTTATGATCCAGATT
The DNA here is from genome assembly GCA_033557465.1 of Ichthyophis bannanicus. Taxonomy (NCBI): domain Eukaryota; kingdom Metazoa; phylum Chordata; class Amphibia; order Gymnophiona; family Ichthyophiidae; genus Ichthyophis; species Ichthyophis bannanicus. Next base: position 577,735,311 of record CM066035.1, read on the forward strand.
ATTACCCAGCAGGTAGGGATGTGTACAGGCAAAACATTTTTGGTTCTTTTTTGAAATTTTCAGAGCTTTTCTAGATTTTTAGACATTTTTTTAGTTCATTTCACACAGTTTAACAAAAATGTTTAACATATGTTAGAATTTTTATATGCATGCGTTAATTTGGAGGTTAATACTGGTTACATCACTTTTGTGCATACTAGGAGGGGTCATTTACTAACAGTTAACGTGGGCTAATTTCATTCACATGCACTATGCCCATTTTATGCAATGGACTGTGCAGTAAATAATGCATGTTAATGGTGTTAGTCCATGCTATTAGCACATGACCCCCTACAGTGGTGTGCTAAAGTCTTGCATAGGCTGCATGATCAAGCTATTCTCAGCTTTATTTTGACAGTCTTTCCAAATTCTGTGGCAGAATCCTGACTTATTATGTACTGTTCTGTTGCAAATTTAATTTGGCAACCATTTCTGCATGCAAAATTACTTGTCTGTAAACTTTTGTATGGCTATCATGAGGAAATGATGTCCCAGTATGATTAACTGGAGGCTGTGTCAAAGCAGGATTGAAATGAATCAATAGAGCACTGCGCTTCCTCAGCCATAGGAAGTCATATTTGATAGCCAATCTGTACATGGTATTTTGGCGGATGCAGGGTTTGAATTTAATGTGGATCAACTGATGTGTATTGCATCTGACACTCAACGCCTTGTCATGGTGAAGAGGTCACATTTTCTATCAATGAAAGATTGGTTCAGGGTGGTTGTTTTGCACAAGGAGGGGTATTCGAGCCTGACGATTGCAGCAAAGGTCAGCTGTAATCAGAGCATGATTGTCGGCATTCTATAGAAGCATAAGGAGATGAGAAATACGCAGGACAGACGTCATAGCGGTTGGCCTAGAAAGTCAACCAAGAGGCACAACAGGGTCTTGATAAAGACATTTCTTGGCAACCAGAAGCTAACCTCCCCTGAGCTTCTGTGGGAATGGAAGGAGAAGTGTTCCGTTGCAGTTTGCACGTCTACTGTGAGGAGATGATACTTGGAGTACGGGTTGAGGGGCTGTAGGGCACAAGGGAAGTCACTACTAACAGTGGAACAGATGAAGAGATGCATTGAGTGGGCATCCAAGTACTCAAAATGGAGTAAGGCTGACTGGGAGAAAGTTCTGTTCAGTGACGAAAGCGCGTTCTGCATTTTGGGTGACCAGGGCAAAACCTATGTGAGAAGATTTCCCCATGAAGAGTACAAACCAGAGTGCTTGAATATCTCTGTGAAGCATCCAATCGAGGTCATGAATTGGGGATGCTTGGCAGCCAGTGGTGTTGGAAGACTCTATATCAGTGACAGGATGGTGAATGCAGCAAAATACATAGGAATTCTGCAGAAGTGTATGCTGCTATCAGCTGAGCAACTGTTTCCTGGCAGATATTTCTTCCAGAATGACAATGTATCTTGCCACTAAGCGAAAACTGTCGCCGACTGGAAGAAAATAAGTGGAGTTCAGATCATTGACTGGTTAGTTCAGTCACCTGATCAAAACCCGATTGAGAATCTTTGGTACAATGTCTCAGTTGAGATCACCAAGAAGCAGCCGTGGACCAAGCGAGAGCTGATTGAGTCACTGATTGCAGCCTGGAATTGCACCATAATGCGAGAACACCTCGTCAAACTGGTCCACTCCATGCCAGACAGATGTCTGGTGAGAGAGAGCAAAGGCTGGCCCATCAAGAACTAATGGCCACCAACAACAATGAAATTAAGAAGACAACATGCACACTGCCAACATACACAGAACAGAAAACACAACGTTTTGGGCACACATTGCATCTTTGTACACAGGTTCACAACCAAACGAACATGGGCATTAAACAATCATAAAAGAAGGCTCAAGTCATGGCAAATTTGTCAGATTTGTACAAAAGACGAAAGGGAAGAAAATGGCATGCAGAAAGGGTTGTAAATTGTAACACATTTTGTCCCTGTGATCCAAACAATTAAAAACTGCCAATTTGGCACTACCTATGCAAGACGTTTTCACACTATTGTAAATCTTTAAGGAGAGATATCGATTACGCATCCCTACCACCAGAGGGTGCGAAATTCCCCAGTAGGACAGTTCTCCCTGGCCAATGCCACTATACAGATGTTTGTTCCACTGAGTTATGAAAAACTGAGCCTTAACTAGCATGATCCATGCTTCCGTAGTTAATGCATTTAGTTTGCATTTACTTAATTACATGAGAGGATGAAAATATTGAACAACCAAAAAAAAATCCTTAAAGCTTAGTTTTGGTGCCTTTTATTGCATTGAATAGTCACTAACAATTTGCTAATTTTATTTTGGTTTATTTTCTTAGCAGTTATGAGGAATGTTGGTGAGTTTTTTTTCTGTTTCAGAGAATTATGTAGTTTTGTGTTACCTCATCTTGTTTTCCCATGAAAAGCTTAATGCCCTTGTTTGGTTCCCTTTTTCCCTGCATGTTGTGCACCACAGCATCAGTCGTTTGGGAATGAACATTTTCTATGGTATACTGTATAGGAATAAGTATGTCTTTGATTTCCATTTGCAACATGCTCGGCTAGATTTACTAAAAGGCGCTCCCATGTGCTTGCACTCTAATATGCATTAGCTTGAGTTATTTGCTACAGGTTCCATTTTATGCAATGAGACCAATTTATTAATAGCACACGTCGGCATCAGGAGCGCGTGCTAATAACAAGAGCACACTTTATTAAATCTAGCTCTCTGTAAATGAATGATTAGCTTTCTGCATGCCCTTCCTGCTGTGTGAATGTATGCATGCCATTATTTTTGTTTTACAGCTGGTATGGCCACTGCTGAGAACTTCCTCTTAGTAAATCAGACATTGCAGCTGCTCTCTTTTAAATGTTCCCTTTACTCTCTTATAGCTGAGAACCTTGGAATAAGATGCTTAAAATGGCACGATTTCTGCATAGTCAGCAGGGCTTAAACTTTCATTGAGTTCAATTTGGCATCTGTTGTCTGTTTGCCCTATTTATATAAGGGTTTTTTCTTATTCGTGGTCATGGATAGTCTCCTTTGAAGATAAGGCCATTTGAATGAGTATTCCAGTACGCTTTTTTATTTCTTTTCCTCTGTATTTATTTTTGTATATCTAAGTAGGCATGAAAAGTTAAATCATTATTGAAATTGCAGTAGTTAATATATCTTTGCGCTCATTAAAGGGCATGTACAAAGCACGTATACTTTAATATTTTTCAGATGAGGAAGAGAGTGAAATTTCACTTTCACTATACTGTATGTTCTAACTTTTAAAAAAAAAACCTTAATATCAATGTGTCATTGTAGAGTGGAAAATAGATGTGGGTATAGCTCATGTTATAAATTTAAATTCTACTAAATTATTACTGAAAAAAACAGTCATAAGCTAAAAGTCATCTAGTACCTCTTGTTGAATTATTTTGTGATAGCAAAGAAAGTGGAGCAGAACTGGCAAAAATTCTTGAAATTCAATTGACAGAACACTATAGAAAAACGTCCTCTGTGTTGAACTTTTTTTTTCAGTCTTCCAAAAGTAGACCCTAAAGCACAAATTGAGATCACTGAGGCATGGCCCAGCAGAGGAACATGTTTTTAGGTCTAGCCCTTTCTCGGCATAAAGAAATTTTCAAAAAGCACTATTTGTGGAGAGATCTTCAGTCTTAGAGGCGACTCTCCATTAGGTGTAAGGATGATGAGGTCAGTATTTTTTAGTGACCCCTCTGCTTTTGCAGAGCAGATCTCTGGTCAGAGACGAGACTAGACAAATGAAGGACTTGAGGACACGGCAATATTCCAGTTTTTAAAGTGCACACTTGATGTCCAAGTGTTTACCTTTGGACCCGATATTTTTTGAGGTATGTTGAAATGTAGGCTACCATAAACTTAAGAAGATTCTCTGTTTAAGATAAATATTTAATCTCCAGGAACAAGCAGGAATGTAGTCTTAACATATGGGTATCGTCGGTACCGACGGAGCCTGCGCGGGAACGCTCCCCAGCGTCCAATTAGAAAGCCTTTGGGAGCATCCCACAGCACCAGTGTGCTGCCTTCCCGCTTTTCCCAACTGCCTCTCTCCAGTTCTTCGTTTTCTGCAGAGCCAGCAGGTCATGTTCCTGTCACCGCAGAAAATTTTCCTTATTGCCCTTCTTTTTTGTGGTCCTGTCTGCCTTCCTCGATGCTTTACCGGTACCGCCGGTTCTTCTTTCTTTCTTTCTTTAAAAAAAAAAAAATATATTATACTTAGTATTTTTTTCCCACTTTTCCAGGTGCACGCGCCATTTTGTGCCTTAGGCCCAAAAACCTTTTTCCACGATGGAAAAACCCACTTCGGGTTTTAAAAAGTGCACCAAGTGTGGCAGTACCATCTCCGTCACTGACACCCATGTGTGGTTTCTTAAATGTTTAGGTCCTGACCACTCCATCACGGAATGTATGGCCTGTGCCATGATGTCCAAGAGAGGTCGACAGAACCGAGCTGCCAAGCTCAGTACCCTGTTTCCCTCTGATGCAGCCTCGGTGGCATTGACGTCTTCCAGGGCTTCGTCTTCCTCCCGTGGATCTCAGGTAACTAAACATAAGTCTAGCCGGTCCTCAAAGGGTAGATCTCCCTCTAAGCATCGAGATGCCTCTGGCGTTGCCCTTGAGGATCCTGCACTGGCAAAACTGCCCCGGCGAGAGGCTTCGGCTTCCAAAGCATTATCGGGGCTCCAGGATGTTCTCGAGGCCTCAACCTCGGCAGAACTACTGGTGCCATGCTCTGGGGTACCAGCGGTTTTCTCCGGTACCGATACCCAGGCATCGGCAGCGTCGATAGACCAGAGGTTCCTGGCTATTGAACGCAGTCTGGCGGCTCTCCTTGCAACATCGACACCCTCGGAACCACGTCAGACAGTTCAACCGGCATCGACTCCGGCACCGGTGTCGATACCGGTACCGATAGCATCGACATCGACTTCGGTGTCCGCATTGCCGGCACCCGGTCATGCGATGCCTTCTGGTACTGATACACCAGTACTGATTCCCTCCGGTACCGACTTCAGTCGGTACAGGTATCGGGCTCTTCAAGAGCACCCAGACAGAAGGTACTTCGAGTCCTCAGAGGAATCAGAGGATTCTGAGAGTTCTGTTGATGCGGGAATACTTCTCCCGGAGGAGCCTTCCTCCCCTAAACGCAGGATGTCTCCTCCAGAGGACATTTCCTTTCAGGATTTCATCAGGGAGGTGGCTCGAGGTCTGTCCATTACTGTGGCTCCTGAAACAGAGCCCAGAGCAAAGGAGTTGGAAATTTTACAATATCCCAAAACGCCTAAGGAGGCAGCTACTCTACCCATCCATGAGATCTTGCATGATCTCATGCTAAGAATGTGGGAGACGCCTCTTACCACCTCTCCTCACTCTCATAGACTGGATACTATGTTTCGAGTCCCTCCTTGTCCTGGCTTCAGAAATCTCAGCTTCCTCACCACTCTATTGTAGTGGAATCAGCTATGAGAAGGATCAGGAGTGCAAAGAGACATGCCTCTAATCCTCCAGGACGTGAGTGCAGAACTTTGGTGCTTTTGGACGTCATATCTTCCAAGCTTCCATGCTTTCTGCCAGGATCAGTTCCTATATTTTATATATGGGAATGTTCCTGAAGGAAGTCACAGGAGATTTAGAGGTTTTGAGCCCTCTTCTTCCTGAGGATAGAAGGCTGGACTTTCTCACATCGGTCAAGCATGCCCAGGATGTTTCTAAATTTGTCAACCGTGCAGCTTTTGACTGTTTTGAGTGCATAAGCAGAACCTCTGCCATTGCCATAGGTGCACGTAGAATTGCTTGGCTCCAGGCATCTGATCTGGAGCTCTGGATACAAGACAAACTGGGAAATATTCCTTGTACTGGTGAGAACCTGTTTGGCAAAGATTGGCAAGAAGAGGCCAATGAGTTGGATGCTGACAACTCCACCTTGGATAGATTATCCAAGGCCACAGCTGATCCTGCCAGAAAGAAACTTTCAAGAAACCATTCTTTTCCAAAAAGAAAGGTTTTATCCTGCTTATTCTCAGCAGGGACGTTCTGCAGGTCAGCCTGTCCGGAAAGGTCAGCAACCACCCAAACAAAGGAAAGCAAAGACTGCTAAGCCTCAACCGTCCCAGCAGTCTCAGCCTCCACAAGGCCTTTGACTTTCAGCTAGAGAACTTAGCCTTCCTGGCTCTCAATGGACCAGAGCCTTCCACCATTCCAGGAAGGTTGTGTCACTTTGCCCCCAGATGGGGGCAGATAACAGCAGAGCATTGGACACTCCCCATCATAAAAGAGGGGTACAAGCTTCATTTTTTGAGCATACCCCCTCCCACAATGATAAGACCTCTCTCATCAACCTGTTAGATCAAAAGGGTAACCACGCTTCTTGCCCAAGGGGCAATAGAAGAAGTACCCATCCATCAACAGGGTACAGGGTTTTACTCCCCCTATTTCCTTATCCCAAAGAGAACAGGGAGATACAGACCTATTTTGGACCTCAGAGAACTGAACAAATTGCTGTTCAAGGAGAAATTCAAGATGGTTTCTCTAGGAACTCTGCTTCCATACCTTCAGAGTCAGGACTGGCTTTGTTCTCTAGATCTCAAGGATGTGTACACCCATGTTCTCATCCATCCAACTCACAGAAAGTTCCTTTGGTTCCTTTTTCAAGGAAAGCACTACCAGTGGAGGAGTGGCCTAGTGGTTGGGGCAAGGTACTTCAGGCCGGAAGGTCGGGGGTTCAAATCCCACTAGAGGACAGCAACCTTGGGCCGGAAGGACTGGCGTTTCTAGTCCCACAGGTGCTCCTTGTGGTCTTGGGCAAGCCACTTAACCCTCCATAGCCCATGTTCCCTGTAAAATAGTTATCTCCAAGTTATAATGCCCTGTTCAACGTAATTTCAGTTTGTTCAATGTAAACCGCACTGATGCAGAATAGCGCGGTATATAAGAAAATGTAAATAAATAAATAAATACCAATACAGGGTGCTTCCTTTTGGCCTGGCCTCAGCACCAAGAGTGTTCACGAAGTACATGGCTGTGGTAGCAGCATTTCTCCAGGACCAAGCAGGAAGTCAGTCCTCACATATGGGTGACGTCGGCGCTGACAGAGCCCTCGCGGAGCAATTTCCCCAGCATTCATACGGACAATCAAGTAGCCATGTTCTACGTGAACAAGCAGGGGGGAACAGGCTCTCTGTTGCTTTGCAGCGAAGTGTTTCGACTATGGGCCCTCGCCAGAGAGCATCAGATTCATCTTCTGGCAGTGTATTTTCCAGGCATTCAAAACTCTTGGGCAGACAGACTCAGTCGAGTTCTGCTTCCACACGAATGGTCTTTGCATGCCGACCAGGTGTCCAAGATTTTTCAAATTTGGGGAACCCCGGACATAGACCTCTTTGCAAGTCCATTGAATGCCAAACTTCCCCGGTTCTGTTTCAGAATTCCGGCTCAGAGGGCTCAGGCCAGGGATGCTTTCCTCCTTTACTGGGGTCAAGACTTCCTGTATGCCATTCCACCCATTCCCCTAATTTCCAAAACCCTATTCAAGCTTCAGAGAGACAGAGGTCATATGATCCTTATAGCTTCACATTGGCCACGGCAAGTGTGGTACCCTCTGCTTCTACATCTCTCTCAAGCCCCTTCCCTGGAGTTAGGATCTGCTCCAGATCTCCTATCTCAGGAGGACAGAATGTTATGGCAGCCCAATCCCCAGTCTCTGCATTTCAGGGCTTGGTTGCTGAAGGCCTAGACCTCCATGATCTTAACCTCCCTCAGCAGGTAAAGGCTTCCAGGAAGCCTTCCACAAGACGCTCTTATGCTTTCAAGTGGAAAAGGTTTACCATATGGTGTTCGCAGAAGGGTCTTAACCCCCTTGCGGTACCTCTGGAATCATTACTGGAGTATCTCCTTCATTTATCTAATGCAGGACTTAAGACTAACTCAGTGAGGGTCCATTTGAGTGCCATTGCAGCTTCCTTCAAGCCCCTAAATGGACAACCTATTTCCTCCCATCCTCTTATAGCAAGATTTATGAGAGGCCTTCTTCTTACTAAGCCTCCCATTAGACCACCACCGGTGGCATGGGACTTAAACCTGGTTCTTAGTCAGCTCATGAAGCCACCTTTCGAACCCCTAGCTACTATCTCATTGAAATTCCTTTCTTGGAAAGTTATCTTTCTCATTGCAATCACAGCACGTCGCATCAGTGAGTTGCAAGCACTAGTAGCTAATCCACCTTATACAAGGTTCCATCATGACAAGGTAGTCCTTAGGACTCATCCACACTTTATGCCAAAGGAGGTCTCGCCTTTTCATCTTAACCAAGCGGTCTACCTGCCTGTGTTCTTTCCAAGGCCTCATGCATCAAATGCAGAAAGGAATCTTCATACTTTGGACTGTAAAAGAGCTTTAGCTTTTTACTTGCAAAGAACACATGTGACATGGTGGATTCCTCCAGCCCTTTAGAAAGAGCCAAAAAGGAGGAATCAGAAGCAGTGCTGGATGGAAACAAAAGCACATGGCTAGTAGTTACCAGGGAAACCAGACACAAGGGAAAGAAACACGCCCTTGCTGCCAGTTAGCTCAGGAGTCACGAGCTGAATCAGAGCACTTGCTAGGAGGAGGAGTCAGGCACCGCCCTAGAGGGCAGACACATAAAGAGGCCTCAGTAGAAAGAAAAGGGTCTCGACTAGGAGCCACACAAGAAGCTCCAACACAAGCTCAGCTGGGAGGTTACCTACAAGGCCAACCGAGGGTTCCGGTGAGAGGCCAGCAAAGAGAGCAGCTAACAGACCAAGAGGAGGACCAGGGAGGAGTCCGAGTTCCAGGCCTAGGCAGAGCTACCGGTTTAGTTCCAGCCCAGAACCGTGGGAGAGAGACCGTGGCAAGCCCAGAGCCAGAGCCAAGTTTAAAGGTAGAAGGAGAACCTTTTATAAAGTGTTTTTCAAGAGAAGAATACAGCAAAAGCAGGCCAGGCTGTTGGCAGTATTCTGGGAATTACAAGGATAAGAAAAAGCCAGGAAGGCAGTTGCAACCCACAGCTCACAAATCAGGTTTTGAATCAACAGCTGTTCCCAAAGCCCAGAGAAAGCCGTTTGCAGGCAGACGAAGAGGTAAGCCCAGAGACTGGGTTTCAAATAAGGCTGTTGAGTGTGATTTTACTTACCCAAAGGGTTGGGACTGTGGTTTTAATACCTGTAATGAGGATGATTGTTTACAGCAATACATGTGCCAAGAGTATGATATAAAGCCTAAGCCAGAGAGGAAGGGCGTGGCCCCTGAAACAACGCTGCAAACATTTCTACCTGTCTTCCATGAGGAGTTAATGGAAACAGAGCCAGGGCTAGGCAACATATCTGAGGAATTGATGGACTGTACGATTACAATATCGAATGAGATATTTTCCCTGCGTTGAGTTTAAGCAGTGCAGAGAACTGCAGGAGTGTTAAGAGAAAAAGTACAAAACTGTGGGAAACAGAACTGTTTGTTCTAATTGCTTGGAAGCAAATGTTTATTACTGCTGAAGTTAAGCTATTTCTGTTGGAGACTTTTCATTTTATCCTTTGCCAGAAATATATGGTTTGTGTTACCTTTGTTCCATGCTGAAATCTGCCCGGAGGGGAAATAAATCCTGTTTGCTTAAAACCACTTTGAGTTCACACTACTCTTCATTGGACAGTGAAAGAAACTACATTTCCCAAAAGGCTTTGCCTCAGGAAAAGGTCAGACAACTGTTCAAAGAAGGATAGCAGGTCGCTTAAGCCCTACACGCTTCGGCTGGGGGCACTAAAAAGCGGTTACACACAGCAACATAGAAAGTCCTCTCAGCTCTTTGTTGCTTTTGATCCTTCTCATTTGGGACTTCCAGTCTTCAAGAGAACACTGTCTAACTGGATTGCTCAGTGTATTTCCTTTGCCTATCAGAGTAAGAATCTTCCTCTGGAGGGCCATGTCACAGCTCACAGTGTGAGAGCCATGGCAGCTTCAATGGCTCATCTACACTCTGTGTCTATCGACAATATCTGTCGAGCAACTACCTGGGCCTCGGTTCATACCTTTACAGCCCATTACTGTTTGGACAAGGACTCCCGCCGGGATGCCTTGTTTGGTCAGGCTGTTCTCCAACACCTGTTCCATACCTAATCAACTCCTACCCACCATCTGTGGGTGGATGCCAGAGATCCATGGGGGGAAGTGGAGCCCTTTCACAGAGCACACAACCTCTGGGGTCTCTCCCTGGCATCTAAAGCTAGGGAGTCCCCATATGTGAAGACTACATTCTTGCTTGTTCCTGGAGATAGCATAGTTACTCACCTGTAACAGGTGATCTCCGGGAGCAGCAGGAATTTAGTCTTCACAACCCACCCACCTCCCCTAGGAGTTGTATCTCTCTATCTCTTTCTCTTTCCCTCTCTCTCTCTCTCTCTCAGCTTTAAAACTCAACTGGAGAGAGGCAGTTGGGAAAGGCGGAGAGGCAGTTGGGAAAGGCGGGAAGGCAGCATGCAGGCGCTGTGGGATGCTCCCAAAGGCTTTCTAATTGGATGCTGGGGAGCGTTCCCGCGCAGGCTCCGTTGGTACCGACGATACCCATATGTGAAGACTAAATTCCTGCTGTTCCTGGAGATCACCTGTTACAGGTGAGTAACTATACTTTCCTATGTTAATACCTACATAGCTCCAAATATTTTCCCATAAGTCTTAAGAATCAAAATAAGGTAAAGTTTAAATGTTGCATACAGTACTTTACCAAAATCAGGGTCATTGGAATATACAGTAAACAAATGCTTGCCATTTCAGGTAAAACCTCAAAAGATATATTCCATTGCAAGACCAAAACCAGATTTCAGCAGATGACTGCACGGTGCTGTGAATAAATGAATAAATATTGTATGGACATAGAATGTTCTCGTGATCAAACATTTAATTCATAATTTTTATAGTATACTTATTAGAATTTTGTTAAAAAATAAATAAACGTTGAAGCCTTTAAAATATTTTAGACTTGATGCCTGAAATCCAACTCTAAAACTTTTCAACAAGAATATTTTCTGGTTGCAGATCCTGATGTTATCCTGCTTATTTGGTTCACCCAAACTTTGTTAATAAGAAAAATAATGTTAGCTTTGAATCTGTCTCTTGTGTACAATAGTCCACAAAAGGTCATTAAAAGAAAATAATGATATGAAAAGAACTAAAAATGATTTTTTCTGAACAATTTTAACAAAGTGAATTTTCTCAGTTGTAGAGTTTGTGATGAGACCAAAAGAAATGAAATTATCTTTTCAGGTTGTCTATATTTGTTTGGAATTATAATATTCTATTGTGCTCTACTATATATTGAGAAACTAATCTTCACATTGTCTTTTTGGGCTTCTTTTTCAGCACTTCATCATGCCCCCAATCAATCATTTACATACCACAGGACATTATCAGAGCGAAAGAGATTATTGCACACATCAACACCCTGAAAACCCAAGTCAGTTATTATGCAGAAAGACTCTCAAGAGCAGCCAAGGACAGGTCAGCTAATGGCCTTGAGAGAACACTTGCCATTTTGGCAGATAAGGTAGGAAAATATTAGTTTGTTTCACATGGAATTTGGCCTTAACCGTTTTTAGTTTAAATCATGTTTATTCTAAGAAAAATAATGATATATCAATTAACGGATACGGACGGAACATTTATCTTATTTGCCCATTTCCCCCAACACCCCCTTTCCCACTCCCCTTGGGGGCCTCCAGAGCCCTCCCATACAACAATGCACATTGGGCCAAGTCGAAACCACACAATGCTAAGAACATAAGATATGCCATACTTGGTCAGACCAAGGTCCATCAAGCCCAGTATTCTGTTTCCAACAGTGGCCAATCTAGGTCATACGTACCTAGCAGTTTCCCCAAGTGACACAGGTTCCACATTGCTTGTATTGGTTCAAGCATTGATATCCTGGGTCCCTTCTTAATAATGGTTTATGGACCTTTCCTCCAAGAACTTGTCCAAACCTTTTTTAAACCCAGCTACATTAACAGCCTTTACTACATCCTCCGGTAACAAATTCCAGAGTTTGATTACACGTTGAGTGAAAAAATATTTTCTTTTATTAGTCTTAAATAGTTTACCCTGTAGCTTCATTGCATGTCCCCTAGTCTTTCTATATTCTGATAAGGTAAACAATCGATCTACGTTTACCCGTTCCACTCCGTTCATTAATTTATAGACTTCTATCATATCTCCCCTCAGACGTCTCTTTTTCCAGGTTAAAGAGCCCCAACCTTTTTAGCCTTTCTTCATAGGAGTATCCTTCCATCCCCTTTACCATTTTGGTGGCTCTTCTCTGAACCTTTTCTAAAATCGCTATATCCTTTTTAAGATACGGCGACCAGAATTGCACACAATATTCAAGGTGCGGTCTCACCATGGAACGATATAGAGGCATTATAATATCTTTTGTTTTATTTTCCATTCCTTTCCGTATCATACCTAGCATTCTATTTGCTCTCTTGGCCGCCGCTGCACACTGGGCCGAGGGTTTTAACATGGTATCCACAATGACACCTAAATCTTTTTCCTGGCTGGTGTTTCCTAATGTGGAACCTTGCATCGTGTAACCATAGTTTGGGTTGTTCTTCCCTAGGTGCATAACCTTGCACTTGTCCACATTAAATTTCATCTGCCATTTTGATGCCAAGTCTTCCAATTTATCAAGATCCTCTTGCAATTTTCCACAATCCTCTTGGGTTTTAACAACTTTAAATAGTTTTGTGTCATCTGCAAATTTGTTAACCTCACTCGTTATTCCACTTTCCAGGTCATTTATGAATATGTCAAAAAGCAGCGGACCCACATACATGCTGCCACTATATGTTTGCTCTTCACAATACGGGGAGTTGACAAACGGGACACACACATACACACACTTCCCGACCCAGAGCACCCTCACCCTGGCCTTATCAATTTTTTTTTCTTGTCTTGTCTTGAAGAATTATCATGATTTGCTTAGGATATATACAAGGTATATGCAGCACTGTACAGAGACACATGGATGACAATTAGAAAGCTGTTAATGTGCTTAAAGCTTATATAAAAGTATGCATTCAATATGTGTAAAATTACACCTCTAGGGCTTCTACATATGTGATTTTTATCCAAAGTGAATGGAGGTGTTCCTTGGGGTGGGGTTGTTTTGCATTTGTGTGCATTCTTTTGAAAATATATGCTTTTGAAAATATGTGCATTTGCATGCAAAATAACCAAGAAACTTTGTGCATTGTAAAGAGCAAGTATACATGTAAGCACCTGTTAACCCTCTGGTCTCCCTGTTCTCAGTTGCATGACCAGAACCTTCCTCTCCCCCTGGAGATCAAGGAGCAGTTGAGGTGATAGTTGCAGTCCCACCATCCGATGGTCAGGATGCTATTGGAAGCACCAGATTGGGTGATTTTCACCTTGGATGCCAGCCTGAAGGACTGGTGTGCACACTGTCTGGGCCAGTCAGCTCAGGGACTCTGATCCCCTCAGGAGGCCTCCTGGGTGATTTTCTGCCTGGAGGCAGGGAATCTTCTCAGCGCTGCAGTTTGGCTATATTGATTTGTTTTTTGGAGTGTAAAGTTGCCCTGATGCAGGCAGATTGTGCCAAAACACAGTCGTGTCAGGCGTAATAGTTTTTCTATGGCTGTTTTTCTAACCCCTACTTTCTTCGGTTTTATCATGGACATTTTGGTAGGAGTTCATCCTCTGGTTTTTTTTCCTTGTTTTATAAATTATATCCATGAATACCAATCTCACTCATGCACTGCCCATTCTCTGCTCCCGGGAATGCCTGCACTCTGAGGGAGTAATTTTATAGTCTTTTTTGCAAGTATATGGCAATAGAAATGTGTACCTGGTGTTAGAGTATGTGCAGTGTGTGATAAGGAAGCTTATCATGACAGAGGAGAAAGGGATAAAGGAAAGGAATTCACCCTTATAAAAGGATCTATTCTACAAGGTCAGAGAAACAGAACCCCAATCACACCTAGAAAGCAGGAAATTCCCAGATGGGATAGGTTTCAGAGTTCCGCTAGTGGAGAAAAGGAGAGGGAATACAGACCCAAGGTAAAGGACCCTTACGTCACTGAGTTCCCTAATTACCCAGCTGCCAGGAGGCAAGCTGATCTCCGTCACCTAAGAGGAGAAGAGGTGGGGCTGGAGCCTTGGGGTTTTAAGTCTAGGATAGAGAAAGAAGCAGAAGAGAGGAGGAGAGTCCCAGAGAGAGTCTCAGGGAGGGACCCAAGTAGAAACACAAGCTGGAGGACAGGATGAGGAAGCACAGGAGAATGGTGGCCAGAGCATGAGGGAGGAGAAGCTGCTACAAGCCCAGGCCCAGGTATGAGCCTTGAAAGCTTGTCTAATACAGAGCAGTGCAGAGTTCCAAAGGGGTACTCTCAGCTCTAATGGAAGGCAGTCAGCTGAACCCTGTGAACTGGAAGGAGAGGTAGAGCCGATGCAACTAGGTGAACCAGACCTACCTGTGAATGACGAGGACTCATACATGAATTGCTCCTTGTGCCAATCCTTTACTGCAGAGGGATTGAAGGAAAACCACCCATAAGAGAAAACCTTCAGAGTCAGGTAACTTTGAAAGCCACTAGTTGGTTTTGTGCATGTCCTGTATTAAAGAAGAAATGCGTTTGCTGAGAAAGCCAGAGCAAGCTGAAGCTCTCTGATTGGGCTTATTAAACACTTGCTATCCAGAGCAGTGCACCGGCAAGAAGCCGAGCTAATGGTGAAAAGGAAGTAAAGTTTTTGGCTTTGTTTTTGAATATTCCTAAAGCCTGGAATAGAGCATTATTTGCTTATGAGAAGTTTTTGTTCCTTTTAAAAGTTTTACTTTGTTTATAAAGAGACTGACGGCCTGGAAGTGTTTGAGAACAGAAAACTGCCATTGAGAAATGCTGTTTTTGTTTGTTTTAAACAGCAATGCTAGCCAAGCTGGTAGCATTGACTGTTAGAAGGCTTTATCTTTGAGCTGAAGAACACTATAAGCTGAAAGTTTGCTTTGAGTTTATTTATGTCCTGATGTATATTGTGAAGAATCCTGGAGAAAGAATCCCAGGGTAGTATTTGTGAACCTTTGCGTTTGAGTCAATAAATTCTGTCATTGCCTTACTATTCAAGCCAACTACAAGTGTTTTTACCTGAAGCCAAGTGAATTGTGACTGAACTACCTTTCCCAAGAGGCATTGCAAAAGAACAAGTCAGTTAAAGGCTAAAAGGTGAAACTTTCTATGATAACCACGCACCTCCATACTGGAAGTAAGGGGCAAGGGCGTGACAAGTGTCATCCATGAGCGTACGTTTACTGTAGGCACTGCCAGGGCACAGTCTGAGTGAAGTCATAAAGTATGTATATATATGATAGAATGCTTGAATTTACACATGTACTTCAATAATCTATACATGGGCATTTATATCTGCTTTTGAGCAGCCATAATGTCAGTGCCTGCAGTGTAGATGTGATCTCTGCAGAATTTATGCTAGTTTTAATAAATCACAAAAAATGAGCACTAAAAATTAACAAAAAATAAATTAAGCACCTTGTGTAGGAACATGAGGGACCTCGGGGGAGACCCGCCAACATTTAACTATGGTCTGGTACGCCAATGCACTCCCACCATGAATCAATCATTGGTCTCACCACATAAGCATGGGACCAATGAATGATTCATGGTGTGAGTGTATTGGCGTACCCGACCATAGTTAAGTGTTGGCCGGAATCCCCCCTCTGACGTCCCTCATGTTTCTACACAAGGTGCTTCATTGATTAAGTACTTTGAGAGTGATCCTATATTTCTCCAGGAACAAGCAGGAAGTCAGTCCTCACATATGGGTGACCCTGGCGCCGACAAAGCCCATGCGGAGCATTTCACCAGCTTTCAAAGAAAGCCTTTGGGAATGCTACCATGGGTGCCATCTTGCTCCGCCTTTTTTCCATGGAGTCCAAATACGCATGTCCGTTTCCCTGGAAAAATTCCCTAAAAATTATCCTTAGTTGAGTTTTTCCTGGTTTGCATACCGGTTCCTCTTTCCACCTTGAGATGGCGCTGTTATCGGCTCCCTTTCTCTTTTTTCATTGAGGATTGCCTCGACTGGCGTTCATGCCTTTTTTCACCCGGGGGTCATCGACCCCGCCCGGATGTGATCTACCATGTCTCCCAGTGGCTTCAAAAAGTGTGATCGTTGCAGTCAAATTATGTCTGTCACAGACATCCACGACTGCTGCTTGCACTGCCTTGGCCCAGACCACGATAGTATCTCCTGCGACCTGTGTCAGACCATGACTCCTCGGACCAACAAGAAAAGGTCGGAGTTGCAGGAGAAGATGTTCCCGTGGACCGGCTCAGCTTCAGCTTCCCTGACAATGAGCCCAAAGCAACGCACCTCCCTTGAGGCCCAAACATCTTCAGAGTCCCTCAGCGGCGGCTCCTCTGGAAAGATGCCGGACTCTGACAAGAAAAAGAAAAAATCCTCAAAGCTAGTCGAGGTTCCACTGGGAAAACCCGGTAAGGTCCTGCGATGGGATTTGGACGATTCCGAGCAGTGCCCCCTAAGGTCTTTAGGAAGGAGGAGTCTTTGGCTGGCAGTGACCATGCGAGGTTCCTTGAGGCCACGGTCCTCGCTGAGGATGCACTCGCTAGAGTGCCGGTGTTGAGCCTAAAACCCTTGGTGCCCATGCTGAAAGCTGCGGAGCCTTCTGGCATTGAGGCCAGAATGGTGGTCCTGGAACGGAGTATCTCTGCCATCCTGACTATGCAGCAGGCGATGATATCAGGTTCGTCCGCATCATCTGCCCCGACAACTGGGCCCCCAATTGCAGAGGCATCCCCCGGCATCAAACCGGGCTCCGAGTGATATCGGCTTGTGCTAGGCCTCAGCACCGATCAAGGTCCCAGTCCCAATCCCGATCCTCAGGTGTCCGGTCCTTCCCAGCTTGTTTCTGAGAGTCTGACCCGAGACCGGTTGGGGATCCCAGTTCCTTGATGCAGGCCTTGCAGCATGGGAGCTCCGAGCCTTGGACTCCTCAATGCCCTCGGTGTCAGACTGGGAGACCGATGTCAAGGCCTTCTCCGAGACCTCTCGACATTCCCTCAGAGCCATGTCCCCCAGAACTCTGACGCCATTCCACACACATGGCATTCCAAGACTTTGTCCGGGACATGGCCTGAACCCTCTCGGTTTTGACCGAGTCCAAGGAGGACCTGCGCACTGAAGAACTGGAGATCCTCCAGTATGAGTCTCAACCAAAGGAGGCTCTGTCGGTGCCGGTGCAACCCATCCTTGAACACCTGCTCCTGTGGATGTACATGGTTAGCCGATGCCTCTGTGCCAACTCTCACATCAAGAAGAGTCCAGGCTTCCAGAAGGCCCAACTTCCCCACAGTTCCATAGTGGTGGTTTCTTTGATGCAAAAGCTCAAGAGCCAGAAGACTTGTTCTTCTATACCTCCGGATAGAGAGGCCAGAGCCCTCAATGCCCTAGGGCACAAGTGTTTCCATGCTGGGCTTCCGGATACAAACCTATAAGCTTTACATAGGGATGTATCTTAAGAACCTCATTCAGGAGCTCGTGGGATTCTCAGCAGGGCTCGCTGGGGAACCCCTGCAACAGTTCCAGACCTTGGCCACCATCCAGGACTGCTCTGTGTTTCTGTCCCAGGCTGCCTATGATGGGTTTGAGGCAGCAGCCACAGGCATCGGTGCTTGGCGCTAGGCCTGGCTGCAGACCTCTGACCTCGAGCAGTGGGTCCAGGAAAAGCTGCTGGATGTCCCCTGCACTGGGGAGAACCTGTTTGGCAAACCTATGGCCAACAAGGTGGCCGAGATTGAGGCCAAGGTGGTGACAAGGCAGAGGCTCTCAAAGAAGACCTCTACCCTTCCCCATAAGAAAACCTCAGGGAAAGGCCAGCTTTCTCAAAAAAGGGCCCTTTCCATCAGAGCCACCACTTCCAAGCCAGCAGCAGCAGCAGGGATCCCAGCCCAAGGGTCAGGGACATGGACCCAGGAAGCCAAAGGCTCCCAAACTGCACACACCAGCTCTGGCTCAACCTGGTGGGAGCTTTTGACTCCCAGGGTAGGGCCTCAGGGGGCTGCTTGCACACTTCACCCATAGGTGGCCCGAGGTCACCACGGACCAGTGGGCACTTGGAGTGATGAAGGAGGGTTACCACCTCTGCTTCCAGCTACCACTTCCGGGCCATTTTCCAGGAGAGCCAATGCGACCTCTCCTTCACCAGGCTCTCTTGCTCTCAAAGCTAGCTGGTCTACTAAGGGACAGGGCAGTAGAGCCTGTTCCCCAGCACCTCTGGGGAAAGGGCTTCTACTCAAGGTACTTTATTGTCCCCAAAAGAACTGGGGGTCTCAGCCTGATACTGGACCTCTGAGACCTGAACAAGTTCCTGGTGAGGGAGAAGTTCAAAATGCTCTCCCTTGGGACACTGCTGCCCTACCTCTACCAGGGAAGACTGGCTTTTCTCCTTGGACCTAAAGGATGCCTACACCTACATTCTGGTCCACCCATCTCACCAGCAATATCTGAGATTCATGATAGGGGGGGGCCACTACCAATACAGGGTACTTCCCTTTGGCCTGGCCTCCTCGCCAAGAGTCTTCACAAAGTGCCTAGCAGTGGTAGCCGCCCATCTGCGCCTACAAGGGGTGTTCGTCTTCCCCTACCTGGATGACTGGCTCATCAGAGGCGGCATGGCTGAAGAGGCCAGTCAGGGCACAGAATGTACCATCCTCATCCCTCAGCATCTGGAGTTTGTCATCAACTACCCCAAATCGTATTTCTCTGTGGTGCAAGACCTAGAGTTCATCTTTACTCAGCTGGACACAGTGTGGGCCAGAGCCCTCTTTCCCCGGGACAGGGCAGAATGCCTCAAACAGTTGACAGGGGAGGCCTAACAGTGCAGAATGTTGCCGGCTCGCCTTCTCCTCTGCCTGCTGGGACACATGGCCTCTCTACGGCCTATGTCACATCCCTAACCCATCTGCACATGCCGACAGCCCAGTGATGCCTGCATTCTCAGTGGACCCAGGCCACAGGTCAACTTCGGGAGAGGGTCAGGGTCTCCCGCCAGCTGGCAAGATCTCTTGATTGGTGGCAAAACCTGGGCTTACTCCGGGCAGGAATGCCCTTCCAGGCACCCCCATCGCGGAGTACCCTGACCACCCAATCCTCTCTCCAGGGCTGGGGAGCTCACTGCCGAGTTCACTGCACTCAGGGTTGCTGGTCCAGAGAGGAGTCTATATTACAGATCAACCTCCTCCCTCTTATGGAACAGACCTGTACTGGTCCAGATGGACAACCAGGTTGCAATGTTCTATATAAACAAGCAGGGAGGCATGGGCTTGTACTCCCTCTGCCAGGAGGCAGTAGCCCTCCTCTTCTTTGCAATGCACAATGGCATGCTTCTGCGGGCAGTCTATCTCCCAGGCCAGGACAACTATCTGGTGGGCAGACTCAGCAGAGTCCTGCACCCTCATGAGTAGCGTCTTGACCCTGCAGTGGCGGAGATGCTCTTCTGCTTTTGGGACTGGCCCGAGATAGACCTCTTTGCCTCTCCAGAAAACATGCAACTAGCTTGCTTCTGCTCCAGTCACACCCATAGAAGGTAGCAGCAGACACACTCCCGATCTCATGGTCCGAGGGACTGCTGTATGCATTTCCACCAACTCCCCTGGTCGCCAAGACTCTTCAAAATTCAGAACGAGAGGGCATCGGTGATACTGATCATACCTAGGTGGCTCGATACTGCTCTCACTGGCGGTGGCACTCCCAGTACCCCTGGGTCAAGCCCCAGACCTTCTGACTCAGGAGGAGGGCTCCTTCTGCACCCCAATGTCGGGTCATTGACTCTGATGGCCTCGCTGCTGAGAGGATAGCCTTGGCCCCGCTCAACCTACCACAAGAGGTTGAGGAGATCCTGCTAGTCTCCAGGAAGCCCCCCACAAGGAGGGCTTATGCCTTTAAGTGGCATAGGTTCACCCTATGTTGTACAGATAGGAAGAAGAACTTGTTCTCCTGCCATGTCCAGCTGGTACTCCAGTACCTAGTGCATCTGTCACGCACAGAGCTGAAATCTAGCTCAGTCCAGGTGCATCTGAGCGCCATAGCTGCTCACCACCACTCAGTAGGGGGATAGCCCTTGTCCAGCCAGCCCCTGGTTTCCCGGTTCCTACAGGGCATTCTGCTTTCCAAGCCCCCTGTCTGCCCCCCCCCCCAGCAGAATGATGCTCTCCCAGCTGACTAGGCCACCGTAGAAGTCACTGGCTACTTGCCACCTCAGATACCTATCCTGGAAGGTGGCCTTGGTGGCCCTGACTTCAGCTCACAGAGTCAGCGAGCTTCAAGCGCTGGTGGCAGACCTCCCATACACCAGGTTCTTCAAGAACAGGATAGTTCTCTGCACTCACCCTAAGTTCCTCCTTGCCCACCTTCTACCCACGGCCTCATGTCAGCAGGGAGGAGCTCATACTCCACACATTGGACTGTAAATGGGCCCTGTCCTTCTATCTGCAGCAGACCCAGGGCCAAAGCAAAGCACCTCAGCTTTTTGTATCTTATGACCTCAGCAGACCGTGGCTCCCTGTAACCAAGCGTACCCTATCGGGTGGTGGACTGCATTGCCCTCGCAAATGAGCAGGCGGGCCTCTCCCTCAAGCACTGGATCACAGCGCATCATGTGAGGGCAATGGCCACGATGATGGCCCACCTCTGTTCCATGCCAGTGACAGAAATTTGCAGAATTGCCACTTGGTCATACATTCACACATTTGCAGTACACTACTGCTTAGGCAACTCCTGTCCTCTGACCCTCTGTGATCAAGGTACCGGAGTGATAGTGTTGCTGGACGCTAGGTCTTGCAGAGTCTCTCAGCGGGGACTGAACTGTAACTCACAGCCACCCATCTGGTTGCCGTTGGTACTGTTGTGGATCGGTCCTCGGCAGCCTGGAACTAGGCAGTCCCATATGTGAGGACTGACTTTGTGCTTGTTCCTGGAGAAAGCGTAGTTACTCACCTGTAACAGGTGTTCTCTGGGAACAGAAGGAATCAGTCCTCACAGTCCTCCCTCCTCCCCTTGGAGTTGCCGTCCCTCTGTTTTTTGTTTGATTGCCATCTTAGCTATGTCATCTGACTGATAAAGTTTCTTGATGAAATAAATGACTACTTCTTGGAGCAGCTGGTTCATGAACCGACCAGAGGGGCAGCCATTTTGGACTTAGTCCTTAGTGGAACACCAGATCTAGTGCAAGAGATAAGGGTGTTAGGGCCACTTGGCAATAATGATCATAGCATGATCCTGTTTAATTTAATTAATGGAGGAGGAATGGTAAGGAAATCAACAGTACTACTTTTTAACTCTCGAAAGGGGGACTATGATAAAATGAGGAAAATAGTTTAAAAAAACGAATAGGAGCAGTTGCAAAGGTTGAAGACTTACATCAAGCTTGGGTGGTGTTTAAAAATACTATCTTTTAAGCCCAGACCAAGTGTGTTCCACGCTTTAAGAAAAGTGGAAGGAAGTCCAAAAAACTGCCAGCATGGTTTAAAGGTGAGGTCAGAGAGGCTGGCTGTTGCCAAAAAAAGCATCTTTCAGGAAATGGAAAAAATAGCCAAATGATGAAAACTGGAAACAGCACAAGCACTGGCAAGTTAAATGCAAGGCATTGATAAGGCAGGCAAAAGGGGAATTTGAGAAGAGACTTCCTGTGGAAGCAAAAACACGTAATAAAGACTTTTCCAAGTACATTCGTAGGAAACAAAACTGTGAGAGAGTCAGTTGGACCATTAGATGATAGAGGGGTAAAAGGGGCAGTAAGAGGGGACAAGGCTATAGCGGAGAGACTGAATGAATTCTTTGCTTCAGTCTTTACTAGGAAGATATAGGGATGTTATCCATGACTGAAGTGGTATTTAAAGGTGATACTGCGGAAGAATTGAAAGAAATATTGATACACCGGAAAGATGTATTACAACTATTTGATAAACTGAAGAGTAGCAAATCACCTGGACCGGATGGTATACATCCAAGAGTGTTGAAAGAACTGAAATATGAGATTGCAGACCTGCTATTAGTAATCTGAGAACTTTCATTAAAATCATCTGTAATACCTGAAGATTGGAGGATCACCAATGTAACGCCAATTTTTAAAAAGGGTTCCAGGGGTGATCCGGGAAACTACAGTCCGGTGAGCCTGACGTCAGTACTGGGAAAAATGGTAGAAACTTTATCTTTATCTTTATTTCTCCATTTTATATACCGCTTTGGCCGAAACATTAAAGTGGTTTACAATAAAATAAAAAAGTCTACACAACTAAAACTAAGGAAAAGGAATGCCATAATAAAATAGGAAAGAAAGAACAGAATAAACAGAGACAAAACAGACCATACTACACATAAACAAGCAAATACTCAGGGGGGGATGGTGGGAGGGAGGTCGAAGGCTTGTTGGAATAGATGAGTTTTCAGGAGCTCCTTAAACTTAGAGTAAGAGGATTCTAAACGGAGGGAGGGTGGCAGGGCGTTCCAAAGTGCGGGGCTGAGGAAAAAGAAGGCCGAATGACGGGTTTGTTCCAAATGCGCCAGAGATGGGGATGGTAGGGACAGACGATTAGTATGCAGGGAACAAAGCTGGCAGTATGGTGTGTGAAGAGAAATTAGGTCAGATAGATAAAGGGGGGTGGATGTGTAAATGGCTCTGAGTCAGAATGAGAAACTTATATTGGAACCGAAAACGGAGAGGTAGCCAGTGAAGTTGACAGAGAATGGGAGTGACATGGTCAAATCGGCGAGCAAAGGTGATGAGGCGAGCAGCTGTGTTCTGTATTAGCTGAAGGCATTGGAGCTGGTAGGCTGGTAAATTGGCTAAAAAGACATTGCACTAATCAAGTCTGCTAATGATCAGGGCCAGGACTAAAGTGGTCAAGGAACTTGCAGGGAGAATAGAGCGGACAGCCCTAATTTGACATAGGGCTGCAAAAGAATGGCGAGTGAGAGTGGCTAAGTGACTGTGAAAAGAGAGGGATGGGTCTAGAATCACCCCAGGTACCGGAAAGAGGAGACGTGAGGAATTGGGGTGGAATTAATCTGAGGGGCAACAGTCGGACATGAGCCGCTCAGGGAGACCCACATTGCTGTGGATTTGGCGGGGTTCAGATGAAGGAAATTAGATGACAGCCAGCTGGCAATGTGAGAAAGGCATTGATTGAGCTGAGAACAAAATTACTGAACATGTAAATAGTCATGGCTTAATCGGAGACAGCCAACATGGCTTTAGATAAGGAAGATCTTGTCTTACTAATCTGTTATGGTTTTTTGAAGGTGTGAATAAACAGGTAGACAAAGGTGAATTGGTTGATATAGTGTATCTGGACCTTCAGAAGGCCTTTGACAAGGTCCCCTCATCAGAGACTTTTGGCAAAACTAAAGAGTCATGGGATAGGAGACAGTGTACTATTGTGGATCAGGAACTGGTTAAAAGATAGAAAACAGAGGGTAGGGTTAAATGGCCAATTTTCCCAATGGAGAAAGGTGAATAGTGGTGTACCCCAGGGATCTGTGCTGTGTCCGCTGCTTTTTAACATATTCATAAATGACCTGGAAATGGGAATAACGAGTGAGGTTATCAAATTTGCAGATGACACAAAACTATTCAAAGTTGTTAAAACCCATGAGAATTGTGGAAAATTGCAAGAGGATCTTGATAAATTGGAAGACTGGGCATCCAAATAGCAGATGAAATTTAATGTGGACAAGTGCAAAGTTATGCACCTAGGAAAGAACAACCCAAACTATGGTTACACGATGCAAGGTTCCACATTGGGAACCACCACCCAGGAAAAAGATTTAGAGGTTATCGTGGATAACATGTTAAAACCCTCTGCCCAGTGTGCAACGGCGGCCAAGAGAGCAAATAGAATGCTAGGTATCATAAGGAAAGGAATGGAAAATAAAACAAAAGATATTATAATGCCTCTGTATCGTTCCATGGTGCGACTGCACCTTAAATATTAAAAGGATATAGTGTTATTAGAAAAGGTACAGAGAAGAGCCACCAAAATAGTAAAGGGGATGGAAGGATACTCCTATGAAGAGAGGCTAAAAAGGTTAGGGCTCTTTAACCTGGAAAAGAGACGGCTGAGGGGAGATATGATAGAGGTCTATAAATTAATGGAGTGGAACGGGTAAACGTAAATCGATTTGTTTATATCATCAGAATATAAAAAGACTAAGGGACATGCAATGAAGCCTACAGGGTTACCTATTCAAGACTAATAAGAGACAATATTTTTTCACTCAGCTCTGGAATTTGTTACCGGAGGATGTAATAAAAGCTGTTAATGTAGCTGGGTTTAAAAAAGATTTGGACAAGTTCCTGGAGGAAAGGTCCATAAACCATTATTAAAAGGGACCCAGGATATCACTGCTTGACCCAATACAAGCATTGAGGAACTTGTGTCTTTTTTTTTTCTTCCATTTTTTATTTATAAAGTTTTATGCATACAATACAAAAAACAAACAATACTTCAATAATTTCAAACAACAGTTGAAATACACAAGAAGAAAAAAGTGAACAACCACTTCAAGGGGGTGCATCCAAAAAAACAAAACAAAAAAAAAACAAAACTAAGAAATAAAAATATATCACACCACAATCGGTTCCTGGAGTGAATTTATCTATACTCCCTTATTTTTTAAGAAATCTAACTGAGCAGTTTAAAAAACAACATATCTTTCACCCTGATAAAGTAACAGACATTTACACGGGAATTTAAGGTGAAAAACAGCTCCAAGGGCCAACACCCGTGGGCGCAAGTCTAAAAACGCCTTGCGTCGGACTTGCGTGGCCCTGGATACATCGGGAAACATCTGCACTATCTGACCACAAAATTTCTCTGATTTTTTCTTAAAGTAAGCTCTCATAATTCTATCCTTATCCATCTCTGACAGTAAAGTAACTAACAAAGTGGCCCTAGAGGAAATATCATCTGAAGTAGATTCTAGAAAAGCTGAAATATCTAAGGTGGAAGAAGCCCTTTGATCAGGTGGAGGAGCCACCTCACCCTCCTCACCAAGTGGCTGAACTAAATTACGTGGAAAAACATAATAAAATTTTGACACCACAATTAAATTAAAGTCTGCTATCAACAAATTTTCCTTAAAATATTTCTGAAATAATATTAATGGAGACAAATAATGCGTGCGTGGAAAATTCAGCAACCGAAGGTTCTTAGATCGTAAAGAATTCTCCAACATCTCATCTTGACGGTGCAAAACGCTAAAATCCTGCACAAAAGTGGCCATCATATTCTGACAAGCTGCACCGTCAGATGCTAATGATGTAAGTCGTTGATCCACTGCAATCAAACGCTTATCCTGATCGGACAATTTCTGTACAGTAGCTTTGGAAAAATCTGAAATTTTCTGCAGGGACGCACCCAATACTGACTCAATACGTGAAGTCACTAGCCAAATGTCCTTCAAAGACAAATCAACCGGTGGGGCCGACGCCTCACCAACAGAAGGAAAACTTATCACTGAAGGTAAGGGAGGGGGAAGCTCCGCCATTCGTAGAAAAGACACAGGAAGCAGTTCCCCATCTTGAGCCACTTTAACTAACCCCGAGGCAGAAGAGTCTTTAACAAACAATTGCTTAACCTCTGTGCTGGGGGGAGTAGAACCCATAATGCGGGAATCATTGTTGGAGGAAGGAATACTCACTGTTGATACTTCCGACAAGCCCTCACAAAAAGTTGCGGACACCGGCGGCACCTCGCCCACAGAAACATGGGCGTCCATCGGGCCCACTACTTTCCCCACCTTGGGTTGCACAGGCTGCGGATAGCGCTTCCTCCTCTTCCCCATAACAGGGAGCCTCGAACGCCGAAACTTCGCCGAAGGGGCGCCAAAGGGGCAGGGCCTGCCCCTTTGGTCACGCCCCTTCGGGCACGCCCACGGGACGCGCCCGCTTCACGTCCCGCGAGAAGGGCTCAGCTGTTATAGCCCTCTTAGGAAGCCGCCCCAATCAGGACCGCCTCAGCAGGACTCCGGGAACCAATCAGCAGGTAAACAGGAACTCCAATAGCAGGAAAAAGAATGCGCCCCCGGAACTTGTGTCTTTTGAGGAGACTGCTAGATACTTATGACCTAGATTGGCCACTGTTGGAAACAGGATACAGGGCTTGATGGATCTTGGTCTGACCCAGTATGACATTTCTTATGTTCTTATGTTACATGCCATCAGCGCATGTAAATCATGGTATTTTAATGATTTACGCACATAAATGGACTTTTATATGCATTACTTTAGCCTGTTGCTGATCTAAAAGCATTTGCGCAGGATGGATGGTGCATACGTGCATGTGCATGAATAACATTTGGATGGAGCATGGGTGATATGCAGAAGTACGTGCATGAATTATAAAATACTATTGTTGATTTGTGTTCTTGACAAATCTAGGCGAAGGCATTTACACTACCATAAGGCCGATGGAAGTGATTGAGCCTAGATTTAATGTACACAAGTATTTCACTTTATAAAGTAGGTATGGAATCTGAGCAGAATAACGTGCATTAACTGCATAGGACTTGATAAAATTTCCCTCTTATCACATAAAGTAGGCACCATCTTTCAGTGCACCTACTTTATATGCGCATATACCCCTGGGCAATGTTTAAGAGCCTACTTAAGCGCTTAAAATTCTGTTCTATGCATTCAAATACCTTATACATTTAGCCCTTTGGGAATAGTTTTAAAATAGGCATATGGTTTTAGGCCCACGGGTACTTTATACTTGTGTGGCTGCAAATACATTTTAAAAGAATATAAGATATGCCATACTGGGTCAGACCAAGGTCCATCGAGCCCAGTATCCTGTTTCTAACAGTGGCCAATCTAGGTCACAAGTACCTAGCAGTTTCCCCAAAAGACACAGTTTCCACATGCTTGTATTGGGTCAAGCAGTGATATCCTGGGTCCCTTTTTAATAATGGTTTATGGACCTTTCCTCCAGGAACTTGTCCAAACCTTTTTTAAACCCAGCTACACTAACGGCTTTTACAACATCCTCCGGTAACAAATTCCAGAGTTTGATTACACGTTGAGTTAAAAAAAAATTCTCTTATATGTCTTAAATAGTTTACCCTGTAGCTTCATTGCATGTCCCTTAGTCTTCCTATATTCTGATAACGTAAACAATCGATCTATGTTTACCCATTCCACTCCGTTCATTAATTTATAGACTTCTATCATATCTCCCCTCAGCCGTCTCTTTTCC
Source organism: Ichthyophis bannanicus (assembly GCA_033557465.1). NCBI lineage: Eukaryota > Metazoa > Chordata > Amphibia > Gymnophiona > Ichthyophiidae > Ichthyophis > Ichthyophis bannanicus. Next base: position 577,762,665 of record CM066035.1, read on the forward strand.
AGGTTGAAGAGCCCTAACCTTTTTAGCCTTTCTTCATAGGGTTATCCTTCCATCCCCTTTACCATTTTGGTGGCTCTTCTCTGAACCTTTTCTAATAACGCTATATCCTTTTTAAGATACGGCGACTAGAAATGCACACAATATTCAAGGTGCGGTCGCACCATGGAACGATATAGAGGCATTATAATATCCTTTGTTTTATTTTCCATTCCTTTCCTTATGATACCTAGCATTCTATTTCCTCTCTTGGCCACCGCTGCACACTGGGCCGAGGGTTTTAACATGGTATCCACAATGACGCCTAAATCTTTTTCCTGGGTGGTGGTTCCTAATGTGGAACCTTGCATCGTGTAACCATAGTTTGGGTTGTTCTTCCCTAGGTACATAACTTTGCACTTGTCAACATTAAATTTCATCTGCCATTTTGATGCCCAGTCTTCCAATTTATCAAGATCCTCTTGCAAATTTCCGCAATACTCTTGGGTTTTAACAACTTTGAATAGTTTTGTGTCATCTGCAAATTTGGTAACCTCACTCGTTATTCCCTTTTCCAGGTCATTTATGAATATGTCAAAAAGCAGCGGACCCAACACAGATCCCTGGGGAACACCACTATTCACCTTTCTCCATTGGGAAAACTGGCCATTTAGCCCTACTCTCTTCTTTCTATCTTTTAACCAGTTCCTGGTTAAACTCCTTGTAAATTTTTCTTTTTACATTTCCAAGACCAGCATCAGAGATACTTCTTTATCAATGAATTTTGCACCAGCAATTAGAGTGTCAGTACAATAAAACCTGTGAGAATATCATAATGAAATCCCTGCATATTGCTTGTTGGCTTGTACTCTACCACTCCTGGCTGGGCTCCTTCACTATTGGGGTCATTCCAAGGTGCAAATAGCGAGGATGGACGTTCCATTGGGACGTCCATCCCTGCTATTTGGCCCCTTTGCCAATCCCGACTAACTTCCCCGTACATTGTATGGGGAGGTTAGACGGGGGCAGGAAAAGGGGTGTTGCAGGGGCGGAGTTAGGGCGGTCAGTGGGCGGTCAGAGACTCCAGATGTACAGGGCTAATTCCAATGTTGGCCCTGTATGGCCGGGACCGGTAGGCTGAACGTGGAACTTATTCCACCTCTGAGGTAGAATAAGTTCCCCTAGTTGGCAGGGGACAGCAGGCCCAGGGCGCAACAAAGGCGGGAGGGGGTAGAGATGATTCCCCGCAGCCCGACCTTAGCCTTGGGAGGCCAGATTAGGGGTCAGGCTGTGGGGAATGAAGATTCTTTTCCGGCAGCCGGGGCCTTGACTGAGTTTGCCGGGCTAGGCCTGTACTAGAGGTGCCCTGCGGGATCAGAATCCCATCTACCTCTGTGCGTCTGGTTCCAACAGGCGCACAGAGAGCCAGGACGTCCAGGACAGAATCGGGCCCTGTGTTAGCTGCATAAATACTTTTACTCACAGAGTAGGAAGGCAGTTTTCAACTGGCAGTTTTACCCAGGTGACTGCTTAGTTACCCAGTTAAAATCATTTGAAAATTGTCCTTGCTCTTCCTTTTGTTTCATCTTTGTGCCGGTAGGGATTTATTCTCACTGGTGTTTTCTTGCAGCCACCTGTATTCCTCTTTCCCCTCTCTCCTCCTGCTTTCTGCTGCTGCTCCCTCACCCCCTCCTCTTCTGCCAGAGTGTGTCTCTGTTTCTGTCTCCAATCCCCTTTCATTTTCTCTTCCCTCCATCTCCCCCACCACGTTCTTATAGAGTTGACAACTCTCTGTGGACTATAACAAGGCACCCCATCAAACTTAACCTGCGGATCATTGAAGGGGGGCGTGTTGCCATAGTTATTAGCATTTCTTACGGAATAATATATGATTTTTACCCCCTGGGCTGCATTAAAAGGTAAAAACATGCATTATACTGTAGCATCTATTTGTTTTAATTAACGTGAGCTACATAAGAACATAAGATATGCCATACTGGGTCAGACCAAGGTCCATCAAGCCCAGTATTCTGTTTCCAACAGTGGCCAATCTAGGTCATATGTACCTAGCAGTTTCCCCAAGAGATACAAGTTCCACAATGCTTGTACTGGGTCAAGCATTGATATCTTCGGTCACTTCTTAATAATGGTTTATGGACCTTTCCTCCAGGAACTTGTCCAAACCTTTTTTAAACCCAGCTACACTAACAGCCTTTACTACATCCTCCGGTAACAAATTCCAGAGTTTGATTACATGTTGAGTGAAAAAATATTTTCTTTTATTAGTCTTAAATAGTTTACCCTGTAGCTTCATTGCATGTCCCCTAGTCTTTCTATATTCTGATAACGTAAACAATCGATCTACGTTTATCCGTTCCACTCCGTTCATTAATTTATAGACTTCTATCATATCTCCCCTCAGCCGTCTCTTTTCCAGGTTAAAGAGCCCTAACCTTTTTAGCCTTTCTTCATAGGAGTATCCTTCCATCCCCTTTACCATTTTGGTGGCTCTTCTCTGAACCTTTTCTAAAATCGCTATATCCTTTTAAGATACGGCGACCAGAATTGCACACAATATTCAAGGTGCGGTCTCACCATGGAACAATACAGAGGCATTATAATATCTTTTGTTTTATTTTCCATTCCTTTCCTTATCATACCTAGCATTCTATTTGCTCTCTTGGCCACCGCTGCACACTGGGCCGAGGGTTTTAACATGGTATCCACAATGACGCCTAAATCTTTTTCCTGGGTGGTGGTTCCTAATGTGGAACCTTGCATCGTGTAACCATAGTTTGGGTTGTTCTTCCCTAGGTGCATAACCTTGCACTTGTCCACATTAAATTTCATCTGCCATTTTGATGCCCAGTCTTCCAATTTATCAAGATCCTCTTGCAATTTTTCACAAACCTCTTGGGTTTTAACAACTTTAAATAGTTTTGTGTCATCTGCAAATTTGATAACCTCACTCGTTATTCCACTTTCCAGGTCATTTATGAATATGTCAAAAAGCAGCGGACCCAGCACAGATCCCTGTGGTACACCACTATTCACCTTTCTCCATTGGGAAAATTGGCCATTTAGCCCTACCCTCTGCTTTCTAGCTTTTAACCAGTTCCTGATCCACAATAGTACACTGCCTCCTATCCCATGACTCTTTAGTTTTGCCAAAAGTCTCTGATGAGGGACCTTGTCAAAGGCTTTCTGAAAGTCCAGATACACAATATCAACTGACTCACCTTTGTCCACCTGTTTATTCACTCCTTCAAAAAAACATAACAGATTAGTAAGACAAGATCTTCCTTGTCTAAAGCCATGAGCAGCTCATGATTATGCATACCAAATTATTTATTTATTTATTTATTTGCATTTCTTATATACCGCACTATTTGCGATCAGCGCGGTTTACATAAAACAAAAGGTATCCGACAATGAACAAAAGTCAGGTCATTACATTGAACAGGAACAAGTAACTTGGAAAACAGGGTAAACTATACATATGCGTAGCATTGAATAGGTAACTATATACATATCAGATGGAGTTATTGGGTATTGATCATACTTGGTGGCTGGGGTTCGGGGCAGTCAGTGAGGTATTTGATAAAGAGGAAGTGTTTTAAGGCCTTCCTGAACTGGCTCAAGTTAGGGATTGCTCTGATGTGTGGTGGTAGGGAGTTCCAGAGACTTGGGGCGCATAGTCTAAAGGCTCTGTTCGATGTTGCTTTGGAGCATTTTGTCATGTCTCTCGGTATCACTAGCATGTTGGCTACTGAGGTTCTTCTTATCCTGTTGGGTATGGGTGGTTGGATGAGGTCACATAGTGAAGAGGAGGAGAGCCCCTTGATGGCCTTGAATGTCATCACTAGGGATTTGAAGCTTAACCTGGCTTGAATGGGGAGCCAGTGAAGCTGTTTCAGGAGGGGTGTGATATGCTCTCTTCTTGGCGTTCCGAGGAGAATCCGCGCTGCACTGTTCATGGCAAGTTGGAGGGGATGTAAGGTGGCCTGAGGGAGTCCTTGTAGGATGGCGCTTGAGTAATCAAAATGAGGAATGATGAGGGCTTGATAAATGGTGCGGAAGTCGCCTGGTTCGAGTAAAGGGCGTAGGTGTCTAAGGGATTTAATGTTGAAGTAGATCGCCCTTACAGTGTTAGTTATGTGTTGCTTCATGTTGAGGTTCTGATCCAATGTGACTCCAAGGTAACGTATAGCTGATTTTACTTGCAATTCGGCGTTGTCCACTTCCAAGTGGCTGGGTGGTGTAAACTCAGGATTCTCCAGGACCAAGCAGGAAGTCAGTCCTCACTTATGGGTGACGTCGGCGCCGACGGAGCCCTCGCGGAGCAATTTTCCCCAGCTTTCAAAGAAAGCCTTTGGGAATTGCAGCGCGCATGCGCGGTCGTCTTCCCGCCCGAGGGTGCCATCTTAGCCAGTCTTCTTTTTTCCGCGGAGCCCTGCAGACGTCCCCGTCTTGTCCCCGCGAAAAAGTTGATTTTCCTCTTTCTTTATACTTTTTTCTTTCGGTTCGACGCCGATCGTTTTCCCGCCCGGACTCGCGACGCCGGTCTCGAGTCCTCTAGCGTTTTTTCGGTTTTTCTGACTTAGTCAGCTTTCATTTTCGTTTTCCCTGGCAGCCCGGTCCTTTGACCTCGCAGGGGCCCTTTTTCCCCCGATGGCTGCCAGTGGCTTTAAGCGGTGTGGTCGGTGTGACCGAAATATGTCACTAACCGACACACACGACTTTTGCCTCCGCTGCTTGGGCCCGGATCATGAGGAACTGATCTGTGGGCCCTGCAGCAAACTGTCCTCGAAGGCGTTGAGAAGTCGGCGGCATCAGCGCGAGAGAATCTTCGCTGACCCCAGCCGTACCCGGACCTCGTCGGAGGCCTCCGTGTCAAAGGGCTCCAGCTCGTACCGTCGCCGGAGCTCCTCCGACCGGGGTTCTCCCTCCGGGGACCATCGTCGGAAGGAAAAACCCGCGAGGGCGGCGTCGGTGGACGCTCCTGGCTCCGCGAGGGCCAGGTCGCATAGCCCCGACAGCCGCCCCGGGTCCTTGGAGAAGGAACATCTCCCGAAGCGACCTCGCCTGGAGTCGGAGATGCCTGCCCGGGTAAGTCCTGTAGTCCTTCTGGACTCGCCTCCGCGACAGCCGACGTCGGGCCCGACGCCGTCGGGGCCCGAGTCGGGGGCTGCTGGGTCACCTGAGCTCGGACTCAGGTTGACGGCCTTGGAGAGCAGACTGTCTGCCTTCATGGACCAGCAGCGGGCACTGCTCGCTGGCCTCGCTGGCGCCGCTGCCCCGACCGCCGGGACGTCGACGTCCAAGTCGACCCCGGAGACCGAGCCGATCCTCGAGTCAATGAGAACTCGAGTCGATCCTCGGTCGAGGTCACCCTCGGCCTCCCGTTCGGGACCGAGGTCGCCGACGCCGACTCCCTCGACGTCGGGGCGGCTGGCGCCGCACCCTGCCCGGGCCGACCCCACCGAGTCCTCGTCGGAGTCGGTCTGGGAGTCTGAGGAGGAAGAGTCACCTGATTCTTTCCGGACTCGGTGTGTCCCATCGGACTCACCGGGGTCCGAGCCTCGGAAGCAGTCCCCCCGGAGGATGCCCGGTTCTCGGACTTCGTTAGGGATATGGCCAAGGCTTTGGCCTTCCCTGCGGATCCCGAGGAGGAGCCTCGAGCCGAAGAGCTCGACGCCCTCCAGTATGACTCTCCCGCGAGGGAGCACTTTACTGTGCCGGTTCCTCCTATGCTGGAACGACTACTCTTCCGCATGTGGGAGAGTCCGGCCTCCTCGCCGGTCCTGAGCAAGCGGGTCGATTCTATCTATCGGGTCCGCAAGAGCCCTGGCTTTCAGAAGGCACAGCTGCCACACCATTCCATGGTAGTGGAATCGGCCATGCATCGTCTTAAGAGCCAGAAGATGCACTCCTCGGTGCCTCCTGGAAGGGAGGCCCGTAACCTGGATGGCCTTGGCAAGAAGTGCTTCCAGGGCTCTATGATCGCATGTCGTGTCCAGACTTACCAGCTCTACATGGGCATGTATCTCCGGGATCTGGCTAAAGAGCTAGCCGGATTCTCCGCTGGTCTCTCCGAGGAGCCCTTGCGGAGGTTCCTAGCCTTGTCCACGGGCATTCGGGAATGCTCAAAGTTCATGTCCCGAGCAGCCTATGATGGCTTTGAGGCCTCGGCTAGAGTGGCCGCAGCCGGCATCGGTGCCCGCCGACAGGCTTGGCTTCAGTCGTCGGACCTTGAGCCCTGGGTACAGGACAAGTTGGTCGATGTCCCCTGCCGAGGCGAAAACCTCTTTGGCAAGCCCATGGCGGAAAAGGCTGCACAAATTGAGACTGAGACTCTCACCAGGACCAGGCTTTCTAGGAAGACCTCCGCCCCTTCCCAGAAAAAGAAGGGCTCGGGAAAAAAGTCCTTTTACCCGAGGAAGGCGGCTGCCTACAAACAGTACCCCCATTATCAGGCCCCTGCAGCTCCCCAACAGGGCCAGCAGGCCAAGGGACGGGGTAACGGGTCCCGTAGGCAGCAAGCCCCCAAGCCTGCACCACCAGCCCCTGCTCAGCAGGGTGGGGGTTTTTTGACTCGCTCAGCATAGCCTCTCCCCCCGCTGGTCCCTCCCAGCACCGGAGGCCGGCTGGTTCACTTCGCCCACAGGTGGTCCAGCATCACCGCAGATGCCTGGGTGCTTCAGGTCGTGCGAGAGGGCTACCTTCTCCACTTCCATCAGGTCCCTCCCTCCTATTTTCCGGGAGAACCTTCGCGCCCCCCTCTGCACAGGGAGTTGCTCCTTCAGGAGTTAGCGGGTCTTCTGCAGGAACAGGCGGTGGAACCGGTGCCCCACCACCTGAGAGGTCAAGGCTTTTATTCAAGGTATTTTCTGATACCAAAGAGAACAGGGGCCTCAGACCCATCCTGGACTTGCGCAACCTCAACAAGTTCCTTGTGCGGGAGAAGTTCAAAATGCTTACCCTTGGAATCCTTCTGCCCTACCTCCAGCAGGGAGATTGGCTATGCTCCTTGGATCTAAAGGATGCCTACACGCACATCCTCATCCACCCAAGCCACCGCCAATACCTAAGGTTTGTGGTGGCAGGAAATCATTACCAGTACAGAGTACTGCCCTTTGGCCTATCCTCCGCACCGCGAGTCTTCACAAAATGTCTCGCGGTCGTGGCGGCCCATCTCCGGCTTCACGGCCTCTATGTCTTTCCGTACCTCGACGACTGGCTCATCAGAGCAGCGTCCGCTCAGGAGGTCACCAACGCCACGTGCCGCACGGTGACTCTGCTGCAGCACTTGGGCTTTGTCATAAACTTCGCAAAGTCCACTTTGCTCCCCTCACAGGATCTCGAGTTCATCGGCGCAAGGCTGCACACTCCTCGGGCACGAGCGTACCTACCGCTCGACAGGGCTCAACGGCTCATGGACCTAGCCGACCGCTTTCGCAGCCAGCCCCTGGTCTCCGCCAGGCGCTTCCTGAGACTGCTCGGCCATATGGCTTCCACCGTCCATGTGACCCCCAATGCCCGCCTGAACATGCGGTCTGCTCAATGGTGTCTCCGCCAGCAGTGGCGACAAGCCACGGGCGGCCTGGCAGACCTAGTGCGCGTCTCCGAGCCGCTGCTCTCGTCTCTCTCCGGTGGTGGCTCCGGCAGCCGAACCTGATATTCGGAATGCCTTTCCAGTCACCTCAGCCGACCCGGGTGCTGACCACCGATGCATCCCTCCTGGGCTGGGGAGCACATTGCCAAGAGGCACGTACTCAGGGCCTCTGGAACACGTGGGAGTCTGCTCAGCAGATCAACTTCCTGGAGCTCAGGGCGATCCGCCTAGCTCTCAAGGCCTTCTCCCACCTGACTTCCCAACAGTCCGTCCTTGTCCAGACGGACAATCAAGTTGCCATGTTCTACGTGAACAAGCAGGGGGGCACGGGCTCCTTCCTCCTCTGCCGGGAGGCACAGAAGCTCTGCTCTTGGGCCGTCAGTCACGGCATTCTCCTCAAGGCAGTTTATCTCCCGGGCCAAGAAAATTGCCTTGCAGACAAACTCAGCAGGGTCCTCCAGCCGCACGAGTGGCGTCTGGATCCCTTGGTAGTTCAGAAGCTCTTCCTCAAGTGGGGTCTCCCCACGGTGGATCTCTTTGCCAGTCCTCACAACCGGCAGCTTCCTCGCTTCTGCTCTCGTCAGCCACACCCCCTTCGGGTTGTGGCGGACGCCTTTCTGATCTCGTGGTCGGGGAGCCTTCTGTACGCTTTCCCTCCCATCCCGCTGGTCTCTCGGACTCTTTTCAAGGTTCTCCGAGACAAAGCCTTCATGATCCTGGTGGCCCCTCGCTGGCCCAGGCAGCCGTGGTTTCCGCTCCTGCTGCAACTGGCGGTGGAGGGTCCAATCCCTCTGGGGATACAACCGGATCTCCTCACTCAGGATCAGGGGTCCCTTCTGCACCCCAACCTCAGGTCTCTCAACCTTATGGCCTGGCTGCTGAGAGGGTAGTCCTTGCTCCCCTTCTCCTGCCGGCGGAGGTGGAGGAGGTCGTCTTAGCTTCGCGACGGCCTTCTACCCGCAAATGCTACGCCCTTAAATGGCGTCGCTTTGCAGTCTGGTGTACCCAACAGTCTCAGGATCCCTTCTCCTGCCCGGTGTCGGTGATCTTGCAGTACTTGCTGCACCTCTCTAATCTGGGACTTAAGTCCAACTCCGTCAAAGTTCACCTCAGTGCTCTTTCAGCACATCATGTGCCAGTGGACGGCAGACCTCTCTCCAATGACCCTCTCGTAGCGAGGTTTCTCCGAGGTCTCCTTCTACTTAAACCACCTCTGCGCCCGCCAGCGCCTGACTGGGACCTGAATGTGGTTTTGCAGCGGATCACCTGTCCGCCTTTTGAACCTATGGCTACCTGTTCTCTCCGTTTTCTGTCTTGGAAAACACTGTTCTTGATAGCCCTCACTTCCGCTAGGCGCGTAAGTGAATTGCAGGCCCTCGTGTCTGATCCCCCTTACACTAGGTTCTACAAGAATAGGGTAGTCCTACGGACTCACCCCAAATTTCTGCCTAAAGTGGTCTCCCCTTTTCACATCAATCAGGAGGTGGTACTTCCAACCTTCTTTCCCAGACCACACTCCAGCCGAGCTGAAACGGTCCTCCATACCCTGGACTGTAGAAGGGCATTGAACTTCTACCTTGACCGTACGCGGGAGCACCGTAAAGCTGCTCAGCTTTTTGTGTCTTTTGACCCCAATAAATTGGGGCTCCCGGTCTCCAAGCGTACTCTGTCCATCTGGGTTGCGGACTGTATCTCTTGGGCTTATGGGGCAGCCGGACTCTCCTTAGAAAGTCGAGTCACGGCTCATTGCGTTCGGGCAAAGGCCACGTCAGTGGCTTACCTCCGCTCTGTTCCGCTGGCAGACATCTGCCGGGCCGCTACTTGGTCTTCGAGCCAGACTTTTGCGGTCCATTACTGTCTCGAGAGGGAGTCCCGTAGGGACAGTGCTTTCGGACAGGCAGTCCTCCGTAATCTCTTTGAGGTCTGAGCAACTCCTACCCTCCATCCCGGATGTGGGCTACCGGTGGGTGATAATTCAGCGAAGATTCTATCCTTCTGTGCTGCTGAGCTAGAGGGAGCTCATTTTTGTGCTTAGGGTCTCCGGTAGCCTTGAGCTTGGGAGTCCCATAAGTGAGGACTGACTTCCTACTTGGTCCTGGAGAAAGCGTAGTTACTCACCTGTAACAGGTGTTCTCCAGGAGCAGCAGGAATCAGTCCTCACTACCCTCCCTCCTCCCCTTGGAGTTGCAATCGTCTGCTTATGTTCTTTTTGCAAATTTTTATGCTGTCTTTTTTAGCTATGTCATCTGACTGGCTAAGATGGCACCCTCGGGCGGGAAGACGACCGCGCATGCGCGCTGCAATTCCCAAAGGCTTTCTTTGAAAGCTGGGGAAAATTGCTCCGCGAGGGCTCCGTCGGCGCCGACGTCACCCATAAGTGAGGACTGATTCCTGCTGCTCCTGGAGAACACCTGTTACAGGTGAGTAACTACGCTTTTCTGGAGATGAACAGGACCTCAGTTTTCTTGTGTTGGATGCGCAGATTCTGAGAGAGGAGCCATTCGGATATGGCGTTGAAACATTCAGTCAAGGGGGTAAGGTCTGGGCAGTCCAGGGATATTGGAAGGTACAGTAAGACATCATCTGCGTATATAATGGGGCTTGCATTGAACTCCACAAGCTGCGTTATTCCTGGAAAAATAATGCCAGCGTTTTCCCAGTTAACACGCGGCCCAATGCTTCCGGATGCATTTTAAAGAGGCCTGCACTTTTAATAAAAAAAATACACAGTCTGGGGGTCCCCTCCCTTAAGCCCCAGAAAAGAGTCAAAGCCCTCCCCCCTCCCTGCGCTCTCAAAGCCACATTCCAAGGACTTCCCTTTAGACCCACGACCCCCCCCCCAGGACTCCCTCCCCCCATACCCTGAAGGCCTACCTTAAAGTCTCCCTGATGATCTCAAGGAACCCAGACAGGAGCGATCCCAATTGTCCTGTCCAGGCCAGTGCTGGGTTCAATGTGACCCCTAGCGATAATCTTGGGGGTACAAACTTAGTGCCCTAAGTGCCCTAATATGTCCTAATGTGGCAGCATGACCCCTTGTGGTACTATACAAGACTACCACTAGAGGTTGCAGGTGCCATTTAAAACATGGCAATAACCCAGACAGGAGCAGGTGGGGATTGTTCTACTTTGGGACCTGGTAGATCACCAGGATGAGTTTAAGGTAGGTAATGGTTTGTGTTTGGTGGGAGGGGGGCTATGAATCTGGGTCTAGGAGGTGGGGTCTTAAGGCGAGCTTTGGAATGTAGATTTGGGGAGGAGAATGTATCTTGGGGGGGGGGGGAACTGATCCTTTATTTTAAGGGCCAGGGGAAGGGACTCCCGGATTGCATTTTTAAATTTATACATGCTGGCCCCTTTAAGAATGTGACTGGGAGCATCAGACTGCATGTGACCAGCCTGATGTGCCTCGCCAGGAAAAATATATTTTTCTCTCGGAATAACGCAACTTTCAATGTTCAATGCAAACTGAATTATTTCTTTGCTGTGGGAGTCATTAACTTGCGGTACAGAGTTACTGCAGGTTAGTGACTCCAACAGTAAATTAAGCTGCAGTGAAATCAGAGATTTTACTGCAGCTTAGTAACCAGCCCCCAAGTCTTTGAATTTATCCACAGACCTTCAAGCACCCCCTTCATCTGTCTTCACCCACATATCAACCAAAATTTCTCGCACACTCAGTTTCTCTCTTTCACAACTAAAGCCTCTCTACTGTAATATGTAAACCACTTCACTGGACCCAATAAATCCTGGAGACAATATAGTAATAAAAATTCATGTCTCCTGGCAGACCATTAGCAGATTGCTGTCAATTCTATTGGCAATTTAAAGATTCCGCCAGTCGCTCTATCCTCAGCAATAGTCGCACTTCAGGTCTTTTCCCCTTTGCCTGGAAAGCTGCCTTGGTTCGCCCACTTCTTAAGAAGCTTGCCCTTGACAGAACTATTTCAGATGGTTACAGACCATCTCAAATCTCTATTTTCTTTCCAAAATCTTGGAGAAGCTCGTCTTAGTGATCATCTCGAATACACACTGCATTCTTGCCAATCTGGCTTTCATTCCAGCCATTCTACAGAAACCGTTCTTTCATCCCTTCTCAGTGAAATTCATAATCCTCTTGATCAAGGGAATTTTTCTCTAGTGGTCTCCTTAGATCTTTCTTCAGCCTTTGATTTAATTAACCATTCTATTCTTCTCTTCTATCTTTTCGATGCAGGCTTGCGGAGCACTGTCTTACAGTGGTTACGGTCATTTCTCTCCGAATGTTCCTTCTCAGTTTCATTGGATTCTGTCTCCTCTCCATCATATTCTCTTACTTGTGATGTCTCCCAGGCATCGGTACTGGCACCTCTGTTGTTCAACCAATTTATCTCACCTCTAGCTACCATCATTCAAAACTGTGGCATCTCTGTGTATTGTTACGTAGATGATATCCTTCTTGTATTCCACACTAGTTCAGTTTCTCCAGTCTATCTCCCCTTCATTTCTTCCTTTCTACGATTGCCTTCTTATAGTGAACATAAGAACATAAGATATGCCATACTGGGTCAGACCAAGGTCCATCAAGCCCAGTATCCTGTTTCCAACAGTGGCCAATCTAGGTCATACGTACCTAGCAGTATCCCCAAAAGACACAGGTTCCACAATGCTTGTATTGGATCAAGCATTAATATCCTGGGTCCCTTTTTAATAATGGTTTATGGACCTTTCCTCCAGGAACTTGTCCAAACCTTTTTTAAACCCAGCTACACTAACAGCTCTTACTACATCCTCCGGTAACAAATTCCAGAGTTTCATTACACGTTGAGTGAAAAAATATTTTCTCTTATTTGTCTTAAATAGTTTACCCTGTAGCTTCATTACATGTCCCCTAATCTTTCTATATTCTGATAGCATAAACAATCGATCTACGTTTACCCGTTCCACTCCATTCATTAATTTATAGACCTCTATCATATCTCCCCTCAGCCGTCTCTTTTCCAGGTTGAAGAGCCCTAACCTTTGTAGCCTCTCTTCATAGGAGTAGCCTTCCATCCCCTTTACCATTTTGGTGGCTCTTCTCTGTACCTTTTCTAATAACGCTTTGTCCTTTTTAAGATACGGCGACCAGAATTGCACACAATATTCAAGGTGCGGTCGTACCATGGAACGATACAGAGGCATTATAATATCCTTTGTTTTATTTTCCATTCCTTTCCTTATGATACCTAGCATTCTATTTGCTTTCTTGGCCGCTGCTGCATACTCGGCGGAGGGTTTTATTTTTTTATTTTATTCATTTATTTTATTTACATTCTCTTATATACTGCGCTATTCTGCATCAGTGCGGTTTACATTGAACAAACTGAAATTACATTGAACAGGGCATTATAACTTGGAGATAACTATTTTAACATGTTATCCACGATGACTCCTAAATCTTTTTCCTGGGTGGCGGTTCCCAATGTGGAACCTTGCATCGTGTAACCATAGTGTGGATTGTTTTTTCCTAGGTGCATAACTTTGCACTTCTCCACATTAAATTTCATCTGCCATTTTGATGCCCAGTCTTCCAATTTATCCAGATCCTCCTGCAGTTTTCTACAGTCCTCTTGGGTTTTAACAACTTTAAACCGTTTTGTGTCATCTGCAAATTTGATAACCTCACTAGTTATTCCCTTTTCCAGGTCATTTATGAATATGTCAAAAAGTAGCAGACCCAGTACAGATCCCTGGGGTACTCCACTATTCACCTTTTTCCATTGGGAAAATTGGCCATTTAGCCCTACCCTCTGCTTTCTATCTTATAACCAGTTCCCGATCCACAATAGTACATTGCCTCCTATCCCATGACTTTTTAGTTTTGCCAAAAGTCTCTGATGAGGGACCTTGTCAAAGGCTTTCTGAAAGTCCAGATACACTATATCAACCGACTCACCTTTGTCTACCTGTTTATTCACACCTTCAAAAAAACATAACAGGTTAGTAAGACAAGATCTTCCTTGTCTAAAGCCATGTTGTCTGTCTCCCATTAGGCCATGACTGTCTACGTGCTGTGTAATTTTGTTCTTTATGATGGTTTCTACCATCTTCCCCGGTACTGACGTCAAGCTCACCGGTCTGTAATTTCCCGGATCACCCCTGGGACCCTTTTTAAAAATTGGCGTTATATTGGCGACCCTCCAATCTTCAGGTTTTACAGATGATTTTAATGAAAGTTCACAGATTACTAATAGCAGGTCTGCAATCTCATATTTCAGTTCTTTCAACACTCTTGGATGTATAGCATCCGGTCCAGGTGATTTGCTATTATTCAGTTTATCAAATAGTTGTAATACATCTTCCCGGTGTAGTGATATTTCTCTCAATTCCTCTGCAATATCACCTTTAAATACCACTTCAGTCTTGGGTAACATCCCTACATCTTCCTCAGTAAAGACCGAAGCAAAGAATTCATTCAGTCTCTCCGCTATCGCCTTGTCTCCTCTTACTGCCCTTTTTACCTCTCTATCATCTAATGGTCCAATTGACTCTCTCACAGGCCTTTTGCTATGAATGTACTTGAAAAAGTCTTTATTTCATGTTTTTGCTTCTGTAGAAGACTTCTGCCACCTGGTTTACCGGGTCCTCAATCCCACTTAGCACATCTCCACTGCTATTTGACACACCTCTCACACTTACTACCACTTTCAGATACCTTGAGGTCATTCTTGACTCATATCTCACCTTTCATAATCATATAAATGCTGTGGTCAAGAGTTCATTTCTGGCTCCTCATCATATTCATTCAATCTGTCCTTTTCTCTCTTCGGCAGCTCTCGCTACTCTGATTCTCACCTTAGTCATTTCACTCCTTGACTATCTTAATACTATTCTCTCCAGCCTTCTCAATTTTGAAATCAAAAGGTTACAAAATATCTAGAATATCACAGTTCAATTCTTGACCAATATTTCTAGATTTGGCCACATCACCCCCTTTTGTTTCGCCTGCATTGGTTACCCATTCAGTTTCGCATCCATTATAAGATCCTTATGCTGGTTCATAAAGTTCTTCATACTGGCACCCCTTCCTTTCTTTCTCCCCTGGTCATACCTCATGCACTCTCTCATTCATTAAGTTCAATCCATGTCAACCATTTTTTTCTCCCTCCTGCCTTCCAGGCTCACTTCAAATCCACCAGACACTACGCTTTCTATTTCCTTGCTCCCCATCTCTGGAACGCCCTATCCCGTGATCTCCGCTTAGAATCCTCTTTCAAAGCATTTAAGAAAGCACTCAAGACGCATCTGCTTCTTGCTGCATTTGACTCCATCGCCCCCTGAGTACACCTTACATAGCCTGCCCCTTTCCCCCTCCCTCCCCCACCTGCTCCCTGTTTTCTCTTACTCCTGTATGAGTACACTTTGCTCTTATGTTTAATGGCACTCCTTTCACTTCTCTATTATTTGTTTTAATTGTAAGCCACTCTGATATTGCGAACGGTGGTATATCAAGCTTTTAATAAACTGGAAACTCCCTTAGTTAAAACCAATGGTTCAGCCCATTGGTTCCTGCCATGGACTGCGTTCAGCGAACACGGCCGAAAATGGCATCCAGATGCCAGCGCTGCACTGGCGGGATTCCCCCCGCCCACCTGTGGTTTTACGGCATCAGGGGCTTCCCCTTCCCCTGATGCCGTCAAACCACTTGCGGGCAAGGGGATCAGGCTGCTGGGCCAGCAGGAAGCTGCTGCCCTGAAGTGACCGCCAGCAGCCAGAGCCTGCGACGCAGGCAACGTAAACACGTGCCGTGCTGCTGCCCACTTGGTGCTGTCAGTGGGCGGGATCGATCCAAACCGGTTCCTGTTCGGATCGGATCCCGCCACTGGTTAAAACTGCAGGTTGGGAACCCAAGTATCTCACTTGTATTAGAAATTTACCATTATCAGGTGAGAGACTTGGCAGATCTAAGGATCCCTCCTGACTTTGGGTCTTAGTCATACACCTGTGCATTAATCCTGTGGAGTGTGGGGTGGAGGGGAAGAGAAGAATGTCCCATAGGTTTGCCAGAAGGGCTATGAAGAGTTACAGAAATAAACATTCTGCATATTCTTCCATTAGAAAAAGAGCGTTTGTTAGAAAGGAATAGTGAGAATGAGTGCAAAGCATCTGTGTTATGTCAAATGTGTTAAAAAAAAACAATCTGGTTTATATCATTTTTTAGACAAGGCAGCTTGTCACTGTCTGTGACTGCAAGCTCTTGGCAAATGCAATACAAGGTTTGAATGCCGCAAGACCTGACTACATTGCATCGAAGGCATCACCAACATCGACTGAGGCAGACCAAGTCATGCTGAGAAATGACCAAGACACCCTAGTGGCAAGGTGGACAGGAAGAAATAGTCGATCATCTTTGCAGGTGAACTGGCACGAGGAAGAATGGGTAGGTATCCTGTAATGGAACAGTCTAAGGTTTAGAATTGCTTAAAGTGAAGGGGGTGAAGTTATTTTGCTTATCATGAAACTTCATGCTGAGTTCAAATCAAATAGAAGAGTATCATTTCCACTGCAGCCATTTCATGCATTTCTTCTACCTGAAAAATGTCATCATTAGCTATTGTGTTACTTGTCTTCTTTTTTTTTTTTCTTTTTGGTCTGATAGTTCTCCTTTCTCCTTTTGCTTCTAGCTAAATCTGGACTAGTGGGTGAGGATCTTGGCACCCCAAGTCTTCATTCACAACTCCCTGGGAATTCTCCCCTATTTTAATTGATTCTAATACTGTTCTTAGATCCCTGTTTGCTACAGTGTGTTAATGTTTTGCAGTTGTCTGTGCTTTGCCAAAATTCATGCTAGGTAAACTCCAAAAGCTCCACATTAACTGTTGGAGGTCTGCCCAGTATCTTTCCATACAGTAAACACAGAGGTAATAGACTTAAAAATAAATGTGCCTTCAAGTCAATGCTGATTTCCTCACACAAGATTAATGGCCCACTTCTTCTTGAACGATATATACTAAATAAACAAAAAATGTCGTTCACTGTCAATTATAGATTTTGACTGGAAACTATCAATCAAAACAACTAGATTTTCCTAGAGGTCTCAGTATAAAACATGGCAGGGTGATGTAAAATCACTTCTACTTTCACCTATAGCCAGATCACATCAATGACCTCTCTAAGCAGAAAATCAGCTCCCTAATATGCTGGCAACACAGTCGTCTAACTCCAGTAGCTGACTCAAGGTCGTCTCTATCTGCTACTTAAAAAATGCTCACGACCATCAAATTAATGTTGCTAGGGGTCTGCTGAATTTTTCCACACTATATTGTACTTCCTTGTTTCTCCACTCCACTGCGGAGCCTTCTGGTCTGGAATCCAGAATGGCGGCCCTGAAGCACAGTTTGTCTGCCTTCATGGACCAGCAGAGGGCGCTGTTGTCCGTCATGACTGGTTCATCTGCCCTGATCACCGAGTCCTCAATGTCCCCGGAGGCCGAGACGATTCTCGAGGTCCTTCGGCCTTGAGTCGATCCTCGGCTGGTGTCGCAATCTGAATCCCACTCGATGGGACAGTGCTCATCCCCAGCAAGTTTGCCGGGCTCCGGCTGCAGGTCATCGGAGGTCCTGAGGCCCGTGGAGCAGCCCTCCTAAGAGTGAATGACTACTCCGACTGGGAAACGGAGGGCGAGGAGTCCCCCGATACCCGTCGCCACCATGACGTCCCATCTGACTCTCCCATCTCGGAGCCTCGACGGCGGTCCCTGCCCGAAGATATGGGCTTCCTTGATTTTGTCAAGGACATGTCCAAGGCCCTGGCATCCCGACCGAGTCGGAGGAGGACCCTCGGGTGGATGAGACTGTCCTCCTCACCTTGGACTGTAAGAGGGCTTTGTCCTTCTATATCCAGTGCACTCAGGGCTGCCATATAGCTTCTCAGTTTTTCATCTCCTATGACCCCAGAAGGCTGGGGGAGGTGGTGACCAAGCGTACGCTGTCCACATGGGTGGCAGACTGTGTTGCCCTTGCTTATGAGCAGGCAAGGCTCCCGCTGGAAGGCTGCATCATGGCGCACCGTGTCAGGGCCATGGCGACCTCGGTGGCAAACTTGCACTCTATCCCGATGGTGGACATCTGCTGGGCTGCCACTTGGTCTTCAGAGAGGGAGGAGTGACTCAGTGGTTGGGACAAGTTACCTCAGATCGGAAGGCCAGTGGTTCAATTCCCACATGGGGACAAGCAACTTTAGGCTGGAGGGACTGGGGTCTCTAGTCCCATAGCCACTCCTTGTGGCCTTGGGCAAGCCACGTAACCCTCCATTGCCTCAGGTACACTTAGATTGTGAGCCCTTCGGGGACAAGGGAATAAAAAGTACCTGTTATTATATACATGTAAACCGCACTGATTCTAAAAAGAGCATGGTATAAAAAAGAAATAAATAAAATAAATATGATTAGCCCATACCTTGGCAGTCCATTACTGCCTGGAAAGAGAGTCCCGACGTGACAGTGCCTTCGACCAGGCTGTGCTCCGTAACCTTTTCATGGTTTAGGCAACTCCTACCCTCCGACCCTTCTGTGTTCAGGCTACTGGAGTGCTGGTTTCATCAGACATAAGAGTCCTACTGTGGTCTGTGGGCACAGACTCAATTGCTTCTGCTTGCAGCTTCCCATGAGGGAACCCTGTTTTTGCTATGTGCTTTTGGTAGCCTGTAGCTGGGGAGTCCCATATGTGAGGACTGACTTCCTGCTTGTTCCGGGAAAAAGCGTAATTCTTACCTGTAACAGGTGTTCTCCAGGGGACAGCAGGAGTCGGTCCTCACAGCCCTCCCTCCTCCCCTTGGTATTGCTCCTTTACCATCCTTTATTTTTGCTTTTAGCTATGTCATCTGACTGAGCAAGATGGCTCCATTGGGTGGGAAGGGGACCACACATGCTTGGTGGCATCTCCCAAAGGTTTTCTTTGAAAGCTGGGGGGATGCTTCCACGAGGGCTTCGACGGTGCCGACTTCACTCATATGTGAGGACTGATTCCTGCTGTCCCCGGAGAACACCTATTACAGTTGTATTACAGTTGAGTAGCTATGCTTTTTCCTTTAGTTGGGCAGAAGACTCACACTACCCCAGCATTATCCATAATGGTGTTGTGGTAGACTATAAACATTTTCAGAAACACTATGAAGATAATTTTATAACAGGGTATCTAGGTTAAGGCAGCCAAAATGTACCTATTTTAAAGCCTGTTTTATAAAGACAAGTAGGTACCTGCTTGTCTTTATAAAATACTAGTGTAATAGCATTAATCGCGCCTTAGATTCGGGTGTGGACCTTTTTTCGTCGGCTGTAGAGCAGATGTAGATGAAGGTGAGTTAAGTGTGCAAGTATGTGCATAGATCAAGGTATTTTATAGTCAGCATGCATGCTTGCAAATTCTGCCCATGCTCCACTGAGACCACGCCCCCAGATACACCTACTGGCAAAGTACACATCTTCATGTCAATGCACATACTTTTGCCCCTCACTATATTTTAAGAGGCCACATATATGCGCTAATGACTTTATAAAATTACCTCCTATGTGTATAGTAGCACCGAAGATTTATGGATGGGGCTTATATGTTTAGCACTCGCTGCTAAATACATAAACCCCTGAGAATATCGGGCTCCTTGTTGATTTATTTTATTACTTATATGCAAAGATAGAGTTGTTTGCAGCCTAATGGAATTTTCATGTGGCCAAAGTATCCAAATATTTACTCAAAGAAATGTTTTACTGGGATTTTCTTTTTTTTATGCGTTATATTTCCTTTCAGGAAAAAGTCTGGTTAAATGTTGACAAAAGTTTAGAATGCATCATTCAGAGAGTGGACAAGCTTCTACAGAAGGAACGCTTACACAGCGACAGCTGTGAAGATGTATTCCACTGTGACATCAGCTGTACCAGTAAGAAAGGTAATCGGCAATGGAGAGCATACTGGATAAATCCAGAAGCCATAGATGAGGTGTCATCATCATCATCATCGTCGTCATCATCATCACCATCTCTACTACCTCCACCTTCTTCCTTATGTTCTGCATGCCATTCTCACAAAAACACAAGTGCGTACAGTAGAAACTGTCTTATTTATGTTTTTGTTCTTTTTTCCCTTCTCCTTTTTCTCTTTTTTACTCCATATTGCAATGTATCCTCCGCCGCTAACAGATGTGTGCAAACGTTTAGGCACCCCTGCTCAAATTATCAGTAAATTCCCAAGTGAACAGAAGCTGCACAACCTCTACATTTTACAAAGGTAAATGTAATATATCTTTCTGCAAATTTTGATGCATAATTACCATTTATTTGCAGTTTTTCCAATCCAATGTGTACCTTCGAGGCTATGCTGACTCCTGGCGACCCAGCAGCTCCTGGGTTTTCTTGGCAGATTAACCGGAAGCAGATTGCCAGGCCTTTCTTCCGAGGCAAGGAGGGTTGTCCAAGGCCACAAGGAGTGCTAGTGGGAATCAAACCCTGGTCTCTTGGTTACCAAGCCAGTGCTCTAACCACTAGGTTGCTTCTATATGCCCTACATATTCAAATAATGAGAATGAAAATGGCAAGTGCAAAAGTTTAATTTCATTAACATATTTTTGATATATAAGTTATATATAAGTTCTAAGATATTTGGAGCAGTGGTTCTCAACCTTTTTTCTGTTGGGGCACAGCTGATGGATGATGCTTGTATATGTGACAAACAGACACATCGACCTTCCCAGACCTTTGGTCTGACACTATATAGCAGTTCTTATGAATTAAATGTAAACATGCTCAATAACTGAAGCAGAGAAGAACCAGGACATTTCTCCATGAAAGTCACCATACAAAAATAATAATCTGTTACTCAGATGACGTGAGAACCAGCAACATAAATCTCTTGTACCCACACCCGCCCCCCCCCCCCACATTGCAAGATAATGTGAAACCTGAAGACAATCCCCATTTAACACACATGTAGCAAACCTGCCATACCATGGCAATACTAATTACTATGATTCAAATAGCAAGAACCCTACCTATGACTAGACGGTGCGTACAGATATTATATCGGACACAAGAACACCAGTACACCTACTGCTGATTAAGGAGAACAAGATGGACTGCTACAGATCTCTACACAGAAACTACATGCTAGTACTGCACTTCAGTCACATGCAAAACACAGACAGACCCTCACCAAATACAAAACAAGAGACCACAACTAGAAATATGAAGACAAAAATTAAACTGGGAACTCCAAGAAGTCAGACTTGACAGGTACTGCAACACAGGAAAAATAAAAACAGAAATTCATTTCCTCTTGTACTGAACAAAACAAAGACACAAAGAATGCACATTTCCCAGAGCTGACATATTCCAGTTAATAAATTCAAAATAAAATACCTTTTAATATCTTTTGTTGTCTGGGCAATTTATTTTTCGAGTCATGTTGGTCCCAGTTTCTCTTTTCTGCTTGCTTTGTCTGTCTACTGCTAACGCTTTCCAGTGTCTGCTGTTCATTTGTCCTTTCTCCCCTCTCCTCCTTTCCTTCCCTACGTCTGTCTCTGACATATTAGCCATTTCCTTTTATTTCTTTCCTCCATTCTTCCTTTTCTGCCTCTCTGATTGCTCAGATTTTACACTCGTTCTCATATTCCAGTCCTCAATCTCTACCTTTTTAATTTTCAGGTGCCTATAGACTTTCCATCTCCTTTTCTACTCTCCTGCTCAGTCCATCTCCCCTAAATTTCTCGTTTACCATTTCACTCCTTCCTCAACCTCATAGTCCCTTCTGTCTTTAACCCATTCCCATTACCACATTTCTACCCATTGTACTCACCATCCTTTTTTCATTTATCTCCTTGACTACTCCCAATGGCCTCCCACATGATTCCACAGTGCCTAGCATTTTCCCCCCTCTGTTACCACTACCCTTGTAGTCCGGCATCTCCCCTATCTTGCTGTCCCTCCTTCCACACTTGTAACCCAGCATCTTCTCCCTCTCTCTCTCTCATCCCTCGTCCCCCGATAGGACAGAATCTCCCTGTTTGCTATTCCTTCCAACTACCCTTATAGCCCAACATCTCTCTCTCGGTCTCTGCCCCACATTTAGCCTGGCATCTCCCCTCTCTCCACCCACCCTTGTAGGCCAGAACCTCCCTGTCCCATTTGTGTCTCCTAACACTTGTAGCCTAGCACTTCTCTTGCCCCCCTCTCCCCTTCTCATGCTTTCTTGAATTCAGCTACTGTCCTGGTCTCTACCACCTCCTGCCCCAGCAGTGCAGCTTCTCCCCTTTCCTGTGTGGAGGAGATGTGGCCACATGAACCCCAGCATTTTAACTTAGTTCATGCTGAGCTGTGCTCCTTCCTGGGTCACAGCAGCAAGTGGTGCTTAATATTATTTCACTTCCTGTTCGCGGAATGCATGGAACTGAAATCATAATAAGAGCCCCATTCTACTGTGACCTGGGGAAGGAGTGCAGCTCAACATAAACTAAGAATGCCGGGATTCATGCGGTCACGTCTTCGCTGCTGCGCTTTGAAGCCACTGCCCTGCTTGTGCTGGATCTTCGACAACACCTCGCAGGTCCTCTCAGCATATCAATGTGTTGCAATATCCCTTTTCTCAGGAGCTCCTCAGTTGTGGAGGGTAATTTTTTAAAGGGGCGCCTTGTTTAAGGCAGCCAAAATGTGCCTATTTTAAACCTATTTCATGAAGAAAAGTAGATGCTTATTTTTCTTTATCAAAAACTAGCATTAAGTGGCTGAAAATGCACTTTGTTTTAAGGCACAATCACTGACCCAAGCTCTAGAACTGGTGCAAATGCCCGCACCTGGATTTATAAAGAACATGCATAAATTATAACATTTACGAGTGTGCTTGTGCGCTCTGCCCATACGCCGTCCAATGAGCATGTTCACACTGAAAGTATGCACAATCAGATCTACACACATACTTATAAAATAGCACCCTGCATAAAAGAGGTCATTTAAGCTCGTAGGTGGCCACTTACACATGTTCTTGACACCTAAATCTAGGTAGATGCTTATAAAATTACCCCATAGTGACTCATTAGGCTTTCAGTTAGTTGAAGACAGTTCCATAGTTAATCAATACTCTGACCCTTCTAACCTCCCAGCTTGTGATTTTGTCGTCTTTAAACAACCGTGTGCTTTTCTAAGCAGCTGACCAAGCATTTGAAAATGAGAATAATTCACTCTTAATGAGTAGGGGAAGGCTATAAGATATTCTCTAAAAGCTTCCAGCTAGCAATTTGAACTGTTGGAAACATTGTTAAGAAACGAGAGTTACATGGAACTGTTGAAGTCAAGATAAGATCTGGAAAACCATGAAAAATCTCATTGAACTGTTCAAAAGTTAGTCAGAGCTGCAAAACAGACCTCACAGACTGGGCTGGCTCAACCACTATGCAAACTAGGTGATTGCCTGGGCAGCAAAGAACAAATCAGAGGAAAGCAATGGGTCCTAGTAGCCACACAAACTCAGTGTCATCAGTGTGCATTTTTATAGGATCGTCCTAGGAAGGCTGATGTTGAGAGTTTAATAATAATGGGCCCAACATTCAAAGGCATTTACATGGTTTGCTGGTCTGCAAACAGTGTAACTGCCACTAAGCGGGATGTTAAGCGGCACTAACACAGTACCACTGAATATCCATGGTGGTCACCGCTGCCCCCACCCAGTGCTAACTGCTGCCTGCTTATGGCGATGTGGCCAAAGTCAGGCACAGCAAAGACTGGCTTTATTTTTGCCACTGCCCTGTTAGCATCCGGGTTCTGCAGCTGCCCCAAATATTCAATGCCAGTGGCTGTATATGGCCCTGGCATTGAATATCTGGGTCTAAGGTTCAGCATTGGCAGCTTACCTCTGTAGGAGTGCTAGCCACGGACACGGCATATCGGGCCCAATAATAATAGTGTTTAATCAAAATCTTGAGGGGGGGGGGGACTCCTTATGAGGGAGCCCAAGGCTGAAGTTTCACCTAGGGTGTCAAATACTTTTGCAACTGCCCTGCCCACAGATCACTGCAAACAGTCTGCTGAAAAGTTTAACTGATGGTGGGTTAGTTGTCCACATTACAGCATTATGTACAGCAATAACTTGCATGGGGAAGTTGTGAGAAGGAAATCTTTTCTACAACCTTTACACCGAAATCTTCTAAAGTATGTGAAAGAAAACCTTAATAAGGCTGAAACAGTTTAGAAGAAAGTGCTTTGGTCTTATTATTCAGTTTGGTTGATCGCCTTTTACTAACAAAACGAGGCAATGTACAGAGCAATATAGATATTACAATCTGAAAAACAGATTCATATAGCGGGGAGCAGGAAAGGTTTTTGAGAGTGGTTGACAAGCACACTCCAGAGAAGACTGTGATGGAACAGTACCTTCACAAGCCCATTTAGGAAATCTGAAAAAATGCCTAGTCTCTGTTGAAGATTTGTGTTAAATACCAGACTTAAGTCCTACTTTGCACTTTTGTCAAGAGGTTCCTGTTCTTAGACGTTTGAAAAAAAGAACAACCTGCCATCATTAAGCACAGGGACAGATCTGTTATGTTTTGGAGTTGTATGGCACCCAGTGGCACAGGAAATATTGTGAGGATGAGTGGAAGAACGAGTTCAACCAAATTACACTGGTCAACAAAGTTTTACAAAAGTCATGTTACTGAAATAAAACTAGTCATTTCTTATCAATTTTTATAGGCTGAACACGAATATGACAGTAAAATTGCAAAGTTGGCTCTTTTTTTTTTGTAATCTACAAGAATTAATGTTTACATCACGAAATGCATGTCAATAGTAAATATATAATAGGCCTTCGCTTAATACCTGTTAAAAAAAACCAAATCATAGACTACTTCTTAGAATTTTTCACCTGTCTCTTGTACAGCTGTTCAGGAGCTTCTCTGGAGAGTGTCCATCAGCCAGCATTGTAGTGGACCATTTTCCCTGGTATCTTTGCTCCATCGTTGCGATATCCTGGTGAAAACGTTCGCCCTGTTCATCACTAACCATACCACAGTTGTCAGGAAAGAAATCGAGATGGGAATCAAGGAAATGGATCTTTAGAGACATATTGCAGCCAAGTTTCTGATACTGCATCAGCATGTCTTCTGCTAGTTCCTTGTAGTTTTCTGCCCTAACATTCCCGAGAAAGTTTGTTGACACTAGGCGAAAAGCATTCCATGCTTGTTTCGCATCACCCTGCAGCAAGTTGTTGAACCGGTCATCTTTGAAGAGCTCTCGAATCTGAGGACCCACAAAAACTCCCTCTTTAATCTTTGCTTCGCTGAGTCGAGGGAATTTTTCATGCAGGTATCGGAAAGCTGGCGAAGTGCGGTCCATGGCATTCACGAAGTTTTTCATCAAACCTAGTTTGATGTGAAGGGGTGGTAGCAGACTTTTGTGAGCCTCAACCCGAGCTGGGTGCTGGATATTCTTCTCTCCAACTGTTACATTTTGTCTGCGATTCCATTCCTTCTGCAAGTAGTGCCAATCCCTTGCTCGGCTATCCCACTCATATAAGAAACACATGTATTTTATATATCCCTGCTGCAGTCCCATTAAAAGGGCAACTGCCTTCAAGTCACCACAGAGGTGCCAGCTGTACTTGTTATAGTTAATGGAAGTCAGTAGATGCTTTAAGTTATCGTATGTTTCTTTCATGTGGACGGCATGCGCTACTGGAATGGAAGACGGTTTCCATTG
This sequence comes from Ichthyophis bannanicus, assembly GCA_033557465.1. NCBI lineage: Eukaryota > Metazoa > Chordata > Amphibia > Gymnophiona > Ichthyophiidae > Ichthyophis > Ichthyophis bannanicus. Next base: position 577,787,951 of record CM066035.1, read on the forward strand.
TTCAAAAGCACAGCCTTCAGACTCAGTTTCGAAGAGTCTATAAATAGTCTCCAGTCTTGTGGGTCATGAGTGATTTTTAAGGCATTCATAAGGCTTTCAGTATCGGAACAGAATACCAGATTACTTTCCTTTCTGAAGAAAGGCTCCAACTGCTGGTGGCACTTTCGATATGAAGTAATGTTGACATCTTCTTCTAGAAGATTCCATTGTTGGAGTCTTGGTCCTAGCAATTCTGCCTTGTTCTTGGATAAGTCCAAATCACGAACCAGGTCATTTAGTTCTTCCTGCGTTATTCTGTGTGGAGTTGATAATGCATCCCATTGGGAGGAGTGGCCTAGTGGTTAGGACAAGGTACTTCAGGCCGGAGGGCCAGGGGTTCAAGTCCCACCTGGGGACAGCAATCTCAGGCCGGAGGGACGGGGATTTCTAGTCCTATAGGCACTCCTTGTGGTCTTGGGCAAGCCACTTAACCCTCCATTGCCCATGTTCCCTGTAAGTATTAGCATATGTGTGTCATATCCCCTCGTGTTAAATGTATCTCCCAATTGACCGCTTTGACCCGGTGAAAAGCGGGATATAAAAATACAGCTAAATAAATCTAAATAAATAAATCTGGGTCACTGCATGCTGACGGACCAGGAGAACAGGTCGGCTCATCCTTGTCCTCTTCAGATGAATGAAGAGAATATTCTTATGGAGGTTCTGGAATAGGAAGTCCCTCACCATGTGGAACTGGTCTCAATGCAGACGAAATGTTTGGGTAGACTATCTGTGACTTCTTTTGCTTCGTTATTCCGTTGGAAAGAGGAGGAACCAAGCAGAAGTAACAGTCATTTATGTGGTTGCTTGGCTCTCTCCACACCATGGGGATTGCAAATGGCATTGATGGTCTTTTGCAATTCAACCACTGTGAAAGCTATGTTGTACATGTAGTGCAGCATATATGCGGGGCCGAAGGCTTGTCTTGGTCACCAATCTTGCATCCGAAGTAAAGATGATATGCCTTCTTCAGTTGAGAAGCGATACTTTTCTTCTGGTTGGCAAATGTTACTTCCCCACAAATGTAGCAGAAATTGTCAATGGTATTAACGCACGTTCGCGGCATTACTGTTCTGTATTGTACCTAAATGGCTAAAATTATATGATTAATAACAGTTACATGTAACAGTAGCTTAAACTGTCTCACACAGAGTCTGAAATATTTTAAATGCTCAACCTTTCCGACTGCCGTCTGGTAGTAGTATTGCATTGCATCAGAAAAAGATGCAATCAACTCTGGATGATGTGTGCATGCTGGTATTATGCAATGTGATGCAATATTACATCATTCAAGGCTTATTTGGGATGTTGTTGATGTCCTACTGGATAAATTTACATGGTGAAATGTCAAAAATGAACTACATGCAATATCTTCAAAACGAGAGCCAATAAAAATTTTTTAATGTTATATTCGTGTTCAGCTCACCAAGATACTACAGATTAAGGCCTTTTAAAGTCAGTAACGATTTCAATGTTGACCAGTGATATCAACATATTCTAGAAGCTAATATCTCCCAGTCAGTGAAGAGATAGATATTTCACAAGAAGACAATCCAAAACATACTTCTAAATCACTATGAAGTACTTACAAGAAAGAGATGAAGGTTTTGGAATGGTTTTCATAATTCCCAGACCTAAATATTAATGGTAACCTGTAGGGAGATCTCAGACATGCTGTAAGTGCAAAAATACCTATGAATATATCTGAGACAGAAGGTTCTGCAAGGGAGAGTGAGAAAGGATGAAGGATTCCAAATACAACAATAGAAAAACGTAGCAGTGTACAGGAATCATTTGGAAGCTGCTAGAGCTGTCAAAGGAGCTGTTACAAAGTACTAATTGAAAAGGTGTCCAAACCTTTGCACTTGCCATATTCAATGCGTTAGTTCTTTTTTTAAATCTTTAAGAAAACTTTAAATAGTAATTGTTGATTAAAATTTGCAGAAAGATGTTATGTTTAACTTCATACCATGTAGAGATTGTGTCATCTTCCATTCACCTCGCAACTCACTGGAACGTATAGTTTGACCAGCGATACCTAAACTTTGCATACACCTGTATCTGCTTTATACTGCAGGTTTTGTTTGAATTTGTTCTGAGAGCCAAGAAAAGGTAAAAACAGAAGCTTTAATTGCTTGACCGGAATAGATATAATTCAAGGTTGTACTTTTTTTTTTTTTTTTTTTGAAGCAGCATAATGTTTGCTGTTTGTATCTTTGGTCCCAGTAAAAGGATGAATGTGTGCATGTTTTAAGACATAAATCGGGGTTTCCTATTATATGGTATTCACTTTTAGGCTTCAGAACACATAACATTTATTTTTTAGGATAGTCCTTTTGGTAGAGCTCTAGTTTTTGAATAGCATAACGACAAAGGTTTTTAATTCACTTTTCTATGATGTCTCTTTGCCTTCAGTACCCCCTGGTTGCGGTTGTTTTGAGTCGGGCCCTTAAAGTATATACTAGTCTTTTACTTTGAGCTATAGTCTAGGAAATCTTACTTGAGTAATTAGTTTTATAATCTTATTTAATAAGGCATGCACTGAGAACCTTCAAGTTCATACAAGGAACATTTTTAATAAATGATGCTTTATGGTTCGAGCTGTAATTCTGTATTACTTTTTTAAATTTTATGTACTTGGCATACAATCAGAGAGGGCTTTTGATGTGCTTTTCTTTAAAAGTTGACTGCTTCATTAAACCACCATCATAAAAATTCAGAGGATCCAACATAAAATAGCATTATTGAAGTACAATAGTAGCATTTTTCCCCAATAAAGCAGTTGAATATTGTGCCCTCCATGGTATGAATATGATTGTGGCTGTTCAGTTTTTATTACTGAACTGTTTGTGAAGAGACAATTGAAAAATAATAGAACTTGACTTTGTACTCTGAATGCATGGAAGGAGACTTTGAAGATAGAAGCCATTGAGGTACAGTGTAAATGTCATGCTGAGCTGGAGCGGAGCAGAGCGGACCAGATAGGCCATATGGTCTTTTTCTGCCATCATGTTTTTATGTTTCTATTAAAATAATTATTATTGGAGTGTAGCATTTAATTACAATCATGCTCTCAAAAAAGAGAATTAATTTTATAATATTTAAATAGTTTAGCTTCAACAAAATGTAGGAGATAGAACCTGTGTACTATGGATGAAAGCTTTCTTCAGTTGTGCTCCATTCCCTGGAGCCACCTATTCATCACTCATTTTCTGAAAGGCCCAGTGGGAAGGCAGTGGGCATGTAGCACTTAACCAAAGCCCCAGAATCATACGAAAATAATTATACATTTAACAGTTTAATTTTTGTTTGTGTGTAACTCTGTAACTTAACGATATACTCCAGCATTTCGAGTTGAGTGGGATGTACTACTTCCTATAAGTTATAAATGATTGGTAGGGAAATTAATATAGCTCAATTACATTATAGTTAAATGAGATCTGGAGAGACTTCATTAAAACAGAACAGTCACATAATTGCTGTCAGATTTTTAGCTTTGCAAGTAAATTGTCGATATAGCAGTAAACTTGTGCATATGGCCCTTCAGCCTTTCTCTTTAATCATCTCTGAGACTGCCTCGCCTCTGAGACCGCAGGTGACGTCAGCATTTCCACAGTGTATTTTTAGAATAACCCAGGTGCGTGCCTGCTCCTCGAACCAACTCCTTGGGATACCAACTGGGCGATGGCTCACAGCATTTTTCTCGTGATTCTGCTTCTTCCTCTCCTTCTCTAGCCTCAGCCCTCTCTCTCATCTTTTGAGACCAGCTACATATCCAGCTCTGTTGCCATCATCTCTGTTTTCTGGCTGCATCGGGCCTTTGACCATCGGAGTTCGTTTCTTCAGTACTCCTCCTTGACTCAGATAAGATATTTAACTCCACGCCTCTCTCTCCCTAAGCAGTGGACCTGTTCCACTTGGCAAGGCCCCCTCCCAAGAGGCCTCTTGGTGGCCTTGTTAAACTATAGATCTCTTAAGTCTAAAACTAATCTTATCATGGATATTATTCTTTCTCCAGGAACAAGCAAGAAGTCAGTCCTCACTTATGGGTGACTTCGGCACCAATGGCGCCCGCATGGAACAATTCCCCAGCTTTCAAAGAAAGCCTTTGGGATTGCTGCCACGTAGGTGTGATCCTCTTCCCGCCCAAGGGTGCCATCTTGCTCAGTCTCCCTTTTTCCGTGGAGCCCTTCGGACGCCGCACATCCTCGTCCCTCGGAAAAAGTGTTTTGTTTTCCAGCCTCTGGCCTACTGTTTTCCAGTTGCACCGGTCCTCTACCCGTCCTCCCCCACCTCTACCACCGGCTTCCCTCTTCCCCAACTGGTCCATTTTAAAATCCTTACCCTGACTCACAAGGCCCTGAATGATAAAGCTCTCCAATATCTCTCCCCTCACCATTCCTTATGTCCCCCCCACTGCATGCCTTCCCTCCACGATAATAGACTGGTTCTACCTTCCCAAGCCAGGCACAAATCTACAAGACTCTTGGCTTTCTTCTTTCTTGCCCCTTCCCTTTGGAACTGCCTGCCTGCCTACATCCACCTTGAATTATCTTTCCCCAAATTCAAGTCCCTGTTGAAGACCCACCTTTTTGAACAGGCTTTTGGCCCAGATGCAGTCTAGGCGCCCTGCAACGGTTTGAATAATTGTATGTAGGTTAATGGTTTGGAAGATTTGCCCTGCTGTGTGCTGTTGCTGTCCTCTTTCCTATAACATACTGTAGTTCCTTTCCTGACTTCTATGTCTACTTGTTTTTTGTTTTGTTTTTAACCATGTAAATCACTCTGCATATCCCACAAAGGGCAGTATATCAAAAATTGAATAACAATAAACAAAATGAATCAGAATATTCGTGGGTGGAATTCTGTACAAAAAATTAAAACTTCTGCTGACGTTCTTTGTCAGAAAGAACACAATGTAAACGCAGTGTTTGAATAATTATTTATTTAAAATTCAATGCAGGGTAAAGTTATTACACAAAGAAGCATATCTTTTTTATTTGTGTGTAGAAAAATTCCTCCTGGAGCACTAAAGATATATATCATAAAGCCCAGCAACCCCCCCACCAGGCTTGAAACACATCCCTCCACCCTCCAACTTCTTCCCCTGCCAGCCTTCTGCCCTCTGGCTTGACTCCCAAGCTCTGTTCTCCCTTCTCATTCCATGCTCGATTCCCTCCCAAGCTATTAGCACAACGGCAAATAGGGCTTTCAGTCTTTACGTCCCCAAATGCTGGAATGTGCTCCCACCAGACATTCGAGCTATTTCAGACCTGACCCAATTCAGTAAAGCAATTAAATTTCACCTCTTCCTCCAATACTACCCTGCCAGCGATGAATCTAGATAGCACCACCTAAGAAACACCGCATTCCTTCAGCTCATGCTCACAATATCTTAAGTATTCATGATACTACATATAGCTCAACGGACTCATTATTTATTGTATAGTCCAACCATGTTATAGGAATTATCACTTCATGTATATAGTTCAACCCTGTTATCCAAGTTTGTACCCCTGTTCGATGTAAAACCAAACAGACTGTGTGTTTTGGTCATTTTGTTATTCTGTAAACCGCGCTGATGCCGAATAGTGCGGTATATAAGCAACTGTAATAAAATGAATAAATAAATAAGCTTCCTTTCTCCCAAATTCATTTTCCTTTATCCTGCCACACTACATTTCTCCCAGCTTTCTCTCCCTCCCTCCCTCCAGGTTTGACTCGCCAAGTCTCCTTTTACACACATGGCTAATGCTACTTATTCCATCTCTTCTGGCCACAAGAGCCAACTGCTGCCCCTTGCCTTTTCTCATCCATATGGCTGACTATACTCACTCCTCCTTTTCCAGACATGCTGGTCTTTGGTATCCTTGCTTCCAAGTCGCATCCAAGTCCTGCACACTTCAAAGATACTGTGCATTTTGGAAATTCTGTAGTTGATTCTTTAGGCTCTGAGTGCTCTGACCCTTTGTCATTGATGGATGGTTGGAGAGGGCTTCTTCCTAGACTGTACCCATTGGCATGACCTCCTACAACATCTCTTTCCCTTCCCTTAACCCTCCGGCCCAAGAAGGTTCACCTTCTGCCTGTATCCCAGACCTTGGCTTTCTGTACTGCAGCATGTTGATTCAGCTTTGTTAATTAAGAGTTGCTTTACAAGCTCCACATCTTCATTCTTGCAGTAAGTTTGCCTTTTTTATAGAATATGATGTTTCTTTTTGGCAGTTTTAGAATCCCTATTCTTGTTTTGGACATCTGAAAATGGGCATAGACATATCCAAAGCACGGAGACATCTTCAGAAGCATTTTAGAAGCCAGGTCTGTGGATGTCCCCCGCATGAGGACATCAAATTCTGAACAGGGGTGTACTGGAGGCATGGCCAGGACGTTCCCAAGAATCTGGACATCGCCGCCTGATCTCAGAAATGTCCTGGACATCCAGAGTCACCATTTAAGTTTATACCTGCTCCAGGCACAAATAATCATCTGGGAAAGTGCTCTTTTTGGCTGTAAAACATCCAGAGGGTATAGAGAAGATGGCACTCCACCATCCCCAGTACTCTGCAGAATCACAGTGATAGCAGCAGTGGGATTTGAACCCTGACTTCCCTGGTCCCTGCCCACTATAACCATTAGGCTATTCCTAGACTTCCAGGTTCTGGAGTACTGTTCCAGGGATGTGTCTATGTAGACACCCCTGCAGACGTCTATATCAGGCATGTCCACATTTGTGAAATCATGCCTGAACTTGGCTGTGCCTGCTTTCTTTTCAGACGTTCTGGCTTGGACGTCCCAGATTGCACTTGGATGTCATGTGTAAAATGCCACTTCACGTAGCATTTTAGTAGGCATGATACTAATTGGCTTCCTAGTTCCAATGTTGCTAACCAATGGTGAGGCTACAAACAATGTTTTACAGTCGGTGCAGCTTCTTTATTTCTGGTGCCATTTTGCTCAGGATTTGTCAGCCTGTCATTGCAGCGAGCTCCGATCAGTAGAGGTTTGAGTCCCTGTGAGCCGTAGTGCGGTGTCATGATTAAACGCCGGCACATTTCTGCAGTATCAGCAGTATATTATTGAGATAAGCGTCAGCGTCAGTTACAACCTATATTACATATAAGAGACACACTCTGATGCAGCATTGTTAGGCGAAGTGCAAGCCTCGTGACGTGTGCTGTATGATTAAATGCAGAAACAGCTATGTTTATGTGAAGGATGATTTTTTTTAAAGGCTGTGATTATTATAGTAACTAAATTGAATTATGGTAACTATTTATTTTTTCACAACATGATGGCAATTAAAAGTATAAATAAAAAGAAAAGTGTTTTTTCTTGACCTGTGAGGAATTGTCCCTGTAGCCAGATGAAGGAATAGTCCCTGCAGCCAATTGAGGGCATTATCTGAGATCTTTTTTCCCCTTTTTTAGCAGTGGTGATAGTGATCAGTGATTGTGCTTAGCAATGCCATTGCTAGGTTCAATAAGATATTATGAGGTTCTTTTACAGTACCTCACCATGTTTGTACTCCTGCATACTTTTTGTAATATTTTTAAAAAATAAAAAACTGTGTGCTTTCCCCATCCCTGCCATCTATATCTCTAATGCTTTGAATTTGTACTTAATGGTGGAACAATCTTTATTCAGGTTTACTTACCGTTTGATTTATGTTTGCCAACTGCATTCCAGAGAGCCTATCAGACTTTCAGTCTTTGGTTTAAAAAAAATTCTAAAAGGAAAGACAGCCTAAGATTTAGAGGTTGCTTCTTAATGTAGTGAGGAATGCAGTAGAACCCATGCACATGTTTGTATGTGCCTCAGATCAGATGTCAGTTTGCGCGAGAGCGTTTGTGCATCATCAGGTTTAGTACTGAGTTGTCTATTTTATGAAGATATTTAAATGCCTGTGCTGATTTTATAAGATAGGTGCTTGTTTGGAACGTTTTATAGGTGTCCTGTTCTAAAATTACCCCCCACATGCCTGCCACCCTTCATTGTAAGGGGGGAAAGCCCATTGGGAATATTGCAGTTAAGATTGACGACTCTAAGGATGCCACTTTCTACTTCAGGAATGGAAAGAAACATTTGGATGAAGTCTGGTAGAATGTTTAGCTTCAATCTGCGTGTGTGCACAGTCCGTTCTTGTACTGCACCTCAAACTACGACATCAATCCTTACCCCAAGCAACATTGCCAAAGAAATCGTGTTAAAAATAGCTGCATAAGCTATTCTGGACAAATTGTAAATATTTAATTTATTGCACATCTAATGACAGTACTAACTTGGAAAGAAATAAAAGTGGGTAATAAAAGTGTTCAGCCTTGGATTGCAGCAGTATAGAAAGAAGAACAGTCTGGGCATGCAAACTATAAATACATGGTAACAAAGGGCTCCTACTCAAGTTACCCTAAAATAAAATGGGAAAATCTTCATAACAATCCAATTAGTTTCAAGTGGTAATTCCGTTTGTGAAATAGGCTTTGCCTCTGCACTGGAATCAGAATTTGTATTCATCTGAGATAACAGTGTTTCACCTCATGTTAGTCTGTTGCAAGGGCAAAAATCCAGTGACCACACTGGCCATCATAAACATTGATTTGGTTACCAGTTTTCATTAAGAGCTGGTAGTGTGATCAGTGTACTTCAGAAGTATGCTGGTTGAAGTTCATTGGCCAATAGCAAGCATACAAATTGATTTGGCTACCAGTTTCCATCTGTAATAGCCACCAACGTTGAGGAGGTTCAGACAGATTTATTTGCTTCAGTTTCTTCATCACCTCTGTAGTAGAGGTGATAAAGTGATCCCTCTGAAGCAATTATAACGTACACAAGTCAATATACAAACAATAATTGTGTAATACTCCATAAAGCCTATCCCATTTGCTCCAACCAACCATTCCCTCAGAAGACTACCCAGCACTCCATTAGTATTGATTGTATGTTTGTACAGGTTACTGTGCTTTAACTTAGGGGTGGCCAACTCCAGTCCTGGTGCACCACAATCCAGCCTGGTTTTCAGGATGCCCATAATGAATATTCATGAGATATATTTGCATACAATGGGATGCAGTGTTTGCAAATATATCTCATGAATATTCATTAGGGACATCCTGGAAACCAGGTTGGATTGTGGTGCACCAGGACTGGAGTTGGCCACCCCTGCTTAAACTATTCACCTAAATTGCAGATAGTCTGATCAACTCCTTGCACCCTGCACACTCAGGTAAAGAACTGCAAAGGTAGGGGAGAGGGAGCACAACAGAGAACACTGTATTACATGTCTTCAGCAGTCTTACTGTACATCCTTCTGGAACCACTCTTACCTGCCGAACAAATGGATTGACCTAACTGGTTCTTCTGAAGCTTTGATTGAAAGGTCTCATTATTACTACATTTCCGTTATTTAATGTTATAGCACCAAACTTGAAGGCTCTCAGCAGAGAAAAAAACATGCATAAGTGTAGTAATATGCTTCTTTTTTTTTTTTTGTTAAATCTACTTTAAATATAGTATTCAAATTCTTTGCTACTCTGCTTAGCTGCCTATGTTGCAAAATGGTTATTATTCAGCTGCACTAAGTATTTAAGTTGCTTATGTTTTGGACTTTGTTGCTGCTCCTTAATCATGCATGTTGCACCTCCATTTCTGTGCAGATTGCAGCATCCCTGCTGAGGAGCCCAACCCAGGTATGTGCCTTTTCCATTTCTGGCTTCTGCTTTGGAAAACTTACTACATTTTTGTATTGTTTTTGTAACTGTTAAAGAATGATAGAATTATTTGCTACAAGTACCATAATGATGATAATAATAATTTATGACATACAAGCTAGGTGTGCGTAAAGTTGTTTGAGCAACCAAACATGGAAAGAATGATCAGTGTGTGAAATTTCCAGCTTGCCAATGGTGACTCGAAGTTAAGAGTTTGCATCAGTACTATACTGCAAGCAGACAGTGGAGTGTTTTTATTAGCCACTACTATTTTTTCTCCTCACACAGCCTGCTGGGCATCAACGCAAGTGCTTCTTGCCAGTTTGGCTGTAGGAGGTAGAAACAGCCATGCTGGAGAAAAACATTTCTGCATCTCCCTGTAGCCCACTGACACTGGATAACTCATGACGCCATGAGAGAGAAGCAGGGAAGGGTCACACACTGAGCCAACGGTTGAGAAGACAAAGGAGAACAATGAGGAAAGGAACAGACCTAAATGGAAGAGGTACAGAGAGAGAGGTAGAGGAAGATGGTGGTGGGGAGAAGGATCTGTCTTGGTGTAGCGAAGGAAAGGAAGAGGGTAGAGAGGAAAATTCTAGGAGATGTAGGAAGCTAACCAGTGCATGGGAACATAGGACTGCCAGAAATCATAGGTCACTCCTATTTCCTTCACTTTACCTTTCTAGAAGCATCTAGCAGCACAAAAGATGCATCAGTGCCTACCTTTGTATTTGCGAAATGACCATATATGTACCAGAAAGCACACATTTAAATTATTTATACCCTTTTCACCTTCCTCCCCACCAGCCTCAGGGTGAGCAAGTCTGGCTGCAATAGAATTTTTGCAAAATGTAGTAGGGCTTGAAATTTCATGCCCTAGAAGTGACATTCATATAAGAAATATTGCCAACAGGATAATACTCATTTATTTTAAAGCATCAAGGAACTGCTCAATTTTATGCCTTGGAATTTTACTAATTTTAAACTTTTTTTATTAAAGGAAATGCCCTGGCGAAACGTTCCCCTAGTTAAGTGGAAGGGTTTTACCTCTTCTACTGTACACTTCAAAACCTGTGCCAGGATTAGAAACAGGGGCCTTGTCAGAGAGTTGAGCAATTTAATTAGCTGAATGCCTCCTGATGCTATGGAAAAAAAAAGAAATGCCCTAAAGTTTTTAAGTTAAGTTTTCATTGTTGTAGCATGTTTTAATAATAAAGGGATTGGAATACAGATCTATCCTCCATTCCTCTGAAGTAATGGTTCATAATTGTGATTGATTTTAGGGAGGTGTGGAGTATGCTTTTTTTTCAACAAAAGAAAATTGCATAACGAAAGCCATTTTCAAAGACATTAGTTAAATGGCCTGACTAAAATTTACAGCTAAAAATGTTCCATAGCTTAAGGGTGAAAAGCCCATTGGTAGTATTGAAACTAACATTATTAAGACTCTAAGGATTCCATTTGCTACCTCTAGAATGGAAAGAACATTTCTCCAGGAACAAGAAGGAAGTCAGTCCTCACATATGGGTGACGTCAGCGCTAACGCAGCCCATGCAGAGCATTTCCCCAGCTTTCAAAGAAAGCCATCTTGCTCAGTCTCCTTTTTTCCGCAGAGCCCAATGGACGTACGTCCAGTTTCCCCGGAAAAAATCCTTGCTAAATCCTTTAAAAAAAATTAGCTGTTCCTGAGTTGCATACCAGTTCCTCTTTCCACCTCAAGCCGGCGCTGTTCTTGGCTCTTCCCCATTTTTTTCATCAAGGCTTGCCTTGACTGGCCTTTGCACCCGAGATCATCGACCCCGGCTGGGTGTCCCCTACCATGTCTCCCATGACTGCTACTTACGCTGTCTGGGACTGGACCATGATAGCACCTCTTGTGACCCGTGCCAGGCCATGATGCCTAAAACTAAAAAAAAAAAATGGTCGGAATTTCAGGAGAAGCTTTTCCTAAGGTCCGACTCAGCACCAGCCTCCTCGACTCCGAGATCCAAGCCCAGCACTTCTCATGAGGCCCGAGCATCCTCGGAATCCCACAGTGGCAGCTCCTCCAAAAAGGCTTGGACACCGAGCAAAAGAAGAAAAAGTCCATGAAGCCCATTAAGGTTACACCGGGGAAACCCAGTAAGACGAGCTGGAGGGACTCGGGTGACTCCGAGAAACATCCCACCAAGGTCTCCAAGAAGAATTCCTGGGCCAGCGGAGACTGTGCGAGGATCCTTGAGGCCATAGTCCTCGTCGAGGAGCACTCATGAGAGTGCTGGCGCCGGGCCCGAAATCTTCAGTGCTTGTGCCAAAAGCTGCAGAGCCTTCTGATTTGGAGACCAGAATGGCAGCCATGCAGCAGAACAACACTGCTATCCTGGCCATGCAGCAGGCAATGATATCCGGTTCTTCTGCATCATCTGCCCTGATGACTGGGCCTCTGACTGCGGGGGAGTCTCCGGTTGTCGAGCCAAGCTCTGAGCGCCATCAGCCTTAGGTAAGTCCTCAGCCCCGGTTGAGGTCCCAGTCCCATTTCCATTCCTCGAGCATCCGGTCCTCCCCTGCGAGTTTCTGAGACTCGGACCCCAGGTCCTTGGGGGACCTCCAGCCTTTTGGCCCAGGCCTCGAGGCACGAGCCACAAGGCCTCGGACTCATCATTTCTCCTTGACTCCAAGTGGGAAACTGTTGCGAGACCTCCCCAGAAACCAAACAGCACCGAGACATCCCCTTAGACCCATCTCCCCCTGGTACCCCGGTGACAGTCTCCTCTGGAGAATGTGGCCTTCCATGACTTTGTCAGAGATATGGCCTGAGCCCTATTGATGCAAACTGAAGCGGAGGAGGACCCCCGCACCGAGGAACTGGAAATCCTTGAGTTCGAGCCTCCACCCAAAGAAACTCTCATGGTGCCAGTGCAGCCAATCCTCGATGGCTGCTTTTGAGAATGTGGAGACCCCAGCATCAGTGCCGGTGGTCAACCAATGCCTCGATACCAAATACCGCATCAGGAAGTGGCCGGGTTTCTACAAGTCCCAACTCTCACACAACTCCATGGTTGTCGAGTCAACCATGCAGAAACTCAAGAGCCAGAAGAATTACTTTTCTGTGCCCCCTGGGAGAGATGCTATAACCCTCGACCCCCTTAGGCACAAGTGCTACCAGGGCTCGATGCTGGGGCGTCGAATCCAGGCTTATGAGTTTTACATAGGAATGTACTTGAAGTCGTTAACCCAGGAGTTGTCCAGGATCTCAGCGGGACTGGTTGGGGAACCTCTCCAAGCGCTGACCTCCGGGATCAAAGACTGTTCAAGTTCCTCTCCTGAGCAGCTTGTGATGTATTCGAGTCAGCAGCGTGAGTAGCAGCAGCAGGCATCAGGGCTCGATGCCAAGCCTGGCTACAGGCATCGGACCTTGAGCAGTGGATTCAGGGCAAGCTGCTCGACGTTCCATGCACCAGGCAGAAACCTGTTTGGCAAATCCATGGCAGAGATAGAGGCCAAAGTGGTGACCCAACAGAGGCTCTCAAAAAAGACCTCTTCCTTTTCCTGCAAGAAACTCTTAGGGAAAAGGCCCCTGTTCCAAGGGAAAAAGGAGCACTTCCAGTAGAGTCACTGCTACCAGCCTTTCTTGGGCCAGCAACAGGGTTCTCACCCCAAGAGACAAGGGCAGGGAACTCAGAAGCCCCAAACTCAGAAGCCCCAAGCCCCAGCTCTGGCCCAGCCAAGGAGGAGATTTTGACTCCCAGGGCAGGGTCCCCCCTCCCCCGGGAGACCTTCACCAGCCTTCAGTGGGCCACCTGGCACTCTTTTCCCACAGATGGGCCGAGGTCACTTCAGACCAGTGGGTGCTGCAGGTGGTAAGGGAAGGATACATCTTCCACCTACTTAAGTTACCACCCAGCTTCTTCCCAGGAGAGCCTATGCGACCTCTTCTGCTCTCAGAGCTTACAGGTCTGCTCAGGGACAAGGCAGTGGAGCCTATACCCAAACAACTGTGGGGGAAAGGCTTCTACTCAAGGTACTTCCTTGTCCCAAAAAGGACTGGGGGTGTCGGGGCCCATACTAGACCTGAGAAACTTGAACAAGTTTGTGGTGAGGGAGAAGTTCAAGATGCTCTCCCTTGGGACACTACTGCCATATCTCCACCAGGGAGATTGGCTGGGCTCCTTGGATCTAAAGAATGCATACACACACATCCTAATTCCTTCCACAGGCAGTGTCTACAGTTCATTGTGGCAGGAGGGCACTACCAGTACAGAGTTCTGCCCTTCGGCCTGGCCTCCTCGCCAAGGGTCTTTACCAAATGCTTGGTAGCCGGCCACCTGTGCCTACAAGGGGCCTTGGTATTCCCCTAATTGGATGACTGGCTAATCAGAGGGAGTTCGGACTCAGAGGTCAGTCAGGCCGCAGAACGAAAAACCCTCCTGCTGCAGCACCTGGGGTTCATCATCAACTACCCCAAATCCCATAAGAACATCAGATATGCCATACTGGGTCAGACCAAGGTCCATCAAGCCTACTGGGTCAGACCAAGGTCCATCAAGCCCAGTATCCTGTTTCCAACAGTGGCCAATCTAGGTCATAAGTACCTAGCAGTTTCCCCAAAAGACACAGGTTCCACAATGCTTGTATTGGGTCAAGCAGTGATATCCCGGGTCCCTTTTAATAATGGTTTATGGACCTTTCCTCTAGGAACTTGCCCAAACCTTTTTTTAAACCCATCTACACTAACAACGTTTACTACATTCTCCGGTAACAAATTCCAGAGTTTGATTACACGTTGAATGAAAAAAATATTTTTTCTTATTAGTCTTAAATAGGTTACCCTGTAGCTTCATTGCATATCCCCTAGTCTTTCTATATTCTGATGACGTAAACAATCAATCTACGTTTACCCGTTCCACTCCATTCATTAATTTATAGACCTCTATCATATCTCCCCTTTTTAGCCTCTCTTCATAGGGGTAACCTTCCATCCCCTTTAACATTTTAGTGGCTCTTCTTTGTACCTTTTCTAATAATGCTATATCCTTTGTAAGATACGGCGACCAGAATTGCACAAATTATTCAAGGTGCAGTCGCACCATGGAATGATACAGAGGAATTATAATATCCTTTGTTTTATTTTCCATTCTTTTCCTTATGATACCTAGCATTCTATTTACTCTTTTGGCTGCCGCTGCACACTGGGCAGAGGGTTTGAACATGATATCCACGATGACGCCTAAATCCTTTTTCCTGGGTGGTGGTTCCTAATGTGGAACCTTGTGGAATCTGCCTTTTGGACACCCAGTCTTCCAATTTATCAAAATCCTCTTGCAATTTTCCACAATCCTCATGGGTTTTAACAACTTTACATAATTTTGTGTCATCTGCAAATAACCTCACTCGTTATATCCATTTTCAGGTCATTTTTGAATATGTTAAAAAGCAGCGGACCCAGCACAGATCCCTGAGGTACTCCACTATTCACCTTACTCCATCGGGAAAATTGGCCATTTAGCCCTAACCTCTGCTTTCTGTCTTTTAACCAGTTCCTGATCCACAATAGTACATTGCCTCCTATCCCATGACTTTTTAGTTTTTCCAAAAATCTCTGATAAGGAACCTTGGCAAAGACTTTCTGAAAGTCCAGGTACGCTATATCAACCCACTCACCTTTGTCTATCTGTTTATTCACACCTTCAAAAAAACCCCATAACTGATTAGTAAGACAAGATCTTCCTTGTCTAAAGCCATTAACCCATGACTATCTACATGTTCAGTAATTTTGTTCTTTATGATGGTTTCTACCATTTTTCCCAGTAATGACATCGGGTTCACCAGTCTGTAGTTTTCCAGATCATCCCTGGAACCCTTTTTAAAAATTGGTGTTACATTGGCCATCCTCCAATCTTCAGGTATTACAGATGATGTTGATGATAGTTCACAGATTACTAATAGCAGGTCTGCAATCTCTTATTTTATTTCTTTCAACACCCTTGGATGTATCCCATCTCTCTCCAGTCCAATATTTGGAGTTCATAGGGGCTCAGTTGGACATGACGTAGATAAAGGCCATCCTCCCAAGGGAAAGGGCAGACCGCCTCATACAACTGGCAAGAGAGGTACAACACCGCCAGTCTGTACTTGCTTGCCGCCTCCTCCGCCTGTTGGGCCACATGGCTTCCATGGTCCATGTCAGCCCATTAGCCTGCTTGCACATGTGGACTGCCCAATGGTGCCTCCACTCACAGTGGACTCAAGCCACAGGCAGGCTACAGGACAGAGTCAAGGTCACCTGCCACTTGGCGGAGTCCCTCTCGTGGTGGCAAAATTTGTGCCACTTATGTTTGTTTATTGGCTTAATATACCGCTAAACGAAAAAAAACATCATAGCGGTTTACATAGTTCAAATCATAGAAACATCATAAGGCAAAGAAAAAAAAAAGGAAAAGAAGTTACAGTGGCAGATAGGAAAGCAAACCAGGCAGACTCATGCGACAAGACAATAGAGAGGAGAGAGAGAGAGAAGGAAAAGGGGAAGACAAAATCATGTGGGGGGGTCAGGAAGGGGAGAGGCAAGACAAAATCATGTGAAAGGGTCAGGAAGGTCAAAGGCAAGGGCAAAGAAATGGGTTATGAGGCTTTTCTTGAAGGTGGTATGTTCCTGCTCAAGCCGGATAGAGGAAGGGAGAGAATTCCATAGGGCAGGGGCAAGGAAAAAGAACGCAGAGGAGCGGGTGGATTGGAGGCGAGCACAGGTGGGTAAGGGAAGATGCAAGTGATTCAGGTGGAGGGAACGCAGGGAGCGAGCTGGAGTGTGGAAATGGACAAGATCTGCTAGGTACTGAGGGGAATGGGTGTGAAGAGCGTGGTGAAGGAGCAACAGGATTTTAAAGTGAATGTGGAATTTAATGGGGAGGCAATGGAGACGGATGAGGAGAGGGGTGATGTGATCGCGCAAAGATGCATGAAAGATGAGCCGAGCAGCGGTATTTTGAATGCGTTGGAGGCGATGCAGTTGTGTGGCGGGGAGACCTGCTAGGATGGAGTTACAAAAGTCGATGCGAGATATGACCAGGGACAGAAGGAGGGTAGAGAGAGCCTGTGTAGAAAGAAAAGGCCTGATGGCGCGAATCTGACGTAGAAAGTAGAATGAAGTCTTTGAGATGTGTGCGATGTGATCACGAAAAGTCAGACCGGGGTCGAAGAGGACCCCTAGATAGCGAAAGGAGGAGACTAAGGGAATGGATGAACCAGAGAAAGAGGGGGAGACCAGAGGGGGGGCACTATCACGGGAGAACCAGATGGCCAGGGTTTTAGTGAGATTAAGGTGTAGGCAATGAGTGGTAAGCCAGTTGGCTACAGCTGTGAGACACGCGTTCAGAGGGGAGAGATCAAGGGAAAGGGGGGAGGTGTGATAAAGAAGGAGCAGGTCATCAGCATAGTAAAAGGCGGAAATCCCATGTTGTTGGACCAGTAAAGAGAGAGTTGTGAGAAAGATGTTAAAAAGAAGAGGAGCCAGAACTGAGCCCTGAGGAACACCGCAGAGAAGGGGAGTGGGTTCAGAGGCAACCGGAGGAGTAGAAGTGGAGAGAACAGAATAGGATCTGGAGGAGAGAAAAGAGTGGAACCAGTGAAGGACTGTGCTACAGAGACCTGCCTCCTGTAGACGAGCTAGAAGAAGAGAGTGGTCAACAAGATCGAAAGCAGCTGACAGATCAAGGGAAACCGCCACCGAGAGATCACCACGGTCGTGGGCAGTGTGGATGTCATTTAGGAAACCAAGGAGGACAGTTTCGACACTGTGGCCGGGGCGAAGGCCAGATTGGCGAGGATGAAGGAAGTGAGTAGAGTCAAGGTAGGAGGAAAGTTGAGAAAAGACGGCTTTTTCAAGAATTTTAGATAAGAAGGGGAGGTTAGAGACTGGGCGGTAGTGCGCGGGAATCAAAGGGTCAAGTGAGGGCTTTTTAAGGATAGGCCGGACCAGGGCGTGCTTCCAAGGTTGGGGGAACACACCTGAGGAAAGACTAGAGTTAATCATGGAAAGGAGTGGAGGGATAAAGGCTAAAGAGGGAGTAAGCAGCCAGGAGGAGGGGATGGAATCCAGGGCACAGGAAGCTTTCTTAGAAGAGGAGATAAGTGCAATGAGCTCGGGAGAGGTGAGCGGATCGAATGAATGCCAGACATGGGATAGTTGGGGGGAGTGAGGGGGAGAACAGGGAGGAGGACTTGAGATGGGGGGAGGACAGTGAGGCAGAGAATGTCTGAGAGTGGATATCTTAGTACTAAAGTAGGTTGCTAGCTCGGAGGGAGCGGGTGAGGGAACAGGAGGGGGAAGGGTGGTACAAGATTGAAGGGAAGTAAGAGATTGAAGTACAGACGTGGTGACGTGTCTTGTTGGGGCGGAGGAGATGGCAGTGGAAAAGTAAGCTTGCTTGGCTTTGTGAACATGAGATCTGTAGTGAGAGTGCTCAGACTTGAAGTGAGAGAGAGTGGTGGGGGAGGGGGCTTTACGCCAGATGCTTTCAGCCCGGCGGAGCTGTGCACGAAGAAGAAAAAGGCCGGGGTGAAACCACGGCTGTGAAAGACGACGGGAAAGAGACTGGGGAC
This sequence comes from Ichthyophis bannanicus, assembly GCA_033557465.1. Taxonomy (NCBI): domain Eukaryota; kingdom Metazoa; phylum Chordata; class Amphibia; order Gymnophiona; family Ichthyophiidae; genus Ichthyophis; species Ichthyophis bannanicus. The sequence goes on from CM066035.1 coordinate 577,806,271, forward strand.
GAAGAGGGGCAATGCTGTCCAAGGCAGCAGAGAGAGAGGAGGACCAGATGGAAGCTTGGGAGGAGGGAGAGAGAAGTGAAAAATTAGACGGAAGTAAATCGGTTGCTGGAGGAAATTGCTGAAGGGTCTCAGGGGTGATACGTCGGGTAAGGGATGCAGGAATGGAGGGAGGAGTGGGAAGGGAGGAGGGAGAGGCCAGGAGGGAACAGGGAGAAGGGAGACAGTGAAAGATAATGCAATAATGGTCGGTCCAGGGTAGGGAGAGAGCGCGGAAAGATTGGAGGAGATAAGTTGGGAGTAAGGGGGAGAGAAGTAAGTCAAGGGTATATCCGGCGGAGTGAGTTGGGAAGGGGACAAGTTGCTGAAAGGATAAGTCATGGAGAAGAGTGCTAAAGGAGCGGTCTCTGACAGAGACGGGGGGATCAAGGTGCAAATTGAAGTCGTCTGCGATGAGCAGGCGAGGGAAGGCTAGGGATAGATCAGTAATAGAGGACATGAGGGAATCCCAGAGATCAGGGCGTGAGGCTGGAGGGGAATAGAGAAGGAGGAGGTGCAAGGGAGGTGTAAAGTGGAGTTGAAGAAGCAAAGCTTCTGGGTAGCGTAAGAGGGAGGAGGAGACAGGGGTGAAGGAGATGGAGGAGCGAAGGAGAGCAGCTACACCTCCACCCGTACGACCAATATGAGGGAGTAAGATACCAGAGAAATTAGGGGGTAGGCAGCGGGCTAGGAGGGCGTCTTCACCCTCTTTTAGCCACGTTTCAGTAAGCAGAAGGACATCAAGTGATTCGTGGGAGATAAGTTCAGAGATAAGCAGAGTTTTGGAGCGAAGGGAACGGCAGTTGAGAAGACCAAAGCGGAAAGAAGCAGGACTAAGAGGCGGGGTGGGAGCCAGAGAATGTGAAGGAGCAGAGGGTAGTGTAGACAAGCAGGGGAGAAGATTTGTGGGGGAGCGGTAGTAAGAGCTGGGGAGGCGACGCTGCTGAGAGAGGTCAAAGCGATTACTCCACAGCACAGGAATAGCAGACATGAGGGGCAACAGAGCACAAACTGCAGGAGATGAAGGTAACACTGTGGGTACTAAAGACAGACGTACCTGAGAAGGGGAGGACCGCATAGAGCGGCTCTGCAGAAGTGGCGGGAGGGCAGAGGAGCCCGCAGTTGAGAAAACAAGAGTGCCAAGAAGAATAAGACAAAACGCCCAGCAGGATATGTCCCAAGGAGCGCACCTCTGTTGCGCGCCACGGCGGCGAGCATCGCCGGCGTGCAGTTTAGTTCAAATATGTTTTATTGTTTTCAACAGGAAAAGCATTACAACAGTTAAGGCAGCAATAAACCAGTGAGACAAAGAAAACAGTGAGACAAGTGAAACAAATAGCATCAATTACAGGCAAACATTGACAAGAAGAACACTCGAACCTCCCCTCCCTATCAGAGAAGGAGGCACCTCAGGTCCACACTGCAGGGATCAACGTTTATGTAACCATGGGGGGTGCCCAAGATGCGGAAGGGGCAGAAAAGGATACAGTCACCAAACCTAAACCATGCGTGCCACCCGTGCCCCACCCCCCCTCCTGGCTGCCACTAACTAGTAGTACAGATCTAGGGTGTACTCTTCTCCCAGAACTGTATCTGTACAGAATATCCTAACTAGCGATAGCTCCCCTTCCCCCCCCCACCCCCATCCCCCCCCCCCCCAGAAACCCTATATAAGCTTCCCCGAGTGTGTAGAAGAAGGTAAATAGTTTGAAGATGACAGAGAGAGCACGAGAGCAGCGGAGGCTTAGCGCTCTTAATTCCAGAACCTCCAGCCAGCAGTCAACCAAAGGACCTGGCGAGCTTGGAGAGGTGGGAAAGGTGAAAAGGTGAAAAAGTGAAAAAAGAAGGAAGAAATGAGCAAAGAGTACGGACAAGGGCCGCGAGAAAGACAAAAGAGCACAGCAGCACAGAGATAGACCCCCCGGCGAAAACGCCCCAAAACCAAAAAGGAACCAAGAAGGAACCAGGGCCAGGGCCACGCCCACTGCAAGATAGGTGAAGGCCTGGCTTTCCAGGAAGTATGATAGCTCAGTGACCCCCTAAGACGCAACGGCGGGCCCCAGCGGGCAATAGCTGTAGATGGGGTCCCCAGCTCCGGAGAAAGCGGGCCCAACGCCTCTCATTACCAGCCGCCGCTAATCGCTCCACAAGGAGGAGCCTATGCAGTCGGACCCGCCATAACCCGTATACCGGACCCCGGGCATCTAACCAGTGCTGCATAATAGTCATTCGTGCGGACATTAACACCAAGCGCAGCCAACGCAACATCCAACTCCCCAACAAGGTCCCCCAATCAGTTTCCCATAAGTCCAAGACCAAGTGGCGAGCAGTGAGAGGTTCCATTTGCGGCACACATTTATCAAGGTGCGATGTCACCCGCCCCCAGAACAGCTGAGCCCTGGGGCATCGCCAATACATATGTCCCAACGTCGCTTTGGCTGTCCCACACCTGGGGCAATCAGGGCTTAACGCGAGCCCAGCCCTCCATGCCCGGACAGGAGCAAAATAGAGGCGACGCACCAGGCGATATTGGGTATCCCGGTGCAGAACCTGGGTGCTTACGGTGGAAAGGGCCGCCAGCCCTCCCAACAGAGATGCTTCCCCAATAGGTTCACCCAAGTCCGCCGACCAGGCCGCCGCCAGGGCAGCTACACCGCTCGGTATCAACCCGTCCCACAACATCTGGTATAGTGACGACACTCGAGTGTGCTGGGTACCCCCCATAAGAGTTAGCTCAAGATCTGAGCAGATTGATCCTCGCAATGCTTGTGCCGAGAGCGTGCGAATGTAGCTCCGGAGCTGTGTATATTGGAACACATCCCACACCCCCAAGGGGCACCGACAGCGCAGCTCAGCAAAGGCCACCAGCGTACCCTCTGGAGATAGCACGTGCTCGAGGTTCACCAGGCCTAGGTCTTCCCAGACTCGGAAACGGCTCCGCCCCATACCGGCTGCAAACTCCGCATTACCCCGTATGGGAAGATATGGTGTACAGTAGGCAGAAATTCGACGACCCGCACAGAAGAACTGCCACGCTCTCCGATACGGAGCCAGAAAGAGATCCCGGAAATCGGTGCCACCCCTTGTAGGACCCGAGCGTGTAACAGATACCGAGGATGCAAGGGTGCCAACATAGCCACGAACTGTTCCGTCGGAGTCCAGTCAGACAAGTCCCACAGCCAATCCCGGACATGGCATAATAGGCAAGCCATATTGTACCGGCGAACATCGGGAAAACCTACCCCCCCCAAGGAGCTAGGCTGTTGCAGGATAGCCAGGCGAACCCGGGGTCTACGACCTCGCCAGAGGAATCTATTAAAGTGACGCTCTAACTGCTGAATGTCCGCCCTTCGTAAGAGCAGTGGAAGAGTCTGGAGGGGGTAAAGGATCTTAGGAAGCAGGGTCATTTTACACAGAGCCACCCTACCTCCCCACGATAAGGGGAGATCCTTCCAACGGTCCACACACTTGGATATCTCATCCAGGATCTTAGTAGCATTTAATTGATAGAGATCCTCCACTCGCGCCGGTAGGTATACACCAAGGTATTTAAAATGGCCTGTCGCCCATCGCAGAGGAAACGGTCCCTGCCATCCCGATCGCCCCGCGGGGGCTAAGTGTAGGGCCTCAGATTTATCCAAATTAAGGCGGAGACCGGAGGGAATGCCATATTCCTGGATAAGCCGCAGCAAATGAGGCAAGCCCACCTGCGGATCTCCCAAATGCACCAGCAGATCGTCAGCGAAGGCAGCCACCCGGAATTCATCCTTTCCCACCCGAATGCCCCGGAAGTGAGAATCAGCTCGTATACGGAGTAACAGGGGCTCCAGTGACAGAACAAAAAGCAACGGTGACAGCGGGCAGCCCTGGCGAGTCCCCTTTTGAATGGCAAACATAGGGGACATAACTCCATTGACCAGTATGGCCCCTAAAGGGTCGGCGTATAACAATTTAACCACGTCAACGAAGAGGCCCTCAAATCCCATCATCTCTAAGGTCTGATGCATAAAGACCCAACTAACACGGTCAAACGCCTTCTCTGCATCGAAGCTGACGAGCAACGAGGTCGCCCCAGTCAGTCGTCCTGCACATATGGAAAGCAGAATCCGCTGTAGATTGTGTGCAACCTGTCGCCCCCGAACAAACCCAACCTGATCCCGGTGGTACCAAGGAGGGTAGTATAAGTGACAGCCTATCTGCCATAATCTTGGCCAAAAGTTTGATGTCTACATTTAGTAGGGAGATTGGGCGATAAGATCCGGGCAGGAGCGGGTCCCGACCTGGTTTAGGCAAGATAGTAATCAACGCCTTGTTGGGCTCGAAGGGAAATTTCCCGCGCTTCAGTAGGTCCTCAAAGTATCCAATAAGTGGGGCTACCACCGCGTCTTATAGAATTCACTCCGGAACCCGTCAACCCCCGGAGCCCGCCCGTTCTTAAGATGTCGAATGGCCACTTGAACCTCCTGACCGGACAGGGGCAAATTAAGGGCTGTCAGGTGCTCCGCCGTCAGCCTAGGAAGCCCACTACCCTCAAGGAATGAGCGCCCCACCGAGGTCCCGACCTCCTCGTGGGCGTATAACTGCTGATAGAATTCCGTAAAGACCTTTTCGATTTTAGCAGCATCACGGGTAACTGTGCCATCAGATTGTCGTATAGCCCCGATCTGCCGAGAGCCACCTGGGGGTTTCAACAGGGAGGACATCAGCGCACCGGCCTTGTTCCCAAACCGGTAAAGTTTATAACGGTAATACAGCATCGATTTATATGCTCGTTGGTGGAGCAACGCCTCTAGTTCGGTTTGCACTTCCCGAAGCCTGCGCGTATGTACCCCCCCGTGTGATCCCGCGGCCGCCCGGCGCGCCCGGCCCAATTCCTTTTCCAGCCCAATGATCTGTTTGTTAAGTTGCCGCCGTCGGCGGCTCTGATAACCAAGAATATCCCCCCGGAGCACCGCTTTGCCAGCCTCCCAAAAGAGAGCGGGAGAAATATCCGAAGAGGCATTATTGAACGTATACTCCGTCCAGCGCTCCTTCAGAAAGGATTTGAAATGCGCATCACCGCAAAGCTCCAAGGGATAGCGCCAGATTCGACCCGCACTAGGTCGGCTCCCCCGCAAATCCAGCGTCACCATGGCATGGTCAGAGATAACAAGGGGGCCAATGTTGGCCGTGGAGACCCGACTAAAAAGAGATTCCGCCACCAAGAAAAAATCGATCCGTGACCACGTGCCATGTGCCCGAGATAAGTGTGTATAGTCCCTATCCCCAGGGTGCAACACCCTCCAGATGTCCATAAGACCGTACGCGTCACAAAGGCCCCGGAGCCTACGGCGTGCCCGAGGGTTCCCACTCCCCAAAGGGTTCGACCTATCGAGACCACTATCCAGGGGGACATTAAAGTCACCACCTATGATGGCCTCATAACCGCTGGTATCAGCTAGCATTTGAGAAAGATCCTGAAAAAATGCTGCCTCGTAGATATTGGGACCATACACCGAACGGAGGAACACCTTCCTCCCGGCCAGTCTTCCCCACACACCAACATAGCGACCATGCGGGTCTACAGCCACCTTTTCTTCTTCCCAGGGAAGGGAGTTGGCCACAAGAACTACCACCCCCCGCTTCTTTCCCACAGCCGGGGCCCCATAGACATGGGCCTTAAATCCAGAGCCCAATTTCTGGTGCTCCACCCCGGTTTGATGCGTCTCCTGCAATAGAATAATGTCCGCACGATGGCGCTTTAAATGTTGTAGAAATTTGGAACGTTTCACCGGAGAGCCCAGCCCACAGACATTCCAAGAGATAACCCGAGTAAGATCAACCATAACTATTTAAGAAGATAGAAAACCAGTAGGTACTCACCCAGTAATGTAGAGAGGAAGAGCCCCCCCAGCCAAGAGCCCCCCTCTGTATTGACCCACACCGTCCTCTCCACCGTGCACAATTAAGATTCACACACTCATCCGCTCCCCCTTCAGTCAACCCAAATTCTCTCTTGTCTCCACACACACTTCCCGTTTCCATATCAAAGCTTATCCCCTTTACCCCCCACCCCCCCGCCCTCCTTCCCCTGAACACCCCCCCATCCCCCCCCCTCCCCTCACAGTCACCTCCTTCACTTCCACACCAGCCTAAGCTAGTCGCTCCTAAACTTCTGTGGCATGTAGGCCCCCGCCCCTCCCCAACTAGGCTCAGTGTCACCCCCTACTTCCTAATAAACCCAACTGCACACCCCAAAGCTTATTAATTCAAGAGAGCAGGGGTTACCATAATTCAGCAACTGAGATCAAAAACCAACAGGGCAAGCAGTTACAAGACAGCAGTCGAGACCCCCCGCATCCTTTTGAAATACAGGACAAAATACAGTACACAAACAATTCCGTGCAGAGGGGTTCAGCCGAGATTACTTAGGACGCGGTTGGCATATACTTCCATCCTCCCCCCCCCCCACCCCCACGCCTTTCCCACTGCAACCGCTCAGTTATTGCAGAGAATGCCCCACACCGGGGACCGGGAGGGCCAGACAGTGGCTCCCACGATATCCAGTGCGTCCCAGGGAAGCGGGAACAGCAAGATGACCCAATCGGCTCCCCCAGCTGCATGCCCGCACGTGCTGCAACGCCAATAGGGCTCTATGGTTACTTGACACGTGCACAGCACAGAACAAAAGGGCACACAACAGGTCTCCTGCGCACTGCGCCTGCAACTTCCATCGGCGACGCAGGGAGCAAGGAGTAAACCATAATTATGAAGGACATTGGAGTAAGGATATCCATTGCATTACATTTCAATTCAGAGGATTACATTTCAATTCAGAGGAGTAGCGGCCCACCGGCATACTCACTGATGCTTGGTAATGCCGCCCCTCCCCTTCCCCCCCCTCGCGTGAACCCCCCCCCCAAAGAGGCACCGCGCTGCCGATGAGAGCTCAGTGAAGGGTCTCTCCCTTCCCCCAAACAATCAGCCCTTCCCAATTTCCTGGAGCCCATGAATTCCGGCGTTCCCAAATACCACATTGCTATCCCTACTAGTAAACAGTAATAAGCAACAAAGTAAAACTTTAGAACAGGTAAAATTGTAGCAAACAGGGTGCACACTACTGTAGCAAAAACTAACTACAAAATAACATATTGAATGGTAGGTATTCCAGTGAGGGAGGCCTGACATCGTTCGCTCTCCCCGGGCAGCATGGGGTGGTGCTGGTTATGATATGGCAAGCAGAAAGAAGGTAAGGAAGGGCTTCTAGGGCCAGGCCGGCTGCGCGGCCGCAATCCAATGCTCGCTATCCTCCAGCCAAAGCAGTAGCCCCTCAGCACCACATGCTAATCGGGGGGATCCACGCGGCACATAGAATAATACAATATGGTAGGTATGGAGTTCACAGCGTCAATGCCTTTTCACCACCTCAGCCTAAAACTGCGGTGAGAGAACAGCCCGTTTTCCCCTTTAAGGCAGGAAAGCATATGCCTTGTAATTCAGCGATATCTCAATAGTGCACCATCCGGCTAGCCCAAGTTGTTGCAAAAGTCTCAGGCTTCTTCTGGAGAGTTGAACACTCGGTTCCCTTTGTCACCATGGATGCGTAGGACTGCTGGATACGCTAGGGTGAAGCGAATCCCGCGCTCTATTAGCTTACTACAGATATCCTTGTAAGCCTTGCGTTTGAGAGAGACACCTGTGGAATAGTCCTGGAAGATCAGGACCGGGTTATTGGAGGCTTCTTTCCGCCGCAGCTGTCGGGAGGCCCGCAATACTTCATCTTTCTGCGCAGAGTTGAGAAATCGGGCAATCACCGCCCGCGGGCGACGGTCACCCGCCCTAGAGGGCCCCAGGCGATGGGCACGCTCCAACTCCACCCGCCCGACATCCTCAGGTAGATTCAGAGTGGCGGTAATCCACTGCTCCAAGTGGCGCCGCAAATCCCGTTCTGCGACGGTCTCCTCGATTCCAATGAACCGCAAGTTATTACGACGACTACGGTTCTCCAGATCTTCTAATTTTTCCTGATGGTGAATGAGAGACTCCTCCAAACTCCGAAGCCGGGCAATATCCTGCACGTGTTGGTCCTCCAGGGAGCCGATCCGGCTCTCGACATGCTCAACCCGCTTCGTAAAATCCGCCACTGCCTGAGCCACCTCCTGCATTTGTGTGGACAGGCCTCCCAGTCGTCCTTCCAGGGCTCCCACCACCGCTCTGGACACCTCTGCCACTAGCGCCGGGGTTTCGGGTGGTCCCGGGAGCTCCTGTCTGCCCTCCGCCATCTTATCTTCCCTGTCGCGTGCTCTGGTTCTGCGGAGGATTCTCGTGGCCATACACCAGGTTTCTGTGATAGGGGAGAATTAATGTTTCCTCCGCGTCCCCGCGAGTTTGCTCCCCCACGTAGGCAGAAAATTAAGAAGATTAGCTCAAATATTCGGTAGGGGGGAGGGCGCGGGCTCCGGAGCCGAGATAGACACGTCTACTCAGCTCACCATGCCACCGGAAGTCCCCGGTAATTCCGCCGGCGTGCAGTTTAAATAACCGGGGCTACCTGTGAGAGCACGACCGCGCACCCGCGGTCGCGTCACTTCCTGGGAGGGCGGGAACAGCGAGAGCAGCACTTGGAGAGTGAGGTATAACCTGTGGAGACACAAGGGGGGCACAGTAGGTAGTATGGCATACATCAAATAGATCAGCATGGAGCAGGTAAGCAGCAGGAGACTCGTACGCCGCTGGCGTACAGTTTAAATAACCGGGGCTACCTGTGAGAGCGCGACCACGCACCCGCGGTCGCGTCACTTCCTGGGAGGGCAGGAACAGCGAGAGCAGCACTTGGAGAGTGAGGTATAACCTGTGGAGAAACAAGGGGGGCACAGTAGGTAGTATGGCATACATCAAATAGATCAGCATGGAGCAGGATAAGCAGCAGGAATGCCTGCAGGCAGGAATACCTTTCCAGGCACCCACACCACAGAGGACTCTGACAACAGAGGAACATGGGGTGGGGAAGTGCTTTGCAAGGACCACCGCATGCGCAAGGCAGCTGGTCCCAAGAGGAGTCACTCTTGCAGATCAACTTCCTGGAACTCGGGGCAATCTTCCTGGCCCTGCAAGTGTTCCGCCACCATCTGCAGCACCAACCTGTGCTGATCCAGACGGACAAGTTGCCATGTTTTACATAAACAAGCAGGAAGGTACGGGCTTATACTCCCTCTGCCAGGAGGCGATAGTCCTCCTCTCCTTTGCAGCGTGCAATGGCATGCTCCTATGAGCGGTATACCTGCCAGGCCAGGACAACTGCTTAGCGGACAGACTGAGCAGAGTCCTTCACCCACAGTGGTGTTTGAACCCCAGGGTAGCAAAGCAACTTTTCCACCACTGGGGCAGGCCTGTGATAGACCTCTTCGCCTCCCCAGACAACATGCAGTTACCGTGCTTTTGTTCGTGCCAACTGCACCTAGGGAGAGTGGCAACAGATGTCTTCCTGATCCTGTGGTCAGAAGGCCTACTCTATGCGTTTCCACCAATCCACCTTGATTGCCAGGGTCCTCTTCAAAGTCCAGAGCGAGAGGGCATCAGTGATACTGATTGCCCCCAGTTGGCCCAGGCAACTGTGGTTCCCTCTGATGCTTTCTCTGTCAGTGGCATTCTTAGTTCCACTGGATTGAGCCCAGGACTTCCTGTCCCTGGAGGAGGGCTCCCTCTTGCACCCCAATCTGGGGTCACTAACATTATCAGCGTGGCTGCTGAAAGGATAGTGTTGGCCCCTTTCATTCTTTCTGAGGAAGTTGAGGAGGTCCTTCTGGCCTCCCGAAGACCCTCCACTAGAATGGCATATGCCCTTAAAGTTCCCTGTCTGGTGTGTGGAGAAGGAGGACAATCCCTTCTCCTGCAGGTGCAACTCGTTCTTCAGTATCTCCTACACTTGTCACACATCGGGCTAAAATCAAAGTCTGTGAGGGTGCATCTCAGCGCTATAGCCGCGCACCATTACCCTATAGAGGGAAAACCCCTCTAAAGCCAGCCCCTGGTCTCCAGGTTCCTCCAGGGCCTCCTGATATATTCAAGCCCCCTCTCCGCTTGCCTGCAGCAGATTGGGACCCCAACATGGTGCTCTATCAGCTCACCAAACCACCGTTTGAGACCCTAGCCACTTGTCACCTTCAGTACCTGTCTTTAAATGTGGCTTTTCTGGTGGCCCTTATGTCCGGTCTTAGAGTGAGCAAACTCCAGGCTCTGGTGGCAGATCCATCATGCACGGTTCTAAAAGAACAGGGTAGTGCTCTGCATGCACCCCATATTCCTCCCGGAGGTGGTATCTCCTTTTCACCTCAACCATGAGGTGTTCATCCCCACCAAAAAATGCAATGCAATGCAATGTGTGCTTTTGAGTCAGTTCTGACTCCTGGTGACCCAGCAGCTCCTGGGTTTTCTTGGAGGAGTAGCCTAGTGGTTAAAGCACTCGGCAACCAAGAGACCAGAGTTTGATTCACACTAGCATTCCTTGTGGCCTCGGGGCAAGTCACTTAACTCTCCATTGCCTCAGAAGAAAGGCCTGGCAATCTACTTCCCGTCACACTGACAAGGAAACCCAGGAGCTGCTGGGTTGTCAGGAGTCAGATTTCTAATTATATGATGATTAAAACAAATACTAGCCTCAATACTGAACCCTGAGGCCCCCCACTGATCACTTTTCTGTCTTCTAGTAGCTTTTCAACCAGCTAGCAGCTTTCTGTTGTACTTGCATGCTAGCTAATTAATGTCTTTTCTGTGAAATTTTTTTAGCTGAAATTCAGGTAGGATTTGACAAGAAGGTTTTTCCCACTGTTGCAGAATTGAGTACAGATGCACAGTAGAGGGGAGAAGGTGATTTTCTAAGGTATTTACATAGTTTGCAGACCTGCAAGGTGTGTAAATGCCGTTAAACTGGTAAGCATCAGGGCGTGCAGGGGTGTTCCGAGGCAGCACACATCACTAACCGAGCAGCGGCTCAATATCGCCACTGCCCAGTTAGCGATACACGGCTAAAGTAAGGAACAACAAATGCTGGCTTTACTTCAGCCGCAGAAGCTAACGGGGCAGCAGCTGAATATCGCCGCTGCCCTGTTAGTTTCCGGGTTCTGCGGCCAACTTGGATATTCAATGCCGGCAGCCACTTTAAAAGCGCTAGTCGCTAGTGCTGAATATCGAGCCCAGTGATTTCTTACCTTCCCATAAATTACCATGTAGAGAGAACTGAGTAAAACTTGACTTGATAGACCTCTGATCTTCTTTCAAACTGTCTATATTGCTCTATAATATTTTTTACACTTTGCTGATTCACTATTCTAGTCACCCTATCAAAGAACTCAACCAAGTTTATTTGACAAAATCTCTGCATTGACACCATGCTGTCTACGGTTTCATGATGCTGTTCTCTTTTTGATATTCTTGATCTCTTTCTTCATATTGTCTCTGCCAGTGTGGTGGGCTTCTTCTCTGGCCCTATTCAAGACCATGCTAGACCCACCTCTTTGAGGCTGCTTTCGGATCCTGATGCTCCTCATTCTTTTGTCCACTGCTTATGTATGTCTCACCATACTCTAGTCCCCAGTTTTGTAATGTTTTTTGTCTTGATTAGATTGTATGCTCCGATGAGCAGGGACTGTGCCTTGTAGTGCTATACAAATGATTAGTAGTACTAGTATCTTTCTCTTGCTGTAACCCTTTTGTTTTTCATTTTCTACATTTAATGGTCAGTCAGAAGGCAAAGCATGAGCTCACAGAACCATTGAAGATGTTAACAGATAAGGACCATTGGTCCACCAAGTCTGATTTCTGCATGTCTACTGTATTGTCACAGATCTTATTCAATCTGGGGATGTTTCCCTCCCTTTCTTGCCGCTAAGGTCCTTTTGTGTCATTCCCATGCATGCATGAATTCTGACACTATTTCAACTCCTACCACCTCCCCTTAAATTCTGCTCCAGGTATCTACCACCCTTTCAGTGAAAAATGTTTTCTCTCGTTCCAACTGAGACTCCCACCCTTGTACTTGATTTTTTTGGTACTATAAAAAATGCTATCTTTGGTACCTTATTGTGACCTGCTAGACATTTGAATTTGAAAAAATTTTCAAAGCCATTTAGGCGGTTTGTAGGCCTGAAACTGCCTAAATGACTCGTAGTCGAATATTCAGTATCACTAACATGGTCAGTCTATTGAATATCCCCGGGTACCGCCACTAAATGCCTCAGTGATAGCTCGCCAGCCTTGAGGTGTTTCGGGGGCAGAGCGGAAGTGGCACTGGGGGGATAACTAGCTAGTGGCGATATTCAGCCACTAGCCGGTTATCCCAAAGTGGCAAAAGTTAGGAACCTGAAAGGCTCGCATAACCTTTACTGCTTTAGCTAATTAGGCAGTGTCTTAATATTGCAGCTGTCTGGTTAGCCGTGCTGACCCGGATATTCAATGCCAGTGGTCGGATATGACCCCAGCATTGACTGACTAGGGTCACAGTTAAGCGGCAATGCCTACCCGCTTTACAAGCGCTAGCAACTGCCAAATATCCCCCTTTCATCTTTAACTCTTCAGTCTCTCTTTATAGAGTGCAAATCATGCACCATTTTAATGGTTCTTGTTTCAACTGTGTTTGCCTTATGTAATATCCATTTGCAGATGTGATCTCCACAAATACACATAGTGTTCTATGTGGAGTCTCCCCAAAGGGCCATACAAAGTTAAACTTTCTTCCCTCTTTCTTCTAGTAATACATCTTTCCTTGCACCCAACTATACTAATGGTTTTCTCAACTGGCTACCTGGAAATTATCAGAAATATATGTGTGTATATAATTACTAAACAATAAACAAATGGAAATTGTAATAAATACTATAATTTATGTGTGTACTTTAAAAATATAGGTGTAAGCATCTACAGTACACCATCTCATGGCTGGTGTAAATGTCCACGCCTGCAATGTAGGTGCGCATAAAGACAAGTAGGCACTTACTCGTGTTTATAAAATAGGCTTAACATAGGTACCTTAAACTGCATTTTATCTAGGCGACTCCTTATAAAATTACCCTCCACATGTCCCAATATTTGATGGCTATAGTTATGGTAGTGTGCAGTATATTGTAGATAGTTTATTTAACAATCTACGTATGTATTTTCATGCTCCACCCAAACTTTTCCCATGTGCATGTTCACTTGCAAAGTATGCATCATCATGTGAATGTGCATACTTTTATGCTGGTTGGTGTTTTATAACAGACCATTCAGGGCCACATATGTGCGTCAATGACTAAAATACCATCAAAGTACGCATGTACTTTACCACTTAAAGTGTACACTCCTTATAAAATTACACCCTTGATGGCCTTATGGTGAAAAGGGACTGAGAATAGCATCTTACGTGTAGCATACGCAGCGAGAACATTTTTTTTTATTTCCTTGGAGCCCCTTATTGGACGCCACTGCTCTTGGCTCATTGCAGATGGTGATTTGAGAGGTGACAGCCATCAATCGGTCCTGTTTCTCCAAAGGTGTCAACTCTTTCTTGGAAGCCATGATAGTGAGCATTATTGTATCAATTTCATTTGTGCAGGAAGACTCAAATGTTCCTATCTGGGTAGAATCTAAAAATAAAGAAAATTTCCTCCCCATCATTTGATTTGGAATTGCAAGAATAATTAACTCCATTAGACGTGCAGAGAATGTACTCCAACGAGGTAACTTGATAAACATTTTTGGCACATAAAATCCTAATTTTAACATGCAAAAGACCTCTTATAAAATTAGCTCATGCCTGAAAATACATGCTTTGCAAGTAGGCACATACTTGGGGAGTAGGTGTGCTCTAGAGAGGAATTTGGGCAGCACACGGGCAATTTATGTACACATTTTCTAAAATATGCATGTACTTTCAATGGCTAATATTTACCTGTGCTCCCAAACAGGCGTAAGTATCAGCACCCATATTCTTGACACGGTGTCTGCAGGATTTGTGCTAGTATTTTGTAAAGGCACATAAAGGCCAATTTTAGATACGACATGGAGAGGGGAATTAAAACGTCCAGGTTGGGACATGGAAAATTCGCACTGTATTTTACAAAGGCTCTGCCAAACCCATGTTTGTTAAATATGTGTAAGGTCATGCAGGAGTACTTCCTAATGTCTCACCATGTCCAGTGGGAGTAGCGATATTAAAACGCTGTGTGTGGGGGGGGATAGACTGCATGCTGCTTTTCCCCAGTTGTGCGTGGGAGCAGCTTTTTAAAATTATTGCTTCTGACAGCATCCATCCCCCACACCTCTTGATGCCCCTTCCCACCATCATCCTCTAATATCCCAAGCCCCCTCCCCCCGACATCAATCACCCTTCTGATGATCCCTTGCAATTTCCTCTGATCCCATCTCTGACTCTTACTGAGATCTCTGGTAGTCTAGTGGGAACAGGAGTGATCCGCAGTTGCTCCTGATCAAGGTAGCTCCGAGTTCCAAAATGGCACCCATGACCACTAGTGGAAACCTTCAGTAATAACCATAGGTATCAGCCATTGCAGAAAAGCCAAAATTTTAAAATATATATGGCAGCAGCAGAGCTATAACTTCCTAGCCCTCTGTTAGTCCTCTTTCATGATGTCATGCAGTACACAGTCCCTGTGTGAGGAGGGAATTGATAGCCACATCTCTGATATCATTTCACCAGCATTGGCAGGGTAGGATCTTCAGGGGTTGGACAGTTGACAGCATCACCTATGGTCTTGCATGCCTCCCCCCCCCCCCCCCTCCACCCCCAATTCCTACCTTGATCTCTTCAACCTTCAGGTCTGGGGTCCCACTGAGGCAAATTTTTCCTGCTCCCCATATACCCTTCCCTGCCCCCCACCCTCACAGATCACAGGTGAACTAAACGTTTCATTTTTGAAAGATGCTAAAAATTGTTCTTAGAGTTAGATGTGCAGTTACTGACGAGTTGCACTGTCTACTTCAGCATTATGTTAAAGACCTCTGAAAGGCAGACAAGACACTGAGAAGAACCAAAGGATGGACGTGGATTAAGTTATCATTTGTTCTAATTTCTAATACACTTTACATGCTGACAATAGAAAGTAAATAATGGGGATGTGTATGGAAAAAGATCGGGGGTATTTTGGAGTCATTGTGGGATCTTTTATCCTGATTTTCAGACATTTTTTTCAATTTCAGACCTGTTTTTCAAAAATATTTTTAATGCACAATGATCAACTTTGTGCATGTTAATAATGTGGAATACGCTTTTAAGGCACATTAATAAACCAAATGTGTGCTAATAAATGCATATCCATAGGAAATGTAAATAAATAAAATCCAAATTAGAAGGCAAAATATGCTAAATGAAAAGTAGCCCCTAAATTGTACCTTCTGTAACTTAGCTCTGCCCTAGCTCTCAACAGTCACAACATTCGAAAGTTTAAAAACAACAAAATTAGCTCAAAGTTTGAGATTTAAAGCACATAGAATATTCAAAGGTGCCTGACGGGTTGTGTTTTGCATTAAAAAAAAAGAAAAAAAAAAGCAGAGAACTGCAAGTTCAAAAACCAATGGAGCCTATTTTCAGAACACGTTGTGCTTTCACCAGCAGCTGACCTTTTGGACTTTTCATCGCAGAGCAAGAGCCATATGGGCAGTGTTCCTGCATAACATACAATGTGTGTGTAAATAAACCTGTACCATGCATCAGCCAGAGTGGGGAGGGGGCTGGTCAGGGCTATTATAAGAAGGAGCCAGACATGCAACGGATGAGTAGTATATGGACCAAATGAACTGTACCAGGATTTTTATTTTTTTTTTGTTTTTTGCTTTTTAATACCTACCTGTGTGTGTGAATTTGGAAGTTGTACTGATAAAATCTGGCCATTCAGCTTGCTAAAAGTGCCTGTTAGCATAAGTTTGTAAACCGCTCTGATACACAAGGTAAAGGGTGGTATATCAAGTGCCTAAACCATAAATTGCTAGGTTTTATCTATGTATAAAGGGGTTGGGTTAGAGGAGGAGTGAAGGTGATGCTAGAAATTACCCACATAGGGAATCATTCCAGAACATGAATAAGGGGTCTGTACGTGCAGCAGGACGCTTATGTGCCGAAAATGTCCCCAACCGTATTCTAAAACACTGCTATCATATACGTACACGGTGCTAGCACGGGGGTCTCAGAACATGCCTAGAAGGGGTGGTCAGCTGCAGAGACGAATAAAGCATATTCAGGAAAGATGGACCATACTGTTCTTTATCTACCGTCATTTACTATGTTACTATGACCCATGTACATTTTGAGTGTTTCTCGGAAACATCTATGTTGTTTCCACTGAAACCTGGAATAAGGTTAGCACTTAGAAAATATTCTGCTGTGCTCTGCAATTCGTCCAGTATACGAGAAAAACGATTGTGACAAGTATGTGCTGAACTGCTGTGACTGTGGTCTGGAAAAATACAAGATGCAGTTACAAAGAACAGATAGCAGAGGTGAGGGAATGTTGTAAAGTACTACTAATACTACTATTAATCATTTATATAGCACTACAAGGAGTACGCAGAGCTATACAAATATACAAAGAAGACAATCCCTGCTCATAGAGCTTACAAGCTAATCAAGACAGACAACAATATAAGAGAAACAAGGGGGTTCAAATAGAGAAGGAGACAAGGAGAACAAGGGATTAGGATCCAAATGCAGCATCAAAGAGAAGTCTTTAGCATGGATTTGAAGAGGAGGAGAGAAGAGACTTGACGTAAAGACAGAGGAAGTATGCTAAATGCATAGGACAAGGCTTGGGTGAAGAAAAAGGGTTGGGGAAGACAATGATGGATGTTATGTAGTTGTAGATGGTGTAAGTTTCTGTGTTATTGACTTTGTTGGAATCTAATAACCTATAAATTACAAAAAAAAAGAAACATAAGCACCCTTACAGAAATGTTAAGAAGAGCAATAGTGTTCTTCAGGCTATGCTGAATTGTGCCATTTGTGCTAAAATAGCTGATCCAGAGAACCTTAACACATCTTCTGTTTGAAAACCGGGACTGCTGATGTGAATAAGTCTGAAAACAAATCATGTTGGAGTGAGAAAGGGAGATCATATGTGTATAGTCCTGGGAAATCATGCCATTATGACATAGCATAGATTTGGTTTGGAAGAATAATTTATTTTGTGAATGCAAGAGAGTGTGCGGTGTGGGGTTAGCAGAGGAGGACCTGCTGTGCTGATCTGCAATTCAGGGAGGCCATGAATGGCTGGCCAGCACCTGGACCATTTGGATGACCGCGATGTCACCAGGTGCCAGTGTGATAGGGCAGCCATACATCAGCTGTACCAGGCCCTGGGAGAAATGACTGATGTGCCAGCATCCTCCAGATTGTGCCATGAGGCCTACATCTCTCACCAGTCCAGGTTCTATGCAAGCTGCGAGACTGGTGATATCTGGAGACTGGCTACCTGAGTATGATGGCACAGGGATCCCCCCTCCCATGCCCACACAGTCCTGACCAGGGGAGCAGTGCCTCACAGCAGACTGTGGGAAAACAGCCAGAATTGTCCCACAGATAGCGGATGTATATAGACCAATATACACAACAATGGGACAGGTGTAGCTGCAATGAGAAATGTCAGCACCCAGGTATGTGGGAATCAGATGCCTTAGCCAGAAGGCCATACTACCATCACTACCACTATGACTGATAAAGCGCTGCAAGACATATGCAGTGCTGCACAGACACATGTAAAAGATGATCCCTGCTTAGCAGAGCTTACAACCTAGCCAAGGCAGCAGCTGTGGACAGGATACATTTAGGAGGAATAGTAAGGAAACACAAGGGAGCTTAGGCGGATCAGATCCAAAAGCGGCAATGAAGAGGTGAGTGCTCAGCTGGATTTGGGAAGGGCTGGAGAAGAAGCCTGATGTACAGACTCAGGTAGTTTGTTCTAGGCACTGGGAGAGTAGCAAGGTGAAATGAACAAAGTCTGGACTTGGCAGTAGAAGAGAAGGGCACAGATAGGAGCAATCTTAAAGAAGAGCGGAGTTCCTGAGGAGGGTTGTAGGTGGAGATGAGAAGGGAAAAGTCATGTGGAGCAGCAGAATGAGTGCACTTATAGGCCAAAGGCACGAAAAGGGCATACATTTGTTGCTCAGCAATATTATGCATCCTTTGGGGAACTACAGTGTTAATTTTAGGTTTGGTGTACTTGATAAGGGTCCATCCTTAGCAGTTTAAAGCGTGTTTGTAGAGATGACTAAGGCAGAGATCACTGGGGCCGGTTCCTAATGCCAAATACCATTTGATGCAAGGTATGTCCTGACCTACATGTTCATATTTACATTCTCTTATACCATATTAGGGTGCACTGGGATTATTTAGCACTTTTCAGGGCTTGTGGAGGACTGGTACATGGTATAGGTTACAGCAGCAGTCATTTCTTATTAGTATTCATGTCTAGTTTGCATTAGCGAACAACTATCAGTATGAAGAGCAGCTTCAGAGATGTATGTTTTTCCCGAGAGACATGGCATCCATGGGTACTTCACAGAGATGGGCAGGATCCGAAATGTGTAACTTTTCAGAATACGGTGAGCACAAAGACATCCAAAACATTTACCTATGTCCAATATTATCGATGGGGACGTGTTTCTCCATTATATCGTATGCCCATGACTGCACCGTTGCACAGGCTACGCACCAGATGTATACACCGACCGGCTGAATAACGCATTGCCTGTGCTGCGCCGAACACGTCTACCTCCCCAATTCCAGACCCACAGGCACATCTAGACCCGTGGTTGCGGAATTAGGTTCAAACAGAGCCCATTTTTAATTTAGACATGTCAGCGGGCCGGACGTGCATGTTATGGAATTGGCTTCATAGTGGTGATTTTTGGAAGCTAACTGGTTAAGTTATCCATTTATGTAAGCCTGCCAAATAACAAGCTTAAATCTAAATGGATAATGCAGGTACAATCTCCATTAGACATATACTGAAATCACAGTACTTGAAGGGATTGGGTCTCTGAATATATGTATTAAGGTAAGCACTAAAAGCCAGTGCTTAACTTCAGGCTTTAGCCACTCCAGCGGAATATTGGGGCCAATGTTTGTTTTAAATTCAGAAGTATCTATATACTTTTCTTTTTACTTTTATTTAGGTGAATGGAGTGAGGCCCTGTATCCCCTGCTCACTACACTCACAGACTGTGTGGCCATGATGAGTGACAAAGCCAAGAAAGCCATGGTCTTCTTGTTAATGCAAGACAGCGCGCCTACAATAGCCATGTATCTGAGCCTTCAGTACCGCAGAGATGTTGTCTTCTGTCAGACAGTAAGCAAATGTTTCTTGAAATCCAGTTACTATTATCCTTGCAGTATTTTGGTAACTGGTACCTAAGCTTCTAATCCTTTTCATACTATAGTTCACTAAATCATTTCTTGATCGTCCCTCCAGTCTAGTCCCGGATCCTCTGGGTTGTCAACCTACTCCAGCAGCTTTGGAGACTGAGAAACTTCACTCCTGTGATGTCACCGGTATATAAGGACTGGAACCGCCTCCTCTCACCAGTTTTATCAGTCTCCAAAGCAGCTAGAGGAGTTGTGAGCCCAAGGATTCCAGGGCTCACTAGAGGAACGATTAAGAGGAGTTGTTAGGTTTTTGGGGGTGTTTAAAAAAAAAAAAGAAGAGAAAAAAAGCTAGATAGAGGCCACTGAGGTGCTACATTACATCCTCTGCCTGTGAGGTCACTGGTGGTCGGGCCTTCAGTTGCCCTGAGGTCCTCTGTTTTCCAGCGGCAGTTTCCCCTTCCCTCCCCCCCTGAGGTGGACAGTGGGTTGAGCAGGTACTGAAGAAGGACCGGCAGCTAGTTACCGCTCTGTTCAAGAAAGGAGCAGGAACTTCAGCTGTACTAGGCTCAGGGCGTGCAGATGGCTTGCCTGCCAGCGCTTTGAGCCGTCCGTTGCAGCTGCAGCGGTTTGCTGACACTGTTTCCAGCACCGGCGATTGCATTTCCTTCCCAGATGCTGGCGTTGGGAAGGAGAGCACGGGGAAGAGGTCAGCAGTCAATTCGCAGCACCGATGAGGTAAGCCGGCGTCTTTTAGGCGGGAACGGCAGATTTAAGAAGGCCAAGCCAGACCGTGTGTGCAAAGCGCGGCAAAACGCCGTTAGCAATCCCGGGGCTTCTGGGGCTATTTTTTCGTTGGGGGAGCCTCGTTTGCAGTGACTTTCTTCGGATTTGACTGGGGAAGCGAGTCTGCAGGGCGACTAAGCAGGAAAAAAAAAAAAGACAGGCAGATTTGCTTTTAAATTTTAAGGTTCCCTTTGCAGATCTTTGGGGGTGCGGCATGCCTTCCAAATAGCTATGCCTTTTGTATGGGGCCAAGAGAAGTTCAGTGTCGCAGGACGGAGTATGCCGGGGCTCTAGTCAAGAGACTAAAGAGCTATTGTCAGAGACAGAAATAAGTGGCCCAGAGGTCTCGGGGGAGGGTCCCAAGCCCATCATTGCGTCCCTGTCCCGTCCAGAACCGGGACCCAGTACAGCTTCTGCTCCAGAACCCTCCCCTCCGCAGCTGCCTGTATCAGGGAGTTTGGCGGCGATATTTTCACCCGATTTCATGGCTCTTCTGCAAAAGGCGTTGAGCAGCTCCCAGGGGACGCAGGCAGCCGAGTCCTCAGGGGCTGAGCTCGGGCGGAAGAGACCGTGTTCGCCGGTACAGGCACCGGAGGCTACCATCAGTGCAAAACGGTCTAGGGTGGATGCGGATCCACTGGAGCAGTCGGTCATTTCAGAGGATATCGATTCCGAGCAGGCGAACTTGGTAGGACAGGAGGAAGATGATCTAGAGCAGTGGTTCTCAACCTTTTTTGTACCGTGACCCCTTTTACCGTTGGTCAACTTGTGGTGACCCCCAATGATAAAATCAAATGCGTCTCTCTTCCTTTACCGTTAACGCATTGTCGCTGTAATCATTTGTTGAATTATTAATATATTATAGGCCTTTGCAATATGTTTTTATTTATAAAATACTTATTTAAACCACAATAATTAATCACAACAAGTAACAATATTTGATTTCAAAATTATGATGATTTTGTAGTCAAATCACTAATATGAAATAAAATTATTTTTTCTACCTTTGTTGTCTGACCAATTTATTCTCTGATCATGCTGGTCCCGATCTGAGGCTTCTGCTTTCCTGTCTTCTCTTAGCTCTCTTTCTGTGGTCTATGGTCCATCTGCCATTTCTTATCTCTTTCGTTTTCTTCACTTCTTTCCATCAGCCTATTTCCAGTCCCAGTAACCCTCCCCAGTATCAGCCCCTTTCCAGTCCTCACTCCCAGTACCTTCCAATGTCAACATGCATTCCCATGACTGCCACTGGTGTCCATTCCCTTCCAGTCCCCCTCCTTCCCCACTGACCAGTCCCTTCTAGTACAAATACCATGGCAGCCCCTCTCACATCCACTCCCTTCCAGTTCCATTCTCCCATCCCCTTGTATCAGCCCACTTGTAGCCTTAGCCCCCAGTTTTCTTCCAGGGCCAGCAGCTCTATCCTCCCCTCCCCACAATCAGCACATTCCCAGTCAAAGCCCCCCAATCAGCTCACTTCTAGTGCTAATCCTCCCTCAACCCCATTACCAGTACTAGCCTCCCCTAATCAGCCCAATACCAGTCCTACCCCCCCATCAGCTCATTACCAGTCCTAGCCTCCACTAATCAGCTCATTTCCAGTCATAGCCCCCCCGCCCATTCAGCTCATTTCCAATGCTAGCCTCCCATCAGTCCATTACCAGTCCTACCCCACCCAATCAGCCCATTACCAGTCCTAGCCTCCCCTAATCAGCTCATTTCCAGTGCTAGTCCCCCCCTCAACCCCATTACCAGTGCTAGGCTCCCCTAATCAGCCCATTTCCAGTCCTAACCTCACCAATCAGCTCATTTCCAATGCTAGACCCCCATCAGTCCATTACCAGTCCTACCCCCCCTTGATAAGTCCATTCCCAGTCCTAGCCTTCCCTAATCAACCCATTACCAGTCCTAGCCCCCCCCCCCATCTGCCCATTACCAGTGCTAGTTCCCCCATCAGCCCATTATAATCCTAACCCGCACTGTCTCTCGCTTCTGTCCAGCATTTATCCCGTCTGTCCAGTATGTCCCCGTCTCTCCCCTTTGTCCATGCCAGCCCCCGCCCGCCCGCCATGTCAGCCTCCTCCCTCCCCCCATGTCAGCCCCCATCCTTCCATCTGTCCATGTCAGCCCCCCTCCCTCCATCCATATCAGCCCCCTCCCTCCCTCCCTCCCTCCATGTCAGCCCCCATTCCTTCCATCTGTCCATGTCAGCCCCCCTCCCTCCATCCATCCATATCAGCCCCCTCCCTCCCTCCATGTCAGCCCCCATCCTTCCATCTGTCCATGTCAGCCCCTCCCTCCATCCATCCATATCAGCCCCCTCCCTCCCTCCATGTCAGCCCCCATCCTTCCGTCTGTCCATTTCAGCCCCCCTCCCTCCATCCATCCATATCAGCCCCCTCCCTCCCTCCATGTCAGCTCCCTCCCTCCCTCCATGTCAGCTCCCATCCTTCCATCTGTCCATGTCAGCCCCCCTCCCTCCATCCATCCATCCATATCAGCCCCCTCCCTCCCTCCCTCCCTCCATGTCAGCCCCCTCCCTCCCTCCCTCCATGTCAGCCCCCATCCTTCCATCTGTCCATGTCAGCCCCCCTCCCTCCATCCATCCATATCAGCCCCCGTCCTCCCTCCCTCCATGTCAGCCCCCCTCCTTCCATCTGTCCATGTCAGCCCCCCTCCCTCCATCCATGTCAGCCCCCTTCCTACCATCTGTCCATGTCAGCCCCTCTCCCTCCCTCCATGTCAGCCCCCATCCGTCCATCTGTCCATGTCAGCCCCTCTCCCTCCCTCCCTGTCAGCCCCCATCCTTCCATCTGTCCATCTCAGCTCCCTCCCTCCATGTCAGCCCCCCTCCTCCCTCCCTCCATGTCAGCCCCCATCCTTCCATCTGTTCATGTCAGCCCCCCTCCCTCTCTCCATCCATCCATTTCTATCAGCCCCCTCTCTCCCTCCCTCCCTCCCTCCATGTCAGCCCCCATCCTTCCATCTGTCCATGTCAGCACCCCTCCCTCCATCCATCCATATCAGCCCCCCTCCCTCCCTCCCTCCCTCCATGTCAGCCCCCATCCTTCCATCTGTCCATGTCAGCCCCTCCCTCCATCCATCCATGTCAGCCCCCATCCTTCCAGCTGTCCATGTCAGCTCCCTCCCTCCCTCCATGTCAGCCCCATCCCTCCATGTCAGCCCCCATCCTTCCATGTGTCCATGTCAGCCCCCTCCTTCCCTCCATGTCCGCCCCCATCCCTCCATGTCAGCCCCCATCCTTCCATCTGTCCATTTCAGCTCCCTCCCTCCATGTCAGCCTCCCTCTGTCGATGTCAGCCATGTTGCAGATTCCCTGCCCCCTCATCCCCTCTCCCCATGTCTGCCTCCCTTCTAATGCAGCCGCGGCTCCCTGCCTCTTAGGGAACCGCGGCTGTACCTGTAAAATCGTTGCGGAGCCCTTCCTGTCTTGACGGGCTCCGTGCAGCATTGTTCCGCCTCCAAAGGAAGTGGTAAACAACTTCCTTTGGAGGCAGGACAATGCTGCACGGAGCCCGTCAAGACAGGAAGGGCTCTGCAACAATTTTACAGGTACAGCCGCGGTTCCCTAAGAGGCAGGGAGCCGCGGCTGCAGAAGAAGGTGGTGAGTTTGCCGCTGCCGAGAAGCGGACTCGGCAGCGGCAGTAACTTGTGCGCGTCTTAATTTTTTTTTTTTTAACTTGGTGGAGGCTAAGCGACTCCCGCTAAATCCTGTGGCGACCCCCGTGGGGGTCGCGACCCACAGGTTGAGAACCGCTGATCTAGAGGAAGGTGAAATTAAAGAGCAGGAGGATCAGGCACGGGTAGTGTGGGTGTTCCGCGGGGAGGAGCTACCGGCACTCATTGCGGAGTCCCTTAAGGCTCTCAATATTCCAGCCGACAGCGCTGCAGAGGCTTCTACCCTGGAGGACCCATTACTGCAGGCTGTTCGAAAGACGCAGAGGGCATTCCCGGTGCATAGAGTTTTTAAGGAGATGATTCAGGAGGAATAGGATATGCCTGAAGCCACCCTTAAGGGGTCTAGGGTTATGGCGAGGCTTTACCCTCTGCTGGATCAGGACCGGGAGTTGTTTAAAGCTCCTAGAGTAGATGCGGCCGTATCAGCAGTTACCAAGAAAACTACCATCCCGGTAGAGGGTTCAGCGGCCCTCAAGGATGCGCAAGACCGTAAGTTGGAAACGGTGCTGAAGCAGGTATTTGAGGCAAATGCGCTATCTTTACAGGCATCTATTTGTGGGGCCTGGGTTGCGAGAGCCTGCTTACGATGGGCGCAGCGACTTCAAGGGGGCCACTCGGGGGAGGAGTCCGAGGAGGCGTCCAGGTTAGAGTCCGAGGCGGCGTATCTAGCCGATCTTCAGTATGACCTTATCCGGGGATTAGCGAAGAGCATGGTGTCGGTAGTCACTGGGAGGCGATGTCTTTGGCTGTGAAACTGGGCAGCGGATGGTTCTTCCAAAGCAAGATTGAGTAAACTTCCCTTACGCGGCAAGCTACTGTTTGGAGAGGATTTGGATAAGTTGGTGAAAGATTTAGGGGATTCAAAGGGCGGTAGGTTGCCGTAAGACAAGCAGAAGCAGGGGTGTCCCAGTACCGGCCCTAGGGGACAGCAGCAGGATTTTCGCTGTTTTCGCTCTGCGAGATTTAGTCAGGGCCAGCGGGGACTTTTTCCTGGGCGGTCCCAGGGATTTCGGGGGTTTGAGGGGCGAACAGAGGTTTTACAGCTGCTTCCTCGTCCTCCACCTTTAGAAAATCACAATGATGCCAGGAGGGTCCGGGGGGATCTGGTTCCTGTAGGAGGTCGGCTGCGGGAATTTTATCCGGCCTGGGCCCGACTCACATCAGATCAGTGGGTGTTAGAAGTAGTGCGAGAGGGTTATGCGTTGGAGTTGCAACGACCAGTGACAGACTCGTTCGTTCTGTTGCCGTGCAAGGCCAGCGCAAAGCGTGAGGCGGTGCAGGAGATGGTACAAAGGCTACTAGGTCTCAAGGCCATTGTCCCGGTTCCTACAGATCAGTTAGGATGCGGTTGATACTCCATTTATTTCGTAGTAGCAAAGAAGGAAGGGACGTGGCGGCCCATTCTGGATCTGAAAAGGGTGAATCGCTGTCTCCGCGTCTCTCATTTTCGGATGGAGACCCTCCGATCCATTATCGTAGCGGTAAGGAAAGGAGAGTTTTTGACATCCCTAGACCTATCGGAGGCATATCTTCATATTCCGATACACCGCGAACATCAAAAATTCCTCCGATTTGCGGTTCCCATGGGACATTTTCAATTTCAGGCTCTCCCCTTTGGTCTGGCAACCGCACCACGGACCTTCACGAAGGTGATGGTAGTGGTGGCGGCGGCGGCCTTGCGAAAGGACGGAGTGTTGGTTCATCCGTATCTGGACAATTGGTTGATCAGGGCAAAGTCCTGGGAGGAGAGTGTGTCGGCGACGGCCAAGGTGATCGAGCTTCTGCAGAGTCTCGGTTGGGTGGTAAATGTGGCGAAGAGACAGTTGGAGCCGTCGCAGGTCCTGGAGTATCTGGGAGCTCGTTTCAACACAAGCGTCGGTCGCGTGTTTCTGCCTTGGCAGTGGGTGCTGGGCCTCAGGTGGTTGGTGAGGCATTTTCTCAGCCAGCAGCGTCCCACGGCCTGGGATTATCTTCGGGTGTTGGGGACAATGGCGGCGACCCTGGAGTTGGTACCGTGGGCGCGCGCCCACATGAGACCATTGCAGAGAGCATTGTTAAGATGGTGGTTGCACCAGAGAGACTCGCTGTCCCAGAGGTTGGCTTGTCCGCCGCAGATTTGCCAGGCTCTGCAGTGATGGTTACGCCCAGGATGCTTAGAGAGAGGAATGTCATTGGAAGCTCCACCATGGATATCCCTGATGACAGATGCCAGTCTGCTCGGCTGGGGGGCCCATTGTCAAGGTCGCCTGGTTTAGGGTCAGTGGTCCACTTTGGAAAGGACGTGGTCCATCAACAGGTTAGAGTTGAGAGCGGTAGCGCGGGCCTTACAGGAGTTACGTCCTTATCTCCGGGGAAAAGCCATTCGGGTGTTCTCAGACAACGCGACGGTGGTGGCTTACATAAATCGTCAGGGAGGTACCAGCAGTGTGGCACTGGAGACTGAAGCAGAGAGTTTGTTCGAGTGGGCCGAGGAGAATCTGATGGCCCTGTCGGCGGCTCATGTCACAGGAGTGGACAATGTAGAGGCCGATTTTTTTTGAGTCGCGTGCGGGTAGACCCAGGGGAATGGGTCCTGCATCCAGAGGTATTCGCGATGTTGGTGCGTCGATGGGGAACGCCGGTGATGGATCTGATGGCGACTTTCCAGTCT
This sequence comes from Ichthyophis bannanicus, assembly GCA_033557465.1. Taxonomy (NCBI): domain Eukaryota; kingdom Metazoa; phylum Chordata; class Amphibia; order Gymnophiona; family Ichthyophiidae; genus Ichthyophis; species Ichthyophis bannanicus. Next base: position 577,832,766 of record CM066035.1, read on the forward strand.
GCGCAAGTCAGCCGGTTCTTCAGCAGAAGAAAGGAAAGAATGGCGGAAGGCTTGGATGCCCTTATTTAGGTTTGACCAGAAGGACAGCTTCTTTATGTGTTTCCTCCGTGGTTATTGATCGATCGGGTCTTACAGCACATAGAGCTCCACAGGGGCTGAGTGATTCTAATTGCGCCAGATTGGCCGAGGAGACCGTGGTACGCTGACTTAGTCAGGCTCCTGGTGGGGGAACATAGAAACATAGAAACATGATGACAGAAAAAGACCACAAGGCCCATCTAGTCTGTCCTTCCATAACAACTACAACAGTCCACTTTTTACCTTTAGAGATCCTCTGTGTTGGTCCCATGCTTTTTTGAATTCAGTTACTGTCCTCATCTCTACCACCTCCACTGGGAGACTATTCCATGGATCCACTACTCTTTCTGTAAAGAAATATTTCCGCATATCACTCCTGAATCTATCTCCCTTCACCCTCATCACATGTCCCCTCGTAGCAGAACTTGCTTTCAATTGAAAGAGGCTCTCTTCCTGAACATTTATGCCATGGAGGTATTTAAACATCTCAATCATATCACCTCTATCCCGCCTTTCCTCTAAGGTGTACATATTAAGATCCTTAAGTCTGTCCTCATATGCTTTATAATGAAGCCCATTAATCATTTTAGTAGCAACACTCTGCACCGACTCCATCCTGTTCACATCCTTTTGAAGGTGCGGTCTCCAGAATTGCACACCATACTCCAAATGAGGTCGCACCGAAGACTTATACAGAGGCATTATCACCTCCTTTTTTCTGCTAGCCATTCCTCTCCGTTTGCACCCAAGCATCCTTCTAGCTTTTGCCGTCGCCTTTTCTACCTGTTTAGCTACTTTAAGATCATCAGACACAACCACGCCTAGGTCCCGCTCTTCTTTAGTGGACAAAAGTACTTCACCTCCTATACTGTATTGCTCCCTTGGATTGCTGCAACCCAAATGCATGACCTTACATTTTTTAACATTAAATCCCAGCTGCCAAATTCTAGACCATTCTTCAAGCTTAGCTAGATCCCTCCTCATGTTATCTACACCTTCCTGGTTGTCTACTCTATTGCAGATTTTGGTATCATCCGCAAAGAGGCAAACCTTACCCAACAGCCCTTCCGCTATATCACTAACAAAGATGTTAAAAAGAATCGGACCAAGGACAGATCCCTGGGGCACACCACTGGTAACATCCTTCTCCTCAGAGTGAGCTCCATTTACTTGTACTCTTTGTCGCCTCCCACCCAACCAATTTCTAACCCAAGCAGTAACTTTAGGGTCCATCCCTAGGGTGCTCAGTTTGTTTATAAGTCGCCTGTGCGGAACAGTGTCGAAGGCTTTACTGAAATCTAAATACACCACATCTAGAGCTCTCCCTCGGTCCAACTCCCTGGTCACCCAGTCAAAGAAATCAATCAGATTTGTCTGACAAGACCTTCCTCTGGTGAATCCATGCTGCCTCGAATCCTGTAATCCGCCGGACTCCAGAAACCTCACTATTTTCTCTTTCAGCAGCGTTTCCAATAATTTACTCACCACCGAAGTTAAACTAACCGGCCTGTAGTTTTCAACCACATCCTTACTTCCGCTTTTGTGTAAAGGCACCACATGAGCCTCTCTCTAGTCGTTTGGCACCACTCCCGACTCCAACGAGGCATTGAAAAGGTCAGTCAGTGGAGTTGCTAGAACGTCCCCAAGTTCCCTCAGTATTCTAGGGTGTATCCCATCCGGTCCCATCGCTTTGTCTACTTTAAGTTGAGCTAGTTTCTCACGAACACAGTCTTCTGAAAATTGTTCAAGATGTCCCTCGCTTCTGTTCTTATTTGTGGGTGTTTTCTGAGGTCCTGCTCCTGGTTCTTCATCTGTGAACACAGAACAAAAATATTTGTTAAGCAATTCCGCTTTATCCTTATCAGCTTCTACATATTCCCCCCCTGCACCCTTGAGTCTGACAATACCACTTTTGCCCTTCCTTTTCTCACTAATATATCTGAAAAATGTCTTATCCCCCCATTTTATTGCATTGGCTATTTCCTCCTCCTTTTGAATCTTTGCCTTCTTGACTACTTTGCTAGCTTCTCTAAGTTTTTCCAAATACAGATGCCTGTCTTCCTCTCTCTGTGATCTCTTGTATTTCATGAAGGCCTCCCTCTTTTTCTTCACTTTTTCAGCTACTTCCTTCGAAAACCATAGCGGTCTCCTGTTCCTTTTGCCTTTATTTACCATTTTAACAAAAAGGTTGGTTGCCTTTAAAATACCCCCTTTCAGTTTTGCCCACTGTTTTTCTACATCCCCCAGCTGTTCCCATCCCACTAACGACTCCCTGAGGTATTGGCCCATCTCGCAAAGTTAGTCTTCCTAAAGTCTAAGATCTTCACCTTGGAATGGATTCTAACAACCCTAGTCCTAATACTGAACCACACCATCTGGTGATCACTGGATGCAAAATGATCTCCCACTACAACATCAGAAACACTTTCACCATTGGTAAGCACCAAGTCCAGTATGGCACCTTCACGTGTGGGGTCTGTTACCAATTGCCTGAATAGTTCTCCCTGTAGAGAATCCAGGATCTCCTTACTTCTAGATGATACTGCAGCAGGAATGTGCCAATCAACATCTGGCATATTGAAATCTTCTAGCAGTAGCACTTCCCCTTTCCTAGCAATGCTGCGTATTTCTTCAATTAACTCTCTGTCCACCTCTTCCTCTTGTGAGGGAGGTCTGTATATCACACCAATGCAAATAGATTTCTCTTTCCCTCTTTCTAGTTTAACCCACAATGCCTCCTCTCTCCCTTTTAAGCTCTGTAATTCCAAAGCTTTAATATTAGTTTTTACATATAGTGCCACTCCTCCTCCCCTTCTTCCTACCCTGTCCTTTCTGAATAAAGTATAGCCAGGTATAGTTACATCCCAGTCATGGTTTTCTGTGAACCATGTTTCTGTAACTGCCACTAAATCCAAGTCAGCCACTCCCACCAAAGCTTCAACTTCAGGGATCTTATTTCCCATGCTACGGGCATTAATACACACTGCTTTCCATATGTTACCCCTGTTACCCATTTCCATAAAGGTATTTAATGTATCACCTACCTGGGGGCTTTCACTTACCTGGGGGCTTTCTTCACCCATCCCCAACGAATCTAGTTTAAAGCCCTCTTCAGTAGATTAGCCAGTCTACTACCAAAGATGCGTTGACCTTTCTTGGACAGATGGATGCCATCTCTGCTCTGCAACCCTTGGAACAGCATCCCATGGTCTAGGAAACCAAAACGCTCTCGAAGGCACCATCCACGCAGCCATGCATTCATCTCCAGGATGCGAGCCTCTCTGCCTTGGCCTTTACCCTCAACAGGGAGGATTGAAGAGAACACCACCTGTGCACCTACCTGCTTCACCCTCTGTCCCAGAGCCATGAAGTCACTTTTGATACATTCCGAGGTATACCTGGCAGTATCATTTGTTACAACATGGATTAGCAACATTGGGTAATAGTCTGTGGGCTTGATGAGTCTCGGCAAACTCTCCGTAACATCTTGGATCTTGGCACCAGGCAGACAGCATACCTCTCTGGACATCAAGTCTGGTCGGCAGATGGACGCCTCAGTACCCCTCAGAAGAGAGTCTCCAACCACCACTACCCTTCGTTTCCTTCTGGTCACTGATTCCGCAACTATGGGGTACTTGAACTCTGGTTCTTCCCTTTCCAGGGATGCTTTCACCTCCTCCACTTCCAGGGCTGCATAATGGTTCTTCAATTCAAGGGCTGGAGAAGTTGGATTGGTGATTTTGCAGGCTCTGGTGACTTTTGTCCAACCATCGACATTCTGTTGGCACCCATCTTCTCCTGTGCTGGAGAGCCTGGTTGCTGCAAGAAGCATCTCATCAATGTGCTTCTCACTGTCTTGAATACTCCTCAGCCTCGCCCTGGAGGCTTCCGGTTCGCAAAGACCTTCTGACTCAGGGGCCTCTCTGCATGCCGCAGGTGGATCGATTCTCGCTTATGGCCTGACTATTGAGTGGGCTAGGTTGAAGGTTGAGTGGGCTAGGTTGAGTGGGCTAGTTGCTACCTTGCTGAAATCGAGACGTCGGTCTACTTCATTGGCGTATGTTAGAGTGTGGCGTGTTTTTGAAGCCTGGTGTACGGAACGGGACTTCGTCCCCTTAAGGGCGTCAGTTCCGCAAGTGCTAGCGTTCTTGCAGGACGGGTTTCAGAAGGGCTTAGCGGCAGCTTCGTTGAAGGTGCAGTTGGAAGCGCTGTCCTGTTATAGGGGTAAAGTGCGGGGCAGTCCGCTGGGTAGTCATCCGGATGTGAAGTGGCTCCTGAGGCCACCGCATAAGAGACTGGTCCCGGCGTGGGACCTACCGTTGGTCTTAGAGGTGCTGGAGAAAGCGCCTTTTGAGCCGTTAGTGAAAGCTTTTATCGTTGAAAGATCTTACCCTTAAGGTGGTGTTTTTAGTAGGCATTGCCTCAGCGAGGAGAGTTTCTGAGTTGCAGGCGCTCTCTTGTCGAAAGCCGTTTTTGTCCTTCTTCGATTCTAAGGTGGTGTTGCGGCCGGTGCCGTCGTTTTTGCCTAAGGTGGTCTCAGTTTTTTATATGAACCAGGTGTAGTGTCTTTGCCGGTTTTTGTTACCAAAAAAAAGGGCCAGGTAGCAGATCAGCTTCATCAATTGGATGTGGGCCGGGCCTTAAAGCAGTATGTGTCTCGCACGGCTAGTTTCCGTAAGTCTGACCGGTTGTTCGTGCTGTTTGCCGGTCCAAGGCAAGGAGAGACGGCCTCTAAAGGCTCGATTGCTTGATGCTTGAAAGAAGCGATCGTGCCGGCATATTTGTTGTGAGGCCGCAGGATACCGGAGGGGCTGCGGGCTTATTCAACCAGGGCGCAAGCGGTGTCATGGGCGGAGTGGCGCTTGGTGCCACCGGTGAAAATCTGTAAGGCGGCGATGTGGTCTTCATTGCATTCCTTTGTGAAGAATTACCGTCTTGATGTTCAGGCGGAGAGGGACACCTGTTTTGGATCGGCGGTGCTTCAGGCTGGTCTGACAGGTCCCTCCCGTTGAGTATCTGCACTGCTCTGGTACATACCCAGAGATTCCGGGACTAGACTGGAGGGACGATCAGGAAGATTAAATTAGACTTACCTGCTAATTGTAGTTCCTGGAGGAACTCCAGTCTAGTCCCGTATCCTGCCCTGTCTCGCTGAAGGACTTTCGCCTGAAGCATATGATGATTCACTGGTAAGTACCCCTTTTGATGGGGCTTTGGCATAGTTTACGATGGGGCTTATTAGCGCCTAGGGGCGGTGTAGTCCGGGGATCCTTCTTCACAGCAGAGAAAAAGGGGGACCTCAAGGCATGGCCAATGTACAGGGAGCTTGTACATAGTTGGGGTTTAGGGTCCTATAGAGCTCAGTTGGGCAGTTGTTTGAATTGCTACTATGTTCCTACCTACTTGTTGCTCTGGTGAGTCTGCTTTGTCAATGGGTTAACTGGTGAGAGGAGGCGGTTCCAGTCCTTATATACCAGTGACATCACAGGAGTGAAGTTTCTCAGTCTCCAAAGCTGCTGGAGTAGGTTGACAACCCAGAGATTCCGGGACTAGACTGGAGTTCCTCCAGGAACTACAATTAGCAGGTAAGTCTAATTTAATCATTCAAGTCATACCCTTTATACAGCACTGATCTTGAGGAAAAGCAAAACTTCATTATAGTAATACATCCAAAATGTTAAAAAAGTATCAAGATCCTGATCTATGTAATATATAGCTGTTTGAAGAAAATAGAGAAATGAAACATTTTAGACCTAAAAAGAGATCATTTACCTTTTGAATGTTTTTCTTCTTCTCATTTACGAGGTCATTTTTAAAGTAAGAACCGATTGCGCATCGTGTCCACGCGATCTGTCAAGTGACGTCCATTCAAGGTCATCCACTCTTGGCCAGTCTCTCACTACGCAGCCATTACGTTTGACGTCTCTGCCAGTATTGGTTGTATGGTTATACTGCTTCGTTTGTCGCCATGTCAATCAGTAATCCCTCCGATTGTGAAGTGCGCTCGGTTATCCGGTTCGTCCAGCATTTTCGGCACCCATCTTGCACACATTTTTTTGTAGTGCAGTTTGTCAGTAACAATGTGATAAACTACTGATCTTGAAACTTGTGGAAATGTCTGATGTGGCTCGTCTATAGTGAAGCACCTATTTTGGCAAATTTCCTCAACAACTTCTTGTGTCAGGTCTTCATTCCTCCAGTCCGCAAACAACCCCCTAACGGTAATCAAAATTGTATTAGAACACTAGGAAATGAGATACCGTAAAAACCCTCAGTAATATATTATATTATTTTTTGTCGGACATAAATCGTGCAGGGAAGGCACTATGAACCATCCCCCAATCACAATACATATATGGAGTATGTATTGTGATTGGGGGATGGTTCATAGTGCCTTCCCTGCACAATTTATGTCCGACAAAAAATAATATAATATATTACTGAGGGTTTTTACGGTATCTCATTTCCTAGGTCTTCATTCATGACAGTAGGCCATCCAGATCGTTCTTCATCATGAACATTTGTCCTTCCTTCCTTAAACATCATTCATTACACCTTCCCCATACACTTCAACAAGCTGCCGGTGAATTTCAGCTGGACGAACTTGTTTTGCATTTAAAAAACGGATAACCGAGCGCACTTCACAATCGGAGGGATTTCTGATTGACATGGCGACAAATGAAGCAGTATAACCATACAACCAACACTGGCAGAGACGTGAAACGTAATGGCGGTGTAGTGAGAGATTGGCCAAGAGTGGCTGACCTTGAACGGACGTCACTTGACAGATCGCGCGGACACGATGCGCAATCGGTTCTTACTTTAAAAATGACCCTCGTATTTATTTAACACATTTTTTATATCGTCTTTCTACAAGTCAAAACAGCTTTCATGCAACTAAGCTGATACAGTGAACGAATTACAAGGAACATCAAAAAACATTTACAATGAACATGAAAACTAAATGTGAACAGAGAACAATGAACCTTTTGTATATATCAATACATTTGAGTCAATACTTCTCTAAAGAACTATGTACATGGGGGTAGGGGGATTGTGAGGGGAGAGGGGGTTATAGGGGCTTTATGAGGGTAAGGTGGAGGATGAAATGATTGTTTGTATGGGGTAGTCCTGATCTATGGTTGTTGGGTGCCTGTTGCAAAAATGTTCCAGGAAGAGGTGGGTTTTGAGTTGTTTGCAAAAGTCTATGGTTGATTTGATGTTTCGAATCGAGGGAGGTAATGAATTCCAGAGGGTAGGGACATATAGAGAGAATGTTCTTAGTCTGGTGGTTTGCTTGAATTTGCGCGTCTGAGGTGGGAGACTGAGGAGGTTTTGGGTGCTCTTTCTTCTTAGTCTGTCAGAGTTCAGGGTGTGAATTAGTGCTTGGAGTTGCTCTGAGGATTATTTGTCCAGGGTTTTGTGAATGAGGGTCAGAACTTTGAATTGTATTCTGGAGCTGATGGAAAGCCAGTGAATGTGTTTGAGGATAGAAGTGATGTGGGTTTGTCTTGAGGCTTAGAAGATAGATCAAACAACAGTATTTTGGGTGAGTTGTAATGGGAGGAGAGCAGACTTTGGTAGGCCAAGATAAATGAAATTACAGTAGTCAAACAATGGAGTAATGGTGGCTTGGCAGACTGAGAAGAATGTATCGGGGTAAGAGGGGGCGTAGGTTTCAGAGGGTTTTGAGTTTATAAGCCTTTGGTGATGCTTTGAATATGGGCCTTGAAGATCAGCTGCTGGTCCAATATGATATTGAGGTATTTTATCTGTGTACTGACTCTGATGTCATTACCAAATCTGATGGAAGCAGGGGAGATGAAGTTGGGGTCTTTTGTGACATGGAGGAGCTGTGTTTTTTTTGAGGTTGATGGAGAGATTGTGAAGATGGATCCAGTTGATTACTTCTGAGAGGCAACTTGAGAGCGTGGAGTAATTAGGATCAGAAGTGGAGAATGATGCAAACATCATGATGTCATCAGCATATATCAGGAACTCTCCTTGAAATTGTTGGAGGATGCACACAGTGGCTGGATGTATATACTGAACAGTAGAGCAGAGGGATGATCCTTGTGGCACTCCCTGGTTTAGACTGAAGGGAGTTGAGGTTTGTGTTTGTGTCTTTATTCTCTGGTTTTGGTTGGAGAGATAGGAATGGAACCATTTGAGGGGGGTGCCATGGTCTCCAATATGGTGGAGTTGGTTAAGGAGGAGCTGGTGGGATACAGAGTCAAAGGCAGCAGTGATATCCAGAAAGAGCAAGATGAAGCCTTGAGTGATCGTTTCAATGCCTATGATGAGTGAATTCAGGAAGGAGGTCATAAGGGTTTCAGTGCCATGGTTGGGTCAGAATCCATATCGCTGTATGTTTAGAGGTGCATAGTGGTCTATGTGATCTTGGAATTGGGTTTGTTCAGCTTTTTCAATGATTCTGGAGATAAACTGTATACTAATTATAGGTCTGTAATAGGAGGGTGGGTGTGGATCCAAGTTTGGTTTCTTCAGGAGCAGTCTCATTGATGCTTGTTTGAGGGAGGGAGGAAGGAAGGAATCCTTCTGAAAGGGATAAGTGGACAATGTCAGATATGATTAGTAGGAATTGTTCTTTTGTGATTTTGAGCCAGAAAACTGGACAAGGGTCAAGTGGGGAGATTGTGGTGTTGATGTTGCTATGTTGTTCAATTTATCAGATAATAGTGTCTTGAAGTGGTGGTGCTGAGTGGTCTCTTCATTCAAGTTTGGGATGGTGGGACTGCTGGAAGGTATAGATTTCTTATTCTCATTGATGGTGCCTTAAAGAAACTTAATTTTGGGTATTTTTTGAGTGAGTGCATGGGGAAAAGAAGTGAATGAAAGAAGCACAAAGAAGAAATGAGAAGTTGGCAGAAGCAGAGACATATCCATAGTGGCCTGGGTAGGCTCTGTCCTCCCCTCCCCCACTTTGGATTGAGGTCCACCCAATCGGTGACAGCAGCACAGACCAATGAGAGAACTGGAGGCAGTGTCAACAGCCACACTGCCTTGTGCCTCACTCACTGTTAGGGCAGTGATGGAGAGAAACGTAGTAGAGAGAGTAGGAGGATGTATTAAGGGACTAAGTGAGGTGGGGAAGATTGAGTGACAAGAAGGAGAACATGGGAGGGAGGATAACTGGGATGGGGACCATTTTATCTCCAGGAAGAAGCGGGAATACAGTCATGGGTATTGGAAGATTTCCAATTCCTCTGCCCTTGGTTCCATCTCTGGTGTCACGGTAATCTGCAGACCCGCTGTCATGTCTTGAATGAAGTCTTGGAAAGACATGTCCTCTGGCGATGACCGACGCTGCTCATGAGGAGGGGAGTTATCGGAAGGGAGATCCTGGGTTCTTCTAGAGTCCTCCAATATAGCATGGAATCAGAGGAGGAAGAGTCCAATTTGGTTAGAAAATCAAAGTATTAACGGTCTCGTGCCGATGTTGATGCCTGATGCCAATAACAATGTTGATGCGGTACAGCATCGGGAGCCTGTTGGGTACCGACAGTGGCTGTCTGTTTCAAAGCAGGCATCGGAGGAAGAGGAGCCAGTGATAAGGGCTCGAGGTCTGGCATCGGCCTCAAACTGGAGCCGATGCCTGCGCTCCTGGGGTTGTCTGTTCCATGGCTGCCAGGAGTGCTGCTAAACTCCTCTCAATAGCCAGGATGCACTGGTCGAGGGAGGAGGCTGATACCTGGGTGGATTCACTTACGGGGCTTTGAGCTACTGTCCCAGAACATGGAACCAGCAGCTTTCTGGAGGTCGAGGCCTCAGGAGCATCCTGGGGCCCCTGTGGTGCTTTGAAGGACTGGTTCTCCGCCGAGGCTGTTTGGCAGGCTGATCTGCATCAGATGCATCTTTTGGTGAATCTCGATGACGATGAAGGGACTATCCTCAAGAATCAGTATCAGTTTTCGATGCTGATGACTTAGTTTTATGCTTGGACTTTGAGGAGACCTGAGAACCAAGTGAGGAAGCCGACATCCTTGATGATCACGAAACCACTGAAATAGAGTCCAAGGCAAACAGAGACTCATACTATCTCGCTCTGTTTTGTAGGCCTCTTTTTGTCATTTGTTGGCACAAAAAGCAATCATTTGGTAAATGGTCTGGGCCCAAACATTTTAAACACCAGTCAAGATTGTCAGTGACTGAAACTGTACCAGAACACTTGATACATTTCTTAAAGCCACTGACATGTTTTTACACCATGACAGAAAAAGAGTAGGCCAAGGCCTGATTTGGTGGTGAAACCACCAAAGTAGAAAAACTAAAATAAAAAAAGAAAGAAATATACTAAAATAAAATAAAATATCGGGACCAATATCAGGGAAGGTACCAGCGTCGACGGAAAGGCAGAGCACAAATTTTAAACAAAAAAATAACATTTTTCAGCGGTGATAGGAAGAAAACAACCTGCTGGCTCTGCAGAAAATGAAGAACTGAAGAGAGGACTTGCCAGCATATGCGCAGGGAGAACTAAGGAGAAGACTTCCTGACATATGCGCAGGTGCAGTGGAGTGCTCCCATTGGATGCTGGAGAGCATTCCTGCGCAGGCTCCATTGGTACCGACAATACCCATGTGTGAAGACTGATTCCTGCTGTTACTGGAGATCACTTGTTACAGGTGAGTAAGACCACTTTTCTCTAATTTGCAGGCGGACCCTTTAAATTCTCCTTCATAAACCAGAGCTTGCGTAACTGGTTCTTAAGAATTTGGTCTGACTTCTAGTTTTGAACAAAGTTCCAACAGCCTTGCATATTTTTTAACCTTGCTTCAATTTCATTTCATGTTGATATGCAAACAGGAATCTGAATAAATAAAACTGTACATTTTCTCTTTATTTCCTCCCTCCTGCCACCTTTCTTTCCCATTATCTTGCAATCTACTAGTAGTTATTTTAATTTGGAGTATATTTCTATTTCTGTCATTTTCAGCTGACTGCGCTAATTTGTGGCTTCATTATCAAGCTAAGGAACTGCCTGCATGATGATGGATTTCTGCGACAGTTGTACACCATAGGCCTTCTGGCACAGTTTGAAAGTCTTCTCAGCACATATGGTGAGAAAAATTTCTTTAGCATCAGTGCTGTGCCTGGTAGGCAGGATATTTATGATGACTTAAGAATGTAACATTGGAATACTTTACAATACCATCAAAGCCACAGCAAAAAAAAAGGCAATTTACAAAGAATTTGAGGCTGCTTTTGGATCCTAATCTCTTGTTCCCCTTGTGTCTCCTCTCCCTATTGAACCTCTTATTTCTCTTCTATTCTGCTGTCTGTCTTAACTAGATTGTAAACTCTACGAGCAGGGGCTGTCTTCTATATATGTTTGTACAGTACTGTGTACGCCTGTAGCGCTATATAAATGATTAATAGTAATAGTAGTATAATAGTAGTAGAAAAAGAAACTTATTTTATTTAGCTCCTTAATTGGCTTCTCTTATAAGGGCAGTCTTGTGACATCCAGCATTTACTTGCACATGTTATGAAATCTAGACCAGCACATTGTTTATTGGCAGCTGTGATGATTTTATAGCTCTGCACATGAGTAAAAGTACATATTAGAGCAGATACTGTTATTATATTACATATAAAGCCTTAAGTAATGAGTAACTCTTCTGTTTTGCAGTTCATAGACGACAGCGCCAAAATACTTGGGGCCCCATATTCAGCTCACAGCAGTTAGTGCTTGTAAAGGTCCTGGCTGCCATGGGCAAAAATGGAGCCAGATATTTGGCACCAGACACCAGCTATCCACTGGCATTGAATATCTGGTTTCACTGCCAACTTCCATTGCTATTCGGTCAGTGGCGATATTCAGCTGCTAACCGGATAACAAAACCACTTAAAGTTTCTTAGCTGAAAATCGCCCTGACCGGATGGGTGCTAGGACCAACCCCAACCTTGCCCACTGACTGCTCCAACACTACCCAGAGTGCGGCAAGGCAGTTTGTATTCAGCAGCACTGGCATAAGCCCTTTTGAATATCTGGCCCTTGGATACTACCCACCACATCTTGGAGATTATTTTAATACACATTTAGGGGCATGCTTACTAAAGTGAGCTAATGGTTAATGCAGGGTTTACCACATACTAATTGCGCTGTGCTGTTACTATACTACAGCAAGGTAAAACCCCACACTAACCACTTAGCGCTCAGTGGAGCACTGATTGAATGGCAGAGTGTGCGCATTGAAGGCATATTATGGGTGTCACTGGCATGTGCTAACCGCAAATGTTGCTGTTACTGCACGGGTGCACTTACTACCTCCTCAGTGGACGGCGTAACTGTGTGCTCATTAAGTGCTCTTGCAGTCCAGCATGTTGAGGTGAATTTCCCTGCAGTAACTGCAAAGGGACGTGCTGAGCACAGCACCAACAGTTAGCACAGGTCTACTTTATTTCCCACACTAACCTTTGGGCTTAATGGGCGCTACAATAGCACATTTTAGTATGCACTACTACTACTATCAAACATTTAAAAAGTGCTACAAGGCATACACAGCACTGTACAGACATATATAAAGACGGTCCCTGCTCATAAGAGTTTACAATCTAATTAAAACAGACGAGACAAAAGATAAGAGGGAAAAGCAAAGGGTGAGGAGACATAAGGAATTAAGGGTTCAGGATCCAAATGCAGCTTCAAAGAGGTGCGCCTTCAGCATGGACTTGAAAAGGGGAGCCTGTTCCAGGCATAAGGAGCAGCAAGATGAAAGGACCGAAAGTCTGGAGTTGGCAGTGAAAGAAAAGGGCAAAGAGAGAAGTAAGCTAGTAGAAGAGTGGAGTTGACGAGGAGGGGTGTAGGGAGAGAGGGAAGAGAGCGAGAAGCAGAAGAATAAATGCTCTTATAGATCATAAGGAGAAGCTTGAATTGAATACAGAAACGGAAAGGAAGTCGGTGAAGTGAATTGAGAAGAGGGGTTATGTGAGTATATTGAGGCTGGTGAAAGATTAGTCGCGCAGCAGAGTTCTGAACAGATTGAAGGAGAGAAATGTGGCTAAGAAGGAGATTGCAGTAGTCAAGATGGGAAGTAATTAGAGCGTAGACAAGTGTTATAGTAGTGTGTTCTGAAAGGAAGGGACAAATTTTGTTAATGTTATAGAGAAAGAAATGACAGGTTTTAGCTATCTGTTGGATATGTGAGGAGAAGGAAAGGGAGGAATCGAAGATTGACCCCAAGGTTGCAGGCCGAGGAAACAGCATGCCCCTTAATTCCTTTAGAAAAGCACCTGATAGGTTTCAATATATCAACATTTATTTATCACATAATCATGCCTGCCCCTTTTCAGGATTAGAAAAGGGACCCTCAGGCTATTTTTTTTCATCATCATTTCAGGCGTTAATATGTTTTACCATTTATTTCAATGTATAATTTGTCTGCTCATGAAAAAAAATCTAACAACCATTTATACTCACATTAAAAATACAACACATTAGAATTCTGGAGGGGAATTTTAGAAGGGCAGTCCAAGTGCAGAACGTTTGAAAAAAAAAAGGCACGTCCAGATGCAGACGTGATGTCACAAAGGTGGACGCGCCTGATAAGGATGTCTGCAGGGACATCTACATAGACATCCCCCGTAGCATATTTTCAGACCCTGGATGGCTAGGAACAAGGCAGCCAGGGTTCAGATCCCACTGCTGCTATCATTGAAACTGTGCTGAGTACTGGGGACGATGGAGTGCTTTCTTCTCTAAGCTCTAGATGTTTTTCGGCTAAAACAAGCACCACTTAGATACTTGTTCATGCTTGGAGCAGGTCTAATGTTTAGACATGATGCCAGGCGGTTTCTGAGATCAAATCCTGGGAACAACCCAGCCATGCCTCCTCCATGCCCCCGTTCAGACTTGGGATTCCTTACGCTGGGGACATTTCCAGGGACTGCTTCTAAAATTGCTCTGGAGACGTCACTGTGCTTTAGACATCTCTAAACTTATTTTTGGACGCCCAGGGCTTCTAAAATGAACCCCCTATTAAACAGTCCAATACACAATAACAAAAATCTGATTTATAACGAACACAGTAAAACTGCCCCACCACTTATAAATATAAAAGTTGCTACAAAACCAAAAGGGTTTTGGTTGTTTTAAGTTCATCCAAAGGAACTGACTTAATAGCTGTATTTTATTCTGAACCTCAGGTAGTCCTCCTCTATCTGAATATGTTTGCGAAATGTTGTAATGTGATCTGCCTTGAACAGGCCGTGAGTCGATAAAGAGAAGATAGAAATATTAATTAAGTTTAGTATTGAAGGACACGATAAAAAGGGAAAAATTATGAAGGACAAGTTGAGAAGTGCACATTTTTAGCCCCTTCTTTCATTTGCAAACTGGTACATGTTTGGGGGGGGGAGGGGGAAGAGTCAAACAGATAAGATATACAATGTCTCATTATGGTAGCAAGGGCTGAGTGACTGCATAAGGCATCTTTATAGCTGATGTTATCTATATATTTGTGTCTATCTTGAAAACAGTGTGTGTGTGGTGCAGGCTTAGGAAGCTTCTGTGTGTATGCAGTGAGGGGTTTGGGATGCCTTTGTGTGTGTGGGGGGTAGTGCGGGGTTAGAGGGTGCCTGTGTGTGTGGCATGGGGTGGGGGGGGGGGCTGAACGTTTTGGTATAGATATACATGTTCTGCCCTTTTGTGCCCATGCATTAATTTCTTCAACTTTCACCCCTTGCACTCTTCCCTCCAGCATCTTGCCTACTGCCCATCACCCACTCTGTTCTCCTTCCCAAACTTCCACTTTTTATTGTCCCTTTTTGCACTCTCACCCCATGCCCTCTGTCTTTCTCTATTTTTTTCCAAGCTCACTGCCCCTTTAAATGTCTCCTGCCTTCTTGCATCTCCTTATCCCATATGTAGCTTTTTCCTGGCCTGCAGGTAGGCCCTGCACTGCGCAGGCTTCTTGTGGCCTTCTCTTCCTCTGAGATGGGGTTCCCGTGGGCAGACTACAGCGATCTTGGCCACAGTCGCAGCCAAAGAAAGCCTGCCTGCCTGTCTTAATCCAAACACACAGATTTCTTTGCACACGCACAAAGAAACCTATGCTTATGGCCAGACAGCTTTCTCAGTCAGCTGGAGAGTCCCTGCTAGGCACTATTGATTATTGTGAAATGGCCTAAAACCAGAAATCAGTCTGGGGGTGGTGATAACATCTGAAATGATCACAATCTAGAAATGCAGGCAAAGTGAAGAGGAAAGCTGAGCATAGTGAAATCTGTGCCTTGTGCAGTAGTAACCAGCCCAAAAATGCCACTTGACAATGGTGATTGCAATACATAAGCTTTGGGGGTCATAATAATCTCTTTTTTTAAAATGTGGGTGCTTGAAAAAGTGCTTGTGTTGTCTCAATTGCTCCTCTATGGCATCTCTATGTTAAAATGTCTTCTATTTTGAAAAATGGGTGAAAGTTTTGCTTTTTGCGTTTTTAAACCAGACAATAAATTTAAATATTGCCTCATATTTTCAGGTGAGGAGCTGGCAATGCTGGAGGACATGAGTTTAGGAATTATGGATCTAAGGAATGTAACCTTTAAAGTAACTCAGGCTACATCAAGTTCATCTACCGACATGCTGCCAGTCATTACAGGAAATCGGTAATGAAACAGCAACCTTTCTTTTGATTTCTTCAGCAAATAATTTTTGTCTGTGAAAAGCAGTTTTAACCTCTCAACCTAACTATTTCTCTTTGGGACATTTGCCCATTCAGAATCTTCCCAATGCCATTCACTACCACTAATGACAGATAAGGCTAAAATTGAGGCCTTTATTCAGAGCTACCTAGAGATATTTTTATTTGTCTGTTTAGAACCTTTACATACATA
This sequence comes from Ichthyophis bannanicus, assembly GCA_033557465.1. Classification (NCBI taxonomy): domain Eukaryota; kingdom Metazoa; phylum Chordata; class Amphibia; order Gymnophiona; family Ichthyophiidae; genus Ichthyophis; species Ichthyophis bannanicus. The sequence continues at coordinate 577,848,699 of CM066035.1, forward strand.
CAGAATATAGCATGAAATATCAGGCGAACCCTCCATTCTGCCAATATCTCCCAAACCGCAAAGCAGTGCTTACGCTGGTCAAAACATTTTTACAAAAGTCATGTTACTGAAATAAAAATAGTCATTTCTTATCAATTTTTATATGCTGAACACGAATATGACAGTGAAACTGCAAAGTTGGCTCTAGTTATTTTGTAATCTACAAGAATTAATGTTTACATCACGAAATGCATGTCAATAGAAAATATAATAGGCCTTCAGTTAATACCTGTTAAAAACCAAGTCATAGACTACTTCTTAGATTTTTTCGCCTGTCTCTTGTACAGCTGTTCGGGAACTTCTCTGGGGAGTGTCCAGCAGTAGTCAGCCAGCATTGTAGTGGACCATTTTCCCTGGTATCTTTGCTCCATCGTTGCGATATCCTGGTGAAAACGTTCGCCCTGTTCATCACTAACCATACCACAGTTGTTAGAAAAGAAATCATGGGAATCAAGGAAATGGATCTTTAGAGACATATTGCAGCCAAATTTCTGATACTACATCAGCATGTCTTCTACTAGTTCCTTGTAGTTTTCTGCCCTAACATTCCCGAGAAGGTTTGTTGACACTAGGCGAAAAGCATTCCATGCTTGTTTCGCATCACCCTGCAGCAAGTTGTTGAACCGGTCATCTTTGAAGAGCTCTCGAATCTGAGGACCCACAAAAGCTCCCTCTTTAATCTTTGCTTCGCTGAGTCGAAGGAATTTTTCATGCAGGTATTGGAAAGCTGGCGAAGTGCGGTCCATGGCTTTCACGAAGTTTTTCATCAAACCTAGTTTAATGTGAAGGGGTGGTAGCAGGATTTTCTGAGCCTCAACCAGAGCTGTGTGCTGGATATTCTTCTCTCCAACTGTTACATTTTGTCTGCGATTCCTTTCCTTCCGCAAGTAGTGCCAATCCTTTGCTCAGCTATCCCACTCACATAAGAAAAACATGTATTTTATATATCCCTGCTGCAGTCCCATTAAAAGGGCAACTACCTTCAAGTCATCACACAGGTGACAGCTGTACTTGTTATAGTTAATGGAAGTCAGTAGATGCTTTAAGTTATCGTATGTCTCTTTCATGTGGACGGCATGCGCTACTGGAATAGATGGAAGACGGTTTCCATTGTTAGAAACATAGAAATATGACGAGAGAAAAAGACCACATGGCCTATCTAGTCTGTCCTTCCATATCAACAACTACAACAGTCCCCTTTTTGCCTTTAAAGATCCTCTGTGTTTGTCCCATGCATTTTTGAATTCAGTTACTGTCCTCATCTCTACCACCTTCACTGGGAGACTATTCCACGGATCCATTACTCTTTCCATTAAGAAATATTTCCGCATATCACTCCTGAATCTATCTCCCTTCACCCTCATCCCATGCCCCCTCGTAGCAGAACTTGCTTTCAATTGAAAGAGGCTCTCTCCCTGAACATTTATGCCACGGAGGTATTTGAACATCTCAATCATATCACCTCTATCCCGCCTTTCCTCTAAGGTGTACATATTAAGATCCTTAAGTCTGTCCTCATATGCTTTATAATGAAGACCGCTAATCATTTTAGTAGCCACCCTCTGCACCGACTCCATCCTGTTCACATCCTTTTGAAGGTGCGGTCTCCAGAATTGCACACTATACTCCAAATGAGTTCGCACCAAAGACTTATACAGAGGCATTATCACCTCCTTTTTTCTGCTAGCCATTCCTCTCCGTATGCACCCAAGCATCCTTCTAGCTTTTGCCGTCGCCTTTTCTACCTGTTTAACTACTTTAAGGTCATCAGACACAGCCACGCCTAGGTCCCGCTCTTCTTTAGTGGACAAAATTACTTCACCCCCTATACTATACTGCTCCCTTGGATTGCCGCAGCCCAAATGCATGACCTTACATTTTTTAACATTAAATCCCAGCTGCCAAATTCTCGACCATTCTTCAAGCTTAGCTAGATCCCTCCTCATGTTATCTACACCTTCCTGGGTGTCTACTCTATTGCAGATTTTGGTATCATCTGCAAAAAGGCAAACCTTACCCGACAGCCCTTCCACTATATCACTAACAAAGATGTTAAAAAGAATCAGACCAAGGACAGATCCCTGGGGCACACCACTGGTAACATCCTTCTCCTCAGAGTGAGCTCCATTTACCTGTATTCTTTGTCGCCTCCCACCCAACCAAGTTCTAACCCAAGCAGTAACTTTAGGGTCCATCCCTAGGGTGCTCAGTTTGTTTATAAGTCGCCTGTGAGGAACAGTGTCAAAGGCTTTACTGAAATCCAAATACACCACATCTAGGGCTCTCCCTCGATCCAACTCCCTGGTCACCCAGTCAAAGAAATCAATCAGATTTGTCTGACAAGACCTGCCTCTGGTGAATCCATGCTGCCTCGGATCCTGTAATCTGCTGGACTCCAGAAACCTCACTATTTTCTCTTTCAGCAGCGTTTCCAATAATTTACTCACCACCGAAGTTAAACTAACCGGCCTGTAGTTTTCAACCACATCCTTACTTCCGCTTTTGTGTAAAGGCACCACATGAGCCTCTCTCCAGTCCTTTGGCACCACTCCCGACTCCAACGAGGCATTGAAAAAGCATTGTTCAAAAGCAGTCTTCAGACTCAGTTTTGAAGAGTCTATAAATAGTCTCCAGTCTTGTGGGTCATGAGTGATTTTTAAGGCATTCATTAGGCTTTCATTATCGGAACAGAATACCAGATTACTTTCCTTTCTGAAGGAAGGCTCCAACTGCTGGTGGCGCTTTCGATATGGAGTAATGTTGACATCTTCTAGAAGATTCCATTGTTGGAGTCTTGATCGTAGCAATTCTGCCTTGTTTTTGGATGTCCAAATCACGAACCAGGTCATTTAGTTCTTCCTGTGTTATTCTGTGTGGAGTTGATAATGCATCCCAGTGAAAATCTGGGTCACTGCATGCTGACGGACCAGGAGAAGAACAGGTCTGCTCACCCTTGTCCTCATCAGATGAATCAAGAGAATATTCTTGTGGAGATTCTGGAATAGGAAGTCCCTCACCATGTTGAACTGGTCTCAATGCAGACGGAATGTTTGGGTAGACTATGCTCGACTTCTTTTGCTTCGTCGTTCCACTGGAAAGAGAAGGAACCAAGCAGAAGTAACAGTCATTTATGTGGTTGCTTGGCTCTCTCCACACCATGGGGACTGCAAACGGCATTGATGGTCTTTTGCAATTCAACCACTGTGAAAGCTGTGTTGTACATGTAGTGCAGCATATATGCGGGGCCCAAGGCTTGTCTTGGTCACCATTCTTGCATCCGAAGTAAAGATGATATGCCTTCTTCAGTTGAGAAGTGATACTTTTCTTCTGGTTGGCAAATGTCACTTCCCCACAAATGTAGCAGAAATTGTCAACAGTATTAACGCACTTTCGCGGCATTACTGTTCTGTATTGTACGTAAATGGCTAAAATTATATGATTGATAAAAGTTACATGTAACAGTAGCTTAAACTGTCTCGCACACAGTCTGAAATATTTTAAATGCTCAACCTTTCCGACTGCGTATAGTACACTGCTGACGTCAGATGGCTTCAGCAGCCGTCTGGCAGTAGTATTGCATTGCATCAGAAAATGATGCAATCAACTCTGGATGATGTGTGCATGCTGGTATTATGCAATATGATTCAATATTACATCATTCAAGCTTATTTTGGATGTTGTTGATGTCCTACTGGATAAATTTACACGGTGAAACGTGTCATAAAGCTGAAGCTACTGAGAGTGCAGACTTAGAAAAAAAAACCTGTCTTTAACAGAGCTGTTGATGTGCAGAGGATGCAATTACCTTGCAGCCCAGCTAGAGTGAGCAGGAGCAAAACTACTGAGACTGAGTTAACACACCCAGCCACTGATTATGTAAGAGCTAATCAGCTGCACCTGACGACAAGCCCAGGAAATTCAAAGGTAGAATGCCCTTATAAGAGAAAGGCAGTCCAGAGGAAAGGAGGCCAGCAGAAGGAACCGGTCCAGAGGAAAGCAGGCCAGCAGAAGGAACCGGTCCAGAGGAAAGCAGGTCAGCAGAAGGAACCGGTCCAGAGGAAAGCAGGCCAGCAGGAGGAACCAGTCCAGAGGAAAGCAGGCCAGGAGAAGGAACCAGTTCAAAGGGAACCGGTCCAGAGGGAAGCAGTCTGGAGGAAAGCAGTCCAGAGAGGGACAGTCCAGAGAGAGACTGCTAGGAGAAGCACTTCGGATGGAAGGAGTGATACCTCCAGGCCAAGCAGCGTAGCTGGGTCAAACAGAACGCCCAGAACAGTAAGTGCTGGAAAAGGAGCAGAGGAAGTCAGAAAGAAAGACAGCTCGAGGAGAGTCAGTCTGGAGAGAGACTCGGTAGCAGAGGACCACAGAGGCAAAGAGCTTGTGAGGAGAAAGCCATACTTTGTGAGAGGCCTACGCTCACCGGAGGAGTCTGAATCAGGATTAAGAGTTACAAGAAGGAAAGGTTCTGATAGCAGAGCTACCTTTACCCAAACGCAAGGAAATCCGGATTTCTCACCAGGTTTTCCTGAACCACAGAAAAGTAAAGCACTGCTCAGAAGGTTCCAAGAGAAAGCCTGTCTCCAGAGAGAGGTGCCTCAGAGAGAAAGCTCCAGTTATACCGGCTACAGGAGGAAGCCCAGGTATGGTGCCACTTCATTTATAAAAGAAAGTTTATCTCCTAGAAGCTCTGGTGAAACAGATGCTCAGTGCAGGAGAAAAGGAAACAAGTCAGAGCTTTACAAACCAGTATCTAAGGGCAGAAGAACAGGCCATGTACGTTTGAGAGCCTTAGATCAGCCCTATTGGAAACAAGCAAACAGAGACAGAGTCTGGGAAAGTATAGCAGCAAGGGAGACATCCAATTCAGAGGGAGAGGCCAGTGACCCAGAGTCCATGGAAATAGACCTAGAGAATCCTATTACCATGCCTCCAGATGAATTTATGGATTGTACCTTGTGTATTGCTAGCAGCCTTGAGTCATTAGCAGAACTGTGAATTGAACAGACCTTTTTCCTTTGAGAATGCTCATGTTTTGTGCTAAGTGCCAGAGAACTGTTTTGCTTATTTAAGTTGCTCTGAAGTAAGAGAATCTTTCAGTTAATCTCTCCAGTCAACTGTGAAACTTGTAACAGTTTTTCTTCTTGCTTATGTTTGGTGAAACTCTGAAAGAAAGGACTTTCTTTATTTCTGTGCCTTACTGAGCCTTTGCGTTAAAGGGGAAATAAAAGCCTTAATACCCTCTATTTGGCTTATACAGTTTGTTCATACAAGGAGCTGGACTTCAAAGACCAACCTGCACTTGGCCTTAAAGAGCCCTTTCCTCCTTGAAACAATAAAAATGCTCAGCATACCCTTACAGCCACTGGCCACTAGGGAGTGCTGACGACAAACGTCAAAAATGAACTACATGCAATATCTTCAAAACGAGAGCCAATAAAAATTTTTTAATGTTATATTCGTGTTCAGCTCACCAAGATACTACAGATTAGGGCCTTTTAAAGTCGGTAATGATTTCAATGTTGACCAGTGTTATCAATACAGTCCCTTTCTGTTACTATTTGCATTTTCGGCCTTTCGCTCTCCCCCCCACCACGTAGCTTCTGGTTTGCATAAACTGGAAATCTACATCAGAGAGGGGCAGAAACAGCACATAGTAACAGAAAGGAACCAGCAATCTATTTCCAGTCCTACCTTGCCAAGAAAACACAGCTGCTGGGTTGCCAGCATTCATTTGACAGCACTTAAAAAAAAAAGGCAGCTTGTATTCATCTTTGTAGAAACGCTTAACATAGGCACCTTAAAATGTGCGTTAACTAGACATCCCCTTATAAAATTAACCTCCACATGTGTAATTGATAGCATTGAAAATTGAGTCCTCCTTTTATTCATGTAATTGGGATCTTTATTGGCAGTTATAACACAGACTTCCCTAGTGAGCTTTGCCTTTATTGGTTTACTTTTGTTAAATATTTTATGTGCATAAGCACTGTTTTATGCACATGAGACCTCTTATAAAATTACCCCATACATAAAACTGCAGTGACAAGAAGACACGTAGTTTAGGGTAAGTGTCTTTAGGAGTGGAATTTGGGCAGTGTGTGCTTGGAGTTGCAATGCACGTGGTTAAGTTATAAAATACTGACCTATGCACATACTGCAGCTGCATACATTTACACCAGTTTGGCTGTGTTTTAGCTGTGATTTTTGGCTGTTTTGTGGTGCTATTTTATAAAGACAAATCGGCAGCTAGAAGTCCCTATAAAATAGCCTCTAAATAAATGCCTACTTGACCCTCCAAAATAGGTGACCTGTTTACAAAATTGGCCTCCACGTGGAGAGATGGGCAGGTACATTTCCATGGCAGTTAAGAGGCTGATATTCAAAATCAGTTATCCGATAGCAGCATCTGCTAATCAAGCAAGTGCCAGCCAGCATGATACTTGGCAGCATAATCCGATTAGCGTCACAGAATATTCCCTCTGACTGCCTTGGCACTGTCCACTCAGATATTCTGTGCCGGCTACTACCTGGATACCAACACTGAATCTTTGGATTTAATTTAGCTGTGACAGCCAGCATTTAAAAAAGAAACACTCACTACTGCAGCCGAATATTGATCCCTGAGTCTTTAACACCTCTGCTAAAAGGGTCATCTAGAAAACTAACTGTGATGGCATTTCAGTCTTCAGAGGGATGAAGACTCGTTTAATCAATGAATTAACTAACCCCAGCAATTCATTTCAGTTTGTCCTCCAGCGTTTTTCAAATGGAGATGATGGTTGGTCACTCATGTTGACAGTTGACAGAGAGCAGAAAGGCTTCATTCACCTGTGTTTATCTATGCTGCGGTTCCCCATTTTCCACCAGGCAATTCAAAGGAGGACCGAAGCTGATGATTCTTATGCTTTCCTCCTAAATCTGACTAAGAAATACAGATCTGGGCTCCACACAGCTTGGCGTGAATGTGGCTCTGATTAGGCAGTTGGTGGCAAGAGTTTGTTGTAAACTGGATCTCTCTCATGTGACAGCAGTTTGCTTGGTGAGCTGCATCTTAACCTGCCCAGCACAAGTTCAGAAACCATGGCCCAGAATTTAAGATTGGATCATCTGCTGTCCACTTTGATAGTTGGACTTGACCTAATCTTATTTTTATTATTGATTACAAATTTTAGAGGGGCCCATCATCTGTTAAGAGTATTGGGTTTTTCTGGCTATATTTTAACCAGCAGCGCTTTGAAATCTGGAGAAGATATGTGGTGGTGATAAAAGAAATGATTAATTTCCATTCACTGGAACAAAAAGAAACCTATTTTAAACACTGGTTTCAAGAGATTCCTGTAGTCGGCTTTAGAGCTGAACTACCATTTAAAATGATATTGCTGTAAATTAGTGTGGCAATTACATGCCATAAAGGACTGTGATTTGGGGAAATAGCAACAGATTTAAAAATCAGTTCTTTTCAACTTTTTAAAAGTAGTGCTGTGATAATGTCAGTGTTATTGCCGTTTATTTAGGGAATCCACTACGTTTCCATGTATAACTCTGCTTTCCTAAGCGACAGAAGCTGCCCAGTTCCAACTGGCACAGTATTATTAGAATCAGTTACATACAGCACATGGAGGGGTAGGGTCAAGAGGAAGGAAACAGATTTTCTTAAACTCACAGGGGCTGATATTAAGTGTTTTAGCTGGTTAGAAGACCTGCTAACAAGCTAAAATGCACACAGCCAAATATTCAGCGGCACTAACTGGTTACTGCCACTGACCGTCCCCTTGGATCGCTAAAAAACTACCTGTTAAAACCAGGGCGGTCTGCGGGTGGGTGGTGGCCTTGTCATCTCTTAATGCCCCGTTTAGTCCTCTGTCATCTAATAGTCCAGCTGATTCTCTCATGGGTTTTTTTTTGCTATGAATGTACTTGAAAAAGTTTTTATTATGTGTTTTTGCTTCCATAAATTTTCTCTCTGCCTGTCTTATCAATGCCTTGCATCCAACTTGCCAGTGCTTATGTTGTTTCCAGTTTTCGTCATTTGGCTCCTTTTTCCATTTCCTGAAAGATGCTTTTTTGGCTACAATAGCTTCTCTGATCTCACTTTTAAACCATGCTGGTAGTTTTTTTTACTTTCTTCCACTTTTCCTAAAGCGTGGAATACAGCTGGTCTGGGCTTCCAAGACAGTATTTTTAAAAACAGCCGTGCTTGATGTAAATCTTGAACCTTTGCAACTGCTCCTTTTAGTTTTTTAACTATTTTCCTCATTTTATCATAGTCTCCTTTTTTAAAGTTAAAAGGTAGTACTATGTATTTTCTTGCCATCCTTCCTCCATTTATTCAATCAAATGCAATCATGCTATGATCACTATTGCCAAGTGGCCCCAACACCCTTACACCAGATCCTGTGTTTCACTAAAGACTAGGTCCAAAATGGCTTCCCCTCTTGTCGGTTGATGAACCAGCTGCTTCAAGAAGCAATGATTTACTTCATCTAGAAACCTTATCTCCCTAGCATGTCCTGCCGTGACACTGACCCAGTTGATACCGGGGTAATTGAAATCACCCATTATTATTACTGTGTTGTAACTTTTGTTAGCCTCCCTGATTTCTTTGAGCATTTCATCATCCATTTGTTCATTCTGGCCAGGCGGTCGGTAGAGCACCCCTACTACCATTGCCTTACCCTTTTTACATGGAATTTCAATCCATAAAGATTCTTCAATATTTTTTGTTTCTTGCAAAACTTTAATCCTGTGTGACTCAATGCCCTCTCTAAAATAGAGTGCAATCCCTCAACCAATTTGATCTACTCTATCATTGCAATATAATTTGTACCCAGATATCAGTGTCTCACTGATTATCCTCCTTTTAACAAGTCTCTGAGATACCAATCATTTCTAACCTCTCATTTAGTACTATATATTCTAACTCTCTCATCTTAATTTTTAGACTTCTAGCATTTGCATACAAGCATTTTAGAGGTGGTATTTTATTCATATTAATTTGGTGATTGGTAGGCAGGGGCAATTTGGAATCTTTAAGCTCTATCTGCTCTGTACTTAAGGGCATTTGGGTTACTTTTATCTTTATTGGAACTTCTCTCTCGATATGCCCTAACTTCAATCTTTTGGTAGTATCCTTCAAGGATACATCGTTCCGAACCATGCATTCTTAGGTGACTGCCGGCTTTCCCCTATTATCTAGTTTAAAAGCTGCTCTGTCTCCTTTTTAAAGGTTAATGCTAGCAGCCTGGTTCCATCCTGGTTAAGGTGGAGCCCATCCCTTCGGAAAAGCTCCTCCTTTCCCCAGAATGTTTCCCAGTTCCTAGCAAACCAAAACCCTCTTCCTTGTACCATGGTCTCATCCACACATTGAGACTCCGGAGCTCTGCCTGCCTTTTAGGTCTTGCGCATGGAACAGGAAGCATTTCTGAAAATGCTACCCTGGAAGTTCTGGATTTCAACTTAGTTCATTAGTATCAACATGTACCAAGACAGCAGATTCCTCCCCACCGCTATCTAAAACCTTGTCTAGGTGGCGCGTGAGGTCCGCTACCTTCACACCAGGCAGGCATGTTATCAGGCGATCCTCATATCCACCAGCCACCCAGCTAGCTACATGCCTAATGATCAAATCACCAGTTATAATGACTGTCCTAACCCTTCCCTCATGGGCACATAGCCCTGGAGAAACCACCTTGGTGTGAGAGGGTTTTACATCACCTAGAGGACAGGTTCTAGCTACAAGATCACTTCCTGCCACACAAGGGTGATGCTCTCCTGTCACATGACATCTCTTCTCCATGGCAACAGCGAGGCTGCCAGACTGGAGGTGGGACATCAGTACTACCTCCCTGTAGGTCTCGTGTATATATATATATATATATATATATATATATATATACCTCTTTGTCTTCCTTATGTCCTCCAAGTCTGCTACTCTAGCCTCCAGAGATTGGACTTGTTCCCTGAGAGTAAACAGCTCCTTGCACCTAGTACACACATAAGACCCCTCACCAAATGGGAGAAAATCATACATGACACACTCATTGCAAAAGACTGGAAAGCCCCCATCTCGCTGCTGGACTGTGGTCTGTATCTTAGTTTTAAGATTTTGTTTAGATATTTAAGTTGTTTCCTTACTTAGAGATAGAGATACTAGAGATACTTATACTAATACAACTATAGCTAATACATTTAATGGACTTTGTTCACCTCAAGATTAGTTAATCTCAGGTCCTTAATGTATTCCTGATGAGGAAAACCAGCTGTACTTGAAAGTGAATATGGGCATCTCCTACCCTTTAATAGGTTTAAGAGCCTATAAAGCTAAGATTATCCCTGGGGTGGGTAGGAGGTAAAGAAGACGTAATAAAAGCTGGCTTGCTACACAGTGCCCTGTCCTGTGCTTCTAAGATAGTCTTTCCAATTTTCTGTGTGATTCACACAACCCTTGGTTTGATAAGGGTCCCTTTCAAATTGCCCCTTTGATCTTTCACTTGCCTTTAGCTATTTAAGACAACGTCAAAGATCTCTTGCCCCCTAACTGGAAGGCCTCTTTGTAAAGGTCACTAGAAACAGGTTTATTTTTTTGTACTCTTGAGACTATTTATTCTACTTGTATGCTAAGCAATACTTTGGTTTGTTTTAAATAAAAAAGCTCTCTAGAAACAAATTTATTTCAGTAACTATTTACTCTATTTTACCTTCTATGATAAGCTATACTCTGATTTCATTTAAATGAAAAGCTCTCTAGAAATAAATTTATTTCAGAGACTATTTATTCCGGGCCTGATTTTCGAAAGGCATTTACATGGTTTACAGCCCATTCATTAAACCTTTAAATGGGGATATTCAATGGCACTTACACAGTTAGTGCCATTGAATATCCCCTCCTAACTCCCCTACGCACCCCGATGCTATCCGGTTAGCATCGGCGCATGTTGGGTGCATTCCGGGGCAGAGCAGAGGCAGAGGCTGGCATTAACTGGGCCTCGGCATTATTGCAACTTCTTAGTTAGTGACCTGCGCCTAAAAGATAGGTAAGGAAAACCCTAAAAGACGGGCAACATGCAATTTTGCTGCTTTCCTGTTAGCTTTGGCTTCTTCCTGTCTATGGCGATCAACGGATACTCAATGCCATTGCCGCAGTCGGCGCATAGCCCTTCAAAAATCTGTGCAACTCAATAATCGGGCCCTCCAGGTTTATTTAAAATGGTAGTGGCTGGGTGCTTTAAATAACCTAGCCACCGCCGCTGAATATCGGCCCCACAGCATCAGATGGTAAACAGGTACAGGATTCAGTTATAGTAACATTTAATAAACACATTCACAGTGAGCATCCTTTTTGCATATAAGCAAAATATCATGTTGCTTCTCATCCAGTGCCGGGTCAATCATTAGACGAGAGCAGGTGGTCTCCTCGGACCGCAGCTTCTGAAGGGTGGCAAAGAGCAACTGCAGTGAAAGCAGTACTATCGATCCTGACAGCCACACAACTCAAAGAGCCATCAGTACATTCCTTTACCTGCAGGGAAAGCGGACATACACAAAGCAGAGTTTAATATTTAAAAGTACAATGTCCAATTGTACATTTTTACAGGATTATTGTGGGAGGGGTAGTGTTGGGATGATCCTGATTGAGCTTAATTATCAAATAATGAAAAGCGAGCAAGCATGACTTTTGTTTTACAAATATTTTCCTGCTGCATTATGTGATATTAAAGTAGTACCTTAATTTTATTCAAGTAGTAATAAGCGTACATGATCAAAAGATTATTTTAATAATAGCTGAGACTATTTGAATGGTGTTTTTATGGGAAGGGATCAAAGGGGGTATTATAAGGCTCTTAATTGTAATATTGTCATTATGTTGTGTATTATTTAAGTGTATTTTCCATTTGTAACTCGCTCTGGGCTTCCCTGGTAGAGTATGCAATAAAACTGCAGTAAAGAAGGAAATTCAGTACCACAAAAAAAAAAAAGCTTTTCTATTATGATGGCATCATTGTCTGTATGAAAAAAGATGCAGAAAAACTAATCAGTATGCCATCGGATCTCTGAGAATTTTATTAAATTCCTAAAATTGAGTTTTGAATAAAGGAAAGATGGGCCTGGCAAGCCATTCTTGAACATTTCTCCTGTTCAAAATCTTATACAATAAATAAAAAAATAAACCAGTGAATACTAAGCATAGGTTTTGAACCTTGTTTCCTTGTTACAATTGGTACATTTCAGAAATTAAAGCTAATTTTTTTATTTGTTTTTGTTTTAAAGCCTGTAAAATATCAGAGAGGGATAACTGTATTGGTCTGTAGCAGAAAAAACACAATGGCAAGCAGCACTTTATAGACTAATACTTATGGGCATGTTTTCTGAGTTGCGCTAGCATTTAGCATGAAATTAACTCCATGCTGTCAGTTTAGCATATGCTCAAGCCTGCGTTCTCTCCTGTCGCTCACCAGGGGGCGCTCCGTGATGTTCCTGCTATCCTATAATACTACTTTGATCTCTCCACTTTTAAATCTTGTCAGAATGACTGCGAGACAGCTTTCAACAAAAATCTAACTTATTAACTCATATAAACAACTAGTTCAGTTACAGCCCTGAGCACTTATACCCTTTTAACGAAAAACAACTCCTTTGCTTAAATCTGTCCCCTGAGTAGCGCAATGCTCCCTGGGTAACGTAGTTCATGAATAGTAAGCCCAGAACACTGTCTGTGCGGTTCTTAGTAGTTCATTGACAAGCACCAAAGCTTTGCTCTCACAGTTCAGCTTGACTTATAACTTCAATTCTTAAAATCTCTGAGACCTAAATCAGCTCAGAGTTCACAGTATGTATTCCAGGTTACGTACCTGAAGCAACTGTTCGTTCCCGGTTGTTGTTTACAGCTGCCTTTCAGAAGCTGTCACTGTTTAATCTAGCTACCAGTTAAGCTTTTCTTTTCATTCAGTGATCAAGCAGCATTACACAGAGTTCTTTCTCCAAGCAGCTTTTACAAACCCAGCACCGAGCAGCTCTTCCCTCCTCTCAGACTAAATGCTGGTCCATTTTTCCTCCATTTGCTCAGAGGTAATGAGGGTGCCTTTTCTCTGGAAACTTTAATCAGTAGCAACAAGTCAGTTTGCAAGAATCAGAGCTTCTCTCTCTCTCTCTCTTTCTCTCTCTCTAGCAACGTCCATTAGGAGAGAGCACAGCTTCTCTCTCTCTCAGAGCACTAGCATACTGAGAAGCCTCTGACAGCAACAACTGAAGGGTTGAGGAGGAGGGAGACAGGAAAAAACAGAGTGAGGAGAGAGGGAGGGGACAGGGAAACTGAGTGAGTGCCAGAATGGATGGAAGGGTGAGCATATGCCAGGAGGGAGGGAAGAGAAAGGGCAGAGAAAGAGAGGAGTGTGCTGGGGGAGGGGAAGATGAAAGATTACAGAGATGAAAGGGGAGGGTCTGAGGAGGGAGAAAAAAAGAAATGGGGAGGGGAAGATAAATGAGTGAGAGAAATTGTAGGGAAGATGAGGAAAATGAGAGTAAGAAAGGTGAAAAAGAAGAGTTGAGAGATAAATGAGAAGGGATAGTACTGGAGAAAAGGAAAGAAAGAGAGGGTGGTTGAAGTAGAGAAGCAAGGCCAGGAGAGAGGTGGAGGGAAGAGATTAAGGAAAGAGATGGAGGATGAGGGAATTGTGGAAAGGTTGGGAAGGGTGAGTGTATGGGGGAGGTGAGAAGCAATTGATGTATTTATTTTATTTAAAAAGTTTTATGTTCTGCACTAAAATGCGTAGGCAGATTACAAGCAAGCATACACAATAAATTACAATAAAACAAACCAAAATAAAATAAAACCAAAATATCACAATAAAATAATACAGCAAAGAATATAAATAAAGCCTCAAAAACCCTTCACTCAACTGAATATGCCTGCCTGAACAAATATACTTTAAACCTTTCCCTAAAGGCCAGCAAAGCTGTCTCCACTTGCAACTCAACAGGAAGGGAATTCCAGTTCCTCAGAGCACTGGAAAAGAATATACAGGCATGAAGGGTCATAAGGTGTGTCCTGTGATGAGATGGTACCTCTAGTAAACATGCATTTTGTGAACATAACATGCGAGAAGCTCTATAAAGCCTCAACACAGATGAAACACTATGAGGAAAGATATGATATGATGCTTTGTGTACCAACATGATTATTTTATAAATCATGTGCCATTTAACAGAGAGCCAGTGCAGTTCATACAGAACTGGCATAACATGTTCATATTTACTAACTCCCTTAATAATCTGGGAGCCACATTCTGTAAAGTTTGCAAAATTTAAAAGACATAGGCAGGTAAACCACAATGGGGTATATTCCGATCCACATTTAGTGGGCTGGACGTCAGAGGTTGGCAAATTGGATGGGATACTTAATCCCCCTAGATGGAGCCAGATGACGCGGCCAGGTCCAGAAAGGGGTACAGGAAGTTCCCCGCAGCCCGACCCTGGCCATGGCAGGCCCAATCGAGGGTCTGGTAGCGAGGAAAGGAACTCAGAGCTGCCAGGGATCGTGGTTGCTGCATGGAGTCTCGGTACCATGGCAACAGGATGCCACGGCCTTGCAGGAGCCTGGCTGAGCTATCTGGGTACATTTCTGTACATCCCAGGGCCCAGAATTGGGGCACGGCCAGCCCGTCCAGGCCGGCTGCATCCGATTCTGATCCTGCGGGGACATCTAGCCCTCGTGGGATCGGAATCGGGTGCAATCCCAGCCCATCCAGATACTGGACACCCAGACGGCCCGGGAACGAACAGAACTGAATTGGCCTCAATATAAATTATTGCAGTAATCAGTTAAATTAATAACCAAAGTATGAACCACAGACCGCAAATTATCCTTTAAAATATAAGATTTCAATTTCAAAATCATATTTAATTTATGAAAAGCAGCTTGAATGACAGCATGAACCTGACACTGCAGATCCAAGCTGCTATCTAATATTATGCCAAGATTTCTAACTTGGGAACAGAGAGGAATTATCCAGTCATCAGTTTGCAAATTTAAAGGCATAGAGAGTAGCGATGCCCTGCTAAGTTAATCTCAGTTCTAGAGATATTCAAGGCCAGTCGATTGTGGTGAATCCATGTTTTAATTGTATTAACACAGAGCGTCAAATACTCAAATTCATCAGTAAGTGATAAAGAAACTGGAAAAGCAAACTGAGTATCATCAGCATATAATCTGTAATGGAGATCCAACCCAGATAGTCATTTACAAAGTGGAACCATATAGATGTTTAAATAGCGGACAATGCCGAGCTCTGTAGAACACCCATAGAATACTGAAACCTAGAAGATATCTTACCATTAACCTATGCTCAACTAGATCGATTAGTAAGGGAAGATTCAAGACATTTAAGAACAGTTCCAGACATGCCAATAGTACTAAGTCTCTGGAATAGCAAGTTATGACTTACTATCAAATGCTGCAGATACATCGAGCAACATTAAAAAAATGATGCACCTTGATCAAACCCCTGCAAATAAAACAGTAAAGATGATAAACGTAAGGTCTCAGTACCATGATAAGGTCTGAAACCAATCTGGCAAGAGTCTAAAAATTTTTGAAATTTCATTAAAGCAAGCTATTCCAGGACTTCAGCTAAAGGGAAAATAGAAGGCGGATAGAAAGGAGAATGGAAGTATATAGTGGGGATAAAGGGAAAGACAAAAAAGGCTAAAATGAAAACAAAAGAAACAGAGCCTATAACCTAAGCAAAAGAGAAACAATAGGATGAAAAAATCTAGAGCAAATGTTGAGAGAATAAAATAGATTACAGAAGAAGAAAACTTAGAAATTGGAGGGAAGGAAAAAATATAATTAGAAAAAAAAGACTTGCAAAATGAAAATAAGAAAATTAAAAAAAGAAACACAGAACTACAAAAGTCTGAAAATATTTTATTATGCCACCTTGCTACAGCTGCAACTGAAAAGGTGGGGCAATTGAGGCTGGTGGCGGCAAGCCTGGGAGGGAGGCGGTGGGGGCTGAGAGAATGACATAGAGTGCATATGTGCAGGGGCGGCCCAAGGGGGGTGCGGGGCCATGTGCGGAGACTCGGTGCGGGGCCTCATTTGCATAAGGGGCCTCATTTGCATAAATATTTGCATAATGTTACCATACACTAACTTTTAGTAAACATGCCTCTTCATGAGTGTATGGATAAAAAAAGACAAAGATTTCTACATTACTATAATCCAGTGCCAACCGCCAGGCACATTAGGAACTACTACAAACACTGCCCATTTAGAACCCATAGCAAACCCACCGTATCCCAACAGCACTACCAGGACTCATAAAGCACCATACACTACCTATCAAAAGGCAACACTGCAAATATTAAACCAATACATTTCAGAGAATAACAATACATGACCTACTGGGGAAAGAGAACAAGTGACAATGTCAAATAGGAATTACATAAACAGAATACCTCAGCTCAGTTACACATGCAGAACATAGACTATCACCAAACAAGGAATCACAATTTAAAAACAGGAAGACAATAATTAAACTGGGAACCCTAAAAGCCAAACTTGGAATGTACAACAACAATGTAGAAATAAAACTATAAATTAATTTCCTCTTGTACTACACAAAGCACAGACATTAATGATGCACATTTCCCAGAGCTGACATATTCCAGTTAATAAATTCAAAATAAAGAGATATCTTTGTACCTTTTGTGCAGTTTTTTTTTCAGTTGCAATTGTTCCAGCCACTTTCTTCTGGTTTATTTGTGTCTTCTGCTATCTCTCCATCGTCTGCTGTCCATTTGTCCTTTCTTCTCTTCTAGTTTTTTCCATTCTCTCTCTACATCTGCTTTAACATAATAATCTTTCTCCTTTTGCTCTTTCCTCATTCCTATTTCATCCACTCAAATTTTACCCCTCCATCCTCAATCCCCACTTAGTCTCCCAATACCCGGCCAATTGTACATTTTTCTTCCCTCCCACACAAAATATTTTTCCCCTCTCCATTTCATTCTCCCAGCCCCATCCCCTTCTAATCTCCCCCAACATCAGCTCCCTTTTAGTTCCAGCCCCACCCAGTATCCGCTCCCTTCTAGTCCCCACATCAGCCCATTTCCAGTCCTAGCTCCCCCATCCATTTCCAGTCCTATCCGAGTCCCTTCATCAGCTCATTTCCAATACCAGCCTCCCATCAGCCCATTTCTAGTCCTTTCCTAGCCCCACCATCAGCCCATGTTAAATCCTAGCTCCCCTCCACTCAGCCCATTTCTAAACCAAGCCCCCCATGAGCCTACTTCCAGTTCTAGCCCCTCCATGAGTCCATTTCAATCCAAGCCCCCACCAAAGCCCATTTCCAATCTTAGCTCCCCCCAACACCCAATTCTCAGTTCTATCCTAGCCCATCCATCAGCCCAGTTCCTGTCCTAGCTCCCTCCCCTAAGAGCCCATTCCAAGCCCCCTTCCCATCAGCTATTTGCAGTTCAAGCCCCCTTCCACTCAGCCCATTTCCATTCCAAGTCCCCCTCCCCATCAGCTATTTGCAGTTCAAGCCCCCCACTTCCCCTCAGCCCATTTCCATTCCAAGCCCCGTCCCCATCAGCTATTTGCAGTTCAAGCCCCCCACTTCCCCTCAGCCCATTTCCATTCCAAGCCCCATCCCCAACAGCTATTTGCAGTTCAAGCACCCTTCCACTCAGCCCATTTCCAGTCCTAGCAACCCCCCCAACCCATTACCAGTCCTAGCCCCCCCCATAGCCCACTCCCAGTCCTAATCCCACCAGCCCATTTCCAGTCCTAATCCCCCATCACCCAATTTTCAGTTTAAGCCCCCCCATAGCCCATTACCAGTCCTAACCTCCCCATCAGCCCACTCCCAGTCCTAATCCCCCATCACTCAATTTTTAGTTTAAGCCCTCCCATAGCCCATTACCAGTCCTAACCCCCATCAACCCACTTCCAGTCCTAATCCCACCAGCCCATTTCCAGTCCTAATCCCCCATCACCCAATTTTTAGTTTAAGCCCCCCAGCGCCCATCACCACTCCTAACCCCTCCCCAGCGCCCATCACAACTCCTAACCCCCCCAGCGCCCATCACCACTCCTAACCCCCCCAGCCCAGCACCCATCACCACTCCTAACCCCCCCAGCCAGCCCAGTGCCCATCACCACTCCTACCCCCCCAGCCAGCCCAGTGCCCATCACCACTCCTAACCCCCCCCAACCAGCCCAGTGTCCATCACCACTCCTAACCCCCCCCAGCCAGCCCAGCCCAGCCCATCCCATCACTACTCCTAACACCTCCCCCCCCCCAGCCCAGCCCAGCCCAGCCCATCACAACTCCTAACCCCCCCCCCAGCCCAGCCCAGCCCAGCCCATCACTACTCCTAACACCCCCCCCCGCCCAGCCCAGCCCAGCCCAGCCCAGCCCATCACTACTCCTAACACCCCCCCCCAGCCCAGCCCAGCCCATCACTACTCCTAACACCCCCCCCCCGCCCAGCCCAGCCCATCACTACTCCTAAACCCCCCCCCCCCCCAGCCCCGCCCAGCCCAGCCCAGCACCACTTCTAACCCCCAGCCCAGCCCAGCCCAGCACCACTCCGAACGCCCAGCCCAGCCCAGGGAAATTTTTTAAAAAAAGAAAACCTGTCTCCTGCCGCTGTCGGGGCCGCCGCGGCAGAATCGAGCGTGCCGCGGGGCCCCCCTGTACCCGGCACAGCCTCTCCTCCCTGTAGCAGCTCTCTCGTTGGAGCTGCAGTCAGACGCGCCGGCTTGCAGAGCGCGAGGGAAGAGTTTTTCCCTCGCTGCTCTGTTAAGCCCGCGGGGGCTGATGGGAAGTTCCCATCAGCCCCCGCGGGCCTAACAGAGTCGCGAAAGGGAAACTCTTCCCTTCGCGCTCTGCAAGCCGGCGCGTCTGACTGCAGCTCAGAAGAGAGAGCTGCTACAGGGAGGAGAGGCTGTGCCGGGTACAGGGGGGCCCCGCGGCACGCTCGATTCTGCCGCGGCGGCCCCGACAGCGGCAGGAGACAGGTTTTCTTTTTTTTTTCAATTTTACTTTTACAAAAGAATGTTTTTTGCGCGGGGCCCCCTGAAACGCGGGGCCCTGTGCAAAAAACATTCTCGCTCAATGGACGGGCCGGCCCTGCATATGTGTGGAAAAGATCATGTGTGCTTGGGGGGGGGGGGGAGAGAAAGCTAATCGGTGCTCATCTGAGGGGACAGGAGAAGGTTCACCTCACCATGCCACCAATCTGCACTCCTTTACCCCTTGCCCCCAAAACAAAATAGGCAAACTATGCCTGTGATATGCACCAACTCGTCTAAGCTCTTCCAGGTACATGATGCTACAGGACAGAAAAGCATGGAGAATGGAGTTAAAGGATCATAGAATATTGCCAGATAAATGGAGGTCTCAAGGAGGGACATGAGAGGGGGGAGACGAGAGAAACAGCAGCAATACAGAGTGAGTACGCTATAGGTGAGAACTAGAAACCGATGCCTCATTGAATCAGTTATTTTATAAGGTGTCATCAGCCTTTGTGTTTATTACTACTACTATTATATATTGGAAAATCAATGAAGTAACTTTTGTCGCATTTAATTGAAATAGAAACACAATCGGCTCAGTTGCTGAATATTGCCTGCATGAGATGTTTCTTGTTTCTTTGCAGGGATGGATTTAATGTGCGGATTCCCTTGCCTGGTACCTTGTTTGACACCTTGCCTCGGGAGATTCAGAGTGGTATGCTGCTGCGAGTCCAGCCTGTCCTCTTCAATGTAGGGATTAATGAGCAGCAGACACTGGCAGAGAAGTAAGTTTCCCCTTCAAAAATCACCTGAGCTTAATTGTGAGGTCATACGTAAGTGATCTAGGAGTAGCCTAGTCAAGAATAACTAGTAGCACGATGCGTTTTAGACCTTAAAGAAAATTTGGAAAGTATCATCAGGGCATGGATGTGAAAGGATATTCCTGTATTGCGTATGCATTTTATCCTCTTCATTGCAAGGCACACATAATTATTTTAGGACACCGTATTCAAAAGGGTTTAGCTGGGCTGGAAGCACCTGCTACCCGAATAAACCCCAGTGAGAGGGATATTCAGCAGCACCATCCGGATAGCACTGCTGAATATTTCCTCTGGCTGCTTTTACACTGTCCAGAGAATGCCGGGGCGGTCCCAGGCATTATCTGGTTAACAACAATTCTTAATCTGCTAGCCAGAGAACAAACCACATAAAGTTAGGCCATCAAAATGACAGGCCTAATTTTGTTGCTGTTGGCTATCCAGATAGCAGCTGAATATCGCTGCTATCTGGATAGCCTGTGGCGATCAACGCTGAAACCAGATGCCACCATCCGGATGTGTCCTATGAATATCTGTTTATATTTTACCCGTGGCAGCCGGTGTTTAAAAAAAGCCCTTACTGTCGCAGGCTCAATATCGGGCTCATTTAATTTGTATGCGCATTTATACAGACGCTCCCTTTATTTGTGGAAGTGGATTGCAGGATTTGGATTTTAGATTTAGTTACTTGCTTTTGCTAATCCAAGCTCAAGGCGAGCCACAATTGGGTACACAAGTTATTTTGCTGTTTCTCAAGGGCTTACAATCACAGTTGTACCAAGACAATGAAAGTTGAAATGACTTACCCCAGGGCGCATGGAGTGTCCGTAGAAGAAGTGGAATTTAAACCTTGGCTTTCCTGGTTCTTAGCACATTGCTCAAACCACTAGGCTATTCTTCCATTCCACTCTAAGAAAGGCAGTGATTCTAAAATCATGGGTGTGTTCTTTACAGTTGTGTGCAAAGATTTAGATATCCTTGGTTAAATCATGTTTTAATAAATGTCTACATATCTGTGTTTAATTAGTATTTGCTATACCACCTCTCAAAACAAATCAAGGTGGTTTACAATCTAAAAAACAGACAGAACTCCAGTAGCATGATAGGATAGCCTAATCATGAGGAAGAGAGGAAGTTAGGATAGACGGAGGGATTAAATAGTAGGCTACCTCTCGAGATACCCAGCGACATGACTAGTTGTACTTAAAGTTAAGTGAAAAATACTGAAAAATAAAGCTCTCAAAAAGGATGATCCAACCTCCTACCGTCCAATTTCAAGTATTCCGTTCCTAGCCAAACTATCGAAAAAACAGTTCAACTACAATTAAAGACCATATTGACTCAAGAGAAGCACTAGACGACCAACAATATGGTTTCCGGCCACATCACAGTGTTGGAACCCTACTTCTGGTACTCTTGGATAACCTACTCAAAGGTCTTGAAGATAGGAAGAAAATGTATATACTAATATTTATTGATTTATCAGCTGCCTTTGATACAGTCCACCACAAAACACTCATTAACAGACTGGCATCATTAGGAATAACAGGAATTACGCTGAAGTGGTTCACATCATACCTAACAAACAGGATGCAGCAAGTTCAAGTCAACGGCGAAAAGGCAAAACCATTTCCCCAAACACAAGGAATTCCACAAGGATCAGCGTTATCTTCCCTACTTTTCAACCTATATATAAAACCGGTATGCGCAATATTTCGAAAGCACAAGATACAATTCCATTTGTATGCCGATGATATTATGCTATACACACAATTGGACACAGAAAGCCCAAACTACCATCATCTCGAAAGCTGCCTAAAAGAGATGCAAACTTGGCTGATGCAAAACAATATGTCCATAAACCATAAAAAGACAGAAGTAATGTACATCGCCCGAAAACAAGACTTCAAACCACCCCCAACAACAATGAACAACAACACTTACTCAGTAAAAGAAGAAATAAAATATCTAGGAGTAACCCTTGACACAAATCTAAAAATGGAAAAACACCTCCGATTAACCAACAGAGCAATTTTCCACAAAATAAAGATCATTCAACCCCTACGCAACATCCTTGATCATTCAGACTTCAGAACTGTTGCACAAACCCTACTCATCCCACACTTCGATTACTGCAACTCCATCCTTCAAGGACTACCTAAAAAAACCCTAAAGATACTTCAAATGGCTCAAAACGTCTCCGCCAGAGTGATCATGAAGAAGAAAATCACTGAACACATCACACCAATATTAGCTGACTTACACTGGCTGCCCTTAACCGCCCGCCTAAAATACAAACTACTAGTTACAACATTCAAACTCATACACAACATAGCACCATCATATCTAAACAACCTCATAAACACTCAACCCCTTTCCAGAAACAGAAGAATCTGCAATATAAACATCCTATGTATACTAAATAGTATCAGATCAGCCAAAGCCTGCACAAGTAAAAGAGCCTTCACTTATACAGCACCGACTTTATGGAATCAACTACCAGCAGAACTGAGATCAGTTGAAGACCTAAAAGACTTTAGAAAAAAGCTAAAAACACACCTCTTCAATGAAGCATACGATCCAACTTAAACATAATGAACACTCCTAATTGCTAGCATGAATCAATCTGTCTTAGGAACCAACATAAGCACAGCCACGACTTTTTCATGTAAACTTGTATTATATTATCATACATGATATATATGTAGGACCCAATATTGTATATATATTATCCCTTTTAAAATTGTATATATGCTATCCCTTTACTTTAATCACCTGTTATCTAATGATTATCACCTGGCAATCAATTATAAGTTTGTTTCACTTTAGTTGTAACCATAGTTATGTTTACATTTAAGTTATCCGCTTCTGATCGCTGGAAGTAGCGGTATACAAATGATAAATAAATAAAATAAATAAATAAATAAAAAGTGTCTTAAGGCCAGCCTTAAATTTCATGAATGGCAAATCAGCTTGGAGAGGAAGTCGAAGTGAATTCCAAAGCACAGGATCCTTAAAAAAGAAGGCTATCTAGGGAGGAAGTGATGTCACCAGCTTGAATGGATGACTGAGTAAGTTACTCCGTGGTCTGACCCTGGACTAGTGGTTGAAAGTCTTCCACCCAGCAAAGCACACCAAAATAGAGTATAGGGGACTGGTAAGCTCCTGGACCCAAATGATGGTGGCAACTGACCGGAAAACACCTGACTTGGAGTACGCATGCCAGGGCAATAAGTCTGAGGGTTGGGAACAGGCCAAGATGGTGGAGGAGCCACCTCCAATGGGAGACAATGAGGCTGTGGTAATGGCTGATGCCTATGCTGATGTTGGCATAGTTCTGCAAGTATCCAAGGAGAAGTTGCAAGCTTGGTTTGTGGAGCTTCACATGGAACTGGCTGGGGACAAAAAGGAGATATGTGAAATAATTTCAGAGCGCCGCTTGGAGATAAAGGAAGTAGGCCATAGAGTTGAGGAGATGAAGGGCCACTTGGAGGAGCTTGTAGAGGTGGAGAATCTGTATAAACATGTGGATGTCCTTGAGACAGCCAAAGAAGAGCTGCAATTAAAAGTTGGAGTGGCCTAATGGTTGGGGCAAGTTGTCTTGGGCCAGAAGGTCAGGGGTTCAAATCTTGCTACAGGACAGCAACCTTGGGCCGGAAGGACTGGTTTCTAGTCCCATAGGTGCTTCTTGTGGCCTTGGGCAAGCCACTTAACCCTCCATTGCCTCAGGTACAAAAACATAGATTGTGCGCCCTTCGGGGACAAAGGAAAAATATATATACAGTGCCTGAATGTACACCGCTTTCTCTTGTACAGAAAGAAGTATATAAGCCTAGTTAAGTAAATAAATAAATACAAGGTGAGGACATGGAAAACAGGGCTCAAAGGAGCAACTTGTAAATTAACATAGTAACATAGTATATGATGGCAGATAAAGACCAGTATGGTCCATCTAGTCTTCCCAGCAAGGCAGCAAGAGTAGGTGCCCTTACCACTCCGTGTAGATCACCCCTCCCCATGCCTTTGTTTAGGGGTGTACCCCACCGCTCCATGTAGATTTGTTCAGATATGAGAGATAGTTATACAGTTCCAGGACAATAAAACGGTGGCGCAGGAGATCTTCAGGGCACTTTTGGAGAGAGAAGGAGCTCTGGAGGGACAAGGAAATAATTAAACTGGAGCATGGATGTCAAGTTCTCGGGCCGGCGTGAGGCATGGCACCCACAACTTTGTTGTATGTTTTCATGAGTTTGAGATAAAGGAGCAAGTTGCAGCTCAAATGAGGGCAGTGGGACAATTTGAATGGCATGGCCATAAAGTGGCTGCGTTTGCAGATCTTGCCTCTGCAGCTATTCAGAGGAGAAAGGCTATATGGAAAGAATGCTATGGGAGAATAGCAGATAGCAGTGGTTGTTCCCGAGTGGAATTGCCTTCACATGCAATGGTGTAACTGAAGTGGCTATGTCTTTGTTGGAGTTGGTGCAAAGCCTGAAAGACTTTGGGTGCGAGATCTGCCTGTGCCAGAAGGGGAGAGGAGAGAGCAGTGATCGTTTGTTGGGAAAAGGATACATATGGAGAAGATGGACAAAGCTAAAAGGAAGAAGTCCACACGGAGCGGAAAGGACACTTGAGGAACCTGATATGGACTGATTGTTGCAGACTAACTATTGCATAGTCATTTGCAGCCTTGAAGTGGCGATGGAGGCTGTTTAATGTGTGGTGGAGTATATGCTTGAGTGTATGTATGAATGAATGTGGTTAGAGGTAACTGTAGAGAAGGGGAGATCATGTAGGCTATCAGTGGTGTGAACGATGAATGAGTGAGGGTGTATTTGGTGTACGGCTAGGTACATATGATCTAGATTGGCCACTGTTAGAATACTGGGCTTGATGGACCTTGGTCTGACCCAGTATGGCATATCTTATGTTCTTAAGATGGGAATTGCAAGACAGGATATGCGGGTAATGGGGTTTTTAAAGGGATGCAAGGAATGACCGGGTGGTTAGCCCTTACTCCACTGTTGTTTAAGGATGGAGGGTTATTGGTGTGGGGGTGCTGGGTGGGTAGAGGGTCTATATCTAGCTTAGTGTGGGTTGGGGATGTGAGAGAGTTCCGTGGAGCGGCGAAAGGTTCAACTGTGGGTGTGGGAGGGGATAGATAATCAGTGAGCGGGAGTAACAATTTTATTTCTAAATGTTAAGGATCTTATTTCATGGCAAAAACGAAACAGTTTGGCTCCAGAAGGGAGGAGAACCAAGGTGATATTATTCTACTACAAGAGACACACTTGAGGAGATCCCAGGAAAAATAGCTTAAGTCAGCGATGCACCCTCATGTATATTTGGCAGCCAATAGGGTCAGCCCTAAGAAAGGGGGGAGTTGGAATTATGTTTTCTAGGGATAGGGTGATGGAGGAGTATGAGGTGGTGCATGATGAAGATTTGTGGGGTGGAGTGGGAAAATTGATGAGATTGAGTTAGTAATAGTAACAGTTGCAGTCAAGGGACTTTTTATGATAAAATAGGGAAGAGATTGGAGGGCATGCTGGCTTTCCCATTAATTTTGGGTGTGATTTTAATATGACCCTAACCCAATTTTAGATACATCCAGGGGGGTGATGGAGGGGGGAAACCACAGTGTCAAAGATTGAAAAGGCTGATGGAGAAATTTGGGCTTCTGGACATCTGGAGGCAGAAAATGGGTAGGCAACGGGGGTATATCTTTTATTCCCACCACCATAATTCCTATAGTACGATCGATGAATCACTGTTTGACAACAAGAGAGTGAGTAGAATCCAGGAGGCAATAAGGGAATACTTTGCCTTCAACAATACAGAGGAAACAAACTTGGAGATGGTGTGGAATGGTTTTAAAGCTGCCATAAAAGGTAGATTTATTCCCCTTGCTGCTAGGAAAAAGCGGGAGAGAATCCAGAGGGAGGAGGATCTGAGGAAGAAACTGCAGGGACTGGTGGAAGAGCATAAGAGGACGCTGGCAAAGGGTATTCTGAGGAAATAGAGCAGGTGAGGGCTGAATTGCAGGAACTGCAGTTGGGAGAGTGGGCTTTTCAGATGGAGAAACTGCATCAGTGCCATTTTGAGTTTGGTAATAAAATGGGGAGGGATCTGGCCCACCAGTTAAAGGAAAAGAGGGCCCAACACCAGATTCTGAGGATTAAAAAACATCAAGAGAAAAAAGTAGGCTACCTGATGGGTGGATTCCGAGTGAGCCTGAATCACAGGTAAAATGTCCAGTTTGTGATCCTGCAATAAACCAAGCGCCAAAACAGTTATATATGGGGTAATCAAAGATGCGGGATAGAGCAGTAGACCTTGGTTCATTGCTCTATATGTGAGAATCAGTAACTTAAGTAAAATCTAGAAGCCATTGATGGAAATACAAAAAGGGTGTGTTATGGTCATATCTATGTGCCTGAAACAGAAGTTGCACTGCAGTATTCTGTACAATTTTTAAGTGCTTGATATTCGGATGAGTGGTGCTGGCAAGTATAGCATTAGAGTAATCCAAATGACAGACCTGCAATTATGTAAATGTCACTCAGCGGGATATTCAGTGTTGCTAACACGGTTGGTGCCATTGAATATCAGCGAGTGCCACCGCTGCGTGTCTCAATGCTAACCAGTTAGCGTTGGGGCATTCCGGGGGTGGCATCTGGTTATAAGCAGGCAGCGGCAATATTGAGCCGCTGCCAAGTTATGGCTATGCAGCGAAAGTAAAGCACAGTAAAAGCTGGCCTCACTTTCACCGTGAAAGCTAACCGGGCAGTGACTGAATATGGCTGTTGCCCGGTTAGCTTCTTGCCAATCTGGGCAAACCGGTCATTGAATATCCGAGTTTAAAGTTCAGTGGTATCGGCTAACCCCCACCGCTGAATATCGGGGTCCAAGATTCTTAAACAACCTCTACATGATCCACTTGGTTTGCATCTTGTCGTGCTGTGAGGGCTTGTGTGCATCAGTGATGTTGAGAGCTAAGCTATAAGTAGCTTAGCTACTGGCAGGGTCTCCCATGATAGGTCTCAGCTGAGATGCCAGACTAAGACAAACCACACATCTGGGCAGCAGCAGAATGGGACGGTGTTGTAAGCGGAGGATTATATTTCTGTGACAAATGCAACAACACTGGAATTAATTGCGCGGAAGAAAGGCTTGGCAAATCTACTTCTATATCTTGCCTTGAAAACCCAATGGATAGTCACAAAATAAATTGCACTATAGTGCTAGAAGATGAGACCCCCAGGTTGGAAGGCACTCAAATGGCTACTGGGAATGAACTGAAGACTTCTCAGGGTAAAGCCAACATTTATAATGTGGTTGAATCTGCTGGTGTAGCTGTGCATGAAAAGAGAGTCAGAAGTTGCAAAGATATCTTACATATTGGGACATGGAACGTACGAAGCATGAACCAGGTGGTCAAAAATGAAATGGAACGTGTACAACTCAATCTGTTGGGTGTCAGTGAACTGAAATGGATTGCCTTTGGGCACTTTGCATCTGATGATCATATGGTTTACTATGTGGGAAATGAAAGAGAAAAAATAAATGGTGTTGCATTTATAGTTAAGAAGAAACTTGCACGAACTGTAATGAAATACAATGCAATCAGTGAACGCTTAATTTCTATTCGTCTGCGAGGAATGCTCATTAACACAACTATAATTCAAGTATATGCCCCAACAACCGCTGCAGAAGAGGATGAAGTTGATAAGTACTACGAACACGTACAAGCTGAAATTGACAGAACATGCAAAGAAAATATCCTGATAGTCATGGGTGACTGGAACACAAAAGTTGGCAACAAAGAAGGAGGCAAAGTGGTTGGAAAATATGGACTTGGCAACAGAAACGAAGCAGAAGAAAGACTGATAGAATTCTGCAAAACCAATGATCCATTCATCTCAAAAACCTTCTTCCAGCAACACAAGCGCTGACTGTACACGTGGACTTCACCCAATGGATTATACAGAAATCAAATTGACTACGGTGGAAGACAATGATGGAAAAGCTCGATAACATCAACACAGATAAATCCTGGAGCTGACTGTAGTACCGATCACCAACTACTAGTATGCAAACTCAAACTAAAGTTGAAAAAGAGCAAGCAATTCATGAATGTAGCAAAATATGACCTTGAGAGTATACCACTGGAATTTAAAGGCTGCCTGAGAAATCGATTTGCTTCTTTAGATAGAAATGACAGAGTTCCAGAAGAGTTATGGGATGACATCAAGAAGGTCGTATTGGAAGAAAGCGATAAGTCTCCTCATAAGGTGAAAAAGCAAAAACGGCCAAAATGGATGACTGAAGAAGCTCTGAAAATTGTCCAGAAACGCAGAAAAGCTAAAGCCAAAGGAGAAAGAGAGGCAATCACAGAACTCAACAGAGATTTCCAATGTGCAGCAAGACAGGACAAGGAAAAGTACTACAATGATGTATGCAAGGACATAGAACCATAAACTATTAGAGGAAGAACAAAATCGGCTTTCCTAAAGCTACGAGAGTTAAAGACAAAATTCCATCCTCTAATTGGAATGCTACAAGATGCTCAAAGATCCATGTTGAATGATGCTGAGAAGATCAAGAAAAGGTGGAAAGAATATACAGAGTCATTATACCATAAAGATAAAGTGGACCAACAGCCGTTTCAACCTATACCTTATGATCAGGAACCATTGGTGATGAAAGAAGAAGTCAAAGCAGCATTGAAAGCCTTATCAAAGAACAAAGCACTGGGCATTGATGGCATTCCCATTGAGTTATTATAGCAATCAGATGACGCTGTTACCATACATACAAGGCTTTGCCAGGAAATTTGGAAGACAAATTCATGGCCAACTGACTGGAAAAGATCTGTGTTTATACCAATACTGAAGAAAGGTGATCTGACTGACTGTGGAAATTATCGCACAATCGCTCTGATCCCACATGCCAGCAAGATTCTACTCAAGATCATTCAGCAGAGACTACAATCATACCTTGAACGGGAACTGTCTGAAGTGCAAGCAGGGTTCAGGAAAGGGAGAGGAACAAGAGTCATTATCGCGGATGTGAGATGGATCCTTGAAAAGACAAAAGAATACCAAAAGGATATCTATATGTATTTTGTTCACTTCAGCAAGGCTTTTGACTATGTAAACCATGAGAAACTCTGGACCACATTAAGAAGCATGGGTATACCAGAACACCTGATTGTTCTCTTGCACAAACTTTACATTGATCAAGAAGCAACATTTCGAATGGAACTAGGAGAAACACAATGGTTTAAAATCAGCAAAGGTGTATGACAAAGCTGCATACCTTTTCCCCCTACCTCTTTAATTTATATGCAGAACAAATCATCAGAGAAGCAGGACTGTATGAAGACAACAGAGGTGTAAAGACTGGTGGAAGACTCATCAACAACTGTCGCTATGCTGATGATATCACATTATCGGCTAAAAGTGAAGACAATTTGAAACATTTGCTTCTCAAGATAAGGAATATAGTCTGCACCTTAATGTTAAAAAGACAAAGGTCCTGACAACTGGCAAAATGAATAAGTTCATCGTTGATGGAGAAGAAATTGAAATAGTTGACAACTTTAACCTACTTGGATCAACTATCAATAAAGAAGCAACAAGCAGTCAAGAAATCAGACAACGCATTGCTCTTGGGAAAATGGCTATGAAGGACCTAGACAAGATTCTCAAAAGCAGAGATGTCTCTCTCCATACAAAGATTCAACTTGTTCAAGCCATGGCATTTTCAATAACATCATATGGATGTGAAAGCTGGACAGTGAAAAAGATAGACAGGAAGAAAATTGATGCCTTTGAATTATGGTGCTGGTGACAAATATTGTGTATACCATGGACTGCCCGAAGAACAAACCAGTCAGTACTAGAGGAGATCAAATCTAAGCTTTCTTTAAAAGCTCAGATGACAAGACTTTGACTTTCATATTTTGGACGACACATGCAAAGAGAGATCATTAGAGAAAGACATCATGCTTGGCAAGGTAGAAGATCAACGCAAAAGAGGAAGGCCAGCAATGAGATGGATCGATACAATAACAGCAGCTACGGTTGCCAGTCTGTCAGCAGTGAGCTGCCTGACTGAAGACCGAACACAATTTAGGACAACTATCCAGATGATTGCTATGAGTCGACAATGACTTGATGGCACTTAACAACAACAATAACAAAACAACAACAACATAATACAAGTTAAACCTAGCATCCTTTTTTTCTGCAATTTCAGTGCACAGGTACTATTTGCAATATATTTATAGATTCAAATTAAGAAAACGGTGAATATGCTAGGTGCAAAAGTTTGGATACCAATTCATTCATTTCCACTCATGAGACCTTTAGTTAGTCAAGTGAAGACAACTCCATGGTTGAACAAATACTTTACACAAAACAAAAAGCCAAGAGCAAAACAGAAGAATCTAACAAAAAGATACCTTGCTCCCAATAATATATAAAAAATTATTCCAAAAAGTTACAACAAATAATTCAACATCAACATCAATCTCAGGCTTTAATGACCTCAGATGGCACAACTCCACATTTGATGATAAATCACCATAGGTGTTGTTACACGCTCACATCACCGGTCATAGCCTACCCTACCTTCCTAAACCTAAAAGATCCAAATCTTCTATTTATTAAATACACCCTAAACTACAACCACGGGAATAAGTCTCAGAAATATCTCTAAATTGAGCAAAGATTAAATCGCTAAAATACATTCACAAACCTACAAATTCACAAACTTCTTTCACACTCATTCACACAACAATCCCTTACATTAGAAACAGCGTCAATCCAATAAGCGTACAAACTGTAAGTTAAAGGCTGAACGCAGCCTGAAACAAATCCTGGAGCGATACCTGCAATTATAATAGGAAAGATGAAAAACTCAAAAATATATCAATGCCAAAATTCAGCACAAATAACTTATCTTGCAATGATGATCATGCAGCCAGCCAGGTTTCTAGCTCCTCGACAAACGCTTCTCATGGTAAATTCCAACCTCTGACATAAACAGAGGAACCACAGATCGCAGGAGAGAATATCCAAAGTTCAAATATTACACAAAACTTTCAAAAGTGACTGAAGCTCAACAAAAGCCTTTGTTTCGCCGTATTCCGGCTTCATCAGGAGCAACGTCATTAACAATGATATCTTCAAAGATGGCTCCACACCATCTCCCGCCCAAGCTCTTATTTCTACCAAAGAAGGTGTGACTGAATAGTTTCTGAAAGGGTGTCCAAACATTTGCACCTGCTGTTATTTTGAAATTGTAAGAAACCCTGCAAATAAAAGGTCATTATATATTAAAAATTACAAAATGATGTGCCCAATATTCAATTAGGCAGGCTATGCGCCACTATATGCGAACCTCTAACCTCGGATATTCAATGCCAGGGTCATATCATATACATTTACAGGAATTCACTAGCATAATACATGCAATCATCACACCCCATTTCGATTTTGCCAGTCTAACACTCCTAGGTACAACAAAACAAAATATAAAAAGGCTTCAAATTACCCAAAATACAGCAGCCAGAATCTTAGTGGAAGTACACCCATTTGAACATATAACCCCAATATTAGCCCACTTGCACTGGCTACCAATACAATGTAGAATAAACTATAAAGCAATAATAACTACCTTTAAAGCAATATATAACTTAGCCCCACCTACACTAACCAAGCTCATTGATATAGACTCAACAAACTGTGTCCACAGGAGAGGCCACGCTAATAAAATAAAGTGTCCAAAAGACTTCACCAAAGCTAAAAAGATAACCAATAAAAAAGCATTCTCTCATGCAGCCCCTACATTCTGGAACTCCCTCCCGGAAGAAATAAGAAAACTAACCAAATTAAAAGAACTTAGGAAAAGGCTAAAAACCCACATGTTCAGATTGCACTATGACTCAATAGAAAACACTCTTCCACCTGTTGAAAATGTATAAATGATTCTCTAAATCAGTGTTTTTCAACCTTTTTTGTGCAAAGGCACACTTTTTTCATGAAAAAAATCACGAGGCACACCACCATTAGAAAATGTTAAAAAAATTTACCTCTGTGCCTATATTGACTATATATAAAGTAATTCTCTTGAATAGGAATCAAACACTCACACCAACCCCCCTCCCCTGCTGGTTCACACCAACCCCCCTCCCCTGCTGGTCCACTCCCACCACCCCCCCCCCTCCACTGCTGGTTCACTCACCCACCCCCCTGTCACTTACTCACCCCTCCTGCTGGGTCACTCACTCACTTACCCCCCTCCCCTGCTGGTTCACTCACACCATCGCCCCCCCCCCCCTTGCTGGTTCACTCACACCACCCCCCCCCCTCCACTGCTGGTTCACTCACACTCCCCCCCCCTTGCTGGTTCACTCACACTCCCCCCCCCCCTTGCTGGTTCACTCACACACACACACACACACCCCCCCTCTGCCCAAGCCGCTGCTTCTGCTTTGTACAGAGCAGCGGCTGCACTACACTTACATTGAAAAGTAAAGAGAAACTGTGTCAGGAGCCCTCCGGTCATCGCAGAGCCCGAGGAAGTGATGTCATGGGGGCGGGCTCCTCACAGGCTGTCTTTCCTTTTCAAATTAATAAAGTTAATTTGAAAAGGAAAGACAGCCTGTGAGGAGCCCGCCCCCATGACATCACTTCCTCGGGCTCTGCATGATAGGAGGGCTCCTGACACAGTTTCTCTTTACTTTTCAATGTAAGTGTAGTGCAGCCGCTGCTCTGTACAAAGCAGAACCAGCGGCTGCACTGCTATAGGGAATCGCGATCTCGTTCGCGCCGCGGACTTCGGCACAAAAGCTGGTTTTTTGCTCTGGCCGCTCCCGATCTTGCAGCCAGAGCAAAAAACCGGCTTTTCAATGGCTGGTTTTACAACTGTGCTGGCAGCCGGCCAGGCCGGCTGAAAACCGGCCGGTTGGCAACCCTAATTTGTGAGCCGAGGCCACATGTTACGGATGAAATGTTCTCTAGATCTAAGAGATGCATATACGCTATGTTCTCTAGATCTATGTTCGGCTATGTTCTCTAGATCTAAGAGATGCATATACGCATATTCTTATCCACGCAAATTTTTCCCACGGCACACCAGACAATATCTCATGGCACACTAGTGTGCCGCGGCACAGTGGTTGAAAAACGCTGCTCTAAATGAATAATAATAGACTCACCGGAGCATAATTTTACAAATTTTGTAATCAACAAAATTACCCCGGATTAATATCCCATCATGACCTACGATTTTCACCTATAAATTTAAACTCAATACAAATTTCAACCATAACATTTAAATGAGCCTAGCACTTTCAATATGACAATCAAAAGTACTACTCACACTTCAATCACACTCTATATATAATAGGTAAATAAACCTGTAATACTATTTAAATAAGCTAATGGAAATACAAACTATTGTATATAGTTATGAGGTTTGTACATAGTTGAAATATCGCAAATATAATTGTTAATGTATAACCACAGTTTCTCAAGTTCTTTGTAAAAAAACAGGTTGTTATCCTGTTTAAAAATGTTCCTTTGTATTGTATAATCACAGTTTCTTATGTTCTATGTAAAAACAGAATGTTTACCCTGTTTAAATTTGTTCCATTGTAAACCGCACCTGATCTTTCTGGAAGGTAGCGGTCTATAAGCATTTGTTAAATAAATAAATAAATATCCGGCGTTGAATATCTGGGGTTTGCCACACATGCTAGAAGCCGCATTAGCTAACACAGCAGCAGTGATATTGCATGCTGCCTTGTTAGCTCCTGCCCTTAAAGATCAGCGAGGGTTTTCCTCACCTATCTTCTAGGTACAGTCGCTAACCAGACAGTATGCAATATTGCTGCTGCCTGGTTAGGGACAGTCGCCGCCACTGCTCCTCCCTGAAATGCCCACAACACGCTTCGATGCTAAGCGGTTGGCTTCAGGGCATGTAAGGGTGATAATCGCAGATATTCAGTGACGCTCACTGTGATCTCCAGGAACAAGCAGGAATAAGTCCTCACATATGGGTACGTCGGTACCGACGGAGCCCGTGCGGGAAAGCTCCCCAGCTTCTTAGAATAGAAGCTTTTGGGACCTCCCACTGCACATGCGCACTGCCTTCCCGCCTTCCTGAACAGCTCTCCTCAGTTTCTCTTTTTCCGCGGAGCCAGCAGGTCGTGTTCCTGTCACCGCTGAAGAAATTGTTATTTTATTTGTTTCTTTAGACCGCGTACCTGCCTTCCCCATACCGATACCGGTATCGCCGGTCTTTTCTTTCTTTCTTTAAAAAATTATAATTCTTTTTTCTTATTTTTTAGCTTTTTGGTCACTTCAGAGAGGCCTCTCGGCCTACTCAATTTCTCCTCATGGAGAAGCCAGCCCCTGGATTTAAGAAGTGTACCAAATGTAATGCTGTTATTTCAGTCACAGACACCCATGACTGGTGTCTGAAATGTTTGGGGCCTGACCATTCCATACCGGACTGCCCATCTTGCTCCCACATGTCTAAACGTGGGCTGCAGAACCGGGCCAACAAATTCCATGTGCTGTTTGCTTCAGAGAATACAGCATCACAGTCATCCAGGTCTTCTTCTCCGGATGGATCTCAGGTAACCAAACCTTCTGTGGGCAAGTCCTCAAAGAGCAAATCTCCTTCAAAGCATCGAGAGGCTCTTAGCTTAGAACTTGAGGACCCTGCCCCAGCCAAACAACCCCGGCGGGAAGTCCAACTTCCAAAAACGCCAATTCAGGGGTCTCAGGTTGATATCGATGCTACGGCCTCGACAGATCACCTGTTAGCCTGCTCTGGGGTACCGGGTCACTCCGGTACCGACATCCAGGCAGCTATGGCGTCCATGGGCGATACTGTACAGTCCATGCAGCAGGCCGTCATGGCTTTCATTAAAGCTGCAACGCCATCGGTTCCGCTTTCAGCGGTTCCGGGCCCGATACCGGTATCGTCCGCCATGCCGGTATCGAGGCCGTCCACCTCTAAACGCAAGTCGGTACCGTATGGGCTTTCGCTCCATACCGGTTCCATACCCGATATGCCCGATATCGATACCGATCGGTACGCGTATCGTGCGTTAGAGGAAAGCACCGATTCCTCTGAGGATTTTCACTCCTCTGATGATTCTGCTGAGTTTTCACTCAACTTACCTGAGGAGCCCTCTTCTCCTAAAAGGAGAATGTCCCCTCCAGAGGATTTGTCCTTCCAGGACTTTGTTTTAGATATGGCTACAGCCCTTTCTATTACCACATCCTCTGAAAAGGAACCCAGATCCAAAAAACTGGATATTTTGGGATACTCAAAGGCCCCTAAGGAGGCAGTTACCCTGCCTATCCATGAAATCCTTCAAGAACAACTGATGGATTTCTGGGAAAATCCTTTGACTTTGTCTCCTTATTCCCGTAGGTTGGACACCATGTATAGGGTCCCTCCTTCTCCTGGTTTCCAAAAGACTCAATTGCCCCACCACTCTATTGTGGTGAAGTCTGCAATGAAGAAGATTAGGAGTACCAAAAGGCACTCTTCCACCCCTCCAGGACGGGAATGTAAGACTTTGGACTCTTTTGGTAGGAAAATTTTCCAGGCTAGTATGCTTATAGCCAGGATTAATTCCTACAGTCTCTATATGGGCATGTTCCTGGAGGAACTTGCCAAAAAGGTGCGGCATTTTGCCCCCTTTATCCCTGAGGATAAAAAGCAGGGATTCCTTTCCCTAGTGAAACAACTCTTAGAGGTTTCTAAGTTCTCTAATAGGGCAGCATATGATTCCTTTGAGGGAGCCAGTAGGGCTTCGGGCATTGCTATTGCAGCCCGACGTCTTGCTTGGCTCCAGGCCTCTGATCTGGAACCTTGGGTTCTAGATGGCTTACGGAATCTGCCCTGTACAGGTGAGAACTTATTTGGGGAAGAGTGGCAAATCAAAGCCACCCAGATGGATGCTGAAAATGCCACCTTGGAAAGACTTTCAAAGTCCACTTCAATTCCTACTAAGAAAAAGTCTTTTAAAAGGCCTTACTATAAGAAGGCCAGAGTTGCTTCAAATACTGGCCAGCAGTCTTCTCAACCTCGCTATACTGCTAAGCGTCAGCAATCCAAACAAGCACGAGCTAAGCCTGCAGCAGCTACTGTAGCTCAGCAGGCTCCAACCCCTCAGGGGTTTTGACTTGCTCCTAGGGAACTTGCCACTTCTGGTTCTAACACAACCAGAACCTCTCACCATACCCGGAAGGTTGGTTCACTTTGCTCCCAGATGGGAACAAATCACAACAGAACAATGGACCCTCTCTATCATTCGAGAGGGTTACAAACTTCATTTCTCCAGCCTTCCTCCCCATCATATGGTGAGACCATTCAATTCTCCCCCATCTCTCCTAACCCTGTTGGGTCAAGAGGTTTCCTCTCTTCTTGCCCAAGGGGCCATAGAAGAGGTTCCTCTTCCTCAACAAGGGTCCGGTTTCTACTCCCCTTATTTTCTCATTCCAAAGAAGACAGGGGGATTCAGACCAATCCTAGATCTGAGAGAATTGAACAAATTTCTCTTCAAGGAGAAATTCAAAATGCTGTCTCTCGGCATTCTCCTTCCTTACCTCCAGGGTCAGGACTGGCTTTGTTCTCTAGACCTACAGGATGCGTATACACATATACTCATCCATCCATCCCACAGAAAGTATCTTCGCTTTCTGTTTCAGGGAAAACATTTCCAATACAGAGTACTCCCCTTCGGTCTAGCCTCTGCTCCAAGAGTATTCACAAAATGCATGGCAGTCGTAGCCGCATTTCTAAGAGGCATGGGAATCTTTGTCTTCCCATATCTGGATGACTGGCTCATCCGAGCTCCAACTCAGTCACAGGCCCAGATTTCCCTGGACCACACAAGGAGCCTTTTGCAGTATCTGGGACTGGTAGTAAACCTTCCCAAGTCCCAACTCATCCCTACTCAATCTCTAGAATTCATAGGGGCCCAGTTGGACACCATCACTGCAAGGGCCTACCTTCCACATGTTCGAGGCCAGCGCCTCCTGAGTTTGGCCTCCCAAGCTCAGTCCAGCACTCACTTGACAGCCAGGGAAATGCTACGCCTACTGGGTCATATGGCCTCCACAGTGCATGTGGTGCCCTATGCTCGTCTTCATATGAGAGCAGCTCAATGGACCCTGGCCACTCAGTGGACTCAGGCGTCAGGAGCGCTCTCAGACCAAATACAAACCTCCGATCGTCTGTTTTGGTCCCTCCACTGGTGGACTTCCACCAAGAATCTGTTGTTGGGGGCTCCATTTCAACCATTGCTACCCCAAGCAACCCTCACAACAGATGCCTCCCAAACAGGGTGGGGAGCCCATCTGCAAACTCTCTCCACTCAGGGCACTTGGTCTCTACAGGAGACCACCCTTCATATCAATCTTCTGGAACTGCGAGCAATTTACCTTGCCCTCAAGGTCTTCCACTCCCTCCTAGCCAACCTCACTGTCCTAGTTCAGACGGACAATCAGGTGGCCATGTTTTACATAAACAAACAAGGAGGGACGGGCTCTCTGTCGCTTTGCAACGAAGCTCTAAGACTATGGGCCTTCGCCAGAGAGCATCAGATTCACCTGCTAGCAGTGTATCTCCCAGGAGTTCAAAACTCTCGGGCAGACAGGCTCAGTCGAGCTCTGCTGCCACACGAATGGTCCCTACATTTGGACCAAATAAACCGAATCTTTCAGGAATGGGGGACCCCGGACATAGACCTCTTTGCAAGTCCGTGGAATGCCAAACTTCCCCGGTTCTGTTCCAGAACTCCGTGTCAGGGAGCTCAGGCTACGGACGCCTTTCTCCTGAATTGGAATCAGGCATTCCTATATGCCTTTCCACCCATTCCTTTGATTCCCAAGACTCTGTTCAAACTCCAGAGGGATCATGGAACTATGATCCTCATAGCTCCACGCTGGCCACGCCAAGTGTGGTTCCCTCTACTTCTACAGCTCTCCCAGGGATCCTACTTGGATCTGGGAGCTGCGCCAGACCTCCTGTCTCAGGAGGAGGGGACTTTGTGGCACCCAAACCCCAAATCCCTTCACCTCAGTGCTTGGTTACTGAAGGCTTAAGCCTTCAAGACTTTCATCTTTCCCAACCAGTGAAAGATATTCTTTCTGCCTCTAGGAAACCCTCTACCAGGCGTTCCTATGCTTTCAAATGGAAACGTTTTTCCATTTGGTGTGCTCAGCAGGGTCTTGACCCTCTGGCACTTCCTTTGAATTCTCTTCTTGATTATCTCCTGCATCTATCCAATGCAGGCCTCAAGACGAATTCGGTAAGAGTCCATTTAAGTGCTATTGCAGCATCCTTGAAACATATAAATGGACAACCTATCTCCTCTCATCCTCTTGTTGCAAGATTCATGAGAGGCCTGACTCTCACTAAACCTCCCATCAGACCACCCCCGGTCGCATGGGATTTGAATCTAGTGCTCGGTCAACTTATGAAGCCACCTTTTGAGCCAATGTTTTCCACCTCCTTGAAATTTCTTTCCTGGAAGGTCATCTTCCTCATTGCAGTCACTTCGGCTCGCCGCATCAGTGAGCTGCAGGCTTTAGTGGCTAATCCTCCTTACACAAGATTTCATCATGATAAGGTGGTCCTTAGGACGAATCCCCACTTTATGCCTAAAGTGGTCTCGCCTTTTCATCTTAATCAAGAGGTATATCTACCTGTCTTTTTTCCAGCTCCTCATGCATCCAATGCAGAGAGGAACCTTCATACTCTGGATTGTAAAAGAGCTCTCGCTTTTTACCTTAATAGGACTCAGCCACATCGAAAGTCTTCTCAACTTTTTGTGGCCTTTGATCCTTCCCATTTGGGACTTCCAGTCTCCAAGCGTACACTTTCCAATTGGATTGCTCAGTGTATTTCTTTTGCTTACCAGAGCAAAAACATTTCTCTGGAAGGCCATGTCACTGCTCACAATGTGAGGGCCATGGCAACTTCTATGGCTCATCTGCACTCTGTTTCCATAGATCAGATCTGTCGAGCCGCTACCTGGGCCTCGGTTCATACCTTCACAGCCCATTACTGTTTGGACAAGGACTCCCGCCGGGATGCCTTGTTTGGCCAGGCTGTCCTCAAGCACCTGTTCCATTCCTAAACAACTCCTGCCCACCTTCCCAGAATGGATGCCTGAGATCCATACGAAGATGGCGAACCTTTACAGGGGATCCCATGCATCTAAGCTAGGGAGTCCCCATATGTGAGGACTTATTCCTGCTTGTTCCTGGAGATAGCACAGTTACTTACCTGTAACAGGTGATCTCTGGGAACAGCAGGAATTAGTCCTCACAACCCACCCACCTCCCCTAGGAGTTGTATCTTTTATCTATCTATCTTCCTGTCCTCTCTCTGTTGACTCAGCTATAAACTCGAAACTGAGGAGAGCTGTTCAGGAAGGCGGGAAGGCAGTGCGCATGTGCAGTGGGAGGTCCCAAAAGCTTCTATTCTAAGAAGCTGGGGAGCTTTCCCGCACGGGCTCCGTCGGTACCGACGTACCCATATGTGAGGACTAATTCCTGCTGTTCCCAGAGATCACCTGTTACAGGTAAGTAACTGTGCTTTAGTGCCATTGAATATTCCTCTCAACGGCAGTTACAGGGTTTACAGGGCCATAAACTGTGTAACTACCCTTTGAATATATCAGGCCCGATATCTTTAAGTTTATACCATGTAGAGATTGTGTTAGCTTATGTAATCAAAGCATATGGTTTGACCGGGGATACTAAACATTTGTACACAACCGTATGTATCTTGTTTAAAAAAAAAATACATATATATATATATTAACCAACTTTTACACAGAATGGAGGTAATTTTATAAAGCTATTTTTGTGTTTAAAACAAACTGAAACAGTGCTCTTTTCTGCAATCTGCACTTGGGCATTCCCAAGGACATAGTTTGAACGGGGCTAGGATGCATTTGTGATGGACGGATGTATGTTCTAAAATGTGTGTGTACATGCATGGAGCACACTTACACCTTCCTCGAAGCAGGCGAGCATTTGTACACTACTTCGGCTAGTTCTGGGGCACATAGGAGCCTTTATAAAGTAGGCATCAAATAGCTGCCTTTTTGAACTTCTTGTATTGGTGAAATGACCTTTCAGTAGGTCAAGGTTTCTAAAATATAAAAAGAACATAATTTATTTGTAGAGCTTGGAGATATTCAATAGATTGGTAATGCATGTACTGGGTAAATTAACTTACATAATAGGTGTATTTGCCCATTCTTTTATAGGCCCATTTATGCTGCTAAAATTCTCTTTATGGGAGTTATTTTGAAAGCCCTCTTCATGCTTTGGACATCTGAAAATGGGCATAGAGACATCCAAAGTACTGACACATCACCAGAGCCATTTTAGAAGCCAGGTCTGTGGACGTGCGCAGCATGAGGACATCAAAGTCTTAACAGGGGCATGGTGGAGGCGTGTCTGGGGTGTTCCCAGGAACCTGGACATCTCCACCTAATCTCAGAAAACATCCTAGATATCCAGAGTTACATCTAAGTTTAGACCTGCTCCAGACATGGACGGACACTGGAAAGTGCTTGTTTTGGCTGAAAAAATCCAGAAGGTATAGAGAAAAAAAACATTTTGTCATCCCCGCTACTCAGCACATTTTCAGTGATGAAAGTTGTGGGATTTGAACCCTGGCTGCCCTGCTTCTAACCCACTACTCTAACCATGAAGCTATTCCTAGACATCCAGGTTCTGGAATACTGTTCTGCGGATGTCTATTTAGATGCACCCACAGACGTCCATATCGGGCATGTCCACATTTGTGAAATCATGGCT
Organism: Ichthyophis bannanicus; assembly: GCA_033557465.1. Taxonomy (NCBI): domain Eukaryota; kingdom Metazoa; phylum Chordata; class Amphibia; order Gymnophiona; family Ichthyophiidae; genus Ichthyophis; species Ichthyophis bannanicus. Next base: position 577,889,444 of record CM066035.1, read on the forward strand.
GCACCTGGTTGTGACTGCTACTTTTCAGACATTCTGACTTAGATGTCCCAGATTGCACTTGGACGTCCTTTCTAAAATCCTCCTCCACTATATAGTGCTGCGGAATATCTGTGCAACTGTACACTTATCTATATGTATAGTGGGCCACACCTATATATTCTGTTTGAAAATTGACTTAGATGTCTCCCTGAACATTTTAATGCAAAATTTATTGTTTGTTTGCTGATTTAGAAAAGGGCTTGACAGTCTACTTCCAGTCGTATTTGTCAAGAAAACTCTGGGTCTGGGTTGCCAAATGTCAGTATGGACTCAATGGCACACATTACATTGCATTATTGCTGATGACAAGCACTATATCAAGAAATAAACCATAAACCAATAAGAGAGAGAGAGAACTGATTTTAACAGATTTGGAAATAGTAATAAAGTGAATATGGCAGGTACAAAATATTTGACACTTTTTAAGTCAGTAATTTTCTTTTTTGAGTTCTTTCAGAACTCTGAGATGTATATTGTCTGTTCCTGGTGATTTGTTACTCTTTAGTTTGCCAGTTTGCTCCATTACATCTTCCAGGATCACTGTAATGTGCTTCAGTTCCTCTGAATCATCACCACCAAACAGTGCTTCCAGCATGTTTTCGGACATCCTCTTCAGTAAAGACTAAAGCAAAGAATCTTTTTTTTTTTTTGCTATGACCTTGTCCTCCCTAGGTAACCCTTTTACCCCTCCATCATCCAACCAACTCCCTCAGAAGCTTTTTGCTTTGAATGTAAACCACTCTGATATTTGCATGTGGGCGGTATATTAAATGTCGAATAAAGATAAAAGTTTTTATTAGTTATGCCTCTCTAGCAAGTTTCAAAATCTTTTTTGATCTTCTATTACATCTAAATTGCTGTTCCTTGTTCTCTTTCCTATTTTCTTAATCTAAATCTGCTTTCTATTTTTGCAAGATGTCTTTTTGGCTTTAATCACCTCTTTTAGCTTACAATTTAGCCATGCTAGCAGCGCTTTGGTCTTCAGTTTAGCTTTTCTAATACATGGAATATATTTGATCCGAGTGTCCACGTTGCATGCAAAATTTAACCTTTGTAATTCCTCATATTAGTTTATATCCAATTTCCTCATTTCATGATATTCCTCATTTTCAAAGTTCAATGCAGCTACAGTAGTTTTCCTTAATGACTTCCTCCAATATTTTGTCAAATTTGATCATGTTATGATCACTGTTGCCAGGTCAATCCCACCACAATTGCTTCTTGCATAGGTACTGGATAGCAATTACAACAAAATCTAGAGAAATTCCACCTCTTGTTGGTTCTAGGGCCAACTGCATCGTGAAGCAGTCATTTATTGCATCTAGAAGCTTTATATTCCTAATGTGTCCTGATAAGAAATTTATGCAATCAGAACCAGGGTAATTGAAATCTCCTATTACTATAGTGTTGTCAGTTTTGTTAGCTTTCTTGATTTATTAGCATTTCACAATTTCTTTCTTTGTCATGGTCAGACTGTCATATACCCCCACTGCTATACTCTTCCCCCATTATACATGAAATTTCCATTCATAAGGTTTTCACAGTGCAATTATTTCCTGCAGAGCTTTTATCCTCTGATTCTGTGCTATCTTTAACATATAGAGCTCCACCTCCACCATTTTGATTTGTCCTTTCATTTCTATAATTTTTTTCAGTAGTAGTTCAAGGTGAGTTGCATTTAGGTTCTGTAGATATTTCCTTATCCTCGGAGGGATCTGCCACAGTGTCGCTTACCAGTGAACAGCTTGTTAAATTTAGTAAAATTTGCTAATACCTGATGACCTTACTAATTGGATTATTGAAATTTCCCTTTGACTCCTTACAGGTTTGGAGACACTTCATTACAAGAAGTCATTAATATGGAGAGTTTAGTACGGTTAAATTCCTACTATGAACAGTTCAAGGAAGTTTTACCCGATGACTGTGAGTCTTTAATATGTATATTTAGATATTTACTGACTTTCAAATATTTTGGATGTTTATGTACAGTCAAAATAGAAATTGTATCGTAATAATACAAATATTGTAGCAATTTAGATGCAGTGCTCACAATTCCCAGAGGGAAGAGTCTGAGGGTGGACAAGTAGAGTAGAAATGGCATGAAGAGGGAGTTTTGGTCATTGCACAGTGGTGACACCTAGTGGACAATGTATATGTCTACTGGATTCCAGAAGAAGCCATAGTCTGTAGTTGCTATCAGGGACTATTGCTGTGATATCTGGGCTAGATGGAATGGAGCAGAAATTTTAAAAAGGGGAACAGCTTCAGGTAATTATAAATGGACATTCAAGTTGCCTTAGTAGAGACTGATTCCCATAGACTAAAAGAGCAGAAGGAAACATATGGGCAGTATATATATTGCAGAATTTATTTTTGTTAGATTTGCTGATGACCCTTTCTGAAAATATCATTGCTGAATGTATGAGCAGAAGAAATTTTCATAAAGTGACGAAAAGCAAAAATGCATTGATGTCTTTCAGTACAGCTGCACCTACTCCCATCAAACTGGTCCCATTCTTAGTATTTTGTTATAAACAGCTTTGACACCCATGAGAAGAGCGGTATATTGAAAGCTTTCCAATTCCATTTACTATTTATTTTAGTTTGCTGCAAAATTAGGAGGTCATTTTAGAAGCAGCTAGATGTATAAACAGCAACATCTAGATCACATACCCATGCAATTAGCAGTTTTTAAAATCTGATGTTTGCAGATGTACATTCCCCAAGATGCAGATATTTAAAGGGGGCATGATTTGAGTGAGCCTCAAAAATAAATGTATACTTTGCATTTTACAGCTGGTGGCTTCTCTGTGCCATTAGATTGTTTATCTTTAATTAAAAGAAAAACTAACTAAGGATTGTTCTTACTTTATTAGGTCTACCTCGATCTCGTAGCCAGACATGCTTACCTGAACTTTTACGATTTCTAGGACAAAACGTCCACGCACGGAAGAACAAGAATGTTGACATTCTTTGGCAAGCCGCTGAGGTATTAAATATTCTGCAAACTACTTTGAGCAGAGGCGGAGACTTTGACTAAACAGGTAGCGCCGATATTGTACTGCTACACAGTTAATGTTCATCGGGTAAAACTAGGGGTAGCAAAAGCTGGCCTAGTTTTACCTGTGGAAGCTAACTGGGTAGCAGTGCAACATCGCTGCTTCCTGGTTAGCTTCAGTGCCTCCGGGGCATGTACAGTGACCCCGGATATTCAATGCTGTTGCCACAGCATTGAATATCCGGGGTTAAGGGTTGGCAAGCAGGGCTATGAACCATAGCAATGCATAGCCTGCCTAATTCAGTATTCGGCCACATACTTTTAAATATTAAACTTTGCTTTGTATGTATGTGTGCGCTTGCTCTACCTGCAGATAGGGCTAGTGCTACCATTAGGTGAACTAGGTGGTCGCCTAAAGCACCAGCCCTTCAGGTGCGCATATAGCTCCCCTGTCGCCCCTCTTAGGACCTGCATCAGCAGTAGCCGCAAACAATCCCGCAGCATTTACCTTAAAACATTTGTGCCGTGGAGCTGTTTGCTTCCGCCCCTTTGGATCTCCCGATGCCATCTTCCTGTTTACAAACAGAAAGTCGGCATTTGAGGAGGCAGAAGCAAACAGCTCCTGGACACTGAAGATCTAAGGAAAGTGCCGCGGAGCTGTTTGCAGCCATTGGCACTGCTGCAGGTCCCCAAGAGGGGTGGCTGTGGTGGCAGCAACATACGCCAGGCAGTGAAATTGGGGGCACAAGGGATGAGGGTCTTCTAGGGTGTCTCATCTCTTTGCGCCAACTCTGCCTGCAGGTAAAGGAATGTGCTAATGCTCTCTCAGTTGGTGGGGCAGTCAGGATCTGTTGTTTTGCTTTGACTGCTGCTGGTGGAGGGATTGCGCTCTGTTAGAGAGGGCATTGAGTCAGAAAGGATTAAAGCTTTGCAGGAAACAAAATTTGCTGTAGAATCTCTATGGATTGAAATTCCATGTAAAAAGGGGACGGTGATGGCGGTGAGGGTGTACTATTGACCGCCTGGCCAGAATGAACAAATGGATGATGAAATGCTCAAAGAAATCAAGGGAGCTAACAAAAGTTACAGCGCGGTAATAATAATGGGCGATTTCAATTACTCCGGTATTGACTGGGTCAGTGTCACAGCAGTACATGCTAGGGAGATAAAGTTCCTAGATGACATAAATGACTGCTTCTTGGAGCAGCTGGTCCATGAACCGACGAGAGGGGAAGCCATATTAGACCTAGTCCTTAGTGGAACACCAGATCTAGTGCAAGAGATAAGGGTATTGGGGCCACTTGGCAATAGTGATCATAGCATGATCACCTTTGATTTAATTAGTGGAGGAGGGATAGTAAGGAAATCCACAGTACTACCTTTTAACTTTCGAAAGGGAGACTATGATAAAATGCGGAAAATAGTTAAGAAAAAACTAAAATGAGCAGTTGCAAAGGTTAAAGACTTACATCAAGCTTGGGTGTTGTTGAAAAATACTATCTTAGAAGCCCAGACCAGCTGTATTCCACGCTTTAAGAAAAGTGGAAGGAAGTCCAAAAAACTGCCAGCATGGTTTAAAGGTGAGGTCAGAGAGGCTGTTGTTGCCAAGAAAGCATCTTTCGGGAAATGGAAAAAAGAGCCAAACGATGAAACCTGGAAACAGCACAAGCACTGGCAGGTCAAATGCAAGGCATTGATAAAGAAGGCAAAGAGAGAATTTGAGAAGAAGCTTGCTGCAGAAGCAAAAGCGCGAAATATTTATTTATTTATTATTTATTATTTATTTATCTTTCTTATATACCGCGCTCTTCTTTATCAGTGCAGTGTACATCAAAACAAAACTGTCCAGCACAGAAGGTCTGCATTGGATTTACAATATAACGAGGGGTGTATGTACAGGTAATAACAACAACAGGGTAACTATGTACAAATATATACAGGTAAATTGTAGTACACGTTTGGAGATGAATCAAATGTGTCCCATTAGCTCAAGAAATAGAGATTTTTCAAGTACATTCGTAGCAAAAAACCTGTGAGAGAGTCAGTTGGACCATTAGATGATAGAGGAGTTAAAGGGGCACTAAGAAGCGACAAGGCGATAGCGGAGAGACTGAATGAATTCTTTGCTTCGGTCTTTACTGAGGAAGATGTAGGGATGTTACCCATGACTGAAGTGGTATTTAAAGGTGCGGAAAAATTGAAGGAAATATCGATACATCGGGGAGATGTATTACAACTATTAGATAAACTGAAGAGTAGCAAATCACCTGGGCCGGATGGTATACATCCAAGGGTGTTGAAAGAACTGAAATATGAGATTGTAGACCTGCTATTAGTAATCTATGAACTATCATTAAAATCATCTCTAATACCTGAAGATTGGCGGATCGCCAATGTAACACCAATTTTTAAAAAGGGTTCGAGGGGTGATCCAGGAAATTACAGACCGGTAAGCCTCACGTCAGTACCGGGAAAAATGGTAGAAACCATCATAAAGAATAAAATTACTCAGCATGTAGATAGTCATGGCCTAATGGGAGACAGCCAACATGGCTTTAGACAAGGAAGATCTTGTCTTACTAATCTGTTGTTTTTTTGAAAGTGTGAATAAACAGGTGGACAAAGGTGAGTCAGTTGATATAGTGTATCTGGACTTTTAGAAAGCCTTTGACAAGGTCCCTAATCAGAGACTTTTGGCAAAACTAAAGAGTCATGGGATAGGAGGCAGTGTACTACTGTGGATCAGGAACTGGTTAAAAGATAGAAAGCAGAGTGTTGGGCTAAATGGCCAATTTTCCCAATGGAGAAAGGTGAATAGTGGTGTACCCCAGGGATCTGTGCTGGGTTCGCTGCTTTTTGACATATTCATAAATGACCTGAAAAGTGGAATAACGAGTGAGGTTATCAAATTTACAGATGACACAAAACTATTTAAAGTTGTTAAAACCCAAGAGGATTGTGGAAAATTGCAAGAGGATCTTGATAAATTGGAAGACTGGGCATCAAAATGACAGATGAAATTTAATATGGACAAGTGCAAAGTTAATTCACTTAGGGAAGAACAACCCAAACTATGGTTACACGATGCAAGGTTCCACATTAGGAACCACCACCCAGGAAAAAGAATTAGGCGTCATTGTGGATAACATGTTAAAACCCTCGGCCCAGTGTGCAGCGGCAGCCAAGAGAGCAAATAGAATGCTAGGTATCATAAGGAAATGAATGGAAAATAAAACAAAATATTATAATGCCTCTATACCGTTCCATGGTGAGACCGCACCTTGAATATTGTGTGCAATTCTGGTTGCTGTTTCTTAAAAAGGATATAGCATTATTAGAAAAGGTTCAGAGAAGAACCACCAAAATGGTAAAGGGGATGGAAGGATACTCCTATGAAGAAAGGCTAAAAAGGTTAGGGCTCTTTAACCTGGAAAAGAGACGGCTGAGAGGAGATATGATAGAAGTCTATAAAGTAATGAACGGAGTGGAACGGGTAAACGTAGATCGACTGTTTACGTTATCAGAATATAGGAAGGTTATGGGACATGCAATAAAGCTATTTAAGACTAATAAAAGATAATATTTTTTCACTCAACGTGTAATCAAACTCTGGAATTTGTTACCGGAGGATGTAGTAAAGGCTGTTAGTGTAGCTGGGTTTAAAAAAGGTTTGGACAAGTTCCTGGAGGAAAGGTCCATAAACCATTATTAAGAAGGGACCCAGGATATCAATGCTTGATCTAGTACAAGCATTGCAGAATCTGTGTCTTTTGGGGAAACTGCTAGGTACGTATGACCTAGATTGGCCACTATTGGAAACAGGATACTGGGCTTGATGGACCTTGGTCTGACCCAGTATGGCATATCTTATGTTCTTATGTTCTCTTTGCTACGCACCAGAAGCTGTTGCCAAAGGCGACCACCTAGACATACGTCATGGTTGGGCCGGCCCTGTCTGCAACCTATCATTACCTGAGTATTGGAGGATGACCAATGTAACAGCAGTCTTCAAAATGGATCCAGGGGCGATGCATGATACTACAGACTAGTGAGCCTTACGCTGGTACCAGGCAAAATGATAGCCTCTGTTCTCATAAACAGATATCTCCAGGAACAAGCAGGAATGCAGTCTTCACATATGGGTGTCGTCTGCGTGGGAACGCTCCCCAGCATCCAATAGGAAAGCTTTTGGGAGCATCCCACAGTGCCTGCGTGCTGCCTTCCCGCCTTTCCAACTGTCCTTCGTCAGTTCTTCATTTTCATTCTTGTTTTGATTTTTTGTGGTCTCGTCTGCCTTCACTCGACACCTACCGGTACCGCCGGTTCTCTTTTCTTCTTTAAAAAAAAAAAAAAAAACCTAGCTTCAAAAAATCTTTTCTTTAGGAGCCTTTCCCCTCTCGGGGTTAGGTGCCATTTTGGGCACTAGACCCATTTTTTCTTCAAACATGGAAAAACCAGCTAGTGGTTTTAAGAAATGTTATAAATGTGGCGGTACCATATCCGTCACCGACACCCATGAATGGTGTCTTAAATGTTTAGGTCCTGACCATTGTTCATTGGGAAAGATGACCAAGAGGGGCCTGCAGAATAGAGCTGCAAAACTCTGTACCTCTTTGCCGCAGATACGATGTCAGTTGCATCGACGCCTTCCAGGGCTTCATCCCCATCCCATGGATCTCAGGTAACTAAACTTAAGTCTTCAGTCTCCAAAGCATTAACGGGGGCTCCAAGATGTTCCAGAGGCTTCCACCTCTGCAGAACTACTGGTGCCATGTTCTGGGGTCTTGGCCGCTTCCACCGGTACCGACACCCAAGCATCAGCAGGAGCGATGGATAAGAGAATCCTCGCTATCGAACGCAGTCTAGCGACCCTCTTAGCAGCTTCGGTACCGCTAAGACTGCTACAGATGGTTCCACAGGTATCGGTACCGACATCGATACTGGTACCGAGTGCACCTGCTTCAGCAGGTATGCTTCCCCCCATGCCGAGCCTTGAGTCTATCTCAGGTATCGGGGACACTCCAGTACCGACTTCGAGCGGTACCGGTACAGGGCATTACAGGAGCTCCCGATACAGAGTGACTTTGAGTCTTCCGATTCCGATGACTCTGATGACTACCGATACTAGAGCGATCATACCGGTGGATCCAACTCCTGCTCCTCAACGCAGAATGTCTCCTCCAGAAGACATGTCCTTCCAGGATTTCATACGTGATTTAGCCAAAGGTCTTTCAATCATGGTGATTCCAGAAAAGGAACCTAGAGTGGAAGAATTAAGAATTCTTCAATATCCTATGACTCCTAAGGAAGCAGTTACGCTTCCCATTCACCAGATCTTACATAATCTTATGTTAAGGATGTGGGAAACTTCTTTAACGGTGTCTCCACATTCCCGATGCCTTGATACCATGTACCGAGTGCCAAGCTGTCCTGGCTTGCAAAAGACTCAGTTACCACACCATTCAACAGTAGTGGAATCGGCCATGCGTAGAATTAAGAGTGCTAAAACACATTCTTCTACTCCTCCAGGCCATGAATCGAGGACACTCAATGGCAATCCTCCATGTTATCAACCAAGATCAGCTCTTACATTCTTTATATGGGAATGTTCCTGGAAGAAGTCGCATGGGACTTAGAGCTTATGAGCCTTAATCTTCCTGTGGACAAAAGGGGAGATTTTCTTGCCCTAGTCAAGCACGCCCAGAATGTCTCTAAATTCATGAACCGTGCAACCTTTGATTGCTTTGAATGCATAAGCAGAACCTCTGCTATCTCCATAGATGCCCGTTGTATTGCCTGGCTTCAGGCATCAGACTTAGAGCAGTGGGTGCAAGACAAGCTGGGAAACATTCCTTGTACAGGAGAAAATCTCTTTGGCAAGGACTGGCAGGACAAGGCTAATCAGCTTGAATCTGAAAATACTACCTTGAACAGACTATCAAAGTCTACTGCCAACCCAGCAAAGAAAAAGTCATTCAATAAACCCTTTTTCAACAAGAAAAAGAGGTTTTACCAATCATACCCCCATCTGGGCCACTGTCCAGTTCATGTTCCCCAAAAGGGATAACAGAACAGACAGCAAAGAAAGCCACAAGCTCAAAGAGCTCAACCGGCTCAACAGACTCAGCCTCCTCAGGGTCTTTGACTCTTACCTAGAGAACTTAGTCTTTCTGCCCCTAAAAGGTTCAGAACTCTTAACCATTCCAGGCAGGTTATGCCATTTTGCCAAGAGATGGCAACAAATAACATCAGAAAACTGGACTCTGTCCATTGTACGACTGGGGTACAAACTTCACTTTCTCAGCATGCCCCCGCCTACAATAATCAAACAGTTCAATTCTCAGGTCCCTGCCACCGATCTCTTGTGGCAGGAGGTCACATCACTTCTTGCTCAGGGAGCAATAGAAGAGGTACCCATATCCCAACAGGGTACGGGGTTTTACTCCCCCTATTTTCTTATTCCAAAGAAAACACGGGGACACACTGGACCTCAGAGAATTAAACAAATACCTGTTCCGAGAAAAGATCAAAATGATCTCCCTCGGAACACTTTTACCATACCTTCAGAGTCAGGACTGGCTATGTTCTCTAGATCTAAGAGATGCATATACGCATATTCTTATCCACGCAAATCACAGGAAGTTCCTTCGATTTCTGGTCCAGGGAAGACACTTCCAGTACAGAGTTCTTCCCTTCGGTCTGGCTTCTGCCGCAAGAGTCTTCACAAAATGCATGGCAGTGGTAGCAGCATTTCTGAGAACTCTAGGAATATTTGTCTTCCCTTACTTAGACAATTGGCTCATTCGAGTATCAACAGCTCCAGAGGCTAGCTTCGCTCTTTCTCGAGCAATGAGAATCCTTCAATACTTGGGACTGGTCATAAACCTCCCAAAATCTCATTTCACACCCTCTCAATCACTATGCAATGAAGTTTGTGACTATGGGCCCTTGCCAGAGAGCTTCAAATCCACCTTCTTGCGGTGTACCTTCCAGGCATTCAAAATTCATGGGCAGACAAACTCAGTCGAATACTGCTGCCACACGAGTTGGTCTCTCCACTCAGACCAACTTGCTCGAGTGTTTCAAATCTGGGGAACACCAGATATAGACCTCTTTGCAAGTCCACAGAATGCCAAACGTCCCTGATTCTGTTCCAGAATCCCGGCTCACAACTGTCAGGCAAAGGATGCCTTCCTCCTCCACTGGGGTCAGGACTTCCTCTATGCCTTCCCACCCATTCACTTCATTCCCAAAACTTTATTCAAACTTCAGAGAGACAGAGGTCATATGATACTCATAGCTTCACGCTGGCCACGGCAAACGTGGTATCCTCTGCTTCTACGTCTTTCTCAAGCCACACCTCTGGAGTTAGGATATGCTTCAGATCTTCTTTCCCAAGAGAACGGGATTCTACTGCACCCGAATCCCCAGTTTCTGCACCGCAGAGCCTGGTTGCTGAAAGCCTAGGATTCCTGGATATCAACCTTTCCCAACAGGTAAAGGATATCCTTGTGGCTTTCAGAAAGCCCTCCACAAGGCGATCCTACACCTTCAGGTGGAAAAGGTTCTCTTTATGCTGTTCTCAAAGGGGACTTACCCCCCTTTCAGTGCCTGTGGAATCGCTACTGGAGTATCTCCTCCATTTATCAAATTCTGGTCTTAAAACCAATTCAGTAAGGGTCTATCTTAGTGCCATTGCAGCTTCTTGCAAGCCTTTGGATGGACAACCTATTTCCTCTCATCCACTCATAGTAAGATTTATGAGAGGTCTACTCTTAACAAAACCTCCCATTAAGCCACCGCCAGTGGCATGGGATCTAAATCTTGTTCTCAGGCAGCTCATGAAACCCCCTTTGAGCCTTTAGCTACTACAACTCTAAAGTTTCTCTCCTGGAAGGTCATCTTCCTAGTTGCTCTCACATCTGCGAGACGCATCAGTGAGTTACAGGCTTTAGTGGCAGATCCTCCTTATACAAGATTTCACCAAGATTTCACGGTTCTTAGGACTCATCCCCACTTTATGCCAAAAGTGGTTTAACCTTTTCATTTAAACCAAATGGTTTACCTTCCTGTATTTTTTCCTAGGCCTCATGCCTCTAATGCAGAAAGGAATCTTCATACTTTAGATTGTAAAAGAGCCCTGGCTTTTTACCTTCAAAGAACTAAGCAACACAGAAAATCTTCTCAGCTTTTTGTTTCTTTTGATTCTAGTAATTTGGGACTTCCAGTTTCCAAAAGAACTCTCTCTAGGTGGATTGCAAACTGCATATCCTTCGCTTAAAAGAGTAAGGGACTTTCTCTCGAAGGCCATGTCACAGCTCACAGTGTGAGAGCCATGGCAGCCTCTATGGCTAATCTTTGTTCTGTGTCCATTGACGACATCTGTAGAGCAGCCACTTGGGCTTCGGTACACACCTTCACAGCCCATTACTATTTAGACAAGGATTCCCTTAGGGATGCCTCGTTTGGCCAAGCTGTTATCCAGCATCTCTTTCAGACTTTGTACAACTCCTACCCGCTATCCCGGGTTTGGATGCCGGAGATCCATGGGAGGAAGAATGACCCATCACTCCATGGGTTGGCAGTTTCCTGGGGTCATCCCCCTGGCATCTTTCAGCTGGGGGGTCCCTATATGTGAAGACTACCTTCCTGCTTGTTCCTGGAGATAGCGTAGTTACTCATCTGTAACAGGTGATCTCCAGGAACAGCAGGAATTAAGTCTTCACAACCCACCCACCTCCCCTAGGAGTTGTCTCTCTCTCTTTCTCTCCTTTTGTCTCAGCTATAAACTCAACTGACGAAGGAGAGCTGGAAAGGCGGGAAGGCAGCACGCAGACCATGTCACTCCTCTCCTCATTCGTCTCCACTGGCTCCCTGTGTCTTCCAGAATTCAATACAAAATCCTCACTTTTGTCCATAGAGCAATCCACACTTTAGTGCCTCAATACCTTTCCTATCTGGTTTGCCTCCACACCCCTCAACGATCTCTTAGGTCCATACACGCTAACCGCATGTCCCTTTCCTCCCCTTCCCAGGCCCACCTGGAGTCCACCCGGTCCTCGGTCTTCCTTGACCCTAGGCTCTGGAACTCGCTCCCGCCAGCTCTCTGCTTAGAACCCTCTTTTACCAGTTTCAAAGCTTGATTAAAGACTCATCTCTTCTACACTGTCTTCGACCTCACCCCGCCACCCTCCCCCCCTCGTGCCCCCTCCCCAGTGATGTCCCTGTATCCATCGGGAGGGCATTAATGGATCCACCACCCTTTCAGTGGAAAAAGTATTTCCTGATGTTGCTTTTAAGTTACCGCCTTGCAATTTCATCGTATGTCCTCTAGTTTTACAGCTTCCCCTTCTTTGAAAAAAGGTTTATTCATTAATACCCTTTAAGTATTTAAAGGTCTGTATCATATCTCTCCTGTCCTCCTCTCCTCTAGGGTATACATATTTAGGTCTTCAAGTCTCTTCTCATATATCTTCTGACACAGGCTCTAAATCATTTTGGTCACCTTCCTCTGAACCATTTCAAGTCTTTTTATGTGTGAGATATGGTCTCCAAAACTAAATACAGTACTCCAAGTGAGGCCTCACCAATGACTTATACAGGGGCGTTAATAACTTCTCCTTTCTGCTGTTATTCCTCTCTTTATGCAGCCCAGTATCCATCTGTTTTTGGCTACCGCCTTGTCGCATTATTTCACCACCTTAAGATCGCCAGACACTGTCCCTCAGAGGTCCATCTTCTGGTCCATGCATACCAACGTTTCGCCCCCTATTGCATTTAATTCCTTTGGATTTCTGCATCCTAAGCGCATGACTCTGCACTTCTTCACATTAAATCTTAACCGCCAAGCATTAGACCATTCTTCTAGTTTTTGTAGATCTTTTCTTATATTGTCCACTCCCTCAGAAGTTTCCACTTTGTTGCAAATTTTTGTGTCATCTGGAACGAGGCAGACTTTTCTCTTCAGTCCCTTCCGCAATATCATTCACAAATACATTGAACAGTATCTGTCCCAGGATCAATCCCTGAGACGCGTCACTATGGACCTTTCTTTCTTCTGAATATGTTCTGTTTACCTTCTGTCGTCTCTCAGTCAACCAATGTCTGATCCAGTTCACTTCCTTGGGACCTGTCCCCGGGCTGCTCAATTTGATAAGTCTTCTCTGAGGAACAGTATCAAAGGCTTTGCTGAAATCTAGGTATATCACATCCATCGCATGCCCTTGATCTAGTTCTCTGATTACCTAGTCAAAGAACTCAATCAAATTTGTTTGGCATGACCTTCTTTTTGCCAAACCAATGTTGCCTCTGATCATGCAATTCATTGGTTTTTAGAAAGTCCATTATTCTTTCTTTCAAGAGCAACTTTATTACTTTCCCCACCACCGAGGTCAGGCACACCGGCCTATAGTTTGTCACCTCTTCCTATCATCACTTTTGTGAAGAGATATCACATCAACCCTTCTCCAGTCCTGTGGAACCTCTCTCGTCTCCAAGGATCTATTAAAAACATCCTGAGGACATTAAAAATTCATGGGATAGGAGACATTGTCCTATTGTAGATTGGTAATTGGTTAAAAGACAGGAAAAGGAGCATAGAACTAAATGATCAGCTTTCCTAATGGAAAACGATAAAAGGTGAAGTGGCACAGGTATCTATACTAGGACTGGTTCTTTTGAACATATTTTTTAAATAAGCAATGGAGAATAAAACAGAAAATACCTTGAATATTGTGTACGGCCCTAGAAAAAGTACAGAGAAGGGCAACCAAAATTATAAAGGGGATGGAATGGCTCCCCTATAACAAAAGGCTAAAAAGACTAGAACTCTTCAATTTAGAGAAAAGAGATGCTATAAAGGTCTTTAAAATCATGAATGAGGTGGAATGGGTTAACAGGAAATTGTTGTTTACTCTTTCAAGTAGCATTAAGAGTAAGAATGCTCAACAAAACTAATAGGTACAATATTTAAATAAATCATAAAAAGTATTTTCTGACTCAATATGCAATTAAGCTTTGAAATTTGTTGCCAGAGGATGTAGTGATGACAGTTAGCATAATTGGGCTTCAAAAAGGGTTTAGATAAGTTCTAGGAGGAAAAATCCATAAACACATTATGTAGATTTGGGAAAGCGTATGGAGCGAGCAACAAGGAATGGATCTACTCTTTGGGATCCTGCCAGGTACATATGACCTAACTCAGCTATTGTCAGGATGCTAGGGGGCTCCTGGACCTTTGATCTGACTGAGTATGGTATATCTTACCTTATTCTTCTAAGACTTTTAAAATCATTGGCATTCCCAATTTCTTCTCCCTCTCAAGGCATCTTCATGGCAACCACAGAACAAGGAATTGGTCCCTTTGTCCAAATCTTGCACCTGTTTGATTCATAGATTAGACTAAAATCATCTGAGAGAATGACTGTGAAACAACTGGGGCTTCAATTTCTTTATTTAATTTTTTAGCTGAAAAATATGGATATAGTTTTTTATTTCATTGTACTTTCATTGGGATCAAAGATAAGGGGGGTTGAAATGCTGTCATAAGACTCTATGGACGTTTTTCAGAACCTAGTTGTGCTTCTGACTCACTTATTTAGAAATATAGCACTTCTTTAAATTTGGTGCCTTTCTTTAGCGGGTTTTTTTTATCTTCTCTGCTTTGCATTCTGTTATATTTCATCTCTTTTTCTCTTATTTCTTCTGTGATATATCATGTTTGTTTTACTATGTATCTTCCTATTCATATTTGTATCTCCAGGAACAAACAGGAATGTAGTCTTCACATATGGGTATCGTCGGTACCGACGGAGCCTGCGCGGGAACGCTCCCCAGCGTCCAATTAGAAAGCTTTTGGGAGCATCCCACAGCGCCTGCGTGCTGCCTTCCCGCCTTTCCCAACTGCCTCTCTCTCCAGTTCTTCGTTTTCCGCGGAGCAAGCAGGTCGTTTTTCCTGTCACTGCAGAAATTATCCCATCTTTTTCATTCTTTTTTGTGGTAGCGTCTGCCTTCCTCGACGCTATACCGGTACCACCGGTTCTTTCTTTCTTTAAAAAAAAAAATTGTAATCTTTTTTTCTGGACTTTCCAGTCTTTTTTCTGTCAGGTGCCACACGCCATTTTGGGCACTAAGCCCAAATTTTCCTTCAGAATGGAAAAACCCGCCTCTGGTTTTAAAAAGTGTTCCAAGTGTGGCGGTACCATCTCCGTCACCAACACTCACGAGTGGTGCCTTAAATGTTTAGGTCCTGACCACTCCATCTCGGAGTGTGTTGCCTGTGGGATGATGTCGAAGAGGGGTCGGCAAAACCGAGTTGCTAAGCTTAGCACCCTTTTTCCCTCCGATGCAGCATCCGTGGCATCGACGTCTTCCAGGGCTTTGTCTTTCTCCCATGGCTCTCAGGTAACCAAACATAAATCTGGCCAGTCCTCAAAGGGTAGATCTCCTTCCAAGCATCGAGATGCCTCTGGCATTGCCCTTGAGGGACTTGTACCGACAAAATTGCCCCGGCAGGAAGCTTCTGCTTCCAAAGCACTGTCGGGGCTCCAGGATGTTCTCGAGGCCTCAACCTCGGCAGAACTACTGGTGCCATGCTCTGGGGTACCGGCTGCTTCGTCCGGTACTGATACCCAGGCATCGGCTGCGTCAATAGACCAGAGGTTCTTGGCTATTGAATGCAGTCTGGCGGCTCTCCTTGTGGCTTCGGTGCCTTCGGGACCGCTTCAGACAGTTCAACTGGTATCGACACCGGTTCCGGCACCGATATCAGTACCGCTACTGATAGCATCGACGTCGGCAACTGTGTTGCTGACACCGAGTCATGCTGTTGTCTCCGGTATCGACAGGCTGGTACTAGACCCTTCCGGTACCGACTTTGATCGGTACCGGTATCGTGCTTTGCAAGAGCACCCAAGCAGGAGATATTTTTAATCCTCTGATGAGTCTGAGGATTCTGACAGCTCTGTCTGTACCGGAGTACTTCTCTCTGAGGAGCCTTCCTCTCCTAAACCTAGGATGTCTCCTCCAGAGAATATATCCTTTCAGGATTTCATTCGGGAGGTGGCTAGAGGTCTTTCCATCACAGTGGCTCCTGAAACAGAGCCCAGAGCAAAAGAATTGGAGATTTTACAATATCCTAAAGCTCCCAAGGAGGCAGCTACTTTGCCTATTCATGAGATCTTGCATGATCTCATGCTAAGAATGTGGGAAACACCTCTTACCACCTCTCCTCATTCTCGTAGGCTTGATACCATGTATCGAGTACCTCCTTGTCCTGGATTTCAAAAAACCCAGTTGCCACACCACTCCATGGTAGTGGAATCAGCTATGAGAAGGATCAAGAGTGCAAAAAGACATGCATCTAATCCGCCAGGACGTGAATGTAGGACTCTTGATGCCTTTGGGCATCGAACCTTCCAGGCCTCTATGCTTTCTGCCAGGATTAGTTCCTACATTTTATATATGGGAATGTTCCTTAAGGAGGTTACAGGAGATCTAGAGCTTATGAGCCCTCTCCTTCCTGATGATAAGAGACAAGATTATCTTACACTTGTCAAACATGCCCAAGATGTTTCCAAGTTTGTTAATCGTGCAGCTTTTGACTGCTTTGAGTGCATAAGCAGAACCTCTGCCATTGCTGTAGGTGCTCGTAGGATTGCCTGGCTCCAGGCATCTGACTTAGAACTCTGGCTACAGGACAAACTAGGGAATATCCCTTGCACAGGCGAAAATCTCTTTGGCAAAAATTGGCAAGAGAAAGCTGATGAGCTGGATGCTGATAACACCACTTTGGATAGACTATCCAAGGCTACAGCAGATCCTGAAAGGAGAAAATCCTACAAGAAACCATTCTTCTCTAAAAAGAAGAGGTTTTACCCCTCCTATACCCAGCAGGAGCATTCTACTGGTCAGTCTGCCCGAAAGGGACAGCAGCCACCAGAACAAAGAAAAACAGTCTGCTAAGCCTCAACCGGCCCAGCAGACTCAGCCTCCACAGGGGCTTTGACTCCCATCTAGAGAACTTGGCCTTCCTGGCCCTCAACGGGCCAGAGCCCGCCACCATTCCAGGAAGGTTGTGTCATTTTGCCCCCAGATGGGCGCAGATAACAGCAGAAGAATGGACTCTCTTTCATTTCTTCAACATGCCCCCTCCTACAGTTGTAAGACGGTTCAATTCCCAGACTTCACTCGAGAATCAGTTGGGTCAAGAGGTCAATTTACTTCTTGCCCATGGGGCAATAGAAGACGTACCCATTTCCCAACAGGGTACAGGGTTTTACTCCCCCTTTTTCCTTATTCCAAAGAAAACAGGGGGACACAGACCCATTTTAAACCTCAGAGAATTGAACAACTTCCTGTTCAAGGAGAAGTTCAAGATGGTTTCTCTAGGAACTCTTCTGCCATACCTTCAGAGTCAGGATTGGCTTTGTTCTCTAGATCTCAAGGATGCATACACCCATGTTCTCATCCATCCAACTCACCGAAGATTCCTTTGGTTTCTTTTTCAGGGGAAGCACTACCAGTACAGGGTTCTTCCTTTTGGCCTGGCCTCAGTTTACGAAATGCATGGCTGTAGTGGCAGCATTTCTTCGCACTCTAAGAATATTCATCTTCCTCTACTTAGACGACTGGCTCATTCGAGCCCCATCAGAGTCAGAGGCCAGAATTTCCCTATCTTGCACAATGCGTATACTTCAGTATTTGGGCCTGGTCATAAACATCCCAAAATCCAACCTAACTCCCACTCAATCTCTAGAGTTTATAGGAGCTATGCTGGATACCAGGAAAGCAAGGGCCTATCTTCCACAGCCCCGCTGCCTTCGCATTGTGCAGTTAGCTTTCCAAGCAGTGTTAAAGACTCATCTCACTGCTTGGGAAATGTTACAATTGCTAGGCCACATGGCATCTACCGTGCATGTGGTTCCCTATGCTCGCCTCCATATGAGAGCAGTGCAATGGACTCTATCCACTCAGTGGACCCAAGCATCAGGCCGCCTATCAGACAAAATAGCAAACTCAAGTCGCCTTATTTTGTCCCTACAATGGTGGCAGTCAACCCAAAACCTGTTGGTGGGGTCCCCTTTCCAACAGCCCCCACCCCAGGTCACTCTAACAACAGACGCCTCACAAGTGAATTGGGGAGCTCACCTGCAATATCTCTCTACCTAAGGCACCTGGACTTCACAGGCGACCCTTCTACACATCAATCTCTTGGAGCTCAGAGCAATCTTCCGAGCTCAGAGCAATCTTCCTTGCTCTTCGAGTGTTCCACACCCAGCTGAGCTACAAGACAGTCCTAATTCAGATGGACAATCAAGTAGCTATGTTCTATCTGAACAAGCAGGGAGGAACAGGCTCTCAGTCGCTTTGCAACGAAGCTTTGTGACTATGGGCCCTCGCCAGAGAGCATCAGATTCATCTCCTTGTGGTGTATCTGCCAAGCATTCCAAACTCCTGGACAGACAGACTCAGTCGAGTTCTGCTTCCACACGAGTGGTCTCTTCGTGCAGACCAGGTAGCAAAATATTTTCAAATTTGCGGAACTCCGGACATAGACCTCTTTGCAAGTCCGTTGAATGCCAAACTTCCCCGATTCTGTTCCAGAATTCCGGCTCAGGGTTCTCAGGCCAGGGATGCTTTCCTCCTCCATTGGGGTCAGGACTTCCTATATGCCTTTCCACCCATTCCCCTAATTCCCAAAACCCTATTCAAGCTTCAGAGAGACAGAGGTCCTATGATTCTCATAGCTCCACATTGGCCACGGCAGGTGTGGAAACCCTCTGCTCCTACATCTCTCTCAAGCTCCATCTCTGGAGTTAGGATCTGCTCCAGATCTCCTGTCTCAGGAGGATGGGATGTTGTGGCATCCCGATCCCCACTCTCTGCATCTCAGGGCCTGTTTGCTGAGGGCCTAGACCTTCATGGTCTTAACCTGTCTCAACAAGTGAAGGATATCCTTTATGCTTCTAGAAAGCCTTCCACAAGACGCTCTTATGCTTTCAAGTGGAAAAGGTTTTCCATATGGTGTTAGCAGAAGGGTCTTGACCCCCCTGGCGATACCTCTGGAATCATTATTGGAGTATCTCCTTCATTTATCTAATGCAGGGCTTAAGACTAACTCAGTATGAGTCCATTTAAGTGCTATTTCAGCTTCTTTCAAGCCTTTAAATGGACAACCTATTTCCTCTCATCCTCATAGCGAGATTTATGAGGGGCCTCCTTCTAACTAAGCCTCCCATTAGGCCACCACCGGTAGCATGGGACCTAAAACTGGTTCTTGGACAGCTCATGAAGCCACCTTTTGAACCTCCAGCTACAACCTCCTTGAAGTTTCTTTCCTGGAAGGTTGTCTTTCTCATTGCAATCACATCAGCATGTCGCATCAATGAATTGCAAGCATTAGTGGCTGATCCTCCTTATACGAGGTTCCATCATGATAAGGTAATCCTTGGGACTCATCCACACTTTATGCCAAAAGTGGTCTCACCTTTTCCTTTAAACCAAGCAGTTTACCTGCCTGTATTTTTTCCAAGGCCTCATACTTCAAATGCAGAAAGGAATCTTCATACTTTGGACTGTAAAAGAGCACTTGCTTTTTACTTACAAAGGACACAGCAACATAGAAAGTCCTGTCAACTCTTTGTTGCTTTTGATCCTTCTCATTTGGGACTTCCAGTCTCCAAGAGAACATTGTCCAATTGGATTGCACAATGCATTTCTTTTACCTATCAGAGTAAAAACCTTTCTCTGGAAGATGTGATGAGGAAGCTTATCAGGGCCCAGGAAACAAGGATAAAGAGGGGGAATTTACCCTTATCAAAGGACCTGTATTGCCAGGTCAGAGATACAAAACCTCAGTTATACCTAGAAACCAGATTGTACCAGGCTGCAATAGGTTGCAGAGTGTCCCTAGTGGTGAGAAGGAGGGGGAAAGCAAGTTCAGAGTAAGGAACTCTTACATCACTGACTTTCCAAATTACTCAGCTGCCAAGAGGCAGACTGATTTGCAACACCTGAGAGGAGAAAGGGCAGGGTTAGAGCCTGGGAGGTTTAAAGCTAGGACAAGAATATTCAGGAGGGGGGAGGAGAAGGATTAGGAATGCCTACTGGAGGAGAAATAGAGCTGAAGCCCTGAGAACCAAGAGCCCATGCTGGAGGACAAGACAGGGAAGCTCAGATACATGCTGGCCAGAATATGAGGGAGGAACCACTGAACCAAGCCTTGACCCAGGTATGAGTTTTGGAAGCCTGTCTGATTGGGAGCATTACAGATTTGCTGGAGAAAGCGCTTGTCCTGATGGGAGGCAGTCAGCTAAGCCCTCTGAGCCAGAAGTAGAACCCATGCAGCTAGGAGAACAGGAATTAGTTCTGGAAGAGGATGATTCTTACATGGACTGTTCTTTATGCCAAACTGCCAAGCACAAAGAAGTCCTGAGAGGGAATACATCATAAGGGAACCTTCCAGAGTCCAGTACCCTAGAGAGCCTGTGTGTGAAGTGAAAAGGTTCTATGAAAAGGAAAATACTTGTGCTGAGAATGTGTGCAGCTGCTTAATTGTTTGCTCATTGACCAGCTGAAGTGAGTGCAGTGCAGAGCTTATGCCATACTCACGGTGGATTTAAGAAGTTTCTTTTGGAAGAGAAAAGAGAGCTGTTTATGTGAAGCTGATATTTTTGGTTTTGTTTTAAACAGCACTGCTAGGCACGTTTGCTAGCAGTGGCTGTGGAAAGGACTTCCTGCTTTGCATTGAAAGACATTACAAGCTGTTTGTGCTTAAGTTCAGTTATATCCTGTTGTACTAAATATAATCCTGGAGAAGAAATCCAGTAGGTGACAATTTGTGAACCTTATTTGCATTTACCTCATAAATAAATTCTGTCAATGCCTTAACTCTCGACCAACTACAAAAGAGTGTTTTTCTGCTTAAAAGCCAAGTGTAACCTGACTGGACTACCTTTCCCATGGTGCACTTCAAGGTCAGTCAGTCAGTCAGGCACATTGCTGAAGTGGTGGAATCTGCTATAACAAGCACACCCCTCCACACTGCTGTAAGGGGCTATGGGCGTGACAAAGGCCATGTCACAGCTCACAATGTGAGTGCCATGGCAGCTTCAATGGCTCATCTACACTCTGTGTCTATTGACGACATCTGTCGAGCAGCTACTTGGGCCTCGGTTCATACTTTTACAGCCCATTACTGCTTAGACAAGGACTCCCGCCGGGATGCCTTGTTTGGTCAGGCTGTTCTACGACACCTGTTCCATACTTAATCAACTCCTATCACCATTCCCGGTAGGATGCCACAGATCCATGGGGGAAGTGGAGCCCTTTCACAAGGGCACACAACTTCTGGGGTCTCTCCCTGGCATCTGTAGCTAGGGAGTCCCCATATGTGAAGACTACATTCCTGCTTGTTCCTGAAGCTAGCATAGTTACTCACCTGTAACAGGTGATCTCCGGGAACAGCAGGAATTTAGTCTTCACAACCCACCCACCTCCCCTAGGAGTTGTATCTCTCTTTTCTTTTCTTTCTCTCTCTCTCTCTTTGTCTCAGCTTTAAAACTCAACTGGAGAGAGGCAGTTGGGAAAGGCAGCACGCAGGCGCTGTGGGATGCTCCCAAAAGCTTTCTAATTGGACGCTGGGGAGCGTTCCCACGCAGGCTCCGTCGGTACCGATGATACCCATATGTGAAGACTAAATTCCTGCTGTTCCCGGAGATCACCTGTTACAGGTGAGTAACTATGCTTTCTTGTATACTGACAGTGTACACATTTCAGGTTGGCTAGTTATTAGGAATTATTTATTTATTAACTGCCTTTATGAAGAGATTCATCCAAGGCAGTGTACAGCAGATCTCCCCTGACATAGACAACTTACTTTGTAGTAGCAGTATAACATACAATTAGAACAGGGAGGTAACCTGGGAGATAGGCAATAATAAATAATAATATCATACAATGTCAGTAATGTACACTATAAAACAGCATAGGAGAACATTGAAATAACAGAAATATGATAGAGTCAGCAGAATACAAATCTTATAGTTACAAGCAGCACAATAAAACATTCAAATAACATAAATAGGATACTCGCAATGTTGGCATCATACGATGAAACATCTTACTAGGTTGAAAGAGGGGACAGGTGCAATTGGGAAATGCAGACCAACAAGAGGAGTAAGACAAAGACATAGAGATAAATAAAAATGGGTAACTAGACGGAGGATAAATTATATGTGCAGAAGAGTAACGTTATGTGAATCTGGTCAGCGTTTCAGGGTGTGCAGCAACTTCAATCGGGCAAGGGATAGCCAGCCCTATGAGTGACCCCGCCCCCTTTTCTTCCCTCCCCACAAATTATGCTAAAGGCTCCTGTTAATGAGCAACAAAGCAATATTTATTGGTAGTTCTTGGCCGCAGCATGGCCTATATTATATAAACAATTGAGTATCTACAATAATGCAACATATACATGAAATATACATCAGTGCAACTATACAATCTGAAATATGAATGAATAACCTAGAACATTCAATGAGTAGAATCACGTGAGACAGGCAGCCGGTACTGCCCTTGAGGTTGGGCAGTTGAAGCCTGTCCCTGTTTCTTGCTTCTGATTACTTGTTTGCCTCAGGTCCCTTAACCATACATCTTAACAATCCAGCATCTTCACCACTGGGCTAAGGGAACGGCAGGCTGTAAAAGCGTGCCTTGACACCCCATTTGCAGAAGAGGTTCTACCTTCTGACTCCAATCTCGGCCTGTCAAAAGTCGGTGTTCAGGCCTGCTGTGAAAGAGTGGGGGGGGGGGGGGGGGAAGTGCCATACACACGCTGGCCCTGCTGTGAAATCCATTGATCCTGCATAGGGGAGGATAATTACCTCATAGTCACTACCCATTTACTCCCTTGCATGACTGTGTGCCCAGTCTCGTGTCCCAAATAATGGCCACACTGTGATATATCCACATCACAAGAGGTGGGTGGGCAGGAAAACCATCTGGATTCCTTCAGGCCGGAGGGGCAAGAAGGTGGCCCAAGGCCCTGCAGGCCACTAAAATAGCCCTCCCCAGGGCCTGCCCTTTTGCCCCTCCTTCCCCCCATTTCTTAACCCTCTCCTGGCCCTTTCCTGCCTGCTTGCATCCCGCAGCCGCTATTCTCTGCTGCGGGAGTCTAATTATGAAGCAGTAAGAGTGAATGGAAAGTCTGTCACCATATTTTTTCTAACCATTATAGCATACAAAAAACATCAATCACTATCAGGCTATACTTTATTCAGAAAGTACAGGGTAAGAAGAAGGGGAGGAAGAGTGGCACTACATGTAAAAAATGATATTAAAGCTTTGGAATTACAGAACTTAAAAGGGAGCGAGGAGGCATTGTGGGTTAAACTAGAAAGAAGGAAAGAGAAATCTATTTGCATTGGCGTGATATACAGACCTCCCTCACAAGAGGAAGAGGTGGAGAGAGTTAATTGAAGACATACGCAGCATTGCTAGGAAAGGGGAAGTGCTACTGATAGGGGATTTCAATATGCCAGATGTTGATTGGCACATTCCTGCTACAGTATCATCTAGAAGTAAGGAGATCCTGGATTCTCTACAGGGAGAACTATTAAGGCAATTGGTAGACCCTACACGTGAAGGGGCCATACTGGACTTGGTGCTTACCAATGGTGAAAGTGTTTCTGATATTATAGTGGGAGATCATTTTGCATCCAGTGATCACCAGATGGTGTGGTTCAGTATTAGTACTAGGGCTGTTAGAATCCATTCAAAAGTGAGGGTCTTAGACTTTAGGAAAACTAACTTTGCCAAGATGGGCCAATACCTCAGGGAGTCATTAGTGGGATGGGAACAGCTGGGGGATGTAAAACAACTGGGCAAAACTGAAAGGGGATATTTTAAGGGCAACCAACTTTTTTGTTAAAATGGTAAATAAAGGCAAAAGGAAAAGGAGACCACTATGGCTTTGGAAAGAAGTAACTGAAAAGGTGAAGAAAAAGAGGGAGGCCTTCATGAAGTACAAGAGATCGCAGAGAGAGGAAGACAGGCATCTATATTTGGAAAAACTTAGAGAAGCTAGCAAAGTAGTCAGGAAAGCAAAGATTCAAAAAGTGGAGGAAATAGACAATGCATTAAAATGGGGGGTGGGGGATAAGACAGTTTTCTGATATGTTAGTGAGAAGAGGAAGGGCAAAAGTGGTATAGACAGACTCAAGGGTGAAGGGGAGGAATATGTAGAAGCTGATGAGGATAAAGCGGAATTGCTTAACAAATATTTCTCTTCTGTGTTCAAAGATGAAGAACCAGGAACAGGACCTCAGAAAACACCCACAAACAGGAACAGAAACGAGGGGCATCTTGAACAATTTTCAGAAGACTGTGTTCGTGAGAAACTATCTCAACTTAAAGTAGACAAAGCAATGGGACTGGATGGGATACACCCTAGAATACTGAGGGAACTTGAGGACGTTCTAGCAGCTCCACTGATTGACCTTTTCAATGCCTCGTTGGAGTCAGGAGTGGTACCAAAGGACTGGAGAGAGGCTCATGTGGTGCCTTTACACAAAAACTGAAGTAAGGATGTGGTTGAAAACTACAGGCCGGTTAGTTTAACTTTGGTGAGTAAGTTATTGGAAACGCTGCTGAAAGAGAAAAAAGTGAGATTTCTGGAGTCCAGCAGATTACAGGATCCGAGGCAGCATGGATTCACCAGAGGCAGGTCTTGTCAGACAAATCCGATTGATTTCTTTGACTGGGTGACCAGGGAGTTGGACCGAGGGAGAGCCCTAGATGTGGTGTATTTAGATTTCAGTAAAGCCTTTGACACTGTTCCTCACAAGCGACTTATAAACAAACTGAGCACCCTAGGGATGGACCCTAAAGTTACTGCTTGGGTTAGAAATTGGTTGAGTGGGAGGAGACAGAGTACAGGTAAATGGAGCTCACTCTGAGGAGAAGGATGTTACCAGTGGTGTGCCCCAGGGATCTGTCCTTGGTCCGATTCTTTTTAACATCTTTGTTAGTGATATAGCGGAAGGGCAGTCGGGTAAGGTTTGCCTCTTTGCGGATGATACCAAGGTGTGCAATAGAGTAGACACCCAGGAAGGTGTAGATAATATGAGGAGGGATCTAGCTAAGCTTGAAGAATGGTCTAGAATTTGGCAGCTGGGATTTAATGTTAAAAAATATAAGGTCATGCATTTGGGCTGCAGCAATTCAAGGGAGCAATATAGTTCAGGGGGTGAAGTACTTTTGTCCACTAAAGAAGAGTGGGACCTAGGTGTGGTTGTGTCTGACGATCTTAAAGTAGCTAAATAGGTAAAAAAGCGACAGCAAAAGCTAGAAGGATGCTTGGCGCAATATGGAGAGGAATGGCTAGCAGAAAAAAGGAGGTGATAGTGCCTCTGTATAAGTCTTTGGTGCGACCTCATTTTGAGTATAGTGTGCAATTCTGGAGACTGCACCTTCAAAAGGATATAAACAGGATGGAGTCAGTACAGAGGGTGGCTGCTAAAATGGTTAGTGGTCTTCATTATAAAGCATATGAGGACAGACTTAAGGATCTTAATATGTACACCTTAGAGGAAAGACGGATAGAGGTGATATGATTGAGACGTTTAAATACCTCTGTGGCATAAATGCACAGGGGGAGAGCCTCTGTAGATTGAAAGCAAGTTCTGCTACGAGGGGACATGGGATGAGGGTGAAAGGGGATAGATTCAGGAGTGATATGCGTAAATATTTGTTTACGGAAAGTGGTGGATTCGTGGAACAGTCTCCCAGTGGAGGTGCCAGAGATGAGGATGGTATCTGAATTCAAAAAAGCATGGGACAAACACAGAGGATCTCTAAAGGAAAAAAGGGGACTGTTGTAGTTGTCGATATGGAAGGACAGACTAGAAAGGCCATGTGATCTTTTTCTGTTGTCATTTTTCTATGTTTCTACAAATGCTGTAGCCAAAAAAACAATTCATGTATCTCCTACAATTTCTTATTTATTTGTAGTATTGATTCATTTAATTATTTATTAATGAGTTAAATTCTTTCTCAAACATTGTCCTTACACTTCACTCATATTGTAAAGTCAGCAAAGTAGTGGTTTTGAGGGTAGAGCTCAAATGTATGCTGGATCAAACTCGACTCCAGTCAAATTCTATATCATCTTTGCTCAAACCCAAAAGTCCTCCGTGATAATAAATATTCTTTCAGTAGTCCAACTCAGACATGCTCACTTTATATTCACAAATGTCACTTATCTGTGATCCACCAATCGTGAGCCCCCGCAGTCCTTATTTTGAACCAAACAATGCTCGATTTCTCAAGTCTACTATTGTACTTTGCCATTTTGTTTTACCAGCCAAACAGTGCTCGATTACATATTCTTTCGAGCCCACTCAAACCCTCTGTTGTACTTAGCCACCCTGTTCCATCCGTGGCCACGGTTTCACATGAAGTAGGGTTTCTTCAAGGAAAATCTCCCGATGTAGCTAAATGTTCTTCCCGGATGCATTAACTATAGCCATGAGAAGCTTGAGAGAAGAGCTAGGCTTTTGTGTGCTTCCTGAAGGTTATATTTTTTTCCCTCTTGCTGTACTTGCTACTTTCCAAAATAACTCTGGTATGACCAATATACTAAAATGTTTCGTATTAACTTGTATTTCAGATATTAAGTTGCTATTCCTATGGGATTATTACTAAGCTCTTAAGGGTTAATATTCAGCAGCTCTGGTCATTGTTTTTAAAGTACTTGGCCGCCGCTGAAACTAAATCCAAATATTCCGTGCCAGAGCCTATCCAGTATCCAGCACTGAATATCCAGTTTATCCACCAAGAGGAATTCCTATTCATTCCGTGGCTATTCACCTGCTAACCGGATAGCAAAACCACAAAGTTAGAAGAGCCATTGACGTGTCCTAACGTTATGCACTTTAGCTATCCAGTTGGTGGCTGCATATCGCTGCTGACTGGACATTATTAGAGTTGTCTGTGGGGATAGTCAGTTGCGCCACTCAGTTGGTGCCGCTGAATACCAGGCTCGCCAGATTTTGAGGCTTTTGCAGGTCCTGCAAACTGCATAAACCCTTTTGAATATTGACCCCCTTTGTTTTCTTGTTTTATTTTATGTTTCACTGGAATAAAGCTAATTACTTGATTGGCAGCGCATGCGTATATTCAGCACCACTAGCTGTCCATATGGCAGTGCTGAATATACATATTTAATTAAATGCTGCGGCTGCAATTTAAATTAATATTCTGATCGCCACCACTGAAACTTACACCAGTATGGGCAAGGTTATTGCAAACCTTCTGTGTGCTCCCATTCCAGATATGCCGCAGGCTGAACGGTGTTCGATTTACCAGCTGTAAAAGTGCCAAGGACCGGACTGCCATGTCTGTGACCCTGGAGCAGTGCTTGATCTTGCAGCATGAGCACGGGATGGCGCCCCAAGTCTTCACCCAGGCCCTAGAGTGCATGAGAAGGTAAGAGCTGAAATGCTCGCTGCTGATTGATTCTCCCCTAGTCATGATCCATGTAAACTGCAGATGAGCGACTTTCTTTTCACAGATGAGTTATTTCCTTTCAGAGAAGACCTACTTGGTTTAAACTAGGTGATTATAAATCAGAATCTCCATCCTTTACCTGGCTGTTAGACATTGGTATTCACCTTTTTAAAAAAAACTGTTAAAACTCAGTATAAGTAAGAAAAAAACAAATTTACAGAGAACCAAATTTAGAGAGGCACACTTTCCCCTATGAGCCAGAAACAGATTACTATAACAGTACTTTACAATATGTTTTAAATTCATGATGGCCCATGGGTCTCTTGCACAATTCATTGTATAATTTTTAAGTACTGTGTAGCCATTTGTTTTGATGGCTGCTACCCTTCAGCATATTTCCTAAAGGAAAAGGCAGAACCAGGGACCAAAAAAGAAAGAAAAGAAGATGCCGATGGCCATAGGAATCTGAAAAAGCCCCATAAACAAGAGAAGAAATGGCTTGGCCAGCAAGCATGTGAAGAATGCTGCTGATACGCATGGTAGCTGGCCAGATGGAAGGGCATTGCTTTTTGTAGGATGGGTAGAGAAAAGTGAATGCCCTCCTTCCTTCCCACACAAATGAGGGGCAAATAGGGAAGAGAAACTGACAGATACAGGAGTAGGCAGGCTTGCTGCCACTGTGCATGGAAAGAAGGTCTGCTGTGATAAGAGACACATTTTTCTGATTCTGAGAGTAGCAGACCCACACTACATTATTGTGTTAGTCAGGCTGGGGGTATATGCTGTCTGTGTAACTGTATGTTTGTGACTGATGTTATTGTTGTAGTGAAGCTGTGGCTCAGTGCATGACATTTCAAGGAAAATTTGTACAAATTAGCTAGTTGTAGGTTTGTCTATGTATATGTGATGGTATGGTATGGTGTCTGTGAATAATACAAAGCTTATATGAATGAGACCATGGCTGTATTTCTTTGTGAGAAAGGTTGCAGTTTTGTGCATGGATGAGACTATGGGCCCGATTCCGAGTCGCGGGTTGCACATCCCAGTGGGACGTGCAGCCCTGCAAGCCGTCCGGACCCTATTCCCCCTCCAGCCCTCCCTGCACGGCTAGAGCCACAGGATGGAGAGAGCCAGGAGGGGGCGGGATCTGGGTGGAGCAGGGACGGGCTGATCTGGCAGGATGTACAAGGCCGATTCAGGTCACAGTCCTGTACATCCTGCCAAGTCAGAGGGGACATGCTGAGTATTCTGCTTTGAAGGTGGAATAATCAGCACTGGCAGGGCAATCAGACCTGCAAATCCCCCACAGGGCCGGGCCGGGTGTGGGGGGTTCCCGCTGCCTGATCCAGGCCCCAGCTGGCCAGCCGTGGGTCGGGTGGCAGAGAAGAGGGGGGACAGCCACTTGAGCCAGGGACATCCCTGCAAGCAGGCAGGGGCACACTGGGCTGTCCTTGGGCCTGGCCTGATTCTGTGTATGTTCTTGCGGTCCAGAATTGGGTCCTAATGGGTCTGTCTTGCTCAAGAATCGGGCTCTTCATGAATCTGCCTCTTCTCCAGGAAGAAGCAGGAAGTCAGTCCTGACATATGGGTGATGGCGCCGACAAAGCCCACATGGAGCATTTCCCCAGTTTTCAAAGAAAGCTTTTTGGACATGCTACCACGTATGCGTGGTCCCCTTCCTGCCCAAGAATGCCATCTTGCTCAGTCTTCTTTATTCCTCAGAGCCCAACGGACGTCTGTCCTGTTTCCCCAGAAAAATCCTTGCTAATTATCCTTAAAATAGTTAGTTTCCAGGTTTGCATACTGGTTCCTCTGCCCCAGTGGGTTTAAGAAGTGCAATCACTGCAGCCAAACCATGTTGGTTACTGACGCCCATGACTGCTGCCTCGGACCGGACCATGACAGCACCTCTTGCAACCTATGCCAGGCCATGATGCCTAAGACCAATAAAAAGAGGTCGGAGTTGCAGGAAAAACTATTCCCCAGGTCCGACTAGGCACCGGCCTCCCCGACATCGAGCTCCAAGCCCAGCACTTCCCATGAGGCCTGAGCATCCTCAGAGTCCCGTGGTGGCGGCTCATCTGAGAAGACCCCAAACCATCAGAGAGACAAAAAAATCCTCAAAGTCTGCTGAGGTTGTACCGGAGAAACCCAGTAAAATTGCCTGGAGGAACTCTGCGGCTCCGAGAAGCGCCCTACCAAGGTTCTCAAAAAATGATTGCGGAGACTATGTGAGGTTCCTCGAGACCGTAGTCCTCATCAAGGACGCACTTACGAAAGTGCCCACATGGAAAGCTGCGGAGCCTTCTGGCTTGGAATCCAGAATGGCGGCCCTGGAGCAGAACATCACTGCTATCCTAGTCCTGCAGCAGGCAATGATGGCTGGTTCATCCACATCATCCACATCATCTGCCCCGACAACTGGGTCTCTTGACTGCCGGGGAGTCCCCGGTCGTTGAGCCAAGCTCCGAGCACCATTGGTCTCTGGTAAGCCCTCTGTGCCGGTTGAGGTCTCGGTCTTGGGTATCTGATCCTCCCCGGCCAGTTTCTGTGACTTGGAACCCAGGTCCTCTGGAGGCCGCCGGCCACTTTGCTCTGGCCTCGACATAATGAGTCGCAGGGCCTCGGAATCATCATCCCTTCTCAACCGAGTGGGAGACCGACGATGAGGCATCCCCGGAAACCAAACGGCACTGAGAGATTCCCTCATACCAGTCTCCCCTGGCGTCCCAGTGCCATTCTCCTCCAGAAAACATGGCCTTCCTTGACTTTATCAAGGATATGTCCAGAGCCCTCTTGTTGCAAACCGAGGCGGAGGAAGATCTGCACACCAAAGGACTAGAAGGACTAGAAAGGGGGACTGTTACTTCTGGAGAGAAATCTGCAACTGTGAGTATATACTTCTGGTAATTTTCTAAAAAGAATTCTTTGTATTAAAGCTACTTAATCTGTGAACCCACTGTTTTTTGTTGGATCAGTTAGGGCCTAGTAGCAGCAATTAAAGTTTGAATTTAAAACACAGAGGAGACCTTTCTGGTTACAGTTCATACCCAGCAGAGAGCTTGTAGTTTAAATTTAATAGTCACTCAGGGCCAAGTAACAGCAAAGTACTTTTAGTTTAAATTTAACACACAGAAGAGAGCTTTCTGGTTACATTTGGAACCCAGAAGAGAGCTTGTAGTGTACATTTAATAGTCACTCAGGGCCTAGCATCAGAAAAGTACTTTTAGTTTTAAAACACAGAAGAGAGCTTTCTGGTTAAATTTAGTACCCAGCAGAGAGCTTGTAGTTTAAATTTCATAAGCAAGTAGAGCCTAGCAGCAGCTAAGAGCTATAATTTAAATCAAATCAGAATTTAGCTTACCTCAGCAGCACAAGACAAGGTACTGTGTAGCAGCCCTCTTTTAATAAGTGTTATTTCCCTCCCTCCCCTGGGATAATCGTAGCTTTATAGGTACTTACACATCTTAAAAGACAGGAGGTGCTTTCAGGTGAAGCTCATTACCCAAATCAGTCATACACTAAGGACCTGAGATTAATTAAGCTTCAGGTGAACAAGGTATATTAAACGTATTAGGTACAGTTTTATTGGTATAAATACCCATAGCAACCCCTAGTAAGTAAGAACTTAAAGATCTAGACACAAACTTAAAACTAAGATGCAGACAGCAGTCCAGCAGCGGGATGGGGGCTTTCCAGTCTTTTGCATTGAGTGTCACATGTATGATTTTCTCCCATTTGGTGAGAGGTCTTACGTGTGCACTAGGTGCAAGGAGCTCTTTGCTCTCAGGGAACAAGTCCATTCTCTAGAGGCTAAAGTAGCAGACTTGGAAAACATAAGACAGACAGAGAGGTACATAGACGAGACCTACAGGGATATAGTCCTGAAGTCCCACCTCCAGTCTGGCAGCACCCCTGTTGCCATGGAGGAGAGAGGTCACGTGACAGGAGAGCATCACCCTGGTGTGGCAGGAAGTGATCCTGTAACTAGGACCTGTCCTCCAGGTGATGTAAAACCCTCTCGCACCGAGGATGTTTCTCCAGGGCCATGTGCCCATGAGGGAAGGGTTAGGACAGCCGTTATAGTTGGTGATTTGATCATTAGGCATGTAGATAGCTGGGTGGCTGGTGGACGTGAGGATCGCCTGGTAACATGCCTGCCTGGTGCGAAGGTAGCGGACCTCACGCGCCACCTAGATAAGGTCTTAGATAGTGCTGGGGAGGAGTCTGCTGTCTTGGTACATGTCGGTACCAATGACATAGGAAAATGTGGTAGGGAGGTTCTGGAGGCTAAATTTAGGCTTTTAGGTAGGAAGTTGAAATCCAGAACTTCCAGGGTAGCATTCTCCGAAATGCTTCCTGTTCCACGCGCAGGACCCAAAAGGCAGGCAGAGCTCCAGAGTCTCAATGCGTGGATGAGACAATGGTGCAGAGATGAGGGTTTTGGTAGGAACTGGGGAACATTCTGGGGAAAGGAGGGGCTCTTCCGAAGGGATGGGCTTCACCTTAACCGGGATGGAACCAGGCTGCTGGCATTAACCTTTAAAAAGGAGATAGAGCAGCTTTTAAACTAGATATTAGGGGAAAGCCGACAGTCGCCCAAGAACGGATGGTTCGGAAGAATGTATCCTTGAAGGATACTACCAAAAGCAGAGAGGTTCCACAAAAGAGTAATGTAGCCCAAATGCCCTCGAGTATGGAGCAGACAGAGCTTAAAGATCCCAATTTGCCCATGTCTAACAATAGCCAAATTAACATGAATAAAATGCATTCTCTAAAATACTTGTATGCAAATGCTAGAAGTCTAAAGAATAAGATGGGAGAGTTAGAATATATAGCACTAAATGAAAGGTTAGATATGATTGGAATATCAGAGACATGGTGGAAGGAGGACAACCAGTGTGACACTGTGATACCTGGGTACAAACTATATCGTAATGATAGAGCTGATCAAATTGGTGGAGGGGTTGCACTCTATGTTAGAGAGGGCATTGACTCAGAAAGGATTAAAGTTTTGCAGGAAACAAAATCTGCTGTAGAATCTATATGGATTGAAATTCCATATAAAAGGGGGAAGGCGATGGCAGTGGGGGTGTACTATCGAGCACCTGGCCAGAATGACCAAATGGATGATGAAATGCTCAAAGAAATCAAGGAAACTAACAAAAGTTACAGCGCAGTAATAATAATGGGTGATTTCAGTTACCCCGGTATCGACTGGGTCAATGTCACGTCAGGACATGCTAGGGAGATAAAGTTCCTAGATGAAATAAATGACTGCTTCTTGGAGCAGCTGGTTCATGAACCGACCAGAGGGGAAGCCATATTAGACCTAGTCCTTAGTGGAACACCAGATCTAGTGCAAGAGATAAGGGTGTCGGGGCCACTTGGCAATAGTAATCATAGCATGATCGCCTTTGATTTAATTAGTGGAGGAGGGATAGTAAGGAAATCCACAGTACTACCTTTTAACTTTCGAAAGGGAGACTATGATAAAATGAGGAAAACAGTTAAGAAAAAACTAAAAGGAGCAGTTGCAAAGGTTAAAGACGTACATCAGGCTTGGCTGTTGTTGAAAAATACTATCTTGGAAGCCCAGACCAGCTGTATTCCACACTTTAAGAAAAGTGGAAGGAAGTCCAAAAAACTGCCAGCATGGTTTAAAGGTGAGGTCAGAGAGGCTGTTGTTGCCAAAAAAGCATCTTTCAGGAAATGGAAAAAAGAGCCAAACGACGAAACCTGGAAACAGCACAAGCACTGGCAAGTTAAATGCAAGGCATTGATAAGGCAGGCAAAGAGAGAATTTGAGAAGAAGCTTCGTAGCAAAAAACCTCTGAGAGAGTCAGTTGGTCCATTAGATGATAAAGGGGTTAAAGGAGCACTAAGAGGCGATAAGGCGATAGCGGAGAGACTGAATGA
Organism: Ichthyophis bannanicus; assembly: GCA_033557465.1. Lineage (NCBI taxonomy): Eukaryota > Metazoa > Chordata > Amphibia > Gymnophiona > Ichthyophiidae > Ichthyophis > Ichthyophis bannanicus. The sequence goes on from CM066035.1 coordinate 577,922,904, forward strand.
ATTCTTTGCTTCGGTCTTTACTGAGGAAGATGTAGGGATGTTACCCATGACTGAGGTGGTATTTAAAGGTGCGGAAGAATTGAAGGAAATATTGATACATTCAGAAGATGTCTTACAACTATTAGATAAACTGAAGAGTAGCAAATCACCTGGGCTGGATGGTATACATCCAAGGGTGTTGAAAGAACTGAAATATGAGATTGCAGACCTGCTATCAGTAATCTGTGAACTATCGTTAAAATCATCTCTAATACCTGAAGATTGGAGGATCGCCAATGTAACACCAATTTTTAAAAAGGGTTCCAGGGGTGATCCGGGAAACTACAGACCGGTGAGCCTGATGTCAGTACCAGGAAAAATGGTAGAAACCATCATAAAGAATAAAATTACTCAGCATGTAGATAGTCACAACCTAATTGGAGACAGCCAACATGGCTTTAGACAAGGAAGATCTTGTCTTACTAATCTGTTATGGTTTTTTGAAGGAGTGAATAAACAGGTGGACAAAGGTGAGTCGGTTGATATTGTGTATCTGGACTTTCAGAAAGCCTTTGACAAGGTCCCTCATCAGAGACTTTTGGCAAAACTAAAGAGTCATGGGATAGGAGGCAGTGTACTATTGTGGATCAGGAACTGGTTAAAAGATAGAAAGCAGAGGGTAGGGCTAAATGGCCAATTTTCCCAATGGAGAAAGGTGAATAGTGGTGTACCCCAGGGATATGTGCTGGGTCCGCTGCTTTTTGACATATTCATAAATGACCTGGAAAGTGGAATAACGAGTGAGGTTATCAAATTTGCAGATGACACAAAACTATTTAAAGTTGTTAAAACCCAAGAGGATTGTGAAAAATTGCAAGAGGATCTTGATAAATTGGAAGACTGGGCATCAAAATGGCAGATGAAATTTAATGTGGACAAGTGCAAGGTTATGCACCTAGGGAAGAACAACCCAAACTATGGTTACACGATACAAGGTTCCACATTAGGAACCACCACCCAGGAAAAAGATTTAGGCGTCATTGTGGATACCATGTTAAAACCCTCGGCCCAGTGTGCAGCGGCGGCCAAGAGAGCAAATAGAATGCTAGGTATGATAAGGAAAGGAATGGAAAATAAAACAAAAGATATTATAATGCCTCTATATCGTTCCATGGTGAGACCGCACCTTGAATATTGTGTGCAATTCTGGTCGCCGTATCTTAAAAAGGATATAGCGATTTTAGAAAAGGTTCAGAGAAGAGCCACCAAAATGGTAAAGGGGATGGAAGGATACTCCTATGAAGAAAGGCTAAAAAGGTTAGGGCTCTTTAACCTGGAAAAGAGACGGCTGAGGGGAGATATGATAGAAGTCTATAAATTAATGAACGGAGTGGAACGGGTAAACGTAGATCGATTGTTTATGTTATCAGAATATAGAAAGACTAGGGGACATGCAATGAAGCTACAGGGTAAACTATTTAAGACTAATAAAAGAAAATATTTTTTCACTCAACGTGTAATCAAACTCTGGAATTTGTTACCGGAGGATGTAGTAAAGGCTGTTAGTGTAGCTGGGTTTAAAAAAGGTTTGGACAAGTTCCTGGAGGAAAGGTCCATAAACCATTATTAAGAAGTGACCGAAGATATCAATGCTTGACCCACTACAAGCATTGTGGAACTTGTGTCTCTTGGGGAAACTGCTAGGTACATATGACCTAGATTGGCCACTGTTGGAAACAGAATACTGGGCTTGATGGACCTTGGTCTGACCCAGTATGGCATATCTTATGTTCTTATGTTCTAACTGGAGTTTCTCCAGTACGAGTCTCCACCCAAGGAAACTCTCACGGTGCCAGTGCAGCCGATCCTCGAGTGGCTGCTGCTCAGAATGCGTGAGACACCAATGCCTTGACACCATGTACCGCATCCGGGGTTCCACAAGCCCCAGCTCCCACATAACTCCACGGTCATTGAGTCGCCCATGCAGAAACAAGAGCCAGCCCACTCTTCTGTTCCTCCTGGAAGGAATGTTAGAGCCCTCGACGCCCTCAGACGCAAGGGTGCCAGGGCTCCATGCTGGGTTGCTGGATCAAAGTATGAATTGTACATAGGCATGTACTTGAAGGCCCTAACCCAGGAGTTGTCCAGGTTTTCAGTGGGACTTGCCGGGGAACCCCTCCAATGGTTCCAATCCCTGACCCTCCAGGATCAAGGACTGCTCTAAGTTCCTTTCCTGGGTGGCTTCGTGTCAGCAGCTTGAGTAGCAGTGGCCAGCATCAGTGCCCAGTGCCAAGCCTGGCAACAGTTTTCTGACCTCAAGCAGTGGGTGCAAGACAAGCTGCTCGACGTCCCCTGCACTGGGGAGAACCTGTTCGGCAAGCCTATGGCCAACAAGGCAGCTGAGATCTAGGCAGACGTGGTGATTTGCCATAGGTTCTCCAAAAAGACCTTATCCTTTCCCCATAAGAAACCATCAAGAAAAAGACCACTGTTCCCAAGGAAAAAGGAGCCTTTTCAATAGAGTCACCACTACCAGCCCTTCTCAGGCCAGCAGCAGGGTTCTCACCCTAAAAGACAAGGCCATGGAGCTCAAAGGTCAAAGTCACAAAAGCCCTAGACCCAAGCTCCTGCCCAACCCAGGGGGAGCTTTTGACTCCCAGGGCAGGACCTCCCCTCCCCTGGGAGACCTTTACCAGTCCACAGATAGACTGGTGAAGGTCTCCCAGCATTCTTTACCCACAGACTAGTGGGTACTGCAGGTGGTAAGGGAGGGATACCTCCTCCACTTGCAGCAGGTACCACCCAGGTTCTTCCCAGGAGAGCTGGTGTGGCCTCTCCTTCACCAGAGCCTTCTGCTCTGAACTTGCAAGTCTGCTCAGGGACAGTGCAGTAGAGCCAGTACCCAAACACCTATGGGGAAAGGGCTTCTACTCCAGATACTTTCTGGTCTCAAAGAGAACTGGGGGCCTCAGGTCCATATTAGACCTGAGATACTTAAGCAAGTTTCTGGTGAGGGAGAAGTTCAAGATGCTCTCCCTTGGAACGCTGCTGCCTTACCTCCACCAGGGAGATTGGCTGTGCTCCTTGGACCTAAAAGATGCGTACACACACATCCTAATCCACCCCTCCCACAGGCAGTACCTATGGTTCATGGTGGGAGGAAGGCACCCTTCAACCTGGCCTCCTCACCAAGGGTCTTTACTAAATGCCTGACGGTAGTGGCCGCCCACCTGTGCCTATAAGGAGCTTTTGTTTTCCCCTACCTAGATGACTGGCTAATCAGGGGTGGTACAGCCTCAAAGGTCAGTCAGGCCACAGAACGTGCAATCCTCCTTCTGCAGCACCTGGGATTCGTCATCAACTATCCCAATTCCCATTTCTCTCCAGCCCAAAGCCTGGAGTTTATAGGCGCTCAGTTGGACACGTTACAGGTCAAGGCCATCCTCCCAAGAGAAAGGATAGAACGCCTCAGGCAACTGGCAGGAGAGGTACAACGCCGTTGGTCTGTGCCCGCAGCTCGTCTCCTCCGCCTACTGGGCCATATGGCCTCAAAGGTCCATGACACGCCCTCAGTCTGCTTACACATGTAGATAGCCCAGTGGTGCCTCCACTCTCAATGGACTCAGTCCACGGGCAGGCTACAGGACAGGGTCAGGATCACCCGCCGACCGGCGGAGTTCCTCAACTGGTGGCAAACCTTGCACCACCTCCAGGCGCGAATGCCCTTCCAGGCACCTACACCACAAAGGACCCTGACCACAGACACCTCCCTCCTGGGTTGGGGGGTACATTCTGTGGACCACCGCATGAAAGGCAGCTGATCTCAGAAGGAGTCTTCTTACAGATCAATCTCCTGGCGCTCAGGGCAATCTTCTTAGCATTATGAGTGTTCTGCTACCACCTGCGTCACCGGGCTGTACTGATCCAGATGGACAACCAGGTCACTATGTTTATATCAGCAAGCATGGGGGCACGGGGTCATACTCCCTCTACCAGGAGACGGTGGACCTCCTCTCCTTCGCAGCACGCAACACCATGCTTCTGCGAGCAGTGTACCTACCAGGCCAGGACAACTACCTGAGCGGCATCCATTATCCACACGAGTGGCGCTTAAACCCCAGGGTGACAAAGCAGCTCTTTCACTTCTGGGCAGGCCCATTGTGAACTTATTCATCTCCCCGGAGAATGTGCAGCTGCCTCACTTCTGCTCACCTCAGCCGCACCCGGAGAGAGTGGCAGCGGATGCCTTCCTGATCTCATGATCCGAGGGCCTATTCTATGAATGCCCACTGACCCCCCCCCCCCCACCCCTGGTTACCAGTACCCTCTTCAAGGTCCAGCGTGAGAAGACATCAGTTCTACTGATTGCCCCCAGGTGGCCCAGGTAACCTTGGTTCCCTCTGTTGCTTTCCCTGTCGGTGGCACCCTCTGTTCCACTGGGCTGAGCCCCAGACCTCCTGTCCCAGGAGGAGGGCTCCCCAATCTGGGGTTGCTAACACTAACAGCATGGCTGCTGAAAGGATAGTATTGGCTCCTTTCAATCTTCCGAGAGAAGTCGAGGACATCCTACTGGCCTCCCAGAAACCCTCCACCAGACGGGCTTATGCCTTTAAATGGAGAAGGTTCTCAACCTGGTGTGCAGAAAGGGAGGAGAACCCCTTCTCCTGCCAGGTGCAACTAGTTCTTCAGTACCTACTGCATCTATCACACACCGGGCTAAAATCTAACTCTGTGAGGGTACATCTGAGCACCATAGCTGTTCACCACCATCCTATTGAGGGAAACCCCCTCTCAGACCAGTTCCTGATCTCCAGGTTCCTCCGGGGCCTCCTGTTATCCAAGCCCCCTCTCTGCCCTTCGGAGGCAGAGTGGAACCTTAACATGGTACTCTTCCAGCTTACCAAATGCCATTCAAGCCCCTAGTCACTTGCCACCTGAGTACCTGTCTTGGAAAGTGGCCTTTCTGGTAGCCCTCACATTCACTTGAAGAGTGAGCGAACTTCAGCCCCTGGTGGCAGATCTACCATATACAAGATTCTATAAGAACAGGGTAGTGATCTGTGCACACCCCAAATTCCTCCCGAAGGTGGTATCTCCTTTCCACCTCAACCAAAAGGTGGTCCTCCCCACCTTCTTCCCATGGCCTTACGTCGGAAGGGGGAACTAGTACTACATTCATTGGATTGTAAATGGGCCCTATCCTCCTCCTTACAGCGGACGCAGGCCCATCGGAAAGCTCCTCAGCCTTTCATGTCTTATGACCGCAGTAGATTGGGGTGCCCCGTGATTACGTGAACTCTATCCACTTGGTTGGTGGACTGTATTGCCCTCGCCTGTGAGCGAGCTGACCTCTCCCTCGAGCACCGGATCACAGCGTATCGTGTGAAGGAAATGGCCACATCGGTGGCCAACCTCCGCTCAGTGCCGGTGATGGAAATCTGTAAGGCCGCCACGTGGTCTTCAGTTCATATGTTCACAGCTCACTACTGCCTGGAGAGCGAGTATCGCAAGGACAGTACCTTTGGACAAGCAGTACTCCATAATATTCTCAGTGTGTAGGCAACTCCTGCCGTCCGACCCTTCTATGTTCAGGCTACCAGAATGATAGTGTCGCTGGACACTAGGGTCTTGCAGAGTCTCTCAATGGGATCTCATCTTTTGCAACTCACAGCTACCTGACTTGGCCACAGTTGGTGCTGTTGTGGTTCGATCCTCAGCAGCCTGGAGTTAGGGATTCCCATATGTGAGGACTGACTTCCTGCTTCTTCCTGGAGAAGGCATAGTTATTCACCTTAATAGGTGTTCTCCAGGGACAGCAGGAATCGGTCCTCACAACCCTCCCTCCTCCCCTGGGATTTGCCTCCCTTTACCTTATTTTATCTTATGCCTTCCTAGCTATGTCATCTGACTGAGCAAAATGGCATCCTTGGGAGGGAAGGGGACCACGCATGTGTGGTAGCATGTCTTAAAGGTTTTCTGTGAATGCTGGGGAAATGCTCCACACGGGCTCCATCGGCGCTGATGTCACCTTTATGTGTGGACTGATACCTGCTCTCCCTGGAGAACACCTGTTACAGGTGAGTAACTACTCTTTCTGTTAATAATTGGATGTTGACTGTGGATAATGCTATATTTTGTGAGGATGAGGCAGTGGTGTAAATTTTGCCCAAATAGCCCCTGCATTGCAAGGAGTGGGGGGTGGGAGAAGACCGCAGGCTAGAAGAGGACCCGCTCAGCCCAGCAATTCCTATACAGCAGTAGCAGAGCACAGCAAAAATCACACTTACTTGAAAAGAAGTTTGCTGTGCCACTTTATCTGCTTCTTTCCCTGTAAAGCACTATTTCATGGCAGCCAGAAGCCTGGAAAAGCATTTCCCACTGAGGCATGCTTGAGACTTCTGCCCGGCAGTGGGACCTGCCTCTCCAATTGCCGCAGCGCCTTTGCGTATTTCTAAATGACATCAAAATAGGCTCCTACTTGGCTTTCCCACCTAGGCAGCCTATTATAAAAGTACCCTTAGTAAGATTAATTCTCTAACAAGGAACCTAGGCAGGGAAGGCACATAAGTACATATGTGTATTGTTTCTTTTATAAAAGCAAATGATCTATGTTTTCTCATATTTTCCGACATGATTGTGTTTCAAAAAAAATGTGTCCACAACGGGGAGGGCTGTACCAAATCCAATATAATCTATCAAGAAATTTTAAAATACATAATTGTTCAAACTGCAATGAGTTCCTTCACTGCCAAAAGAAAAACATGGCTTTGATGTCTTTTCAGAAAGGCGATCAACACGATCATTCCTACTAATCAATTTTGCATTTAAGGGCAACCATTCTACTTCTGGATTCAATCCATTTGGGCGAAGAATCTTCAAATGAAAGATCCAAAACTGTTGCTTATCATTCAGTTGGCACTGAGAGAATTCATCCTCCTCACACCACTCCATTCAGAGTCACCTGATAACATCTCAGACATAACTCGCTGATTAGCCTACGATCTGTCTTTTTGCATATGAGAAACAATAGATCATTGTTTTACAGTATAAAGGCAACATATGCCCCTATGTACCTTTATAAAATAGTTTACCCCGAAGCTTCAGCACAAAGATAGACCTGCTCCAAGGCACGTGTAAATCTGAGTATGTGTATGAATGACAACATATATGCATAAGTGCTGATCTCATCCCTCTGTACATATTCTCCAACCTTGAAAATGCTTATGTGCATATTGCAGAAAAAATAGGTACTATGAGGGTAATTTCATAACAGAGCATCTTGTCTTACTAATCTTTTATATTTTTTGAAGGTGTGAATAAACAGGTAGATAAAGGTGAGCCAGTTGATATAGTGTATCTGGATTTTTAGAAAGCGTTTGGCAATGTCCCCTATGAGAGACTCTTGGTGAAATTAAAAAGTCACGGGATAGGAGACAGTGTACTGTTGTGGATCAGGAACTGGTTAAAAGATAAAAAGCAGAGAGTTGGGCTAAATGGCCAGTTTTCTCAATGGAGAAAAGTGAATAGCGGAGTACCCCAGGGATCTGTGCTGGGCCTACTGCTTTTTAACATATTCATAAATGATCTGGAAATGGGAATAACGAGTGAGGTGATCATATTTGCAGATGACACAAAATTATCCAAAGTTGTTAAAACACAAAAGGATTGTGAAAAATTGCAAGAGATCCTTGATTATTGGAAGACTGGATGTCCAAATGGCAGATGGAATTTAATGTGGACAAGTGCAAAGTTATGCACCTAGGAAAGAACAACCCAAACTATGGTTATACAATGCAAGGTTCCACATTAGGAACCACCACCCAAGAAAAGAATTTAGGCATCATTGTGGATAATACGTTGAAACCCTCTGCCCAGTGTGCAGCCGTAGCCAAGAAAGCAAATACTATAGAATGCTAGGTATCATAAGGAAAGGAATGGAGAATAAAACCAAGGACATTATGTCTCTGTATCATTCCTTGGTGCGACCATACCTTGAATATTGTGTGCAAATTCTGGTCACCATATCTTAAAAAGGATGACATCAGATCCAGCAGGGACCAGCAAATTTCAGGCATTTTGGTTATAACCAGAAACCTCAAGTCGACCACCTGGGAGGGGGTGGGGCGGTGTTAATTGAGGGGTTTGGTTATAACCAAAAATCAGAAACCCTATTTTACCTATTTATAATCTACATGTGTACTTCAAGACTCTACCCATCATGCTTCATAGACCATGCCTGCGACAGTGCCTACAGTAAAGGTGCCTGCCTGTTTGCTATCATGCATACTTTCATGTCTGGCAGAATTTTATCATTTTACACCTGTATATTGCCACATATGCGTGAAAATTACTTTAAAAATTACCCTCTGCCCCCGAGTTTCTGGACAGCTGCTATTTACATGATTATACCTCCAGGTAGTTTGATAAGTGCCCACCTGAGCATGTAAACTGCTGTTCTGCCTGCCAAAGTCACTTGGAAAAAATTAACTCCAGAAAGAATACCAAAAACAAGGGCAGTATGGAGAAGACATAAAAGAAAAGGAATAAACATTTAAGGAAATAGAAATGCGAGAACATGACTGTACAATAAATAAATTAATCGTAATATAGAAAAAGTCATATGTTTTAAAGATTATAGTAAAATAACCTCGCTTTCAGTATGCATTGTTTAGCGCTGAAGTACTCATAATAGCATAAGTATGGAATGTGTTGGATACCCTTGTGAAAGACCTTGTGGTCCTTCAAAATTTTAAAAGATATTGTGCTGGCTCACTGGGCAGTTAAAGTTGGCCATTCCTATCACAGGCTCTGAAGAGAAAGGCCTCAACCCAGAATATTCTAGATCAACACTTGTAGCACGCCAGTGCAATTTACCCAGCGTGCAGAGGGAAGTGAGTGACTTCACTTCCTGTTTTAACTTTCACTATAGGGGAATGCATCTGCAGGTTGCACTGGTTTCACTATGTTTATTTTACCCCTAAGCAGTAACACAGCTTGCTCTCTGTTGGGCAAATTTGTTGGAATGAATGTTCTCATATTATAACAATCAGATTCCATCACAAGCTGTCAGTGTGTGCCTGTCATCATATCAGTTTAACAATGTCTTGTATTCTGAAACAGCAAAAACATTATTGCAGAATATTATGTGCTAGCTGAAACTAGAGACAATGCTTAAGCAGAATACTTTACTGTTGGTCAATGCTTTATTTCAAACGCTGCTGAATAATTCCTTTTCCTTACATACCAAAAGAAAGGATAAGAAATCCAGTCTGAGTCTTCTCGATGTACAGTAGTTGAACAATGCTGTTGAGTTCTGTTCTGACTATCATTCTTACTGAATGTACTGTATGTCTTTTCATCATATTCTTCAGAATGTTCAATTCTCTTATCCTTTCCGTATGTTTCTGGTACTTGACCCTTTCTTCAAAATTTTCCAACAAAAATGTGCTCTTAATTTGGTACATTTCTAATTTGTAATTTGGCCTGTCACTGTTGTGATGCACACTCCTCTTGGATTTTGGCTTTTTTTAAAACTGAAGCTTAGATTTCCCTTGCAGTCTGAATACAGTAGTCACTTAAGCCAGGACAGAAGACTTCAAGTGGATAATAGAGCTGTGCAATATGACACATTCATAGAAAATATAAATAACCTTATGACACAAGCTGCTGAATCACTAGGCCCTGATGGTTTAATTCGAGGCTCTGTCAGTGAGCAGCCCCCTCTATACCATAGCTATTTAAAAAAGCATCAGAATTGTAAAGTTAAAGACCTGATTGAACTGTTTTCTTCCACAAAATGCCGTCTAACTCAACCTTTTAAGGACTGATAGGTGAGGTGGTCGTTTTTGGTTTTTTTTTTTAATTAAGGATGCACTGGACAAATGTTTTGGTTCATTTTTGGTTCATTGAGACTTTTCTCAATTTCTAGACTTTTTGGTTTGTTCCAAACTATTTTGTTAATAAAAATTGAATGCGCATTAGAACTTTAAGGCACAAAAATTGATTTTATGTGCATTTTTATTTACCATACTAATTTTTTTAAGGCACACTAATGAATGCACATCTTTATTTTTTTTTTAACTATATGCCTTTTGGTTTTTTGGGTTTTTTTTTTTAAAACAACCCATGTTTACATTTTCACTTTAGAAGACCAGTCAAAACTCTCAAATTTTTAGGCGCGTTTCATTGTGATAGGACCTATTAACTATGGTCCAGCCATCTCTCTGTTAGTTGTCCATACTCATAGATTCATCTGCAATGAATATTGCATAGGGTAACAGGGAAGTCGGGTCATGCTACATGAAGATCACAGAAGAAAAAAAGTGGAAAACTCTGCAGCAGTGCCACTGCCAGTGTGCAATCAGAGACTGAACCCCTGTGGTGGAAAAGTAAGAAGACTGCATCCTGGAGGGGAGCCCATCTCCCACTGGCTGAAGCCCCAGTCTGCTGCTGAAAGCTGGTAGGGATCCCCTCCCCCCACTGGCACAGGAGTGCCAGCACACCACGGCCACAGTGAAGATGATTGCTTGGAGGCCAGTGAGGGTTCCAACACTGCCAGCATGGAAGTGCAGGCTGGCTGTGGTGAAGATGACTGCTGGAGGCTAGTGGGAACCCTATCACCTGCCAGACTGGGAGTGCAAACAGGCTACAGCCATTGCGAAGATGACAGTTGGAGGCTGGCAGGGCCCCCACTGGGAGCAGAATGCCCCCTCACACATACTCTCATGTGCACAGATACACCCCAGCCTCTTACCACACTCCCCTATGCTTTCACACACACAAACCCAGCTCTTCACCCCACTCACTCACACATATGTTCATACACTCAGCCCCTCACTTCACTCCTACAGACCCAGACATGTATACATGCACACACTGAAAATAGAGACAAATGTGTGTGTGTATGTAGATAGATAGGTAGTTGGATAGATATACATACGCACATATAACACATTCACAGAGGGGCTTCACAGTCCCTGCTATCCTAATGCTGCACACACAATTCCCCATAGACACACACTCTGCCCACCCCTGCACTACATATATGCACATGGACACGCTACCACCACAGCATATACATGCATATGCACACACAAATGGACACACACCATCCCCACTACCACGCTCGCACCCCACACACCCATTATGCACACATACCATCCCTGCACTACATCATCCCTATATCCAAATAAAAGCGCGCACACTTGCAAACCAATAGGAAGCAGTATCAAGAGTAAGATGAAGAAGTCCCTACAAATGCAGGTTGTTTATACTGCTTTATAAATCTGAACCCTACACCCATGTTTCAGTGTGTGCCTTCAGAGGTAAAACCTCAAAACAGAAATACACGTAAAGATAAACAATGGAACAAACATAGTATAATAGAAAGTACAACATACCAAAAAACATGTTAATAGTTACCACATATATCAAGAGGTGAGATGAGCATATGAATTCAATCAATAAATAAATTAAGTGATAGCGTCAATAAAATCACAGATTTTTTTAAAATAAGGGACACACAAAAGAAAACTTAAAACCGAGATAATAGAGATTAAAAACACAGAGATGAAAAACCTGATAGGGAAGACAATATATATGGCTAAAATCAAAAGAAACATAGGAGAGAACACCCAGTGTGTATCAATCCATCATAAAGGTGACACATAAATTGTATTAAATTAAGAGTACTTTATATTTTTTTTTATTTATTTATTTATTTATTTATTTAAAAACATTTATATATCGGCATTTGCTAAAGCATTCACAGCGGATTATAATAAAATAAAAATACAGCCCCATTGATCCTACCCAGCAGGATCCCTGCCCCTTTAAGAAGAAAAGTGCTTAAAATCCTGATCCAGAAACCACCTGCCAAAAAACAAGAAACCTCTGCCCATCCTCACAGAAACAGGAAGGTTTTTAATGCCTTCCGAAACAACTTTGTCTTCAACCTGAGTGCCAAAGGCAAGGTATTCCACAGAGCTGACACGGCCACCGAAAAAAGTCTCACCCGCCAGTTCTTCAAATGAACCTGGGACCAACTAGGGAGTCCAACAGACATTCACCCACAAGTGCAACATCCTACTGGCCCTATACCTTTGCAGCAGCTCTCTCAAGTATCACGGGCCATTGCCCCGTAAGACTTTAAATACTAATACCAACAATTTAAACACACATCTGGATTTAATCGGGAGTCAATGCAACTGTTGCATCACCCCAGCCACCGAATCACAGCTCCGTAGGCCCCAAATGATTCGTGTGGTTGTGTTCTGCACCACATGCAACTTCCTCAATATATAAGTTAGCAGCACCACATACAAGGTGTTGCAATAATCCAAGCACAACAGTACCAATGCCTGGACCACCCATCTTGATCTAAATAAAGTCTGAGATGCCGCACTAACCGCAAATTAACAAAAGCAGCACGCACTACCTGCAAGACCTGTCAATGAAGGCAGAACTCACCATCCATAGTGACACCTAGATTCCGGATCTCATTCTTTCAGGCAACTGAACACCCCCCAATAGAGAGCCCTGCACACAAACTCTCTTCCTTTAAATCCCCACAAAGTAAGACTTCCAATTTGCTGGTATTCAACAACAACCGATGAGACTGTACCCAGGCTGCAATCTCCCCAAACAACAATTTGCGCACTGCAGCACCACAGCCTCGTCCATCAAATTCAATCAAAAGCTGTATATCATTGGCATACAAAAAGCCCACAAACCTATATTTCTGACAAATAGCGCCCAGTGGGCTTATTATGTAGATCTTAAACAACACTGGAGATAATGCAAAACCCTGGGGGACTCCACACACCAACTGCTGCACTGAAGAATATCGCATCCCCCAGCATACACAAGATTGCCGATTGGTCAAAAATGACACCAACCACTGGAGCACCACACCTCCAATCCCCAACGCCTTACAACGCATAATCATAATATTCGGATCTACCAAATCAAATGCGGCCAATAGATCTAAGGCCACCACCAAAACAGTTCTCCCCTTATCCCTAGGCGTACCCAAAACATCCATAACTGCACCAACAAGGACTCAGTACCTGATCCATTCCAAATTCCAGCCTGTCCCCAATTCAAACCACCCTCCCACTCCAAAAAAGCAGACAATTGCCTAAGAACCACTTTCTCCACCACCTTGGCCAACCCCATAAAGAAGAAATAGGGTGCAGATTAGAACACTGCAAATCCAAGCCCTTTTTCAAGCAAACATAGAACAATCAAGACACATGGTGGGTTGCGGTTAATATAACTATCATAAGCGCTCCAAGTCGGCTAAAATGTAATTTAAAAAATATATACAGTGTGATTGAGACAAATTAATTAGACTTACCTGCTAATTGTTGTTCCTTAAGGAACTCTAGTCCAGTCCCGGAACCATAGAGTTTAGAATCTCCTCCAGCAGCCTTGGAGACTGAATGACATCACAGCTCTTCTCTCTCTGGTATAAATAGGCAAGGACCGCCCCCTTCCACCTATTGACAAAGCAACTCAGCAGAGCAACAAATAAGTAAATAAAGAACAAGATAAACTAAATAAACTTTGGCTAGAATCTAAAAACCTGTGCATATTCTAACCTTCTCTTCGACGAAGGACCTTGTAGAAATGCCAAAAACGTAGAAACAAAACCGCGCTTCTGCGGGGTTCCCATTGTGGCTACACTCCGCGTCCTCCAGAACCCCACTCCTCTTCCGGAGACATCCTCTCCAATTTGACCCCTTTTACTAAGATACAACGGACAACAGCTTCAAGCTGCATACCCTGGGAGGGGTCCGGGACTGGACTAGAGTTCCTTAAGGAACAACAATTAGCAGGTAAGTCTAATTAATTCTTCCTTTTCGTCCCTCTAGTCCAGTCCTGGAACCATAGAGGATGTAACAGAGCACTGCACATCAACAGGAGGAACCAGAAAACCCAGCCTGAAGCACCGCTGAGCCAAAACGAACGTCCTCCGCCGCCTGCACATCTAACCGATAGTGCTTCGAGAATGAATGCAACGATGATGAAGTCGCCGCTCTACAAATGTCCGCGACCGAAATCGAACTATACTCCACCCACGACGCCGCTTGCGCCCTGGTCGAGTGCGCTCTGAGACCTTCTGGAACTACCCTACCTTTCAAAAGGTAAGCCGACGCAATAGCCGCCTTTAACCATCTAGAAATGGATGCTTTCACTGCCGCTTCACCCTTCCACGGCCTCCCAAAAGCAACAAACAATCTGTCAGTCTTCCGAAACGGCTGCGTCCGCCAAAGATACTTCGAAAGAACCCGACGAACATCTAGGGGATGTAACCTGCCTTCCGATTTCTCCTTTTGCTGCTTAGAGAATACTGGAAGCGACACCACGTGATTGACATGAAAGGCCGAGACCACCTTCGGCTGAAAGTCCGGCACTGAGCATAGCACGACCTTATCATGGAAGAAAGACAAATAAGGTGCCCTACAGGATAAAGCCTGTAACTCTGAAATCCTCCTTGCGGAACAAATAGCTGCCAGAAATACCTTCCTTAACGCGAGATCCTTCAGAGTGGCGATGCTTAGCGGCTCAAACGGTAGCTCAAGCAAAGCCTCCAATACCAGATTCAGCTTCCATGTCAGCACCGAACAGCGTACCAACGGACGAAGAAGCAAGACAGCTCTCAGAAAAAGCTTAATGTCACTGTGAGATCCTACCGACTGACCGAGCACTTTCCCCCTATAACAGGAAATCGCCGCCCACTGCACTCGCAAGGAACTGGCCACCAATCCCTTCCGCACTCCATCCTGCAAAAAGGAAAGGACCTGCGAAATCGAAGCCCTCAATGGCTGAATATTACGCTCCACACACCAAGCTGCAAAGATCCTCCAGACCCGGACATACGCTAGCGAGGTGGAACGCCTACGTGCCTTTAGCAAGGTAGAAATGACCGCTGCCGAATAACCCTTAGCTGTCATCCTAGCCCGTTCAAGAGCCAAGCCATAAGCGAGAACCGACTTACCTAGGGCCTGCGCAACGGACCCTGCCGTAGGAGCTCCTCCTGCTGCGGTAACTACCACGGATCGTCCACTAACAGCCGTACCAAATCTGCATACCACGGCCTTCAGGGCCAGTCGGGCACGATCAGAATCACCTGACCACGATGTCTCCCAACGCGCTGCACAACCCTGCCCATGAGGGCCGAAGGTGGAAAAAAACAGAAAGGAGAACTCCCTCTGGCCACCTTTTTGCTAATGCATCTAGCCCCTCTGACATCCGTTCCCAGCGCCTGCTGAAAAACCTTGTTAGCTGCGCTGACTGGAAGCTCGCCATGAGAGCCATTACCGGACCTCCCCAGCGCCTCACCAGAAGAGCAAACACCCCCAGATGTAGCACCCACTCCTCGGGGTCTACTCTGCGACGACAGAGGAAATCCGCTTCGAGATTGTCTACGCTGGCCACATGTTGAGCCGCGAGAGCCTGGAGATTGTGTTCGGCCCACACCCACAGCTGACCCACTTCGGCTTCCAGTGTAGCACTTCCTGTGCCCCCCTGCCGATTGATGTAGGCCACCGTTGTCGCATTGTCTGACAAGACTCAGACCACCTCCCGACCGAGAGTGTCCTGAAACTCCGGTAGCGCCAGAAACACTGCTCTCATCTCCAACCTGTTGATGGACCGAGACGTCTCCTCCTGAGACTAACGACCCTGGGCAAACCTGCCTTCACAATGAGCCCCCCCAACCCAGGAGGCTCGCGTCTGTCGTGAGCAGTCCCCAGGACGGCGGTCCAGTGGCATGCCGGCTTTCATATTCTCCGTTCTCAACCACCATTGCAGCTCATGATGCACATTCTGAGGGCAAACTAACCTCTGCGATAGGACATCCGACTGATGTGACCAACGACGGAGAAGCGCCGCCTGTAACGGCCGCACGTGCGCTCGGGCCCACGGAACCACTTCTATCGTGGCTGCCATTGTTCCCAACAACTGCAGGTACTGCCATGCTGTTGGAGCCGGACTCGAAAAGAAACGCCTGACGAGTTGTCGCAGACCTAGAGCCCGGGCCCTGGGCAGGAACACCTTCCCCTGCTTTGTTTCGAAGCGTGCCGCAAGGTACTGCAGGGATTGCGATGGTACCAACCTGCTCTTTGCAAAGTTGACTACCCAGCCCAGGCCTTCGAACATCTGGACCACCCGCGCCGTCGCTGCCGAGCTGTCCTCTCTCGACTTCACTCGGATCAACCAATCGTCCAAATATGGGTGCACCAGTACTCCCACTTTGCGAAGCACCACCACCACTACCACCATGACCTTGGGAAACGTCCGTGGCGCCGTTGCCAGCCCAAAGGGCAGCGCTTGAAATTGGAAATGTCCCATGGGTACCGCAAATCTCAGCCACTTCTGATGCTCTTGCCGAATCGGGATGTGCAGGTAAGCATCCGTGAGATCTAACGACGTCAGGAACTCCCTGGTCCGGACCGCTGCCAGCACGGAACGCAAGGTCTCCATCCGAAAATGGGTAATCCGGAGACAACGGTTCACCCTTGTCAGAGCCAGGATCGGGCGAAATGTGCCCTCCTTCTTTGGCACTACGAAATAGATGGAGTAGCGACCAGAACCGCACTGCTCCGCGGGCACCGGCAGCACCGCCTCAAGCTGCAGCAGCCGTTGTAGCGTGTCCTGGACCGCCTGCCTGTGCCCAGGGCTGAGCAGGGAGAACGGACAAAGGAACCTACGACGGGTCGATGGAGTTCTAATACGTACCCCTCTCGCATGACCTCCAAGACCTACTAATCTGACTTAATTCGGACCCAGTCAGGGTAAAACTCCCGCAACCGACCTCCCCTGGGAACTACCCTCTCCTGAGCCTTCCTTATCTCATTGTGTCTGTTTTGTGGCCGAGGACTGGAAAGGAGCGAACCCCCGGCCTGCTCCCCTGAATCCTCGACCCCTGACCCCTAAGCGGGAACTTCCCCCGCTGGGACTGTCCATAACGGGGAGAACGAAAACTACGAAAGTCTCTCGGGACCTCCCTGAATCCTGCAGAACTGCGGCCCTGCTTTGGCTTGTCCTCTGGGAAACGTCTTCCCTGGGACTCCCCGAGGTCCTGGACACAACTTATCTAAATCCTCCCCAAATAAAAGTGTACCCCCCAAGGGTAACTTGCTAAGCCGATCCTTAGACGAACTGTCTGCCGACCAGGTTCTCAACCAGAAATACCTCCGAGCTGGCACTCCGGAGACCATCCCCTTAGCCAGGCTGCGGAGGAGATCAGAATGAAAATCCGCCAAGTACGCAGTTCCCGACTCCAGTCGCGTGGCATCTTCAAGCTGCCCTTCCAGATGGTCTCCTGCAACCTCTGGGACCACCTCAAACAGCCACATGCCACCGAAGCCGGTCTGCATGGACAACGCGCAAACATCGAACACCTGCTTCAACAGAGTGTCTAACCTCCTGTCCTGAACATCCTTCAGCACTGCGGTCCCCCTCCACGGGAATTGTGGTTTTCTGAGTGACCGCCGATACCGCCGCAACTACCTTTGGAGAACGAAACAGCTCCCTATTGCGGTTCCCGAGCGGATAAAGGCGAGCCAATGCTCTAGCCCCTTTCAGGGCCGCCTCTGGCAAATCCCATTCTTCCTGTATCAGATTCCGAAATACCCTTTGGAGGGGAAACACTCTCTGGGATGTCCGCACCACCTGCAACAGCGGATCTTCTAATGTCTCTTCCGCTGCTTCCTCCCTGGAAGGCAGGTTTAGTGTCTTTAGCGTCTCCGAAACCAGGGCTGGAAGCCCTTCACACCGAAAGACTCTGACTACCCAGCACTGCTGCTCCGAGTCAGGCAACTCTCAGTCTTCCAGCTCATCTTCCGAGAACTCGTCCCTCTTTGGCGTTCCCCTCGCTCAGGTCATCAGCGAGGTAAGGCGCGGGACCCTCCGAAGTGGCCCTACACCTTTTAGCCACCGGAGCACCGTTCCCCGAACCGACCAGAGAGGCCGAGCGCCTCTGACTCTGGGGTCCGTGAGGAAGAGCCAACATCGCGGGCTGAAGGAAGGCAAAAGCCTGCTGCATCAAGGCAACGAAGTTCGGCGGAATCCCCGTCGCCTCCCCCGCCTGTCCCTGCTCCTGTGACCCGGCGGAGCCGCCGCCCGAGGAGGGCCCCTGCACTGGCTCCTCAGGATCTAGAGACGGAGATAACAGTGCCTCAGCGCCTGTACGAATAGCCTTCCGGCCTGCTAGGGGCTGTCCCGGCTCTCCATCCATATGCTGCGCCTCTAGGGAGCAAGGGACACAGACTCCTGATTCCAGCACTGAACTTTTCCTTCTGCCACACACTAGACAGCGTGGAATTGCAGGCATAGCAGCCGCCTCAAAGAACTGCTCTAAACCACCCCGGGAACTCCCCCTCCCCCCCGCTGGCCCTGACCGCCAGCCCCGGAAGGAAGGGCTCTCTCCGGGTTGGAGCCCTGCAAAAAACAGCTTAGATACACCTGCTCAATATTTCAATAAGGGAAAAGTACAGCATAGCTCGTTTCCCTTTGAACTTCTCTTTTTTTTTTTTTCCAACAGGCCAACGCTCTGTAAGCGCCTGATGAGCCTAGAGCAGGTCTGCAGCAAACGAGGCTTAAAACGCTTCCAAAAAGCCACTATAAAAAAACCCGCGGTTTTCAAAATGGCCGCCAGGACTTTTCCCGCGCAGCAAAAAAGTGTCCGGAGGGCAAAGAACTCCTTTATGAGATCCCCCACTGAGGCAGGGACTTCCCTCTCAACTCCCCTCCAAGAAACAAGTAAAAGAAAATTAAAAAAGAAAGAAAAAAAACGCCGTTAAAGTTGGCGAGACCTACTTACAGTTCCCTGCTTCAACCTGAGGTGCTGCAATGAGGCAGACACGCGCCGGAGCTCAGCCTGCTCGTGGCTTCGGCTCCAACAGTGTTCCCACCACCAATCTCACTGTCCCTTAGAGATGGCTGGGGCTAAGCCTTCCACCCGCTCCTCACCCTTGCTTGTGGGTTCGGGAGCAGGGAGGCTACTTCTTCTGCTCTGTAAAGTTGCTCCTTCTCACCAAGGGGCAGCCCCCCCCCCCACGAGAGGGAAAATTGAGGGAGAAAGGAGGAAGCAGGACTGGAGCCAGAGGGAAGAAAAAAAAGTGGCTATTTATTTTAGAAAGGCAACCAAACAAAAAACATCAAGAATTAGAAAAGGAAAACAAAGAAAAAAATTCCTAGCTCTGCCTATTTGTGCTGGGCCTATCCCTAGGCCCAGAATCTCCTCAGCTGCTTGGAAACTGAAGTACTGGTGGAAGGGGGCGGTCCTTGCCTATTTATACCAGAGAGAGAAGAGCTGTGATGTCATTCAGTCTCCAAGGCTGCTGGAGGAGATTCTAAACTCTATGGTTCCGGGACTGGACTAGAGGGACGAAAAGGAATTAAACTTTTAATAATGATTATATCTGTTCCCTTACTTCAAACTCCTGAAAAGACAATCTGTGTATATATGCGTATAGAGGGGAGGATACACTGAGAAAAACCTGAACTTCTTAAATAATTAAAGAATACAAGTAACTTAGTTTGCGACAAATAGGTATATACAGGCTGATATAGACAAACTTTAGAGATAGTTTCTGTAAATAGTAATTACATGTTACCTTATAGTTCCAATGGAACGTTAGCCACTGTGGGTTGTACTGTATATAAAACAATCAACTATGTGAGCAGCAGCCATATTTAAACCCATTTGGGCACCAAAATCAGGATCAGTCAGTTGCCATGGAGATTAATGTAAACAACCCATCAGAAAGAAGAGAAAGGACCCCGGGGGGGGGGGGGGGGGGGCGGGATGAAAAGGTGGGAAGGAAGGAAGCAGAGAGGAGACGAAGGCAGGATGGCATTAGTTTGTAGATATAAAACCAAACAAAAAACTAAAAAACTCCTGTGGATCTGAGATGTGAGTATGCACACTTAGAACTATTGGCATATAAGGCCAAGGGACTGGGGCAAAAGGAGCAAGAAAGGAGGCAGAAGATCGACTAGGGAAGGTGGGGGGGACTTGCAAACCATAATAAATATATTGTTGGACAATGTTTATAAAACTCAATGATATATCATTGAAAAGGGAAGGGGGTAGGGGATGAGGGAAGGAGAAGACAGGGATCTTGCAAAACATAATAAGTATATTATCAGACGGTATTATTTAAATTGAGACTACATCATTCGTACTACACACACATCCTCAAGATAGGTACCAATGTATACACATAACCACTTAGAGCAGCAGTCCTCAATCCACTCCTTGTTACACACTGAGTTAGTCAGGTTTTCAGGATAACCACAATGAATTGGCATGATAAGAGATTTGCATGCACTGCCTCCATTGTATGCAAACGTCTCTCATGCACATTTGTTGTGGTTGTCTTGAAAATCCAACTGTTCTCGACAATAAATTGAATGGTCTCTTCTTAGAGCAAATCTGCTGTTGAGACTAAACTATGTGTTGCTCAATCTGCAACTATGGAAATTCAATTATATTCTTGTTCCCATAAATTCTTCTACCAGATACATTTCAACCATTACTGATGTTATCTTTAAGCAACTGGTCTCAGACCTTCCTGGAGCTGCAATGTCCATTTTCACTTTTTAACCATACTAGCGCTCCTTCATACAATCAACGACCATTTGTGTTGCTTATCAGACTTATATTTCAATGTATTCATAAGAAACTGTGCTTATCTTAGTTTCAGTCTCCCAACGCCATCTTCAGCGCTATCACGTTTCACTATCATACGTTTCTTCAGGGGTTCTTCGCACAGCCTGCTGTCTTCAAGCACACGATTACAATTCTATTAGCGGACTTTACATGCTGGATATCTTCCTTCTTCTCCAGTCAATAACGCCATCTTCAGCGCTGTCGCGTTTCACTGTCATACGTTTCTTCAGGGGTTCCTCGCACAGCCTGCTGTCTTCAAGCGCACAATTCTATTACAAAGGGAATCAAAGGTTAATATCTTTCATCATAAAGAACTTTACCCCTACCTGTCCCATCCGCATTTTCTTACACAATTCTATTAGCGGACTTTACATGCTGGATATCTTCCTTCCTCTCCAGTCAATTAGTTCAAAAACGCCGTGCATGCGGACTATCCATCTCTGTGGGCTTTTTATGTCAGACCTTCCATCAATTAATGCTTATAGGATCAACATGTTTCCCATTGATTTATTCAACTGGCTAGGTGTGTCCCAAAGACTGAGTTGAGAACTCCTGACCTAGAGAGATATATCATACAGCCCCACATTCATTGATACCCTACCAAGACATACTTTACAATGTCTAACTGCACCCAGTCCTGCCACAGACATGCATGAGTTTGCAAATGAAGGAAGAGGAAAGGTGCCATTTTGTGCTACTATAAGTGACGTTTTGCAAATGACGTCTCAGTGCAATTTGGGACATCCAATACAGAACGTATAAGGGAAAAAAAGCAGGTACATCCAAGTTTGGGCTCGTCCACGTTTGTAAATTTATGCCCAATGTGGATGTCTGGGGGACATCTACATAGAAGTCCCCAGAATAATAGCCTAGGAATAGCCTAATGATTAGAGTAGTAGTCTAGGACCACGGACGCCAGGGTTCAAATCTCACTGCTGCTATCGTTGTGATTGTGTAGAGCACTGGGGATGATGGATCTTCTCTATACCCTCTGGATATTTTATGGCCAAAACAAGCACTTTTCTGATGCCTATTCATGCCTGAAGCTGATATAACTTTAGACTTGACTCCAGATGTTCAGGACGTCTCTGAGATTAGGTGGTAATGTCCAGTTTCTTAGGAATACCCTGACCACATCTACACCACGCTCCCATTCAGACTTGGACATCCTTAGGCTGGAGATATCTACAGACCCAGCTTCTAAAATGACCCCTGGAATTCTGCACACAAAATTCAAACGTCTATGTCAAAATGTCTGAATAATGTAAAATTTGGCATGCTTTGTCAAATTAACAAAGCGTATTGTGTTTAAATGATACTTTCAAATACAATACAGAAATAAAATATAAAGTACAACATTTTTGAATTATTGAATGCAGAATTCCAGCAGGAGTATAAAATGCCTCTGGAGAAGTCCCTGTGCTTTGGACATCTCTAGGCCCGTTTTCAGACGTCCAAAGCATGATAGAGCTTCTAAAATAACCCCCCTATAAGTGCACGTTTTGACTTGTTAAGTAAGAGGGAAATAATGAAATAGTTGTTTTTTTAGAATATTAGGTCAGTCTTCATCCAGGTAAAGAAAGAGTAGCTAAATTTTTTAATTCAAGCTTTCACATTCATGTATTACAATCTTCCCGCTTACAACCAGTTCCTCTCCTTATGACTGCATTCAATGGATTCAAATTCCAATACAATTTAAGGAGAGGAAGGGAAGCTTTTTTAGGACTCTCTCCTGGATATCCCTGGAACAGTGGCGTCAGTTCCAATGAGGAGCCTCCGAGCCAAATTTTCTGAGGGTCTCTCATTGTCACGGTGACAGCGATGAACTTACTATTATCATCATTGCCGTGCTGTTTATGCTTTATGTAAGTTTGCGGCCATGCCAGAGTCTTGTAGTGTGGCTGTTATCACAAAACTTCATCCGGCAGGGAACCAGTTGCTGGACATGAGGAAAACTTAACAAAGAGTAGAGGCAGCACGGCAGCGATAACAGGAAGTTCTCCACTGCTGCTGTATGGGCCCCCTTTCTGCCCCTGCCCCCGCATTGCGAGAGCTGCTTGGGCCGAATTTACGCCCCTGGCCTGAAATCATAGGTTTATCAGAGCTCCTCTGCATGAGCATACAGTGCTGGCTTAACATATTCAGATTTTATCAGCTTAAAATCTACCAACTGTCCAGCAACAACAGAGTAAAGTCTGTCATTACAAAAAGTGATATGAGCTCTATGTTCATTTGCTACTTTTATATATCGGCCACATTTCCAGATTTAGGGTGGATTCATATTTATATCTAGTCGCTGCAGGAAGTCCTGTTTCAGTGGCTACTGTGGTAACTTGCGCCATTCATATCCAAAGAAACCAAACATCTCCCACACACCTGAAATATCAAACTATGCCAAAACTCATTGTAATGTACCTGGCACTTGTGAACTGATCCCAGAGTAGATCCCATATTTCTCCCAAAAAATGAGTATCAGGAGATAATTGAAAAACTGTTCCAATCCTGTTTGACAGTACAGATAAGTACGAGGTGCAATCAAAACGTATTGAGAGTTGTACAATAACACAAGAAGTAGAACACTGATAGTTACTGCACTCAGTCTCCTTCAAGTAGTCCCCTTCTGATAAAACACACTTTCTCCAGCGTTCCTGCCACTGCTGGAAACAATTTAGAAATGCCCCTTTCGTTATGCTGTGAAGCTGCTTTGTCAAATTTTGCTTAATGGTCTCCAAGTTGTAAAATCTCCTTCATTTCAATGTTATTTCAGTTTTGGAAACAAGAAAAAGTCACAGGGTGCAAGGTCAGGTGAGTTCGGAGGCTGACGGACTTGCTTGATTTGGTGTTTGGCCAAGAATTGTTTGACAAGATGTGATGCGTGAGCTGGGGCATTATTATGATGAAGCAACCATTCACCATTCCTGTGCACCATACGACAAACTGCATCTCTCAAACAAGGTAGAAGTTGGACATAGTACTCCTTATTGATGGTTTGGCCTTTGAGCATACTCATGATGAACAATACCCTGGTAATCAAAGAAAACTGTGAGCATGGCCTTGACATTGCTGCTCACCTGACAGGCTTTCTTGGGTCTGGGATTGTGGAGTGGGTCTTCCATTGTGAGGATTGAGCTTACGTTTCTGGGTCATACCCATAAACCCATGATTCATCACCAGTAATAATCTTTTTGATGAAATCGGAGTCATTTTTAACGCATTCCAACAACTCCTTGGCTGCAGACAGTCTATCTTCCCTTTGGTCAGGGAATAGGCATTTCAGCACGAATTTTGCAGACACACGTCTCATCCCCAAATCAACAGTAAGAATGTACTATGTTGACCTGAAACTGCCGACCCGAAACAGGCATCTCCCACTGCTTGAACATTCAGGCGGTAATGTTTACGAAAAGTATGCAGGGAAGACCAAGTGGCTGCTCTGCAAATCTCAACTGGCGGAACTAAGCTATGCTCCGCCCACGAAGCCCCTTGCGCTCTAGTAGAATGAGCCCACAGCCCCAAGGGCACCCGACGACCTTGCAAGATATGTTTAAATCTTTTTTATTGACCAAAACTGTAACATCTCCAGTATTTAAGCATTTTGTTACATCATTAAAACTATTCAACCATACAACTGTTACCTCTTAGACATTTTGCATTTTTGTATTTTCTCCCACCCCATCTCCCAATATCCCCCCTTTCCCACCATAAGTTATGCTATTTTCCTATAAACTGAACAGTGTCATTAACATTTTCCCCCCGGCGGGTGGGTACTCTTATACCTGCCAGTGTTTTTATATTGGAATATGAAAGACCATTACCACTAGACACAAACTCCCGGTCTCATGGATCTACCACAGTGTGGGGTCATTATAGTATTTCCCCAATCAATCTATTCTTAGATGGATAGTTTAATGTAAATAGTTAATACGTTTATAATTATATTTTTAGGTTCCTATGTAACTAATTTTCCACTGTTAATGTTCCATGTAATGTTACTTTTTTGACATGTTCTCTGTAAACCACTCCTGATCTCTGGAAGGGGCGGTATAAAAAAACGCACAAATAAATAATAAATAAATAAATGTACCTTATCCCCCAACATCATACAGCAATCCATCTGTTAGTACATTCGGTGTATCGTAATCCTGTCATTGTTGTGTCTTCCTTCCCCCCCCCCCCTTCTTCCCTCCCATAGTCCGCCACTCTCCCCTTTCCTGCTAACCTACCCCCTCCCCACACCCCTGCTAAGGGAACCTAACACCTATTTAGTCAACTTATACTGTTAATATATGTGGCGCTGCACCCTATCTAGGCGGTTGCCTATGAAAGAGCACTGCGTGCCAACTGTTCTTGTTAAACTGACTTATTACCAGAGCAAATGCTGCTGGGAATTTTTAGTTGTGGTTAATAAGCAGTCCGAGTAATTTTAGGAAATTCACAGGAAATTTATTAATTTTCTTTTGTATCATCAGACTTTAGCAAAGTAAATCTTCTTTAGAACATGAACAAGGTATAACAGAAACAATAATGAACTCAAGTAGCTTTCTTCAGCATACAGGACTAATGCTTTAAACAGTGTTAAGCAACACACATTTGTAATCCTTTCCTTTTGCTTCCAGCATTCAAAAACCTCAGAGCATTTAGCACAGTTCTGAATTTTCTCTTTGGCTAGCAATTCAGCTTTTCCCCTTATGAAACATAAGCTGTTGAGCAATCCATTAGAGACTCTGTATCCTGCTCCAATCCAGTTAACTCTATCTCCATGTCTTCAGTTTCACCCTGAAACAGCTCTGGATCTTTATTTGCACAATCAGGTTTCAATCGTTGCATTAACTTAAACATTTCATCCCAGGGATTCCCTTTTCTCCCTTCAGGCTTCCTATATGAGCTGCATGGCTTTGTATTTCTGGGCAAGACACTCACAGGTTTCTGCTGTCTTCCCTGGCTTCTAGGAACACTTTCTCTCAGACTTTCTAGAAGGATAAATCTCTCCTTCTGAATTCTCAGCAGCCTCACTGCTATCTGAGCTGTATTCTACAATTCTCCCAGAGTTTGGGTTCCTACCTTCACAAGGGCTTGCAAACTCTACAGCTGTCTCTGGTAGAAGAGCTGCTGTTAGAATCCCTTCTGTGTCGAAGCTCAGACTTTCTCTGCCATTCTCCAGAGCCTCTGGTCAGACTCCTCAGTCTTTCTCTCCGAGACTGTCCAATCTGCCCGGACTCTCTTGGCTTTGGCTTCTTGCCTCTCTGCCATGACTCTCTTGGCTTTGGCTTCTTGCCTCTCTGCCGTGACTCCCTTGTCTGCCTTGTCCAAGACTCCCGTCTTGACTCTGCTCCTTCTGATTCTTCCTCTGCTTCTCTCTCTCTCTCTGCCTTTGATCCTGAGAGCTTAAATGTTTTAGTGTGAGACCCGTTTCCTTGCCCCATCCCCCCCAGGTGTTTCTCATTTGCACTCTGTGTTGCCATGGAGGCAGGGTGTGGTCTGTACTCAGCACTCTCAATCATGTGGCTTTGCTCTCTAGGTGCTGATTTAAATGAATGCCTGCCTGAGCCATGCTTTAGCTCAGAAGAAAAAGTTTTAAAACCAGCCCTTTTTTTATGCTTGTCAGAAGCCTCATTACCACATATATCATTCCTCGCCCTCACTGATACACCCTCTAAATACGGGGACCAAATCAACAAAACATTTGCTCTCCTACGCACATGTCGCTTTGATGATTCCCTCTCCCGTAACACCAACTGATGTAGTACATTCCTCCATTCCCAATACTCAGGCCCCCTCTCGTCCCTCCATTTACGAAGGATACCTTGTTTGGCAATAAGGCAACCTTCCTCACCATCAGTCTATTTCCTGTTGTCCGGGAGTCCTAAAGGATCTGGAGCATCTAAGATAGCTAGGCCCAGAGTCAACGTCAATGTCTGCCCCAGTAATCTCCCCATGAATTGTTGGATTCTATTCCAGAACTTCCCTACTTGTCTACATCCCCAAAACATATGCCCCAAATTTGCCTCAACCCCACCACACCATGGGCGCCTACTGTGCTCTGCAAACCCCGCTTTCCACGCTCTATAGGGTGATATATACGCACGCTGTAAAATTCGGAATTGCATATCTCGGAGTCTAGCCCCTGTTATTAATCTAGGAATTCTACCTGTTGCCGCCTCCCAGACAAATGCATCAATATCTACCCCCAACTCTCAACCCCATTGTATACTCAGCTGGCTATAACTTCTCTCTGGACCCCCTCTGTCTAGGGCCCTACAGTAACTAGCAACTGTTATCCGTTCTTTGCCAACTCAAACCACGCCCTTAATTTCTCAGTTTTCCCTTTTCAAATCTCTTTTCCCTTATTTCATAGCTGCCACATAATGCTTTACCTGTAGATATGCATAATAATGTCCACTTGGTAGCTCATAGAGTTCCTGTAGTTCTCAAAAAAGTCGGAGTTCTCCCTCATCATTAGTGACTTGCCTATCTGTTGCAGGCCCCTCAGTGCCCACCCTTGAAAAAAACTGGACATTGTACTCGGCTGGAAGGACAGGTTACCCTGTCGGGGTAGATATCCTGATACATCGCATGGGATCTCCAATCTACCACACAGGACCCGCCAACTCCAACGAACCCCCTTCCACGGGACATTATCTCGGAGACCCTCAGGCAGCTATGTCTGTGAGGCATGCAATACGGATAGAAGCGAGTACGGGGCAGCCAACGCTGATTCAAAGTCATATGGGGTATACACCTCTGTCCCTCCCAACCAGTCTCAAACATGGCGCAGCATACATCCCAAATTGTATTGCTCTAATCTCGGTAACCCCAAACCTCCCTGGTGCCACGGACCATATAATCTAGCAATTTTAAGTCTGGGTTTTTTCCCTTTCCAAAAAGAGCTCTATAAAGATCTCTCTATCTGCTGAACATCTTGTCTCCGTAACTGTATAGGAAGGAGTTGAAGAATATACAAAATCTTTGGGAAAAGTATCATTTTATAGGCTGCCACCCTACCCACAAGAGAAAGGGGCAATGGTATCCAGTCTTTTAGTTTACTCTGAATGTCTTGCAATAACAGGCGAATATTTTGATGATATAGCCTTTTCGGGTCTTGTGGTAGCCATATTCCTAAGTATTTAAATTTATCTTTTGCCCAGCGTAATGGGAACGCTCTGTTCCAGTCCCCTTGTAGTCCTCCCATAATGTCTAGAGCCTCTGATTTGGTCACATTCATCTTCAAACCCGCTATTGCTCCATACTTTATTACCTCTAAAAGCCTAGGCAAAGAATCTCACGGCTCCATCAGCATTACCAATAAATCATCTGCAAAAGCCGAGACCTTGAATGTACAAGATCCCACCTTCACCCCCTGTATATCATCCCGGGCATAAATCATTCGTAATAATAGGTCTAAGGAGAGCACGAATAACAGCGGGGACAGTGGACAACCCTGCCTTGTTCCCCGCTGGATTCCAAAACTAGAGGTGACCAATCCATTCACTCCAGCTACCGCCCTTGAAGGCTGGTATAGGCTGCGTACCCCTTGTGTGAACCTCGCTTCCCAATCCATATGCACCCAAAATCTCAAACAGGTACTCCCACCCCACCCTGTCAAAGCCTTTTTCAGCGTCAAAACTCACCAATAAGGAGGGAGCACCTTGTTTTCGTACCCACTCCAAGGCCCCTAAAATTCTTCGCACATTTTTTGTGGGGTAACGCCCCTGCACAAACCCAGTCTGACATGCATGTAATAAACTGGGAAGATGCATAGCCAGGTGATCCGCCAAGATCTTTGTAAACAGTTTGAGGTCATAATTAATTAGTGAAATGGGTCTATATGAGCCCACTTCTGTCGTGTCTTTACCAGACTTCGGCAGGACCACTATATGGGCTGTATTACTATTGTACTTGAGTACTCCCATATCCAATCACGCATTAAACAAATCTACTAACACAGGAGTAACCTGCGTTATCAACAGTTTATAATATTCCGCCCTATACCCATCCAAACCGGGGGCCTGGCATGTTGCTGCTTTTTCAATTCCCCTTTGAACCTCCTCTCTTGTAATTGGGGTTGCTAAGGATTTCTGCTGCTCTTGCATAAGGCGTGGTAAATTCACCTCAGCCAGAAACTTCCTAATCCTAGACTGTGATGCATCTTCACTTGCATATAACTTATGATAATAATTTGCAAAATGTTTTCCGATAGCCACAGCATCTGTATGCGTATTCCCCATCTCATCCTGCAGAAATGGTACAAATCTGGATCCCTGACTTTGTGTAAGACAGCGGGCCAATAGACTCCCTACTTTATCTCCATATTGGTATAGCTGGTATTATAGTAAACTAATGATTTTTTGGCTCTCTGATGTAACAGGGTATTTAATGCTGTTTGAGTTGCCAGCAACTGTGCTCTATTAGCTGTAGTGGGAAACCTAGCCAGAAGCCGGCGTTCTCTGCAAACCTGTTTTTCCCGTCTTAAAATCCTAGCTGCCATCATACACCTTCGGCGGGTACTATATGCTATTATATCACTCCATAATACCGCTTTGGATGGCTCCCAAAACAGCTCTGGCTCTCCTTTGTGGGTCTGGTTATGACCTTCATACTCCATCCACCTGTCTATCAAGTAATCCTTAAACTTGGTATCTTGACAAAGATCCAACGGCAAACGCCACTGTCCTGTCCTATCACTTAGTTGCTCACACTCCCAATCAGCCCACTCTGGAGCGTGATCCAAAATTTCATATGGTCCAATAACCGCATCAGTCATTGCCTGAAATAGCGCCTCAGAAACTAAGATAGCATCAATTCTTGCACTTGTGCCGTGTGCCCTGGACAAATGCATATAATCTCTTTTGGTTGGGTTGGTTAGGTCTCCATACATCTATGAGCTGACACCGTTTATTTATTTAACAGTATTTCTAAACCGCCTTATCTTAATAAGGCAAAACCTCCTCAAGTGTCGTGCGGAACTGAGACGATTACACCCATGTTCTCCCATCAGATCTATACTTGGGTCAAAGACTCCATTCCATTCACACCCTAGAATTATTAGGGATTCGGGCAATGCATGATTTCCGCAGCTATTCTAGCAAGGAAGCTTGGATCAGGTACATTTGGAGCATATATGCTACCCACCAACACCTTCCGTCCTCTTATATCTCCCTGTATTAATACAAACCGACTCTTTGGGTCCACCACCGTCTGCTCCACTGTAAAACCTACCCCTTTCTTAATTAATATTGCAGCCCCCCCTTTTTCCCCAATGCTGATGCCCCATATATTTGCTCTATCCCATATATTTGCTCTATCCCACCCTTCTTTAGTCTACCCAAATCCCCTATGGCTTGATGAGTTTCCTGTAACATTATTATATTCCCCTTATGTCCCCCACTGCCCGAAGAACTTTGTTCCTTTTAAAAGGGCTCGCCAGACCACAGACATTCCATGAAATTAATCTCACCCCAATTTTATTATCTGTGGCATATTATCTGAGACCCTCTTCTTCCCATTTTTCTTCTTAGAAGGGCCCTCCCAGCCTAGGACCCTCCCTCTCCAAGTTACTAATAGTTTACTTCCCCATGAAATTCCAAGTTGACTCTGCCTATATGGTTCCTTTTTGTATCCCTTGCATCCCCCCCCCCGAACCCCTCTACCCAATACTTCTCCCATGCCTGCACCATGGCCCCTATAGTGTTAAGCCCACTCCAAGTCCTCCCCTGCTGTTTATATCTCACTCCCCTTTCCCCACGAATTAACCACTCCCTTTGTGTACATCCCCCGCTAACCCTCCCCCTCTTCTTTTAGTGCCTAACCAACTTACGGATATATCTTCCTGTAAACACCACTTCTGCACATAAGCATTGTATTAAAATAATAACAACAACATTACAACCATAACTTTCAAACTAATACTCTTTAGTCCTCTTTGTATTCCATTGTCATGCTTATTTCACCAGCTAACTGCATTAACTTCCTTCATGCTGTTGTCTTCCAGTGGAGTTCCATATCCCCAGGATCAGGTATTCCCTTTCAAAATGTCCATATGTATCTGCATCCATTGTCACTGTCTTGCCGTTGTAGAAAATTTGCAATCTCGCTGGGTACTGTACCACGAATTTCAGATGCGCTGACACCATTTTCTGACAAACAGCCGCATACGCTTTTCGCTTCATGCCCAATTGCACTAAGTAGTCTTGGAATACCTGTATGCGTGCTCCCTCATATGTCACGTTCCCTTTAGCTCTTAGCGCCCTCAAAACACCATCTTTCTGCGAAAAGTTCATAAATCTGGCCAGTACAATTCGCAGCCGCGTGTCCTCTGGGCGAGGCCTTCCCAGCCTGTGAATTTGCTCGATAACAATTTGAGTGTAGTCATCTCCCAGATTTAATGTATGTATCAGGCCCAAAAAGTAGTTGCGTAGATCTGCGTCTTTTATAGTTTCTGGTATGCCAATTATCCTTAGATTTTTTCGGCATCCCCGATTTTCTAGATCATCAAGTTTCTCTCCCTGCTTGCTGACTATATTTTGCAATGCAGCGATCTCTCCCTTGGCTTTGTTCAAGTCATCTTCCACTGTCGATATGCGTTCCTCTGCTGCCTGTTTCCTTGTGCCCACTGCCTCTAGTTGCTTGCTTATCCCATCCAGCTACCCAGTGATACCGTTTAATCTTCCGCTTAACGCGTTCACCACAGCGGTCACCTCTTCAGTGGACATCACTGGCTGACCTGGAGATGAGGGCCCTTCATTCATTTTTGCTGGGGCTGTGCCTGCTGAACTCTTCTTTCGCTCCCGTCAGGCTGCCTTCATTGCTCACTGTATTGTACAACTTCTAGCCAGCTGTCTTGGTTTCGTTACTTTGCCATCCTGACTTCCATGTGCTGTTAACCTCTTTGGCGTTTGTATAGGTCCTACTTGTGAAATAGGATCATAGAGCCAGCGCACTTCCCACCTAGACTCACTCAACATAGCACTCAGCCTCTGATTAGGATTGTGGCAAAGTTTAATGTGGCAAGACTCAGCGCTGACCACTAGATAGCGCCCTCTGTTAATTATTGAGATCAGTTCTTCCCAGCCGTTTACAATAAGGCAGCCAGAGCAATCGTATTTATTCATCCAGCAGACTACCAATCCTCAGTCAAGCATCAAGGAATGCATCAAGAACTGTACTTTACTTGCAAAACTTCTGTCGCCAAGAGGAGTTTACCTTGGGCTTTCCTCAATCACCCACCGGATGTCTCAAATCGCCGCCAGATGTAAAGCTTCCTGCTCAAGCCATGTGGAACACAGGACCGCTCATGCATTCCACCTCCTCATGACAATGTTCGCAGCAACCCAGGGACTGGAAATCGCCATCTGGCAGCAGAACCTCAGGGCCACAGCAACCCCTCATTTACCCTTCTGCGATCTGACCTCTCCCGCAGTTGATTGGCACTAGGTAGCACTTCTGTTGATGCAGGTGAGATTCGCCGATAACCCCGTCTCTCCGAGTCTCCGATTCGCTATAAAACACTTCTATTTCAATCGTCTGGGTCAGGATCACGGTCAGAGGGGTGATCTCCTTCTTCCACAACTTTTGTAGGGGACATTAAAATTATTCGATTCACTTCCTGATCTGCATAAGCCACGTCGGGGAGGGCACATTAACAGTGGTTTAGTTCTGCAGCTGTTTTTCCATCATATTACTGCCGTTCTTCAGGGCTAATGTGTCGGGGCGATTTGTTAAAGCCTCATGGCTCTTTTCATGCAGCCGAGGGCAGATTTGCCAGCCTTTTCCCTCCGCTCATGCTATAGCAGGTAGACTCTGGCTCGGAGCCCCACTACAGAGCTGCCATCTTCTTGCAGGCTCCGCATTCTCTCCCCATGACCTTGCAAGATATAAGCTGATGCTATTGCTTCACGAACCCATCTGGAAATTGAAGCTTTGGCCGCCGCTTCACCTTTACGCAGCCCACCAAAGAGAACGAACAAACAATCAAACTTGTGGAAGGACTCCGAGACCTTCAAGTATCACCGAAGTACCCTCTTAATGTCTAACAAACGCAAACTACGGTCCGATGCGGTCTCCCCTGAAACACCCAAAACAGGCAAAGAGACCGACTGATTCACATGAAATGGCGAAACTACCTTTGGTAGGAAAGACGGTACGGGACGCAACACCACTTTTTCCCTAGAAAAAGTCAGAAACAGTTCCTGGCAGGACAAAGCCTGCAACTCAGAGATTCGACATGCAGAGCAAATGGCTACCAAAAATACTGTCTTCAGCGTCAAATCCTTTAGGGAAGCCTGATGCAAAGGCTCAAAAGACCCCCTTGTCAAGGCTCCTAAAACCAGGTTGAGATCCCACGGAGGAGAAACCACCCTGCACGAAGGAAGTAGATGGGATACCGCTCTCAAGAAAAGGACAACATTGGCATGGACCCCCAAAGGAACTCCTTGCACCTTTCCACGGTAACAAGAAATAGCTGCCAACTGCACCCTTAATGAACTGGCAGCCAATCCCTTATCTAACCCGTCTTGCAAGAAACTCAACACTGTTGGTACAGATACTGAGGCCCCACGAAACTGACGGTGAGCACACCAGTCCTCAAAAACACACTAGGCATGCACATATGCTAAGGAGTTGGACCTCTTTCTGGCCAGAAGCAAGGTGTCAATCACCACCTTGGAATAACCCTTCATCCTTAACCGAGCCCTTTCAATGGCCAAGCCATAAGCGAGAACCAATATACCTGAGGCATTCGTAGAGGACTCTGAAGCAGCAGATCGTCCCTTAGCAGCATCCGCCACGGTTCCCGTCGAGCAGACGCACCAGATCGGCATACCACTGACAACAAGGCCAATCTGCAGCTACTAGAACCACTCTTCCCCGTTGAGCCTCGCGCTGTACCACTCGTCCTATGAGCTCCCAAGGGGGAAACACGTAGAGGAGAACGTGAGCAGGCCATTGTTGGAGTAAGGCATCTAGACCTTCCGACATTCCTTCTCGTCACCTGCTGTAAAAGCGATTGGCTTTGGCCAACCGAAAAGTTGCCATGAGATCCATAACCAGAGATCCCCACTTGAGTACAATCTGAGCAAACACCTCCGGATGAAGCTCCCATTCTCCGGAATCCACTCAAACCCGGCTGAGAAAGTCCGCCGTCACATTGTCCGTTCCCGCAATGTGCGCCGCCGACACAGCCTGAAGCCGAGGCTCTACCCAATTGAAGAGACTTTCCGCTTCCATTTCCAGAGCCGCGCTTCCCGTGCCCCCTTGATGATTGAGGTATGCAACCGTCGCGGCATTGTCTGAGAGCATTCAAACCCCTCGACCCCCGTAAAGTAGATTCGAAGCGCTAGAGCTACCACTCGCAACTCCAGCCAATTGATGGACTATTTGGCTTCCTGTTCGGTCCAGTCGCCTTGCGCGAAGAGCTCTCCGCAATGAGGTCCCCATCCTGCAAGACTGGCATCCGTTAACACTGGCATCCACTGCAATTGTTCGAGAGGCATGCCCACCGCGAGACTCTGCGGGCGAAGCCACCATTGAAGAGACTTCCTGACCCGCAATGGACAGGGGAGGCGCTTGGACATAGAGTTGTTCTGGTGAGACCATCGACAGAGCAGCGACCTCTGTAAGGGATGCATGTGAGCTCTGGCCCACGGCACAACTTCCAGAGTCGCCGCCATTGTCTCTAACACGTGGAGATAGTGCCAGGCTGAAGGTGCAGGAGTCCTCAAAAAATCACGCACCAGAAGCCGCAGGCCCTGGGCTCAGAGATCCGGTAGGAAAACCGATTCCACACGAGTGTCGAAGCGAACTCCCAAATACTCTAGAACTTGCGTCGGAACCAATCGTCTCTTGGCCGTATTGACCACCCAACCGAGCATCTACAGGAGCTCTACCACTTTCTGTCACTCACTCACTCTCGGCCCTGGACTTTGCCTGAATCAACCAGCCATCGAGATAGGAATGAACTAATACTCCCTCCTTCCGAAGAGCCGCTGCCACCACCACCATAACCTTAGTGAAGGTGCGCGGAGCCATCGCCAGACCAAAGGGCAACGCCTGAAACTGAAAATGCCCCCATGGTAGTGCAAATCTTAGAAACCTCTGATGCTCTGGCCTGATTGGAATGTGTAAATATAGGTGAGATCGAGAGACTTCAAGAACTCCCCTTGACAAACCGCCACTATAACCGAACATAAGGTCTCCATTCGGAAATGAGGTACCTGCAAACGGCGGTTTACCCCCTTGAGATCCAGAATCAGGCAGAAGGCCCCGTCTTTCTTTGGCACCACGAAATAAATTGAGTATCGACCGATACCATAGTGCTCTCACGGAACCGGAACCACTGCTCCCAGCTGCAGAAGACGAGCCAGAGTCTCCCGTACCGCAATCGTCCTTTCTTGCCCCCTGCACGGCGACATGACAAAAGAGTCGACCACCGGACAAGCAAACTCAAGAGAATAACCTTCGCGAACGACCTCCAACACCCACTGATCGGATGTTATGTGGACCCAGGCAGGAAGAAACTCCCGAAGTCGACCCCCTACCAGCTGAATTCCTGCCTGGGTCCACCTCGCTTCATTGTGCTTTCCGAAAAACCGAGGAAGAGGGACTAGCAAATCCTCTGCCCACTCTACGGAATCCTCTAAAACTTTGCCCTCGAGAGGAAAACCGTCCTCTTTGAAAACCTCCAAATGGGAGGTATGA
This sequence comes from Ichthyophis bannanicus, assembly GCA_033557465.1. Classification (NCBI taxonomy): domain Eukaryota; kingdom Metazoa; phylum Chordata; class Amphibia; order Gymnophiona; family Ichthyophiidae; genus Ichthyophis; species Ichthyophis bannanicus. Next base: position 577,958,257 of record CM066035.1, read on the forward strand.
AAACGCCTGAAATCCCGAGGTTGCCCACGGGAAGGTAACATGGCTCGGCCCTGCTTCAGTTTATCCTCCGGCAAGCGACCTCCTTTAGAATCCCTCAAATCCTTCACCAGCTTATCAAGATCTTCTCCAAACAGCTTCCCCTTAAAAGGAAGCTTGCTAAGACGCGACTTGGAGGAACTGTCCACCGCCAGTTCCTGAGCCAAAGATAGCGGCGTGTGGCTACCAAGGAAGCCATGCTATTCGCCAAACCTCTAATAAGATCAAAGTGGACATCGGCCAAATATGCGCAACCTGACTCTAGTCTTGTCACATCAGCTAGCTGCTCCTGCGTTTGCTGAACTGGCTGCTGCAAACGCTGCGACCAGCGAAGGCATGCTCTCGCAACCCAAGTTCCACAAATAGAGGCCTGCAGAGCCAGAGCATTAACCTCAAAAGCTTGCTTCAATAAGGCGTCCTCCTTACGATCCTGTACGTCCTTCAAAGCCGCACTGCCTTCCACTGGAATGATAGTCTTTTTCGTGACCGCTGAAACTGCTGCATCTATACATGGAGAACGAAACACTTCCCGTTCTTGATCCACCAAGGGATAGAGACGATTCATGGACCTTACACCACGCAAGCCTGCCTCTGGCACGTCTCATTCATCCTGAATCATCTGCTTAACCACACGGTGAACAGGAAATCCACCTGGGACTTTCGTACCACCTGAATGAGAGGATCCTCAAAACACTCATCCTCCGCTGGTATCACTGACGAAAGGTTGAGAGCCTGAAGGGACTCCATAATGAGCGCTGTCAGCTCCTCCCTTCGAAAGACATGGATAATCCTTACTTCCTGAATCTCACCTTCCTCTAAATCCTCCATCCTGGCTTCCGGCTCAAGCTCAAGGTCCTCTGCATCCGGCCAGTCCGAACCAAGAGGCTGATCTTCCACTGACCAGGCCCTCTTAACCGGTCTACCATCACTACCACCGAACCTATCCGTGGCCGCTTGGCCTCCTGCCGCCCCAAGAAGCAAGGCATCCGCGACTACCCCCTGCTGCCGCAGGCAGTAAACCTGTTGAAGCAGCAGCACAAAATCTGGGGAGAAGCCCTCAAAAGATGCTCCCGACACCATGGGAGTGCCGGAATTACAGGGAAAAGCCAAATTTGAAGTAGGAAGAGCGGACGGAGACTCCCGCAGAGACTCCCCTTCCGCAGAAGTGGCAGCACCCTGCGCCACCAGAGCAGTGCCTTCTTTAGACCGATCCTGCATTTCTTGCTCCATATTAAGCGCCTCAGATGCGCAGCCATGACACCCCCCCGCATCCGAGCCAGAGCCCCTTACGGGCGCCACAAACTAGACATTATGGCTGCGGAGCATTAGCGCTACAGGATACCAGGATAAAGGAAATAGCTCCCGCAGACCACCAAAAAGGGCAACCAAACAAAAACACGCAGGATCTGCTGTTATTTATTTATTTATTTTACTTTTCTGGACTGGCCCTTTAAGAGCTCCAAAACATTGAAAATTAAAAGTAAATACAATTAATTCCAAGTAAGCAGAAAAACTACAAGGATTAATTAAAGAAAGCTATCAGCAAAGAAAAAGAGCACTGTGAAGGAAAAACAGCGGGAAAAAGGCCTGCCAAGATCCTGAGCTCTGCTAACTAGGGTTGCCAACTTTTTCACAGAGAAAAACCCGACACCTGTGGCTCGCCATGCTCCACCCATTCTCCTCCCCCAGTCCCGCCCCTGCCCCGCCCCCAGCCCCACCCACAAAAATTACCGAGGATTCACTCACACCCCCCCCTCAGTGCTGGTTCACTCACCCCCCCTCCCCTCAGTGCTGGTTCATTCACTCGCCCCCACCCTCCCTGCTGGTTCACTCACTCACCCCCTCCCCTGCTGGTTCACTCACACCACCCCTCCCCTCCCCTCCCTGCTGGTTCACTTACCCACCCCCGTGTCACTCACTCACCCCCCCTTGCTGGTTCACTCACACCATCACCCCCCCTCCCCTGCTGGTTCACTCACACCAACCTCGCTCCCCTGCTGGTTCACACCAAGCCCCCTCCCATGCTGATTCACTCACACCCCCCCCCCCTCCACTGCTGGTTCACTCACACCACCCCCCCTTCCACTGCTGGTTCACTCACCCACCCCCCTGTCACTCACTCACCCCCTCCTGCTGGGTCACTCACACCAAACCCCCCCCCTCCCTCCTGCTGGTTTAATCATACCATCACCCCCCACCCCCTTGCTGGTTCACTCACACCCCTGCCCTGCCCAAGCCGCTGCTTCTGCTTTGTACAGAGCAGCGGCTGCAATACACTTACTTTGAAAAGTAAAGAAACTGTGTGAGAAGCCCTCAGGTCATCGCAGAGCCCGAGGAAGTGATGTCATGGGGGCGGGCTCCTCACGGGCTGTCTTTCCTTTTCAAATTAACTTTAGCTGCAATAAAGTTAATTTGAAAGGAAAGACAGCCTGTGAGGAACCCGCCCCCATGACATCACTTCCTCGGGCTCTGCCATGACAGGAGGGCTCCTCATACAGTTTCTTTACTTTTCAAAGTAAGTGTAGTGCAGCCGCTGCTCTGTACAAAGCAGAAGCAGTGGCTGCACTATTATGGGGAATCGCGTTCGCGTTCGCATTCGCGCCGCGGACTTCGGGAGGAAAGCCGGTTTTTTGCTCTGGCCGCTCCCGATCTTGCGGCCAGAGCAAAAAACCGGCTTTTCAACGGCTGGTTTGACATCTGTGCCGGCAGCCGGCCTGGCCATGGAAAAACCGGCCAGGCCGGCTGAAAACCGGCCGGTTGGCAACCCTACTGCTAACCCACAGAGCCTGCTTCACACGCGGCAGCAGGCCTCAAAAACGCTCACAGGACACTAGCAGCAAAGATTTAAACACTCACCTCTTCCTCAGAGACCTTCGGATCCTCTCTGCACCCCAATAAAAATAACGGGCTTCCTGTGAGCAGCACAGCTGAGAAAGGCTGTCAGCCGGCAGCAGCAGCAGAGAAACAAGGCCCGACGACAGTTTCTGACTGGAAATCTGCAGCACAGAAAACTGAGCTGGTAAGGAGATGAAAAGCCTGCTAAAGAACTACCCTCCATGCCAACAAGGAGGAGAGAGCAGGTAAAGGGGACAGAAATAAACGGGAGGGAGAAAAGAGACTTCTCTAAATCCCTTCCGATCCCCTCTCAGCCCTTGCTTTTATTTTTTTTAAACAAGCTTTAATGAGCTTTAAAGCTACAGATCAAAATAAAAATTGTTATAAGGGGGAAAAAAAACTAAAAACCCTAGCTAAGCTGCCTAAAGCTCCTTATCTGCTCCTCTAGTGAGCCCAGCACATAGGCTCACTACTTTCAGCTGCATGGAGACTGGACACACTGGGAGCTTGTGGGAGGTGCCAGCAGGATATCTACAGTGGTGTCACAGTTCTGACATGCCCAGTCTCCATGCTGCGAGAAGAGGTGCACAACCCAGAGGTGAGGGACTAAACTGGAGGGATGATGAGGAACTGCTTTTACATGATACCAGACATCACGTTATTTTAAAAAGTATGTGTGCTGCAGCCACGCTACACTCTGCACATGCAGAGCACATAACTAGGTCACTGAATGCTTAATAGCATTGTGGTGCGATGTATTATTATATAGCTACACAACAAGTCTCGATACTTTTTGATCACACCTCGTAACTCTGGTTTGCATACTCTGCGAGTGTCTACTTTCCAGAAAGGTCATTAATCACCCAGTAGCCATTCTTTTGAGTCCTAATATACAGTATAATGTACTGTTATATGTGAGCCGAGCTACCAATAGTAACTAAATTATACATCAAAATACAGAGGTTTCAATTTTCAGAAGCACTTATAGATTTATTTATTTATAATTTGCTCAGACTGTTTTGTTAGTAGTCCAAGACCAGTTAGATTGTAAAGCCCATTGGGGATTGGTTAATTTTTGGCCATATTGATCAAACTTTATTAGTTGGCATCTTCCCACCCCCTCCCCTGCATGATAAAATTCACTTTTTATTTTTTCCAAAATGTGCCAAAATGAACTGGGAATTCCAAAAAAATACACTTCTTCCAAAAAATGGCCCAATACATTTCTATGGGAGAAGTTCTAGTTTCCGCAGCTTAGGTAAAGATATAGTTAAACATAACAGGGAATTGCTACCCAAACTGTCCCAACTACCCACACACACACTCAAACAGTTAACATACCCCTAAACTAACCCTCCAAAACTATACCCCACAATTACCCCACCCTTCAAAACTATCTACCACAGCTGTCCCACCACCTCCCCAACTACCTCCACCTCTAAAACTACTTTCTCAATGGCTAACCCCACCCACCAGATCTACTGTCCCACCTACCCCATCCCTCCAAAACTACCCCAGTTCCCCAAAACTATGTCCATAAATACCCCTGTACTCCCATAACTGCCCCACTCCCCAAAACTACCCCACCACCTGCACAACTACCTACACACCCAAAAATACCCCAGCTATCACACCCATTGTTCCCATTTACCAAAACTATCCCGTATCCCCCCAAAATACCATCAACTATCATCTTTGAAAAAAATCATACCCTCCTCACTCTCCTCTAAGTCAGACATATATAACACAACACAGCTACAGACATACACAGACACACACGCGCACGCATAGGGGTTGGAAAGAATTGCATGAGCCGTTTTCTGCATGCTTTTCCCACTTGTTTAAAATTGAAGTACAATGTATGGCAATTAAAATAAGGTCAAATTAAACATCTCAGGCCCCTTCCTCCCTCCCCCCCACCCTGGCCCAGAGGAGCCCATTGCCCAATTTGAAAACGAGTGATACAGGTGATATGATTAGTCTCTTGGACAGAGGAAGTCTGCATCCTCCATGCTAAAATATAAAACAAAAAAAAAGAGAAATGAGTCAGACACAAAACAGTATGAAATATTTTGCCTTCAATCCAGATTTTTGCATGGTTGTCATAAGAAGAGACAAAATAGAGAGCAAAAGTGGCTTTGCTGCCTGTCCTACAAAGCTTTTAAAATCCAATGTGGAAAAAATGCTGCAGCAGTACCCACCCCAAGTTTCTGCCGAAGGTTGTCTTGGATTTTCATCTCAATCAAGTTTCTTGCATTTTGTGCACGTATGGGAGGCATGCTTATGATAAGAGTAGCCCTGACAAATACTCTTTGCTGAGATCACTGATGAAGCCGATTAGGTGCGAAACCATTGGCTGGTGTTGGAATGCATTATAATATTTTTTGGATGCTGCATCCCGTGGTTTGAAGTGACCATCATTATTCATGATAAACATCTCATGATCACCTGCTTGGGACCTCTCAGATAAGTCTTTCTTTAATACAAGTGATTTGTTTTCAAAGTTTGGACATTGATATAATTTCCAGTGCCCTTTTATCATCAAACTATTTTGAGAAATTATTCGGAGCAATGATGAGATAGTGATTGTGGTTCATTCCTCTGTTTTGGAGATGGAACGCCACTGTATGAGCTCCGTTGTTTTTTAAATAAACAGAAATTAGACCTTACCTGCTAATTGTCTTTCCTTGAGATCTCTCCGGGCCCGTCCAGGAACAAGTGGGTGATCAACCTTCTCCAGCAACTGAGGACTGAAATCTCAAACTTTGAAGAGCTGGCATCTGGCTCCCTCTGCTGGCCACTGTCAGTCTAACCTTAACAAAGCAGATGAAGAGTAGTGCCCAATAACGAAAGGAAACTAGACAAAATAGGGAAGATAACAAAAAACAGTAGCTTTCCGTGAGGCTGATAGGAAGAACGAAACCACAGCAGCTCCGCTGCTGTATGACTTAACAGTCAAAACGCCAAGGTCGTTCGTTTTTGTTTTTGTTTTTTTTGCTAGCACATAAACAACCAACGAGTTAAAAGGCAACCCATGAACGAGAACAGAAACAATACTCGAGAAACCGTTGCGCGGACTCCATCGCCATCAACAGAGTATTCGTAGACTCCCGCGCCACATTGAAATTCGACAAAAAACCTGGGAGGGTCCTGGACGGGCCCGGAGAGATCTCAAGGAAAGACAATTAGCAGGTAAGGTCTAATTTCTGTTTCCTTATCGTCTCTCCGGGCCCGTCCAGGAACAAGTGGGAAGTACCAGAGCAGTATCTAACCATGGGAGGGACCGAACCGGCCCCCTATGACGGCCGACGCCTCCACACAGGCATGTCTCCTGGCCAAGCCATCTAGCCTGCAATGCTCCGCAAACGTGAGACGCGACGACCACGTAGCCGCCCGAGAAAAGTCACCGGCGTTACTCAAGGAGACGCCGCCCAAGACGTCGCTTGGCCGCGCGTAGAATATGTACGAAGACCCCCCCCCCGGAGGAACCTTCTCCGCGTCCTGATAGGACACCACAATCGCTTGTTTCACCAAACTAGCCAGGGACGACTGAGATGCGGCTGCGTCCTACCTAGGCCCGGCAAAGAAAAACAACCGGCCCGACTCCCGGAAAGACGCAGTCTTTTGGAGGCATCTCCGGAGCAAGCGGAGAACGTCGACACTAGAAGTATCGCCCCCGATCCAAAAAGAGGGGAGAGATAGACTGAGCGACATAGAATGTAGAGAAGAGCTTCGGAAGAAAGGAGGGAACCGTCCGCAACAGCACCCTGTCGTCCGACCAATGCAGAAAGGGAGCCCTACCCAATAGGACGTGGGACACAAGGCCCCCAAGAAGGGCATTTTCCAAGAAGTTCCCTGAGTGAGATATCGCTATTTGGGCGAAAAAGAGGTCGCGCAACGCCTCAAACAGCGAAACAAAGCCACGGGGTAGCCACACCGCGAAGAGGGGAACGAAAGTACTGAACTGCTTGAAAGAAAAAATGAAGCCCAGCTGGATTAGCTGCCAGACGAACCCTGAAAGGAAGAGAATGTCGCTAAGTGCCCCCAGAGAGGGCGGAGGACGAAGCCCGCACTCAACCCGTCCTGAAGAACGTTCGGAACCAAGGCCTCGCGAGGTCGGAGTACTGTTCCGCACACCAAACACCCAGCAAGACGCCATACTCGAACAGAAGCTAGGGACGTGGAGCGCCAGCGAGCCCGCAACCCAGTGACGCTGACCGAAGGGAAAGAACCGTTCCGGATCAAGTGGTCCCCATTAAGAGCCAACTGGTCCCTTTGAAGAGCCAAGCCGTAAGAGCGAAGCGATCCACCTTGGGCATGAGCAGAGGCCCCTGAAACAGAAGAATCTCCCGCAAGGAAAACCTGCAAGGCTGTTCGACGAGAAGACGCACAAGATCCGTATACCATGCCCTACTGGGCCACTCCTGTGCCATGATAATAACGAGTCCGCAGCGACCCGCCATTCGCCGAATCACTATGCCGATCATTGGCCACGGAGGGAACACATAAAGAGGACCCTCCGGTGGCCATGGCTGCACCAGACTGTCGAGACCTTCCCACCTGCGCCACCTGCGCAACCCCAAGGAGCTTCGGCAGTGCAGAAGGTAACCAAGAGAACCTATCAACGGCTGCAGGACCAAATCGTGAAACACCGCAGCGGCCAGCGCCCCAACTCCAGGGTCCACCACAGGCCTGCTGAGGAACTCCGCCTGGACATTGTCCCGACCTGCGATACGGACCACGGACAGGCTATGAAAAACACTTTTGCCCCTGATATGAGCTGCAGACTCCGCTGCAACGACTCCGTGCTGCCAGTTCCACCTGGATGAGAGAGCTAGGACACCGCCACCACCTATTCCGAGAAAAAACACGCACCGCTTCGACTGGTATCAGAGGAAGAAAAATTTTGTAGCGCTAGAACACTGCCCGGAACCCTACCAGAGGTAGGGAAGAACTCCGGAGCTCTGACGGCCAAGGCCCCTGAGCTAAGGTCACCAGCCAAAGAGCTCCGCAACGGACGAGACTGGTATCAGCCATAACCATCCCCTAGTCAGGCTGACGTAAGGGAAACTCACACTTCGAGGAATCGGAACCAGGCACCCCTGGAGACTGTCGGAAAACGGCGGTCAATCGGGGCAAACGGTATGCCAGGGGAAAGTCTTGAGGATTCCAGCACGCTAACAACGCTCGATGTAACATCCTCATGTGGGCCCTTGCCCACAGCACGCGGACGAAGTGCGTCGCCATGGAACCGAGGAGCCGCGGATACAGCTACGCAGTCGATGCTCGGAGAAGCAAGAGGGTCCGCATCGATGACCAGATGTCAGCCCCTCGCTTACCGGCATGAAAAGAATCCCGACTCAGATCTCGAACACCGTCGCTATGGATGTTGTTCTAACAAAACGCACTAGAGCGTAGAAGGGATCGGCCACATACGCTGCCGCTGACTCAAGAGGAGCCTTAGCCGCCGGCCCGGAGCGGGGAAGTGAAGCCCCCCGAACCCACCGAATAGAGCCTCTGGAAACAGAAGCTGCACATACAGCCGCCTCAGCGACAGAACACAAGACGCAAAAGCCTGCTTCCAGCGAGTCTTTAATCTACTATCCTGCAGGTCCTGTAGAGCGGCACCACCTGCTACCGGGATAATGGTTTACTTAGCTACGGCCGCCACGAATACATCCACCTTAGGGAAGCGCAAAAGAGTCTAGCTCCTCTTGCGGCAGTGGATACAAGCGACCCATAATCCGTGCCCCACGCAAGAAAGCCTCCGGGCATTCCGATTCCGACACCACCATCTGTCGCTTCATCCCGCGCACAGGGAGCACCTGTGGCCGGACTTGAAGCCTTGAAGAAGCGAATCCTCTAAAGACCCATGTGGGGACACCAGGAAGGCCAGAAACTAGATAAACTATTCCAGCATTTTTGCCAAAATATTGCAATTAAGTAAAAGATTCTCTGACCAGAAGAAGTTCTGGCAGTTATGAATTCTCACTGCTTTATGAATAAAAAGGACTTTGTCTCCCCTTTACCATAGCTTTTACTGACGGTAACTTTGGTGCGGGGATCATTGGTCCGACAAAAACAATGTTTTCGAGGAACTTGTCCTGTGTTTTGAGTTCACCTATTGGTATCTATGTATATGGCTTTTGGGCTTGGTGAACCTTTAGGTCCATGGGGTTCTGACTCGATTCATGTATCTTGTAAAGGCCAGTAGTGGTCAACTCTAGCATGGAACAATTAAATTGACCCCACCTATACAGAAATGGACCATAGAAAGGTCCATATTAAAAGTACACAAACCGTGTAAGTATGCCCAGAAAAGGAATGAAGGCAATAAACCCCATAGACCAATTAATAATGTAAGGAACCAATGCCAAAAACTGCATTGGGCAGACCAACAAAGGGTACATAAACCATAGTCACACATCCTGCGAAGAACACACACAAATGGAAATAGGTATGTGAATATACTCATGAAGAACACACAAAGTAAAAATTCAAGAAAAAAATGCACTATCCTGTGCAAGGAAGCTAGCTGAAAGTAAGAGACTCAGGGTTCACCCAGGAAACTGTCAATGCCTAAAAGGGGACAGCAAACGTGGCAAAGTGAAGGGCCACTTAATGCAAAATAAAATAGCATAATGGAAGTGACAAATTGCATATAAAAAAACTATGAAATGGAGTAGCTGATTCTGCAGAAACACTGAAAGTATCAGGTTCATTTGAAAGAATGTTATGGCCAAGGCAAGAGCCATAAGGAGAGCCATTTAAAGATCCATTTCACACCAAAATGAAAGGAGGGAAGTAACCATAGAAATACAACTGGAAAACAATCCATAGGCATCAACCAAAGAAGTTAAAGGCAGATACATTGGTGGAAACTATAAAAAATGCTGATAAGATAGCAAGGGAACATGAGAGAAAAAATGTGTATGTATATAAATAAAAACACAGCGCATTGGGTAGATGAGCATGTGTTAGAACATATGGCTACTGTGAGAGGGTTATACATGAAAGGAAAGGAGAAGGACACTGGGACTGCCAGGGATGAGCCCTCTGCTCCGGAGACTAATTCCCTTGTGAGGCAGGCTCTGCCTCCAGAAACCAAAGGAAGCAAAACGGCTACAGCACTGGAGGTGTACAGCACTAGAGCTGCCCTTTAATCGCCAACGGTAGTATTATGATAATGGTAATCCGTGCCCTGTTTTTAATGATTTATTTATTTATGTAGTTTTTCCAACTGCCCTGCTAGGACAGATAAAAGGGCTCCAGAGGTAAAGATTTCCTCACTGTACCCAGGAATAGGAGAGCCTTCGCCCCTTTCCTCATGTCATCTGTTATCTAACCTAAAGAGCCCAGGTTATTGGAGCTGCAGCAGCCCGGGCTGCCGTTCCCGCCAAAAACGAACCGCTTTGAAGGCCTGCTGTGAAGGCCGGCTCTATGCCCGAGAGGCACTAAAGCCAAGCGGAGCAACTCAAAGCAAACTTTAACACCCAGCAAAATCGGAGGATGAAAAACCATCGTCAAACCGGCCCGTCAGAACCGCCGCGGGAAAAACAAAGCCAACTGAGGAGAAAGAAAAATGGCCACCGGCACCCACAAAACTACGAACAAGCTGAAAAAAATGACCAACCTTAAGAAGAAATGAATCTTCTCCTTCAGCTCTTGGCACCCACTGCTAGTGGGGAAGGAAGCTGAGCACCGGAGGCAGCAGGCAGGTATCTGGGGCTCCCAGCACCGCACTGCTCTCTGCTCTACTATACGGAGCTGAAATTTGAGACAGGCTCTGCCTCTTCAGCTCCGTGCCTCTGAGCGCCGTTAAAAAGTTGTCGGCTGCAATCGCTACTGGAAGAGGGACCCTGCTAGGACCCCTGGTTCCGTAAACACAAAAAGAAACCGAAAGAAATTAAAATTGCTAAGCCTTCAACATCTGAAGGGGGGAGCCAGCCAGGAACACGTCCTTCAGCTGCTGAGGACTGAAAAGACTGACAGTGGCCAGCAGAGGGAGCCAGATGCCAGCTCTTCAACGTTTGAGATTTCAGTCCTCAGTTGCTGGAGAAGGTTGATCACCCACTTGTTCCTGGACGGGCCCGGAGAGACGATAAGGAAAAGGATGTTTTGGATATTTTGGCATGGTGAAGAATATTAATTTGAATTCTTTAAGTATTTGAATAAATTTTTGGAGTTTTTGGAGACCTGTTTAGAAGGTCCTTGGGCTACAATTTCTATATAGTATATGTTTATACAATATTTGTAGCAATTTTGTGGTACTTTTTTGTGTGACTAGTAAAAATAGCCCTGTGTCAGGTTTTGCTTCTGAATGAGGATTGACCTCTGTCCTTATGAAAAGATGAGAGGCACAAGGCCATAAGAATGAGTAAATATGACATAATGGTATTTGTTTGAAAGGGTCAAATACTGTAATGGTTGTTCATGTTCAGCTTGCTTTTCAGCAGCCCATTTCTTTGTGGCATATAGAAGCATGGCCCGGCAGCATGCAACATGGCATGGCCAGCTAAGAGAGTGAACATGGAAAACCATTCTTGTTCAACCTGTTCTTTTCTTTCTTCTTCAGTAGAATACAGTATCTTTCTCTTATGTTTCTCTTTTTTTTTCACTCTCTCTCTCCTTTTTCCTATAATGTTTTGCTGATTTAATTTGGTATTTTTTTTTCACTGTATATTCTGTCCTTGTTATACCTTTGGCTTCCACTGTATTTATTTCTATTGTGTTTTATTTTCTTTGCACATTGTTTGTTTTCTAAATCTACCTTTAATGTCCGCATCACATGTCTGTCCGTCCTTTTGTGCTTTCTCTTTTGCCTTTTCCCAAACCTTTTCCTTTTCACAGCATTGGAACACGGGAGGTAGTCACCCAGAAGAACTTGAGTGGCCTGGTGCCCATCCGAGATTTCAGGCTAGACCCAAGCCTCCTCTACTCTATACCTTGCCTAGCTTTCAGCCCTAATTTACTGATTGTGTGGCTGTTTCTCAGCATCACTTATCTGGTGGCCCGATTGCGTTGCAAATGAAGACAAATTAGAAAGCTGTGTGCCAGACCATGTTTTGCAGCCTGGTATATGCTGGACAAAGGATTGTGTCATAGCCTTGCCTGCCAGGAGATGTCATTATGCCTTACGATTTTGTTTCGATTGTACTGAATCTGTGAATACACATCCAAGTATTTTACCAATAGGAACTGTTAAACTTTTGGATTGTTACACATCCAGTGCTGATAATACATATTATTCACACAGTGCCCTGTTATTTTGTTCAATTAAGCAGCTTGAAACTTGGTCCTGGCTGCCAAATGCTGTGTCCTACCATTCATTTCTAAACATATTTCTCAGATATGCAGTTCGTATCGATTACTTTATTTAGTCCAGAAATAGAACTGTCCTCGAAGAATTTGTATCTCTTTGAATGTTCATGATTGTGCTAATGTTTTCTCTTTTTTTTCCGAAAAGGAGCCTAATAACTTTTTTGTATGGATTAATGTGTTAATAGATTACTTTCCCGGTTCAAAACTGTAACCCACAGAGGGGATACTGCAGATTCTGATTCTTGCTAAAATCTGCTCAGATATATTTGCTGCAAATCTAGGAATGAATAAACATATGAACTTGAAAACTTTGAGATGCGGAATACTGCATGTAATTTTATACCCAGATGTTCAAATGTATATATTTTTATGTTTGGAACTGTATAACTTATGAAAAGCGTGCAAAAATCATAAATCACTTGCTGTCAATGATCCATTTGTTCTTCCTCTAGAAAAAAAGCTTTATTATTGCTCTCAAAACATCGAAGATGAAAAGTTCAAAAGCAGTATACTCTTTTTCACTTATGGGAATTAACATTCAGACATCCAGGAAACTGATTAACAAAATCTTGACCTTGGCACACTGTTGCCCTCAAAACTAAATCCAAAAACTATTAGCATCATGACTTCCTGCCATTTTATTCTTGCAAGCGCAGCATGTCTTTAATTAATTGAACTCTACAGTATTGCATTCAGAATTGCGCGCTTGCCTTTGCTATTAGTCTGCTTATCTTTTAATGACACACACATATTGCCTTTTATATGAATACCGGCACTGGGTGTTTCTGAATAAAACATTTGGAGGGTTAAGTACAGAATTAGTATATATTATGATAGGTTTTTTTTCCAAAAATGTGCTTTCCAGAAAATAAAGATGTCTTCATGAAAAGAAAACTAATACTGCGTGCGTTTCAAAACTCATTCTTTTTCTGTTCCAGTTTCATCTGACAGATAATCTCTGTTTGTCTTTGTAATTCTGCATATGGAAGATAAATAATCATATACACATGTTACTATACTGTCTTTAAGAAAGATAAATATTTTAAGGAAACTATGGGGTATGTTTACTAAAGAGCGTTAAGGGAGCATCGGAGATCGAGCAAGAATGGCAGCGTTAAGGGTGTTTGTGTACAATAAAGGCTCGGGTCAGGTAGGTGATACGGTGGTAAGGGCACAAGGGCTCCGCTTATTGTGCGCTAACAGGACATCAGGTGTTAAGGTGCCAAAATAACCAAAAACTGCTGTCACCCTAATGTAAGATAAGGGAGGCCCAGCGAAAGTCAAGGTAAAGCTGATGGATGGAAGGTCAGGTAGCAGCTGATGGACCTCGCAGATCCATGGGCATCCAAAGTGCAATTCAGTAAGTGGGATGAGCATGTGTGAAGCAACTGTACTAATTCAGTAAGGGGTACACACATAAAATGCTCTAATGTCATTGTGTGGCATAGGATGGGGAAGACGTGTCCCCCTGCAGATTCAGAATCACTATGATGTATGCATCAAAAGGATGACAGAACAGGAGTGGTGAAGTGCAGATCAGTCACAGGAATGGAGTGAGTGATGCATTGAAAGGAGGAAAATGTTCCTGTGAGGGCCATGGTGTAGCAGCTGGCATGAGAAGACATGACTGCACATAACCAGCAGATGATGATGGATGGGCTGAAGGAAGGATGGTGGTAGATGAGAATGTGGTATGTACCTGATGTGACCTCACAAATGCAGTTTCAGTGTGTGGGAAAGAAAGTATGGCTGTGCCAAGGAGGGTTAAATGACTTGGCCAAGGCCACCTGGTGGAGGTCATATCAAAAGTGACTTCATGGCTCTGGAACAGAGGGTGAAGCAGTTAGGTGCACAGGTGGTGTTCTCTTCAGTCCTCCCTGTTGAGGGTAAAGGCCAAGGCAGAGAGGCTTGCATCCTGGAGATGAATGCATGGCTGCGTGGATGGTATCATCGAGAGCGTTTTGGTTTCCTAGACCATGGGATGCTGTTCCAAGGGTTGCAGAGCAGAGATGGCATCCATTTGTCCAAGAAAGGTCAACGCGTCTTTGGTAGTAGACTGGCTAATCTACTGAAGAGGGCTTTAAACTAGATTCGTTGGGGATGGGTGAGGAAAGCCCCCAGGTAGGTGATACATTAAATACCTTTATGGAAATGGGGAACAGGGGTAACATATGGAAAGTAGTGTGTACAAATGCCCGTAGCATGGGAAATAAGATCCCTGATGTTGAAGCTTTGCTGGGAGTGGCTGACTTGGATTTAGTGGCAGTTACAGAAACATGGCTCACAGAAAACCATGATTGGGATGTAACTATACCTGGCTATACTTTATTCAGAAAGGACAGGGTAGGAAGAAGGGGGGGGGGGGAGGAGTGGCACTATATGTAAAAACTACTATTAAAGCTTTGGAATTACAGAGCTTAAAAGGGAGAGAGGAGGCATTGTGGGTTAAACTAGAAAGAGGGAAAGAGAAATCTATTTGCATTGGTGTGATATACAGACCTCCCTCACAAGAGGGTTAATTGAAGATAAACGTAGCATTGCTAGGAAAGGGGAAGTGCAACTGATAGGGGATTTCAATATGCCAGATGTTGATTGGCACATTTCTGCTGCAGTATCATCTAGAGCAGTGGTTCTCAACCCTGTCCTCGGGACCCCACTAGCCAGTCGGGTTTTCAGGCTATCCACAATGAATATGAATGAGATATATATGCATTAGAAATAGCCTGCCAAACTGACTGGCTTGTGGCCCTCCAATGCTGGATTTGGGGACCCCGGCCTTACACCTCTGTCATTTAAGATTGTGAGTGGGCAAGGTACAGATGTCCAAGACATCAAAAAGATTAGATGGAATATGTCACATACCTCCTCGCCTCTCACCACCACCAAAATATTGTCTATTAGACAACTTTTTGGTGGTGGTGAGAAACTAGGAGGGATGTGACACATTCTATCTACCCTTTTGATGTCGAGGACATCTGTACCTTGCCCACTCACAATCGTACTTGACAGAGGTGTACGGCAGGGGTCCCCAAATCCAGCACTGGAGGGCCACAAACCAGTCAGTTTGGCAGGCTATTTCTAATGCATATATATCTCATTCATATTCATTGTGGATAGCCTGAAAACCCGACTGGCTAGTGGGGTCCTGAGGACAGGGTTGAGAACCCCTGATCTAGAGGTAAGGAGATCCTGGATTCTCTATAGGGAGAACTATTCAGGTAATTGGTAACAGACCCCACACGTGAAGGGGTCATACTGGACTTGGTGCTTACCAATGGTGAAAGTGTTTCTGATGTTGTAGTGGGAGATCATTTTGCATCCAGTGATCACCAGATGGTGTGGTTCAGTATTTGGACTAGGGCTGTTAGAATCCATTCAAAGGTGAGGATCTTAGACTTTAGGAAGACTAACTTTTCTAAGATGGGCCAATACCTCAGGGAGTCGTTAGTGGGATGGGAACAGCTGGGGGATGTAGAAAAATAGTGGGCAAAACTGAAAGGGGATATTTTAAGGGCAACCAATCTTTTTGTTAAAATGGTAAATAAAGGTAAAAGGAAAAGGAGACCGCTATGGCTTTCGAAAGAAGTAGCTGAAAAAGTGAAGAAAAAGAGGGAGGCCTTCATGAAATACAAGAGATCACAGAGAGAGGAAGACAGGCATCTGTATTTGGAAAAACTTAGAGAAGCTAGCAAAGTAGTCAGGAAGGCAAAGATTCAAAAGGAGGAATAAATAACCAATGCAATAAAATGGGGGGATAAGACATTTTTCAGATATGTTAGTGAGAAGAGGAAGGGCAAAAGTGGTATTGTCAGACTCAAGAGTGCAGAGGAGGAATATGTAGAAGCTGATAAGGATAAAGCAGAATTGCTTAACAAATATTTCTGTTCTGTGTTCACAGATGAAGAACCAGGAGCAGGACCTCAGAAAACACCCACAAACAGGAACAGAAGCGAGGGACATCTTGAACAATTGTCAGAAGACTGTGTTCGTGAGAAACTAGCTCAACTTAAAGTAGACAAAGCGATGGGACCGGATGGGATACACCCTAGAATACTGAGGGAACTTGGGAACGTTCTAGCAGCTCCACTGACTGACCTTTTCAATGCCTCTTTGGAGTCGGGAGTGGTGCCAAAGGACTGGAGAGAGGCTCATGTGGTGCCTTTACACAAAAGCGGAAGTAAGAATGTGGTTGAAAACTACAGGCCAGTTAGTTTAACTTCGGTGGTGAGTAAATTATTGGAAACGCTGTTGAAAGAGAAAATAGTGAGGTTTCTGGAGTCCAACGGATTACAGGATCCGAGGCAGGTCTTGTCAGACAAATCTGATCGATTTCTTTGATTGGGGTGACCAGGGAGTTGGACCGAGGGAGAGCCCTAGATGTAGTGTATTTAGATTTCAGTAAAGCCTTTGACAGTGTTCCTCACAGGTGACTTATAAACAAACTGAGCACCCTAGGGATGGACCTTAAAGTTACAGCTTGGGTTAGAAATTGGTTGGGTTGGAGGCGACAAAGAGTACAGGTAAATGGAGCTCACTCTGAGGAGAAGGATGTTACCAGTGGTGTGCCCCAGGGATCTGTCCTTGGTCCGATTCTTTTTTTTATTTTTTTATTTAAAGGCTGCACACAATTACAACAAGCTATAGCCATATATGCTACATACAGAGTACATAAACAAGAAAAACAGTGCAAAAGCCACAATCAAAAGAATGAGAACATCAAAGCCTTTTTTTTCTTTTCCCCCCCTGCCCCTCCCCCATCGTATTACCCAAAAGTCACCCAGAACACCCTACCCACGCCCTCCTCCCTCCAGCCCCCCTTCCCCCACGTAACCCCCCCAGTGTCCCACCCATCCACCCACTATTACCTTCCCCCAACCCATCCCCCCTCCTATAACCTCTATGGTCCGATTCTTTTTAACATGTTTGTTAGTGATATAGCGGAAGGGCTGTCGGGTAAGGTTTGCCTCTTTGCGGATGATACCAAAATCTGAGTAGATACCCAGGAAGGTGTAAATAATATGAGGAGGGATCTAGCTAAGCTTGAAGAATGGTCTAGAATTTGGCAGCTGGGATTTAATGTTAAAAAATGTAAGGTCATGCATTTGGGCTGCAGCAATCCAAGGGAGCAATATAGTATAGGGGGTGAAGTACTTTTGTCCACTAAAGAAGAGCGGGACCTAGGCGTGGTTGTGTCTGATGATCTTAAAGTAGCTAAACAGGTAGAAAAGGCGACGGCAAAAGCTAGAAGGATGCTTGGGTGCATACGGAGAGGAATGGCTAGCAGAAAAAAGGAGGTCATAGTACCTCTGTATAAGTCTTTGGTGCGACCTCATTTGGAGTATAGTGTGCAATTCTGGAGACCGCACCTTCAAAAGGATGTGAACAGGATGGAGTCGGTGCAGAGGGTGGCTACTAAAATGATTAGTGGTCTTCATTATAAAGCATATGAGGATAGACTTAGGGATCTTAATATGTACACCTTAGAGAAAAGGCGGGATAGAGGTGATATGATTGAGATGTTTAAATACCTCCGTGGCATAAATGTTCAGGGAGAGAGCCTCTTTCAATTGAAGGCAAGTTCTGCTACGAGGGGACATGGGATGAGGGTGAGGGGAGATAGATTTAGGAGTGATATGCGGAAATATTTCTTTACAGAAAGAGTAGTGGATCCATGAAATAGTCTCCCAGTGGAGGTGGTAGAGATGAGGACAGTAACTAAATTCAAAAAAGCATGGGACAAACACAGAGGATCTCTAAACATAAAAAGGGGACTGTTGTAGTTGTTGATATGGAAGGACAGACTAGATAGGCCATGTGGTCTTTTTCTGTCGTTATATTTTTATGTTTCTATGAAGCGGTTGCCATACATAAAAAGCCTCTAAAAATTTCCAACCAAGGAGTGCTAGTGGAAATCAAACCCCTGGTATCTTGGTTCCCAAGCCAGTGCTCTAACCATTAGGCTACTCCTCCACTCAGATGGCATACATCTGCAGGGTGAACATGTTTGACCCCCAGCAATGGGCTGCAGCAGAGCCAATAAAGTCATGCTTTCAGAAGGGCATGATTGCAAATTACATGTTTGCAGACCCAGTGTGCTTTAATGGACTGCGGGTAACCCCTTTCACGAAGCCGAAGCTTCAAGTCATAGGCTTGTCTTTGAAAATCTTCAAGTGTAGAACATAATCTATGTAATCTAATGAACTGACCAACTGGCAGCCCCTGTCGTAATGAGCCAGGATGGTAACTTTGAAAATGCAATAGAGTGTTACATTGAACCGACTTACAAAAATAAGGGGCAGTGATCGTGAGTCCCGTCTCCTTTACCGGGAGCAGTATTGGATTTACCTTTTGAATTTGTTAATGCCTGAAGGTTTAAACTGTTCTTTGGATTGTGGAGTATCTTATGAATGATCATGAGAACTTAAGGGGTGGGATTTATGAAAAAGCAGGTTATCTTATTGGTTGTCGATTAGTCACGTGATTTAGGACGGGGGCTTGAAAGTAATGAGTTAGCCCTTGGCCTCTTCACATCTGCAACGAAGTTTTGAAAAAGGTCTAGGAGGATCAAAAGCCTGAAACACAACGTTGGGTTAAAACTTGAAATATTATATTTGAGTTGCAAATTGAAATGCGGACTATAAAGATCTGTTTCAGAAGACCCGTGACCCCTGCTGCAGCATTCTTCGTTATTGGCAGGATTTAACTTTTTTTCAAGCATCGAGTCGGGAGCTTGGATCCCTTTGGGAAGCTAAGTGTCGATTTAATGGCTTTATAAGGATGAGAATCGAATGTTAAGCTACATAATATATGTTGGTGGTTAGGCCAGCGTGTGGTAGCAGGATAAGACATAGCGTCTTTTGAGGTGGATTATTCGTTGGTCTTAGGGCAGCACTGGTGTGTGTCCATTTAGAAGTTTAGGGTCTTTTCAGTCCTAGTTGGATTCATTTCCCACACTAAATCGATTGTACCCTGAGGATTTGGTATATCCCTTGGGTAATTCTTTTGAGGTTGCGTCCCTATACAAATAATAAAAAAGAAAAAAAGGAACGGTATGCTAAGAGGGGATTTTTTTTATCTTCAAGGCATTAGTTCCGACAAAAATTTAATTCTTACAGGTATATCTCTTTAGAATTGGTTGAATACAAACTCCTCTGGCAAAAGCAACCTGTCCACTGGAGGATTCAATGAGCAGCACCAAAGAAAACATGGCTCAAACACATCGAGGAAGACCTAAGCAACCAATGATTGACCATCAATGAGGCCAGAAATGTTGCCACTGATAGCCAAGGTTGGAAGCGTATTGTGAGCAACACATGGAATCCAGTGGCATCTACAACAGCATATTGGCTGGGAGGATGGTCTTCTCTCCAAATGTCAGCTAGGGGATTAAAGAAGAAGAACATGGCTCAGACCCTACCTCAGACTCATAAACATCCTGTGCACACCACTCTGTTTCATGCAATACCCATAAACCTTTGCTCCTCATTATGCACCCTTTCAGTCTGACATTGGGAACAACTTATGCAGTGCCAGGCACAGTGCATTGCTGAAGTTCACGATATTCTGGAGACAGACAGACACACCCACCCACCCACACACACACACACCACCGTGCTGTGCAAAAGTGGTGCTGGTTGGCATTCCTGCCTGCCCCTTTGGGCTCCTTAGCTGCTCAAGCATTGTCAACGTGTGTTCAGTGTGTGGGTGGTGTTAGCGTGCTTTGTAATGCTTGAGCGCTGTCAATGCCTGCTCAGTGTGCTGGTGCTATCAGCCTAGCCTGCCATCCGGCCGTGGGTGTTGAAGCTTGTCACTGTGACTGATGAGTGTGTGGACTCTTGCTGGACTATTAGTTGTCAGTCGCACATGCTGATGCAGTCCCTACAGCATAGGATAAAGTTAACAGGCCAGTACATGCACTTCCTGATCCATAGCTAGGTCTTGAAACTATGACCCTCCTCTCATATACACACTGGCATTGTGCATGGAGCCACAGAGCAGCTGTATGGGTTCAGCAATCCATGGGTATAGATGTGGTCATTGTCAGGGTGCATGCGTGCATGAGTAGGGGTATGGCTATGTCTGCTTAGATCTCTGCAGGCTCTGTGCCATACCTGTCAGATAAGGTGTATTTGGTGGTGTGTGAGGGGGACATCTTTTTAGGTCGGTATGCTGCAATGGCTTGCTATGTTGCTGCCACAACTGACATGCATGTGTTACACATAGGATCTGACCAGTCAAAGGGACAACCCATGATACGGGCACACACATCCCATACCATGGCAGTTCTAGCAGAATGTCCAAAAAAAGGCACAACTACCACGTGAGTAAGCACAAACCAGTCCTGAACATGGTGTATTCAAATGGATGACTTTATTCAATGTTATCAATCCTGGGAGTACACTGAGCCTAACCCAACTCGGCCATGTTTCGGCAAAGCCTTCTTCAGGGGTTACTAGGCACTATGAGAACACAAATATAGACAATAGTAAAAATAGAATAAATATAAACATTTACATAATATTAAATTAAAACTGTGTAAAAACCAATTAAAAGTGTAAAACCATAAAGAACAAATGCCATCCTGAACAATACAACCATAAGAACTTAATTACATTTCAATAATGATAAGAAATCATGATTATAATCAAACCAATTAATAATATAACAAACAAACAAATAAATAATGATAAAATCCAGGTTTAGATGATGACATTAAAAATTGTGGTGGAGAAGCAGCCGCTGAGGGCAGAAAAAAAAAGGGAAAACTGCCTTTTTTTTCTTTTAGCCATAAAACTGCAGGCACTGAAAGGGTTAACACCAACACTAAAGGTAAAGATTTCTCACAGAGAAGTGCAGACCTAAGCACACGCCCTGTTCCCATGGAGATAGAGGGAGGAGAAGGGAGTGGTTTGGGGGCGGAGTCAAAGGGGATAGGACAGCCCCAAACATTTAGGAACGGAAGCTGCACTTATACAGCAGAGAAGGGGAGAGAGAAGGAGGAACCGTATGAGAGAGAGAGGACACAGACACAGAGGACACGAGGGTTCCAGGAAGGAAGGACAAGAAACCCATGGAAATCCCTTGCACAGAAGCAATTGAGAACCAGGAGCAAAGAGCTGACTAGGCCAGTGGAAAGCTCAGGGGAGGAGTCCTCAGAGGAGGAAATATTCTCCAAGAGTTCATGGCTCAACTCTTCTCCTAGTAAGGAATCTATAAGGAGGAAAAGCAGCACTAATAAGGTGAGCCCTTTACAACATTTGAAAGGCTTATTAGACAAAGAGGGTTTTTCCTGTCCTTCCCCCACAAGCTCACACACTGTTAAGGGTACCTGGGAGAAGCTCCTAAAGGCTGTGCAAGCTAGTGAGGCTTTTCAGGAAGATACCAGGGGAAACAGTGACCAAGAAGAGTCTAGCGTGGAGGATATGGACTTGGGAGACACTGTGGATTTAGACAATGTCTCAGACATGGAAATAAGCTGTGCAATCTGTGCTAAAGAAGTATAAAGGAACCAAATAGGGTTTGAAAGCAGAAAGAAACCCAGCTGGTCTTGATTACTGAATGCATCTGTGTTACCTCGTGCTAAGTAAAAGAACTGAAGGAAGTTTGGTATCTGGAATGAGCCAGAAGTTCTTTTACAAGGACATTTTAAAGCCCATTACTTTTTAGCTGTGCTTTTAAAAGTAGCTGTCCTGTTTAAAGCTGCTTGGGAAGAAGCTGTGCTGAAAGTTTGTGTTATAAGTGGAAAAGAATTCAATTGCTTGTGAAAGTATCTAGGTGGGCCAGGAAGTCTTGCTACACCTACTGTGAAGTAACAGAGGGTGGTATAGCGCCTCCTGGAGACCAGGAAACAGAATACTGCTGAAAATAGAGTTTTATCAGAAAGCAGGTTTCAAAGCTGTATCAAGCCAAGGACTGTATAATAGGCTTGTGTGCTGTTATTTGGAGAAGTATCCTGAATTTTGTTTTGGTCAACTTCAATCAATTCATGTCAAAGGATTGAACCGGTTAGGAAATCCTTGTTTCTAAAAATAAAGAAATATTTCCTGCGACCTTTGCACTTGGCTCTAATCCTTTCGGGGACACAACTACATGCTATCGGGCTAATTTCAACAAAGGACAATCGGCGCCTCCCCTGTAGCCCTAGGCAACCGCCTGGCCACACGGGGCCCGCCGACAGGTGGCGTAGTTATTGGATTAGAGGAAAGCCTACCAATTGAAGCTACTGGAAAACATCAGGATTTACAAGGTGGCCGGAGTGACATCCTGAAAGCCTTCCTAAGAATTCTGCAGAGAGAACCAGGACCGGAGACTCAGCGGAGCGGAGTTGGAGATCCCAACTGATACCGACGGTGCTGAGAGGCCTGATTCACCACTTACAGCAGGTAAACCCGTATTTAAAGGGGTTAATCGAGGATTGCTGTAAGAGGGGAGGTTCTGCAGGTGGAGGAGAGGAAGTGCTGTGATAAGGGCCGCACTTGGTGTTTCTTTTTTTTGTTTCCAGCATTCTAGGATGGAGCGTGCAGAGCTGATCAACTGGATGGCAGACTGCTTCCGCCAACAGCAGGAGAACGCTGCAAGGGCGCAAGAGAAAATGGCTGCCATGATGAGGGAACAGCAACAGCCGCTCCTGGACCTCATGACTGCATGGATGAAGGAGCAGAAGAAAGCAACGGATGAGATAAGGACTGGGTCTAGTTCCTCAGGAACATTGTTGGGACTGGGACAATATAGTAAAGGACCTTTTTCATTTGGGCCTTTAACCCCAGATGATGATGTAGATGACTACTTCGAAGTGTTCGAGCGTGTGGCAGTCCTAAGTGGATGGCCAGCAGAGCAATGGGCTGTACGGATAGCAGGCTCCCTTACAGGGGAAGCTCTTGCAGCTTATAGGGCCGTGCCTGCTGAGCTCGCCTCCACTTATGACGAGGTAAAAAAGGCCGTGAGAGACCGATTGGGATTGACTCCGATGGTCTACCGCCGTCTTTTTAGAGCTTGTACATTGAGGTCAGATGAAACGCCTCGGGCTTTGTGCCAGCGCCTCAAGGCACTAATGCATAAGTGGCTTTTGCCTGACGGAAAAACTGTTGATTCCATTCTAGATACAATTGCTCTAGAACAGTTTATAGAGGCTGTGCCACAGGAAATGCGATCTTTTCTGGTCTTACAAGATTGCAGGAACACTAAAGAAGCAACTTCTTTGGCAGAGCGGTTCTTAGAAGCTCGAGTAATAGGCCAAATGAAGAGTGCAGGGTTGAGCCAGGCAAATGTAAGAGAGCCAGAAAGAGTGAGCAAGACCATGCTGGGAGAGGTTACACAAGGAAAACCCCTAGGCAGGTCAGGGTACGAGCAGCGCAAGTGTTATGGCTGCGGAAATAAGGGCCATTTAAAGAAAGAGTGTCACACTAGGACAGTGTTGATGACAAACCCCTCCAAGGAAGTAGGAGAGGGCTTTCTGCTGTCAGTGGAGGTGGAGAACATCCCAGTACAGGCGCTCCTAGATTCGGGCACCGACCAGTCGATGGTCTCCCAACAGCTGTGGGCAGAGATACAAGCCAGGAGAGGGGGCCCCATAGAAAAACCTTCAGAGGGGAATATAAGGATCCGATGCGTTCACAGCGCAGCATCCGCTTATCCCCTTCAGAAACTTGTAGTGAAGGGCCTAGGCATGAAAAGAACTGTCACTATAGCCGTAGTCCCAAAACTCCCATTTCCCATAGTTTTAGGGAGGGACTGGCCACAGTTCAAACGTGGGCTAGCCAAGGGTTTAGAGTCCAGGACAGGGTTAATGTCTGATGGAGCCCAAACCAAGGCTAGGGAGGAAGATTCAAATGAAGAGCTGACACCCACTAGAGAAAGAGATAAGCTGGGACAGGCGAGGGGCTTTACATCCTCGCGGGAACCCAAGGCAAGGTCCCAGGTACTGCCTGCTCCCTTGTTTGCGACCGCTCACAAGAAGCAGGATAGAGGGGTAGCTCGAAGAAGAGATCAGGATATAAAACCCAAGTTTGTGTTAAAATGCTGTCGCACTACTCCTAATGCCCGGATACCCAAGCGAGCGACCGAGCATGCCGCAGGGTTAGATCTCCACAGCGCTGAAGATATTAGTATCCCAAGACTGGGGAGGGCTTTGGTGGAGACAGGGTTACAGGTAGAGATACCGCCCGGATGCTACGGCTGGATTGCTCCCTGCTCCGGCCTAGCAGTGAAGAGCTGTATTGATGTAGGAGCAGGGGTAGTGGACCCTAATTACCGAGGGCCCGTCAAAGTCTTATTACTCAACTTTTCTAAGACAGACTTTTGGGTAAACACGGGAGACCGGATAGCCCAGCTAATCCTGGAAAGGGTTGGGTTTCCTCCGGTGGAAGAAGTGCCGGAGTTAAACCCTACGGTACGGTGGTCCGCGGGGTTTGGTTCTACGGGGCGGGCGGAAATAAAGGGGCTAGCAGCCACTAGGGAGGAGGATAAGGCCGATGTGGACCTTGGTCCTCAATTGGCTGACTGTAAAGCCAAGCCCACTCCGAGGATGGGAGAGGAACTGGCGTGGAACCAACAACAGGACCTGTTTAGGTTGTTGCGAAGGTTCCCAGACGTCTTAACCCCGGTACCAGGAGAGACAAGACTCGTGGCCCACGAGGTGGTAACCCCACCAGGTGAGGTGATACGGCAAAGGCCGTACAGGCTTCCTGAAGCCAAACAGCAAGAAGTTGTCCGGCAGGTAAGGGAAATGTTGGACATGGGCGTAATCGAGGAGTCGGTTAGCCCATGGAATAGTCCAGTAGTTATGGTCCCGAAGCCTGACGGAACGATACGGTTTTGTATCGATTTCCGAAAGGTCAACGCTATTTCATGCCCAGGATAGAGGAATTGTTGGACCAGCTGGGGCAAGCCGCTTATCTCACCACCCTTGACATGTCCAAAGGGTACTGGCAGATTCCCCTTACCCGGGAGTCTCGCCAGAAAACCGCCTTCAGTACACCTATAGGATTGTACCAGTTCCGTCGGATGCCCTTTGGCCTACACGGGGCGGCGGCCACGTGTCAGAGGCTGGTAGACATCGTCCTACGCCCACATCGCCAATATGCTCTAGCTTACATGGACGATGTGGTAATACACTGTAAAAGTTGGGACCAACACCTTGTTCATATCACCGCAGTATTAGAAGCGATAAAGAAAGCAGGTATCACCTTAAACCCTAGCAAGTGCATGTTTGGGGGGAGGGAGGTGAAGTATCTCGGGCACATTGTGGGACGGGGGGTAGTGAAGCCCCTCATTGACAAAGTGAAAAGCGTGAGAGACTTTCCGAAGCCAGTGAATAAGAAGCAAGTGCGTAGCTTTTTAGGCTTAATTGGCTACTATAGACGATTCTTGCCCCATTTCGCGACGGAAAGCGCCTCTCTCACAGATATGCTAAAGAAAAATGCGCCAACGCAAGTAAAATGGTCACCAAAGGCAGAGCAGGCCTTTACACAACTAAAGGAACAACTATGTTCTGCGCCGGTCTTAAGAGGGGTGGACTTTAATAAGTCCTTCATACTACAGACCGATGCGTCCGAGACAGGGTTAGGTGCGGTTCTAGCACAAAAACATGGAAGGGTAGAGCACCCGGTTATGTTTTTAAGTAGAAAACTGGCCCCTGCGGAACAAAAATATTCCACGGTTGAGAGGGAATGCCTCGCCATACGTTGGGCAGTGGAGGCACTTCGTTTTTACCTAACTGGCCGTAGGTTCTGTTTAGTAACTGACCATGCGCCATTGAAGTGGTTAACCAGCATGAAAGACCACAACCCTCGCCTCACCAGATGGTACATGGCTCTACAGGCGTATGACTTCCAGGTGGAGCACAGGGCAGGGAGGCTACATACTAACGCCGATGCCCTTTCACGGATTCCGGGCTGTGCGCTAGAAACGCCAGCACGGAATATCTTAAGGGGGGGGGGTGTTATGTGGTGGAGAAGCAGCCGCTGAGGGCAGAAAAAAAAAGGGAAAACTGCCTTTTTTTTCTTTTAGCCATAAAACTGCAGGCACTGAAAGGGTTAACACCAACACTAAAGGTAAAGATTTCTCACAGAGAAGTGCAGACCTAAGCACACGCCCTGTTCCCATGGAGATAGAGGGAGGAGAAGGGAGTGGTTTGGGGGCGGAGTCAAAGGGGATAGGACAGCCCCAAACATTTAGGAACGGAAGCTGCACTTATACAGCAGAGAAGGGGAGAGAGAAGGAGGAACCGTATGAGAGAGAGAGGACACAGACACAGAGGACACGAGGGTTCCAGGAAGGAAGGACAAGAAACCCATGGAAATCCCTTGCACAGAAGCAATTGAGAACCAGGAGCAAAGAGCTGACTAGGCCAGTGGAAAGCTCAGGGGAGGAGTCCTCAGAGGAGGAAATATTCTCCAAGAGTTCATGGCTCAACTCTTCTCCTAGTAAGGAATCTATAAGGAGGAAAAGCAGCACTAATAAGGTGAGCCCTTTACAACATTTGAAAGGCTTATTAGACAAAGAGGGTTTTTCCTGTCCTTCCCCCACAAGCTCACACACTGTTAAGGGTACCTGGGAGAAGCTCCTAAAGGCTGTGCAAGCTAGTGAGGCTTTTCAGGAAGATACCAGGGGAAACAGTGACCAAGAAGAGTCTAGCGTGGAGGATATGGACTTGGGAGACACTGTGGATTTAGACAATGTCTCAGACATGGAAATAAGCTGTGCAATCTGTGCTAAAGAAGTATAAAGGAACCAAATAGGGTTTGAAAGCAGAAAGAAACCCAGCTGGTCTTGATTACTGAATGCATCTGTGTTACCTCGTGCTAAGTAAAAGAACTGAAGGAAGTTTGGTATCTGGAATGAGCCAGAAGTTCTTTTACAAGGACATTTTAAAGCCCATTACTTTTTAGCTGTGCTTTTAAAAGTAGCTGTCCTGTTTAAAGCTGCTTGGGAAGAAGCTGTGCTGAAAGTTTGTGTTATAAGTGGAAAAGAATTCTATTGCTTGTGAAAGTATCTAGGTGGGCCAGGAAGTCTTGCTACACCTACTGTGAATTAACAGAGGGTGGTATAGCGCCTCCTGGAGACCAGGAAACAGAATACTGCTGAAAATAGAGTTTTATCAGAAAGCAGGTTTCAAAGCTGTATCAAGCCAAGGACTGTATAATAGGCTTGTGTGCTGTTATTTGGAGAAGTATCCTGAATTTGTTTTGGTCAACTTCAATCAATTCATGTCAAAGGATTGAACCGGTTAGGAAATCCTTGTTTCTAAAAATAAAGAAATATTTCCTGCGACCTTTGCACTTGGCTCTAATCCTTTCGGGGACACAACTACATGCTATCGGGCTAATTTCAACAAAGGACAATCGGCACCTCCCCTGTAGCCCTAGGCAACCGCCTGGCCACATGGGGGCGCGCCGACAAAATGTGATGACAAAAACAATAATAAATGAAACAAACATCTACCATTTGTGTACATTCAGTGCATTGTGAAGGAATAATATTAACAAATCATTAATAAAAGGTAATAATAATAAATATAATAAATAAGAGATTATGTGATAAGTAAAAATGTAAACATAAGCTCTTACTTATTATATTTATTATTATTACCTTTTATTCTTTTTCCCATAGGTCTTAATTATTTATATTGTCAACAGCCCGTTTTTTATTGGTTTTAATTGTTCCTTTAACTGTGGGTTTAAATGATGATATTGTTTTGTCTGTTCTCATTTTACATTTTTTAGCTCTTAATTTGACTAGCATCCTCCAGTGGCGACTTTTATGATTTTACAGTTTTTGGATTTTCTGATGGTGATTGTGATTTCCCTATAATTATCATTGTAAAATATGTTCATTTCTTATATTTTAGTACGATTTGCAATTTGCGATTGGCTGGAAGAGGCTCTTGATGGTATTAATTTGGAATATGTGATGACTTGATTGGCATGTGTAATTTCCCTACAATATGATCTTATTTATTTATTTATTTGGCTAAGTTTTTATATACTGATTTTTGCAATGGTCAAAGCGGTTTACAAGGAACTGGAAGTTGTACAAACAACATTTACATTATAACAAGTAACTACGCTCGTATGTACATTATAACAAATAACTATGTAGTGAGCAGGGGTGGGCTGGTTGAGAGGATTAATTATGTACAGGTTGATGATATATCTATGTGTTCGTGTAGTGCTTCATATGATGACTATGTACGTGTGAGAGCTTGTAATGTTGGGGTTAATGGGATGATTAGGAGTGGTACTTAGTTGTTGGGGTGTTCAGGTGTGGGGGGGGAGTCAAAGTGGAGGGTGAAGAGGTAAGTCTTGAGGAGTTTGCGGAAGGTTGGGAGGAGGTCTGTGGTGTTTCTTATATTGTCCAGGAGGGAGTTCCAAGTAGTTGGGGCATAAAATTCAAAGGCTCTGGCACGGACCTGTTGGGTACTCTTTGTTATAGCTTGGGGGGATCAGTGTACTCATAATGGAGGTTCTTCGTGACCTGTTTGATTGTTGTGGGGTAATAAGGGAGCAGAGATGGGTGGATGACTGATGGTATAGAGCTTTGTGATTCATTAGCAGGATCTTGTAGAGTATTCTGCTTTACAAAGGGAGCAATTTGAGGATGGGAATGATATGTTCATACTTGGATGTATGTGTTCTCCGGGAACAAGCAGGAAGTCAGTCCTCACATATGGGTGACGTCGGCAGTGATGGAGCCTTCACAGAAGCATCCCCCCAGCTTTCAAAGAAAGTCTTTGGGAGATACCACCACGCATGCGTGGTCCCCTTCCCGCCCAAGGGTGCCATCTTGCTCAATCTCCCTTTTTCCGTGGAGCCCTTCAGACGTTCGTCTGGCTTGTCACCAGAAAAAGTTGATTTTTCTCTCTGAGTTTCGTATTCTCCTCCGATATCGCACCGGTACTCTTCCCGCCACCTGACCTCACTGCCTCAGCGTTGAATTCAGGTCTATTTTTGTAGTTTTTTTCATTATTTAACTTTTGACGTCTTCACGCCTTTTTTCCCAACTGGCAGCCTGGCGAATCTAAGACCTCGCAGAGGTACTTTTTCTCCCCATGGCTACCAGTGGCTTTAAAAAGTGACTGGTGCTCAAAAAAATTTTCTTTGACTGACACACATGACTGTTGTCTCTGCAGCCTCGGGCCGGACCACGACCCAGCAGCATGCAGTCTTTGCAAGAGGATGTCCAGCAAGGTCCTCAAGAGCCACCAGCAGCAACACGATAAGTTTTTCCCCAAGTCCCCGGTGCCTCCGAAGGCCAGGGCCTTGTCTGAAGCCTCGACACCTTGGACGGACCCTTCCAGCCCGAGCCCTGTTGTGGGTCTTCAGAAAGGGGGTCTCCCTCGAGGGAAACCCAGAAGAAGAAGCCCTTAAAGGCAGTGTCCTTGGATGGATCCCACCGGCCAGGTACCCCCCGGGCCAGGTCCTGCAGTCCGAGACATTCATCCGAGACATCGGAGAAGGAACAGCTTGCAAAGGACCCCTGGAAGGAGTCGACTTCGGACTGGCCTCGGTTGCCAGATACCATCCTCGTCGAGGATTCCCCTTCAGGGGAGCCGGTGCTAGGCCCAAGTCCCTCAGTGCCTGCGCCAAAGGCTGTGGAGTCTTCTGGCCTGGAGTCCAGAATGGCGGCCCTGGAGCACGGTCTGCCTTCATGGACCAGCAGCGGGCGCTGTTATCCGATACGACCGGTTCATCCGCCCCGACCACTGGTCCCTCGACGTCAAAAACGTTCCCAGAGGTCAAGCCAATCCTCGAGGTCCTTTGGCCTCGAGTTGATCCTCGCCCGAGGTCTCGATCCAAGTCCTGCTTGCTAGGACCGTGATCATCCCCGGCAAGTGTGCCGGGCACCATCCACGGAGCATCAGGAGTCCTGAAGCCCACGGAGCAGCCCTCCTATGATTCCTCGACAGACTACTCCAAGTGAGAGACAAAGGATGAGACATCCCCCGATACCCGTCGCCACTACATCATCCCATCAGACTCTCCCGTCTTGGAGCCTCGACGGCAGTACCCACCAGAAGATATGGGCTTCCTTGATTTTGTCAAGGATATGTTTAAAGCCCTGGCATTCCCTACGGGAGTCTGAGGAGGACCCTCGAGCAGATGAGTTGGAAATCCTGTATTACGAGCCTCTTCCAAGGGAATTGCTCACGGTGTCCATCCCTCCCAACCTGGAACAGCTGATGCTCCATATGTGGGAGACACCGGCATCAGTGCCAGTGGTGAGCAAATGGCTCGATTCGAAATATCGAGTCCACCGGAGCCCAGGCTTCCAGAAATCGCAGCTGCCGCATAACTCCATGATGGTGGAGTTGGCTATGCGTCAACTGAAAAGTCAGAAAATTCACTTCTCGGTGCCCCCCGGCAGGGAGGCACGCACCTTGGATGCCCTCAGAAGAAAGTGTTACCAGGGCTTGATGCTCATTGGCTGCATCCAGGCCTACCAGCTTTACATGGGCATGTACCTGAGAGACCTGGCGAATGAGCTTGCCGTGTTCTCAGCTGGTCTCTCCGAGGAAACCCCTGCAGTGGTTCAAGAACCTGCCAAGGCAGTCCGTGAGTGCTTCAAGTTCATGTCTCAAGCGGCTTATGACGGGTTTGAGTTGGCGGCTCGAGTAGCAGCAGCGGGCATCAGTGCACCATGCCAAACCTTGGCTACAATCATCCGACCTCGAGCAGTGGGTTCAGGATAAATTGGTCGATGTCCCATGCCAAGGAAAGAACCTTTTTGGAAAACCCATGACCGACAAGGCTGCCAAGCTGGAGACCGAGTTCATGACACGGACCAGGCTCTCAAAAACTGCTGCCCCTCCCCGACAGAAGGGCTTGGGTAAAAAATCCTTCTACCCAGGGAAAGGGGCTGCTTACAGAACCTACCCACCTTTTCAAGCCTCCCCAGCTCCCTAACAAAGTCAGCAGGCCAAGGGACATGGGCATGGCCCTCGTAAGCAGAAGGCTCCAAAACCCTAGGCACTGACTTCGGCCCAGCCAGGGGGGAGTTTCTGACTCCTTGAGCATAGCCTCTCTACCCCAAAGAGATCAGCAGCCCACAGGGGGACGTCTGGCCCATTATGCCCAGAGGTGGTTGACCATCACCATTGACTCCTGGGCACTTTGGGTGGTCAGGGAGGGTTATCTCCTCCACCTGACTCAGACACATCCCCAATATTTTACGGGAGAGCCTCTCAGGTCTCCCCTCCTTCAGGACCTTCTACTGAAGGAGTTGGCAGGTCTTCTCAAGGATAAAGCGGTGGAACCGGTGCCCCACCATCCCAAAGGCAAGGGGTTCTACTCTAGGTACTTCCTTGTGCTAAAAAGAACAGGGGCCTAAGGCCCATCCTCGACCTGCTCAACCTCAACAAATTCCTGGTGGAGACATTCACAATGCTCTCGCTTGGAACATTGCTGCCCTACCTCCAGCAGGGAGATTGTCTGCGCTCCTTAGACCTCAAGGATGCCTACGCCCACATCCTTATTCACCGCAACCATAGGCAATACCTGCGGTTCATAGTGGGGGGGAGGGGCAGGCACTATCAGTACAGGGTGCTCCCTTTCAGTTTGGCTTCTGCCTCAAGGGTGTTCACAAAATGCCTGGCAGTCGTGGCCACCTTCCTCCATCTCCAGGGGGTCTTTTGTCTTTCTCTACCTGGACAACTGGCTCATAAAGGGAGGCACGGCTTCAGAGTTCAGCAGGCCACCGCACACACCATCCAGGTTCTGCAGCACTTGGGTTTTGTCATAAACTACCCCAAGTCTCATGCCCTCCCCACACAATGTCTGGAGTTCATCAGGGCAAAGCTGGACATTCTCCATTCAAAGGCCTTCTTGCCCAGGGACTGAGCCAGCCATCTCAGGACTCTGGCATTGGACATACAGTA
The DNA here is from genome assembly GCA_033557465.1 of Ichthyophis bannanicus. NCBI lineage: Eukaryota > Metazoa > Chordata > Amphibia > Gymnophiona > Ichthyophiidae > Ichthyophis > Ichthyophis bannanicus. The sequence continues at coordinate 577,990,322 of CM066035.1, forward strand.
CCGTCCCTCTGTGCCTGCTCGGCTTCTTTTGCACCTTCTCGGGCACATGGCCTCGACGGTCCACGTCACCCCAGATGCTCGCCTCCACATGAGGTCAGCGCAGTGGTGTCTCTAGGACCGGTGGACTCAAGCCATAGGGTGCCTCCGAGACAAGTCTCCGTAATCCGCCAACTGGCAGACTCGCTGGTCTGGTGGCAGTCTCTCCAGAAACGTGAGGCAGGCATGCCTTTTCAGACCCCGATCAGCTCAAGGGTCCTCACCATGGATGCCTCCCTGCTCAGATGGGGAGCCCACTGTGAGGAGCTCTGCACCCAGGGCAGCTGGTCACTAGATGAGGACACCCATCAGATCAACCTCCTGGAGCTGCGGGCGTTATACCTAGCCCTGCAAGCATTTTGCCACCACACGCGCCACCAGCTGGTTCTGGTTCAGACAGACAACCAGGTGGCGATGTTCTGTGTGAACAAACATGGGGGCACGGGGTCTCATGCCCTCTGTCAGGAGGCAGTGATCCTCTGCTCATACGCAATCCAACAGGGTATCCTCCTGCAAGCAGTGAACCTTCCAGGCCAGAACAACCTGCTGGCCGACAGGCTGAGCAGGGTCTTCCAGCCACATGAGTGGCATCTGGACCCCAGAGTGGTCGACTGGCTCTCCCAGATCTGGGGGAGACCCGTGATGGACCTGTTTACCAGCCTAGACAACTTACAGTTGCCCTGCTTCCGTTCCTGCTGCTCCTCCAATTAATGGCTGCTGAAAGGGTGACCCTAGCCCCTTTCAACCTCTCAGGTGAGGTACAGAAGATCCTGCTGGCTTCTCGAAAGGCCTTTATTAGAAAAGCTTATGCCCTTAAATGGCACAGGTTCTCAACCTGGTGCGCCGAGCACAGGGCTGACCCGCTCTCCTGCCAGATGGGTATGGTGTTACCGTACCTTCTCCACCTTTCACAATCCGGGCGCAAGTCTAACTCCATCCGGGTGCACCTTATCCGGTTGATAGCAAGCCCCTTTCGGTTCAGCCGTTGGTGACCCCCTTTCTTAGAGGTCTGCTCTTATCAAAACCTCCGGTTCACCCTTCGGCAACCAAATGACTTTGAGTCTCTGGCTACTTGCCACCTACGCTACCTCTCTTGGAAGGTGGTGTTCCTGGTTGCACGCCCCGCTCGCAGAGTTAGCAAGCTTCAGGGCTTAGTGGCGGAGGCGCCTTATACCATGTTCTACAAGAATAGAATGGTGCTCCACACGCACCCTAAATTTCTTCCGAAGGTAGTATCATCCTTCCATCTCAACCAGGAAATAGTGCTCCCTACCTTTTTTCTAAGACCTCACTCCAGTAGGGTGAAGACAGTCCTCCACACCTTGGTCTGTAAGAGGGCTTTGTCCTTCTATATCCAGTGCACCCAGAGCCACCACAAAGCTACTCAGCTTTTCGTCTCCTATGACCCCTGTAGGCTGGGGGAGGCGGTGTCCAAGCATACACTGTCTACCTGGGTGGCAGACTGTATTGCTCTCGCCTGTGAGCATGCGGGGCTCCCAATGGAAGGCCGTGTCACAGCGTACCATGTCAGGGCCATGGCAGCCTCAGTGGCAAGCTTGCACTCTATCCCAATGGTGGATATCTGCCAGGCCACCACCTAGTCTTCAGTCCATACCTTCGCAGCCCATTACTGCTGGAAAGAGTGTCCTGACGGGACAGTGCCTTCGGCCAGGTTGTGCCCCGTAATCTTTTCAGGGGTTAAGGCAACTCCTACCCTCCGACCCTTCTGTGTTCAGGCTACTGGAGTGCTGGTTTTCATGAGACACAGGGGCCCTACTGTGGTCTGTAGACACAGACTTAGTAAGCTGCTGCTCATGGCTCTCCGTGTTTTTGCTATGGGCTTTCGGTAGCCTGTAGCTGGGGAGTCCCATATATGAGGACTGATTTCCTGCTTGTTCTTGGAGAAAGCGTAGTTACTCACCTGTAACAGGTGTTCTCCGGGGACAGCAGGAATCAGTCCTCACAATCCTCCCTCCTCCCCTTGGAGTTGCTCCTTTACCATTTTTTATTTTTGCCGTCTTTTAGCTATGTCATCTGACTGAGCAAGATGGCACCCTTGGGCGGGAAGAGGACCACACATGCCTAGTGGCATCACCCAAAGGCTTTCTTTGAAAGCTGGGGGGATGCTTCCATGAGGGCTCCGTCGGTGCCGATGTCACCCATATGTGAGGACTGATTCCTGTTGTCCCCGGAGAACACCTGTTACAGGTGAGTAACTACGCTTAATGGTTCGTGCGGTTGTATGAATACCCGTTTGAAGGGGTTGAAGCATTGATTTTTGGAGGCCATGATAGACTGAGTTGCAGTAGTCTGTGTGTGGTGTTGTGAGGGCTTGGAGGGCTGAGTGGAAGTCTGATAGGGTGAGGAGAGGTCAGAGGTTTTGTAGCGTGTGGGTTTTTAATAAAATCGCTCTGGCTGTATTTTCTATTTGCGACTTCAACATGAGGTGGCTGTCAAGGGTGATTCCCAGGTACCTTACTTCCGATTTGATTTGAATTTCGGTGCTGTTGAGGGGATGGAGGGTGGGGATGAAGGAGACATTCCTGGTGATGAGTGGAGCTTCTGTTTTTTTCAGGTTTATGGATAGGTGTTTTTCGGATAGTCGTGCGACATCTGAGAAGCATTGTTGGATTTCATGGAATGATGGGTTATTGATGTTGAATGGTGTGTAGAGCATGATGCCTGCATAAATGTGGTAGTTGACGTTGTGTGCTTGGATAATGTTACAGAGGGGCTGCAGACAGATGTTGAAGGAGAGAACAGAAAGAGTGGAATCTTGAGGGACGCCTTGGGTTTGAGTGTATGGGGTTGATAATGACCCGACTCTTATCAGCTGTTGTGGAGGTGGTTTTGGAACCATCGTAGTATGGTATCCCTGGATTCTGATTGACTGGAGGCGCTGAAGGAGGGTATTGTGGTTGATGGTGTCGAAGGCAGCAGAGATGTCAAGGAATAGCATGATGAATCCTTGGTGGATGTTCTAAGTTCCCTTTATGAGGTTGTTGAGGTGCGAGATTAGAAGAGTTTTTCTATTCCGTGCTGAGGTCGGAAGCCGTGCTGTTGGGGATTGAGGGGGACATATGTGTCAAGGTGATCCTGTAGCTGGATTTGGACTGTTTTCTCTATTATTTTGGATAAGAATGGTAGGCTTACAATAGGCTTGTCGGAGGATGATTCTGAGGGGTCAAGGTGGGGCTTTCTTAGGAGAGGGCGAATTGAAGAGTTTTTTAGGCAGGCTGGTAGATATCCATATAGCAGAGAGCAGTGAGTGAATTTGGCTAAGAAATGTATGTGGTCGGGTAAGGTGGCTTTGATTGAGCTAACTGGATAGGGGTCGAGGGGGGAGATGGTGGTGTTTAGTGATGAGAAGATGTTTTGATTGTTTTCAGGTGAGATTGTGTCAAAGGAGGTCTATGAGTGGGTTGGTTTGGTACATTATAGGAATGAGTCGGATTGAGCTGATGGTTGGTGGTGGCGAGTAGAGAAGTAGTTTACCAGCTGTAGAGGAATGATGGGGCAGTTTGTTGTACTGTTGGTGGGTGTTGAGGTGAGTTCTTTTACAAGGCTGAATAATTCTCATGGATGGTTGAGGGATCTTTGTATTAGTTTTGTGTGGTATCTCAATTGTACTCCCTTAGGAGGGTAATGTACTGAGTTTGACCTGTGGGTAGTTGTGATTTTCTCCATCTACATTCTTGTTTTGTTAGTTGGGATTTGAGCTTGCGGAGATCAGGGGTGTATCATGGAGTACGTTTATGAGCAGGGTTGTGAGGGTGGGTCAAGGTTGGTAGAGAGGCAGCTTCACTGAGGAGTTCATTCCAGGTGTTGATAGCAGAGTCGAGGTCTTGGGGTTCTGTGATGGTGATTGGGGAGATATGGACGAGGAAGGAGTGTTTGTGGAATTGTCTGAATCTGTTCCTGTGCGAGATGGGGATTGTGGACTTGCAGAGGTTGTTGAGGGCAGCTGAAAGGTTACTTCCTTGTGATTCGACCAGGATGATTTGGACTGTAGGTGGAGAGGCGATGTGGGTGGGATTGTTCCTGGTGAAGATGAGGTCCAGGGTGTTGCCTTTGCAGTGGGTGGGGGAGCTCACTATCTGTGAGAGGTCTATTGCTGTCATTGCTTCTATGAAAGCTGTCAACTGTTTGGTTGGGGCTGATTGGAGGTTGAGGTCTCCCAGCAGGATGAAGTCCTTGTGTTTTGTGGTGTTCTCAGTGTTGCATGAATTAGGTTGGAGAGGACACCGGCTGCTGCTGACGGGGAGCGGTAGATAAGGCAGATGGTGAGTTATTTGTGATGGCGAGTGTGTCGAGGTAAATTCAGTAGTTTTCATGGTGAGGTTTAGGTCAGATTTGGCAAGGATGAGGACGCCACCTCCCTTTTTGTGAGTGCGTGGGGAGTGGAAAAGATGGAAGTTTGGAGGTCAAATTTGATTTAAGATGATTGTGTTGGTTTCTCTAAGCCATGACTGTGATGCAGAGGATGTCCAGGGTGTAGGTGAAGATGAGGTCTCTTATGGGTGATATTTTGTTCTTTGCTGAGCGTGCGTTGATGAGGGTGCAGTTGAGGGGTATTGGAGTAACTGGTTTGGTTCTGGTAGGGGGTAGGATGTTGTGCGTTGAGATGGTAATGAGATGTTTTGTGTTGCAGGATCGGAGGGGAAGGAGGTTAGCTATTATGTTAAAGGGGAGGAGAGGTGATGGATGATGAAGAAGGGGGGAGATAGCAGTGGGGTTTTGGGTGGGGATGTAGGGGGAATTTGTAGTGTAAGGTAGGATAAGTAGGGCTAGCAGGGAGTAGATGAGGGTGTGTAGTTGTAACATGTTGTTGAGTGGGGTGTCGAGTTTGCTGTTTGGTAGCTGTAGTATGGCTAGATCTGGGAATCTATCCTTATTTAGTTGGTCAGTTTTCGGCAGAACTCCTTGTTATGAATGAATGTGTTGGTGATGTGTTTGTCTACTGTTTGGTGATGAAAGGAATTTATTTCCAGCAGGTAGCCAGTTGGAGCTGTGAGAAGGTATCAGTTGTCCTTTGGTGTGTTCAATCTAGTGGTTTAGGGGGGTGTAGGGTTGTCTTACTAATTTTTTTTTTTTTGAAGGTGTGAATAGAAAAAGGTGAGTCAGTTCATATAGTGTATTTGGACTTTCATAAAGCCTTTGACAAAGTCCCTCATCAGAGACTTTTGGCAAAACTAAAGAGTCATGGGATAGGAGGCAGTGTACTATTGTGGATCAGGAACTGGTTAAAAGATAGAAAGCAGAGGGTAGGGCTAAATGGCCAATTTTCCCAATGGAGAAAGGTGAATAGTGATGTACCCTAGGGATCTGTGCTGGATCCGCTGCTTTTTGACATATTCATAAATGACCTGGAAAAGGGAATAACGAGTGAGGTTATCAAATTTGCAGATGACACAAAACTATTCAAAGTTGTTAAAACCCATGAGGATTGTGGAAATTTGCAAGAGGATCTTGATAAATTGGAAGACTGGGCATCAAAATGGCAGATGAAATTTAATGTGGACAAGTGCAAAGTTATGCACCTAGGGAAGAACAACCCAAACTATGGTTACACGATGCAAGGTTCCACATTAGGAACTACCACCCAGAAAAAATATTTAGGCGTCATTGTGGATAACATGTTAAAACCCTCTGCCCAGTTTGCAGCTGTGGCCAAGAGAGCAAATAGAATGCTAGGTTTCATAAGGAAAGGAATGGAAAATAAAACAAAGGATATTATAATGCCTCTGTATCGTTTCATGGTGCGACCGCACCTTGAATATTGTGTGCAGTTCTGGTCGTCATATCTTAAGAAGGATATAGCGTTATTAGAAAAGGTTCAGAGAAGAGCCACCAAAATGGTAAAGGGGATGGAAGGATACCCTATGAAGAAAGGCTAAAAAGGTTAGGGCTTTTTAACCTGGAAAAGAGACGGCTGAGGGGAGATATGATAGAAGTCTATAAGTTAATGAATGGAGTGGAACGGGTAAATGCAGATTGATTGTTTACGTTATCAGAATATAGGAAGACTAGGGGGACATGCAATGAAGCTACAGGGTAAACTATTTAAGACTTATAAGAGAAAATATTTTTTCACTCAACGTGTAATCAAACTCTGGATTTTGTTACCAGAGGATGTAGTAAAAGCTGTTAGTGTAGCTGGGTTTAAAAAAGGTTTGGACAAGTTCCTGGAGGAAAGGTCCATAAACCATTATTAAAAAGGGACCCAGGATATCATTGCTTGACCCAATGCAAGCATTGTGGAACCTGTGTCTTTTGGGGAAACTGCTAAGTACGTATGACCTAGACTGGCCACTGTTGGAAACAGGATACTGGGCTCGCTGGACCTTGGTCTGACCCAATATGGCATATCTTATGTTCTTATGTAGCGTAGTTACTCACCTGTAACAGGTGTTCTCCAGGGACAGCAGGAATCAGTCCTCACTTATTGGTGACGTCAGCACCGATGGAGCCCACGTTGAGCAATTCCCCAGCTTTCAAAGAAAGCCTTTGAGATTGCTGCCATGCATGAGTGGTCCTCTTCCCACCCAAAAGTGCCATCTTGCTCAGTCGGGTCCTCTAGCTAGAGCCCTACTAAGCAGATGGCAAGGGAAGGACAAAAAATTAGCACTTCAGGGGAGGTGGGAGGGTAGTGAGGATTGATTCCTGCTGTCCCTGAAGAACACCTGTTACAGGTGAGTAACTACGCTTTCTCCAGGAACAAAGCAGGAAGTCAGTCCTCACTTATGAGACTCCCCAACTACAGGCTACCGAGCCTGTAACACAAAAAGGCCGTGAGCAGAGGTCGATGCCTGAAGGAGCCCGAGTCTTTGGGTCCCTGGGGCGAAGCTCTCGGTAGCCTTCGAAGAAGGGTCAGAGGGCAGGAGTTGCTTATACCCCGAACAGATTACGAAGTACAGCCTGGCCAAAGGCGCTGTCCTGGCGGGACTCCCTCGCCAGGCAATAGTGTGACGCGAAAGTGTTCGCTGAAGACCAGGTCGCATCCCGGCAGATGTCCGATAGAGGCACTGAGCGCAGCGAAGCCACCTTGGCCCGGACTGCGTGTGCAGTGACTTGCCGAACCAGCGGGGCGCCCGCCTTCACCTTGGCGAAGGCGATGCAGTCCACCACCCAGATGGAGAGGGTATGCTTGGTGACTCCTTGCCCTAGGCGGTTGGGATCGTAGGCAACGAAGAGCCGATCAGACTTGCGATGAACCTGGGTGCAGTCAAGTGTATGTAAGACGGTCGATGCCCGGTTGGCATGAGGTCTAGGTAAAAAGGTCGGCAAGACTATCTCCTGATTGAGATGAAAATCCGAGACAACCTTTGGCAGAAACTTGGGGTGGTTACGGAAGACCACCCTATTCCCATAGAACCTGGTGTAGGGAGCCTCAGCCATGAGAGCCTGGAGTTCGTTGACTTGCCGAGCCGAGGTCAGAGCCACCAGAAAGATGACCTTCCAGGAGAGGTGCCGAAGCGAGCTTGTCACCATCGGCTCGAAGGGTGGCTGCGTAAGCTGCATGAGCACGATATTGAGATCCTACTCCACCAGAGGAGGACTGATGGGAGGGTTGGAGAATAAGAGAACCCGCATGAAGAGGGAGACCAGGGGCTGCCCCAAGAGGGGTTTTCCCTCAATGGGGAGGTGGTTAGCCGAGATGGCGCCCAGGTGTACCCTGACTGGGTTGGACTTAGCCCCTCCTTCGAGAGGTGGAGAAGTTCTCCAGGACCAAGCAGGAAGTCAGTCCTCATATATGGGTGATGTTGGCGCTGACGGAGCCCCCGTGCGGAGCATTTCCCCAGCTTTCAAAGAAAGCCATTGGGAATGCAGCGTGCCTGCGCGGTCCCTTCACGCTTAAGGGTGCCATCTTGCCCAGTCTTTCTTTTTCCGTGGAGCCCGACGGACGTGAGTTTGTATCACCTGGGAAAAGTTGGGTTTTTTCGGCGATTTTCACGTTATTTTATCCGGTTCGACGCCGGTTCCCCTTCCCACCTGGGCTCGGTACACCGGTATCGAGTCCGGACTTGTGATTTTCGGTTTTTGTCCTTCGTGACTAGCATTCGCACTCTTTTTGTATTCTCACTGGCAGCCTGGTTGTTTGACCTTGCAGTGGCCCTTTTTCCCCCGATGGCTGCCAGCGGGTTCAAGAAGTGTGATTGGTGCAAGAAACCTATGTCTCTCACTGACACACATGACTGCTGCCTCCAATGCCTCGGGCCCGACCATGACCCACTGGCCTGTGGCCCGTGTGGCAAAATGTCGTCGAAGGCCCTTCGGAGCTGTCAGCATCAGCGTGAGAGAATATTCTCCGATTCCACGTCCAGCCGGGCCCGGACTTCGTCAGAGGCCTCGATATCTCGGGAATCCGACCCCGAGCACCGTCGGGGGTCCTCTGAAAGGGAGTCTCCCTCATGGGAGCACGGAAGGAAGAAAAAGCCCGTGAGGGCGGCCTCAGTGGAGGCGCCTGATTCCTCGAGGGCCAGGTCACGTAGCCTTCCAAGCTACCTCGTGTGGAGCTGGAGTCCCCGAGTCACGTAAGTGCAGTTGTCCTCGTGGACTCTCCTCCGGGGAGCCGACGTCGGGGCCCGAGTTGGGGACTGCTGAGTCTGCTGAGCTTAGACTCAGGTTGACGGCCTTGGAAAGCAGCTTGGCTGCCTTCATGGAACAGCAGCGGATGCTGATCACCGGTCTGACCGGTGCATCTGCCCCGACCACCGGGACCTCGACGTCTAAGTTGACCCCGGAGACCGAGCCGATGAAGTCTCCAGTTGATCCTCGGTCAAAGTCCCCCTCGACCTCCCATGTGGGGCCGAGGTCGTCAACGCCGATACCCACACGGCCGGAGCCGCTCTATGACTCCTCAGAGGAGTCGGAGTGGGAGATGGAGGACAAGGAGTCTCCGGATACCTTCCAGACCCAGTGCGTCCCTTCGGATGCACCGGAGTCCGAGCCTCGAAGATGGTACCCCCTGGAGGATACCCGGTTCTCGGACTTCTGAGGGACATGGCCAAGTCTTTGGCCTTCCCTGCGGACGATGAGAAGGAACTTCGAGCCGAGGAACTTGATGCCCTCCAGTATGATTTTCCTCTGAAGGAAGCCTTTACTGTACCGGTTCCTCTGATGCTGGAATGGCTGCTCTTCCGTATGTGGGAGGTGCCGGCCTCGACGCCGGTTCTTATCAAGCGGGTCGATTCCATTTATCGAGTCCGTAAGAGCCCTGGGTTCCAAAAGGCGCAGCTACCGCACCACTCCATGGTTGTGGAATTGGCCATGCACCATCTGAAGAGTCAGAAGATGCACTCCTTGGTGCCCCCCGGCCGAGAGGCCCGGAACCTGGATGCCCTCGGTAGAAAGTGCTTCCAGGGCTCTATGCTGTCTTGCCGTGTCCAGACCTACCAGCTGTACATGGGCATGTACCTACGGGACCTGGCAAAGGAGATTGCCGGGTTCTCAGCTGGCCTCTCCGAGGAACCTTTGCAGAGGTTCAAGGCTTTGTCAACGGGGATTCGAGAGTGCTCAAAGTTTATCTCTCGAGCAGCCTATGATGGCTTTGAGGCTTCGGCCCGGGTAGCCACGGCCGGCATTGGTGCACGCCGTCAGGCCTCGCTACAGTCATCAGACCTGGAGCCATGGGTGCAAGACAAGTTGGTCGATGTCCTCTGCCGAGGTGAAAACCTTTTCGGTAAGCCCATGACTTAAAAGGCTGCAGAAATCGAGACTGAGATTCTCACCAGGACAAGGCTGTCCAGGAAAACTTCTGCTCCTTCTCAGAAAAAGAAGGACTCAGGGAAAAAGCACTTTTTCCCGAGGAAGGGTGCTGCCAACAAATCCTACCCTTACTATCAGGCCTCTCTAGCTCCCCAACAGGGCCAGCAGACCAAGGAGCAGGAGCAGGGGCAGGGGCACGGGCATGGGCCCCGTAGGCAGAAGACCCCCAAGCCACAAGCTCCGGCTCCTGTACAGCAGGGAGTGGGGTTTTGACTCCCACAGCGTAGCCCCTTCTCCACAGCTGGCTCCACTCAGCACAGGAGGTCGGCTGACCCTGTACACCTACAGGTGGCCAGCCATCACAGGGGATACCTGGGTCCTCAGCATAGTCCAACAGGGCTACATGCTCCACTTCCACGAGATACCCCCCTCCTACTTTCCAGCAGAGTCTCCAAGACTCCTTCTGCACAGAAACCTCCTCCTTCAGGAGTTCGCAAGTCTTCTAAAGAAACAGGCGGTGGAACCGGTGCCTCACCACCTGAAAGGGCAAGGCTTCTACTCCAGGTACTTTCTGGTACCGAAAAGGATAGGAGGCCTCCGTCCTATCCTAGACTTGAGAAACCTAAACAAGTTTCTGGAGAGGGAAAAGTTCAAGATGCTTACCCTTGGGATACTGCTGCCCTGCCTCCAGCGGGGAGACTGGCTATGCTCCTTAGACCTAAAGGATGCTTATTCTCACATCTTCATTCATCCAGACCACAGACAGTACCTCAGATTTGTGGTGGGAGGAAACCATTTCCAGTACAGAGTACTTCCCTTTGGCCTAACTTCCACCCCCAGGGTTTTCACCAAATGCCTGGTGGTGGTGGCGGCCTATCTCAAAAATCAGGGAATTTTTGTCTTCCCATACCTGGATGACTGGCTTATCAGAGGTCAGTCTCTCCAGGAGGCCAGACAAGCCACTCTTCGGACTGTCTCTCTTCTTCAGCATCTGGGCTTTGTCATAAACTACACAAAGTCCACTTTGCTCCCCTCACAAAACCTAAAGTTTATAGGGGCAAGATTAGACACCCTGCAAGCAAGGGCTTACTTGCCCGAGGACAGGCCCACAGATTGATGGATTTGGCCAACCAGTTCCTCAGCAATTCTCAGGTCTTCGCCAAACACTTCCTGCGGCTCCTGGGCCACATGGCATCCACGGTACATGTGACCCCGAATGCCCGTCTGCACATGCGGGCGGCTCAGTGGTGCCTCAGAGCTCAGTGGGCACAGTTCACAGGCGACCTCCGAGATAGAGTAAGTGTGTCCAAACCACTCTTGGACTCCTTGCAGCGGTTGCTACATCTCCCAAACCTTCTCAGGGGGGTACCCTTTCAGGCCCCAGCACACACAAGGGTGCTGACGACCGATGCTTCTTTAAAGGGCTGGGGTGCACATTGTCAGGGCACATGCACTCAAGGCCTCTGGTCTCTTCGGGAGGCCACACAGCAAATCAATCTTTTGGAACTGCGAGCAATCCGCTTGGCTCTACAGACTTTTTCTCATGCCCTCTCTCACCAGTCTGTCTTAGTTCAGACAGGCAATCAGGTAGCAATGTTCTATGTGAACAAACAAGGGGGCACAGGGTCCAGACTCCTATGTCAGGAGGTGCAGGCCCTTTGCTCCTTTGCAGTCAAACAAGGCATGTTTCTCAGAGCGGTTTATCTACCTGGTGAGGAGAACCTTTTGGCAGACAAACTAAGCAGGATTCTCCAGCCTCACGAATGGCAGTTGAATCCACTGGTGGCTCAGCACCTCTTTCTACGATGGGGACTTCCATCCATCGATCTCTTTGCCAGTCTACTGAACCGTCAGCTGCCCAGGTTTTGCTCCAGACAGCCGCATCCCCTGAGAGTGGCAGCAGATGCTTTTCTGATCTCTTGGTCGACGGGCCTCCTGTATGCGTTTCCTCCCACGCCCCTGGTGGCCCAAACTCTGTTCAAGATTCTATGGGACAAGGCCTCGGTCATTCTGGTAGCCCCCAGATGGCCGAGGCAACTGTGGTTTCCACTTCTTCTGCAGTTGGCAGTGGAAACTGCATTCCCTCTGGGGTTGCAACCCGATCTTTTGTCTCAGGATCAGTGTTCCCTCCTGCACCCCAATCTCAGATCCCTCAATCTGATGGCCTGGCTGCTGAAAGGATATTGCTAGCTCCCTTACTTCTAGTTAGGGAAGTTGAGGAGGTGGTCCTGGCCTCGAGGAGGCAATCCACCAGAAAGTCCTATGCGCTCAAGTGGCGCAGGTTCTCAGTGTGGTGTGCTCAGCACAATGAAGATCCTTTCTCCTGCCTGGTGCCAGTAGTGCTACAATACCTACTTCACCTGTCAGACCTAGGCCTTAAGTCCAACTCTGTTCAGGTCCACCTCAGTGCTCTTTCAGCACACCACTCACCGGTGAAGGGACAGTTGCTGTCGGCTCACCCCTTGGTGTCCCGCTTCCTCAGAGGCCTTCTTTTGCTCAAGCCTCCGATTCGTCTCCCTGTCCCTGAGTGGGACTTGAACGTGATCTTGAAACAACTTACTCGCCCACCGTTTGAGACGATGGCTACTTGCCATTTACGCTTCCTTTCTAGGAAGGCGCTCTTCCTGGTAGCTCTTACCTTGGCTAGACGTGTGAGTGAACTACAAGCTCTGGTTTCTGATAGACCGTACACATGGTTCTATAGGAACAGGGTGGTCCTTCTGACTCATCCGAAGTTCCTTCCAAAAGTTGTCTCCTCTTTCCACCTCAACCAGGAGGTGGTTCTTCCAACATTCTTTCCCAGGCCGCATACCAGCCGGGCTGAGACGGTCTTGCATACTCTGGACTGTAAGAGGTTACCTGTCTCCAAGCATACGTTGTCCACTTGGGTAGCAGATTGTATCGCCTGGGCGTACAAGGAAGCCGACCTACCCTTGTAGGGTCGAGTCACGGCCCACCGTGTCAGGGCAAAAGCCGCGACAGTAGCTCATCTCCACTCTGTTCCGTTAGCAGACACCTGCCGGGCCGCTACTTGGTCTTCAAACCAGACTTTTGCAGCCCACTACTGCCTCGAGAGAGAGTCCCGAAGGGACAGTGCTTTTGGAGAGGCGGTACTCCGTAATCTCTTTGAGGTTTAGGCAACGCCTACCCTCCGGCCCTAGTGTTGGGCTACCGTACGGGGGCGTTCTCAGAGGATATTCTTATCACGGATGCTGAGGCTCTTAAGAGGGAGCCATTTTTTCAGCTTTGGGTTCCCGGTAACCTAGAGCTGGGGAGTCCCATATCTGAGGACTGACGTCCTGTTTGGTCCTGGAGAAAGAGTAGTTACTCACCTGTAACAAGTGTTCTCCAGGAGCAGCAGGAATCAGTCCTCACGACCCTCCCTCTTCCCCTGGAGTTGCAGTCGTATACTTTATTTTGTTTTTTTGCTGTCTTTTAGCTATGTCATCCAACTGAGTAAGATGGCACCCTTGGACGGGAATGGGACCGTGCAGGCGCGCTGCATTCCCAAAGGCTTTCTTTGAAAGCTGGGGAAATGCTCCGCACGGGAGCTCCGTCGGCGCCAACATCACCCATATGTGAGGACTGATTCCTGCTGCTCCTGGAGAACATCTATTACAGGTGAGTAACTACTCTGTACTGGAGAACACACCAGAGAGAGCAGGAGAATGGGGTCGATCTGGAACTCGGGGCACCAGATCGAGAAACGCCACCACTTAAAGGCATAGGCTCGCCTTGTCGAGTCCTTCCTCGACGCAGGGAGGACCTCCTCGACCTCCCCCGGGAGGTGCAGCGGGGCTAAGGAGACCCGTTCAGCCACCAGGCTGTAAGGGACAGTGAGGCCAGGTTCGGGTGGAGCACTCGTCCCTCCTCCTGCGTTAGCAGGCCCGGGGCACAGCCTAGGGGGACTGGAGGCTTGGAGGAAAACCAGATCGGGAACCAAGGCTGTCGAGGCCACGAGGGAGTCACGAGAATCATAGAAGTACTATCCCGCTGGACCTCGTGCAGGGTCCTCGCAATGAGAAGAGTGGGGGGGAAAGGCATAAAGGAGTCCGGAGACCCAACTCAGGAGGACCCATCTGTAGCCACTCTGCTCGGGTGCGGAACTGATCCACAGAATTGGGGGAGCTGTATGTTCATCGGACTGGCGAATAGGTCCATGGACGGAGTCCCCCACCGATGGAACAAAAGGCTGGCCACCTCCAGGTCCAGGCGCCACTCGTGTGGGCAGAGGATTCAGCTGAGTTTGTCTGCGAGGACATTCTCCTGGCCCAGGAGATAGACCGCTCTGAGGATTATGCCCCGGCGAACGGAAAAGGAGCAAAGGAGTATCGCCCCCTGACAGAAGGGGCGAGAACCTGTTCCCCCTTCCTTGTTTATGTAGAAGATAGCTACCTTGTTGTCAGTCTGCATGAGCACCGACTTTCCCCTCAGGTGGTATTCGAAGGTCCTCAGGGCCCACTGAACCGCCCGAAGTTCGAGCAGATTGATCTGCTGCTCAGCTTCCTCGGGCAACCACTGCCCCTGGGTGCGTAGACCGCAACAGTGGGCTTCCCAACCCAGCAGGGAGGCATCCGTCGTCAGGATGAGCTCATGCTGCGGGGCCTTGAAGGGCATCCTTCGAAGGAGGCTTCGGGGATCCTGCCACCAATCTAGGGAGGTGTAAAGACTGCGGGAGATCCGGACAGGGCCCACTGAGCCCTGAGGCAACACTGAGCTGTCCGCATGTGCATGTGGGCGTGAGGGGTAATGTGAACTGTGGAGGCCATGTGCCCCAGGAGGCGCAACATGGCTCGGCCGGAATCCAAACTCTTTTCTGGACCTTGGCCGCCAGGGCGTGGAGACAGTCCGCACGATCCCAGGGCAGGAAGGCAGTCGCCTGCTCTGTGTCGAGGAGTATGCAAATGAACTCCAGGGTCTGCACCAGTTCGAGCTGGGATTCGGAGTAATTGATCAAGAAGCCGAGGCGTTCGAGGAGAAAGATCGTGCGCAATGCCACAAGGTGGGCTTCCTCGGTTAATGCACCCATGATGAGCCAGTCGTCTAGGTAGGGAAAAGCGGGTATGCCCTGCCGCCTGAGATAGGCAGCAGCTGCAGAAAGACACTTGGTGAAGACCCATGGGGCAAATGCTAGCCCGAAGTGGAGCACCCTGTACTGGTAGTACTCTCCCTGCACCCTGAAGCGCAGGTACTGCCTGTGTTGGGGGTGGACCAGAATGTGGGCGTAAGCGTCTTTGAGGTCCAAGGAGCATAGCCAATCGCCCTGCTGGAGGAAGGGCAGCAGGACACCAAGCGATAGCATTTTAAACTTCTCCCGCACCAGAAACCTTTTTAGATTCCTGAGATCGAGGATAGGGCGTAGGCCCCCCATCTTCTTTGGGATGAGGAAGTATCAGGAGTAGAACCCTCAACCTCGGAGGTACAGTGGTACCCTTTCGACTGCCCGCTGGCCAAGGAGGTTGGTCAGCTCCTGTTGCAAACAAGCCAGGTGCAAGGGAAGCCAAGAAGGCTCTGCTGAGAAGGGAGGAGGGATCCTGTCCAGATGAAGACGGTAACTGTCCTGGACCATCCTGAGGACCCAGGTGTCCGACATGATCGATGCCCATTGGGGCGCAAAAAGGGACAGGCATTCCCCCACAGGCAGAAGCCCCGCCAGGGGGCAAGAGGCTATGCCATCGGCGTCAAAACCCCTGTGCGGGTTGAGGTGGCGCTGGTGGTTGGGCTTTAGGCCCTTTAGGCTCGTGATGGCCGTGTGCACTCCCCTTACCTTG
Source organism: Ichthyophis bannanicus (assembly GCA_033557465.1). Classification (NCBI taxonomy): domain Eukaryota; kingdom Metazoa; phylum Chordata; class Amphibia; order Gymnophiona; family Ichthyophiidae; genus Ichthyophis; species Ichthyophis bannanicus. Next base: position 578,005,837 of record CM066035.1, read on the forward strand.
CATGCCGATGGGCGGTGCGGGGGTGGGGCCCTCCATGGGCTTGCCAAATAGCTGTTCATCGAGGCAGTGGACATACAGGAGTTTCTCCTGGACCCACTGCTCCAGGTCCAAGGACTGGAGCCATGCCTGGCGCCAAGCCCCGATGCCAGCCGCCACTACTTGGGCAGAGGATTCAAACTCGTCATATGCAGCGTGGGAGAGCTACTTCGAGAAGTCCGAGACCGACCTCAGGAGGGTCTGGAACCCTCAGAAGGTGTTCACCCCCAAGACCTGCGGAAAATGCGCCAAGCTCTTTGGCGAGGTTGCGCAGGAACATGCCCATGTACAGTTGATAGGCCTGAATATAGTATGTCAGCATGGACCCTTGATAGACCTTGTGCCCCAGGGCGTCAAGGACCCTGGACTCCCTGCCCGGCGGGACCGAAGAATGTGACTTCGGGCTCTTTTGCTTCCGCATTGCCGATTCCACTACCATGGAGGTGTGTGGGAGCTGGGTCTTTTGGAGCTCTGGGCCACGCTGGACCCTATACATGGCATTGAGGCGTTTGCTCACGATGGGGGACTGAGGCCAGTGCCTCCCAAATGTAGAGAAGCTGGGACAGAATGGGAGGCACTGGGACCATAAGAGACTCCCAGGGTGGGGACTCATACTGTAAGATATCTAGTTCCTCCGCCCTCTGTTCTTCCTCAGCCTGTGTGGCCAGCTTGAAGGCCCGTGCCATGTCCCGCACGAACACCAGAAAGGACGTGTCCTCGGGAGGTGACTGCCTCTGGGAGGTGGGTGGGGACGGGTCCGAGGGAAGATCCCTGTGAGCACGGGTCTCCGGGGAGGTATCCCCGTCCAACTCTCAGCCCGAGAAGTCCAAAAATAAGTCCGAGTCAGGCTGGTCGCCCTGTCCAGAAGCCGAGGCCCGCTTGGAGCCAGAGGCCTTGGAAAACCTCGCCCCCGAGGAGCAGGACGGCGAACGAGACTTGTGCCGATGACCCTCACAAGGCCCACGGCTCTCAGGGGTTTCCAGGGCGGGTTTAGGTATCCCCCTTGGGGGGGAACCTCTGTCTCGAGGTGCAAGCCAGCCATGCTGGGCAGAAGCGCCTGCTGGGCAGCTAGGAAGGTAGAAAAGCTGTGCTCTAGTGCCAGCATTCGGGACTCCCACGTGGACGTGGGTCCCTGCGACGCCGACACCAGGGTTATCAGGTCTGGCGTGGAAGAGGAGAGCAGTCCTTGCCGGGACAACCCTCAGATGACCGGGCACCATCGCCAGAGTCCTCCGTGTCTATACGAGGTACCTTTCGAGGCCGCTCCTTGTCTGACTCTCGGGAACGCCAGGGAGGGCTGAGCGATCGAGCACGGGAATGTTCGTGCTTCTCCGGAGTACCTGACAGCGACGTTGAGTTCGTCGTCTTCTTGTACCTCTCCACGTCAGGGGACCCCTGATCGGCATGCCACCTGGACAGCGGAGCCGCAGCAGAGGATCCCGCAAGCGGACATTTTCTTACAAAGAGAGCAGAGCTCCGGGTTATGGTCGGCCCCCAGACACCAGAGACAGCAGTCATGGGTGTCGGTGAGCGACATATTTTTGGAGCATCTGTCACGTTTTTTAAAACTGGTGACCATTGGGGCAAAAAGGGCCCCTGCTAGGTAGAAGACCCTCGAGGCCAGCAGTTGAAAAGGGCGCAAAAATGCCCAAAGAGAATAAATTTTTCCAAAAAGGCTGGAACAAAGGACGTCCCTTCGCTCGAGGAAAAGGAGCGAAGGGAAGGACGGGAAAGGACTGGTACTACTGGAAAAACAGAAGGCCAGAGGCCGAAATGAAAACACTTTTTCCGAGGATGAGGACGTGCGTCCGAAGGGCTCTGTGAAAAAAGAGAGACTGAGCAAGATGGCACCTTTGGGCGGGAAGAGGACCAAGCATTGCATGGCAGCAGTCCCAAAGGTTTTCTTTGAAATTGGGGAATTGCTTCGCGCGGGCTCCGTCGGTGCCGACGTCACCCATAAGTGAGGACGGACTTCCTGCTTGTTCCTGGAAAAATGGTATTTTAATCGTGCAGTAGCGGTCTTTTCCTACGAATGAGGGGTCATATGGGATTTAAGAAACAATTATAATAGTGCTTGGGAGATAGTATACGGATCTCTATCTCATTTAAAGAAGCGCAGCCAGGTGCTTAAAGAGCCGGACACTCTCCTCAGCCCCTGATCAGCATCGGAGTGAAAGACAGGAGCCTGCAACTGCCTCTGCCTCCTACTGCAAGGCCAATCGGGCCCCAACCACATACAACAGTGTCAGAGCATTTAAAGAAGCGCAGCCAGGTGCGCTCGCACCTGGCGGGCGCTCACCTGAGAGCCTCACCAGAGGGCCCTTAAGCATGGAAATTAGGCATTCTCCAAGAGGCTGGGAGCGTGAAGCTGAGCTTCTCTCCGCCTGCCAAAAGTCCAACGGAAGCAGCAAGCAAGACGTTCAATTCAACAACACCATCGGATGTGAAGAGGAGATCGCGGCAGGAGCACCTCAGCCCCTAATCAGCATCAGGCTACGAGCGCAACAAATCACCCAATCTGCCACCAGAACGAACGTAAGTCCTCACAACCTATAAATCTACATCAAAGACTACACCAAACCCTTGATCTATGAAAGTTAACATTATTACCGCCGTAGTCCACCACCATACAGTGTCATTCATATAATGCACTGTAATAGATGTAACCTTGCCAAATGCTCTTTAACTTCATTGCACTGCAAAATATCTGCTGACCAGTAACTCACACTGTAATAGATGTAACCTTGCCTAATGCTTTTTATCTTGATTGCACTGCAAAATATTCTGCTGACCAGTTCTCTCACTACCCCGCAACACCGCACGCAGTCACGACCCACACAATGGATACACATAAACTAGCCCTTGCTCTACTCTGCCTTCTTGTCACATCGCACCAGCTAACAATCACACTCTCACTCACCACAGACCCTCATCCCCCCCCCCCCGCCACATACCCATCATTCACACCACACCCAGACACAAGCTGCATGCACCACTTTTCAATATAACATATCTCCAGGCCCCACATACACATCACCATAAACACCACAACAGGCTGATATGCATCAACACAACACAACCACATCAAACACTATTACCCCCCCCCCCCACACACACACACACACGTCACTGAAATGCATCCTCATTAATGCAAGATCGATAAGGAATAAAATACCAATAATCACAGACATACTAGAGGAGGAGAGCCCCGACCTCCCCTGTGTTAGAGACATGGCTCTCCCCCACGGACAACATATAGACCTACCACTGTACGCCTTCAGGCCTTCTTCAAAGCATTAACAGACCCAAATACTATGGACCTGATGACAAAACATAATCTAAGTTCCAACATACCACATAGAAGGATAGCTAACCCGAACCAACCATTCCCCTCCATAAAACAACATCCGTCTCTACATGTAAATAGTTTATACCCCCTACATAATCTATCTCTTATTTAACTCCAAGTTGTACTTCCCGTTTAATGTAAAACAATTCCCTGTAATTGTGATGTTGTTTGATGTAAACTGCCTTGGATAAAGGCGGAATAGAAAAACTGTTAAATAAATAAATACTCACAAACCTGCTACAGGTACAGGGATTTGATCTCTTCAACTGCCCCAGGGACTCCAAAAGAGGAGGTGGTATACTCATACTACGCTAAACAACTTAGTCACACCCTCCCTAGCTAGTAACCTAGATGGGATGGTATGCTCAAGGTACAAAATAAGAACTTCTCTATCTGTCTCATCTATAGACACCCAATACCCGACCACAATAGCCTAACTCATATCCTTGAATCAGCTTGCATGGCCTCCCTTAGAAAGCACACATCTTCCTAGAGACCTGAACCTCCCCTCACTGGACACCTCCCAGGCAGCCTCCTTCCTGGACGCAATAACAGACATGGGCTTTCAACAAATCATAACTGTACCCACCCCCAATAAGGGAAACACCCTAGACCTTATCTTCCTCCCTGCCACAACTGCTCATCACACTCTCTACACCCCCCCCCCCCCCATCCATAACGGCAGTTCCTTGGTCTGACCGCCACCTTATAACCCTCAAGATTCCACTTATAAGCACCACTGCCAACACACCGAATAGTCCACCACCCACCAAACGCTTCACCGAATTCAACAAAGACGCCTTCTTCCTCAACATCCTACCCCAGCTCTCAAAGGATACCACAGACCTAACCACCTCTCTAAGCACCTGGAGTAGCACTATACAAAAAGCAGCAACCTCCCCCCCCCCTAACAATCCTGCAAGACACTCCCCCAAGCGCTCGGAGAAATGGTACACCCCAGAACTCCTAAAACTAAAGAGGCAACTGAGAAAACTCGAAAAGAAATGGCACATATCCAAAACGCAACAAAGCAAACTTCAGTACCTCAACTTACTCACTGCCTACAAGAACACAGTTAACAAAGCCAAGAAAGAACATCACACCAGAATCATAAATAGTGCTCTCAATCGACCAAGAGAGCTGTTTGCCATTGTCCGATCCCTAACCAAAACCAACTAAAATGACACAGGCATATCCAGTACTGAACCCCACATCCTCGTTGACTGTTTTGACGGAAATCTAAAAAGCAAAAACCCCACAACCTCACCTTTCACAGGAACTTCCAACAAATCCCAATGCCTAGACTACATTCCACACAATAGACTAGAAACACTTCCTAAATATAATATCTAACATCAATATGACTGCCTCCCCCCTGGCCTCATGTCCTGTATCATGGATCAAGGCCACAAAAAACAAACTTGCCCCATACCTCCTTCAAACAATAAACCAATCTCTACTCCAAGGTATTATGCCCACTGACCTAAAAACGGCTTCCATTCACCCCATACTAAAGAACAAGGTCCTAAACAGAAACAAACCAAACTCCTACAGACCAATAGCAACTATCCCATTTGTTGCTAAAATAATCGAAAAAAACTGTCCTAAACCAGCTTTGACTACCTAGACACCAATGACCCCCTAGATGTGCATCAGTATGGTTTTTGTCCGTTTCATGGGGTCGAAATCCTGCTCCTAGCCTTAACTGATAACCTTATCTGAGGCATAGACAACCCTAGCCATGCATTCCTCTTGGTCTTCATAAACATTGCCTCAGCCTTTGACAACATCAACCATAACATCCCTCATCTCAAAACTGGAACAACTTGGACTGGGCAGAATAGTCCTACCTTGGTTTAAATCTTACATCACAAACCGCAAACTATGGATTCAAATAGGGGAGGAACCTCCAAACACCTTTCCCCAGGACCAAGGTATACCGCAAGGGTCCGCCCTCGTATTCAACCTGTACCTACAGCCCATCACCCATATATTCAGGAAGCACAACATTGAATACTATATCTACGCAGATGACATTATGCTGTCACTCCCCATAGATATAAACCATCCCACCTACAATATCCTAGCCGACTGCATTAATGAAACTGAATCCTAGTTGAAATCCAACAATCTCAACATAAGCTTTAAGAAGACAGAAATGCTCTACACCACAAGGAATCAAAACAGAACCCTTCCCTAAACCATCACCATTAACGATATTACACTCCCAGTCAAGCAAGAGGTTAAATATCTTGGCATAATTCTTGATACATCACACAGCATGCTACCCCACCTGAAACAAACAGCCAGAACAATCTTATATATACAGCACATGAAACCCCTCCTCGAAACAAACGACTTCAGGTCGGTTGTGCAAGTCATCATTACCCCACACTTTGACTACTGCAACAGCCTGCTGCAGGGACTACTGGCAAAAAGCCTACACATTCTCCAACGAGTGCAGAGCATCACAGCCAAAATCATCTGCAAAGCCCGACTAACTAACCATGTCACACCCCTCCTACATGACCTCCACTGGTTCCCAATACAAAGCCGGATAAAATACAAACTACTCGTGACAACATTCAAGCTCATCAACAATGTTGCACCATCCTTCCTTTCAGCTTGAAGGACTAGAAAGGGGGGCTGTTTCTTCTGGAGAGAAATCTGCAACTGTGAGTATATACTTCTGGTAATTTTCTAAAAAGAATTCTTTGTATTAAAGCTACTTAATCTGTGAACCCACTGTTTTTTTTGTTGGATCAGTTAGGGCCTAGTAGCAGCAATTAAAGTTTGAATTTAAAAACCCAGAGGAGAACTTTCTGGTTATATTTCATACCCAGCAGAGAGCTTGTAGTTTAAATTTAATAGACACTCAGGGCCAAGTAACAGCAAAGTACTGTTAGTTTAAATTTAACACACAGAAGAGAGCTTTCTGGTTAAATTTAGAATCCAGCAGAGAGCTTGTAGTTTAAATTTCATAAGAAGTTAGAGCCTAGCAGCAGCAGCTAAGAGCTATAATTTAAATCAAATCAGAATTTAGCTTACCTCAGCAGCACAAGACAGGGTACTGTGTAGCAGCCCTCTTTTAATAGGTGTTATTTCCCTCCCTCCCTCCCCACTCCCACCCTCCCCTGGGATAATCATAGCTTTATAGGTACTTACACATCTTAAAGGACAGGAGGTGCTTTCAGGTGAAGCTCATTACCCAAATCAGTCATACACTAAGGACCTGAGATTAATTTAGCTTCAGGTGAACAAGGTATATTAAACGTATTAGGTACAGTTTTATTGTTATAAATACCCATAGCAACCCCTAGTAAGTAAGAACTTAAAGATCTAGACACAAACTTAAAACTAAGATGCAGACAGCAGTCCAGCAGCGGGATGGGGACTTTCCAGTCTTTTGCATTGAGTGTCACATGTATGATTTTCTCCTAGTTGGTGAGAGGTCTTACGTGTGCACTAGGTGCAAGGAGCTCTTTGCTCTCAGGGAACAAGTCCGTTCTCTAGAGGCTAAAGTAGCAGACTTGGAAAACATAAGACAGACAGAGAGGTACATAGACGAGACCTACAGGGATATAGTCCTGAAGTCCCACCTCCAGTCTGGCAGCACCCCTGTTGCCATGGAGGAGAGAGGTCACGTGACAGGAGAGCATCACCCTGGTGTGGCAGGAAGTGATCCTGTAACTAGGACCTGTCCTCCAGGTGATGTAAAACCCTCTCGCACCGAGGAAGTTTCTCCAGGGCCATGTGCCCATGAGGGAAGGGTTAGGACAGCCGTTATAGTTGGTGATTCGATCATTAGGCATGTAGATAGCTGGGTGGCTGGTGGACGTGAGGATCGCCTGGTAACATGCCTGCCTGGTGCAAAGGTAGCGGACCTCACGCGCCACCTAGATAAGGTCTTAGATAGTGCTGGGGAGGAGTCTGCTGTCTTGGTACATGTCGGTACCAATGACATAGGAAAATGTGGTAGGGAGGTTCTGGAGGCAAAATTTAGGCTTTTAGGTAGGAAGTTGAAATCCAGAACTTCCAGGGTAGCATTCTCCGAAATGCTTCCTGTTCCACGCACAGGACCCAAAAGGCAGGCATAGCTCCGGAGTCTCAATGCGTGGATGAGACAATGGTGCAGAGATGAGGGTTTTGCATTTGTTAGGAACTGGGGAACATTCTGGGGAAAGGAGGGGCTCTTCCGAAGGGATGGGCTTCACCTTAACCGGGATGGAACCAGGCTGCTGGCATTAACCTTTAAAAAGGAGATAGAGCAGCTTTTAAACTAGATATTAGGGGAAAGCCGACAGTCGCCCAAGAGCAGATGGTTCAGAAGAATGTATCCTTGAAGGATACTACCAAAAGCAGAGAGGTTCCACAAAAGAGTAAAGTAGCCCAAATGCCCTCAAGTATGGAGCAGACAGAGCTTAAAGATCCCAATTTACCCATGTCTAACAATAGCCAAATTAACATGAACAAAATACATTCTCTAAAATGCTTGTATGCAAATGCTAGAAGTCTAAACAATAAGATGGGAGAGTTAGAATATATAGCACTAAATGAAATGTTAGATATGATTGGAATATCAGAGACATGGTGGAAGGAGGACAACCAGTGAGACACTGTGATACCTGGGTACAAACTATATCGTAATGATAGAGCTGATCAAATTGGTGGAGGGGTTGCGCTCTATGTTAGAGAGGGCATTGACTCAGAAAGGATTAAAGTTTTGCAGGAAACAAAATCTGCTGTAGAATCTGTATGGATTGAAATTCCATATAAAAGGGGGAAGGCAATGGCAGTGGGGGTGTACTATCGAGCGCCTGGCCAGAATGACCAAATGGATGATGAAATGCTCAAAGAAATCAAGGAAGCTAACAAACGTTACAGTGCAGTAATAATAATGGGTGATTTCAATTACCCTGGTATCGACTGGGTCAGTGTCACGTCAGGACATGCTAGGGAGATAAAGTTCCTGGATGAAATAAATGACTGCTTCTTGGAGCAGCTGGTTCATGAACCGACCAGAGGGGAAGCCATATTAGACCTAGTCCTTAGTGGAACACCAGATCTAGTGCAAGAGATAAGGGTGTTGGGGCCACTTGGCAATAGTGATCATAGCATGATCCCCTTTGATTTAATTAGTGGAGGAGGGATAGTAAGGAAATCCACAGTACTACCTTTTAACTTTCGAAAGGGACACTATGATAAAATGAGGAAAACAGTTAAGAAAAACTAAAAGGAGCAGTTGCAAAGGTTAAAGACGTACATCAAGCTTGGGTGTTGTTGAAAAATACTATCTTGGAAGCCCAGACCAGCTGTATTCCACGCTTTAAGAAAAGTGGAAGGAAGTCCAAAAAACTGCCAGCATGGTTTAAAGGTGAGGTCAGAGAGGCTGTTGTTGCCAAAAAAGCAACTTTCAGGAAATGGAAAAAAGAGCCAAACGACGAAACCTGGAAACAGCACAAGCACTGGCAAGTCAAATGCAAGGCATTGATAAAGCAGGCAAAGAAAGAATTTGAGAAGAAGCTTGCTGCGGAAGCAAAAACACGAAATAAAGACCTTTTCAAGTACATTCGTATCAAAAAACCTGTGAGAGAGTCAGTTGGTCCATTAGATGATAAAGGGGTTAAAGGAGCACTAAGAGGCGACAAGGCAATAGCAGAGAGACTGAATGAATTCTTTGCTTCGGACTTTACTGAGGAAGATGTAGGGATGTTACCCATGACGGAAGTGGTATTTAAAGGTGTGGAAGAATTGAAGGAAATATCGATACATCGGGAAGATGTCTTACAACTATTAGATAAACTGAAGAGTAGCAAATCACCTGGGCCGGATGGTATACATCCAAGGGTGTTGAAAGAACTGAAATATGAGATTGCAGACCTGCTATCAGTAATCTGTGAACTATCATTAAAATCATCTCTAATACCTGAAGATTGGAGGATCGCCAATGTAACACCAATTTTTAAAAAGGGTTCCAGGGGTGATCCGGGAAACTACAGACCGGTGAGTCTGACGTCAGTACCGGGAAAAATGGTAGAAACCATCATAAAGAATAAAATTACTCAGCATGTAGATAGTCACAACCTAATGGGAGACAGCCAACATGGCTTTAGACAAGGAAGATCTTGTCTTACTAATCTGTTATGTTTTTTTGAAGGAGTGAATAAACAGGTGGACAAAGGTGAGTCGGTTGATATTGTGTATCTGGACTTTCAGAAAGCCTTTGACAAGGTCCCTCATCAGAGACTTTTGGCAAAACTAAAGAGTCATGGGATAGGAGGCAGTGTACTATTGTGGATCAGGAACTGGTTAAAAGATAGAAAGCAGAGGGTAGGGCTAAATGGCCAATTTTCCCAATGGAGAAAGGTGAATAGTGGTGTACCCCAGGGATCTGTGCTGGGTCCGCTGCTTTTTGACATATTCATAAATGACCTGGAAAGTGGAATAACGAGTGAGGTTATCAAATTTGCAGATGACACAAAACTATTTAAAGTTGTTAAAACCGAAGAGGATTGTGAAAAATTGCAAGAGGATCTTGATAAATTGGAAGACTGGGCATCAAAATGGCAGATGAAATTTAATGTGGACAAGTGCAAGGTTATGCACCTAGGGAAGAACAACCCAAACTATGGTTACACGATGCAAGGTTCCACATTAGGAACCACCACCCAGGAAAAAGATTTAGGCGTCATTGTGGATACCATGTTAAAACCCTCGGCCCAGTGTGCAGCGGCGACCAAGAGAGCAAATAGAATGCTAGGTATGATAAGGAAAGGAATGGAAAATAAAACAAAAGATATTATAATGCCTCTATATCGTTCCATGGTGAGACCGCACCTTGAATATTGTGTGCAATTCTGGTCGCCGTATCTTAAAAAGGATATAGCGATTTTAGAAAAGGTTCAGAGAAGAGCCACCAAAATGGTAAAGGGGATGGAAGGATACTCCTATGAAGAAAGGCTAAAAAGGTTAGGGCTCTTTAAACTGGAAAAGAGACGGCTGAGGGGAGATATGATAGAAGTCTATAAATTAATGAACGGAATGGAACGGGTAAACGTAGATCGATTGTTTACGTTATCAGAATATAGAAAGACTAGGGGACATGCAATGAAGCTACAGGGTAAACTATTTAAGACCAATAAAAGAAAATATTTTTTCACTCAACATGTAATCAAACTCTGGAATTTGTTACCGGAGGATGTAGTAAAGGCTGTTAGTGTAGCTGGGTTTAAAAAAGGTTTGGACAAGTTCCTGGAGGAAAGGTCCATAAACCATTATTAAGAAGTGACCGAAGATATCAATGCTTGACCCAGTACAACCATTGTGGAACTTGTGTCTCTTGGGGAAACTGCTAGGTACATATGACCTAGTTTGGCCACTGTTGGAAACAGAATACTGGGCTTGATGGACCTTGGTCTGACCCAGTATGGCATATCTTATGTTCTTATGTTCTTAAGCTGTTCTTCATACCCCTGCTAACACCAGATCACGCAAGGAAAATGCTGTTCATTCCCAAATAATCCCACATTCCATCCGCAAGACGAAACAAACCACTAGCTCCAGAGCATTTACATACATGCCCCCAGCCTCTGGAACTCCCTACCATTACCCATCCGTGCAATCAAAGACCTTCAAGAGTTCAGAAAACAGCTCAAAACGTCCCTCTTCACCACATACTATGGAGAAGACATCTCACACCCAAATTCACAAGCTTCCCTGACACACCAGCATATTACCTAATACAACCGATGTTAAGGGACAACTCAAAGGCCACACAGATCCTAACCTTGTGCACCCAAACCTAAGAACACCTGTATATAGTTAACCTGTACATAGTTACAATCCTTTTTTGAAAATGTTTCATGTCAAGTTATCATGTAAAAAGTTACCTCCTGTTCTATGTAATATGTTTTGGTTCCCTGTAAACCGCCCCTGATCTCTGGAAGGAGCGATATAAAAAAATGTAACAAATAAATAAAATGGTCTTTTTATCACGAGTAGACAATATACTGTGTGGGAAAATTTCATCCTGCTTCCCACCCCCCACTTTTTTTACTTTTGTTAGTGTTCAGTACCTACTATCTTCTGTTCTCTTTATAGATATATAGAGATATCAAATGGATGTTTACAGTAACAGTTAATATTTTTTCTTCACAATGCACTGAATGTATACAAATGGTAGATGTTTGTTTCATTTATTATTGTTTTTAATGTCACATTTTTGTGTTGTCATTTAAACATGGATTTTATCATTGTCTATTTATTTTATGTTATTAATAATTGGTTTGATTATAATCATGATTTCTTATCAGTATTGAAATGTAATTAAGTTCTTACGATTGTATTGTTCGGGATGGCATTTGTTCTTTATGATTTTACACTTTCAATTGGTTTTTACACAGTTTGAATTTATTATGTTAATGTTTATATTTATTCTATTTTAACTATTGTCTGTATTTGTGTTCCCTGAAGAAGGCATTGCTGAAACACAGCTGTGTCGGGTTAGACTCAGTGTAACCCTGGGATTGATAACCTTGAATAAAGTCATCCATTTGAATACACCATGTTCTCGACTGGTTTGGTTCTAGCAGATGGCCAGGGTTTCCAATACCTAGTGTGTGCTTGTGAGGCAGTAACAGCTTAATCTCATATCTCACAGACTGACATAGCTGATGTGCATTCACATGTGACTAAGATGGTTGTTACTGACTGGATTCTTAACTATGGAGCGGTCCCTGGTTCAAAAACAGCTTATTGTTGTCATCTGGTGGGTGAAGGGGCTGGGTGGGCATTTTTTCTCTGACATGGCCTGTTATCGCATTGCATTGTATTCCTTCCTATTTCCAGGAACAAGCAGGAATGAGTCTTCACACGTGGGCGACGTCGCCGACGGAGCCCGCACGGGAATGCTCCCCAGCATCCAATCAGAAAGCCTTTGGGAGCATACCCCGCGCCTGCACGGTGGCTTCCCGCCCTTCCTACTGCCTCTCCCCAGTTTTTTGTTTTCCGCGGAGCAGGCAGGACGTCTCTCCTGCCACCGCAGAAATTTTTTTCTTTTTCTGTAGTCGCGGCTTTCCCGCCGACGGTGGCACCTCTGTGCCCCCCTTTTCTTTCTTTTGATTATTTTCGTTTAATTTTCGTCGCCCCCTCCAGGCGCTGAGGCTTACCGGGCTTGCAGCATGGAGCCTTCTTCCCCCCCAGCCTCACGGCGGGGACTTAATTTTCCACTTGGACTCCAATGCCGGGTGCCTCTCCTGTTTGGGGCCTGACCCTTTTTTCCCGGATTCTCCGGGCTTACAGTGTCGGGAGAAGACCCTCCCTCTTTCGGGTATCCCTCGACGACGTCTTCGCGCCCAGGGCGCGGTCGTTGGGTTGTTCTTCTCTCCAGGATCAGGTAACCCCACAACAGTCTGTTAAGACTAGCCGAGTCTTGAGGGGCGAGTCTCATGCGCGGCATGGCGACAGCTCCGGCCAACCCCTCAAGTCCTCCTTGGCTGATATACCCCGGCGGGAGTCCTCGGGCTCCAAAGCATTTATGGGGTTTCGGGATGTTCCTGAGGTTCGCTCCTCACAGAACATTCCCGAGCCATGCCCGAGGGAGGTACCCGCTTCGAGCGGTGCTGATTCCCCGGCATCGGCGTCGGCATCGAGTGTTCCACTCTTCGCCAGGGATCGTCAGCCGGTGTCCTCAGCGCCTTCAGGGCTGATCGACTCGACCGGGTCTGACCTCCCTACATCCAAGCCATGCTCGGGCGTGGTAGCTGCTCCGGGCAGTACTGAGCCCACGGCATCGGCGTCGTTGTCGAGCGCTCCGCTCCTCACCGAGGATCGTTGGCTGCTGTCCTCGGCGCCTCCGGGGCCGATCGACTCGGTCCAGTCTGGCGTTCCTCCATCCCTGCCATGCGCGTGGGCGGTACCCGCTTCGGGCGGTACCGACCCCTCGGCGTCGGTGTCGAGCGTTCCGCTCCTCACCGGGGATTGGCGGCTGCGGTCCTCGGCGCCTCCGGGGCCGACCGACTCACGCTGGCATGGCGTTCCTACGGGGGTGGTATCCGCTTTGGGCGGTGCCGACCCGCCGGCGTCGGTGTCGAGTGACCCGCTCCCCACCGGGGATCACCAGCCACTGCCCTCAGCGCCTCAGGGGCCGATCGACTCGACACTGTCTGACGGCCCTACGTTCAGGTCATGCGCGAAGGTATTACCCGCTTCAAGCGCGCGGGCGTCGGTGGTTCCGCCCCGCGCCGGGGATGGTCATCCAGCCTCCCTCCCCTCGGGGCCGCTCGCTTCGACCCGCGCCGGGTCGCCGGTATCCCAACCCTGCGCAAGGGTGGCACCGGGTTCGAGCGGCGCTGCTCCGCCGGCGACGGCAGGGGCGTCGAGCACGAGGGTCCGCTGTTGACCTTCCCCGGGGACCTCGGGGTATGTCGACCAGCGCACGGGCGTCTCCCCGGCATCGATGCGGCCGTCGAGGGCCCCGCCCTTTCCTAGAGAAGGTGCCTCGGGGTCTTCGACCACTTCGATCCAATCTGGATCTGCGCCGCCCCGCAACGGTGCCCCGACGTCGGCGCAGGGGCTTTGCACTCCCCCCCCCCCCCGCAGGGACTCGTCGGGTGACCTGGGTCCCCTCGGGAACGGGCCGTATGCCCCAGAAGGATTTCTCTCCGGGTCGGACGGGTTCGAGAGGGAGCCCGGCATCGGGCAGTGCCCGCCGATCGACATCGGCGCCGGAGTCGGATGACCCCCTCTCCACCGAGCTCCGCCCTCGGGGACCCCTGATGCTCGCGGCACCGAGTGGCGTGGTTCCGATCCGCACTCCGGGATTTCCACCACTGGCGCGGTCGCCCCCGCCGGGGCCCTCTAGACGGGAGTCGATCTCCTCGCTCGGTTCGATGCCCAGCCTGGAGTCGGTGTCCAGCCTTGAAGGCCTGGACACTACACGTCTCGGGATCGGCCCCTGTCCCCTCCTGCGACGCAGAGCGGAGACCGCTGGCCCCTGTCCTCCGGCGGCCGCGGAACCGCTTCGATCACCGGGAGCAGCGCCGCCCCCGGGTTCGGGGCCGAGGGCGATTCCTGCGGCGCCGTCGGTGCCATCGATCCCCTCAATGCCTAGCTTGGAATCAATTCCAGGAGCCGACGACGCCATGTGGACTGCCCAGATCCGGGTCGGTTGGTCCCCTCCTCTGCCCAGCGGGCATCGGCCCGAGCGGCCTCTGTGTGCCCTGGCAGCCCCTCCCGCCATAACTCCTCCGGCAGAGCCACCTTTTCAGGATTTCCTCCTTGACATGGCGAACTTGCTGGCCATCCCTACCCCGGGCCCTGCGGAACAGGCAGCCGTGATGCTTCCTCTGCATCCCCTCCCTGCAGGATCTCCTGCTGGGGGCTTGGCGGTCGCCTTTGAGGGTTCCGGCACCGTCGACTGCGATGCAGGCTCTGTACCGGGTGCCTCCGTCCCCGGGTTTTCGGCAGCACAAGCTTCCACATCGGTCCATTGTGGTGGAATCGGCGCTGAGGAAGGCCGGAAGCAAGGAGAAGCATGCTTCTCGCCCTCCAGGCCGCGCCTCAAAGACGCTAGATACTCTAGGACGTCAAGCCTTCCAGACGTCTGTGCTGACGGCCAGAATTATTTCATATATATTCTATATGAGTCTGTCGCTCCGGGAGGTCACCGAGAGGTTGTCTCGGTTATCCCTCTTCGTGTCTGCAACCAAGGCCTTTGAATATTCCCTGCTTCTTTATCACTGCAGGAATATCTCCGGGTTCCTTTCTCGGGCTTCGCTGGACTCCTTCCAGTCGGTCAGCAGAGCCTCTGCTGTTGCCATTAGAGCACCCCGTACAGCATGGTTGCAGGCGTCCGAGTTGTGTAGACGGGTGCAGCACAACCTGGGTAATTCTCCCTGTGACGGAGATCACCTCTTCAATAGCGAAGCCTTGCGTCAGGTCGCACAGTGCTTTGCTAACCTTCCCAGAGTTAGCAGCCAGCCTAGGGCCCGGCCCCCCGGCGGTGGTAAACGCCTCTCCAGATCCCCCTTCCCTAGGAAGAGGAAATATCAGCCCTCCGCCCACCCTCCAGGCGCGCCCAAGCAAGGGACCTCTCACCCCGGGTTGATGCCCCCGGGCCCGCGCCAGGACTCTCATACTAAGCATGTTTAGGCTCAGGCGGGCGGCTGCCTGCACTTAACCCTCTTGTCGGAAGTTAAAAATTGAGCTCTACTCTGGGGCTCCTTCAGTTGACAAATGGTTCGGAGGCTTCTCTAGGGGTTCAGGTATTCTCCTTCCCCTGGAAGGGAGACCACCTCTACTCCGTGATAGCTCTGGCCCACGGCCAATCTACTTACCCTTCGGTGCGTCTCCGAACCCTTCTCAGCCAGTATTCCCCTGTTGATTGCTTCCGTACCGGAATAGTCCCCCAATGCTTGCCAGGACTATACCCTCCTGTCCCCCGTTTGTGCGGGGGGCGAGTTTCCGCGTGCGGGTCCTGGGGACACATATAGGGCCTCCAGCCCCTGTGGCGTTCTACCGGACTGATGCTATCCTCCGTCCCCCACGCTACCGCACTGTTGGTTCGCCGATCTGCCCTTGTCCTCCGAAATAGATCCCTCTACTGACGGATCTTGCTGCCACCTTCCCAGGTGGACGTTCTGTGGATCAATGGCAGATCCGCCTTACCAGGGCAATGCTCAGGGAGGTAGGCCCCTCGGCATACCTGTGTTAGTACCGGAGTGGGCGTCCTCAGGCCCACCGGCTTAGATATACTAGATATCACCTGCGCGATAGGCGCATATTGGGGGGATGCCCGCAGTACCTGCGTTCTACCGCCTAATTTCCCTATGGCCGGTACTCACGCCCCCCCCCCCCCGGGGTCCGGCCAGTCCGCCTGCCTATTCCTCGATCGGGCCGCGGACTGGTGGTACTCTACTGCTGTGAAGTCCACAGCTCCCTTTTCAGTTAGGTCCTCCTCCCGGGGGTTCGGACCCTTGTCTCCCTATCTCTCGCTAGGGTAGCCTGTGTACTCCTTCTGCTCCAGGGTACACCCCTACTCTTCTCCGGAATGGGCTCTCTGGTTCAGCCAGTCTTCTACTGAGTTCTGGACTCTACTCCTAAGGGAGTGCTCAGCTTGGCACTAAGCCTCCTGGAAGACCTGCCGTCCTTCTCCTCACCCAGCTGACGTCTGGATCTCCTAGCCTTCCGGATTTGGAACTTCCTCCTCGCTGCGGCGAAGTTTCCTTGACGGCTTCGCTACTGCGTCTACGGTGCGTTCATCACAGGCCTGCTTCCGACAACCCGGTAGGTAAGCTCTACAGGGTTCTAAACCATTAATTCATTAAACTTAATGGCCGGTAAGCTCTATATGGTATTAGGTCATTTACTCATTAAATGCTTACTGATACTATTTATGCATCCCTCTGACTACTCTTCCTGTAGCCTGGGGGTTTCTTTGCTGTATCATAATGATACCTGTTCTGCACTCTAAAGACTTCCCTCTGCAGTCTTTAGATTCGCTGTTCCTCTATTCAACTCCTGCCCTCCATCCCTCAGGGGATGCCGGGGATTCAGGCTGGGCAAATGCCATCCCGTCCTGGGCTGCGCTTATGGGATCTCCCCGGGCATCCTTAGCTAGGGAGTCCCCACGTGTGAAGACTCATTCCTGCTTGTTCCTGGAGATAGCATAGTTACTTACCTGTAACAGGTGATCTCCGGAACAGCAGGAATTAGTCTTCACAACCCGCCCACCTCCCCTAGGAGTTGTATCTTTTCTCTCTATTCCTTCCTCTCCTCTCCTTCCGGCTCAGCTATGAAACTCAACTGGGGAGAGGCAGTAGGAAGGGCGGGAAGCCACCGCGCAGGCGCGGGGTATGCTCCCAAAGGCTTTCTGATTGGATGCTGGGGAGCATTCCCGTGCGGGCTCCGTCGGCGACGTCTCCCACATGTGAAGACTAATTCCTGCTGTTCCGGAGATCACCTGTTACAGGTAAGTAACTGTGCTTAGTGGCATTATGTTCCCCCACATGCACATATCCAGTCAATATGTGCGGGTGGGGGGCATCCTGACCTCAGGCCAACCCATCCACTCAGATTACACAGGTCTGCAAAAAAAGTTTTTCGAGAGCTGTTTTGGTTATTCCACGTAATCTTTATGTTTTTTGGTGCGCTGCATCCGAAAATGACCTCCATTTTGTCATAGGACATCACATTTCCTGACAATTTAGGTAACTATGTTAAATAAGGCAATACCTCAAAATAAATGGAAATAGACTTATAAAATTAAAGTTTTATTACAATATTTTCATGAAAATCCTTTTTTGAACTGAAATGAGCTTACCTACACACACTAAACTTGATTCTTCTTCCTTGTGAGACTCCTCTTGGTGCATTTACGCTTGTGAGTAGCATCTGGAATGTCTCTCTGAAGCATCCAACAGTAGTCTGCCATCATTGTAATGCTCCATTTTCCCTGGTATCTCCTTTCCATCTCTTTAATGTCTTGGTGGAATCGTTCATCTTGTTCCTCACTCACAGCTCCCAAATTTTCAGGAAAGTAGACAAGGTTGGACTGGAGGAAATGCACTTTCAAACTCATCAGGCAACCTAAAGCTTGAAATGCTTTCAGCATTCATCCGACGATCTTTTTGTAGTGAGGATCTTTATTATTGCCTAAAAATTTCTGTACGACTTCTTTAAATGCAATCCACCCTTCTTTTTGAGGATCTGTCATGTATTGACAAACTCTTGATCAACTATAAGCCTTCTAATGTCTGGTCCGACGAACACACCTTCCTTCAGTTTTGCCTCCGACAGGCCTGGAAACTTGGTGACCAAGTATTTGAAGCATTCTCCATCTCTTGGAAATGATTTTACAAATTGCTTCATCAATCCCAATTTTATGTGGAGAGGTGGTAGAAGAACTTTATGGGAAGGTACCAAAGTTTCTTGGAGGACATTTGTTTCACCGACTGTTAGCACCCTCGGCTGCCAACACTTCTTGGTCCACTGATTTTGTTGGTCTCGACTGTCCCATAGACACAGAAAACAAGGATATTTGGTATACCCAGCATGTTACCCGAGCAGCATGCACAAGACCTTCAAGTCCCCACACGCTTACCAACCATGGTCTTCATATTTAAGTTTACGAAGAACCAATTCCAAGTTCTCGTAGGTTTCCTTCAAGTGTACGGAATGACCTACAGGTATGGAAGCGTAAAAACCGTTGTGGAGTAAAACTGCTTTGAGACTTCTTTTTGAAGAATCTATAAAAAGACGCCATTGCTCTGAATCATATTGGATTTTAAATTGACCCATCAGACCTTTGACATTGATGCAATAAACCAACTTGTCTTCCTGGGCAAAGTAAGGAACGAACTTCTTTTCACAATGTCTGAACCATGAAGATGACACTCCTGGCAACAATAAATTCCTGCTTTTCAGCCTTGATCCGAGTAACTCAGCGGCATCTTTGGGAAGATTCAAGTCTCTTACCAAATCATTCATCTCCTCCTGAGAAAACAATTTTGGTCTTGTATCATCTTCAAAGTCAGAACTTGATTCGTCATCTGGTTCAGGTATGACTTCACCTTCATCGTAGTTAGGTATCTCTTCCAAGGTAGCAGGGGGCTTGGGTACTGGTATATTGTGCCATGGGGGATGGGACGAATTGCCGAGTGAAGATTGGGGTATGAAATGGAATGCTTCCATTTGGAATTAAACCCTTTCACATCGCATGAACAAAAGTAACAGTCATCACTATGGTTCTTTTGCTCTCGCCATACCATAGGAATCCCACATCGGAAAGATTTTTTCTTACCCTTGAACCAGTTTCGGAGGTCCTCAACACACCGTTTGTACACTTTATGAGGCGCCCAGACTTTATCTTGATCTTCAGTTTTTAGTCCAAAGTATGCAAAGTATACTTTTTTCACAAAGTCTGTAATATTCTGCTGTTTCTTCAACACTGTATATTCACCACAGATGAAACAGAAACTGTCTGGCGAATTAATACACTGTCGCGGAGCCATACCATAACGGTTGAAGAATGACAAGCTAACATGAATTGCGATGAAAAAGTGTGAACAGCCTAGAACCAAGAACCCGATGATCATTCGTGCACAAGTGTGGCATGCAGGAGAGAGCAGCTCTGTGTCTGTACACGAGACGTCACAGTGCTGGCCACGCCCCCCTGCACTGACCGGAGCTGCTGCTATCTGCCCTGTGTCTCCCTCCCACTGGATTCTTCAGGAAAGATTAACCCCTTCTACCATTAGAAGCACGGACTTAAAACTTGCTTAGCTTATGTATATATTGCTGACCATCAGATTTACAGTGCTATATTTTTTTTTACATAACTCGGACAACCCCTTTAAGGTTTTTTTGGCATTTTATATCTTATATGCACTTATGTGAATTAATTAATAGTAATTTGAAAAAATTGATAAATTTAAAGACAATTTTGCATGTTGTGGCAAATCATGACGTCTAGGAGTTTTTTCAATATTTTATTTGTTTTCAGCACACCAAAATACATGGAAATTAGATGAAAATAATTAAACAGCTTTTTAGTCACAGACCTGTGTTAGTAGCTGGGTGCCATGGTCCAATGCTCATGGTGGGTAGCATGCTGGCCAATGCCTCCCTCCCTGTCATCGTGGCACACCAACTGCTTCAGTGCTGCAGGCGGTCTCCTTCATGGCGCACATGTGCAGCTGTGCACACCTTGCCGCTCCTGCCCCCCTCCACTGGAGGCTTTGGCCACATGTGCTTCTACGTTGGACCTCAGTGGGGAGGGGTCACCATGTGTTCCACTGTCCCTGTGGCTGACATGTGCGCCATCCCACTGACAGTGGCAAGTGCGGCGTTGCACCAAACACACAGGGCCGGGACAATGCTTTTCTCTGCAGCAGGCTGCAGACGCCACCACCACCATCACACCATGCTGACATGGTAACACGGTGGCAGTGGGGATGACACAACTCCCTTCTGACTGCGGTAGCATGTCTGTGTGCTGCCACTGTCACTGTGGGTCATGACGGACATCACCGGTGTGCACCCTAGGCATCAGCCTGGTCCACTGTGTGGGACCAGCCAGCCTCACTGCATCACTCATGTGACATTTCCTTTGCCAACGTTGCACCAACAACATAATAGAGCACTATGCTGTTGCTGCTTCTGGAGCACTACTATCACTTTCTTGGGATCCCCTAAGTGTGGAGCACATTGCATACATTTAAATAGGCTCTCTCCCCTCAAAAATACCCTTTCTGCAAGGTTTTACTTGACATTAGGGTTCCCAGTGCTAAGGCCTCTAACATGCGATTGCGCAACCAGGTAGTATGGGAGCACACGCTATCAGTGCCCACTCTCGTCCTCCTTTTCCCTTAACACTGCAGGCCCCTCTAACGCTTGTTAATGCAGCGTTATCGGTGCCTTCCGCAGCATTAACCACTCACAGGCGCCAATAGCACAGGTTATCGACACACTTGCTCCCTTAACACCCTTTAGTAAACATGCCCCTATATTTCTTTTTCAATATAGTATGAATATTATTGCTTGAAGGCAGCACTGGCTAGAAACGGGCCATGGAGGTGGGCTTCAGAATTCAGACAAGTATTGTGTAAACATGTCCACAGTTCTATACCTGAGTTTTGAAGTCCAGATACCCCTGTTACTGCATTCATGAATCTTTAATTAGGACACACTGCCAACCAGGTCAAATTATATGCCAGTTTTGTGAAAACTTAATACATTAGTCAAACCTTAACTATATCTTTTTTTACCTTAAAACAAAAACAGGTACATGTTCTTCTTCTCACAAATAAATGCACAATGCATTAAAAGAGTTTGTAAAAAAATTCTTAGTTTACAAATATATTTTTAAATCTCTATTCTACACTGATATATGAACTTTGAATTTCAGGTAAGTACTGTGTATATTCTTTCTAACCTGCAGGTGGGGACAGCTTGATATGTTTAAAAGTGGTGCAGTTTCTGAATTCCTACTAGCTTTTTTGCTGCTAAAAAAAAAGAAAATTGAAAAGAATGAGAAAACATGCCCTAAGTAACATACTCTGAATTGAAAGGCGAAGACAAATTTTAGATAGCATGTGGAGATCAGAATTGAGACATTGAGGTACACAGTTCTAGCAGTATTTTAGAAAAGGTTGTGCCAAACATGCTAATAGATTACTTCTCCCATTTCAAAGCTATAAATTGATATTTAATATTTTTCAATTCTATACATTTAAATACCACCAATTAAATACAGAGGCCACTATCTTTAAATTCATTTTCATTTGGAGGGGGGAAATAAGCAGGGGATTAAGGAGGATAACTCCCTTGGCTGAAATGAGCACTTTTTAAAAACCTATATGTGCCATGGAGCAGCTGTAAAGCCTACTTGATAATTTTGGATCTCCAGGAACAAGCAGGAATGTAGTCTTCACATATGGGTATCGTCGGTACCGACTGAGCCTGCACGGGAACGCTCCCCAGCGTCCAATTAGGAAGCTTTTGGGAACATCCCACAGCACCTGCGCGCTGCCTTCCCGCCTTTCCCAACTGCCTCTCTCCAGTTCTTCGTTTTCCGCGGAGCCAGCAGGTCGTGTTCCTGTCACCGCAGAAAATGTTTTTCCTTATTCTTCTTTTTGTGGTCGCATCTGCCTTCCTCGACGCTTCACCGGTACCGCCGGTTCTTCTTTCTTTCTTTTTTTAAAAAAAAAATATTCTTTTTTCAAAACCTTTCCAGGTGCACGTGCCATTTTGGGCCTTAGGCCCAAAATTTCCTCCATCATGGAGAAACCCGCCTCAAGTTTTAAAAAATGCACCAAGTGTGGCAGTACCATCTCTGTCACCGACACCCACGAGTGGTGTCTTAAATGTTTAGGTCCTGACCACTCCATCTCCGACTGTATGGCTTGTGCCATGATGTCCAAGAGGGGTCGACAAAACCGAACTGCCAAGCTCAGCGCCCTTTTTCCCTCCGATGCAGCTTCGGTGGCATCGATGTCTTCCAGGGCTTCGTCTTCCTCCCATGGATGTCAGGTAACTAAACATAAGTCCAGCCGGTCCTCAAAGGGTGGATCTCCTTCTAAGCATCGAGATGCCTCTGGCATTGCCCTCGAGGGTTCTGTACCGGCAAAATTGCCCCGGCGGGAGGCTTCGGCTTCCAAAGCTTTATCGGGGCTCCAGGACGTTCTCGAGGCCTCGACCTCAGCAGAACTACTGGTGCCATGCTCTGGGGTACTGGCTGCTTCTGGTACCGATACCCAGGCATCGGCAGCGTCTATAGACCAGAGGTTCCTGGCTATTGAACGCAGTCTGGCGGCTCTCCTTGCAGCATCGACGCCCTCAGAACCACATCAGACAGTTCAACCGGTACCGGCATTGCCGGTACAGGTATCGGTGCCAGTACCGATAGCATCAACATCGGTGTCGGCTTTGCCGGCACCCAGTTATGCGATGCCTTCCGATGCTGATACCCCAGTACCGATTCCCCCCTGTACCGACTTCGGTCAGTACGGGTATTGGGCTCTTAAAGAGCATCCGGACAGAAGGTACTTCGAATCCTCAGAGGACTCTGAGGATTCTGACAGCTCTGTCGGTACTGGAATACTTCTCCCGGAGGAGCCTTCCTCTCCTACGTAGGATGTCTCCTCCAGAGGATATCTCCTTTCAGGACTTTATCAGAGAGGTGGCTCGTGGTTTGTCCATTACTGTGACTCCTGAAACAGAGCCCAGAGCTAAGGAGTTGGAGATTTTACAATATCCCAAAACTCCTAAGGAGGCAGCTACCATGCCTGTCCATGAGATTTTACATGATCTCATGTTGAGAATGTGGGTGACCACCTCTCCTCACTCTCGCAGACTGGATACCATGTATCGAGTCCCTCCTTGTCCTGGATTCCAGAAAACTCAGCTTCCTCACCACTCTATTGTAGTGGAATCAGCTATGAGAAGGATCAGGAGTGCAAAGAGGCATGCCTCTAATCCTCCAGGACATGAGTGTAGAACTTTGGATGCCTTTGGACGTCGTACTTTCCAGGCTTCCATGCTTTCTGCCAGGATCAGTTCCTATATTTTATATATGGGAATGTTCCTTAAAGAAGTCACAGGTGATTTAGAGGTTTTGAACCCTCTTCTTCCTGAGGATAGAAGGCAGGATTTTCTCACACTGGTCAAACATGCCCAGGATGTTTCTAAGTTTGTCAACCGTGCAGCTTTTGACTGTTTTGAGTGCATCAGCAGAACCTCTGCCATTGCCATAGGTGCACGTAGAATTGCCTGACTCCAGGCATCCGATTTGGAGCTCTGGGTGCAGGACAAACTGGGCAATATCCCTTGTACAGGTGAGAATCTATTTGACAAAAATTGGCAAGAAAGAGCCAATGAATTAGATGCTGACAACTCCACTTTGGATAGATTATCCAAAGCCACAGCTGATCCTGCGAGAAAGAAGTCTTTCAAGAAGCCTTTCTTCTCAAAAAAGAAGAGGTTTTATCCCTATTATTCCCAGCAGGGACGTTCTACAGGTCAGCCTACCCAGAAAGGTTAGCAACCACCTAAACAAAGGGAAAGCAAAGACTGCTAAACCTCAACCATCTCAGCAGTCTCAGCCTCCACAAGGCCTTTGACTTTCATCTAGAGAACTTAGCCTTCCCGGCCATCAATGGACCAGAGCCTTCCACCATTCCAGGAAGGTTATGCCACTTAGCCCCCAGGTGGGAGCAGATAACAGCAGAGCATTGGACACTCTCCATTATAAGAGAGGGGTACAAGCTGCACTTTCTGTGCATGCCCCCTTCCACAATGGTAAGACAGTTCAATTCTCAGATCTCTCTCATCAACCTGTTAGATCAAGAGGTCACTATGCTTCTTGCCCAAGGGGCAATAGACAAAGTACCCATTCATCAACAGGGTACAGGGTTTTACTCCCCCTATTTCCTTATCCCAAAGAAAACAGGGGGATACAGACCTATCTTGGACCTCAGAGAATTGAACAGATTCCTGTTCAAAGAGAAATTCAAGATGATTTCTTTAGGAACTATGCTGCCATACCTTCAGAGTCAAGATTGGCTTTGTTCTCTAGATCTCAAGGATGCGTACACTCATGTTCTCATCCACCCAACTCACAGAAAGTTCCTTTGGTTCCTTTTTCAAGGAATGCACTACCAATACAGGGTGCTTCCTTTTGGTCTGGCCTCAGCACCAAGAGTGTTCACGAAATCCATGGCTGTGGTAGCAGCATTTCTCCGCACTCTAGGGATATTCGTCTTCCCCTACTTAGACGACTGGCTCATTTGAGCCCCATCAGAGTCAGAGGCCAGGACCTCCCTATCTTGCACAATGCGTATCCTTCAGTATTTGGGTCTTGTCATAAACGTCCCAAAATCCAGTCTGACTCCCACTTAGTCTCTAGAATTCATAGGAGCTTTGCTGGATACCAAAAAGGCAAGGGCCTATCTTCCCCAGGTCCGTTGCCTTCGCATAGTGCAGTAGCTTCTCAAGCAGTGCTAAAACCTCATCTCACTGCCCAAGAAATGCTACAACTACTAGGCCACATGGCATCTACCGTGCTTGTGGTTCCTTATACTCGCCTCCATATGAGAGCAGCCCAGTGGACTTTATCCACTCAGTGGACCCAGGCATCAGGGTGCCTGTCAGACAAAATAGCAAACACAAATCGCCTTATTTTGTCCCTCCAATGGTGGCAGTCCACTCAGAACCTGTTGCTGGGGTTCCCTTTTCAACAACCCTTACCCCAGGCAATTCTCACAACAGATGCATCACCAATGGGTTGGGGAGCTCATCTGCAAGACCTCTCCACCCAAGGCACTTGGACTCCACAGGAGACTCATCTACATATCAATCTCTTGGAGCTCAGAGCAATCTTCTTGCTCTTCGAGTGTTCCACACCCTGATCAGCTACAGGACAGTCCTCATTCATACGGACAATCAAGTAGCCATGTTCTACGTGAACAAGCAGGGGGGAACAGGCTCTCTGTCGCTTTGCAAGAAAGCTTTGCGACTATGGGCCGTCGCCAGAGAGCATCAGATTCATCTCCTGGCAGTGTATCTTCCAGGCATCCAAAACTCTTGGGCAGACATACTCAGTCGAGTTCTGCTTCCACACGAATAGTCTCTACATGCAGACCAGGTGGCCAAGATTTTTCAAATTTGGGGAACCCCGGACATAGACCTCTTTGCAAGTCCGTTGAATGCCATACTTCCCCGGTTCTGTTCCAGAATTCCGGCTCAGGGCTCTCAGGCCAGGGATGCTTTCCTCCTTCATTGGGGTCAAGACTTCCTTTATGCCTTTCCACCCATTCCCCTAATTCCCAAAACCCTGTTCAAGCTTCAGAGAGACAGAGGCTGTATGATTCTCATAGCTCCACATTGGCCACGGCAAGTGTGGTACCCTCTGCTTCTATATCTCTCTCAAGCTCCCTCTCTGGAGTTAGGTTCTGCTCCAGATCTCCTGTCTCAGGAGGACGGAATGTTATGGCATCCCATTCCCCAGTATCTGCATCTCAGGGCTTGGTTGCTGAAGGCCTAGATCTTCATGATCTTAACCTCCCTCAGCAAGTAAAGGATATCCTTTATGCTTCCAGGAAGCCTTCCACAAGACGCTCTTATGCTTTCAAGTGGAAAAGGTTTACCATATGGTGTTCGCAGAAGGGTCTTAACCCCCTTGCGATACCTCTGGAATCATTACTGGAGTATCTCCTTCATTTATCCAATGCAGGACTTAAAACTAACTCAGTAAGAGTCCATTTGAGTGCTATTGCAGCTTCTTTCAAGCCTTTAAATGGACAACCCATTTCCTCCCATCCTCTTATAGCAAGATTTATGAGAGGTCTTCTTCTAACTAAGCCTCCCATTAGGCCACCACCGGTGGCATGGGACTTAAACCTGGTTCTGGGTCAGCTCATGAAGCCACCTTTCGAACCCTTAGCTACTACCTCATTGAAATTCCTTTCTTGGAAGGTTATCTTTCTCATTGCAATCACATCAGCACGCCGCATCAGTGAGTTGCAGGCATTAGTAGCTGATCCACCTTATACAAGGTTCCATCATGACAAGGTAGTCCTTAGGACTCATCCACACTTTATGCCAATGGTGGTCTTGCCTTTTCATTTAAACCAAGCGGTTTATCTGCCTGTGTTTTTTCCAAGGCCTCATGCATCTAATGCAGAAAGGAATCTTCATACTTTGGACTGTAAAAGAGCTTTAACCTTTTACTTGCAAAGAACACAGCAACATAGAAAGTCCTCTCAACTCTTTGTTGCTTTTGATCCTTCTCATTTGGGACATCCAGTCTCCAAGAGAACACTGTCCAACTGGATTGCACAGTGTATTTCGTTTGCCTGTCAGAGTAAGAATCTTCCTCTGGAGGGCCATGTCACAGCTCACAATGTGAGAGCCATGGCAGCTTCAATGGCTCATCTGCACTCTGTGTCTATCGACGACATCTGTCGAGCAGCCACTTGTGCCTCGGTTCATACCTTCACAGCCCATTACTGCTTGGACAAGGACTCCCGCCGGGATGCCTTGTTTGGTCAGGCTGTTCTCCAACACCTGTTCCATACCTACTCAACTCCTACCCACCATCCCTGGTTGGATGCCAGAGATCCATGGGGGGAAGTGGAGCCATTTCACAGGGACACACAACTTCTGGGGTCTCTCCCTGGCATCTAAAGCTAGGGAGTCCCCATATGTGAATACTACATTCCTGCTTGTTCCTGGAGATAGCATAGTTACTCACCTGTAACAGGTAATCTCCGGGAACAGCAGGAATTTAGTCTTCACAACCCACCCACCTCCCCTAGGAGTTGTATCTCTCTCTCTATCTCTTTCCCTCTCTCTCTCTTTGTCTCAGCTTTAAACTCAACTGGAGAGATGCAGCGCGCAGGCGCTGTGGGATGCTCCCAAAAGCTTTCTAATTGGACGCTGGGGAGCGTTCCCGCGCAGGCTCCGTCAGTACCGACAATACCCATATGTGAAGACTAAATTCCTGCTGTTCCCGGAGATCACCTGTTACAGGTGAGTAACTATGCTTTATGCATGTGCATTCCCTAGATGAAATAGGGGATACCTCTGTACATTTTTGACCCAACCTGGCCACACCCTGACCATGCCCCCTTTGCAATTTCTATATATTATGGCATCCACGTGTAAATTTAGCCCTTTATAAAATTGCCATTTCCATCTGTAAATGTCTAATTTTCTATGTGGTAATTGTGAATACTGCTTCTAAAATAACCTTCAAAGCGTTTCATGTAAAGGACAGTAATGATAGTGGCCAATCTACCAGCATGAAAAACTGAACTGTGTTATTTTCAACAGGTTTCCCCATACACTGTAATCCTGCTTTCAGCAATTTGTGCACATGGGCTTCCAGATTTAGACTCGTTAGCAATAGTCACTTGTTAAACCATTTTCAAAAATGGGGAAGCTGCAATACTAGAGGACATAACATGAAGCTGCAAGGAGGTAAACGGAAAGGCAATGTCAGGAAATAATTTTTCACTAAAAGGTGGTGTATGCTTGGAATGCCCTGCAGATGGAAGTGGTGGGGGTAAATACAATGCAGAATTAAAAATGGCATGGGACAGACACAGTGAGTGGATCCCATTATAGCAACAGGATAAAATCAAAATAACCTTAACTGTTTCTGCTATCTCAACAAATAGGGGTGACCTGCATGAAGTGGTGGGTACACCCCTAAACAAAGGCATGGGGAGGGGTGACCTGCACGGAGCGGCAGGTGCACCTACTCTTGCCACCTTGTTGGGCAGACTAGATGCACCATGATGGTCTTCATCTGCCGTCATATACTATGATCTCCAGGAACAAGCAGGAATGTAGTCTTCACATATGGGTATCGTCTGTACCGATGGAGCCTGTGCAGGAACGCTCCCCAGCGTCCAATAGGAAAGCTTTTGGGAGCATCCCACTGCGCCTGCGTCACTGCCTTCCCACCTTTCCAACTCTCTCTCTCTTCAGTTTTTCATTTTACGTGAAGCCAACAGGGAGAAAACCCTGTCATTGCAGAAAATCTTCTTTTTGTGGTCGCGTCTGCCTTCACCGTCGATGCCTATACCGGTACCACCAGTCTTTTCTTTATTTTCTTAACTTCTTTTCCTAAAAATAAAAAATAATAATAATTTATTTTGGAGGGTCTGTCCCCTCATGGTGCCAGGCACCATTTTGTGCACTAGGCCCTCTTTTCTTCCAAAATGGAGAAACCATCTAGTGGTTTCAAAAAATGCTCAAAGTGTAGCAGTATCGTTTCTGCTACCGACACCTATGACTGGTGCCTCAAATGTTTAGGTCCTGACCATTTACCATTGGAGTGTCTCCTCTGTAGAAAGATGACCAAGAGAGGCCTGCAGAACAGAGCTGCATAACCCGGCACCCTCTTTGCTGCAGATGCGATGTCCGTTGCATCGACGTCTTCCAGGGCTTCATTTTCCTCCCATGGATCTCAGGTAACTAAACCCAGGTCTTCTAAGACCGGCTGGTCCTCAAAGATCTCCTTCGAAGGATCGAGATGTTAATAGCGTTACCCTAGAGGAAAACATACCAGCAAAACAGCCCTGGCAGGAGGCCCCAGCCTCCAAAGCATTAATGGGGATTCAGGATGTTCCTGAAGCTTCCACCTCGGGAGAAGTCTTGGTGCCATGTTCTGGTGTCATGGCCTGCCCCTCCAGTACTGACATCCAGGCATCGGCAGGTGCCATGGATCAGTGCAGCCCTGGCCATCAAGTGCAGCCTTGCAGCTCTCTTAGCAGCCTTGATACCGCTAAGGCCACTCTAGGCGGTTCCGCAGTCATCGATACCGGTACCGACCACACCTGCTTTAACCGATGCGCCTCGTTCCTTGCTTCCCCCCATGCTGGCCCTTGAATCAGTGTCCGGTATCGACCGATCGATACCGGCTTCAAGCAATGCAAGAACACCCGGCACGGAGATACTTCGAGTCCTCCAATTCCGATGACTCCGAGGACTCTGTCGGTACCGGAGTGATTCTTCCGGAGGATCTCTCTCCTTCTCCTCAGCATAGGATATCTTCTCCAGAGGACATGTCCTTTCAGGATTTCATATGTGATGTAGCACAGGGACTCTCGATCACTGTGACCCCCTGAGAAGGAACCGAGAGCAGAAGAATTAGAAATTCTTCAGAACCCTGTAGCTCCTAAGGAGGCTGCTACCCTTCCCATTTACCGAATCTTGCATGACCTCATGCTAAGGATGTGGGAAACATCTTTAATGGTGTCTCCACAGTCTCAGAGGCTCGATACCATGTACCGAGTTCCACAGTGCCCTGCTTTTCAGAAAACGCAATTACCACACCATTCAATGGTAGTGGAATCAGCGATGCGTAGGATCAAGAGTGCTAAGACGCATTCTTCCAACCCTTCAGGCCGCGAAGCAAGGACACTCGATGCCTTTGGGTGTCGATGCTTTAAGTCCTTGATGCTATCGGCCAGGATTAGCTCTTACATTCTTTATATGGGAATGTTCCTTAAGGAGGTTCCAAGAGATCTGGAGCTGATGGCTCCACTTCTCCCCGATGATAAAAGGGCAGACTTCCCCACTCTGTTCAAACATGCCCAGAATGTGTCTAAGTTTCTGAACCGTGCAACCTTTGATTGCTTTGAGTGCATTAGCAGAACCTCTGCTATTTCCATCAGTGCACATCGCATTGCCTGGCTTCAGACATCTGATTTAGAACAACGGGTGCAAGACAAGCTGGGGAACATTCCTTACACAGGAGAAAATCTCTTTGGCAAGGATTGGCAGGACAAAGCTAATCAGCTTGAGTCCGAAAACACCACCTTGAACAGATTATCAAGGACCACAGCCAACCCAGCTAAGAAAAAGACAGTTAAGAAACCCTTTTTCAACAAGAAAAAGAAATTCTACCCATCTTATACCCAGGCTGTCCACTGCCCAGTTCATGCTTACCAAAAGGGGCAACAGCAACCCAGACAGCAAAGGAAGGCCCAAGTCCCCAGAGCTCAACCAGCTCAACAGACACAGCCTCCTCAGGGGCTTTGACTCCTTCCTTAGTCATCCTGCCCCTAAAAGGTCCAGAGCCTCTCACCATCCCAGGCAGACTTTGTCATTTTGCCAAAAGATGGCAACAGATAACATCAGAGCACTGGACTCTTTCCATTGTAAGAGAGGGGTACAAACTCCATTTTCACAGTATGCCCCCTCCCACCATCACAAGACAGTTCAATTCTCAGGGCCCTTTCACCACTCTCTTGTGTCAAGAGGTCACCTCACTACTTGCTCAAGGGGCAATAGAGGAGGTACCCATATCCCAACAGGGCATTTTATTTATTTATTTCTTTTATTTAATAAACATTTTTATACCGTGCTTTCCAAAGATCAAGCGAGGTGTACAAGGAACAAGGTATGAAATGCATGGAAATGCAAGTTCATTTACATAAAACTTGTAGAACTATATACATATGAAATACACTTTTACAGGTATAACAGAATTCAAAACAAAACTATGTACAGTAGTGATAGATGGGGGAATTCTGGGGCGGCACACTGATTGTTACTATAGTGTGGACGTAATATCATTTGGTGTCACAGAGAGAGTACTCTGTTTGTGGGATGTTGATTCTGTTTGTGTATGTGATGTGATATTAGGATCATAGTGGGTAGTAAGAGTGTGGGGGCGATGTGGGAGAATGCTTTATTATTAGTAACCTTTTTTGCTTTTCTGTAATCCGACGGTGTTGAGAGTTTGTTTGTGTTTGCTCCTTTGAGTTCGATTTGATAACTCCTTATGAATTAGGGTGCTGAAGGATGGCGCTAGGTTATTAATTATTTTGAATGTTGTTACCAGTATTTTATAGTTTGGCAGTGGATGGGAAGCCAGTGTAATTTGAAAATAATAGGTGTTATGTGTTCAATGGAGCTGAGGTTCATTATTGATCTTGCAACTATATTTTGAGCTAGTTGCAGCCTTCGGAGAGCTTGTTTAGTTACCCCATGAAGGATGGAGTTAGCAGAATCAAAATGAGGTGTAATAATTGCCTGTATTACAGATGTGTAGTCTTGGAGGTGTATGAGGGGACAGAGCTGTTTTAACAGTTTACGTTTATAGTGAATTTTTGAGGCTGTGTTCTTAATGTGAGATTCCATACTGAGGGTCAGGTCTTAGAATGACTCCTAGGTATTTTACCTCTTTTTTTTTTTTTTTTTACTGATATGGTGGAGTCTTGGAGCAGGATTTCTGTTGGGGATACAAAGCTTTGGTTCCTAGTGACAAATAATACTTCAGTTTTTGAAAGGTTTATGAGGAGGTTATATTTTTTTAGCCACTGCGAGATATCCTTAAAGCAGTTTGATATCCTTTGAGTCGGTGGGTTTGGTAGTTTAAATGGGAAGTAACACATAATATCATCCGTGTAAATGTGATAATTTACACGGTGCCTTTTAAGGATGTAGCAGATAGACTGCAGATAGATATTAAAGAGAAGCGCTGAAAGTGCTGATCCCTGGGGGAGGCCTTGCTCCTGTTGGAACATAGAGGAGGTTTGTTGGTTGATTCTGATGGCTTGTGTTCTGTCCTTTAGGTATGACTCGAGCCATTTGTACACTTTCAGTTAGCCTGGGTTAGGCATGGGTTTCTACTCCCCTACTTCATTCCAAAGAAAACAGGGGGCTACAGACCCATACTGGACCTCAGAGAGTTGAACAAGTATCTGTTCCAAGAAAAATTCAAGATGATCTCCCTCGGAACACTTCTTCCTTACATTCAGAGTCCGAATTGGCTATGTTCTCTAGATCTAAAGGATGCATATACACATAGTCTCATCCATCAGATCACAAGAGGTTTCTTCGATTCCTCTTTCAAGGAAGACATTGCCAGTACAGGGTTCTACCCTTCGGACTGACTTCTGCCCCAAGAGTCTTCACAAATTGCATGGCAGTAGTAGCATCATTCCTGAGAACTCTGGGGGATATTCGTCTTCCCCTACTTAGATGACTGGCTCATCCCAGCATCAACAGCTACAGAAGCCAGCTCCGCTCTCTCCTGTACAATGCAAATCCTGCAGTACCTGGGACTGGTCATAAACCTCCCAGAATCTCATCTCACCCATTCTCAGTCCCTAGAGTTCATAGGGGCTCTTCTAGACACAAGGCAGTCAAAGGCTTTCCTGCCACAACCACGTTGACTTCAAATACTCCAGCTGGCGCCTCAAGCAGCTATGAAATCTTTGCTAACTGCTCGAGAAATGCTTCAGCTGCTGGGGCATATGGTATCCACTGTCCATGTGGTTCCCTATGCTCGCCTTCACATGTGAACAGCCCAGTGGACCCTAACCTCTCAGTGGACACAGGCCTTGGGTCGCCTGAGGGACAAAATCAGAAACTTGACACATCTCATTTCGTCCCTACAGTGGTGGCAATCGCTGGAAACCTTCTCATAGGGTCTCCTTTCCAGCAGCCACTACACCAAGCCACCTTGACAACAGATGCATCCAAGTTAGGCTGGGGGGCTCACTTGGACAATCTCTGCACTCAGGGTCTCTGGACCGAGCAAGAGGCTTGTCTTCATATAAACCTCCTGGAACTCAGAGCCATCTTCTATGCTCTTCAATTATTTCAGGCCCACCTGAGCTACAAGACGGTTCTGGTCCAGACCGACAATCAAGTAGCCATGTTCTGTGTGAACAAGCAGGGTGGGATGGGGTCTCAGGTATTGTGCAACGCAACGAAGCTCAATGCCTCTGAGCCTTCGCCAGAGATCTTCAAATCCACCTACTAGCGGTGTATCTTCCAGGCACACAAAATCTCTTGGCAGACAAACTCAGTCAAGTATTGCTGCCACACAAGTGGTCTCTTCATCCAGAGCAAATTGCTCGAATTTTTCAAATCTGGGGAACTCCAGATATAGACCTCTTTGCAAGTCCTCAGAATGCCAAACTTCTCCGGTTCTGTTCCAGAATTCCGGCTCAGAACTGTCAGGCAAGGGATGCCTTCCACCTCCACTGGGGTCAGGACTTCCTCTATGCCTTCCCACCCATTCCCCTCATTCCCAAAATTCTGTTCAAGTTTCAGAGAGACAGGGGCCATATGATCCTCATAGCCCCATGCTAGCCACGACAAACGTGGTATCCTCTACTTCTACATCTCTCTCAAGCCAGACCTCTGGAGTTGGGATGTGCGCCAAATCTTCTTTCCCAGGAGAACAGGACGTTATTGCACCCGAGTCCTCAGTCTCTACACCTCAGGGCATGGCTGCTGAGAGCCTAGAATTCCAGGATATCAACCTTTCTCAACAGGTTAAGGATATCCTTTTGATTTCAAGAAAACCTTCCACAAGGCAGGCCTACACCTTTAAGAGGAAAAGGTTATCTATCTGGTGTTCAAAAAAGGAACTTAACCCCTTTTCAGTGCCAGTGGAGGCGTTACTGGAGTATCTCCTCCATTTATCATCCTCTGGTCTTAAGACCAATTCAATAAAGGTCCATCTTAGTGCCATTTCAGCTTTCCACAAGCCCTTGGATGGACAACCTGTTTCCTCTCAACCACTGTAGCAAGGTTTATGAGACATCTACTCTTGACTAAGCGTCCCATCAAGCCACCACCAATGACATGGGATTTGAATTTTGTCCTTGGGCAGCTCATGAAACCGCCCTTCGAACCCTTAGCCACTACATCTCTAAAGTTTCTTTCTTGGAAAGTAATCTTCCTAATTGCTCTCACTTCTGCAAGATGCATCAGTGAGCTCCAGGCTTTAGTGGCTGATCCTCCTTATACAAGGTTCCACCATGATAAAGTAGTTCTTAGGACTCACCCTCACTTTATGCCAAAGGTGGTTTCGCCTTTTCATTTAAACCAATCGGTTTACCTTCCTGTATTCTTCTCTAGGCCTCGCGCCTCCAGTGCAGAAAGGAATCTTCACACTCTGGATTGTAAAAGAGCCTTGTCTTTTTACCTTCAGAGAACTAAGCAGCATAGAAAGGCTTCCCAGCTTTTTGTTACCTTTGACTCTAGTTATCTTGGATTACCAGTTTCCTAGCGAACTTTGTCTAAATGGATTGCAAATTGCATATCCTTTGTATATGAGAGTAAAGGACTTTCTCTGGAAGGTCATGTCACATCTCGCAATGTGAGAGCAATGGCAGCCTCTATGGCTAACCTTCGCTCAGTGTCCATTGACGACATTTGCAGGGCAGCCACTTGGGCTTCGGTAAACACCTTTGCAGCCCACTACTGGTTAGACAAGGACTCCCATCGGGGATGCCTCGTTTGGCCAGGCTGTTCTCCAGCATCTCTTTCAGACTTAGAACAACTTCTAC
Organism: Ichthyophis bannanicus; assembly: GCA_033557465.1. NCBI lineage: Eukaryota > Metazoa > Chordata > Amphibia > Gymnophiona > Ichthyophiidae > Ichthyophis > Ichthyophis bannanicus. Next base: position 578,040,541 of record CM066035.1, read on the forward strand.
CCACCATCCCGGGTTTTGATGTCAGAGATCCATGGGAGGAAGCATGACCCATCTCAACCTGGGTTTCATAGCTTTCTGGGGTCATCTCCCTGGCATCTCTCAGCTGGGGAGTCCCCATATGTGAAGACTACATTCCTGCTTGTTCCTGGAGATAGTGTAGTTATTCACCTGTAACAGGTGATCTCTGGGAACAGCAGGAATTGAGTCTTCACAACCCACCCACCTCCCCTAGGAGTTGTCTTTCTCTCTCTTTCTCTCCTTTGCCTCAGCTATAAACTCAACTGAAGAGGGAGAGTTGGAAAGGCGGGAAGGCAGGAAGGCAGCAAAGCAGGTGCAGTGGGATGCTCCCAAAAGCTTTCCTATTGGACGCTGGGGAGTGTTCCCACGCAGGCTCCGTCAGTACCGACGATACCCATATGTGAAGACTCAATTCCTGCTGTTCCCGGAGATCACCTGTTACAGGTGAGTAACTACACTTTACTATGTATTCTCTGTGAGACTGTGTTTGGGGAGCCAAGCAGTATGCAAGATCACACAGCGGCATTTACACTCTGTGACAGATGAGCCACTAATCTTGCATGTGCAATAGCCTTCGTGGTGTGTACCTCGAGGGAAAGGACCATGTTACATTGATTCTAGCATTAACGCGTCTCATCATTTTGCGCTTTTAAGAGGGTAATGTTGTATACGCCCGCGTGTGCCATTTGGACCTATTTTATACAGTAAATTGCACACGTGCTTTGCATTACCAAAAAATGGCATATACACTCATAGGAACCTAGATGCGGCAGTTATGCCTGCCCAAGAGCAGGTGTAACTTGCTGTACTTAGATCAGCAACTTGATGCACACAAGTCACAGTTTTTTATAACTTATGTGCGTCAGCTGAGGCCATGTTCATGCTCTGTCCAAGCGCCACCCTTGAGCATGCCCATATGGCACTTATGTGCAGTGACATAAAATGCACACTTAAAGCAATCACTATTTTCCAAGTGCGCACCTAAGTGCCTTTTCACATGCGTAAGTCCCTGAAAATAGGGACCTACCACATTTCTCGTGCTTACAGTCCAGCACACCCTATATAAAATCTCCTCTTTTATGTTCTCGGAGTTTATTTGAATGTTAAATGTATTATCCACTTTTTTCAAATCTGAGCTCAAGGCACGTTACATTGGGGTACATGATTTATTGCCCTGACCCAAGGGGGTTTATAATATAAATTGTACCTGAGGTAGTAGAGGGAGAAGTAACTCATTCAGGGTCACAAAGGTATCAGTGAAGGAAGTTAGGATTTAAACCCTGACTTCTTTGGTTTGCCTCCTGCCTCTCTAAACACCAAGCAGTTGTTACTCCTGATGTCACACACCCTTAAGAAACCAGATAGTAACTATACTGCTATAAAAACAAATCAAATAAAACTTCCTGTACTTTTAAACATTTAGGGCCCCTAACAACCCTTTTATGAGAGTCGCCATGTGCACCCACCTTAGTGAAGCATATGGTTTAGTTGCCCATCATGCATTAGCTGCCGGGAATATACTGGTTATGCCTCTGACAGCTAACGCAGAGGCTTTCCAAATAACACCCGTATGTTTGGCACTCTATTTGCAAATTTTTAGCAGCCTTTATTTAAAGGAGTCCTTAGATTCCGTGCTATATTTTCAGATAAATTATTCTTCAGATTACCAAAATGTCTGGACCTCTTTCCAACTTATTTTTGATTTTACACTAATTCAGACTATCTCATGGAGTGACAACATACTACAGCACAAAAAGTCAATTAATACTTTCAATATTATATGTGTATGTTTTTTAATCAAGCCTTTTTATGTTTACGGACCTTACTAACGCACCAATAAAACTACACTGAGTACTCAATGTATTTGTTGACAGAGATTTCTCTTGTATGCAAATATCTGAAACTGTTTACATTTTTTTCAGCATTTATATGGCATCCTAAACAAGGATTAACAAAATTACATACATTTCTAACATGATGAATTAATGTATTTAGACACAACTGTTTGCCCGCTCTGATAGGTAGCGGTCTTGCAAGAAATTTGGTGTTTTATGACCAGTATATATGTAGAGTGTAATTTCATTTTAAAGCGATACTGTGTTATTAAAAGAACAGAACTGCTTTCTCTATGTGCTATTTATTGCATACTACAGACCACTGGTCAGATTTTCTGTGCACAGCAGAAATAAAATGCATCGGTTGATGCAGGAAAATGAAGTGGAAAATAGAAAATTTGTGCATATATCTGAAAAATACATGCACGCGTATTGGAGACAAACATAAAAGGGAGCTGAATTAGTCCAAGTTTAAAAGTTGGGAGTAGTAGAACCAATCATAGGTTGGATGCCTTGATGGTGGCATTTCCACTCTCAAGTTCTGCATGCAGGTGGCGTTCACCGTATCTCACAGAACGACATCTTAGCTAATAAACCAAACAGTATGTGTAGCCAGCCATACCTTAAACCTGCTTTTGCTTGAAATGCAAAACCAGCTATCAAAATAGCATGTGTCCATCCTACGTGCTTTTTAGTTGCATTTTTAAATGATCTAATTTCTAAATGAACAAAGCACCATTTTGTAACCAATTTGTTTTATTTTGCCGTTTTATTTTATTCCATTAAATATACGAGTAATTTCATCTAAGCTTAAGCATTTCTTTTTCTTTCTTCCTTTTACTGCTGTCATTGTTTTGTGCTTGTTCTTTTTTTCCCAGTGAGGGTTGTCGACGAGAAAATACGATGAAGAATGTCGGATGCCGCAAGTATGCATTTAGTTGTCTGCAGCTGAAGGCTTTTCCAAAGCATTACAGACCTCCAGAAGGAACTTATGGAAAAGTTGAAACATAAAGTTGTTTTGTTCTGTAAATTAGCTGTTACATTAGTACATGTGTATACACACTTTAGTGTAATATATGAATCGATCATGATCAGATAAAAAGAACTTTTTACACAGTTCTCTAGGATTATTACACTGAGTATATTGTCAGGTTGGAATTGGGAGAGAATTCTTGGCCATGGTAGCTTGTTGGCCATTAAAGTATGAAAAATGCACTGAACAGCATAGAATCCATTTCCAAGAATGGACATCGTAGACTGAATAGCAATTGAGCTGCCCTTGCTCTGTGCTGTATTGGTTTGAGATTAAAAAACCTTTCTATTAGGCTTAAGATGAAATCTCCAATGACAATAAATACTAACAGTTGGAAGCTGGGATACATTACTGAAGGTGTGAAAGTGTAAAATGCATCATCAAACCAACTTTGTGTGGAGCAGAAATCCCTGAGCATGTCCAGTATAAAAAAGGATTTTTTTTCCTACAGGCACAAAATGGGAGAAAATTATAAATCGGGTCCATGTGTTTTAACTCATGCTGAAGTACAAAGTCATGAATCTATTAGCTTTCATACCACATTTAGATGCACGTTTCATTTATATTTATTTAAAGCAAAAAAAGAAAATAAGTCTTTTAGAAGTCAATGCCAGTAACTCATAGAGCAGAAATGAAAGTGGTTTTTAATATCTTGAAATTAAACTGTAAATGCGCAATATACCTCATGACACTGGCAGATTTTAAATATATTGTAAAATAAAATGTTTTGCTTATCTGTTTTCCCCCCATGAACCTTTTAGGTGACTAAAATGTCATTTTTTGGGATTATTTTGAAATGGTTAGTACTAGGCTTATTGTGAGAAGTGCATCCCTGCCTTTTCCTCAGATGCATTTACCTGCTTCCAGTCTACAAAGCGAAGGATTCATGCTGTGCTGACTTGTCTATTGCTGTGACCATTGATCTTATCACCGAAAGGATAGGGTTGAGGTACATTAAAGTTCAGATTTAAGAACTGTTTGTGCAATCACAGTTCTATTTGGGGGTCTATCTGATTATTTTCTACAGCGCTGTGGAAGATAAAGCTTGGGCTTCTAAATCTGAAATGGAAGAATTCTGCACTCGCATTGTACTACATCAGGGGTCTCAAACACGCGGCCCGCGGGCCGCATGCGGCCCGCGAGAGCATCTTGTGCGGCCCGCGAAGCACTTACCGGTGTCTAAAAAAAAAAAAAAAATCCAAACTTGCCGCCGCAGTATTAGGCGTCCCGCGGCCCCTCTGCCTGCTCTGAGTCCTCTCCTCCCTGCAGCATCAGCTCAAAAAGTGGCGGCTTTCAGAGCCGCGAAGAGAGAGAGTTTCTCTCGCGCGGTTCTGAAGACTCGCTGCTCTTCAGAACCGCGCGAGAGAAACTCTCTCTCTTCGCGGCTCTGAAAGCCGCCACTTTTTGAGCTGATGCTGCAGGGAGGAGAGGACTCAGAGCAGGCAGAGGGGCCGCGGGACGCTTAATACTGTTGGCATTGGGATCAGGGACTGACTGCTGCCAATAGTGGCTATGTTTTAAAAAATAATAGTCCCGGGTGAAAAACTGACACTACTCAAATTTCTCTGTGGCTGACTATGTTGTCTGTGTGAGTTTGCCATTGGTTCATAGACCCATCTGTCTGTTCATGCAACTAATAGTGAGCTCATCATTTTGGAAAATAAAAGAAAAACACAGTTTTAAGAAAAAAGGTAGGAGAGTCTATAAACATCAAAATAAAAGGCTTGTGCAACAGCTGGTGTAAAAATGGCCAGAGTGCACATGAGCTCTTTGGTCATATCATCAGTGCAAGACTTGGGGATCCTCTCCCATTGCTCCTGAAGTAGAGAAAAAGCAAGCAACTAGCCAGAGATGTCATTCCCAAATCCCAGAAACAGAGAATGTAGTAACACAGGGCCAGGGATCCCTTCCCTGGGACCCAAAAAGAGACAGAATGAATGAAGGAACCAGAGATCCTCTCCTCACAGAAGAATAAAGCGAGCATAAAGCTGGATGCCACCCTTTGAACAGCATAAAAGGAAGATCGTGAGTATAGGATCAACATAAGCAGAGAAGGAACATGGGGCAGAAGAATCCTCCCCCCAGGACCTTGAAGGAGAGAAACTGCACAGAACCAAAAGATTTCTCTCTCCAGACATCAGGAACAGAGAGAACAGAGAGCTAGGAAATCCCCTCCTTAGGGTTTTCAAGCAGAGAATGAACACAGGGCCAGAGATTCGAGCCACAAAGGTGAGAGCATCCCCCTCCATGTGACCAGAAAAGATATGGGAGTGGACACAGGCCCAGGGGCCCATTCTCCATGATTGTTCCCTTACATACAAGAGGAAATCAATTTATAGTTTTATTTCTACAGTGTTGTACATTCTAAGTTTGGCTTTTGGGGTTCCCAGTTTAATTGTCTTCCTGTTTCTAAATTGTGATTCCTTGTTTGGTGATGGTGTATGTTCTGCATGTTTACTAAAAGTTAGTGTATATGCAAATATTTATGCAAATGATGCCCTTATGCAAATGATGCCATTATGCAAATGAGGCCTGCGTCTTGTGCGGCCCCCGGGTTACTCTACAAGTCCTCATTTGGCCCTCAAAGCAATTTGAGTTTGAGACCCCTGTACTACATGCAGTGCAGTATGGAAAAAAGGCCCAGGTTTCTGTGTTTAGTGTGCATAGTTTAGTGATCGTTGTTTTGAGGTTTAGCTTGCACATACATAGGTCAATATTCAGATAATTATAGAGGTTATCTGGTAAGGGGGTCTCAGCTAGACATTCAGTGGCACTATCTGGATAATACAATGGAGTATCATTACTGAACACCTTGGCACCATCCAGATAGTGCTGTGGCTGAGTGTGGGTGCTACTACCACTATCCAGATAATGGTGGCAATTTATCCATATGATGGTGATTGTCAACTGCTATCCGGGTAATTTAGGATAGGTTAGGATGTTGGAAAAGCTGACCTAATTAGCAACCCAGATAAATTATTCAAGTAGTAGCTGAAAATCGCCACTAGCTGGATAATTGTCACCATTATCCAGACAGTGGCTACACAACCCGGATATTCAGCGGCAGCCACTATCCAGATCCTGCTGCAGAGTATCCAGTGGATATTTAAGTACCACACTGCGCCATGGCATTTAAATATCCCTATCTTTGAAAACTGGCCCCACAGACTCTATGGATGGTTTGTGGCTTTGGAGAAGTAAGTGCAAAGCATTTTGAACTTAGAGCTACACAAGGGAAACGGTGACCATAGGATACAATATGTATTGTAAACTTTCTGAATCCTATACATCAGGTCTCATCTCACACCCCTTTCAAATCCATGCTAAAAGCTCACGTCTTTGAGGTTGCTTTCGGATTCTAATTCCCTTGTTTTCCTTGTCTCTCCTTTTCCTTTTTGACCCCCTTGTTTCTCTTATATTGCAGTTTGATTTTATTTTATATACCGTCTATAACCATGGCATCTTTGTACTGTCTGTCTTGATTAGATCGTAAGCTCTAACAAACAGGGACCGTCTTCTATATGTTCTTATATAGCGCTGTATATATCTTGTAGCCCTATATAAATGATTAAAAGAAGTAGTAATACTGACATGAGGAATGGTTTGTTTTTCCCTCTTTTTCATGTGGCTAGCAACATTATACATTTATGTACAAAAAGCATAAATCCACAGCAAAGCAAAGGCTAATCTATTTTAACATAAAACCTTGTTTCGATGATATTAATAATACCTGGAAATTATGAGCAGGTTGATTAATCTAAATGGTGTCTCTCTTAGTTATGGTTTCTAGTTTATAAAAGTGTCAGTATAATATCTCTCAGTGGGCACAATCTGAGCTAGATTCTGACACCTCATATACTACATGCATTTCCCAAATACAAGTACAAAAACATTCAGTGTATTTTGGGAACACAGAAGTGAGAGAGACTGATAGGCAGATCCTGCTAAAAACTTAATGACTGATGGTTAAAACAACTGCACTAGATGCTTCCCACTAAAGGATTCTAGTAGCTGTATTTGTTCAGGAGAAAACTGGATTCTTTCTGGTTTGTGATAACTTTCATAGGACCAATGCAAACGTTATTGAATGTTAATGTACATAAAATGTAGAATAGTTTGGTATCACACTACCTAATTTGTGCAGCAAGTATGCACAAAAATTAAACCAGCTCTTAAAGGGAAAGTACACTCATGCTTTCCATTTGAAAATGACCCCACTGAAGCAACATGCACACATTTATACTTGCTACTTACTGCCTAGAAAATTTACTTGCATCCTTTTGAAAATCTAAAAGGGTGCATGTAACTCCACTCCACACCTCTGCTTACTACTGGTAAAGTTATGTGCAAAATGGAATTAATGTGACTATGTTTATCTGTTATATGCTAACCAATTTATAGCAAGCCCTTTCTACATAAAACCTGCTTTGTGGAAGTAAATTACTTTTAAAGTTACCCCAATAGCTGTTACATCATCTTTAGATACTTCGTATGATGCTTTAATACCAAGATATCACAAGCTACAAATATTTTGTGTATTACAGTAGTTAGGTTCGAACTTGCCACCTCTTAGTCTTATTTTCTCTTCCACTTTAGTATTTGGACTAAACTATATTTATTTTGTATATTCTTATTGTTTTGTTAACAGTATAGTAATGTCATCGTATGATTATGAATAGTTTGTGATGTCAGGTATGTATCTAACACAATACCTCATAGGCATGCCTTTGCTTTTCTCATGCTGTTGCCCCTACATTTAAAATTAACTAATGTGTGCTGCCATATTTTTGTGTGCTAATGGCATTATCATATGGTGACATGGTAATGCACATTAGCAGGGCTGACCCAAGACAGAGGCCCCAGGCAGAAGCCCTGATCATGCCGCCCCCTCCCTTTCCGACTCATGCCGCACTGATCCCCAAGCTGAGCTGTACCACTGCACCCTGCTGTTGCCAATTCTGTAGGCGGGGGGATGGTATGATGATGGCCTGTGGTAGTCCATGTGCTTTGGCACACATGGTCTGCTGCTTCTGACCCCTCTCTGACACAACTTCCTGTCAGGGGGAGCAGAAGCGGTAGGCCATGTGCGCAAAAGCACATGACCTGCCATGCCGGGCCACCCACAGAGGTCTGCTGCCTAGTGGACGGGCCGGCCCTCCACATTAGTAACTCTAACTGCACATTGTGGACTTTGGTTCCAAACTCAAAAAAGTGAGAAGAGTATGAAATCAAATCAAAACCAAATACGAAAACAGAATCGCTTATTACATAAAGACATGGTCATATAACCCCTGAGCATCTTGACCCCTCTTTCTGTCCTTCTCGAAAGAAAGAACTGAAATAACATCACTGATGCTTTACTGAATTCCCTGAAAATCAAGGATATGGGCTAATGATGCACCCTTTCTGTCAGACCTTACAATTGGACATACAGGGAGGGAAAATAATTGTTAGCTTTATGTGCCCGCATTGAGGATGACTTTATAAAGTCACACCTGGCTAATGCGCCTATTTTATAAAGTCAAGTACATGCATACTTAACTTTATAAAATACTAGTGTAAGTTGCAGAGAATGTGCCTTAAATTAAAGTGTGATAACTTACATCTGCCCCAGAACTGGTGTAAATGACCGTCACTACTTTTTGCAAGTATGTGCATAAATTATAGTAATCTATAATCAACATGCACCACCCACGCTCTGCTTAAACCCCATGTGCTTGCTTTCACGTTAATCGGTGTTTTATAAGAGGACATTTGCTCTCTTAAGTGGCCATTTATGAGTATTCATATTTACACATGCCCTTACGTCTTAAAACTTGGCAGCTCCTTATAAAATTACCCCACTGAGTTCAATGAAGACCTAAGGCCCACAGGTCTGTAATCTTTACAGTTTGCTGATGTCAAAACAACAATGAACAGTAAAGCATAATAAGAACCAGCCTGTGACTTCATTGTGACTAGCGTGTTGAGGGATACAAACATTTCTCCAGGAACAAGCAGGAAGTCAGTCCTCACTTATAAGTGACGTCTACACCGACAGAGCCCGCATGGAGCAATTCCCCAGCTTTCAAAGAAAGCCTTTGGAATTTCTGCAACACGTGCGTGGTCCTCCTCCCACCCAAAGATGCCATCTTGCTCAGTCTCCCTTTCTCCGCAGAGCCCTTCGGACGCATGTCCTTGTCCCTCGGATAAAGTGTTTATTTTTTTCGGCCTCTGGCCTGATATTTTTCCAGTTGCACTGGTCCTCTAACCATCCTTCCCCTGCTCTCTCTCTTTTTGGGCAGGCAGGGACGTGTTTTGTAGCTTTTTTTCCCCCTTGCAGGCTTCGTGTCCTTTTTTCCCCTAACCGCTGGCTGCGTGGGTCTTCGACCTTGCGGGGGCCCTTTTTGCCCAGATGGCCACCGGTGTCAAAAAATGTGACAGGTGCTCCAAGAACATGTCGCTTATGGACACTCATGACTGCTGTCTGTGGTGTCTCGGGGCTGACCATGATCCGAAGCTCTGCTCGCTTTGTAAGAAAATGTCCTCCAAGGCCCTGCTAAGTCGTAAGCAGAAGTCCGATGACATTTTCCATAAGGCTGCCTCTGAATCCCCGGTGGCGCCCACGGTCGTCCCTCTGCTGGTGGGATCCCCCACCTCGGCCCCACACTCAAGGTGGCACTCCGATCAGGGGTCCCCTGTAGTGCATCGGCATAAGAAGGCCTCAAAGTCGCTGTCGGGGGCTCCGGACAAGCACGAGCACTCGTGCTCGGTCGCTTAGTCCCCCTCGGCGTTCCCGAGAGCCGGACAAGGAGCAGCCTCGTAAGGTACCTCGTACAGACACGGAGGCCTTCGGCGATGGCTCCCAGTCTCCTGAGGGCCTTCCCGGCAAGGACCCCCTCTCCTCCTCGACGTCCGACCCGGTGACCCCAGGATCGGCGTCGCAGGGTCCCACGCCCTCGTGGGAGTCCTGTATGCTGGCACTAGAGCGCAGTGTTTCTGCCTTTTTGGCTGCCCAGCAGGCGCTCACACCCAGCATGGCTGGCTCGCCCCTAGAGACTGAGATTCCCTTGGAAGGGATGTCTAAACCTGCCTGAAACCCCCGAAAGCCGTGGGCCTCGTGAGGGTCCTCTGCGTTGGTCTCGCTCGCCTTCCCATTCCTTGGGGGCGAGATCCTCCAGGGCCTCCGGCTCCAAGTGAGCTTCAGCCTCCGGATGAGGCGACCAACCCAAATCGGGCGCCTCCTTGGATCTCTCGGTTTGGGAGTCAGATGGTGATACTTCCCCGGAGACCTGCGCACATAGGGACCTCCCTTCGGACCCATCCCCACCCGCTTTTCAAAGGCGTTCACCTCCCAAGGACACATCCTTTCTAGTGTTCGTGTGGGACATGGCGCGGGCTCTTAACTTGGCAACCCAGGCTGAGGAGGAGCCTCGAGACGAAGAGCTCAATATCTTGCAGTACGAGTCCCCGCCTCAGTAGTCTTTTACTGTCCCAGTTCCTCCCATTCTGTCCAGGCTGCTACTCTGCATGTGGGAGACACCTGCCTCGGGTCCCATTGTGAGTAAGTGCCTCGACACAATGCACAGGGTCCAACGCAGCCCCGGGATTAGGAAGACTCAGCTTCCCCACCCCTCCATGGTGGTGGAATCGGCGATGCGGAAGCAAAAGAGACCAAAGTCGCACTCTTCGCTTCCGCCAGGTATGGAGTGTAGATCCCTCGATGCCTTGGGGCGCAAGGCTTACCAGGGGTCCATGCTCACATGCCGTATTCAGGCTTACCAATTGTACATGGGCATGTTCTTACGCGACCTCATCAAGGAGCTTGGGGGTTTCTTCATGGGTCTCGCAGGCGAACCCCTCGTTAGGTTCCAGACCCTCCTGAGATCCATCGTGGAGTGCTCCAAATACCTCTTCCATGCCGCCCATGATGGATTTGAATCCTCAGCCTGGATGGCAGCGGCCAGCATCGGGGCCCAACGCCAGGCATGAATCCAGTCCTCGGACTTGGAGTAGTGGGTCCAGAAAAAGCTCCTGTACGTCCCCTGCCTCGGCGAGCAACTCTTCGGTAAGCCTATGGAGGATAAGGCTGACGAGATAGAAATGGAGTTCGTCACCTGAACCCGCCTCTAGCGCAAGACCTCCTCCCTCCCTCAAAAGAAGCAACAAGCTAAGAAGCTGTTATTTCCGAGGAAGGTCCTACCGTACTGGGGTTACCCATCCTACCCACTCACTCCCATGCCGACCACAGCGATGCAGGCGAAGGCTCCTCACGGTCATCGCAAGCCTAAAGGGCCCAAGACCCAAACCCCGGCGCTGCCCCAGCCTGCCCAGGGGTTTTGACGCTAGCAGCGTAGCCTTTTGCCCCTCCACAGCTTCGCAGCCGGTGGGGGGATGCTTGTCCCTCTTCGCCCCTCAGTGGGCGTCCGTCACGTTGGACGCCTGGGTTCTCCAGGTAATCCGAGATGGGTATTGCCTCCGCTTCGACAGGCATCCCTCTCCCTTCTCCCCAACGGAGCCTTCTCGACTCCCCGCGCACCTGACCTTCCTGCAGCAGGAGCTGGACAACCTCCTCGCCCTGCAGGCAGTCGATAGGGTACCGACATACCTCCGAGGTCAGGGCTTCTATTCCTGGTATTTTCTCGTCCCGAAAAAGATGGAAGGCCTACGGCCTATCCTCAACCTCAGAAAGCTGAACAAGTTGTGGTGCGGGAGAAGTTCAAAATGCTTTCGCTTGGCGTCTTGCTGCCCTTCCTCCTACAGGGTGATTGGCCTTGCTTCTTGGATCTCAGGGACGCTTACACCCATATTCTGGTCCACACCCAGCACAGGCAGTACCTGCGCTTCAGGGTGCAGGGAGAGCACTACCAATACAGGGTGCTCCCCTTCGGGTTCACGTCTGCCCCATGGGTCTTCACAAAGTGCCTCTCCGCGGCAGCCACCTCCCTCAGATGGCAGGGAGTGTCAGTCTTCCCTTACCTCGATGACTGGCTCGTCACTGCACCCTTGGCCGGAGAAGCTCAATCGGCAGTGTCGCGCATGATCCTTCTTCTCGAATGCCTGGGGTTCATAGTCAACTACCCCAAGTCCCACCTCAAGCCTGTGCAGACCTTGGAGTTTATCAGTGCACACCTCGACACTCAGCGGGCGACTGCTGTCCTGCCAGCGGACCGTGTAGACCGTCTCTGAGCCCTGGCAGCTCAGGTCCAGAGCAACACTCAGGTTATGGCTCGGACTATGCTGCGCCTCCTGGGGCAAATGGCCTCCACCGTCCATGTGCTTCCCCACGCCCGCATGCATATGCAGACGGCTCAGTGGTGCCTCAGTGCTCAGTGGAGCCCAGCCTCGGGTCACCTCAGAGATCCCATTTGGATCTCCTGCAACCTTCGCAGGTCCCTGGACTGGTGGCAGAACCCCCGCAACCTCTTCCGGGGGCTACCCTTCCAAACTCCTCAGCATGAACTCATCCAGATGACGGATGCTTCCCTGCTGGGATGGGGTGCACACTGCGGTGCGCTGTGCACTCAGGGACGATGGTTGCCCAAAAAGTCCCAACAACAAATAAATTGCTTGAGCTTCGGGCCATCCGATGGGCCCTGAAGGCCTTTGAGGACCATCTGAAAGGGAAGTCTGTGCTCGTGCAGACCGTCAACCGACTAGCGATGTTTTACATCAACAAGGAGGGGGGCACAGGCTCCCAGCTTCTCTGCTGGGAGGTGGTCATCCTCTGCTCCTTTGCCTTCCATCAGGGGATGACCCTATGAGCGGTCTAGCTTTCAGGCCTTGAGAACGTCCTCATGGTCAAGCTCAGCAGGATTCTCTGCCCTCACGAGTGGTGGCTGGACCCGGGGGTGGCCGGCCTTTTATCCCATCAGTGGGGGATCTTGGCCATGGATCTGTTCACCAGCCCGACAAACACGCGGCTTCCCTGCTTCTCCGGACCGATCCCGCAACCGAGCAGGGAGGCCTCAGATGCGTTTCTCCTGAGCTGGACCTCCAGGCTTCTTTATGCGTTTCCCCCCATTCCTCTCATTGCGAGGACCCTCCACAAGGTTCAGTGGGAGCTGGTGTTGGTGATCCTCATTGCTTCCTTATGGCCTCGATAGCCGTGGTTCCCACTCCTGCTCTGGCTCGCGTCCAAGCCCCCAGTTCCCCTGGGCTGCGTCCCAGGCCTACTAACGCAGGAGGAGGGGCAGGTGTTTCACCTGAACCTGGCCTCGTTGTTCTTCACAGCCTGGCGGCTGAACGGGTCTCCCAAGCCCTGCTGGGCCTCCCAGAGGAGGTCGAGGAGGTCCTCCTCGCTTCAAGGAAGGACTCGATGAGGCGAGCTTACGCCTTCAAGTGGTGACACTTCTCGGTCTGGTGCTCCGCGCTCCAAATCGACCCGTTCTCTTGTTCTGCCCGATGGGTCCTCTAGTACCTCCTCCACCTCTCGAAGGAAGGGCTGAAGTCAAACTCGGTCAGGGTGCACCTGAGTGCCATTTCAGCGAATCACCTCTCCGTGGAGGGTAAACCCCTCTCGGAGCAGCCCTTGGTCTCCCGCTTTATGCGGGGTCTCTTACTTTCCAGGCCTTCCCTGGCAGAGTGGGACCAGAGCATAGTGCTCATGCAGCTTATGCGTTCACCCTTCGAGCCGATGGCGATGTGCTCGTTTCGGTACCTATCCTGGAAGGTGGCCTTCCTGGTGGCTTTGACCTCTGGCCTGCTGAGTCAGGGAGCTCCAGGCTCTCATGGCTGATTGCCCCTTAGACCAGGTTCTACAGCAATAGGGTGGTCCTCCATACCCAGCCCAAGTTTCTACTGAAGGTTGTCTTGAATTTCCATCTCAATCAGGAGGTAGTCTTGCCGACCTTCTTCCCGAGACCGCATGCTGACCAGGCATCGATGGTGTTGCATACACTCGACTGCAAGAGGGCTCTTGCCTTCTGTCTGCAGCGCACCCAGCCTCATCGCAAGTCTGGCCGGCTCTTTGTAACCTACGATCCCAATCGCCTGGGGCAGGCAGTCACAAAACACATGCTCTCCCTCTGGGTGGCAGACTGCATCGCCTTCGCTCATGCAAAGGTGGGCACTCCGCTAGATCGGCGGGTCACGGCACACAGCATCCAGGCCAAGACGGCCTCGGTAGTTTCGCTGCGCTCGGTGCCACTGACTGACATCTGCTGGGCTGCGACCTGATCTTCAGCGAACACTTTTGCTTCGTAGTACTGCCTGGAGAGGGAGTTCCGCCAGGACAGCGCCTTCGGCCAGGCTGTACTCCATAGTCTGTTCGAGGTATAAGCAACTCTTGCCCTCCGACCCATCTTGACGGCTACCGAGGGTTTCGTCACAGGGATCCGAGGACTCAGGCTCCTTCGTGCATCGACTTCTGGTCACGACCTCACGGAGGCGTTTTTTGGTTACAGGTTTGATAGCCTGTAGCTGGGGAGTCCCATAAGTGAGGACTGACTTCCTGCTTGTTCCTGGAGAAAGTGAAGTTACTCACCTGTAACAGGTGTTCTCCAGGGATAGCAAGAATCAGTCCTCACTACCCTCCCACCTCCCCTGAAGAGTTGCTGGATTTTTATTCTTCCCTTGCCATCTGTTTGGTAGGGCTCAAGCTAAGGGACCTGACTGAGCAAGATGCCACCTTTGGGTGAGAAGAGGTGCTAGACACCAGTTCTTTGAAAGCTGGGGAATTGCTCTTCGCAGGCTCCGTTGGTTCCTACATCACCCATAAGTGTGAACTGATTCCTGCTGTCCCTGGAGAACATCTGTTACAGGTGAGTAACTACGCTTTATCTGCATCTTCACTGTTGCCCCTCCCCCCCCAAAAAAAAATGTTTAGGTTCTTTTTTTAACTAATCATTTTACAATGTTCCTTATAAATTAACATTTTAACAGTACTGCTGGTCGATTTATACATGAATTGAACATTTGTTTTGCTTTAAATCTTTTAAAAGTTATGCACATTATTACTTCAGCCTTCATAGCACCATATGATTGTGGCTACCGTTTTAAGATCTGTAGGGCTTAATTTAGTTAAGATTTTTTCCCCTGTGAAAGGAATTTGCAAATTGAGACCCTAGGCTTCTTCCTAAGCTGCAGAAAGTTAACAGGCTTTTCTAATGTTTGATTCCTGAAATTCTAAGCATAGAGCCAAATTCAAACTTTGTATTCTGCAACATGGCACATTATTTATAAGAAAAAACTCAGCTGGTCAATAAGTCTTACTGATTAGGTTTTCCCAGTGAATATAGTTGGCCAACATGTGACACTGTAAATGGACTGAATGAGGTCCATAATGTTTATTCACTTATATGACTGTTTTCTTTCCAGAGGAAATGTGCCTAGTGGAATTCTTCATGAAGATTCATTTAAATATTGACTTATTATTTTTTTTAACATTGGTTTCTTAACAGTATTGCTATTGGCTCTGCACCTAGATGGTGCTTTTATTCACTGCTTTGGGCAAACCTTTTGATCACAGAAGCAATATATGAAGATGTTTAAATAAAATATATAGTATCAATTCAAGACCCTTTCCTTAAGAAGCTATGTTGATGTGTTTCCATGTTCTCTGTTATGTATGTATTGGTTCAGCACCAAATTGCAAGAAAGTATGAGAATCATGCTGGCAAAGTTACGGGTACAAATCTCTTATAAAAAAAAATCAAACTTCTGATGGGACTGTGGATTCTGTAATTATGGCATATGACTGAGGCCAACATTTTCTCTCATTTTGTGCTCTGTGGAAATGGGGTAGTTCTAAGCCAAGCTTGTTCAAGTTCAGTCCTCGAGGGCCGCAAGTAAGCCTGATTTTCAAGATATCCTTAAGCATAAGCATGAGACAGATTTGCATTCAGTGGAGATAGGTTTGCATGCATACTGTCTCAAATGAAAGCAAATCTGTCTCGTACATATTCATTAGGAATATCCTGAAAGTCTGCGGCCCTCAAGGACTGAGCTTAGTTAAGCCTGGTTTAAGACATCAAGTCCTCTCGTAGTTTTGAGGGTTCTCTTAGCTTTTGTTTTTATTTTGTATGCATATGCAGAATTATGATTTTTTAACTTCTATTGTGCTTGTCAGTTTCTCATTTTTAAGAAACTGAATGTCCTATGATAGTGCACATCTTTTCAGAGAGGCTTTTTTTTTCTGTTTTCGGTATCAGTGATGCATACAGCTACCATTTTATATAAATATCATGGTCTCAGACTTGTAAATTAGCCTGTTTGAAGAGCAAACTGAAAAGACAAAGATCTTTGCAGCTTGCCAAAAATGAGACTTTGAAATGATAAATCCATGTAGGAAACGTCCTGATAGGAAATGAATCATGCCTTTTGCACACAACAGGCCCTCATAGGATGGTCTGGTTCTCTTTATTATTTATAGTCTCTCTTTATTATTAAGCATACAACGGTAGAAAGTGTTGCCTAGTATGTTAATGTGTGTCAGTCTCCTATCAAAGCACCTCTATCACAGTTGACTTTTGTTTCATTTATAAATGTAAAAAATATTATGGAATAAAACACTTGGTTATGTTGCTGCACATGTGTATCTGCCAAGCTATGTGTATTTATGTTTTTAACAGTATTAATATGAGAAATATGGTTCATTTTATATGTTTTCAGCTCATTTGATCTATGTTTGATCTATGTGCTAATCTTTAGGATGAATATAATAAACAACTGAAAAGAACAGTGTGTGTCTGATCCTTTTTTAACAGTAATGCAAGATCAGAGTCTGGTTTTATATAGAGTAGCCATGTCATTCAGATTTCTCATTACCTTCGTTGAATGAAGTGATTCAGGGGATTAAAGATGTATTTTATGCATATTCCATGATTTGGCATGATACAAAGCAAGTCAGGGAAACCCACGTGTCTTTTCAGCCATGCAAAGTTTGCTGCTATTTAAAGCTATTCCTAACAAGGCCCATTTCTCTTACTCTTTCTTCTTCTATTTAAAACACCGTTACGTGTATGCTTCTCAGGAAATGGTGGCTGTTGGCAGGAGGCAGAGTGCATATGTGCTAGCACATATGCCCATCTGTCAAGGAACTATCCTTGTAGTGTGCCAGGGTGAAGAGGCTTTTGAGACAGCCGCAAATATTTGTATCTGCCCAGCACTCACACCCTCCCTGATGGCACTAGTGCAGAAGGTTGTCTCCTGTAGTTTAAACACTCCTCATTGCTACTGTGCTCCAACTGCTGTTTCCTGCATCTCACCTGGATTGATGGATCAAGAGGCCAGTTGGATTGTCCCTTGGGGGTTGGAGGAGCCAATGGTAGTATTAGAGCATCAGGAAGAGAAAGGGAACACCTGCTGGAGTCACTGGTACGTATATCTAGATATACATATGCATGCTTGTATGTGTTCTTTAAAAAGGAGGATTTCAGCCCAATAAAATGAACTGATGTGTACTTTTTTAAGGAGGTTTTATTTTCGGGGAGGGGGGATATTTTTACTTTCCAATAAATGTAAAGTGGCATTTTAGAAAGAACGTCCAAGTGCAATCAAGGATATCCAGGACAAAACTTGCAGAAAAACGCCAGGGGTGTCTGTTTTGGCCTGATTTTAGAAACACAGATGCCCCCAGTGTGGATGCCCACATAGATGTCCTCACTTCAAAAACTTCTTTATCCAAATTTATAATTAAAATTGTTAAAAATAAAACATAGGGGCCAATGCACTAAAGATTTCTTCTTGCTTGATTTAATGTAGAGATTCTACCATTTTACCTACATCTTTCCACCCTGCCAGCACCTTCTTAAGGCACGCCCCCATTTCACCAAAGTTGATAGCTTTGAGGTTCAGAACTCAGACATTTGTGTGACGTCTTTCTGGTTCTCAGTTGGCTGGCTGCCTGCCTGGATCTTTAAGAGAATAATTTTATAAAAGGTTGCCTATGCATGAAGGGCAAGTAGACACCTCTTTGTAACCTATTTTATAAAGATGCATAGCAGTGATGTAACCTAGCATATTTGAAACCTAGAATGGATCATTTTTTAATGCCCCCCTCCTCTATACAAGACTGGCTGGTTTTACAGCTCCCTTCAGTCTCCCTGGTCCTCCCCAAACCCTGTGTCTAGCACCATCCATCTCTCTTCCCTTCCCCCTGCTACATGGTCCCTGCATTGCACCTTCATCCTTTTATCTCCCTTTCCTGCATTTTCCTTGCCAGCCCATATCCATAACTCTCTCTGCCGTAACCACATCACCACAAGCTGAAGGGAAAAAAACAAATATGGGGCTTTCACGACTCCAGTGCTCCTCAAAGGCCTTGCCGGTTCTTCCCCCTTTGACATGAAGATATGCATCAGAGGGAGCGGGATTGGCAGAACCTTCAAAAAGCGCTTGAATTGAACTGGCTCCCACTTTCAGATCACAATGTTTTTTAATGCATCAGCAATGGAGAAAAGAGGAATGACAACTAAGTGAATACTATTGCATGCCGTTTGAATTATGTTGCGCTAGAAGCATTACAAAAAAAAAGCATCAAAGCAGGGCTGGGGATTCACTGGCTCCCTTGAAGGTCCCGACAACATGCCACTACTTAGCAAAGTATTCTAGAAAACAAAAAACCAGGGCGGAGCCTGGTTTCTGGTCAAGATGGACGTATAAGAGCTATGCTCCGGAGGGCAATAGGCAAGAACCCTGACTTCTGCAGTCTGTAATCAAATAGTTCCTACCTACTTTGATATCATTCGATCCCGGATACGTCAGGCCCCAAACCGACATGGCTGCATTACCAAGTATCTCAAAAAATAGCACAAAAAGAACCAAAACGGAACCTCTCTCTCCTCACAAGATGGCAGTCATCCGAGATTGTCCTGAGACCTTGCAGGAGCTCCTGGCTGAGATTCGGGCAGTCAAAGACTTGGTCAAATTTAATGCAGAATCGCTATGTGCAATACAGGAAAATATCAACGCGTTGAGAACTTCTTTGGAGTCAATTATGGCTTGTTTGGAGAAGGTAGAGAATGTTATGGCATCACATGGGGAAAGGCTCAAGGCTGTTGAAAAGCAGGCCAATTACAAGAGAGGTGGAAGACAGCAGCAATCGCTCTCAGAGGAACAACATAAGAATACTAGGAGTTCCTGAGGGAGCAGAGGGCCCTGATATGGTGTCCTTTTTGCAGGCCATGATTCCAGGTGTGTTAAAGTTGCAGTTTGCCATGCCATTCGAGATCGAGCATGCCCATCGAGTGCCTACTCAGTCCGTAGTAGCGGGCAAGCGTCCACGCCCAATCATCTTGAAAGTTTTACGTTTTCAGCAAGTATCGCAAATAATGGGAGCAGCCAGAGAACTTTCAACTTTGGAATATCAGGGACATAAACTCCTGTTTTTCCAGGACTTCGCGAAGGCGACGGTGGATCGGAGAAAGAGTTTTCTGGCGCTGCCACGCTTACAGCTGCAGGCCCATTTTGGGCTGCTCTATCCTGCCCCCATGAGAGTCACGCTGCATAACCAGACCAAGACTTTTGATGATCCAGGGGAGTTATATGTATTTCTGAAAGATAAGGAGGCGGCGGTGATGCGGTGAAATTTACTTTGCAGTTTCTGTTTGATACAGTTCTACGGCGCTTGCTGTTATGGGCGTTTGACTGGTCTGAGGTCGTGTAAAGGGGACTTATCCATGCAGAAGCGACATTTAATCAAGCAGTATTGCTATATACTGGGACATTCATTTTGTCTCTTGAAGGAACTCCAGAGTACTATCCTGGTCAAGATGCTTTTCCTTCTTTCTCTCTCTCTTTCTTCTTTTCTGTTTTATGTTGTCTGTGATGTCTATGGTGTTGAAGAGTGGGATGGCCCTTATTCATTAGGCTGGGTTTTCTAGGTCATAAACTGACTCGAGGGCTGCCCTGCCACGCAGTTTTGGGCTTTGAGTACATTGTTTTACTATTAGTGTGGGAGATGGGCAAAGTGCGATATTTTAAGTGGCAAAGAAGTGGAAATGTACTATGTCACTTTGCCCTCCATGTCTGTCTTGTCCTGGTGGGCTCACCCGCTAAGTTTTGTGTGTTATATAGCCCCCCTGGGTTTGGTGGTTTGGGTGATATGTTTTTCAGAATTATGTGTTCTTATTGTGAGCGATCATGTGTAGGGGCCAGGGCTAAATTGTGTCTCCTTTTGTTGGGTTTTCGTTTTTGGGCTATAAGTGCAGCTAACACTCTGAGGGTGCTTAAGATGTTGTTCTACAATGTAAAACTATATGTTACAATTTGGTATGTTTTAGCAACATTTGACTGTCAATTTGAGCTATATTGTCAGTATGTCTTCCTTTAAGATAGTTTCACTGAATGTTAAGGGCATTAACAATCCCATTAAGAGGAAAATGATTCTTCTGTACAGTAGGAAAGAAAGTGCTGACATCTTACTGTCGCAGGAGACACATTTGAATGTAAAGGAGTCGTTAAAACTAGACATAAAACCCTTTTCTCTAGTGGATTTTTCAGCTGCCCATCATAAGAAAAATGGGGTAGCCATTTTAGTGAGGAAAACTCTATCTCCCATGGTTATTCAAACTAGGTCTGATACTGATGGGCGGTGGACAATGGCTGTTATTAAAACTGGATCCACTGAACTGGCCTTAATTAATATTTATGCTCCTAACATTGATTGCCCTACTTTTTCTGCTCCATTGCGGCCTTGGCGCAGGAGGTGTCCAGATATCCGACTATCGTGGGAGGAGACTTCAACCTCGTGCTAGACCCATTGGTGGATAGGAGTCCAGTGAGAACCATTAGGGTTCCCAAGGCTCACCCAGTCCTTGTATCTCTAATGCAGGAATTGGGCCTGATAGACATATGGCAGTTGCAACACCCTCCAGATAAAGAATTCACTTTCTTTTCTCCTCCTCATAACTCCTTATCACGTATAGACTTTCCTAGTCTCCAAGGGACTTTGTTCTAGAATTAGTGAGTCCACTATTCATGCGGCTCACATCTCTGATCACTCCGTAATCTCATTCTCACCCTATTTGACTCAACGAGCTATCAACCTCACTCACGCTGGCAATTTGATAGGACTCTTCTAGCCAGTCAGAAATTTTGTGAGACTATTCTGGTGGCTATAGAGGAATATTTTCAATTCAATCTACTGCAAGATTCCTTGGGGTGGGCATGGTGGGAAGGCTTCAAGGCTAGTATGCAAGCCACCATTACTAGTTTTGCTATAAAGCAGGCCAAGCAGCATAAAGCAGAACTTGGTGCATTAGACAAGCAGATTAAAGCAGGAGAACGTATTTTATACCAGAAAACTGATCCTAACATTTTGATAAGATTGCAGCGCCTTAAATTTAGATATAATTCGATTTTGACCACTGAAGCTTCACAAAATATTCAAGGGCAGAAAGGACGATATTACTTGGAAGGTAATAGAGCTGGACGGCTGCTAGCTAACTCAAAGGGTCATAAGGAAGCTTCGCGCATTACAGCTTTAAGGGATCCTCAAGTGCAACAATTGATTGTCAAGGACCCCGACATTGCAGAAACTTTTTGCCAATTTTACGCTCAGTTATACTCCTCAGAGATAGATTTCTCTGTGAAGGAGTTTGATAGTTTGCTAAATAATATCCAAAGGCCGGTGTCAGATCAAGAAACTGCTGCGGGACTGGACAAGCAAATAACAGTCATGGAAATTATTCAGGCTATTGACTGTATGCAAGTTGGCAAGGCTACCGGACCAGACAGTCTGCCAGCTGAATTCTATAAAACCTTTTCCAAAACATTAGGGCCATACTTTCAACAGTATTATAGACGACTTCTGGACAATGTGGCACAGACTGGAGCATTTGCCTCTGCAGACGTTGTTCTAGAAAAACCTGGGAGGGACCCTCAGTTAGTTAGTAACTATCGGCCAATTTTGTTGTTAAACACAGATTATAAAATCTTTGCGACCATCATAGCTGGCCGTCTCTCCAAATTGATCCCTTCTTTGATTCACCCGGACCAATGTGGCTTTACTGAGGGACGCTCTGCAGCCGATAATGCCAGAATGCTTTGTCACGTTTTGGAAGGCGCAAACAGAAGACCCTCTTGTGGGACTCTCATTAGACGCAGAGAAAGCATTTGATCAGTTGGAGTAGCCTTTCCTTTTTGCTGTTTTGAAGTGGTTTGGATTTGGTGAGGGTTTCTGCAATTTAATTAAACTTATGTATGCGAGACCGAGTGCGAAAATTTCTATGAATGCGACTCAGTCTAGAGAATTTCTTCTAGGGCGGGGTACCCGTCAGGGTTGTCCTCTTTCTCCCGTTCTCTTCAATCTGGCCTTGGAACCTTTGGCCTTACTGATAAGGCAGAGCCTCGCGGTTAAGGACGTTTCTATTGCTGGCATGGAAATTAAACTATCTGCATATGTGGATGATTTGCTGCTTTTCACCACACCTATCTCCATTCCAGTCATTTTAGAATTGATAGATAAATATTCAGGATTATCTGGCTATAAAATAAATTGGTCAAAGCCTGTTGTCTTCCCCTTGAACTCAAGAGTATGTAGGACAGATATGGAGGATTTTCCTTTTGTATGGGAGCCTAAGATGGTGAAGTATTTGGGAGTTCACTATTGCTACCCACTTAGTGTAATCCTACAGTATAATGAAAAAGAGATCCTATCTACAGTTCATAATATAACAGCAAAATGGTTGCCAGTCTATCTTTCTTGGTGGGGTCATCTTGAAGCTATAAAAATGATTATCAGTCCTAAAGTGAACTATATATTAGAAATGCTACCAGTCTTTTTTACAAGTAAAGTTTATCGTCAAATTGAAAGGATTTTTGTTCAATTTCTATGGGGGGGGGGGGGTGAATTTCCCTGACTTTCAGGCCTATCACTGTGCTTTTTTGCTAAAACAAGGTTCACGATGGGTGGAGGGGGCCATAGGTATACGCCCAGTATGGTTTGAACTAGAAGAGAGATTAAGTGCTCCTTTCCCCTTGAATCTTCTTCCTGGCATGGTGTCTATTAAGAGGTTGAAGTCTCATAGAATCATATCGGATACTCAGAAGGCTTTTCAGCAGTTAGCAAATGCAATTCCTAAGGAGGATTGCTTATCAAAATTAATACCCATCTGGCATAGTCCCTTTTTTTAAATCAATCAAAGTTCATTTGCATGGCAAAAATGGTTTAGCAGGGGCATTTGGAGCATTGGCCAACTGATAATGGATGTAAGTGGAAATGTTTTTCCACTTTGCAAAGTGAATTTGATTTGCCTCAATCCTTATACTTTCAGTGGATTCAGCTGAGGCATTGTATAGAGAATTCCCAGTTGGATATTACTTTGTTGTCTGACAAGTGGGGGTTGATGAGTAAGATAAGTTCAGTACATATGACTTCTGGAGTGGCTTCTCAATATTATAAACTAGTGGTTCAGAACAACAGTTCTCAGGCCACTTGTGTTCAACGAATATGGGAACATGACACTGGGGAAGTTCTCTTTCCGGAAACTTGGATAAAATTCTGGAGCAAGATAAACAGGGTTTCTCAGTCTGCCTCTGTCTCACAAGCTTTGTATTTCTTTGCACATAGAGCGCAATTTACTCCAGTAAAGGTTGCTAAATGGGATAAGGAAGCTGGGAATGAGTGTTGGTCTTGTCGGGGAGATGTTGGTACTTTGAGACATGTGGTGTATGATTGCCCTAACATTCAGTCGTATTGGGTTTCAATATGGAATCGCATTTAAAAGGTGTTGAGATTCCGGGCCACTCTCTCCTAGTCTGTGGTCGTTTTTCGATCAGCAATTGACATCTTGTCATTACAGAGGGCTTGTCAGTTTTTACTTGACTTCATATTGGGAGTGGCCCTACATCTTGTTATTTCTAACTGGAAACATACAGCAGAGCTTAGTTGGCATGAATGATGGAACCACTTATGCTGAAAATATGAGCAAATGCCATGGTGTGGTAGAACCCTTACACCCTCCATATTTCTTAAGTGGAAACCCCTACAGAATTACATCTCTAAAGCACGATATGAGATATAATAAGGGGGTTATTAGTCACACTTTTTTTGCTTCTTTTATAGTGGAGTGTTTGATCTTCTATAGCCCTTGTTGGTCTTCAGCTGTGTTTTTTTTTTTCTATAGCCCCTGATGATTGCAGGATGATGGGAGGGACAGGGTGGGGTGGGCTATGAATAGCCTTTTTCGTTTCTTGTTACAGAGAAGTATTTTGATTTATTGTAATTTGGTTTTCTTTTGTATTTTGTTGGAAAATATAAATAAAGAAGTTAAAAAAACAAAACAAAACAAAACAAGGGTCACGACCACTAAAATGTCATTCAAGAAAAACAAGGTCAGACCAAACTAGTGAGATGAATGCAAAAAAATAATGTTTGACAGACTGTTCATTATGAAAGGAGACAAAACCTCTCGAAAAACAAACAATTCCTTTTTAATCATTTTAAAGTGGTAATAAAACCACAAAAGTATAAAGTACCCAACACCACACCATAAAAGATAAGACTAGTACTTAGCTGCTCAGAATTGGCCTGATTTAAATATCTTGAGAATGCCAGTCATCATCGTGAGCCAACAGAAGCTGTTCCCATGAGTATGCCGACACAGTACTGCATTTTGAGCTCCAATCTATGTAGAAGAGTTCTGCTTCAAGCGCTGCATAAGGAGGCTTCACGCTCACCCATCAAGCCAAAAATTGGATCCATGACGCATAAGAACATAAGATATGCCATACTGGGTCAGACCAAGGTCCATCAAGTACAGTATCCTGTTTCCAACAGTGGCCCATCTAGGTCATGCATACCTAGCAGTTTCCCCAAAAGACACAGGTTCCACAATGCTTGTATTGGGTCAAGCATTGATATCCTGGGTCCCTTCTTAATAATAGTTTATGGATCTTTCCTCCAGGAACTTGTCCAAACCTTTTTTAAACCCAGCTACACTAACAGCCTTTACTACATCCTCCGGTAACAAATTCCAGAGTTTGATTACACGTTGAGTGAAAAAATATTTTCTTTTATTAGTCTTAAATAGTTTACCCTGTAGCTTCATTGCATGTCCTCTAGTCTTTCTATATTCTGATAATGTAAACAATCAATCTACGTTTACCCATTCCACTCCGTTCATTAATTTATAGACTTCTATCATATCTGCCCTGAGCCGTCTCTTTTCCAGGTTAAAGAGCCCTAACCTTTTTAGCCTTTCTTCATAGGAGTATCCTTCCATCCCCTTTACCATTTTGGTGGCTCTTCTCGGAACCTTTTCTAATATCGCTATATCCTTTTTAAGATACGGCGACCAGAATTGCACACAATATTCAAGGTGTGGTCTCACCATGGAACAATATAGAGGCATTATAATATATTTTGTTTTATTTTCCATTCCTTTCCTTATGATACCTAGCATTTTATTTATTTTTTTTTTATTTATTTCAACTTCTTATATACCGCACTCTTTGACATCAGCGCGGTTTACAAATAACATGAAGAAACCAGAACAACAGGCTGTTTGGTATTACATATAACAGGAGTATCAACTTGGATAACATGGGAGAACTATTTACATGGAGTATATAATCTATTAGCTAGATAACATGCTCGAACTATTTACATAAAATTAGCAGGAATGCTTGGAACAAGAGAGATATTGTGGATTGTATTAGGGTGGGGCTGTTACAGTTAATGTGGGGTAGTATTTGATGAAAAGGTGCAGTTTAAGGGCCTTTCTGAACTGGGTTAGGTCAGTTATGGCGCGGAGATCAGGTGGGAGAGAATTCCAGCATTTTGGTGCGCTAAACATGAAAGCTCTGTTTGATGTTGATAGGCTGCAAGTTGTTATAGCCTTTGGGGTTGTTAGTGAGTTTAATGCTGCCTGTCTCCTATTTCTGTTTGATGGGACGGATTGGATGAGTTTAGAAAGTGATGTGGACGATAAACCATTTATGGCCTTAAATGTGAGAATGAGGATTTTGAATGTAAGTCTTCCGTGTATAGGGAGCCAATGGAGCTGTTTGAGGATAGGTGTGATGTGTTCATTTTTGGCCGCTCCTAGAAGAACCCTGGCAGCGGTGTTCATGGCAAGCTGTAAGGAGCTTACGGTGGATTGTGGGAGTCCTTGTAGAATGGAGTTGGCGAAGTCGAAATGTGGTAGTATCAGCGCTTGGTAAATGGTTCTGAAGTCTTCGTGGTCTAGTAGGGGACGTAGGTGTCTGAGCGTGCGTATTTTGAAGTACACAGATTTTACGATATTGTTTATGTGTGATTTCATATCGAGCCTATTCTATTTGCTCTCTTGGCCACCGCTGCACACTGGGACGAGTGTTTTAACACGATATCCACAATGATGCCTAAATCTTTTTCCTGGGTGGTGGTTCCTAATGTGGAATCTTGCATCGTGTAACCATAGTTTGGGTTGCTCTTCCCTAGGTGCATAACTTTGCACTTATCTACATTAAATTTCATCTGCCATTTTGATGCCCAGTCTTCCAATTTATCAAGATCCTCTTGCAATTTTCCACAATCCTCTTGGGTTTTAACAACTGTTATAGAAAACTACCAAGTATGGCGTGTGAGGTCAGAATGACAAACGCAATGACTGGTTAACACTAAGAGCTGATAACCAATGGAATGTAAAAGAAAACTCATTCATGAAAGATAAACATGATCATGATACTGATCAGATTTACACTGGCAACAGAAGAATGATACTCAAAGAAAACAAGTGAACTTTGAGAGTATGTCTGAGGATACTGAGGACAGTAACTTCTCCACTAGATCACGGCTCAAACAATGTCAGCAGTTTGAAATTCAGGGTTTTCAGGCTAATCATGATTAAGAGATTCGAGGAGGCAGATATCACAGGCAGAGGCCTCAACAGCGTTATCAACCCGAGTTATGGTGAGATTCCACTAACAGATCACAAACCAAACAGCAGTTTTCAATTTAACTACCAAGGCACTAACTAATGCACACGAGAGGGTTCTCAGCCTCGGACTGTCTTTTATACCAACTGTCTCTTATAATGCCTTTAAAATGTGATCTATGCTGTTTTGATTTTTACGTAAATTATAAGTGCTCCAGTATTTTTCTGATAAACCAATGACTGCTGATGACTCTGTGGTTAGGAATCCATCTCGTTGGATACCACCAGGAGCCCCAGATCCTACTATTCTTATATTGAAGATTGATTTTAACCGATTTGGATAAAGTGGAACAAATACAAGCCAGATTGTTCTCTAATATTTCATTTGAGAAATGTAAAGCATCGAACGAACTCGTCGAATGACTGATGTAGTCATACGTAAGGCTGATAAGGGAGGTGCCATTGTGGTGCAGGATAGAATGTCTTACCATCAGGACATCTTATTACAGCTAAATGATGTTAAATATTATCAATTACTACCTCAAGACTCAACTCCTGCACTTCAGTCACAAATACAAGAACTTCTATTGGGAGCCTTCTCGGCAGGATGGATAACCAAAATAGGAGCATTCATTTTTATGTAAATCCCATCCTAGAATACCAGTATTATATATGGTTCCCAAAATTCATAAGTCCTTGATGTCCCCTCCAGGACATCCTATTGTCTCTAACAGAGACACCATTCTTGAACCTCTATCAAAAGTTTGTGATTATTTTCTTCAGAAAATGGCCAAACAAGTTAGATCATTCATTTATGATAACTCTCATTTTATGACCTTGATTGAGTCTTTTTCTCATAACTTGGATCATATTCTTTTGGTTACAATGGATGTCACTTCTTTATATACCAACATTCACCAAAATAAAGCTTTGTCAGCCATAAGCTAATGCCCTATGGAACTTCCAGGACAATTACCAAAATTGTTTGTTTTATAATTACTTGAATTAATATTGACTAAGAACTGTTTTCTGTATGATGATAAATTCTTCCTTTAAGTGTTTGGTATATCCATGGGAGCAACAATGGCCCTCTCTATGGCACCTATCTATATGGCAGATTCTGAAGCTTCTTTTATTTATACTTCTCACTGGTTTACCCACATACCTATGTGGGTACAATTTTTGGACGATATTTTCTTTTTATGGGATGGCTCTACTACTGACCTTCAATTAGTTCTGAATTGGATTAACATGCTTAAAGCAAATATCCAATTTACTGCTAAATTTGATGATCAAACTATAGAATTTTTGGATGTAACAGTATTTAAAGATCATAATAAATTGCATACTACTGTTTCGCAAACCTGTTCAGTGGAACAGTTTGCTTCAATATCAGAGTTCCCATCCCGGTCCTCTGAAGAGGGGCCTTCTGCTGGGACAATTTCTGCGTCTAAGATGCATGTTTCACTCTGGATGTCTTCAAAGTACATGAGAAGGATTTGTTATAGACTTAGAGAAAGAGATTATCCTATCAAAGTTAATACTCGGGCATACAAACGGGCAAGATATTCCCATTGAGACTAGTTATTTGATGACCGGGTCTCTGATCATGATTCCTCTGCTGATCAAGATGACACAATTGTTGGAGTGTTACCTTTCATGGCCAATGCAGCGGCAATAATAATGTTACTTAAAAAACAATGGCACATTTTGTCCCTTCATCTTTGTTTCCAAAGGGACTTTGACCATTGCTTATAAACATGGCCGTAATATTAGGGTTTAGGTGGTACATAAGACCACTACTGGTGACCGGTCTTTGTCTTTAGATCCTATTTTAGGTCATCTCCCTTACCATCATTGTTGGTACTGTCAAACTATGAGTGGCCATTCTTGAACTGATCCTACCTTGGATAAGATCCATTATGCTCGATGGAACACATGTACATCTGAGTTTGTAGTATATTTGTTGATTTGCCCTTGTCAACTTAAATATGTAGGACAGACTTGTCCTCTGAAGTCCTGCTTCAGTGAACACAAATCTAGGATTAATACTAAAATGCTTTCAGCTCTGATTGTCTCTCACTGCATTGAATTAAATCACATTTTTTTCAATTTAAAGTGGCGGGTTATTGATCAAGTCCCATTATATTCTGTTAAAAGTAACTTGAAGTGGGGTACCAGGGTCCTCTCAAAGGGTTAATATGGAGAATGGCTTGGAATGTTGCTGACAGTCTGAAGTCTAGCAGCCTGGAGAGAGATGTGTTATAAAAGCCAAGGTTGTAATTTAAGATACACAATGCTTTTGTTTTTAGAATGCTGGAGCAGAAATGTCTCTGCTCTGACCTAGAACATCTAGATAAATAAAGCTTGATGTAGAGCTGAATTGGTACAATGTAAGAGTATTTTCCCTAATAAAAGGAGGTGCGACAGCCTAGCTCAGGGAGGGAATCTTGGGAATTTGCACAAGTGTGCACACCTCTGAATTCCTCACTTAAGCTTAAGTTGTACTGTTTTATATAACTCTGTGTACTTCTTTATTTGCAGTTAAATTTAGAGAATTGAAGCCAAGGATCGAGGTTAAGTTTTGCTACCTGTCAGAAGTAGGCCACAGGCTAAAACATCCATTCAGATCCAAGAGACAGTGATTGTGAATCGCACCTCCAACTGTTAGAACAATCATAGATATTTAAATTACAGGCTGTCACACCTAAGGGCCTGAATCTTGAACTTGACTGGTGGAGTCTTTCATGAATGTATTTCCTTTTACATTCCATTGGTTAGTGTTAACCACTCATTAGGTTTGTCATTCTGACCTGGTAGTTTTCTAGAAGACTGTTTGTCTCATGGATCCAATTTTTGGCTTGCTGTCGGGCAAGCGTGAAGCACCCTTATGCAGCGCTTGAAGCAGAACTCTTCTATATTTATTATATTATTTATTATATTCTCTTATATACCGCACTATTCTGCATCAGTGTGGTTTACATTGAACAAACTGAAATTACATTGAACAGGGCATTATAACTTGGAGATAATTATTTTACAGGGAACATGGGCTATATAGATTGGAGCTTGAAACGCAGTACTGTGTCTGCATACTCATGGGATCAGCTTCTATCTGCTCACAGTGATGAATGGGGTTCTCAACATTTTTAAAACAGATGAATTCTGAGAGGATAAGTACCAGTCGTTTATCTGTCACGATTGTTGCACATCATTTATGTTGTGCACTTTATACTTTTGTGGTTTTATTACCACTTTAAAACAATTAAAAAGGAATTGTTTGTTTTTCGAGAGGTTTTGTCTCCTTTCATAACAAACAGTCCGATCAAAAATATTTTTTGCATTCAGCTCACTATTTTGGTCTGACCTTGTTTTTCTTGACAAAGTTCATTCTCCGGAGACAATGCAGCCTCTTATTGCCTGCACTCAGGGTAGACCACTCCTACCGCTCTGCCATTGGTATGCCACTGACATACGAGGTGTGACAAAAAAAAAATAAAACCATCCCATAAATGTTTTATTACAAAATCTACAGAGAAATTATGCATTGTCCCCTTCAAAGTAATCCCCTCCCGAGTTAATGCACTTCTACATTCACTTCTGCCACATATGGAAGCACTCGGTAAAGTCCTCCTCCTTGCGGTCCCTCAGCTCCCTTATCACAGTGGCTGTGATCTCTTCTACAGAGGTGAAATGAGTTCCTTTGAGTACAGTCTTCAGCCTGGGGAAAAGCCAGAATTTGCACGGTGCGAGATCTGGGGAATAAGGAGGGTGGTTGAGAGCTGTCTCACACTAAGCGCAGTGTGTGCAGGCACGACTTGTCTCTCCACAGAGCCCACCTGCTGCACCGAACCCGGTCATGGAGGCAATTGAGGACCTGCTGGTAGAAGTGCTAGTTGATTATCTGACCCTCAGGCACAAACTCATGATGGACCACTCCCTTCTGGTCGAAGAATGCGATCAGCAGGACCTTGATCCTTGATTTGGACATGCGTGCCTTCTTAGGTCTGGGTGACAGTCAAGTCTTCCACTGCAGGCTCTGCCTCTTGCTTTCAGGGTTGTACTGGAAGACCCAAGTCTCGTCTCCTGTGATGACTCGGCCAACGAACTCTGGATCTTCTCCGATCTTCTCTAGCAAGTCTCAACAAATATTGACCCAGTGCTCCTTCTGGTCATCCGATAAAAACTTGGGCACCATCTGGGCACACACCTTCTGCATCCCCAGCTCCTGCACCAAGATGGTCCGCACTAACTCTCTGTTCAGGCTGAGCTCCTCAGCTATCATCCACACTATCAATCTGCGATCACTCCACACCAGCTAGTTCACTCTGTCAATGTTCTCAGCTGTCTTTGTTGTAGAAGTCCGTCCTGACTTGGTGTCATCCTCCACCTCCTCACAGCCAGTCTTGAAGCGTTTGTGCCACTTGAAGACTTGCGGCCTTGACACTGCATCTTCTCCATAAGCCTTTTAGAGAAGTTGGAGAAACTCAGTTGGGCCCTTCTCCAACTTAACCAGAAATTTCAAGTTGATTCTTTGTTCCATATTTCTGCCACCTCCAGTTGCGTAACAAAGCGATGGAGCAGTGTGCTACAAAAAAACTGAAAAAGAAAAACAGAGTGAGAGAGATGAAAAATATTATAGCAGAATAGTGGCGAGATGTTGCACAACACAGTGACATAAGTGGTTAGCCAAATGGCATTGAGTCATGGGCGTGGCTGACACAGTCTCGTTTCTTTTTTGTCACACCTCGTATAGGCACCTGTGTTTTTATAAAGTACTAGCACAAATTCTGTGCAAAAAATATCCATGTACGTTTACATCAGCTCAAGAACATGTGTCAATGTACATGCATGTTTTTATAAATTGTATGCATAAACTGTGACTGCACCTGGGATCTGCTGAAATTCCACCCCAGAACATGCCTACACCTGTTTGCATAGGATAATTTTATAAGATACATTTTATATGCAT
Organism: Ichthyophis bannanicus; assembly: GCA_033557465.1. Classification (NCBI taxonomy): domain Eukaryota; kingdom Metazoa; phylum Chordata; class Amphibia; order Gymnophiona; family Ichthyophiidae; genus Ichthyophis; species Ichthyophis bannanicus. The sequence continues at coordinate 578,072,179 of CM066035.1, forward strand.
ATATTGGTGTATATACCAAAAATGCCGTTATAAAATCACCCTCTTAGTATTTGTAAAGAATGCACATAGTTTGTATTATTTTAACACTTATGTACATAAATTTAGGCTCTTCCCAAGTTCCACTCCTGTGTTTGCCCACTCTGAAAATGGCCTGATGCACATATTTATTTATTTAACATTTTTTATATACCGCCTTTCATGATATCAAGGCGGTTTACATTGAACAAACTGAAATTACATTGAACAGGGCATTATAACTTGGAGATAACTATTTCACAGGGAACATGGGCTATGGAGGGTTAAGTGGCTTGCCCAAGACCACAAGGAGCACCTGTGGGACTAGAAACCTCAGTCCTTCTGGCCCAAGGTTGCTGTCCTCTAGTGGGATTTGAACCCCTGACCTTCCGGCCTGAAGTACCTTGCCCCAACCACTAGGCCACTCCTCCACTCCACTCCACTCCACATACTTATAGAATAGCGACCGTATAAATTACATGCGTAAACCAAGGAAAATACATGATTAATCCGGCGCCTTACACAATTACCCCCTAAATGCTTTTGTCATTCATAATACCAGATCCAGTATCACTCCTTGTGTCATGGGTTCCATTACCATTTTCCTGAGAAATGCCCCTTGAAGGGAGTCCTAGATCTCTCTTAACAAATTCCATATGGGATATTCCATTCATATCCAGCAGGTAAAAATCTCCCACTAACAACACCTTTCCTTTCACTCCCATCTGCCCATTTGCAGGGTTTTGTGTTATGACATAGTAACATAGTATATGACGGCAGATAAAGACCAATGTGGTCCATCTAGTCTGCCCAGCAAGGTGGCAATAGTAGGTGCAACTGCTGCTCCATGCAGGTCACCCCTCCCCATGACGCACAATATCTAGCTGTGGAGGAACTTAGTGGTGTTATCACTGATGTGAGACTAGAATAGAATTTTTTGGTAGGTTGAGTTGTAAAGTGAAACATCCTACTTCTGCTCTGTGTCTGTTGTTGGGAGAGTTTTATTGACACGTCTGGGAGTGTTCCAAATGAATGAATAATTATGCCCTATCAGACAAATATTCAGAGGCAATTAGCTGTTGACTGGCAAATGCATAATTAACCTAGCCATGTATTTTCAAAAAATATACAGATAGTATCAGGCTGTTTGACTTGCAAATGGCCAGATATCTGTACCATCCCAAACAAATGTACTCTCACTCGCAAAACAAAGATCTGGAGCGAGGTGACTTTCAGTAGACAAACCAATCTTTATTAAGGTGTACATGGGTACTACACGAGGAGTACCACATCCACCATAATCAAGATTGATTTGTCTACTGAGAGTCACCTTGCTCCAGACATTTGTTCCAGATATTATCTGTATACTTCTGGGGCATGTTAGGGGAGGAGCAAGGATAGGCCAGAAAATTATCTGGATAGTGGCAATATTCAGCCACTATTCGAGTAAGTTACATGTTTAGTTTAAGTCTGCAGAATGCCAGGCCTAGCCTAAACAGATAGCAGCAATGAATACAGTGATATGGTCATTGTAGTATCTATATGTATAGTGACACAGAATACACAGATTAAGTTAAATGGGAGGGTGGCATTTAAGAAGACAGTGGGCTGAAAATTTACCCCTGTTTGCAGAGCTTGCACTGCAAGATCAGACCCAAAGGGGGAGGTGGGCATGCATAATCAAAAGTTGGGTCAGGGGAGCACACATATAAAAACACACAGTGCTGAGCACGGAGGAGGCAAGATGGCGGCAGTGATCAGCCACGAGTGATACGGCAGACTGTGGGACGCTCTGAATTCGGGCCGACTTGCTCTACTGGAGGTGGAGATGGGTCATAGGAAGCGCAAGCAAACCTCCTTACCCTCGAGTGAGGCGCAGACCACCTCGGCCGGACAGAGAACGCTTCAAACATGCGGCTTTGGGATCCTCACGGCTGGAGCAGCGTCTTCAGCGGGTCCGGTGTATAATCCGGATCTGAGCACGTCAGGGGTTGTGCTTTCCTCTGAGCAACGGGCCCCCCCGCTATGCCCCGGAAGTGTTCCAGAGGCCTCGGGAGTGCTTCCCAGCGGCATGCAAGCTAGTACGCCGCTTTCGGGAAGTGAGGAGGGCTCCGAGGCAGCTGGGACACCTCTGTTTTTGCCATCTGGAGGAAGAGAGAGATCGGAGGGTTTGTCTTTGGCATTCCAGACTGGCAGTCCTTTGATATCTACTGGAGGTGCTGGTGTGTTGGTAAAGCCCTCGAAGGTTATGTTGGAGGTGCTATGGGACGCAATTTCCACTTTGAATTCTTCTTTGGCGTCTATTTCATCGTTAGTAAGTACTGAAACTGTTTTTCTTCGTACTCAATTTCAAGAAAGTTCTAGAGTGCAGCGGGAGCAAGCTGAGAAGTTGGTGCAGATGGAAGGGAATCTTGTTCAGCTCTGGGAGTTACATGGTGCCCACATTAAAGATAGGAATGTGTCCTCTAGGAGATTGGAATATCTGGAGAATCAAGTCTGGAAGAACAATTTGAGACTGATTAATTTTCCTAGATCTCCATTGTGTTCTCCAATGGAGATGGTCCGTAGGTACTTTCGTGAGGTTTTGAAGATCTCTGAGGAGCATCTACCACCGATGACCAGGGTGCAATGTCTTGTGGTAGGCCGAGGGAATCAGGGGGTACCTGGTGAGGCTCCTATAGTGTCTGGAGATCTCACTGGGGTTTTGGAGAGCTTCTTGGAGCTGGTTACAGCTCACACCACTCTTTTGGTTACGCTGGCTCTTGAATCAGATAAATCCTTAATTTTAAGGTTATATTTTAGGAATTTCAGTGTGCAATTCTTGGGTTCATATGTTCGTATTTTCCCCGATCTTGCTAGGGATACCCAGTTAAGGAGGAAGGAATTCCTGCGGCTGATACCCAGGATCCTTTCCCTTGTTGGGTCTTTTTTGTTGACGTTTCCAGCTAAATGTCATGTTACCTATAAAGAAAAGTTATATTTGTTTTTTGAACCCAGTCAACTGCTGGAATTTCTTGTTGCTAGGGAAGACTCGGTGGTGGTTGCTGATTCCCGTTCGGCTGATGTATAGGTCTCACACTGCTATGTAATTAATTGTTTTTTTTTATTTTCAGAAAAATTGTTTCCTGATGCCTCCTCCAGTTTTAATAATTAGTGGGCTTAAGTATGTATGGCTAATGATGTATTATTGCCTATATGTATTATGATAGAAATCACTGGCAAAAAGGAAAAGTAACTAAGTGCATTTGTATTTTGCTGAATGTATGAAAATTCAATAAAAAGTTAAAAAATACATATATATATAAAAGTTGGCTCAGGGTACTACGACCGCTTCAGCTGGCCCTGAATATTTAGTATGCTGGTGATCACCTCTACTATCTGGAAAACTACAATTTTCAATGCCATTATCTGGAGAGCAATCCACATAACTTAGGGAAGCTATTTTGCTGTCTTAGGTTATGCAAATAGCTATCTGGATAATTTGCGGCTCCACCCTGACTCCACCCCTAGACCGCCAGATAGGTCCAGAGTGGTCTGTGATGATTTTCAGTAATGTTATCCAAATAATGCTGCTGAAAATTGGTGGCTGGCCCTAGGCAGCACCATTTATCTGGTTTGCAGGTGCTGCTAATGATATAGCAGCAAAATTTAGACCCACCTCTACCACTGGACTTTGCAGATTGGAGATTTTACTGTCTAGACCAGTGGTTCTCAACCCCATCCTCTGAGACCTCCAGGCCAGTCAGGTTTTCAGGATATCCACAATGAATACGCATGAGATAGATCTGCATGCACTGCTTTCATTGTATGCAGATTTATCTCATGCATATTCATTGTGGATATCCTAAAATCCTAACTGGCCTAGGGGGCCCACAGGATGAGGAGGTGAATCACTGGTCTAGACCCAGGGTTTCTCAATTTAGTCCTTGGGACACAGCTAACCAGTCAGGTTACATAAATGAAGTGCACAAACATGATGGCACACACTAATATCATTAATGTACATTATTAGTACATAGGTCCTATTGCATAAAATAGGTTCTGCAATAAATTACACATATTAATTTTGGATTGTACTTTTCTAAATGTACAAAACAGATGGTGGTCTCTTATTGTCAGAGCAGTAGTATGAACTATATAGAAAACAAGCTCTGCATTCACTCTAGAAAGTGCGCTGTATTTCTTTTCAGACTTGTATTACTGGTATTTCCAAACTATAACTGAACTAGTCAGCTGGTAGATTCAGTGGCTAAAAAGGTCTCAGAATTATGGGCCGCCAATGACTTTCAATATCATGTCAAATGGCATCACTGCCCCCATATACATCAATGACCTTAACAGAAGAGCCACTATTCAGAACATTTTTGAAACAGTTAAACGTATAGAAACTTAATAAGCAATTCCAACGCTTAAGTGCTTAAATTTTCAGGAATTCAACCGGGAATTTCCATAATTCAATTGTGAACAGTACTTAACTTCTGGAATTTCAACCGGTCATTTCCTCACTCCCCGGTCAACCTTCTTCTTTTCTAAATTTAGCCTATAGTAAAGTGACATAGGGAGACATATTCAAAGCGCTTTAGCCAGTTAGCAGACCCTAATATTCAGCAGCACTATCCGGGGAGTAGCGCTAAATATATCCACAGACTATAAAAATACATTGTTAAAAACAAGGCGATCTGTGGGCGGATCGAGGTGTTCTCAGTCACTCTGTGCTACTTGCAAACTAGTGCCCTCCTTCCACCCAGCCTCACTCAGGAACTTGCTTTTATCAGGCTTCTGGGAAGCCCAGTGATATCAATTTCCCTTTTGTACTTGCAACCTGTGTGGCTGCACTGCTCACACCGTCCTTAATATGGCCCTGGACACATGATGAAAAAGGCCTTGTCAGGTTTTTTAATTTTTTTAGGATGACATTGTTTTTATATAAGAACATAAGATATGCCATACTGGGTCAGACCAAGGTCCATCACACCCAGTATCCTGTTTCCAACAGTGGCCAATCTAGGTCATACGTACTGTCACCAGTAACCTCCCCAGAGCCAGGGGCACGTAGGGTTGGTCAGCCTGGGTATCCTAACTTAGAAAGTATGGCAGAGCATTTGTTCCTGCACTGCCTAATGGGAGTTGTAGTTCCTCTTACTCTCCAAGAAAGAAGTACTTGTAGTCGAGTGGTTTCAGGCAAAATGACAAGGTTTTTATTTCCCCTTCTTACTTTGGCTTCCGCCTTGTTCTTCTCTTTCTCTTCCTCTGCTGTTGCCTCTCCCGTTGCTCTCTTCACCTCCTCTCCTGTCTCCTCCCTTGCTCTACTGGTTAAATCTAGTGAGCACTTTTTATATCCCTGCTTCTTAATGCTCAGCTCCGCCCCTCCCCCAACCAGGTGTTTTCCCTTAACTCCTGAGCTTGGGGATACGTTGCAGCATGGGCGTGTTTGTTCCTCTCATGACTCACTTTGTTTACGTTTCCCTTGGAAACCCTGAGCCATGTGCTCTGCCTGCCTGTCAGTTTCTGAAGCAAATTCCTCTGCTTCACTTAGTTCCATAGACTCAGAAGGGTCTTCTACATGACAGATCCCCCCCCCCCTTAAGATATTACGGGCTGCCGAACGTTTATTCGGACAGCTCGTAATCCTTGACAGTGCGTCAGCGTTACAATGTAATTTTCCTGCCCTATGTTGCACCACGAAATTAAAAGCCTGTAATGCCAAATGCCACCTAGTTAGTCGGGAATTATTATTTTTCATATGGCTTAGCCACTTTAAAGGCGCGTGGTCAGTGACTAAAAGAAACTTGCGTCCAGCGAGGTAAAACCTCAAGGCTTCTACGGCCCATTTAATTGCTAGGCATTCTTTTTCCACTGTAGAATAATTCCTTTCTGCCTTTGATAATTTTCTACTGAGGTATGTGACAGGATGCTCTACCCCCTCAAATTCCTGCGACATGACTGCCCCCAACCCGGTCTCCGAAGCGTCAGTTTGCACAATAAAAGGTAGTCCAAAATCAACCCCTCGCAGTACAGGGGCCTTACAGAGCTTCTCTTTTAGTGATGTGAATACTTCCTCCGCCTCTGGGGTCCACTTTATATTGTTTGGCGCATTTTTCCTTAGCATCTCAGTAAAGAGTGCGCTCTCCTCAGCAAATCGTGGGATAAACCGACGGTAATACCAGATGAGACCTAAGAAACTTCGCATCTGCCTCTTATTTGACGGCCGGGGGAAATTCTTTACACTGTCTATTTTACTGGCTAGGGGCTTCACCATTCCTCTTCCCACCATGTGGCCCAGATACTTTACTTCCTCACTAGCGAATAGACATTTCCCTGGGTTTAACGTTAAACCTGCTCTTCGCATGGCCTGGAGGACAGCCTCCACTCTGGGCAGGTGTTGAGCCCAGGTAGTGCTGTGGACAATAACATCGTCCATATATGCTAGTGCGTATTCTTGATGAGGCCTTAAAACTTGATCCACTAGCCTTTGGCATGTGGCGGCCGCTCTGTGTAGGCCAAACGGCATCCGGCGGAATTGGAACAAGCCCACAGGTGTACTGAAGGCCGTCTTTGGTTTTGATTCGTGGGTCAAGGGTATTTGCCAGTACCCCTTTGTGAGATCCAATGTGGTCAAGTACCGCGCTTGGCCCAGCCAGTCCAACAGGTCCTCAATTCGGGGCATGGGATAAAGCATCGAATTGGGAAATACTGTTGACTTGTCGAAAATCTATGCAAAAACGGAGGGTCCCGTCCGGCTTCGGTACCAAGACAATTGGGCTGGACCAAGGGCTTTTTGATTCTTCTATTATACTGTGATCCCTCCCCTTTCCAGTACCCGTAGGTAGGGGTTAAGGAGTTTAAGTTCCTTCTTTAAACCAATGTTCTGCTACTTCCTGGAGCAGTGCTCGTAGGGAAATGTAGTTTACCACCAGTTCAAATGAAGAGTAGTGTGACTCAGAATGTTTGCAAGCAAAAAGGGATTTATTTCCCCTCCCGAGGTTGGACTTCACAAGGATAAAAAGGTAAACAAAATATCTGCTCTCTGGCAGCAAAAAGGACAAACATAAGAATAGCTTCCTTCAGCGTGAAATAAACATTTTCTTTCCAGCAGGTTGAAATTCAGCACATGGTTTCATACAGCTCTGTTTCCCTCACAGCCAGCTTGTACTTTCTTCACCATAAATTCCTAACATAAAGATATTATCTGTTCAGATAAAGTAATCGTGCAATCCATTTCTTCTGTGGGATAATTCATACAAGGTGGTTCTGTGTCCATAAGTTCCACCTCTGAGCTAGGATTAGTTTGGCCAGTTCTTTCTAGGGCCGCACCCTTTTCTCCAACCCTCAGCCTTTCAATACATTCAGGGTTTAAGTATTGCCTAAAGCCAGTACCGTAGCCCCAACCTTCCAGGCTGTTAAATTCACATGGATTCCTGTAATCCCAGCCCTTGGGCTTACCTGGGGACCTGGCTGTGGAGGCCTTCCTCTGAGGTTTAAAAATACCGGTTGGTTCCCTGCTGAACCTGTGTGAGGCAGTTTCCAAATGCCTTCCTGGCTGCTTATAATCCCATGTATGCTTCAGCTGGTCTGGTCTGGTCTGCTCCTTCGATAGCTCCCAGCCGGAGCCTCTGACCTCCCTTCAGCTGAAAACTCCTTCCAACTTCTGACCGGAAGTCTGCTTTCCTCTCTCTCTTCTCCCCCTCTGCCTGCTGGGGCCTCCTTATGAGACAGCCTTCCTGGGTAGGGCCTGGCTCCACCCCCTAGCAGGTGTTCAGACTTTCCCCGTGACTCTTTGCTAAACTGATAGCAAGGGCGTGTTTCCTTCTCTCGTGCCTTGTTTCCCTGACAACTGGTAGCCATGTGCCTTTGTTTATCTTGCAGCCCTGCACTTTCTACCTGGTTTTCAAGCATTTCTACTGGGCCAGAAGGACTTGCTATGTCACAATACCCATGCCGATCATTTCTCGCACTTAGGCTAAAACCTCCCTCTTTTTGGCCTCCGGCAACCGATAAGGCCGTTGCCTAATTATCTTCCCCGGCATGGTAACAATTTCATATGCCACCATATGGGTTTCGCCTGGCACGGTTGTCAAGACGTCTGAAAATTTTGCTAATACCCTAGCCAATTCTTGTCACTGCTGTGGTGACAGGTCCGTGCCTATTCGGGGCTCTGGGTTTTTCTTCCAGTCAGCCGGCTGTGGGCCCAGGTCCTCCTCCATTTTCTCTTCAGCCATGGCTGTCAGGCTCTTTACATCACCTGACCCAGTAGACCCAAAACCTCCCGCTCCCCGACCCGTGGGGGTCAGCGAAGATACTTCCTCTACTGCAGGGAATCCCACACGTTCACAAATAAGTTGAGCGGTCCAGTCGCCTGTCTTAACTTTAAAATCTTCCCCACCGAAATTAAAAAGTAAGACTTTCACTACACCTCTGTAGTCGGGGTCTATAACCCCTGCTCCGACATCAAGGAAGTACTTTGCAGCTAAACCGGATCGGGGTGCTATGCGTCCATAACAGCCCTCAGGAATTTGTACTTTTAAACCTGTGTCTATTAATGCTTTTCCTCCTTTTGGAACTATACCGTCTTCAGCGCTAAACAGATCGTAGCCGGCAGCTGCGGATAAGGCTCTCCGTGGGCTTTGTGCCTGAGCCGAGACCTTGCAGTATTGTAGCACAAACTTCTGTTTTACCGGGGACACATCTCCAACCCGTGGCTTTGACTGGGAGCCAGTACTTCGTGGCTTTTCGAATAGGGGACTAGGGACCTTCGCTGCTAGGGCCTCTATCTTTGGGCTACTTCACTTCACTATCCCTACTCCTGAGGTTCCTGCCTGGGGCTGGGTGGATACTAGGCCTGTTTTTTCATTTAGGCCCCTCTCCATCCCTTTGCAGAATGGAGGCCAATCCCTCCCCAGGACGATATCATGAGGGAGCCGTGGGATTATGGCCACCAGCACCTCCCTTTCAGTTCCCAGCCCTTTTACAGATAACCTATATAGGGGGTAATAAGAAGATGCCCCATGCACACAGCGTATTTTGACTTGCCCCTCTGCTTGACTCGGTGCTGATCGCAGGCGGGCTTCAATGGCCTGCCAGAGCTTCCTCGAGACCATGCTCTGGTCTGCACCCGAGTCAAGCAGTGCCTGGGCTTCAATGCCCTCTACTTGAACCTTTAACAGGAACCCTTCTTGTACCTGTTTCTCTCTCCCAGACACTGGTGCTGTTCGCACCGAACAGTCTCTTCGAAAATGCCCTACTTTACCACAGTTATAACATTTCCCTTTTGACAAGGGCACAACAGCATTCACACTGGGTATTTTAACTCTTAGGTTCCTTTCTGATCTCCCAAAGTTAGCGGTGCCAGCCACCTTCAGAACGCCCCCTTTTGGGGTGCCAGCCAACTCGGCCTCAAAATAGCGTTCTGTGAGGTTGGCTGCTTCCTCAGTGGTCTGGCAACTTTGGAGCATCAGGAAAGCTTTAACTTCTGGTGGTACGGCTTCCATGAATTGCTCCAGGATGATGGTATCAATCACGGACTCAAGAGTCCTTTTCTCTGGAGCAAGCCATTTCCATGCCAATCCTTTTATCCTTTGAAACAATTCTTTTGGAGTTTCATTAGGCTTCAGCCTAGCCTCTCTAAACATTCGCTTATAAAACAATGGCGTTAACCCTAGCCTGTCCTTAACGGCTTTCTTAACCTCAGCATAATCCGATGCTAGAGCAGCGGGCATGGTCTTATAAGCGGCCAGAGCCTCTCCTGTGATAGACATGGCAAACCTCACTGCCCACTGTTCTACAGGCCATTTGACTGCCTCTGCAATCCTTTCAAAGGCCTCTATAAAATCATTTAGGTTATCATTAGAGGTTAACTGTCCCAACGTTAAAGCGCTACAGTCCTGTGGTCCTACCCCCTTAGCAAATGAGGGAATAGCTCCTTCGGTGTCCTTTTGCTTTATCAGCAAAGCCTCCATCAGTTCAATAAGGGGCTTCTGCTGGGCATGCATTGCCGCGGCATTCTGCTCCTGCGCGCGATGCGCCAGTTCCATCTGTTTTTCCAACTGGACAGACATCCATCGCATCACCTCCTGCGGATCCATCTTGGTGACTGTCGTTCCTGCAGAGATAGACAAAAGAAAAGGTCCACCAAGTGCAGCACACTACAGCTTTCTTTTTAATCCTGTCTAAATGACTGCAGAACAGTAGCTCTCTTTCTCACTTCTGAATCCACCTACACCCGTGCCCAGTTACCCTTTACCTTGGCACTGTGTAGAATCAGGCATTGAGAAAGGAGTCCTGGTCCTCCTGGCCGGTTTGCCAGCGAATCACTGACTGTCTTCTGCTCACCGGTTAGCAGTTTCTTTTCCCCTTGTGCAAACTGGTGTCTCCTGATGTCTCTTCCTGTTAGGATGTCCTTGTATTTCAGGCAAAAATCCGTAAAACTATGCCAACTTGTCACCAGTAACCTCCCCAGAGCCAGGGGCATGTAGGGTTGGTCAGCCTGGGTATCCTAACTTAGAAAGTATGGCAGAGCATTTGTTCCTGCACTGCCTAATGGGAGTTGTAGTTCCTCTTACTCTCCAAGAAAGAAGTACTTGTAGTCAAGTGTTTTCAGGCAAAATGACAAGGTTTTTATTTCCCCTTCCGGGCGGATTAAATGCATGTGAAAACTTAGGACAAAATAGTCATATGCAACTGGCATAAAGAAACATTTCAGGAACTTAGGACAAAACAGATTCTTTGGTTTCAAAATATGCAGTGCTCAACACAAACACAAAAGTAACAGTCACTTCTTGTACAAAAAGAAACACTTTGCTTTTCTTCTGCTGTTTAGACAGCCTTCTTAACAGCCCGGTCAGCAAAGTGAAATAATATGATCAGCTAGTGATAACGTGCAGTCCATTTGCTCATCTGTTATATCCTCAATAATAGGCCCTATCTGCATTTCCTCTGAATCACTATCAGCTGGTAAGTTTGCACACTGCTATACGGCGTTTCAAAGTACACTCCCCCTCTGTCTTCCCGAGGCTTCTCTTCATAGCACTCTAATGAGCAGAGTTGTGAAGTACCGTATATATTGGAGTTAGTATAAGGAGAGTCCAATACTACTTGGCAAGCACAAGGAAAACCTTTATAGCTAGCTTCACCTCTGTATAATTTGTGTAGCCTACCTTTTGGCTTTTGAAAGGAAGAACTTCTCAGCACTGCTGGGCCAGCAGGGGTTCCAAACACTGGATGTGTTTTCCTGCCTTTTAGCTTCTCAGCCTTTTCCTCAGACATACAAATATCCTCTGGCCAGCACCTCTCTCTCTCTGGAGTTTCTGAGTGCTCCCAAACTAGCCTCTCAGGCAGTCTCTCCCTCCGGCTGCCTTCAAGGTAGGGCACCGGTACTGGGCTGCTCCCACCTGGCTTTTGGGCACGGGCTCTCTGAGTCCTTCTTACTTTGGCTTCCGCCTTGTTCTTCTCTTTCTCTTCCTCTGCTGTTGCCTCTCCCATTGCTCTCTTCACCTCCTCTCCTGTCTCCTCCCTTGCTCTACTGGTCAAATCTAGTGAGCACTTTTTATATCCCTGCTTCTTAGGGCTCAGCTCCGCCCCTCCCCTCCCCCAACCAGGTGTTCTCCTTTAACTCCTGAGCTTGGGGATACGTTGCAGCATGGGCATGTTTGTTCCTCTCGTGACTCACTTTATTTACGTTTCCCTTGGAAACCCTGAGCCATGTGCTCTGCCTGCCTGTCAGTTTCTGAAGCAAATTCCTCTGCTTCACTTAGCTCCATAGACTCAGAAGGGTCTTTTACATGACAGTGCCTAGCAGTTTCCCCAAAAGACACAGGTTCCACAATGCTTGTACTGGGTCAAGCATTGATATCCTCGGTACCTTCTTAATAATGGTTTATGGACCTTTCCTCCAGGAACTTGTCCAAACCTTTTTTGAACCCAGCTACACTAACAGCCTTTACTACATCCTCCGGTAACAAATTCCAGAGTTTGATTACACGTTGAGTGAAAAAATATTTTCTCTTATTAGTCTTAAATAGTTTACACTGTAGCATCATTGCATGTCTCCTAGTCTTTCTATATTCTGATAATGTAAACAATCGATCTACGTTTACCCGTTCCACTCCGTTCATTAATTTAGAGACTTCTATCATATCTCCCCTCAGCCGTCTCTTTTCCAGGTTCAAGAGCCCTAACCTTTTTAGCCTTTCTTCATAGGCGTATCCTTCCATCCCCTTTACCATATTGGTGGCTCTTCTCTGAACCTTTTCTAATATCATTATATCTAATATCGGTGCTTTGCACATGTAAGTAGTATTAATAACACAAGTGTCAATTTTGCTGCTTATGCATGTAGTTGACACTGCTTATGTATAAACTGTGGATTTTGTAGACTTGAACGTCTTTGATAAACTCCTTAGGAAGCCAAACTATAACACAAATTTAGCAATTTGGAGTGATTCTGAACACCAGAGAAGAAGAATTTTTCCCCTCAACCTCTCTTCCAAAGCCCAAATCAAAATGAGAAATTAACTGATAGTTATGTGTGACTCACGGGTAAATTTTCCTGGATTTACGTATATTGCCATTCCAAAATGCAGAATATATGGACTGGTGCTAGTCCTGGTCTTGGTCCATCAAGATGTAAATAACCACCTTCCACAATGCATTGCATTTAGGATTTATTGTCTGTTTCCCTCTTTGAGATCACAGAATCTGTATCTATTAGATATTTCATCATTTAAAGAAGTTAGATTCACCAAAACCAGACCGTGGATTTTTTCCATTGCAGATTCAACTTTATGGAATTCCCCTCCACTAGAATTAAGACTAATTGAACAAGTTGATTATCCAAGTTGATTGCTCCTGTTCATTGTAATGACCTGACTCTTGTTTATTGTCGGATACTGTTTGTTTTATGTAAACCGCGCTGATCGCAAATAGTGCGGTATATAAGAAATGTAAATAAATAAAAATAAATAAATAAGTGTAGAACAGTTTAGGAAAAAGCTGAAAGCCTATTTGTTTTGATTGGCTTTCCCATGATCTAATAAGGGATTTTAGTTTCTACATTGATGTAGGAGTCGTTCAGAATTAAGAGGTAGAAGTCAAACTCTTTAATTTAATTAGTGGTGGTTTTAGTTATTTTGATTTTAATTTTTATTTATTATATGATGTTTTAGTATGTTGATCTTTATATGTTTTACAGCACGTTCCAGGAAGGTCATCCTGATGCCAGTGAGGATGTAAGTAAAACGGGCTGAAAGTAACAATGATCTTAGAAAAGCACTGTGTTTGTATACAGGCCTTCTAAAATCAGAACATTCCCATCTCTGATGATATGTGTCTGCCCCATGAGCATTTCCACATGTCCATGGCATGACAAAAAATGAGGCACTCTACACATTTATAACTCCATAGAGAATAGCAGCTATGGAGATGTGCAACTGCAAGATAAAATACAGATACGATTGTTGGTGGGTATTTTTGTGGATTTCTGTTCTGTATGTGTGTGGGATCCATTTGTGCTTGCATGTGCAGCACACATCCTCCCCTCCCCCCAACACACACATGCACGCACACATGCACACACAATGTCTGCAAGTGCCAGTTTTCCTTGTCCAGGATAGAGCAGGATGGCAAAGAGGCAGCCTAACTTCTCCAAGGCAGAGACCCTTATATTTTGCAGGTCGGTCTGGGAGGTGGAGGAGCAGCTTCTATATCCCCCCGATGATGCAGGCCTCCCCTTGCTACAGCAAGAAAGGTATGGGAGAGGCTTCACATGGACCCGATGAGGTAAGACTCCCATTTCACACCCAAAGACGTAGCTCATAGGGGGATACTTAGCTGCCACCAGAAAACCAGTGTGCAGGCAGGGAAGTAGGGTAGCCAAGGCTGAGTCAAAAATAAGCTGACAGGCCAGTCCCCCAGGGCGACACCCTCTGAGGGTCAAGAAAGAGCATCATCAGGCGGAGCAATCTCAGAGATCAGTGTAGCCACAGACACACAGACAACCAGAAGCACAATCTGAACCCAGCAGAGAGAGTAGGGCACGCATATACATAACAGTGGCAAGGGAACATGTACCATGAGACTGGCAGGACAGGGCTGACATATAGTGAAGGATGAAGGGATATGAAGATGGTGTCATATGGACATGTCTGAAAATGCCACGGGCACTGAGAGACATTAAAAAAAAAAAAGTAGCTTGTTCCCAGTAATCTTCCACAGTGGAACAGATGTCTTCATGGCATAAATTGACCCCAAAGGAGGATTTTTCTTGCAAGCATCAAGAATGGAAACTAGCAAAATTCAAGAGTATTGTAATCATTATCCTTTCTAAAAATTGATGTCTGTAAAATCCCATGCTGTTAAGTTACTTGAATATCTAAAAATGATACTGCATGTGAAGAAACTGTAGAGATGAACTTCAAATTGGCATCTTGACAATCCAAATACAAAAATCAGTAAGATAATGTTTGAAACCTGTGCAAATTAAAAATACGTTGTCTATATAAAGAACTCCTAGATGAATCTCTGGCCAATAAATTGATTTATATATAGCTTTTTTCAAAATTCATAGCGTATAAACATGCAATGGAAGGGGCAGCTGTAGCACCCATAACTAGGCTGCAAATCTGTAAGTATAATTGATCCTTAAATTTAAAATAAATTTCTCTTGAGTACAAGTGTGATAAATTGCAATTTAGTATTTATTAGTATTTAGCTCATGCCTTTCCAGTAGTTCAAGGCAAGTTACAATCAAGTACAGTAGGCATTTCCCTGTTCCCCGAGAGCTTACAATAAGTTTGTATCTCAGGCAGTGGAGGGTTAAGTGATTTGCCCAAGGTCACACTGAATCTGTAGATCCAAATGTCCTTCACTCCTTAGTTGTATGCTAATAATGTAGATAAACTCATCCTAAGAAAAACATGTATAGAATGAAGCAAGAAAACTCCATCTCCTCCTGTTATCCCTTCCATCTGTCATAACCTGAACCTATTGCTTTCTACTGCAACTGTTACTGCAGTCTTCAAGCATGCTATGGTTACACCTCCCCTCAAGAAACCATCCCTAGACCCTATCTGTTCTTCTAATTATCCACTCATCTCCCTCCTCCTCCTTTATTTCTAAACTACTTGAATGTATTGTTTACCACCGCTGTCTTGACTTTGTCTTCTCTCAAGCCCTTTTGGATCCATTGCAATCTGGCTTTCACCCTCTACCCTCTAGAACAAGACATTCAAAGCCCTT
The DNA here is from genome assembly GCA_033557465.1 of Ichthyophis bannanicus. Taxonomy (NCBI): domain Eukaryota; kingdom Metazoa; phylum Chordata; class Amphibia; order Gymnophiona; family Ichthyophiidae; genus Ichthyophis; species Ichthyophis bannanicus. The sequence goes on from CM066035.1 coordinate 578,087,425, forward strand.
CTGAAAACATACCTTCTCTACTGCTTTTGACATCCCCTTCCCCACCTGATAGCATTCCTGCCTCAACACCATTCTCATACATATGTTATTTATTTGTGTCATTGTCCTTTGTCCGTTATGTAGTGCTGTCCTCTATCTGTCTCACTTAGCCATGTAACCCCCACCTATCTATGTCTATCCTGGTATCCCTCTCTCTCCCTCTGTTGTATTTTTGTCCATCTTGTCTGCCTATCCTTGGCTTTTATCTTTTGCTGTCCTGTTTTGAGATTGTAATTTCCTTTCCTTTTCTGGGCCAGTGGCCAGCTTTTTTCATTACTAATTGTAAACCGCCTTGATTGTTGTTTGAAAGGCAGTATATCAAATATAATAAACATCAATTCTACTGAGACAGCTCTAGGCAAAGTCTCTAATGACTTGTTACCCAATCCTCATCCTTCTTGACCTTTCTGCTGCTTTTGACACTGTTAATCACCACCTTCTCCTCGATACCCTCTTCTCGGTTGGATTTAGGGGCTCTGTTGTGTCCTGGGTTTTTTTCTTCTCTCTCCCACCGTCAAGGCTGGTGCAACCATTCAGTGAACTAGGCAACTGCCTAGAGCACTAGTAGTCCAGGGGTGCGCCACTGCTGCTGCCACCCCTCTCATGGACCTGTAGTGGTGGCAATGGCCGTAAACAGTCCCATGGCACTTACCTGAAAACTTGGCATTACAGGGCTGTTTACTTCCACCCCCTCGAACCACCCAAATTCAGACTTTCTGTTTGCATATCCCAGTGAGGGGTAGCAGTGGGTGCTGGGAGGAGGGGTGCAAGGGATGAAGTTCACCTAGGGGTTCCTCATCTCCTTGAGCTGGCCCTGCCCACCACATTTTAGTGTATGTTCTGATGAATCCTTCTTTACTGCTATCCTTCTTTCAGTTTGCATGCCCCAGGGTTCTGTCTTGGGGCCTCTCCTTTTCTCTCTCTATATACAGTCCCTTGGTGCACTCATCTCCTCCCATGGTTTTCAGTACGTTGATGACTCTCAGAGCTACCTCTCTGCATCTGAAATCTCTCCAGGAATCCAGGCCCAAATCTCTATCTGCTTATCTGACAGAGCCTGGATGTCTTGTTGTCAACTGAAATCGAACATGGCCAAAACTTAGCTCCTTATCTTTCTCCCTAAACCCACCTCTCCCTGCCTTCCTTTCTCTATTTCTGTGGATAACACTGTACTCCTGCCTATATTCCTCGGCTCACAACCTTGGGGTCATCCTTGACTCCTCCCTCCCCTTCTCCACACACATCCAGCAGATAATGAAAACCTTTTTCTTTCTCTACAACATCAACAAAATGTGTCCCTTCCTTTCTGAACACACTACGAAGACACTTATCCATTCCCTAGTCACTTCCTATCTAGACTACTGTAACCTTCTCTTGTTGATCTTCCTTTGAATCATCTCCTCCTGTTTCAATTTATTCAAAATTCAGCTGTACAGCTAATCTTCTGCCAGTGTCGCAATGCTCATGTCACCCTTCTCAAATCACTTCATTGGCTCCCTTTCCATTTCTGAATTCCGTTCAAACTTCTACTACTGACCTAAAAGTGCCTTCATTTGGCTGCTCTTCACTACCTTATCTCTCCCTACACTTCTCCTCAGGAATTCTGTTCTTTTGGCAGATCCCTTCTATCTGTGCCCTTCTCTTCCACTGCCAATGTGAGACTTTGATCTTTCCACCTTGCAGCTGCTTAGGTCTGGAACAAACTACCTGAGTCAGTACATCAGGCTCCATCACTGACTCTGCTCAAATCCAGGCTACAAACTCACCTCTTTGAGACTGCTTTTGGATCCTGATCCCCTTAGTTTCCTGTTCACCTTCTAAAGTATGTGTTTCCTTACCATTCCCCTAGATACACCCTAGTCCTCAGCTGTGTTTGTCTTGACTGGACTGTAAGCTCATATTAGAGACAGCCCTGCTCATAAATCTCCATAATATTATGAAAAAAAGGCCCTATATAAGAGGACAAAGTTATACCCAAAAATAAAAAAACCCTTAACTTCTAATCCCTCAAAAGCTTCACTAACTATTTAAACAAACAAAATTGTAAAGTTCTCGATGTGCATTAAATCTTTTTGTTGGAGCCTGCCGAGGGAGGGCCGGAATCGAAAATCCAACCCCCTCCAGACGGCAAATTCCCTTTTATTCAACTGAAAGGTTTTCTAAATTTTTAAAAATCCATAAAGCCCAACCAGAAAGGGCACTTATCTGTGTATCATCCAAATCCTGCAGTTGCTCAAATGATGTTCACACGACGTGCACGTTTCGGGAAGGACCCTGTGTCAAGTGCTGTAGAAATTCAATCTTGTTCTGGCAACCGTTATAACAAAAACGCCTTCACTGCGGCCAGGATTCCTCACTTATGCATAGCGTCCCACCAATAGCAGTAAAATAGAGGAAAACCACCAATCAGAAACCAGGGTACTTTCCCACTGAGAGGAAATCCCTGTTCTGATTGGTCATCCAAAAAGTCAACGTCATTATTTTCATTCACTCGATTTCTCAGTGCAATCCTTTCAGGAGAGTCTGTATGGCAGTATACCGTTGTTCAAAACTTGAAGGTTCCTCCAATCAAGTATCTCCAAAGCCCGGGGGAAACAAATATCAATCTCGATCCCCTGCAATCCGTCATTGTATCCAGAACATTTACTAGTTACATTGAGGTAGGGGAAACCCATCAATTAGAAATACCGGTGGTGGACCATTGTTAGGAACACAGCCATACATTTGAGGACTTTCAGTGGACTGTGATTAATTTTGTTCCTTTTGATCCCCGTGGTGGCAATCGTTTAATGAAACTTCAACGTCTGGAGCAACGATGGATTTTCACTTTGGACACAGTATCTCCAAAAGGACTTAATCGGGAACTTGAATGGGATAGTGTGTTATAGAATCTCAATTGACCAATTGGAACGGGGCACTCCCGATCAGTGGGATGATACCCGATTTTTCTAATTGATGGGTTTCCCCTACCTCAATGTAACTAGTAAATGTTCTGGATACAATGACGGATTGCAGGGGATCGAGATTGATATTTGTTTCCTCCGGGCTTTGGAAATACTTGATTGGAGGAACCTTCATGTTTTGAACAACGGTATACTGCCATACAGACTCTCCTGAAAGGATTGCACTGAGAAATCGAGTGAATGAAAATAATGACGTTGACTTTTTGGATGACCAATCAGAACAGGGATTCCCTCAAAGTGGGAAAGTACCCTGGTTTCTGATTGGTGGTTTTCCTCTATTTTACTGCTATTGGTGGGACGCTATGCATAAGTGAGGAATCCTGGCCGCAGTGACTGCGTTTTTGTTATAACGGTTGCCAGAACAAGATTGAATTTCTACAGCACTTGACACAGGGTCCATCCCGAAACGTGCACGTCGTGCGAACATCATTTGAGCAACTGCAGGATTTGGATGATACACAGATAAGTGCCCTTTCTGGTTGGGCTTTATGGATTTTTAAAAATGTGGAAAACCTTTCAGTTGAATAAAAGGGAATTTGCCGTCTGGAGGGGGTTAGATTTTCGATTCCGGCCCTCCCTCGGCAGACTCCAACAAAAAGATTTAATGCACATCGAGAACTTTACAATTTTATTTGTTTAAATAGTTAGGGAAGCTTTTGAGGGATTAGAAGTTAAGGGTTTTTTTTATTTTTGGGTATAACTTTGTCCTCTTATATAGGGCCTTTTTTTCATAATATTTAGTATTGTGGCCGGTTAGTATAGCGGTGGACACCTTTGCATTTACAGAGGAATAGCTCGATAAGCTCAGGCAACGTCCTTCTTTGTTAGATACTGATCGAAAAGATGACTCAATGTCGACCTCGGTTGCTGCCTTGAAGGCGTTACGGAAGAGAATGATCAGAGCTCAATTACATGAGGCAGGCATGATTCAATACTTGAAGACACGTATAATCCCGCGGGGATTACGGATGACACGAGCCCCGAAGATGTTTAAATGGGATGAGTCTTTTGTAAACAAATGGAATTTGATCTCCAATAAATGTAGTTTGATTTAATTGCTTTAATTTTGGAGCGTACCATACAGGAGGAAGACAACATTCAGAAGCAGATTGAGGAAGCACAATCAGCATTGAAGGAGTCTTTAGGAGTGGACTCCTTTAAATCTCGAATGGATGATATTGATAGACAGATGAAAAGTTTTTTTGAATATTTGAAATCTTAAGCACAAGAAATTTCTCCGTGATAAAACAGATTACGAGACAAAACGAGTATATTATTGGATATATGAGAAAGATGAAACTGTCCCAAAACGAGTGACGTTTGATGTTTCCTCAGATGATACGGATGACAGCTCTACTACAAACGAACGCCCACGTTTTGTTTCCAATTCTACTCGTGGACGTCAGGATTTTCGATTAGTTCGCGGTCGACGGGGGAGAGGTCCCTATCAGGAAGACGATTGGGAGCCCCCTCAGACCCGTCAACGCTCCAGACAGCAGAATCCTCCATAGTAGTGAATCTAATGGGGAAATCATTATCTGCCTCACAAGAATGTTTGTTGAATTATGGTTTGTTTTTTGTCCCTACAGTACATTACGATTCATTTACTATGAGACTCCATCTGTTTCGGGTTTTTTTTAGGAAATTACGGATAGTACATTTTTTTTTCATGAGAAACCTCCTTCGGTAGATGGTTCTGTAGTTAAACCAAAATCTTACGTCTACGAGGCGTGTTTGCGGGTATTAGCGCTATCTCTGAAACGGTGCAATTGCAGGAAATTCAGTATAAGTTTCTATGGAGAGCTTATGTACATAATGTGTGGGCGGCGAAAGCGGGTTTGTCGTCGTTGGACCTTTGCAGCCTTTGTCAGGTAGAAAAAGGGGGTTTTGCCCATCGGTTCTGGTTCTGCATCCATATTCAGGGTTTCTGGTTAGCGGTGGGCCGTTTGTTGGGACGGTGGCTGTAGACTGCCGTGGAATTAACCCCTGAATGGTGCCTATTTGGATCTTATGAAGGAGTGCAACCCCTCTGGGACAGTGGGCGGAGGCTGTGTGTAAAGGGTTTTGTTGTGGTCAAATTATGTATACTGCGGGGTTGGCTGAAGGAGGTTGCGCCTGTGGTGGGGGAGTGGGAGAAGGCCATGAGGGAGTTGATGGAGATGGAGCAACGTACGGCTCGGCTGCTGGCTGGAGGGGCGTGGGAGCGGTTCACTAAGGTGTGGGGGCCCTTGGGTGCTCCAACCCCCTAGGGTATGGGAGGTAATGGGTGAGGCTTGATAGGATTGTTTGGCTTTGGCGGTTGAGCTATGGGGGGGAGGGGTAGGTTGGGGGGGATGGGTGGGGGAGGGTTTACCTAGGCTTTGTGATGGTTGTTCTATGTATGATATTATATGGCTGGCAGTACTCACTGGGGGAAGGGGACGGGGTTGTCGGAGGGGATAATTTCTAGCTCTGTTTTTGTTCTAGCTCTGCTTTTGTTTTTGTACTTGTTGCTGTTTATGCTATACTACTAATAATAAAAAAAAATAATTTACCTAAACCAAAATCTCTATGGCTCCCTCCTGAAGCAGGATTGGATTCTGTGATTGGTACGTTTCAATCTTTGGTTTTGAAGGATCTCTCACTATTGGAGAATCATCCTCTAAAAAGATATTCTAACCTTGGGCTTCTTTAAAAACTTTGGCCTCTGATCCGACGATTACATTTCGACGAGCGGATAAAGGAGGTGCTTTGGTGCTTCAAAGAACAGAGGATTATGAGCAGCAATTGCAGCATCATCTACAAGACACGCAAACTTATTCTCGTTTACCTTCAGATCCTACAGATGAATTGAAGGAGTCTATTAAAAGGTTGATGGAAGAAGGCTTTGCTAATGGATGGATTACTCGACGTGAATTTAACTTTTTGATAGTGTGGTAAACAGAGTCCAGCCCAGCCTGGAGAAACAAAGGGAAAAGGGACTTTTTCCTCTTTGCGGGGGATGGGTGCATCTGAACACATATACCAAACTAACGGCAGTGAGAGAAACCACAGCTGTAGAGCTAGGCTAAAGCCCCACCCAGACTCCATAGCAACCCTAGGTAAGGATAGGAGTTACATGGGGGTGGAGTCAGAAGGGGAGGTGCCCTGCTCAGCGTTTAAGTTTGAGCAAACAGAGAAGAGAAAAGGTGAGCACGGGGAGCAAAGCAAGCCAAGCCAGCAAGGCAAGGAAGCCAAGGAGGCCAAGGAGAGCCAGGACAAGAGCAAACGTAGCCAGCGCTGCAGCCAAGAGAGCAGCAGACAACACTCCCAAGAGAGGACCAAACAGAGTGGCAGGAGGGAGAGAGACAGAAGGTTGGTGGTGGAGAAGCCAAGGCAAGAGAGCTCAGACTCCTCTGAAGAAAGGTGTGTCTTCAGGCAGACGAAACCTCGGGTAGCTGAGAAGAAATCCTACAATGATTCCCAGACTAGCTCTGAGGCAGAGATAGCTACAACCTGCAGAAACTCCAGCCGTGAAGCTCCCTCAGTAAAACTCCAAGGTAGGAGAAAGAAACCAGAGAGAGCTAATGTTTGTATCTCTTGTTCAGATTCTGAGGAGAGGATCATATCTGCAAAAACCCAGTACAGAAGAAAGGGGTTTTTAAAGAAAGCTGAACAAGGAAAGCCTGCTAGGTTTCTGCCAAAGGAAGGGAAGGCAGTACAGTGGGATAGGCTGTTTAAGCTTTTAAAAGACATTAACCAAAAAGTACCTGAACAGTTCCAAGATTCCCCAGCAGCCAGCTCCGGAGAAAGCATGGAAGTGGATGATAGGGAGAGTGACCAGGGATCCACATGTTCTGAGGTGGACTGTGCTGTATGCATTGGTGCTAATTGAAGTAAACCCAAAATAGGGGGAAGAATTAAGGAAAGCTGTTATCAGTTTGGCATAGCTGAAAGCCAGAAAGAAAAGGGAAAAGGAATCCTATGTTGAAGCAATGAGATTCTTTCCTACAGAAAGTGGATAGTGCAATCAAGTCTTTGCTAGACAGCTGAAACTGTTTAATTGCAAGCGGCAAAGAGAGAGAGCTGGCAGCACTGCTGAGATTGATTGTATGTTGTATCTACATGTTCCTGAGTTAACCCTAAAGCAAGAAGCCTCTTAAAGGGAAAGAGGAAAAGAAGCTATTGTAAATAATTCCACTGAAACACTGTTTCATGTTCTTTATTTTGGAGAAGTATCCTTGTTTCTTTTTGCTGAGTGAAAGTTTCTATAAAGGATGTAACCAAATTGGCTTAAATGGAACCCAATAAAATTCCTGTGCACTTTAAACATCCGCTTGGTTTTACTTTGAGTTCACAACTACACCTTTGGAACAAAGGAATACAAGATGGACTCCCGTCCCTACTAGGCGACCGCCTAGGAGGGGCGCGAGCGCCACAATAGTTATCCACCCTAAGATTCCTACACTGTATCTGGTACCGAAGATCCATAAATCATTGACATCTCCACCTGGGAGGCCAATTGTCTCTTGTAGGGATTCAGTTTTGGAACCCCTGTCGATATTTTGCGATGTGTTCTTAAAACAAGAAGCTGCTGGGGTGTCTTCTTATCTCAGGGATTCCACCCATTTTATACAGTTATTGCTAAGGTCTCAGTTCCCCCAGGGGCCCTTTTGGTGACCCTGGATGTGACAGCATTGTACACGAATATAGATCAATTAGAAGCGTTGGAATTGCTACAATCGTCTTTTATTTATGCACCGGATCGTTTGCCTAAAGATTTTTTGCTGAAATTGGCTACTTTAGTGCTGACTAGGAATTATTTTCTGTCGGGAGGAGTTTATCAGCAAATTACAGGTATTGCCATGGGGGCGACGATGGCCCCTTCGGTTGCTACACTTTACATGGGAGCTATGGAAGATAATTTAATACGATCAGCCCCGTGTTTTGCTAATGTGTTATTTTGGAAGCGATATCTTGATGATATCTTTTTTGTGTGGAATTCTGACTTAACTTCTCTTCAGCAATTTATTGTATGGCTGAATTCGTTGAAGCCGAACATAAAGTTTACTGAATATATCCATCATCGTCAATTGGAGTTCTTAGACATGTTGGTAATGATCAATAATGGGGGATTGACCACCACACTGTACCACAAGGCAGTACAACGTAATAGTCTCCTTCATTTCCAGAGTTTTCATCCAAGTTCACTACGTCGGGGACTCCCCTTTGGACAATTTTTAAGATTAAGAAGATTATGTCACACTAAGGAAGAGTTTGTTCATCATGCCTCCAATCTTCGCTTACGTTTATTACATCGGGGATACTCTGTTCATGTGGTAACTCGAGCTTATCAGCGGGCTAGCCACATCCATCGAGAATGGCTGTTAGATCCCGCTTATAAATCATCTGTTTCACAATCTGAGGATCCGATAGTAGGAGTGCTGCCTTATACGGAACGAAGCACGGCGATTATGAAACTTTTGAGGACACATTGGCCAATTTTACAGTTGCATGCTTGTTTTAACAAACCTCTAAAGATTGCTTATTCGCGGGGTTTAAACTTGAGTGATCTATTAGTACGAACTACAGAGAGACAAGATCGACCTGCTGTAGCGTGCTCTCAGGGGCACTTTCCATGTGCCTCATGTCAATTTTGTGATAATACACTGTCCGGAGTAGAGTGGATACATCCTCTTACTTCTAAAGTATATATTCGTAAATGGTATACGAATTGTCTGTCAGACCATGTAGTTTACCTTTTAATTTGCCCTTGCAATCTCCTGTATGTAGGCAGGACCATCCGTACTATAAGGAAAAGGCTGTCAGAATATGCTTCCCGTATTCGTTGCACTATTCGATCTGCACCACTGGTGGACCATTGTTTGGAACACAGCCATACATTTGAGGACTTTCAGTGGACTGTGATTGATTTTGTTCCTTTTGATCCCCGGGGTGGCAATCGTTTAATGAAACTTCAACGTCTGGAGCAACGATGGATTTTCACTTTGGACACAGTATCTCCAAAAGGACTTAATCGGGAACTTGAATGGGATAGTGTGTTATAGAATCTCAATTGACCAATTGGAACGGGGCACTCCCGATCAGTGGGATGATACCCGGTTTCTCTAATTGATGGGTTTCCCCTACCTCAATGTAACTAGTAAATGTTCTGGATACAATGACGGATTGCAGGGGATCGAGATTGATATTTGTTTCCTCCGGGCTTTGGAGATACTTGATTGGAGGAACCTTCAAGTTTTGAACAACGGTATACTGCCATACAGACTCTCCTGAAAGGATTGCACTGAGAAATCGAGTGAATGAAAATAATGACGTTGACTTTTTGGATGACCAATCAGAACAGGGATTCCCTCTCAGTGGGAAAGTACCCTGATTTCTGATTGGTGGTTTTCCTCTATTTTACTACTATTGGCGGGACGCTATGCATAAGTGAAGAATCCTGGCTGCAGTGACGGCGTTTTTGTTATAAAACGGTTGCCAGAACAAGATTGAATTTCTATAGCACTTGACACAGGGTCCATCCCGAAACGTGCACGTCGTGCGAACATCATTTGAGAAACTGCAGGATTTGGATGATACACAGATAAGTGCCCTTTCTGGTTGGGCTTTATGGATTTTTAAAAATTTGGAAAACCTTTCAGTTGAATAAAAGGGAATGTGCCGTCTGGAGGGGGTTGGATTTTCGATTCCGGCCCTCCCTCGGCAGGCTCCAACAAAAAGATTTAATGCACATCGAGAACCTTACAATTTTGTTTGTTTAAATAGTTAGGGAAGCTTTTGAGGGATTAGAAGTTAAGGGTTTTTTTTATTTTTGTGCATAAATCTCCATAAAGCACTGTGTACGCCTTGTAGGGTTATACAAATGATAAGTACAGTAGTAGTATCCAGAGTGAGCAAATACCAATCTTCCTGAACATCCTTACATTAAGTCAAAAAAATATTTACAAAGAATCACATACTACAGGTGGCTTGCCACTAGATACCAATGAACACAAAAAAGTATCCCTATAGGTTCCAATGCTGAGCCAGTGCCTGCCACAATGGAATGACCCAGAAGCTGAGTGAGAGATTTATTTATCATGGGTACACAGCATATACAGAAAGATTCACAAGCACATCGTGAGAGAAATGACAATGTCCCATTCACCGCACATACACACATAAAGGAGGGAAACGGGATACAGGATCTCAATGTAGGTGACATATTTTTTAAAGGTTTGCAAACAATGGAACCACAGCACAGAGATAGGTCCACATGGCAATGGATGACATGAGTGCCCATCATACATGGGAGCTGACAGGCAATGATGTGAAGACTCAGGCCCTCTACCCCTTTGGACATGATAAAGTGGGCTGTAGGAGTCTTCTTGAGCATCTATTTACAAGGATAAAATACAGCTAAAAGTCCTTTCCCACCCCTCACAAGAGTCCCACAAGCCCCTATGCAGCTTGCCACCTGCAGGGGAAGAAAATAAACGAGGGTTTGCTTTGTGTGTTGCAATGTTAGATGCTTTCTCACTCACGACCTCGACCTCCTCCACAACAATGGCCATACCTTATGAGGAGGCAGTCTCCTGTGCATATATTGTCACCCTCTCGGTGGCCAGCCCAGCGCCTAGGGCGCTGAGAGTTGGTCTGCCTTTGTATTCTTGACTCAGAGAGTATGACCCTGCCTTTGTTTACATTCTCTCTGAAAACACTGAGCCATGTGCTCAGACTGCCTGTCAGTTTCTGCAACGGAATCCTCTTCTCTCACCAACTCCATAGGCTCAGAAGGGTCTTCTTCATGACAGATCCCCCCCTTAAGATATTACGGGCTGACGAGCTATTACTCGGACAGCTCATAATTCCTAATGAGGTGCTAGGATGCTTTTCTACCGTAACTAGGCGTGCTGCCGCTGACCTTTCATGCCAGGGCCTAAGAACATTCAAATGGTAGACTTGGCGAGCGACGTCCCTTATCGTTTTCTACGGCATAGGAAACGGGACCTTCTTTTTCTACCACCGTACACGGACCTCTCCATTGGGACTCGAATTTTGGTCCGGCGTCCGCTACCATAATTATAACTTTATCTCCTATTGCTAACTGCCGAGGCCTTGTCCCTCGGTCATAATATTTCTTTTGTCGCTGTTGACTGGCCTTTAAGTTTTCTATTGATGCCTGAGAAGTCCTTTGCAGACGACTTCTCAAATCCCTTAAGAAGTGAGCCACCCCTATGTCCTGAACTTCCGGTTCCACCCATTGTTCTCGTAAAATGTCTAAAAACCCTGTGGGAGCCCGACCAAATAGCAATTCATAAGGTGATGCTCCTAAGGATGCCTGTGTACGCTCTCGACAGGCATTTTCCCATTCAGACCCCGTCTCAACATCTGCTTGATGGTCTGATTCAAACGTTCGACCAGTCCATTGGACTGGGGGTGGTAGGCGGCGGTCCTTACATGGCGCACCCCAAATGCATCCCACAGCTGGGCTAGGTACCTCGACATGAAGTTACTGCCTTGGTCCGTAAGCATTTCCTGAGGGAACCCTACCTCGCAGAACAACCTAATGAATTCTAAGGCTATCGTTCTAGCGGAAGTACTCTGCAAGGGTATCGCCCAAGGAAAACGCGTGGCCTGATCTATTATCACCAATATATATTGGAACCCCCTCGGGGTCTTACTCAGGGGTCCTACAATATCCATTGCCATACGGCGAATTGGAGTTGATATCGCGGGCGTAGGTATCATGGGCACTGCCCGTGGCTTGGCAGAGGTAACATGCTGACATGTGGGGCATGACTCACAGTAGCGGGCGGTTTCTTTAAAAAACCCCGGCCAATAAAAGTGGGACAAGATTTGATCCAGTGTCCCCTGGATCCCTTTATGGCCACCTACAGGGTGATCATGGGCCAACCTTAGAACTATTGCTTTAAATGTAGTGGGCACTACCAACTGCTTCCTTACCGCTCCTGTCTGTGGCTCATTGGACTCTCTGTACAACACCTCTTTATCTAGGAGGAATCTAGGAAGGGTCTCTCTATCCGTTTGAGCGTATTCAAATGCTCGTTTTAGTGCGGGGTCAGCTTGTTGTTCCTTCGGAAAGGGGAATTTCCTGACAAGATCAGCGGGCACCCCCTCTCCGGCCTCCAGTTCAGCCCTCCCTTGGGTCCTACGCTGTCTCTCCCGGCGCCTATCTGCTTTTCCTTTCCTGACCTTTTTGGAAGGGGCATTAACTAGGTCATCATGTAGAGGAAACATCTCCAATACCTCCTCTACCAACTCATCCTCACTCTCGGATGGTTCATTCCTATCCTCGGGGAGTTCCTCTCTTCCCTCTGGTGGGTCAACCCTTACTCCGGAGGTTCCGGCCTGGGACCTAGTGGAGACCATGCTTGTTTTCACATTTAAGCCCTCCTCTATCCCTCTGCAAAATGGGGGCCAGTCCCTCCCCAACACAATATCATCGGGAAGCCGTGGGACAACGGCCACCAAAACCTCTTTTTGGGTCCCCAACCCTTTTACTGAGAGCCTGTATAGTGGATAATGAGAGGAAGCACCATGTACACAGCGTATCTTAACCTGACCTTCTGCTTGCCTCGGTGCAGACTTACCACGGGCCTCAACGGCCTGCTAGAGCTTTTTGGAGACCATGCTCTGGTCTGCACCCGAGTCAAGCAGTGCATTGGCCACAATGCCTTGAACTTCCACCTTTAGCAGGAACCCTTCGCGCACCTGTTTTCCTTTTCCAGACATTAGTGCTGCTTGCACTGTTCAATTTTTCTGGAAATGTCCCCCTTTTCCACAATTATAACATTTTCCTTTTTCCATAAACAAAACAGCATTTCCAGTAGTCACATTTGCTTTCATACCCCTTTCTAATCTTCCAAAGTTGGTTATTCCAGCCAGCTTCAGAGCGCCTCCTTTTGGTTTTCCCACCAACTCTGCTTCAAAATAGCGCTCTGTGAGGACGGCTGCCTCTGCAATGGACTGGCAACTTTGTAAAATTAAGAAAGATTTCACCTCAGGAGGTACTGCCTCCATGAACTGTTCCAGAATGACCGTGTCTAGCACAGAGTCAAGGGTTTTTCCTTCTGGAACAAGCCATTTCCATGCTAAAGCCTTGATCCTCTGATACAATGCTTTAGGTGTCTCATTAGGTTTAAGTCTGGCCTCTCTAAACATTCTCTGGTAGAACATTGGGGTTAGACCCAATCTGTCTTTAACTGCTTTTTAACCTCCTCATAGCTGGTCGCGAGAGCAGCGGGCATGGTTTTATATGCCTCTAAAGCCTCTCCCATTAGGGAAGTGGCAAATCTCACTGCCCATTGCTCAAGTGGCCATTTGACTGCTATTGCAACCCTTTCAAAGGCCTCAATAAAGTCATCCAAATCATCATTAGTTGTTAATTGGCCAAAAGTTAAGGCTCCACAGCCTTGTGGTCCTACCACCGCAGCAAACGATGGGTTTGTTTCTTCGGTAGCCTTCTGCTTGGCGAGTAAAGCCTCCATTAGCTCTACTAAGGGCTTCTGCGGTGCATACATAGCTGCAGCTGTCTGCTCTTGCGTGCGATGTGCCAGTTCCATTTGCTTCTTTAACTGATTGGACATCCACCGCAACACCTCTTGTGGATCCATTTTTAAGGATTGTGGTTCCTGCAGAGAAAGCAAAAAGAAAAGCCCACCAAGTGTGGCACCAAACTCTCTTTTAAATCCTAACTAGTTTTACTGCAGAACAAAGACTCCCCTTTCTCTCTTGAATCCTCTACACCCGTGCCCAGTTACCCGTTACCTTCGCACGGTGTAGACTCAGGCCTTGAGAAAGGAGTCTTATCCTCGGTGTCCTGATCTTCCTGGCACGATTTTGCCAGCGAAATCTCCAACCACTCTCCACCAGCAGCTTAGCAGATTTTCTCTCTGTACTTTCCAGATGTAGAAAAACTTCTGGTGTATCCTGATATTTTTTCCTTTTTCCCTCAGTTGGGATGTCCTTTTGTATTCCAAGCAAAAATCCGAACAGACTACGCCACTTGTCACCCTCTCGGTGGCCAGCCCAGCGCCAAGGGCGCTGAGAGTTGGTCTGCCTTTGTATTCCTGACTTAGAGAGTATGACCCTGCATTGGTCCTGCAAGGCCCTCTGGGAATGGTAGTCCCTTTTACCCTTTGAGAACAGAAGAGTTGTTGTCGAGTGTTTCAGGCAATGACAAGAATTTATTTTTCCCCTTCCAAATGGATTTCTGTGCAGGTAAATAACTTAGGACAAACTGCCATACAATTGGCTTGAGGGATATGTACAAGAACTCAGGTAAATTAGCCTTATCAGCTTCCGGCTCACAACGTGCAGTGCTCGGTACAAACAAACAATAACAGCTTCCTTCAGCACAAGAAAATGTTCCCCATTCTTTCTGTTGCTTTACCAGCTTTCTCAAACTAGTGTTCAGCACAGAGACTCAATGTGGTCAGCAAAACATAACGTGCAGTCCATCTGGTTATCCACTATTTCACTGCTATCAGAGTCAATCTGCATTTCTTCAGCGTCAGCAATAGCAGGGTGTGTCAGTGAGCTGCTATCCTGAACTTTAAAACAGATGTCTTCACTATCCTCACATGGCTTCTCTCGGTAGCACTCTAAAGGATAGGACTGTGAATTACTGTATATACTGAAGTTTCTTTTTAGAGAGTCTGCTACATTCTGGCAACTGCAGGGAAATACTTTATAACTAGGTTCAAATCTATGTAAGTTGTGAAGCCTACATTTCGGCTTTGGAGGGAAAGGAATTCTCAGCTCTGCAAAGTCAGACTGATTCCCAAACACAGCTTGTGTTTGTTTGTCTCTCAGCCTCATAGCTTCAGCCTTAGAGGTACAAGTATTGTCATGCCAGCAGGTTTCTCTCTCTGGAGCATGTGGGTTTTCCCAAGCCTGCCTTCCAGGAAATATCTTATCCTTCTTGCCTTTACCAGACGTCACCTGTCCTGTGCTGCTTCTTTCTGGCGTTAGGACTATGGCTCCCTTGGTTCTCACCTCTTGACATCTTCCTTCTTTCTGCTCCCCTCCAGTCCAGGCTAATGACCACTTTTTATCATCCTGTTTCTCCGGGCTAAACTGTGCCCCTCCCTTAAACAGGTGTATCTCATTATCTCCTGAACTAGGGACTACGTCACAGCGTGGGAGTGTCTTTCCAGCTCGTGACTCTCTTTGTTTACATTCTCTCTGAAAACACTATATAATGAACCTATAGACGAATATGTGGACAATAAATTGATGTGTATATATATTTCCTTATCATTCCTCCAGTCTAGTCCCGGAAACTCTAGGGTTGTCATCCTCTTCCAGCAGCTTGGAGACTGATAGATGTCATTCTTTGATGACACTGGTATAAGGACACAGGCACCGGCTCCTCCCACTCCAGTTATATCAGTCTCCAAGCAGCTGGAGGATGTGAGCCAGAGTTTCTGGCTCCCAAGAGAAACAATTAAGGACTTAGTGTAGTTATTTTAGTTTAGAGGGGTTGAGTTAAATTTAATTGGGCATATTTGTGCTCACTGAAATTTTATTTTTACTTTCTTTTTACTTTATTATTTTCTTTCAAGGGTTGTACCACTTTAATTTTTGGCGGCTGCAGGGCCTCTCTTCCATGCTTCCTCCCTCTTAGCAGAGAGTCAGAGGGTAAGAAGGTTTGAGGACCGGGTTAGGCCTGGCAGGGGGCCCGAATTCATTTGGCCAGTCGACTCCAGTGCAACGCAGAAGGGGTGCCTGCAGGCGCTTGGTTCAGTTCGGCAGCGGGGGAAAACGATAGCACACAGGTCTCTGAGGTGCTCTTGATCGCAGCACCTTTGCCTTCCCGAATTGGGCACGGTGTTGTGGAGCAGCACGGACTCTATCTTTCTCTCCTCGAGTCTGAGAGGTAAGGTAAGCTGCCTTTTAAATTACCTTGGCTGGTGAACTCGGAGCTGGTGATCGGGGATTCAGGCCCGGGTAGGCAGCAGTTTCCCGCCGCGTCCCGTTTTGAGCGGGAAAAGCCGGTAGAGGCTTTGGGGAAACAACTTGAGGTTGTGAGGTCAGGAAACTTCGTTTTTCAGTATTTTGAGTGGATTTCAGGTCGGGTGCTTTCCTGCTTTCATTTATATTAAAAAAAAAAAAAAACACGGGTCTGAGACGCCGCCCGTGGTTTCTTTGAGGGCAGATCTCAGTTAAATATTTCTGCTAGTTCTGTGTGAGTGTCTTTGTTTTTTGGAAGCTTTCAGGATTTTGAGGCATTGAGTGGACACATTTACAAGTAGGATGCTTGAAAAGACCTTGTGCTTGCTATGTGGAGTCAAGCGGTCTGTAGTGTCAGAAGCAGGCATCTGTAAGACCTGTAGCCAGGGCTCAGCAGGGGAGCTCCAACGCTTAGATCCGGTGGAGGACCGGGACGTAGTGGCGCAGGTCCCGATGCCTCCTCTTGCAGACCCCGTAGAACCGGTACCGGGTCCCTCTTCGGCTCCGGAGGTCCCGCGGACTGCGGGCCCCTTGGCAGGGGATTTGACATCAATCTTTTCTCCAGACTTTATAGCTCTTATTCAAAGGGCGTTCGTCGGTGCTCCTAGAGACTCTTATGCTTCGGCAGCGGGGGCCATGGTGGCAGATGTGGGGCAGAAGAGGCCGGGCACTCCACTATTGGGGACTCCTTCGACCTTAGGGCCAAAGAGGTCCCGGGTAGAGCCGGATAAGCGGTGTCTGTCCAAGTTTTCGGAGGATATGCTCACAGAAGGTGAAGAGTATGATCCAGAGATGGAAGAGGAGCTGGAAGAAGGAGAGATTACGGAACGGGAGGATCAGGCTAGAGTAGTCCATATTTTTCGATGAGAGAGGTTACCCGCGCTGATTTTATTTATTTATTTATTTTATTTTATTTATTTTCATTTCTTATATACCGCACTATTTGCGATCAGCGCGGTTTACATAAAACAAGAAGGTAACCGACAATGAACAAAAGTCAGGTCATTACATTGAACAGGAACAAGTAACTTGGAAAACAGGGTAAACTATATACATATGCATAACCATGAATGGGTAACTATATACATGTCAGAGGGAGTTATTGGGTATTGGACATGCTTAGTGGCTAGGGTTCGGGCAGTAAGTGAGATGCTTGATAAAGAGGAAATGTTTTAAGGCCTTTCTGAACTGGCTCAGGTTAGGGATTGCTCTGATGTGTGGTGGTAGGGAGTTCCAGAGACTTGGGGCGTATAGTCTAAAGGCTCTGTTCGATGTTGCTTTGGAGCATTTTGTAGTGTCTCTCGGTATCACTAGCATGTTAGCTACTGAGGTTCTTCTTAGCCTGTTGGGTATGGGTGGTTGGATGAGGTCACATAGTGAGGAGGAGGAGGAGAGTCCCTTGATGGCCTTGAATGTCATCACTAGGGTTTTGAAACTTAGCCTGGCTTGAATGGGGAGCCAGTGAAGCTGTCTCAGGAGGGGTGTGATATGCTCTCTTCTTGGTGTGCCGAGGAGAATCCGCGCTGCACTGTTCATGGCAAGTTGCAGGGGCTGTAAGGTGGCCTGAGGGAGTCCTTGCAGGATGGCGTTTGAGTAGTCCAAATGGGGGATGATGAGGGCTTGATAAATGGTGCGGAAGTCGCTTGGTTCAAGTAGGGGGCGTAAGTGTCTAAGAGATTTAATCTTGAAGTAAATCGCTCTTACAGTGTTGGTTATGTGTTGCTTCATGTTGAGGTTCTGATCCAATGTTACTCCGAAGTAACGAATAGCTGATTTTACTTGTAATTCAGCGTTGTCCACTTCTAGGTAGCTGGGTGGTGTAAACTCAGGATTTCTGGAGATGAATAAGACCTCCGTCTTCTTGTGTTGGATGCGCAGATTCTGAAAGAGGAGCCATTCGGATATGGTGTTGAAGCACTCAGTCAAGGGGGTAAGGTCTGGGCAATCCAGGGATATTGGAAGGTACAGTAAGACATCGTCTGCGTATATCATACAACTCACATTGAATGATCTGATAATATTACAGATGGGTTGGATATAGATGTTAAACATAAGTGATGATAGGGAAGATCCTTGAGGAACTCCTTGGCTTTGTAAGAATGGCTCGGAAGTAGACCCATTTGCACGTACGTATTGCCATCTGCCTGACAGGTAGGATCTACACCATTCAAGAGCTCTTCCACCAATGCCTTTCTCTCTTAGCCGACCTAGGAGAATTTCGTGGCAGACAGAGTCGAACGCCGCCGCTATATCCAAAAATACGAGTGCATAACCTTGGCGTAGGTTGTCAATGCCTGAGATTATGGTGTCAAAAAGCGTTGTGAGTAGAGTTTCGACTCCGTGTGACTCTCTGAATCCGTGTTGAGATGAGTCTAGGGGGGCATTGGTATCAATGTGATCTTGTAACTGTTTGTAGACTGTCTGAAGGTGTTAAATGTGCCAGTGTTGGAGCCGGTGGAGGAGGCTACCTTGGAAGATCCTCTATTGCAGGCTTTTCGTAAGACGCAAAAAGCTTTCCCCTTGCATAGAGTTATTAAAGAGATGATACAAAGTGAGTGGGATATGCCTGAGTCCACACTCAGAGGTTCGTGGGTGATGTCTCGTCTTTATCCGTTAGTGGAACAAGATAAGGAGCTCTTTAAGTCGCCCAAAGTGGATGCGGCTGTTTCAGCAGTGACCAAGAAGAGCACCATCCCGGTGGAAGGCAGTGCGGCTCTTAAGGATACTCAGGATAGGAAGCTGGATGTTTTGTTAAGGCAGGTTTTTGAGGTTAATGCTCTTTCAATGCAAGCTTCCATTTGTGGAGCTTGGGTGGCTCGAGCCTGTCTCCGTTGGGCTCAGAGAGTTCAGGGAGAGCACACTGAGGACTCAGTTAGTGAGGCAGCTCGCTTGGAGTCCAGAGCTGCATATTTGGCAGACATTCATTATGATCTCACAAGAGGGCTATCAAACAGTATGGCTTCGGCGGTGGCCGCAAGGAGATATCTCTGGCTGCGGAATTGGGCAGCGGATGCTTCTTCCAAGGCCAGGTTAAGTAAACTTCCCTTCAAAGGACGACTGTTATTTGGAGAGGATTTGGAAAAGATAGTTAAAGATCTGGGAGAGTCCAAAGGTGGAAGGCTACCAGAAGATAAGCAGAAGCAGGGAAAATTCCTGCCGTTGGCTAGATTTCCTCAGAGAGATTTTTGGCGGTTTCGCCCCTCTAGGTTTCCCCAGAGTCAGCGAGGGTGCTTTCCATTTCAAGGCCAAAGCTTTTGGGACTTCCGAGGTGCCAGCAGAGGTTTTGCTGCCGCCACGTCGGGTGCCAAAAAGCCACAATGAAGTCAGGCAGGCCCAGGTGGACGTAGCAGTAGGGGGTCGGCTTCAAGAGTTTTATGCTGCCTGGGTCAGGATTACGTCAGATCAGTGGGTGCTGGAAGTGATTCGAGAAGGCTATGCCTTAGAGTTTCAAAGGCCAGTGACCGATGCTTTCGTTCAGTCTCCTTACAAGGCCCGTTGCAAATGCGAGGCAGTCAAACAGACCTTGCAAAAATTGCTAGATCTCAAGGCGGTAGTGCCGGTGCCTCCGGATCAATGCGGGTTAGGTCGATACTCCATTTATTTTGTGGTTCCCAAAAAAAGAGGGAACATATCGTCCAATTTTGGATTTAAAAAAGGTAAACAAGTGTCTCAGAGTTTCTCACTTTCACATGGAAACTCTGAGGTCCGTCATTGGGGCAGTCAGGAAAGGAGAGTATCTGACTTCCCTGGATTTGTCTGAGGCATATCCGCACATTCCGATTCGGCACGAGCATCAGAAGTTCCTCAGGTTTGCTCTACCAATGGGACATTTCCAGTTTCGAGCGCTGCCCTTTGGACTAGCAACGGCGCCAAGAACCTTTACCAAGGTCATGGTGGTCGTGGCAGCGGAACTGCGGAAGAAGGGTGTTCTGGTGCATCCGTATCTGGACGACTGGTTGATTTGGGCGAAGTCCCTCAAAGAAAGCGAGGAGGCTACTGCCAAGGTGGTCCACTGTCTGCAGCAGCTAGGTTGGGTGGTCAATGTGGCCAAGAGCAGTTTGGTTCCTTCTCAGGATCTCGAGTATTTAGGCGCGTGTTTCCAGACTGGGATTGGCAGAGTTTTTCTGCCCCCACATCGTGTGTTAGCCGTACAAAGATTGATTCGGCGGTTCCTCGGCCGACTGCGTCCGACAGCGTGGCATTACTTACAAGTCCTAGGGACGATGGTGGCATGATCGACTTGGTGCCCTGGGAAAGAGCACATATGAGACCCTTGCAAAGGGCGTGGCTCAGGAGATGGTCTCATCAAAACGATCCACTATCCAAGAGGCTGCTTTGTACAGACGCAACGCAAGCAGCGTTGCAGTGGTGGTTACTTCTGGGGTCTCTGGAGAAGGGCATGCCCTTGGACGTGCCAGACTGGGTGCCGCTGACTACGGATGCAAGTCTCCTAGGTTGGGGGGCGCACTGTCAAGGACGGTTCGCGCAAGGACAGTGGTCAGTTCAGGAGAAATCTTGGTCGATCAACAGGTTGGAATTTGAGCGGTGGGATTGGCGTTGCTGGAGTTCCAGCGGTATCTGAAGGGGGCAGTGATCAGAGTGTTTTCGGACAATGCGACAATAGTAGCTTACTTCAACAGGCAAGGGGGCACCGGCAGTGCTCCCTTAGTGGCCGAGGCAGATCAGCTGTTTCATTGGGTCGAGCAAAACCTTCAGGCGCTGTCGGCGGCGCATGTCGCAGGAGTGGAAAATGTAGCGGCTGATTTTCTAAGTCAGGTGAGAGTAGATCCGGGAGAGTGGAACTTCATCCGGAGGTTTACGAGGGGGTCGTTTGGCGATGGGGCACGCCCGTTATGGATCTCATGGCGACGTTCAATTCCGCGAAGGTGAAATGGTTTTTCAGCAGGCGCAGAGAGAGGATGTCAGGTCTGGATGCTCTCGTCCAAGCGTGGCCAGCAGATCAGCTTCTTTACGTCTTTCCGCCATGGGTGTTAATCGGCCGGGTAGTGCGGCGAATCGAGCGTCACAGAGGCTTCGTGATTCTGATAGCGCTGGATTGGCCGAGAAGGCCTTGGTACGCGGATCTCCGGAGACTAGTAGTGGGGAAGCCGTGGCATCTACCGGACAGGCAGGATCTCCTGAAAAAAAGGTCTGTTGTGTATGCCTCAGGTAGCTCGGTTCTCGCTTACGGCCTGGCTCTTGAGAGGGCGAGGTTAAGAGCGAAAGGATATTTGGCAGAAGTGATTGCAACGTTGTTGAGGGCGCGCAGAAAGTCTACTTCATTGGCGTATGTTTGCGTGTGGCGCGTCTTTAAAGCTTGGTGTGTAGATAGGAACTGTGAAGCCTTGCGGGTCAGTATACCGCAGGTATTGTTTTTTTTGCAGGACGGGTTCCAAAAAGGATTAGCGACAGCATCCTTGAAAGTGCAGTTAGCGGCGCTTTCCTGTTATAGAGGGAAGATTAAGGGGCAGGCGCTGTGTTCCCATCCAGATGTTAAAAGATTTCTGAAAGCGGTGGGTGTGTTGAGGCCACTGTGCAGACAAGTAGTTCCGACGTGGGATCTGCAGTTGGTGTTGACGGCATTAGGTTTGTGATAAGGAAGCTTATCATAGCTCAGGAAGGAGCTATAGAAAAGGTGAAGTGACTCTGAACAAGCAACCTGTCAGTTCTGGTAGAAATAAGAAAACAGAATTTTGCCATAAAAGACTACCAGTCCCAGAATGCACCAGGTTTCCAACAGCCATTAGAGGAGCTGAAGTGGGGAAACGTGTGTTCAATCAGGAGGGCTATGAGGTAATCCCTAAGCACTCATCTCAAAGGGCAGGGCCTGATTCAGCACAGCTGCGCTGTGTTAGGGAGGAGCACTCATCTAAGCAGAATAAGAGTAGAGTTTATTCTACAGATGACCATCTTCATGATCACCTTGGATATCCAGAGAATTGTCCTCAGTATCCTGAGAATCAGCTTGAGTTTGATCATCAGTTTCATCTGAAGGATCATCAAAAGCAGAAGCCAAACCGGACGGACAGAGAGGGAAAGAGACCCTTTGGAAGAAGGAAGAGAAAAGCCTTTGAGAGGTCTAGAAGAGTCCAAAGCAGTACGTATACTGGGAGGTATTCCAAGGGCCAGCATACACCATTGGACTGGGGAAAGCCAGAGGAATGGTGCTGCAGAGCTAGGAATCACCAGAGGCTACCTGTGAGGGAGACGGCTGCACGTGGAAGGGACCCTAAGACCCGTGCCAGAAGGTATGTGAAGAGAGATCCAGTGTCCAGGGATCTGGATTGGAAGGCTGGACATAAGAACTGGACTACATACTGGCCAGGCTATATAGAGAGGAACTCCAGCAGCAATGGAAGCTCAGGTATGAACACTGATCTATGCCCTAGCTATAACCTTGAAAGACAGCAGGGAAACAAGTATTCTCCTGAAAATGCTCCATTGAGAGATTCATCTGTGCCAATCCATGATATTGAACCCATGCTTGTTGAACAAGGGGGAATAATAGCAGATGAGGATCCTGTTTATATGGACTGCTCTCTATCTAAACTCCGTTGGTAACTTTCTGTTATAAAGTACAGCAACCATCACAAAGAAATACAAATTTGTTCTTTAATCTACTCAGAAAAGCTCCTGAAGCAGGATTTGACCCACACAGTGGAAGGCAAGCCAGCTAAGGGGTTTCAGCTGGTAACTGCTAGCAATCGAGCCTCACCTAATTGCTTGTGAGCTAGGAGAGAATCACTTCTGAATCTGTGTGGGAAGTAATCAGAAGTTAATCTGAAAAGAACAGTTTGTTTCTTGCTTTGTGGCTTTTCATTTGTTGTTTTCCTGATTTTGACTTTGTTTTTCCAAGTTAACACTGAAAGCAAGTTACCTGATTTATGTGCTACCAAGCATATCTGTGTTGGGAGAAATAACCCCATAAATAAATATCTTTTTGGCTTTACCCAAGAGCACAACTAAATTATTGTCATCAGCTGTGTCTGGTGTGAATGAACTACATTGCCCACAATACCTTGCAAATCATATAGATATATGCACTTGCCAAAACTGTGAAGATTCTCACCCAGGCAGCCGTCTGACAGGTTCTCCGCCATTTGAGCCTTTGGCGAAAGCGACCTTGAAGGATCTCACTCTGAAGGTAGTGTTCTTAGTAGCCATTACGTCGGCGAGGCGAATTTCGGAGTTGCAGTCGTTATCTTGTAGGGAGCCGTTCTTGGCTTTTCATGAGTCGAAGGTGGTCTTACAGCCGGTTCCGTCCTTTTTGCCCAAAGTCCTGTCGCCTTTTCATGTGAATCAGGTTGTTTCGCTGCCGGTGTTCCGTACAGCTTCAGGTGGTTCTGCGAATCCGCAGTTGCATCTTTTGGATGTACGGAGGGCATTGAAAAGATATCTCAAGCGCACGGTGAATTTCAGAAAGTCGGACAGATTGTTTGTCTTATTCGGCAGTCCTTGCAAAGGGGAAGCTGCGTCCAAAGCGTCGATTGCTAGATGGATAAAGGAAGCAATAGGTTCGGCATACCTCCTAAAAGGAAAATCGGTGCCGGACGGTTTAAGAGCAGATTCTACTAGAGCGCAAGCAGCGTCCTGGGCGGAATACAGTTTTGTACCGGCGGTCGAAATTTGCAAGGCCGCAACGTGGTCGTCATTGAATTCCGTCGTGAAGCACTATCGTTTGGATATTCAGGCGAGTCGGGATACCTGTTTTGGGTCAGCGGTGCTTCAGGCTGCTCTAGCAGGTCCCGCCCATTGAGTTCTTTTACTGCTCTGTTACATCCCTAGAGTTTCCGGGACTAGACTGAAGGGATGATAAGGAAGTGTAAATTAGACTTACCTGCTAATTGTAGTTCCTGAAGGAACTCCAGTCTAGTCCCGGATCCCGTCCCGATTCATTCAGAGAGTTTGAGCCTGAAGCGCAGATTTTACAGGTAAGAGCACATGGAGTTCTGTGGAGCTTTGGGTTCAGGGGGCGGGTTGGGAGTCTTATAGGGTTTGAGAGACTCCAGACAATTTTTATCTTCCTGGCAGGGAAGCGAGACCCTTCACAGTCAAGCTAAATATCATTGTGGGGGATGTTATTTTGCTATCTGGTTATCGTTCAGTAGTTATATAGTTAGTAGGCACTAGCTTCAGTGTCGGTTCAAAATTAATTGTTGCTCTGGTGAGTCTACTTTGTCAATAGGTTACTGGAGTGGGAGGAGCCGGTGCCTGTGTCCTTATACCAGTGTCATCAAAGAATGACATCTATCAGTCTCCAAGCTGCTGGAAGAGGATGACAACCCTAGAGTTTCCGGGACTAGACTGGAGTTCCTTCAGGAACTACAATTAGCAGGTAAGTCTAATTTACACACACACACACATATACATATATACATATACATATACATATACATATACATATATACATATACATATACATATATATATATATACATATATATATATATATACATATATATATATATATATATATATATATATATACATACATACATACATTTATATATACATACATACATACATACATTTATTGTCCACATATTCATATATATATATAATATGTTCTTCACAATCCATATAATATAAACATGCTTCCATCCCCATACAAACAAGAAGTGTAATTGGAAGGGGGTGGAAGCAGGAACAGCGCTGCAGCGCTGGAGCTGAAGGTAACTCAGTGCCGTTTTAAAAGCATTGCTGCCGCTGCATGTCCCGGTGAGGGTTGGCAGCAGTGCCAATAAGAGAAGAGGCTAGTGTGGGGGGAGGGGGGTGTAAGGGATGAGGTTCTCCTGTGTGGTGTGGTGTGCAGAAGTGATGGTTTTTGTACTTGAACAGGGATAAAAGGATTTTCTTAAAGTTTTTCTAGGATTAGAAGAGGAAAAACCTTACTGGGGAATACTGGTAGACCCAGGTTCCTTTCAGTAAGCACTCAAGAACTTTGAGCTTTAGTCAGCAAGTGGACTTTGTATGTTTTCTCTGCTTCAGAAGTAAATAATTGCTAAAGATTAGAATTTGTGGGCTTTGCAGATTTGTTTCTGTACCATTTTTTTCTCTACTGTGTTGTGGATTAACTTTTGATTTTATCAATAAAATGTCCTTGTTTTGAAACAAACATCTGGACTGTGGACTATATTTGAGTGGAGTCTATAGGAGTGAGTGATCACCTAGACATGAGGTTTCCCCTCTATTGATGGTCTCATCTCAAAAATATGACCACCTTGATTGAAGGAAAAGGTGGCATACAAATCTGTCTAAATAAATAAATAAAAATATGGTCTCAGACCCTGACATGTGTATTAGCTCTGCTGCAGCCTCTGAAGGTAGACCCCTTTAAGCTTTATATTTTATAGGGACTGATCCCTACCAGAAAGGGGTCACAAATGAATTTAAAAAAAAAAAAGGCTTTCGGAATCCTCATGTGCTCTGACATGTCCTGAATATCTGGTATGGTTCAGATGGAAAAACAAAGACGTTATGAGGTAACATAATTGCATGCATGTATTTGGGGAACACATAGCTGCCTCGCAAAAAATATCCCAGCATGATTCATGTGGCTCTCTGTAGGGCCAGTCTGTCCACTAGGCAGCCACCTAGGGTGGCAGATCCCTGTGGACTACAGGCCATGTGGTTCGGCACAAATGGCCTGCCACCCCCCATACTGAGCTGCGCTGCTCTTCCCACCTCATGATGAGCCATGCCGTGCTGCCACTGATGCGGGAGGGGGGGGGGGCGGCTAGGCTCAGTGGCAGGCCATGTGCTTCGGCACACATGGCCTGCCACTTCTGAACCCCTGAGGTTCAGGCCATGTGTACCGGGAGAATGGCACGGCTCAGGGGGGTGGCATGGCTGGGGCTTCTGCCTAGGGCAGCAGAAACCCTTGGACCAACCCTGGATCCCTGATATGTCCAGAAATTTGGTGTTGATCATATAGAAAACAAAAAATGTTATTAGAGGATAAGTTGCTTATGCATTTGTCAAAAACATGTACCAGTGGTATAAATTCTACCCAAGCAGCTCCTGCAGTGTGGGAGGCCCAGGCAAGAAGGGGACCCATGCATCCCAGGAACCCAATACTGTGGCGATGAGGCAGAATGCAGGAAAAAAGCATACTTTAAATGAAGTTTGTCATGCTGCTTCCTGTCCCTGCTTCAAAGTTATACTTTTCATGGCCAGCAGCTGTTACCTCCTGCTGCCCAGCTAAGTTTGACAATAACAGCTGTGAAATCAGTGGACTAGTGGTTGGGGTAAGTTACTTCAGGCCAGGGGTTCAAATCCTGCTAGTAGGACAGCAACCTTGGTCCAGAGGAACTGTGGTTTCTAGTCCTACAGGTGCACCTTGTGGCCTTGGGCAAGTCACTTAAATCTCCATTACCTCAGGTACAAAAAACATGTAGATTGTCAGCCCTTGTAGAAAAGCAGTAAATAAATTGTGTGGACTCTGGCCTGGCAGTAGTACATGATGGTTGCCAGGCAAGATAAGCATTACTTTGAAGCAGGGAAGGCAGGTAGCGCAGCAAACTTCATTTAAAATAAGCTATTTTTGTGTGCTGTGAGGAGAAGGCGGCAGGTTGTCCTCCCCACCCCACATGGGGTTCCTCAGCAAACCTTTGCTTCGGAGCCTTCCATTAGAATGGGGACCAGCAAAAAAAATACTTATATCCGATTCCTCTTGGCACCCTGACATGGCCTAAAAATTTGGATTTGATAAGACGTGGAGAATGATATTATAACAGGCGCCTAGGTTAAGTGAGCGGTAAGGCGACTATTTTGTAAAGACACATAGGTGCCTGTGTGTCTTTATAAAACACTAGCACAAATTTGGTGTAAATGTACTGTGGTGGCGAGACAGGGTTAGAGCCCAAGAAAATGCTGAAAAAACAGCCATTTATTTCTGAACAGAGAAAAGGTTCAGGGAGGTTTGGGGTTAAAACTCTGACCACAGAAAAAAAACTGTGTGTATAGAGCTACAGAGATTGAGCCACACCCTAGCTCCATGGAAACCAGGGGAGGTGACGAGGAGAGCCCGGGGGTGGAGTCTAGAGCTATAGGGCAGACACAATCATATAAGCTGGGGAAAGCAGCAGTGAAGAGGAAGGAGAGGAAGCTGGGAAACCAGAGAAGCCCAGGAGACGTGGGAGAGGAGAACAGCAAGGAGACAGTGCTCTGAGGAGGAGACTAGCAGAGAGTCTCGGGAAACTAAAGGAAGTGAGGAGACCAGGAGAACACGTGTAAGAGGAAAGTGTGACAGCAAATGCCTCAAAGGAAAGCCCTATTGCGTGCAGCAGACAGACCACTCCAGCCCTGAAGATAGTCCAGTTTGTAGAGAGAGTACAGCTGGCTTGGAAGACAGGAGAGTTGGCTCTGTGGGGAATGCTGAAAGAACGCAAGGTAAAGGAATATCTTTGAGAGAGTCTGTGAACACTATTCCACCTTTGGCAAAGTCTGAGGGAAGACTGGTTGCTGAGAAAAAGGTGAGCACGTTGCAAGCTCTAAAGAGTTTGTTAAGAGATAAGAATCTCCTCTATCCTTCCCCTGTAACTCAGCCTAGAAAGGAATCCCAGTGGGGTCAGGTTTTGAAACTCTTGGAGAAGTTAAAGCCTGTTATAGACGCTGAGGACAGACAGGTGCTGAGTGAATCAAATGAGGAGCTCATGGAAATAGAGGAATGCTGTTCAGATAGTCCCTGTTCTGACTCAGAGATGGATTGCTCTTATTGCACTAGTCAGAAGTAGCAAAGCTGAGCATTTTTTTTAAAGCAGTGAAAAAATAAAACCCAGGAGCTTTGGGAAATACACGTCTCACTGAAAGTTGTGTTAATTAAAGCATTTAAGGTCTGAGCTAGCCAGCCAGGCTCAGAGAAGACGGTAAATGCTTGAAGTGAAAGAAAGGCCAATGTTTGCAGCTTAAGAATGAAGAATGCAAAACTGTTTAAAAGGAAATGATATCAATGTTTGTCAGCTTGTAGCCAAGTATTGTATATGCTGTGCAGAGCCCTGAGGAGATACGGGTCTCTGTTGTATCAAGCCTGATTCTGAAGAAGCTGATCTTTATGGAAGGAAAAGATTTTGTTGCAACGTTTAAAGCAAGCTGTTGAGAACATGTGATGCATGGGCTATGCTATAAAGTTTTGTTTCTTTGAATGGAGAAGTATCCAATTTATGTTTGATAATACATGAACTGCTGATAAAGAAGTTCTGTGGCTAAGAAGAAAATAATCATTAATAAATTTTCCTGTGCACCTTTTGAAACCCTCGGCTAAATTTGCTTATTTACACAACTACATTATTTGAACACCCCAGCATTGATCAATCAGGCTGGCAAAGGACATAAAAAGAGGTAGGCCCACTACTAATAGGCAACCGCCTAACCAGTAGGGGGCACTACAGTACACAGATAGAGTATGCAAGGATGCATGTAGATTAAGGTATTTTATAATCAATATGCATGCTTCATGACTGTCTGTGCTCTGCCCAGACTGTGCCCCAGGTAGTGCCTACAATTCAAAGTATGCAAATAAAAGTTACATTTGCTGTAATTTTAAGAGAGGCATTTTATTAAGGTTACTAGATATCCCCGACTCCCACTTGTTTGTTAGTCTTCTGTTCCCGATTCCAGCAACAGGGACACAGCAGATAGAAAAATATTATTTTTAATGGTGATTTGAATATGTAATGAGGGCATACTGTAACGACCTCTGAAGCAGATCTGGTGAAACATGAAGACCGCGTCGGGCCTCACAATGAGTACTCTGTGATCCACTACAGAAGGAAGACTGTTGAGGAACTGAGCCCTTTCACTGTTATCATATAAGTGTGTGCAATGAGGTACCTCGCTGCTCTCAGTTCCTTTCTTGGGATGGGGCCCAGTTCATTACTGTGTTTCAGGATCATCATCATCATCTCAGGATTCATGCTCCTCATGTGCAGCAAAGTTCCTCTGATCCGACGAATAGCGTTCCCTACCGTCTGCCTTTTAAAACTCCAAAAAGGGAAAACCCTATTCTAAGGTTGAGGCTGTTTTTGGAATTAAAGATCAGACTGAATTTTTGTCAGGTTACTGTCTCTATACTAAATTTAAAAAAAAAAAAAGAGATCATTTAAAAACCCAATCTAAATTTCATTCTCACTTAAACATACTCTGGCCAGATTCCTTCACTCAGTTTCAAAATAAACCCTAAAATTCCTGTAAGGTTTCAATTAATAATTTTAAGAATCCTTTTCCACATAAGGGAGACACAAGGGACTCTAGGCTTTAAATCCAGTATCAGCTTTCAGCACCTGTCAGCTCTGCAAGCTGTCAAGGTTTCAGCATTCTAAATTAGCAGAGCACGGCTCAGCCACAGCAGAAACAGATTTTTTAACCCCCCTTTTTTTTCTTTTCCAAAGAAATCCTCTTTTGGGGCTTTTTTTAGCTTTAATTTCAAATATTTCCTGTGCCCAAATAGTTTATGGTGAACAGAACTCCCTCTAAAACAGAGGTATTAAAGGGTTTTCTTTTCTTTGGATCTCAGTCCTCAAAGTTTTAAAACCTGTATCACTAATTCTTTATATAAAGGTAAATAGGTTTACAGCCAAAATCAACGTTTATTCACCAGGATAATCACAATTTTTCACAGGATCTTCAATTCAAATTGATTATAGACCATTGCAATCTTCTCTTCCTTCAGAGAGACATCTGATTCAAGAATCAGTCAGAATTTCTTTTAAAACTATTTCTGTGACAGTTTCTGTCCTCCACAGCAAAAGCTGCCTCAGTTAAATCAAAGCAGTGCTCAACTGAATTACTCAAGAGAGTTTCCAACCATTCTTTTTCTTCTCAGTTTTCACTGGAACTAGAATTAATCACACTTCTAGTATTTTTCCAATCAAATATCCCAGTTTTAAACCTAAAGTTCTCTCTCTTCAATTCCCCACCTCACACACACCACGTACATTGCCAACTATCCTTTTAAATTCGGTGTTAAGCCCACCTTTTCTTCTTCTTCTCCTTCTAGGACTGCTTAATCAGCATGTCATGTATTCAGTGCAATAACTGTGGTGCTTTCATTCTGAGACAAGTCATTTGGAACCTAAGAGCTTGTCCTATGTGCCTCAAGTCAGCTGCCATGCATAAAGAATTGACTCTACTAAGGGAAGAACTAGCTGCAATAAAATACAGCTCTTCTAGGATACAAACAGAACAAAGTTCACCACTGCTCCCACAAAGAATCAATCAAACATCCCAGGAACAAATGGATCACAGTGGGCTCGGGTAGATTGCGACCTGTAACGCAGAGGTATCCTATACATCAAGAGATATCCCTGCATAATGCCTTCTCTGCTTTGGTTAATGAGGATCACCAATCCATGGAAAGTGAAGGGCCCTTAAATGAGTCAGTCAATGCCCAATCTCCTGCTAAAGCACCAAATATGAAGAAAAACTCACCAAACAGAAAACTACTACTACTTGGAGATTCCATCATCAGAGGCACCAACTTGGGAACACAGTTCAAAGGAGAGAAGATAGTCAAATGCCTCCCAGGCTCTTCAGCCAGCAGGAATACAAACCAAATTGTTGATGTACTTAGCGCAGAAAGTGAGTACTCCAAAATTGATGTTGTCATTCACCTGGGTACAAATGACCTGGCTAGAAAAAGTGCCTCTGCAGTTCAAAGGGACTTCCAGACTCTGGGAGAGAAACTCAAGCCCATTGTTAACACTGTAGCATTCTCAGAAGTTCTACCTGTTCATGGTAAGGGGGCAAAAAGGCTGCATCACATAAACAGCTTTAATACATGGCTCCAGACCTGGTGCGAACGAGGAGGATTCAGTTTTATTGGTGACTGGGGAAACAGTTGGACCAACAAGAGACTATACTGTGCTGATGGACTACATCTCTCTGTCGCAGGGAAAAGAATCCTAAGTGAAAAATTCAGGCGGTATGTGGATATGCATTTAAACTAGAAAAAGGGGGTGACGGATGGAGAAGGACTAGTTCAGGACGTCGCTCCCGGCAAATGCAGAACAACATCAGAAACAGCCACACTTTTAATCACACATCAAAGACAAGTGGGAAGAAGTGGACAGAACAAAATCAATGCAAAATACATGCAAACCAGTTAAATGCTGGAAAGCAATGAGCACAAATGCTCGAAGCTTAGCCAACAAAGTTCCGGACCTGGAAGCCCTAATGGTGGAAATGGATTTGGACATTGTGGCCATTACAGAAACATGGTTTAATGAATCACATGAATGGGATATAGCCATAGCTGGCTATAATCTATTCAGAAGAGACAGAGAAAGTGGAAAAGGAGGAGTAGCCTTGTATGTAAAAAGCAATATTAAAGCTACTGCAATGCAGGGGACATGGGGAAAAGAAGAAGCGCTCTGGATTGTGTTGGAAAGAGGGGATGGCACTGTCATCCATACTAATGTAGTCTACAGACCTCCGACTCAAATCAAAGAAATAGATAATGAATTGATTATAGATATTGCCAAGATAGCCACAAAGGGGGAAGTGATCAATTGGGTGACTTTACTCTACCGATGTAGATTGGAGTACTCCTGCGAATCTGGCAAGAAGCAAAATTGTGGATGCTTTCCAAGATGCGTCACTTAAACAAATGGTGATGGAACCAACCAGGGAAAGCTCAATGCTGGATTTAGTGCTCACCAACGGTGAGAGCATGTCGAATGTCTGGGTGGGTGCCCTTGTGAGCAGCAATGATCATCACACGGTGTGGTCTGAGATAAAAGCCAAGGTGCAGTCCAATCATAGCAAGCTCAAAGTCCTAAACTTCAAAAACACTGACTTCAGTAGAATGGCCAAGTACCTGAAGGAGGAGTTGGCAGGGTGGGAGGGATAAGGGAAGTGGAATTGCAATGGGCTAAACTGAAGGTGGCAATAAAAGGGGCAACAGATAAATATGTAAGGAAAGTAAATAAAAACAAGAGAAGGAAACCTATTTGGTTCTCCAAAGAAGTGGCTGCTCAAATAAAGGCAAAAAACACAGCTTTTACAAAATTCAAAAGCATGCAAACAGAGGAACACATCAAGAAATACAGGAGCAAACTAAAAGAGACAAAAAGAGAAATAAGGAAAGCAAAATCAAAGGCAGAGGAAAAGATGGCTAAAGATGTGAAGTGTGGCGACAAAACTTTCTTCAAGTATATTCGGGAGAGGAAGAAAATCAGAGATGGAATTGCAGGACTCAGAAGTGCTGGGAACGGATTTGTGGAAAGTGACATTTAAAAAGCTAAACAAATACTTCTGCTCTGTTTTTACTAAAGAAAATCCTGGAGAAGGACCATCTGTGACTCCCAAATATAAAAATGGGAATGAAGTAGATACCACACCATTCACTGAAGATGATGTGTTAGAACAGCTTGCAAAACTGAAAGTGAACAAGGCAATGGGGCCGGATGGGATACATCCCAGGATACTGAAAGAGCTCACAGAGGTTCTTGCAGGGCCGTTAAAGTATGTTTTCAACAGATCCTTGGAAACAGGGGTAGTTCCTCATAACTGGAGAAGGGTGGATGTGGTACCTCTTCACAAAAGTGGTGACAGGGAAGAAGTGACAAACTACAGGCCCGTGAGCCTTACCTCGGTGGCAGGAAAAGTAATGGAGGCGCTTCTGAAAGAGCGAATAGTGGACTCTCAAAACCAACAGGTTGCATGATCTGAGGCAACATGGTTTTACCAAAAGACGATCTTGCCAAACAAATCTGATTGAGTTATTTGACTGGGTGACCAGAGAACTAGATCAGGGGCATGCGATGGATGTCATCTACCTGGATTTCAGCAAAGCCTTTGATACTGTTCCTCATAGGAGGCTTATCAATAAACTCAGTAGTTTGGGGATGGGTCCCAAGGTGGTGAACTGGATCAGGAATTGGTTGACTGACAGACGACAGAAGGTGATGGTAAATGGAGCTCACTCGGATGAAAGGAGGGTGATTAGCAGGGTGTCCCAGGGTTGGGCCTGGGCCCGGCACTGTTCAATGTATTTGTGAGCGATATTGCTGAAGGACTGCATGGAAAAAATCTGTCTTTTTGCAGATGACATGAAAATTTGCAACACAGTGAACTCCCGAGTGAGTGGATAACATGAGGAAAGATCTACAAAAGCTGGAAGAATGGTCTAATGCTTGGCAGTTAAGATTTAATGCGAAGAAGTGCAGTGTCATGCACTTGGGAAGCAGAAATCCAGGGGAAATGCACGCGATAGGGGGGGCTAGAGATTGGTGTGCACGGACCAGGAAAAGGACCTTGGTGTGATTATTTCTGCGGATCTCAAGGTGGCAAAACAGTGCGACAAGGCGGTAGCAAAAGTCAGGAGGATGTTGGGTTGCATACAAAGAGGAATTACCAGCAGAAAGGAAGAGGTACTAATGCCACTGTATAAGTCACTGGTGAGGCTTCACTTGGAATACTGTGTTCAGTTTTGGAGACCATATTTTGCAAAGGATATAAAAAGACTGAAAACTGTTCAGAGGAAGGCAACAAAAATGATTTGGAGCCTGCATCAGAAGCCTTATGAGAAGAGACTTGAAGACCTAAATATGTACACTCTGGAGGAGAGGAGGGACAGGGGAGACATGATTCAGACCTTTAAATACTTAAAAAGAGAAATAATGAACAAACAAGCTTCTTCCAAAGACAGGGAAGCTGTAAAATTAGAGGGCATAACATGAAGCTGCAAGGGAGTAAATTGAAAGGCAATGTCAGGAAATACTTTTTCACTGAAAGGGTGGTGGATGCTTGGAATGCCCTCCCGATGGAAGTGTTGTGGCCAAATACAGTGACAGAATTCAAAATGGCATGGTACAGACACAGTGGATCCCTTTACATCAACAGGATAAAATCAAAATAAACTTAACTAATTTCTCAACATACAGGGATGTCCTATACGGAGTGGTAGGCTCACCCCTAAAACAAAGACATGGGGAAGGGTGGCCTGTACTGAGCGGCAGGTGCACCTACTCTTGCCATCTTACTGGGCAGACTAGATGGACCATACTGGTCTTTATCTGCGTCATTTACTATGTTACTACGTCAGTTTTTAGAATTTACGTCAATTATGTTTATATTTTGCACATTGTGTGGGAAATGCATCACCGTTTCTATTTCTCCGTTGATTTGCTTGGATGTGATATTGTTGCCATGGGGGGGGGGGGGGGGAGAGGGGAGAGGGGAGAGATCAGAGTAATGACTCCTTTTCCCTCCTATAAGTCTTACTGCTCAAACCTGAAACTAAGGTACCCCTTCCTCCCTCCATCCACACACACACTTTGGCTAACTGTCCCAGATTTGCCTGCAAAAAAATCTGGTAATGGTAATTTTCTGCATGTATATTGCCATATACATGTAAAGTAACTTTATAAAATTATCCTCCTCCATAGGAAAGTGATTAGTCGGGGATGGTGATCACATAAGATAAAAGGAATTGGATTTAGTTCACGCTTTTTTCTCTTAAGTTCAAGTCTCCCTTCCTTTGTAAAGTAGGCTAAAATGTCCAATTCTGTTTTGGCTAGACAGCTTCATAGTTGAGATAACAGACATCCAAAATCCTTGTTCTTAACCACAGCTGACCTTAACCCCTACCTATATTTTGTAATACACCTTAAGTGTGCACACATGGCAATATGCCTTTAAGACATTACAGTGGCTAGATACCTACTGTCCCTCTGCGAGCATTTACAGCACAGTACGAGTAGTTTACCTCCATCCTCCATTTCCACGACTTTTTCTCGAGGACCCTCCAATTCAAACGCTACAGGGTTAATTTCCTGCAGGTGAGGTAAGCAAAAATCGCGCTCTTCCAGGAGCCAGCTGACCTGCTTTCAACCAATCAGAGTGTGTTCTTCACACCATGACCAATGGGATATTGACTTTTAGTTTCTGCGAGCAGGGGGTCTGGGAGGTGTCGAGCGTTGCGATCTTTGTCAGGCTTAGCGGAGGAGGGGGGATCCTCTGAGAGAAGAGCAGAAGCGATCAGGATTTCTCTTGGAGGGAGCTCAGAGATTTTTGTTCCCCTAGAATAGGAGACTGGGAACTGCTGTCGCCAAAAGACCGTCTGCTGCGCTGGTAAGATCGAGAGACCGCTTGAAGAAATAACTAATTTACAGATGTTTTATAGTTTATCTCCAAGTTATAATGCCCTGTTCAATGTAATGTTGGTTTGTTCAATGTAAACCGCACTGATGCAGAATAGCGCGGTATATAAGAGAATGTAAATAAATAAATAAATAAAATAAATCAAATCTGTAGCTGAGTCCGGAGCAGAGATGTCTCCTTTGCTGATACAGGGTGGGGGAATGGATTTTAGATTTATTGCCCACTTTTTCCAAATCCGAGCTCACGACATTCACATTTTCGCACAGATGAGTTACTTCCCTGACCAAATTGGCTCATAGTCTAGTGGTACTTGAAGCGAGTTGCTCTGTCACCAAGCGTGTCGGAAAAGATGGGATTTGATCCCTGGGTTTCATGATTCAGAAGATCAAGGGTTCCATTCCCTCTGGTGCTCCTTGTGACCTCGGGCAAATCATTTACCCTCCATTACCTCGGAAGAAAAGGCTGGCAATCTACTTGTCAAGAAAACCCAGGTGCAGCTAGTTCGCCAGGAGTCAGCACTGACTAGCGGCACTTAAAAAAAAAAAAAATAGCCACCTGTATAATCATTAAGCTACTGCTCCGCTAGAAACAACAGGGACTCTGCTATCAACGTTTTCCAGAATTCTGAGAACCTGTTCCTGTTACATACTTAACTTGCTGCCAGTGACATGGTGAAAAGTGATTTCTTTTGCTGTGGGACCCCTCCTTGGTAGCCATTGTATAATTGCCCATGGTGGAGGGAGCAGGGGGCTTGTATTTATACTGTCCCATTTATTCAGATTGTATATGCACTTTCCTGTAGATGTGATTCAGAAATTGGAGATAAAGTTTTTATAACAGGGCATCTATAAAAAGTCTCAAAATGAGGCTATTTTATGCCTATATTACAAAAGCAATATAAAAAGAAACCAAACCTGAATGTAAAAATATTCAAACCAGCCACAACACAGTTAAATATTAGATGCAAGCTTTTTTATAATCCATTCAAAAGTTTTTATGTTTGTTTATTTATATTTTTCCAAATCATCCCTCCAGTCTAATTGTGTTTCCTTTAGCCAGCAGATGGAGACTGAGCATGGCAAACTTTCTGTGCATCCTCTAATCTAGGAGGCCAGTATTGTTCATTCTCCAGTAGGTGGTAGACAACCTATGTGTCTGGGCTCTATTGGTGTGTGGCAAGTTTTTTTATTGAACTGGGAGCTGGCAGTTCTCCAGGAACAAGCAGGAAGTCGGTCCTCACATATGGGTGTCATCGGCGCCGATGAAGCCCCAGCGGAGCATTTCCCTAGCTTTCTATGAAAGCCTTTGGGAATGCAGGCACGCATGCGTGGTTCCCTTCCCGCCTAAAGGTGCCATCTTACCTCAGTCTCTTTTTTTCCGAGAAGCCCACTGGACATGTGTCTTGTCATCCCGGATAAAAGTTGATTCCTTATCGCTTCTCCGGGCCAGTCCAGGGAAAGGTAGGGTTGTCAATCCCCCATAGCAACTGAGGACTGAAGACTTCAAATTTTTCCTGAGAGGTGAAGCCACTCCCCCTGAGGGTAATCCAGCAGTCTATCAGTCCTCAGCAGCTAAGGAGGATCAAATCCCTCTTTCTCCCTCATTCACAAATTTTTACTTGCATTGCTTTCTTGTTTTTAAGTTTATTAATCTGGCTCTAGCAGGGCTGATTATTTCAATAGTCCAGGTAGTTTTTGGGGACGCTGTGCCTTTAACGCAATTTGAGACAGACAGACTGCCATACTGAACGGTGTGAGGTAGAGCCTGCCTCGGTCACGGTCTCTGTCTATCACATCAGAGTGATCCTGGGGGCCCCGGGTCTATCCTCTGCACTATTTCTTACCGGGCTGTGAAGTCCCGCTAGCAGCGGGACTATTTCCAGCGGCATTGCCTTTTCTTTCGGCGATTGCGGTGAGTCTTTCTGTGACTTTTATTTTTTAGCGGGTGCCTTCGCGTCGCAGCGCTCGGCTCTAGTTCCGGTTTGCTTTTTTCTCTGTCGGGGGTTTTTTCCTTCCAAACCGGTCGCGGTGTTCCGCTTCGCTGAGACACGCTTTTATACTTATGGCAGACAAGCCGGCACAAAAAGTTGATGAGCCATCTTTGCCCGCGGAAAAGGTGGCCATTTTAGCGCCCTCAGTCAATTCTTCGGCAGAGCAGTCCCGGCCTCATAAAAAGCGAACTAGTCTTCTAAGACAATATTTCTCTCAAACAACCTTTACCATCAGTTGGTGCAGCGCAGGAGAGCATGGACTCCTTTTTTTCGCCAGAGTTTATCTTGGCGATGCACAAGGCCTTTTTACTTCGCTCTTCTCAGCCTGACCTTCTTTCAGAGGGTCTGCGTGCTGAGCCTGTTTCTTTTAATGAGCAATTGCCAGAGGATCCTGGTGAGGGGTCTTCGCAGGCTGCTAATGTGGTTAAGGGACCTGCAGATCCTTTTTTGTCTCTGCCCTCGGTTCTTCTAGGTCCAGAGGACTCTCAAGTATTGGCTGACCCAGGTTGGGATCAGGAGGCAGAGGACTTAGAAGAAGGAGAGATTGCTCCCGGGGAAGATCCCAATATTTTTAGGGTCTTCCGAAAAGAAGAGCTTTCAGCACTTATTTCGCAATCTTTAGCGGCATTGCATTTGATTCTTCCTTCTGCCTCACAGGAGCCTTTGGAGGATCCTTTATTGCAAGGCTTTAAGGCTGAGCAACGCTGTTTTCCCCTCCACTGAATCATCAAGCAGATGATTGAATCGGAATGGGAATGTCCTGAAGCTACGTTGCGTGGCAGCCGCGCTTTAGCGCGCTTGTATCCACTTCCGCAAGACGAAAAGGAGTTGTTGCGCATGCCAAAGGTTGATGCTATTATATCGGCTGTGACTAAGAAGACTACCATTCCTGTGGAAGGAGCGGCAGCTCTTAAGGACCTGCAGGATAGGAAGTTAGAAATTCTTCTCAAGCAGGCTTTTGATTCTTCGGCCTTGGCTCTACACGCGGCTGTTTGTGGAGCGTATGTCTCTCGGGCGTCCATTAGATGGTTGCAGGGAGACTCTTCTGGGGAGTCTTCTTCGGAACCTGCGGATTCGGCTAAATTGGAGTCCGCTGCGGCTTATATGGCGGATGCTTTTTATGATTTGTTGCGTATTGCTGCTAAAACTATGGCCTCGCTAGTGCCGGCGAGGCGTTTTCTCTGGTTGCGCAACTGGTTGGCCAATGTATCCTCAAAATTGCGTCTCGGTAAGTTGCCATATAAAGGGAAATTGCTTTTCGGTGAGGCGTTGGAAAAGATTGTGAAGGATTTGGGCGACTCCAAAGGGGGTCGGTTGCCGGAGGATAAGCCTAAGCCGGCAAGAGGTGCGCCGGGTTTTCGGGGTTCCGGTCGCGACTCCCGTAGATTCCGGGGGGCACGCTTTGCTCCCTATTCCAGGGGTCGTTCTAGTTTTCGGGGACATTCCTTTCGAGGTACCAGAGGTTTTGCCAGGTCCTACTTTGGTGGTTCCCAACCGTCTGTTAAGAAACCACAATGAAGGTTGGATGGTCCAGGCCGTAGTTCCTGTGGGCGGACGCCTACAGAGTTTTTTTGGCGGCCTGGACCACCGTCACATCCGACAAATGGGTGTTAGAGATAATACAGAAGGGGTATGCTCTCGACTTCGCCTGTCCCTTGGAACCGGCTTTTGTCATGTCTCCCTATCCGGCCAGTCTCAAGAGACAGGCTATTGCGGACACTCTCTATCGCCTTCTGCAGCTCAAGGCGATCATTCCCGTGCCTCTAGACCAATACGGTTGCGGTCGATACTCGATCTATTTTGTGGTCCCCAAAAAGGAAGATTCTTTTCGTCCCGTGCTAGATCTCAAAGGAGTAAACCGTACCTTACGGGTACCTCACTTTCGCATGGAGACACTGCGTACAGTAATTTGAGCGGTACGTCCGGAGGAATTTCTCTCCTCCATCGATCTCACAGAAGCCTACCTTCATATTCCAATCAGGCCTTCTCACCAGAAGTATCTCCGTTTTGCGCTTCCGACGGGACATTTCCAGTTTCGGGCGCTGCCCTTCGGTCTCGCTACGGCTCCGTGAACGTTCACGAAGTTAATGGTAGTGGTGGCTGCGGCACTACGAAAAGAAGGTGTCAGAGTGCATCCTTATCTCGACGATTGGTTGATCAGGGCCGAGTCTCGATCGGCGGCGCTGACGGCCACCGCACAGGTGGTACAGCTTCTCGAGCAGCTCGGTTGGGTAATCAATTGAGCCAAGAGTCACCTAGAGCCGACACAACACCTAACTTATCTGGGGGCGGTCTTCGACACCAAGCGCGGACAGGTCTCGTTACCCGAGGTTCGAGTCGAGAAGCTTTTGCGCCAACTGCAAGCCTTTCTGCGGCTCACAGCTCCGTCGGCGTGGACCTATTTAGAAACATAGAAATATGACGACAGAAAAAGACCACATGGCCTATCTAGTCTGTCCTTCCATAACAACTACAACAGTCCACTTTTTGCCTTTAGAGATCCTCTGTGTTGGTCCCATGCTTTCTTGAATTCAGTTACTGTCCTCATCTCTACCACCTCCACTGGGAGACTATTCCACGGATCCACTACTCTTTCCGTAAAGAAATATTTCCGCATATCACTCCTGAATCTATCTCCCTTCACCCTCATCCCATGTCCCCTCGTAGCAGAACTTGTTTTCAATTGAAAGAGGCTCTCTCCCTGAACATTTATGCCACGGAGGTATTTAAACATCTCAATCATATCACCTCTATCCCGCCTTTCCTCTTAGGGTCCATGGCGGCAGCGCTCGATCTCGTTCCGTGGGCCAAGGCTCACATGCGGCCTTTGCAATAAGCTTTGCTTTCCCGTTGGTCGCCCCAGCTCCACCCACTCTCGCAACGCCTGCCCTGTCCCGACAGGGTGAGGCGCAGTCTCGACTGGTGGTTAGTGCGGGATCATCTTACAGCGGGTGTTCCCTTGCAGGAACCAGCGTGGGTGTTAGTCACCACGGACGCCAGTCTCTCCGGCTGGGGAGCTCATTGTCAGTCTCACATGACTCAAGGTTCTTGGTCGACAACGGAAGCTTCGTGGTCGATCAACCGCCTTGAACTTCGCGCGGTGCGTCTTGCTCTTCTACACTTTGCACCGTTCGTCAAGGGCACGGCAGTCAAGATTTTCTCCGACAATGCTGTGACGGTCGCATACATCAATCGGCAAGGGGGAACCAAGATTCCTTCTCTTCTCTCCGAAAGTCAGGATTTGATGACTTATTTATTTATTTTATTTATTTAACATCTTTTATATACCGCACTATTGTCACCAGCGCGGTTTACATGTAACAAACATATACATACAAAGAACTGTAATGCATTTTACAAGTAACAGGGTTTTTGAAAACTTGGGAATAACAAGGTACAACTACATAGGCTAGTTAACTATTTACAGAATATTGAAATACATTAGTCACATTTGGATATCAGTTGGGAAAAATGTCTTGGTCAGAAAAGTGTCTGTAATATTTTCATGTGCGAAGGTTAGATTGGGAAATAGCTTAGGAAGAGGTGGTGTTTGAGACTCTTTCTGAATTGTGTTAAGCTGGTTATAACTCTCAGTTCTAGTGGGAGGGCATTCCAGGTTATTGGGGCGTGGATACTGAAGGCTCTTTTGGTTGTTTCCTTAGTGTATCTGACTGTTTGTTTCGGGATTATTAATGTATTCATTGCAATTGACCTTCTGGATCTATTAGGGGTCTGTGAGTGTACAAGGTTGGTAATGGTTGATGGTGCTTGGTTGTTTATGGCTTTAAATGTAGTGATCAGTATCTTGTAGTGGATTCTTGCGTTGGTTGGTAGCCAGTGGAGTCTTTTTAGAACTGGGGTTATGTGATCTGTCTTTGATATTCCTTCAAGTACTCTGGCAGCAGTGTTCATCGCTAGTTGGAGAGGATTTAATGTTGCTTGAGGGAGTCCGTATAGAATTGCATTTGCAAAGTCAATGTGAGGCATTATCATGGCTTGGTAGACGGTTCTGAAATCTGAGGGTTCCAGTAGAGGTCGCAGGTGGCGTAATGTACGTATCTTGTGATATATTAGTTTTGTTATGTTTTTTATGTGGGTTTTCATATTGAGGTGCTGGTCAAGGGTTATACCTAGGTAGCGTAGTGTAGGTTTTACTGTTAATTCCTTGTCCTTTATCTTCGGAGGTAGGAGGTGTGAAGTTTTGGTTTCTTGTTACAAACATCACATCAGTCTTGCTGTGGTTGATTCTTAGATTTTGGGAGATGAGCCAATCTTCTACTGCTTCGAGGCATGTTATCAATGATGTATAATCAGGGTGATTGATGGAGAATGGCATGAATAGTAGAATGTCATCTGCATATGCTAAACAGGTGACATTAAAGGAACGAATGAGGTCACAAATGGGTTGCATGTATATATTAAACATCAACGCTGACAGAGAAGATCCTTGTGGTACCCCTTGGTCTTGAAGAAATGGTTCAGAAGTAGTTTCGTCGATTCGTACTTGTTGCCAACGGTTAGTTAGATATGATATACACCAGTCAAGTGCGGCACCAACTATTCCTTTTTCCTTAAGGCGATCGATAAGTATTTGGTGGCTTACTGAGTCGAACGCAGCTGAGATGTCCAAGAATATGAGTATGAATCCTTGGTGAATGTTATCTATTCCTGTGATTAGTGTGTTGAATAGTGTGATGAGGAGGGTCTCAACTCCATGAGCCTCTCTAAAGCCGTGTTGTGCAGGGTCAAGTGGAGCTTCATTGTCTATGTGCTGTTGTATTTGCCGTTGGACTACTTTCTCAATTATTTTCGCTAGGAGTGGGATACTGGATATTGGCCTGTAGGATTCTACTTTTTGGGGGTCTAATTTACTGTTTTTTAGTAATGGTCTAATTGAGGTTTGTTTGAGGCTTTGAGGAAAGGTTCCAGTTGAAAAGGATTGTTCAAGGATATTCTGTATGAAGAAGCTTACTTCATGTTTTAGATTTTTTATCCAGGCTGCCGGGCAGGGATCGCTTGCAGCGGTGGTAGCATTTATTGATGCGATAGTGTTCTCAATTTCTTTAATTGATAGTGTATTGAACTTGGTTAATGTGGTTGACTGTGAATATATATCATTCTTTGTTGGTCCAGAGGTACAAATGTTGGATGTTTTTGTCATCTTTGACTTTAGGTATTCAGCATATTCTTGCGGGTGTATTGCTTGCGTTTGTTGAGGTGTTGGTTCCTTTGCCATTGTTCTTACGATGTTGAAGAGGTCATGATGTTTATTTAATGATTTCTTTAGAAGGTTAGTATGGAATTGTTTCCTTCGATCTGCTATTTCTTGGCGATGCTTATCTAAGTATTTGCAGTAAGCTGTGTAGGCTTCAGTAGAGCGTGATCTTCTCCAGTATTTCTCGAGTCTCCGAAGATGGAGGAGGGATGTTCTTAGCTCCTTGGAATACCAGGCTACGTGTGTACGTTGGTTGGTATTTTTTGCCATGTTTGATGGTTGAGAATTGAATCTAAGGGAGTGATCCCAAGTGTTGATTAGACTGTCCAAGTCGGGTTCAGACGCTTGTAGTGTTGGGAGGAGATTATTAAGTATTTCCTCTTTGACAAAGGGGCGGAACCTCCTAGCTGTTGGTTTCGCTTGAGTAGGTTTGGATTTAGAGGAATTGGAGTAGTTGGGGATTTTGAATAAAATGAGACTGTGGTCAGACCACGGTACTGGTATTATTGAAAGGTCGTAATTGTGGTTGATGACTGAGGTAACTTGTGGGACGAATATCAGATCAAGTATGTTTCCCATATTATGAGTAGGATCTTTGACTATTTGGTTGTATCCAAGGTTGTCAATTGCTTCTATAAATGCTGTGGTTTGCGAGTCATGTAGGGAGGGAAGGTTGAAATCTCCCATTATCCAGTTGGATAGTCTTGGTTTTTCAGTGTTGCAGGCAAGGTCAACTATCGTTGGCAGATCCTCAGCTGATGCTGTTGGAGCTCTATAGACTAGGCTGATTGAGTGTTCTTTGTTTGATATATTTAGTATATTTAGATGTGTTGAACTAATGCTGTTGTCAATTTGAAATTGTAGTTGGTTGTTAGAGATAATAAGTACTCCGCCTCCTCTTTGTTGGTTCCTATGGCACGTGTGGATAGAGAATCCTGGCGGTAGCATCTGGTTAAGAATGACATTGTCAGAATCGGTTAGCCAAGTTCTGTGATCAACAAGATGTCGAGGTTATGTGCAGTTATGAGATTAGTTATCAGAGGCCATTTTGTGCGGATGGACCTTATATTGATAAGGGCACAGTGTAATGGTGGATGGTACTGTTGTTTTGGTTGAGGTCTTTTGGTAACGTGAAGGGCAATATGAAGTAGATGTGAGTAGTGGGTGTAGTTAGGGTTTGTTTGATTTGTTTGAGTCTTGTTTGACCATCTCCTCCAATTATTTCGTAGTATTGGTATGTATTTTTGGTCATCATTAAAGGCAATTGCTTGACCAGATAGTGCAGTGATGAGGTAGGTGATGGTAAGGGTTACAAATGTGTGCATTCTTATAGTGAACATTGTGTGTTCTGAGAGGCGGTAGTGTTGCTAGTTGCACAAGGTTGTAGACTGTTGGTTTTGGGGTTGTAGTATTTGTAGATAATATTGATGGAACCTTAATTGTGGTGAAAAGACGTATCAACAATATATCTGGGTGCTGAGAAAAACAGTAATTGCAAATTTATGGGTAATGATACAGTATGTCTCTCTATCTACTGACGACAGTATATCTACTGGCAACAGTGTATCTCTCTGGGTAGTGGTAACAGTATGTCTCTCTATCTACTGACAACAGTATATCTTTCTGGGTAGTGATAACAGTATGTCTCTCTAACTACTGACAACAGTATATCTTTCTGGGTAGTGATAACAGTATGTCTCTCTATCTACTGACAACAGTATATCACTCTTGGTGCTGACGATAGTAAGTTCTTTCTGGCTACTGGGAACGATATTTGCAACTGATGAGTACTGATACTTATAATTACTAACAATAGTATGCAAAACTTTATGGGGGATGTGCAAGAAGTCAGTTAGAGATAGTTCCTTTATACGTAGTATACTTGCTGTGCTCAGAGAGGGATCCAATTCTGAGGGGGAGCGAGCTCGACCGTGAGGGAGCTCAAGCTGCTCGTTTTTGGATGAGCTTCAAGATGGCGATTTGCTTGTGGGATGTTGAGGCGTTGGGTTGACGATCTTTTTCCGCCTATCGTGCCCCGCCTAAGGGCCACGCCAAAGGGCCCTCTTGCGAGGCCCTCAGGCGCGGGCGCGCTTGCGCGCGGCTGCTTTTTGTTGCGCCTCTGGGTCCTCCCACGGCCCGGATTGGGCCGGAGTTGTAGGAGCGGGAAAACGCTCGTTGCTTGCTCGACCCCGACTGGGGAGCTAATGCGGCTGGATCTGGAGCTGAAAAGGGCCTTCTCCTGCCCGCGGCTGCTTTTTGTTGCGCCTCTGGGTCCTCCCACGGCCCGGATTGGGCCGGAGTTGTAGGAGCGGGAAAACGCTCGTTGCTTGCTCGACCCCGACTGGGGAGCTAATGCGGCTGGATCTGGAGCTGAAAAGGGCCTTCTCCTGCCCGCGGCTGCTTTTTGTTGCGCCTCTGGGTCCTCCCACGGCCCGGATTGGGCCGGAGTTGTAGGAGCGGGAAAACGCTCGTTGCTTGCTCGACCCCGACTGGGGAGCTAATGCGGCTGGATCTGGAGCTGAGGACAATCTTGGGCAGAGGACAATCTTCTGGCGATTTCGGCGGCACATGTAGCGGGCAAAGAGAATGTGCAGGCCGATTATCTCAGCCGCCATATTCTCGATCCAGGGGAATGGGAATTGAACGCGGCAGTTTTTCACGATCTGACGTTGCGTTGGGGACAACCGATCATGGATCTTATGGCGACCTGCGCAAATGCCAAAGCCAACCGTTTCTTCAGCAGGCGCAGGG
This sequence comes from Ichthyophis bannanicus, assembly GCA_033557465.1. Taxonomy (NCBI): domain Eukaryota; kingdom Metazoa; phylum Chordata; class Amphibia; order Gymnophiona; family Ichthyophiidae; genus Ichthyophis; species Ichthyophis bannanicus. Next base: position 578,132,423 of record CM066035.1, read on the forward strand.
AACGCATGTCCGAAGGTCTCGATGCTCTAGTGCAGCCCTGGCCTCAGGACTCTCTACTGTACATTTTCCCGCCTTGGCCTATGTTGAGTCGAGTTATTCAGCGCATATCACGGCACCGGGGAAGGGTGATTCTCATCGCTCCAGATTGGCCGCGACGTCCTTGGTATGCCGATCTGATTCGACTCCTGGCAGCTCAGCCCTGGCCTCTGCCAGTCCGCGTCAATCTGTTACATCAGGGACCGATTCTCATGCCTTGAGTGGATCGCTTCTTGCTTACGGCTTGGCTCTTGAAAGGGCTCGCCTAGAACGCAAGGGCTATGCCCGTTCCGTGGTAGATACTTTACTTCAGTCTAAGCGATTGGGAACTTCTTTGGCCTATGTGCGCATCTGGCGTCTTTTTGAAACTTGGTGTAGTCAGCGCAATATTGCTCCCATGTCATCTACCTTACCTCAACTGCTTCTCTTTCTCCAGCATGGCTTGGACAAAGGGTTGGCGCTTAGTACCCTGAAGGTACATCTAGCGGCGCTCGCTAGTTTTCGGGGATCGGTGCAGCGACGCCGTCTTTCGGCACATCTCGATATACGTCGCTTTCTACGAGCAGCAAAGATTCTCCGCCCTCCATTGCGGTCCGTTGTTCCTCTATGGGATTTAAATATTGGCTTAGAAGCGTTTTCCCGATCTCCTTTATCTTCCCTGTGCTCTCGGAACCTCAGGGAGTGTTCCTGGAAAACGGCTTTTCTGGTAGCGTTGGGTTCGGCGTGGCGTATTTCGGATTTGCAGGCGTTGTCTTGCCGGGAGCCTTATCTTCAATTTCTTCCAGAGCGAGTTTTACTGCGGACGGTTCCTTCTTTTTTGCCAAAGGTCCTTTCGGTTTTTCATATTAACCAATCTGTAGCATTGCCAGTTTTTTCTAATTTATCCAATTCTCCTATGGACCGGGCACTCAAGTATTTGGATCTGGAACGAGTCTTGAAGACATACCTTAGGGTATCGGAACCCTTTCGTAAGACGGACAGGCTCTTTGTTCAATATGCGGGTCCTCGCAAGGGTCAGGCGGCGTCTAAGTCCACCACTGCTCGTTGGGTTCGCAGCGCTATTACGTCAGCTTACGCTGCTCAAAATATATCGTTGCCCGATGGTTTGCGGGCTCATTCTACTCGAGCTCTGTCGACTTCCTGGGCAGAGTATGCCTTTGTCCCTCCAGTGGATATCTGCAGAGCGGCGACGTGGTCTTCCTTACATACTTTTACGAAACATTACCGGTTGGATGTTCACGCCAGAGACGATGCGAAAGTGGGGGCCTCAGCTCTTATCGCGGGTCTGGCGGGTCCCTCCCGGATTTAGGTACTGCTTTGGTACTGCCCTACCTTTCCCTGGACTGGCCCGGAGAAGCGATAAGGAAGATGAAATTAGACCTTACCTGCTAATTGTCTTTCCTTGAGCTTTCTCCGGGCCAGTCCAGGGTCCCACCCATTCGCTTTCTGAGCGGTTTATTTTTTTGCATGACCATAAGAATTCCACCTTTTCGGCATGGTCATCTGTGGGAGAATGATTTAGGGCTTTGCAGGTTCACACAGTGCTCCTCTATTCTGTATATTGGTATCAATTTGAATTTGTATAATTTAAAAAAACAAAAAAACCAAAACGTAATAGTAATGATAATCACATTTGCTAGTTTCCAAGTTTTGACGGACTATAGAATATATTCAGTGTTCAAGGGTTAATCTGCTATGTGTCAGTTTTTTTTTCGTTTTAGTTGCTTTGTCAGAAGTAGACTGCTGGATTACCCTCAGGGGGAGTGGCTTCACCTCTCAGGAAAAATTTGAAGTCTTCAGTCCTCAGTTGCTATGGGGGATTGACAACCCTACCTTTCCCTGGACTGGCCCGGAGAAAGCTCAAGGAAAGACAATTAGCAGGTAAGGTCTAATTTCATCTCTTTTTTTCGGCGATCCTCGCTGTTTTTTCTCCTGGTTCGACGCCGGTTCCCCTTCCGCCGGGTTCGGTACACCGGTATCGAGCCCGATTTCTTCTTTTTCGGTTTTTGTCCTTCGTGGCTGGCGTTCGCTCCTTTTTCCCTGGAAGGCCGGTCCTTTGACCTTGCGGGGACTCTTTTTTTTTCCCGATGGCTTCCAGCGGTTTTGAGAAGTGTGATCGGTGTAAGAAATTAATGTCTCTCACCGACACACACGACTGCTGCCTTCGGTGCCTCGGTCCTGATCACGACCCTAAGTCGTGTGGAACATGTGGGAAGATGTCTTCCAAGGCACTCCGAAGTCGCCAGCAGCAGAAAGAAAGGCTTTTCTCGGACTCAGCCTCTGGCCGGGCCCGGACCTCGTCTGAGGCCTCGACATCTCGGGATTCGGATCCCGAGTACCGTCGGAGCTCCTCAGACAGGGGGTCCCCCAACCGGGAACGCAAGAGGAAGAAGCGGCTTGTGAGGGCGTCATCGGAGGAGGTCCCTGGCTCCTCGAGAGCCAGGTCTAAGACCCCCGACCGTCACCCCGGGCCCGTGGAACCAGAGAAGCTTGCCAAAGTTCCTCGTATGGAGCCTGAATCTGCTGGACACGTAAGCCCCGTAGTCCTCGAGGACTCTCCTCCCAGAGAGCTGACGTCGGGCCCGGCGCCACCGGGACCCGAGTCGGTGGCAGCTGCGTCTCCCGAGCTGAGTCTCAGGATGACAGCCTTGGAGAGCAGATTGTCTGTCTGCCTTCATGGAGCAGCAGCGGGCACTAATGGCCAGCCTGTCTGGCGCATCTGCCCCAACCACCGGGACATCGACTTTGAAGTCTATCCTGGAGACCGAGCCGATACTCGAGTCGATCATAGCTCAAAGTCGACCTCGGTCGTGGTCTCCCTCGACCTCTAGCTCGGGACCGAGGGCGTTGACGCCGGTGCCTCCGGCATCGGGGTGGGTGCTCCAGGGCCCCATGGGGTCGGACCCTGACTCCTCCATCGGACGAGTCCGCCTGGGAGACGGAGGATGAGGAGTCCCCCAATACGTTCAAGACTCGGTGCATCCCGTCGGACTCGCCGCAGTCTGAGCCCCGGAGTAGATCTCCTCCGGAGGATATTCGATTCTCGGAGTTCGTCCGGGATATGGCCACTGCCTTGGCTATTACAGCAGACCCTGAGGGAGAGCCTCGAGCTGAAGAGCTCGAGGCCCTGCAGTATGACTCTCCTCCGAAGGAGGCCTTTGCTGTCCCGGTTCCTCCGATGCTGGAACGACTCCTCTTCCGGATGTGGGAGGCACCGGCCTCAGCGCCGGTTTTAAGCAAGTGAGTCGACTCGATCTATCGACTCAGGAAGAGCCCGGGCTTTCAGAAGGCACAGCTACCACACCATTCCATGGTTGTGGAATTGGCCATGCATCGTCTGAAGAACCAGAAGATGCACTCCGGTGCCCCCCAGCAGGGAGGCCCGGAACCTCGATGGCGTCGATAGAAAGTGCTTCCAAGGCTTGATGCTTGCTTGCCGTGTCCAGTCTTACCAGCTGTACATGGGCATGTACTTGCGGGACTTGGCCAAGGAGTTGGCCGGGTTCTCTGCTGGACTCTCCGGGGAACCCTTGCAGAGATTCAAGTCCTTGTCCTCGGGGATTCAGGACTGCTCGAAGTTCATGTCCCGCGCCGCCTACGATGGCTTCGAGGCTTCTGCCCGAGTTGCGGCAGCCGGCATCACGGCTCGACGCCAGGCATAGCTGCAGTCATCGGACCTCGAGCCATGGGTTCAGGACAAGTTGGTCGATGTCCCTTGCCGAGGTGAAAACCTTTTTGGCAAGCCCATGACTGAGAAGGCCGCCCAGCTCGAAACAGAGCACCTAACACGGACAAGGCTGTCTAGGAAGACCTCTGCCCCTTCTCATAAAAAGAAGGGCTTGGGTAAAAAGCCTTTTACCCGAGGAAGGGCACTGCCTGCAAACAGTACCCTCAATATCAGGCTGCCCAAGATGCACCCCATGGTCAGTAAGCCAAGGGACAGGGTAATGGGCCCCGTAGGCAGAGGACCCCCAAGCCTCCAGCCCCTGCCCCCACTCAGCATGGTGGGGGTTTTTGACTCCTTGAGCGTAGCCTCTCCATCCCTGCTCTCCCAACCCTGCACAGGAGGTCGCCTCGCCCTCTTTGCCCACCAGTGGCCCCTCATCACCGGAGACAGTTGGGTGTTGGACATAGTCCACAGGGGCTATGCACTGCATTTTCACCAACTGCCTCCTCCTTACTTTCCAGGGGAACCTCCAAGGCCTCCCCTGCACACAGACCACCTCCTTCAAGAGCTTCAAGGTCTGTTGGTGGACAGGGTGGTGGAGCCTGTGCCTCCCCACTTGCAAGGTCACGGATTCTACTCCAGGTATTTCCTGGTGCCCAAAAGAACCGGTGGCCTTCGACCCATTCTGGACCTCAGGAACGTCAACAAGTACCTGGAGAAAGAAAAGTTCAAGATGCTTACTCTTGGAACACTTCTGCCCTACCTCCAGCAGGGAGATTGGCTATGCTCCTTAGATCTAAAGGATGCGTACACTCACATCCTCATTCATCCAGACCACAGAAAGTACCTCAGGTTCATTGTGGGGGGGGAAACCATTATCAGTACAGAGTGCTGCCTTTTGGCCTCACCTCCGCTCCCAGGGTCTTTACCAAATGCCTGGCAGTGATAGCGGCCTACCTGAGAAATCAGGGAATCTTTGTCTTCCCCCTATCTGGACGACTGGCTCATCAGGGGTCAAACGTGCCAGGAGGCCAGACAAGCCACCCTCAGAACTATTGCTCTTCTTCAAAGCCTGGGGTTTGTAATAAACTTCGCAAAGTCCACTTTGCTCCCCTCCCAGAACTTGGAGTTCATAGGAGCAAGGCTGGACTCTCTGCTGGCAAAGGCTTTCTTGCCAGAAGACAGGGCCCAGAGATTGATAGCCTTGGCAAATCAGTTTCTCAGCGTGTCTCTGGTCTCCGCCAGACTCTGCCTTAGGCTTCTAGGCCTAATGGCTTTGACAGTACATGTGACCCCCAATGCCAGGCTTCATATGAGGCCTGCACAGTGGTGCCTTCGGACTCAGTGGTCACAGGCCACAGGCAGCCTCAGGGACAGGATAAGGGTGTCCAGACAATTTCTGAACTCTCTCAACTGGTGGCTGCACCCACCCAATCTACTCAAGGGGGTGCCTTTTCAGATTCCTGAGTACATCGTGGTGCTGACCACCGACGCCTCCCTGCGGGGCTGGGGAGCTCATTGTCTAGGCAAGTGCACCCAGGGCCTATGGTCTCCTTGGGAAGCTGCACAGCAGATCAATCTCCTTGAACTCAGAGCTATTCGGTTAGCACTCAAAGCCTTCTCTCTGACCCTGGCTCATCAATCTGTCCTGGTTCAGACGGACAACCAGGTAGCCATGTTTTATGAGAACAAACAGGGCGGGACTGGGTCCAGAATCCTTTGTCGGGAGGCTCAGGACCTTTGTTCATTTGCCCTCCAGCACTACATGCTCCTCAGGGCTGTGTACCTTCCAGGCCAGGACAACTACCTGGCCGATAGATTAAGCAGAATTCTACAGCCCCACGAGTGGCAGATGAATCCTTCAGTAGTTCAGAAGATCTTCCTAAAATGGGGTCTCCCTTTGGTAGATCTCTTTGCCAGTCCAATGAACAAGCAACTGCCAAAGTTCTGCTCCAGGCAACCACATCCTCTGAGAATAGCAGCAGATGCTTTTCTAATTCCATGGTCTCAGGGCCTCCTGTATGCGTTTCCTCCCACGCCCTTGGTGGCCCGAACTCTTTTCAAAAATCTTCAGGACAAGGCCTCGGTCTTGCTGGTGACTCCCAGGTGGCCAAGACAGCCTTGGTTTCCACTTCTGCTTCAACTAGCGGTGGATCCCCCACTGCCTCTGGGGTTGCAACCCGACCTTCTCTCACAGGATCTGGGTTCCCTTCTGCACCCCAATCTCAAAGCTCTCAATTTGATGGCCTGAAGGCTGCAAGGGTAGTTTTAGCTCCCTGGGGCCTACCTCAGGAAGTTGATGAGGTTGTCCTAGCCTCTAGGAAACAGTCCACTAGGAAAACCTATGCTCTCAAATGGAAATGGTTTTCTGTGTGGTGTCAGCTACGTACAGAGGATCCTTTCTCCTGTACTGTGCCAGTAGTGCTTCATTACTTACTGCACTTATCAAATCAGGGACTTAAGTCCAACTGTGTTCAGGTCCACCTCTCAGCTCTAGCAGCTCACCACTCACTGGTGGAGGGACATTCTCTGTCGGGTCACCCCTTGGTGTCCCGCTTTCTCAGGGGCTTGCTTTTACTCAAGCCTCCAATCCGTCCTCCTGCCCCTGAGTGGGAGTTGAATGTGGTCTTGCAACAACTGACTCGCCCACCTTTTGAGCCCATGGCTACTTGCCCACTACGCTTCCTCTCCTGGAAGACACTCTTCCTGATAGCCCTTACTTCGGCTAGACGAGTGAGTGAGCTTCAGGCCCTGGTCTGTGATAGGCCTTACACCAGGATTTATAGGAATTAGGGTAGTCCTCAGGACTCATCCAAAGTTCCTCCCAAAGGTTGTCTCCTCTTTCCACCTCAATCAGGAGGTGGTTCTTCCAACATTCTTCCCTAGGCCTCATGCCAGCCAGGCTGAAGCAGTCCTGCATACCCTGGACTGTAGGAGGGCCTTATCCTTCTACCTTGACTGTACGCAGGGGCATAGAAGGGCTACTCAGCTCTTCGTTTCCTTCGACCCACATAAGTTGGGATTTTCTGTGTCCAAGCGTACCTTGTCCATCTGGGTGGCTGACTGTATCACCTGGGCTTACAAGGCAGCTGACCTTCCTTTGCAGGGTCGGGTTACAGCCCACCGTGTCAGGGCAATGGCTGCCTCAGTGGCTCATCTCCGCTCTGTGCCTTTGGTAGACATCTGCAGGGCTGCAACTTGGTCTTCAAGCCAGACTTTTGCGGCCCATTACTGTCTGGAGAGGGAGTCCCGTAGGGACAGTGCTTTTGGCCAAGCAGTACTCCAGAATCTCTTTGAGGTTTAGGAAACTCCTGTCCTCTGTTGGGCTACCGGTGGAGGTTGTGTCCTTGAAAAGCCTTTCTTTGCTGCTGAGACTAGAGGGAGTTCTTTTGTTCAGCCTGGGTTCCTCGGTAGCCCAGAGCTAGGGAGTCACCCATATGTGAGGACTGACTTCCTGCTTGGTCCTGGAGAAAGAGTAGTTACTCACCTGTAACAGGTGTTCTCCAGGAGCAGCAGGAATCAGTCCTCACAATCCTCCCTCCTCCCCTTTGAGTTGCAGTTGTACATAGTTTATTTTTCATTTTTGTGTGCTGTTCTTAGCTATGTCATTTGACTGAGGTAAGATGGCACCTTTAGGCGGGAAGGGAACCACGCATGCGTGCCTGCATTCCCAAAGGCTTTCATAGAAAGCTGGGGAAATGCTCCGCTGGGGCTTCATCGGCGCCGATGACACCCATATGTGAGGACTGATTCCTGCTGCTCCTGGAGAACACCTGTTACAGGTGAGTAACTACTCTTGCTTGGTTTGATTTTAAAAAATATATATATAAATATAAATTTTATATATATATCCGGCTGAAGGTTTAATAGAATTTGGGGGCAACACTGAGGCAAATTGCGGATAACTGGGCCTCTGCTGGTTAAGTGTGAGTCTGCGACCTGCCGAAAGCAGTGACGGACTCAGGAGCACGCAGGTGTAAACCCTGGAGCCCCGGGTCTCTCCATGTTGGCTTGCTAGCAGCCTTTGATTTCCCAGAGGCTGCTTTGGCAATCCCCTCTGGTGATTTTGGGCGAGTGTTGCTTCGATGTTGGTGTTCTTTTTTTCCCCCCTGCTTCATTCATGCATTGTTCAGGTGTTTGGAACTGTGTATGTGAGTGTGGGATGCCACAGGTAGAGCGTGTTTTTTGTTCTGCTGGAGATCAGGGTCTGGTCTTCATGGTGTTAGTAAGGATGCTCATCGGTGGTACACTGCCTGGTCAGATGCCCTCCGGCAAGCCTGTCTGTGCCACCTGCAGGGCATGCATAGACATGCTTTCGGCAGTGGGTCTCTGCCGTGTGTGTGCTGAGGAGAGCAGGATGGTTGAGCATGAATTTTCAATTGCTCAGGTAGTGTCTGCACAGAGGTCTTCTGCTTCAGTGCCTTCCCTCAGTGTCACGTGGTTTTGGTGGAAAAACTAGCAACATTGGGCTGCGCTGAAGGGACAGGCAAGGCAGGGGCTCCTGGGCCTTTGGGATGACCCAGAAGCCCAAGAAAGGGTGCAAACAGGAAACTTCAAATCCCCAGCCTCAGTCGCCTGGGATCTCTTTTTCTCCGGAGTTCGTGCTGCTCATGCACCAAGCCACCTGCATGAAGCAGGGCCTTGTGCCTCCGTCTCAGACTGCTCCGGCTGCTGCTGAGGGGCAGCAGAAATGCTGTCTCTGCTACAGCCAGAGGGAGGTCTGCCAGCTAAAAGACTGAAAGAGCTCGCAGAGTTAACTGGCAGTTTGGCGTTTTCGGGGTCCTCCTCAGTGGAGGAGGAAGTGGAAGGTGACCTGGGAGTTTGGGAGGATCCCCTAGGGGGGGAGAGAGAGGGAGAGCCCTCAAGGGGAGAGGACCCAATGTCATGAGGGTTTTTCGCAGGGAGGAGCTGACTGCCCTAATCAGTCTGTCCCTTGTGGTGCTCAACATGTTGATAGGTCCTCCACCGGACGAGGTGGTCCTGAAGTATCTACTTCTCCAGGATATTCAGATCCCTCAGGCTTTTTTCAGAGTGCAGAAAGCCATCAAACAGATGATAATGGGAATTGCCTGAGGCTAGTCTGTGTGGTAGCAGGACTATGTTTTGCCTATATCCTCTCTTGCCTGATGAGAAGGAAGGTCTCAGGCTTCCTAAGGTGGATGCCCTTGTGATCACTGTAACCAAGACCACCATTCCTGTGGAAGGAAGTGCAGTGCTTAAAGATCCCCAGGATAGTCTCCGACATTCTGTGTTGAAACAGGTGTTTGAAGCAAACGTCCTGACCCTGCAGACTTTAATCTATGGGGCTTAAGTGGCTAGGGCATGCCTTTGGTGGGAGCAGGGCCTGGTGGAACTGGACTCACTGTGGCCTCGGGCTTGGAGGATAGAAAGTTGGAGGCTGGGGTGGCATACTTAGTGGACACCTTTTATGATCTGATTTGAGCTTCCTCTAACAGTATGGCCTCTGCGGTAGCGGCACATCACTTGCTGTGAATGTTTCTTTCGAAATTCACCTCTGCAGGCTTCCTTGTAAGAGAAAGTTGCTGTTTGAGGACGTCCTGGAGAAATTAGGGATCTGGGGGACACTAAAGGTAGGCATCTCCCAGAAGACAAGCCTAGAGGTGGTAAATCGACTTTTCCTACGAGAGGTCAGTCCAGGGATTTTCTCCGTTTTCAGGCAACATGCTTCGTGCCTTTTCAGAGGGTGCAGTTTCCTGCCCGGGAAACTCTTCGTTTCACGGTAGAGGAGCAGGCAGAGGCTACTTTGCTGTGGCCTCTGGCTCCGCTAAGAAACCACAATGGAGCGAGGCAGACGCAAGAGGAATTGCAGATCGGGGGGTGCCTTTGACTCTTCTACTTCGCTTGTGTCTAGATCATGGAGGACCAGTGGGTCCTACAGATCAAAGGGACAGCTATGCCCTCGAGCTGCGTGACCTATTCCTGAGACTTTTCTCCTAGCATCCTGCAAAGCTCCAGACAAGTTGCGGGCAATAAGAGACATTAACAGACCGTTACAGTTGCCAGCTGTGTGCCCATTTCACACAGACCAGTGCGGCACAGGTCGTTTCTTGGCATCAACAAAGTAAATCAAGTAAGAGGGAACTTTTCGTCTGACCCTGGATCTCAAATACATCAACAGGGCATTGCGAGTTCTGCATTTTCATATGGAAACTCTGCGCTTGGTCATCGTGCAACAAGGTGAGTTTCAGACATCCTTTGATTTCTCGGAGGCCTACCTTCACATACCCATCTGACGAGACCATCAATACCTGTGTTTTGCAGTATCTGCAGGACATTTTCATTTGCGGGCTCTGCTATTCGGCTTGGCTACAGCTTCCTGAACCTGTACGAAGGTGATGGTGGAAGTGGCTTTACGCCAGAAGGATGTGCTGCTGCATCCGTACCTGGGCGGCTGGCTCATCAGAGCGAAATCCTGAGAGGAAAGTCAGACTGCCACCTGGAGTTCCAGCAGAGTCTAGGTTGGATAGTGAACTTCGATAAGAGCCAACTCTGTCCCACCCAACAACTGACATAGAAACATAGAAAAAATGACGACAGAAAAAGACCACATGGCCTATCTAGTCTTTCCTTCCATATCAACAGCTACAACAGTCCTAATTTTTCCTTTAGAGATCCTCTGTGTTTGTCCCATGCTTTTTTGAATTCAGATACTGTCCTCATCTACCACCTCCACTGGGAGCCTATTCCATGGATCCACCACTCTTTCCATAAAGAAATATTTCCGCATATCACTCCTGAATCTATCCCCTTTCACCCTCATCCCATGTCCCCTCGTAGCAGAACTTGCTTCCAATCGAACAAGGCTCTCCCCCTGTGCATTGATGCCATGGAGGTATTTAAACGTCTTTGCTTCGGTCTTTACTAAGGAAGATGTAGGGATGTTACCCATGACTGAAGTGGTATTTAAACGTGCGGAAGAATTGAAGGAAATATCGATACATTGGGAAGATGTATTACAACTATTTGATAAACTGAAGAGTAGCAAATCACCTGGACGGGATGGTATACATGCAAGGGTGTTAAAAGAACTGAAATATGTGAAGGACTAGAAAAAGGGACTGTTACTTCTGGAGAGAGATCTGCAACTGTGAGTATATACTTCTGGCAATTTTCTAAAAGGAATTCCTTGTATTAAAGCTAATTTAATCTGTGAACCCACTATTTTTTGTTAAATCAGTCAGGGCCTAGTAGCAGCAGTTTAAGTTTAAATTTAAAACACAGAGGAGAACTTTCTGGTTACCCATGTCTAACAATAGCCAAATTAATATGAATAAAATACATTCTCTAAAATGCTTGTATGCAAATGCTAGAAGTCTAAAAAATAAGATGGGAGAGTTAGAATATATAGCACTAAATGAAAGGTTAGATATGATTGGAATATCAGAGACATGGTGGAAGGAGGACAACCAGTGGGACACTGTGATACCTGGCTACAAACTATATCGTAATGATAGAGCTGATCAAATTGGTGGAGGGGTTGCTCTCTATGTTAGAGAGGGCATTGAGTCAGAAAGGATTAAAGTTTTGCAGGAAACAAAATCTGCTGTAGAATCTATATGGATTGAAATTCCATGTAAAAGGGTGAAGGCAATGGCAGTGGGGGTGTACTATCGAGCGCCTGGCCAGAATGGCCAAAATGGATGATGAAATGCTCAAAGAAATCAAGGAAGCTAACAAACGTTACAGCGCAGTATTAATAATGGGTGATTTCAACTACCCTGGTATTGACTGGGTCTCTGTCACGTCAGGACATGCTAGGGAGATAAAGTTCCTAGATGAAATAAATGACTGCTTCTTGGAGCAGCTGGTTCATGAACCGACCAGAGGGGAAGCCATATTAGACCTAGTCCTTAGTGGAACACCAGATCTAGTGCAAGAGATAAGGTTGTTGGAGCCACTTGGCAATAGTGATCATAGCATGATCGCCTTTGATTTAATTAGTGGAGGAGGGATAGTAAGGAAATCCACAGTACTACATTTTAACTTTCGAAAGGGAGACTATGATAAAATGAGAAAAAACTAAAAGGAGCAGTTGCAAAGGTTAAAGATGTACATCAGGCTTGGCTGTTGTTGAAAAATACTATCTTGGAAGCCCAGATCAGCTGTATTCCACGCTTTAAGAAAAGTGGAAGGAAGTCAAAAAAACTGCCAGTATGGTTTAAAGGTGAGGTCAGAGGCTGTTGCCAAAAAAGCATCTTTCAGGAAATGGAAAAAAGAGCCAAACGACGAAACCTGGAAACAGCACAAGCACTGGCAAGTCAAATGCAAGGCATTAATAAGGCAGGCAAAGGGAGAATTTAAGAAGAAGCTTGCTGCAGAAGCAAAATCGCGAAATAAATATTTTTTTCAAGTACATTCGTAGCAAAAAAACTGAGAGAGTCAGTTGGTCCATTAGATGATAAAGGGGTTAAAGGAGCACTAAGAGGCGACAAGGCGACAGCGGAGAGACTGAATGAATTCTTTGCTTCAGTCTTTACTGAGGAAGATGTAGGGATGTTACCTATGACTGAAGTGGTATTTAAAGGTGCGGAAGAATTGAAGGAAATATCGATACATCGGGAAGATGTATTACAACTATTAGATAAACTGAAGAGTAGCAAATCACCTGCGCCTGATGGTATACATCCAAGGGTGTTGAAAGAACTGAAATATGAGATAGTTAGCAGACCTGCTATTAGTAATCTGTGATCATTAAAATCATCTCTAATACCTGAAGATTGGAGGATCGCCAATGTAACACCAATTTTTAAAAAGGGTTCCGGGGGTGATCCGGGAAACTACAGACCGGTGAGCCTGACATCAGTACCGGGAAAAATGGTAGAAACCATCATAAAGAATAAAATTACTCAGCATGTAGATAGTCATGACCTAATGGGAGACAGCCAACATGGCTTTAGACAAGGAAGATCTTGTCTTACTAATCTGTTATGTTTTTTTGAAAGTGTGAATAAACAGGTGGACAAAGGTGAGTCGGTTGATATTGTGTATCTGGACTTTCAGAAAGTCTTTGACAAGGTCCCTCATCAGAGACTTTTGGCAAAACTAAAGAGTCGTGGGATAGGAGGCAGTGTACTATTGTGGATCAGGAACTGGTTAAAAGATAGAAAGCAGAGGGTAGGGCTAAATGGCCAATTTTCCCAGTGGAGAAAGGTGAATAGTGGTGTACCCCAGGGATCTGTACTGGGTCCGCTGCTTTTTGACATATTCATAAATTACCTGGAAAGTGGAATAACGAGTGAGGTTATCAAATTTGCAGATGACACAAAACTATTTAAAGTTGTTAAAACCCAAGAGGATTGTGGAAAATTGCAAGAGGATCTTGATAAATTGGAAGACTGGGCATCAAAATGGCAGATGAAATTGAATGTGGACAAGTGCAAGGTTATGCACCTAGGGAAGAACAACCCAAACTATGGTTACACGATGCAAGGTTCCACATTAGGAACCACCACCCAGGAAAAAGATTTAGGCGTCATTGTGGATACCATGTTAAAACCCTTGGCCCAGTGTGCAGCGGCGGCCAAGAGAGCAAATAGAATGCTAGGTATGATAAGGAAAGGAATAGAAAATAAAACAAAAGATATTATAATGCCTCTATATCGTTCCATGGTGAGACCGCACCTTGAATATTGTGTGCAATTCTGGTCGCCGTATCTTAAAAAGGATATAGCGATTTTAGAAAAGGTTCAGAGAAGAGCCACCAAAATGTTAAAGGGGATGGAAGGATACTCCTGTGAAGAAAGGCTAAAAACGTTAGGGCTCTTTAACCTGGAAAAGAGACGGCTGAGGGGAGATATGATAGAAGTCTATATAAATTAATGAACGGAGTGGAACGGGTAAACGTAGATCGATTGTTTACCTTATCAGAATATAGAAAGACTAGGGGACATGCAATGAAGCTACAGGGTAAACTATTTAAGACTAATAAAAGAAATTTTTTTTTCACTCAACGTGTAATCAAACTCTGGAATTTGTTACCGGAGGATGTAGTAAAGGCTGTTAGTGTAGCTTGGTTTAAAAAAGGTTTGGACAAGTTCCTGGAGGAAAGGTCCATAAACCATTATTAAGAAGGGACCCAGGATATCAATGCTTGAACCAATACAAGCATTGTGGAACCTGTGTTCCTTGGGGAAACTGCTAGGTACATATGACCTAGATTGGCCACTGTTGGAAACAGAATACTGGGCTTGATGGACCTTGGTCTGACCCAATATGGCATATCTTATGTTCTTATGTTATGTGATTGCAGACCTGCTATTAGTAATCTGTGAACTATCATTAAAATCATCTGTAATACCTGAAGACTGGAGGATGGCCAACGTAACGCCAATTTTTAAAAAAGCTTCCAGAGTGATCCGGGAAACTACAGACCAGTGAGCCTGATGTCAGTACCGGGAAAAATGGTAACCATCATAAAGAACAAAATTACTGAACATATAGTTAGTCGTGGCTTAATGGGAGACAGCCAATATGGCTTTAGACAAAGAAGATCTTGTCTTACTAATCTATTATGTTTTTTTGAAGGTGTGAATAAACAGGTAGACAAAGGTGAGTTGGGTGATGTAGTGTATTTGGACTTTCAGAAAGCCTCTGAAAAATGTCTTTATCCCTCCATTTTATCGCAATGGCTATTTCCTCCTCTATTTTTAATCTTTGCTCTACTGACTACTTTGCTAGCTTCTCTAAATTTTTCCAAATATAGATGCCTGTCTTCCTCTCTCTGTGATCTCTTGTATTTCATGAAGGCCTCCCTCTTTTTCTTCACCTTCTCAGCTACTTCTTTTGAAAGCCATAGCAGTCTCCTTTTCCTTTTACCTTTAATTACCATTTTAACAAAAAGGTTGGTTGCCCTTAAAATATCCCATTTCAGTTTTGCCCACTGTTTTTCTACATCCCCCAGCTGTTCCCATCCCACTAACGACTCCCTGAAGTATTGGCCCATCTTGGAAAAGTTAGTTTTCCTAAAGTCTAAGACCCTCGCTTTTGAATGGATTCTAAGAGCCCTAGTCCTAATACTGAACCACACCATCTGGTGATCACTGGATGCAAAATGATCTCCCACTATAACATCAAACACTGTCACCATTGGTAAGCACCAAGTCTAGTATGGCCCCCTTCACGTGTGGGGTCTGTTACCAATTGCCTGAGTAGAGAATCCAGGATCTCTTTACTTCTAAATGATACTGCAGCAGGAATGTGCCAGTCAACTTCTGACATATTGAAATCCCCTATCAGTAGCACTTCTCCATTCCTAGCAATGCTGCATATGTCTTCAATGAACTTTCTGTCCACCTCTTCCTTTTGTGAGGGAGGTCTGTATATCACACCAATGCAAATAGATTTCTCTTTCCCTCTTTCTAGTATAACCCACAGTGCCTCCTCGCTCCCTTTTAAGCTCTGTAATTCCAAAGCTTTAATATCTTTTACATATAGTGCCACTCCTCCTCCCCTTTTTCCTACCCTGTCTTTTCTGAATAAAGTATAGCCTGGTATAGTTACATCCCAGTCATGGTTTTTTGTGAACCATGTTTCTGTAACTGCCACTAAATCTAAGTCAGCCACTCCCACCAAAGCTTCAACATCAGAGATCTTATTTCCCATGCTACAGGCATTTATATACACTGCTTTCCATATGTTACCCCTTTTACCCATTTCCATAAAGGTATTTAATGTTTCACTTACCTGGGGGCTTTCTTCACCCATCCCCAGCTAATCTAGTTTAAAGCCGCCTTCGGTAGATTAGCTAGTCTACTACTGAAGACGCGTCGACCTTACTTGGACAGATGGACGCCATCTCTGCTCTGCAACCCTTGGAACAACATCTCATGGTCCAGGAAACAAAAACGCTCTTGATGACACCATCCACGCAGCCATGCATTCATCTCCCGGATGCGAGTCTCTCTCTGCCTTGGCCTTTACCCTCAACAGGGAGGATTGACGAGAACACCACCTGTGCACTTATCTGCCTCATCCTCTGTCCCAAAGCCATGAAGTCACTCTTCATATGCTCAGAGGGATACCTGGCGGTATCATTTGTTCCGACATGGATTAGCAACATTGGGTAATAGTGGGTTTGAGTCTCAGCAAACTCTCCGTAACATCTTGGATTTTGGCACCTGGCAGACAGCATACCTCTCTGGACATCAAGTCTGGTCGGCAGATGGACGCCTCAGTACCCCTCAGAAGAGAGTCACCAACCACCAAAACCCTTCGCTTCCTTGTGGTCACTGATTCTGCAACTTTGGGGTACTTGTGCTCTGGTTCTTCCCTTTCCAGGGATGCTTTCACCTCCTCCACTTCCAGGGCTGCATAATGGTTCTTCAATTCAAGGGCTGAAGAAGTTGGATTGGTGATTCTGCAGGCCCTGGTGACTTGTGTCCAACCTTCGTCTTTCTGTAGGCACCCATCTTCTCCTCTGCTGGAGAGCTTGGTTGTTGCAAGAAGCATCTCATCAGTGTACTTCTCACTGTCTTGAATGTTCCTCAGCCTCGCCACCTCCTCTCTGAGGTCCTCCACTTGTTTCCTGAGAGCTGCAGCATGCAGACACCCTGCACATGGAACCGGTCCTTCAGCTAGCATTGGGAATTCTGTCTGGACAGAGGCAGAAGCTGTAATGGGGGCAACAGCTTTAGCGATACAATTTTTCCCAGCTATTCTTCTGTTCGTGGAGCTTAGGTATCTGTTAAAGCAAAAGAGAGAGATCTACCAAAGTACCAGCCGGTTTCCCAGCTGTCCTTTCAGAGAAAAAGCAGTTAAATCTCTATAATTATATTCAAAATGTGCTGTTCCAAGTCCCTGTGTTTTGTTAATTGGGGACATGCCCTATAAAGCAAGACTGCTCACTAGGTGCTGATTAGGTGTCAGTAGCTCCAAAGAGCTGAGAAAGTTATTAATGCAGAGTTTTAAACCTACCCCACTAAAGAAAATATTTCTCCTTTTAAACTAAAGCACCAACAAGAATGTAATTTTGTTTTAAAAATGTACCAAAACCCTTTTAAGAGCATCCAGTCAGAGAGCTAGCAATTAAAAAAAACACACACACATTCTTACCTTTGAAATGTATAGCCCCTGTTAGGAATGTTTGGGAGCATCCTTCGATATGCAGAAGGGATTGGTATCTTTGCTGTCAGAGCGGATGCAGATGTTGCACGAGCAGTTGGATCATTTCCTCCAAATAGGGCGCCCCTCGGCCTGGCATTACCTGCAACTGCTTGGCTCCATGGCAGCGAACGTAGACCTGGTTCCATGGGCTCGGGTGCACATGAGGCCATTACAGTGGGCAGTCTTGTTGCGCTTGTCCCTGCAGTGGCACCCGTTGTCGAGGAGGTTGCCCTACCTGCCGGAGGTCAGGGACAGCCTAGTCTAGTGGCTGCAGACACAGCATCTGGAGGCAGGTATGCCCCTGGAGCCTCCAACCTGGATAATTGTAACAACTAACGGCAGTCTCTCCGGATGGGGAGCGCACTGCCCATCCCAGTTCGCTCAGGGCAGCTGGTCTTAGGACGAGGCAAACTGGTCAATCAACTGCTTGAAGTTGGATGTGATCTACCTAGATTTCAGCAAAGCCTTTGATACTGTTCCTCATAGGGGGCTTATCAATAAACTGAACAGCCTTGGGGATAGGTCCCAAATTGGTGAACTGGATCAGAAAGTGGTTAACTGACAGAAGGTGGTGGTAAATGGAACTCATTTGAATGAAAGGAAGGCTATTAGCAGTGTGCCCCTGGAATCTGTCCTGGGGCTAGTACTGTTCAATGTAATTGTGTGTGATATTGCTGAAGGACTGAATGGAAAAGTCTGTCTTTTTGCAAATGACATGAAAATTTGCAACAGAGTGGACTCCCCTAAAGGAGTGGAGAACATGAGGAAAGATCTACAAAAGCTGGAAGAATGGTCTAATGCTTGACAGTTAACATTTAATGTGAAGAATTGCAGTGTCATGCACTTGGGATGCAGAAATCCCAAGTGCATGACACTGGGGTGCGAGAGGTTGGTGTACATGGCCAGGATAAGGATGTCTTGAGTGATTTTTCTGAGGATCTCAAGGTGGTGAAATAGTGTGATGAAGCGGTGGCAAAGCCAGAAGGTTGCTGGGTTGCATACAGAGAGGAATTACCAGCAGAAAGGAAGAGCTATTAATATCACTGACAAATCACTGGTGAGGCCTCACATGGAGTATTGTGTCCAGTTTTGGATACCATATCTCACAAAGCATATAAAAAGACTTGAAATGGTTCAGAGAAAGGCAACCAAAATGATTTGGAGCCTGTGCCAGAAGATGTATGAGAAGAGACTTGAAGACCTAAACATGTATGTTTGAGGAGAGGAGGGACAGGAGAGATATACAGAACTTTTAACTATTTAAAGGGTATTAACAAACCTTTTTCAAAGATGGGGAAACTGTAAAACTAGAGGGTATAACATGAAGCAGCAAGAGGGTAAACTAAACAGTAATGTCAGGAAATACTGAAAAGGGTGACAGATGCGTGGAATTCCCTACCAATGAAAGTGGTGGGGATAAATACAGTGACAGAATTCAAAATGGCTTGAGACAGACACAGTAGATTCCTTTTATAGAAACAGGATAAAATAATCGCAACAAATAGGGTTGACTTGTATGGAGCAGTGGGTATACCCCTAAACAAAGGCATGGGGAGGGGTGACCTGCACAGAGCAGCAGGTGCATCTGCTCATGCCATCTTGCTGGGCAGACTAGATGGACCATACTGGGCTTTATCTGCCATCATATACTATGTTACTGTAGAATTGAGAGCGCTTCTCAGGGCCTTGCAATATTTCCAGAGTCTCCTGCTTCATAAGGCAGTGAGGGTTTTTTCAGACAATTAAGGTACGCTACAGCTGTTGCAATTGAGAAGAAGGAACAGTCAGCGAGATGCTTGCAGAGGACCATTTTGTTGCCTTATCAGCGGCTCATGTGGCTGGCAAGGACAACATCCAGGCTGACTTCCTGAGTCAGTCTAAACAAAAGGCACAACACCTCGCAAGGAAACAAGTACAAAATGAGTACTTTATTGTATACTCGGAGGTCCAATAATGGGGAACAAGTTCCGACATGGCCGTGTTTCAGTGTGGCCTTCGTCAGGCTACAAAACTATATGAAAATAGAAATAAAACCAATTAACATACCAAATCATAAGAACAATGCAAATATTAATAAAAACAGAAATAAATAATAAACCATATTATATAAAAGCAGACAGGCAAACAGAGACTAGGAAATAAGGTAAAATGGTGATAAAATAAGAACAATAGAACAGTATTTCACATATGTGCTGTCTAAATGTTGCTAAATACCCTCATGTTAAATGTAACCCTCCAATGTGATGTAACCACTTTGATTGTAGGATAAGGCGGTATACATATCTGTCAAAATAAAATAAATAAATAAAACATAAATAGTAAAAAGTGGTATTAAGACCCAAAATGATTCAACATGTAAATGACTAACACAACTTATAATATATAGAAAAGGTTGATAAGTGGTATAAAACATTGACATAAAATATGATATACTTTCATATTACACACTTTATAACATTGTTTTACATTATAGTATAATATTATCTCCAGGAACAAGCAGGAATGTAGTCTTCACGTATGGGTATTGTCGGTACCGACGGAGCCTGTGTGGGAACGCTCCCCAGCGTCCAATAGGAAAGCTTTTGGGAGCATCCCACAGTACCTGCGTGCTGCCTTTCCAACTCTCCTTCGTCAGTTCTTCGTTTTCCGCGGAACCAACAGGACGTATACCCTGTCACCGCAGAAAAATTCTTCTTTTGTTTTTTTGTGGTCGTGTCTGCCTTCACGCGACGCCTACCGGTACCGCCGGTTCTCTTTTTTCTTCTTTTCAAAACTAGCTTCTAAAAATCTTTTCTTTAGGAGCCTTTCCCCTCTCAGGGTTAGGCGCCATTTTGAGCACTAGGCCCATTTTTTCCTCAAACATGGAAAAACCAGCTAGTGGTTTTAAGAAGTGTTCTAAATGTGGCGGTACCATATCCGTCACTGACACACCATGAATGGTGTCTTAAATGCTTAGGGCCTGACCATTCTCCATCTGCAGAAAGAAGACTAAGAGGGGCCTGCAGAATAGAGCTGCAAAACCCGGCACCCTTTTTGCCGCCGATACAATGTCGCTTGCATCAACGTCTTCCAGGGCTTTATCTTTCTCCCATGGATCTCAGGTAACTAAACCTAAGTCTTCTAAGACTGGCCGGTCCTCAAGGGGTAGATCTCCTAAGTATCGAGATGCCACTGGTGTTGCTCTCGAAGAAAGTTCACCGGCAAAACAGCCCCAGCGGGAGGCCTCGGTCTCCAAAGTATTAACGGGGCTCCAGAATGTTCCAGAGGCTTCAACCTCTGCAGAACTACTGGTGCCATGTTCTGGGGTCATGGCTACTTCCACCGGTACTTCCACCCAGGCATCGGCAGGAGCGATGGATCAGAGAATTCTCGCTATCAAACGCAGTCTAGCGGCTGTCTTAGCAGCTTCAGTACCGCTAATCCCACTACAGACGGTTCCACAGGTATCAGTACCGACATCGGTGCCGGTACCAAGTGCACCTGCCTCGGCAGATATGCTGCCCCCCATGCCGAGCCTTGAGTCTATCTCGGGTATCATGGGGCCGATACCGACTTCGAGCAGTATCAGTACCAAGCGTTGCAGGAACACCCAGCACAGAGATATTTTGAATCCTCCAATTCCGATGACTCTGACTCTGCCGGTACTAGAGCAGTCCTTCCGGAGGATTCATCTCCTTCTCAATGCAGAATGTCTCCTCCAGAGGACATGTCCTTCCAGGATTTCATACGTGATGTAGCTTGAGGTCTTGCAATCACGGTGACTCCAGAAAAGGAACCCAGAGCAGAAGAATTAGAAATTCTTCAGTACTCTAAGGCTCCTAAAGAGACAGCTACCCTGCCCATTCATAGGATCGTGCAGGATCTTATGCTAAGAATGTGGGAAACCCCTTTAACGGTGTCTCCACCCTCCCAACGACTCGATACCATGTACCGAGGGGAACCAACAGAACAGACAGCAGTGAAAGCCACAAGTTCCAAGAACTCAGTCGGCTCCACAAGCTCAGCCTCCTCAGGGGCTTTGACTCTTTCCTAGAGAACTTAGGGGTTCTGGACCTTTCAGCACCAGAAAGACTCACCATTCCAGGAGGGTTATGCGATTTTGCCAGCAGATGGCAACAAATAACATCAGAAAACTGGACTCTGTCCATTGTTCGAGAGGGGTACAGACTTCACTTCCACAGCATGTCCCCTCCTACAATTATAAAGCAGTTCAATTCTCAGGTCCCTGTCACCAATCTCCTTGGGTCACATCACTTCTTACTCAAGGAGCAGTAAAAGAAGTACCCATACCCCAACAGGGGACGGGATTCTACTCCCCCCTATTTTCTCATTCCAAAGAAAACAGGGGGGGGGGGGGGGGACAGGCCTATTCTGGACCTCAGAGAATTAAACAAATATCTTTTCTGGGAAGAATTCAAAATGATCTCCCTCGGAACACTCCTGCCATTTCTGAGTCCGGACTGGCTATGTTCTCTAGATCTAAAGGACGCATATACTCATATTCTCAACCATACACATCACAGAAGATTCCTTCGATTCCTTTTCCAGGGAAGACACTTCCAATACAGGGTTCTTCCTTTCGGTCTGGCTTCTGCCCCAAGAGTCTTCACAAAATGCATGGCAGCGGTAGCAGCATTTCTGAGAACTCTAGGAATATTCATCTTCCCCTACTTAGATGACTGGCTCATTCGAGCATCCACTGCTCCAGAAGCCAGCTTTGCTCTTTCTCGCACAATGCAAATTCTTCACTACTTGGGATTGGTCATAAACCTCACAAAATCTCAGCTCAGCTCACCCCTTCTCAGTCCCTGGAGTTCATAGGGGCTCGACTGGATACCAGACGGTCAAGGACTTTCCTACCACAGCCCTGCTGTCTTTGTATAATGCAGCTGGCATCCCAAGCAGTTATGAAAGTCTTCCTAACTGCTCAGGAAATGCTTCAGCTTCTGGGACATATGGCATCCACTGTCCATGTGGTTCCCTATGCTCGCCTTCACATGCGAGCAGCCCAGTGGACCCCCTCCTCTCAGTGGACACAGGCCTCGGGTCGCCTATCGGACAAAATCAGAAACGCCACACGTCTCATTTCGTCCCTTCAATGGTGGCAATCGCTGGAAAACCTCCTAGTAGGCTCTCCTTTCCAGCAGCCTCTATTCCAGGCCACCCTAACAAGTTGGTTTGGGGGGCTCACTTGCACGATCTCTCGACTCAGGGTCTTTGGACCCCGCAGAAGGCTTGTCTTCACATAAACCTCCTAGAACTCAAAGCCATTTTCCATGTTCTTCGAGTATTTCAGGCCCAGCTCAGCTACAAGACAGTTCGGGTCCAGACCGACAATCAGGTAGCCATGTTCTCTGTGAACAAGCAGGGCAGAACAGGCTCTCTGTTATGCAACGAAGCTTTGCGACTGTGGGCCCTCGCCAGAGAGCATCAAATCCTCCTCCTAGTGGTATATCTTCCGGGCATTCAAAATCTTTGGGCAGACAAACTCAGTCGAATACTGCTGCCACATGAATGGTCTCTTCACTCAGACCAGATTGCTTGAGTGTTTTGAATCTGGGGGACCCCAGATATAGACCTCTTTGCAAGTCCACAGAATGCCAAACTTCCCCGATTCTGTTCCATAAATCCGGCTCAAAACTGTCAGGCAAGAGATGCTTTCCTCCTCCACTGGGGGCAGGACTTCCTCTATGCCTTCCCACCCATTCCCCTCATTCCCGAAACACTGTTCAAACTTCAGAGAGACAGAGGACATATAATACTCATAGCTCCACGTTGGCCGCGGAAAACGTGGTATCCTCTGCTTCTTCGTCTCTCAAGCCACGCCACTGGAGTTGACATGCTCCAGATCTTTTGTCCCAGGAGGACGGGATGCTATTGCACCCGAATCCCTAGTCCCCGCATCTCGGGGCCTGGTTGCTGAGGGCGTAGAGCTTCCAGATATCAACCTTTCTCAACAGGTAAGGGATATCCTTGTGGCCTCCAGAAAATCTTCCACAAGACGATCCTATGCCTTTAAGTGGAAAAGGTTCTCTGTATGGTGTTCTCAAAGGGGAGTTACCCCCCTTTTTGGTGCTTGTGGAATCGTTACTGGAGTAACTCCTCCACTTATCAAATTATGGTCTTAAAACCAGTTCAATAAGGGTTCATCTTGGTGCCATCGCTGCTTCCCGCAGATCACTAGATGGACAACCTATCTCCTCTCATCCACTCGTAGCAAGATTTGAGAGGTCTACTCTTAACAAAACCTCCCCATTAAGTCACCGCCGGTGGCATGGGATCTTAATCTTGTTCTTGGGCAGCTTATGAAACAGCCCTTTGAGCCCTTAGCCACTAAGGACCTGAAGTTTTTCTTTCCTGGAAAGTCATCTTCCTAGTTGCTTTCACTTCTGCAAGACGCATCAGTGAGTTGCAGGCCTTAGTGGCTGATCCTCCTTATACAAGATTTCACCATGATAAGGTAGTTCTTAGGACTCATCCTCACTTCGTGCCAAAGGTGATTTCACCTTTTCATTTAAACCAAGCGGTTTACCATCCTGTATTCTTTCCTAGGCCTCATGCCTCTATTGCAGAAAGGAATCTTCATACCTTAGATTGTAAAAGAGCCTTGGCTTTTTACCTTCAAAGAACTAAGCAACATAGAAAATCATCTCAGCTTTTCATTGCTTTTGATTCTAGTCATTTGGGACTTCCAGTTTCCATAAGAACTTTCTCTAGATGGATTGCAAATTACATATTCTTTGCATACGAGAGTAAGGGACTTTTTCTCGAAGGCCACGTCACAGCTCACAATGTGAGAGCAATGGCATCCTCTATGGCTAATCTTCGTTCTGTGTCCATTGACAACATCTGTAGAGCAGCCACCTGAGCTTCAGTACACACCTTTACAGCCCATTATTGTTTAGACAAGGACTCCCATCGGGATGCCTCATTTGGATAGGCTGTTCTACAGCATCTCTTTCAGACTTAGTACAACTCCTACCCACCGTCCTGGGTTTTCGATGCCAGAGATCCATTGGAGGAAGAATGACCCATCTCACCAGAGGTTCGCAGCTTGCTTGGGTCATCCACCTGGCATCTCTCAGTTGGGGAGTCCCATATGTGAGGACTGACTTCCTGCTTGTTCCTGGAGATAGCGTAGTTACTCACCTGTAACGGGTGATCTCCGGGAACAGCAGGAATTAAGTCTTCACAACCTGCCCACCTCCCCTAGGAGTTGTCCCTCTCCCTCTCCTTCCATCTCAGCTATAAACTCAACTGACAAAGGAGAATTGGAAAGGCGGGAAGGCAGCACACAGGCGCTGTGGGATGCTCCCAAAAGCTTTCCTATTGGAGCCTGCGCGGGAACGCTCCTCAGCGACCATCAGTACCGACGATACCCATATGTGAAGACTTAATTCCTGCTGTTCCCGGAGATCACCTCTTACAGGTGAGTAATCACGCTTTACTATACCCATGGAGTAATGAGAGAGAATAAGGAAAAACAGTGAGGCGCTTACTACACAGATTTGTTAAAAGGCAATATTGGCAGTCAAAATCTCAGGTCCTCAATTTATGGCTGGGGAAAAAAGAGCAGGGATTTTAAATACAATTCTCAACACTAGTAAATGGGACTATGTATAATAAACCAATGAATGTAGAACAATCCAAGGAGCTGCATATTTGGATCATAAGAGAGTGTGATAAGAAACAGCTGTGGAAAGATTGTGTAATATGCTACAAATAAAACAAATATGTCTAAAACAGGGGTTAAAACTTGTGGAGCTCAAAAATTATATAAAATTCCTAAGAAGATGGAACGACCCATAATAAAAACTTCCTCATAATAAATAATTCCGTCCCCATTAAATAGGGTTTAACATTTGAGTCGGTTTAATGTCAGCTTTAATGAGCTGCTTCACGCTTTTATATCTAAGGGCTATGGGTTTCAGTAAGAGATTCAAATTATCTTTTAAGGAAACACACTGAAAGGGTACAAATTAACAATTTTGAAAGGATTTGCATAAAATCGTACTTCTTTCTTTTAAACAAAAAAGACTCTGGCATTAAGTCATTTAGTAAAGTTAACCAAGTGTTAGATTTGAGTTTTCAGTTAGACCCCATGCTAATTGTAACTCGATACTACCTCCATGCAAGGAAGAGTCCCTTTTATGGATTTACATAGCTATCCCCCTGTTGGCATGAAGTGCGCCTTTAAACACCAAGTTGGCGCATTTCCCCCTTTCTATTAAGTTTCATACTACATATAGATTTTACTGGTGGAACCGCCGCGCATCAGGTAACATAATTAAGTTTTATACCTATAAATAGTTTTGGAAAGGACAGCATTAGGATTTATATGGTTGGTAAACAAGCTCTATCTAATGAGTGTTCCTTATCGTCCCTCCAGTCCAGTCCTGAACCTCTGGGTTTTGCACCTCCTCCAGCAGCTTTGGAGACTGAGTACGTCATCCTTTTGATGACACTGGTATAAGTAGCACAGGGACCGCCTCCTCACTCCAGTTATCTCAGTCTCCAAAGCAGCTGGAGGAGTGGTGAGCCTGGAGGTCTGGGACTCACTTGAGGGACAAATAAGGAGAGTTAGACAGGATAGATTTAAAAAAAAAGACATTTACTTTGGTATAGAATCATTGGTCTCTCTATTAAGGGGCAGCAGGTGAAAAAGGATTAGCTGCAGTGAGAAGGTGCCCCCCCCCCCCTTACTTGGGGATAAGCGAGTCTGAATATTGAAAGAAATTCATAAGGGGGATAGCTCTGGCTCCCGAACCCACGTTTATGGGTGAGGAGCCAGTAGCGTGATCGGCACGGCACTGAAAAGGGCTGTCAGAGCAGCGTGGTAACGGCGATCGCTGTAACGACTCTTTCTTCTGCCTGTTCTCACCAGCGCTGAAGCCGTGTATTTCGGCTGAGCGTGGGGAGAGTGAAATGTGATTGCAAAAACAGTTGGCTGAAAGGAAAGGAGCTCCTTATGTTGCGAGGAATCAGCGGGTGGTTTTTAGCTGCGATTACAGGGAGCTCGGAGCGTGTGGGACTGACCGCATGGCAGCAGTGCGGGAAAACACGTTAAAACCGTTTAGTCAGAGAAGTGCCTGTAGGACTGATGTACAGTGCAGGGGAACTTCGGTTTTTGCAATTTTTCTTCCGTTTTAGGTGGGGAGTCTCGGGAAAGAAGCTCCATATATTAAAAAAGAAAAAAAAGATTTTTGATTTCATTAGTTCAATTCAGGATTCACCAACAAGAAGCGGTCAGGGAAGCTATTGTTGGCTGGAAACACTCGGCATAGGTCAAGGAGGTTTGTAGAGTGCCAAGGACAGAAGCTAACAGGCAGTTGCCTCAGGGGAGACGGAATGCCTTCCAGGCCTCAGTGCTTGGTCTCTGGTACCAGGAAAGGAACTCTGTCAGAGACAGGTGTGTGTAGAGGGTGCTTCCAGGAAGCAGCCTCTGTGGAACATGCCTTGGGAGAGGAAGTAGAGGGGCAGAAGGGGACCGCGTTGGGTCCTCCAGAGCCCGTACCTCCCTCTTTATCACCTCAGGAGCAAGTAGCGGGGCCATCTTCAGCCTCGGACCTCCCCTCTGCTCAGGCATTTGTGCCAGGGGGACTAACTGCAATGTTTTCTCTGGATTTCATGCTACTGTTTCAGCAGGCCTTCGGTATGAGTAAGCGAGGGCCAGGAGCCGGTCCTGCCGATGGGGACCTGGGAGAGAAGTGCCCAGGGACCCCCTTGGAGGTAGGGACTAGTGGAGTCCTTTCTAAGAAGCCTAGAAGCGCTAGGGACCGGTCGGAGCAGTTTATGACCTCAGAGGAGCACCAGTCTGAGGACTTGGAGCTAGACAAGGATTTAGAGGAAGGAGAGCTCACGGATCAGGAGGACCAGGCTAGAGTAATTAGAGTCTTCCGTCATGAGGAGTTGCCGGCGCTTATTGCGGAGATGCTTAATATGCCAGCCACGGGGCCAGCAGAAGATCCCACCTTAGAAGACCTGTTATTGCAGGCCGTTCGTAAGGCTCAATGGGTTTTCCCGGTGCACAGGGTAGTGCAAGAAATGATTTAGGAAGAGTGGGATATGCCCGAGTCAGGACTTAAAGGCTCCAGAGTTATGTCCTGCCTTTATCCATTGGGGGACCAGGACAGGGATCTGTTTAAATCGCCAAAGGTAGATGCAGCAGTGTCGGCCGTTATAAAAAAGACGACCATTCCGGTGGAAGGCAGTGCTGCTCTCAAGGATGCCCAGGACAGGAAGCTGGACACTCTGTTGAAACAGGTCTTTGACATCAATGCGGTATCCATGCAGGCATCTATTTGTGGAGCATGAATAGCGAGAGCCCGTCTTCGGTGGTCTCAACGGGTTCAGGGAGAGTTTAGGCGTTTCCGTTCACCACGTTTCGGTCAGTTTCAAAGAGGTCGCTTCCCCTATAGAAATCCAGGGGTTTTGGGGATTCCAAGGGGCAGGCAGAGGATTTGTGGCCTCCCCTTCATCGACCCTTAGAAAGTCACAATGAAGCCAAGGGGACCCAGGTAGAGCTAGTGCTCGTGGGAGGTTGACTGCGACCTGCCTGGGTCCAAATTACATCAAATCAGTGGGTATTGGAGGTCATTCGAGAAGGTTTATGCTCTAGAGCAGGGGTTCTCAACCCTGTCCTTGGGACCCACCTAGCCATTCGGGTTTTCAGGATAACCACAATGAATATGCATGGGAGAGATTTGCATATAATGGAGGCAGTGTATGCAAATTGCTCTCATATATATTCATTGTGGTTATCCTGAAAACCCAACTGGCTAGGTGGGTCCTGAGGACAGGTTGAGAACCCCTGCTCTAGAGCTTCAACACCCGGTGGTCGATTCTTTCATTCAATCTCCCTGCAAGGCGCCCTACAAGTTGGAAATGGTGCAAGAGACCTTAGCAAGACTTCTGAGACTCAACGCAGTAGTGCCGGTACCTCCAGACCAGTGCGGCTGCGGTCGATACTCCATATGTTTTGTGGTGCCAAAGAAGGAAGGATCCTTCAGACCAATTTTGGATCTCAGAGTAAATAGGTGTCTCAGAGTGTCTCATTTTCATATCGAAAACTCTCAGATCAGTCATAGTAGCAGTCAGACAGGGGGAGTTTCTTCTCTGAATTTGTCAGAGGCTTACCTGCACATTCCGATTTGACCGGAACACCAGACGTTTCTCAGGTTTGCAGTTCTATGGGCCACTTTCAGTTCCAAGCGTTACTGCTTGGCTTGGCAACAGCTCCGCGGACATTCACCAAAGTGATGGTCGTGGTAGTGGTGGCATTGCACTAGGGAGGGGTGTTAGTTCACCCGTATCTGGATGATTGGTTGATTTGTGCAAAGTCAAGGAGCGAAAGCGAGTTGGCTACAGAACGGGTAGTACAGTTTCTGCAGAGTCTTGGTTGGGTAGTCAATATGTCAAAAAGCAGGCTGACGCTGTCGCAGAGCCTGGAATATTTAGGCGCTCACTTCGACACAAGCATGAGAAGTCTTTCTCCAACCGCTGCGAGCGCAGGGGCTTCGAAGTCTGGTCCGAAGGTTCTTGAAAAGGAAGGCGCCCACAGCTTGGCATTATCTGCAGTTGTTGGGAACCATGGCGGCTACGCTGGAACTAGTGCCATGGGCAAGGGCCCACATGCAACCGTTACAGAGAGCACTACTCTGGAGGTGGTCGCATCAATTGTACCCGCTGTCGCAGAGACTGCCTTGTCTGCTGAAGACGCGTCAGGCGCTTCTGTGGTGGCTTGGGCCAGGGTGTCTGGAAAGAGGAATGCCCTTGGAATCACCATCTTGGGTCCCGCTAACAATGGATGCCAGTCTGACCGGCTGGGGAGCACACTTCGAGGGACGTTTCGGCCAGGGAAGTTGGATGGAGCTGGAGAAGCGTTGGGCCATCAACAGGTTGGAGTTGAGGGCGGTAACTTTAGCTCTTCGGTTTTTTCAACCTTGGCTGCGGGGGAAGGCGATTTGAATGCTTTCCAACAATGCCACCGCAGTGGCCTACATCAACCGTCAAGGAGGCACCAGCAGCGTGTATCTGGAGGCCGAAGCCGAGCAACTGTTGGCTTGGGCCGAGGTACATTTGGAGGCCTTGTCGGCAGCACATGTGGCAGGAGTGGACAACATGGAAGCCGATTTTTTGAGTCGAGTAAAAGTAGACCCAGGGGAGTGGGTTCTCCATCCGGAGGTGTTCACACAACTAGTGCGCCGCTAGGGGACTCCAGTTATGGATCTGATGGTGACGTTCGAGTCGGCAAAGGCCAGTCGCTTCTTCAGGAGGAGGCAGGAAAGGATGTTGGAAGGTCTCGATGCTCTAATACAGAGATGGCCCGAAGAACAACTTCTGTATGTGTTCCCGCCTTGGGTGTTGATAGGTCGCGTGCTGCAGCACATAGGTCAAGTAATACTGATCGCGCCAGATTGCCCAAGGAGGCCATGGTATGCGGATCTGATGAGGCTCCTGCTGGATCAGCCATGGCGGCTGCCGGGTCGAAAGGACCTGTTGCTACAGGGGCCACTACTCATGCCTCAGGTGGATCAATTCTCGCTTACGGCTTGGCTTTTGAAAGGGCGAGGTTCAGAGTGAGAGGATACTCATCAGCGGTGGTTTCCACATTGTTGAAGGCAAGGCGTAGATCTACTTCTCTGGCATATGTACAAGTCTGGCGTATTTTCGAAGCATGGTGTGAGGATAGACAGCTTCAATCATTGAGGGCCACGGTTCCACAGGTTCTGTCTTTCTTGCAGGATGGTTTTGAAAAGGGCTTGGTGTCTGCGTCCTTGAGGGTACAGTTAACAGCACTGTCCTGTTATCGAGGAAAGGTACAAGGTGAGATACTGGGAATGCATCAAGATATTAAAAGATTTTTGAGGGCGGTGTCTCTCGAGGGCACCGTGTAGGTCAGCAGTGCCTGCGTGGGATCTTCATTTAGTGTTGGAGATGTTTGATACGTGAGCCTTTTGAGCCTTTGTCTAACGCGTCAATGAAAGACCTTACTCTCAAATAGTTTTTCTAGTGGCCATCTGTTCGGCTAGAAGGATTTCGGAGTTGCAGCATTGTCTTGTCAAATAGTTTCTTTTTTTTTTTTTTGGATAAGAAAGTAGTGTTAAGGCCGGTTCCTCCTTTTTTGCCGAAAGTGGTATCGGCATTTCATGTAAATCAGGTGGTGTCTTTACCGGTCTTTGGAGAAAAGAGTGAGGATGTGTCGTTAGATTACATTTGCTCGATGTTCATAGGACACTGAAGAAGTATCTCCAGAGAACAGCAGGGTTCCGTAAATTGGATAGGCTGTTTGTCTGTCTTATTTGGTAGAACTAGAAAAGGAGAGGCAGCGTCAAAGGCTTCTATTGCCAGGTGGTTCAAAAAGTCTATAGTCGGTGTACATTTTGAAAGGTAAACCTGTTCCAGAAGGGCTAAGGGCTCATTCGACTAGAGCACAACCAACATCATGGGCCGAGTATTGTTTGGTGCCGCCCGTTGATTTGTAAAGCGGCTGCTTGGTTGTCCTTAAATTCATTTGGCACTCTGGCCCAATCGGGGCTGTGAGAGAAGGAGCAGCACACCATAAAACTCCCCGCCGCCCGGAGGGAGCAGAACAAAGACCAGCAGCCATCTTCGTGCTCCCCGATCGGGGTTGAGCACCTGAGCGGGCCAGCCAGCCTTCCCGCTCAGGCACTCCGGCCCAATCGGGGCTGTGGGAGGAGGAGCAGCACACCATAAAACTCCCCGCCGCCAGGCGGGCCCACGCCTGAGGTCCCTTTGGCATGGCCCTTAGGTGTGACACTGAGGCGAAGAATAAAAATATCAGACCTGAGAAACCAGATAAGTTGAACAATCTGTAATGCAAACAACTATCCTGTGGACAAACTGTGAATCAACTTGCATTTATATTTCTCTCAATGTAATTTATGTCTAATCGTTAACTGCAAGACCCAAATCACAACCTAAACTTCATATAGTATTTGCATTGCAGAATCAATAATTTAAAACTGTGTTAGTAAGCCAATGCACTCCTCTCAAGAAGCATCACCATCACTGCACTGTAGACACTCTTAATTCCACTAAACCAAATAGCCCAAACTGCCACCCCCCAGAAAAAAAAGAAATCCACTTAGCTCTACTAAAAACCAACAACATGCCTCCCCCAACACCTTTCCTCATCAGGAATATATGCATATGCATCACAATCCTCACTCTCATAGTCCTAACGAATAGCCTAAAAAACAAAAACTATAGACCAATCCCCATAATACAAAGAACGATACGCAATGAATACATTATACCAACACAAAAAACGGGACTCAATCATAAATATAGATACCCTAGACTTATAAACATAAATTTAACACCAGACTCTCATACGTCCCAACAACTCCATACTTTGAAACACACCACCCTCTCTTGTCAACTAATCAATGCTAGATCAATGAGAAATAAACTTCCTATCTTTATAGATCTTCTCAGTGATCATAAGCCGGACATAGTTTGTGTAACAGAAACCTGGCTCACAGATTCAGTCTACATCAACCAATTAAAGACATGTGAATACGAGATTTTCCACACCCACAGAACCAATAAAAGAGGTGGAGGTGTACTCATAATAATTAAAAAAAAAAAAAGCCCTCAATGCAAGACTCCTATCCTCTTGCAATATTAACCGCATGGACACCCTCACATTAAAAATTAAAAACATAAGACTATGCCAAGATGGCGATTGTAACCCTCACCGAGTGAACACGTTTTTGCTTCATGGGGAAAAAGCGAAAAGGGAAGGCTGGGCAGGAGCCTTCACAGCCCCAGCTTACCTCGACGCCTATTGCTGTTTTGGGTCCTTTGGATTCCTTTGTATCTCGTGCTCCTCGGGGTCCAGCTGTTACAGGTGGAGACGACCGGCTGGTCGATTTTCCGAAGTCGGAGAGCTTGGTATCGGCCTCGGTGTCATCTTTCTCCCCTGGTGTGAGTCCAGCGCCGAAGGTTCCTCGACCTAGCCTGTTGCCGGAAGGCTTCCTGGAGGTGTCCCCCCAAGTGAATCGGGTGAGGGGATTTCCTTGCGAGGCCCAGGGAAAGGTGTGTCGCAGGAGCCTGGAAGTGAGGCCAGTGGAGCCTCCTGTTCTTTGCCAACTAAGTCGTCGGTTGTTGGTGTATGCGCAGGGGAAGATTTTTCTTCTACACGCTTGGAGCTTTTGCAGTCTGTTCGGCGGATGGAGAGTGCTCCGACTGTTGCCCCGGATGGAACTTTCGTTCTTCAGCGTCCTGAGACTTTTACTTTGGAGTCAATATGGAATGCAGTTGTCTCTCTTGGTGAAGTATTGTTGCCGCAGATTACATCTGTATCAACGAAAGTTAATATGACTTCGGGGACAGTAGCGGATTTGGAGGAGAGGGTCTCTAATCTTTCTGTGGTGTTAGAAGAAGAACGGCAGAAAGTAAAACTTTTGGAAGTTTATGTAGATATTTCTCAAAAGAAGGATTTGATTGTGTGTTCTAAGTTGGAACAATTAGAAAATTTCTCGCGTAGTAATAATCTTTGTGTTATTAATTTTCCTAGAGTAATATCTGTATCTCCTAGGGATATGTTTAAAGAGTATCTTTCTGATGTTCTGGGGGTTTCCTTTAACCTTATGCCACCTCTGGTGAATGCCTATTACATTTCTAAGGCTAAGCGTACCCCTGTGGTGGGGAACTTAGGGGATGGTAATGTGCAAGGTGATTTCCTTAATGTTACAGATTTCATTGAAAATTCTGGTTTACAGTCCCAAGACCCCTCAACTTTGCTAGTAACATTTGCATTAACATCTGATAGAGTGGATTTTGAAACTTTTCTTTAAGAGGAGGAAGATTCTATTCCGGGGCTTAGTGGTACGTATTTACCCTGATCTTTCTAGGGAGACTCAAAAGCGTTGTAGAGAATTTTTACTTTTACGACCTGGTGTTTTGCAATTGGGGGGGTTATTTTTTTCTTAAACATCCTTGTAAATGCTTGATTAAGTATTGTTCAGTTTCTTATGTTTTTTTTGACCCTGCCCAATTGGTTACTTTCATTAGTTCCAGACGTTTGGAAGCTCCCCCTGCCTCCTCGTAGTGCTCATGTTTAGTGGTAGGCTGGATATGTGGTTATGATCTTTTCTTTGAACCTCGATGTTAATTTTTCTTTGCTGTGATGCTCCCACTTTCTTTTGTGGACTAGAGAGGGTATACACTCTTATTTTTTGCTTTTACTATTTCTGTTATATGAACATTTTGTATAGTGAAATGTGATTTTCTTGGTGTAACCCTGTTTCTTGAGTAAGGCTTGTTTAAGCATCTTCTCTAAAGTATTGTAAATTGCATAAATAAATAAATAAAAAAAAAAACAACATAAGACTATGCCTAGTATATAGACCACCAGAACAAAACCCAGACAACACAGACACTTGAATCGAATTACTGGGCTCCTCCACAGACACAAACCCTGTAATTCTAAAGGGAGATATCAACCTCCCGTCAATACCCAATACACTCTCATCTCATTTCCTAGATGCTGTAACCGATATGGACTTCCACCAAATAATAGATAAACAAACACACAGCAAAGGAAAAACATTAGACCTTGTCTTTCTACCAAACTCCCTTCATAACCTATTTATTTATTTATTTTATTTTATTTACATTCTCTTATATACCGCGCTTTTCTGCATCAGTGCGGTTTACATTGAACAAACTGAAATTACATTGAACAGGGCATTATAACTTGGAGATAACTATTTTACAGGGAACATGGGCTATGGAGGGTTAAGTGGCTTGCCCAAGACCACAAGGAGCACCTGTGGGACTAGAAACCCCAGTCCTTCCGGCCCAAGGTTGCTGTCCTTTATTTAATTCTGAATCACTTAAACACATACCATGGTCAGACCACCACCTCCTAAAATTTAATATCACCTTCATAGACAACAACCAAGCAAAAAGACCACAACATCAACCAATTAATAGATTCAAAAAATTCAATGAAGACGAATTCCTAGACCAAATAATTCCACATTTACCACTCTCACCAACAAATCTTGAAGAATCAATTAACACCTGGAACAAAACAATCTCCAAAGCTGCAGAATGAAAATTAACCCCAACACACCCTAAGTGTAAAGACAATAAAACCAAAAACAAAGATGTCCCCTGGTTTAATAGTACACTCAAACAATTGAAAAGAAAACTAAGAAAAGATGAACAAAAATGGCGACGGACAAAATCTCAAACAAACCACGAAAAATACATAAACACACAACATATACAAGGAGACAACAGATAAGGCTAAGAGAAATCACTACTCCAGATTATTATCTAATTCTATCAACCAACCAAGAGAATTGTTCAGTATAGTACAAAATCTAACAAACAAAACATACAACACAAATGAAATGACCATAGATATTTCCCCACAAGTACTAGCACATTACTACATGAACAAAACAAACCCCCAAATTACACCTCCAACAACATACATTGAAACAAATACCAATACGACTGATACCTGGTCGGAATTCAGCCTAATGTCAAAGAATACATGCAAATCCATAATATCTAACATAAACACAACTTCCTATCTAGACCCATGCCCAGTGGACTGGATAAAAAAGACACTCCCAATACTATCCCCTTTCATTCTGCCAATGGTTAATCTATCATTAGAAAAAGGTTACTTACCACCATCCCTTAAACATGTACAAATACGACCGATCCTCAAAAACGGCACCCTAGACAAATCATCCCCAAATTCATACAGACCTATATCAAGCATTCCATTTATGGCCAAACTAATCGAAAAAGTAATACAAACACAACTACAAGATTTCGTTGACACATCGACACCTCTCAACGAACACCAGTATGGCTTTCGACCATTTCACGCTGCTAACAGTCCTATTTGACACGTTAACAAGAGGAATAGATGACACCAAACAAGCATTCATTTTAATTTTTCTGGATATCTCCGCTGCATTCGACAGTGTCAATCACAAAACAATGTTAAATAGACTCCAACAAATCAGACTAACCTCTACTGTATATAAATGGTTTAATTCATATCTATCAAATAGGACTCAAACAGTGAGAATCAACAACCAAACCTCTGACACTTTCAAGCAAGAACAGGGCCTTCCACAAGGATCCGCACTCTCAGCACTGCTGTTTTAATATTTATCTACAACCAGTCTGCAACATCTTTAAACGTCTTGGCATCCACTACCACATATACGCCGATGATATTATGTTTTACCTCCCATTCACGATCCTAAACCCACCGATGCAATTAATAACAGAATGTTTTAATGAACTGACAATATGGCTTAATGTTCATAACTTACACATCAATTTCGCAAAATCTGATGTTCTATATGTCACAAGAAACCAAACCTACACACCCCCCAAGCTCCATTGTCCTAAATAACCATGAGATTAAAACAAAGAATGAAGTAAAGTACCTAGGCGTGATACTTGACAAAAAACTCAATATGGACTCACACATTAAAAACCTAACAAAATATACTGTGATAAGGAAGCTTATCAGGACCTAGAAGAGAGGGGTTAAAAGAAGGAATTTACCATAATTAAGGTACCCATTTTAAAAGGTCCAGGACTTAAAACTCCATTTGCTCCTAGAAAGCCAGTAATTCCTGGCTACAATGAGGAACAGAGTGCCCCTAGTGGTGGAAAGGATAGGGAATACAGGCCCAGGGTAAGGAACCCTTACGTCACTGCATCCCCTAATCACACAGCTGCCACGAGGGAGTTTGATCTTTCTCACCTGAGAGGGGAGAGGGTGGAGCAGGAGCCTGAGGGGTTTAAGTTTAGCTCAGTTAGACCAGAAAGCAGTCGAGGAGGAAGTCGAGGAGGAGCAGGCGCAAGAGGACGAAGAGGGACAAGCAGGACTCGTGGAGAGAAACTGGAAGGACTCCTGAGACCAGAGAGTGCTGCAACTGCTGACCAGAGAGAAAGAGAGCAGAAGTTTTGCCTACTCAACGAATGGAGCAGTGAGAGCCAGAAGCACTAATTGGAGAACAGGACGTGCTAGATGGTGGCCAGAGCATGTAAGGAGTGAAGCTACTACAGGCTTTGATCAAGGTATGAGCCCCAGAAGCTTAGCTAATAAGGAGCACTACGTATTTGCCAGAGACAACTTTAACCCTAATAGGAGGCAGTCAAGTAAGCTATTTGAATCTGAGCCAGAGAGTGAACCCATGGAATTGGGGGAGCCAGATTTACTTTGTGATGAAGGGGTCTCATACATGGACGGTTCTGCATGCCAGTCTGCCAATTAAGAATGGTTGCAAGGGGATGTCAACCGTAAAGAGAAGCCTCCAGTGTCCAAAGCCCTGAGAGCTGTGTTTGCTTGTTAATGTTCTAAGCTCAGGAAAAGTGTGACGCAGTGCAAAGCTGAATCTTCCTGATTGTCCTTTGAGAAACAGCTGTGAGCAGTGCAGAGCTCACTTTTGGATGCCGTTTCAATTGAAGGAAGTAAAAAATGCTTTTGTTTGTCTAACTGCTGAGAGAACCTGGAAAAGAGTTTTTATCTGCTTGTATGAATTGGACTATCTGTATGAAGTGCTGAGTTTAAGCATACAAGATAGCCAGGTATTTGTTCTGGACTGGAAAGGGAAAATAAACCTGGTTTAAACGTTTCTTTCTGTTTGTTTTGATCTGCACGGCAAAGCTCTGCTGAAAGCAAGTGCAGTTAATTAAGCTGAGGAAAGCTGTTTGTTTCAGTTCAAGTTATCCTGTAAAGAGTTACAAGAATTCCTGGTGAAAATATCTTAAAAAGGTGGATCTGTGAACCTAGCGTGTCTTTCTGTGCTAATGAATAAATTGCTCCCACTCAAACCCAACTACAATGAAGGTGTTTTTTTTTTCATCTGAGCCCAAATGATATCTAACTGAACTACCTTTCCCAGAATGCATTTAAAGGCATCCAGTTAGAAAAGGCCAGAAAGTTGAAGCGCCACAGTAACAAAAATTAACCCACGCCCCTCCATACTAATGTAAGGGGCTAAGGGCGTGACAATACACTTTAAACTCAAGACACTGAAACAAATACGTCCACTGATTCACTTGCAAGACTTCATAGCCATAATCCAAGCAATCATAACACCCCACTTTGACTTCGCAAACACAATCCTTCAAGGCATCATGAAACAAAACCTTAAAAAGATTCAATTAGCTCAAAATGTAGCAGCCAGGATTGTACTGAAGGTAAGATCCATAGGTATAATATGTTCTATCTTAGCTAAGCTACATTGGCTACCAATTTGCTGCAGAATAAAATACAAAATACTAGTGACTATCTTCAAATTAGTAAATAATCTCGCACCATCTGCCCTTAATACCTTAATTAACATGGAAATACCTAAACGCACATAAAGGACTAGAAACACAAATAAAATAGCAATACCAAGAGAATATACAAAAGCTAAAAAAACTTACCAATAGTAGGGCATTCTCTCACTCGGCTCCTATTCTCTGGAATGAACTACCAGATGACATACGGCAGCTGACTGACATTAAGGAATTTCGTAAAAAATTAAAAACACACCTATTCACCACACACTATACTACACAAACTAACCTAGATATGCAAAGAGACACAGGATAACAATTTATGCTACATAGGTTTAACCTATAAATCTAGACTAACACTGTCGCATACAAATATTACACCCAACACATTGTTTCTCTACATTCTAATAATGTAAAAAGTTAGTTTACATCCCAAGCATACCCCCTGGAATGTAATCCGTATTGTAAGTATTTAGTTATTGTTACCTATAAAGTTTACATTTTGTTTTATGTAAAATGACTAGGTATGTACTTTACCATACCTTGTAAACCATTGTTCTTTGTAAACCGCACTTGATCCTTGGGAAAGAGCGGTATAGAAATGCTTGTTAAATAAATACATAAATAAATTTGTAAAGCATTACTGGTTAGATGTTCAGGCATAAAAGGATGCCCATTTTGGATCATCAGTGCTTCAGGCTGGTCTGGCAGGTCCCTCCTGTTTAATTTGTTCACTGCTCTGTTACATCCCTAGAGGTTCGGGACTGGACTGGAGGGACGATAAGGAAGGTGAAATTAGACTTACCTGCTAATTGTTGTTCCTTGAACGCCAGTCCAGTCCTGCATCCCTCCCTGT
Source organism: Ichthyophis bannanicus (assembly GCA_033557465.1). Taxonomy (NCBI): domain Eukaryota; kingdom Metazoa; phylum Chordata; class Amphibia; order Gymnophiona; family Ichthyophiidae; genus Ichthyophis; species Ichthyophis bannanicus. The sequence continues at coordinate 578,170,405 of CM066035.1, forward strand.
TCTTTTGGACTATGGCCTGAAGCAGAAGAGTGTTCACATTATAATATGGAAGAGCAACTACAAAGGTTGCGGTTCATATGGGGAGGTTGACGGAATGGGGATTCAGGTGGGATCAAGGTCCTCCATAAGGGGGGAGGGCAGACCTAAGCAGTACTAAGTATAATAATTACCTTTGCTTTTCAGTTAATAGTTAATAATAGTTGTAATCTTTGCTACTTAATTGTTGCTCTGGTGAGTCTGCTTTGTCAATAGGTTACTGGCGTGAGGAGGCGGTCCCTGTGCTATTTATGCCAGTGTCATCAAAAGGATGACGTACTCAGTCTCCAAAGCTGCTGGAGGAGGTGCAAAGCCAAGAGGTTCGGGACTAGACTGGAGTTCCTCAAGGAACAACAATTAGGTAAGTCCAATTTCACCATATCTTAATTGATTAATAACTATCTCCAGGAACAAGCAGGAATGAGTCTTCACATATGGGTACGTCGGTACCGATGGAGTCTGCGCGGGAACGCTCCCCAGCGTCCAATCAGAACACTTTTGGAAGCATCCCAACACGCCTGCGTGCTGCCTTCCCGCCTTTCCCAACTGCCTCTCCTCATTTTTCGTTTTTCCGCGGAGCTGGCAGGACGTCCTCCTGTCACCGCAGAAAATTGTTCCTTTATTTTTGTTTTTTCTTGTGGTCGCGTCTACCTTCCCTCGACGCACCGGTACCACCGGTGTTTTCTTCTTCTTTTCTTTTTCAGATATTTCCTTCTTTAGGAAATTTTTTCCTTTTTGGTGCCTGACAGGTTTCGGCCTGCTAGGCCTCTCCATTACCCTCATGGAAATTCTAGCCACTAGAAAGTGTTTTAACTGTGGCACTACCAAATTACTTTTAGACACCCATAATTGGTGCCTTCCATGTTTGGGACCTGAACACAATCTGCTGGACTGTCCCTCCTGCATTTCTATTTCTGCAAGAAGTTTTCAGCATCGAGCTCAACTCGATACGCCGTTCCCCTCAGTCCTGAGAGTACCAGCTCCATCTTCTTTTTCGCAGGATCAGGTAACCAAACAAAAGTCTGTAAAGACTAGCCAGTCCTCGGGTGGTAGATCTCATGGCCTTCATAGAGATGCCTTTCGGCTTGCCCCCGAGGACATTTTGGCTTTAAAACCCCGGCGGGAGGCTTCTGTCTCCAAAGCACTAACGGGGTTTCAGGTTGTTCCCGGGGTTTTTCCCTCGGTGAACATTCCTGAGCCATGCCCGGTGGTGGTATCCGCTTTGAACGGTGCCGGTACCCCAGCATCGGCAATGGTGCTGGATGAAACATTCCACACCGATCGCAGTCGAGCGCTCTCGGTATCTTCGGTGCCGCTAGAGCCGCTACCGACCGATCTTCCCACATCGGTCCCGGTACCGATGCTGGTATCCACATCGGTACCCTCCCGACATGCATCGATAGACTTGCTTCTTTCGATACCGAGTCTAGAATCGATCTCTAGTCTGGATGACTGGGTACCAACTCGTCTCGGTACCGATTTCAGACGGTACCGCAGACATTCCACCAATGATCAAGGTCAGCCACATTCGGTTACCATGGTACCTATAGTGCCATTACAGACTGATCTTCATATATCGGTGTCACCGACAGTACCGATCCCGGTACCGGTATCGACATCAGCACCTCCCATGCTAGCCGGCTCGCTTCCTTCCATACCGAGTTTGGAATCAATCCCTAGCATGGACGACTTGCTACCGACGAGTTGTGGTACCGGTTTTCATCGGTACCCACAACTATCTTTCAAAGATAATCCGATGCTCCACCCCTCCAGATCTGCTATTCCACAGAATCTGAATGAGCAGGTGGCTGCTAGAGCTAGTTCTTCAACAGATCTCGTTCTTCCTCCTCTTCCTCGAGGACTCCCCTCTGGGGAGATTTCTTTTCAAGCTTTCCTGCTTGATATGGCGAAGTTACTTGCCATTTCTATACCTGGTCAAGTCCCTGCACTAGGGGATCCACAACCTATACAGATCCCCTGCAATCCAAAGGAAGTCATTATGTTTTCTTTGCATCAGACCTTGCAGGATCTCCTATTTAGAAAGTGGGAAACTCCTTTAATGGTATCCCCACCTTCTAGGGCAACTGATCTTCTATTTAAGGTGCCCCCTTCTCCAGGTTTTCAAAAGCCTCAACTTCCTCATCATTCTCTGGTTGTAGAATCAGCAATGAGGCGTGTTAAGAGTACTAAGAAGCACTCTTCTTATCCGCCAGGTCGTGAGGCTAAGACTTTAGATGCCTTTGGACGTCAAACTTTCCAGGCATCCATCTGTCAGCAAGAATCCTTTCATATATTTTCTATATGGGATTATCTCTTGAGGAGGTCACAAAAGATTTATTACTTTTGATCCCTTTCCTTCAAGAGCCTAAAAAAACAGATTTTTCTAAGTTCCTTACTCGTGCTTCCCTAGACTCTTTCGAGTCTGTTAGCAGAACTTCTGCTATAGCCATAGGAGCACGACGTAGAGCCTGGCTCCAAGCTTCAGACTTGGACAAATCCACAGCACATCTTTTTAGCTCAACTCCTACCCTCCATCCCTGGAATGCCTGGGGGTTCGGTAAGATAGCATGGCTCTCAAACTCGCAACATGCTGGGACTCCTCCAGGCATCTTAGCTTGGGAGTCCCCATATGTGAAGACTCATTCCTGCTGGTTCCTGGAGATAGCAGTTACTTTTCTGTTACAGGTGATCTCTGGGAACAGCAGGAATAAGTCTTCACAACCCACCCACCTCCCCTAGGAGTTGCATTTCTCTATCTCTATCTTTCCCTTTCTTGCTCTCTCTCTCTTTGCCTCAGCTTTAAAACTTAACTGAGAAGAGGCAGTTGGGAAAGGTGGGAAGGCAGCACGCAGGCGTGTTGGAATGCTTCCAAAAGCGTTCTGATTGGACGCTGGGGAGCGTTCCCGCGCAGACTCCATCGGTACCGACATACCCATATGTGAAGACTTATTCCTGCTGTTCCCAGAGATCACCTGTTACAGGTAAGTAACTGTGCTTTACAGTCCTTTGGTAACACTGGGTCAGAGTACCCTAGTCGCATTCATTGGTCTTTGTTCCAAAACCTCTGAATGTTTTATCTTACAGGTAACATTTTCAATTTCTAATTTACTTTTTTTAACATTTTTTAACCTCCATAATAACCCTTCTTTTACTTTATAATCAATTGTTGTTTGTAAGAAAAGTTTTTATTAGGGCTTGTCTTTTATTCGTTCTAACTAGTTCTATATTCAAAGTGTAATTGAAAACTCATCAAGCCACACGTTTTAATAAATTGGCAGTATCTTAAGGTGAACACGTTTTAATGTCTCATCCAAGCTAAAATACAAATGGACATTTCCTTCCTCCAAGGAATGGTCACAGATTCTCATAGCTCCTTTTTTGGTGCGAAATACAATTTAAATGCTGTGTCAGCATTCTCCTTCCTGTACAGTATCCCTACTTTAGAAGCGTACTTTCTTTATAGTAAAACCCGCACAGTAGGCAGGACACTTACTAGTTTTTAACTCTACTCTAATACAATACTACATTGGCAGGCATAGCATTTTTAGCACTTGGTTCATTTAATTTTAAAGTATGATGAACAATGAATCACACCCTCTTTATAGTATGAATTAACGGGAGGCAGTCTGTTCTCTGTTTTGATGACCAGGAATGTGTGCTGCTGTGATGAGCTAGCTCCTGGCGGGATCAGGCAAGTTTGAGGTGATGAGGCTGCGGGTTGAGCTTGGGATTTGAAGCCGCCACAGGCAGTGGCTGGCCAGGTGGATTGTTTCCTGGCCAATAGTGAATTTGGCTGAAGAATCCAGTGGTTCGGGTTGGACCCTGTCGCCAGCCCCATGCTTATTTACCAATCTCGTGCCTGGTCATGCTGGGCTGCCCAAATGGTCTAGATAACGCGCTGGTAACTTGCAGGCCCTGGTGGGGCAACTATGCACCTGTTCCACCTGTCCTGATGTCGCCAACTGTTCCTGTGTGTCAAATCTTTGCATGCTAAGTCTGGTGGTGACTCCTCAGGTTTCTTTGTATTCAGTGGGGCCCTCTGGCAGCAAGCAGTGGGCATGGGTAGGACCAAAGTGGTGGATTCCTCGAGTTCAGCCACATGTCTGCCTGAAGAGGAGTCTCCTGAGCCCGGGCTAGCTGGACCCAACTCTCCAAGGTCTGATAAAATCAAACAGACTTTTGCATGGTGTCACTAGGAGAACAAAGATGTAAAAATTGTTTTAAAAATATGCCACTTTATCAGCCTTTTCAGTAAGGCAGTCAGAAAAATCTTTGACATGTAATGAAATAAAGTCTTATATGTTGCACTTCATTTTACTAAGGTGCGCTAATACATGGTAACCACAACCTTTTTTTTAACTATTGGAGGTATTCCCAACATTCATGAGAAGGTTTCCATATAGTTAATAAAGGGTACAGTTTTGGTATGATGGGTTAACTCCATGGTAGATAAAATACCGTGGTGTTCCAGCATTGTAATTCTTATGTTAAATAGCTGATACAGCTTAGTAAATAGGGGCCCTAACAAATTAGAAAGTAATATGTAAATGGCAATAAGGAACATGAGGCCTGATTATTTATCAGTGACGCAGCTAGCACAATTACAGCGGCTAGCTGTCGAGAACCCTAGACCTGGATATTTAATGCCAGGGCCATAGCCTAAATAGCCAGAAAGTTAACTGGGCAGCAGTGATATTAAGCAGTTATCCAGTTAGCTTTGGCGGCAAAAATTAGGACAGCCTTTACTATGCCTGACTTTCACCGCTGAGGGATAACCAGACAGCGGCTGAATATCGCTGCTGACTGGATATCCGTGTGTGCCGCCCCCAGAATGTCCTCGATGCTAGCCAGTTAGTTTTGGGATGCCTAGCGATGGCATCCGCAGACTAGCCACGTTTTTATTGTTTTAAATATCAGACCCACAATTTATTTTTAAAAATTGTATAGAATAAGGGTCTAGTTACCAAAACGCTCATTAACGTATGTTATTAAATAGGTACCATTGAGATTGAGTTCTAGTTACTAAACACGTGTGTTAACACCTTATCTTTCGTTAACCTTAATCACATTTATAGTACATAGACCTCTAACCTGAGAAAGCAACTTGTTGCTGCTTCTGAACTCTATTCGGAGCAATTTAACATTTTCTCTTGTAGACAGACAAAATTGCTTCTTGAGCCTGGTCAGATTCTGAATTAGAAGGGATTATTTAGCCATTAGCTGATATTGTCATTTTTGGCAATTCAGCGTCATGATAACATGCCATTTATTTTGCTAGTGCTTTATCATTTCAGGTCTTGGAGAATAGAACTGCAAAGAGAGAACAGCTCAGTGTTATCTATCATGAACCCCAATGTTGACCAAAAGTCCAAAAATTAAGGTTGTAGGTTGAAAGCTGGAAGGAAGTCCAGAGATTAAACTCTCCAGGACTATCTTTTGTGAGCATGCATGCAACATTCCAGTTCATACTGCTAGACCAGTCCAGACAAACGGGTTGTGTCCCCCTGCCAGCAGATCTTGGAGACAGAGAATTCTACCAGAGCTCTGATAGGCTGGACTCTGGTGATATGGTCCTACCCCTAGGGGTCTCCCTCAGTATTTCTCTGTCTCCAGCAGATCTGGTTGCTTTTGTTGTTTTTTCCCTCAAAATCTTTAAAATTATTTAGAATCCCTTTGGGGATTGATATTTCCACTTGCCTGTTGCTGCCAGTATAGTTTCACTGTGTACCAGGGTGTTTGCAGCTGAGCTCCTGTTTCTGACACAGTAGAGCTCGCTGACAGGAAGAATCCCCAGCATCTGGCCATGAGGGCTTGTTAGCTGGACGAAGGCCTCCCTAAAATCAGGTTTCTCTGTATCTTGAGGCTCCTGGATGCACCCAGATTTCACAAGAGGTGTTACTCTGGGTTTCCCAGCAACTTGATTCCCCAGATAAATTTGTAGAGCTCCTGGGCCTGGCTTCATTAGAGCTCCCAATTTTCTTTAAGTAGCGCCGAGTCTTTGCCACGAGAGCTTAGACAGCAGGAGGATCAGGTATCAATTTCTGAGAGAAACTGTAAGTAAACTGTTTTTCTTACTTGCCTCAGCTGCCCTGGGTTTATTTCCTTCACTTCCGGTTTCATCAGGGTCTGTTCAACTGGGTTTGAAGTTCCTATTTTCTTCATTTTAATTTCCTGGATGCACCCAGAGCACACAAGAGGTGTTTCTCTGGGTTTCCCATGCTTCCCTCCTTAACAGCTGTATTTTCTGTAATCAGCAATACAACAGGGTTTGCGCTTCTGATTTCACTGTCTGTGCAGCTCCCCTTTTCTCCAGAAACACCTTTCAGCCCCTGCCATGAGGGTCTAAGTGGCTGCAGAGGGATCAAACTCTAATTTCCCTACCTTTCAGTCGCTGTAATTACCTTACACTGACTTTGAAAGTTTCTCTTCTCCTCCATGGGAGCTCAGCTCCTCTGTACCAGCACAGTGAATAACTGACAGTTTCCTTCTCCCCTCTGTTTCTGGTGATTCAGGGTTCATCAGGATTTGAATTTTTAAGTTGCTAGCAGCACTCCTTGCCTCTTCCCCAGCGATTTCGCTGCATTTTTAAGGTTTTTAGAGCTTAGGGAACTTTTATTTTGCCAGCGGCCATTTTGAAAATCAGGAGGGATTTCTCTTCAGTGTTGTTTTTTGGAGGGAACAGCTCTGGGCAGCCATTTCAAAACATTTAAACATGCTGTGAAGGCACAGGGAGTTTCAAAATCCCTTTTCTTTGAAGGGTCTTCTGTTTCCCTAAGCCTACCTTGATTTTTGTTTACAAAAAAAAGGGTTTAAGCCTCTGCAATGCCTGTTTCTCTGCACAGCTGTATTATATGTAATAATAAGAAAAAGCAGTTAATAAATTGCTTGTGTTCCACCTGCATGCTGCATCCAGGAGAATCTTCTTCCTCCATTCCCTCTGCGCTGCCAGCTGGGGACATCAGCGCCTTAACTTCTCCCTCCTCAGAGCCCCTGCAGCAGGATCTTCCTGCAGAAAAGATTCAGTCAGCTCCCATTTTGCTTCCACGGCCGCTGGACGCCACGGCAGCCTTGGTTGACAGGGAGTTCCTGACGCTCTTCCGCCAGGCATGGCACCTGTGGCGTTCTGAGTCTGTTGGTATACCTTCAGCACCCGCCCAGTAGCACACAAGGATATGGTGGGGTCTTGCAAGCGGTCCCGAAAGTCCTCAGACCTTAAAGCAGTATGTCCTTCTAGGAACGTTGCATGTGGCTTGCGGGACAGTACGGATATTCCAGAAGACTTTAAATCGTCAGAGGTGAGCCCTGACTCATTGGAGAAAGAAGATGGGGAATATTCTCTGTCTGATTCTTTGCTGACAGTTCACGAGGGCTCTCAAGATATCAGACTTTTTCGGAAAGGGAAGTTACCGGCCCTAGTCACACAGGTGATGGAGTCACTACGCCTAGTCGACGCACCTGATCCTCAGAGTTCTCAAACCCTGTTGCAGCCGGATCCCATTTTACAGGGCATTCGTAAGCCTTGCAAAGCTTTTTCCTTTCCAGCCAAGTTACAGCATATGGTATCTCGAGAGTGGGACTCTCCAGAGTCCTCTCTACGTACGGCACGCGGTATTGGTCAGTTATACCCTTGGTCTGCTTCTGACTTGGACCGTTGGCTGACATACCCGAAAGTTGATGCGTTAGTGACTGGGGTCACCAAGCATACCACAATTCCGGTTGAGGGCGGAGCGGGACTCCGCGACCAGCACAACCAAAAAAAGTTGAGAGTCTGCTAAAGACGGGTTTTTCGTTGTCTGCTCTTTCCCTTCAAGCAGGGGGTGTGCGCAGGTCTAGCAGCACGGGCCTCCCTTCGATGGATTCTGCAGCTTCCAGGTGATCCCGAGTTGGCTCGTTTATAATCCATCACTGCATTCCTGGCAGAAGCCTTCTCTGATCTCTTGCGGCTGTCAGCTCGCTCCGTAGCACCGGTGACAGTAGCTTGGAGATGGCTCTGGCTGTGTCAGTGGGCAGCGGATGTTGATTCGTTCAAAGACTCCAGCGGTTAGCTGCCATTCATCCAGTTCCACCGTTGGAAAAAGGACTAGGCCGTTACGCTGTCTATTTCGTGGTGCCCAAAAAAAAAAAAAAGACTGCTCCTTTCATCCTATCTTGGATCTCAAAGGTGTCAATCGCAGTCTGTGGGTACCACACTTTCGAATGGAGACTCTGCGATCCGTTATTTAAGCGGTAAGCAGGGGGGAATTCTAGCTTCCCTCAATCTCGCAGAAGCATTCTTTCACATTCCCATTCGAGAGGGGCATCAGCGACTCGTTCGATTTGCGGTACTCAGTCAACGTTTCCAATTTCGTGCGATGCCCTTCGGTCTAGCTTTGGCGCCTTGAACCTTCTCCAAGGTAATGGTGGTAGTAGCTGCGGCCTTACGCAGCCGCGGCATCAGAGTTCATCATTATCTGGACGTCTGGCTCATTCGTGCAGACTCTCTCCCCGAGGCTTGCAGCACAGTCTCGGTGGTTGTTGCCTTTCTCGAAAGCCTCGGCTGGGTAATCAACCACGACAAGAGTTGTCTTCAGCCGTCCCAGGAGATCAAATTTTTTTGGGGGGCTTGATTTGATACAGCCTTAGGTCGGGTCTTTTTGTCAATGCCTCGATTCCTCAAGTTAACTTCTCAAGTTCGCGGTATCCTAGCACAGGTCTCTCCTCGAGCATGGTGTCCAGAGGATTATCCAGTTCGGTTGCCTCTACTACCGGCGGTGAGACTTTGCCTCCGTTGGTGGCTCTGGCCCCGCAGTCTCGTCTCCTTCGAGGGGTTCCCTTGGAGACTCCGCGCTGGGTGTTGGTAACGACAGACGCCAGTCTCTCTGGTTGGGGAGCGCATTGCGGCTCGCACTCAACGTAGGGGATTTAGTCTCCTCGGGAGGCCTGGTGGTCCATCATTCGCCTTGAGACGCGAGCGGTGCACTTAGCCTTGCGAAAGTTTCAGCCTCTATTGCGGCGTCAGGCGGTTCAAATTCTGTCCGACAACGCTACGACAGTGGCATACCTCAACCGCCAAGGGGGCACAAAATGTCCAGGTGTATCGAAGGAAATGGGTCTTCTCCTTCCATGGGCAGAGAGGCATCTGCAGGCAATCCTCGGTGCAACACATCGCGGGGGTAGACCATGTAAAAGCAGATTTCCTCAGCCGACATGCTCTGGATCCGGAGGAGTGGGCTCTGGCGTCAGAATCCTTTCAGTCCATTGTTCGACGATGGGGTCTACCGGCAATGGATCTCATGGCTACGGCGCAGAATACCAAGGCACCGATCTACTTCAGCTGTTGGAGAGACAACGGGTCGCACGGGACAGATGCTCTGTCTCAAGCGTGGCCAACCCATCTCCTTCTGTATGTCTTTCCTCCCTGGTCCATTATCGGCAAGATTCTCCAAAGAGTCTCGGAGCATCGCGGCCCCGTGATCCTGGTAGCACCGGATTGGCCTCGCAGACCGTGGTATGCGCATCTCGTCCGGCTGTCTCGGCCGTCTCCTCTACACCTGGGGGCGTTCCCAGGGCTCCTGCTCCAAGGGCCGGTGGAAATGGGAAACCCGGCTCCTTACTCGCTTACGGCCTGGCTCTTAAACGCCGCAGGTTAGTTCAGAAGGGATATTCATCGATTGTGGTGGCGACAATGCTTAAGGCACGGCGGTCTTAGACGTTGCTGGCTTACGCTCGTGTGTGGCATCTCTTTGACACTTGGTGTTCGCTACATCACATCTTGCCCTGGTGTTGCAACATCCCTGATATTCTTTCCTTTCTGCAGGCCGGTCTAGATAAGGGTCTGGCGCTCAGGGCCTTGCGCGTGCAGGTTGCCGCGCTAACTTGTTTTCGAGGGCCGATAGCGGGGCGTTCTCTCGCCTCGCATGTGGACGTTTCGCGTTTTCTTAAAGGGGTTCAGACATTACGGCCCCTGATACGTCCTTTAGTTCCTTCTTGGGATCTCGCTCTCATTCTCCATGCCCTTGTTGCTCCTCCCTTTGAGCCCCTGAAGGCATGTTCCCTTAAGGATTTAACGCTAAAGACAGTTTTCCTAGTGGCCATAACCTTGGCACGTCGGATTTCCGAATTTCAGGCTCTCTCTTGTCGAGACCCCTATCTCTCGTTTTCTTCGGCGGGAGTTTCTCTTCGAACTGTTCCATCCTTTTTACCTAAGGTGCTTACCCCGTTTCATATCAACCAGCCTTTTTTCTTGCCTACCTTTGAAAGAGAACAGTGTTCCGGTCACCTTCGTCAATCGTGTGCTGTAGACCTGAAGAGAGTGCTTTATCGGTATCTTAATATCACGAACGCCTTCCGTAAGACCGATCCTCTTTTTGTCCTGTTTGCGGACCCTCGATGGGGGTCCGCTGCCTCCAAATCCACCATTTCTAGATGGTTGCGAGGAGCTATTGAGGCAGCTTATATACTGCAAGGCAAGCAGGTTCCAGCAGGGCTCCGAGCTCACTCCACTCTGGCTCAGGCTTCGTCTTGGGCCGGGCGGTGACTTGGTCATTGTTGTCCACGTTTGTCCGTCAGTATAGATTGGATGTTCACGCTCGGCAGGAGGGTCAGTTTGGAGCTGCAGTGCTGTCATTGGCATTGACCCCCTCTTGAAAGCAGGTAGCTTGGGTACTGCCTGTTTGTCTGGACTGGTCTAGCAGTATGAACTGGAAGGAGAAATTTCACTTACCATTAATTTCCTTTCCTGGAATACTGCTAGACCAGTCCAGGACCCACCCTGCTGTCAGTTACGGTGCTGCTAGTGCGGTGAAGCTGCTGGCCTCTGTTCCTTCCTTGTCAGTATGCCTCACTATGGGGGCCCGATGGCTGCGTTATCGGTCTTAGCAGCCTTCAGTTCTGGGGATACTTTCAGCTCCCTTGTACATAGTTGAATTAAACGTCCACTATGTGTGGTCTTATGGTTTAGTTGCATTACATGTTTGGGTTCGCTTTACAGACAGTACTGAGGGAGACCCCTAGGGATAGGACCATATCACCAGAGTCCAGCCTATCAGAGCTCTGGTAGAATTCTCTGGTAGAATTCTCTGCTGGCAGTGGGACACAACCCGTTTGTCTGGACTGGTCTAGCAGTATTCCAGGAAAGGAAATTAACGGTAAGTGAAATTTCTCCTTTCTTCCTCCACTGGAAAACTATTATGGCATTTTTTTCTTGTACCCAGTTGAATTACAAAGCATAAAAACATAAGAAAAGCCATGCTGAGTCAGATCAAGGTCCACTGAGCCCAGCATCATGTCTTTTGGCAGTGGTCACAGGTATCCAGCAGATCCCGAAAAGTAGATCTGTGGGGAGGTTTTTTTGTTTTGTGTGTTTGGGTTTTTTTTCATCGCTCCTTTCCAGGTATAAACAATGACTCTTCCAACTCTACCTAGTTAATAATTTGTTATGGACTTTTCCTCCAGGAACTTGACCACATTCTTCTGCAGCAGATTCCATAGCTTGATTATGCTCTGGTTAAAAAAAAAATCTATGACTTGTTTTCAATTTACTGGTCATAAGTTTCATGGAGTGACCACTTCTTGTGTTTTTTGAATGGTTAAAATAGGGAACTGTTTAACCTTTCCACTCCACTCATGGTTTTATAAACTTCACTCATATTCCCTCTCAATTGTCTCCTCTCCTCCAAACTGAAGAGCCCTAACCTGTTTAGCCTTTCTTCATGAGGGAGGTGTTCTATCCCCTTTATCATTTTTGGTGCCCTTCTCTGAACCTTTTCTCATTCTATTATATCTTTGAGATGTGACCAGAACTGCAGACCATATTCGATATGGCACATTGATATTCTCCATTCCCTTTTAAATAATCTCTGACAATCTGTTTACCTTATTTTTTTTTATTTTTTTAGCAACTGTGGTACACTGAACCAAAAACTGACGTATGCGGTGATTCCAATATCTTTTTTCCTCAGTCTTGAGTTTAATATTTGTTTGTTTTTGTTCCAGGTATAACATGGCTAAGAAGTTGCTGCTGGTGGATGTTGACTGTGGAGTGGATGATGCACAAGCCATCATGATGGCCCTGGCTTCACCTAGTGTTGAAATTCTGGGGATCACCTGTTGCTTTGGCAATACATCCATTGAAAATGTGTGCAGGAATGTGCTGCGCGTTCTCGGTGTATGTGACAGGACAGAGGTATAATACATCTCCAGATATATTTTTAATTGTGCACCTAACTGCAAATGTTTGTTTCCATATTGTCCCTCCAGTCCAGTCCAGAATATGGTCGGGTTTTTCCCCTCCAACAGCAGCTGAAGACTGAGCATGCCAGAATCTTGATGTCGCCACTTAATGGCTCCCCCTTCTGGCTCAGACTCCAGTATCCTCAGTTCTCAGCAGCTGAGAGAGCTTCTCTTCATAGTGGATCCTTCTAAGAAGAATTGGAGAGCAAGTTTTAGTCAGTGGCTAGCACATAGGTCACAGAAGTAGGCTATACTAAAGCTGGGTTACCTCTTTTCATGGTTTGGTGATTGAGGTAGGGCTGGCAGTATTGTAGGAGATGCTTATAATTCTTCAGGATCCTTGAGTGGGTCTGAAGGTCCAGGTCCCTTTTCCCCCCAGCTGGACATCCAACGTCTCTGGTGAGGAACTTGTAGGGCTGTACCCTTAAAAATTAAGTGATTGTCTGCTTAATTGCTAAGGGCAGATTAAGACAAAAAAAAAAGACGGTTGTGATGAGCCCGGAGTGATCTGGGGAGCTGTGCAGAGCAGTGCTGACAGAGCTGTGGGGGCTCCAGGAGTCACGGTAAGAACAGTACAGGATTTGTTGCCTTAATTGCTGCTTTCGCTGTTCCTGCCTTCAGCCCTGCTTGTCTGTTCATGTCGGGTGTATGTGTGTGGCTTCCTTCTTCTGTGTTGGGTGTGGGAGAAGCAGTGGTGTAGATCCGCACTCTATTTGCTGTGTTTGTAGCTGTCCGGAGTATGGAGGGCTCGGTAGAGGCATTGGATTCGAGCACTGCTGGGCTGACTGTTCCCATGGTTTTGGCGAGAGCCGCAATAATTTCCTCTAAAGGGATCAAGCCAGTAAAACGGAAAGTGAAGACCTGTCTGTCTGTCTGGCAGTTTAGCACTACAGGCAGCTCTCAGCTTGGCAGACGAGCAGGGGGAATCAAATTTTTTCAGTTGATTTTTATTCTCTCTTTACACAAAGCCTACTTATTGAAGAAAGCTCAGTTCCTTATCGGTCCTACAGTTCAGTCCTCCACCACTGGGTAGTGCACCTCCTCCTGCAACATGGAGACTGGACAAGTCAAACTTGTGACATCACCGGGTATATCCTGCTGGTCTTCTCCCATGATCCCCCAGTGTGTCCAGTCTCCATGCAGCATGAGGACATAGTGAGCCTAGGTGCTGGGCTCACTTGAGAAGCAGTTTAGGAGCAGTTAGTCAGGATTTGATTTACCTTGCATTTCTTTTGCCCTTTTTAGGTATAATCCTGTAAATTGAATTCATTTTCATTTAATTTCATTTACTTTTACTTTATTTATTTTCACCTAGTCTGCCTTAGTGTAAAGGGGGGTTCTGTCCCTTTTCAAAGTTCACGCTGCCAGCTAGCCTCTCTGCTTGGGATTCTTCGGTCTCTGTGCCCGGTGATGATCTCTCCCCCAGGACTGTACGGGGGAGAGCTCTGTGGAACACCTGCATTTTGGCAGTGTCCATGTGGCAGATTCCCATCGCAGCGGGAGCCTCAGGCCGTTCGAGGTTCTTTAGCCGGTGGGCCGGGGCTCGCAGCGTCTGCTACTTCTGGTGGCGCGAGGCAGCAGCGTGTCTGGACAGCTCTTCACCCCGCAGCTACAGTGGGGTAACTGCTGCATCCCGACGCCACAAGGGAGTCTCTTGAGTCCGCATGGAGGGGCTCTGAGCTCTTGCCGCCTCTGTGGTGTTTGGCGCCAAACGGGCCTGCTTCGGATTGGCGCCATTTTCTCGGCAGGGCTGAGGCCTCGTGGCGGAGAGCGGAGCAGCCCCGCGTTTGAGCAGACGACGCTGTTCCACGCGGCTACACCCAGATAAGGACTTCCTTTTGCTGTTACTTTTAATTTTAATTCTAATTTTAATTTTAATTTCCTTTTAATTTCATGATAGTTTATAGTTCTTTGACTGCAATGTGATTGGTTTGGGTTTTACTTCTTGGGGGGTGCCTTTACCTTTGTCTGCATTCTGGCAGTTAGCGCCGTCTGTCAGCAGCAGGTTTCCGTGCTAGGATTTGGCCATTCAGGGTCATCGGCGGCACAACCACCTACAAATTGAGCCCTTTCTGAAATTGTCATTTACATAAGGATGCTATTTCCATGTTTATACGCTTGGAAATTGTGCAGACAGCCTCTAAATGTCGTTATGCCATCTGCAAATTTGATCGCCATGCTTGCTGATCTCTTTTCCAGATCATTTCAGTGCAGTAGATGTTACCAGATGCCAGTTCCAGTGCAGATCCCGAGACATTCCACTATTTACGGGTCTCCTGTGAGAAAACTGGCCATTTAGTCCTATTGTATTCCTGTTTTTGATCCATTTCCCATTCTATAATAGCACATCATCTCCTTCCTCAGGAGAAGTTCATAAGGGGCTTTGTCAAGTACCTTCTAAAACATCCAGATACATATCATTTGGCTTACTCACATGTTTATTAACCCTTTGAAAAGACAGCTTGGTGCTGCTTTTCAGAACAAGTTCTATCATTTAACTGGCACTGAACTCAGATTCATTGGTCTGTAGTTTCCAAGATCGCCTTTGAAGCTCTTTAAAACAAACAAACAAACAAAAAAAAAAAACCAATTAGTGTTACATTAGTAACTCTTCAATCTTTAGAGATCATTAATACTAATGTTATGATTGAGCCTGGCTGATATTATGAATGATCACTATTAGACAAAAATTAGCTAGGTTAAGACACTTTGATTTGGTTTTCTGCACTATGTTATCAGAGCGCAGCTTGCCCATTTGGCGGGAACACTGCCCATCTGGGCCATCTGGGGAAAGGCCCCTGCTGGGGATTGTGAGAAGTGTTGCTGGATGGCACAGTCCGGGGCTTAGTGTTCCAGGGTCCTGGAAGGGTTGATAGCGGCAGTCAGGCCTCCCTGTCTTTGCTATGGCGGTCACCTAGGTTCAAGCGTCCTGTGTTTTGGGTGACAGGAGTGGGACACCTGGACATGTGGTGCTGGATGTTGGATAGGCTCATACTTCTTAGGTGCACTCTCCTTGAGTGCGTCTGCATGTCCGTGTTCCGTCTGTGATCTCATGCTCAGGTGATTGTTGCAGCAATGACAGAGATCGCTTGGGATATCGTGAGCGGGGTTGTCATGGTGTTGCATGGGGTTGCCAATGCAAGACGGGGCCATCCTGAGGAGTTTGGGCCTCAGTCATCAGCTTTCCCTTCGGTGGCCCGGCTGTCCAGGAGGCGCCGGTCCAGTTCTTCTCTGCCTCTTCTCAATGTGGGCAGGGGGGCTGGCAGATCTGGAAATTCACGTCCACTGCACGTTCTACTGTTTTACCTCTGTCTTGGGGTTCTGAGGTCATATATTCCCAATCATTTGTTTGGTGGGGTGCTGCTGTCTGTTCAAGACAAGGTGGTCAACAGTCGGAGGCTGTCGTCTATTCCCCTTACCCCTGAAGGTGCTCACAATTTAAGTTTTTTTGTACCTGCAGAGGTGTATGTTGTTAAAGGCTAGCAGGCGCACCTGTGGGACCAGAATCCTCGGTTCTTCCGACCTTCCGTTGAGGTGCGCGTGTGGGGTTTACTCCCTTGGTCGGCTAGCAACTTGCTTCACCCATTGGGCCTTCCCTTTCCTCAAGGCATCGTTGCGTCCCACTTCTTCGTGGGGGCTCGCCGCAGGGCCTGGAGTTATGCTCAGCCGGTTCCAGCCAGGGCTGAGTCCTTGGGGGGAGGCTCCGATCCTAACGATACAGGGAGTGCTGGGATCCGTTCAACCAGGTTCCTTCGGGCCCAGCGTACGTCGTCTTTTGCTGGCCGGTTTAGGTCTTCGGGTCGTGGCGGTGCTCCGAGAAGACCAGTAGGCTGCACAGTGCTTGTCTTGGAGCAAGCGTGGGATATCTGTAGGTTCATATTCAAAGCCGTCCGGTTACATGTCCCTCCATTGTGGAATGCTGTACTAGTAGGCATACTTCATATGCTGGGCTTACAAGTTGGCTTCCGCGCTGCTCGGCATCAGCCAAGGTGACTGCCGGTTTAGGCTGTGGAGTCAGCCTGGAGGAGGGTCCTTGCGTTCTCTGGACAATGCCCTGTTCGGTTGTGTGCCTTGTGGCCCTTATGGAGTTGTAAAAAGGAAAACCAAAAAAAAAAAAGAATAATCAAACAGGAAAGCCTTCCTAATTGTCCCCACTTCTTTTTTATAAGGTTCTGTCCCTTTCTTCCAGGAGCTTGGCCGGAGCGTGGTTAGACTCAGCTACATTTTGGGGATCCTTTTATGTACAAGGCGTTTTAGTGTACGCAGCACGCCCAGTGTTCCATCGTCTGACTGGAACGGTACGTGGTACGTCAGCCGTGGCAGGCGTTCACGGACACGGTAGCGGATCGAGCGCTGTAGGTGCTGTCTGAGATCTCCGGGATGGTGGCCTATTTCGATTGGCAGGGTGGAGTCGGTCGGGTGGTCAGGGTGGCCCGAGCGAAGGGACAGCGTGCGCGGTTGAAACCTTGGCGGCCTGCGTTTCGGTGGGGACACTGTGGTGGCGAATGTCCTTAGTGGGGTCCGAGTGTTTGCCGGAGGAGTGAGATTGCATCAGGCGGTGTGCGCGCCGCATGTGCTCAGATGCGGTCAGCCCATATTGGACCTCATGGCGACCTGTCAGTCTGCGGCGACGGGTCGATGTTTAGCAGAGGACATATGAGGCTACTGGATAGCGTCGACGCATTGGTACGGGGCCGTGGCCCGGTCCATTCTATGCCTTTCAGAGGTCATAGTGAAAATGGCCGACTGGGTCTGGTTGCTAAGATATGTGCTCTTCATTAGTCAGTGGGGACCATTACCAGTGTATTCTGCAACATTTGCGTGAGCTTGCATAATCTTTACTTGCAACCAATCGAAATACCTGTCCAAAACCAGTTGATGCAGTCACTACTTAAATTTGCCTCGCTTGACAGTAAAAAAAAAAAAAAGACATTTATTTTATACCGATAGGTCACTCACAGCATATTTGGCGATTCCTCGTCCTGGTGTTAATCATGCAGATAATTTCTGCTCTAGTTGTGGTGATGTGACTTTTACATCACAAAAATGGCATATGACTGTGGCGGTTCAGAAAGCCTACAATTTATATTTTGGCTGCAGAATAAAAGATCAGGATAAAAGCTAGGCGCCACACATATGCTGCAATACATGTGTAGCAGATCTCAGGCTGTGGATGGATGGGAAAAGACCATCAAAGTCTTTTGCGGTTCCAATGATCTGGAGAGGGCCCATGGATCACGTCGGCGATTGCTACTTCTGCATGGTTCCTCCAATTCCGGAGGGCATATCCAGGTGATGTAAGCGGTTGGCCTACTGGCATTGCGTCGTGGGCGTGGCTACCAGAGTCTCCTTTCTTTTTTGTCACACCATGTAAGACTCCACATCTTCTGAAACAACGCTGGACTCTGGGGCACTTGACACCCTCTTATATGCCCTTGGTGGATCACGCTTGGTTTATTGCAACTCATTGCTTCGCTGCATTCCACATTCTCAATTAAAAAGACTCCAACTGGTCCAGGACATAGCTGTAGAGCTACTTTGTGTTGCAAAGAATAAAGCCCTTAAGAGGTGTGACAAATAGGGTGTTTGACGCGGGTGGTTTTTTCCATTTCCCTCATTTTGCTTCCCACCTCTGTCTGGATGGACCTCGGTTACGTTCTCCCTCGTGGAATCCGGCTGTGCCTGTTTAGTTGTCGGTTTGGGACTTACGCAAGAACACTTTGCTTGTAACCTGCGTTCCTTGGACCTTAGGTGAGGTTCCGTCGCTTTCTGGGAGGTCTCTTCGCTGCCTGTCCCTCCGTGGAGGCGGGTTCTGCGGGAAAGCAGCGGTTGCTAACACTTGACACCCTGGTGGGGTCGAGAGCCAAGGGGGAGCTCAAGCGGATTTTTCAGGCGGAGCTCCGGTAGCCTTCTCAGTAGGTCTGTTTCTAGGGCGTTCAGTGTGTTTGCGATGGCGAGTTTCTTTCTGAAGCACTAGCGCTGCTTGGGGCAGAGTTCTGTGCTGTTTTCACCAGTGAAGAGGATCCAAGTGGGCTCTCGGTCGTGTCTTCCTGGTTGGCTTACCACCTGTTGACGTGAGGAGCGGGCTGGGGTCGGTGCCTGCTCTGTTCGTTTAGGGGCCGAGCCGACTGGATAGGTCCCTCCCAATGATTACTGCTCTGGCACATCCCAGTGGTGGAGGACTGAACTGTAGGACCGATAAGGAAATGGAAATTACACTTACCTGGTAATTGATGTTCCTTGAGGGAGTACAGTTCAGTCCTCATTCCCGCCCGGGGATGGATGTTTCAGACGCGTGGCGTCAGTTCCGAGTATGCTTTCGGATCCTAGAGTCGGCAACGGGCTCTGATTGGCAGGTAATCGCGAGAGCAACCTTTTCTGCCTATACTCTTCCTTAGTTCTCCTTCCTTCTAGCTCTCTGTCTTCCGCTGTTTGGTGCGCAGGGGGACAGGGGCACGGAGGAGGGTGTTTTCGGCCTTTCTTTTTGGGGCCCTGTGATTTTAAAGTTGAAGTTTGAGCATAGCTTTGTATTTAGTACTTTAACTGGTTGTTTGTTTGCTCCTTTGAGTCTGCTTTGACAGTAGGTCACTGGGGGATCATGGGAGAAGACCAGCAGGATATACCCAGTGATGTCACAAGTTTGACTTGTCCAGTCTCCATGTTGCAGGAGGAGGTGCACTACCCAGTGGTGGAGGACTGAACTGTACTCCCTCAAGGAACATCAATTACCAGGTAAGTGTAATTTCCATTTTGGGGCTTCAGAACTTGCTGAGCTGCGAGCCCTTAAGCCTGCACAGGCTCTGAAGGGGGGAGTCTCGAGGCCATAAAGATCCTCTGGCTAAGGTTAAGAGGGAACATGGATTTATTTTATTCAACTAATTTTATATACCGCAAATCTAAGAGTCTAAGCAGTTTACAGTGAACAACATGCCGAAAGGCATACAAGGAACAAAATTAAAAAGGAAAAAACAAGAGAAATTACAATAAAGACATAACAGAAAAATTAATCTGAGAATTAAATTGAAACATTTGAGAAGTGTTCATTAAATGAACTCCAACCAGGAGTGGAGGAGTGGCCTAGTGGTTGGGGCAAGGTACTTCAGGCCGGAAGGTCGGGGGTTCAAATCCCACTAGAGGACAGCAACCTTGGGCCGGAAGGACTGGGGTTTCTAGTCCCACAGGTGCTCCTTGTGGTCTTGGGCAAGCCACTTAACCCTCCATAGCCCATGTTCCCTGTAAAATAGTTATCTCCAAATTATAATGCCCTGTTCAATGTAATTTCAGTTTGTTCAATGTAAACCGCACTGATGCAGAATAGCGCGGTATATAAGAGAATGTAAATAAATAAATAAATTAAATAAAGTCTTGAGTTTTTTTTCTTTTAAAGTCCAGTAAATCATTGATGGCACGGAGCTCATATGGGAGCATATTGCAAAGAGTGGGTGCAAAGAAAGAGAAAGAAAGCTCTTCTAGTTGATGCAAAGCTGACTTTGGAGTAAGCCGAAGGTACATGTAGTGAGTTGAGGGAAATTGACCTCCTACTCCTATTATCTAGTGTTATCCGAATGAGAGTTTTGATGATAAAGAGCAGACAAACCATGATAAACTTTAAAAGTGGTAAGCAGAGACTTGAATGGATCTCTGGGGAAGTCTAGTTTCCCCCCAATCACAGGTCTCAAAGGACCCAGGGGAGGGCCTTTCAGATCTCTGGGGAGAGTTGGTTCAGACGGATTTGGAAGAAGGGGAGATCCCTTCTGGTGGTGGTCCAAACGTCTTCAGAGTTTTTCCTAAGGAGGAGCTTTCGGCCCTGATTTATATTTTTTGTTGGGTCTTAACATTGTCTTGCCTCCACCAGTTGCAGAGGAGCCCCTGGAGGATCCTCTGTTGCAAGGGTTCCCTGGTGTGTTTCCCAATACACAGAGTGATAAACAAAATATGATAGAGACAGAATGGGAGATCCCAGAGGCGGGCCTCAGGGGGGAGAGCACGGGGTCGACTGTACCCCACTTCTCAAGAGGAGAAGGAACTCTTTGCCTAAGATGGATGCTGTGGTGTTGGCATTCACAAAAAAGACCACAATCTCAGTGGAAGGGACTGGGGCTCTGAAGGATTTTCAAGACCGAAAGGTGGAGTCATTGTTTAAGCAGGCTTTTGATCCCAGCACCTTATTTATCCAGTTTTATATATCACCTTTTTCTTCAATTAAAATGGTTTACAGAGTGAGGTTAGGTGCATTTGAAGTAGAATGAGGGGGTAGGGGAGGGGTACATATAAGTGTTGAAGGCATTAATTGTCTGTGGTTGGCTATGAGTTTTGGGAGTATCCGTAGTGATTGGCGAACAGAAGTGTCTTCAGCATCTTCTGGAAGTCCTTAATGTCTTTTGTCGTTCTCATTAATTCAGGTAGTGAGTTCCATAGTGCAGGTGCCGCGAGTTATGGAACTCTTCTGGTTGTAGACTGGTTGAATCGTTTGGTATTCAGCAGGCATGATGAGCTTATTCACCATGATACTGCATCTGGGCCTCGTGCTGGAATCTTTGGTTACCAGGTTCTGAAGGGCAGTAGCTGACAAATTGTGGATGATTTTAAAGATGTTTAGGGTTGCTTTTCATCTTGCATGTGAAAGGATGGGTACCCAATGTAGTTGTTGAAGGATTGCGGTGATATGTTCGTTCTTTGCTGTGTTTGTAATGATCCTGGCCGCCGTGTTTTGAAACAATTGGAGAGGGTGAAGGGATTGTTTTGGGTAGACCTTGGCAGAGCGAGTTTGCGTAGTCCAGTATTGGTGTGATTGTTGCTTGGCATACCGAGCGGAAGTGATCATTGCTTAGGACAGGATTGAGCCTTCTGATGAGCTTTAATCATTGATGTGCTTTGGTGGCAGTTTTGTTAATGTGAGTCTGAAGAGTCAAGCTTTTGTCCATTGTGACACCCAGGTACTTCACTTCACTTCATTTTTCACTAATACAGATTCCTTATCGTCCCTCACCTCTGGGTTGGGCACCTCTTCCCACAGCAGGGAGACTGGGCATGTCAGAACTGACACCACTGTACATATCCTGCTGGCACCTCCCACCAGCTCCCAGTGTGTCCAGTCTCCATGCAGCTGGAGGAAGTGAGCCTAGGTTCTGGGCTCACTAGAGGAGCAGATAAGGAGCTTTAGGCAGCTTAGCTAGGGTTTTTAGTTTTTCTTTTTTCCCTATGACGTTTTTTCTTTTGATCTGTTGCTTTAAAGCTCATTAAAGCTTGTTTAAAAAAAAAAAAAAAAAAAGCAAGAGCTGAGAGGGAAGAGATTTAGAGGACTCTTTTCTCCCTCCCGTTTATTTCTGTCCCCTTTGCCTGCTCTCCCCTCCTTGTTGGCGTGGAGGGGAGTTCTTTAGCAGGCTTTTCATCTCGTCACCGACACAGTTTTCTGTGCTGCAGATTTCCAGTCAGAAACTGTCGTTGGGCCTTGTTTCTCTGCTGCTGCTGCTGCTGCCGACTGACAGCCTTTCTCAGCTGTGCTGCTCACAGGAAGCCTGTTTATTATTATCGGGGTGCAGAGAGGATCCAAAGGTCTCGGAGGAAGAGCTGAGTGTTTAAATCTTTGCTGCTAGTGTCCTTTGAGCGTTTTTGAGGCCTGCTGCTGAGTGTGAAGCATGTTCTGTGGGTTAGCAGAGCTCAGGATCTTGGCGGGCCTTTTTCCCGCTGTTTTTCTTCACAGTGCTCTTTTTCTTTGCTGACAGCTTTCTTTAAGTAATCCTTGCAGTTTTCTGGTTACTTGAAATTAATTTTGATTACTTTTAGTTTTCAATGTTTTGGAGCTCTTAAAGGGCCAGTACAGAAAAGTAAAAAAAAAAAAATAATAAAATAAGAGAAGATTCTGCACGTTTTTGTTTTGTTGCCCTTTTTGGTGGTCTGCGGGAGCCATTTCCTTTACTATCCAGTCTCTTGGATCCCGTAGTGCTAATGCCTACACGGCTACAATGCCTGGTTTGTGGCGCTCGTAGGAGCTCGGTCTCGGACGCGGGGAGGGGGGGTGTCGTGGCTGCGCATCTGAGGCGCTTACTATGGAGCAAAAAATGCAGGATCGGTATAAAGAAGGCACTGCTCTGGTGGCGCAGGGTTCTGCCGCTTCTGCGGAAGGGGAGTCTCTGCGGGAGTCTCTGTCTGCTCTTCCTACTTCAAATTTGGCTTTGCCCGGTAATTCCGCCACTCCCATGGTGTCTGGGGCAGCTTTTGAGGATTTCTCCCCAGATTTTGTGCTGCTGCTTCATCAGGCTTACTGTTTGCGGCAGCACAGCGCAGTCGCGGATGCCTCGCTTATTGGGGCGGCAGGAGGCCAACCGGCCACCAAAAGGTTTGGTGGTAGTGAAGGTAGACCGGTTAAGAGGGCCCGGTCAGTGGAAGATCAGCCTCTTGGTTCGGACTGGCCGGATGCAGAGGACCTTGAGCTGGAGCCAGAAGCCAGGATGGAGGATTTAGAGGAAGGTGAGATTCAGGAACCTGAAGATCAAGCAAGGATTATCCGGGTCTTCCGAAGGGAGGAGCTGACAGCGCTCTTTACCGAGTCCCTTCAGGCTCTCAACCTTTCGTCAGTGGTACCAGCGGAGGTTGAGGGTTTGGAGGATCCTCTTATTCAGGTGGTACGAAAGTCCCAGGCGGTTTTTCCTGTTGACCGTGTGGATGAATGGGATGTGCCGGAGGCAGGCTTGCATGGTATGAGGTCCATGAATCGTCTCTATCCCTTGGCAGATCAAGAACGGGAAGTGTTTCGTTCTCCACATATAGATGCGGCAGTTTCAGCGGTCACGAAGGATACAACCATTCCAGTTGAAGGCAGTGCGGCTTTGAAGGATGTACAGGATCGGAAAGTGGATGCCTTGTTGAAGCAAGCTTTTTAGGTTAATGCTCTGGCTCTGCAGGCCTCTATTTGTGGAGCTTGGGTTGCGAGAGCATGCCTTCGCTGGTCGCAGCATTTGCAGCAGCCAGTTCAGCAAACGCAGGAGCAGCTAGCTGATGTGACAAGACTAGAGTCGGGTTCCGCATATTTGGCCAGTGTCCAATATGATCTTATTAGAGGTTTGGCAAATAGCATGGCTTCCTTGGTAGCCGCATGCCGCTATCTTTGGTTCAGGAACTGAGCAGCGGACAGTTCTAAGTCGCGTCTTAGCAAGCTTCCTTTTAAGGGGAAGCTGTTGTTTGGAGAAGATCTTGATAAGCTGGTCAAGGATATGGGGGATTCTTAAGGAGGTCGCTTGCCGGAGGATAAACCGAAGCAGAGCCGAGCCCCGTTACCTTGCTGTGGGCAACCTGGGGATTTCAGGCATTTTCGTACCTCCCGTTTGGGAGATTTTCAAAGAAGATGGTTTTCCTCTCAAGGTCAAAGTTTTAGAGGATTCCGGGGAGCGGGCAGAGGATTTGCTAGTCCCTCTTCCTTGGGTTTTCGGAAAGCACAGTGAAGCGAGATGGACCCAGGCAGGAATTCAGCCGGTAGGGGGTCAACTTAGGGAATTTCTTCCTGCCTGGGTCCAGATAACATCCAATCAGTGGGTGTTGGAGATCGTTCGCAAAGGTTATTCTCTTGATTTTGCCCGTCCGGTGGTCGATTTCTTTTGTCATGTCGTCGTGCAGGGGGCGAGAAAGGACGATTGCGGTACGGGAGACTCTGGCTCGTCTTTTGCAGCTGGGAGCAGTAGTTCTGGTTCCGCGAGAGCACTATGGTATCAGTCGATACTCAATTTATTTCGTGGTGCCAAAGAAAGACGGGGCCTTCCGCCCGATTCTGGATCTCAAAGGGGTATACCGCTGTTTATGGGTACCGTTCGGTTATAGTGGCGGTTCGTCAAGGGAGTTCTTGATGTCTCTTGATCTCATCGAAGCATATTTACACATTCCGATCAGGCCAGATCATCAAATGTTTCTAAGATTTGTGATACCATGGGGCATTTTCAGTTTCAGGCGTTGCCCTTCGGTCTGGCAACGGCTCCGTGCACCTTCACCAAGGGTTATGATGGTGGTGGTGGTGGCGGTGGCTCTTCGGAAGGAGGGAGTATTAGTTCATCCATATCTCAATGACTTGTTTGTTCGGGCAAAGTCCAGGGCTGAGAGTGTGCGAGTGACAGTTCGCTTCAACACTCGTGTGGGATCGTTTTTCCTGCCGGATCTCTGAGCCCAGGGCCTGCGGCTTCTGGTGCGTGTTTTTTTGAGGACTCCTGCACCATCGGCCTGGCACTATCTCCGCGTGTTAAGGACTATGGCGGCGACTCTGGAAGTTGTGCTGTGGGCCAGAGCTCACATGCGCCCCTTACAGAGGTCGTTGCTCTGTTGATGGTCTCTCCAGAACGACTCTGTCCAAGCGCCTCCCCTGTCCATTGCGGGTCAGGAAGTCTCTTCAATGGTGGCTTCGTCTGCAGAATCTTGTGGCGGGCATGCCTCTCAAAAAAACCGTAGTGGATGACAGTGTTAATGGATGCCAGTCTCTCACAGGATGGGGAGCTCATTGCGAAGAGCTCTTCGTGCAAGTCTGCTGGACCGAGCAAGAAGCCAAATGGTCCATCAATCGGCGGGAGTTGTGAGCGGTAGTTCTAGTGCTTCGGGCCTTCGAATCCACCTTATGGGGTCGAGCGGTTCTAGTGCTCTCGGACAATGCTGCAACGGTTGCGTACCTCAATCGTCAAGGGGGCACTGGAAGTGCCGCTCCTGGAAATGGAGGCGGAAAGTCTCTTCAATTAGGTAGAGCCTCTGCTTCAGGCTCTATCGGCAGCACACATTGCGGGAACGGACAATGTGACGGCAGACTTTCTCAGCCGGGTTTGAGTGGATCCCGGAGAATGGGAGCTTCATCCGGAGGTGTTTGCTCAGATTGTCCTCAAGTTGGGGATCTCCGGTTATGGATCTCAGGGCGACCTTTCGGTCGGTCAAAGCCAGTCGCTTTTACAGCAGATGAGAAAGGCATCTAGACCTTCTGACATTCTTACTCCAACAATGGCCCACTCGCGGTCTCCTCTATGTTTTTCCTCCTTGGGTGCTCATAGGACGAGTAGTGCACCGCATCGAGGCTCATCGGGGAAGAATGGTTCTAGTAGCTCCAGATTGGCCTCTTCATCCGTGGTATGCCAATCTGGTGCATCTGCTCGACGGGGAACCATGTCAGATGCTGCTAAGGGAGAATCTGCTGCTTCAGGGTCTTCTACGAATGCCTCAGGTATATCTGTTCTCGCTTACGGCTTGGCCATTGAAAGGGCTCAGTTAAGGAAGAAGGGTTATTCCAAGGCGGTGATTGACACCTTGCTTCTGGCCAGAAAGAGGTCCACTTCCTTAGCATATGTGCGCGTCTGCCATGTGTTTGAGGACTGGTGTGCTCAACGTTTTTTTCGTCCTGCCTCAGTATCTGTACCGACAGTGTTGAGTTTCTTGCAAGACTGGTTCGATAAGGGATTGGCTGCCAGTTCGTTAAGGGTGCAGTTGGCAGCTATTTCTTGTTATCGAGGAAAGATGCAAGGAGTTCCTTTGGGGGTCCATGCCAATGTTGTCCGTTTTCTTGAGAGCGGTATCCCGTCTATGTCCTTCGCGCAGGGTGGTTTCTCCTCTATGGGTTCTCAACTTGGTTTTAGGAGCCTTGACAAGGGAGCCTTATGAGCCTTTGCATCAGGCTTCCTTAAAGGATTTGACTTTGAAGACAGTATTTTTGGTAGCCATTTGCTCTGCACGTCGAATCTCTGAGTTGCAGGCTTTGTCCTGTTGGGAACCGTTTCTGACTTTTTCTAGGGAAAAAGTGGTGTTGCATCCCATACCGTCTTTCCTACCAAAGGTGGTTTCGCCATTTCATGTGAATCAGTTGGTCTCTTTGCCCGTTTTTGGGTGTTTCGGGGGAGACCGCGTCGGACTGTAGTTTGCGTTTGTTAAACATTAAGAGGGTACTTCGGCGATACTTGATGGTCTCTGAGTCCTTCCACAAGTCTGACCATTTGTTTGTTCTCTTTGGTGGGCCGCGTAAAGGTGAAGCAGCAGCCAAAGCTTCAATTTCCAGATGGGTTCGTGAAGCAATAGCGTCAGCTTATATCTTGCAAGGTTGTCAGGTGCCCTTGGAGCTGCGGGCTCATTCTACTAGAGCGCAAGCGGCTTCGTGGGCAGAGCATAGCTTGGTTCCGTCGGTTGAGATTTGCAGAGCAGCCACTTGGTCTTCCTTGCATACTTTTAGTAAACATTATCGCCTGGTGGTTCAAGCGGCGGGAGATGCCTGTTTCGGTTTGGGTGGACAGGTCCCTCCCAATAGTTTACTGCTGTGTTACATCCCAGAGATGAGGGACTGAACTGGAGGGACGATAAGGAAAGAGAAATTAGACTTACCTGCTAATTGTTGTTCCTTGAGGAACTTCAGTTCAGTCCCGATTCCCGCCCGGGGGTTTTTTGGTCAGCTTCCGCAAAGCCTGTTTTGTGATGCACGGTGACTACAATCCAGTAGGAGAAGTTCAGCAAATGTAGTCTGTATTCAGGCAAAGTATACCTTGTATTCCTTCTTCTCTCTCCTTTCTGTCCTATTTCTGCAAACGGGAGAAGGAGAGTTATCCTCTCATTTATGGGGTTTTAGTTCAATGTTAGAGTTAAATTGTATTTAATATTATAGCTACTTTATTTGTTGCTCCTTTGAGTCTGCTTTGTCATTAGATCACTGGGAGCTGGTGGGAGGTGCCAGCAGGATAGCTACAGTGGTGTCACAGTTCTGACATGCCCAGTCTCCATGCTGCGAGAAGAGGTGCACAACCCAGAGGTGAGGTACTGAACTAGAGTTCCTCAAGGAACAACAATTAGCAGGTAAGTCTAATTTCTCTTTTGTCATGGATATTGATTGTTTGAGGTGGAGAAATAGTGGTGCTTCTGGTGATGAATATCGCTTCCGTTTTTGTCATAATTTGCCAAGAGGGAATTGTTGGTGAACCAAGTAATCATATCTTCTAGGCACTGGGTTATGGGGGACAGGTCCGTTTTATGTACATTGATGGGAGTGTAGACCATGATATCATCGGCATATAGGTGGTAATGCATCTTACGGAGTCTGTAGCAGATGGGCTGTATGTAAATGTTGAATAGGATGGATGACAACGCAGACTCTTGAGGGATGCCATGTGGTACGCTGAATTCTGTAGATTTGTTTTTGCCACATTTTGACTTGCTGGGTTCGGTCATTGAGGTAAGATCTGAACCATTTTAGGGTGGTGTTGCGTAGGCCGGTTTCTTGTAATCGTTGTGTCATTATGGTGTGGGATATTGTATCAAAGGCTGCAGAGATGTCCATGAAGATTAACAGGAATCCTGTTATGGCATTGTCAATGCCCCTTATGAGATTGTCGAATAAGGAGGTTAGTAGGGTTTCAACACCGTGCTGTGGCCTAAATCCATACTGGTGTGTGTCCAATATTGCGTTTAAGTCGATGTGATCCTGTAGTTGCATTTGTACAGATTTTTCAATGATTTTTGCAATGAATGGCAGGCTAGAAATTGGCCAGTAGGATTTTGGATCTGCTGGATCAAGTGTGTTTTTCTTGAGAACCGGACATATGGTGTCTTGTTTAAGGGTGAGCGGCATGTAGCTCTGTTGTAAAGATAACTCTTCCATTTCTTGGATACGCTTGCTGAGTTGATCCTTTGAGGCTTTTGATCCATGGTACCGGACAAGGATCAGTCGAAGAGGTGGTTGTGTTAAGTGAGTCTATGATATGTTCGATCTGTGATAGAGAGGGGATAGTGAAGTTATCCCAGGTTATCTTATGTGAAGAGGTTATTGGACTAGTTGCTATAGGTGCCTTGTATAGCGAAATATTATTGTGCCTTGACTTTGCAGGCCTCCATTTGTGGAGACTATGTGGCCAGGCTTCCATCCGCTGGCTTTAGATACTGGTTTCATCAGAGCTGATAGCCCAGCAGGTGGCCCAGGAGAGTGCCACGCTGGAGTCGGTAGCAGCATACCTAGCAGATGCCTTTTATTTTTATTTCATTTCTTGATATACCACTCGGGCTGAAAGGCATTAGAGTGATTTAAAACACATTGGCTGTGAGAAAAGGAAAGGAACATCATAATCTAGACAGGACAATGGGGAGAAAGACCAAAGCAACGAAAGGAAAAGAGGAAAGATAGGAGAAGAAGAGGGACTTCAGGTTATATAGGAGGAAAGTGAGAGGTGAGGCCAGGAGGGAGATAACGCATCTGACGTAGACTGAGGAAGAGGGATGTCGAAAGCTTTATTAAAAAGGTGAGTCCTTTAACATATTTTTGAACCTGGGGAAGGAGAGTTCTGTATGGATGGTGGTGGGCAAAGAGTTCCAAAGTGCAGGACCCAGGAAAATGAATGACTTGGTACGCTCGTCCTCTAACTCTATTGCCTCTATTGTGACAGCGCAAAGGTTTTTGTGGTTACAAAACTGGTTGGCTGATGTTTTATCCAAGACTAGGCTCAGTAAGTTACCCTTTAAGAGCAATTAGCTCTTTGGTGAAGCTCTGGACGAGCTGGTGAAAGACTTGGGGGAGTCCCAGGGTAGTCGTTTGCCTGAAGATCGCCCCAAGGGTATTAAGCAGAGTGCCCTGCAGAACAGTCAGTCTTGGGACTTTTGCAGATTTCATTCTAGTCGTTTCTCACCCTTTCAGAAGTGTCAGTATAACTTGAGAGGCCAGTCCTTTCGGGGGTCCGGTAGGGGTTTTTACGCAGTCCCTCAGGTCTCTGCCAAAAAGCCACAATGAAGCCAACAAGATCCAGGTGGAGGTCGTTCATGTCGGAGGTCATTTTACAGCGTTTTTACCCTGCCTTTGCTGAAATAACGTCCAACCAGTGGGTACTGGAAATCATTCAAGTGGGCTATGCACTGGAATTCGCTTGGCCTCTTTCCGACGCCTTTCTGCAGTCTCCTTGCCCAACAACAAAGGTAGAAGTGGTGTGGAACACTCTGGATTGCCTGCTAAACTTGGAGGCCATGGAACCGGTCCCATCAGAGCAGTATGGAGTAGGGCATTATTACATTTACTTTGTGGTTCCCAAGAAAGAAGGTTCTTTCTGCCCTATTCTGTATTTCAAGGTCATCAACCAGGCTTTAAGAGTACCGCATTTTCACATGGAGACGCTGCAGTCCATCATTCTAGCTGTGCTTCAGGGGGGAGTTCTTGACTGCATTGGACCTCACGGAGGCTTACCTGCATATTGCCATTTACCCAGATCATCAGAAGTTCTTGTGCTTTGCTTTACCAATGGGGCATTTTCAGTTTCCGACCCTGCCCTTCAGCCTGGCCTGGCCATGGTCCCCTGCATCTTTTATAAAGGTCATGGTAGTGGTGGCAGCGACCCTGAGAAAGCAGGGGGTGCAGGTGCACCCCTTTCCAAACAATTGACTCATTCGAGCGAAGTCCGCAGAGGAATCTCTTGCAGTGACTCGGAGAATGGTACATTTTCTCCGCAGCTTGGGTTGGGTGGTCAACTTATCCAAGAGCCAGTTGCAGCCCGTCCAGCAGTTGGTGTACTTTGGGGGTGCAGCTCAACACACGAGCAGGGCATGTATCCCTTCTGGCATGCAGAATCCTGAAGCTCCAGGGGCAGTGTACCAATTCATTGCCATGAGGGCCTTGTCGGCATGGAATTACCTACAACTTCTAGGGTCCATGGCAGTGACACTGGATTTGGTTCCTTGGGACAGGGCGCATGCATGGCCATTACAGCAGTTGCTCCTGTCTCGTTGGTCACTGCAGTTGCCCTGTCCATAGTGCGTGAAGGAGAGCTTGGGCTGGTGGCTTCAGATGAGCCACTTGCAGGCCAGATTGCCCTTGGAAGCATCGGAATGGGTGCCCCTGACCACGGATGCCAGTCTCCTAGGCTGGGGGGCACATTGTCAGGCTCAGGTTACTCAGGGCCTGTGGTCGTCGGAAGAGAGCACTTAGTCCATCAATTGTCTGGAAATGCAAGCAGTTTTTCTGGCGCGCCAAGCATTCCCTTGCTGGAGCGGAGAGCAGTCAGAGTGTTTTCAGACAATGTGACCACGGTAGCCAGAAGGGGGAGCCTTTGTGGTGACATCAAGACTCTGGCATGCTCAGTTCTAAACTGCTGTTGGAGGGGGAAAACCCGACCGTATCTTGGACTGGACTGGAGGGACTTCAGGAAAGACAATTAGCAGGTAAGGTCTAATTTTACCATTTTACTTCTAAGTCCATATAAAACAAGCTGATATTCAAACACAAATGGAGTAATATTTAAATTCTGTGGTTGGCATTGTTTAAAAAAACTGGCTGTGGCGTTTTAAATAAAATCTGGATATTCAAAGCTAGTATCTGGATAGTAGCCAGTGCTGAATGTCCATTTTCCACGCTAGCTGCTTGGCGCTATCTGGATAGCAGCAATCTTGCCAACTCTCCGGATGGCTGTTTGCATAACACTAAAGGCAGCTTTTCTGGATAGTTATCCAGGTAGGAGTGCTGTACAGATAATTTCTCGCTGAGACCTGCCTCTTCTCTGACTGTCCCAGCACAGTCCGGATAGTGCAGAGGTGGTCTGTGGTGGTGATCAGCAGCACTATCTGGATTGTGCCACAGGATATCACAGTCAGTGGAGCTTATGTGGTTACTAGATGCTGCTAAACGGAAAATCCCCAATGAATATCCGGCTGAAAGAACTTATGTCCATTATATATTTAACTGTCTGGATGGATACATCTAGCGATACATGTGTTCTCAAGTGTTTCAGAACAATGGTGTAATTTTAGGAGCATTAGCAGCTAATGATATGCTTTTATTTCACTTTGTAAATTAAATGAAAGGT
The DNA here is from genome assembly GCA_033557465.1 of Ichthyophis bannanicus. Classification (NCBI taxonomy): domain Eukaryota; kingdom Metazoa; phylum Chordata; class Amphibia; order Gymnophiona; family Ichthyophiidae; genus Ichthyophis; species Ichthyophis bannanicus. Next base: position 578,201,427 of record CM066035.1, read on the forward strand.
AAACTCCTCCCTACTACTACTTATTGAGATTACTAGGCATAAGCAGCGCTGTATAATTACACAAAAAGAACCAGTCCCTGCTCCACAGAGCTTACAAGGGTGCTAAGACAGACAGGCAGAACAACTAGGGACAAGGGAAATCTTAGAGAAATGATTAAAATGGGTGAAGACAGAAGGATAAGAGATCAGGATCCAAATGCAGCCTCGAAAAGATGAGTTTTTAGCCTGTATTTGAACAGGACCAGGATTGGAACCTGAAGTACTGACTCGGGTAGTCTATTCCAGGCATATCACAGTACCAAGGCCCTATCCATTCCCTCGTCACTTTCTGCCTAGACTGCAACTTGCTCCTCATTTGTCTCCCATTTGGATCATCTATATCCCTTTCAGTCTGTTCAAAACAGCTAATATTCTGCCAGTGTTGCAATGCTCATGTAACACCTTAAGTCATTGGCTTCCCATCCATTTCTGCATACAGTTCAAGCTTCTCCTGCTGATCTACAAGTACATTCATTCTGTTGCTCCTTATTACCCTCCCTGTACCCCTACTTGGAAACTCTGCTCATAAAACAAATCACTTTTATGTACTGCCAACTCTAAACCCCTTTCATCTTGCACAAATGTAGTGTGTGCCTTTGAGTTAATGCTGACTCCTGGCAACCCAGCAGCTCCTGAGTTTTCTTGGCAGTGTGACCAGAAGTAGATTGCCAGGCCTTTCTTCTGAGGCAGTGGAGGGTTACGTGACTTGCCTAAGTCCACAAGGAGTGCTAATAGGAATTGAACTCTGATCTCTTGACTACCAAGCCAGTGCTGTAACCATTAGGTTACTCTTTCTCTCCACTCCACAATGTACCACCAAAGTTTAAATAGATAGCAAGCCCAAGAAGTATTTTTCTCATTCATGGGTTCCAAGCAGGGCCAGAATAATCCTTGGTTGCTCTGCCACCACCATACTTAAAAAGTGCTAGCTGATCCAAGACCAGTATTGTGTTGGTATATAGCACCAGAAGGACATGAGCAACTGTGGATTGCTTCTTCCAGCTTTGGCTCACAAGCAAGGGGTAGGATGCAGGGGGTAAGCCTTGTTTGGGGTGGGGGGGGGGGGGACAGAGGAATGAGAATAAGTCCAGAAAGGGGTGGGTGATGTGGTGGTGGGTTTTTTTTGTTTGCTGGGGTTGGTTTGGGGGGGGGGGGGGGGTTGTGGTTTTTTTAACTTTGGTATGTGTTTTTCCTTCTAGTGCATGTTGTGACTGGCCCACACTAAAATATATCAATGTGCACTACTGTAGAACAGCATACATTAAAATAATAAAATAAAAAGTCCATGTAATGAAACAAACCCTCCCCCACCAATGAAATTAAATAAACATGATTCTCCAGGAGCAAGCAGGAAGTTAGTCCTCACATATGGGTGACGTCGGCGCCGACGGAGCCCTTGTGTGGAGCATTTCCCCAGCTTTCAAAGAAAGCCTTTGGGGAATGCAGCATGCATGCGCGGTCCCCTTCCCGCCCAAGGGTGCCATCTTGCTCAGTCTTTCTTTTTCCGCGGAGCCAAACAGACGTCGTTTGTGTCACCCGGTAAAAAGTTGATTTTTCTGCGATTTTTCGCGTCCCTTTATCCAGTTCGACGCCGGTTCCCCATCCAGTATCGAGCCAGTATCGAGCCAGGAACTTCTTTTTCAGTTTTTGTCCTTTGTGGCTAGCGTTCCCACTTTTTCTGTTTATTTTCACTGGCAGCCCTGTCTTTTGACCTTGTAGGGGCCCTTTTTCCCCCAGTGGCTGCCAGCGGGTTTAAGAAATGTGATCGGTGTAAGAAACTTGTCTCTCTCCGACACACACGACTGCTGCCTCTGATGCCTCGGATCCGACCATGACCCGCTGGTCTGTGGCCTGTGCGGCAAGATGTCGTCGAAGGCACTTTGGAGCAGTCAGCATCAACGTGAGAATTTTTTCGGAGTCTTCGTCCGGCTGGGCCCGGACTTCGTCAGAGGCCTCGACATCTCGGGAGTCTGACCCCGAGCGCCGTCGTGGGTCCTCTGAAAGGGGGTCTCATGCCCAGGAGCACAAAAGGAAGAAAAAGCTCGTGAGGGCGGCATCAGTGGAGGCACCTGGATCCTCGAGGGCCAGGTTGCGCAGCCCTGACCGCCGTCCCTGGCGCTCGGAGTTGGAGCGGCCGACCAAACGCCTCGCCTGGAGCCGGAGTCCCCGAGTCAGGTAACATCTGTTGTCCTCGTGGACTCTCCTCCGGGAGAACTGACGTCGGGCCCGACGCCGTCGGGGGCTGTGGAGTCTCCTGAGCTCGGTCTCAGGTTGACGGCCCTGGAGAGCAGCCTGGCTGCCTTCATGGAGCAGCAACGGGTTCTGACCGGTGCATCTGCCCCAACCACTGGGACCTCGACGTCTAAGTCGACCCCGGAGGCCGAGCCGATCCTTGAGTCCATCAAGTCTCAAGTTGATCCTCAGGCAAGGTCTCCCTCGACCTCCCGTGCGGGGCTGAGGTCGTCGACGCTGGTGCCCTCGGCATTGGGGGGGGGGGGGCATCCAGGCCCACACAGCCGGAGCCGAGGAGGAGTCGGCGTGGGAGACAGAGGACGAGGAGTCTCCTGATACCTTCCAGACCCGGTGCGTCCCGTTGGACTCCCCGGAGTCTGAGCCTCGGAGAAGGTCCCCCCCCCCCCCCCCAGAGGATACCCGTTTCTCGGACTTCATCAGGGACATGGCCAAGGCTTTGGCATTCCCGGCGGAGGCCGAAGAGCTCGATGCCCTCCAGTATGACTTTACTCCGAAGGAAACCTTTACTGTTCTGGTTCCTCCGATGCTGGAACGGCTGCTCTTCTGTATGTGAGAAGCACTGGCCTCGGCGCCGGTTCTCAGCAAGCGGGTCGATTCCATTTATCGAGTCCTTAAGAGCCCTGGGTTCCAAAAGGCGCAGCTACCGCACAACTCTATGGTTGTGGAATCGGCCATGCACAGGCTGAAAAGTCAAAAGATGCACTCCTTGGTGCCTCCCGACCGGGAGGCCCGGAACCTGAATGCCCTCGGTAGAAAGTGCTTCCAGGACTCTATGCTATCTTGCCGTGTTCAGACTTACCAGTTGTACATGGGCATGTACCTACAGGACCTGGCAAAAGAGATTGCCGAGGATCCCTTGCAGAGATTCAAAGCCTTGTCTACAGGGATCCATGAGTGCTCAAAGTTTATCTCTCGAGCAGCCTATGATGGCTTCGAGGCTTCGGACCGGGTAGCCACGGCCGGCATCGGTGCATGCTGTCAGGCCTGGCTACAGTCATCGGACCTGGAGTCATGGGTGCAGGACAAGTTGGTCGATGTCCCGTGCCGAGGTGACAACCTGTTCGGCAAGCCCATGACTGAAACTGCTGCAGAAATCGAGACTGAGACTCTCACCAGGACAAGGCTGTCCAGAAAGACTTCTGCCTCTTCTCACAAAAAGAATGGCTGGGGAAGAAGCCCTTTTTCCCGAGAAAGGGTGCTGCCTACAAAACTTACCCTCAGTATCAGGCCTCTCCAGCTCCCCAACAGGACCAGCAGGCCAAAGGGCAGGGGCATGGGCCCCGTAGGCAGAAAACCCCCAAGCCGTCAGCCCCGGCTCCTGCACAGCAGGGAGGGTTTTTTTTTACTCCCACAGCATAGCCTCTCCTCCGCCGGTAGCTCCATTCAGCACAGGTGGTCGGCTGACCCTGTACGCCTACAGGTGGCCAGCCATCACAGGGGATACCTGGGTATTGAGCATAGTCCAGAAGGGCTATATGCTCCATTTCCATCAGCTATCCCCCTCCTACTATCCAGGGGAGCCTCCAAGACTCCCTCTATACAGGGACCTCCTCCTTCAGGAGTTGGCAAGTCTTCTAAAGGAACAGGCGGTGGAACCGGTGCCACACCACCTGGAAGGGCAAGGCTTCTACTCCAGGTACTTCCTGGTACCAAAGAGAGCAGGAGGCCTCAGACCTATCCTAGATGTGCGAAATCTGAACAAGTTTCTGGAGAGGGAAAATTTCAAGATGCTTACCCTTGGGATACTGCTGCCCTACCTCCAGCAGGGAGACTGGCTATGCTCCTAAGATATAAAGGATGCTTACACGTGCATCCTCATCCATCCAGACCACAGACAATATCTCAGATTTGTGGTGGGAGGAAACCACTTTCAGTACAGAGTGCTTCCTTTTGACCTGACCTCTGCCCCCAGGGTTTTCACCAAATGCCTGGCAGTGGTGGCGGCTTTTCTCAGAAATCGGGAATTTTTGTCTTCCCGTACCTGGATGACTGGCTAATCAGGGGCCAGTCACTCCAGGAGGCCCGACAGGCCACTCTTCACACTGTCTCTCTTCTTCAGCATCTGGGCTTTGTCATAAACTACGCAAAGTCCACTTTGCTCCCCTCTCAGAACCTAGAGTTTATAGGGGCCAGGTTGGACGCTCTTCAGGCAAGAGCTTACTTGCCCAAGGACAGGGCCCACAGACTTATGGACTTGGACAACCAGTTCCAAAGCAATTCTCCTGTTTCCGCCAGGCACTACCTGCGGCTCCTGGGCCACATGGCATCCACGGTACATGTGACCCCGAATGCCCGTCTGCACATGCGGGCTGCTCAATGCTGCCTCAGAGATCAGTGGACACAAGCCACTGACGACCTCCGAGACAGAGTAAAGGTGTCTAGATGACTTCTGAACTCCTTACAGTGGTGGCTACATCTACCAAACCTTCTAAGAGGTGTATCTTTTCAGGCTCCAGCACACACAAGGGTGCTGATGACAGATGTGTCCTTCAAGGGCTGGGTTGCACATTGTCAGGGCACGTGCACTCAAGGCCTGTGGTCCCCTTGGGAGGCCACACAGCAGATCAACCCTTTAGAATTGCGAGCAATCCGCTTAGCTCTGCAAACCTTCTGCCATGCTCTCTCTCAACAGTCTGTCCTAGTTCAGATGGACAGTCAGGTGGCAATGTTATACGTGAACAAAAAAGGGGGCACAGGGTCCAGGCTCCTGTGTCAGGAGGCACTGGCCCTTTGCTCCTTTGCGGTCAAACAAGGCATGTTTCTCAAAGCAGTCTATCTACCTGGTCAGGAAAACTTCCTAGCAGACAAGCTAAGCAGGATTCTCCAGCCTCACGAATGGCAATTGAATCCATTGGTGGTCCAGCAGATCTTCCTCCGCTGGGGAATTCCATCCATCAATCTCTTTGCAAGTCCACTAAACTGTCAGCTGCCCAGGTTTTGCTCCAGACAGCCGCTTCCCCTGAGGATAGCAGCAGATGCTTTTCTAATCTCTTGGTCTACGGGCCTCCTATATGCATTTCCTCTCACGCCCCTGGTGGCCCGAACTCTGTTCAAGATCCTCCGGGACACGGCCTCTGTGATTCTGGTAGCCCCCAGATGGCTGAGGCAGCCATGGTTTCCACTTCTTCTGCAGTTGGCAGTGGAAGCTCCGTTCCCTCTGGGGTTGCAACACGATCTCTTGTCTCAAGAGCAGGGTTCCCTTTTGCACCCCAATCTCAGGTCCCTCAATCTGATGGCCTGGCTGCTGAAAGGATAGTGCTAGCTCCCTTACTTCTACCTAGGGAAGTTGAGGAGATGGTCTTGGCCTCTAGGAGGCAGTCCACTAGAAAGTCCTATGCTCTCAAGTGCCGTAGGTTTATGGTATGGTGTGCTCAGCGCAATGAAGATCCTTTCTCTTGCCTTGTGTCAGTAGTACTGCAGTATCTACTTCACCTTTCAGACCTAGGCCTTAAGTCTAACTCTGTTCGGGTCCACCTCAGTGCTTTGTCAGTACACCACTCACCGGTGGAAGGACAGTCTGTCGGTTCACCCCTTGGTGTCCAGATTTCTCAGAGGTCGTCTTCTACTCAAACCTCTGGTTCATCCACCGGTGACTGAGTGGGATTTGAACGTGGTCTTGCAACAACTTACTCGCCCACCGTTTGAGCCGATGGCTACTTGCCATTTGTGCTTCCTCTCTTGGAAAGCGCTCTTCCTGGTGACTCTTACCTCGGCCAGACCTGTGAGTGAACTACAAGTTCTGGTTTCTGATAGACCGTACACGCGGTTCTATAGGAACAGGGTGGTCCTACGGACCCATCCCAAGTTCCTCCCAAAAGTGGTCTCCTCTTTCCACCTCAATCAGGAGGTGGTTCTTCCAACCTTTTTTCCCAGGCTGCATGCCAGCCGGGCTGAAACAGTTTTGCATACCCTGGACTGTAAAAGGGCGTTGTCTTTTTACATAGAACGTACGCAGGAGCATCGAAGGGCTACTCAGCTCTTCGTCTCGTTTGACCCTAATAGGATGGGGATACCTGTCTCCAAGCGTACGTTGTCCACTTGGGTAGCAGATTGCATTGCGGGGCGTACAGGGCAGCCGGCCTTCCCTTGCAGGGTCGGGTCATGGCCCACCGTGTCAGGGCGAAGACCGTGTCAGTAGCTCATCTCTGCTCTGTTCCGTTGGCAGACATCTGCCGGGCCGCAACTTGGTCTTCAAGCCAGACCTTTGCAGCCCAATACTGCCTGGAGAGAGAGAGTCCCAGCGGGACAGTGTTTTTGGCCAGATGGTATTCCGTAATCTCTTTGAGGTTTAGGCAACTCCTACCCTCCGGCCCTTGTGTTGGGCTACCATACGGGGTGCGTTCTCAGAGAAAATTCTTATCACGGATCCTGAGGCTCAGGCTCTTGAGGGAGCCAATTTTTCAGCTCTGGGTTCACAGTAGCCTAGAGCTGGGGAGTCCCATATGTGAGGACTGACTTCCTGCTTGGTCCTGAAGAAAGCGTAGTTACTCATCTGTAACAGGTGCTCTCCAGGAGCAGCAGGAATCAGTCCTCACGACCCTCCCTCCTCCCCTGGAGTTGCAGTCATATCCTTCATTTTGATTTTTTTGCTGTCTTTTAGCTATGTCATCAGACTGAGCAAGATGGCACCCTTGGGCGGGAAGGGGATCGCGTATGCGTGCTGCATTCCCAAAGGCTTTCTTTGAAAGCTGGGAAATGCTCCGCACGAGGGCTCTCTCGGCGCCGACGTCACCCATATGTGAGGACTGATTCCTGCTGCTCCTGGAGAACACCTGTTACAGGTGAGTAACCTACGCTAACCTAACATTTCCTTCCCTTCCCTCCCCCCCGCCCCCAACACATCCCTGTTATAGAGCTGCCCCTGCTTGTAGGCATGCCATTAACTAGGTGGCAAATTTTTTGGAGCAATAACCTATCTGAAACTGAAAGCCTGCATTGGAAGGGCTGGTAGTGATTGACTTTAGGTGCATACACGGAATGAAAGACCTCCATGCGGCATACTGCGTGTTCGCCAGGGAAAGAAAACACCTGGTGGAGGTGTGGGGGGGGGGGGGTGAAAGGAGAGATGCTGCAATGGGGGAGGGGGCTAGAAGGAAAGTAAAGCTGCAGTGCTGAACCTGAAGGGTGAGAAGTGAAGTCGAGGGGGTGATGCTGGATCTGGGCATGGGGGTGGGAAGAGGAGATGCTGGACCTGGATGTAAGTAGAGGGAAGCGGGAGGGGGGTATGCCACTGTTTCCTCTAAGGTGCACAGTAGACTTCCACCAGCATTCCTACTAGTGGAGATAGTACAGCAATATGGCAGTTCCAGTTGCAAAAGACAAGCAAGTTCTTCAGAATTCCCAATGGACCTGTCTATTCCCAAATGAAATTATGATATTCTTTCACCATGCCTAGTGGTAAGAATATGAGTAGAGGACCTCTCTGCACCTTAGAGGGAATGTAACGGGACATGGGGAAGAGATTTTGGGCATGAGGGGGAGAGCTAGAGAGGAGAGATGCTAGGCACGCAGGAGAGAGAGCGAGGGAGATGCTAGCATGGGGGAAGAATTAGGGAGGGAGGGGAGAGGTTGGGCATAGGGAAGAGAGAGGAATAGATGCTGGACATAGAAGAGGGGAAGAGAAGGGAGAGTTGGTGAAAGGCTGGAAACAAGATGGAAAGCTAGAGTTACATGTGTTAAAAAGAGTTTGAAGACTGGATAGATAGTGAGGGAGATAAATAAATGGAAGAAAGTGAAAGATCAGTATCAGAAGTAGGTGTAGGGGAGGAAGTGAAGACGACAGGAGGAGAAAAAGAAATGGCAAATGGACAGGAAACCCTGCAAATAGATTTGAGAGAAGACACAGAGGAAAGCAGAAACCAGAGATTGGGACTAACTTGATTAGAAAAAAAAATAGCCAAACAACAAAGGTAGAAAAAAGAATTTAGTGAGTGGAACATCGGTTTTAAAAATTACATCTGCTTTCTTTGTTTTGCACGATACAAGAGAAAATGCATCCCTGTTTCTGTTTCTCTGGTGTTGCATTGCATGCAGAGGAGCCACAAGGTTTTGCGAGATCTGCATGTATAAGTTTATTTTATCATTTGAATGTCAGTAGTCCAACACTTTACTGTTCATGGCTGTGCATCTTCCCCTCAGCTGCTCTTCCTCCGCCTTTTCTTGACCCTTCCTCTTCAACAAAAACCTAAAAAAAAAAAAAATGGTGGCAGGTCCTGCATGCCCTCAGTAAAGAGGAGAAACGACATGTAACCCTCACTAACTCTAGCCACAAAACAAGCTAAAAAAGTATTCCTCATTTCCTTATCATCCCTCCAGTCCAGTCCAGACATGTGGATTATCTCCCCTAACCAGCAGCTGGACACTGAGCATGCCAGGTTTTGGTGATATGACAGTAGAAGAGCTCCTCACTGAAAGGATAGTTCCTTATCGTCCCTCCAGTCCAGTCCCGAACCTCTGGGGTTTAGCACCTCCTCCAGCAGCTTGGAGACTGAGCAACGTCATCCTTTTGATGACACTGGTACAAATACTACAGGGACCGCCGCCTCGCTCCAGTTATCTGTCTCCAAGCAGCTGGAGGGTTGGTGAGCCTGGAGGTTCAAGGCTCACTTGAGGAACAATTAAGGAGAGTTCAGAGTAGTTTAGGTTTGGGAGAGCTATATATAAAGAAATTTTAGAGAATAGTTCATTTAGAGTGTAAAATTTAAGGAGTGAGTTGTGCTGAGGTGCGCCGCCCCCCCCCCTTGCTTTCAGCATCAGAGCGGAGGAGCAGGCTTGACAAGGGGCAGTGCTCAGTCTCCTGAACCCACCTTTATGGATGAGGAGCTGGCAGCATGAGCAACGGAGCGCAGTGAGGGGCTCTCCTGAACGCACGGCAGGACCGGCGATCGCTTCAGCAGCTTTTCCTCCAGTCCTTTCTCTCACCCGATGCTGAAGCCGCTGTTTTCGGCCGAGCGCGGGGAGAGAAGGACGTGGCAATGGCAGACAGACGTCCTGGAGGTAAGGGGGTCCCGAAACGAGCAGTAGATAGACGGGGGGGTGTGAGCCGCGAGTGTGGGGTGTTCGCGGCGAGCAGGCCAGGCCGTGGCAGACGTGTGGGAAAGACAGTTAGCGTGTGTGTGTTTGTCAGGAGGCTTGTATTTCCTTGGGGAACCTTCGTTTTTTGGGTTTGCCACCTGATTTAACTTGGAGTGCTTGAGAATAGAGTCCACATAACTAAATGTAAGTGTAAAAAAAAAAAAAATTGCCTCAAAGACCAACAGGGCTTCAGTCAGAGAAGCTGCAGTTGGTTGGGGACACTCAGCATAAGTTAAGAGGCTGAGTTGCAAAAGAGAGAAAAACCGTTTAGACGGGATGCCTTCTAGGCCGCAGTGCTTGGTCTGTGGTACTAGAAGGGGAGCGGTGTCAGAGACAGGGGTGTGTGGAGGGTGCATCCAGGAAGCAGCCTCTATGGAGCAAGCCTTGGAAGTTGGTGTAGAGAGTCAGAAAGGGGCAACTTTAGCCCTGCCGGAGCCTGTTTCTCCCTCTTTGCCACCTTTAGAGCCGGTGGCAGGCCTTCCTCCGCTCCAGATCTTCCCCCTTCTCAGGTGCTTTTGCCGGGGAGGGGGGGGGGGTTGACGGCAATGTTTTCTCCGGATTTCGTGACTCTGCTTCAACAGGCCTTTGGTGGCGCTAAGAGAGGGCTAGGAGCTGGTTTTGCGGAAGGGGAACTGGGTGAGAAGCATCCGGGGAGCCCCCTGGGCTCGGGGGCTAGCAGAGTCCCTTCAAAGAAGCCTAGAACCATGAAGGATCGGCCGGAGCAGTCTGTGGCCTCAGAGGGGCTCCACTCGGAGGATGTGGATCCAGACTTGGAGCTAGAAGACGAGTTAGAGGAAGGAGAGCTCACGGAACAGGAGAACCAAGCTAGAGTGGTTTGCATTTTCCATGGTGATGAGTTGCCGGCGCTCATTGCTGAGACGCTGAAGGCTCTTAATATGCCGTCTACGGGGCCGGCAGAGGATTCCACTTTAGAGGACCTGTTATTGCAGGCTGTTCAGAAGACTCAAAGGGCCTTCCCGGTGCACAGAGTAGTGCAGGAAATGATTCAGGAAGAATGGGACATGCCCGAGGCAGGTCTTAAAAGGGTCCAGGGTTATGGCCCGCTTTTGCCCATTGGTAGACCAGGATCGGGAGTTGTTTAGGTCTCTGAAGGTAGATGCAGCAGTTTCGGCAGTTACCAAGAAGACCACCATTCCGGTGGAAGGTAGTGCCGCTCTCAAGGATGCCCAGGACAGGAAGCTGGACACCTTGTTGAAACAGGTTTTTGACGTCAATGTGCTATCCATACAAGCATCTATTTGTGGAGCAAGGGTGGCAAGAGCCTGTCTTCGCTGGTCTCAGCAGATTTAGGGGGAGCAGATGGAGGAGATGGCCGGAGGGGCGGCCAGGTTGGAATCCAGGGCTGCTTATCTGGCCGATATTCATTATGACCTCCTTCGAGGTTTGTCGACGAGTATGGCATCGGTAATAGCAAGTAATTGGGTGGCAGATGGTTCTTCCAAGGCAAGGCTTGTTAAGCTTCCTTTCAGGGGTAAGCTACTTTTTGGAGAAGATTTAGATAAGCTGGTAAAGGATCTAGGGGAGTCCACAGGCAGAAGGCTGCCTGAGGACAAGCAGAAGCAAGGGCGTCTGGCTCCGGTAACCAAAGGTCAACAAAGGAAGTTTTGCCATTTCCGTTCCCCACGGTTCGGTCAATTTCAAAGAGGACGTTTCCCCTATAGGAATCGGGGGTTTCGAGGATTTCGAGGGGCAGGCAGGGGATTTGCTGCCTCCTCTTCCTCGAGCCTTAGAAAGTCACAATGAAGCCAGGGGGACCCAGGTAGGGCAGGTGCCCAAGGGAGGTCGTCTACGGCAGTTTTACTCTGCCTGGGTCCAAATCACATCAGATCAGTCGGTGTTGGAGGTCATTCGAGAAGGATATGCTCTAGAGTTTCAACGTCCGGTGGTCGATTCTTACGTTCAATCTCCATACAAAGCGCGCTTCAATGCTAGGCAGTGCGAGAGACCTTAAAAAGACTGCTGAGCCTCAACGCAGTGGTGCCGGTACCTCCAGACCAATGTGCAATGTTCCCTCTAATTTTCTGTAGGCTGTGTGCGCATAAAATATCAGCTGTGTGCAGCTTTTGAAGGAAGGTTACATTTTTGTGTGCCACATAACGACACTCGGAGTTATATACTTTAAAATTTGACTACACGTCAGAATACAGTATGTACACCACATTGATTTTAATCAAATTAAATGAAAATAGACGATTACTAGAAATTTCCCGCTTCATTTAGTAATTACAATCATAACTTTTAAATTTTAAGACATCTGTGTTTTCTATCAGAATCAGAGCCGTAATTTTTGTGCGCTCTGTTGTAAAGTATGTGCACTAGCTCGGCGAGGTATGTGCGCGCGCGCACACACACACAGCTTAAGAGGGAACAGTGCCAGTGCGGCTGCGGTCGGTTCTCCATATACTTTGTGGTGCCAAAGAAGGAAGGGTCCTATAGGCCAATTTTGGATCTCAGGAGAGTAAATCGCTGTCTCAGAGTGTCTCATTTTCATATGGAAACTCTGAGGTCGGTCATCATAGCAGTAAGAGAAGGAGAGTTTCTTACTTCTCTGGATTTGTCGGAAGCTTACCTGCACATTCCGATTCTGCTGTAACATCAGAGGTTTCTCAGATTTGCAGTTCCTATGGGACATTTTCAATTCTGGGCATTACCGTTTGGCTTGGCAACGGCTCCATGGACTTTCACCAAGATGATGGTGGTAGTAGCGGCAGCATTACGAAAGGAGGGAGTATTAGTTCACCCTTACCTGGATGATTGGTTGATTCAAGCAAAGTCCAGGAGCGAGAGCGAGTCGGCTACAGCCAGAGAGTGGTAGTTACTACAGAGTCTTGGTTGGGTGGTCAATATGGCAAAGATCAGGTCGAATCCGTCTCAGAGCCTGGAATACCTGGGTGCTCGCTTCGATACAAGCGTAGGAAAGGTTTTTCTGCCACAGCTGTGGGTGCAAGGGTTAAGAAAGCTAGTCCACAGTTTTCTGGGAAGGACGAATCCCACGACATGGCATTATTTACAGTTGCTTGGTACCATGGCAGCGACACTCGAGCTAGTTCCGTGGGCAAGGGCCCACATGCGACCGTTACAGAGAGCATTGCTCAGAAGGTGGTCACACCAGGAGGACCCGCTGTCTCGGAAACTACCCTGTCCACCGGAGACGTGTCAGGCTCTTCAGTGGTGGTTACGTCCAGTGGGTCTGGAAGAGGGAACACCCTTGGAATCACCCTCCTGGGTACCCCTAACGATGGACGCAGCCTCTTAGGCTGGGAGCACACTTCGAAGGACGTTTCGTCCAGGGGCAGTGGACCGAGCTGGAGAAGGTTTGGTCACTCAACAGATTGGAGTTGAGGGCGGTAATGCTGGCACTTCGAGCCTTTCAACCTTGCCTGCAGGGGAAGGCGATTCGGGTGCTTTCCGACAACGTGACTGCGGCGGCCTACATCAACCGCCAAGGGGGCACCAGCAATGTATCACTGGAAGCCGAGGCCGAGCAGCTGTTGGATTGGGTCGAGGTGAATCTGGTGGCTTTGTCGGCAGCACATGTGGCAGGAGTAGACAATGTGGAGGCTGATTATTTGAGTCGGGTCAAAGTGGACCCAGGAGAGTGGGTCCTCCATCTGGAGGTGTTCGAGATGGTGGTGTGCCTCTGGGGAATGCCAGTAATGGATCTGATGGCGACATTCGAGCCGGCGAAGGTCAACTGATTCTTCAGCAGAAGGCGGGAGAGAATGTCGGAAGGCCTAGATGCTCTCATACAGAGATGGCCAGAAGAACAACCCCTGTACGTGTTTCCACCTTGGGTGTTTAATAGGTCGTGTTTAGCGAATAGAAATTCAGAGGACAGGTAATATTGATCGCATGCGGATCTGATTAAGGCTCTTGGTGGAGCGGCCATGGCATCTGCCGATTCGGAGGGACCTGTTACTACAGGGTCCGCTGCACATGCCTCAGGTGGATCGATTCTCGCTTACGACTTGGCTCTTGAAAGGGCGAGGCTGAGAGCGAGAGGATACTCCACAGCGGTGATTTCCACCTTGTTGAAGGCAAGGCGGAAATCTACCTCGTTGACGTATTTTCATATCTGGCATGTTTTTGAAGCGTGGTGTGCGGACAAGACAAGAATGTTGAAGCAGTGAGGGCTTCGGTCCCACAGGTCCTGTCTTTCTTGCAGGATGGTTTTGAAAAGGGCTTAGCACAGCATCCTTGAGAGTGCAGTTGGCAGTGCTGTCCTGTTATAGAGGAAAGATCAAAGGGGAGGCGCTGGGAGCACATCCAGATATTAAACATTTTTTGAGGGCGGTGTCTCTCTTGAGGCCGCCATTTAGGCCAATGGTTCCGACGTGGGATCTCTATTTAGTGATGGAGGCGTTGGTACACGAGCCTTTTGAGCCTTTGTCTAAGGCGTTGATAAAAGACCTTTCTCCAGGACCAAGCAGGAAGTCAGTCCTCACTTATGGGTGACGTCGGTGCCGACGGAGCCCTCGCGGAACAATTTTCCCCAGCTTTCGAAGAAAGCCTTTGGGAATTGCAGCGCGCATGCGCGGTCCCCTTCCCGCCCAAGGGTGCCATCTTGCTCAGTCTTCTTTTTTCCGCGGAGCCCTACAGACGTAGTTTGTGATCGCCGCTGAAAAAGTTGATTTTTTTTGTTTTGTTTTTCTCGGTTCGACGCCGTGTCCTTTCCCGCCCGGCCTCGATACTCCAATATCGAGTCCGTTCGCATCTTTTCGGTTTTTTGTCCTTTGTAACTGGCGTTCCCGCCACTTTTTTTCTTTTTCCCTGGCAGCACGGTCGTTTGACCTTGCAGGGGCCCTTTCTCCCCCAATGGCTGCCAGCGGGTTTAAAAAGTGTGATCGCTGTACCAGACTCATGTCTCTTACCGACACACATGACTGCTGCCTCCGTTGCCTCGGACCCAACCATGACTCGATGAGTTGTGGTCCGTGCAACAAAATGTCCTCGAAGGCATTGAGGAGTCGGCAGTCACAAAAGGAACGAATCTTCTCGGACTCCGTGTCCGGTCGGGCCCGGACCTCGTCAGAGGCTTCGACATCTCGTGACTCCGGCCCCGAGCATCGTCGGAGTTCCTCTGAGCGGGGGTCTCCTGCCCGGGAACATCGTCGGAAGAAGAAACCCGTGAGGGCAGCATCAGAGGACGCTCCTGGTCCCTCGAGGGCCGGGTCGCATAGCCCCGTCAGCCGCCCCGGGTCCTCGGAGGCGGAGAGGCCTTCGAAGCATCCTCATCTCGAAGTGGAGTCTCCTGGACACGTGAGTACTGTAGTCGGGGGCTGCTGGGTCTTCTGAGTTTGGTCTCAGATTGACGGCCTTGGAGTGCAGTATCGCTGCCTTCATGGACCAGCAGCAGGCATTGATGGCCGGCCTCGCCAGTGCATCTGCCCCGACCACCGGGACTTCGACGTCCAAGTCGACCCCGGAGGCCGAGCCGATCCTCGAGTCCATACGAGCTCGAGTCGATCCTCGGCTGAGGTCTCCCTCGGCCTCCCATTCGGGACCGAGGTCGTCGACGCCGGCCTCGGCGTCGGGGCGGAGGTCCTCGGCGCTTGCCCGCACAGAGCCACTCGATTCCTCCACGGAGGAGTCGGGCTGGGACACGGAGGAGGACGAGTCACCCGGTTCTTTTCAGACTCGGTGCATCGCCTCCGACTCGCCCTAGTCGGAGCCTCGGAGACGATCCCTCCCGGAGGATACCCGGTTCTCCGATTTCGTGAGGGACATGGCCAAGGCTTTGGCCTTCCCCGCGGATCCGGAGGAGGAGCCTCGGGCCGAAGAGCTCGAGGCTCTCCAGTATGACTCTCCCCCGAAGGAGGCCTTTACTGTACCGGTTCCTCCGATGCTGGAGCGGCTGCTCTTCCGCATGTGGGAGAGCCCGGCCTCAACGCCGGTGTTAAGCAAGCGGGTCGATTCCATATATCGAGTCCGCAAGAGCCCCGGGTTCCAGAAGGCACAACTACCGCACCATTCCATGGTGGTGGAATCGGCCATGCATCGACTTAAGAGTCAAAAGATGCACTCCTCGGTGCCTCCGGGTAAGGAGGCCCGGAACCTGGATGCCCTCGGTAGGAAGTGCTTCCAGGGCTCTATGCTTGCTTGCCGAGTCCAGACATACCAGCTATATATGGGCATGTATCTTCGAGACCTGGCAAAGGAAATTGCCGGGTTCTCTGCTGGTCTCTCCGAGGAACCTTTGCAGAGGTTCCAGGCCTTGTCCACTGGTATCCGAGAGTGCTCGAAGTTTATTTCTCGAGCAGCCTACGATGGCTTCGAAGCATCAGCTTGAGTAGCCGGAGCCGGCATCGGTGCTCACCGTCAGGCTTGGCTTCAGTCTTCCGACCTCGAGCCATGGGTGCAGGACAAATTGGTCGATGTCCCCTGCAGAGGCAAAAACCTCTTTGGCAAGCCCATGACTGAAAAGGCGGCAGAACTCGAGTCCGAGACTCTCACCAGAACTCACCTATCCAGAAAGACCTCTGCCCCTTCACAGAAGAGGAAGGGCTCGGGGAAAGAGCCCTTTTACCCGAGGAAGGTGTCTGCCTATAAACAACACCACCCACAATATCAAGCTTCAGCTGCTCCCCATCAGGGCCAGCAGACTAAGGGACAGGGTAATGGGTCCCGTAGGCAGAAGGCCCCCAAGCCCACTACGCAGGCCCCTGCTCAGCAGGGTGGGGGTTTTTTGACTATGCCAGCATAGCCTCTCCCCCTCCGCGGCCTTCGCTCAGCACGGGGGGGCCAGTTGACCCACTTTGCCCACAGGTGGTCAGCCATAACATCCGATTCCTGGGTGCTGCAGGTGGTTCAACAGGGCTACCTCATACATTTTCACCAGGTGCCTCCCCCCTACTTTCCAGGGGAGCCTCTGAGACCCCCTCTGCACAGGGACTTACTCCTTCAGGAGCTGCAAAGTCTGCTTCAGGAACAGGCTGTGGAACCAGTGCCCCAACACCTGTGGGGTCATGGGTTTTATTCTAGGTACTTCCTGATACCAAAAAGAACAGGAGGCCTCAGACCCATCCTGGACTTACGCAACCTCAACAAGTTCCTGCAGTGGGAAAAGTTCAAGATGCTTACCCTTGGAATCCTACTGCCCTACCTCCAGCAGGGAGATTGGCTATGCTCCTTGGATCTAAAGGATGCTTATACTCACATCCTTATTCATCCGGACCACCAGCAATATCTGAGATTTGTGGTGGCAGGGAATCATTATCAGTACCGCGTACTGCCCTTTGGCCTATCCTCCACTCCCAGGGTGTTCACGAAATGCCTGGCAGTGGTGGCAGCCTTCCTGAGGCTTCAAGGCCTCTTCGTCTTCCCCTACCTGGACGACTGGCTCATCCGGGCACAGTCTTCCCTAGAGGTCACTCAGGCTACTCAACGCACAGTGGCTCTGCTTCAGCACTTGGGCTTCGTCATAAACTTTGAAAAGTCCACTTTGCTCCCCTCTCAGGATCTCGAATTCATAGGAGCACGGCTGGACACTCTGCAGGCTCGTGCCTTCTTGCCTCTGGAACGGGCCAACAGGCTCATAGCTCTGGCCGGCAGGTTCCACAGCGCGTCACCGGTCTCTGCCAGACAATTCCTGCAACTGCTCGGTCATATGGCCTCCACGGTCCATGTCACTCCAAACGCCCGTCTACATATGAGACCTGCTCAGTGGAGCCTTCGCACTCAATGGCATCAGGCCACAGGGAGAATGACGGACTTAATACAGATCTCCGACCGCCTGGTCTCCTCTCTGCAATGGTGGCTTCACCTGCCCAATCTGGTACTCGGCATGACCTTTCAGTCGCCTCCACCTTCCCAAGTGCTAACGACAGATGCCTCTCTCCTGGGATGGGGAGCGCATTGCCAGGGAGCATGCACTCAAGGCCTTTGGACACCTTGGGAGGCTGCTCAGCAGATAAACTTCCTGGAGCTGCGGGCGATCCGCCTAGCTCTGCAGACCTTCTCTCACCTCTCTTCTCGTCGGTCTGTACTGATACAGACGGACAATCAGGTTGCCATGTTCTACGTGAACAAACAGGGGGGCACGGGCTCCCTCCTTCTATGTCAGGAGGCTCGGAGACTGTGCTCTTGGGCAGTCGACCACGACATCCTCCTCAAGGCTGTTTACCTGCCCGGGCAGGAAAATTGCCTGGCCGACAAACTGAGCCGGATTCTGCAGCCACACGAATGGAGGTTGAACCCCGTAGTTGTCCAGCAGATCTTCCGCTGGTGGGGCTCCCCCACCGTGGATCTCTTTGCCAGTCCTCTAAACCGGCAACTTCCCAGGTTCTGCTCCCGGCACCCGCATTCTCTCGGAGTAGCACCGGATGCTTTTCTCATCTCGTGGTCCACGGGCCTACTGTATGCCTTCCCTCCCATGCCACTTGTGTCCCGGACGCTGTTCAAAGTTGTCCAGGACAGGGCCTCCGTGATCCTGGTAGCGCCCAGGTGGCTGAGGCAACCCTGGTTCCCTCTACTTCTACAACTAGCAGTGGACACCCCTCTTCCTCTGGGGTTTCAGCCCGATCTCCTGACCCAGGATCCGGGTACTCTCCTGCACCCCAACCTCCGGGCCCTTCATCTGATGGCCTGGCTGCTGAAAGGGTAGTCCTAGCTCCGCTCTTACTTCCTCCGGAGGTGGAAGCTGACGTCCTGGCGTCTCGGCGACCTTCCATCCGGAAATCTTACGCCCTTAAATGGCGTCGCTTCTCGGTCTGGTGTTCTCAGCGCTCTGAGGACCCCTTCGCCTGCCTAGTATCGGTGGTACTGCAATACTTGCTTCACCTCTCCGATCTGGGCCTCAAATCCAACTCTGTCAGAGTCCACCTCAGTGCTCTCTCTGCACATCATTCGCCGGTGGAGGGCCAGCCTCTTTCCTCGCACCCCTTGGTGGTGTGTTTTCTCAGAGGCCTCCTTCTGCTTAAGCCTCCATTGCGCCCTCCAGCTCCTGACTGGGATCTCAATGTGGTCTTGCAAAGGCTTACCTGTCCGCCTTTTGAACCCATGGCTACCTGCCCTCTTCGTTTCCTCTCCTGGAAAACTCTCTTCTTGGTAGCCCTTACCTCCACTAGGCGCGTTAGTGAACTACAGGCCCTAGTGTCGGAGCCCCCATACACTAGGTTCTACAAGAATAGGGTAGTCTTACGGACTCACCCTAAGTTTCTTCCAAAGGTGGTCTCCCCTTTTCACATCAATCAAGAGGTGGTTCTTCCGACCTTCTTTCCCAGGCCGCATACCAGCCGAGCTGAAACTGTTCTGCATACCCTGGACTGTAGAAGAGCCTTATCCTTCTATCTTGACCGTACGCGAGAGCATAGAAAAGCTGTCCAGCTTTTCGTATCTTTTGACCCCAATCGGTTGGGGGTACCTGTCTCTAAGCGTACTTTTGTCCATCTGGGTAGCTGACTGTATCGCCTGGGCTTATGGGGCAGCCGGCCTCTCCTTAGAGAGTCGAGTCACGGCTCACCGTGTCATGGCGAAGGCTGCGTCAGTGGCTCATCTCCGCTCTGTTACGTTGGCAGACATCTGCTGGGCCGCTACTTGGTCTTCCAGCCAGACTTTTGCGGCCCATTACTGCCTGGAGAGGGAGTCCCGCAGGGACAGTGCTTTCGGACAGGCAGTCCTCCACAATCTCTTTGAGGTCTAGGCAACTCCTACCCTCCGGTCCTGGTGTTGGGCTACCGGCCGGATTCGTATTCAGAGAAGATTCCTTCCTTCTGTACTGCTGAGCTAGAGGGAGCTCATTTTTCGGCTTGAGGTCTCCGGTAGCCTTAAGCTTGGGAGTCCCATAAGTGAGGACTGACTTCCTGCTTGGTCCTGGAGAAAGAGTAGTTACTCACCTGTAACAGGTGTTCTCCAGGAGCAGCAGGAATCAGTCCTCACTACCCTCCCTCCTCCCCTTGGAGTTGCAGTCATTCTTATTATATGTTTTGCTAACTTTTTTGCTGTCTTTTCGCTGTGTCATCAGACTGAGCAAGATGGCACCCTTGGGCGGGAAGGGGACCGCGCATGCGTGCTGCAATTCCCAAAGGCTTTCTTCGAAAGCTGGGGAAAATTGCTCCGCGAGGGCTCCGTCGGCGCCGACGTCACCCATAAGTGAGGACTGATTCCTGCTGCTCCTGGAGAACACCTGTTACAGGTGAGTAACTACTCTTACTCTCAAAGTGGTGTTTCTAGTGGCTATATGTTCTGCTCAGAGAATTTCAGAGTTGCAGGCTTTGTCTTGTCGAAAGCCTTTTCTGTCCTTTTATTATAGGAAAGTGGTATTGAGGCCAGTACCGTCCTTTTTGCCCAAAGTAGTGTCGGCTTTTCATGTGAATTGGTTGCTTTCGTTGCCGGTTTTTGGTGAAGGTAGCGACGATACATCCTCAGGTAAGTTGCATCTGTTAGATGTTTGTCGAGCATTAAAGAAGTATATGCGGAGGACAGCAGGTTTCCGCAATATGGATAGACTGTTTGTTTGTCCTGTTTGGAGGGACAAGAAAAGGAGAAACAGCGTCAAAAGCTTCCATTGCCAGATGGCTCAAAGAGGCTATAGCATCAGCATACGTTTTGAAGGTCAAGACAGTACCAGAAGGGCTTAGAGCTCATTCTACTAGGGTGCAAGCGGTGTCGTGGGCTGAGTACAGTTTAGTTCCTGCTGTTGAAATTTGTAAAGTGGCTACTGGGTCGTCTTTAAGTTTTTTTGTCAAGCATTACTGTCTGGATATTCAGGCGGAGAGGGATACCTGGTTTGGATCAGCAGTGCTTCAGGCTGGTCTAGCAGGTCCCTCCCGTTGACTTTATCACTGCTCTGTTACATCCCCAGAGGTTCAGAACTGGACTGGAGGGACGATAAGGAAGATGAAATTAGACTTACCTGCTAATTGTTGTTCCTTGAGGAAATCCAGTCCAGTCCCGCATCCCTCCCTGGTGTTTTTTTTTCTTTTGGAATATGGCCTAAAGCAAAGAGATATTTCACATGGTAAGCTGGAGGAGCAGCTGTGAGGGTTGCGGTCCATAAGGGGAGATTGAGAAAATTGAGATTCTGGTGGGGTCAAGATCCTCCGTAAAGGGGGAGGATGGACTTAAGCGGTGCAAAAGGAAGTAAGTACTTTGTTTTTGGAGAACGAAAGAAGGGACAGTTTTCCTGTTTATTAGTTAATGGTTAATTAAGTTAGTTTACAGTTTGATTGTAATGTTTACTACTTAATTGTTGCTCCGGTGAGTCTGCTTTGTCAGTAAGTTACTGAAGCAAGGTGGCGGTCCCTGTGGTATTTGTATCAGTGTCATCAAAAGAGTGACGTTGCTCAGTCTCCAAGCTGCTGGAGGAGGTGCTAAACCCCAGAGGTTCGGGACTGGACTGGCATTCCTCAAGGAACAACAATTAGCAGGTAAATCTAATTTCACCTTTAAAAAAAGTAAATAAAAAGAGAAAGATAGAGAGCAGCCACCTTTCTTTTGTTTTGGTCTTTTTAGCCTTGTGATGGCTTGCATCAGAGCCGAGTCCTCTTACTTTAAACTGAGATCATTGAGTCGGCCAGGTTTCTTGGGTGTGCATTACCTGGTGGTCCAGGTCTATCCCCACCCCCAGCTGAGAGCGCAAAGAAATTTGGGGGTATTTTGCTCAAATTCTGCTTCTTGGACAGCAGCAGCTGAATTGGGGGGGGGAAAAAAAAGAAATGGCAGTTCAGCTCTCAGCTGGTCTCTGCAGCTGCAGGTTGTGAGTGTCCGCTGCCTCATCCCTTCACAGTGAATTGTTCTTTTCACTTAAATTTCCTTAATTTTGCTCCTGTCTGGTTTACTTTCATTTTTCCGCACATTTCAGCTATGTCTGATAAGGTCCGATGTGTGGCATGTGGGAGCCGTTGGGGGTGGGTCGGTTTTGACACCTGGATTTTGCCACACATGTGAAAAGGAGGGTCGGGCAGCTGAGGCAATCATGGAAAAGAGTTTAGCAGCAGCAGGGACAATGCTGTGACTCAGACTGCATCGGGACAAGTTTGTAGTTCACAACAGATTCTCATGGTTTTGGTAGGAACCGCAGCCATTTTGTCATCACCCATTTCACTGCCTGCTGCTGAGGGAAGGCAAGACTTGGTTCCTGCTGCTTCTTCTGTTATTTCAGTGCTGGATTTAACCCTGTCTGCTTCTTCATTGATACCTTTTTCAGCAGATTTTGTGTTTTTACTACACTAGGCTTGTTGTTTAAAGCAGGGCCTGGGAGACTGTCCTACTCAGAGAGGGGCTCATGCTTGGGTAGGAGACAGCTTATTTGGTTCCCATCATACTGCTCTGGAGTTAGGGGAACCTGTGCTCAAATGAAGGTGACTAGAGACAGAGACTTGGGATGAAAAGGTGTCTCTTCATTTGGGAGAGTCCAAAGACCCCTTGGAGTGTCCGTCTGATCTTTGGGGGATGCCACAGTGCCAGAGCTTGAGAAGGGAGAGATTCCTCCTGGAGAGGACCTTAATATCATAAGAGTGTTCAGGCATGGGGAGTTGGCTTCACTTATTACACAATCCTTGCCAGTGTTGAACATAGCTCAGTTACCAGAGGCTTTAGAGGAGCCCTTTAAGGACCCTCTCTTGCAGAGGATTAAGTCCTCTCAGACCGCCTTTCCGGTGCATAGAGCCATGATGCTGAATGGGAAGTCCCAGAGGCATGTTTACAGGGTGGACAGGCTATGGCTCATTTGTACCCCATTCCTCAGGCGGAGAAAGATCTTCTTAAATTGCTGAAGCTGGATGCACTGATTTTGACAGTCATTAAGAAAACCACCATCCCCATAGAAGGCAGGGCTGCCTTGAAGGATGTACAGGACCGAAAGCTTGAGCCTCTTTTGAGGCAAGGCTTTGAGACTAAAGCCTTGGCTTTACAAGCTTCTATTTGTGGTGCTTATGTGACTAGTGTTTGTATACTGTGATAAGGAAGCTTATCATAGCTCAGGAAGGAGCTATAGAAAAGGTGAAGTGTCTCTGAACAAGCAACCTGTCAGTGCTGGTAGAAATGAGAAAACAGAATTTTGCCATAAAAGACTACCAGTTCCAGAATGCACCAGGTTTCCAACAGCCTTTAGAGGAGCTGAAGTGAGAAAACGTGTGTCCAATCAAGAGGGCTATGAGGTAATCCCCAAGCACTCATTGCAAAGGGCAGGGCTTGATTCAGCACAGCTGTGCTGTGCTAAGGTGGAGCACTCATCAAGGCAGAATAAAGGTAGAGAGTATTCTACAGAGAATCATCATGATCCTTGGTATCTTGATCAGCTTGGAGATCCTGATCTTCATTCTCATCAGAAGCAGAGGTCAGAACGGACGGACAGAGAGAGCAAGAAGCCCTTTAAAAGAAGGAAGAGAAAAGCCTCTGGGAAGTCTACAGGAGTCCAGCACAGTACATATACTGGGAGACAGACAAGAGGCCAGCATACACCATTGGACTGGGGGAGACCAGAGAGGAGTGGTATTGCAGAGGCAGGAATCTCCAGACGGCACCTGTGAGGGAAACAGCTGCACATGGAAGGGACCCTAAGACCCATGCCAGAAGGTATGTGAAGAGAGATCCAGTGTCCAGGGATCTAGATTGGAAGGCTGGACACAGAAACTGGACTACATATTGGCCAGGCTATTTAAAGGGGAACTCTAACAGCAATGGAAGCTCAGGTATGAACACTGATCTGTGCCCTAGCTATAACTTTGAAAGGAAGCAGGGAAATGATTATTCTCCTGGTAGTGCTCCATTGAGGAATTCCTTTGTGCCAAGCCAAGATATTGAACCTATGATTATTGAAGAAAGGGGAGAGGTCTTAGAACCAGAATGTGAATATATGGACTGCTCTCTGTCCAAACTCAAATGGTAGTTTTCTGTTACAAAGTGCAACAACCATCACAAAGAAATACCAACTTGTTCTTTAATCTACTCAGAAAACCTTCTGAGTAAGATTTTGAGCTACACAGTGAAAGCAAGCCAGCTAAGGGGTTTCAGCTGGGTGATTGCTAGCAATTGAGCTTACCTAATTGCTTGTGTGCTCTGAAGGGAATCACTTCTGAATTTATATGTAAAGATATAAGAAGTTAACCTGAAGAAAAGAACAGTTTTCCTACTTTGTGGGTTTATTTGGTTGCTTACTGCATTGCTAAGACATTATTTGCTAAAGCCTACAAGAAAGACCAGTTTGTTGCCAACCAGGTCTTTAATCCTTTGCTTTAATTACCTGACAAGTTCAGATGTTGTTTTTTTCCTGATTTTGTTTTCCTAACTTTAAAACTGCAAGCAAGTATCCTGAGTTCTGTGCTACCAAGCATTATCTGTGTTGGGAGAACCCCTCATAAATAAAAATCTTATTTGCTTTACCCTTGAGCAAGTATAATTAATTATTGGTCACGGCTGTGTCTGGAATGAATGGACTACATTACCCACAAATCCTTGCAAATCATATAGAGGTATGCTTTTGCCAAGACTGTGAACATTCTCACCCAGGCGGCCGTCTGACAATACACTGGGCTCAATCCTTGCCTGATGCAAACTTGGAGTCTCAGCAGCCTTTGTCAGAGGCCACTAAGTTGTAGTCTGCTTCTGTTTATCTTGCAGATGCTTTCTATGTTTTAGTGCAGGCTTCAGCCAAAAGCATGGCTTCCGTGATAGCGGCGAGGTGTTTCCTTTAGTTGCAAAATTGGTCAGTGGATATTTCTTCTAAGACATGGTTTAGCAAGCTCCCCTTTAAGGGTAAGCTCCTCTTTGGTGAGGCATTGGACAAATTAGTCAAGGATCTCCGGGAGTCAAAAGGGTCTTGTCTTCTAGAAGACAGGCCCAAGACTG
Source organism: Ichthyophis bannanicus (assembly GCA_033557465.1). Taxonomy (NCBI): domain Eukaryota; kingdom Metazoa; phylum Chordata; class Amphibia; order Gymnophiona; family Ichthyophiidae; genus Ichthyophis; species Ichthyophis bannanicus. The sequence goes on from CM066035.1 coordinate 578,225,601, forward strand.
CATAGGCCACAATGCCAGCTCGAGGTCAGTTTGTTTCAGGATTTTAGGAGATTTCAAGCAGTTTTGCCTCTTTTCAGCATGGCCATTACTCCTCTAGAGGGCAGTCCTTTTGGGAACAAATAGAGAAGCAAATAGAAACTATTATGCCAGGGCTTCGGCAGCCCCCCAAAAGCCAAAATGAAGCAAGGCCAGCCCAGTTGGAGTTGGTTCCTGTAGGAGACCGGCTACAGCGTTTTTTACTCTGACTGGGCCTAGATAACCTCCAACCAATGGGTCTTAGAGGTTATCCGAGAAGGCTATGTGCTGGAGTTGGCTCAACCATTGGCCAACTCTTTCATGTTGTCTCCTTGCAAAACTCCCTCCAAGGTGCAAGCGGTACAGGACACCCTTCATAGACTTATTCAGCTGGAAGCTGTCATGGAGGTTCCCTCAGACCAGTTCGGTCTCAGTCGCTACTCCATTTATGTTGTGATTCCCAAGAAGGAAGGTTTCTTTCAGCCCATCCTAGATCTCCAGCATGTAAACAAAGATTTGCTGGTGCTGCATTTTCACATGGATTGTGATTGTGGCCATCCAAAAAGACAACTTTTTGACAGCACTCGACCTCACGAAAGCATATCTTCATATTCCCATCCACCCAGATCAAAGATTTCTATAATTTGCTGTTCCAATGGGGCATTTTCAATTTCGAGCATTGCAATTTGGCTTTGCCATGCCTCCACAAACCTTTATCTTTACTAGGCATTCTATTGCAACCGTATCTCGACTACTCGCTTATCAGAGCAAAGTCGGAGTCAGAAAGCTTCTGCGTTACTCAGCGGGTGGTGGACTTTCTCCAGTAGCTTGGCTGTGGATGGTCAACGTGTCCAAGAGTAAATTGTAGCCCTCACAAGATCTTGTTTACCTTGGAGCATACTTCAATACAGTCCCTGCTGTGAACCCTAGAACTCCCGGGGTTACATCAAGCAACTTCCAGACCACCTTGTATAGCCTTGGTTCTTTGTATGACTGGACAGAAGGAATGATTTGTTAAAGAAAAAAGAAATTGTCACCTTTGCTTATTCTTAGACCTAAGAGGAAGCCAGTTAGAGAGGCTGCTAATCATGCAGTTCCCACCATCTGCCTTCAGCTTGTACTCTCTCTATTGGTCCTTTTATAGATTTTACGTAAATTAACACAAACAAAAATGTTTGAAGAAAAATGGCTCCTGCTCACAAATTACAGCATCTTGTCCTGTATCAGTCTTGATCTTTCTCAGGCTAGTACTGTAATTCATCTGCATAAATTTCACAATGACACTTTTGCCGACTCTCTGGCACCTATTCTGAACAAATGAACAACAAATGGCCTCACATACCTGGTTAAGATAATCTGCTTCCTCCTTAAAGGGTAGCATCTGCTCTTAGTCAAATTCACTGCCTACACTTGGCTATGAACATAATTAATAATATTACTAATACAAGCTTTTACTATCCATCTATAACTACAGATATAATTCATAATATTTTAGTAAGCTGCCGGGAAAGGGGGGGGGGGGGTTATGCTTTTGTCTCTTTAGTCCCTCCTCTGATTCTGTAAAGAATCATATTGATCAATTTGTGAAAGGTAGCTGGGCTAGGGCTGTGCATGTGGAGTCGGTCCTTTCCATCTGGATTCTGGGCAAATCTCTCTGTTGGAATCTCTGGAACTGCAGCTGGTGACATAGCTCCAGGCCTTATCCAGAAGAGCAGCAACCACCTTTAAGTGAAAAGACTAAACACTCTGGATTAGATTTTACAATGAAATAAACTTAATTTCATTTGTATTTACTAAAGTCATATCTTATGGAACAAATATTGTTAAATAGGCTTTCAGTAGTCTACCAGTAATTTTTCTCATATGGTGTCAACCCTATCTTGTGATTTGGCAGGCTCCTTATTCCTCTATCACTGGAGAGCCTTATAATGGTAGGAAATACTGCTACTGTTGCAAAGAAATTGATCGAGTATCTGCCCAGAAAACAATCAATCACTCCACAGTATTCAAATCCTTGACATTTGTATTATTGGACATAATATATCTATAAACTTGGAAAGGGTCCCAATGCCTGTGACTTGTGCCCTTGACTGATCTTCACATGTTTAGCACTACTACGCTGTTTGCAGATCAGACAAATTGCACAGACATCTTCTTCAATTTTTAGCAAGTTTTTAAGATTGTGAGAATTTGTGTGTCAAATCAACCCCTTTTTGCCTTCATGTGTCTGACCAGGATACACAGAAGTAAAAGGCATAAGGAAGCACCACATGGCCAGTGTAGGTTTTCCAAAGCCCATCCAGATACAAGGTGCACCCAGCCTGTGTCCAAGTATCTATTTCCAATTGTTGAGTATGTTTCTGGGTTGGCTAACTTCCTAAATTGGGGGTAATTGGATTATGCCATCTCAAATATTAGGGATGCAAAGTAATGAGTTCATTTTATTTTTTTGCCTTTACATATAAGGTGTGACAAAAAAGAAATGAGACTGTGGCAGCCACGCCCATGACTCAGTACCAATTGGCTAACTGCTTATGTTACTGTGTCGTACGACATCTTGCCACTATTCTGCTATAATATTTTTCATCTCTCTTGCACTCTTTTCTTTTTCAGGTCGTTTGGTAGCACACTGCTCCATCGCTTTGTCACGCAACTGGAGGTGGCAGATATATGGAGCAAAGAATCAACTTGAAATTTCTGGTTAAGTTGGAGAAGGGCCCAACTGAGTGTCTCCAGCTTCTCCAAAATGTTTATGGAGAAGATGCAATGTGAAGGCCTTGAGTCTTCGAGTGGCACAAATGCTTCAAGACTGGCTGAGAGGAGGTGGAGGATGACACCAAATCAGGATGGCCTTCCATGACAAAAGACTGTTGAGAACATTGACAATGAACCAGTTGGTGTGGAGTGATCGCAGAGTGACGGTGCAGATAATAGCTGAGGAGCTCAGCCTGAACAGGGAGTCAGTGCGGACCATCTTGGTACAGGAGCTGGGGATGTGAAAGGTGTGCCCCAAGATGGTGCCCAAGCTTTTATCGGATAACCAGAAGGAGCACTGGGTTAATGTTTGTCGAGACTTGCTAGAGAAGATTGGAGAAGATCCAGAGTTCATTGGCTGAGTCATCACAGGAGACGAGACTTGGGTCTTCCAGTACGACCCTGAAAGCAAGAGACAGAGCCTGCAGTGGAAGACTCGACTGTCACCCAGACCCAAGAAGGCACTCATGTCCAAATCAAGGATCAAGGTCATGCTGATTGTATTCTTCAACCAGAAGGGAGTGGTCCATCATGAGTTTGTGCCTGAGGGTCAGTCAGTCAACCAGCACTTCTACCAGCAGGTCCTCAATTGCCTCCATGACCGGGTTTGGTGCAGCAGGTGGGCTCTGTGGAGAGACAAGTCGTGGCTGCCCCACCAGGACAATGCACCCGCACACACCGTGCTCAATGTGACTCAGTTCTTGGCCAACAAACAGATCACAGCTCTCGACCACCCTCCTTATTCCCTAGATCTTGCACCGTGTGACTTCTGGCTCTTCCCCAGGCTGAAGACTGTGCTCAAAGGAACTCATTTCATCTCTGTAGAAGAGATCAAGCCTGCTGTAATGAGGGAGTTGAGGGATCTTAAGGAGGAGGACTTTACGAAGTGCTTCTGTACGTGGCAGAAGCGAATGCAGAAGTGCATTAACTCTGGGAAGGATTACTTTGAAATGGACAATGCGTAATTTCTCTGTAGATTTTGTAATAAAACATTTATGAGACAGTCTCATTTCTTTTTGTCACACCTTGTATTCATTAGGCGGATACATCATATCACATCATTAAATTTCCTTCACCAATTTACTATCCATCAGTCCCTTTTTTTTTTCCACTACTAATATCCCATCTCACCTCTCACAACATTTCTCATCTCTTGCGTTATTCTACCACACTATGTATCCTTACTTGGTAAAGCTTCTAGATACATCAAACAGTTGTTCATACTTAGTATTTTTAAACAAATTGTAGGTGGAAGATATATAAATTTCGATTTTTAATAAATATAACACAATGTGAATAAACAATGCCCCTTTCCCACTAGGCATAACTGGTCTAGTAATAAGTGGACATGTGCTCAATCTAAATAGCAAATGTCTAAACAGTATAGGTAAATTCCTTATAATATAAAACCTTTTTTTCACATTTTATAACATTGATCCCAATAGGAAGACGTATGGCTTTTAATAGGACTGCCACATATCTCCCAGGTGTGACTGAAGTCTGTATACACTCTCCCCAGTGAGAGTGCTGTAGGAAACTCAAAACATTTGAAGACTGATCTTGTGACTGCATTGTCTACAAGGATTTGTGTAAACTATCCATTAATTATGGTGTTTAAAAGATCCTTTGGAGGTCAGAGGCCTAAGAGGGCATAAGGCATTTGTGGGTGGGCCTGGTGGTGATACTTCCTCAGGTTCTTCTTGGCCCACATTCCCCCTGCCTATTAATGTCCCTTCAGAGAAATAAATATACAAGGTTCATTTACTTTAGGCCTTGGGATTCTTGAGGAAGCTCAGGACAGTCAGAATTCCAGTGGCCTAGCTCACCACACTAGAAGCATCATGTATATTGCCCTTTCCTAGACTGTAGCCTCTCTCTCTCTTTCAAGCACTTTAAATGACTATAGCTTTTTTTCCTCTGCCTGTGTTCTTTCCCAAACCTCTGCTGGATCATTGATGGCGAACAAGATTTTGTTTTGTCCAGTCAGCTTAAGTTAGTGTGTTTGTTTTTATTTTTCATATACTTAGGGGTAATCTTTTGGTGGGAGGCTTTGGTAGTGTTGGGTAAATAACAATCTCCAGGAATAAGCAGGAATGCAGTCTTCACATATGGGTGAACGTTACTGATGGAGCCCAAACAGGAACGCTCCTCTAGGCCTCCATAGCCTTATTTTTAATCTCAAATACAACTATTTTAAGGCATGGAAAAGCCGGCCAGTGGTTTAAAAAAAAATGTACCAAGTGTGCCAGTGCCTTATCAGTCACTAACAAACATGACTGGTGTCTAAAATGTTTGGGCCTTGAACATCAACCCAATTATTGTCCTTTGTGCCAGCAAATGACAAATAGATGCCTCAAGAACAGAGCTAGACAATATGGATTGTTGTTCGCTACAGACTCTTTCAGTGGCTTCCACTTCGAAGGTATAAACTTCCTCTCATGGTTCTCGGGTTTCTTCAAAGTCCAAATCCAAAAGTAAGGCAGTCTCTGGCCATTTCCAAATCTTTGGTATTGGCATTGAAGACGGTTACCGAGGCCAGGGAGAAGTTACAAAATAAGCATTGCAACTTCCCTAGAGGTGTTTCCAATCCAAACCAGCACTGCTCGGAGGATCTGTCCTCCAAAGCCCAAGTGGGTCTCCAGGATGCTCCTGGGGCATTGACCTCCAGAGAGCTACCGGTTCCATGTTCTGGGACAGTGGCTCAGAGCCCCATAGGTAATTCCACCCAGATATCCAAGCCTTGGTCACGCCAATCTTTGATTATGCTAATATCATACTTCATGGTCTACCAGCATATGCACTTCATCCTTTACAAATGCCTTTAAATACTTCTGCCCGAACCATCTATAGAGCGTCCAAATATGATCATGTTTCACCTCTCCTAATACAGCTACTTTGGCTACCAATTAACAATCGACTCAAATACAAAGCCCTCTTACTTTCATTTAGAATCCGTCACCAGATCTCGGTTTCATCCTGGAAAACCTCTTACATTGGACACCTGAAACCAGATCCAGGAGAACAAATATGGCTAATACCCTTATCATTCCAACTATGGCGAGAAAAAGCTCTCAATTTGCCAGAGGCAGAGCCTTCTCCTATTTTGCCCCGCTGCTCTGGAACTCTTCCTCCTCCTATCTGCCTTATCACTGACCTTTCAACCTTCCACAAGGCAATTAAGACACATCTTTTCCAGCTTTCATTCGACCATGTTCCATAGCTGCTTATGGCCTCCCTGCTAATGCATATCTCTTTTCAGCCTGTAAATAGTTACCTACTTCAGGTCACATGTTAGCTATTCAGCTTATGGAAACGTTCTGTTGTTGTTTAAACATGTTTATTGTATTTGTACCTGTTCAATGTATTGAGTTGTTCATATGTAAACTGCGCTGATCTTAAAAAGCGCGGTATATAAAACCAAATAAATAAATATCAGCCATCTCCCTAGACCAGTGCATGCTGGCTTTTGAGAGGAGTTTGGCAGTACTCCTGGCAGCCTCTGTACCAATAACATCGAGAGCTCCAGGAGTACAGGCTTTGGCACCGAGCCTATAGCCAGCCATATTGGACTTGATACTGGCCCTTAAATTGGCATCGTCGGAACCCCTGAGGTTGAAACCATCGTTGGAACTGATAAATACCCCCGGTTTCCAACAGACTCAGACTGCCATGGCTCTCTGTTCTGATACCTCAGAGTATCTGCATCGAGGTCGAACTCAAGACCCCCGATGCTTTGATTTCTTACCTGACTGTTATTCCAGTTCTTCAGAATCTGATGGGGGGTAGGGGGAGGGGGGAGTTACTCAATTCCCAAGAACTTCCAGATATCCCTTCAGACTCTACACCAAAAGATATGTCTTTTCAGGACTTCATACGTGACATGGCAGTGAGGCTTGCCATCACAGTAGCCTCTGAAAAGAAATAGAGGGCAGAGGAATTGGAGATACTCAAATACCCTCCCATGCCCAAGGAGGCGGCTACATTACCCTGCAGGATATTATGCTCCGCATGTGGGAGGCCCTGCTCGTGGTTCTGCCTGTCAGCAAGAGATTTGATACCATGTACAGAGTACCAGAGTGCCCAGGCTTACAAAAACTCAGTTTCCCCACCACTAAATGGTGGTGGAATGAACGATGCGCCAAATAAAGAGCTCTAAGAAACATTCATCCATCCCACCTGGCAGAGACTTGAGGACACTTAATGCCTTTGGGCGTTGATGCTTCCAAGCATGTGGGTTGTACAGCATGTAAGAGTTAATTCTGGAGGCCATGGGCATGTTTCTGAAGGATGTCACCAGGGATCTGGAGACTTTTACCCCCCTGCTTCCTGAGGATAAGTGTAGGGCATGCCAGGCATTCATCAGGCAAGGCCAGAATACTTCAAAGTTTCTTACTAGGGTCTCTCTTGATGCCTTTGAGTCAACAAGCAGAGCTTCAGCAGTCTGCTTGTTAACTCAAAGCAGGGGCTCGCAGAATAGGCATTGGATCTCGAGTAATGGGTTCAGGATAAACTGGCCAATATCCATGTACTGGAGAAATCCTTTTTGGCAAAGATTGGAGGGAAAAAGCAGGGGAGATTGAAACAGATGATCTCACCCTAAAACACCTTTCCAGAACAGCTGACCCTTCCAAGAGGAAAGCTCTTCCCAAGAAATCTTTCTATTTTAAAAAGAAGAGATACTGTCCTTCTTACCTGTCTTCTGCTGCCTATCAACCTCAGCATGCTCAGCAGAGGTAGCAGGGTCCTTGCCAACCCAAGAAGCCCAAGGCTCCGAAGCCTCAACCAGCTGCAAAGGCACAACCTGCATCTAGTTTTTGACTCCTTCCTAGAGAGCACTGCCAGTCTGCCCCTGGAGGGTCCCCAGCCCCTCCACATAGCAGGCAGACTTTGTCACTATGCCCACAGGTAGCACCTCATAATCTCAGAGTAGTGGACACTCCAGATTGTCCAAAGGAATAATCAGCTTCACTTCGAAATTTTACACAACACCAGCTACACAGGCATTATCCCACACAGCTCCTTCAAAGCACTCTCTCTTAAAAGAAGAGGTGACCACTCTGTTGTCCCAGGTTGCCATAGAAAGAGTTCCTCCTCCTCCTCAAGAAAGGATGGGCTTCTACTCTCCATATTTTCTTATTCCAAAGAAAACAGGAGGATTCAGACCCATCTGGATCTCAGAGGCGTGAACATGTTCATAGTCCGAGAAAAATTAAAAATGATTTCCCTAGAAACTCTTCTACCATACCTCCAGAGACACAATTGGCTATGTTCTCTAGATCCAAAAGAGGCATACATGCGGTTAGTTGCACAGATGGTATCTGCGTTTTCATGTTTCACAGAAACCATTATCAGTACTGGGTTCTCCCCTTCGATCTAGCCTCTGCCCAAGCGTCTTCACCAAATGCGTGGCAGTCATTGCTGCCTACCTACGCACCTTGGGGGTATGTGTTTTTCCTTACTTAGACAATTTGCTGATCAGGGGAGACTCTCCTCAAGAGGTAAGACTCTCCCTTCATCACACCATCACAGTGCTCCAACACCAGGCTTTGTCATAAACTTCCCATTGCAGCACTCTTAGACACTCAACAGGCCTGAGCTTTCCTCCCACAGGATTGCTGTCCCGCCTCATTGACCTGGCAAAAAGGGTACAGAAGCAAACCTGAGTAACAGCTTGAGAGATGCTACGACTGTTAGGACACAAGGCTTTCATGGTCCATGTTGTCCCCCTATGCCCAATTTTACACATGCGACAAGCACTATGGACTCTGTCTTAATGGATGCAAGTGAAGGGACATCTGAGACAAGATCCAAATCACTCAGCTGATCAAGTCCCTTCAGTGGTAGTATTCCCCACAAAATCTACTCGTTGGGTCACATTTTCAGATGCCTCCACCTCAATGCATCCTGACTACAGATGCTTCCAAGCTGGGTTGGGGGGGGGGGGGGCGCATCTGAATGACCTGACCAAACAGGGGCTGTGGACACCACAGGAATCTCCCCTGCAGATCGGTCTGCTAGAACTTCAAGCACTGACAAATGCTCTTCAGGTTTTTCAAGCCCAACTTTCAGGGCAACCTGTTCTAGTCAGGGCGGACAACCAAGTTTCTATGTTCTACATGAACAAACAGGAGGAATGGGGTCCTGTTCTCTGTGCAAGGAAACAGTTTGCCTATGGTCCTTTGCCATCTCTCACTGCATTCACCTCAGAGTGCTATACCTCCCGGGCAAGCTCAGTATCCTAGCAGACAGCTAAGTCGTATCCTTCGTCCACATGAATGGACCTTGCATCGGGAGACAGTTGCTCAGATCTTCCAGACATGGGGATCTCCACTCATATATCTTATTGACACTTTGCAATTCATGCAGCTTCCACTCTTCTGCACCAGTGTTCTGTCACTGCACTGACAGGCCCCGGATGCCTTTCTTCATTGGGGGCAGGGACTGCTCTACGCATTCCCTCTCATCCCCTGGATTACCCAAGATGCCGTTCAAGCTACAGTCAGACAGAAGCTCGATGGTTCTCATATCCCCCTTCTGGCATTGTTAAGCATTAGTTTCCTCTGCCTCTTTGCCTTGCGCAGACTCTGCCATTAAACCTGGGATGTGCACCCAACCTCCTCTCTTAGGACCACGGGACACTCCTATATCCCAATCTTCACTCCCTACACCTAATAGCATGGCTGTTGAAGGGCTAGTGCTCGCCAACCTCAACCTACCACAGATGGTCAAGGACGTCCTCGTTGTATTGTGTAAGGATTCAACCAAGAGAGCTTATGCCTTCAAATGATGTAGGTTTGCCCTCTGGTGCTCCCCAAAGGACATTGACCACTTTTTCTTGCCTGATGGAGTCTCTTCTACAATATTTTCTTCATTTATCCTCGACAGGTCTGAAAACTAACTCGGTGAGAGTTCACCTTAGTGCCATTGCAGCTTCTCACAGACCAGTGGAGGGACACCCTATCTCCTCACACCCCTTAGTAGCAAGCTTCATGTGGGTTCTCCTGCTATCCAAGCCACCGAGTAAGCCACCTTCGGTAGCCTGGGATCTGAATGTGGTTCTGGTGCAACTTCTAAAGCCACCTTTTAAACCTTTAGCCACCACTTCACTGAAGTTTTTATCTTGGAAGGTCATCTTCTTTATTGCCCTCACTTCAGCTTACCGCATCAGTGAGCTGCAAGCTCTAGTGGTAGATCCCCCCCCCCCCCAATACTGTGTTCCACCAAGACAAGGTGGTTCTCCATACCCATCCACACTCTTCCCCCCCCCCCCCCCATGGTGGTTTCCTTTTTCGCTAATCCTCCTGATTTTCTTCCCTAGACCACATGCATTTCAGGCTGAAGCAGTGCTACACAATTTAAATCACAAGTGAGCATTGGCCAACTACTTGGTAAAGCTAAAAATCACAGAAGATCCTCTCAATTATTCATTTACTTTGATCCTAGTCACCTAGATCTGCTGGTGATGAAATGTACTCTATCTAGATGGATGGCAGATTACATTTCTTTTGTATATGCACAAGTAGGACTCTCTTTGGAGGGTCATGTCACTGCTCATAATGTGCAGGCTATGACAACCTCCGTTCAGTAGCCATTGAGGACATCTGCCGGGCAGCTACCTGGTCCTCCATTCATACTTTTTGTTGTACACTGCTTTCTGGGCAGAGACTCTTGTCAGGATGCTGTTTTTGGTCAAGCTGTACTCCAGCACCTCAACTCCTACCCTCTGTCCTGGACTTCTACAAGAGACCAGGCTATCACGGGGGAGTATTGTCTCCTGGAATAGAGTCCAGTGGCCCACAACTCTTCCATATTCTTCAGCTACCAGGTTTTTGCCTCAGGAATCACACTGCTCTCTCCCCTCCCCCAACCAGTCTGGGAGCTAGTGAGTCCCATATGTGAAGACTGCATTCCTGATTGTTCCCGGAGATCACCTGTTACAGGTGAGTAACTGTGTGTTATGAAAGTATATAAATAAGCTAGAAAAAGAAGAGATTCTCATATTTTCTAGGAACTCAGTTTAATCTTTCTGATAAATGTAGTCTCTTTATACCTGAAAAATAAAGTAACTTCAAATCGCTCTCTATCCAGATTCCAACAAATTTAAGGGCAATGCAAGTTCTAAAGAAACAGTAATTTTTACTCATCCTGTGATTGCTGTCTATATACTGGACCTCTGCATAATATAGTACTATAAAGATGACATTTGGTGACATACATGCATGTGTATAAACTAAATAAAATTAGTATCTCATAGTGCTAAAACATACAGTATATCTGCTTTTCTTAGTTGTTCCTCCAAAACTGAGATCAAGAATGTTTTTCAAAACAAAGTGCATTTCTTTTTCCTAAAAACAGGCAAGGATATTCCCCCTCGATCATAGCTACTTTGTTACAGGTGTGGAAAAGGTCACTGGTGGCTTATGTCAGAGTTTGGTGAATATTCAAAGACTGGTGTGTTTCCAGGGTCATTTGTCCTTTTTCGTGCTCCCTGCCAGATCTCTTGCTTTTTCTGCAGGAGGGCCTGGAGAAAGTGCTGGCATTGAATTCTATTAAGGTTCAGGTCGCGTCCCTCTTGTGCTATCAGGGGTGCTCCAAGGTCGATCATTAGTGGTGCATCTGGATGTGGTACGATTCCTCAGAGCAGTCAAGCAGGTGCGTCCACCAAGGCTCCAAATGATCCCTCCATGGGATCTGAACCTAGTGTTGAGTGCCCTTACAGAGGCTCTTTTCAAGCCACCCTTCTCAGCATTGTTGCGGGATCTTGCATTGAAAGCAGTCTTTTTAGTGGCAATCTGTTCCGCATGCCGCATCTGAGCTTCAGGCTCTTTCCTGCAGGGAGCCCTTCATGGTTCTCTCTAAAGAAAAGGTGGTCTTGTGATAGGTACCGTCCTTTCTGCCGAAGGTGGTGTCAAGGTCTCATCTGAATCAGGTGGTTTCCCTACCAGTGTTCCCAGCTCGAGGGGCTCAGAGGAAGATCAGCAACTGCACTTGTCGGACTTGGGCATAGTGCTCCGAAGATATCTGAAGGCAACAGCCTACCTAAGAAGATGAGATTGTTTGTACTGTTCGGAGGTCTGCAGAAGGGGGAGGCAGCCTCCGAAGCTTCTATTGCCTGCTGCTTAAAGCAGGCCATCAGGGCAGCTTATGTGGTGTGCGGTAGGTTGCCGCCATCTGGGCTAAAAGCGGGGGCTCAGGCTACGTCATGGGTGGGATGTAGTTTGGTGTCTCCAGCAGATATTTGTAGGACAGCAACATAGTTGTCACTTCACACCTTTACAAAGCATTATCACTTGGATGTTCAAGCAGTGGGGACACACAGTTTGGGGCTTTGGTTCTTCAGGCAGGCATCATGGATCCCTCCCATGTGTGAGCACTGCTTTGGTACTTCCCATACATACTTGGATTGGCCTGGAAGAACGATTAGGAAGGAGAAATTCTCTCTAATTGTCTCTCCTTGAGTAACTCCAGGCCAGTCTAGGGCCCTCTCTATACCCCCGGTTTCTTCAAGTACTCCACTCAGCCGGACGGGGATGGGGATAGGCAGCAGTACCAGTGATGCAAAAGAAATGCATCGGTAGTGGCACCTGGTTTCCGGTGCAGCACTGGGACGCGGCCTAGGATTTCTACTCTCAGATATAGCATTGAGTTTCTGTGGTTTCTCTTGTTCAGGGGTTTCACATTTGGAGTTTATAGGTATGTAAGTGTTTATCGGATATGCTTTGTCAAGACAAGACTGGTGCAAGTTGCTGAAGGGGTAGCTTTTCTACTGCATCACTGAAAAATCTGTCATGGGAATAACGAGTGAGGTTATCAAAATTGCTAATGACACAAGACTATTCAAAGTTGCTAAAACCCATGAGGATTATGGAAATTTGCAAGAGGATCTTGATAACTTGGAAGACTGGGTATCCAAATGGCAGATGAAATTTTATGTGAACAAGTGCAAAGTTATGCACCTAGGAAAGAACAACCCAAACTATAGTTACATTATGCAAGGTTCCACATTAGGAACCACCATCCAGGAAAAAGATCTAGGCATCATTGTGGATAATATGTTAAAACACTTTGCCCAGTGTGCAGCAGCAGCCAAGAGAGCAAATAGAATGCTAGGTATCATAAGGAAAGGAATGGAGAATAAAACAAAGGATATTATAATGCCTCTGTATAGTTCCATGGTGCAACTGCACCTTGAATACTGTATGCAATTCTGGTTGCCGTATCTTAAAAAGGATATAGTGTTATTAGAAAAGGTACAGAGAAGAGCCACCAAAATGGTAAGGGGGATGGAAGAATACCCCTATGAAGAGAGGCTATAAAGGTTAGGGCTCTTCGACCTGGAAAAGAGACAGCTGAGGGGAGATATGATAGAGGTCTATAAATTAGTGAATGTAGTGGAACAATAAACATAGATCAATTGTTTATGCCATCAAAATATAGAAAGACTAGGGGGCATGCAATGAAGCTAAAGGGTAACCTATTTAAGACTAATATGGGAAAATATTTTTTCACTCAACGTGTAACCAAACTCTGGAATTTTTTACCTGAGAATATAGTAAAAGCTGTTAGTGTAGCCGGGTTTAAAAAAGGTTTGGACAAGTTCCTGGAGTAAAGGTCCATAAACCATTATTAAAGGTGACTCAGAATATCCACTGCTTGACCCAATACAAGCATTGTGGAATGTGTGTCTTTTGGGGAAACTGCTAGGTACTTGTGACCTAGATTGGCCACTATTGGAAACAGGATACTGGGCTTGATGGACCTTGGTCTGACCCAGTATGGCCTATCTTATGTTCTTATGCTCTGTTCTCAGCTGCTGGAGGATGGTGAATACCCATACGTACCTGGACTGGCCTAGAGTTACTCAAGGAAAGACAATTAGCAGGTAAGGTCTAATTTCTCCATGTATACTCTTAAACTGCCTAGAAGTGTAGTGATTGGTGGATACAAATCTAATAAATTAAATAAAATGCAATGATGTTATGTTACTGTCTGAATGTTCCTTACTAAGGTGAGCATTTTTCCAGTACAGATTCCTGTATTCCGAGGTGCATCAGACTCACTTCTTGGAGGAAGCAGTCTTACATTTTCACACTTTGGTGAAGATGGTTTAGGTGATGTTCCAGACTCTCTCAGTCCTGGATTGGAGAATTTGCAAGAAGAACATGCCGTCCAAGCACTTCTCAGGATTGTAGCTGAACATGCTGGTCAGGTGACGAATAAAGCAAGGATTATGAAACTGTTTATAGACTAGCAGATACCTGTAAAATATTTGGGATGGCCCCAGCACTCGCCCTCTGCCTGACAGCACTGGTGCCACTATACCCTTCCTCCCATTTTTCATTGGTCAATTTATATTAATCTTGGCTTGAATAAAACAGCATACAAAAAAATTGGTTAAAAGAAAGATCAGCAAGGAAGCTGGCTACAGAAAGTTAATACATGTTTATGGGTGTATTTTGTATTATATTATTTGTACTCATTAGGGATAATTTTGGAAAGCCTTCTCTGGTCACCTAGAGTGGAAGGTCACGTAGGCGTGTACTGTAAGATGATTTTCTCCGGGAACAAGCAGGAAGTCGGTCCTCACATATGGGTGACTTCGGTGCCAATGGAGCCCATGTGGTAGCATCTCCGCAGCTTTCAAAGAAAGCCTTTGGGAGATCCATCATATGTGCATGGTCCCCTTCCCACCCAAGGGTGCCATCTTGCTACAGTCTCTTTTTTTTTTTTCCACGGAGCCCACCGGAGGTCTGTCCTGTTTCCCCAGAAAAAGTGTCTTATCTTATTTTTCCTAGTACACCTATTGGTTCCTTTCCCGCACCCGAGCCAGCTTGCCTCTGCGTCGCTTCTCGGGCTCTTTTTCTCCTGTTTCTCGAGGTGTCCCTCGACTGGCACTTTGTGCCCTTTTTTGGCCGTAGATCTCAAATCCTTGCCTGGGTTGCAGGGCTTCCTTTTTCCCATGGCGTTCAGTGGCCTTCAGTGCGGTAAGATGATGTCCTTCACCGACCCACCTGACTGCTGCCTCCGTTGCCTCAGGCTAGACCATGATGACTTGGGCTGCAAACTTTACAAGGCCATGACCACCAAGGCCATCAAGGGCCGTTAGCTGCAGCAGGAAAAGCTCTTTCACAAGTCTGCATCTGTTCCAGAGTCCCCAGCGACTGTTCCAGAGCTACCTCTGGTACCCTCGGTGTCCTGCGAAGTCTGGACCGCCTTGGAGTCCCGTGGTCATGGGCCCTCCAATAGGAAGTCCCTGGAGTTGATACACAAGAAGAACTCCAAATCCTTAAAGGTCACCTCAGAGAACAGGTCAGGAAAGGCAGGAAAATCCCACATCAGGCCCCGCAGTCCCTGGCATGAGTCTGAGGGGTCTGAGCGGGAGCAGCCTCACAAGCTGTCCCGGAAGGAGGAGTCGGCATTGGGGATCTGCCCTCGGAATCTCGAGGCCATCCTCGTCTAGAACTCCCACTCGATGGAACAGATCTCGGACCAAAAGCCATTGGTGCCCGCATCGAAGGCTGTGAAGCCAACTGGCATGGAGGCCAGGATGGCAATCCTGTAGCGCAGGATCTCTGTTCTCCTAGCCTAGCAGTGGGCGCTGATGTCCGGTTCCTCTGGTTCATTCGCCCTGACTACTGGACCCTCGACATTGAGGGCTTCTCTGAACGTCAAGCTGATCCTCGAGCCCCACTGGCCCTGAGAGGGCCATTGGCATCGGACGAGATCCTGGTCCCTTCCTTGGGGCACCGGTTCTCTCTGACCAGTGCATGCGGCTCTGACCGCAGGTCCTCCGAGGGCCATGGGACTCCGGAGACGCTGGAGCCCAGGACTCTTCCTCAGACTTCGAGTCAGACTGGGAGACTGAAGACGAGGATTCCCTGGACACCTGCCAACACTGAGACATGCCCTCTGACCCGTCTCCCCCCTGAAGTCCAGGCACCGTTCCCCGCCTGAGGACATTACCTTCCTCAACTTTGTGCGGGACATGGCAAAGGCGCTCACATTCGAAACGGAGGCGGAGGAGGACCCCTGCATGGAGGAACGAGATCATCCAGTATGAGGTTTCTCCAGAGGAGACCCTCACAGTGCCCGTCCCTCCGATTCTCAAAAGCCGCCTCCTCCGTATGTGGGAGACACCGGTATCAGTGCCCATAGTGAGCAGATGACTCGACTCCATGTACTAAGTATGCCGAAGTCTAGGGTTTCAGAAAACGCAGTTCCCTCATGTTGAGATCTCAATGTGTGTGGTGCTCTTGCATCTCAATAAGCTGCCGTTTGAGCCCCTGGCTACCTGCCACTAGCAGTACCTCTCCTGGAAGATTCTTTCTCATGGCACTCATATCAGCTCACAGGGTCAATGAGCTCCAGGCTCTGATTGCAGAGCCTCCCTACACGAGGTTTTACAAGAACAGGGTGGCCCTCCGCATACACCTTAAGTTTCTGCCAAAGGTGGTGTCCCTCCTTCCACCTCAGTCAGGAGGTGGTGCTCCCCACCTTCTTCCTGAGGCCTCATGCCAGCAAGGCAGAGACCATCCTCCATACTTTGGATTGTAAGAAGGCCCTGTCCTTCTGTCTGCAACAGACTTGGGGCCACCGTAGAGCACCTCAGCATTTTGTCTCGCAACAGACTTGGGGCCACCGTAGAGCACCTCAGCATTTTGTCTCCTATGACCCCAGTTGGCTGGAGCACCCAGTGACTAAGCGAACTCTGTCCACTTGGGTGGCGGACTGCATTGCCCTAGCCTGTGAGCAGGTTGGGATCTCACTAGACCACGTCAGGCTACTTCCATGACTAATCTGCATTCCATATCTGTGACGTAAATCTGCTGGGCCGCCACCTGGTCTTCAGTTCATAGCTTCTCAGCTCACTACTGCCTGGAGAGGGAGTCCTGACGAACACAAGTAATGAGATAAGAGTAAAGTGGTCACTGGTGCTTTATTCACAGTCCCCAACAGCATTTCGGCCTAAGCCTTTCTCAGGGCGAATCAGATACAGACTAAAATACAACAAAATAAGTAAAATGTACAGTATAAAAATAATAACAAATACAATATACCACATAATAGAAATAAAACATACAATAATAACAATGAGCAAATAACCCTAAATCATATTAAAATGGAATAAAATGTAAGGCTGAGAATGCAACTAAAACAGGGATAGCTAGGTATAAATTGATGACTCCGTTTTTTAAACACACAATAGGTTGTTTCCACCGATTCATTGTTTGCAGATTTGCATGAGCTATTATACAGCTAGTAGCACTTATTGGTGCTCTGTAAGTACTCCCTTTTTTTGGGGGGGAGGTGTTTCTTATCCTCCTTGTCTCGTTACCTCTGTGATTGTGGTCTCCTGGCCCTGCAAGTTGTCCATTTTAGGTTTTTCTTCAACACATCCGCCTTTCATTCAGTTATTTAGTTGCATTCTCAGCCTTACATTTTATTCCGTTTTAATATGTTAGGTTTATTTATTTGCTGCTTATGTTTTTTTTTCTATTATGTGGTTTATTGTATTTATTGCTATTATTTTTATACTGTATGTTTTACTTATTCTATTGTACTTTAGTCTGCATCTGATTCCCCCTGAGGAAAGCTTAGGCTGAAACGCTTAGGAGATTGTGAATAAAACACCAGTGACCACTTTACTCGAATCTTGCTATTTTGTGCTATGCTTGGTTTGTTGCAAATGCGTTTGCCCTCTTTGGGGCTTCGAGGGGTCCTGACGGGACAGCGCCTTCAGCCAGGCCATACTTTTTATAATCTCTACTGGGTGTAAGCAACTCCTGCCCTCTGGCCCTTCTGTGTTCAGGTTATCGGAGTGTTGATTCCCCACCAGACACTTGGGTCTTACGAGAGCCTCTCAGTTAGGGCTCAACTGCTGCAGCTCACAGCTCGCCTTCTCTGGTCACCCATGGCATTTTGTACAGGTCCTCGGTAGCCTGTAGCTGGGGAGTCCCATATGTGAGGACTAACTTCCTGCTTATTCCTGGAGAAAGCATAGTTACTCACCTGTAACAGGTGTACTCCAGGTCTCCGGGGACAGAAGGATCAGTCCTCACAAATCTCCCTCCTTCCCTTGGAGTTGCTTCTTTACCGTATTTTAATTTTTGCAGTATTAGCTATGTCACTAGACTGAGGCAAGGGGACCACACATGCGTGGTGCATCTCCCAAAGACTTTCTTTAAAGCTGGGGAGATGCTTCCACGTGGGCTCTGTTGGCGCTGACATCACTCATATGTGAGGACTGATTCCTGCTGTCCCCGGAGAACACCTGTTACAGGGAGTAACTACGCATTATAAAAGTTCATAAATGCCTGTCTTTATAAAACACCAGCACAAAAGCAGGCAAAGTTGCAGCTAAAATGTAGCTGCAAACCTTCACACTAGCATAGGAGCTGGTATGAAAGTATGTAATTAAAGTATGAGTGTGGGTGAATATTCTATAACCCACCCTTGTACTTCGTGACTTTGCCCATGAGCCACCCAAACCCCTCCCCCAAACACATCTACACCGGTATTGTGGATATGCAGGGGATATTTAAGAAAGTATATGGTCAATTAAAGAGTGTACAAGTCCAAGTTTCAAAATCAGTCACTCTATAAAAACAAAAAACTGTTCTGTTCCATAAACAACTTAAATGTTTGTTAAATACTTTCCAACAACACACAAGACTACGAAGAAGGTCTCAGCATACATGGGCTTATGACAGACTCAGTGCAGGATCACTGTCACAATACACAGGCCACATAACATCAACGACCTTCTCGTAGACCCAGAATGATCACCACAGCCAAAGGCAAATTACTTAACTTTGAAACCATTCTTGCAATAGGCGGCCATTCTGTTTCCCAACGTCTCCATCCAGAGCTCTCAAACGTTTTGCGAGCACCCTCGCTTCATCAGGGGAGATACCAGCCACCAAACACTATGGCTGGACCAAACATAAAGCAGCCTGTCTGCCAGCACCTTTCAACACGCTGTTGAAAGGTGCTGGCAGGCAGGCTGCTTTATGTTTGGTCCAGCCATAGTGTTTGAAGATAAACATACAAAATAGACATCTGTATACACACAGGTATTGCAGATACAAACAGAAAGTATGTGCATGCACGCACCCACACAGGGGCTGAAAGCAGTTCCATGAGCCATGCTGTACATGTTTTCCCCATTTGTGTTGTGGGGTTTTTTTTAACTTTTTTTTTTTTTTTAAGAAAAGTAGTTGGAAAGTGTAGAGGAGATGGAACTCAGTACAGTCCACAACAGTAAAAAGAATTGATAGAATTTTGGATACCTATTGTGTGCTTGTTGAACTACAAAACATCTCCACTAGGAGGCACATTTCACTCTGGGACTTCCAAGTGCAATCTGGGACATTAAAGCCAGAACGTCTGGATAAAAAGCAGGCAAGTGCAAGTTCAGGCATGATTTTGGAAACGACATGCCCATTATGCATGTGTATCAAATGTCTATATAGGAGTCCAACACCAAGCACGGATCCACGTGCAAAGAACCACCCAATAAAAACGTGGAATGCAAATGAAAGGACACACCAAATTTTATTAAATAATATCACTCCAGCCAATGGCCCAACACAGGCCGTGCTTCGGAAAAGCCTTCTTCAGGGGCGTGTACGCTAAAAGGATGAAGTATAATACACATAAATAATAAAGATAAAATCTGATTATTATAACAGAAAATGGACATTAAGGACAAACATATTAAAAGCATAAATAATTAAAAAATTAAAATGAATGCCAAATTAAAATTATAAATTGCATATACGGCTAAAAAAGGGAGGAGCTATAAAAGCTTACACATAAAAATAGATAACATTTTAAACCAATCATTCAAAACATACAAAATGAACAATAAGATAGTAAAAAAAATACTCTTTAGAACATTATAAATATGACTAGGGCACATAAAATAAATAAATAAATGAACATTAATAAAAGTAAAAAAATCCATGAATAATAATTAGTAAAACATCATTAAATAAAATACAATTATAAGAGAATATATATACATATAAAACGTACATAAATCATTTTTACTTAAACCACATAAAGTACCCAATAGTCATAATTATTTAAGAAGGAATCGGTTAAAAACCAAGAAGTGCATACCTGCGTTTGTAGGAACAATCACCTATATGAATAAACAATAAGTAAATAAAACAAAATATTCCTTTTACAAAATTTTAAAAAACTAAGAAAAAGTAAAACCAACGAGAGGGATGAGGAGAAAATGCTTTTGTACTGCCCCGGTGCAAAGGGGCTGGTGAGAGGGCGAACCCTACAGACATATAATACCAAATCTGACAGAATATGTCCCATAGAAATTTTGTTAAAAAGTAAGGATCATTAAACTCAAATATACTCCAAATTAAATAAATATATCTATAAGTATTACTTAAATAATATCTAACTAAAAAGCCCTAGGGCACTATTAAATACAGGGGTGAATCACTCCCATAAAAATGACTATAAATATCTATATATAACTAGGTAAGTATAATTAAACTAACTGATCAACAATTTATGTTCCTAAAAAATTTTTTTTGGAGATGAATGGAGAAGCAATAGAACCACAAAAATTACCTGATGGAGCGTCAAATACGAGATGCCAAAGGGTACATATAACTGTAAAACGAACTACTCCTATAAAAACAATGAAAAAACTATGTATATGTGTTAAAAGATACATGAGAAACTAAAATCAAAAAACAACCGTTCAGTGTGTATAAAAAATGTCATTACTTTTCAGATTACCCTAATATACATAAAAAGAGGGTGTATATTTAATGATATTTAGGCAGCTAAAAGTGTATATAACCAAATACATACCCACCATAACTCATAAGAGTGCACACAAGCCGTCGGCGTTTTTTATCCTGGCAGTTAGACTTTTGTTTGCAGAGCATCCTAATGCTGGTTTATTGAATAATGACGGATAAAAAAGTAAGTGTTGTAAAGTTTTGGTTGTGTTAAGAATGGAAGTTTGATCCATCTTACATTTTTATTTAATCCCATGTAGGGGTTCGTTTTTGAAAATGGTTTAGAAATGTTTTTAAGGATTCCTATAGTCTAGAAATACACCCCCCCCCCCACCCTTTCTGAAGCGGATTTTATAAGAATTATGGTTGGTCATTTTTTTATATAGTTTCACATATACATATATATCCTTAAGTTTTGATATTTTTCATATACATAAGAAATGATAATCCGATTAGGTTAAAGTTTTTAATGTGTATTGGCTGTTTTTGTTTGTTTTTAAAGGGCTAGAGTTATCAATGGTTTAATGGAGACATTCGGATAGACTTAAAAGTATGTAGACCTTCTTTTATATGCCCACTTGTGTGCACTCTTATGAGTTATGGTGGGTATGTATTTGGTCATATACACTTTTAGCTTCCTAAATATCATTAAATATACACCCTCTTTTTATGTATATTAGGGTAATCTGAAAAGTAGGGAGCTTATTTTTAGATTTCAAGTCTGAAATTGGTTTTTAACTTCAATAAGGTTCCTTTTGAATTTGCATAAGAGGCGGTTCATTTTTTGGAGGAGTATTTATTTGTCCATCTGTGTAGCTGTCGGCGTTACTTTTTAACAAAATTTCTATGGGACATATTCTGTCAGATTTGGTATTATATGTCTGTAGGGTTTGCCCTCTCACCAGCCCCTTTGCACCGGGGCAGTACAAAAGCATTTTCTCCTCATCCCTCTCGTTGGTTTTACTTTTTCTTAGGTTTTTTTAAATTTTGTAAAAGGAATATTTTGTTTTATTTACTTATTGTTTATTCATATAGGTGATTGTTCCTACAAACGCAGGTATGCACTTCTTGGTTTTTAACTGATTCCTTCTTAAATAATTATGACTATTGGGTACTTTATGTGGTTTAAGTAAAAATGATTTATGTACGTTTTATATGTATATATATTCTCTTATAATTGTTTGTATTTTATTTAATGATGTTTTACTAATTATTATTCATGATTTTTTTTACTTTTATTAATGTTCATTTATTTATTTTATCTGCCCTAGTCATATTTATAATGTTCTAAAGAGTATTTTTTTACTATCTTATTGTTCATTTTGTATGTTTTGAATGATTGGTTTAAAATGTTATCTATTTTTGTGTAAGTTTTTATAGCTCCTCCCTTTTTTTAGCCGTATATGCAATTTATAATTTTAATTTGGCATTCATTTTAATTTTTTAATTATTTATGCTTTTAATATGTTTGTCCTTAATGTCCATTTTCTGTTATAATAATCAGATTTTATCTTTGTTATTTTATTGTTTATGTGTATTATACTTCATCCTTTTAGCCTACACGCCGCTGAAGAAGGCTTTTCCGAAACACGGCCTGTGTTGGGCCATTGGCTGGAGTGATATTATTTAATAAAATTTGGTGTGTCCTTTCATTTGCATTCCACATTTTTATTGGATGGTTCAAATGTCTATATAGACTTCCCCAGGATAACGTTTCAGAACCAAGATGTCTAATACCATAATGGTTAGCGTAGTGGCTTAAGAGCAGGGTGGATAGGCTTCAAATCCCATTGTGATACTTTGTGATCTAAGGCTAGTCACTTAATTTTCCATCTTCTCTACACACACTGGATGTTTTAAGGTGAAAACGAGCACTTACCTGATGCTTGTTCGTGCCTGGAGTAGATATAAACATGGATGTGCCTGCAGATGTTTCTGCTATTTCTGAGATTGAACAGGGACATGTAAGTCCATTGCTCTTCCCCAGGCTCTCCTTTGCCACATCTCCATGCCTACTTGGACATCCTTGCCCTGAAGATGTCTGCAAATGTCATTTGTGGAATGACTACGGAGACGTGTCCATTATATTGATGTCCATATGCATGCCTGCAGATGGCCAAATCACAATTAACCTTTTAAAATGACGCTCTGTGTGAATGGCAGGCTGGAGAATGTCTCCAGTCTGATACATTTACAGGGATGTCTTTGTAGAAGCCCCTGATAACATCCATATCAGGACAGCTACGTTCATGAAATTGCCTCTGAACTTAAACATGCTGACTGTTTTGGCCTGGAGGTCTCAGATAGCACTTAGACATCCTTCCTGAAATGACCCTTTACATAATCTCATGATTTGTAGTTTATATGCCATTTACAATCTCTTTCCTATTAGATCTGTTTGGTAGCAACGGGACCTTTGACCAATCTGGCCTTGGCAGTAAAATTGGACCCCATCTTTCCACAGAAGCTGAAACATTTGTACATCATGGGAGGAAACATGGATGGTATGGTGGTTAAAAGACAGGGGATGGGAAAGGTAAAATAAGGAAAATGAGCAGGACAGAGAGAAAGGACATAGGAGAGAACAGAATTTATTTATTTATTTTATTTATTTACAGTCTCTTATATACCGCACTATTCAGCATCAGCGCGGTTTACATGGAACAAAATGCTCAGTACAGTTAACATGTATGAGTTTACAGATAACAGGGACGAAAGCTTGGATAACCGGGGTAAACTATGTACAAATACTTACTATATGGGGTCATAATCAAAGAGGTTGCGTAGACAATGCAGTCCACATCATGGGTTTGAGTATCACTTGGTGTGTTGTTGATATACTGTACATTTGTCTGGGAATGGTATCGGAGTGTCTTAGAGCTCTAGGGGATGCAATTGGCTCTATAAGGTACTTGTTGAAGAGGTGGCCTTTGAGGGCTTTCCTAAACTGTGGTAGGTTCTTAATAGCCCGGATCTCATGGGGTAATGCGTTCCAGTATCTTGGGGCACTGAGATTGAAGGCCCTATTGGCTGTCGATTTGGTGGAAACAGTAAGTGCCTTCAGGACTTTTAGGGAGTTTATAGCCGTGGATCTTCTTGCTCTATTTGTGGATGTGGAATGGATGAGGGAGGTTAAGGATGCAGCTGAGAGATTGTGAACAGCTTTAAAGGTGATTGTCAAAATCTTGAAAATTATTCTTGCCTGAATGGGTAGCCAATGTAGCTGTATCAACAGAGGCGCCACGTGGTCGCTCCTGGAGGCTCCGTGGAGGACTCTTGCTGCCGCATTCATGGCTAGCTGAAGAGGGTTTAATGTAGATTGGGGAAGACCTTGTAATATGGCATTGGCATAATCAAAATGGGGTATGATCAAAGCCTGGAAGATTGTCTGAAAATCAGTTGGTTCAAGTATGGAACGTAGGTGCCTAAGTGAGCGGATCTTGAAGTAGACTGATCTGTCTGTGTTTCCTATGTGGGCCTTCATATCCAGGCGTTGATCTAAGGTGACTCCCAGGTATCGTATTGAGGATTTAGAGTTCAGCTCAGCTTCTTTTACTTTAAGGTATTGCGGTGGGGTAAAGTTGGGGTTCCTCATAATGAAGAGTACTTCCGTTTTCTTATGTTGTATTCTGAGGTTTTTGGAAAGAAGCCAATCAGATATTGTATTGAAACAGTTCGTCAATGGTGATAGGTCCAGATTCTCAGTAGAGAAGGGTAAGTAGAGCAGGACATCATCTGCGTATAACATGCAATCAACATTGAAGGACCGGATGATATTACAAATTGGTTGCATGTAAATATTGAACAAGAGCGCCGAAAGGGAGGATCCTTGTGGGACTCCTTGACTTTGGTGGAAAGGTTCAGAATTTATCCCTCCAGAACGAACGTGTTGCCATCTTTCGGACAGGTAGGATCTGCACCACTTGAGCGCTCGTCCATTAATGCCTTTGTCAGTCAGTCGTCCTAAAAGCAGCTCATGATTCACTGAATCAAAAGCTGCTGCGATGTCCAGAAAGATGAGAGCAAATCCTTGACGGAGGTCATCAATGCCTGTGATTATCTTGCAGAATAGAGTGGTAATGAGGGATTCTATGCCATGGAATTCCCTAAAACCATGTTGGCATGGGTCTAGTGGTGCAGCGGAGTCGATGTGATCCTGTAATTGAAGTTGAGCTTCCTTTTCAATAATCTTCGCAAGTAGTGGAATGCTGGATATGGGTTTGTAAGATTCGACCTGTTGGGGATCAAGCTTACAGTTTTTTAGCAGAGGTCTAATGGAGGTGTGTTTAAGGGCTGAAGGGAAAGAGCCGGTTGAGAAGGAGAGGTTAATTATTTTGGACAGTACTGGGCTGAAATGACTGCGAAGCTCCTTGATCCAGAAGTCTGGGCATGGATCAGACTGGGCAGTAGTGGTATTAAGGGCAGCAATGGTGTCCTCAAGTCCTCTCTTGGTAGGGGTAGAGAACATGGTTAGTGTTTGGCATTCTTGCTCTATTGCGGAAGTTGTAGTAGAGGTTTTGTTGGTCTGGCATATCTTGGATTGAAGATAGGTTGCGAAATCTTGTGGGTGTATCTCGAATGAAGGTCCGGAGGATGGTTCTTTTGATAAGGTCTTAACCAGGTCGAAAAGGTCATGTGGTTTATTAAGCGATCTCTTTAAGGTGTCAGAGTAGTATTGCTTCATCGTTTTGGTGATTGCATTGCGATGCTCGGCCAGATGACAGTTGTATGTTGTCAGGTCATTTAGTGAATGAGATCGTCGCCAGTGTTTCTCTAGTTTCCGTAATTGGTTAAGTGATGCTTTAAGATCGGCTGAGTACCATGGGGCACTTGCCCTTTTACCTGGAGGCCTGTTGATTGGCGTACGTTGGGCAATTGAGCTGAGGCAATTGTTCCAGAGGGAAATTAGGTCGTCGAGGTTCTGAGTGGTTTCAGAGAAGAGTTGTTGCATTTCTGCAAGGATAAGATCTCTGTTGTAAGGCTTGAAACATCGAGAGGGCGGTCTTGTGGTGTTGCTTTGTATTTTGTTGATTTTTGTATAGGCTTTGTACGAAGGAATCTGGATGATGATCAGTTTGTGATCTGACCAAGGAACAGGCGTTATGGAGGTTATAGGATCATGGGCTGGGTTAAGAGAGGTTTGCGGGGCGAATACTAGATCCAGGATATTTCCCTTAATGTGAGTAGGATCATTAACTAATTGCTTGAAGCCAAGATTTTTGAGGGCATCAAGGAAGGCTGATGCTTGATTGAATGAAAGGAAGTTAAGAATTAAAGGAAGTTAAGAGAATGCAGCAATGTGGGGAGTTTGAAAGTCATAGCCCATGGTTACTTTTTACCCATTGGTTTTTGCACCAGTTTTCAAAATGAAACGCTCATATTTTAATGTTGAAAATTGCCAAAGGGAAACGTGATTACAGAGATTTGCATCTGTGTTTCCTGACGGTACTTTTTCGACCAAAACACAAATACTTTGGAAAAATCAAAACTATCTGTTTTTCTTCCCTGACCTAATCCTGTTCCTGGAACACCTTCAAATACAATGCAGGGGAGTAGTATGCATGTTGTGCAACAATCCACCAATAGGGTGGACTGTTTTCAGACAGCCAGTTTGTGGATAAAAAAATTTTCAACTGTGGAAATTGTTCTGAACATTGTCTTTCCTAGGACAATTTTCAAAGCCATTTAGCCAGGCAGACAGGCTGTCTGAAAACTGCCCTCCTTCAAAGTACAAATAGGGTTGCAGAGCACCCGTACCTTCAGCCAGACTGGGAGGGCATATTTTTAGGTGTGTTCATGTCTACTCGCATTATTTCTGATAATATTTTGTCTGCACTAAAAGCTACTTTGTACCCATGATGAGTTTTCAAGGAAAAGTGCACACACTCCTTTAGCAGATTTGGTGTAAAGCCCATGATGTTTAAAAAAAAAAAAAAAGTTCACACTCTTCAGCAAGATGGGCAATTTGAAGGTAGCCCTCATCTCCAGGAACAAGCAGCAATGCAGTCTTAACATATGGATGATGTCCTCCGATGGAGCCAGCATGGGAACACTCCCCAGCATCCAATAGGAAGCATTTGGGAGTATGAGCATGTGTGCATACTGTCCCACCTTCGCAGTGATTCTCCTCAGTTTTTCCGCAAAGCCCTTTAGATGCTTGTCCTGTCACAGCAGTTAAAACTTTTCTACTGTGTGCTTTGGGGTACTTTATTTTTTTCTTTTTTTGCCTTCCCGTCTACATCGGTACCATTGCTCATCAATACCAGTGCCTTTTCTTGGCACTTCCCTTACTTCTATTTTTCTCTTCTTTAGGTTCCCACGGGTTTGTTGTCAATCCAGGCCACCATTGAGTCTTTGACTTGGTAAAGGCTGTGTTTCCTGACATGGAGAAACCAGGCATCGGTTTTAAAAAGTGTACCAACTGCATCCGTACTGTTTCGGCCACCGACAAGCACAATTGATGCTTACAGTGCTTGGGCCCTGACCATAACCTGGATTCTTGTAATTTGTGTCTGCAGAAGACAAGGAAAGGGTTAAAAAAAAAAAACTGAAAAGCAACATGAGTGTCTCTTTGGATCTGACTTGGCAGCCTCAGCACACTCTTCTTCAACGTTGACATTTTCTCGGAGCTTCTCTTCTTCACATGGTCAAGGCGCTCTGTCTCCGTGGGCACCGAGATGGAAAGGAGAGCTGAGGAACTGGAGATACTCCAGTATCCCTTAACTCCTAAGGAGGTTTCCACTCTTTCAGCCCATTGTATTTTACAGGACCTCATATTTTGTATATGGGAGACCCCTCTCTGTTCCCTTGGTCAGTAAGAGACACGACAACCATGCACAGGGTTCCTGATTCCCTGGGCTTCCAGAAACCTCAACTCCCTCACCATTCTATGGTGGTTGAGTTGACTATACACTGGCTCAAGAGTACCAAGAACCACTCTTCGGTTCTTCCTAGGAGGGAATAGTGTACCCTTGATACGTTTGCCTGCCAGTGCTTCCAGGCATTGATTTTGGATTCCCATGTTTAATTTCTGTATGCTTTATATGGGCATGTTCCTCGAAGACATTATAAAGAATCTTGAAGGGTTCTCTGCTGTGATCCCTTCAGAGAAGCCGGATGCCCACTGGGCCTTGGTCAAGCATGGTCAGGACTGTTCTAAATTCATCACTAGAGCAGCTTTTGACTGTTTTGAGTCTACCAGCAGAGTTGCAGCAGTGGGCATTGGGGCCAGAAGGTTGACTTGATTGCAGTCTTCAGACCTGGAACAGTTGGTCCAAGACAAGCTGAAAGACATTCTTTGTAGAGGCAAAAACCTTTTGGGTAAGGGCTGGAGGAGAAAGCTGGTGAAATTGAGATTGATGACCTTACCATGAAGCATCTCTCCCATAAAACAGCAGATCCTTCTAGGAAGACGGTCTCTGTAAAGAAACCCTTCTATCCAAAGAAGTATTACCCCTCTTACCCAGCTTACACGCTCCACCATGCTCACCAAGGTCAGCAGAAGCCTCAGGCTCCTTGCCAACCCAAGAGACCTAAACCTCCTAACTCACAACCAGCTCCCCCAGCCTGGGGCTAGTTTTTAACTACTTCCTAGAGAACATTGCCACTCTTCCCCTGAAGGACCCTCAGCCTTCTTACATTGCGGGCAGGCCTCTACAGTACATGTCATTCCATATGCCTGACTACATATGTAGACAGCCCAGTGGACTCTTGCCTCCCAGTGGAAGCAGGCTTCGGGCTGTCTCCGGGACAGGATCCAAGTCACTGCCTGTCTAACCACATCCTTTCAGTGGTGATGGTCTCTGGAAAATCTGCTTGTAGGGTCATCTTTCTAGATGCCTCCACTTCAATGCACCCTGACAACAAATGCCTCCAAACTGGGTTGGGTAGCCCATCTGGGCAACCTGACTACACAGAGGCTCTGGACAATGCAAGAGTCACAACTCCAGATCAATCTCCTGGAACTTCGTGCTATCTCAAATGCCCTCTGGGTGTTTCAACCACCTCAGAGCACAAGTCCTAGTTAGGACGGACAATCGGGTTGCCATGTTCTCTGTGAACAAGCAGGGAGGAACAGACTCTTGGACCCTCTGTGAGAAAGCACTACACCTATGGTCCTTTGCCATTGCTCATCAAATACACCTCCAAGCGGTGTATCTCCCAGGAGAGTTCAGTGTCTTGGCAGACAGACTGAGTCGCATCCTTCTTCCCCACGAATGGTCTCTCCATCTGGACACAACATCCTACATCTTCCAGACCTGGGGAACTCCAGACATAGATCTGTTTATGACTCCCCAAAATACCAAGCTTCCTCGCTTCTGCACAAGAACTCCAACATCCACCAACCAAAAAGTAGATGCCTTCCACCTACACTGGGGTCAGGGTCTGCTTTATGCTTTCCCTCCTATACCCCTCATTCCCAAGACGCTTTTCAAATTTCAGTCCAACAAGGGCTCCATGATACTCATAGCCCCTCACTAGCCATGGCAACCGTGGTTTCCACTGCTACTATGTCTGACTCAGACTCATCCTCTTCTATTGAGATCTGCACCCAATTTCCCCTCCCAGGACGACGGCTCACTACTTCATCCCAATCCGCAGTCTCTCTGCCTCACAGCTTGGCTGCTGAGAGCATAGCTTTACGTGCTTTGATCTTACTCAAGAAATTAAGGAGAATCCTTTTGGTTTCTAGAAAGCCCTCCATCAGATATTCATATACTTTTAAGAGGCATAGATTCTCTTTCTGGTGTTCCAGAAGGATCTCAATCCCTTTTCTGCTCCAATGGAGTTGCTGCTTCAGTATTTCCTCCACCTGTCCTCAACAAGTCTAAAGACAAACTCTGTGAGGGTCCACTTCCGTGTCATTGTGGCCTCTC
The DNA here is from genome assembly GCA_033557465.1 of Ichthyophis bannanicus. Taxonomy (NCBI): domain Eukaryota; kingdom Metazoa; phylum Chordata; class Amphibia; order Gymnophiona; family Ichthyophiidae; genus Ichthyophis; species Ichthyophis bannanicus. The sequence goes on from CM066035.1 coordinate 578,255,020, forward strand.
ACCATTTTATTTATTTAACTGTGTTTATATCCCACTTTTCACCGGGTCAAAGCGGCGTAACATTAAAAATGGGGGGGGGGGGGGATGGACAATAATCAAATTCTGGGGTTGGGGCTATCACCTGGTGGCCAGCATTGATGATTACAACAAATATTTGGGACATATGCATAGACATTGTATTTCAGTCTCTTAGAGAATATGTTTGTGGGGGGGGAGGGGGTTCGGAGGTAGTCAGTGGTGGGTGCTTGCTTCTGGTCCGAGGTATTCCTGGAATAGGACAGTTTTTAGTTGTTTTCTGAATGAGAGGGGATCTCCGTTGCCTCTGATGTGACTTGGTAGAGAGTTCCAGAGGGATGGTGCGTATAGTTCAGAGGCTCTGTTGCAGGTCCGTTGGTTGTATTTGGTTCGTTTGTGGGGGACAGTGAGGGACTTGCTGATGGTTTGTCTGGTTGTTCTATTGTGGGCTGGTCAGGGTAGTAGTTTGCGGAGCTGGGAAGTCTGAGTTTGGTAGAGGGCTTTGTGAGTAAGTAGGGCGGATTTGTATTTGATTCTTGCTTCGAGGAGGAGTATGTGCAGCTCCCTCAGTATTGGGGTGATGCGGTCTTGTTTTTTTGCTTTCTGGATAATCCTTGCTGTGGTATTTAAGGCAGTTCGAAGTGGATTGGTGTGGGTGGCTGGGAGTCCGTGGTAGATTATGTAGAAGTAGTCCAGGTGGGGGAGTGTCATGGCTTGCATCACTGTTCGTTCTGAAGTCGTGTGGTTTGAGGAGAAGTCTGAGGCGCTGTACAGTTTTAGCCTTGTGGAATATTGTTCTGGTGGGTTTTTTTATTTGTTGCTTGAGTGTGAGTGCTTGGTCTATGATGATTCCTAGATACTTTATGTGCGGTTGTATTTGTATTTGTGTGGTTCCAACGTTGAGGTGTGTAGGTGGTGTGAATTCTGGGTCCTTTGTCACTATGAGGGCTTCTGTTTTCTTTATGTTGATGGATAGGTTGTTTTTCTGTAGCCAGCTGGATACTTCTGAGAAGCATTCTAATAAATGGTTGTTTGTTGGGTTGGAGGTTGTGATTGGGGCATAGAGCATTATGTTATCTGCATAGATGTGATAGTTGATGTGGGCACGCATGATTGAGCAGATTGTGAGATGGTGGATGTTATTTCTTCTTTCGTGATTGTTTCGAATGTGCTCCATTCTCTGTCTGTGGTGGTGAGGTGGTTTGTTGTTGTCTCTGTGTTCAATTGTGGGTTTTGTGGCTGTTGAAGCTGCTTGTATTGTCGTGCTAGTAGTTCTGGTCGGATATTTGGTAGTTGGTCGGATTGGTTGGGCAGCCCATCTCCACGCAACCACCAGTAGTAGGTTTCATAAGAGATCTTCTGCTGTCCAAACCTCCCATTAAGCTACCTCTGGTAGTTGGGGACCTCAGTGTCATTCCAGTGCAGCTTCTCAATCCCCCGTTTGAACCATTAGCCATGACCTCACTTAAGTTCTCTCTTGGAAGGTAATCTTCCTAATTGCCCTCACATCAGCTAGGTGCATTAGTGAACTTCAGGCTTTGGTGGTGGCTCCTCCCTATACCTGCTTCCACCATGGCAAAGTAGTCCTTCAGACTCACCCACACTTTATGCCAAAGTTGGTGTCTCCCTTCCATTTAAACCAGTCAATTTATTTTCCAGGTTTTTTTTCCCTAAACCGCATATGTCTAGAGCGGAACAACTCTGCACACTCTTGACTGCAAACGTACATTGGCTTTCTATCTCCAAAAGACTCGAGATCATCATAAAGCCTCACAGTTGCTCATCTCATTTGACCCCAGTCACCTGGGATTACTTGTTTCTAAGCGTACACTCAAGGTGGATAGCGGACTGCATTTCATTTGCCAGTGACAAAGCAGGACTCTCCCTGGAAGGGCAAGTCACCGCTCACAACGTTTGCACCATGGCCATCTCGATGGCAAGCCTTTGTTCAGTAGCCATTGATGAAATTTGCAAAGCAGCAACTTGGTCTTCTGTCCATATCTTCGCTGCCCGTTATTGTCTGGACAAGGACTCCCTTCAGGTTGCCTTGTTTGGTCAGGCTGTACTTCAGCACCTCTTTCAGGCTTAAATACAACTCCTACCCTCTGTCCCAGACTTTGAAGATACCAGAAATCCATGTGGGATCCATGACCACCTCATGCCTACTCTGAGGCGAACCTCTACTGGTTCTGAGGTCACTTCATCTGGGAGCTAGGGAGTCCCATATGTGAAGACTATATTCCTGCTTGTTCTTGGAGACTAGCGTAGTTACTCGCTTGTAACAGGTGATCTCCAGGAACAGCAGACGTTTAGTCTTCACAACCCGCCCTCCTCCCCTGAGAGTTATACGGTTTCATTTACTATTTTCTCAGCTACAAACTCAACTGAAAAGAGGGAGTTGGGAAGACAGGCACAGTGGTGTGCTTCAAAAAGCTTTCCAGTTGGACCTGCGTGGGCTCCGTTGGTACCGACATCACCCATATGTGATGAATAAATTCCTGCTGTTCCCAGAGATCACCTTTACAGGTGAGTAATTACGCTCTTATGTTAGACAGCAGACATTACCAATACTGAGTTCTGCCCTTTGGGCTGCTGTCCAACCCAAGCGTCGTCACGAAATGTCTAGTGGTAGTTGCGGCCTGTCTCCACACCCTAGGCATCTTTGTCTTCCCTTACTTAGACGATTGGCCCATCAAGGTTGGGTCACCACAGATGGTGTATCTGTCCATTCAAAGCACTGTCATGATGCGCGAACATTTCGGCTTTGTCATAAACTTTCCAAAGTCGCACCTTTCTCCCCCTCAGAAGCTGTAATTAATAGGTGCCCTTCTTGACACGACTCACGCTCGAGCTTTCCTGCCTGAGGACCATCTCAAATGCCTCACAGAGTTCTCAATACAAAAATATATTTCAGGTCTTCACGGAGTATATAACGATCCTAATTTACAGCAAAGTCACTCCATACAAACAGATAATCACAGTTGAAAATTTCCTTCAATTAATTGTTTCTTAAAAAGAATCAACACTTCTTCCTTTCTTGTTACACTAGTAGGGGTGACTAAGAATTAATATTGAAAAACAGCCAGTCTTAAAATGAGTACAATAGCATACCAGGAGGTTTCAGACCATTGCCACGCTCAGACAAATGCTTATTTATAAAAAAGCAACAGCGCATTGGTTACATCAATAACCATCCTGGATTCTTATTTTTGTTTTTAAGATTGCTGATACAAACGCCACCACCATACAGCAAAGCCTCTTTATGACTATATATTAAAAGGAAAAAGTCTTAACTTTGTGTCTTGTGTCTTTTTTGCCCCAACGCTTCCTCCGGTACCCTTATAGCGTTTCACTCCACATAGGAGTTTCATCAGGAGGATCTATAAAAACAGACACAGGAAAACAGCATTGCAATATATGTGAACTTATACTACATTATATTTTGAAATGATTTCTATTTAGGTAATCACAGTGGGTGAAAGTTCACATATATTGCGATGCTGTTTTCCTGTGTCTGTTTTTATAGATCCTCCTGATGATACTCCTATGTGGAGTGAAACACTATAAGGGTACCGGAGGAAGCGTTGGGGCAAAAAAGACACAAGACACAAAGTTAAGACTTTTTCCTTTTAATATATAGTCATAAATAGGCTTTGCTGTATGGTGGTGGCGTTTGTATCAGCAATCTTAAAAACAAAAATAAGAATCCAGGATGGTTACTGATGTAACCAGTGCGCTGTTGCTTTTTTATAAATAAGCATTTGTCTGAGCGCGGCAATGGTCTGAAACCTCCTGGTATGCTATTGTACTCATTTTAAGACTGGCTGTTTTTCAATATTAATTCTTAGTCACCCCTACTAGTGTAACAAGAAAGGAAGAAGTGTTGATTCTCTTTAAGAAACAATTAATTGAAGGAAATTTTCAACTGTGATTATCTGTTTGTATGGAGTCACAGAGTTCTCAGGCATTCAATGCAGTTGTCACACCACAGCACGAGGCATGCTTAGTCTCCTCGATCACATGGCCTCCATGGTCCATGTAGTCCCCTACGCTTGTTGCCACATGCACCAAGCGCAGTGGACCCTCTTCCCAATGGAAAAAGGTGACTGGCCATCTATGAGACAGTGGTGGTCACCCCCACCTCTTGCGGACTCCCTTCAGTGGTGGCTCTCTCCTCAAAACTTTCTCATAGGGTTAGCTTTTTAGATGCCTCCACCTTAACGGACCCTTACTACCGATGCGTCCAAACAGGGCTGGGGAGCTCATCTGGATGGCCTGGGCACGCAGGGCCTATGATCTCAATAGAAAGCTTCCCATCAGATCAACTTCCTGGAGTTGAGACCAATAACCAATGTCCTTCGGGTGTTTCACCATCAATTATTACATCAATCAATCCTGCTTCAGATGGACAACCAGATTGCCATGTTTTATGGAAACAAACAGGGAGGCACGGGCTCCCTCCTCTGTGAGGAAGTGATCCACCTGTGGACCTTTGCCATGGCTCATGGAATGCTTCTCTGAGACGTTTACCTGCCAGGAGAGCAGAATGTTCTCACAGTCTATCGGGTCCTCAAACCTCATGAAGTGGACTCTTCATCAAAGAGTATTGCTTGCAGCTCTGGGGAATCCCACAGATCAATTTGTTTGTCACTCCACTCAATGCACAGGTTTCTCGTTTTTGCTCCAGGATTCCAATCTCCACAACGTTGAGCCTTGGATGCTTTCTTCCTTCACTGGGGAACAGGTCTGTTATATGCTTACCTACTCATTCTGCTAATAGCCAAGATGCTGTTTATGTTGCAGGCTGACAGAGGCACCATGATCCTGGTAGCTCCATTCTGGCCCCAACAGCTGTGGTTTCCCCTACTTCTTCGTCTAGCTCAACATGAATCTCTGTCTGGGATGGGCACCAGACCTGATCTTGCAGGATCAGGGGATGTTGCTCCATTCCAATATTTGTGCGCTCCACCTGACTGCTTGGCTGCTGAGAGGGTAGTCTTTTCAGACCTCAATTTACTGGATACCACAATGGACATCACGGAAGGACTCCACATGATGCATGTGTGCCTTTAAATGGCACCGATTTGCAGTTTGGTGCATTCAGCACACCCTCAACTCCTTCAGATGTCCAGTGGAGTCTCTCCTGTTATACCTTCTTCACCTCTCTTCTACAGGTCTCAAAACTAATTCCATTCACATCCACCTCAATGCCATTTTGGCTTCTCATAAGGGGATTAATGGAAAACCTGTTTCCACCCATCTATTGGTAGCCTGCTTCATGTGTGATCTCCTACTGACTAAGCCACTGATTTTTAAAAAGGGTTTCAGGGGTGATCCGGGAAACTACAGACTGGTGAGCCTGATGTCAGTACCGGGAAAAATGGTAGAAACCATCATAAAGAACGGTCTAGAATTTGGCAGCTGGGATTTAATGTTAAAAAATGTAAGGTCATGCATTTGGGCTGCAGCAATCCAAGGGAGCAATATAGTATAGGGGGTGAAGTACTTTTGTCCACTAAAGAAGAGCGGGACCTAGGCGTGGTTGTGTCTGATGATCTTAAAGTAGCTAAACAGGTAGAAAAGGCGACAGCAAAAGCTAAGAGGATGCTTGGGTGCATACGGAGAGGCATGGCTAGCAGAAAAAAGGAGGTGATAATGCCTCTCTATAAGTCTTTGGTGCGACCTCATTTGGAGTATAGTGTGCAATTCTGGAGACCGCACCTTCAAAAGGATGTGAACAGGATGGAGTCGGTGCAGAGGGTGGCTACTAAAATGATTAGTGGTCTTCATTATAAAGCATATGAGGACAGACTTAAGGATCTTAATATGTGCACCTTAGAGGAAAGGTGGGATAGAGGTGATATGATTGAGATGTTTAAATACCTCCGTGGCATAAATGTTCAGGGAGAGAGCCTCTTTCAATTGAAAGCAAGTTCTGCTACGAGGGGACATGGGATGAGGGTGAAGGGAGATAGATTCAGGAGTGATATGCGGAAATATTTCTTTAGGGAAAGAGTAGTGGATCCATGGAATAGTCTCCCAGTGGAGGTGGTAGAGATGAGGACAGTAACTGAATTCAAAAAAGCATGGGACAAACACAGAGGATCTCTAAAGGTAAAAAGGGGACTGTTGTAGTTATGGAAGGACAGACTAGATAGGCCATGTGGTCTTTTTCTGTCGTCATATTTCTATGTTTCTAAGAACAAAATTACTGAATATATAGATAGTCATGGCTTAATGGGAGCCAGCCAACATGGCTTTAGACAAGGAAGATCTTGTCTTACTAATCTGTTATGTTTTTTTCTTTGAAGGTGTGAATAAACAGGTAGACAAAGGTGAGTCAGTTGATTATAGTGTGTCTGGACTTTCAGAACGCCTTTGACAAGGTCCCTCATCAGAGACTTGGCAAAACTAAAAAGTCATGGGATAGGAGGCAGTATTATTGTGGATTAGGAGCTGGTTAAAGGATGGAAAGCAGAGGGTAGGGCTAGATGGCCATTTTTCCCAATGGAGAAAGGTGAATAGTGGAGTACCCTAGGGATCTGTGCTGGGTCTGCTGCTTTTTTTTATTATTTTATATTTGTGCAATTTTACCATAAAGTCAAGAAAGCCAATAAAGCACTCTCTTGAAGAAACAGATTAACACTAAGAAAAATAAAAAAAAAATTCAATTTGATACACGAAAATAACAGTGTCTAACCACCATAGCCCACAAAAGGGGGGGGGGACCATTCACATGAATATAATATAATACCAAATAAAGAAAAGAACAAAGCAGCACATCAATTCAAACAGTACGTACCTGAGCACCATTAAGGGGAGTCAATGGAGGATTCTACCCGCCTAACACTGATAAAGGCCAACAGCTGGGAGGGCTCAAACATGTAAGAAACAGCTTGGAATTTTACCAAACATTTGCAAGGATGTTTAAGGAAAAAGAGCCCCCCCAGCTGTAAGACCCCTGATCGTAGCAAAAGAAACTCTCTGCGGCGTTTCTGTGTTTTTCTCAATAAATCAGGATAAATATGGACCGCAAAACCATGAAAAGAAAGTTTCCTTTTACGAAAAAAAAAGCTTCAACAACCACTCTGTCTGATAACAAGGCAAACGTTACAAGGAGAGTAGAAGACTCCACAGAATCAGACCCAGACCCAGAATTCTCCAACAGATTAGTAACATCTAATACATCCCCGTGTAACAAACCACCCTCCAACACCCTACTAGAAGTGGTACATTTTGCTTTGGGTAAATAATAGATTTTCACTAAGGGAGGCATTAACTCAGGGGACACCCCTAAGACGTCCGATAAATATTCTCTAAACATATCTTTAGCACTGATAGAAGGTGACCTAGGAAAATTAACTATTCTCAAGTTATTAACTCGTGAAAACATTTCTAACTGCTCCAGCTTCATATGCAACGACAAAGAGTTCTTTTTAAAAGTATCTAATTGATCTTCCAAGCTAGATGGTCTATTCCGTGTCTCTTCTTCCTCGACACAGATATCAGACACTTTTTTCTCCAATACAGTTACTGCTCCCATAGTAGTTTTAACCTTAGTAGTTAAAGAAGACATTCGGGGAAGTAAAGCTTCACCTAACGAGGCAATAGCAGTCTATATAGACTCCAACGTAAAATTCACAGGATGTTGCAGAGAGAAAACCACCTCCGTGTCCAGCGCTGGGTCAGCCGCCTCCATATGTGCCAGCAATTCATCCCGTGGGGCAGAAAGAGGAAACTGCCCCATTCACACTCCCCCTTCCAACACCGATGATGGAGTACAGGGGAGCTTACTCTTAGCTCCACTGTTCAATTCTGCCGACACACCTTTTCCTGGCCCACCCAAGGTACCAGCTTCCACCGACATTGCAGGGGAGGGAACCTCCAGGAAGCCCTCAGGCAATGCGTGACTGCAGAAAACCTTTGATGCCGGGCTCAATACTGGGGGGGACGATGAAGCCGAGGCAGCTGCCAAGCTATCCAACTCTGACAAAGTCGCCCATTGGCTTTCTCCACCTGCCGCATCTGAACTCCGTGTGGCCCGCAAAAAGTAAGAATCCAAAGAACCAGAAGCACCTGAAAGCGGCGTCAAGGCAGCAGAGGGCTGGGAGGGCAACAGCCCTAGTTTGCCTTTCCGCTTTTTTCCCCATGTAGAAAAGCGTGCTCACACGGCTAGGAGTGCTGCCACCATTTTGGAACGCCCCCTCTCCCAGAATCGGGTCTGCTGCTTTTTAACATATTCATAAATGACCTGGAAATGAGAATGAGGGAGGTTATCAAATTTGCAGATGACCTAAAACTATTTAAAGTTGTTAAAACCCATAAGGATTGTGGAAAATTGTAAGAGGATCTTGATAAATTGGAAGACTGGGCATCCAAATGGCAGATAAAATTTGGTGTGGAGAAGTGCAAAATTGTGCACCTGGGAAGGAACAACCTGGACTGTGGTTGCACGATGCAAGGTTCCACATTGGGAACCACCGCCCACGCCCAGGAAGGAGATTTAGGTGCCATCGTGAATAACATGTTGAAACCCTCGGCCCAGTGTGCGGCAGCAGCCAAGAGAGCAAATAGAATGCTAGGTATCATAAAGAAAGGAATGGAAAATAAAACAAAGGATATTATAATGCCTCTGTATCATTCCATAGTGCGACCACACCTTGAATATTGTGTGCAGTTCTGGTCACCGTATCTTAAAAAGGATATAGCGTTATTAGAAAAGGTACAGAGAAGAGCCACCAAAATTGTAAAGGGATGGAAGGATACACCTCTCAAGAGAGGCTAGAAAGGCTTCAACCTGGAAAAGAGATGGCTGAGGGGAGATATGTTAGAGGTCTATAAATTAATGAATGGAGTGGAATGGGTAAACGTAGATTGATTGTTTATGTCGTCAGAATATAAAAAGACTAGGGGATATGCAATGAATCTACAGGGTAACCTAAGAGAAAATATTTTTTCACTCAACGTGTAATCAAACTCTGGAATTTGTTACCGGAGGATATAGTAAAAGCTGTTAGTATAGCTGGGTTTAAAAAAGGTTTGGATAAGTTCCTGGAGGAAAGGTCCATAAACCATTATTAAAAGGGACCCAGGTTATCGATGCTTGACCTAATACAAGCATTGTGGAACCTGTGTCTTTTGGGGAAACTACTAGGTACTTATGACCTAGATTGGCCACTGTTGGAAATGGGATACTGGGGCTTGATGGACCTTGGTCTGACCCAGTATGACATATCTTATGTTCAGCCTCCACCTGTGCCTGGAACCTCAATGTGGTTCTTGCTCAATTGCTCACACCTCCCTTTCAGCCTCTAGACACTACCTCCCTCAAGTTTCTTGGAAGGTTTCCTTCCTAGTTGCGCTCACCTCTGCTCGCTGGGTCAACAAACTGCAGGCTTTGTTTGCACATGCTCCCTATATATGTTTTCATCATGACAGGTTGGTCCTGCGAATGCATCTGCATTTCCTCCCAAAGATTCTATCTCCCTTCCATCTCAAATCAGGCAGTAATTCTTCTGACCTTTTTTCCTAAGCCACATGCATCTCTGGCTGAAGTGGCGCTTCATACCCTTTGTTGCAAACGGGTGTTGGCATATTACCATAACAGAACCAAGAAAATCCTGACAATTATTGATTTCTTTTGACCTTAATCACTGTGGCCTTCCTGTGACTAAACACTCTTTCTCTTTAGATAGTAGACTGCATATCATTTGCATACACTCAGGTGGGTCAGACATTAGAGGATCATGTAACCGCTCACAATGTCCGAGCCGTGGCCACATCTGTAGCACACTTATTCTCTGTCGCCATAATGGAGATTTGCCGTGCTGCCACATGGTCCTTCGTTCATACCTTTGCAACCCATTACTATCTGGATAAGGACTCTGATAGGACAGTGACTTTGGCCAAGCCATACTCCGGCACCTCTTTGGGATTTAGCTGCTCTTCCTTCCTTCTGGTCCTCTGTCCATCCAGGCTACCACAACTGCCATCTCAATGGGGGTGTGCTGGGGATGCAAAGTCTCCTAGATCCCCTGGACTCTCCATGTTCTTCAACAGTTTTTTTTATAGTTTATAATGGGCCCTACTCCTTGCCATTCTCCAGTAGCCTGGAGCTAGGGTGTCCCATATGTGTAAACTGCATTCCGGCTTGTTCCTGGAGATAGCGTAGTTACTCACCCAAAACAGGTGATCTCTGAGAACAGCAGGAATCAGTCTTCACAACCTGCCCTCCTCTGCAAGGAGTTAACGTTTTTTTTCCTTTTTTCTCAGCTATGAACCTCACTGAGAAGAAACACTGGGAAGGCATGCATGCATGCATTCACAGAGCGATACTCCCAAACGCTTCCTATGGGATGCTGGAGAGTGTTCCCACATAGGCTCTGTCGATGGACATCGCCCAAATGTGAAGACTGATTCCAGCTGTTCCTGGAGATCATCTGTTACAGGTGAGTAACTAAGCTTTCCAATTCATACTGCTAGACCAGTCCAGACAAACGGATTGTGTCCCCTGCCAGCAGATCCTGGAGACAGAGAACTCTACCAGAGCTCTAATAGGCTGATTCCTGGTGATGCTGCTGAGATGATGAGACTGTACCCCAAGGGGTCTCCCTCAGTATTTCTCTGTCTCCAGCAGACCTGGTAGCTTTTTTGTTTTGCTCCTTTGGAGAAAAGATTAATTTCCCTATTTCAGGACTAAGCTCGGGGGCCTCCTCTACTTTGAGAGTGATCCTCTCTATTGGCAGGGTGTTTCAGCTGAGCTCCTGTATAGAAACAGTGATGCTCTCGCTGACTGAAGGCATTCTCAGCAGCTAGCCATGAGGGCAGCCTTGGCTGGAAGAAGGGATCACTAACACTCGAGGGTTACCTCTGCATTAGTGCTCGCTCGGCATCAGATGTGGTTTTCCTGATCCTGCCCTTGGAATCCCTGCACTGGCCGGCATCTGTGAGTACAGCTTTCTTTTGTTTAATGCATGCTGAAGCTCCTGAGGGGTCCAAATCCGTCCAAATTTTCGTGTTCTCAGAATTGTCCCATTTTTGGCACAGGGGTTAATCCTGGCCTGGGGGGCTGGTTTCTGCCTTTTTATTTCAAATATTCGCTGCTTTTTTGACCTTTTATTTAACTTTTATTTGTCCGGTGGCCATTTTGAATTTCCACGGAGCTCCGATTTTTGGCGGGAAGCTCAACTCTGCCCTGCTGTATGTGCCTCTGTTCCTTCTCCTCTCTTAAGGGGGTTTTACTAGGATTGTACTATAGAAAGAGGAGTGCTCCGGAGAATAAGATTTAAAATCGTTATTTTTCACACACAATGCCTTCTTCTGGGCTTAGATGCATTGTGTGTAACAGGAAGCAGAAGGAGCTGCAAAATCAGCAATGTGCACCCTGTTTGGCGCACCCCGGGGAGTCTTCAGTGTTGCTGGCCACTCAGGAAGCTACGGCTCCTGACTTACCTGCAGTAGAGGGTCCGTTACCTCTGTTTTCGGTGGCGGCTTTGCAGGGAGCCCCTACGGGGGTCTCTCCGGCTGCTCTGAGTTCCTTGGCGCCTGGCTCTCCTTCTGAGGACCAACTTCTCCATCTTTTTCCGCCAGGCATGGGCTTTGTGGCGGGCTGAATCCTCGGCTCCCTCGGTGGGGCTTCAGCCAAAGACACCTGAGTGCCTGGGTGCTTCAGCTGGCCGTAAGCGTTCTAAGGGTGCTGTAGCTCGCAAGGGTATGTCTAAGGCATTACACTTGCTTGTGCAGGATGATCGTGACCCTGACGAGGAGGTGTCTTCCGCGGGAGAGTCCGAAGACCTCTCTGGGCGTGAGGATGGGGAGTATTCTGCATCGGATTCTTCTATTCCGGGGCCGGAGGAGTCACAGGATATCCGTCTGTTCCGCAAAGAAGAATTGTCCGCCCTCATCAGTCAAGTGACGGAAGCTCTCCGTCTTTCGGCGCCAGCGAAGCCTCCAGCCTCTCAGGCTCAATCTCAGGCGTATCCCATCTTGCTGGACATTCGCAAGCCCTCTAAGGCTTTTCCTTTCCCTACAGAATTACAGCAAATGGTGTCCCGGGAATGGAACTCTCCGGACACGCCCTTGCGAAACGCTCATCGCCTAGGGCAGTTATATGTTTGGCCGCTAGAGCTTCTGGAGCAGTGGCTCGTGTACCCTAAGGTAGATGCCTTGGTTTCCGGAGTGACTAAGCATACCACCATCTCTGTGGAGGGAGGAGCGGCTCTCAAGGATCCACAGGATCGGAAGGTGGAGAACTTGCTGAGGACGGCTTTCTCCGCGTCCTCCATGGCTCTGCAGGCAACGGTATGCAGGGGGCTAACGGCCCGAGCGCTGTTGCGCTGGATCCAGCGCTTGCCTGAAGATTCCTCTCTCGGACGTTTGGAGTCTGCCACAGCCTTTTTGGCAGATGCTTTTTATGATCTGGTGCGCCTTTCGGCTCGATCGGTGGCAGCCGTGACGGTGGCGAGGCGTTGGCTGTGGCTCCATCAATTGGCGGCGGATGTCGTTTCCAAGTCCAGGCTCTCTAAGCTGCCGTTCAAGGGTAAGCTTCTGTTCGGCAAGGAGCTGGACAAGCTCGTAAAGGATCTTGGGGAGGTTAAGCCCCAACGCTTGCCAGAGGATAGGCCGCAAGCTTCGGCTCGCCGGTCTTCGCGGGCACAATCTTTTCGCCGTTTCTCCAGGAGCAGGGACTTTAGGAGGTATCGCTCCTCCAAGCCTCCAACTCAGCCTAATCGCTCTGGAAGAGGAAGTCTGTCCTTTCGGGGTGCCCGCTCCGGCTCCGACTCCTACTCGGCAGGAGGAAAGTTCTCAGGGACCGCGAGGTCCTCCCGCTGATGGGGCGCTAGGTCCACTCCGGTCTGTGCTGCCCATAGGGGGTCGGCTGGCATTGTTTTCTCAGGAGTGGGTGCGAATTACCTCCGATCTTTGGGTTCTCGACAGCATCTCTCGGGGTTATTCCCTCGAGTGCTCTCGCCCGATCCCCGAGGCCTTCCTAGTCTCTCCGGCGGGATCTCACGAGAAGCGCCGCATCGTCCAGACAACACTCGAACGCCTGCTTCTTTTGAACGCCATATGTCCCGTCCCGCCTCTCGAAGTAGGAACGGGTCGGTACTCCATTTATTTCGTGGTGCCCAAGAAGGATGGTTCCTTTCGACCTATTCTAGATCTCAAGGGGGTAAACCGCAGCCTCCGGGTTCTTCATTTTCGGATGGAGACGTTGCATTCCATGATCCAGGCGGTACGCAGGGGCGAGTTCCTGGCATCGCTCGATCTTGCGGATGCGTACTTTCATATTCCCATCTGCATGAAGCATCAGCGGTTCCTACGATTTGCGGTTCTAGGCCGGCATTTTCAGTTCCAAGCCATGCCTTTTGGCTTGGCCTCGGCGCCACGGACATTTTCCAAGATAATGGTGGTGGTGGCCGCGGCCTTACGCAAGCAGGGGATCCTAGTTCAACCTTTCTTGGACGATTGGCTGATTCGGGCGGACTCTCTGGCAGAGTCTCGCGAGACGGTAGACCGTGTAGTGACTTTTCTGGAGGGCCTGGGGTGGGTGATCAATCACTCCAAGAGCTGCCTCCAGCCGTCTCAGGTCCTCGAGTTTCTCGGGGCTCGGTTCGACACTCGCCGCGGGCGGGTGATGCTTACACAAGTTCGCTTCCAGAAAATTGTAGATCAGCTCCAGCGATTCCTGCAGCGAGAGGCACCTCGAGCTTGGGATTACCTCCAGCTTCTGGGGTCCATGGCAGCTACCATCGATGTGGTGCCTTGGGCACGGGCGCATATGCGAGAGTTGCAGAGGGCGCTCCTGTCACGAAGGTCGCCGGTGTCAGAGGATTATCAGGTTCGACTTCCACTTCCGCCGTCGATCCGGCTCGACCTTCAATGGTGGCTCCGGGCATGCAATCTTCTACAGGGGGTTCCGTTGGAGTCTCCCCGTTGGCTGCTTCTGACGACGGATGCCAGTCTCTCCGGGTGGGGCGCGCTTTGCGGCACACATGCAGCACAGGGGGTCTGGTCGCCTCAGGAGGCCTGCTGGTCCGTCAATCGCCTCGAGGCGAGAGCGGTTCGCCTAGCCTTGCAAAGGTTCCTGCCTCTCTTACATCGCCAAGCAGTTCGCGTTCTCTCCGACAATGTCACAATGGTGGCGTATCTCAACCTCCAAGGGGGCACGAAGAGTTCGGGGGTTTCCAAAGAAATGAGGCTTCTCCTTCCTTGGGCGGAGCGGCATCTCCTCGCCCTTTTGGCGCAGCACATTGCGGGGAAGAGCAACATCAAAGCGGACTTCCTCAGCTGCCATACGCTGGATCCCGGAGAATGGGATCTGGTGTCGGCGCCTTTTCAGCTGATTGTCCGCCAATGGGGTCAGCCGGCAGTGTATCTCATGGCGACGTGGGAAAATGCCAAAGCACCGATCTTCAGCCGCTGGAAAGACAGCAGGTCGCACGGAATAGATGCATTGTCGCAGCTGTGGCCGGCCCGACTCCTTCTGTATGTCTTCCCTCCGTGGTCCATGGTCGGCAAGATTCTTCAACGGATCAGGGAGCATCATGGGCCGGTGATTCTGGTAGCTCCAGATTAGCCTCGCAGGCCCTGGTATGCGGATCTCGTCCGGCTTGTGTGAGCAGCTCCTCTGCCGCTTCAGGGTTTTCCAGTGCTTCTGCAGCAGGGGCCAATTGCCATGGAAGACCCGGTTCCTTACTCGCTTACGGCTTGGCTTTCGAACGCCGCAGGCTAGTTCGTAAGGGATATTCGGCTAGCGTGGTTTCCACCTTGCTTAAGGCGTGCCGTTCTTCCACCTCCTTAGCCTATGCTCGGGTGTGGCGTCTTTTCGAATCCTGGTACTCACAGCATGGGGTGTCTCCCTGGAGTAGCGGCATTCCTGATATTTTTGTGTTTCTCCAGGCCGGCCTGGTCAAGGGGCTGGCTCTCGGTACTCTTCGGGTTCAGGTGGCGGCCCTTACATGCTTCCGTGGTCCGGTTTTGGGGCGCTCTATCGCTTCGCATGTCGACATCTTGCGTTTCCTCAGAGGAGTTAAATCTGTGCGGCCCCCGTGCCGTCCGGTCTTCCCGGCCTGGGATCTCGCCCTGGTCCTCAGGGCCTTGGTGGCTTCGCCTTTTGAGCCGTTACAGGCCTCTTCGCTCAAAGACTTAACCTTGAAGACCGGTGTTTCTGGTGGCAATTACCTCAGCGCGGCGCATTTCCGAGCTCCAAGCGCTCTCTTGTCGGGATCCTTATCATTCTTTCTCGTCGGAGGGCGTGACTCTTCGAACAGTTCCATCCTTTTTGCCCAAGGTGGTTACGCCTTTTCATGTCAATCAGCCCCTCTTCTTGCCGTCCTCCTCTCCAGAGCAATGTGCGGGTCGGCGTCGTCACTTACGGGCATTAGATCTCAAACGGGTCCTCTGTCGGTATCTTAAAGTCACCAGTTCCTTTTGGCAGACGGATCATCTCTTTGTCCTTCTTGCGGGCTCCCATCGAGGGTTTGCAGCCTCTAAGGCTACTATCGCCAGGTGGCTAAGAGGAGCTATTGAAGCAGCCTATATTCTTCGGCGCAAGTCGGTGCCTGTAGGGCTCCGAGCACACTCCACGCGGGCGCAGGTGACATCTTGGGCCGAGCGTTCCCATGTGGCACCCCTCGACATCTGCCGGGCGGCGACTTGGTCGTCGCTATCGACTTTTGTCCGTCACTATCGATTGGACGTCCACGCTCGGCAGGAGATGAGTTTTGGCGCATCAGTGCTTTTGGCAGCTTTGGACCCACCCTAGAGGTCGGTAGCTTGGGTACTGCCCGTTTGTCTGGACTGGTCTAGCAGTAGGAATTGGAAGGTGAAATTTCACTTACCGTTAATTTCCTTTCCTAGAATACTGCTAGACCAGCCCAGGACCCACCCTGCTGTCAGTCTCAGTCCTGCTGGTGCAGCGGAGCCGCTGTTATCTTTTGCTTTTTGTTTTTTCCTTCTGGAGGCCTGGCAAGTGAGCCTCTAGTCCCTTTGTCCTTCTTGGCGGCCTTCAGTTTCTGGAAATGCTTTCTGCACCTTGTACATAGTTGAGGCCGGGTCAGTTGACTGGCTGTATGTAGTTGTTTAGTTTTCATGAAGTTCAGCTTGTGGACGATACTGAGGGAGACCCCTTGGGGTACAGTCTCATCATCTCAGCAGCATCACCAGGGATCAGCCTATTAGAGCTCTGGTAGAGTTCTCTGTCTCCAGGATCTGCTGGCAGGGGGACACAACCCGTTTGTCTGGACTGGTCTAGCAGTATTCTAGGAAAGGAAATTAACAGTAAATGAAATTTCACCTTACTAGCACAAGAAACCCTTAAACAGTAACTTGCCACCAGTTTCTTATCAAAGGGCTCTTACCACATCTGCTCGATTTAAAGTGACACTCTTCATAAAATTTAAGAAGAGGTTCCTGGAAATTCTAGGAGCATCCTTCAGCATATCACTGAGCACAAAAAAGAGAGACACTGAAAAATAGCAGGTGAACATAGAGAATCTAAGCATTTTTCTTTTAGTTTCAAACTGTGGCTGTAATGTTGCTGTCTTTCTACTATTATAAGGGGAGTTATAATAAAATAAAGATATGCTCTATATGCCTTTATTAGATTATAATTAGGGCTCCTAATTCTAGTTTATAAATTGTTAGGTCAGTTTTTAAACTCTATGATCAATGTTCCTTTTAAACATAGACTATATTTATTTATATAGTTATACTTGAATATTCCATGCCAGCTTCTAGTCAGACATTGGCACTAAATATCCGGATATGGTAGCTAGATAATGATAATATTTGGAGCCATTATCCAGGGAGGCAGCTGCTGTCTTGAGTTGTGTATAGTGGCACTGAAAATCACCACTGTGTAAGTTAGCACTCTGCTCTGATTCTGCAACTAGACTGCCCCGGCACTATCCAGATAGCAGCAAATAAGGGGTAATCTGGGATGATTTTCAGCATTACATAGTCCATGGTGTGAAAAGCCTCTAAGAAGAGAGCAAGATGACTTTTGCTCTTGACAAATATGCTAAGGCAACCTTCTTATTTCTTATTTATTGCAAGCTCTTATATACCGCACTATTTAGGATCAGCGCAGTTTACAGTACAACAAAAGACCAGAACAACAAGCTGTTTGGTTTTACATTGAACAGGAAAACGAACTTGGATAATACATGGGGAAAATTTAACTGAAACAATTTGCAAAGTATTTACATGTACATATAACAGTATTGTTCTTAGATAAGGTTGGGTGTTCAATGAGGGTTGGAGGTCAGGAAGATGATAGGGTGTTCTGGTAGTAGTGGGGGAATAAATGGGATTTGATTGCCTTTCTGAATGAAAATTGAGCAAGACTGAAAACATTTACCTGACTGACCATGACATCAAGGAACTTGAGCAGGAAGGTGTATATAAATACCTAGGAATAGAGGAAGGAGCAACAATCAAGCAAAATTTTCTGAGAAAAAACGATCAGTAAAGAATATTACAGGAGATTAAAATTTTTATTGAAAAGTGCTCTAACATCATGAAATGAGAGAGAATTCATTAATCAGTTGGAAATTCCTGTACTTTCATATAGTTTTAGAATTGTAACTTGGCCTCTTAAAGTTCTTGAAAAACTGGATCTACAAACAAGAAATTTCCATGCCCATGAGGTAATCTGTAAGAACACATGTATACCAAGTTTGTACATTCCTTGAGCCAAAGAAAGAATGGGCCTCACAGAAATAGTTTATATATAGAGAGCTACTATCATAGACCTCAAAGCTAACTTAAGATCATTTATAGATCCAAACTTGCAAAAAAGTGCTGAAATATGAAAATAAACATTCAGACTCAATGCCCATTAGCAGACTTGGACAGGCATTACAACAGGTAGAAGGAATGGATGAGAATTCACCAGTACCCACAGGGAAGGAAGCAATAGAATTTGTAGAACAAGAGGAAAAAACTTGGAAAATTGGATCAGCAAATGAGGAACAAGTAGCAAATGCATAGATACAGTGAGGAATACAAAGTGTTACTCCAGAAACCATTTGTCAATCAACCAGGACCCATGAGTAGTTATGGAGAGATGAACTGAAACTTAAGGATGAGAAATTGATAGTAGCAGCCCAGAACAGTGGATTATGGGCGATACGGTTCACAGTGAGGCTAGAAAAATACTGCTTTTCAGTTTACCCGCTCTGTTTTGGATTCCTAGTCACCGCGGGGAGGAGGAGTTGCATCATCTACATCACCCCTGCTGGGTTTAAATTGCTGGCCCTCTGTGGGACGTGGCTGCTGGTGCATGTCTGAAGGGGCATGTCTTGCCCCTTTGGAGCCCCTTCAGAGCTTGGAGGAGCAGAAACGTGATGAGGTGTGCTTATGGGTAAGAGGAAAAAAAAAGATCTTTCCAGCCGCTTCTGCGAAAGCGGCTAAGGTTGTTGCCCCAATGGACTGTCACCTTGGCGATGCTGGAGGAAGCTGCAGTAGCTATGGATATGTATCCTGGAACTGTGAGTACGCCTTCCAATGTTTCTCCTTCCGTAGAAATGGGTTTAACCTCGCCCAACTAGACTGGATTGACTTAGAGGCAGATGCTTCCCTTGTGGATGTAGCAGGGGGTGGCACCATGCTTCAGACCTCCCGGTCAGATTCCCCTGAGCTGAATGGACTTTTTGTCAGCTATTATGGTGAAAATGCCGTCTCCTTTTAGTTTTTCCTCTGATCTGCCAGCGGTGGTTGCCCTTAAGGATGTTTCATTGCGTGATATCTGAGAAGTGGTGACGCACACTGAAATTTCACTATGGTCATCCCTCGCAGAGGTCTCGCAGTTTTCTTCTGATTGGTGAGGAAGCTGGCAGACCAGGATGTTAAAATAGCAGACTGTAAATCTTCTATAACTAAATTAGGAGGACAGTATGATTAACCCAAGCTATCTCTTGTCTTCTATATGCGTTAATATACTAATTGCAATCATATTGAGGCTCCTGAGAATGCAGCTCAGGTTAAAACTTTTTTTAAAATTTTCTCTGTATACATTACTTGTCTCCTATTATTATTCTTCAGAAGTACCTTAAAGAGATTCTGTTGATTACTGATGTGGATGCAGTTAAATTTTCCAGTGTTAATTATATTCTCCAAGAACAAGCAGGAAGTCGGTCCTCAAATATGGGTGATGTCAGCAGACGGAACCCTCATTTATTTATTTATTTATTTATTTAATTAATTAACAGTATTTCTATACCGCCTTATCCTACAATCAAGGCAGTATCACAGCAAACAATCACAAACGTTGTGTGTGTATTTCATGCAGTGAAAGCTATAACATGGATTGAGTGTGTGTGCTTTTGATTAGTTGAACTATATACATTGTGCGCTATAATACAGTGTGTCCTATAATACATTTTCAAAGAAAGCCTTTGGGAGATGCCACCATGCATGTGTGGTCCCCTTCCCATCCAAGGGTGCCATCTTGCTCAGTCTCCTTTTTTCTGCGGAGCCCTTCAGATGTTTGTCTGGCTTGTCCCCGGAAAAAGTTAATGTTTCTCTCTGAGTTTCATACTCTCCTCCAATATAGCACCAGTACTCTTCCCGCCACTGACCTTGTTGCCTTGACATCTAGTTCGGTCTATTTTTAAAGTTCTTGTTCTTTTCCTGGCGTCTTTGTGCCTTTTTTTCTCCCACTTCAGCCCGGAGAGTCTTCAACTTTGCAGGGGTACTTTTTCCCCCCATGACAACCAGTAGCTTTAAGAAGTGGGATCGGCGCTCTAAAATTATGTCTTTGACCGACACACACGACCGCTGCCTTGGGCCTCTGCAAAAGGATATCTAGTAAGGCCCTCAAGAGCCGCCAGTAGCAGCATGATAAGTTGAGGGGTTTTTTGTGATTTTTTTTTTTTCTTTCCCTGAGTCCTCAGTGCCGCTGAAGTCCAGGGCCTCATCTGAGGCCCCGGCATCTCGGGCGGAGCCTCTCGAACCTGAGCCTCTTAGTGGGTCCTCAGAAAGGGGTTTCCCTTGAGGGAATCCAGGAAGAAGAAGAAACCCTTGAAGGTGGCGTCCTTGGATGGTTCCGACTGGCCGGGTGCTCCCCAGCCCTGGTCCCTCAGTCTGAGGTGTCGGAGAGGGAGCAGCCTGCAAAGGTCCCCCTGAAAGGATTCGACCGCAGACCGGCCTCAGTCCCCAGACACTGTCCTCATCAAAGATTCCCCTTCAGGGGAGATGCCTTTGGACCAGAGTTCCTTGGTGCCCGTGCCAAAGGCTGCGGAGCCTTGTGGTCTGGAGTCCAGAATGGCAGCCCTTGAACGCAGTTTGTTTGTCTTCATGGATCAGCAGCGGGCACTGTTGTCTGGCATGGACCGGTTCATCCACCCCGACCACCGGGCCCTTGATATCCAAGACATCCCCGGAGACCGAGTCAATCCTCGAGGTCCTTTGGCCTAGTCGATCCTTGGCCGAGGTCGCGATCTGAGTCCCGCTCGATGGGACCGTGGTCATCTCCGGCAAGTATGCCGGCCACAGGGCATCGGGAACCCCAGGGCCCGCAGAGCAGCCCTCCTACGAGTCCTCGACGGACTACTTGGAGTGGGAGATGGACGAGGAGTCCCCCGATATACTTCGCCACTGCAACATCCCATCTGACTCTGCCAGTCTCAGAGCGCCAATGGCAGTCCCCGCTGGAGGATATTGGCTTCCTTGATTTCGTCAATGATATATTAAAGGCCCTGGCATTCCTGACAGAGTCAGAGGAGAACCCTCGGGCGGATGTTGTAAATCCTCCAGGATGAAGCTCCTCTGCGGGAATCATTGTGCCCATCCTGGAACAGCTGATGCTCCAAATGTGGGAGACACCGACTTTGGTACCAGTGGTGAGCGAACGGCTCGACTCAATGTATCGAGTCTGCCGGAGCCCGGGCTTCCAAAAGTCCCAGCTGCTGCATAACTCTATGGTGGTGGAGTCGGCCATGCGTCGTATAAAAAGCCAGAAGACGCACTTCTCGGTGCCCCCCAATAGGGAGGCCCATACCTTGGATGCCCTTGGCAGAAAGTGCTACCAGGGCTCATGCTCATCAGCTGCATCCAGGCCTACCAGTTGTACATGGGCATATACCTGAGAGATCTGGCCTAGGAGCTCACCGGGTTCTCAGCTGGTATCTCCGAGGAAGCCTTGCAGCGGTTCAAGAACCTGGCCAGGGCAGTCCGTGAGTCCTCCAAATTTATATTTCGAGAGGCCTATGATGGGTTCGAGTCAGCAACTCGAGTAGCAGCAGTTGGCATTGGTGCATGCCTCCAAGCTTGGCTACCTACAGTCATCCAACCTCGAGCAGTGGGTTCAAGACAAATTGGTCAATGTCCCCTGCCAAGGAGAGAACCTCTTTGGTTAACCCATGACCAATAAGGCTGCTGAGGTGAAGACCGAGTTCATGATGAAGACCAGGCTCTCCAAAAAGACCGCTGCCCCTCCCCGATGGAAGGGCTTGGGTAAAAAATCCTTTTACCCGAGGAAGGGAACTGCTTACAGAAACTACCCAACTTTTCAGGCCTCTCCAACTCCTCAACAGGGTCAGCAGGCGAAGGGACATGGGCATGGCTCTCGTAAGCAGAAGGCTCCAAAACCCCAGGCTCCGGCTCTGGCCCAGCTTGGAGGGAGTTTTTGACTCCTTGAGCATAGCCTTTCTTCCCCAAGGAGATCAGCAGCCCACAGGGGGACATCTGGCCCTCTGTGCCCAGAGGTGTTTGACCATCACCACAGATTCCTGGGCACTTCGGATAGTCAGGGAGGGTTACCTTCTTCACCTCTCCCCCTTACGGAAAGAGTGGTGGATCCGTGGAATAGTCTCCCAGTGGAGGTGGTAGAGATGAGGATAGTATCTGAATTCAAAGAAGCATGGGACAAACACAGAGGATCTCTAAAGGAAAAAAGGGGACTGTTGTAGTGATTGATATGGAAGGACAGACTAGGCCGTGTGGTCTTTTTCTGTCATCATGTTTCTGTTTCCCAGGAGAGCCCCTCAGGTCTCCCCTCCTCCGTGACCTTCTACTGAAGAAGTTGGCAGGTCTTCTCGAGGACAAAGTGGTGGAACCTGTGCCCCACCATCTCAAGGGCAAGGGGTTCTACTCCAGGTGCTTCCTCGTACCAAAAAGGGCAGGGGGCCTAAGGCCCATCCTCGACCTGCGCAACCTCAACAAATTCCTGGTGAGGGAGAAGTTCAGGATGCTCTCCCTTGGAACATTGCTTCCATACATCCAGCAGGGAGACAGGCTATGCTCCTTAGACCTCAAGGATGCTTATACCCACATCCTCATTTAGCCCAACCACAGGCAGTACCTGTGGTTCATAGTGGGGGACAGGCATTTTCAGTACAGGGTGCTCCTCTTCGGCTTGGCCTCTGCCCCAAGAGACTTCACAAAATGCCTGGCAGTCGTGGCCGCCTTCCTCCGTCTCCAAGGGTTGTTTGTCTTTCCCTACTTGGACAACTGGCTCATAAAGGGAGACACGGCCTCAGAAATGCAGCAGGTCACTGCACGCACCATCGAGGTTTAGCAACACGGGATTTGTCATAAATTTCCCCAAGTCTCACCTCCACAGTGTCTGGAGTTTATCGGGGCAAAGATCGATACTTTGCAGTCTAAGACATTCTTGCCCAGGGACCGGGTCAACTGTCTCAGGACTCTGGCTCGGGACATTCAGTGCCATCCCTCAGTGCTTGTTCGGCGGCTTCTGTGCCTCCTCGGGCACATGGCCTCCATGGTCCACATCACCCCCGACATTCACCTCCACATGAGGGTGGCGCAGTGGTGTCTCCAGGACCAGTGGTCTCAAGCAACAGGTCGCCTCCGAGACAGTTTCTGTGACCCGCCAACTGGCGGACTCCCTGGTCTGGTGGCAGTCTCTACAGCATCTCAAGGCAGGCATGCCTTTTCAGGCCCCCAAGCCCCTCAAGGGTCCTCACCATGGATGCCTCCCTGCTTGGCTGGGGAGCCCACTGGAGATTTCTGCACCCAGCGCAACTAGTCAGATGAGAGCACCCAGCAGATCAACCTTCTGGAGCTCCGAGCCATACACTTAGTCCTGCGAGTCTTCTGTTACCACCTATGTCACCAGCCGGTGCTGGTCCAGACGGACAGCCGGTGCTGGTCCAGACGGACAGCCAGTTGGCAATGCTCTATGTAAACAAACGGGGGGGGGGGGGGGAGCATGAGGTCTCGTATGCTTTGTCAGGAGGGACTGGTCCTCTGCTCGTATGCAATCCAACAGGGTACCCTCCTGTGGGCAGTGTACCTGCCAGGCCAAGACAACCTTCTGGCTGACAGGCTGAACAGAGTCCTCCAGCCACATGAGTGGCAGCTGGACCCCAGGGTAGCTAGTCAGCTCTTCCAGCTCTGAGGGGAACCCGTGATGTCCAGGCTGGCGAACAGGTCCAACTTTGTTCCCCCGCTTCTGTTCCTGGCAGGCCTACCCCTCCAAAGTGGCAGTGGACGCGTTCCTTGTCTCATGGTTGGAAGGCCTCATGTACGCCTTCCCTCCTACGCTGCTGATCGCCAAGACCTTGTTCAGTACCCCCCACGACAGGGCCTCTCTCATCCTGATAGCTCCTCAGTGGCCCAGGCAACCGTGGTTTCCGCTGCTCCTCCAGTTGACAGTGGAGACCCTCATTCCCTTGGGGACTGCCCTGGGACTCCTATCTCAGGAGTGAGGGCTCTCTCCTGCACCCCAACCTGGGATCCCTGTTGCTGACAGCATGGTAGGGTGTCTCTGGCCCCTTTCAACCTTCTGGTTGAGGTGGAAGACATTCTGCTGACCTCTCGTAAGGCCTCTACTAGAAAGGCTTACGCTCTCAAATGGCGCAGGTTCTTGGTTTGGTGCGCCAAACACGGGGCAGACCCTTTCTCCTGCCCGGTGGCACTGGTGTTACAGTACCTTCTCCACCTCTCTCAATCCGTGCTCGTCTAACTGTGTGAGTGCACCTTAGTGCCCTGGTGGTGCACCACCATCCAGTGGATGGTAAGCCCCTTTCGGTCCAACCATTGGTGACCCATTTTCTTTGGGGCCTGCTCTTATCAAAGCCCCCGTTTGCCCTCCAGTAACCAAATGGGACCTCAACGTAGTGTTGGGGCAGCTCACTCGCCCACCCTTTGAGCCTATGGCTATCTGCCACCTTCGCTACTTCTCTTGAAAGGGTGCTTTCCTGGTCAAGCTTATCTCCGCTCGCAGAGTTAGTGAGCTTCAGGCCCTTGTGGTGGAGGCAGCCTATACCCTTCCATCTCAACCAGGAAGTGGTGCTCCCTACCTTCTTTCCAAGACCTCACTCCAGTCGGGCAGAGACGGTCCTTCACACCTTGGACTGTAAGAGGGCTTTGTCCTTCTATATCCAAGGCACTCAGGGCCACTGCAAAGCTTCTCAGCTTTTCATCTCCTACGACCCTAGTAGGCTGGGAGAGGTGGTGACCAAACGTACACTGTCCACATGGGTGGCGGACTGTATCATCCTCGCTTATGAACAGGCGAGGCTCCTGCTGGAAAGCCGTTTCACGGCGCACCGTATTAAGGCCATGGCGGCCTCTGTGGCAAACTCTGTCTCCATGGTGGACATCTGCCAGGCCGCCACCTGGTCTTCAGTCAATACCTTCGCAGCCCATTACTGCTTGGAAAGAGAGTCCCAACGGGACAGTGCCTTCGGACAGGCTGTGCTCCGTAACCTTTTCAGGGTTTAGGCAACTTCTACACTTCGACCCTTCTGTGTTCAGGCTACCAGAGTGCTGGTTTCCTTGGACACTGTGGTCCTACTGTGGTCTGTGGACATGGACTAAATTACTGCTGCTTGCGGCTCCATGTGAGGGATCCCTATTTTTGTTATGGGCTTTCGAAAGCCTGTAGCTGTGGAGTCCCGTATGTGAGGACTGACTTCCTGCTTGTTCCCAGAGAAAGCATAGTTACTCACCTGTAATAGGTGTTCTCTGGGGACAGCAGGAATTGGTCCTCACAACCCTCCCTGCTCCCCTTGGAGTTACTCCTTTAGCATCTTTTATTTTTGCCGTCTTAGCTATGTCATCTGACTGAGCAAGATGTCACCCTTGGGCGGAAAGAGGATCATTCATGTGTGGTGGCATCTCCCAAAGGCTTTCTTTGAAAGCTAGGGGGATGCTTTCATGACGGCTCCATTGGTGCCGACGTCACCCATATGTGAGGACTGATTCCTGCTGTCTCTGGAGAACACCTGTTACAAGTGAGTAACTACGCTTTCCCCATGGGGCCAACAATGAGGGACAGGCGGTGGAGGAAGAGTTAGTTCATCTTTCTTCATCTGAAACTTTGGATTTATCAACATTTTTGGAGTCATCGGCCGATGTTGTTCCTTCTCTAGCTACTTTGGTTGCCTTCTTTATTTCCGTTCGTGATAAAATATGATTGTGAGGTCATATTTTATAAAAAAGAATGTTGCCTTCTGTGGTGGTTCTATACAAGTATTTCCTGATTTTTGTAAAACTACTTGGAGACGTAGGAAAGTCTTTCTGAGTCTAAAACCTCAGGTTTTGGCCCTGAGAGCTGCTTTTTTTTAAAAATATTCTTGCAAATGTGTTTGTATATCATGGTGATAAATATGTCTTCGATTCTGCCCAACACAGCAAATCATAGATATATAGATTCTGTAAGGAAGAACTGGAAATGGTGGTTCATCTGATAGCTGGCTGCAAAGTTCTGAAGGGAGAAAATCGCTATACTGAAGGGCACAACAAAGTGACACGCTTCATCCATTGCAAACTTTGTAAACATTATTACATCAGAAAAGCATTGGGATCATGACTTTGGGAGAATTATGGAAAGTGAAGATGTTTTGATCATCTGGGACCTTCCCTTTCCAACTGATTAAATGCTTATGCAAGACCAGACATTGTGGTGAGGGGGGAAAAAACATGACAGCAGCATTGATAGTGTTCAGTGCCAACTGATTATTCTGTTCATTGAGTGGAGAAAGAGAAGAAATTCAAATATCAAGCAATGCACCCAGAAAGATACAGAAATATTTCCCATCATATTGGGTTCCATGTGCATGATTAAAAGAAATTTTCAAGCATACCTTGATAAAATGCCTATATATGCTATCCCATCCCTGAATAGCGTACCTTTGCATTTTGGAGTAGAGGAGTAGCCTAATGGTTAGAGCTCTGGCTTGGGAACCAAGACACCAGGGTTCAATTCCCACTAACACTCCTCGTGGTCTTGAATAAGTCACTTAACTCTCCATTGTCTCAGACAAATCCAACTTACAATGTCCTTTTTTAATGTACATTTCCGAGTTTAAGTTACAATGTAAATTGCTTTGATTGAAATGATAAAGCAGTATAAAAAAAACCTGTTAAAAAATATCTTTATGAAGTCCAGAAAGTGGCTCAATTGGCACAATATAAGTACTACAGCATGCATCAGCAGTAAAGTTTGAAAGACTGACATTATGCTCCAAATAACCCTGGCTTAGAAGTAAGCTTCATTAGGTACATCAACACTACTATTCTTTTGATGTATAACGTCAAAAGCAGGAAGATATCAGAGGGTGCTATCCTACCCCAGAGCTCTTTCTCCCATCTAGTGCACTCATTGTATCAGTTCCTGGAGGTCCAGTTTCCAGCTTTTGGATCACCTTGATATTGAGCTTGCAGCAGTCAACTTTATTTAAAATACTAGTTGCCATGAGTAAAGTAATACTACTACTTATTATTTCTAAAGTACTACAAGCCATACACAACAGTGTACAGTTCCTTTTTCACAGAGCTTAGTCTATACAAGACAGAACAAACAGGGGTGGGATAGTTCCTGAGGGAAATGATTACAAACACATGGGTTCTAAACAGGAGAATAAAGGGGGTCCGCTTCTACTGAATAGCTGGTTTCAGCAGTGACCACTATATGCTATCCAGATAGAGATATTCAGCCACCAAATGGATAGCCAACTGCAGAAAGGGGCATATTTACTAAAATGCACCAAGTTAGCATATGCTAAGCCCCCAAAATTAATGCAGGAGGTGGCATAGACTTGTGCTGTTGGGAGTGTGCCCAGCATGTCCCCCTGCATTTACCACAGGGAGATGCACCTCACCACACTAACTGGCCAGCACATCTAATATGGTGCACTTACCATCAGCCATTAAGGAGACAGTAAATACATCTGCATTATTGCCAGCAGTTGTGGCTAGAGTGTGCCAGTGATGTGCATATTAGCAACCATATATCATTGATGCCCAAACTCCACCCGCTAACTCACCCAGTCACCAGCTCTTTCCATGCTAATGTTTAGCATAAAACATTTACTGCACTGTCTCATGCTGTCAGCATGGTGTGCTTAGTGCTTGCAGCTAGTGTGGTTTAGTGAATGTGCTCCAAAGTTAGGCCTGCTGTTTTGGTGGCCTAACTTTATATTGTTTATTATTTGGTTAGTGGACTAAAAATCCCTAATACCTGGGATGGGGCTTAATTTCTAGAGGAACGTGGTGGAACGCAGTTCTGGCACTTCTTTTCAGACTTCAAAACAGCAAGGATGTTTTGCTCCAGCCCCTGTCTTCCAGGTAGTCTGCAGGGGAGAGGATGAGGCTGGAATAGAGCAGAGAACAGTCACTCTTCTCTCTAATCCAGGCCCTCTTCTATTGCTCTTCTCCTGGCCAGCCTGCCTTCCTCAGTTCCACTTCCTTTTTATCTACAAATTAAGCCCTGGCCTGGGACTGCTCTCGTCCTGCTCATGGATTGCCCCAGCACTCTCCAGACAGTTCCATGGCATTAGAGGACATATTCAGCAACATTATCTGAATGGTGCCTTTGAATATCTCTCTCACTGGGGTTTATCCGGGTAGCAGGTGCTGCTGCTGCAAACCCCTATGACTATCAGGCCCCATACTTCTAAGGCTTGTCAACTCTGGATAGCCAATTTGAGGAACATCAGAAGTGGTCGCCAAGCACATAAAAAGTGATGAACAGCATGCATCAATTTTGCTCAGCCTTACTTGGAATGTCAAATGACCCATCTATTACTAGTTACCTGCACAGTGAAGTGTTATCAGACCATCACCGTGCTTTGAGTTTTGATGTTATATGGCTATAACACTGACACCTGTGAGGTAAATCTCTCCAGATCTTCCTTGATGGTCAGTTCTGAAGCTCCATCAGTAATAGGTGGCTGATTTTAGAATCATCACATCTCCAGAAACAATATCCACTTTCTATAGAAAATGGCTCTAGGGATGTCATGTAATACAGGGCATCTAGGATGACACAGGAGTGAATGACTGACAAAGCTTCATGAAAATCTGCAATAAAATTTGCTGTATTACTCACTCGTGAAACTATACCCCAACCCTACCCAAGCTCTGCTATGAGGGGACATAGGATGAGGGTGAAAGGGGATAGACTCAGGAGCAATATGCGCAAATATGTTTTTACAGAAAGAATGGTAGATCCATGAAATAACCTCCCAATGGAGTTGGTAGAGATGAGGACAGTGTCTGAATTCAAAAAGGCATGGGATAAACAGAGGATCTCTAAAGGAAAAAAGAAGACTGTTGTAGTGGTTGATTTTGAAGGGCAGACTAGATAGGCTATGTGCTCTTTTTCTGCTGTCATGTTTCTATGTTTCAAAGTTTGAGCAATCAAGTGGACTGATCAGTATTTATTTATTTCACATTCTTATATACCGCCCTTAGAAACATAGAAACATGATGACAGAAAAAGACCACAAGGCCCATCTAGTCTGTCCTTCCATAACAACTACAACAGTCCACTTTTTACCTTTAGAGATCCTCTGTGTTGGTCCCATGCTTTTTTGAATTCAGTTACTGTCCTCATCTCTACCACCTCCACTGGGAGACTATTCCACGGATCCACTACTCTTTCCGTAAAGAAATATTTCCGCATATCACTCCTGAATCTATCTCCCTTCACCCTCATCCCATGTCCCCTCGTCGCAGAACTTGCTTTCAATTGAAAGAGGCTCTCTCCCATAGAAACATAGAAGGCTCTCTCCCATAGAAACATAGAATATTGTGTGCAATTCTGGTTGCCGTATCTTAAAAAGGATATAGCGTTAGAAGAGCCACCAAAATAGTAAAGGAGATGGAAGGATACTCCTATGAAAAGAGGCTAAAAAGGTTAGGGCGCTTCAGCCTGGAAAAGTGAGGGCTGAGGGGAGATATGATAGAGGTCTATAAATTAATGAATTAATGACTGTTTCAGTCGAACAATTTTACGCATGCACCTACGGGTCATAAACGTTTTCTACAACATTACTCGAATTGCAAAACTATTAATGCTGTTTACCTAATTCAATGTCCTTGTAATAAATTGTATATAGGTAAAACTTTTAGACAAGTTCGATCACGCATAATAGAGCATAGAAGCAACATTCAAAGAAGGCAGTCTGATAAACCATTAATACTACATTGGTTAGAAAAGAATCACATTATTAGTGATATTAAATTTGCAGTCATTAAAACAGTTATTCCACACTGGAGAGGTGGCAACGTGGATAAAACTTTACTTAAGTTTGAACAACGTTTTATCTATGAGTTCAATACTCTAGAACCATATGGCTTAAATCAAGAAGCAGATTTAACAGTTTTTCTGGGGTAGTTCTTCTTAAATTAATTAATTTTTTAGGTAAAATATATTGTGTGATATGTACACACAGCCCTAGCTCCCTATTTCATCATGGTCAATTCTGGATGCATTGTACAATCCTGTGCATACTTTTCCCCTTTTTTCTATCATGGTTATATCACACTGTAGTTTTCTGCTGTTGCATTTTCATTCAGCACATTTATCTACGACTCACTTTCATTAGTTTCATTAATCATGTCTATCTAGCCTTCTCTTCTTATAGGACACGCACAGCTGTGCCAATACAGTACACTGCCTTTATCTTGACTCCTCCCTTAGTATCGGGTTACCTCTGTTTGGCGCGAAAGTCGGCGTTCTATAAATCAGTCTGGTTCAACTGATTTTTCCTCTACTTGCACACAGTGCAGTTTGTGTATTAGATCTTCCAATGGAGCTGAGCCTATACAGTTTGATTTTATATTCTTCTATTTGTCCTCTTTTTGAAACAATAGTAATGTTTTACATTATGGTTCATTCCTTCTTATCTTGTCCTGTTGTAGTGCCATGTTCTCAACTGTTTAGCAGGAACGGTTTCTTCATACACACATGTTCAATACGTGCACCTTGGGTGAGTGTCTCGGTTTTTCTTGTGTTGGTATTAAATTCTTTTTTACAAGCCTGAAAACGACTACTCAGTCTTCTTGTTTCTTTACTTCGTGCCATTTATATTGTTCCAAATATAACACGATGCAATATTGCACATATAGTAACATATATACTTCTGTCGGTTTTACTATACAACGTGTTTTGCTCCCGTCATTTCTTAGTATCGTTTTTTATCATCTATAAACAATGCGTTTGCAATAGATCACGCTTTAGGCTCCATGTTCAAAAATTCTGTGTTAAACATTTCTCTTGAGATTCATGTTGGTTGCCTGAACACTTCGACATTCCGCGGCATTGCACACATATCTATTCAGCGCAGTCATTTTATTCTTCATTCTGCGATTCACAATGTTTTTTACCTTTTTGTAAATTATTTTGCGTACTTCTAAAATGCTCTTATTATTTTTTCTCCTGAGTATATTATTCTAAGATTCACAACACACGGTATTTTATTTAATTTATAGACTTATTTATGTATTACTAATAGGTTTACATAAAAACAAGTCCACAATGACCCCCGTTTCCCTTGTGTCTCTGCACTTTACAATGTTTTACACACACCCATCAGTCGAGCTATCCTTATAAATAATGACATTGTGCATTTTTGGAGTTCCTTTTGTCAGGCACTTTGCCTTCAGTTTTTGGGTTATGTTTTTTTAAAGTGTGTGGGAGTAACATGACTATAATATTTCATGTCACAAATCAGTATTTTTATTTTAAGTTACAATAATTTACGTTAGCACATCTATTTCTATTAAGTTTATGGTTTCTTCAACTCTGTTCTACTACATTAGGTTTTCTACTAAATTTATTCACTACCAACATGTCTTTAGATAGACATGATTGTAATTTCATTGAGTTTTTTTTTTTAAAAGCATATTTTTGACACTTCCATCATCTCATTAGAACATTTTAATATTTTAAGCTACAATATTCCCATCATGCAATATGTCCACCTGTGGTTTAACATATAACCAATTCCTTTAAGCTTTTTTAACTCTTTTTAAATTTTGTTTTATGACACATCATATCGGTTATTTCAGGAAGTTTATGCATTATCATATGTCCTCATATATATAGGATTGTATTCATCAAAAGTATAGTTCTAGGGTCTCTTCCCCCTTGTATATATACATGGTTATATTTCTGTATTTTGGTTCTTATTGTTTTAATGATTCATTTATTGATTAATATTTATTTGTTTTTATTACGGTTTTATCTACATTGTACAATTCTCTAGTTCATTTGTTTGGTTTCTTTAGTTACATTAGAATTAACTAATAGTGTCTTTTTGACTATTATTTAGTATGATGCCTATATTTTAAGTTTCACTGTTTTAATTGTGGTCTCTCAGCCCTGCGTTTGTTCTTTATGTATTTATCCATTTTTTTATATATATATTTAATTTTAACTATAATGATATGTTTATATGATATGTTTTGTATTTTGTAACATGCCACTTGTTTTTGATTGTTTTTAAATATTTTTTAATTTATTATGTTTTTGTTTGCCAATTAAGAGATATTCCCCCTGAGGAAGGCGTTGCCAAAACGCGTTGGGGTCCCTTTATATTAATGATTCATCAATTCATCCAACGTCTCCTGCTTCTTGTGTTTGCTTGGATAATCTGCAGGAGTCCCTGCTCCTTCTTGTGTATCCGTAAAAGTAAATAGCCATGGAATTTTGTAAGGATTAGGCATGGAGAGGGAAGAAATACAGTTGAGTGCATTAACTGTGTGTTATGATGGGGAATTTTCTGATTGGAACTGACCATAGTGCTCGTTGAAAAGGAATGTCTTTAATAGTTTTCTAAAGACGGCATGGTCTTTCACCTCTCTTATAGTAGCAGGGAGTGAATTCCACAGAGTTGGGGCATAATGTGCGATTGCTTTGTTTGCTTTACAGCAGTCATGTCTTATGCTTAGCAAGTTTTGTGAACAAACCCTTCTTTTGATAGTGTCTGGGGTTTTAGCTATTAGGGATGCTATGTGTGAAGGTGAAATATTGTGTATTAGCTTGAAAATAATAACCAGATTCTGTATGTTTCTACTGGCTATGGGGAGCCAGTGAAGACTGTGTAAGATTGGTGTTAGATCTGAGTTAGATGCTTTCCTTATTGCATGTGCAACAGTGTTTTGTACAAGCTGTAGGTGAGAAAGTATGTGTTTTGGGAGGCCTTGAAATATGCTATTGCAGTAATCTATATGAGGATTGATCATTGCCTGGATAACTGTTCTAAAATCTGATGGTTCTAGTAGGGGTCTTAGCTGTTGTAGGGTTTTAATCTTTCTGTATATGGCTTGAGTGGATTTGGTTATATGTGTGGAGAGACTGAGTGCTCTGTCTATAGTGATTCCTAGGTATTTTATCTTTTCTTTTACTGTGATTGCTGTTTCTCCAAGATGTATCTGTGGGGGAGGTGTGAATTCCTTGTCTCTGGTTATAAATATGGCTTCTGTTTTGTTGATTATTATTCTAAGGGTGTTTGATGTTAGCCAATTTGCAGCCTCATGGTAGCATGCTGTGATTTGTGCTAGGTTGAGTTTTATTAATTGGAAGGTACATCATAATATTGTCAGCATATATACGGTATAGAACTTTGTGCTTTTGAAAGATTCTGCAGAGGGATTGTAGGAAGATATTAAATAACAGAGCAGAAAGTGCTGAGCCTTGTGTGATTCCTTGCTTTTGAGTAAAGGGCAGGGATGATCTTTGTCCAATTTTTACCTGTTATTCAGTTAGGTATTGGCAGAAACCTTTGCTGGAACATATCTTTAAAGCATCAAGAGAGACCAAAATGGAAGCAGAGGGAAAGGTAGTGGTGCTTTCTGAAAGATCCAGCATGTTGTGAGAGTTTAGTTTCTGAGTTCCAACGAGGAAGTCAGGCAATTCATGGACCAAATAAACAGGCAGGAAAATGTGATCTAGCACACATGGACAACAGCAAGAACAAGAGGCAGCCAACATAGTATAGTACAATATTTAAGCAAGACTGATGTTTTTGTATGAATAACTCTGTTCTGTTTGGCTAATATCCATGGACTGATAGAAGTCCACAAAGGAAACTGAGTTTTATGGTCCATGAGCGGCATAACACTAACTGCATGATATGCAAGGAAATAGCACTCCACCATGAGCAATCACTGCTTTGCAGTTACATGAGGCATCAATATGCCATGGCTGCCAGAGGTATGGAGGGCTGAACAGACATGTAGACAGGATGTCGGCAGCTGTACGTTTTGACCATGACGTGCCTGCCTGGAACAATTGCTGGTTTGCAATGTGGCACTCTTGTCTCTCCCCCCCCCCCCCCTTTCTCCAAAGGTGTGAGAGACAAACAGTGACAATATAAGTGTAGACCAGAAAACAGGGTGGCCTGAGTCTTAGGGGTAATGGATTGGAAGTAGTCAATTAATAAGGATGCTCTTGGTATCTCCACGAACAAGCAGGAATGAGTCTTCACATATGGGTACGTCGGTACTGACGGAGTCCGTGCGGGAACGCTTCCCAGCGTCCAATCAGAAAGCTTTTGGAAGCATCCCAACACGCCTGCGTGCTGCCTTCCCGCCTTGCCAACTGTCTCTCCTCAGTTTTTGTTTTTCCGCGGAGCCGGCAGGACGTCGTCCTGTCACTGCAGAAAATTCTTCTTTTATTTTTTAGTTTTCTTGTGGTCGCGGCTGCCTTCCCCGACGCCACCGGTACTGCCGGTGTTTCTTTTTTCTTTTCTTGTAAAATTTTCCTTTTTAAGGAATATTTTTTCTTCCTTAGTGTCTCACAGTTTCTCAGGCCTTCTAGGCCTCTTCATTTCCTTCATGGAACCACCAGCCACTTTCCCCAAGAAATGTACAAACTTTGGCGGTACAACTTTATTTTTAGACACTCACAATTGGTGTCTAACCTGCTTGGGTCCTGACCATTTTTCTTCGGAGCCCTCGGGCAATACTTTTGTGAGAAGAAGTTTTCAACATCGAGTTCCCCTCAACACGTGGTCCCCCTCCAACTTCAGGGCACCGACCATATCTTCGTTTCCACAGGATCAGGTAACCCAAAAACAGTCTGTTAAGACTAGCCAGTCCTCGAGTGGCAGTTCTCATGCACAGCATAGAGATGCCTAAGAACATAAGAACATAAGATATGCCATACTGGGTCAGACCAAGGTCCATCAAGCCCAGTATTCTGTTTCCAACAGTGGCCAATCTAGGTCATACGTACCTAGCAGTTTCCCCAAGGGACACAGGTTCCACAATGCTTGTATTGGTTCAAGCATTGATATCCTGGGTCCCTTCTTAATAATGGTTTATGGACCTTTCCTCCAGGAACTTGTCCAAACCTTTTTTAAACCCAGCTACACTAACAGCCTTTACTACATCCTCCGGTAACAAATTCCAGAGTTTGATTACACGTTGAGTGAAAAAATATTTTCTTTTATTAGTCTTAAATAGTTTACCCTGTAGCTTCATTGCATGTCCCCTAGTCTTTCTATATTCTGATAAGGTAAACAATCGATCTACGTTTACCCGTTCCACTCCGTTCATTAATTTATAGACTTCTATCATATCTCCCCTCAGCCGTCTCTTTTCCAGGTTAAAGAGCCCCAACCTTTTTAGCCTTTCTTCATAGGAGTAGCCTTCCATCCCCTTTACCATTTTGGTGGCTCTTCTCTGAACCTTTTCTAAAATTGCTATATCCTTTTTAAGATATGGCGACCAGAATTGCACACAATATTCAAGGTGCGGTCTCACCATGGAACGATATAGAGGCATTATAATATCTTTTGTTTTATTTTCCATTCCTTTCCTTATCATACCTAGCATTCTATTTGCTCTCTTGGCCGCCGCTGCACACTGGGCCGAGGGTTTTAACATGGTATCCACAAGGACGCCTAAATCTTTTTCTTGGGTGGTGGTTCCTAATGTGGAACCTTGCATCGTGTAACCATAGTTTGGGTTGTTCTTCCCTAGGTGCATAACCTTGCACTTGTCCACATTAAATTTCATCTGCCATTTTGATGCCCAGTCTTCCAATTTATCAAGATCCTCTTGCAATTTTCCACAATCCTCCTGGGTTTTAACAACTTTAAATAGTTTTGTGTCATCAGCAAATTTGATAACCTCACTCGTTATTCCACTTTCCAGGTCATTTATGAATATGTCAAAAAGCAGCGGACCCAGCACAGATCCCTGGGGTACACCACTATTCACCTTCCTCCATTGGGAAAATTGGCCATTTAGCCCTACCCTCTGCTTTCTATCTTTTAACCAGTTCCTGATCCACAGTAGTACACTGCCTCCTATCCCATGACTCTTTAGTTTTGCCAAAAGTCTCTCATGAGGGACCTTGTCAAAGGCTTTCTGAAAGTCCAGATACACAATATCAACCGACTCACCTTTGTCCACCTGTTTTATTCACTCCTTCAAAAAAACATAACAGATTAGTAAGACAAGATCTTCCTTGTCTAAAGCCATGTTGGCTGTCTCCCATTAGGTCATGACTATCTATATGCTGAGTAATTTTATTCTTTATGATGGTTTCTACCATTTTTCCCGGTACTGATGTCAGGCTCACCGGTCTGTAGTTTCCCGGATCACCCCTCGAACCCTTTTTAAAAATTGGTGTTACATTGGCGATCCTCCAATCCTCAGGTATTAGAGATGATTTTAATGATGGTTCACAGATTACTGATAGCAGGTCTGCAATCTCAAATTTCAGTTCTTTCAACACCCTTGGATGTATACCATCCGGCCCAGGTGATTTGCTACTCTTCAGTTTATCTAATAGTTGTAGGACATCTTCCCGATGTATCGATATTTCCTTCAATTCTTCCACACCTTTAAATACCACTTCAGTCGTGGGTAACATCCCTACATCTTCCTCAGTAAAGACCGAAGCAAAGAATTCATTCAGTCTCTCCGCTATCGCCTTGTCGCCTCTTAGTGCTCCTTTAACCCCTTTATCATCTAATGGACCAACTGACTCTCTCACGGGTTTTTTGCTACGAATGTACTTGAAAAGGTCTTTATTTCGCGTTTTTGCTTCCGCAGCAAGCTTCTTCTCAAATTCTCTCTTTGCCTGCCTTATCAATGCCTTGCATTTGACTTGCCAGTGCTTGTGCTGTTTCCAGGTTTCATCATTTGGCTCTTTTTTCCATTTCTTGAAAGATGCTTTTTTGGCAACAACAGCCTCTCTGACCTCAGCTTTAAACCATGCTGGCAATTTTTTGGACTTCCTTCCACTTTTCTTAAAGCGTGGAATACAGCTGGTCTGGGCTTCCAAGATAGTATTTTTCAACAACACCCAAGCTTGATGTACGTCTTTAACCTTTGCAACTGCTCCTTTTAGTTTTTTCTTAACTGTTTTCCTCATTCTATCATAGTCTCCCTTTCGAAAGTTAAAGGGTAGTACTGTGGATTTCCTTACTATCCCTCCTCCACTAATTAAATCAAAGGCGATCATGCTATGATCACTATTGCCAAGTGGCCCCAACACCCTTATCTCTTGCACTACATCTGGTGTTCCACTAAGGACTAGGTCTAATATTGCTTCCCCTCTGGTCGGTTCATGAACCAGCTGCTCCAAGAAGCAGTCATTTATTTCATCTAGGAACTTTATCTCCCTAGCATGTCCTGTTGTGACACTGACCCAGTCGATGCCGGGGTAATTGAAATCACCCATGATTATTACTGCACTGTAACTTTTGCTAGCTTCCTTGATTTCTTTGAGCATTTCATCATCCATTTGTTCATTCTGGCCAGGCGGACGATAGTACACCCCCACTGCCATCGCCTTCCCCTTTTTACATGGAATTTCAATCCATAGAGATTCTACAGCAAATTTTGTTTCTTGCAAAACTTTAATCCTTTCTGACTCAATGCCCTCTCTAACATAGAGCGCAACCCCTCCACCAATTTGATCAGCTCTATCATTTCGATATAGTTTGTACCCAGGTATCACAGTGTCCCACTGGTTGTCCTCCTTCCACCATGTCTCTGATATTCCAATCATATCTAACCTCTCGTTTAGTGCTATATATTCTAACTCTCCCATCTTGTTTTGTAGACTTCTAGCATTTGCATACAAGCATTTTAGAGACTGTATTTTATTCATATTAATTTGGCTATTGGTAGACATGGGTAATTTGGGATCTTTAAGTTCTGTCTGCTCCATACTCGAGGGCATTTGGGCTACTTTACTCTTTTTTGGAACCTCTCTGCTTTTTGTAGTATCCTTCAAGGATACATTCTTCCGAACCATGCGCTCTTGGGCGACTGTCGGCTTTCCCCTCCGGCCTTGTCCTCGAGAATCCACTGGCTTCAAAACCCCGGTGGGAGTCTTCGGCCTCCAAAGCCTGTGTGGGGGGTTTCAGGTTGTTCCTGAAGTTCACCCCTCACAGAACATACCTGAGCCATGCTTCGAGCGGTACCGATACCCCGGCATCGGCACTGGTGTTGGATGAAACATTCCTCACCAAGGATTGTCTGGCATCCTCGGTACCTACGGGCCCGGTGGATACGCTTCAGACCGACTTTCCAGTATCGGTACCGACACCGGTACCCTCCAGACGTGCATCGATAGACTCGCTTCCTTCGATGCCGAGTCTGGAATCGATCTCCAGTCTGGAGGACTGGGTACCGACTCGCCTTGGTACCGACTTCCGTCGGTACCGAAGGCTCGGTTCCGATACTTCGGATCCGCAACTCTCGGTTCCTCCGATACCGTTAGAGTTGCCACCGGCTGGCCTTCATCCACCGGTATCAGATACGGTACCGAAGTCGGTACCGATATCCACATCACCTTTGTTGTCGGTACCTTCCATGCTTCTCTTGTCAGGCTCGCTTCCCTCGATGCCGAGTTTGGAATCGATCCCTAGCATGGACGATCTGTCACCAACTGTCGCTGGTCCTGACCTGCAGTACCAGCGACCACCATCTAAGGATCCCATACTGCACCATTCAGGATCTTCTATTCCTATATACTTAGATAGATCCCTCGGTGCCAACGCTAGTTCTTCATCAGATCTAGCCTATCCAAGGGAAGTTCCCTCTGGGGATCCTTCTTTCCAGACTTTCCTCCTGGACATGGCAAAATCACTTGCCATTCCTATTCCTGGACAAGATCCTACACATGGGAATACAGAATACCTCTCTGTTCCTAGCAAAGCAAAGGAGAACATAATGCTTCCTTTGCATCATTCTTTGCAGGATCTCCTTCTACGAATGTGGGAAGCTCCTTTAAAGGTACCCCCACCTTCTAGAGCAACTGATCTTCTGTATCGGGTGCCCTCCTCTCCAGGGTTTCAAAAGACTCAACTTCCTCATCATTCTATTGTGGTAAAATCAGCAATGAGGCGAGTGAAGAGTAATAAAAAGCACTCTTCTTGTCCGCCAGGTCGTGAGTCTAAGACACTAGATGCCTTTGGACGTCAAACCTTCCAGACATCCATGCTTTCAGCAAGAATTCTCTCATATTTTTTATATGGGTCTATCTCTTGAGGAGGTCACAAAGCAATTACATCTTTTGACTCCTTTTCTTCAAGAGCCCAGGTGTACAGACTATTCCTCACTGGTTAGTCATACTCAAAATATCTCTAAGTTTCTTATTCGTGCTACCCTAGACTCCTTTGAGTCTGTTAGCAGGACTTCTGCTATAGCTATAGGGGCACGACGTAGAGCCTGGCTTCAAGCCTCAGACTTGGACAAATGGGCACAGGAAAGACTGGGAAATACTCCTTGCACTGGAGAAAATTTCTTCAACAAGGAGTCTTTACTTCAGGTTACTCAGTTATCCACTGACTTTCCTTTTTCCAGAGGCTGTTCTACGCCTTCTTCTTTCCCAGTAGGTAGGAAATGTCCTACCAAACTTTCTTCCCCTAGGGGGAGAAGGTTTTACCCATCATCTGCCCATCATTCAGATGTTCCCAAACAGGGGAAACATTGCCCTGGTCTGAGGAATCCACAACCTCAACAGGGTCAACAAACCCAGCAGTCGCAGGGTTTCAAATAGATCATTGTCCCTTTTGGCTGGGGGTTAGGATGGCAGTCTGCTTCTTTTCACTTGAAGTATCTGCACTAATTTTATCCTAACCTACCTGAATATCTCTTCATGAGAGATCTTTCTCTAACTCTGAGTCTTTATGATGATCATGCCCATAATCAATATATTTTCCTCTTCCTCTTGGAGGAAAGAGAGGTAGCAACTATCAATAGACAGTTGTTTCCCTGTACTGGCATGCATCATCTCATCTGTCCGAGACCACCTCCATAGTCGGTCTCTTGCAACTCTGTCTTACCTCCCTCTTACTACAACATTTGCTTTGTAAGAGTGGCTCTTTAAATGGGTAAGCCCCTATGGTCCTCTACCTGTTCTACCAGGGGATCCTCCCTTTTGGAGTTGTCTCCCCCCCTTGTTACCTTACAGCTGCTCATCAGACAATAGGAAGTCCTACCATGTCTGTTGTTTCTTTTTCCCAGTCTAAAAAAAAAAAAAAAAAGGACAGAGGGAAAATAATTTTTCCATGCTGCCCTGGTAGTTGCTGCAGATACAGAAAATCCTAGGGGTTAAGCCACTGGTTTTGTTCACTACACAACCAGGGATTCCCCTCCACTAGCAATCCTCCTCACCTCAGTGCTAAGTTCCAAACAGGTTATCAACCTCGTTTGGGAAACCCTATTATCACAGTCTGGTTGGTTAACTTCTATTCTTGTCCTTGGCAGAATAGCTGGTTACCTATTGGCTTTTCACAGCCAGTTTTTTCTTCTTCTAACCAACCTGCATCATGCTCTCTGCATCTCTACAGAGTAGCTTTGCACTATGGGCCCTTGCTAGAGAGCATTAGTATCTTGCCTAGCAGATAACCCCAGATGGTTAGGGGGGTTCCCCCAGTCATGTTCATGTCTGGCAGGTATTTCCTACCCTTACCATCTCATCTTAAATCTCTTTTGAGGCATAAGCCTCAGGCCTTTCATTACGTGAAAACCTAAAGGAGGGCCAATTCCCTGGCTTGGGCCATATCTCCTTGGATCTTCTCGTCAGAGGTAAATTTCTTCAATAGCAGCTAGAGGACGCCTAATACCCATCTTGCTCTCATAGGCGGGTCACTAGGGTATCTTCCTTCAGAGGCATCCTCTATCCATTCTCCATACTGCAATTCTGGAGATATCTGGACTTCCTGTCTGCAGACTGAAGTTATCCTCTGCAATTTTCACGTAGGCCATCCTGGTTATTCAAGAGCTCAAATTCTGCAAGGAATTCAGACTTCTTCTTGTCAGGGAGACCTCTCCTCTGACTCTGCCAGTCATAACCAGGAAAAGAAGATTCTCTATGTCTCTATTCAAGCAGGTATCAACCTTCTTGCTGGCAGATAAATCTTTCTCTCTCCCTATATCCCTAGGGGGGATGAGGTTTTATGCACATCTCTCCATCCTTATACCTGGAGACATGTGCCTATATGCCTTTATCTATAAAGATAAGTATATATATCTCTATATATATCTATCGGTGTGTCTTCTACCCATACATATCTCTTATAGTTATATGCCTATATACCCTATAGGTGTATATATTTAAATAGATATAGATAGATATATTTATAGATATGAGATAGAACTGTATCCATCTACTTATCTATCTGTCTGTCAGGTTCAGGTATCCCTACATTCCCATATGAGCCTGACAGATGGGCACTACCCCTATCAATGCTGTTCCAGCATACTTAGGGGGCTACAGCTATAACCACGTCCTGTGGTGATTAACAAGTTTTTTCCTTACCATAACCTTTTCAGGTTAGGTACTCTTGAAGCTCTCCATGTACCTTTTTTCCTTTCCTAATTGACCCCATTTAGGAAAGACATTGCGGAGCTTCAGTTGTTCTAAGCTTAAGCTTTCTTTAATAGTACCTTCTGCGTCTCCGCTGAAGCTCTACCTCTTATGCTACCCCACTTTTCCCCTGGGGATATTTCTCACCCTGAAGGGTTCTGACCTCCACTTGTCTGTCTTCTACTTATTACCTCTACTTCTCAGTGAGGTACCCCTTGAGCACATTCACTGGCTCTCCTATCAGATCCAGATGTAGCTCAGTGCACTTGTGCAATGCTAACAAGGGAGGCCCAGATTACAGTTTTCATTACTAAATGCCCTCGATACAGGGTCTTCCCCTTTTGAAGCCCTGTTCTAGCCAGCTGTTCCACAGCTCCTTTTCTATATTCAACTCCTACCCTCCATCCCCAGGATGCCTGAGGTCCTGAGGAATACCATGGCTCGTTCTAGACTTGCAACATGCTAAGACTCCCTCTGGGCATCTGAGCTTGGGAGTCCCCATATGTGAAGACTCATTCCTGCTTGTTCCTGGAGATAGCACAGTTACTTACCTGTAACAGGTGATCTCTGGGAACAGCAGGAATAAGTCTTCAGAACCCACCCACCTCCCCTAGGAGTTGCATTTCTCTATCTCTATCTTTCCCTCCTTGCTCTCTCTCTCTCTTTGTCTCAGCTTTAAAAC
This sequence comes from Ichthyophis bannanicus, assembly GCA_033557465.1. NCBI lineage: Eukaryota > Metazoa > Chordata > Amphibia > Gymnophiona > Ichthyophiidae > Ichthyophis > Ichthyophis bannanicus. The sequence continues at coordinate 578,296,755 of CM066035.1, forward strand.
TTCACTGAGGAGAGGCAGTTGGGAAGGCAGCACGCAGGCGTGTTGGGATGCTTCCAAAAGCTTTCTGATTGGACACTGGGAAGCGTTCCCGCGCGGACTCCGTCGGTACCGACGTACCCATATGTGAAGACTTATTCCTGCTGTTCCCAGAGATCACCTGTTACAGGTAAGTAACTGTGCTTTCTCTCCTTTGAGTGAGAATAAGAGGAGGGATGTTTGTAGGTTTGATGTAAGAGGATGGTGGTGCTCACAGATGTGTTTGTATTGTTATTCAATAAGTTTTGTCTCCCATGGCTTCTTGTATTTCTTCTCTTCTGCCCCTTCATTTCTCTCACTTCTTCCCTTTAATTGCTGGGGGAGGAGGTGATGTTCAGCTTGGGTGCCAAGAAAGCTTTCAGTAAGTTCATTTGGTATTATGTTTTCGATGCTGGATAGATTCAGGAGTGATATGCAGAAATATTTCTTTACGGAAAGAGTGGTGGATCCGTGGAATAGTCTCCCAGTGGAGGTGGTAGAGATGAGGACGGTATCTGAATTCAAAAAAGCATGGGACAAACACAGAGGATCTCTAAAGGTAAAAAAGGGACTGTTGTAGTTGTTATGGAAAGACAGACTAGATAGGCCATGTAGTCTTTTTCTGTCATCATATTTCTATGTTTCTAAGAGTAGGTTTGGTAGACAATTTTGTGGCCTGGATCCAGATGTTGTATGATAAACCCAATGAGAAGCTTCTTATATCCCCCCCCCCCAAATGATATCTGATAAATTTCATTTGTGTGGTAGTACCAGGCAGAATGTCCACTAAGAACATAAGAACATAAGATATGCCATACTGGGTCAGACCAAGGTCCATCAAACCCAGTATTCTGTTTCCAACAGTGGCCAATCTAGGTCATATGTACCTAGCAGTTTCCCCAAGGGACACAGGTTCCACAATGCTTGTATTGGTTCAAGCATTGATATCCTGGGTCCCTTCTTAATAATGGTTTATGGACCTTTCCTCCAGGAACTTGTCCAAACCTTTTTTAAACCCAGCTACACTAACAGCCTTTACTACATCCTCCGGTAACAAATTCCAGAGTTTGATTACACGTTGAGTGAAAAAAAATGTTCTTTTATTAGTCTTAAATAGTTTACCCTGTAGCTTCATTGCATGTCCCCTAGTCTTTCTATATTCTGATAAGGTAAACAATCGATCTACGTTTACCCGTTCCACTCCGTTCATTAATTTATAGACTTCTATCATATCTCCCCTCAGCCATCTCTTTTCCAGGTTAAAGAGCCCTAACCTTTTTAGCCTTTCTTCATAGGAGTATCCTTCCATCCCCTTTATCATTTTGGTGGCTCTTCTCTGAACCTTTTCTAAAATTGCTATATCCTTTTTAAGATACGGCGACCAGAATTGCACACAATATTCAAGGTGCGGCCTCACCATGGAACGATACAGAGGCATTATAATATCTTTTGTTTTATTTTCCATTCCTTTCCTTATCATAACTAGCATTCTATTTGCTCTCTTGGCCGCCGCTGCACACTGGGCCGAGGGTTTTAACATGGTATCCACAATGACGCCTAAATCTTTTTCCTGGGTGGTGGTTCCTAATGTGGAACCTTGCATCGTGTAACCATAGTTTGGGTTGTTCTTCCCTAGGTGCATAACCTTGCACTTGTCCACATTAAATTTCATCTGCCATTTTGATGCCCAGTCTTCCAATTTATCAAGATCCTCTTGCAATTTTCCACAATCCTCTTGGGTTTTAACAACTTTAAATAGTTTTGTGTCATCTGCAAATTTGATAACCTCACTCGTTATTCCACTTTCCAGGTCATTTATGAATATGTCAAAAAGCAGCGGATCCAGCACAGATCCCTGGGGTACATCACTATTCACCTTTCTCCATTGGGAAAATTGGCCATTTAGCCCTACCCTCTGCTTTCTATCTTTTAACCAGTTCCTGATCCACAATAGTACACTGCCTCCTATCCCATGACTCTTTAGTTTTGCCAAAAGTCTCTGATGAGGGACCTTGTCAAAGGCTTTCTGAAAGTCCAGATACACAATTTCAACCAACTCACCTTTGTCCACCTGATTATTCACTCCTTCAAAAAAACATAACCGATTAGTAAGACAAGATCTTCCTTGTCTAAAGCCATGTTGGCTGTCTCCCATTAGGTCATGACTATCTACATGCTGAGTAATTTTATTCTTTATGATGGTTTCTACCATTTTTCCGGTACTGATGTCAGGCTCACCGGTCTTTAGTTTCCCGGATCACCCCTGGAACCCTTTTTAAAAATTGGTGTTACATTGGCGATCCTCCAATCTTCAGGTATTAGAGATGATTTTAATGATAGTTCACAGATTACTAATAGCAGGTCTGCAGTCTCATATTTCAGTTCTTTCAACACCCTTGCTTGTATACCATCCGGCCCAGGTGATTTGCTACTCTTCAGTTTATCTAATAGTTGTAATACATCTTCCCGATGTATCGATATTTCCTTCAATTCTTCCGCACCTTTAAATACCACTTCAGTCATGGGTAACATCTGTGATTGCTGTCCCTGCTTTTGCTTAGTCTTTCTTTAGAACCATTGGTTATTAAGATGAAGCCGTTTTTAAGATGAGGCAGCTTTCCAGGCTATTGCTTTACTTAACCAGGAGATTAAATTATGACTGTTTTGTCAATGTTACTTCTTGTTGGGAATGCACCATAAATGGTACTAGAGATAATAAAAACATTTTCATAATTTGAATACTTCACTGGGCTAATAACCATTTTTTTCCAAGTCTGAAACTATGCCACTAAATGAGTGGACTAAAGTGACCTGGTAGGGTTCATTCTCTTTTAGGTGACTGATGTGGGAAAATCAAGTACCTGAGTGTCAGGCTCTGAAGATGACTTGAAAAACTGTATAATTTAAGTGCCTGGAACAGTATTAATCAGAATATGAAGCAACTAGAGATCAGGAATGATCTCCCACCCACCCTGGTAGATTGATTTGTTTTTCTGAAAATCTTGGGCCTGATATTCAAAGGATTTATGATCTGACTTTGAGAGTTATGTGCCTAAATTGGCCTCTTTGAAAATTTACAAGGGCTCAGTGCGTAAATATTTTCTTAAAATTTCACTACTCCTTAATTTAGTGGCAGTGGATGTAGATTTAGGATGGGGATAAAATGTTAGGAGCCTTAGCACTGATTTTTCAGCATTAGGCTCCAAAATCTAGGTAAATGAATGGCAAGCTTAAATTTAGGAACATAAATTTTAAACTCCTAAATTAGGATGAATATCAGCTGAAAACCTAGGAATATGTCTACTAAGCTGGGCTAATGGTTAACCTAGGCGATCTGCACCTAGGTCCCATGTTATTCAATAGGACCTAGGAACATATGGCCTGGGTTAACAATTAGCCCGGCTTAGTAGACATACTTCTTAGGCTCTTAAATGTGGCTGAAAATAGGGCAGAAATAGGACTTCAGCTTTTTTGGAATATCGGGCCCGATGATGCTTTCCAAACTCCTATTCAAACTACAAAGGCTGCCATAACTGGATAGTCCAAACTGAGTTGAGTGTCCTGAAAACATCCATTTTGTAATTTGGAGGAAAAAGGGTGCCTAAATAAGCTGGGCTAAACTGATATAGTGCAAGAAACAAGAGGTGCTTGGACTCCCTGATTTTTGATTGTACAACATAGTTTGCTGACTTAATTTTATAGAGCAGTGGACGACTGCAGAATCGCGCCTATATATGTCAGGAATGGTGCAAGACTAATGCAGCCTGTTATCCATTGTATGTAATAGTGCAAAAGGATGCAAAATTCAGACATCGTATCTTGGTGGCTGCAGAGAGCATTTGTGTGCTTGCCATAGGGACGTAAAGAAGAGCTTGTGCTAGGACTGGAATGTACTCCACTCTGTACCTTCTGCGATTGAAAGGGCAGAATATAAGCACCAATATTAAATTAAAAATTGATTCCCCTTTGAAGCTGGAGTGGAAGATCCAAGGGGAGGATGTGTGGGTAAGGGAAGATGCATTTAGATGGAAAATAAAATAGTTGTGGTCATGTGGCTTCAATGTTGCATTCAGAACAAAATCTAGACTGATTGATGGGGGGGGGGGGGGTTGATGCTGGGGCTGAGAGAAGGAGATTGTCAGCATAAAATCAATTAACCCCCCCCCCTCCTCCAAAAAAAGGCGAGAATATTCCCTATATTCAATCTTCAACCATAAGTCATAACTTCAGGCAGTTATTTTGGAAGGAAAAAAAGACCTTGGTGTGTATATCTGATTGGCCACTCATACAACCTTCAACATCATAACATCACAGGTCAAAAACCTTCCACCACCAATTTCAAAAATCAATGCATTGTTTTAATAAGTTATTTATTACGAAACATAACTTATTAAATACACTTCTCTTAATTATGTGCTCTTTCATTCTTATTATCCAAAGCTGACAACTGAAAGCATTTCACATTGATTAAGTTGGAGCAGCGGCACAGCCAGTGCAGTGCTTTCCCTAATGCAGCTGGTACAAAATGCCATCAGCATCCAATAAGATGAATGAATGGAAGAGCACATATTATAAAACATCACTTATTTAGCTCTTATCCTAACGAAAACAGTAATTAAAAAATTGGATTGATTTTTGAAACTGGCTGGTGGAAGGTTTTTGACCTGTGATGTTAATGGTGTTGATGGCTGTATGAGTGACTGGGCTGATATGCACATTGAGGTCTTTTTAACTCCCACAATGATTGCCTGAAGTTATGATTTATGGTTGAAGACTGAATATTGATTGACTACAGGGACTATTCTGCCTTTTTTTTGGTGTGGCGGGATTCTCTTTTTGATACAACTGTGTTCTCTGGGGTCTTTTGCTGACAACATAAAATCAATGACTGGCTTAAAGATCCTTGCTGCATTCATATGAAATAGAGAGAGACTGCTTGGCAGGTGAGAGTGAGAGATAGGGTGGTGAGTTTGACTGCTGGGGTAATGATGGGGTTTGGGAGGAGAGTGACTGCTGGGAGTGATGAAGGCATTGAGAGGGAGTATATCAGTTTTTAATTTTCAATAAAGTCATGTATGTTAAATGTTATTCTGTGACAGAAAAACATAGTATAAATACAATTTTAGTACTCTCCCAAAGACCCTAATTGGTTTGAAAATAAAAACACCTAAACTTATAGAGGTCGAAATTTGAAAGGGTTTATGTGGTTTGCAAGACCTGCAAACCGTATAAACCCCAACGACCCCCAATATTCAGCAGCACTAACTGGGTAGTGCTGCTGAATATCCCCACAGACCACCTTGAAAACATCTGCCTATTTTCAGTGCAGACTGGATAGCTGCCAGGACTACCAACAGTCAGTAAAGATATTCAGCTGCTAATCGGACAGTGAAACCGTATAAAATTAGACAGGTCAATGTCTGTCTTAACCTTATGTGGTCTTACTATCTGATTAGTGGCTGAATATTGCTGCTGACCGAATTTCAATTCCTTTTGGGGGGCAAAACCAGATATTCAGCACTGGACACCGCATAGGCTCCAGTGCTGAATATCTGGGTTTAGTTTCCGCAGTGGCAGCCAGTTACTTTGAAAATAATGACTGCTGCCTCCAATGTTCCTTGAAGCTGCGCTGGAGTCCTCCACCAGCCAGTGGGAAGATGTGCAAAGTGATTGTGCTTAGGATTATGTGGCATAGGCAGGTCCTGAGGGATCTGCCTAGGCTGTGTGATCCTAAGCCTGATCAAATTTCATCTCCCCCCACCGGTTTGGAATGCCGGCGGAGGACTCCAGCGCAGCTTCAAGCTGCTTAGAGGGAACATTGGCTGCCACTGAATATCAACCCCACAATTTATAAAACCCTAGAATCAGAAACCCTTGTTATGCCAAGTTCAGTATCTGTTCCAGATATCTTCTGTGCATCCAGCAGTCAGATGTCCACAACCAGGTCCAGTTTCAACATCACCTAGTCCAGGTAGTCAAGGTTTCATAGCAGTATTTTTTTTACTCCTATGCAATATTTTTCTGTATATCGAGTATGGCAGATCTGGCAACTGGCTAGATAACCATAGAGTTGCTGGAAACATCTCTGGTCCAGTGATGCCTTTTCTGGTCCTAATGACAAGTCTGGTTACCAGAGAACGGGATCACTGGTTCTTCCAGAAGAGTCATAGCGAGATTTTTCACCTTACTTGGTCAATGGCTCAGAAGATACAACTGTCTCCTAGTCTGATTTGGCCTATTTTTTTAATACAGTATGTCTTTCTATCAGTTTCCTAATTGTCCCTCCAGGCCAGTCCAGTACATATGGGTTTTCTCCACCCACCAGCAACTGAGGACTGACTATAACAGAATTCTGATGTCACCTTACAGGAGCTCCCACTTCAGCTCCAGAATCCAGTCTTTCTATCCTCAGCAGCTGAGGAAGACTTTTCTCTAGTGGATTCCACTGAAAAAACGATTATTGACATTTTTCCAAGAAAAGCTTTTAATAAAGGAATAGAAGGATGCTTACTTACTATTGCTGGGGTCCTTCACCTGCTTAGACAGCGGTGGGGGTGACAGTGTGCTGAGAGGAATCCCTGCCTCTAGCAGAAGCAAGGGTAGCTAGGTGTTAAAATACCTGGGTGTCCCAGGTCCCTTTCTGCCTCAGTGGGATGGTCCAGATGCCTGTGAGCCACAGGTTACTGAACATCCCTGGACTCAGGTGGTGCTGTATGGCTTGGCAACTTCTTTAGTTGAGCAATGTGCACATTATTTAATAACGCACAACCAAAAAAAAAGACTGGGCCGGAGCACCGGAGTTGACAGTATCGGTCCACACTCGCTTTGCGGTCTGTGGCTCTCCAGTTTAGTCCCTGCGCTCCAGCTTGGTCCATCTTCTTGCTGGTCGGACTTTTCAGGTGGTCGAATTGGGGGGGCCCGATTTGAGACTGTGCTGTTATGCCCAAGAACAAGGAGGTACCAGCGGGTGATTGAGGGCTGCTTGAGGAGGCCACTGTTTTGGCAGGAACCGCAGCGATTTCTACAATGGTGGCTATTTCCCTGACTCAAACAAGCAAGAAAAGGAGCAAAAAGCAAGAAACTCCCATGTTGGCTCCTTCAGAGACTCCAGCGAATATCCCTGGGTTTTGGAGCCTCTTTTTCACCCGATTTTCATTTAGCCTTGCATAAGGCTTATTGTCTGAAGAGCAAGCAAGCTGGAATGGCAGGGGCTAAACCTTCTCAGAGCTCAGAGCTTGGTCATCATGGCGGTGTGCCAGGGCGAGTTTCTGTCCCCTGTAGATCTCATGGATGCCTACCTGCATATTCCCATCCAGCTAGAGCATCAGTATTTCCTGGGGTTCTCACTACCTATGGGACATTTTCAGTTTTGGGCCCTGACGTTTGGTCTGGCAATGGCACCCCACACATTTACCAAGGTGATGGCGGTGGCCCTGCGCCGAGAGAGCATTCTGGTGTGTCCCTATCTGAACGACTGCCTCATAAGGAGAAAATCCACAGTGTCTCTGCCATGTAACGGGTGGTGGAGTTTCTACAACAGTTGTGGTGGGTGGTCAATTCAGCCACAAGAGAACTGCAATTAGTCCAAAGCCTGGTCTACCTCGGAGCTCTCTTCGACACACAGAAAGGCATGGTGTTGCTTCTGGTGGACAGGGCACACAAGATTCAATGACAGATAGAAAGGTTTCTGGACATGCGGGCACCATCTGCATATTATCTCCAGTTATTGGGGGTCCATGGCGGCAGCCCTGGACCTCATACCATGAGCCAGGGCCCCACATGAGGCCCCTGCAGCAGGCGCTCCTCTTGCGCTGGTCTCCACAGCATCATCAAGGTGAGCCGTTTTTACAGCAGGTGCAAGGAGCGTATGTCCGAAGGGCTCAATGCTCTGGCACAAGTTTGGCCATCGGAGGGTCTGTTTTATGTCTTTCCACTGTGGGCACTCATCGGGCGAATCCTGCAGTGGATTGAGGCTCACAACGGTCCGGTAATCCTTATCGCTCCGGACTGGCCACCGAGGCCCTGGTATGCAGGCCTAATTCACTTTCTCATCGACAAGCCATGGCGGCTGCCCGACAGAATCAATCTGCTGACGGAGGTCTGATACTCATGCTGCAGGTGGATTAATTCTCGTTTACGGCTTGGCTCTTGAGCGGGCTCGCTTGAGGCAGAGAGGTTGGTGTTCATTTCTACTCTGTTGAAGGCCAGGAAGAGTTTAACATCATTGGCTTACATACGCATTGGGCACGTGTTTGAGGATTGCTGTTTGTCAAGGGGCGTTTGTCCATTTTCAGAGTCTCTTCCAGAAATCATCTTGTTCTTACAGCATGGCCTTGAGAAGGGTTTGGCTCTTAGTTCCTTGAAAGTCCAGCTGGCCTCCCAGACTGTGGGGGCAGTCCCTAGCAGCACATCTGGACGTAATTCGGTTCCTAAAGGTGGTGAAGCAGGTCCTGCCTCGGTTTCAGATGGTAGTGCCTCCTTGAGACCTTAATCCAGAGTTGGCGGCACTAACGGGGGCTCCGTTTGAGCTGCTCTTGAGGGTGTTGCTCAAGAACTTTACGTTAAAGACGGTGTTTCTGGTAGCGATTAACTACAGGCTCTCTCTTGCAGGGAACTCTTTATGCGCATGTCAGCTGAGAAGGTAGTGTTGCATCCTGTACCCTCCTTCCTGCCCAAGGTCATCTCTCGATTTTATTTGAATCAGGAGGTTTCCTTACTGGTATTTTCCATCCGGCGTGCCTCAGTGGAGGAACGTTAACTGCGTTTCCTGGATCTGTGGAGGGTGTTGTGGCATTATCTCAAGCAGACAGTCCTTCCGCTTGTTGCTGCTATTTGGTGGCCCTCGCAGAGGAGAGGCAGCCTCTAAAGCCTCCATTGCACGCTGGGTCAAGCAGACCATCAGTTATCTACGCGAGTCAGGACTAAGTGGCCCCAGTGGGGCTTAGGGCACATTCTACCAGATCACAGGCGGCTTCATGGGTGGAGTACGGTCTGGTGCCACTGGCGGATATTTGCAGAGTGGCAAAACCGTCGTTGCTGCATATGTTTACTCGGCAATACATTTGGATGTGCAAGCTGCTCAGGATGTGCATTTTGGGGTCTTGGTGCTTCAAGCTGGACTCGCAGGTCCCGCTCGATCTTAGGTACTGCTCTGGTATGTCCCTTATATACTACAATGGCCTGGAGGGACGATTAGGAAGGCAAAATTAGTCCTTACCTGCTAATTGTCTTTCCATGAGTCCCTCCAGGCCAGTCCAGGACCTGCCCGGAGTATGAGGTTTTCTGGGTCGCACACCTCCGGTGTTTGTTTGTGGCAAGTCCGTTGTCCTTGGCAGAGCCATTATCTGAGGTCATATTAGGCGTTCTGGAAGTGTTCAGCAATATGGCACCCCTGGGGTTTCTTTAAGGGGGGGCAGTTGCTCTAATGTGTATATAGTTTGGGTCACTTCGTTGGGTGCCCGTCCTGCAGGTGGGGGTGGCTCAGTTGTATTAAGCATGCATTTACAGTGTGTTTTTGAAGGAGTCTGCTTTGTCAGTGGAAGACTGGATTCCGGAGCCAAAGGGGGAGCTCTTGTAAGGTAACATCAGAATTCTGTCATAGTCCATCCTCAGTTGGTGGTAAGCAGAGAAAATTCATATGTACTGGACTGGCCTGGCCTGGAGGGACTTCAGGAAAGACAATTAGCATGTAAGGACTAATTTCGCCTTTTCTTCCATGCCAAATTTGATCCTATTCTTTAAATTTTCTGAGTTAATTTGTCACCAGACATTTTCAGTTTTTTATGTATAATTTCTCTACAACATCCATTGGGTTAGAAAGAATAATGCTTTTTAGCTCCTTGACTGGAAAATCTACAACTAAATTTGAACTGAGGATCTTAAGTTGCTGTTTTGGTGTTTTATATGTAACCATTACCATTTTTCCTTTTATAGGGACAGGTAACAGAACCATGTGTGCAGAGTTTAACTTCTGCTTAGATCCTGAAGCAGCTTATATTGTGCTAAATCAATTTTCATGTCCCACCTACATTGCTACCTTGCAGTTCGCGTATAACAACAGCCTCCCCATGGTAAGGATCATAATATCAATATCTGTCAAAGATCATAGTAACATAGTAAATGATGGCAGATAAAGACCAGTATGGTCTATCTTGTCTGCCCAGTAAGAGGGCAAGAGTAGGTGCACCTGCCTCTCAGTGCAGGCCACCCCTCGCCCTGTCTTTGTTTTAAGAGTGAGCCCACCGCTCCGTGTAGGACAGCCCTGTATGTTGAGAAATTAGTTAAGTCACCACCTTCTTTTGTAATTTAAAAACATCTTGTATCCCTATAAAAAGGCACGCAGGAGGAGAACATACATAGAGAGGAGTCAGGCTACCCTTCCAGGTTTAAGCGCTTCCTAGCACATTAAGATATTAAGACATCACCACAGGACCGGTAGGCCTCCAAGTCATTTAATGCAAGTCTGCCTTGGCCGCAAAGCATAGTGTGTCCCCTCTTACTTCAAAGCTTGTTAACCCTCCCTTTTCCCTAGGTCTGGAAGTAGATAAAACAGAGTCTGGATTTTGGGACTGGCATGTCTTTTCCTCCTTTTTCTCTTTAAGCCTTTGGTATATAGATCCCATCACACAGACATACAGGGCCAAAGGTTGGGCAGGATGAGTGAGACTTTGCCCCATTTGCTAAGCTCTTTTTAGGATGCTTTTTATGTTGCTATGTGTGGAGGGGAAGGGTGCCATGCTGTTGCATTTCTTGCTGTGGTGCCCTGGGTGCTGCAACAGTTAGTTTTGGTACTGTCGGTGGACTTCTACCCACATTGATGGTGGGCAGTTTACTGTTTTAGATAGGAAAAAAGCTTTCTATCCATGGAAACATCCTTGAAAAGTGGTCTTCCTCTCAGATAGATATAACATATAAGGTATTTTGAGACCTTCATTTTCTATTGCTGTTTAAAATTCATCTTGTCTGTGGATGTTGAAATATAGCACTGATTCTTCACTAGATAATCCTATTCTTTTGTGCTTGTTACAGGATTTTTTTGAAGAGTTGATAAATCAGGATACCTTGAAGGCTCAGTTTATGAAGAAAATTTCTTCCAAATGGAAACATAGCAAAAGTACTTTTGTGTCCTACGATTCGTATGCCATGGCTGCTGCTATAGATGAAAGTGTCATTACAGAGTACCTGCAGTGTGGGGTTAGCGTGGAGTTGAATGGGCAGTTAACCAGGGGCATGTTAGTTCTTGATATGAATGATCTACAAAAGAAAACTCATAAAGCCTTCCTGATGAAAAGATGCAATCTTAAGAAGTTCAAAAAGCTGCTAATGTTAGCTTTACAATAGTGCTTATCAACTGAGAGGGGTCATCTGCAGACTAATAGTTCACTATTTAGTCCTGAGGCTGATCAAAAGACAGTGCTATGAAAAAAATGAAGACCCTCTTTTTCAAGGTTATAACATTATGCACATATGAAAAGGAAAATTGTGATGTTGTGTAGGTAGAAATGTGTGAAGGGTCCTTTTATATCCCTTTCTCTCTTTGTGCAAGCAGGACTCAAAGGTTTATGTTGCAATAATTGAACATACCAATTTAAATCCATTTTGTATATGCACAAGTAGAAAATTGATTAAGGGAATAGCCGCATCAATGGCACAAACCTACAAGCCTCACTTTGTAATGATGTGTCCTATAGCCATAAACATACAATCTTATCATACATTTTATGTTTCAATAAAAAATTTCAAAGGACCAGCATATTAAAATGCACATATAGCCCAAAAGCTTACTTTTATCTGTAGTCACTCCAGTTAATGGGACCCAACAAGCCCAACATGGACCATGTTTCAACAGCATTCTGTATCAGAGTGAAAATTAATATCTCCAGGAACAAGCAGGAATGCAGTCTTCACATATAGGTATCATTGGCACGGACTGATCCTGCGTGGGAACACTCTCCAGCATCCAATAGGAAAGCCTTTGGGAGCACTCCACTGTGCCTGCTCATTTGCCTTCCCAACTTCTCTCCTCAGTTCTTCGTTTTCCGCGGAGCCAGCAGGAAGCCCTTTCCTGTCACCACTGAAAAATGTCTTATTTTATTGTTTAATTTTGTGCTTTGCCTTCCCGTCAATGCTGGTACCTTCCCTGATACCAGCCCCGATATTCATTTTTCTTTCAGTTTTTTCTTTTTCTTTCTCCAGGACCAAGCAGGAAGTCAGTCCTCACATATGGGTGATGTCGGCGCCGACGGAGCCCTCGTGCGGAGCATTTCCCCAGCTTTCAAAGAAAGCCTTTGGGAATGCAGCGTGCATGCGCGGTCCCCTTCCTGCCCAAGGGTGCCATCTTGCTCGGACTTCTTTTTTCCGCGGAGCCCGACGGACGTGTGTCATTGTCACCCGGTAAAAAGTTGATTTTTCCTGCGTTGGATTCGTGGTTTTGCCCGGTTTGATGCCGGTTCCCCTTCCCGTCTGGGCCCGGTACACCGGTATCGAGCCCGGCACTAGTTTTTTGGTTTTTGTCCTTCGTGATTAGCGTTCCCTCTATTTTTTTTTCTCTTTTTCACTGGCAGCCCGGTCTTTTGACCTTATAGGGGTCCTTTTTCCCCCGATGGCTGCCAGCGGGTTCAAGAAGTGTGATCGGTTTAAGAAGCTGATGTCTCTCACCGACACACATGACTGCTTCCTCCGGTGCCTCGGGCCTGAACATGACCCAGTGGTCTGTGTCCCGTGCAGTAAACTGTCCTCTAATGTGCTGAGGAGCCATCAGCATCAGCGTGAAAGACTTTTTTCTGACTCCGCATCCGGCCGGGCCCGGACCTCGTCAGAGGCCTCGACATCTCAGGAGTCCGACCCCAAGCACCTTCGAGGCTCCTCTGAGAGGGGGTCTCCTTCTCGGGAACACAGAAGGAAGAAGAAACCCGCGAGGGCGGCATTGGTGGACGCTCTTGACTTCTCGAGGGCCAGGTAGCATAGCCCCGACCGCCATCCCGGGTCCTCGGAGTCGGAGAGGCCTGCCAAGTTGCCTCGAGTGGAGTTGGAGTCCCCGAGTCACGTGAGTGCTGTTGTACTCGTAGATTCTCCAGGACCAAGCAGGAAGTCAGTCCTCACTTATGGGTGACGTCGGCGCCGACGGAGCCCTCGCGGAGCAATTTTCCCCAGCTTTCAAAGAAAGCCTTTGGGAATTGCAGCGCGCATGCGCGGTCGTCTTCCCGCCCGAAGGTGCCATCTTAGCCAGTCTTCTTTTTTCCGCGGAGCCCTACAGACGTCCCCGTCTTGTCCCCGCGAAAAAGTTGATTTTCCTCTTTATTTTATACTTTTTTCTTTCGGTTCGACGCCGATCGTTTTCCCGCCCGGACTCGCGACGCCGGTCTCGAGTTCTCTTCCGTTTTTTCGGTTTTTCTGACTTAGTCAGCTTTCGTTTTCGTTTTCCCTGGCAGCCCGGTCCTTTGACCTCGCAGGGGCCCCTTTTTCCCCCGATGGCTGCCAGTGGCTTTAAGCGGTGTGGTCGGTGTGACCGAAATATGTCACTAACCGACACACACGACTTTTGCCTCCGCTGCCTGGGCCCGGATCATGAGGAACTGATCTGTGGGCCCTGCAGCAAACTGTCCTCGAAGGCGTTGAGAAGTCGGCGGCATCAGCGCGAGAGAATCTTCGCTGACCCCAGCCGTACCCGGACCTCGTCGGAGGCCTCCGTGTCGAAAGGCTCCAGCTCGGACCGTCGCCGGAGCTCCTCCGACCGGGGTTCTCCCTCCGGGGACCATCGTCGGAAGGAAAAACCCGCGAGGGCGGCGTCGGTGGACGCTCCTGGCTCCGCGAGGGCCAGGTCGCATAGCCCCGACAGCCGCCCCGGGTCCTTGGAGAAGGAACACCTCCCGAAGCGACCTCGCCTGGAGTCGGAGATGCCTGCCCGGGTAAGTCCTGTAGTCCTTCTGGACTCGCCTCCGCGACAGCCGACGTCGGGCCCGACGCCGTCGGGGCCCGAGTCGGGGGCTGCTGGGTCACCTGAGCTCGGACTCAGGTTGACGGCCTTGGAGAGCAGACTGTCTGCCTTCATGGACCAGCAGCGGGCACTGCTCGCTGGCTTCGCTGGCGTCGCTGCCCCGACCGCCGGGACGTCGACGTCCAAGTCGACCCCGGAGACCGAGCCGATCCTCGAGTCGATGAGAACTCGAGTCGATCCTCGGTCGAGGTCGCCCTCGGCCTCCCGTTCGGGACCGAGGTCGCCGACGCCGACTCCCTCGGCGTCGGGGCGGCTGGCGCCGCACCCTGCCCGGGCCGACCCCACCGAGTCCTCGTCGGAGTCGGTCTGGGAGTCTGAGGAGGAAGAGTCACCTGATTCTTTCCGGACTCGGTGTGTCCCATCGGACTCTCCGGAGTCCGAGCCTCGGAAGCAGTCCCCCCCGGAGGATGCCCGGTTCTCGGACTTCGTTAGGGATATGGCCAAGGCTTTGGCCTTCCCTGCGGATCCCGAGGAGGAGCCTCGAGCCGAAGAGCTCGACGCCCTCCAGTATGACTCTCCCGCGAGGGAACACTTTACTGTGCCGGTTCCTCCTATGCTGGAACGACTACTCTTCCGCATGTGGGAGAGTCCGGCCTCCTCGCCGGTCCTGAGCAAGCGGGTCGATTCTATCTATCGAGTCCGCAAGAGCCCTGGCTTTCAAAAGGCACAGCTGCCGCACCATTCCATGGTAGTGGAATCGGCCATGCATCGTCTTAAGAGCCAGAAGATGCACTCCTCGGTGCCTCCTGGAAGGGAGGCCCGTAACCTGGATGGCCGTGGCAAGAAGTGCTTCCAGGGCTCTGCTCGCCTGTCGTGTCCAGACTTACCAGCTATACATGGGCATGTATCTCCGGGATCTGGCTAAAGAGCTAGCCGGATTCTCCGCTGGTCTCTCCGAGGAGCCCTTGCGGAGGTTCCTAGCCTTGTCCACGGGTATTCGGGAATGCTCAAAGTTCATGTCCCGAGCAGCCTATGATGGCTTTGAAGCCTCGGCTCGAGTGGCCGCAGCCGGCATCGGTGCCCGCCGACAGGCTTGGCTTCAGTCGTCCGACCTTGAGCCCTGGGTACAGGACAAGTTGGTCGATGTCCCCTGCCGAGGCGAAAACCTCTTTGGCAAGCCCATGGCGGAAAAGGCTGCACAAATTGAGACTGAGACTCTCACCAGGACCAGGCTTTCTAGGAAGACCTCCGCCCCTTCCCAGAAAAAGAAGGGCTCGGGAAAAAAGTCCTTTTACCCGAGGAAGGCAGCTGCCTACAAACAATACCCCCATTATCAGGCCCCTGCAGCTCCCCAACAGGGCCAGCAGGCCAAGGGACGGGGTAACAGGTCCCGTAGGCAGCAAGCCCCCAAGCCTGCACCACCAGCCCCTGCTCAGCAGGGTGGGGGTTTTTGACTCGCTCAGCATAGCCTCTCCCCCCCCGCTGGTTCCCCCCAGCACCGGAGGCCGGCTGGTTCACTTCGCCCACAGGTGGTCCAGCATCACCGCAGATGCCTGGGTGCTTCAGGTCGTGCAAGAGGGCTACCTTCTCCACTTCCACCAGGTCCCTCCCTCCTATTTTCCGGGAGAGCCTCCGCGCCCCCCTCTGCACAGGGAGTTGCTCCTTCAGGAGTTAGCAGGTCTTCTGCAGGAACAGGCGGTGGAACCGGTGCCACACCACCTGAGCGGTCAAGGCTTCTATTCAAGGTATTTTCTGATACCAAAGAGAACAGGAGGCCTCAGACCCATCCTGGACTTGCGCAACCTCAACAAGTTCCTTGTGCGGGAGAAGTTCAAAATGCTTACCCTTGGAATCCTTCTGCCCTACCTCCAGCAGGGAGATTGGCTATGCTCCTTGGATCTAAAGGATGCCTACACGCACATCCTCATCCACCCAAGCCACCGCCAATACCTAAGGTTTGTGGTGGCAGGAAATCATTACCAGTACAGAGTACTGCCCTTTGGCCTGTCCTCCGCACCGCGAGTCTTCACAAAATGCCTCGCGGTCGTGGCGGCCCATCTCCGGCTTCGCGGCCTCTTTGTCTTTCCGTACCTCGACGACTGGCTCATCAGAGCAGCGTCCGCTCAGGAGGTCACCCACGCCACGTGCCGCACGGTGACTCTGCTGCAGCACTTGGGCTTTGTCATAAACTTCGCAAAGTCCACTTTGCTCCCCTCACAGGATCTCGAGTTCATCGGCGCAAGGCTGCACACCCCTCAGGCGCGAGCGTACCTACCGCTCGACAGGGCTCAGCGGCTCATGGACCTAGCCGACCGCTTTCGCAGCCAGCCCCTGGTCTCCGCCAGGCGCTTCCTGAGACTGCTCGGCCATATGGCTTCCACCGTCCATGTGACCCCCAATGCCCGCCTGAATATGCGGTCTGCTCAATGGTGTCTCCGCCGGCAGTGGCGACAAGCCACAGGCGGCCTAGCAGACCTGGTGCGCGTCTCCGAGCCGCTGGTCTCGTCTATCCGGTGGTGGCTCCGGCAGCCGAACCTGGTATTAGGAATGCCTTTCCAGTCACCTCAGCCGACCCGGGTGCTGACCACCGATGCATCCCTCCTGGGCTGGGGAGCCCATTGCCAAGAGGCACGTACTCAGGGCCTCTGGACCAAGTGGGAGTCTGCTCAGCAGATCAACTTCCTGGAGCTCAGGGCGATCCGCCTAGCTCTCAAGGCCTTCTCCCACCTGACCTCCCAACAGTCCGTCCTTGTCCAGACGGACAATCAAGTTGCCATGTTCTACGTGAACAAGCAGGGGGGCACGGGCTCCTTCCTCCTCTGCCGGGAGGCACAGAAGCTCTGCTCTTGGGCCGTCAGTCACGGCATTCTCCTCAAGGCAGTTTATCTCCCGGGCCCAGAAAATTGCCTGGCGGACAAACTCAGCAGGGTCCTCCAGCCGCACGAGTGGCGTCTGGATCCCTTGATCGTTCAGAAGCTCTTCCTCAGGTGGGGCCTCCCCACGGTGGATCTCTTTGCCAGTCCTCGCAACCGGCAACTTCCTCGCTTCTGCTCTCGCCAGCCTCACCCCCTTCGGGTTGCGGCGGACGCCTTTCTGATCTCATGGTCGGGGAGCCTTCTGTACGCTTTCCCTCCCATTCCGTTAGTCTCTCGGACTCTTTTCAAGGTTCTCCGAGACAAAGCCTTCATGATCCTGGTGGCCCCTCGCTGGCCCAGGCAGCCGTGGTTTCCGCTCCTGCTGCAACTGGCGGTGGAGGATCCAATCCCTCTGGGGGCGCAACCGGATCTCCTCACCCAGGATCAGGGGTCCCTACTGCACCCCAACCTCAGGTCTCTCAACCTCATGGCCTGGCTGCTGAGAGGGTAGTCCTTGCTCCCCTTCTCCTGCCGGCGGAGGTGGAGGAGGTCGTCTTGGCTTCGCGACGGCCTTCTACTCGCAAATGCCACGCCCTTAAATGGCGTCGCTTTGCAGTCTGGTGTACCGAACAGTCTCAGGATCCCTTCTCCTGCCCGGTGTCGGTGATCTTGCAGTACTTGCTACACCTCTCTAATCTAGGACTTAAGTCCAACTCCGTCAAAGTTCACCTCAGTGCTCTTTCGGCACATCATGTGCCGGTGGACGGTAGACCTCTCTCCAGCGACCCTCTCGTAGCGAGGTTTCTCCGAGGTCTCCTTCTACTTAAACCACCTCTGCGCCCGCCAGCGCCGAACTGGGACCTGAATGTGGTTTTGCAGCGGATCACCTGTCCGCCTTTTGAACCCATGGCTACATGTTCTCTCTCCGTTTTCTGTCTTGGAAAACACTGTTCTTGGTAGCCCTCACTTCCGCTAGGCGCGTAAGTGAGTTGCAGGCCCTCGTGTCTGATCCCCCCTACACTAGGTTCTACAAGAATAGGGTAGTCCTATGGACTCACCCTAAGTTTCTGCCTAAAGTGGTCTCCCCTTTTCACATCAATCAGGAGGTGGTACTTCCAACCTTCTTTCCCAGACCACACTCCAGCCGAGCTGAGACGGTCCTCCATACCCTGGACTGTAGAAGGGCATTGAACTTCTACCTTGACCGTACGCGGGAGCACCGTAAAGCTGCTCAGCTTTTTGTGTCTTTTGACCCCAATAAATTGGGACTCCCGGTCTCCAAGCGTACTCTGTCCATCTGGGTTGCGGACTGTATCTCTTGGGCTTATGGGGCAGCCGGACTCGCCTTAGAAAGTCGAGTCACGGCTCATTGTGTTCGGGCAAAGGCCACGTCAGTGGCTTACCTCCGCTCTGTTCCGCTGGCAGACATCTGCCGGGCCGCTACTTGGTCTTCGAGCCAGACTTTTGCGGTCCATTACTGTCTCGAGAGGGAGTCCCGTAGGGACAGTGCTTTCGGACAGGCAGTCCTCCGTAATCTCTTTGAGGTCTGAGCAACTCCTACCCTCCATCCCGGATGTGGGCTACCGGTGGGTGATAATTCAGCGAAGATTCTTTCCTTCTGTGCTGCTGAGCTAGAGGGAGCTCATTTTTGTGCTTAGGGTCTCCGGTAGCCTTGAGCTTGGGAGTCCCATAAGTGAGGACTGACTTCCTGCTTGGTCCTGGAGAAAGCGTAGTTACTCACCTGTAACAGGTGTTCTCCAGGAGCAGCAGGAATCAGTCCTCACTACCCTCCCTCCTCCCCTTGGAGTTGCAATCGTCTGCTTATGTTCTTTTTGCAAATTTTTATGCTGTCTTTTTTAGCTATGTCATCTGACTGGCTAAGATGGCACCTTCGGGCGGGAAGACGACCGCGCATGCGCGCTGCAATTCCCAAAGGCTTTCTTTGAAAGCTGGGGAAAATTGCTCCGCGAGGGCTCCGTCGGCGCCGACGTCACCCATAAGTGAGGACTGATTCCTGCTGCTCCTGGAGAACACCTGTTACAGGTGAGTAACTACGCTCTCCCCTCTGGGGGAGCCGACGTCGGGCCCGACGCCGTCGGGGCCCGAGTCGGGGGCTGCTGAGTCTCAGGTTGACGGCTTTGGAGGGCAGCGTGGCTGCCTTCATGGAGCAGCAGCGGGTACTGATCGCTGGTTTCACCGGTGCATCTGACCCGACCACCGGGACCTCGAAGTCCAAGTTGACCCTGGAGGCCGAGCCGATCCTCAAGTCGATGCGGTCTCGAGTCGATCCTCAGCCAAGGTCCCGCTCGGGGCCGAGGTCGTCGATGCCAGTGCCCTCGGCGTCGGGGCGGATGGCATCGATGCCCGCCCGGCCAGAGCCACTCGATTCCTCCTCGGAGGGGTCTGAGTGGGAGAAGGAGGACGAGGAGTCCCCGGACACTTTCCGGACCCGGTGCATCCCATTGGACTCAACGGAGTCCGAGCCTCGGAGACGGTCCCCACCGGAGGATACCCAGTTCTCGGACTTCGTGAGGGACATGGCCAAAGCCTTGGCCTTCCCCGCCAATCCCGAGGAGGAGCCTCGAGCCGAGGAGCTTGAGGCCCTCCATTATGACTCTCCGCCTAAGGAGGCCTTTACTGTACCAGTTCCTCCGATGCTGGAATGGCTGCTCTTCCGCATGTGGCAGGCACCAGCCTCGGTGCCGGTTCTCAGCAAACGGGTCGATTCCATTTATTGAGTCTGTAAGAGCCCTGGGTTCCAGAAGGCACAGCTAACGCACCACTCCATGGTTGTGGAATCGGCCATGCATCGTCTGAAGAGTCAGAAGATGCACTCCTTGGTGCCCCCCGGCCGGGAGGCCCGGAACCTGGATGCCCTCGGTAGAAAGTGCTTCCAGGGCTCTATGCTGGCTTGCCGTGTCCAGACTTACCAGCTGTACATGGGCATGTACCTCCGAGACCCGGCAAAGGAGATTGCCGGGTTCTCAGCTGGCCTCTCCGAGGAACCTTTGCAGAGGTTTTAAGGCTTTGTCATCAGGGATTCGAGAGTGCTCAAAGTTTATCTCTCGGGCAGCCTATGCTGGCTTCGAGGCTTCAGCCCAAGTAGCCGCGGCCGGCATCGGTGCACGCCGTCAGGCCTGGCTACAGTCATCGGACCTCGAGCCATGGGTACAGGACAAGTTGGTCGATGTCCCCTTTCCGAGGTGAGAACCATTTTGGCAAACCCATGGCTGAAAAGGCTGCAGCACTCGAGTCTGAGACTCTCTCACCAGGACAAGGCTGTCCAGGAAAACTTCTGCCCCTTCTCAGAAGAAGGGGGGCTCAGGGAAAAAGCACTTTTACCCAATGAAGGCTACTGCCTACAAAATCCTACCCTCAGTTTCAGGCCTCTACAGCTCCCCATCAGGGTCAGCAGGCCAAGGGGCAGGGACATGGGCCCCGTAGGCAGAAAACCCCCAAGCCATCAGCTCCGGCTCCTGCACAGCAGGGAGCGGGGTTTTGACTCCCACTGCTTAGCCTCTCCTCCTCAGCTGGCTCCTCTCAGCACAGGAGGCCAGCTGACACTGTATGCCCACAGGTGGTCAGCCATAACAGGGTATATCTGGGTACTGAGCATAGTCCAAAAGGGCTATTTGCTCCACTTCAACCAGTTACCCCCCTCCTATTTTCCAGGGGAGCCTCCAAGACTCCCTCTGCACAGGAACCTCCTCCTTCAGGAGTTGGCAAGTCTTCTACAGGAGCAGGCGGTGGAACCGGTGCCTCACCACCTGATAGGGCGAGGCTTCTATTCCATGTACTTTCTGGTACCAAAAAGGACGGGAGACCTCAGGCCCATCCTAGATTTGCGAAATCTCAATAAGTTCCTGGAGAGGGAAAAGTTCAAGATGCTTACCCTTGGAATACTGCTGCCCTACCTGCAGCAGGGAGATTGGCTATGCTCCTTAGAGCTGAAGGATGCTTACACTCACATCCTCTTACATTCAGACCACAGACAATATCACAGATTTGTAGTGGGAGAAAGTCATTTTCAATACAGAGTACTTCCATTTGGCCTCACCTCTGCCCCCAGGGTTTTGACCAAGTGCCTGGCGGTGGTGGCGGCCTATCTCAGAAACCAGGGCATCTTTGACTTTCCATACCTGGACGACTGGCTTATCAGAGGTCAGTCTCCACAAGAGACCAGACAGGCCACCCTTCGCACTTTCTCTTCTCCAGCATCTAGGCTTCGTAATAAACTTCGCAAAGTCCACTTTGCTCCCCTCACAGGACATGGAGTTCATAGGGGCAAGATCGGAAACCCTCCAGGCGAAGGCTTTTTTGCCCGAAAGCAGGGCCCACAGACTGATGGCTTTGGCCAAACAGTTCCAGAGCGGTTCTCTGGTCACCGCCGGAAACTTCCTAAGGCTCTTGGGTCACATGGCATCCACAGTCCATGTAACTCCGAATGCATGTCTACACATGCGACCTGCTCAGTGGTGCCTCAGAGCTCAGTGGGTGCAAGCCACAGGTGGCTTGAAAGACAAGATAAGGGTGTCCAAACTGCTGGCAGCCTCCCTACGGTGGTGGCTGCATCTCCCGAATCTGATCCAGGTGGTGCCTTTTCAGGCACCTCCACACACACAGGTGCTGACAACCGATGCTTCCCTTCAGGGCTGGGGTGCACATTGCCAGGGGGCTTGCACTCAGGGCCTCTGGTCTCCTTGGGAGTCCACACAGCAGATCAATCTGTTGGAGTTGCGAGCTATCCGCTTAACTCTACAGACTTTCTCTCATGTCTTCTCTCACCAGTCTGTCTTAGTTCAGACAGACAATCAAGTGGCAATGTTCTACCTGAACAAGCAAGGGGGGCACAGGCTCCAAACTTCTGTGTCAGGAGGCACAGGCCCTGTGCTCCTTGGCAATCAAACACAACATGTTTCTCAAGGCAGTTTATCTGCCTGGCCAGGAAAATTCCCTGGCAGACAGAGTGAGCAGGATTCTACAGCCTCACGAATGGTATTTATTATTTATTTATTTATTTATTTTATTATTAGTTTTTCTATACCGCACTATTCGGAATCAGCGCGGTTTACAATGAACAGGTTTGTACAATGTGGAACAATCAGACATTGAACTTACATATAACAGGGAATTTCAACTTGGATAACAGGTGAACTTTATACACTATTTACATAAAGAGGGTTGCATCATAGATGGATTTGTAGTACCAGCCCTGCAAGGGGTGGTTCTGTGTACTTGAAAGTTAGATTAGAGATTAGTTCGTCGGCTATGGGATGAGGGACTGTTGGGTCGTGTACTGTTGTCTAGGTAATGTTGTCAGAGTTACAGAAGTGCTGTTGAAATAGGTAGTGTTTGACGGCCTTTCTGAATTGGGTGAGGTTGTTTATGGCCCGGATTTCTGCTGGGAGAGAATTCCAGCTGGAGGGTGCAAACAAGGCAAAGGCCCTTCTACTTGTTGATTTGTTACATTTAGTGATAGCTTTTGGGAGCAGAATGGTATTGTAGGACTTGGTTCTTCTGAGTCTGTTGTCTGGAGTGGGTTGTATCAGGTCTGACAAGGTGGTTGAGGTGATTCTATGAACTGCTTTAAATGTCATGGTTAAGATCTTGAATGTGATCCGGTGTTGTATGGGGAGCCAGTGCAGGCTCTTCAGGATAGGGGTAATGTGGTCTTTGCGAGCTGCTCCGTATAGGGTTCTTGCTGCGGTGTTCATAGCTAGCTGTAAAGGATTCGTTGAGCTTTTTGGGAGGCCAAGTAGGATAGAATTGGCGTAATCGAAGTGGGGCATTATGATGGCCTGGAAGACTGTTCGAAAGTCATTTGGTTCTAGGGTGTCCTTCAAGAGGCGTAGCGTTCGTATTTTATGGTAGATTGTCCTGATGGTATTATCTATGTGGGCATGCATGTCAAGGCGCTGGTCCAAAGTTACTCCAAGGTATCTGATCGTTGTCTTGGAGCTGATGTCAGCGTTGCCCACCTTGATTGAAGGAGGGGGGGTGAATGAATGATCTCTTCCGATGAATAGGACGTCTGTTTTTTTTAGATTTATTCGGAGCATTTGAGTGCATAGCCAGTCAGAGACAGCGTTAAAGCAGGAGGAGAGCTGGTCGAGATTTGGATGGTCGGTATCTATTGGGGTGAACATTAGTACATCGTCAGCATATACTAGGCAGTTTATGTTAAATGACCGAATGAGGCTGCAGATGGGCTGCATGTAGACATTGAATAAGAGGGCTGAGAGGGATGACCCTTGTGGGACGCCTTTTTCTTGCTGGAAAGGTTCCGATAGAGAGAGGCCGGAGCGGACATGCTGCCATCTGTTACTCAGGTATGAGGCGCACCACGCTAGAGCATTGCCTCGGACTCCCTTCTCGGCAAGGCGGGATAGGAGTATTCTGTGGTCAACCGAGTCAAAGGCGGCTGCGATGTCCAGAAAGATGAGAGCAAAACCCTTTCTGATGTTATCGAGACCGGTGGTAAGGGTGTTGAAGAGCGTAGTAAGTAGGGTATCCACTCCATGAGATGATCTGAATCCATGCTGAGAGTAATCGAGGGGAGCATTGTTTTCAATGTGATGGGTCAGTTGCTGT
The DNA here is from genome assembly GCA_033557465.1 of Ichthyophis bannanicus. Lineage (NCBI taxonomy): Eukaryota > Metazoa > Chordata > Amphibia > Gymnophiona > Ichthyophiidae > Ichthyophis > Ichthyophis bannanicus. The sequence continues at coordinate 578,320,152 of CM066035.1, forward strand.
TGGACTGTTTTTTCCATAATTTTAGCTAGGAGCGGAATGCTCGATATTGGCCTGTATGAATCCATTTTTGTAGGGTCGAGCTTTTTATTCTTCAGTAGCGGTTTTATAGAGGTTTGCTTCAGGTCAAGTGGAAATGTCCCAGACGTGAAAGATTTTTCTATTAGGTTGGAGAGAAATGGGCTGAGATCTGCTTTTAGCGCTTTTACCCAGTGTGCGGGGCATGGGTCGCTTGGTGCCGTAGTGGTGTTTATGCCTGTGATGATATTTTGGATCTCCCTTGCTGTTGGAGGGGAGAAGGAGGTGAGAATGCCATGATCATCTACTGTCTCATTTTGCGGGGAGGAGTAGAATGATAGCAATGTTAGTTCTTCTGGGTGGTGATTGTTTTCAGGGGTAACGGGTTGGCTCGACTTTGAGCGTAGATAATCTGCGTATTCTTGGGGGTCGGGTAGGTTTGTTTGGTTCGGGGAAGGATCGTGAGCTAAATTTTTGACTATACTGAAAAGCTCTCGCGGTTTGTTTATGGCTCTCATTAATACTTCTGAGTGGTGGTGTTTCATTCTTGCGGAGACTGCAGTTCTATGTTCATCGAGGTGGACGTTGTATGCCTCCAGGCTCTCAGTTGTTCTTGATCTGCGCCATCGTTTTTCAAGTTGACGCAACCGTCGAAGAGACTCAGTAAGTTCAGGTGAATACCAGGGTGCTTTCTTTCTACCGCTGTAATTCTTTTTGGTAGGAGGAGCATCGATTTTTGCATTGAGGCACTCGTTCCATAATGTTATCATGTCGTCGAGGCTGAGTTCGGGTGGATCAAGGAGGGGGTGCGCTCGCTCAATGATCTCTTGCTCGTTGAATGGACGGTAGCGTATATGGGTAGGGATGGGTTCGTTGGTTGGGGTTGTGGGATAGTTTGTCCCATGAAGGGACGGCAGTAGGAATCTGATCAGACTATGGTCAGACCATGGTACTGGGCTCAGTGAAAGATCGAACTTTTGGGAGGGGTAGTTGGCTATTTGAGGGGCAAATACCAAGTCTAATGTGTTTCCCTTGATGTGTGTGGGGGAGTTAACTAGCTGGGTGTATCCCAGGGTTTTGAGGGCATCGAGGAAGGCATTGGCTTGGGTGTCTTGCAGAGCAGGGAGGTTGAAGTCTCCTAACACCCAGTTTGTCGTACGAGTTTTGCATGGGTTGCATGCAAGGTCAACAATTGCTGATAGGTCATCTGGCATTGGGGAAGGTGTTCTATATACCAGATTGATAGTGTGGTATTTGTTGGCTATGGAAAGGTAATCGAGAAGGGGGGTACTGTTGGAATTGATTGCTTTAAATTGTAAGCTCTCCTTAGTGAGGATGATTACTCCACCTCCAGTTCGGTCAGTCCTGTGACATGAGTGTATGGCAAAGTTAGGGGGGACATGTTGATGGAGGAGGACAGAGTCTGATGTGGACATCCATGTCTCTGTGATGCATAGGATGTCAAGATCATGTTCGGCTAGTAAGTTGGTGATTGCAGGCCATTTCTTGCGGATGGATCGTGCGTTGATGAGAGCACATTTCAGGTTGTTGGGAGGGGCGTGAGTCGCTGGTTTCAGAGGATGATTTTGTTGGATGGCGACGTAGATTAGATGGGTGTGTAAGGCTTGTCCCTGTTTATCGGGATGTGGGCGGGGAGGCAAGTAATGTCTCCTACCTGAGGCATGTAGGACAGGGATTGGGTTATAGGTAAGGGCTTGGGAAAGATGAGTGAGGGCAAGTAGCAAGAAACATGCTACTAGGGTATGTAGTGATGGTGAGAACATGGTGCCTATCTGGACGGGTTGTTCTGTTTCTGTATAGCAGCGTAACTAGGGTAGTCTTAGCAGTATTCAAGTTGAAAATGAATCAATGTATCAGAATAGCAATGATACTTGTAACAGTATGCAGTTTAGCAGAATACAGTATAGCGGATTAGCAATGATACTTGTAACAGTATACAGTTAGAAGCGGTACAGTGTCAAATCTTTACAGTAATTCAGGTAAAGGAGCATGCAGCAGATAGCATCAATATGGTCGTGTTTACAGCTAGTTGCTAGAGAGAAGGCATTCAGCAAAAGGCAGCAATATGACCAGGTACCTGTGAGTAATGCGTCCACTATGTGCTGGGTCTTATGGTCCCGGCCTGTAGCTGTAGAATTAGGCTGTGGGGTGGCGGCGGCACTCTGTGTCCGATGTTGATTCGACGGTGTCTGAGATCGCTTGTGCGGTGTGGTGATCGCTGTCGTGCGGTGCAGATTAGGCTGTTGCTGCACTGGTGGGGTCCTCGCCTAAGGGCCACGCCAAAGGGCCCTCTGGCGAGGCCCTCAGGCGCGGGCCCGACAGGCGCGGGCCTGCCTGACGGCGGCTTCTTTTGGGTGCGATCTGCCCCGTTGGCTCCGCCTCCCACAGTCCCGATTGGACTGGAGGCTCCTGGGCAGGGGAGATGGCGGTTCCTGCCCAGGTGTGCTCTACCCGGCTCGGGGAGCACGGAGCTGGGCTGGCGAGGAGAAAGGCTGGCTGCTGGACGGCGGCTTCTTTTGGCGGCGATCTGCCCCGTTGGCTCCGCCTCCCACAGTCCCGATTGGACTGGAGGCTCCTGGGCAGGGGAGATGGCGGTTCCTGCCCAGGTGTGCTCTACCCGGCTCGGGGAGCACGGAGCTGGGCTGGCGAGGAGAAAGGCTGGCTGCTGGACGGCGGCTTCTTTTGGCGGCGATCTGCCCCGTTGGCTCCGCCTCCCACAGTCCCGATTGGACTGGAGGCTCCTGGGCAGGGGAGATGGCGGTTCCTGCCCAGGTGTGCTCTACCCGGCTCGGGGAGCACGGAGCTGGGCTGGCGAGGAGAAAGGCTGGCTGCTGGACGGCGGCTTCTTTTGGGTGCGATCTGCCCCGTTGGCTCCGCCTCCCACAGTCCCGATTGGACTGGAGGCTCCTGGGCAGGGGAGATGGCGGTTCCTGCCCAGGTGTGCTCTACCCGGCTCGGGGAGCACGGAGCTGGGCTGGCGAGGAGAAAGGCTGGCTGCTGGACGGCGGCTTCTTTTGGCGGCGATCTGCCCTGTTGGCTCCGCCTCCCACAGTCCCGATTGGACTGGAGGCTCCTGGGCAGGGGAGATGGCGGTTCCTGCCCAGGTGTGCTCTACCCGGCTCGGGGAGCACGGAGCTGGGCTGGCGAGGAGAAGACCTCAGGTCCCTCAATTTGAATCCTCTGGTGGTCCAAGGGATCTTTCTAAGATGGAGTCTTCCAACCATCGATCTCTTTGCGAGTCCACTGAACCGTCAGCTACCCAGGTTCTGTTCCAGACAACCGCATTCTCTCCGAATAGCAGCAGATGCGTTTCTAATCTCTTGGTCCACGGGCCTACTGTATGCGTTTCCTCCCACACCTCTAGTGGCCCGCACCTTGTTCAAGGTTCTTCAGGACAAGGCCTCGGTGATTCTGGTAGCCCCCAGATGGCTGAGGCATCCATGGTTTCCACTCCTTCTGCAGTTGGCGGTGGACACTCCACTCCCTCTGGGGGTGCAGCTCAATCTCCTATCTCAGGATCAGGAATCTCTCCTGAACCGCAACCTCAGGTCCCTCAATCTGATGGCCTGGCTGCTGAAAGAGTAGTTCTAGCCTCCTTACTTCTGTCTAAGGAAGTGGAAGAGGTGGTTTTGGCCTCTAGGAGGCAATCCACCCGGAAATCTTATGCCCTCAAGTGGCGTAGGTTCTCCACCTGGTGTGCTCAGCACCAGGAGGATCCTTTTTCGTGCCTGGTGCCAGTGGTGCTGCAGTATCTGCTTCACCTGTCGGACCTAGGCCTTAAATTCAACCCTGTTCGGGTCCACCTCAGTGCTCTATCGGCACACCACTCACAGGTAGAGGGCCAATCTCTGTCGGGTCACCCCTTGGTGTCCCGCTTCCTCAGAGGCCTGCTTTTGCTCAAGCCTCTGATCCGTCCACCAGCCACTGAGTGGGATTTGAATGTGGTCTTGAACCAACTTACTTGCCCACCGTTTGAGCTGATGGCTACCTGTCACTTACGCTTCCTTTCCTGGAAGGCAGCGTTCTTAGTGGCTCTTACCTCGGCCAGGCGTGTGAGTGAACTACAAGCTCTGGTTTCTGATAGACCATACACATGGTTCTATAAGAACAGGATGGTCTTACGGACTCACCCTAAGTTCCTTGCGAAAGTTGTCTCCTCCTTCCACCTCAATCAGGAGGTGGTTCTTCCAACATTCTTCCCTAGGCCGCATGCCACCCGGGCTGAAACAGTCCTGCATACCCTGGACTGTAGAAGGGCATAGTCCTTTTACATAGACCGTACGCAGGGGCATCGAAGGGCTCCCCAGCTCTTCGTATCTTTTGACCCTAATAAAATGGGGTTGTCTGTCTCCAAGTGTACGTTGTCCCTTTGGGTAGCGGATTGTATCACCTGGGCGTAAAGAGCAGCCGGCCTCTCCTTGCAGGGTCGAGTCACGGCCCACCGTGTCAGGGCGAAGGCCGCATCAGTAGCTCATCTGTGCTCTGTTCTGTTGGCAGACATCTGCCGGGCCGCTAGTTGGTCTTCAAGCCATACTTTTCAAGCCCACTACTGCCTCGAGAGGGAGTCCCGTAGGGACAGTGCTTTCGGACAGGCGGTACGCCGTACTCTTTGAGGTTTAGGCAACTCCTACCCTCCGGCCCTTGTGTTGGGCTACCGTACGGGGGCGTTTTCGGAAAGGATTCTTTCACGGATGCTGATGCTCTAGAGGGAGCTTATTTTTCAGCTTGGGTTCCCGGTAGCCTGAAGCTGGGGAGTCCCATATGTGAGGACTGACTTCCTGCTTGGTCCTGGAGAAAGAGTAGTTACTCACCTGTAACAGGTGTTCTCCAGGAGCAGCAGGAATCAGTCCTCATGACCCTCCCTCCTCCCCTTGGAGTTGCAGTCATATGATTCATTTTGTGTTTTTACTGTCTTTTAGCTATGTCATCAGACTGAGCAAGATGGCACCCTTGGGCAGGAAGGGGACCGCGCATGCGCGCTGCATTCCCAAAGGCTTTCTTTGAAAGCTGTGGAAATGCTCCGCATGAGGGCTCCGTCGGCGCCGACATCACCCATATGTGAGGACTGATTCCTGATGCTCCTGGAAGAACACCTGTTACAGGTGAGTAACTACTCTTTCTGGCGGTTCACCACCATCTTAAGCCTTGGCCTAAACGTTCACATTTGTCACCATGGACAAACACATCAATGGCTTTAAAAAATGGGGAAGTCAGAGAGGCTGTTGCCAAAAAAGCATCTTTCAGGAAATGGAAAAAAAGAACCAAATGACAAAAACTGGAAACAACATTCTCCAGGACCAAGCAGGAAGTCAGTCCTCACATATGGGTGACGTTTGGCGCCGACGGAGCCCCCGTGCGGAGCATTTCCCCAGCTTTCAAAGAAAGCCTTTGGGAATGCAGCGTGCATGCGCGGTCCCCTTCCCGCCCAAGGGTGCCATCTTGCTCAGTATTCTTTTTTCCACGGAGCCCGACGGACGTGTTTCGTTTTCACCCGAGGAAAAAGTGGATTTTGTTCTGTGTTTGACCCGTTTCTTCGGTTCGACGCCGGTTTCCCTTTCTCACCTGGGCCCGATACGTCGGTATCGAGCCCGGTCTTCTTTTTTCGGTTTTTGTCCTTAGTGACTAGCGTTCGCGCCATTTTTCTTTTTTCACTGGCAGCCCTGTCTTTTGACCTCCAAGGGGCTCTTTTTTCCCCGATGGCTGCCAGCGGGTTTAAAAAGTGTGTTCGGTGCAAGAAGCTTATGTCTCTCACCGACACCCATGACTGCTGCCTCCGGTGCCTCGGACCCGATCATGACCCGATGATCTGTGGTCTGTGTGGGAAAATGTCCTCGAAGGCGTTGAGGAGTCTGCAGCACCAAAAGGAAAGAATCTTCTCTGACTCTGCGTCCGGACGGGCCCGGACTTTGTCAGAGGCCTCGATGTCTCGGGACTCTGGTCCCGAGCAGCGCCGAGGTTCCTCTGAGAGGAGGTCTCCCTCGCGGGAGCATCGCAGGAAGAAAAAACCTGCGAGGGCGGCGTCGGTGGACGCACTTGGCTCCTCGAGGGCCAAGTCGCATAGCCCCGAGCGCCGTCCCGAGTCTTCGGAGTCGGAGAGGCCTGCAAAACAACCTCGTGTGGAGATGGAGTCTCCGTGTCACATGAGTACTGTAGTCCTCATGGACTCTCCTCCAGGGGAGCCGACGTCGGGCCCGACACCGTCGGGGCCCGAGTTAGGGGCTGCTGAGTCTCCTGAGCTCAGATTCAGGTTGACGGCCTTGGAGAGCAGCTTGGCTGCCTTCATGGAACAGCAGCGGGCACTGATCGCCGGTCTCACCGGTGCATCTGCCCCGACCACCAGGACATCGACGTCCAAGTCGACCCCGGAGGCCGATCCTCGAGTCCATGCGCGCTCGAGTCGATCCTCGGCCAAGGTCCCCCTCCGCCTCCTGTTCGGGATCGAGGTCGTAGACGCCGCTTCCCTCGGTGTCGGGGCGGATGGCATCGGTGCCTGCCCAACCGGAGCCGCTTGATTCCTCTTCCAAGGAGTCCGACAGGGAAACGGAGGATGAGGAGTCGCCCGACACCTTTCGGACTCGGTGGGTCCCATCGGATTCACCGGAGTCCGAGCCTCGGAGACGGTCCCCACCGGAGGATACCCGGTTCTCGGACTACGTGCGGGATATGGCCAAGGCCTTGGCCTTCCCCGCAGATCCCGAGGAGGAGCTCGAGGCCCTGCAGTATGACTCTCCCCTTTACTGTACCGGTTCCTCCGATGCTGGAACGGCTGCTCTTCCGCATGTGGGAGGCGCCGGCCTCGACGCCGGTTTTGAGCAAGCGGGTCGATTCCATCTATCAAGTCCACAAGAGCCCCGGGTTCCAAAAGGCACAATTACCGCACCACTCCATGGTTGTGGAATCGGCCATGCATCGTCTGAAGAGTCAGAAGATGTACTCCTTGGTGCCTCCCGGCCTGGAGGCCCGGAACCTGGATGCCCTCGGTAAGAAGTGCTTCCAGGGCTCTATGCTTGCTTGCTGTTTCCAGACCTACCAGCTGTACATGGGCATGTACCTTCGAGACCTGGCAAAGGAGATTGCCGGGTTCTCTGCTGGCCTCTCCGAGGAACCTTTGCAGAGGTTCAGTGCTCTGTCCTCGGGTATTCGTGAGTGCTCGAAGTTTATCTCTCGAGCAGCCTATGATGGCTTTGAGGCTTCAGCCTGAGTAGCCGCGGCTGGCATCGGTGCACGCCATCAGGCCTGGCTACAGTAGTCATCGGACCTCGAGCCATGGGTGCAGGACAAGTTGGTCGATGTCCCCTGCCGAGGTGAAAACCTCTTTGGCAAGCCCATGGCTGACAAGGCTGCAGAACTCGAGACCGAGACTCTTACCCGGACAAGACTGTCCAGGAAAACCTCTGCCCCTTCTCAGAAGAAGAAGGGCTCGGGGGAAAAAAGACCTTTTACCCGAGGAAGTCATCTGCCTATAAACAATACCCTCATTTTCAGGCCTCTGTAGCTCCCCAACAGGGTCAGCAGGCCAAGGGGCAGGGACATGGGCCCCGTAGGCAGAAATCCCCCAAGCCACCACCTCCAGCTCCTGCACAGCAGGGAACATGGTTTTGACTCCAGTGGCATAGCCTCTCTTCCTCAGCTGGGCCCTATCAGCACTGGAGGCCGGCTGGCCCTGTACGCCCACAGGTGATCAGCCGTCACAAGGGATAGCTGGGTACTAAATAAGTCCAAAAGGGCTATCTCCTCCACTTCCAACAGGTACCCCCCTCCTATTTTCCAGGGGAGCCTCCATGACTTCCTCTGCACAGGGACTTACTCCTGCAGGAGTTAGCAAGTCTTGTAAAGGAACAGGCAGTGGAACCGGTGCCCCACCACCTGAGAGGTCAAGGCTTCTATTCCAGGTACTTCCTGGTACCAAAAAGAACAGGAGGCCTCAGGCCCATCCTAGACTTGCAGAATCTGAACAAGTTCCTGGAGAGGGAAAAGTTCAAGATGCTTACCCTTGGAATCCTGCTGCCCTACCTCCAGCAGGGAGACTGGCTATGCTCCTTAGACCTAAAGGATGCTTATACTCACATCCTCATTCATCCAGACTACAGACAATATCTCAGATTTGTAGTGGGAGGAAACCACTATCAGTACAGAGTACTGCCTTTTGGCCTTACATCCGCCCCCAGGGTGTTCACCAAGTGCCTGGCGGTGGTAGCGGCCTACCTCAGGGTTCAAGGCCTCTTTGTCTTTCCATACCTGGACGATTGGCTCATCAGAGGTCAATCCCCGCAAGAGGCCAATCAAGCCACCCTTCGCACTGTCGCTCTGCTTCCGCACCTGGGGTTTGTTATAAGCTTCGCAAAGTCCACTTTGCACCCCTCCGAGAACATGGAGTTCATAGGAGCTCAGCTGGACACCTTTCAGGCAAAGGCCTTTCTACCAGTGGACAGGGCCCACAGATTGATGGATCGAGCCAGGCAGTTCCACAGCAATTCTCTGGTCTCCGCCAGACAATTCCTGAGGCTCTTAGGCCACATGGTGTCCACGGTCCATGAAACTCCAAATGCCTGTCTACACATGAGGCCTGCTCAATGGGGCCTCAGGACTCAGTGACACCAAGCCACAGGAAGCCTCACAGACAAAGTGAGGGTGTCCAACCTACTAGCATCTTCTCTGCAGTGGTGGCTTCATCTTCCGAATCTGGTGCAAGGGGTGCCTTTTCAAGCACCTCCACACTCTCAAGTGCTGACAACCGATGCTTCTCTTCAAGGTTGGGGTGCACATTTCCAAGGAGCATGTACTCAGGACTTGTGGTCTCCTTGGGAGGCCGCACAGCAGATCAATCTCTTAGAACTGAGAGCTATTCGCTTAGCCCTGAGAACTTTCTCCCATCTCATCTCTCACCAGTCCGTCTTGGTTCAGATGGACAATCAATTTGCTATGTTCTATGTGAACAAACAAGGGGGCACAAGGTCCCGTCTTCTATGCCAGGAGGCACAGAGACTGTGCTCATGGGCAGTCAGTCACGGCATTCTTCTCAAAGCGGTCTGTCTCCCAGGTCAGGAGAATTACCTGGCGGACAGATTGAGCAGGATCCTGCAGCTGCACGAATGGCAGTTGAATCCGTTAGTGGTTCAACAGATCTTCCTGAGATGGGGTCTTCCAACCATAGATCTCTTTGCCAGTCCTCTGAACCGTCAACTTCCCAGGTTCTGCTCCCGACAACCGCATCCTCTCAGAGTAGCAGGGGATGCGTTTCTCATTCCATGGTCTACGGGCCTCCTATATGCGTTTCCTCCCACACCTCTAGTGTCCAAGACACTGTTCAAAGTGATCCGGGACAAGGCCTCGGTAATACTGGTGGCCCCCAGGTGGCCGAAGCAACCCTCGTTCCCATTTCTTCTGCAACTAGCGGTGGACACTCCTCTTCCTCTGGGGATGCAACCCGATCTCCTGTCTCAGAAGCAGGGATCTCTTACACCCCAATCTCCAGTCCCTCCATTTGATGGCCTGGCTGCTGAAAGGGTAGTCCTAGCTCCCTTACTACTGCCTAGGGAAGTGGAGGACATGGTCTTGGCCTCTAGGAGGCAGTCCACCCGAAGGTCTTATGCCCTTAAGTGGCGTAGATTTTCTTCCTGGTGTACTCAACACAACGAGAATCCTTTCTCATGCCTAGTACCAGTAGTGCTGCAATATTTTCTTCACCTGTCCAACCTAGGCCTTAAGTCCAATTCTATGAGAGTTCATCTTAGTGCTCTTTCAGCACACCACTCCCCAGTGGAGGGTCAGTCTCTCTCAAGCCATCCTTTGGTGGCTCGCTTCCTCAGAGGCCTGCTTTTGCTTAAGCCTCCAGTGCGTCCACCTGCCCCTGAATGGGATTTAAATGTGGTCTTGCAACGGCTTACTTGCCCACCATTTGAGCCTATGGCTACTTGCCCTCTGCGTTTTCTCTCCTGGAAAGCATTGTTTCTGGTAGCCCTTACCTCAGCAAGGCGAGCGAGTGAGCTTCAGGCCCTAGTATCAGATGCACCTTATACTAGGTTCTATAGGAACAGAGTAGTCTTACGGACTCACCCCAAGTTTCTTCCTAAGGTTGTCTCCTCCTTCCACCTCAATATCCTTCCACCTCAATCAGGAGGTGGTTCTTCCAACTTTCTTTCCCAGGCCGCATGCCAGCCGGGCTGAAATGGTCTTGCATACCCTGGACTGTAGGAGGGCGTTGTCCTTCTACCTTGACCGTACGCGGGAGCACCAGAGGGCTGTTCAGCTCTTCGTCTCTTTTGACCCCAATAAGTTGGGGTTGGCTGTCTCCAAGTGTACTTTGTCCTTATGGGTAGCCGACTGTATTGCCTGGGCTTACAGGGCAGCTGGCCTCTCGTTGCAGGGTCGAGTTACGGCTCATCGTGTCAGGGCAAAAGCTGCGTCAGTGGCTCATCTCCGCTCTATTCTGTTGGCAGACATCTGCTGGGCCGCTACTTGGTCTTCAAGCCAGACTTTTGCAGCCCACTACTGCCTTGAGAGGGAGTCCCGCAGGGACAGTGCTTTTGGGCAGGCGGTACTCCATAATCTCTTTGGGGTTTAGGCAACTCCTACCCTCCTGCCCTGGTGTTGGGCTACCGTTCAGGGCATTATCAGAGAAGATTCTTTTCTTGCATGCTGAGGCTCTAGAGGGAGCTCATTTTTCAGCTTTGGGTCTCTGGTAGCCTTAAGCTGGGGAGTTCCATATGTGAGGACTGACTTCCTGCTTGGTCCTGGAGAAAGAGTAGTTGCTCACCTGTAAAGCACAGTTACTTACCTGTAACAGATGATCTCTGGGAACAGCAGGAATAAGTCTTCACATATGAATATCATCGGTACCGGCGGAGCCTGCGTGGAAACGCTCCCCAGCGTCCAAAAGGAAAGCTTTTAGGAGCATCCCACAGCGCCTGCGTGCTGCCTTCCCGCCTATCCTAACCGCCTCTCTCCAGTTCGAGTTTTAAAGCTGAGACAAAGAGAGAGTGAGGAAAGGAAAGAAAGAAAGAGAGATACAACTCCTAGGGGAGGTGGGTGGGTTGTGAAGACTTATTCCTGCTGTTCCCAGAGATCACCTGTTACAGGTAAGTAACTGTGCTATCTCCAGGAACAAGCAGGAATGAGTCTTCACATATGGGGACTCCCCAGCTAGAGATGCCTGGGAGATTACCTAGGTTGTGAGTCCCTGGGAAGGGCTCTAACTCCACCCATGAATCTCAGGCATCCAGTCAGGGATGGAGGGTAGGAGTTGGTTAGGTATGGAACAGGTGTTTGAGAACAGCCTGACCAAACAAGGCATCCTGGCGGGAGTCCTTGTCCAAGCAGTAATGGGCTGTGAAGGTATGAACTGAAGCCCATGTGGCTGCTTGACAGATCTGGTCGATGGACACAGAATTTAGATGAGCCATAGAGGCTGCCATGGCCCTCACATTGTGAGCTGTGACATGGCCCTCCAGAGAAAGGTTCTTACTCTGGTAGGCGAAAGAAATACACTGAGCAATCCAATTAGACAGAGTTCTCTTAGAGACTGGAAGTTCTAAATGAGAGGGATCAAAAGCAACAAAGAGTTGAGAGGACTTTCTATGTTGCTGTGTCCTTTGTAAGTAAAAAGCAAGAGCTCTTTTACAATCCAGGGTATGAAGATTCCTCTCTGCACTTGAAGCATGAGGACCTGGAAAAAAGACAGGTAAATAAACCTCCTGGTTCAGATGAAAAGGTGAGACCACTTTAGGCATAAAGTGTGGATTAGTCCTAAGGACTACCTTGTCATGATGGAACCTTGTATAAGGAGGATTAGCCACCAAGGCTTGCAGCTCACTGATGCGGCGAGCTGAGGTGACTGCAATGAGAAAAATAACCTTCTGGGAAAGAAATTTCAAGGAGGTAGTGGCTAAGGGTTCAAAAGGTGGCTGCATAAGCTGGCCAAGAACCAGATTCAAGTCCCATGCCACTGGAGGTGTCTGGGAGGTTTAGTCAAAAGAAGGCCTCTCATGAATCTTGCTATGAGAGGAAATAGGTTGTCCATTGAGAGGTTTAAGGGATGCTGCAATAGCACTCAAATGGACTCTCACTGAATTTGTTTTAAGGCCTGCATGGGATAAATGCAGCAAATACTCTAGTAAAGCATTCAGAGGTATTGCAAGAGGGTTAAGACCACTGTTCCCTCTAAGCTGTGCGCATGTGCGCGCGCACACACCTCGCCAAGCGAGCGCACATACTTTACAACAGAGCGCACAAAAATTACGGTTCTGATTCTAACAGAAAACAACACAGACGTCTTAAAATTTAAAAGTTGTGATTGTAATTACTAGAAATTTTCCGCTTCAATTAGTAATCATCTATTTTCATTTAATTTGATTAAAATCAATGTGGTGTGCATACTGTATTTTGATGTGTAGTCAAATTTTAAAGTATATAACTCAGAGTGTCGTTATGTGGTGCACAAAAATTTAACCTTCCTTCAAAAGCTGCACAGCTGATATTTTATGCGCACACAGCCTACAGAAAATTAGAGGGAACATTGGTTAAGACCCTTCTCTGCACACCAAATGGTAAACCTTTTCCATTTAAAAGCATAGGAACGTCTAGTGGAAGGCTTTCTGGAAGCATGAAGGATATCCTTCACTTGCTGAGAAAGATGCAAATCTTGAAGGTCTAGGCCTTCAGCAATCAGGCTCTGAGGTGAAGAGACTGGGGATTTGGGTGCCACAACGTTCCCTCCTCCTGGGACAGGAGGTCTGGAGCAGATCCCAAGTCCAGGGAGGGAGCTTGGGAGAGATGCAGAAGTAGAAGGTACCACACTTGGCATGGCCAATGTGGTGCTATGAGGATCATAGACCCCTTGTCTCTCTGAAGTTTGAAGAGTGTCTTGGGAATTAGGGGAATGGGTGGAAAGGCATAGAGGAAGTCTTGCCCCCAATGAAGGAGGAAGGCATCCCTGGCCTGAACTCCCTGACACAGAATTCTGGAACAGAACCGGGGAAGTTTGGCATTCCACGGACTTGCAAAGAAGTCTGTGTCCGGGGTTCCCCAAATTCGGAAGATACTGGCTATCTGGTCCCCATGGAGGGACCATTCGTGTGTGAGCAGAACTCGACTGAGTCTGTCTGCCCAAGAGTTTTGAACCCCTGGAAGATACACTGCCATGAGATGAATTTGATGCTCTCTGGCGAAGGCCCACAATCTCAGAGCTTCGTTGCAAAGCGACAGAGAGCCAGTCCCACCCTGCTTGTTCACGTAGAACATGGCTACTTGGTTGTCCGTGTGGATGAGGACTGTCTTGTAGCTGAGCAGGGTGTGGAAGACTCTGAGAGCTAGAAAAATTGCTCTGAGCTCTAAGAGGTTGATATGTAGAGAAGTCTCTTCTAGAGACCAGATGCCTTGAGTGGAGAGAACTTGAAGATGAGCTCCCCAACCTCTTGGAGAGGCATCTGTTGTAAGGGTTACTTGGGTAACACCTGTTGAAAGGGGGACCCCAACAACAGATTGTGAGTGGACTTCCACCAGTGGAGGGACCAAAAGAGGCGACTGGAGGTTGCTATTTTGTCTGACAGGCAACCTGATGCCTGGGTCTATTGGGTGGATAGAGTCCACTGAGCTGCCCTCATGTGAAGGCGAGCGTAAGGAACCACATGCACAGTGGAGGCCATGTGGCCTAACAGTTGTAACATCTCTCGAGCAGTTAAATGGGATTTTAACTGAATTTGTGAGGCTAACTGCACCAAGCGTAGGCAACGGGCCTGGGGAAGATAGGCCCTTGCAGTTGTGGTATCCAGCAAGGCCCCTATGAACTCTAGAGACTGAGTTAGGGGTAAGATGGGATTTTGGAAAGTTTATTACAAGCCCCAGATACTGAAGGATACGGCTTGTGCAGGTTAGAGAAATCTGGGCCTCTGACTGGGATGGAGCTCGGATGAGCCAGTCGTCCAGATATGGGAATACGAATATCCCTAGAGTGCGTAGAAATGCAGCTACTACTGCCATGCATTTTGTGAACACCCTTGGAGCAGAGGCCAGACCGAAAGGAAGCACTCTGTATTGTGTCACACCCTCAGGGGGCCCTACCGGTGGGGTCAGGTATTACCCGATGACTCCTCCTCTTGGTTCTGTAAATGCTGCAGACAGCCCTGCCTGGCCCTCTGGGAGCGTGGTAGTTGTACCTTCTTTGATAAGAATCACTCACTCACACACTTCAACTTCAAATCAGGGCTTTATTCCCCGTCCACGAGGTTTTTTCCTCCTTTGGCAAAACAAAATAACAAACCACTTCGGGCATATAACAGAAATTAAATATGGAACAAAAATAGCTTGCTTCAGCTTTTAACTATAACAAAAGAAAAGAACTAAACAGACTTTCTGTTCTTAACACAACCTTTTCTTTTGCTGCCTTTGTACAGTTCAATTATACTGTTGCCTGAGAGAACCGTTTGTTAGCAAACAGATTATGGCTTTAAACTCTGGTTATCTTCAACCTTCTTATCTCAGAGAAAACTCTGGGTCAATTACTGATAAAGAACAGTCCATTGGTTCAGGACTTACTTGCATATCTGGATTATCATATTGCATTAATTCATATTCACCTGAACACACATTTACAGGATCAGCTGTTTCACCGGAGTAAGGCTGGCTTGCTCCGTCAAGCAGGAAGTTACTTTGTTTCTCTGAGCCAAAGCCTTGCTGGGAATTACCATACGTTTTTGAGTGAGGCTCGTAGGAGCTCTGCCTCTGCTGGTAACTAGAAGGAAACTTCAAACATTCACTGGCTCTGTTATTAGAGTGTTCACGGTATGCTCTGAGCTTGCTCGGGCTTAGCTCTTGCAGTACAGCTGCCTGTGATTGCACTATTCGAGACGGCACCTTGTTAAAACTTGGGAGTTTAAAATTGCTAGCAGAATTACAAGCTCCTGCAGGTAGGAAAACTTCTCTTCTCTTAGGGCTTCTAGCACAAGGGAAGAAGTTATTCTCTGTTCCTCTTAAGCTTGCTTTTGGTTGGCTTTTCCTATTAATTCTGGGTTTTACCCACTCAGGTAGGAAACAGCCTCTCTCTGCATTCCTGCTCTGTTACCTTCTATGGAAATTCTCCCACGTCTCTCGTGACCTCCATGCATGCACTCAGTATTCAGCTGCTGACTTCCAAACTTCTCAAACAGGTCTTGGGACTCACTCAGACTTTCCTGTTGATTTTCCTGCTGACCCAGTGGTTCATTCTCTCTTTCTCTCATTCCAGTTCCATTCGTTCCACGGCTGCTGCTGCCCTTGCCGTTGTCTCTCTTGCTGTCTCTCCTGCTGCCTCTTTCTAACTGCTTGTGAGCGTATTTTATGTATGTGTCTTTGGGCTCCACCTTCACCCAGCTGATCCCTATCAGGTAATGCAAACTCCGTTTCCCTGCTACCTGGGTGTGTCTTCCTAGCCCTTACCCACGTGTGTCCTGGTTGTTTATAGCAACCATCTGACAGGTTTTTATTTATGCTGTCAGTTTTTCCCTGATCATCCCTACTGATCTCCATTTTTTCAGGCTCTGTTAGGTCCACCTTGTGACAATTGATAGTGCTTCCCTTGATAAAGGAACTGAAGGAACCTTCTGTGTGTTGGATGGATGAGGACATGGGTGTACGCATCCTTGAGGTCTAGAGAGCAAAGCCAATCCTGACTCTGAAGGTATGGAAGGAGAGTACCGAGAGAAATCATCTTGAATTTCTCCTTGCATAGAAACTTCTTCAATTCTCTGAGATCTAAAATAGGTCTGTAGCCCCCTGTTTTCTTTGGGATAAGAAAGTAGGGGGAGTAGAACCCCGAGCCCTGTTGAAGAACGGGTACTTCTTCTATTGCCCCTTGGGCAAGAAGGGTAGTGATCTCCTGACCCAGAAGGTCGAGGAGAGATGTCTGGGAATTGAACTGTCTCACCATGGTATGAGGAGGAAGGTTTAAGAAATGAAGCTTGTACCCCTTCCTTATGATGGAGAGGGTCCATTGCTCTGCTGTGATTTGTTCCCATCTGGGAGCAAAGTAAGCCAACCTTCCTGGAATGGTGAGAGGTTCTGGATGTTCTAGAGCCAGAAAGGCTAAGCTCTCTAGTTGTAAGTCAAAGGCCCTGAGGAGGCTGAGGCTGTTGGGCCGTAGCAGTCCTAGCAGCCTTAGGCTTAGCCTGTTTTGGTTGTTGCTGTCTCTTTGTAGCAAAACGACCTGCAGAAGAGGACTGCTGACCATAAGCAGAATAATATTTCCCTTTTTGGGAAAAAATCCCTTTTTGAACAACCTTTTCTTAAAAGGAGCAGAAGTAGACTTTGAAAGTCTATCTAAAGCAGAATTTTCAGCATCCATTTGGGTGGCCTTTGCTTGCCAATCTTTGCCAAAAAGATTTTCACCTGTACAAGGAAGATTTCCTAGTCCATCTTGAACCCAAGGTTCCAAATCAGAAGCTTGTAACCAAGCAACTCTGCGTGAACCAATGGCAATGGCCGAGGCTCTGCTGGCACCTTCAAAAGAGTCAAAGGCTGCACGGTTGGAGACTTGGAAATATCCTGGGCATGTTTGAGCCAGGTGAGGAATTCTTCCCTTTTATCTTCTGGAATAAAAGGAGATAAAGTTTGCAGGTGATCTGTAACTTCTTTTAGAAACATCCCCATATAGAGTCTATAGGAGTTGATTCTGGCAACAAGCATACTAGCCTGGAAAATTCTCCTGCCAAAGGCATCTAAGGTTCTGCATTTCCTTCCTGGAGGAGCAGAAGAGTGCCTCTTTGTACTCTTTATCTTCTTCATAGCAGACTCCACCACAATGGAGTGGTGAGGTCTAATTTTTTGGCTCTAGGCTCTGTCTCAGGAGCCACTGAGATGGAGAGGCCCCTGGCCACTTCCCTAATGAAGTCTTGAAAAGACAAGTCTTCTGGAGGAGACATTCTCCTTTTTGGAGAAGAGGGCTCCTGAGGATGAATCACTGATGCTTCGACAGAGACCTCTGATTCATCAGAGTCTTCAGAGGAATCGAAGTATCGTCTGTCTGGATGCTCCTGCAGAGCCCGATACGCGTACCGGGTGGTATCGACATCGGGAGTGATCGGTACCGATTCGGTACTGATGGGCATCACAGAACAGTGTAACGCTGCAGTCGACACCGGAGCGGATGTCGATGCAATCGGTACCGGCACCGGAACCGATGTCGGTGCCGGAGTCGGTACCGGCAACTGAGTTTGTTGCAGTACCGAAGGCGTCGCAGCTTGTATGAATGCCGTGATGGCACGCTGCATGGTCAGGATATTCTGATCCATTGACGCAACCAATGTCTGGATGTCGGTACCAGTGGGAACCACCGGTACCCCAGAACATGGCAACAGGTGATCGGTCGAGGCTGAGCCATCGATGTCAACCTGTGACCCCATAGATAAAGCTTTGGAAGCCGGAGCCTCCCGCTGGGGTAATTTTGCCAGTGCGGATTCCTCGAGGGCAAGCCTGGAGGCATCTCGATACTTAGAGGGAGATCTACCATTCGAGGACCGGCTGGATTTAAGTTTGGTTACCTGAGATCCATGTGAGGAAGAAGAAGCCCTGGAAGACGTCGATGCAACCGAAGCTGCATCCGAGGGAAAAAGGGTACTGAGCTTAGCTGCTCGATTCTGTAGGCCTCTTTTAGACATCATGGAGCAGGACTCACAATCCGCAATGGAGTGGTCAGGACCTAAACATTTTAGACACCATTCATGGGTGTCAGTGACAGAAATAGTGCCGCTGCACTTCGTGCACTTTTTAAACCCAGAGGCGGGCTTTTCCATGAGGAAAAATTTCCTAGGCCTAAGGCCAAAGAAGAAAATGCACTGAAGTGAGAAAAACGGTAGGTTTTTTGTTTTTTTTTGTTTTTTTTTCTTTTTTAGAATAAGAAAGAAAAGACCAGCAGTACCGGTCCAGCGTCGAGAAGGCAGACGCATGACCAAAGAAATAAAATAAAGAAATTCTTCAGCGGTGACAGGAACACGACCTGCTGGCTCCGCGGAAAAGAAGAACTGGAGAGAGGCGGTTAGGAAAGGCGGGAAGGCAGTGTGCAGGCGCTGTGGGATGCTCCCAAAAGCTTTCCTTTTGGATGCTGGGGAGCGTTCCCATGCAGGCTTCGTCGGTACCGGCGATACCCATATGTGAAGACTCATTCCTGCTTGTTCCTGGAGATCAGATGTTCTCAAGGAGCAGCAGGAATCAGTCCTCGCAACCCTCCCTCCTCCCCTTGGAGTCGCAGTCATATCATTTATTTTGTTATTTTTGCTGTCTTTTAGCTGTGTCATCAGACTGAGCAAGAAGGCACCCTTGGGCGGGAAGGGGACCGCGCATGCGCGCTGCATTTCCAAAGGCTTTCTTTGAAAGCTGGGGAAATGCTCCGCATGGGGGCTCCGTCAGCGCCGACATCAGCCATATGTGAGGACTGATTCCTGCTGCTCCTGGAGAGCACCTGTTACAGGTGAGTAACTACTCTTAATCACTGGCAGGTTAGATGCAAGGCATTGTTACGGCAGGCAAAGAGAGAATTTGAGAAGAAGCTTGCCGTGGAAGCAGAAAACGTTATCAATGTCCCTGTTTTAATGTACATTACCAAGTTTAAATTACTATGTAAACCGCTTTGATTGAAATGATAAAGCGGTATAAAAAAAACTGTTAAATAAAGACTTTTTCAAGTACATTCCTAGCAAAAAAACCCGTGAGAGAGTCAGTTGGACCTTTAGATGATAGAGGAGTAAAAGGGGCATTAAGAGGGGACAAGGCCATAGCGGAGAAACTGAATGAATTCTTTGCTTCGCTCTTTACTGAGGAAGCTGTAGGGATGTTACCCATGACTTAAATGGTATTTAAAAGTGATGCCGTGGAAGAATTGAAAGAAATATTGATAAACCGGGAAGACGTGTTACAACTATTTGATAAACTGAAGAGTAGCAAATCACCTGGACTGGATAGTATACAGAACTGAAATATGAGACTGTAGACCTACTATTAGTAATCTGTGAACTATCATTAAAATCATCTGTAATACCTGAAGATTGCAGGATGGCTAATGTAATGCCAATTTTTAAAAAGGGTTCCAGGGGTGATCCGGAAAACTACAGACCAGTGAGCCTGACATCAATACTGGGTAAAATAGTGGAAACCATCATAAAAAACAAAATTACTGAACATGTAGATAGCCATGGCTTAATGGGAGACAGCCAACATGGCTTTAGCCAAGGAAGGTCTTATCTTACTAATCTGTTATGTTTTTTTGAAGGTGTGAATAAACAGGTAGACAAAAGTGAGTCAATTGATATAGTGTATCTAGATTTTCAGAAAGACTTTGACAAGGTCCTTCATGAGAGACTTCTGGCGAAATTAAAAAGCCATGGGATAGGAGGCAGTGTACTATTGTAGATAAGGAACTGGTTAAAAGATAAAGAGCAGAGGGTAGGGCTAAATGGCTAATTTTCCCAATGGAGAAAAGTGAATAGTGGAGTACCCTAGGGATCTGTGCTGGGTCCACTGCTTTTTAACATATACGTAAATGACTTGGAAATGGGAATAGCAAGTGAGGTAATCAAATTTACAGATGACACAAAATTATTCAAAGTTGTTAAAACCCATGAGGATTGTGAAAAATTGCAGGAGAACCTAGATAAATTGGAAGCCTGGGCATCCAAATGGCAGATGAAATTTAATATGGACAAGGGCAAAGTTATGCACCTAGGAAAGAACAATCCAAACTATGGTTACATGATGCAAGGTTCCACATTAGGAACCACCACCCAGAAAAAAGATTTAGGAGTCATGTGGATAACATGTTGAAACCCTCCGCCCTCAGTGTGCAACGGCGGTCAAGAAAGCAAATAGAATGCTAGAAATCATAAGAAAAGGAATGGAGAATAAAGCAAAGGATATTATAATGCCTCTGTATCGTTCCATGGTGCGACTGCACCTTGAATATTGTGTGCAATTCTGGTCGCTGTTTCTTAAATAGGATATAGCGTTATTAGAAAAGTTACAGAGAAGAGCCACCAAAATGGTAAAGGAGATGGAAGGATACACCTATGAAGAGAGGCTAAAATGGTTAGTGTTCTTCAACCTGGGAAAGAGACAGGTGAGGGGAGATATGATAGAGGTCTGTGAATTATTGAATGGAGTGAAACGGGTAAACATAGATTGATTTACGCCATCAAAATATAGAAAGACTAGGGGACATGCAATGAAGCTACAGTGTAACCTATTTAAGACTAATAAGAGAAAATATTTTTTCACTCAGTGTGTAATCAAACTCTGGAATTCGTTACCGGAGGATGTAGTAAAAGCTGTTAGTGTAGCCGGGTTTAAAAAAGGTTTGGACAAGTTCCTGGAAGAAAGGTCCCCATAAGCCATTATTAAAGGGGACCCAAGAAATCCACTGCTTGCCCCAATACAAGCATTGTGAACCTGTGTCTCTCTTGGGGAAACTGCTAGGTGCTTGTGACCTAGATTGGCCACTGTTGGAAACAGAATACTGGGCTTGATGGACCTTGGTCTGACCGTGTATGGCATATTGTTATGTTCCAAGTGCTCTGGCACAATGCCAGTCGCTAATTCCCATGACTGGTGTCTGAAATGTTTGGGCCCAGACCATAGACCAGATAATTGATCTTTGTGCAAACAAATGACCAAGGGAGGCGTAAATAACATGGCCAAGCAGTTGTTAAGTGCTGTCAAGTCTGTGTCGACTCATGGCGACCCTCTGGATAGTTGTCCTAAATTGTGTTCGATCTTCAGTCAGGCGGTTCATTGTTGACAGACTGGCACCCATAGCTGCTGTTATTGTATCGATCCATCTCATTGCTGGCCTTCCTCTTTTGCGTTGGCCTTCTACCTTGCCAAGCATGATGTCTTTCTCTAATAATCTCTCTCTTTGCATGATGTGTCCAAAGTATGGAAGTCGAGCTTCTAAAGAAAGCATAGGTTTGATCTCCTCTAGTACTGACTGGTTTGTTCTTGGCAATCCATGGTATGCACAGTATTCGTCACCAGCACCATAATTCAAAGGCGTCAATTTTCTTCCTGTCTATCTTTTTCAGTGTCCAACTTTTACATACATATGATGTTATTGAAAATGCCATGGCTTGAACAAGTCAAATCTTTGTATGGAGAGAGACATCTCTCCTCTTGAGAATCTTGTCTAGGTCCTTCATAGCCATTCTGCCAAAGCCAATGCATCATCAGATTTCTTGACTGCTTGTTGCTTCTTTATTGATAGTTGATCCAAGTAGGAAATAGTTGACAACTTTAACAATTTCTTCTCCATCAACAATGAACTTATTCATTTTGCCAGTTGTCAGGATCTTTGCCTTCTTAACATTAAGGTGCAGACCCATTTTAAGACTATATTCTTTGATCTTGAGAAGCAAGTGTCTGACTCAGTGTTCGCTCCAGACTCGATTGCAGTGACCTCTGCATCATCAGGGGTGGCCCAAGGGGGGTGTGGTGCCATGTGCGGAGACCCATTGCGAGTCCTCATTTGCAAGAGGGACCTCATTTGCATAAATAGTGCATGTTAACATTATGCAAATATCTTTTAGTGAGTGTATGGATAAAGAAAGACTACCATATTTCTACATTACTATATTCCAGTGCCAACCACCAGGCCATTAGGAAGTACTACAAACACTGCCCATTTAGAACTCATAGCAAATCTGCTGTATCATAACAGCACTACCAGGACTTACAAAGCACTATACCCTTCCTATTAAAAGGCAAAACTGCAAATATTAAACCAATACATCTCAGAGAATACTAATACATCTCCTACTGGGGAACGAGAACAAGTGGCAGTGTCAAAGAGAAACTACATAAACAGAATACCTCAGCTCTGTTACAAATGCAGAACATAGACCATCACCAAACAAAGAACAAGGGATCACAATTTAGAAATAGGAAGACAATAATTAAACTGGGAACCCAGTTGTAATTTTGTAATGTTGTAATTTGCATATTATGGTATGTTTTCATTTTATATTATATTTTCTTGAGGTTTTTGTCTCCCATATCCCCCTGAAGAAGGCTGTTGGCCGAAATGCATTGGAGTCAATAAAAGAAGGGTTATCAATACCTGAAAATCTGCCAGTCTTGGTACCAGTTCTGTATTGTCTCCACATTTCCCAGAGTTGACATATTCCAGTTAATAAATTCAAAATGAAAAAATATTTTTCTGCCTTTTGTTTGTGCATTTTACTTTTCATTTGCAATTGCTCCAGTCACTTTCTTCTGGTTTCTTTGTGTCTTCTGCTAACTCTCCATTCTCCAGGACCAAGCAGGAAGTCGGTCCTCACATATGGGTGACGTCGACGGAGCCCCCATGCAGCGCATCTCCCCAGCTTTCAAAGAAAGCCTTTGGGAATGCAGGCACGCATGTGCGGTCCCCTTCCCGCCCAAAGGTGCCATCTTGCTCAGTCTTCTTTTTTCCGCGGAGCCCTACGGAGGCCTGTCCTTGTCACCCATGGAAAAAGTTGATCTTTCTGTGTTGGGTCGAGTTTTTCTTCTTCGGTTCGACGTCGGTTCTTTTCCCGCCTGGACTCAGTACACCGGTGCCGAGCCCGGATCTCTTTTTTTCGGTTTTTGTCCTTAGAGACTGCATTCGCACCTTTTTTCTTTTCCCTGGCAGCCCAATTTTTTGATCTTGCAGGGGCCCTTTTTCCCCCAATGGCTGCCAGTGGCTTTAAGAAGTGTGATCGGTGTAAGAAACTGATGTCTCTCACCGACACACACGACTGCTGCCTCTGGTGCCTGGGGCCAGACCATGATTCTACGGTCTGTAGCCCTGTGGCAAAATGTCTTCCAAGGCATTACGAAGCCGTCAGCACCAGCATGAGAGGATCTTCTCCAAATCTGCCTCTGGATGGGTCTGGACTTCGTCAGAGGCCTCGACGTCTCGAGAGTCTGACCCCGAGCATCGTCGGGGCTCCTCTGAGAGGGAGTCCCCCTCAAGGGAGCACCGAAGGAAGAAGAAACCCCGGCATCGGTGGACGCTCTTGGCTCTAGGGCCAGGTCGCATAGCCCCGATCGCCGTCCCGGGTCTTCGGAATCGGAGAGGCCTGCAAAGCATCCTCGTGTGGAGTCGGAGGCCCTGAGTCACGTGAGTACTGTTGTCCTCATGGACTCTCCTCAGGGGGAGCTGACGTCGGGCCCGACACCGTCGGGGCCCGAGTCGGAGGCTGCTGGGTCTCTTGAGCTCGAACTCAAGTTGACGGCCTTGGAGAGCAGATTGTCTGCCTTCATGGAACAGCAGCGTGTGCTGATCGCCAGTCTCACCGGTGCATCTGCCCCGACCACCGGGACATCGACGTCCAAGTCGACCCCGGAGGCCGAGCCTATCCTCGAGACCATGCGAACTCGAGTCGATCCTCGGCCGAGGTCACCCTCGGCCTCCCGTTCAGGACCGAGGTCCCCGACGCCGGTTCCCTCGGCGTCGGGGCGGATGGCGTTGGTGCCTGCCCACTCAGAGCCGCTCGATTCATCCTCAGAGGAATCGGCGTGGGAAACGGAGCAGGAGGAGTCCCCTGACACCTTCCGGACTCTGTGCGTCCCTTCGGACTCACCGGGATCCGAGCCTTGGACAAGGTCACCCTCGGAGGATACCAGGTTCTCGGATTTCATACGGCATTCCCTGCGGATCCCGAGGAGGAGCCTCAAGCCGAGGAGCTCAAGGCTCTACAGTATGACTCTCCTCCCAAGGAGGCCTTTACTGTCCCGGTTCCTCCGATGCTGGAGCGGTTGCTCTTCCGCATGTGGGAGGTGCCGGCCTTGATGCCGGTTCTAAGCAAGCGAGTCGATTCCACCTATCGAGTCCGCAAGAGCCCTGGGTTCCAAAAGGCACAGCTACCGCACCACTCCATGGTTGTGGAATCGGCCATGCATCGCCTGAAGAGTCAGAAGATGCACTCCTCGGTGCCTCCCGACAGGGAGGCCCTGAACCTGGATGCCCTCGGTAGAAAGTGCTTCCAGGGCTCTATGTTTGCTTGCCGTGTCCAGACCTACTAGCTGTACATGGGCATGTACGAGGGGGTACCCAAAAAAAACAGGAATAACATTGCCGTGGGCGGAGCTTGTGTAGTACGCACTTCTGCCGCTAGGCGTGTATAGTGCAACTCATTGTCAGTTCAGTGCCACCTGTGTTGTCGACCTGGCTTGTTCTGTTCATCTGCAGTGATTGTTTTTGCTAGCGCTGTTTTGTTCTTGTTTCTTTTTTTATGATGACAAGTTTAGGTGAACAACGTGCAGCTGTGAAATTTTGTTTTCTACTCGGTAAAAATGCTGCTGAAACTGTTTTAATGTTGAAAACAGCTTATCAAGATGACGCTATGGGAAAAAGTCAAGTGTACCAGTGGTTTGCTTGGTTTAAAAATGGCAACATGTCGATTGATGACAAACCTCGTTCTGGGCGTCCATCAACTGCCCGAATCGATGAAAATATTGAAAAAAATTAGAGAGCTTGTGCTCACAGACAGTCGACAGACAATTGATCAACTGTCAGAGATTAGTGGGTTATCTTGGAGCTCGGTTCAGCGAATTTTAACGGAAGATTTGGGAATGAAAAGGGTTGCTGCCAAGTTTGTTCCTCGGCTTCTGACTGACAAAAGGAACATCGAGTTTGAAACATGTCGTGTTTTGAAACAGCTTGAAACTGATCCAGATTTTCTGTCAAAGGTCATTACAGGTGATGAGTCATGGTGCTATGGTTACGACCCAGAAACAAAGCAACAGTCAAGCCAATGGAAGACGTCATCGTCACCCCGTCCAAAAAAATGTCGTCAAGTCAAATCAAACATCAGAACAATGCTGATTTGCTTTTTTGATGCCAAGGGGGTAGTTCATTCAGAGTTTGTTCCCCCAGGTCAGACCGTCAATCAAACCTTTTATTTGGAAGTTTTAAGAAGATTGCGCAACAGTGTTCGTCAAAAAAGACCCGATTTGTGGCAGACAGGAGACTGGTTCTTCCACCACGACAACGCACCTGCACACACAGCCATCTCTGTTAGACAGTTTTTGGCTAAAAATGGCATGGTTCCGCTGCCCCATGCACCTTACTCGCCTGACCTGGCTCCGTGAGACTTTTTCTTATTTCCACGCATGAAAAGGGGCATGAAAGGACACCGATTTGACAACATTGAAGAAGTCAAGAAAAAAAAGAGGGAGGAGCTGTCAGCCGTTTCTAAAGATGACTACAAAAAATGTTTCGAACAATGGAAGCACCGGTGGGACAAATGTATCAGTTGTAATGGAGAGTATTTTGAAGGGGATAAGGTTGTTTTGTAAAGAATTTGAAATAAATAGCTTTTTAAAAATAATTCCTGTTTTTTTTTTTGGGTACCCCCTCGTACCTTCGGGACCTGGCAAAGGAAATTGCCGGGTTCTCTGCTGGTTTGTCCGAGAAACCTTTGCAGAGGTTCAAGGCCTTGTCTTCTGGTATTCGGGAGTGCTCGAAGTTTATATCTCGAGCAGCCTACGATGAATTTGAGGCTTTGGCCCGGGTAGCAGGGGTCGGCATCGGTGCATGCCGCCAGGCCTGGCTACAATCCTCGGACCTCGAGCCATGGGTACAGGACAAGTTGGTCGATGTCCCTTGTCGAGGTGAAAACCTCTTTGGCAAACCTATGGCTGACAAGGCTGCACAACTCGAGTCAGAGACTCTCACCAGGACCAGGCTGTCCAGGAAAACCTCTGCCCCTTCTCAGAAAAAGAAGGGCTCAGGGGAAAAAGGCCTTTTACCCGAGGAAGACCACTGCCTACAAAACCTACCCTTACTACCAGGCCTCTGCAGCTCCCCAACAGAGCCAGCAGGCATGGGCCCCGTAGGCAGAAGACTCCCAAGCCTCCTACTCCGGCTCCTGCTCAGCAGGGAGGGTGTTTTTGACTATGCCAGCATAGCCGCTCCTCCTCTCCAGGGCACAGGAGGTCGGCTGACCCTGTACGCAGACAGGTGACCAGCCATCGCAGGGGATACTTGGGTGTTAAGTATCATCGAAAGGAGCTATCTGCTTCACTTCACCCAGATACCCCCCTCCTACTTTCCAGGGGAGCCTCCAAGACCCCCTCTGCACAGAAACTTACTCCTTCAGGAGTTGGAAGGTCTACTAAGGGACCAGGCGGTGGAACCGGTGCCTCACCACCTGGAAGGGCAAGGCTTCTACTCGAGGTACTTCCTGGTACCAAAAAGAACAGGAGGCCTCAGACCCATCCTCGACCTGAGAAATCTGAACAAGTTTCTGGAGAGGGAAAAGTTTAAGATGCTTACCCTTGGAATCTTACTGCCCTACCTCCAGCAGGGAGATTGGCTATGCTCCTTAGACCTGAAGGATGCTTATACTCACATCCTCATCCACTCAAATCACAGACAATTCCTCAGATTTGTGGTGGGAGGAAAGCACTTCCAGTACAGAGTGCTTCCTTTCGTCCTCACCTCCGCCCCCAGGGATTTTACAAAATGCCTGGCGGTGGTTGCGGCCTACCTCAGGAACCAGGGGATCTTTGTGTTCCCTTACCTGGACGACTGGCTTATCAGGGGCCAGTCTCCACAAGAGGCCAGGCAGGCCACCTCCAGAACCATATCCCTGCTTCAGCACCTGGGGTTCGTCATAAACTTCCCCAAGTCCACTTTAGTCCCCTCACAAGACGTGGAGTTCATGGGGCAAGACTGGATACCATCCATGCAAAGGCCTATTTGCCTGTGGACAGAGCTCACAGGCTGATAAAGTTGGCCGGCCAGTTTCAGGCGAACTCTCTGGTCTCGGCCAGACACTTCCTCCGGCTCTTAGGTCACATGGCTTCCACAGTGCATGTCACGCCACATGCCCGGCTGCACATGAGGCTGGCTCAGTGGCACCTCAAGGCACAGTGGCTGCAGGCCACAGGGAAATTGTTAGACAGAATAAGGGTGTCCAAACTCTTGGTGGACTCCTTACGCTGATGGAGGTATCTCCCAAATCTGGTCAGTGGTCTTCCTTTCCAGGCCTCCCCACACACTCAGGTACTGACAACTAATGCTTCCCTGCAGGGCTGGGGAGCACACTGCCATGGGGCCTGCACACAGGGCCTGTGGTCTCCGTGGGAGGCCGCCCAGCAGATCAACCTGTTGGAATTGCGGGCCATTCGACTAGCCTTACGGACTTTCTCTCAGATCCTGTCTTACCAGTCTGTCCTGGTTCAGACGGACAACCAGGTGGCTATGTTCTACGTCAACAAGCAGGGGGGCACAAGATCCAGACTTCTGTGCCTGGAAGCACAAACTCTCTGCTCCTGGGCTGTCAATCAGGGCATGACCCTCAGGGCGGTCTACCTCCCAGGCCAGGAAAACTACCTGGCAGACAGGCTAAGCAGACTCCTGCAGCCTCACGAGTGGCAGTTGGATCCTCTGGTGGTTCAACAGATCTTTCTGAAGTGGGGACTTCCGACCATGGATCTTTTTGCCAGTCCGCTGAATAGGCAACTACCCAGGTTCTGTTCCAGGCAACCTCATCCCTTGAGAACAGCGCCAGATGCCTTCCTGATCCCCTGGTCAGAGAGCCTGCTGTATGCTTTTCCTCCCACACCTCTGGTGGCCCGGACTCTATTCAAAATCCAGCAGGACCGAGCCCCGGTGATCCTATTAACCCCCAGGTGGCCCAGGCAGCCGTGGTTTCCTCTTCTTCTGCAGTTGGCAGTGGATACTCCACTTCCTCTGAGGTTGCAACCCGACCTTCTGACTCGGCGTCAGGGGTCACTCTTGCATCCCAACCTCAAATCCCTCAATTTGATGGCCTGGCTGCTGAAAGGCTAGTCCTTGCTCCCTTGCTCCTATCAAGGGAAGTTGAGAAGGTGGTGTTGGCCTCTAGGAAGCATTCCACTAGAAAGGCCTATGCTCTGAAGTGGTGTAGGTTTTCTACTTGGTGTTCTCAACAGCAGGAGGACCCCTTCTCCTGCTCGGTCCAGGTGGTGTTGCAATACCCGCTCCACCTTTCCAACCTGGGATTTCAGTCCAACTCTGTCCGGGTTCACCTCAGTGCCCTCTAAACTCACCACTCGCCGGTGGATGGACAGTCCCTCTTGGGCCACCCTCTGGTGTCTCGTTTTCTCAGAGGCCTGCTGCTGCTTAAGCCTCCTATTCGTCCACCGGCCGCTGAGTGGGATCTCAGTGTGGTCTTGCAGCAACTGACTCGCCCACCTTTTGAGCCGATGGCAACCTGCCATCTACGTTCCTCTCCTGGAAGGTGGTGTTCCTTGTGGCACTCACCTCGGCCAGGCGTGTGAGTGAACTTCAGGCCCGGGTCTCGGATAGGCCGTATACCAGGTTCTATAAGAACAGGGTAGTCCTGAGGACTCATCCTGAGTTCCTTCCCAAGGTAGTATCCTCCTTCCACCTCAACCAGGAGGTGGTACTTCCAAAGTTCTTTCCCAGACCGCACGCCAGTAGGGCAGAAACTGTCTTGCATACCCTGGATTGTAGAAGGGCGCTGTCCTTTTACCTTGAGCGTACGCAGGGGCATAGAAGGGCTTCTCAGCTCTTCATTTCCTTTGACCCTAATAAATTGGGGTTGCCTGTCACTAAACGTACATTGTCCATCTGGGTGGCAGACTGTATCGCCTGGGCGTACAGGGCATCCGGCCTCTCCCTGGAGGGTCGAGTCACGGCCCACCGGGTCAGGGCGAAGGCCGCATCAGTAACTCACTCCCATTCTGTTCCGTTGGCAGACATTTGCCGGGCTGCTACTTGATCTTCAAGCCAGACTTTTGCGGACTACTACTGCCTCGAGAGGGAGTCCCGTAGAGACAGTGCTTTCGGGCAAGCGGTACTCCATAATCTCTTTGAGGTTTAGGCAACTCCTACCCTCCGGCCCTGGTGTTGGGCTACCATTCAGGTGTGGTCTCAGAGAAGATTCTCTCACTGTTGCTGAGGCTCTAGAGGGAGCTCTATTTTTCAGCCTGGGTTCCTGGTAGCCCAGAGCTAGGGAGTCACTCATATGTGAGGACTGACTTCCTGCTTGGTCCTGGAGAAAGAGTAGTTACTCACCTGTAACAGGTGTTCTCCAGGAGCAGCAGGAATCGGTCCTCACAACCCTCCTTCCTCCCCTTGGAGTTGCAGTTGTATATAGTTCATTTTCTTTTTGTGCTGTCTTTTAGCTATGTCATTAGACTGAGCAAGATGGCACCTTTGGGTGGGAAGGGGACCGCGCATGCATACCTGCATTCCCAAAGGCTTTCTTTGAAAGCTGGGGAGATGCTCCGCATGGGGGCTCTGTCGACGCTGACGTCACCCATATGTGAGGACTGATTCCTGCTACTCCTGGAGAACACCTGTTACAGGTGAGTAACTACTCTTTGTCTGCTGTCCATTTGTCCTCTCTTGTTTTTTTCCCATTCTCTCTCTACATCTGCTTTAACGTACTGATCTTTCTCCTTTTGCTCTTTTCCTCCTCTTTATTCCTTTTTCATCCACTCAAATTTCAACCTTCCATCCTCACAATACCCAGCCAATCGTAGCTTTTTCTTTCCTCCCACACAAAATATCTTTTCCCCTCTCCATCCTTACTCCCCCAACCCCATCCCATTCTAGTCCTCCCCAACATCAGCTCCCTTCTAGTTCCAGCCTCACCCAGCATCCTCTCCCTTCTAGTCCCATTCCTGCATCAGCCCATTTCCAGTCCTAGCTCCCCATCAGCCCATTTCCAAACCTAGTCACCCCATCAGCTATTTCCAATCCTCGCCCCCCATTTCTAGTCCAATCCTAGCCCCTCCACTCAACCCATTTCCAGTCCAAGCTCCCCTCCCCATCAGCTATTTCCAGTCTTAGCCCCGAGGCTGTCTGAATGTCTTCAGAGGGAGACGGAGAGGCCCCGGCTCACCTCTGACAGCCGCCAAAATGAAGAGCGCCTTTTTTCTTCACTTCCACAGCTGTATTGTAGTATAGGCTGCTGGCGCGCCGGAGATCAAAGGGAACTTCCTGTTTACCAGCACTCAGTGCACCAGTGGCCTATACTATAAAACAGCTGCCGAAGTGAAGAAAAAAGGCGCTCTTCACTTTAGTGGCTGTCACAGGTGAGCTCGGGTCTCTCCTGCTCCCTCTAAAGCCACCCTGCCAGTGCCGAATATGCAAGATGTTGGCGCGGGGCACCCGGAAGCACAGGGCCTGTGCAAACAACATTCTCGCACAATGGACGGGCCGGTCCTGTACATCGTCGAGGATGTCTGCCTCCTCAGCTGGTTCTCAGATCTCCATAAAGTCCAAACATAAATTAAAGCCTAAGTCTTTGGCATCAAAATCCAATACCAAGCATCGAGGTAAGTTCCATAATCCACACGATAAACTAAAAGGGGCATTTGATGCTGATCAGCCTGCCAAAGAGCCCTGGCTGGAGGACCAGCTCTCCAAAGCCGTACAGGTGCTCCAGGACACACTCGAGGCATTGACCTCCGGAGAGTTACTTGTACCGTGCTCTGAAACAGTGACACACAGCCCAGTACTTGAATCCACCCAGACATCAGTGTCCTCGATCGATTAGCATGTTTTAACTATCAAAAGGACCTTGGCAGCACTCCTGGCTGCTGTGGTACCAAAGGTATCAGCCCCGGCAAGTCCAGCACTGCCTTCCAGCTTGGTGCCAATATCTTTGGGTCTGATGCCAGCCCTTGAATTGTTATTAGTGGGACCTCTCCTGCTGATTCCTCTGATGGAACCAGTATCGGTGGGACCCTTCCCTACTATTCCTCTGCTTGAACTGGTAAGCATTGTCGGTACCAAATCGGTTCCTTGTTTGAGTACTGCATGGGCTGAACATCGGCATCGAGCATTGACTTGAGACCATTGATGCTTTGATTTTCTTTCCAAATCGGAGTCTTCATCTGACTCTGAAGAGACATCAGAGAATTTCAAGGCCACCCGGGATATCTCCTCCTCATGGGAGGTGTCTATCCCTGCCAGAGGACATGTCCTTTCAGGACTTCATTTGGGACATGGCAACGGGTCACCAAATCACAGTACCATCGAAAATGGAACCGAGGGCTGAGGGAAATCCTCCAATACCTCTCGATGCCCAAGGAGGCAGCAATGTTACCGGTGTATTGGATTCTATAGGATCTAATGCTACGTATGTGGGAGGTCTTGCTAACTCTTCTGCCTATCATTAAACTCCTCAATACCATGTTCTGAGTTCCACCATGCCCGGGGTTTCAAAAGCCTCAACTACCACACCATTCTATGGTAGTGGAATCGGCGATGCGACGCTTCAAGAGTTCCAAATTCATTGGTGCCGCCTGGCAAAGATACCAGGGCTTTCGATGCCTTTGGACATTGCTGCTTCCAGGCATGTATGCTTGCTTCTAAGATTACATCCTACACCCTCTACATGGGCGTGTACTTCAAAGACATCTTAAGGGATCCAGGAAATGTTGTTCCTATCCTCCCAGATGACAAACATGATGCATACCTGACTATGGTTACGCAGGCTCAGAACACTTCCAAGTTCCTGACCAGGGCAGCCTTCGATACCTTTGAGTCTACCAGCAGAGTTGCTGTAGTTTGCATAGCAGCTTGTAGGATACCTGGCTTCAGGCATTGGACCTCGAGCAGTAGGTTCAAGATAAATTGGCCCATATTCCATGCTCTGGAGAAAACCTTTTTGGTAAAGGTTGGAGAGAGAAGGCAGGAGAGCTTGAGGCAGGCGGTCTCACCGTCAAGCGCCTCTCAAGAAAGACTCCAGACCCCTCTAGGAGGAAGGCTGCTATAAAAAAAAATCATTCTACATCAAAAAGAAGAGATTGTTTTTATTCTTTCCAACTCTCTGCTGGTTTTCAACCTCAGGAACAGCAGCAAAGGCCACAGGGTCCCAGTAAGCCTAAGAAGGCCAAGACTCTTAAACCCCAACCAGCTGCTATGCCACAGCCAGCAGCTGATTTTTGACTCCTTCCTAGACAGCATAGCTACTCTGCCTCTGCAGGGTCCCCAGCCCCTTCACATAGCAGGCAGACTTCGTGCTTATGCCCACAGGTGGCATCTCATCACAGCAGAGGACTCTCAACATCGTTCAAAAGGGGCTATCTGCTTCACTTTCAAAGCCTACTCTCAACAACTTCCACAAGAGATTATCCTGCAAACCCTTTGCAGGTCAATCTCCTGTCCTCAGAGGTGGCCACCCTGTTAGCTCAGAGAGCTGTTAAGAGTCCCACCAAAGAAGGCAAAGGCTTCTACTCTCCTTACTTTCTTATCCCAAAGAAAACAGGAGGTTTCAGACCCATTCTAGATCTGAGGGATCTCAACAACTTTCTTGTTTGAGAAAAGTTCATTAATTTCCCTTAGCACCCTTCTGCCATACCTTCAGAGGAATGACTGGCTATGTTCTGTAGACCTCAAAGATACTTACATGTGTTTGCTGATATACCCTCACCAAGTTCAGCAAATCCATTACCCAAGTTCAGCAAATCCATTAGCAGTATCAGGTGCTTCCCTTCGGGCTAGCTTCTGCACCCAGAATATTCACAAAATGCATGGCAGTTGCTGCAGCATACCTGTGTACTTTGAGGATCTTTGTCTTCCCCTA
Organism: Ichthyophis bannanicus; assembly: GCA_033557465.1. Lineage (NCBI taxonomy): Eukaryota > Metazoa > Chordata > Amphibia > Gymnophiona > Ichthyophiidae > Ichthyophis > Ichthyophis bannanicus. Next base: position 578,352,713 of record CM066035.1, read on the forward strand.
CTTAGACAATTGGGCTGATAAGGGGAGAATCCCCACAAGTCATAAAACAGTCACTTTCTCACACCATCTAGGTACTCCAAAGTCTAGGCTTTGTGTTAAACCTTCTAAAATCCCACTTGCTTCTCTCACAGCAACTCGAGTTCATCGGATCACTTTTCGATATTCCTCAGGGTAGAGCTTTCCTTCCTCAGGATTGCTCTTCTCTTCTCTTCTCATCGAGCTGACCCTCACTATACAAGGTCAAAGTGCTGTGACAGCTCGAGACATGCTACGTCTTCTAGGACACATTGCCTCCACGGTCCACGTCATCCCATATGCCCATCTACATGTGAGACAGGCCCAGTGGACACTCTCATCCCAATGGAGTCAGGCAACCAGACATCTTTCAGACAAGATTTGCATCATTCTTCCTCTTGTCAACTCCCTTCAGTGCTGGTACTCCCCCGAACATCTTCTCGGAGGGTCACCTTTCCAGATGCCTCCAGCCCAATGCACCCTAATGATGGATGCTTCCAAACTCTGGTTGGGAGCACATCTGAACAATCTCATGACACAGGGGAAGTGAACAGAATGGGAATGCCAAATGCAGATCAGTCTCTTCGAGCTACGTGCTCTCACATGCCTTTCGGGGTTTTAAGCCTTAACTATCAGGCAAATGCATCTTAGTCCAGACAGACAACCAAGCAGCCATGTTCTACATGAACAAGCAAGGAGGAACTGGTTCCTGTCCCCTCTGCCAGGAGGCCCTATGACTCTAGTTCTTTGCCATTCCACACTGCATCCATCTCCGGGTGGTATATCTCCCAGGTGAACTTGGTGGATAGACTAGGCCGCATCCTCCATCCACACAAGTGGACTTGAAAACAAGAGATGGCATCTTGGATCTTCCAAATGTGAGGGGACCCCACACTAGATCTGTTCACCACTTAGGAGAATGCACGACTACTGCTCTTTTGCCCCAGACTTTTCTCCTCTCAGGATTGGGGGCTATGCCTCTATCCCAATCCACAAGCCCTCTGTCTTATGGCAAGGCTGCTAAAAGCATGACTTTTTTAAACTTACATTTTTTATTAAACACTTCACACTTCAACATACACAGCCAACATGGCCCAGTCAACATTTTCCTCTAATATGTTACATGTTTGCAACAGTGCAATAATTCCAACATTACTACATTACAATGAAACCCCCTCCCCATCTCTTCATGTTTGCGGTAAGTGTTCACCATCCCCTTTCTTGCCGCTAGTTTTCCCTCAGCTCTTCCTGTCTCTAACGCCCCTCTCCATCCCTCTCTTCAGTCACCCCTCTTCCTCTTCCCACCATGTGTCTCACCTCCTCCATTCCAACCAGTTCAAACCCCAGCCCACTGTTGGTGCACCTTATCAAAAGTACCCCGTCTTTGGGCAGTTGATATTTGCATAGAATACAGGTATTGGAGCATATTCATGTACCCCTCCAGGCCAGGCAATGTAGAACAGGCTCACCTTGCTGTTATTTCACCACGGTCTGCTACTTTTCAATGTTGTAGTACCACTCAATCGTATTGGTACTACCTCTACGCCATGAAAAAGCAATAGAGTCTCTGGTGTTCTGGGTATTTTTACCTTCTCCAGATACAAGCAGGAAGTCACTCCTCACATATGGGTGATGTCGGTCCCAACGGAGCCCATGCGGAGCATTTCCCCAGCTTTGCATACCGATTCCTCTTCCTGCCTCGAGCTGGCGCCGTCCTCGGCTCCCTTCTTTTTTTTTTTTTTGTCGAGACTTGCCTCAACCGGTGTTTGTGTCCTTTTTCGTCTGGGGGTTGTCAACCCGCCCGGGTATATCCCCCATCAATCATGTCTCTCGGTAGCTTCAAAAAATGTGACCGCTGCAGTCAGATCATGTCTGTTACGGGCACCCATGACTGCTGCTTGCACTGCCATGGTCCAGACCATGACAGTACCACCTGCAACCTGTGTCAGGCCATGACTCCGAGAACCAACAAGAAAAGGTCAGAGCTGCAGGAGATGTTCCCGCAGTCCAGCTCAGCCCCAGCTTCCCCGATGCTGAGCCCCAAGCTGAGCACCTCTCGTGAGGCCTTGGGCGTCTTCAAAGTCCCGCGGCACTGGCTTCTCTGTAAAGACGCTTGACCCTGGAAATAAAAAAAAAAATCTTTGAAGCCAGTTGAGGTTCTACCGGGGAAACCCAGTAAGGTCCCATGGTGGGACTCTGGCGCCCCCCCCCCCCCCCAAGGTCTCTTGGAGTCCTCGGCCAGCAGTGACCATGCGAGGCTCCCCGAAGCCGTGGTCCTCTTTGAGGACATGCTCGCCAGAGTGCTGGCACTGTGCCCGAGAATCTCAGAGCCCGCACTGAAGGCTGCGTAGCTTTCTGGCATTGAGGCCAGAATGGTGGCTCTGCCATCCTGGCCATGCAGCAGGCAATGATGTCGGGTTCATCCGAATCATCTGCCCCGACAACCAGGCCCCCGACTGCGGAGGCATCCCTGGGTGTCAAGCTGGGTCCTGAGCTCCACTGACCTCTGACAAGCCCTCAGCACCGATTGAGGTCCCGGACCCAATCCTCGAGTATCCGGTTCTCCCTGGCTAGTTTCCGGGAGTCTGACCTGAGACCCACCGGGGATCTTGCTTTCTCAGAGCAGGTCTTAAGGCATGGGAGCTCCAAGCCTCGGACTCCTCGATGCCCTCTGGCTCTGACTGGGAGACAGACGTCGAGGCCTTGCCCGAGACCTCTCGACACAGAGATGTCCCCTCGGAGCCATCTGCCCCAGAGCCCTGGAGCTATTCCCCACTCGAGGACATCGCCTTCCACGATTTCATCTGGGACATGGCCCGAGCCCTCTCGGTTCCAACCGAGTCAGAGGAGGACCCACACACCAAAGAACTTGAGATCCTCCAGTATGAGTCTCTGCCAAAGGAGGCTCTGTCGGTGCCGGTGCAACCCATCCTTGAGTGGCTTCTCCTGAGGATGTGGTAAACCCTGGCCTTGATGCTGGTGGTCAGCCAATGCCTCGACCCTATCTGTTGTGTCAAGAAAAATCCAGTCTTCCAAAAGTCCCAATTCCCACACAATTCTATGGTGGTTGAGTCCTCGATGCAGAAGCTGAAGAGCCAGAAGAATTATTCTTCTGTCCCCCTGGGTAGAGAGGCCAGAGCTCTCAATGCCCTAGGGCGCAAGTACTTCCAGGGATCCATGCTGAACTCCCAGTACAGGCATATGAGCTCTACATTGGCATGTACATAAAGGGCCTCATTCAAGAGCTTGCTGTGTTCTCAGCAGCGTTGCTGGGGAACCCCTTCAGAGGTTCCAGACCCTAATCGCCACCATCCGGGACTGTTCCAAGTTCTTGTCCCGGGCTGCCCATGATGGTTTTGAGTCTGCAGCCATCAGTGCCCAATGTCAGGCCTGGCTGCAGACCTCGGACCTCGAGCAATGGGTCCAGGAAAAGCTGCTGGATGTCCCCTGCACCAGGGAAAACCTGTTTGGAAAGCCTATGGCTGACAAGGCGGCCGTGATAGAGGCTGAGGTGATGACCCAGCAGAACCTCTCAAAGAAGATCCTTTGCCCTTCCCTGAAAAAAAACATTGGGGAAAAGGCAACTTTTCTCGAGGAAGAAAGGGCCTTTACACCAAAGCCACTACTACCAAGCCTTCTCGGGCCAACAGCAGCTGGGTTCCCAGCCTAAAGGCCAGAGACAAGGACCCAAGAAGCCAAAAGCCCCGGCTGTGGCTCCAGCCCAGCCTGCATGGAGCTTTTGACTCCCAGGGCAGGGCCTCCCTCCCCCAGGAGACCCTCTCCAGCCCACAGGGGGCCGTCTGGCACCCTTTGCCCACAAGTGGGCCGAGGTCACCGCAGACCAGTGGGTACTTCAGGTGGTGAGGGAGGGTTACCTTCCATAAGAACATAAGATATGCCATACTGGGTCAGACCAAGGTCCATCAAGCCCAGCATTCTGTTTCCAACAGTGGCCAATCTAGGTCATACGTACCTAGCAGTTTCCCCAAGGGACACAGGTTCCACAATGCTTGTACTGGTTCAAGCATTGATATCCTGGGTCCCTTCTTAATAATGGTTTATGGACCTTTCCTCCAGGAACTTGTCCAAACCTTTTTTAAACCCAGCTACACTAACAGCCTTTACTACATCCTCCGGTAACAAATTCCAGAGTTTGATTACACGTTGAGTGAAAAAATATTTTCTTTTATTAGTCTTAAATAGTTTACCCTGTAGCTTCATTGCATGTCCCCTAGTCTTTCCATATTCTGCAGACATATTCCAGCAGACACCACTGGCGTATTTTCCAGGAGAGCCAGTGCGGCCTCTCCTTCACCAGACCATCTTGCTCTCAGAGCTTGTAGGCTACTCTCAGGGACAAGGCGGTGGAGCCTGTACCTCAACACTGTGGGGAAAGGGCTTCTACTCCAGATAGTTCCTTGTTCCCAAAAGAACTGGGGGCCTCAGGCCTATACTGGACCTACGAAACGTAAGTTTCTGGTGAGGGAGATGTTCAAGATACTCTCCCTTGGAACTTTGCTGCCCTACCTCCACCAGGGAGACTGGCTGCGCTCCTTGGATCTAAAGGATGCCTATACTCACATCTTGATCCACCCCTTTCACAGGCAATTCCTAAGATTCATGGTCAGAGAGGGCCACTACCAGTGCAAGGTACTCCCTTTTGGTTTGGCTTCCTCACCAAGAGTCTTCACAAAATGCCTAGCAGTAGTAGCCACACACCTGTGCCTACAAAGGGGTGTTTGTCTTCCCCTATCTGGATGACTAGCTCATCAGAGACACCACAGCCGCAGAGGCCAGCCAGACCACACAGCATACCATCCTCCTCTGCAGCACCTAGGGTTCTTCATCAACTACCCCAAATCACATCTCTCTCCAGCCCAAAACCTGGAGTTCATAAGTGCTCAGCTGGACACGATGAAGACCAGAAACAGCTGGCAGGAGAGATCCAACACCACAGAACGGTGCCATCTCGCCTCCTCCGCCATCTGCTGGGCCACATGGCCTCTACTGTTCATGTCACACCCCTAGCCCGCCTGCATATGCTCACAGCTTAGTGGTGCCTGTGCTCACAATGGACCCAGGCAATGGGCAGGCTCCAAGACAGGGTCAGGACCACCTGCCGGTTGGTGAGATCCCTCTACTGGTGGCAAGACCAGCACCACCTCCAGACAGAAATGCCCTTCAGGGCGCCCTCACCACAGAGGACCCTATGCACAGATGCTTCCTCCAGGGGTGGGGAGCTCACTGCTGAGCTCAGCGGATGCAGGGCTGCTGGTTTCAGGAGTCCCTGTTCCAGATCAACCTCCTGGAGTTTCGGGCAGTCTTCCTAGCCCTACGAACATTCCACAGCCACCTGCAATACCAACCTCTCTTGATCCAAACAGACAACCAGTTTGCAATGTTCTATATCAACAAGCAGGGAAGCATGGGCTCGTACTCCCTCTGTCAAGAGGCGGTAACCCTCCTCTCTTTTGCAGTGAGCAATGGCATGCTCCTGCATGCAGTCTACCTCCTGGGCCAGGACAACTGCCTGGCAGACAAGCTTAGCAGAGTCTTGCGGCCACATGCGTGGCGCCTCGACCCCACGATGGCAGAGAGGCTCTTCCGCCTCTGGGGCTGGCCCGAGATAGACCTATTTGCCTCATGCAATTGACGCGCTTCTGCTCCCGTCAGCCACACCCAGAGAGGGTAGCGGCAAATGCCTTCTTGATCCAAGGGACTACTCTGTGCGTTCCCGCCGACCCCACTGGTTGCCAAGATACTGTGTTCAAAGTCCAGAGCAAGAGGGTGTCAGTGATACTGATTGCCCCCAGGCAGCCCTGGTTCTCTCTGCTACTCTTGTCGGCAGTACTCCCAGTCCCACTGGGAAGAGCCCCAGATTTCCTGACTCAGGAGGAGTGATCCCTCCACCCTAATGTGGAGTCGCTGACACAGCATGGCTGCTGAGAGGGTAGCCTTGGCCCTCCCTCAACCTGCCAAAGGAAGCTGAAAAGATCCTACTGGTCTCTAGAAAGCCCTCCACCAGAAAGGCCTATGCTTTTAAGTGGCAGAGGTTTGCCGTCTGGGGCGCAGAGATGGAGGAGAATCCTTTCTCTTGCCACATACAACTGGTGCTTCAGTACTTGGTGCATCTATCTTGCATGGGACTGAAACCTAACTCTGTCAGGGTGCAGTTGAGAGCTATAGTCGCTCACCACCACCCAATTGAGGGCAAGACCCTCTCCAGCCAGCCCCAGGTTTCATAGTTCCTATGGGGCCTTCTGCTATCCAAGCCCCCTCTCTGCCCCCTGGCGGTGGAGTGGGATCTCAGTGTGGTACTCTCCCAGCTTACCAGACCGCCGTTTGAGCCCCTGACCACATGCCCCTATGGTACCTCTCCTGGAAGGTGGCCTTCCTAGTGGCCCTCAATTCAGCTTGCAGAGTTAGCAAGTTTCAAGCCCTGAGGGCGGATCCTCCATATACCATTTCTTCAAAAACAGGACAGTGCTCCAAACTCACCCCAAGTTCCTTCTGAAAGTGGTATTCCCGTTCCACCTCAACCAGGAAGTGGTACTCTCCACCTTCTACTTGCGGCCTCATGCTGGCAAAGAGGAGCTCGAACTCTACACACTGGACTGCAGACGGGCCCTGTCCTATTTACAGCAGACCCAGGGCCACCGCAAAGCACCTCAGTTTTTTGTGTCTTATGACCTCAGCAGACTGGGGCTTCCTGTGACCAAGCGCACCTTGTCCTCTTGGGTGGCAGACTGTATTGCCCTCACCTATGAGTGAGCGGGCCAGTCCCTTGAGCACCAGATCACAGTGCATCGTGTGAGGGCAATGGCCATGTCGGGGGCCAACCTCCGCTCTATACCGGTGACAGGAGATCTGCAGAGCCGCCACTTGGTTTTCAAGTCACACGTTCGCAGCTCACTACTGCCTGGAGAGTGTCCTACAGTGACAGTGCCTTTGGCCAAGCAGTACTCCGTAACATTCTCAGGGTGTAGGCAACTCCTGCCATCCGACCCTCTGTGTTCAGGCTAGCAGAGTGATAGTGTTGCTGGATGCTAGGGTCTTGTAGAGTCCCTCAGTGGGGACCCACCTCCTGCAACTCACAGCTACCTAACTGGTCGCTGCTGGTACTGTTGTGGTTTGGTCCGCGGCAGCCTGAAGCTAGGGGGTCCCATATGTGAGGGCTGACTTCCTGCTTGTTCCTGGAGAAAGCATAGTTACCTGTAACATATGTTCTCCGGGAACATCAGAAATCAGTCCTCACAACCCTCCCTCCTCTCTTAGGAGTTGCCTTTCTTACCTTATTTTAGTTCTTGCTATCTTAGCTATATCTTAGCTATGTCATTGACTGAGCAAGATGGCACCCTTGGGCAGGAAGGGGACCATGCATAGTAGCATTTCCAAAGGCTTTCTTTGAAAGCTGGGAAAATTCTCTGCGCAGGCTCTGTCGGTGCCAATATCACCATATGTGAGGACTGATTCCTGCTGTTCCCAAAGAACACCTGTTACAGGTGAGTAACTATCCTTTCAATATCTCCTCCATCTGGTTCAGCACCACCTTCCAGTAGTGCTGTACTTCCCTGCATTCCCACTACATGTGTAGAAACGTTCCCTGCTCTCCACACTTTTGCCAACATTCAGCAGATTGCCGCAGCCCTGCTTTATATAGTTGTTTTGGAGTGAGGTACCATATCATTAATATTTTGCAGCAATTTTCAGTTATAGAGATCGCAACTGACATTTGTGCAATGTGAAAAAAATCCTATTCCATTCCTCTTCACCCCAGGTGACTCCTGGGTCCTTTTCCCAGTGGTGCATGTACCGCAGCTTTGTGAAGTACTCCCTGTCTAACCCCCAGTACAACTGGGATAGGATGCCCTCCCTTCCCTGTAATCCTATACAGAGGGCTTTGAACCATGTACACTCTTTAGCAAGATCTTGCCTCATTTGTTCCTGGGAGAGTCAATAGTATAATTGTATATAGCTGTAGAAATCTTGCATATCTAAATTATATAAATCTCTAAGTCCCTCGAAAGGCCACAAGTAGAAATCTTGCATATCTAAATTATATAAATCTCTAAGTCCCTCGAAAGGCCACAGTTTCCCTCATTGTACGAGTTGCCCCACCATGGTGATGCTTTTCTGCACCCATCGTCCTTAGTGGAACACCAGATCTGGTGCAAGAGATAAGGGTGTTGAGGCCACTTGGAAATAGTGATCATAGCATGATTGTGTTTGATTTAATTAGTGGAGGAGGGATAGTAAGGAAATATACATATAAGAACATAAGATATGCCATACTGGGTCAGACCAAGGTCCATCAAACCCAGTATTCTGTTTCCAACAGTGGCCAATCTAGGTCATACGTACCTAGCAGTTTCCCCAAGGGACACAGGTTCCACAATGCTTGTATTGGTTCAAGCATTGATATCCTGGGTCCCTTCTTAATAATGGTTTCTGGACCTTTCCTCCAGGAACTTGTCCAAACCTTTTTTTAAACCCAGCTACACTAACAGCCTTTACTAAATCCAACGGTAACAAATTCCAGAGTTTGATTACACGTTGAGTGAAAACATATTTTCTTTTATTAGTCTTAAATAGTTTACCCTGTAGCTTCATTGCATGTCCCCTAGTCTTTCTATATTCTGATAAGGTAAACAATCAATCTACGTTTACCCGTTCCACTCCGTTCATTAATTTATAGACTTCTATCATATCTCCCCTCAGCCGTCTCTTTTCCAGGTTAAAGAGCCCTAACCTTTTTAGCCTTTCTTCATAGGAGTATCCTTCCATCCCCTTTACTATATTGGTGGCTCTTCTCTGAACCTTTTCTAAAATCGCTATATCCTTTTTAAGATACGGCGACCAGAGTTGCACACAATATTCAAGGTGCGGTCTCACCATGGAACGATATAGAAACATTATAATATCTTTTGTTTTATTTTCCATTCCTTTCCTTATCATACCTAGCATTCTATTTGCTCTCTTAGCCGCTGCTGCACACTGGGCTGAGGGTTTTAACATGGTATCCACAATGACGCCTAAATCTTTCCTGGGTTGTGGTTCCTAATGTGGAACCTTGCATCGTGTAACCATAGTTTGGGTTGTTCTTCCCTAGGTGCATAACCTTGCACTTGTCCACATTAAATTTCATCTGCCATTTTGATGCCCAGTCTTCCAATTTTTCAAGATCCTCTTGCAATTGTCCACAGTCCTCTTGGGTTTTAACAACTTTAAATAGTTTCGTGTCATCTGCAAATTTGATAACCTCACTCGTTATTCCACTTTCCAGGTCATTTATGAATATGTCAAAAAGCAGCTGACCCAGCACAGATCCCTGGGGTACACCACTATTCACCTTTCTCCATTGGGAAAATTGGCCATTTAGCCCTACCCTCTGCTTTCTATCTTTTAACCAGTTCCTGTTCCACAATAGTACACTGCCTCCTATCCCATGACTCTTTAGTTTTGCCAAAAGTCTCTCATGAGGGACCTTGTCAAAGGCTTTCTGAAAGTCCAGATACACAATATCAACCGACTCACCTTTGTCCACCTGATTATTCACTCCTTCAAAAAAACATATCAGATTAGTAAGACAAGATCTTCCTTGTCTAAAGCCATGTTGGCTGTCTCCCATTAGGTCATGACTATCTACATGCTGAATAATTTTATTCTTTATGATGGTTTCTACCATTTTTCCTGGTACTGATGTCAGGCTCACTGGTCTGTAGTTTCCCGGATCACCCCTGGAACCCTTTTTAAAAATTGGTGTTACATTGGCGATCCTCCAATCTTCAGGTATTAGAGATGATTTTAATGATAGTTCACAGATTACTAATAGCAGGTCTGCAATCTCGTATTTCAGTTCTTTCAACACCCTTGGATGTATACCATCCGGCCCAGGTGATTTGCTACTATACACTACTACCTTTTAACTTTCGAAAGGGAGACTATGATAAAATGAGGAAAATAGTTTAAAAAACCTATAAGGAGCAGTTGCAAAGGTTAAAGACTTACATCAAGCTTGGGTGTTGAAAAATATTATCTTGGAAGCCCAGACCAGCTGTATTCCATGCTTTAAGAAAAGTGGAAGGAAGTCCAAAAAACTGCCAGCATGGTTTAAAGGTGAGGTCAGAGAGGCTGCTGTTGCCAAAAAAGCATCTTTCAGGAAATGGAAAAAAGAGCCAAATGACGAAACCTGGAAACAGCACAAGCACTGGCAAGTTAAATGCAAGGCATTGATAAGGCAGGCAAAGGGAGAATTTGAGAAGAAGCTTGCTGCGGAAGCAAAAACACGTATTAAAAACTTTTTCAAGTACATTTGTAGCAAAAAACCTGTGAGAGAGTCGGTCCATTAGATGATAGAGGGGTTAAAGAGGCACTAAGAGGCGACAAGGCGATAGCGGAGAGGCTGAATGAATTCTTTGCTTCGGTTTTTACTGAGGAAGATGTAGGGATGTTACCCATGACTGAAGTGGTATTTAAAGGTGCGGAAGAATTGAAGGAAATATCGATACATTGGGAAGATGTATTACAACTATTAGATAAACTGAAGAGTAGCAAATCACCTGGGCTGGATGATATACATTCAAGGGTGTTGAAAGAACTGAAATGTGAGATTGCAGGCCTGCTATTAGTAATCTGTGAACTATCATTAAAATCATCTGTAATGCCTGAAGATTGGAAAATGGCGAACGTAACACCAATTTTTAAAAAGGGTTCCAGGGGTGATCTGGGAAACTACAGACCGGTGACCCTGACGTTAGTATTGGGAAAAATGGTAGAAACCATCATAAAGAACAAAATTGCTGAACATGTAGATAGTCATGGGTTAATGGGAGCCAACATGGCTTTAGACAAGAAAGATCTTGTCTTACTAATCTGTTATGTTTTTTTGAAGGTGTGAATAAACAGGTAGACAAAGGTGAGTCGATTGATATATTGTATTTGGACTTTCAGAAAGCCTTTGACAAGATCCCTCATCAGAGACTTGGCAAAACTAAAGAGTCATGGGAGGAAAGATCACGTGAGCACATGAGCGGGTGAGGTGCTCCTTGCTGCGCTCCCGGGCCGCTCGGAAATCTTTGGACTTAAATGGAGGCGAAAGTGGGCGAGTTGAGGTGCAAACTTGTTGGAGACTAGTGGAGTATACGGGGCTGCCTTGGAACTGAGAAGGACGCAAGTTGGAGTGCGATGAAGGCAGCGGCGAGGAGAGAAAAGACTGCCACGTCCCAAGAAAACAAAATGGCGACAGGCCTGAAAGGAGGCACTGGGCAGGGATCCCCGGAGAAGGAGAGTGGTGAAGCAGCTCCCCAGGAAACGGCACAAGAAGTGGTCAGACTGCTGGAGCCTAAGTTTGATAATGTCTTGCAAAAGTTGGAGGTTATGGGTGAAACCTTTACAGAGCTGACTAGGAGAATTGAAGAAGTAGAGCAGTGTGTGACAGTGCTCGAGGAAGGGGAACTGACGCTAGAGAGAACTAGCCAGAAGCAGCAAAAACAGATTGAGGCACTGCTGCTTAAAGTGGACGATCTGGAGAATCGATCCAGACGAAACAATATTCGCCTGGTCGGGGTGCCTGAATCGCGGCTGGACCACCAACTTCTGGACTTGTTTGAGACATGGCTGCCGAAGGAGTTGGGCCTGGACCATCTGATTGGGCATATCAAGGTGGAGAGGACTCACAGGCTTGGCCAGCGCATGGAGGGCAGAGAGCGTCCGCGCCCCGTATTGGCCAGGATTTTGAACTTTCAGCATAAAGCTCTTCTACTGCAAGCGTATCAGAAGAGGAGAGAATTAAAACTGGACAATGCTTTGATTCTCATGTTTCAGGATTACTCTTCGACGGTGGCAGCTAAGAGGAAGGAGTTTTCAACTATCTGTGGTGAACTTGCACGTGGAGGAATTCGCTTTGCGCTCAGTTATCCGGCCACACTGCGGATCTTTCACAATGGCAAAACACATGCTTTTGAACAAGCTGCTGCGGCTCGGTCCTTGGTGACTGCTCTCCTATCCAAGAACAAGTCTGGAGATACCTAAGCGTGTGAATTGCTGGAGACCCTGGTCTGCCTGGACTTCTCAGCATTGGGACTGGCATGTCATACTAAGTGCCTCATTACTCGCCTCTAATGACCTTACGTAGAGGGGCCTGGAGGTGTGGACGGTGATCTAGCTCCAGTGGGACACGTGGGGGTGGGGCGTGGGGAGTGAGTGGAGGATGTTAATTGTTGTTTGGAGGTTGTTTAGCGTACTAAGTTTGTATGGAAAAGTTCCCGGGGAGAGGAGGGAGGGATGGGGGGAGGGGATGGGGAGGGGCTGAGAAGGGTCGGGGGGGGGCTTGGGCATCTTTGGATCTCAGAGAAGTACAGCACGGTGGTGAGAGTACTGTCCTGGGGCCGAGGCTGGGCGGTCCCTGGAATAGATATTTGTAGTCCTGCAGTAAAAGGCCGAAGACCTAGATACAAATTAATCATAGTGTAAAAATCATCTCCTGGAATGTTGGCGGAATAGGCTCTCCTGTTAAGCGAACTAAAATACTACAAGCTTTAAAGAGGAAAGGAGCGCATATAGCTTTATTACAGGAGACACATCTCAGTGAGCAGGAGCATCAGAATTTGGTAAAAGATTGGGTGGCCAACATGTATGGGGCTTCATCTGGGGGGAAAACAGCGGGAGTGGTGGTCCTGGTAAGGAGGGGGATCCCATTCGAAGTGAAGCAGGTGGAGTCTGACCCGAAGGGGCGGTACATTTTTCTACAGGCTAAATTGGGTAATGATGAGATATGGATAGGAAATGTTTATGCACCAAATATATATGATCATGCCGCCTTTAAATTGCTCCTGGGCTTTGTGAAGAGAGCGGGAGATGGTAAACTCATAATGGCCGGGGATTTTAACTGCCACCATGACCCTCTTCTGGACAAATCAATGACAAGTGGGGGGGGGGGGCTTGGTCTAAGAAAGGGGTAGGCTATCTTTGTAGAATGGGGGGCCTGCTGGACGTCTGGCGTGTCCTGCATCCGGGTGAGCGTGTCTATACCCATCAATCGAGAGCCCACCTTACTTGGTCAAGGCTGGACTATATTCTGGTGAGTGAGGAGGCCTTTCCCAGGGTAGATCAGGCGAATATAGAGCCCATAACAATATCAGACCATGGGATGGTTTGGGTGACCTGGGAGTGCCAAGTCCAGCTGGCGATTTCCAGCATATTTATGGGAAGATAAGGACTTCCAGAGCTATTTGGAAACAAACTGGGATGAATATGTTCTTTTCAATGATACACCTGATTGTACACCTCTTTTATTCTGGGAAGCTAGTAAGGCAGTCATGAGGGGGGCAATAATTGCCTACACTGCTAAGAGGCGCAGACATTTAGATCATAGTATCCTGGTGATGGAGCGTAGCCTTCAGGACTTGCAATGTAAGCTTAGCATTCCCGGTAGATCGGGCAGTAAGACACAGCAGCAGGAATATGTTGCGGCCCAGCTGGCTCTTAATGAGCTCCTTCAGAGGCGAGCTAAGATGTCTTTGCAGTTTCGTGCACGGAAACTTAACAGAAATATTTGAAGACAATGTGCACTTACTACGCTTGATATGCGCTTGAAAGAAGCCGGTAATGACAATTCCCTGAAAAAACGTCTTTAGTGAAATGCTTGGGCAGCCTAGATGGAGGCGTTGGAATTGCCTCATTTCTGATCACCTGGCTAAAGTTATAAAGCTAAGTTGAATTTTCTCCTTATTCGACATTGGATATCATCATTAAGAACATAGATTTGACATAAGATTCTTTATTTAATTATTATCAAAAACTTCTTAAAAATACAAGTTTGAAGGGTCATTGATGTAAAAACTGGCATTATTAAGGGGCTTTGTGCCCGTGATTAAGTGCCGTTAGTTTTTTCTGAGACCCCGTTACTAGTGAATAATACTAACAGCTTGTATGTTGCTTGGTTTAGACGATTGACGGGGGCGTGTTCCTTTTGCTTTGCAGTACTACCGGCATAAATTGTATAGATATGGGAATAGGTCTGGGAGACTTTTAGCAAGGCTGGTGAAAGAACCGGGTGGCGCATGTTTTGTTCCCATTCTGAAGGATGACGAGGGGAAATTACAGCACCAGCCGAAGCACATAGCAACACTTTTTCGGAACTTCTACTCCCGCCTTTATACGGAAGAGAAGTGCGACAATGTTAAAGGTAGAACGTTCCTGGAGGGGTTGTCATTGCCCCAATTAACTGATGAAGAGGTGTGTAGCCTCAATGCCCCTTTGTCGGGGAGGGAACTCCAAGATGCCATACGAAAGGGGAAAGCACATAAGGCTCCAGGTCCCGATGGGTTTGGAGCAGAGTACTATAAAATATTATCACCCAGACTGGCTCCCAGTATGCTAGCGATGTATGCGGAGGCGCTCCAAGAAGGGGGTTTCCCTAGAGACATGTGGTGTGCAAATGTTACTGTAATCCCAAAGCCCGGGAAGGACCCACTTGACGCGGCGTCCTATAGGCCCATATCACTCATCAACTGTGATGTTAAGATTTTAGCCTCGATATTAGCGAAGCGGTTGAACCCTATTTTGCCATCCTTAATAGCTGATAGGCAGGTCGGCTTTGTCTTGGGGAGAGATGCGACTAAGAACATTGCTAAATTGCTATTGGGAATGGAGCACTGTCTTGAGAAGGAAGAGCCCCTGCTGTTGGTTAGTCTAGACGCTGAAAAAGCGTTTGACCGGGTGGCTTGGACCTACCTATGGGATGCGTTGGGTAGCTTTGGGATTCGGGGGGAGTTTGCCCAGTGGGTTTGGGTACTGTATATGCTTTCTACGGCGTGGATAGGTGTGAATGGGGTCTTCTCTGAGACATTTACATTGAGTAGGGGTATGCGACAGGGCTGCCCCTTGTCCCCTCTTCTGTTTGTCCTTGCGTTAGAGCCTCTTTTGAGGGCCATTCAGCAGGAGGCCCAGGTGATGGGGGTGCAAATGGGGAATGAGGAACTGAAGCTTAGCGCTTTTGCGGATGACATGCTTCTTTGTTTGACTGAATCGCAAAAGTCGTTACAGCGAGTCCTACAACTCATTCAGGAGTTTGGTAGCTTTTCTGGGTTAAAGGTCAATACTTCTAAATCAATGGCCTTAGATGTTGGCGGGAGAGTGCGACCGGTTTGGCGCGGTGATTTCCCCCTTGCGTGGGTGGTGGGTTCCATCAGATACAGTTACCGGCATGCCCAGAGAGGCTTTATTCAGAGAATGTGGTGGGCATGCTCGGCAGGGTGCGGGATACGTTCCAGAGATGGCGAGCTTTCCCACTGTCTCTGCGAGGCAGGATTGCGTTGTTCACTATTGTAGAACTTCCCCGATGGTTATATATGATGCGGCTCTTGCCGATTTGGGTTCTGGCGAGAGATTGGAAAGTCTTTGATAGGCACTTGAGTGGATTTCTTTGGAGAGGTTGCCGGGCCCGAATCCCGCTGAGGGCCTTGCGGCGAAGGAAGGAGGGTTGGAGCTCCCTTCACTGAGAAACTATAATCTTAGATATCTGACCAGACACATTTGGGATTTGTTGATAGATGGTGGCGGGTGTACCCCAGAACAACAATTGAGGGAAATTTGCTCCCCTTATCACTGCCTCTATTTGCTCCACATGCTGCGTCCACGTAGTATGGGGAGTAGGAAGGAAAGTGCGTATCTGAGAACTCTACGGGTGGCTTGGCGAGAGATATGTGCGAGGACTGACTGGGATGGGAACTGTTCCCTTCTGTTGCCATTGGTGGGGAACCCGGATTTTCTCCCGGGCTTTGCTAGTTATACGCTGTTCCATGCCTGAGAGCAGAGAGGAATAGTGTGCGTGGGGGATTTGGGTAGAAATGAGAGAGGTGTATTGGATAGCTATCAGCAGTTTAGTCTTCAGTATGGATTGCCTGCTCGGGACTTTTATGGATACCTCCAACTTCGACATTATGTTGACCAGTTGAGGAGGAGGGTCCCAACCCTGTTGGACATGAAAGATCCGAGGAAACTGATTGGTGGGTGGGTGGAGAAAGATTTGCTAGACTGGGATGAGAGGAAGCAACTGCTCTGCCCACTAGAGGGCCCTTGTTATCTTCTGGCGCTGCTTCAGCGTTGGAATAGGGAGGGCTTGGTTGAGCTGACATTGGAAGTCTTGCAGTCCGCGTTTGAGCGAATTCCCAAGGGGGCAGTCTGGATGTACTTGCAGGAGATGCAATATAAATTTCTTTGGAGAGCATACACCAGTGATCACTGGGCGCATAAAGTAGGCTTGCGTGATAGTGCTATGTGTGCATGGTGCCAGCAAGCTGAAGGGACGCTCCTCCATAAATTCTGAATATGCCCTGAGATCCAGGGCTTGTGGATGCAGGTGATTGATAAGATGGAGGAGTGGTTGATGGAGGCGGCTCCCAGGCAGTGGGAGGTGTGTTTCACTTCTGGGAGAGGGGCCGGCCTATGGTTGCACCCCATCATAGAGTAATATTTGAAAGGTCATACTGAGTAGTTGGGTTGGGGGCGCTCCTCCGCGATTTGGGGGTTGGATAAAAGCAATGCTCGATTTGATGTATATGGAAAAGCTAACGGCGAAGCAATTGGGTGGAAAGCAGTGGGACATGTATGTTGAGCTATGGTTACCTGTCATTAATACCCTCTCCTCCCAAGAGCGCAGCGCAGTGTTGAATGTATAGCTGACTCCCCTCGAAGGAGAAACTCTCTATGACATGTGGGTAATGTTGAGTTGAGATGGGATGCTCTTGCTTTTGATTTAGATCTAACCTTTAATTGTATGACGGGGTGGACTATGAGCTTCCAGAGGTGCTCGGGCACTAGGCCCTAGCATTTTACTTTGGAGGGAGGGGTGGGATGGGATGGGAGGGGGGGAGATAGATTTTGTATAGCCTCTTGCAATCTGTTATATTTATTTATTTATTTTATTTAACATTTCTTATATACCGCCTTTCATGATATCAAGGCGGTTTACATTGAACAAACTGAAATTACATTGAACAGGACATTATAACTTGGAGATAACTATTTTACAGGGAACATGGGCTATGGAGGGTTAAGTGGCTTGCCCAAGACCACAAGGAGCACCTGTGGGACTAGAAACCCCAGTCCTTCCGGCCCAAGGTTGCTGTCCTCTAGTGGGATTTGAACCCCCGACCTTCCGGCCTGAAGTACCTTGCCCCAACCACTAGGCCACTCCTCCACTCCGATTTGTCCCTTGAAAAATGCTGATCTTTATGGTTAATAGGGGTGATGTGCAGATCTGCTCCCTTTGTGGGTGGATGGGTGGGGTAGAGCTATAATCATTGAACGCACGGGGTATTAACACCTACTGATAATTTTGGGTCCCCTCTCTGGACAGCTGGACAAATGGACGAATAGTTGCCTATTCGGGTGTGGGGATGGGGCCGTTAGTAGGGAGGAGTTGGTGCGGGCATGTAGTATTCTGTAGCTCTGTACAATTCATTATGATTCATTATGAACGTTGATAGATGCTGGATGTACACTGTTTTGGATATGGATGTAATGTACCCTATTGTTACTTCAGTTTGTAAATCAATAAAAAGAATTTGAAATAAAAATGTCAAATAGTGCGTGCAAAAAAAAAAAAAAAAGTCATGGGATAGGAGGCAGTGTACTATTGTGGATCAGGAACTAGTTAAAAGATAGAAAGCAGAGGGTAGGGCTAAATGGCCAATTTCCCAATGGAGAAAGGTAAATAGTGGTGTACCCCAGGGATCTGTGCTGGGTCCGCTGCTTTTTGACATATTCATAAATGACCTGGAAAAGGGAATAACGAGTGAGGTTATCAAATCTGCAGATGACACAAAACTATTTAAAGTTGTTAAAACCCAAGAGGATTGTGGAAAATTGCAAGAGGATCTTGATAAATTGGAAAACTGGGTATCAAAATGGCAGATGAAATTTAATGTGGACAAGTGCAAGTTATGCACCTAGGGAAGAACAACCCAAACTATGGTTACACGATGCAAGATTCCACATTAGGAACCACCACCCAGGAAAAAGATTTAGGCGTCATTGTGGATAACATGTTAAAACCCTCTGCCCAGTGTGCAGCGGCGGCCAAGAGAGCAAATAGAATGCTAGGTATCATAAGGAAAGGAATGGAAAATAAAACAAAGGATATTATAATACCTCTATATCGTTCCATGGTGAAGACCGCACCTTGAATATTGTGTGCAATTCTGATAGCTGTATCTTTAAAAGGATATAGCGTTATTAGAAAAGATTCAGAGAAGAGCCACCAAAATGGTAAAGGGGTTGGAAGGATACCCCTATGAAGAAAGGCTAAAAAGATTAGGGCTCTGTAACCTGGAAAAGAGACGGCTGAGGGGAGATATGATAGAAGTCTATAAATTAATGAACGGAGTGGAACGGGTAAACGTAGATTGATTGTTTACATTATCAGAATATAGAAAGACTAGGGGACATGCAATGAAGGTACAGGGTAAACTAAGACTAATAAGATATTTTTTCACTCAACGTGTAATCAAACTCTGGAATTTGTTACCGGAAGATGTAGTAAAGGCTGTTAGTGTAGCTGGGTTTAAAAAAGGTTTGGACAAGTTCCTGGAGGATAGGTCCATAAACCATTATTAAGAAGGGACCCAGGATATCAATGCTTGACCCAATACAAGCATTGTGGAACCTGTGTCTTTGGGGGAAACTGCTAGGTACGTATGACCTAGATTTGCCATTGTTGGAAACAGGATACTGGGCTTGATGGACCTTGGTCTGACCCAGTATGGCATATCTTATGTTCTTATCGTTGACATATTCTAGGGTCAGGGCCCTTCCCTTTGGGGAAGCAGTGTGCAGGGGGGTCATCACCGACACTCCTCGCCCCCCTCCTAGTAATGTCTGGCGGTGTCGGTACCACACATCCAATGTGTGGCCTATATATGGATTGTCTGTCTTTTTAACTTTTTTCCCCCCATATCCGTTTTCCCAATTTCCCCTGTGTCAAGTTCTCTTTGCTTCTGCCCCATTGCTTGGGTGGTTGCTGCAGCTGTGAGCATACCCCCTTAAGCAGTGCTGCCTCATAGTACCTCTGCAGGTCTGGAGCTCCCAGGCCACCATCGCTCTGAGCTCTGGAGGACCAACCAGGCTACCCAGGGCCTCCGTCCAGTTCATATAAATCTGTCTATTTTATTTTGCAATTTCTTTAGTATTTTAACTGGGACCTCCACCAGGAGCACCTGGAATAGATATAAGAATCATGACACTAGCATCATCTTCATTGCTGCTATCTTCCCCATCCAAGAAAGATAGAATTCCATCTTTGCAGCCATCCATCTATTTCCCTCACTAGAGGTTGGTAGTTCTGTGCAAATAACTCACTGGTCTACTGCCCAATGTTAACCCCCAAATATCGGATCCCTGTGTGGGCCCACCTGAATGGGTATTTACTCTGCAGTAGTTTTTGTGTAACTTCAGATATTTGAAGCACCAAAATCTCTGACTTCATCCAATTAAAGGTGGAAGCCAGACAGTTGGCCATACTCCCTTATTTCCCACATTATTGGAGAGAAATCTGTGGTCTAGTCACAGTTAAGATATCGTCTGCTACAGTGTTATCTGATAGTCTCTGGTCCCAACATGTATCCCTCGCAAATCTCTGCTCATCCTTACCCTCGCTGCCTAGGATTCTAGGTTCAATGCAAAGAGCAACAGGGACAGGGGACAGCCCTAGCGTGTGCCTCTTTCTATTGCGAAGATTGGGGAGTAGCTACCATTAATCTTTACATATGCTTTTGGTGATCTACATAGTGCTTGCAAGCATGTCATAAAATATTCCCCAAAACCCATCTTTGTCAGCACCTGCCATATGAACTCCCATGAGACCTGGTCAAACGCTTTTCTGCATCAAGTGATAGTAATAGTGCTTTGTCCGGTTTTTGTTGAGCAGCCCATACCAGATTTAAAATCTTGCAGATGTCAGTTACCTGATGGCCTGGTATAAAGCCTGCCTGATGCTCATGTATCAAATGCAAAATGACTTTATTCAGGCGATTGGCCAACACCTTAGCTAGCATTTTGGTGTCTATATTCAATAGTGATATGGGGTGATAGGCTCTGCAGTCCAAGGGGCTTTCCCCGGTTTGGGGATCAGATTTATCCCTGCCCATCCCATCATGTCAGCCAATCCCCCGCCCCCCCCCCAAGTACATTGAACAGACGCACTAGGTGCTCCTGCAGAGGCTCTCCGAATGTACGATAGAAACAGGCTATAAAGCCATCCAATTCTGGTGCCTTGTCCAGCTTCAAGGACTTTATCACTCCCCTTACCTCCTTCCCCTGAATTTCTCTTTCTAAACGCTCTCTAAGCTCCCCCTCTAACTTCGGCAGTGGAGCGGAGGCAAGGTAACTTTCAATATATTCCAATGGCGGTGGATCCTTTGCTGTATATAACTGCTGATAAAATTCTGCGGAGGTTTTTTGCATATCTTCCCCTTTAGTATGAAGTTTATTTATTTTATTTATTTATTTAACAGTATTTCTATACCGCCTTATCTTACAATCAAAGCGGTATCACAGCAAACAATCAATAGGAGTGATCGTGTTTTACATGCAGTGAAGTGTATATTGTGTTAGGAGTGTCTGATGTGTTTGATTAGGTGGAGCTATGTACATTGTGCGCTATAATACATCGAAGTTGCCTTTGGGCCCCTCGTACAGCAATAATTTGATTGCGTATCCTCTGCTAACAATTTACTATCCTTATTGCCCCCTTCAAAAGATGTCTGTCAAGCTGTTTGCATTTGGTGGCTAATTGCTGCCATTTCCAGTGCATTTATTTCCACCCTCAAAGCCAGCACCTGGCCTATAAGGCTACTTCGCTTACTGCGCGCATTTGCCTCTTCTTCTTGGAGGAGTTGTCTCCTCAATACAAGCATCTTCCCATCTTTTTCCCTTTTAATTTGCGCCCCCCACTTTATCAAGACTCCCCGCGCTACCGCTTTAAAGCTATCCCACACTATGTCCCCTGCTACCTCCCCATTGTCATCCATGTCAAAATAATTCTGAATGCACTCTTCCACCTCTCTAACCACCCTAGGGTCATCAAGGAGGGAATCATCCCCTTTGTTCCATTTTGTGCAGTGATAGGTGCATGATCTGACCAAGCTATTGCATCAATTTCAGCTCCTTAGGCTCTACCTGCCCTTTCCCACCCTATCCAGATCATATCCAGGCGCGAGTAGGATGAATGAACATGCGAATAATAGGTGTATTGGCAGTGTCCCAGATTCAAGAGGTGCCAAACATCCACTCTCCCCCATTTCGCGAATAAAACACTTTAGTTGGGCCTGGTGATCTCCCCCCCCCCCCCCCATTCGTATCCCTTCTGGGGTCCCAGGTCATATTGAAATCACCCCCAATTATTAACAGCCCATACCCCATTTTGTTCACCATAAGTGCCACCTCTTTGAAAAAGTTCCCCTGTGCCCTGTTAGGCACATAGACGTTGACCACCCTGTACCATTCTGCTTCAATTTTTAGGCACATTATGAAATAGCAGTCAGCTTGGTCCTGTATAATTTCTCCCATTTCCACCCTCACCCCTGCTGCCACCAGGATTGTGACCCCACCCCCTTTTCCTTTTCTCCAGCCTATTCAAGGAGAAGAGACACAATTGGGTATGCTTGGGGCTGACTAAGTGTTCATGTTTGTGTTGAAAATGGGTCTCCTGCACCAAAGATAGTGTTGTCCATTGCTTCCCCCATTCTTTGTAGTTTTTGTCTTTTCATTGGAGAATTCAAGTCTTGTACATTAAGGGATGTTACTTTAATGTTGAACATTTCATAAACATATTCCCCTCTCCCTGCTATTCAACCCATTTCCCACTCCTCCTGCCCCACCCCCACATACTTGGGCGCTGGGTACTACTGTCATCAGTCCCACAAGGCCAGAACTATCTCTGCAGTTTTGTGCCCCCACCACCACCCATACAGGCCAAGCTCTAAACATCTCTACTTCCCTTTACTAACCCCACCTACCTCCCCCCCCCCCCCTTTTCCCCTTTATAAACATTCATGCTACAATCTTCCCTTTTGGTTACACCCAAGTGCTCCTCTTTCACACTCCTTGCACAAATGTTTATCCCCATATACTAAAGAGCCTGCCCACCACCAGCTCTGCCCACTAGCTAAGGCTGGACAGCCCGAGCAGCTTCTGTGTATAAGTCCCGTGTATAAGCCCCATGTCCATTTTGAATTCAGGTTAGTTCATCTGCCTCAGACTCCTTTGCCAACTCCCCAGAACATTGATACAGCCTCTTACACCCATATTGCATGCGTTGCCATCGGGGGTGTTCCTGCCTTAGAGTACCAGTCTTTGCTGGTTGCCTTTCCAAGCCTGTGATTCCATGATCTGCCAAGAGTTGGACTGCTTCTCCTCTGATCTGAACTCGCCAATGTTTCCCCTGTAAAGTAAAGGCTATCCTGAAAGGGAATGTCCATCCATATCGGATGTTCTCACTCTAGCCTCTGCACCAAGTCCCTCATCTCTCTGCATTTTTGCAATGTTATGTGGGTCAAGTCCTCATAGATTTCTATCTTGTGCGTTTCCCAATTTAAAGGCCTGTGCAGGTGAGCTTTACTAGCCACAAGTTCCTTCAGGCTAAAGTCATGGAAGCATGCTATTATGTCCCTTGCTTTATTATTATCCGGTCTTGCGCTGTCAGCTATTCGATGTGCTTTATCAGTTCTGCATTCACAGTCTTCCCTCTCCTCTCCATCTGGTTGTAGCAGCGCTTCGACTATGCTCTGGACCACACCTTTACAGTCATGGTATTGTTCACCTTCTAGAATACCCCAGAACCTCAAGTTCTGGCATCTGGACTGATTCTTCAATTTATCATTCATTTTGTTTTGTTTGTGCCCCAGTTTCTTTCATCGCTGTTCCAGGGCAGCCATGGTCTCCCCCTGTTCATCCATTCTGCCTTCTATCTCCTCAACTTGATCAGGCCAAAGCTGAGGCCCTTTATGCCATTGGTCACCTCCATGTGCACCAGATTAATATCTGCCTTCAGTTCGTGAAACCAGGCCCGCAAGTTGCTTTGTAGGTCCTGCTGTGCTTCCAAATTCACTTTCATGGCCTCGTCCCTGTGCCTCGCAGCTGGGGCTTGCAGGACTTAGCCCTGTCACTTTGCTGGCCTTTGAAGCTGCAGGCGCCATCTTTTCAGCTGCCTGCCACTGCCCAGCCACCGACTTGCATACACATAGTCAAGCAGATCCACTTTCTTTCCTTTCGCTGCCATCTGTTCACTTTTGGTGGGGTTCCACGCTACAATTTGGCCCACGATTTAAGCAGTTCCGATGGGGTGCAATGCTGTTTTCCCCTGTGGCCCAGCAGAGCTCTGACTTACGTGGCCATCTTAGTTGATGACATCGACCCTCCAAAGTATGACCTTTGACCTGAATCTCCCTCAACCAGTCAAGGAAATCTTGCTTGCATCGCGCAAGCTGTCTACCAGGCGTTATTATGCCTTCAAATTGCAATGGTTCACTCTTTGGTACACACACCAGGGCAGATTGATCCATCTGACTGCCCAGTGGAACTTCTTCTGCAATATCTTCACCACTTGTCCTCCACAGGGCTTAATACTAATTCTGTTAGAATTCACCTCAGTGCCATTGCAGCCTATCACAGGCCACTGGACAGGCATCCCATTTGCTCGCAAACTTTGGTGCAACGATTCATATGGTTTTCTGCTTTCCAAGCCACCGATCAAACTACCACCAGTGGCTTGGGACCTCAACATGGTCCTAGCATAACTTAGAAAAGTCCTGTTTGAGCCCTTGGCTACCATGTCTCCAAAGTTCCTTTCTTGGAAGATCATCTTCCTCATTTCCCTTACCTCAGCTCATCACATCAGCGAACTACAAGCTTTAGTAACAGATCCTCCCTACACTCAGTTCCACCATGATAAGGTGGTTCTCTGTACCCATCTGGATTTCCTTCCAAAAGTGGTCTCACCTTTTCATACAACCAGTCTGTCATACTACTGGTCTTCTTTTCTTGACCGCATGCCTCTAGGGCTGAGGCAGCATTGCATACTTTGGATTGCAAGCATGCTTTTGCCTTCTACTTGGACAGAGCCAAAGATTTTAGGAAATCCTCTCAATTATTTATTTCCTTTGAATCAAGCCACTTGGGTCTTCTGGTGTCAAAACACACCCTATCAAACTGGGTTGCGGACTGCACTTCCTATGCTGAGGTGGGACCCTCTCTTGAGGGTCACGTCACCACTCACAACGTAAGATCTATGGCAGCCTCAGTCACTAACCTCCATTCTGTCTCCATAGAGGAGATCTTCTGGGCAGCTACGTGGTCCTCTCTTCACACCTTCGCTGCTCACTACTGCCTTGATAGGGACTCCTGTCGGGACGCTGTCTTTTGCCAGGCTGTTCTTCAGCATCTCTTTGGGACTTAATCACAACTCCTACTAATTATACTTCTCTGGCACTCGACCCCTTGCTCCCATGCTCTTGCCTACTGCACTCAAATCTGCTGGGGCCACTTTGTGTCCATTTCCTCTTGACTCCATTCTTTAGCCTCAAGATGTCTTTTCAATCTGGTGCCTGGGAGCTAGTGAGTCCCATATGTGAAGACTGCATTCCTGCTTGTTTCTGGATAAAGCATAGTTACTCACCTGTAACAGGTGATCTCCAGAAACAGCAGGAATCAGTCTTCACAACCCACTCTCCTCCCTAGGAGTTTGGTGGGTATTCTTTTTCCTCTAGCTCTCAGCTACAAACTCAACTGGGAAGGCAGATGCACAAGCACTGTGGAGCAATGTTCCCTCTAATTTTCTGTAGGCTGTGTGCGCATAAAATATCAGCTGTGTGCAGCTTTTGAAGGAAGGTTAAATTTTTGTGCGCCACATAACGGCACTCGGAGTTATATACTTTAAAATTTGATTACATGTCAGAATACAGTATGTACACCACATTGATTTTAATCAAATTAAATGAAAATAGACAATTACTAAATGAAGTGGGAAATTTCTAGTAATTACAATCATAACTTTTAAATTTTAAGACGTCTGTGTTGTTTTCTATCAGAGCCGTAATTTTTGTGCGCTCTGTTGTAAAGTACGTGCGCTCGCTCGGCGAGGTGTGTGCGCGCGCACACACGCACAGCTTAGAGGGAACAGTGCTGTGGAGTGCTCTCAAAGGCTTTCCTATTGGATTCTATGGAGTGGTCCCATGCGGGCTCCATCAGTGCTGTCGATACCCATATGTGAAGACTGATTCCTGATGTTCCTGGAGATCACCTGTTACAGGTGAGTAACTATGCTTTAATTATAAATTCCAGTGTCCCCACATATTCCAGAAAGCTTTTAAAATCATTTTCTTGAAAACA
Organism: Ichthyophis bannanicus; assembly: GCA_033557465.1. Classification (NCBI taxonomy): domain Eukaryota; kingdom Metazoa; phylum Chordata; class Amphibia; order Gymnophiona; family Ichthyophiidae; genus Ichthyophis; species Ichthyophis bannanicus. The sequence goes on from CM066035.1 coordinate 578,378,114, forward strand.
GTGCTCGACTACCACTCTATTCAGACACATCAAACTTACCTAGGTAGTGGTCTCCTCATAATTACATCACAATTGTAGATCATTTCGACTGCACAATTGTGGTGATGTGTGATTGAACAGCAGTAGATATTTGCTTTTACTGGGTTCCATTCAACTACATGGGATGAATGCTGACATTAGCTTTGATATTTTTTGTGACTCGTGTTATTCCTCTTGGTTCTGTGCTTGGATTATCATAAAAAGCTCAGCTTTGGCACAGAGGGAGTCTTTGGTGACATCAGAGCTCAGGCAGTCTGAAAAAACAGATTGTGTTATAGAAACAGCACTAGTTCCATCTTCTGGCTACTATAATTAGTGCAGGTTTCTATTTCTCTTAAGCAAAGTGATTTTTTTCACAGTGGAGCAAGTTAAAAATATCTGCACATTTATTCAGATGCTCTGCTTTTGAGGCACAGTCAACAATTTTATATTGCTTTCTGAGTTTCCTGAATCTAATATGTATAATATAATGATCTTTGCAGTTTTTCAGGTCATTCTGTTTTTTAGTAACTGGAACCGATGTTTCAACCACCATGCTGTGACTTTCTTCAGAGTGAAATGGTTATGCAGTGAATATCTGTTCTTTTATGCAGTAGCTCTCAAATTAAATTGGTGGGATTGAGGTAGGAAATTTGAATTTTGGGAGAGGAAGGTTTTTGGGAGAAAGGTTGGAGACCTCTCTTTTCCCATAGATTGGAAGGTTCTCTGATGCATTTAAAGATGTTCCCCATAGAGTTGCTTTAAATGTTCTATTGGGCTTCCGAAGCTAATAGGATAATCTTTGCAGTTTTCCGGGTTATGTTCCTTTTGCTTTTTTTCAAATTGTTTCCTTTTCTATTTCAGTCTTCCTATCTTATTTGTGTGCTTTTATTTCACCTTCTTCCCTTTCCTCCCTGTTTTTGTACCAGGAGAATAGAGTTGACAAGAACACCTTGCTATGAATTTGAAAGCACATCATTGTCCTTTCCTCATGATTCTGATAGCTTTAGAAAATTAATGCTTAATCTTTAGGGCACTACTACAAGTAACTTCTGAAAACCTCAAAGGGAAGTGTTATAGAAAAGAATAGAAAATTCTGACTCTGCTTTATTTTGTTACCAGATTCTCATTTGGAGTTTATAGTTCAGTCAACGTTTGCAAGGTGAAGGAGTGAGATGAGAGGTAGAATGAGCAAAAACAATTATAGGACCCAGCTTTTAGTAAAGTAACTACATAAAGGGGAGATTTTTTAAATAGCCTGCTAGTTAGAAACAACATGGATGGTTTTAATGTGCATACTGGATATAAATTAAGAGAAACAATCAACCTTGTTTCTCTTTGAAAATCAGGAGGCACACTCCCATGACCTAAGCTCATCCATAGGAGCAACTCTTTTTAATGCAGCTAAAAAGTATTTGCATTTTGGAATACACCTCTGCTTGTAGTCATGTTTAAGGAGAATAGTTTTCATTCAGACCATTTCATCCAGGTAACTGCCATTGAAAAGTGTCCTCTAAATCTTTTCAGTTTAATAAAGTATATTATAGTAACACAATAAATGATGGCAGATAAAGACCACTAGGGCCCATCTGGTCCGCCCAGTAAGGTGGGTTAGGGTTGTACTGCTATTCTGTGCAGGTTACCCTCCTCTATGCCTTTGTTTAGGGCTGTATCTGCCTCTCCTTGCATTGTACTGTTAATTATGGAGACAGTAGATTATTCACCATTTGCTCCCAGTAGAAAATAGACATAAATAGAAAAAAAGCATGCTTATGAATGCCATTTTGATATGTTGCAAGTCATTTTGCAATAGAATAATTTACGTTTCTTTAAAAAATAAATAGAAAATGAAATTCACAAGCATACTTATTTTCTACTGGGGAAAACTATAAATAACACATTTATTAATTAAGATTTAGTAACTGCCTTTAGGAAGAGATTTACATTGTAGTAGCAGCTTAAAACAATAGCAAAATGATCATGTCAGCATAACAGACAATTAGAACAGCAAGAAAAACTTGGTGATAGGCAAATTAAATCCTAGTAACAGCAATAATATGATAGATTTCAGTATCTTAATAGGCAGCACAGGAGACAGGTACAGTTGAGACATCTAGATAGACAAAACAACAAATAAATAAAAATGGGTAGCTAAACTGAGGGTAAATTATATCTACAGATGAATAAAGTATGTGGAAATAGTATGGAGTGAATGGATAGTCAGTCACCATAGCCATTAAAGGTTTGCAAGAGGAGCCAGTCTTTCACCTACATCCTGAAGTAGAAGTAGTCTTGAGTTATGCCTAGCCCCTCTGAGAATGAATTCCAGAATATGAAGACTATTCTTGAGAAAGCTCGCTGGTGGATGTCACTTTGTGTGATTTCCCATGGCAAGGGTACGGTTAGGGATGGTCCTTGAAAGAACAGAGACCTCACAGATGTGTAAAGAGCAACATATTCTTTAGGTATTCTGGCCTTTCTCTGGGAACAAGCAGGAAGTCAGTCCTCACATATGGGTCACAAGTACCTAGAAGTTTCCCCAAAATACACAGGTTCCACAATACTTGTATTGAGGGCAAGCAGTGGATATTCTGGGTCCACTTTAATAATGGTTTATGGACCTTTCCTCCAGGAACTTGTCCAAACCTTTTTTAAACCCAGCTACTCTAACAGCTTTTACTACATCCTCAGGTAGCAAATTCCAGAATTTGATTACACATTGAGTGAAAAAATATTTTCTCTTATTAGTCTTAAATAGGTTACCCTGGAGTTTCATTGCATGTCCCCTAGTCTTTCTATATTTTGATGGCGTAAACAATTGATCTAAGTTAACCCATTCCAATCCATTCATTAATTTATAGACCTCTATCATATCTCCCCTCAGCCATCTCTTTTCAAGGTTGAAAAACCCTAACCTTTTTAGCCTCTCTTCATAGGGATATCCTTCCATCCCCTTTACCATTTTTGTGGCTCTTCTCTGTACCTTTTCTAATAACACTATATCCTTTTTAAGATATGGTGACCAGAATTGCACACAATATTCAAGGTGCGGTCGCACCATGGAACGATACAGAGGTATTATAATATCATTTGTTTTATTTTCCATTCCTTTCCTTATGATACCTAACATTCTATTTGCTCTCTTGGCCACTGCTGCATACTGGGTGGAAGGTTTTTATATATTATCCACGATGACACCTAAATCTTTTTCCTGGGTGGTGGTTCCTAATGTGGAACCTTGCATCGTGTAACCATAGTGTTGAATAGTGTGTGCAGTTCTGGTCACCATATCTTAAAAAGGATATAGCAGACTTAGAAATGGTACAGAGAAGAGCAACAACAATAGTAAAGGGGATAGACGGATACTTCTATGAGGAGAAGCTTAAAGGTTTAGGGCTCTTAAACTTGGAAAACAGATGGCTAAGGAGGGGATATGATAGGGGTCTATAAATAAATGGAGTGATAGGTAAACGTAGATTGGTTGTTTACACCATCAAAAAGTAGAAAAACTCGAGGATATGCAATGAAGCTACAATGTAAACCATTTAAGATTAATAAAAGAATATATTTTTTTCACTCAACACGTAATCAAACTCTGGAATTTGTTACCGGAGGATGAAGTAAAAGCTGTTAGTGTAGCTGAGTTTAAAAAAGGTTTGGACAAGTTCCTGATGGAAGGGCCCATAAACCATTAAAGAGTCCTGGGAAATCCACTGCTTACCCCAGGACGAGCATTGTGGAACCTGTGTGCCTTTTTGGGAACCTGCCAGGTACTTGTGACTTGGATTGGCCACTGTTGGAAACAGGATACTGGGCTTTGATGGACTTTGGTCTGACCCATTTTGGCATTTCTTATGTGCAAAGCATTACAGTAGTCTAGCTGTAGTGTTATCATGACATGGACAACTACTACTAATAATAATTATTAATCATTTATATAGCGCTTCAAGGCATAAGCAGCACTGCACAGATACATATAAAAAAGACTGTCCCTGCTCGTCAGAGCTTACAGTCTAATCAAGACAGGCAGTACAATAGGTGAGAACAAGGGTACAACTGGGGAAAGATGAGACACAAAGGAGAACAAGGGATAAGATAAGGCCTTTAGGAAACTTTCAGCAGTCAGATTCTCATGTTTCTAAATTCTTTCCAATCTCTGGTTGGGCCCTTCTGTTTGTTTTAGGATGTCCTTTATAGAAAATGTTATCAAAAATGTGTGTATGATACAATGTTACCACCAGCCTTGTGTTGAACTATGTCTACCATTTTGAAGGGGTCAGAGATTTGATAACCTGTGTGAATTCTAGTGCAGTCATCATATCAAAGAAACCACTGGTGATGGTGTCTGGGATTTCAATGTGTAGGTAAAAGTCCCTTATGATCACTAACCTAGGGAAGCTGGGAGGTTATATTTATTTATTTATCTATATTTTTCTATTTGCACCTGTTGCACCTATTTGCACCTGTTATATCTATAGCCAGATCTAGTTCTTTCACAGATTACATTTTGTCATGAGGTAGCTGAGGAGCCAATTTGACTGCTTGTGGCCTATCATCTCCTAGCTGGATTAAGAGACATTCTGATTCATGCAGGTGGGGAATGGTGACTATGTGATTTGATTGTCTCTCAGATCAGGACTGCTATCCCTCTACCCTGCTTCCCTGGTCTTGGTTGGTGCTGGATGATGAATCCATTTATGCATAGTTAAGTTAGTGGGATGCTCCTGATTTCATCCAGCCTAAATCTACAAATAGTATTCTAGTAGTGATGTGGATAACTAGGTTAATGAATCTTTTAGACTTTAGAAAGAAGTTGAAGGGCTTCCTGTTTAGCCAGGCTTACCCCAGATGTTAGTCAATTTTAGTATGTTGTGTTTTACTGTATGTTTTGGTTTTATTTTGTCCATTTTATTTCTGATGTGGCTTTGTAATTCACTGAGAATATCCAGATTCGCAGACTATAAATTTATGTAAATAAATAAATTTAATTAATTAAATAAATAGGTAGTGGTAGGCAGGTAGACATATGGAAGTAGTTAGATAGGTATTTGGCTTTTTTGAGCTTGTTTCCTCTTGGCAGCTGGTTACCTTTTCCCATGCTTCTGGAATGCCTGAGGACTTTTGTTTTTCTGGGTCAAAGCACATTCACATTGTTAAGGTAGATGAGGGATAAAGCAAGGTTACTTACCTGTAACGGGGGTTCTCCGTGGACAGCAGGATAAGTCAGCCACACTTGGTGATGTCCTCCGGGCGGCTCCAGGTTCGGAAGTGCTCTCAAGTTTCTCAGGTAGCCCACCTCCCGGTTCCGCCCCCTAGCCCGGCCAGTTCTTTACCAAGCTTGACAACAAGGCTAGGGAGCGGATCATCAGGCAGACCTCCTCCAGGGGAGGTGGGAGGGAGCGTGTGGCTGACTTATCCTGCTGTCCACAGAGAACCCCCATTACAGGTAAGTAACCTTGCTTTCTCCATGGACCGCAGGATTGCGTCAGCCACACTTGGTGACTCCCTAGCTGCGCGCAGCGCACTGAGGTGGAGGAGGGAGGCATGAATAGAGAACTACGGTAGTGGAGATAGTCTTTTACTGGAACAGTGCCAAAGAAAACCAGGTACATGACAACAACGTGTTGTAACCGTGCACAAAGTGCAAGCAACACAAATAACAGTGCAACAGGTGCAAAAATAGTGCAATCAGTGAAGGATCGGAACAGTGCAAGAAATGTTAACAACGTGCAACAATGCAAGTTAAAATGAACAGTGCCACAGATTAATATGAGCATTAAGGTGCATCAGAGTTCAGGTATACGCCCTAGGGCCAGTCTTCACGGTGTAGCCTGTGGAGTCCGTAGGGCGGTGGCAAGGACTGTGCTGCCAAATGCCGAGTCCTCCTGGGAGCGGAGGTCAAGGCAGTAGTGTTTCTGGAACGTGTGAGGAGATGACCACGTGGCAGCTTTACAGATGTCGGGCAGGGGAACTGACCGCAGGTTGACTAGAGATGTGGCCATTGCTCGTAGCCGATGAGGACCTATTCTGTTATGTGGCTGACTCCCTTGCGGGTCGAGGCAGAAGGATACGCAGGAGGCGACCCAATGGGAAAGAGTCCGTTTTGTGACTGGAAAGCCGGGCCTGAGAGGGTCATAAGAAACGAACAGTTGTTCGCCCTTACGGGCAGATAAAGTCCTGTCCAGGTAGATCCGAAGTGCAAGCAGACAGTCCAGAGTGTGCAGACGTCGCTCCTCCTCAGAGTGGTGAGGTTCCGGAACGAAGGAGGGGAGCTCAATGGACTGATTGACATGGAAGGCCGACGGCACCTTGGGTACGAATCTGGGGTTCGTATGCAGTGAAGCTCGGTCTTGGTGTAGCTGCGTGTAAGGCGGGTGTGCAACTAGAGCCTGGAGTTCGCTGATCCTCCTGGCTGAGGTGATGGCCACCAGGAATATGGTCTTCCAGGAGACGTATTTCATATCCGTGGTGAGCAGAGGTTCGAATGGGGCCAGGGTGAGGTTGTGGAGGACTACCCCGAGGTCCCAGGGAGGGACCGGGGCCCTCACCGGGGGCCGAAGGTTCATCAGGCCTTTCATGAAGCGAGCCATCAGTGGCAGCGCAGCTATGGAGTCGGCGCCCTCAATAGGGGTGTGCAGAGCCGCAATAGCTGACAGATGTACTCGGATAGATTGTGTCTTGAGGCCGAGGTCAGAGAGGGAGCTGAGGTACTGCAAGATCTGGGCGACTGGGCAGGAGATGGGGTCGAGCCCTCTAGTAGCACACCAGAGGCTGAATCTCTTCCACTTGAGGCCGTAGGATTTTCGGGTTGAAGGCCTCCTGGCCGCCAGGACCACGTCCTGCACCTCCGCGGGGAGTTCGAGGGGGGCCAGGTTTACCCGCTCAATATCCAGGCAGTTAGCAACAGGGTCTTGAGATTGGGGTGCCTCGTTAACCCCGAATTCTGCGTCAGGAGATCCGGACAGAGGGCCAGGCGCCACGGGGCATCCTGTGCTAGGCGTCTCAGGAGTGCAAACCACATTTGTCGTGGCCAGTGGGGAACCACAAGGATGACTCGTGCTTTGTCTTGAACAATGCGTTGCAGAATCGCTGGGATGAGGGGGGTCGGAGGGAAGGCATACACCAGAGACCACCCCCCCAGCACACGTCGAATGCATCCCCTGCTAGCCTCTTGGTTGATGGGTGCCTGGAGCAGAACTGGGGGCATTTGGAGTTCTCCTCGGTGGCAAAGAGATCGACCTCCGGGACTCCCCACCACTGGAAGAGGGCTGAGGCCACCTCTGGAAGGAGAGCCCATTCGTGGGGTTGCAGTTGTCTGCTCAGTTTGTCCGCCAGGCTGTTCATGTCTCCAGGAATGTACGAGGCGCGCACCCAGCACTCGTTCTTCAGGGCTAGCGACCAGATTGCCAGTGCCTCCTTGCAAAGGGAGCGGGAGTCCATGGCCCCTTCCTTGTTGAGGTAAAACATGGCAACTTGGTTGTCCATCTGGATGAGGATGGATGTGGCCCGTAGATGTGGCAGGAACGCTTTGAGAGCGTACTTGACCGCTCTCAGTTCCAGGAGGTTGATGTGCAGCTGTCGTTCGCTCTGAGACCACGCTGCTTGAGTGCTGAACTGTTGGAAGTGGGCAACCCAGCCGGCGCAGGAGGCGTCGGTGGTGAGGGTAGTCTGGTGTTGCAGCGGGTGTAGGGGTTTTCCCGCGGAGAGGTTCCCTGGAATAGTCCACCAGCGGAGCTGAGACCTGATAAAAGGGGTCATCGGGATTCTGGAGGTCAACGACTGGGAGTGTTGGTTCCAGTGGGTTCGGAGATGCCATTGCAGCGGACGCATATGCATTAGCGCCACTGAGACGACCGCCGTCGTGGTTGCCATGTGTCCCAGGAGGCGCAATACAGACCGAGCCGAGGTGCTCTCTGCCGCTGCTGTCCTGGAGGCGAGCGAGGTGATGGTTAGCAGTCTGGAATGCGGTAGGTAGGCTCTCAAGGACTGAGTGTCGATGACGGCTCCAATAAACTCCATCCGCTGAGACGGGAGGAGTTGCGATTTCTTGTAGTTGATGACGAATCCCAGGGTGGAGATCAAGGAGGTGGTGGTGCGCAGGGATGTTAGCTCGGGGGCTGAGGAAGCTGAGATTAGCCAGTCATCGAGGTATGGAAACACTGCAATGTTCTGCTTGCGGAGGTGAGCCGCTGCGACCGCCACACACTTCGTGAAGACCCGTGGGGCCGTGGAAAGTCCGAAAGGGAGTACCCGGTATTGATAGTGTTGTCCCAGCACATGGAATCTGAGGAATTTCCTGTGTGCTTTGTGAATGCTGACATGTGTGTACGCCTCTTGCAGGTCCAGGGATGCGAGCCAGTCGCCCGCCTGGATCAGGGGAAGAATGGAGTTGAGGGAGTACATCCTGAACTTCTCCTTTACTATGAATCTGTTCAACTTGCAAAGGTCCAAGATGGGGCGTACCCCCCCTGACTTCTTCGGGATGAGGAAGTATTTGGAGTAAAACCCCGAATTGATCTCTGACTGAGGGACCAGTTCGATCGCCTTTGAGGACAGGAGGTGAATCAGCTCCAGTGCCATGGCACGCTGCAGGTGAGGTGGTGTGTTGCTGGTGGGCCTGATGCGTTGGTAGGGAGGTGTAGAGAACCTGATGCGGTATCCCTTGCGGATGATACGTAGCACCCAGGAGTCGGAGGTGATCCTCTCCCATTCTGGGAAGAAGGAGGAAAGGCGCCCCCCGATCTGGGAGGGGGCGGTCCATGGCCGTCAAAAGGAAGGGCCACCCTTGGCGGGTTGCGTGTTGGTGCCCTTCTTCTGTTTGCGGTCTCTCTGGAAGTGGCGCTGTTGCGAGGGTCCTTGGTAGGAGTTGGATTTATACCTGGGGCCTTGCCACTTTCTGTTGGATGAGTAGTTGTAAAGAGGATTTTGTTGGTAGCTTGATTTTTGGGTGTTACCGTAGCGGTCAAAGCCTTCCTCCGCCAGGGTCTGCAGGGTGTTAGTCTTCCTTCATTGTGTTTACTGTATCGGCCACTTTGTCCCCGAAGAGAGATTCGCCTGAGCAGGGGGCGTCCGCGATCTTGTCGTGGGAGTCATTCCTCAGTCCGGAAGCTCGCAGCCATGCCCACCTCCTGGCTGAAATGGCTGTGCCCGCTGTGCGTATGGCTGTGTCGAAGGCGTCAAAGGCCGTGCTAGCCAGGTGTCTGTTACACTCGATCAGGTCAGTCAGCGTGGCTGAGAAAGAGGCGAGAGACTCCTTAGGGAGGGAGGAAGCTGCATTTCTGATGTTGGAGACACAGGTGTCCTGGAACAAGGTTTGTTGAAACTGATGGGCCGCAATCCTTGCTCCGAGAATGGCCCCTTGAAAGACCTTCTTTCCGATGTCGTTGAGCAGTTTGTTGTCCCGTCCGGGAGGGTGGTTGGTGTGTACCCGCGAGGATTTAGCCTTCTTGAGGGCGGAGGAGACCACAATGGAATGGTGAGGCAGCTGCGCTTTTTCAAACCCGGAGGTAGGCTGAAGTAGGTATTTGGAGTCCAGTCTCCTGGAGGTTGTGCGCCCTGACGCCGGCGTCTGCCAAAGTCTGGAGTGGTTCTCCTTCAGCTTGCGGTGCAGGGGCAAGGCAAGAGGGGTTTTGGGGGCAGACAGGTATTTAAGTACCTCAGGCTCTGCCTCCTCTGCCGTGCAGGTCGGGGTTAGGCCCAGGGTAGAGGACAACTTGCTGATGAATTTGGGATAGGTCAGGTCCTCCGGAGGAGGTGGCGGTCCTTCTTTTTCTGGGGAAAGCCTGGCCCCGGAGGTGGACCGGTCCATGGTAGCGGACCCCACAACCACTGCTTCAGTCTCCTGATCCTCTGCGGAACTGTCCGGGGAGGAGATAGCTGAGGGTAGGGGAGGTAGACGTTCAGGCTGTAGCTGATTACCAACTGCAGCTGTTACCTGAAGTGGAGGGGCTTCCATGCAAGGAATTAAAGGTTTTGTTGCCGCTGTTGAGGGGGGGGGGCTGTTTGCTGAACGAGTTGTGTGAGCAGGTGGAGAATAACCGCATTGGAAGAAGTAGATGAACTTCTGATGGAGTGGGATTGGTGTCTGGAGGAGCGTCTCCTTGATCTGTGCCTCCTACGGAGATGAGGACTGTCGCTGGAGTCGGATGAGCTGTCCGAAGGGTCTCTGGTGCGCTTGGTCCTTTTGTGGGCCCGGGAACCGGCATCGGAAGCTGACTGATGGCTGCGTTTCTTGGAATGCTTCCTTTGGCTGGAGGCTCGAGACAACCGCGGCTCCTCCGCCGGGTTTAAAGTGCTGGTCCGATTCCCAAGCGTCGAGGATAGATGACGCGTAGGGTCCTGCGTCGGATTCTGATGACATCGGAGGGTGGGGCTGGCAGGGATTTGCGGCAAGGAGCTCGGCGTCAGAGAGGGGGCGGAGCCGGCGGCGGGAACTTCTGAGTGCGGAAAGGAAGAGAAGCACTCACCCACGGCACCATCTTCGATTAGTGGAGTCGCCGCAAGGCCGGGGGCCGCCGCGTGGCCGAAGAAGCGGATATCACAGCTGGGGCCCGGAACAGGCAGTGCTGCGAATCCAGTCGTGGGGCCGGGGATGGAGGCCCAGAGGGGCACATCCTGGGCCTTGGAGGTAGCTGCCGAATCAGTTGGAGGAAGTCGCTCCAGGCCAGAGGGTCCCCCGACTTGGCAGAGGGCGCACAAATCAACATCGGAGGAGCGCAGCTTCTTTCCGCAGGGGCATTTCCTCGATCCCGATTTGTGTATATTCTTCTGAGTGAGTACCGCTAAATTTGTTGAATGTTCTAGTCAAGGTGATGAGAGAGAGAGCAGATCCGTCTTGCTGGCAAGGCGGAAGAACAAGAACTGGCCGGGCTAGGGGGCAGAACCGGGAGGTGGGCTACCTGAGAAACTTGAGAGCACTTCCGAACCTGGAGCCGCCGGAGGACGTCACCAAGTGTGGCTGACGCAATCCTGCGGTCCATGGAGAAAGGTAGATATGGCTCTCCAGCTTTGCAGTGCCTCAGAAGGATGCTCAATTAGCCCTGTGCAACAAATTAGCAATTAATTGGGTGTTGATTATGCAAAGAAACTGTTAGCAGGGCTGTGTCCTGTGGTGTCTCTATAGGTGGCTGGTTCCTGGAAGGCAGAATTCTCCAGGGAGATGGGTGGTCTTTCAGCACTGCAGATTGTTTATGTTCCCCAGAAAAACATTCTCTGTATTGCTTTATGCCTTTTTGAGAATGTATTCATACAAATTGTAGCTTTGGCCCCTGATTCCTCCACCTCCCCTCCTCCGAAAAGCAACTGGAATTCTCTCACTCTAGCTGTGGATTCTCCTCTCTAGAAAGCTTTTAAGAACAAAAGCTATCAACCAAATTATTGACACACTCACGCTACCTAAAGTCCATAACCTTAGGCAGTCCTTAGCAACAAATATAGAGTCAGATATCTAAAAAAGTACTTCTGTTTACTAGAATCATTCCTAATCTCTGCTTTTGGAGGGGATATTCAGTTAGGAACTATTCAGTCATCCTCATTCCCAGTTCCAGTACAGGCAATATAGTTTCTTGCAACATTCCAATAATCACAGGCCTTATAGGGATTAAGTCATGTAATGAGACCTCCAGGAATAGGTGCAGAGTTGCCAGCTCCAATTAGGTGCCATTTCTGGAGGCTTTAACTTTGACCTCAAAACATTTTGAGATTTGTAGTGAAGCATTTCATAATAGCAGAAGCAGAGAGGGAGATTTTCAAAGGCATTTCCACACAAAAAACAGGATTAAATGTAGGTACAATTAGATGAATATAACAACAACAAAAAAAGCATATAGAGACGACATGTCTGGATGCAAGGTTGCGGTGGAAAATGTACATATGCGCATATTTTTGCATTCTTAAGTGCACACACAGAAGTCTACTTGGAAAAAGTAGCTGCACAAATTGGTGCAGATTTGTGCATATACGTTTCCTGAGTCAATTTTCAAAGGGAACTTTTTCTCTGAAAATTAATGTAGTGTGAGGATAAAAAGTACCCAAAGTACTTACCTGTAGTAAGGCATACTTTTTTGAAAGATGCCCTCAGAATACTTAGGGGTATGTTTATTAAGCAGCAATAGCGGCTTCTATGCGATATCAGAGTCGCAGCCCCGATATTGCACAGAAGCCGCTACCGCTGCTTAATAAACATACCACTTAGTGACAGGAGCTGAAACTCCTGAACTTTCTCCTGGAATCCCTGGCTGAAGGAGCACTGGACAAGCTCTCATCAGCTGATCTTGTGCCTTGCATTTTTTTTATCTTTTTATTAAATACATGCAGCCGATTCTGAAGTATAAATGTGGGTACCAGTTTGTATTTGCTGTTTGGTGTGACAGCTTCCAAAGTGGGAAAAGAAGAAGGTACAATGCTATGCAAATGTATCTCATGCTTATTCATGGTGGTCTTATCTGTCATTATTTACGATGTTACTATGTCCTAAAAACTCAACTAATGGTGGAATCAACAGGACAGCTTTGGTAAGTTCTAGCATAGACCACATTTCACAATTTATCATCTCCCTATTATAGCTGCAGTAATTTTTTTTTAAAGTGCTATCAAGTCAATGCTGACTCCTGGCAACCCAGCAGCCCCTGGGTTTTCTTGGCTTGGCATGACTGGAAGTAGATTGCCAGGCCTTTTTTTCTGACGCAACAGAGGGTAAAGGGACTTGCCAAAGGTGTGCCAATGGGAATCAAACCCTGATATCTTGGATAGTATGCTGTTGCTCTAACCACTAGGCTACTCCTCCACTCCTTACTGCAGTAATAGTCTAGTTGAATAATCTGAAACACAGAAAGCGTAGTTACTCAACTGTAACAGGTGATCTCCAAGAACAGCAGGAATCAGACTTCACATATGGGTATCATCAGCACTGATGGAGTCCATGCAGGAAGGCTTCCCAGCATCCAACAGGAAAGCATTTGGGAACACTCCATTGCGCCTGTGCGTCCGTCTTCTCACCTCCCCAACTCCTCTCCTCCCCAACTCCTCTCCTCCGTTCAGTTTGTAACTGAGATGAGAAGAAAAAAATACCCAACTTCCAGGCAGGAGGGTGGGTTGTGAAGACTGATTCCTGCTGTTCCTGGAGATCACCTGTTACACATGAGTAGCTGTTTTCTCCGGGAACAAGCAGGAAGTCAGTCCTCACATATGGGTGATGGCGCAGACGGAGCCTGCGCGAAAACATCTCCCCAACTTTCAAAGAAAGCCTTTGGGAAGATGCACCATGCATGTGTGGTCTACTTCCTGCCCAAGGGTACCATCTTGCCTCAGTCTCCTTTTTTCCGCAGAGCCTATCGGACGTTGTCCAGTTTTCCCCAGAAAAAGTCTGATTTTTGTTGTTAACTTTTGTCCAGTTTGCGTGCCAGCTTGCCTTGGCGTCGCTCCTCGGGTTCATCCATTTGTTTTTTTCACCTTTTTCATCGAGATGTTCCTCGACCAGTGTTCACGCCCTTTCTCAGCTGAAGGCCTTGGACCCCTGCCAGACGGCGGGGACCCCCTTTTTCCGATGGCTTCCAATCGCTTCAAAAAGTGTGACTGGTGTGGCAAAATGATATCACTCACCGACCCACATGACTGTTGCTTCTGATGCCTTGGCCTGGAGCATAACGACTCTGACCTCCGCAGAGCCATGACCTCAAAGTCCTTAAAGAGCCACCATCAGCAACAGGAAATACTTTTTCAGAAGTCCGACTCTGTGCCAAAGTCTTCAGTGACACCATGTTCCAGGGCCCCTTCTGATACCTTGTTGCCCCATGAAGCCAGAGCCTCTTTGGAGTCCTGCGGCCACAGTTCCATTTAGTGGAAATCCCCAGAGGTGGAGCACAAGAAGAAGAAACCCTCGAACACTGCCTCAGAAGACAGATCTGGGAAGAGGGGAAAATCCCACCCAGCACCTGCAGTCCCAGATGTGAATCTGAGAAGTGAGGGTAGGAGTGGCTTCCAAGCTGCCCTATAAGGAGTCGTCGGCACCTGCCAAATGGCCTTGGACCTCCAAGGCCATCCTCATCGAGGATTCCTCTGTAACAGTACCGATGTCAGGCCCAAAGTCGGTGCCCGCGATGAAGACTGCAGAGTCAATGGGTATGGAAACCAGAGGCAACTCTAGAGAGCAGTATATCTGCCCTAGTGGCCATGCAGCGAGCGTTCATATCCAGCTTGTCCAGTTCATCAACCCCGATGATGGGACCCTCGACACTGAGGGCTTCCCCGGATGTCAAGATGGTCCTCGAGTGCCACCAGCCTCGAGAGAGCCCCTAGCATCGGACGAGGTCCCGGTCCCATTCCTCAGGGCACCGGTTCTCCCCGGTGAGCACCAGAATCTTGGACTACTGATCCTCCTGAGGTTGTGGACTGCTGTGAGCGGTCCTCGACACAGGTGATCGCGTGGCATCGGACTCGTACCCATACTTCGAGTTCGAATTGGAGACCGAGGACAAAGAGTTCCCAGACACGAGGCAACACAGAGATTTGCCCTAGGACCCATCTCTCCTGATGACCTGATGCCGTTCACTGCCTGAGGATGTCACATTCCTCGATTTCGTGCAGGACATGGCCAAGGCTTTCACTTTCGAGACTGAGGCCGAGGAGGACCCAGGCATCAAGGAAATGGAAATACTTCAATATGAGGCACCCCCGAAGGAAGCCTTTAAGGTCCCAGTACCCCCGAACCTTGACTGCCGCCTCCTCCAGATGGGGGAAACACTGGTGTCGATACCAATCATTAGTAGGCACATTGACCCAGCTTCCCCGCCACTCCATGGTCTTGGAGTCAGCCATGCGCCGGCTTAAAAGCCAAAAAACTCATTCATCAGTGCCACCTAGCAGGAAAGCCCAAACCCTTGACCAGAAGGCCTTACAGTGCTCAATGCTAATGTGCCGGATCCAGCCAGGAACTGTCAAAGGAGCTTGGTGGATTCTTGGCAGGCCTCAATGGGGAACCCCTACAGAGATTTAAAATCCTGACCTCGGCGGTAAAAGAATGCTCAAAGTTTTTGTCCCAAGCAGCTTACGATGGCTTTGAGTCATCAGCCAGGTTGGCCGCTGCAGGCATTGGGGCATGACGCCAAGCATGACTGTAGTTGTTTGACCTGGAGCAATGAGTGCAGGACAAACTGATTGATGTCCCCTGCATAGGAGAGAATCTTTTCGATAAACCCATGGCAAATAAGACAGCAGAGACAGAGACCAAGTTCATGACGAGAAACAGGCTCTCAAAGAAGACCCCAATGCAACCCTGGAAGAAAGCCCCGTGGGGAAAAAGCCATTCTTAGCGGTACAATGTACATCTCCAGGAACAAGTAGGAATGTAGACTTCACATATGGGTATCGTCGGTACCGACGGAGCCTGCGCGGGAACGCTCCCCAGCGTCCAATTAGAAAGCTTTTGGGAGCATCCCACAGCGCCTGCGTGCTGCCTTCCCGCCTTTTCCAACTGCCTCTCTCCAGTTCTTCGTTTTCCGCGGAGCCAGCAGGTTGTCGTTCCTGTCACCGCAGAAAATTTTTCCTATTCTCCTTCTTTTTTGTGGTCGCGTCTGCCTTCCCTCGACGCTATACCGGCACCGCTGGTTCTTTCTTTTAAAAAAAAAAAAATTATTATTTTTTTTTACAAACCTTTTTTCTTCAGGTTCACGCGCCTTTTTGGGCCTTAGGCCCAAAAATTCTCCTTTACTATGGAAAAACCCGCTTCGGGTTTCAAAAAGTGCACCAAGTGTGGCGGTACCATCTCCGTCACCGACACCCATGAGTGGTGCCTTAAATGTTTAGGTCCTGACCACTCCATCTCGGAGTGTATGGCCTGTGCCATGATGTCCAAGAGGGTTCGACAAAACCGAGCTGCTAAGCTCAGCACCCTTTTTCCCTCCGATGCAGCCTCTGTGGCATCGACGTCTTCCAGGGCTTCAACTTCCTCCCATGGATCTCAGGTAACTAAACATAAGTCTGGCCGGTCCTCAAAGGGTAGATCTCCTTCCAAGCATCGAGATGCCTCTGGCGTTGCCTTTGAGGGTTCTGTACCAGCAAAATTGCCCCGGCGGGAGGCTTAGGCTTCCAAAGCATTATCGGGGCTCCAGGATGTTCTCGAGGCCTCAACCTTGGCAGAACTACTGGTGCCATGCTCTGGGGTACCGGCAGCTTTCTCTGGTACCGATACCCAGGCATCGGCAGCGTCGATAGACCAGAGGTTCCTGGCTATTGAACGCAGTCTGGCAGCTCTCCTTGCGGCATCGGCACCCTCAGAACCGCGTTAGACAGTTCATTCGGTACCGGCACTGACTCCAGCACCAGTATCGGTACCGACAGCAGCAGCATCGACATCGGTGTCTGCATTGCCGGCACCCAGTCATGCTATGCCTTCTGGTACCGATACACCAGTACCGATTCCCCCCGGCACAGACTTCGGTCGGTACGGGTATCGTGCTCTACAAGAGCATCCGGACAGAAGGTATTTTGAATCCTCGGAGGACTCTGAGGATTCTGACAGCTCTGTCGGTACCGGAATACTTCTCCCGGAGGAGCCTTCCTCTCCTAAACGTAGGATGTCTCCTCCAGAAGATATCTCCTTTCAGGATTTTATCAGGGAGGTGGCTCGAGGTCTTTCCATTACTCTGTGGCTCCTGAAACAGAGCCCAGGGCAAAGGAGTTGGAGATTCTACAATATCCCAAGACTCCTAAGGAGGCAGCTACTTTGCCTATCCATGAGATCTTACATGATCTCATGTTAAGAACGTGGGAAACACCTCTTACCACCTCTCCTCACTCTCGTAGACTGGATACCATGTATCGAGTGCCTCCGTGTCCTGGCTTCCAGAAGACTCAGCTTCCTCATCACTCTATTGTAGTGGAATCAGAAGTGCGAAGAGGCATGCCTCTAATCCTCCAGGACGTGAGTGTCGAACTTTGGATGCCTTTGGACATCGTACTTTCCAGGCTTCCATGCTTTCTGCCAGGATCAGTTCCTATATTTTATATATGGGAATGTTCCTTAAGGAAGTCACAGGAGATTTAGAGGTTTTGAGCCCTCTTCTTCCTGAAGATAAGAGGCAGGATTTTCTCACACTGGTCAAACATGCCCAGGATGTTTCTAAATTTGTCAATCGTGCAGCTTTTGACTGTTTTGAGTGCATAAGCAGAACCTCTGCCATTGCCATAGGTGCACGTAGAATTGCCTGGCTCCAGGCATCCAATTTGGAGCTCTGGGTGCAGGATAAACTAGGCAATATCCCTTGTACAGGTGAGAATCTTTTCGGCAAAAATTGGCAAGAGAAAGCCAATGAGTTGGATCTGACAACTCCACTTTGGATACATTATCCAAAGCTATAGCTGATCCTGCAAGGAAGAAATCTTTCAACAAACCATTCTTCTCCAAGAAGAAGAGGTTTTATCCCTCTTATTCTCAGCAGGGATGTTCTGCAGGTTAACCTGCCCGAAAGAGTCAGCAACCATCTAAACAAAGGAAAGCAAAGACTGCTAAGCCTCAACCGTCTCAGCAGTCTCAGCCTCCACAAGGCCTTTGACTTCAATCTAGAGAACTTAGCCTTCCTGGCCCTCAACGGACCAGAACCTTCCACCATTCATGGAAGGTTGTGTCACTTTGCCCCCAGATGGGGGCAGATAACAGCAGAATATTGAACTCTCTCCATTATAAACGAGGGGTACAAGCTTCATTTTCTCTGCATGCCCACTCCCACAATGGTAAGGCAGTTCAATTCTCAGACCTCTCTCATCAGCCTGTTAGATCAAGAGGTCAGCATGCTTCTTGCCTAAGGGGCAATAGAAGAGGTACCCATTCCTCAACAGGGTACAGGGTTTTACTCCCCCTATTTCCTTATCCCAAAGAAAACAGGGGGACACAGACCTATTTTAGACCTCAGAGAATTGAACAAATTCCTGTTCAAATAGAAATTCAAGATGGTTTCTCTGGGAACGCTGCTGCCATACCTTCAGAGTCAGGATTGGCTTTGTTCTCTAGATCTCAAGGATGCGTACACTCATGTTCTCATCCATCCATCTCACAGAAAGTTCCTTCGGTTCCTTTTTCAAGGAAAGCACTACCAATACAGGGTGCTTCCTTTTGGCCTGGCCTCAGCACCAAGGGTGTTTATGAAATGCATGGCTGTGGTAGCAGCATTTCTTCGCACTCTAGGAATATTCATCTTCCTCTACTTAGACGACTGGCTCATTCGAGCCCCATCAGAGTCAGAGGCCTGGATTTCTCTATCTTGCACAATGCGTATCCTTCAGTATTTGGGTCTGGTCATAAACATCCCAAAATCCAGCCTAATTCCCACTCAGTCTCTAGAGTTCATAGGAGCTTTGCTGGATATCAGACAAGCAAGGGCCTATCTTCCCCAGACCTGTTGCCTTTGCATGGTGCAGTTAGCTTCTCAAGCAGTGCTAAAGCCTCTTCTTACTGCTCGAGAAATGTTACAACTACTAGGCCACATGGCATCTACCGTGCATGTGGTTCCTTATGCTTGCCTCCATATGAGAGCAGCCCAGTGGACTTTATCTACTCAATGGACTCAGGCATCAGGATGCCTGTCAGACAAAATAGCAAACACAAATCACCTTATTTTGTCCCTCCAATGGTGGCAGTCCACTCAAAACCTGTTGGTGGGGTTCCCATTTCAACAACCTTCACCCCAGGCAACTCTCACAACAGATGCTTCACCAATGGGTTCGGGAGCTCATCTGAAAGACCTCTCCACTCAAGGCACTTGGATTCCACAGGAGACTCATCTACACATCAATCTCTTAGAGCTCAGAGCAATCTTCCTTGCTCTTCGGGTGTTCCACATTCTGTTCAGCTACAAGACAGTCCTCATTCACACGGACATTCAAGTAGCCATGTTCTATGTGAACAAGCAGGGAGGAACAGGCTCTCTGTTGCTTTGCAACAAAGCTTTGCGACTATGCATTTATCCAATGCATTCAAGACAGTGAGAAGTACATTGATGAGATGCTTCTTGCAGCAACCAGGCTCTCCAGCACAGGAGAAGAAGGGTGCCAACAGAATGTCGATGGTTGGACAACAGTCACCAGAGCCTGCAAAATCACCAATCCAACTTCTCCAGCCCTTGAATTGAAGAACCATTATGCAGCCCTGGAAGTGGAGGAGGTGAAAGCATCCCTGGAAAGGGAAGAACCAGAGTTCAAGTACCCCATAGTTGCGGAATCAGTGACCAGAAGGAAACGAAGGGTAGTGGTTGTTGGGGACTCTCTTCTGAGGGTACTGAGGCGTCCATCTGCTGACCAGACTTGATGTCCAGAGAGGTGTGCTGTCTGCCTGGTGCCAAGATCCAAGATGTTACGGAGAGTTTGCCGAGACTCATCAAGCCCACTGACTATTACCCAATGTTGCTAATCCATGTTGGAACAAATGATACTGCCAGGTATACCTCGGAACGTATCAAAAGTGACTTCATGGCTCTGGGACAGAGGGTGAAGCAGGTAGGTGCACAGGTGGTGTTCTCTTCAATCCTCCCTGTTGAGGGTAAAGGCCAAGGCAGAGAGGCTCGCATCCTGGAGATGAATGCATGGCTGCGTGGATGGTGTCTTCAAGAGCGTTTTGGTTTCCTAGACCATGGGATGCTGTTCCAAGGGTTGCAGAGCAGAGATGGCATCCATCTGTCCAAGAAAGGTCAACGCATCTTTGGTAGTAGACTGGCTAATCTACTGAAGAGGGCTTTAAAACTAGATTCGTTGGGGATGGGTGAAGAAAGCCCCCAGGTAAGTGAAAGCCCCCAGGTAGGTGATACATTAAATACCTTTATGGAAATGGGTAACAGGGGTAACACATGGAAAGCAGTGTGTATTAATGCCCGTAGCATGGGAAATAAGATCCCTGAAGTTGAAGCTTTGGTGGGAGTGGCTGACTTGGATTTAGTGGCAGTTACAGAAACATGGTTCACAGAAAACCATGACTGGGATGTAACTATACCTGGCTATACTTTATTCAGAAAGGACAGGGTAGGAAGAAGGGGAGGAGGAGTGGCACTATATGTAAAAACTAATATTAAAGCTTTGGAATTACAGAGCTTAAAAGGGAGAGAGAAGGCATTGTGGGTTAAACTAGAAAGAGGGAAAGAGAAATCTATTTGCATTGGTGTGATATACAGACCTCCCTCACAAGAGGAAGAGGTGGACAGAGAGTTAATTGAAGACATACGCAGCATTGCTAGGAAAGGGGAAGTGCTACTGCTAGGAGATTTCAATATGCCAGATGTTGATTGGCACATTCCTGCTGCAGTATCATCTAGAAGTAAGGAGATCCTGGATTCTCTACAGGGAGAACTATTCAGGCAATTGGTAACAGACCCCACACGTGAAGGGGCCATACTGGACTTGGTGCTTACCAATGGTGAGAGTGTTTCTGATGTTGTAGTGGGAGATCATTTTGCATCCAGTGACCACCAGATGGTGTGGTTCAGTATTAGGACTAGGGCTGTTAGAATCCATTCCAAGGTGAAGATCTTAGACTTTAGGAAGACTAACTTTGCGAAGATGGGCCAATACCTCAGGGAGTCGTTAGTGGGATGGGAACAGCTGGGGGATGTAGAAAAACAGTGGGCAAAACTGAAAGGGGGTATTTTAAAGGCAACCAACCTTTTTGTTAAAATGGTAAATAAAGGCAAAAGGAACAGGAGACCGCTATGGTTTTCGAAGGAAGTAGCTGAAAAAGTGAAGAAAAAGAGGGAGGCCTTCATGAAATACAAGAGATCACAGAGAGAGGAAGACAGGCATCTGTATTTGGAAAGACTTAGAGAAGCTAGCAAAGTAGTCAAGAAGGCAAAGATTCAAAAGGAGGAGGAAATAGCCAATGCAGTAAAATGGGGGGATAATACATTTTTCAGATATATTAGTGAGAAGAGGAAGGGCAAAAGTGGTATTGTCAGACTCAAGGGTGCAGGGGGGGAATATGTAGAAGCTGATAAGAATAAAGCGGAATTGCTTAACAAATATTTTTGTTCTGTGTTCACAGATGAAGAACCAGGAGCAGGACCTCAGAAAACACCCACAAATAAGAACAGAAGCGAGGGACATCTTGAACAATTTTCAGAAGACTGTGTTCGTGAGAAACTAGCTCAACTTAAAGTAGACAAAGCGATGGGACCGGATGGGATACACCCTAGAATACTGAGGGAACTTGGGGACGTTCTAGCAACTCCACTGACTGACCTTTTCAATGCCTCGTTGGAGTCGGGAGTGGTGCCAAAGGACTGGAGAGAGGCTCATGTGGTGCCTTTACACAAAAGCGGAAGTAAGGATGTGGTTGAAAACTACAGGCCGGTTAGTTTAACTTCGGTGGTGAGTAAATTATTGGAAACGCTGCTGAAAGAGAAAATAGTGAGGTTTCTGGAGTCCGGCGGATTACAGGATCCGAGGCAGCATGGATTCACCAGAGGCAGGTCTTGTCAGACAAATCTGATCGATTTCTTTGACTGGGTGACCAGGGAGTTGGACCGAGGGAGAGCTCTAGATGTGGTGTATTTAGATTTCAGTAAAGCCTTTGACACTGTTCCTCACAGGCGACTTATAAACAAACTGAGCACCCTAGGGATGGACCCTAAAGTTACTGCTTGGGATAGAACTTGGTTGGGTGGGAGGCGACAAAGAGTACAAGTAAATGGAGCTCACTCTGAGGAGAAGGATGTTACCAGTGGTGTGCCCCAGGGATCTGTCCTTGGTCCGATTCTTTTTAACATCTTTGTTAGTGATATAGCGGAAGGGCTGTCGGGTAAGGTTTGCCTCTTTGCGGATGATACCAAAATCTGTAATAGAGTAGACACCCAGGAAGGTGTAGATAACATGAGGAGGGATCTAGCTAAGCTTGAAGAATGGTCTAGAATTTGGCAGCTGGGATTTAATGTTAAAAATGTAAGGTCATGCATTTGGGCTGCAGCAATCCAAGGGAGCAATACAGTATAGGAGGTGAAGTACTTTTGTC
The DNA here is from genome assembly GCA_033557465.1 of Ichthyophis bannanicus. Taxonomy (NCBI): domain Eukaryota; kingdom Metazoa; phylum Chordata; class Amphibia; order Gymnophiona; family Ichthyophiidae; genus Ichthyophis; species Ichthyophis bannanicus. Next base: position 578,400,114 of record CM066035.1, read on the forward strand.
CACTAAAGAAGAGCGGGACCTAGGCGTGGTTGTGTCTGATGATCTTAAAGTAGCTAAACAGGTAGAAAAGGCGACGGCAAAAGCTAGAAGGATGCTTGGGTGCATACGGAGAGGAATGGCTAGCAGAAAAAAGGAGGTGATAATACCTCTGTATAAGTCTTTGGTGCGACCTCATTTGGAGTATGGTGTGCAATTCTGGAGACCGCACCTTCAAAAGGATGTGAACAGGATGGAGTCGGTGCAGAGGGTTGCTACTAAAATGATTAATGGGCTTCATTATAAAGCATATGAGGACAGACTTAAGGATCTTAATATGTACACCTTAGAGGAAAGGCGGGATAGAGGTGATATGATTGAGATGTTTAAATACCTCCATGGCATAAATGTTCAGGGAGAGAGCCTCTTTCAATTGAAAGCAAGTTCTGCTACGAGGGGACATGGGATGAGGGTGAAGGGAGATAGATTCAGGAGTGATATGCGGAAATATTTCTTTACAGAAAGAGTAGTGGATCCGTGGAATAGTCTCCCAGTGGAGGTGGTAGAGATGAGGACAATAACTGAATTCAAAAAAGCATGGGACCAACACAGAGGATCTCTAAAGGTAGAAAGTGGACTGTTGTAGTTGTTGTTATGGAAGGACAGACTAGATGGGCCTTGTGGTCTTTTTCTGTCATCATGTTTCTATGTTTCTATGGGCCCTCACTAGAGAGCATCAGATTAATCTCCTAGCACAGGGGTCGGCAACCCGCGGCTCTGGAGCCGCATGCGGCTCTTTCTCACCTTTGCCGCGGCTCCGGAGCACACTGCCCGCCCGGTATTAAAACGTGGCGTTATGGGCTCCCTCCATTCTTCTGCAGCCGCGGCTCCCTGCCTCTTAAGGAACCGCGGCTGTGCTTTTAAAATCATCTCGGAGCCCTTCCTGTCTTGACGGGCTCCGTGCAGCATTGTCCCGCCTCTAAAGGAAGTTTTGGAGGCGGGACAATGCTGCACGGAGCCCGTCAAGACAGGAAGGGCTCCGAGATGATTTTAAAAGCACAGCCGCGGTTCCCTAAGAGGCAGGGAGCAGCGGCTGCAGAAGAAGGGAGGGGGGCTGACATGGAGGGAGGGAGCAGATATGGATGGATGGAGGGAGGGGGGCTGACATGGAGGGATGGAGGGGAGAGGGATGGAGGGAGGGAGCGTGAAATGAAGGGAGGAAGGGGGCTGACATGGAGGGATGGAGCTGAAATAGATGGAGGGAGGGGCTGACATGGAGGGATGGAGGGGGCTGACATGGAGGGAGGGGGGCTGACATGGAGGGAGGGAGCTAATATGGATGGAGGGAGGGGGGCTGACATTGAGGGAGGGAGCTGATATGGATGGAGGGAGGGGCTGACATGGAGGGATGGAGGGGGCTGACATGGAGGGAGGGAGCTGATATGGATGGAGGGAGGGGGGCTGACATGGAGGGATTGGGGAGGCGGGCTGACATGGAGGGAGAGAGCTGATATGGATGGAGGGAGGGAGGGGGCTGACATGGAGGGATGGAGCACTGGTAATGGGGTTGAGGGGACGAGCACTGGAAATGAGCTGATTAGGGGAGGCTAGGACTGGTAATGATTTGATGGGGGTAGGACTGGTATTGGGCTGATTAGGGGAGGCTAGCACTGGTAATGGGGTTGAGGGGGGATTAGCACTGGAAGCGAGCTGATTGGGGGGCTTTGACTGGGCATGGGCTGATTGTGGGGAGGGGAGGATAGAGCTGCTGGCCCTGGAAGATAACTGGGGGCTAAGGCTACAAATGGGCTGATATGAGGGGATGGAAGAATGGAACTGGATCTGAGAGGGGCTGCCATGGTATTTGTACTAGAAGGGACTGGTCAGTGGGGAAGGAGGGGGACTGGAAGGAAATGGACACCAGTGGCAATCATGGGAATGCAAGTTGACATTGGAAGGTACTGGGAGTGAGGACTGGAAAGGGGCTGATATTGGGGAGGGTTACTGGGACTGGAAATAGGCTGATGGAAAGAAGTGAAGAAAACGAAAGAAGAGATAAGAAATGGCAGATGGACCATAGACCACAGAAAGAGAGCCAAGAGAAGAAAGGAAAGCAGAAGCCTCAGATCGGGACCAGCATGATCAAAGAATAAATTGGTCAGACAACAAAGGTAGAAAAATAATTTTATTTCATATTAGTGATTTGACTACAAAATCATCATCATTTTGAAATCAAATATTGTTACTTGTTGTTGTGATATTTTCTGGCGTATTTTTTTTGGTGTGCGAAGGAAGAGGGGTAGTCTTATACGGCGAGTATAGGCCAAACACCTATATTTTAACAGGAAAAGTAGGGGGTCGTATATAGCATTAAGGTAAGAAACAATATATGCAGTGTTAGATTTGTTTTAAATGTCGCAATGGTTTTGCGGCTCCCAGTTTTTTTTTTCCCTTCGGAAACGGGTCCAAGTGGCTCTTTATGTCTTAAAGGTTGCAGACCCCTGTCCTAGCAGTATATCTTCCAGGTATCCAAAACTCTTGGGCAGACAGACTCAGTCGAGTTCTGCTTCCACACGAATGGTTTCTACATGCAGACCAGGTGGCCAAAATTTTTCAAATTTGGGGAACTCTTACATAGACCTCTTTGCAAGTCCGTGGAATGCCAAACTTCCCCGGTTCTGTTCCAGAATTCTGGCTCAGGGCTCTCAGGCCAGGGATGCTTTCCTCCTTCATTGGGGTCAAGACTTCCTTTATGCCTTTATTTTATTTATTTATTTATTTATTTAACAAACTTTTATATACCGCAACCTTCCGATGATCAGGTGCGGTTTACATATAACAGTTAAGGAGACAGAAAGGCATTTCTGTTTTTACATTGAACATTTCATGAACTATGTACATTAACAATTAAACTTTTAACTATTAAATTTTTAAATTTTGTAGAACTATGTACAATTAACTATGTACAGTTAGTAAAAGTGAGTTCAACAGTATAAACATCATAGATAGTGTCAAGGTCAAAATATCATGAGGCATTGTGGTATTGGTTTCAGTGTGTTATATAGATTATCCCTTTTCGTTTTGAAGTTGAGAATTTGCCATTGGACCTTTCCACCCATTCCCCTAATTCCCAAAACCCTGTTCAAGCTTCAGAGAGACAGAGGCCGTATGATTCTCATAGCTCCACATTGGCCACGGCAAGTGTGGTACCCTCTGCTTCTGCATCTCTCTCAAGCTCCCTCTCTGGAGTTAGGGTCTGCTCCAGATCTCCTGTCTCAGGAGGACGGAATGTTATGGCATCCCATTCCCCAGTCTTTGCATCTCAGGGCTTGGTTGCTGAAGGCCTAGATCTTCATGATCTTAACTTTTCTCTGCAAGTAAAGGATATCCTTTATGCTTCCAGGAAACCTTCTACGAGACGCTCTTATGCTTTCAAGTGGAAAAGGTTTACCATATGGTGCTCGCAGAAGGGTCTTAGCCCCCTTGCGATACCTCTGGAATCATTACTGGAGTATCTCCTTCATTTATCCAATGCAGGACTTAAGACTAGCTCAGTAAGAGTCCAATTAAGTGCTATTGCAGCTTCTTTCAGGCCTTTAAATGGACAACCTATTTCCTCCCATCCTCTTGTAGCAAGGTTTATGAGAGGCCTTCTTCTAACTAAGCCTCCCTTTAGGCCACGACCGGTGGCATGGGACTTAAACCTGGTTCTTGGTCAGCTCATGAAGCCACCTTTCGAACCATTAGCTACTACCTCGTCGAAATTCCTTTCCTGGAAAGTTATCTTTCTCATTGCAATCACATCAGCACGGCGCATCAGTGAGTTGCAAGCATTAGTGACTGATCCTCCTTATTCAAGGTTTCATCATGACAAGGTAGTCCTTAGGACTCATCCACACTTTATGCCAAAGGTGGTTTCGCCTTTTCATCTCAACCAAGCGGTCTACCTGCCTGTGTTTTTTCCAAGGCTTCATGCATTAAATGCAGAAAGGAATCTCCATACTTTGGACTGTAAAAGAGCTTTAGCCTTTTACTTACAAAGAACACAGCAACATAGAAAGTCATCTCAACTCTTTGTTGCTTTTGATCCTTCTCATTTGGGACTTCCAGTCTCCAAGAGAACACTGCCCAACTGGATTGCACAGTGTATTTCTTTTGCCTATCAGAGTAAGAATCTTCCTCTGGAGGACCATGTCACAGCTCACAATGTGAGAGCCATGGCAGCTTCAATGGCTCATCTGCAGTCTGTGCCTATCGGCGACATCTGTCGAGCAGCCACTTGGGCCTTGGTTCATACCTTCACAGCCCATTACTGCTTGGACAAGGACTCCCGCCGGGATGCCTTGTTTGGTCGGGCTGTTCTCCAACACCTGTTCCATACTTGATCAACTCCTACCCACCATCCCTGGTAGGATGCCGGAGATCCATGGGAGGAAGTGGAGCCCTTTGTAGGGACACACAACTTCTGGGGTTCTCTCCCTGGCATCTAAAGCTAGGGAGTCCCCATATGTGAAGACTACATTCCTGCTTGTTCCTGGAGATAGCATAGTTACTCACCTGTAACAGGTGATCTCCGGGAACAGCAGGAATTTAGTCTTCACATCCCACCCACCTCCCCTAGGAGTTGTATCTCTCTTTTCTTTCCCTCTCTCTCTCTTTGTCTCAGCTTTAAAACTCAACTGGAGAGAGACAGTTGGGAAAGGTGGGAAGGCAGCACGCAGGTGCTGTGAGATGCTCCCAAAAGCTTTCTAATTGGACGCAGGGGAGCGTTCCCTCGCAGGCTCCGTCGGTACCGACGATACCCATATGTGAAGACTAAATTCCTGCTGTTACCAGAGATCACCTGTTACAGGTGAGTAACTATGCTTTCCAGGCCTTCCCGGCCCCTCAACAGCAACAAAAAGGCCAGGGACATGGTCCCAGAACACAAAAGGCCAGAAGTCTCAGGTGCCAGCTCTGGCCCAGCCTGTGGGGAACTTTTGACTGCCTGGGTGCAACCTCCCCACCCCCTGCGGGGTTCCCTTCTGCCCACTGGGGGGCACCTAGCCCTGTTTGCCCATTGGTGGACAGCCATCACCACCGATACCTGGGTGCTACAAGTGGTCAAGGATGCCACTCATACTTCCCAGGAGAACCCACCAGGCCTCTCCTTCATCAGACCCTGCTCCTCACTGAGCTAGCAGACCTAATCAATGACAAAGCAGTGGAGCCAGTACCAAAACATTTCTGGGGCACAGGCTTCTACGCCAGGTATTTCCTCGTCCCCAAGAGGACAGGGGGTCTCAGGCCCATTCTGGACCTGCGAGAGCTCCATAGGTTTCTGGTGAGGGAAAGGTTCAAGATGCTTTCCCTTGGGACACTACTGCCATTCCTCCAGCAAGGAGATAGGATGTGAGTGTAGGCATTCTTTAGGTCTAAGGAGCATAGCCAAATTCATCCCAGCCACAGAAAATACCTTCAGTTAGTGGTGAGGGGAAAGGGTGCTACCCTTTGGTCTGGCCTTGTCACCAAGGGTCTTCACAAGGTGCCTTGCAGTGGTCGCAGCCCACCTCTGCCTTCAAGGGACCTTTGTCTGCCCTTATCTGGATGATTGGCTCATAAATGGGGACAAGGCTGCAGAGGCACAATTAGCCACCGGGCGCACCATCAGCACCCTGCAGCACCTGGGGTTCATCATAAACTACTCCAAGTCCCACCTCACTCCATCCCAGTGCCTAGAGTTCATAGGGGTGTGACTAGATACCCTCTAGGCAAAAGTCTTCCTTTCTCAGGAAAGGTCAGTATGCCTCATGGAGTTTAGCCACAGAGGTACACTGACACAGGATGCTACCTGCCTGGCTCCTACTCTGCCTATTGGGATACATGGCCTCCACAGTCCACGTGACCCCATATGCCCGCCTGCACATGAGGACAGTCCAGTGGTGCCTCCGCTCTCAGTGGACACAAGCCACAGGCAGGTTCAGAGACAGAGTGAAAGTGGTGGACTCTCTCGGATGGTAACAGATTCCACATCATCTTCCTGGCAACCAACCCCCAGAAGGTCTTCACCATGGACACCTCTCTAATGGGCTGGGGAGCACATTGCAGGAGCCTCTAGACACAAGGCAGAGGGAATCCCAGTTGCAGATCAACTTGCTTAGAGATCTGGGCAATATTCCTAGCTCTCTGAGCCTTCCACCACAAGATCCAGCACCACTTGGTCCAGACCAACAATATGGTCGCAATGTTCTACGTGAACAAACCGGGGGGGGGGGGGGGGGGGACAGGAGGAGATAGTCCTCTGCTCCTGTGCTGCACGCAGAGGGATGCTCCTAAGAGTGGTGTACCTCCCTGGCGGACAAGCTGAGCAGGATCCTCTAGCTGCACGAGTGGCACCTGGATCCAGTAATAGCCTCAAGGCTGTTTCTTCTCTGGGACATCCCCTCAATGGACCTGTTCACCAGTCCAGACAACACACAGTTGCCCTGATTCTGCTCCCACCAGCCACACCCATCCCAGGTGGCAGCGGATGCGTTCCTCATCCCGTGGACGGAAGGCCTGTATGCCTTCCACAGACACCACTGGTAGCCAAGACACTATTCAAGGTACAGCGCGACAGAGCATTGTTAATGCTGATAGCACCTCAGTGGACCAGGCAGCCCTGGTTCCCACTGCTCCTCTCCCTATTTGTGGCATTGCCGATTCCCCTGGGCCAAGCATCAGGGCTATTTTCACGGGAGCAGGGCGCTTTCCTACACCTCTACCTGGGGCTTTGTCACTCATAACTTGACTGCTGAAAGGGTAGCGTTAGCCCCCTTCAACCTCCCACAGGACATGAAAGAGATTCTTCTGGCCTCTCGTAAGGTCTCCACAAGAAGGATGTATGCCTTCAAGTGGCACTGATTCTCGGTGTGGTGCACAGAAAGATGGGCAAACCCCCTTCTCCTGCTCAGTACAAGTGGTACTCCAGTACCTGCTTCAGCTATCGCAGGTGGGTCTGAAGTTTATTAATTAATTTATTTATTTACATTCTCTTATATACTGCGCTATTCTGCATCAGTGCAGTTTACATTGAACAAACTGAAATTACATTGAACAGGGCATTATAACTTGGAGATAACTATTTTACAGGGAACATGGGCTATAGAGGGTTAAGTGACTTGCCCAAGACCACAAGGAGCACCTGTGGGACTAGAAACCCCAGTCCTTCCGGCCCAAGGTTGCTGTCCTCTAGTGGGATTTGGGATTCCGGCCTGAAGTACCTTGCCCCAACCACTAGGCCACTCTTCCACTCTGAAGTCCAATTCAGTCAGAGTACACCTGAGCATCATCGCAGCGCATCACCATTCTGTTGAGGGAAAACCCCTCTCAGCTCAGCCCCTTGTATCCCGATTCCTACAGGGCCTCATAAGAACATAAGATATGCCATACTGGGGCAGACCAAGGTCCATCAAGCCCAGTATCTTGTTTCCAACAGCAGCCAATCTAGATCATACGTACCTAGCAGTTTCCCCAAAAGAGACAGGTTCCACAATGCTCGTACTGGGTCAAGCATTGATATCCTGGGTCCCTTCTTAATAATTTTATTTATTTTTATTTATTTATTTATTTAACTATTTCTTTTATACCGCCCCTTCCAGAGATCAAGGGCGGTTTACATATAACAGGTTAACAGTCTTGTACACATTTGTATACATTCTTTACATAGAACAATAGAAACTAACTATTTACATTGAACAATAAAATTTAACTTAGTGGGTATTAAAGCAGAACAAAACATCAAACTTTTTTACAAATGTATATTTACAGTGTGTGGTGTGTAGTGCGGGTATTTGTGTAGGTGCTGGAATTTAGTTCCTTTTATGTCTTCTTTGGGGCGTGTGTGAGGGTGGGCAGGCATGCGGTTATGGTGTTGGGATTAAGGGAGTTTGTGTAATTGTTTCCACGTTTGTAGTGGGGCTGGCTTTGGGGGAGTAGGGGATTTCAAAATATTCAGTGAACAGGTAAGTCTTTAATTCTTTTCTGAATTGGATGAGGTCTTTTATGGTGCGAAGTTCAATAGGGAGGTTGTTCCAGAGTGTAGGAGCAGTGAATGAGAATGCTCTGGAGCTAGTGGTTTTCTTAGTCTTCCGGATGGCTTTTGGTATGATAAGGGAGTGGGCTGTGTTTTGTCTGTGGGCCCTTGTCGATGTTGGAGAGTGCAGTAATGTGGATAGGTGTGAGGGGGTTATGTCATTTATAAGTTTATAGGTTGTTAGGATAATTTTGTATTTAATTCGACTGTTTATAGGGAGCCAGTGGAGTTCTAGCAGTATTGGGGTTACGTGATCTGTTAAGCGAGCTTTAGCAATTACTTTAGCACAAATGTTTTGAGCTCTTTGTAGGAGGTATGTGTTTTTTTGAGGAAGGCCTATAAGGAGACTATTGCAATAGTCGAAATGAGGGGTGATCAGGGTACTTACTACAGATCTAAAGTCTTGTGTTTCGAGGAGTGGTCTTAGGTGTTGAATAGTTTTGAGTTTGTAGAAAATAGTTTTTACTGTTTGTTTTATGTGTGGTATCATGGTGAGAGTGTGGTCTATTATTACTCCTAAGTATTTTACTTGTTTTTTAACAGGTATGGAGGTTTTGTTGATTGTGATTGTTTCAGGGTAAGTGTTTTCAGTCATAGATGACCTCGTTACAAACATTGCCTCAGTTTTTTTGAGGTTGATGCTGAGGTGGTTAGATTCCATCCAGGAGGAGGTCTCTGCCATGCATTTGGATAGTGAGTCATATGTAGGGTTTTTAATGGTTATGGGGATAGCTAGCATGATGTCATCGGCATAAATAAAATGGTTAATCTTGTGTTTTTTAAATATGTTTGTTATCGGTTGGAGGTACAGGTTAAATAGGAGGGCTGAAAGGGCCGATCCTTGGGGTATTCCCTGTCCTTGTGGGAATGTTTCTGATGCTTGTTGGTCAATTTGGACTCGTATTAATCTATGTGAGATGTAGGATTTGAACCAGTTAAGGACCGTCCCGCCTATTCCTAGGTTCTCTAATCTGTTGATCAGTGTCGAGTGATTGATGTTATCGAAGGCGGCTGAGATATCTATAAATAGGAGTAAGAAACCATGGTGTTTGTCATCTGTGCCCCTGATGAGAAAGTCCATTAGTGTGATTAGGAGGGTTTCTACTCCGTGGGATGGGCGGAAGCCAAATTGGTGTGAGTCAAGTGGTTTGTGCTCATCAATGTGTTCCTGTAACTGAATTTGGATTGTTTTCTCTATTATTTTGGCAATGAATGGAATGCTGGCTATGGGTCTGTATGAGTTCGGGTCTTTTGAGTCAAGCTTATTATTCTTTATTATTGGTCGGAGTGTTGTGAGTTTTAGGGCATCAGGCATGATGCCTTGTGAAAGGGATTGATTAACTATATCTTGTATGTTTACCGCCATTTCATTTTTTGCACACTTAATCCATGATACAGGGCATGGGTCGAGTGGGGAGGTGGTGGTGTTTATCATTGTTATAATTTTGAGGAGTTGCTTTTGTTCTACCAACTGGAAATTTGTCCATATGGGGGTGGTTGTTGTGTTTGATAATAATGGAGTCGGGGTAATGGTCTTGTTTTTTAGTTTTTCTGCAAAATGTTCTGCTAGTGATTGTATATTCATTGCTTGTTGTTTAGGTTCGGTGTTATTAGTTTTGGTTAGTGTTCTTACTATCGCGAATAACTCCCTAGGGCGGTTGATGGATGAGTTTATTATTTTGGAGTGGTAGTCTCTTTTTGATTTGTTGATTGCGTTTTTGTATTCTATAAGTAGGAGCATGTATTGGGATTTGTTTTCCTCAGATTTAAGTTTTCTCCATCTCTTTTCTAGTCTCCTCAGTTGTTTTTTTAGTTGTGTCAGCTCTTTGGTGAACCATTTTTCTGTCTTTTTTGTTTGTTTATGTAAGACTCGTGTGGGGAGCGCTGCTTTTTGAATCGTTAGATTCCAATGAGCTATGGTTGAGTTGATGTCTGGTGAGACTGTGTTTAGTTTGGGTAATACTTTGTCGAGGAATGTGTCTTTGTCAAAGCGTATGAAACGTGATGTATGTGGAGTTGTGCTTGTATTGTTTTTTGGGATTTGTGCCGGTAGCTGGATTGTGATAAGATGGTGGTCTGACCAGGGTACTTCTGTTATATTCGGAGTGTAATGTGGTAAGTGACTGCAGAGTGTGGATGAGAGGAAGATTACGTCAAGTATGTTGCCTTTCTTGTGTGTGGGAGCATGTATTATCTGAGTGAACCCCATTTGTGTCATAGCATCTATGAAGTTATCTGATTGTGTGTGGTTCAATGATGGGAGGTTCAAATCACCAAGGAGTATAAGTGGTTTGCTCTGCGACGCTGTGCAAGCGAGTTCTAGAATAGGGGTGAGGTTTTTGTAATCGGATGCTGGGGGTCTGTATATGAGGGTGAGAGCCAAGGTTTTATTTTCTATGTTAATGATGTCCATTCCATCTATATTATTTAGGTTTTTTAGGGTGAATTGTAGGTCTTTTTTGGTGAGAATTAATACACCCCCTCCTCTTTTTATATTCCGTTGGCAATTGAATATGTCATATTGATATGTGGTTAGTTGGTTTAGTAGTATAGAGTCAGTAGGTGAGAGCCATGTTTCAGTAATACAGATAATGTCAGGGGATGTGTCGTTTATTATGTCGTTAATTATTGGTATTTTGTTTCTTATAGATCGTATGTTTATTAGGGTGAGTTGTAATTTGGTCTTTGTATTGTCAGCTTGGTCAATTATATTGTTTATGGGTTGGTGTTTTATTTGGATGAGACGGTGATGGCGTTTATGGGAGGTGTGACGCGAATAGTGATTGTGAGAGTTTGGGTTTGTATAGCTACGTATTGGATTCTGGTACTGATTGTAGGTGATTGGGACGTAATTATAAGGGTTCCGGTAATGATTGTGGATGATTGGGATGTTTTTGTATGGGCTTTGATTGATTTTGTAAGTGTATATGTGTTGAGTTAGGAGGGTTATTAAAAAGAGGGTAAGAGGGAGATTTATAATCTTAGTAGGAGACATTGTGTTCATTTTTCTTTTGAGGTAGATGGTTGAATGGTGAGGGAGTTGGTTAGAGGGAGGGAGATTATTGCTGGTAACAGTATTTCTAAACAACAGTGCAGGATGGGTATTCACTACTGGCAACAGTATTTTTTATGAGTGAGTTTGTTGGGAGATAACAGTTGCATGCAATGATTACTAGCAACGGTGTATCTTTCTATTACTGACAACAGTGTATCTTTCTATTAGGAGACAATTGTATGCAATGCTTTCTGACTACAGTACATTTAGTTGTTAGGAGATCGCAGTTGTATGCAGTGATTACTGACAACAGTAAATCTAGCTTGGGAGGTAACACTTGCTTTTAACAATTACTGATTACTGACAACAGTATGTATTTTGTTATATACTAATGTGCATGAATGCTAGGAAATATATAGTTCATTTTGGTGTGGAATACTTGCTGTGATCAGAGAGCCTTCGTTGAGGGTATGAGCGAGCTCAACTTTAAAAGGAGCTCAAGCTGCTTATAGTCATGTGAGATTTGAAACCAGCGAAGATCCAGCGTTATTGTTTGTGGTAGCAAAGTTTCTGTTTGGAGCTGTTTGCTTGTGCCGCTGATTTTTGGTGCCCCTTCTTTCGGTCTCCGCCTAAGGGCCACGCCAAAGGGCCCTCTGGCGAGGCCCGCCAGGCGCGGGCGCGCCCGATAGCGCTGCGACGTTTAAAGGCTGAGTGCTGCCCCGATTGGACCGCACTTTGAAGATGGCTGCAGTTTCCCACCGCGGCACCCCCGCTGGAGGCTCGATCCCTGCCCAGGGAGAGCTGATGATGGTGGGGATGCAGGAGCGCCCGATAGCGCTGCGACGTTTAAAGGCTGAGTGCTGCCCCGATTGGACAGCACTTTGAAGATGGCTGCAGTTTCCCGCCGCGGCACTCCCGCTGGAGGCTCGATCCCTGCCCAGGGAGAGCTGATGATGGTGGGGATGCAGGAGCGCCCGATAGCGCTGCGACGTTTAAAGGCTGAGTGCTGCCCCGATTGGACAGCACTTTGAAGATGGCTGCAGTTTCCCGCCGCGGCACCCCCGCTGGAGGCTCGATCCCTGCCCAGGGAGAGCTGATGATGGTGGCTTATGGACCTTTCCTCCAGGAACTTGTCCAAACCTTTTTTAAATTCAGCTACACTAACAGCCTTTACTACATCCTCCGGTAACAAATTCCAGAGTTTGATTACACGTTGAGTGAAAAAAATATTTTCTTTTATTAGTCTTAAATAGTTTACCCTGTAGCTTCATTGCATGTCCCCTAGTCTTTCTATATTCTGATAATGTAAACAATCGATCTACGTTTACCCGTTCCACTCTGTTCATTAATTTATAGACTTCTGTCATATCTCCCCTCAGCCGTCTCTTTTCCAGGTTAAAGAGCCCTAACCTTTTTAGCCTTTCTTCATAGGAGTATCCTTCCATCCCCTTTACCATTTTGGTGGCTCTTCTCTGAACCTTTTCTAATAACGCTATATCCTTTTTAAGATACGGTGACCAGAATTGCACACAATATTCAAGGAGCGGTCTCACCATGGAACGATATAGAGGCATTATAATATCTTTTGTTTTATTTTCCATTCCTTTCCTTATGATACCTAGCATTCTATTTGCTCTCTTGGCCGCGGCTGCACACTGGGCCGAGGGCTTTAACATGTTATCCACAATGACACCTAAATCTTTTTCCTGGGTGGTGGTTCCTAATGTGGAACCTTGCATCGTGTAACCATAGTTTGAGTTGTTCTTCCCTAGGTGCATAACTTTGCACTTGTCCACATTAAATTTCATCTGCTTTTTGATGCCCAGTCTTCCAATTTATCAAGATCCTCTTGCAATTTTCCACAATCCTCTTGGGTTTTAACAACTTTAAATAGTTTTGTGTCATATGCAAATTTGATAACCTCACTCGTTATTCCCTTTTCCAGGTCATTTATGAATATGTCAAAAAGCAGCGGACCCAGCACAGATCCCTGGGGTACACCACTATTTACCTTTCTCCATTGGGAAAATTGGCCATTTAGCCCTACCCTCTGCTTTCTATCTTTTAACCAGTTCCTGATCCACAATAGTACACTGCCTCCTATCCCATGACTCTTTAGTTTTGCCAAACGTTTCTGATGAGGGACCTTGTCAAAGGCTTTCTGAAAGTCCAAATACACTATATCAACCAACTCACCTTTGTCCACCTGTTTATTCACACCTTCAAAAAAACATAACAGATTAGTAAGACAAGATCTTCCTTGTCTAAAGCCATGTTGGCTGTCTCCCATTAGGCCATGACTATCTACATGCTGAGTAATTTTGTTCTTTATGATGGTTTCTACCATTTTTCCCGGTACTGACGTCAGGCTCACCGGTCTGTAGTTTCCCGGATCACCCCTGGAACCCTTTTTAAAAATTGGCGTTACATTGGCAATCCTCCAATCTTCAGGTATTACAGATGCTTTAATGAAAATTCACATATTACTAATAGCAGGTCTGCAATCTCATATTTCAGTTCTTTCAACACCCTTGGATGTATACCATCCGGTCCAGGTGATTTGCTACTCTTCAGTTTATCTAATAGTTGTAATACATCTTCCCGATGTATCAATATTTCCTTCAATTCTTCCGCACCTTTAAATACCACTTCAGTCATGGGTAACATCCCTACATCTTCCTCAGTAAAGGCCGAAGCAAAGAATTCATTCAGTCTCTCCGCTATCGCCTTGTCGCCTCTTAGTGCCTCTTTAACCCCTCTATCATCTAATGGACCTACTGACTCTCTCACAGATTTTTTGCTACGAATGTACTTGAAAAAGTCTTTATTTCATGTTTTTGCTTCTGCAGCAAGCTTCTTCTCAAATTCTCCCTTTGCCTGCCTTATCAATGCCTTGCATTTGACTTGCCAGTGCTTGTGCTGTTTCCAGGTTTCATTGTTTGGCTCTTTTTTCCATTTCCTGAAAGATGCTTTTTTGGCAACAGCCTCTCTGACCTCACCTTTAAACCATGCTAGCAGTTTTTTGGACTTCCTTCCTCTTTTCTTAAAGCATGGAATACAGCTGGTCTGGGTTTCCAAGATAGTAGTTTTCAACAACACCCAAGCTTGATGTAAGTCTTTAATCTTTGCAACTGCTCCTTTTAGTTTTTTCTTAACTATTTTCCTAATTTTATCATAGTCTCCCTTTCGAAAGTTAAAAGGTAGTACTGTGGATTTCCTTACTATCCCTCCTCCACTAGTTAAATCAAACGCGATCATGCTATGATCATTATTGCCAAGTGGCCTCAACGCCCTTATCTCTTGCAGTAGATCTGGTATTCCACTAAGGACTAGGTCTAATATGGCTTCCCCTCTGGTCGGTTCTTGAACCAGCTGCTCCAAGAAGCAGTCATTTATTTCATCTAGGAACTTTATCTCCCTAGCATGTCCTGCCATGACACTGACCCAGTCGATACCGGGGTAATTGAAATCACCCATTATTATTACTGTGCTGTAACTTTTGTTAGCTTCCTTGATTTCTTTGAGCTTTTCATCATCCATTTGTTCATTCTGGCCAGGCGGTCGATAGTACACCCCCACTGCCATTGCCTTCTCCTTTTTACATGGAATTTCAATCCATAGAGATTCTACAGCTAATTTTGTTTCCTGCAAAACTTTAATCCTTTCTGACTCAATGCCCTCTCTAACATAGAGCGCAACCCCCCTGGCTTTTTCCACTGCCTTGTCGCACTGTTTTGCCACATTGAGATCTACAGAAATAATCACACCGAGGTCTTTCTCCTGCTCCGTGCACACCAACCTCTCGCCCCCTATTGCGTACATTTCCCTTGGATTTCTGCTACCCAAGTGCATGATACTGCACTTCTTCACATTAAATCCTAATTGCCAAACATCAGACCCTTCCTCCAGCTTTTGCAGATCCCTCCTCATGTTAAGCACTCCCTCAGAGGAGTCCACTCTGTTGCAAATTTTCATGTCATCTGCAAAAAGACAGACTTTTCCATTCAGTCCTTCAGCAATATCACTAATAAATACATTGAACAGTGCCGGGCCTAGGACCGAACCCTGAGGCACCCACGTCTGTCAGTCAACCAATTTCTGATCCAGTTTACCACCTTGGGACCCATCCCCAAACTACTGAGTTTATTGATAAGCCTCCTATGAGGGACAGTATCAAAGGCTTTGCTGAAATCCAGGTAGATGACATCCATCGCGTGTCCTTGATCCAGTTCTCTGGTCACCCAGTCAAATAACTCAATCAGATTTGTCTGGCAAGGTCGTCCCTCGGTAAAACCATGTTGCCTCGGATCCTGTAACCCGTTGGTTTTGAGAAAGTTCGCTATTCGCTCTTTCAGGAGCGTCTCCATTACTTTTCCTGCCACCGAGGTAAGGCTCACGGGCCTGTAGTTTAACACTTCTTCCCTGTCACCACTTTTGTAGTAGCCAGAGGCTCAAACGGGGCTTTTAAAAGCTGTGCTAGGACCACATTGAGGTCCCAAGCCACTGGCGGTGGTTTGATCAGTGACTTGGAAAGCAGAAGATCTTGCATAATTCGTTGCACCAAGGGGTGCGAGGAAATGGGATGTCTGTCCAGTGGCCTGTGATAGGTTGCAGTGGCACTGAAATGAACTCTGACAGAGTTAGTCTTAAGTCCTGTGGAAGACAAGTGGAGAAGGTATTGTAGAAGATGTTGCACTGGGCAATTAGAAGGGTTAATCTGCTGTGAGGTGCATCAAAGAGTGAACTGTCGCCATTTGAAGACATAAGAATGTCTGGTAGATGGCTTGCGGGAAGCAAGCAGGATGTCACTGACAGGTGGAGGGAGGTCGAAGTCATCAAAGATCATGTCTTCAGCAGCCACACCATGAGATAGAGGGCTTGTGGATTGGGGTGGAGACGTTGCCTCTGATCCTGAGAGAGGAGGTTGGGAATCTGACCCAAATAGAGGGGTGGAGACTGTGCTAGATGAAGCAGCAGAGGAAACCACGGCTGACAGGGCCAGTAAGGAGCTATAAGAATCACAGAACCCTCCTGTAGTTTGAACAGAGTTTTGGATATCGGGGGGTGGGGGGGGGGGGGGTCAGTGGGTATGCATAAAGTAGGCCTGTGCCCCAATGAAGGAGAAAGGCATTGGCTGCCAGACTCTGCTGGGAAAGAATCCTTGAGCAAAAAAGCGGAAGACGCACATTCTCTGGAGTGACAAACAAATCTATTCTGAGGGTCCCCTGCATGTTGAAGATCCACGATGCTGTGTCCTGATGCAGAGTCCACTCGTGTTGACGTAAGATACGGCTGAGTCTGTCCACCAGGACATTGAATTCGTCTGGAAGATACACTGCTTGGAGGTGGAGGTGGTGTGCAGTGGCAAAGGATCAGAGTCGAAGGGCTTCTTGGCAGAGGGGATAAGAACTCATTCTTCCCTGCTTGTTCACATAGAACGTTTATGTTTATTGACTTAATATACCGCTAAACGAAAAAAAACATCATAGCGGTTTACATAGTTCAAATCATAGAAACCATAAGGCAAAGGAAAAAAAGGAAAAGAAGTTACAATGACGGATAGGAAAGCAAACCAGGCAGATTCATACAACAGGACAGTAGGGAGGAGAGAGAGAGAAGGGAAAGGGGAAGACAAAGTCATGTGAGGGGATCAGGAAGGTCGAAGGCAAGGGCGAAGAGGTGGGTTTTGAGACTGTTCTTAAAGGTAGTATGTTCCTGCTCAAGCCGGATAGAAGAAGGGAGAGAATTCCATAGGGCAGGGGCAAGGGAGAAGAACGCAGAGGAACGGGTGAATTGGAGGCGAGCGCAGGTGGGTGAGGGAAGATGTAAGCGATTCAGGTGGAGTGAGCGCAAGGAGCGAGCTGGGGTATGGAAATGGACAAGGTCTGCTAGATACTGAGGGGAGTGGGTGTGAAGAGCACGGTGGAGGAGCACCAGGATTTTAAAGTGAATGCGGAATTTAATAGGGAGCCAATGGAGACGGATGAGAAGAGGAGTGATGTGATCGCGCATAGATGAATGAAAGGTGAGCCGGGCAGCAGTATTTTGGATGCGTTGGAGACGGTGCAGTTGTATGGCGGGGAGACCAGCTAGGACTGAGTTACAGAAATCGATGCGAGATATAACCAGGGATAGAAGGAGGGTAGAGAGAGCCTGTGTAGAGAGAAAAGGCCTGATAGCACGGATCTGACGTAGAAAGTAGAATGAAGTCTTTGAAATGTGAGCGATGTGATCCCGAAAGATCAGGCCGGGGTCAAAAAGGACCCCCAGATAGCGAAAGGAGGTGACTAAGGGAATGGGTGAACCAGAGAAGGAGGGGGAGACCAGAGGGGGAGCACTATCACGGGAGAACCAGATGGCCAAGGTTTTAGTAAGATTAAGGTGTAGGCAATGAGTGGTAAGCCAGTTGGCTACGGCTGTGAGACACGTGTTCAGAGGGGAGAGATCGAGGGAAAGGGGGGAGGTGTGATACAGAAGGAGCAGGTCATCAGCATAGTAAAAGGCAGAAATCCCGTGTTGTTGGACCAGTAAAGAGAGAGGTGTGAGAAAGATGTTAAAAAGAAGAGGAGCTAGAACTGAGCCTTGAGGAACACCACAGAGAAGTGGAGTAGGTTCAGAGACAATCGGAGGAGTGGAAGTGGAGAGAACAGAGTAGGACCTGGAGGAGAGAAAAGAGTGGAACCAATGAAGGACTGTGCTACAGAGACCTGCCTTCCGTAGACGGGCTAGAAGAAGGGAGTGGTCAATAAGGTCGAAAGCAGCTGAAAGATCGAGGGAAACCGCCACCGAGAGATCACCGCGGTCGTGGGCAGTGTGAATTTCATTTAGGAAACCAAGAAGAACAGTTTCGACACTGGCCGGGGCGAAAGCCAGACTGACGGCCACTTGGTTGTCTGTCTGAACCAAGATGTGTTTGCCTGAAAGTTGGGAGTTGAAAAACCCAAAGGGCATTTGTGAGAGTATTTGAGATTCCTGCTCTGGCCATTGCCCTGGTGTAATGAGACTGTCCAGATGTGCTCTCCATCCCAGCTTGGAGGCATCTGTTGTTAGGGTGCATTGAGGTGGAGGTATCTGAAAAGGTGACCCTCCCAGAAGATTTTGGGGGAAAACACTACCATCGAAGAAAGATGACAAGAGGAGGAGTGATGCAAATCTTAGTTCTGAGAGATGCCCAGTCGCCTGATCCATTGGTACAAAAGAGTCTATTGTGCTTGTCTTATGTGCAGGCAAGCATATGGAATGACATGGGCCATGTGTCCCAGAAGCCTTAGCATATCTCAAGCTGTCACCGCACTTTCACCTTGTATGGTGAGTGCCAGATCGACGAGATGAGCACAGTGGAAGGAAAGTTCAGTGTTGATGAGTGTCCAGAAATGCTGTGATGAACTTGAGTTACTGGGATGGAACCAGGTGAGATTTTGGAAAGTTTAGCACAAAACCAAGACTTTGGAGTACTATGATGGTGTGAGAAAGTGACTGTTTTGTGACTTCTGGGGATTCTTCCCTTATCAGCCAGTCATCTAAGTAGGGGAAGACAAAGACCCCCAAAGTACATAAGTATGCTGCTAACACTGCCATGTATTTTGTGAATACCTTGGGTGCAGAAGCTAGCCCGAAAGGGAGCACCAAATACTGGTAGTGGATTTGCTGAACTTGAAAGTGCAGATACTGTCTGTGGTGAGGGTGAATCAGCAAATGGGTGTAAACCTCTTTGAGGTCTAGAAAACATAGCCAGTCATACCTCTGAAGGTATGGCAGAAGAGTGCCGAGGGAAATCATCTTGAACTTTTCCCAAAGGAAGAATTTGTTGAGATTCCTCAGATCTAGAATAGGTCTGAACCCTCCTCTTTTCATGGGGATGAGTAAGTAAGAATAGTAGAAGCCGCTAACAGGATGGCCACCTCTGAGGAGATTGGCCTGCAAAGGATTTTCAGGATGATCTCTTTTGGAGGTGGTTGGAAAATGAAGCAGATAGCCCACTTGGATGATGTTGCGAGTACTTCTCTGAAGTACTGAGATGCCCCCTGTGGGCACAAGCACAAAGCCTGCCTGCTATGTGGAGGGGATAGCGTCCTCGCAGAGGCAGAGTAGCTATGTTCTCTAAAAAGGAGTCAAAATCCAGGTGCTGACTGGGGCTGAGCAGCTGGTTGGGGCCTTTGGCCTTCTTAGGCTGACCTTGAGTCCTCTGCTGCTGCTGAGGCTGATAAGTAGGAGAGGGTTGTTAGGAAGAGTAATATCTCTTCTTCTTGGTATAGAAAGACTTCTTGGAAGTAGCCTTGCTCCTGGAGGGATCTGAAGTCTTTCTTGAGAGATGTTTGAGGGTGAGATCATCTGCCTCTAGCTCTCCTGCCTTTTCTCTCCAACCCTTACTAAACAGGTTCTCACCAGAACAGGGAATATTGGCTAATTTACCTTGAACCCACTGTTCAAGGCAATTACTAATAGGTGGAACCTGTAGCGGGGCCTCCCATATATGTAGCATTAGATCCTATAGGATCCGATGCACTGGTAACATTGCCACCTCTTTGGGCATCGAGGGGTATTGAAGGATCTCTAACTCCTCAGCCCTCTGTTCCATTTCTGATGCTACAGTGATCTGGCAATCCACTGCCATGTCCCTAATGAAGTCCTGAAAGGACATATCCTCTGGCAGAGAGTGACACCTCTGGTGAGGGGGAGAGTGATCGGAGAGAATATCCCAGGAAGCTCTGGAATCCTCCAATGTTTCTTGAGATCAGAAGAAGATGACTCTGATTCAGAAAGGAAATTGAAGTATCAACGATCTCGAGCTGATGCTTGATGTCAATGCCGATGTTGAGGCATACAGTGGGAACTGGATGGGTACTGATGTTTGTCACCGGTTTCAATGGAGGAATCTGAGGTAGGGGCCCCACAATTACAGTGGAGATATTGGCGGGAGTGGACCCACCGATACCTGCTCCAGGGCTGACAGCAGAGGCACAAGCACAGAGTTGGAAGCTGGTACTTGACTGGCTGTAGCTGTCGATGCCTTTGGTACCACAGCAGCCAGGAGTGCTGCCAAAATCCTCTTGATGGCTAAGAAACGCTCATTGATGGAGGACACCGATGCCTGGGTGGATTTGAGTACGGGGCTATATGCTACCGTCCCAGAGCATGATACCAGTAGCACTCTGGAGGTTGATGTCTCGGGAGCATCCTGGAGCTCTTGGGTGGCTTTGGAGGGTTGGTCCTTCTGCCGGGGCTGTTTGGCAGGCTAGTCAGCATCAGATGGCCCTTTCGGTGCATCTCATGGAGTATGTGACTTACCTCAATGCTCGGTATTGGATTTTGAGGCCGAGGACTTAGTCTTTAATTTGTTTGGACTTTTTAGAGACCTGGGAACCAGCTAAAGATACAGACATCCTCAATGATGCTGAAGCCACTGAAATCAAGTTCGGGGCAAACAGTGAGTCATACTGTTTGGCCCTTTTCATTAGACCTTGTTTGGTCATTGGCTTACAAAAAGAACAATTGTCTGGTATATGGTCTGGGCCCAAATATTTTAGACACCAGTTTGTCCATGGTGACAAATAAAAAAAAATGTGCACCATTGGCAGTGAACCACCTGAAGAGAAGGAAAAAAGAAAAAAACTGAAAGAAGGTAAAGAAAAAGAAAAAATAATATTGGGGTCGGTATCAGGAAAGTTCAGCGTTGACAGACAGGTAGAGCACAGATTGAATAAAAAAAATAAGTTTTTTGACAGACAGGAAAGGTGCTTCCTGATGGTTCTTGGAAAATGAAGAACTGAGAAGAGGAGCTGAGAAAGCAGATGCACAGGCGCAGTGGAGTGCTCCCCAGAGGCTTTCCTATTGGACAAAGGGGAGCGTTCAAGTGCGGGCTCTGTCGGTGCTGACGATACCTGTATGTGAAGACTGCATTCCTGCTTGTTCCTGGAGATAGAAGGACATAACCAAAGACAGTCTGTAGCAAGAGTCTAACATTTAGTGATACTGTGAGAATCACCCCATAGGCCAGCAGAACAGACAGCTAACAAGATTAAAATCTGGGTTTTTTTCTGAGCACATCCCTATCCTCTGTTCTTTCACTTGTGCTTATTGCACATCTGCAAAACACACCACACATTGTACTCCCTAATTTTCAATGAGAAACAAAGTGTTTAGACTAGATGTGTTTACTTATGTTACACCTGCTGTGTGTGCAGGCAGCAGAGGGGGCAAAATATTGTAACATGCATACATTTGAAATTCTAGTGTGCATGTGCTGCTTTCCTCCCTCATCCTAAGTATGCCCACAGTGTTTCTTCTTCCTGCAGTAAAATACATGTGCTATGAATAAATAAAAATCCAACCCAAAGTCAGTCCAACAGTCACAACAAGGAAACTATCTGCTATGCCCCAGTGTGATCATAACGTGTATCAGATAGCTTTATTCCATCATTTAATTACATCCTCTAATGTCATTCCTGGGTAAGTCCTACTGACAATTCATTACGTATACTGGTAAGTGACGGGTTTGGGGACCTTGAATTTGACACATGATTAGAAAGGCATACACCATAGCAGTGTTCCCAACTTTTCAAACCCAAGGCATTCCTACATCAGTACAAAGTTTCTGTAGCACCACTGTGAAGCAGTGAGAAAAGGACTCATATGGCCAAGAGAAACACTGAAAGCCCCACCAATCCTTCAAAGTTTAAAACAATAGAAGGGGGCAGAGACCCACATGGACTTGTCATAATAAAGGTGAGTTCCTGTGGCTTTTGAAATGATATGCATGGTTACATATACATATTTGTATAAAGAAGGGCAGACATGCATCAGTAGGCCTAGTACAGATCCCTGGGGCATTCCATTCTTCATCTTTCTCCACTGAGAAAATGGACCAGTTAGCTCTACTCTCTGTTTCCTATGTTTTAACCAGTTCCCAATAGGACATTGTCTCCTATCCCATGACTTTTTTTTTATTTCCTCAAGCATCTCTCATGAGGGGTTTTGTTAAATGCTTTCTGAAAATACAGATATGCTATATCAACCTGTTCTCCTTTCTCTACATATTTATTCGTTCCTTCAAAGTGTAGCAGATTGCTGAAGCAAGACTTCCTTTCATGAAAATCCATGTTGGCTTTGTCCCATTAAATCATGACTATCTATAGGAGTCATTTTAAAAGTCCTGTTTGTGATTTGGATGTTTGAAAATGGCCATTCAGATGTCTCAGTCACATCCATATTCAAAGAGCCAGTTTGGAGCGCCCCAAACTTATACGTTTCCAGCATAATCATGTCAATGTTTGTGGTGGTGGAGTGTCCAGGGTATTCCAGAAAAAACACACATCTGTGATTGATTTCAGAATGGAGCCTCACCTTTAAAACTGGCAGCAGATATTTCCATATCTATACCTGTTCCTGGGCACGAATAGATATTTAAAAAGTGCTTGTTTCTTCCAGCTATCAAACGTACAAAGAAGAGAAAAATGTCCCTCACTCCCTTAATATTTTTCATCAACTCAAAAAAAGCCCCATAGGTACATAACAAAGCCTTTGTGTCTGCTGTTTGCTGCTGCAGTCTGTTTCTAAAATGGCATATGGGATATGTATGTGGTAACTTATACATGTGTGTCCTGAAATACTGGCACTGGCATGTCTATGTGGCCGATAACGCATATACCAGTATAAGTTCCTCATCGTTCAGAAATCAATCTACACTGGCACTCCTCTCTACTTTGCCGATCAAGTCCACCTTCACACCCCCCACTGCTCCCTCTGTTCCATTCATGCCAATCGCATGTCCCTCCCCTCCCCATCCCAGGCCCACCTGGAATCTACCCATTGTGATGAAGAAGATGCTAGTGAGCCTATGGAGATAGGAAAAACTAGTGAATGTACCTTTAAAGAACGTGACAGGTCTGCAATACACACACTGCAGAGTGCAGCTAGAGGGAGTAAGCACAGAGAGTCTGAGTTAGGTTGCCACACCCAAGCTATCCTGAGGTAGTTACAAACTTAAGGGATGATCACACACACCTGAGGGGAGTGAGAGAGACCCTGACAGAGAAGCAGCTTTATAAGCCTTGCTTAGAAGGAGAGAAAGGGAAGAAGAAGAGGGAGACGGCGAGGAAGCAACACCAAGAAAGGCAGCCGGAGGGGCTGTTGTTGCAGGATAAGAGAAAGTTCCAAAGAGGCCAGCAGTTCCAAGGTGGAGAGCTCCAAGGAGAAGCCGTCAGGAGAGGTACCAGGAAGGCACAGCTCAGGGGGAGAGAGCATAAAAGTATTCCCATGTCTATGCTGGACTGGAAGTCTCAAGGTGTTCAGAGGTGGGTGCCCAGGGCTCAAGCTAGGAGGCAGAAGAACCCAGCCTGGAACAGGGAGCCAGCAATTAAATGGAAATTACACTTACCTGGTAATTGATGTTCCTTGAGGGAGTACAGTTCAGTCCTCCACCACTGGGTAGTGCACCTCCTCCTGCAACATGGAGACTGGACAAGTCAAACTTGTGACATCACCGGGTATATCCTGCTGGTCTTCTCCCATGATCCCCCAGTGACCTACTGTCAAAGCAGACTCAAAGGAGCAAACAAACAACCAGTTAAAGTACTAAATACAAAGCTATGCTCAAACTTCAACTTTAAAATCACAGGGCCCCAAAAAGAAAGGCTGAAAACACCCTCCTCCGTGCCCCTGTCCCCCTGCGCACCAAACAGCGGAAGACAGAGAACTAGAAGGAAGGAGAACTAAGGAAGAGTATAGGCAGAAAAGGTTGCTCTCGCGATTACCGGCCAATCAGAGCCCGTTGCCGACTCTAGGATCCGAAAGCATACTCGGAACTGACGCCTCGCGTCTGAAACATCCATCCCCGGGCGGGAATGAGGACTGAACTGTACTCCCTCAAGGAACATCAATTACCAGGTAAGTGTAATTTCCATTTCCTTATCGGTCCTACAGTTCAGTCCTCCACCACTGGGATGTACCAGAGCAGTAATCATTGGGAGGGACCTATCCAGTCGGCTCGGCCCCTAAACGAACAGAGCAGGCACCGACCCCAGCCCGCTCCTCACGTCAACAGGTGGTAAGCCAACCAGGAAGACACGACCGAGAGCCCACTTGGATCCTCTTCACTGGTGAAAACAGCACAGAACTCTGCCCCAAGCAGCGCTAGTGCTTCAGAAAGACAAACTCGCCATCGCAAACACACTGAACGCCCTAGAAACAGACCTACTGAGAAGGCTACCAGAGCTCCGCCTGAAAAATCCGCTTGAGCTCCCCCTTGGCTCTCAACCCCACCAGGGTGTCAAGTGTTAGCAACCGCTGCTCTCCCGCAGAACCCGCCTCCACGGAGGGACAGGCAGCGAAGAGACCTCCCAGAAAGCGACGGAACCTCACCTAAGGTCCAAGGAACGCAGGTTACAAGCAAAGTGTTCTTGCGTTAAGTCCCAAACCGACAACTAAACAGGCACAGCCGGATTCCACGAGGGAGAACGGAACCGAGGTCCATCCAGACAGAGGTGGGAAGCAAAATGAGGGAAATGGAAAAACCACCAGCGTCAAACACCCTATTTGTCACACCTCTTAAGGGCTTTATTCTTTGCAACACAAAGTAGCTCTACAGCTATGTCCTGGACCAGTTGGAGTCTTTTTAATTGAGAATGTGGAATGCAGCTAAGCAATGAGTTGCAATAAACCAAGCGTGATCCACCAAGGGCATATAAGAGGGTGTCAAGTGCCCCAGAGTCCAGTGTTGTTTCAGAAGATGTGGAGTCTTACATGGTGTGACAAAAAGAAAGGAGACTCTGGTAGCCACGCCCACGACGCAATGCCAGTAGGCCAACCGCTTACATCACCTGGATATGCCCTCCGGAATTGGAGGAACCATGCAGAAGTAGCAATCGCCGACGTGATCCATGGGCCCTCTCCAGATCATTGGAACCGCAAAAGACTTTGATGGTCTTTTCCCATCCATCCACAGCCTGAGATCTGCTACACATGTATTGCAGCATATGTGTGGCGCCTAGCTTTTATCCTGATCTTTTATTCTGCAGCCAAAATATAAATTATAGGCTTTCTGAACCGCCACAGTCATATGCCATTTTTGTGATGTAAAAGTCACATCACCACAACTAGAGCAGAAATTATCTGCATGATTAACACCAGGACGAGGAATCGCCAAGTATGCTGTGAGTGGCCTATCGGTATAAAATAAATGTCTTTTTTTTTTTTTTTTTTTTTTTTTTTACTGTCAAGCGAGGCAAATTTAAGTAGTGACTGCATCAACTGGTTTTGGACAGTTATTTCGATTGGTTGCAAGTAAAGATTATGTAAGCTCACGCAAATGTTGCAGAATACATTGGTAATGGTCCCCACTGACTAATGAAGAGCACATATCTTAGCAACCAGACCCAGTCGGCCATTTTCACTATGACCTCTGAAAGGCATAGAATGGACCGGGCCACGGCCCCGTACCAATGCGTCGACGCTATCCAGTAGCCTCATATGTCCTCTGCTAAACATCGACCCGTCGCCGCAGACTGACAGGTCGCCATGAGGTCCAATATGGGCTGACTGCATCTGAGCACACGCGGCGCGCACACCACCTGATGCAATCTCACTCCTCCGGCAAACACTCGGACCCCGCTAAGGACATTCGCCACCACAGTGTCCCCACCGAAACGCAGGCCGCCAAGGCTTCAACCGCGCACGCTGTCCCTTCGCTCGGGCCACCCTGACCACCTGACCGACTCCACCCTGCCGATCGAAATAGGCCACCATTCCGGAGATCTCAGACAGCACCTCACAGCGCTCGATCCGCTACCGTGTCCGTGAACGCCTGCCACGGCTGACGTACCGCGTACCGTTCCAGTCAGACGATGGAACACTGGGCATGCTGCATACACTAAAACGCCTTGTACATAAAGGATCCCCAAAATGTAGCTGAGTCTAACCACGCTCCGGCCAAGCTCCCGGAAGAAAGGGACAGAACCTTATAAAAAAGAAGTGGGGACAATTAGGAAGGCTTTCCTGTTTGATTATTCATTTTTTTTTTTTTCCTTTTTACAACTCCATAAGGGCCACAAGGCACACAACCGAACAGGGCATTGTCCAGAGAACGCAAGGCCCCTCCTCCAGGCTGACTCCACAGCCTAAACCGGCAGTCACCTTGGCTGATGCCGAGCAGCGCGGAAGCCAACTTGTAAGCCCAGCATATGAAGTATGCCTACTAGTACAGCATTCCACAATGGAGGGACATGTAACCGGACGGCTTTGAATATGAACCTACAGATATCCCGCGCTTGCTCCAAGACAAGCACTGTGCAGCCTACTGGTCTTCTCGGAGCACCGCCATGACCCGAAGACCTAAACTGGCCAGCAAAAGACGACGTACGCTGGGCCCGAAGGAACCTGGTTGAACGGATCCCAGCACTCCCTGTATCGTTAGGATCGGAGCCTCCCCCCAAGGACTCAGCCCTGGCTAGAACCGGCTGAGCATAACTCCAGGCCCTGCGGCGAGCCCCCACGAAGAAGTGGGACGCAACGATGCCTTGAGGAAAGGGAAGGCCCAATGGGTGAAGCAAGTTGCTAGCCGACCAAGGGAGTAAACCCCACACGCGCACCTCAACGGAAGGTCGGAAGAACCGAGGATTCTGGTCCCACAGGTGCGCCTGCTAGCCTTTAACAACATACACCTCCGCAGGCACAAAAAACTTAAATTGTGAGCACCTTCAGGGGTAAGGGGAATAGACGACAGCCTCCGACTGTTGACCACCTTGTCTTGCACAACAGACAGCAGCACCCCACCAAACAAATGATTGGGAATATATGACCTCAGAACCCCAAGACAGAGGTAAAACAGTAGAACGTGCAGTGGACGTGAATTTCCAGATCTGCCAGCCCCCCTGCCCACATTGAGAAGAGGCAGAGAAGAACTGGACCGGCGGATCTGGAGGGGTGCCTCCTGGACAGCCGGGCCACCGAAGGGAAAGCTGATGACTGAGGCCCAAACTCCTCAGGATGGCAACCCCATGCAACACCATGACAACCCCGCTCACGATATCCCAAGCGATCTCTGTCATTGCTGCAACAATCACCTGAGAATGAGATCACAGACGGAACACGGACATGCAGACGCACTCAAGGAGAGTGCACCTAAGAAGTATGAGCCTATCCAACATCCAGCACCACATGTCCAGGTGTCCCACTCCTGTCACCCAAAACACAGGACGCTTGAACCTAGGTGACCGTCATAGCAAAGACAGGGAGGCCTGACTGCCGCTATCAACCCTTCCCGGACCCTGGAACACTAAGCCCCGGACTGTGCCATCCAGCAACACTTCTCACGATCCCCAGCAGGGGCCTTTCCCCAGATGGCCCAGATGGGCAGTGTTCCCGCCAAATGGGCAAGCTGCGCTCTGATAACATAGTGCAGAAAACCAAATCAAAGTGTCTTAACCTAGCTAATTTTTGTCTAATAGTGATCATTCATAATATCAGCCAGGCTCAATCATAACATTAGTATTAATGATCTCTAAAGATTGAAGAGTTACTAATGTAACACTAATTTTTTTTATTTTTTTTTTTATTTTAAAGAGCTTCAAAGGCGATCTTGGAAACTACAGACCAATGAATCTGAGTTCAGTGCCAGTTAAATGATAGAACTTGTTCTGAAAAGCAGCACCAAGCTGTCTTTTCAAAGGGTTAATAAACATGTGAGTAAGCCAAATGATATGTATCTGGATGTTTTAGAAGGTACTTGACAAAGCCCCTTATGAACTTCTCCTGAGGAAGGAGATGATGTGATATTATAGAATGGGAAATGGATCAAAAACAGGAACACAATAGGACTAAATGGCCAGTTTTCTTACAGGAGACCTGTAAATAGTGGAATGTCTCAGGATCTGCACTGGAACTGGCATCTGGTAACATCTACTGCACTGAAATGATCTGGAAAAGAGATCAGCAAGCATGGCGATCAAATTTGCAGATGGCATAACGACATTTAGAGGCTGTCTGCACAATTTCCAAGCGTATAAACATGGAAATAGCATCCTTATGTAAATGACAATTTCAGAAAGGGCTCAATTTGTAGGTGGTTGTGCCGCCGATGACCCTGAATGGCCAAATCCTAGCACGGAAACCTGCTGCTGACAGACGTCGCTAACTGCCAGAATGCAGACAAAGGTAAAGGCACCCCCCAAGAAGTAAAACCCAAACCAATCACATTGCATTCAAAGAACTATAAACTATCATGAAATTAAAAGGAAATTAAAATTAAAAGGAAATTAAAATTAGAATTAAAATTAAAAGTAACAGCAAAAGGAAGTCCTTATCTGGGTGTAGCCGCATGGAACAGCGTCGTCTGCTCAAACGCGGGGCTGCTCCGCTCTCCGCCACGAGGCCTCAGCCCTGCCGAGAAAATGGCGCCAATCCGAAGCAGGCCCGTTTGGCGCCAAACACCACAGAGGCGGCAAGAGCTCAGAGCCCCTCCATGCGGACTCGAGAGACTCCCTTGTGGCGTCGGGAAGCAGCAGTTACCCCGCTGTAGCTGCGGGGTGAAGAGCTGTCCAGACACGCTGCTGCCTCGCGCCACCAAAAGTAGCAGACGCTGGGAGCCCCGGCCCACCGGCTAAAGAACCTCGAACGGCCTGAGGCTCCCGCCGCGATGGGAATCTGCCGCATGGACACTGCCAAAATGCAGGTGTTCCACAGAGCTCTCCCCCGTACAGTCCTGGGGGAGAGATCATCACCGGGCACAGAGACCGAAGAATCCCAAGCAGAGAGGCTAGCTGGCAGCGTGAACTTTGAAAAGGGACAGAACCCCCCTTTACACTAAGGCAGACTAGGTGAAAATAAATAAAGTAAAAGTAAATGAAATTAAATGAAAATGAATTCAATTTACAGGATTACACCTAAAGAAGGGCAAAAGAAATGCAAGGTAAATCAAATCCTGACTAACTGCTCCTAAACTGCTTCTCAAGTGAGCCCAGCACCTAGGCTCACTAAGTCCTCATGCTGCATGGAGACTGGACACACTGGGGGATCATGGGAGAAGACCAGCAGGATATACCCGGTGATGTCACAAGTTTGACTTGTCCAGTCTCCATGTTGCAGGAGGAGGTGCACTACCCAGTGGTGGAGGACTGAACTGTAGGACCGATAAGGAACACCAGAGGGGAACTTAAGCAAGGAGGCCAGGAACTGTTTAACCGCAGCTGGAGAGAGGTTTGTGAACCTAGCCAGAAAGAGATAGCTCAAACCCCAGATACCTGTCTTCCATACCAGGTAGACCACTGCTGGAGAGAATTACAGAGATCCCCCGAGAAAGTATATCCTGGGAGATACAGGGAAAGCTCAGAGCAAGTTGATGTTTCTTCAGAGCAGGAAGAAATGCAGATAGATCCTAGCGAACAGGATTCCTTACTGCCTGAGTTTCCCATGGATTGTACATTATGTTTGGCTGGAAGCATGGAGTCCTTAACTGAAGAATAGCTTTCAGGATGTGCGCTTTTGGGTAACAGAGTAAAGAAGTCTGACCTTGTTGAAGGTAAGAGTTTGTTTAACCAAAGGAATATTGCCTAGCACCTGTGCTTGGTGTTACTAAAGAAGGAAAGGATAAAAGAGAACATTTTTACTATGCTGAATGAAGAAGCGTGTGTTTTGTTTCATCTGCTATATTTTTGGATTAAAACCCCTGAACAGAAGTAGTGACTGTGAAACACATTCAACCTGAGTTTTGTAAATATCTTTGGAAATACTAACTGGAGAGAATATCCTGATGCTTTATGTTGAACCTTGTGTCATTGGGGAAATAAAATCTTTATCATTTACCTTCATACTGGTTTGTCACGGCTATATTTTTAAAAGAGAAACTACAACTCCCACCATACTTCAGTGCTGAAGATAGTTTTCAACCCGTTTATGAAGGACATAATGTCCACCCTAGCTCTTTAGGCACGTGGCCAGGGGGCTGGGGTGTGACACCATTCGTCTGCTTTCTATTTTCTTGGTCCAAGGCTTTTAACTCCCCCCCCCCCCCCCGCCCCGCTTAGAATCTTCTTTCAATACTTTCAAGGCCAAACTAAAAACCCACCTTTTTTGTTCTGCCTTCAAACCACCCCCCCCCCCCCCCCCGTAGGTGGGTTCTTACCTACAAAAGCATCCTTAATAATTATCAAGATTGTCTGGGCACATGGGACCCGTGCACCAAAAGAAACAAAACAAAAGAAACTCAGATCACAGTTACTTGTCAGCAAAAATTCTGTTTTTATTTAGTACAAGCAAACTCCATAAGCACAGGAAAAAAAGGTCTGTCTTAGAGATCTGAGGGCGAGCAACATTCTCCCTCCCATCAGGGAGAGAGAAGGCCGCTGCCCCGAGCTCTGTAGCTTGCTCTCTTATATATCCTATACCCTCTATAGCAATTCCTGCACAAAGCCTTAGTTCCGTGTGCACAAATCTGCTATACTTCCTACAAAAAGTTGTAAAGCCGTCTGCACAATTTTTGAACCTTCTGCAAAAATCTGTCAGTGCTACTTGCAAAAATTAGAGTGCTGCTTGCAGAAGTTTGCTGACGCTCTCCAGATGGGACCCCCTCCCTCATGATTTTCAAGGCCTAAGGCTGGTGCTTCAAGGTCTCCAAAGTTTTTGCTTAGCTGTGCTGTGAAGCGCATCTTTCCTGCATTCCTTGGGGCCCGCTTATGGTCTTCTACTTCCCGGCACTAATCGCATTCTTTCTTCAGGGCTAGAGAATTTTCTGTTAATTATTTTTCTGTTAATTATTTTCTGGCCTGGCCTGTATTTGCTTCTGGACCTAACTCTGCATACTTCTATCCAGAGTAAAGTTTTTCCCAGACTGTACCAGGCCACAGACACTTTCTTGTGGCATTTCCTGGATAGCCCACATGCTCTGTCTTCTTGTGCCATTCATGCAGGGTGCCCGTGCAAGCCACAGGCGGCAGGATTACAGTCACAGACAGCACATAAGGCAAACCTAAGCAGAGCTATTCCTAAGCCAAAATATCCCAACACCCCCCACCTCTCTCTTCTTCTCCTCGCTGATGTATACCCCTGCTGCCCCTTTTATCTGTTGGCTTGTCTACCCCCTCGTTGATGTATAACCTCTGCCTTCCCTTCTTATCTGTTGTCCTGTCTACCCCTCTCCCTCCATCTATCCTTATCTCTTCTGTCCTGCTTTTAAAATTTTAATGGTGTTCCTTTTCTTTTCCTTGCAGCTTTTAGTTGTAAACCGCCCAGATGCTTGTTATGGGAGGTATATTTAAACATACACAAATGTCTATATCTTCTATGTGAAATTGGTCTGTCTTCTGCACATGTCTGGCCCCCTTACTTTGCCTCTAATTAGTCAGTGCTTATGCATCTTTCCGTTTCATTTGATCATTTTTCCATTTCTTGAAAGATATTCTTTTGGCTATAACAGGCTCTCTCACCTCACCTTTTGACCATACTAGCAGTCATTTGGCCTTCCTTCAATCTTTTTTTTAAGTGTGGGATACATCTGGTTAGGGCATCCAGAGGCTAAGCCTTATCAGCCTAAAGTATGACCTGCCCTCCCCTCTCACAACTCTGAGTGAAACTAGCAGTCAGCTGCTATTTAGTCTGCCTATCAGTTTGACTTGCTACTACTAGAGCCTCCTTCCTTCCCCCATTCCCCAGTTATCACCTCTTTTGCCACTTCCTTTGACCTGCAACAGCAACTAATTACACAGGTACACTAAAAAAAAATTTTTTTAAACTGTCTCTAATGTTTCGATTGATTTTTACGTTTTTTGGTGCGCTGAATCCAAATCTGGTAACCAATTTGCTCCACCACGTACAGATTTTTTGCTACATTGGGTTAGCAGTTTGAGGTGAACGTTTCAGATTGAGTGCGATCGAGATAAAAGTTTCTTGGATGAATTCTTTATACTAATTGTTTAGTAGTTATTCAAATAAGAATAAAGAAAATTGTAACAAGGCAGCACATAAGAATAGAGTAATGTCAACAAAACACACTGTGATGGTAGCAAAATTGTCTGCACTTAAAACAGCCACATACATGTGCACAAACATTGAGCATATAAGAGCGAGGTTAGACACAAAGCAAAGCAAAGAAATGTGAAAAAAATGTTGTACAGGTATGTATGTAAGAATAGAAAACGCAAACCGCACCATTGCAATACATGAAGACAAACACCCGATGGTGTGAAAATAAAATTCTAATAAATGAGATCCGACACTGTGATAATAACTAGCAAATTTTTATTTCAAAGTTTAGTAAAAACACGATATTTGTCAACACAGTTTAGATTTTAAAGTCATTCTTGGGTCAATCAATCTCCTGGTGGGCCCGTTTCTTCTTCCCCCGAATGCTTCTCTTGGTGCGCTGCTTGGCGTATTTTTCATCTGGGGGTTCCCGCAGCAGCAACCAGCAGAAATCAGCCATCATAGTGGTGTTCCATCTTCCTTGGTACCTTCTCTCTGCGTCCTTGATGTCCTGGTGAAACCTTTCACCTTGTTCTTCACTGTACGCCCCCATGTTTTCGGGAAAGTAGTTCACATGGGAGTGCAAGAAATGGACTTTCAGGCTCATGTTACAGCCTTGTTCTTTGAAGGCACTGAGCATCCTGGCAACAATATCCTTATAGTTCTCATCCCGCCTGTTCCCCAAGAATTTGAGAACAACATCCTTGAAGGAATCCCAGGCTTCTTTTTCCTTCTCAGACATCGTTTCAGCGAATGCTCCATCTGAAATGAGTTTTCCTTATATCAGGGCCAACAAACACTCCTTTCTTTAGCTTTGCTTCAGAAAGTCGGGGGAACTTTGAGCAAAGGTACCGAAAGCACTCACCATCTTTTGGAAGGGACTTGATGAATTGCTTAATGAGACCCAACTTAATGTGGAGAGGTGGTAATAGAATTTTATCACGAGGTACCAAGCTCTCAAGAAAAACATTTTTCTCACCGGGTCTCAAATACTCCCGAATTGGCCAGTCTTTTTTCCCCCAATGTAGGTCGCGGGCCCGGCTATCCCACAAGCAAAGGAAGCAGGGATATTTGGTGAAACCGGATTGCTGCCCTAATAGCATGGATAGAATTTTAAAGTCTCCACAAATCATCCACTTATGCTCATCATAACGAATCTTCTGAAGAATCAGGGCCAAATTCTCGTATTTTTCTTGGAGAATAACAGAGTGAGCAATAGGAACTGAAGCAAATGTGTTGCCATTATGAAGAAGAACACCTTTTATGCTGTCTTTTGACGAATCAATGAACAGCCGCCATTCAGCAGGATCATACTTGAGTTGAAACTTTTCCATCACTCCGTATATATCGTTGCAAAATACCAAATCTTCCTCTTTGCTGAAATACTTCAAAAATTGTGTCTCGCGGTTGCGGTACCAATAAAAAGTTGTTCCTGGTGACAATAGATTTTTCTGTTTAAGCCGAGAACCTAGCAGTTGGGCAGCATCTTTTGGGAGTCCTAAATCCCGGACTAAATCATTCAATTCAGCTTGAGAGAAAAGTTCAGGTTTCGGATCTGGTTCAGTTTCAAACTCGGAAGTACTGGACTCATCGGGAAAAGCCATCTGATGAGTCTCATCATGATCAGAACCGTCCACACAAATATGATCCAAAGATTTTGGTGGTTCAGGCACAGGTACTTCGTTGCTATGAGGCATAGGCCTAATTGCTGAGGGAAGGTTGGGGTAACTTATTACGTTCTTATTTTTTAAGTTGTATCCCTTCACAATGCAAGAGCAAAAATAGCAGTCACTGCTGTGGTCTCTTTGTTCATGCCACATCATAGGTATTCCGAAACGAAATGCTTGTTTTTTACCTTTCATCCATAAGCGTAGATCTTCCTCACATGTCTTGCACACTTTGTGAGGAGCCCACGGTTTGTCTTGATTGCCTAACTTCAAACCGAAATAGGCGAAATATACTTTTTTAATAAATGCAGAAATGTTCCTCTGCCGCTTTTTCACGGTATATTCCCCACAAATAAAACAAAAACTGTCCGGAGAGTTGACGCAACCTCTGGCTCTGTGAGCCATCACAAATACACAGCACTGCAAACTACAACTGTAGTGAACCACTTCGGAATAAAGCTGGATTACGACTGAGCAAACAAAAGGTAATAATGAACTTGCAAGAAACTGAAATTTGACAGGAACTTTCATGTCGCAACCACCGTGTTTGAGCGAGCGAACGAGGCGAGGCGAACAGGAAAGAACATGCGCCAGCGCGAGTACTGGATTTAGCCCCCCGCCTCCCAATTGTCCTGTTAATGTATAAAATGAATACAAAACACTCTAAAATATCATGAGGGAGTGTTTCTAGTTAGTTAACCATTACAACCTCTATTTTGGGCCAAGAAAATAAACTGCAGTCGGCTAAAAAGAAATTATGTGAACATTCCTTATATGGGTAAGAAATCTAATTTTGCAAGAAAACGTGACGTGATGGAACATTTTGGCTATTTTTCCTGGATTCAGCACCCCAAAATCTATAGGAATCAGTTGCAAAACTGGAGGCAGTTTTTTGGTAGTGTACCTGTGTTATTTAAAAAGGCATGCTGCTGATCAGAAAGAATATGTCAGAGGGGTGGGACTGGCAGAGCCATCAGTGGCACACATGGAGTGAATGTCCCCATGTCTTTTTAGGTATTTAACCACTGCTGCAGGTCAAAGGAAGCAGCAGAAGAGGGAGAAGAAAAAGAGGGGGGGGGGGATAGAAAGATGCAGGAGATGCTGGATTGGAGGAAGGGGGAAGAAAGGGGATAGAAGTGATGATTGGGGGAATGGACACAAAAGGGGAAGTTAGGTGACGGGATGGGGAAGGAAAGCTAGGGATACTGGGGAGTGGTCACAAGAGGGAAAGTTAGTTAACAGAGGATATGCTGGCTCAGGGAGGGGAAAAGGAAGGCTAGGGACACAAAGGGGATACAGTAGGAGTGAGAGAATAGGGTGATGGGAGATGCTTGATATGGGGTATAGAAAAACAAGAGAGATGCCGGACACAGGGGGAGGGAGACAGTCTAAGACAAAAGGGGACTAGGAAGATGGAAGACAGACACTGGATACTGGGGACATAGAAAGATAGAAGGGAAATGCTTGACCCGGGGGGGGGGGGGGGATATGAAGACAAGGGAGTAGGGAGACAGGAGTGAGATGCTAGATGGAGTTTGGGGAGGGGGGAGATAGATGCTGGATTTAGGGTAGAGAGGGGGAGAGAATGAGACTGGTGAATAAGAATGGAAATGGGTGGACCAAGATGAGGGAAAGAGATGGAAAGCAGAAGTATTTTATATATTTTTATTTAACAGGTTTTCTATACCGCCTTATCCTTCAATCAAAGCAGTTTACAGGTTAACTTAAACAGATTACAGTGAAATAAAGGCTGTTGTGTAAAAAGAGAGATTGAAGACTGTATAGTAAGAATGAAATCTGAGTGGATAGAGAGGCAGAAAAATAAATGAAAGAAAGCTGAAAGGAAAGATCAATGTCAGAGATGGATGTAGGGGAGAAAGTGAGGAAGACGGGAGGAGACAGAAAAATGATCAATGGATAGTGGTGGTTGTCTAACACACCTGGTTCATATTACTCCTTACGTGTCCTGAAGTAGCCACTGTTACTTTTTATGTGGCAAAATTAGAGTAGACACCTGCATTTGGCATCTTCTGTGATCCGGAAGTTTTGAACTTTTCACCTTTTGACAGCTAAGTGATTTTGTTTTTTTAAATTAATTTCAAAAAAGTCAACTCTTAACTTGGGGCCTATGAAACAGATTATGGGGGTAAGTTACCTGCACCGTGTTGTCAGACATTAAATCAGCACTAGCCAGAACCCTTGTCTTCCATTAATACATATACTTAATTTGTATATCCCTCTCTTGGTTTGCAGCTTGTCGTGCTGTGAGGGCTTGTGTGCATCAGTGATGCTGAAGGCTAAGCTATCGGTAGTTTAACTACTGGCAGGGTCTCCTAAGATGGACAGATCTCAGCTGATGTGCCAGACCAAGACAGACCATCATCTGGGCAGCAGCAGAATAGACAGTGTTGGAGGTGGAGGATCACATTTCTGTGACAACGGCAACACTAAACTTAACTGCGCGGAGGAAAGACCTGGCAATCTACTTCTGTATCTTGCCATGAAAATCCAATGGACAGTCACAACAAAACAAATTTCACTATAGTGCTGGAAGATGAGACCCCCAAGTCGGAAGGCACTTAACTAGCTACCGGGGAGGAGCAGAAGACTTTTCAGAGTAAAGCCAGTATTTATGATGTGGTTGGATCAAAGCCCTCGGGACGTCTAACTGCTGATGTAGCTGCGCATGAAATGAGTCAGACGCTGTAAAGATGTCTTACATATTGGGACATGGAACATACGAAGTATGAACCAAGGGACGTTGGAAGTGGTCAAGAATGAAATGGAACGTGTACAACTTGATCTGTTGGGTGTCAGTGAACTGAAATGGACTGGCATTGGGCACTTTCCATCAGATTTATTTATTTTATTTATTTACAGTTTCTTTTATACCGCGCTATTCGTCATCAGTGCGGTTTACAATGAACATAAGTTATCCAAGTTGTACTTCCCTGTTCTATGTAAAACTGATATTTGTTAATTATGGTTCCATGTAAACCGCGCTGATGCTAAAGAGTGCGGTATATAAGAGAAATAAATAAATAAATAAACATAAAAACTACACGTCTCAATTAATTGATCTGTGCTTACAATGAACAGGACAATAAATTTGGTTTACATTAAACAGGTTTCATGAACAGTGAAACAGAGAACGTGAGAACTATGTACAAAGCAACTAAATGCAGCTATATGTAGAGCTACATGAATCTAGGTAAAATTTTCGTAGTGAGAGGAGGTGCAAAGTGAGATTGCAGTTCTACGGATTAAGACTGTGGAGTGCATGGGTTTAATGTGTTGGCCTGGAGTGTGGAGGTGGGTTGGTATGGGAGGGTGTCCGAAACATCGTAGTGCTGCAGGAACAGGTGATACTTCAGTGCCTTCCTGAACTGGGAGAGGTCACTGATGGTTCTGATGCCTGATGGTAGGGCGTACCAACATGATGGTGCAAAGTAAGAGAAGGCTCTGGATCTAGTGACTTGAGAGCATTTCGTGATTGCCTTGGATAGTACAAGAGAGTTGGAGGCAGTCGATCTCCTTGCTCGATTAGGGGGTGTAATTGATATCAGGTCAGTGATAGTAGATGCGGAGTAGTTATTGATCGCCTTGTGAGTCATAGTTAGGATCTTGAAAGAGATCCTAGATTGTATAGGCAGCCAATGTAACTGTTTCAGTATTGGAGTGATGTGGGTTCTCTTGGAGGCTCCATAAAGGATTCTTGCAGCTGAGTTCATTGCCAATTGTAAGGGGTTAATCGTGCACTTTGGTAGGCCATGTAGGATCGCATTGGCGTAGTCCAGGTGAGGCATTATTAAGGCCTGACAGACTGATCGAAAGTCGTCTGGTTCTAGCAGCTGACACAGATAACGAAGGGTCCGGATTTTATGATAGACAGATTTTGCTACGTTGCTGATATGAGCCTTCATATTGAGTTGTTGATCGAGCGTAACCCCTAGGTATCTCACTGTAGTTTTGCAAAGGAGTTCTGTGTCACGCACCTTGATGGACGTTGGTGAGGTAAATGCAGGGTTTCTGGTCATGAAGAGGACTTCTGTCTTTTTGAAGTTTATCTTAAGCATTTGTGCATTTAGCCAGTCTGTGACCGTGTCAAAGCACTTGATTAGTGGGGAGAGGTCCAGGAGTTCTGTCGAGAATGGCATATACATCAGGACGTCATCAGCATAGACCAGGCAGTTGATGTTAAAAGAGTGGATGAGGTCACAGATAGGCTGCATATAAATGTTGAACAGTAAGGCGGAAAGGGAGGAGCCTTGTGGCACACCTTTAGTTTGAGGGAAGGGGTCAGAGGTTGAAGATCCAGAACGGACATGTTGCCAACGGTCTCTGAGGTATGAAGAGCACCAAGACAGAGCTGATCCATGAACTCCCTTCTCTCTAAGACGTGACAGGAGTACTTCATGATCAACAGTGTCAAACACAGTGGCAATGTCCATGAAGATTAAAGCAAAACCTTGTCTGATGTTGTCTAGGCCTATGGTTAGAGCATTAAACAGGGATGTCAGTAGTGTTTCAACACCATGCGATTCACGAAATCTGTGCTGACATGGATGCAAGGGTGCATTGGTATCTAAATAATCTTGTAATTGACGTTGGGTAATCTTTTCGATGATTTTCGAAAGGAGAGGAATGCTGGAGATGGGTCTGTAGGATTCCATCAAGGAGGGGTCCAACCTGCTGTTTTTTAGGAGAGGTCTGATGGAGGTCTGCTTCAGAGTGTGAGGGAAGGTCCCAGTAGAGAACGATACATCTATCATTTTAGCTAGAAATGGGCTGAGATCCGCCCGTAGTGACTTTATCCAGGAAGCTGGACAGGGGTCGGAAGGTGATGTTGTGGTGGTTATTTTTAAGATGGTGTCTTGAATGACTCTGTCAGTTGGGGTGGAGAAGGATGAAAGAGTGTGTTGAGTCTCACATGAGAATTGGCTAGGTGAGGGTAGAGGGACAGTGTAGGGAGTGTTAGCTGGAGTAAGGGGCTTAGAGGTTAGAGCGAGCTGGTTACTTTTGCTTCGTAAGTAGTTGGCATATTCCTGAGGGTCTAGGTGGGGCAGGGCACCCTGAGAAGGTTCCTTTGCTAAGGTTTTCACAATGTGGAAGAGCTCGTGAGGTTTGTTGAGGGAGCGCTGTAGTCTGCTTGCGTAATATTGTTTCATACTGGAAGATACAGATGAGCGATGTCTTGTTAATTGTGCTTTGAATGCGTCATGATTTTTGGCTGTTCTTGATCGTCGCCACCGTCTTTCTAGTTGTCTGAGGAGGAGGAGTGATTTCCGTAGCTCTGGGGAGTACCATGGTGCATTCTTTTTCTTATGAAGTGCCTTGATTGAGGTAGGAGAGTGGATCACAGCATCTAGGCAGGAGTTCCAAGAATCGACCATGTCGTCAAGGCTTTTTTCAGGAGGGCAAAGTAGGTTCATGATCACATGGTCTACTATGCTGGAAGTGAAAGACAAAGAAGAAATGGTGTTGCATTAATAATAAAGAAGAAACTTGCAAGCACTGTAATGAAATACAATGCAGTCAGTGAACACTTAATCTCTATTTGTCTATGAGGAATGCCAATCAACACAACTATAATTCAAGTATATCCCCAACAACAGCTGCAGAAGAGGATGAAATTGATGAGTTCTATGAATAAGTACAAGCTGAAATTATCAGGATATCCTGTTTGCATGTTCTGTCAGTCATGGGTAACTGGAACACAAACGTTGGCAACAAATAAGAAGGTAAAGTGTTTGGAAAATATGGACTTGGCAACAGAAATAAAGCTGGAGAAAGACTGATAGAATTCTGCAAGACCAACGATCTATTCATCTCAAACACCTTCTTCCAGCAACACGAGCGGCGACTGTACACATGGACTTCACCCAATGGATTGTACAAAACTCAAATTGACTACATCTTTGGAAGTCAATGATGGAAAAGCTTTGTAACATCAACAAAGACAAAACTTGGAGCTGACTGTAGTACAGATCATTGCCTACTAGTATGCAAACTCAAGCTAAAGTTGAAAAAAAGCAAGCCAATCATGAATGTAGCAAAATATATGACCTTGCGAATATACTACTAGAATTTAAAGACTGCCTGCAAAATCGATTTGCAGCTTTAGATACAAATGGCAGAGCTCCAGAAGATTTATGGAATGACATCAACAAGGTTGTGTTGGAAGACAGCGAGAAGTCTCTACAAAAGGTAAAAAAACAAAAACAGCCAAAATGGATGACGGAAAAAACTGAAAATTGCCCAGAAATGCAGGGAAGCTAAAGCCAGAATGAAAGAAATACAATAGCAGAACTCAACAGAGATTTTCAATGTTCAGCAAGACAGGACAAGGAAAAGTACTACAATGACAAAAATGCAATGTGTGCCTTCGAGTCAGTCCTGACTCCTGGCGACCCAGAAGCTCCTGGGTTTTCTTGGCAGTGTCACCGGAAGTAGATTGCCAGGCCTTTCTTCCGAGGCAATGGAGGGTTAAGTGACTTGCCCAAGGCCACAAGGAGTGCCAGTGGGAATCGAACCCTGGTTGCTTGGTTACCAAGCCAGTGTTCTAACCACTAGGCTACTCCTCCACTACAATGACACATGCAAGGAAATAGAAGCAGAAACTATTAGTGGAAGAACAAGATCGGCTTTCCTAAAGCTTCGAGAGTTAAAGAAAAATTCCAGCCTCAAATTGGAATGTTACAGGATGCTGAAGGTTCTATGTTGAATGATTCTGAGAAGATCAAGAAAAGGTGGAAAGAATAGACAGAGTTTTTATATGATAAAGATCAAGTGGACCAATGGCCGTTTCAACCTGTACCTTATGATCCGGAACCATTGGTGATGAAAGAAGAAGTCGAAGCAGCATTGAAAGCCTTATCAAAGAACAAAGCACCAGGCATTGATGGCATTCCCATAGAAATATTACAGCAATCTGATGCAGCTGTTACCATACTTACAAAGCTCTGCCAAGAAATTTGGAAGACAACATCATGGCCAACTGATTGGAAAACATCTGTGTTTATACCCACACTAAAGAAAGGTGATCCAACTGACTGTGGAAATTATCACACAATTGCTCTGATCCCACAAACCAGCAAGATTCTGCTGAAGATTATTCAACAGAGACTACAGCCATATCTGGAACAAGAACTACCCGAAGTGCAAGCAGGGTTCAGGAAAGAGCAAGTAACGAGAAACAACATCGTGGATGTAAGGTGGATCCTTGAAAAGACTAAAGAATACCAAAAGGATATCTATTTGTGCTTTATCGACTACAGCAAGGCTTTTGACTCAAACCATGAGAAACTCTGGGCCACATTAAGAAGCATGGATATACCAGAACACCTGATCGTTCTCTTGCACAATCTGTACATTGATTAAGAAGCAACAGTTTGAATGGAACAAGGAGAAACAGAATGGTTTAAAATAAGCAAAGATGTAGGACAAGGCTGCATACTTCCCCTGTATCTGTTTAATTTATATGCAGAACAAATCATCAGAGAAGCAGGATTATATGAAGACAACCAAGGTGTGAAGACTGGTGGAAGACTCATCACCAACCTTCACTATGCTGATGATGATACATTACTGGCTGAAAGTGAAGATGATCTGAAACATTTGCTTCTCATAATTAAGGAACATAGTCTTAAAATGGGCCTGCATCTTAATGTAAAGAAACAAAGATCATGACAACTGGCAAAATCAATAAGTTCATTGTTGAAGGAGAAGAAATTGAAATTGTGGACAACTTTAACTTACTTGGATCAACTATCAATAAAGAAGCAACAAGCAGTCAAGAAATCAGACGATGCATTGCTCTTGGCAGAATGGCTATGAAAGACCTAGACAAGATTCTCAAGAGCAGAGATGTGTCTCTCCATACAAAGATTCAACTAGTTCAAGCCATGGTATTTTCAATAACATCATATGGATGCGAAAGCTAGACTGTGAAAAAGATAGACAAGAAGAAAATTGATGCCTTTGAATTATGGTGCTGGCGACGAATACTGCATGTACCATGGACTGCCCGAAGAACAAACCTAAGCTTTCTTTAGAAGCTCAGATGACAAGACTTTGACTTTCATACTTTGGACACATCATACGAAGAGAGAGATCATTAGAGAAAGACATCATGCTTGGCAAGATAGGTCAACGCAAAAGAGGAAGGCCAGCAATGAGATGGATCGATACAATAACAGCAGCTACCAGTCTGTCAACAATGAGCCGCTTGATTGAAGACCAAACACAATTTAGGACAACTATCCAGAGAGTTGCCATGAGTCGACACTGACTCGACAGCACTTAACAACAACAATTTGAATATATTTTTCCAACTTTGGACCTATGATATGAGGTGTGAATTTGATGGTATAAGAGTAGTCTCATTGTTTTTTGTTTTACATATTAAGGGGGGGGGGCATATTCAAAAGGATTTATGCAGTTTCTGCTGAAGCTCCTCACAAATGCCCGACATCGATGGACTGGCATCTTTCTGCATCCAGGGCTTGAGGGTAAAATTGAAATATTCTCCATATCGCCACTATCATGTTCTATGGAAGGCAGCATATGATTTTGAAGAGTGAGTTTGGTCCTTCTCAAGACCCCCCCCCCCCACACACACACTCATAACCCTCACCCAATCTGGATGATGGAGGAGGCTCTTCAATGAAGGGGCTTGGTGGGGTATTCACCATGGGGAGGGATGTAATCAGTGGGGTGGGGGATGTTCAA
Organism: Ichthyophis bannanicus; assembly: GCA_033557465.1. Classification (NCBI taxonomy): domain Eukaryota; kingdom Metazoa; phylum Chordata; class Amphibia; order Gymnophiona; family Ichthyophiidae; genus Ichthyophis; species Ichthyophis bannanicus. The sequence continues at coordinate 578,442,484 of CM066035.1, forward strand.
GGAGGTGTGATCAGAGAGGGGGGGGGGAGCTTGGGAGGTTTGTGGCAAGGAGAGGATCAGGGGAGCTGAAGATCATAGCCCTTAGCTGTCTGTGCTACCAGGACTGCTTTGCCAGCACCGACAGGTAGCACAGCCAATTCAGGTGCAGTAAGTGCAAACACTTAGGGGTATGTTTACTATTTGGCAGTAGCGGCTTCCTTGCGATATTGGAGCCATGACTCCGATATCGCATGGAAGCTGCTACAACCGATTAGTAAACATACCCCTTAGTAGTAAAATGTCCCCTTAGCACCTTAGCATTCATAAAAGGATTGAATCATTTAACATACAACACCAATAATGAACTTCAGCAATATTGAACAGCCACTCAATTGGTCAATCAGAATCACCATCTTACCCCTTTATAATTATTATGATCACACATTAGGTCGGTCAACAATATATAACAGTTCTTACAGAAAAAAAAAAACCATTGAACCACTTGAGAAATTTGTTTCTGTAGTATATTTATTGTAAAACAATTATTTTAAGCAGAAGTATAAGCTGAGCATCCAAAGGAGGAGGAGTCAGTCCCTCTGGCTACTTGCATTAGAATTTCCTAAATAAAAACCCATTTTAAGAGATATTCTGCCACCATCGAGCTGCACTTTCCAAAAATGTCACTTATTGGGCACTGTAAAACTGGCTTGGCAAAACCTTGTTTTCCGACAGGGCAGCAAATCTTTTCCCCCAATCTGTGAATACCTCAAGGTAACTAAGGTGATTTTTGCATGACAGAGACCCTCTGCACTGGCTACCTGAGCCAGCAACTGTTCACTAGAAGCCTCCTCCAGTGCAATGTCCATTTTCAGAGCCTGGCTCCATCCTTCCCCACCATGCAAGCACTCCTGGCCAACAGAAGTTAACCTTGTGCAGAATTCCAGTTAACATACTTATCTTTTTGTGTGGCCAAAACCCTGGAAGTCTTTCTGGGAAAGCAGGTTCAGAGCACAGGGCTGAAGCCATGGAACAGGTTATTTTTCCAGATGGTGAGGTCAGCACATCTTAGCAGGATCACTGTTAGATAGATTGGGGCCCAGAGCAGGAGTGTGCCTGCCCAGTGACAGGTTAACCGAGTTACTTACCTGTAACGTGAGTTCTCCAGGGACAGCAGGATAAGTCAGCCACAAGTGGTGACGTCATCCGACGGTGCCATAGACGGAAGTACTCTCAGTAGCCCAGAAGCCCCACCTCCCGATCCGCCCCTAGCTGGCCAGATCTTCCAAGCTGAGGCGATACCAGCAGCTAGGAGGCGGAAGTGGAGACCAGAGATCCCCGCCGGGGAGGAAGGTGGGAAAGTGTGGCTGACTTATCCTGCTGTCCCTGGAGAACTCACGTTACAGGTAAGTAACTCGGTTTTCTCCCAGGACAAGCAGGATGAGTCAGCCACAAGTGGTGTCTCCCCAGCTACAGATGCAGCGGCGGGGAATCAACAAATGGAGACAGAGTCAAGCAGGACCGTAAGGTGCAAAGCAGGTTTAATGTGGCATGTCAAGCCAGGCATATGCTAAGAACCAGGTGTGCAAATAACAAGCGTGAAAATAACACAACGTGCAAAACATAACAAGGTGTTCAACCCGTAACAAGGAGCTGTGCCTGAACACAGCGCATGCTGTGCCCGAGCACAGCGCATAGTGCCCCAAGTAGTCACAATGAGGCATAAGGTGCAACTTGACAATATAGGCACAAAGGCATAAGGTGCAACAGGACAATAAAAACAGTGTACAGATGCAAATTGTAGTGTCTCTGGAAAGTCTGGACAGAGGACCACGTGGCGGCTTTGCAGATCTCAGGAACTGGAATGGAACGTAGGTTGGCAATGGAGGTGGCCAACGCCCGCAGGTGATGAGCCCTGACACCTGCGGGAGGGTTCGCTCCAGCGAGTGAGAGACCCAGGGAGATGCACGCGGAGATCCATCCGGAAAGCGTGCGTTTGGACACTGGGAGGCCAGGCTTGTTAGGGTCGTACGAGACGAAGAGCTGGGACCCTTTGCGCAGGGGGGAAGTCCTCTGGAGGTAGCACCGAAGGGCCCTGACGCAATCAAGCGTATGAAGGCGCTGCTGTTCGGGATCGGAGTGGGGTCCGGGAAGGAAGCAGGGCAACTCAATGGATTGATTGATGTGGAAAGCGGTTGCCACCTTGGGAACAAATTTGGGGCGCGTCCGAAGACAAGCACGGTCGTGGAGAAGAATAGTGTAAGGCGGATATGCGACGAGGGCGTGCAGCTCGCTGATCCATCTGGCAGAAGTGATAGCAATGAGGAATAGCGTTTTCCAGGAAACAAATTTCATATCTGCCGAGTGCAGTGGCTCGAAGGGTTCCCTCGTAAGCTGATTGAGGACAATGTTAAGGTCCCAAGGAGGCACAGGTTCCCTGATCGGAGGGTGCAGATTGGATAATCCCTTCATGAAGCTGGCAACGATTGGAAGGGCCGCCACCGATGAGTCGCCGACGCAGTGGTGAAAAGCCGCGATGGCGGAGAGGTGGACCTTGATGGACTGAGTTTTCAGGCCGAGGGTAGAGAGAGATGCAAGGTATTCAAGAAGCAGAGGCACCGGGCATGAGAAGGGCTCAAGGCGCCATGCCTCGCACCAGATGCAGAAGCGACGCCATTTAAGGCTGTAAGATTTTCTGGTGGAGGGACGCCGAGCATCCAGGATGATCTGCTGGACCTCGGCCGTAAGGTTAAGGGGCGCCAGCATTAGCCTTTCAGTTTCCATGTCGATAGCGATAGCATCTGCAGATTGGGATGAAGCATGGAGCCGCTGTCCTGCGAGAGGAGGTCCGGGCGCGAGGGAAGTCGAATGGGAGGTTCCAACGCTAGGCGGTGAAGATACGGGAACCATATTTGCCTGGGCCAGTACGGAACCACTAGGATGACTGTTGCACGGTCTGACGATGCGTTGGATGGTCCGCGCCACTAACGGGGTTGGGGGAAACGCATAGGCCAGCGGCCATCGGTTCCAAGCCAGGTCGAAGGTGTCTGCCGCTAGCCTGAGTGGGGAGGGTCTTTTTGAGCAAAACAGGTGGCATTTCATGTTGTCCTTGGTCGCGAAGAGGTCGATTTGTGGGAGGCCCCACTCCTTGAAGAGGAACGATGAGACTTCCTGGTGGAGCGCCCACTCGTAGGGGCTGAGCTGCCTGCTGAGGCGATCGGCCAGAACATTCTCTTCCCTGGGCAGATAGCAGGCCTGGAGACTGCAGTTGAGCGAGAGGGCAAGATGCCAGGTACTGAGGGCTTCCTTGCATAGGAGGCGCGACCCTGTGCCCCCTTGTTTGTTTATGTAGAACATAGCTACTTGGTTGTCGGTCAGAACTCTGATGGCTTTGCCTGATACCAGACCCTGGAAGGCCATGAGGGCGTGGCGGACAGCTCAGCTCGAGGACGTTGATGTGCAGGGCTTTCTCGGAGGCGGACCAAGCTCCTTGGGTGCGCGTCCTGACGCAGTGGGCTCCCCACCCTCGAGTGGAAGCATCCGTGGTTATGGTGATCTGGTGGGCGAGTGCTTGTAGACGCTTGCCTTGAGAGAGGTTGATGGGATGCGTCCACCAGCGTATAGCCTTGGATGATCTGTTGTCCCTGGGAATTAGGGTGGACAATGGTTGAGTGTGCTGGCACCAGTGTGAGCGGAGGTGCCATTGGAGAACCCGCATTTGCAGTCTCGCCAAGGGGAGGACATGGGTGGCCGCAGCCATGTGCCCCAGGAGGCGCAGGATGGTGCGGGCTGTAGACTGGGGGTTGTTGAGGACTTGGAGAGCAAGTTTGATGATTGCATGGCTCCTGTTCCGAGGCAGGAAGGCCCTGGCCCGCTTGGTGTCTATGCAGGCGCCGATGAACTCCAGTTTCTGGACTGGGGAGAGGTGAGACTTCTGGTGGTTCACTAGGAAGCCCAGGGAGGACAGCAGAGAGGTGGCTTTCTTGACCGCTATTCGCAGCGCTGCGGGTGAGACAGCGGAGAATAGCCAATCGTCCAGGTAGGGAAAGACACATATCCCTTGTCTGCAAAGTAGTGAAGCAGCCACCGCTACGCACTTGGTAAAAACTCTGGGAGCAGGAGAGAGACCGAACGGAAGCACTCTCTACTGGTAGTGTTGGTCTGCTACCTGAAAGCGCAGGAACTTCCTGTGCTGCGGGTGCATTGGGATGTGAGTGTATGCGTCTTGGAGATCCAGAGAGGCAAGCCACTCCCCGGGCTGGATGAGGGGGCAGGATGGTGGAAAGAGAGTGCATCCTGAACTTCTCCCTGACAATGCACCTGTTGAGTTTTCGCAGATCGAGGATGGGCCGTACGCCCCCGGACTTCTTGGGAACCAGGAAGTACCTCGAGTAAAATCCCCGGTTGGTCTCGCTGGGGGGAACGGGCTTGATAGCCCTGGAGGCAAGCAGGGACTGGATCTCTGCGGTCATAGGGGCGAGATGCTCTGGTGGAATTATGTTCGGCGGACATAGAGGTGGCTTCGATGAGAATTTGATGCGATAGCCCTGCCTGATGATGGAAAGCACCCATTGGTCCAACGTTATATTCTCCCAGGAGGGTAGGAAAGCGGACAAGCGTCCACCGGTCGGAAGGTGCTGGCAGGGCGGAGAGTCAAAAGTTAGGATTGTTTTTAGCGGGAGCAGAAGGGGTCTTCTTTGACCCGCGGTCCCGCTGGCGAGGCTTCTGCCTGTAGGAGGCTTGGTAGTGCTGCTGCTTGTAGCGGGGCTGTTGCTGCCATTTGCGATAGGAGTTGTAACGCTTGGAGCTGGCATTGCTTTGAGGGCCTCCTTTGCGGTAGGTGCGGGGGCGGTCGGCACCTTCCTCTAAGGTCTGGAGAGTGGTGCAGCACTCGCGCATGTCATTCACTGTGTCCTTGATTTATCGCCAAACAGCGAATCGCCGGAACAGGGCGTGTCTGCAATGCTGTCGTGAGAATCAGTCCGAAGGCCGGAGGCCCGGAGCCAGGCTAGCCGGCGGGCTGAGATGGCCCTCCCCGCCACTCTGGCTGCGGTCTCAAAGGCGTCGTGGGCCGCCCGTCCCTGGTGCCTGGTGCAGTCATCGAGCTCCGCAAGGGCAGTGGAGAGGGTGGGTGGAACTTCAGTCAGAAGGGAGACGGTGGATCTGATGTTGCTCACCAGCGTGTCCTGGTAGATAGCGTGCTGGAATTGGTGGGCCACGATCCTTGCGTTCAGCATGGCCCCTTGATAGACCCGCTTAGCCACATCGTCCATGAGCTTATTGTCCTTACCCGGTGGCGCGTTGGTAGAGGTGCGCGAAGATTTGGAATGCTTAAGGGCCGATTCAACAACAATGGATTGGTGTGGTAGCTGTTTGGCAAAGCTGGGTACGGACTGAACGGTATACTTATTGTCCAACTTGCGCGGGCAGGCGTGGTTGGATGTTGGTGTCTGCCACAGTTTCGCGAGGTTGTCCCGGAGGAGCTGATGGATGGGTAGGGCAGAGATGGACTTGGGGGCATCGATGAACTTAAGCGCGCTTTGTACCTCGTCACGCTGATCCGGGATGTCCACTGAAGTGATGGAGAGAGAAGTTAGGACTTTCTGGATGAACTTATAGTATGTCACGTCCTCAGGGGGACGGAAGAGCCTGAGGGGGTGTCGGGATGAGAGAGAGAGTCTCTGCGAGACGCGGTTTCGGCCTGCGATAGCTCCTCGGTGCCGTCCTGTTCCTGGGATGGAGAGGTAGGAGCCAGGGTGTGTGGTGCAGGCGTGGTGGTCGCGCTGGCAACTGTCGAGGCAGGCTGAGGAGGCACAATGGCCCTGGGACCAGAGACCAGATTAGCCAGAGAGGAGGTCCATTGCTGCAGCATGTCCTGAAGGAGTTTGAGAGTCTCTGGGGCCTCCTGCAGGACATGGTCAGGGGCTACCTGCACGCAGGGTGCAGGTGGCTGAACACTCTCCTCCTGAGCCGGATGGTCCTCTGAGCCACTGAGTAGACTGCATGCAGGGGAGGAGCTGCAGGCACTGTAGGCAGAAGGGGAGGAGGACTGGTGTGATCTCTTGTGGGGGGAAGAGCTCGCTGAAGATGAGGTGCTGCGTCTGTCTCTCTTCCGAGTCCCGCTGCTCCTGCGTCGTCTCGTGCTGCGGCTTTTGGAGCGGTGATGATCCCTGTGCCGTGCGCGGCCCTTGTGCCTGCTCTGCGATCTGTGCCGGCTCTCCGATCTGCGCCGGCTCTCCGACCTGCGCCGGCCCTCTGATCTGCGCCTGCTCTCAGATCTGCCCTGGCTCTCTGATCTGCGCTGGCTCTCTGAACTGCGCCAGCTCTCTGGAGAGTTGCGCGGAGAGCAGTGCTGACTTCGGCGGCGGCTGACGCTCTGTGAACGAGTGCGCCGGTGCTGGGAGGAACTGTGCCTGCTTGCTGATGAGTGCGCTGTGTGCTCGTGCTTACTGGACGCTGCACCGGACAGGCTTCTGACGCTGTCCGCTTGGTGCAGGCTGAGCCGATCGGCGCTGTCCCGTCTGAGCCAAGGGGAGGGCTGAGGCTGACCGGAAGTAGCCTTGGAGACATCCGGAAGAGAAACAGGAGAATGGGAGGAGGATGCCCCGGTCAAGATGGCAGCCGCCAGAGGAGAACACATGGAGAGGAGAGTCCCAGGCTCACAGCGGGAGACGGAGGCCTGAAAAGGCGCGTCCCCGGCTGGAGTAACGGCCGTGGCGTTTTCAGCAGCAGGGCTGTAAGAGGTACTCATGGCGGCAGCAGGAGTCAGAAAATCAGGGAGAGCATGCCGGCGGGACTTAAGAGCTCGGGGGGACATGCGGCCGCAGGCAGGGCAGTCCTCGATGGCGTGCTCTTTTCCCAGGCATCGGAGACACAGCTGATGGGAATCCGAATTGGCCATCTTTCGGGAGCAGCCTGGGCACTTTTTGAAACCTGGTTTCTTCATTGTTGAGGTAATTCTTGATTTAATTGCAGAGGTCTTGAGAGAGTAAAATAAAAACGTCTTGCTGGCAAGGCGGAAGACAAAGACTGGCCAGCTAGGAGCAGATCGGGAGGTGGGGCTACTGAGAGTACTTCCGTCTATGGTGCCGTCGGATGACATCACCACTTGTGGCTGACTCATCCTGCTTGTCCTGGGAGAACTCTGAAGCTCTGCCTCAGTCATGTGACTGAACTTCAGTCAGGGGGCTCCTTATGACATATGATCATGGGGCCTTTAATGCTGGCTCAGCATCCTGCAACCCTGGAAGAAATGTGAGGTCATTAATGAAGGCAGAAGAAGAGAATTGGAAGAAATGCTATAAAAAGGTAGAGAAAGCTGTATTTGATTTGTCTATGTCAGAATGAATCTTAGGGAATGATGCATCAGCCCTAGAACCAAAACCTATGGGCTGAGCCTGCAACCACTATGACAGGGGAAGATCTCATCCAGCCACAGAAGAGGTATAAATGTTGTCTTGCCATATCTTGGCAAATTATTCTTTGATCCAAACACAGAAGGGATAATTTTCAATGGCAGCAGTCATTGTAGTAATTTAAACACCAGCCATGGTGTTTAAATCAACCTATATAGTCAGTGGTGCTGAACATGCATATCCTGTTTGCAACAGTGGCCAATCCAGGTCACAGGTACCTGGCAGTATCCGAAAACGTAGGGCTGATGCAAGGGCACGGGACACCCTAGATGAACCTACAGCCTTATTCCCCCATCCTCCCAAGATTTTGGTAATTAAACTCAAAATTATGATCATCCCCTTACCACCCGCCAGGCCACCAAGAACACCCTCACTATCCCCCGCAAACAAACAAAATTCAATCAACAAGCCTGCAACAGAGCATTTAAACTGTATGCGCCCTCCCTCTGGAACTCACTCCCCAACCAGATCCAAAACAACAGAGATCTCCCCACATTCAGGAAACAACTAAAAACCCTCCTGTTTTGTGAATATCTTGGACCTGGTATGGACATCTCGCACTAACTACCGGCAATCCCCCATTTCAAGCTGAATCTGACCTGCCCTACCAACTGAGAGACTCACGTTTAAAGTCTAGTACTGTTACATTCTGTCTTGATCCTTAATGTTGGCCTCCCTGGTGTTGGACCCCCCCCCCCTGTCAAACTGATTACTGTACCCCCCCCCCCCCCTTTTATGTTAAACCGCTTTGACCTGGTGAAAAGCGGAATATAAGTACAGCTAAATAAATAAACCACCCCTCCTATAAAGCAATCCTGTATAAATACGTTTGGATATACTTTGCACATATGGGTGTGCCTGCTCTTTCTGCAGGTAAAAGAATGTGCTGATGGTTCAGAGTTTGTGTGGCTGTCCGGATTCATTGTTGCTTTGACTGCTGCTCCTCAGAAGCTGCTGCTGGTGACCACCTAGTCTTTGCCTAATGCTTGGGCCTCATCCATTCCTTTTTTAAACCCAGCTGTGCTAACTGCTTTTACCACATCCTTCAACAATGAGTTCCAGAACTTAACTATGTGCCGAGTGAGAAAATATTTTATCCTATTTGTTTTAAAAGTACTACTTATTTATCTTTTCAGAAAGTAGTGGACATGCCATGAAGTCAGCAATTGATTTATCATTTATCATTTTTGTCACCCTTCTCCATACCTTTTCTAATATATTTTTTGAGATGCTGTGACCAGAATGGCACAATCCTTTTTCTGGGAGGTGACTCCTAACGTGGAAGTTAATATTTTATAGCTATAATTAAAGTCCTTATTCTCTATATGCTTAATTTTGCACTTGTTTACATGAAATTTCATTAGCCATTCATTTAGATGCACAGTCTTCCACTCTCTCAAGGTCCTCTTGCAATTTCTCACCATCCACATGCGATTTAACAACTTCAAATGATTTTACATCATCTGCAAATTTGATCACTTCAATTATTTTAGATCATTTATAAATATGTTAAACAGTAGGCTCAGCACAGACCCCGGGCACTCCACTATTCACCTTTCTGCATTGAGAAATTCTCTATTTTCTATCTTTTAATTAATTTCTGATCCACAATAGTACACTGCCTCCTATCCCATGACTTTTTAATTTACCCAAAAGTCTCCCATGTGGGACATCATCAAAGGCTTTCTGAAACTCCAGATACATTATATTAACCAACTCACCTTTATCTATTGTTTATACACACCTTAAAAAATATAACTGATTAATATGAAAAGGCTTTCTTTGGCTAAATCGATGGTGGCTTTCTCCCATTAAACCATGACTACCTATATGTTCAGTAATTTTATTCTTTATTATGCTTTCTACCATTTTGCCCAGTACCTACGTCAGGTTCACTTGTCTGTAGTTTCCTGGATCACCCCTGGAACCCTTTTTTTAAAAAATTGGGGTTATATTGGCCATTCTCCAATCGTCAGGTACTATGGATGATTTTAATTATAGTTCACAGATTATTAATAGTAAGTCTGCAATCTCATATTTCAGTTCTTTCAGGACCCTGGTATGTGTACTATCCAGTCCAGGTGAGTTGCTACTCTTTATCAAATGGTTGTGATACATCTTTCCGATTTATTGAGATTTGTTTCTATTCTGCTATATTACCTTTAAATACAATTTCAGGCATGAGTAACTTACTTACATCTTCTTCAGTAAAATCCAAAGCAAAGAATTCAGTCTCTCTACTATGGTCTTGCCCTCCTTTAGCGTCCCTTTTACCTCCTTAGCATCTAATGGTCCAACTGACTTCTTTCACAGGCTTTATTTTTTTTGCTATGAAAAATGTACTTGAGGAAGTTTTTATTATGTGTTTTTGCTTCCAGGACAAGCTTCTTTTCAAATTCTTTTTGCCTGCCTTATCAATGCCTTATATCTAACTTGTCTGTGCTTATGTTTCCTGTTTTTGTCATTTGGCTCCTTTTTCCATTTCTGGAAATATGTTCTTTTGGCTACAACAGCATCTCTAATCTCACCTTTACACCATGTTGGCAGTCGTTTGGCTTTCCTTCCACATTTCCTAAACTGTGGCATACATCTGGTCTGGGCTTCCAAAATAGTATTTTTAAATAACGCTATGCTATGCTTGATGTAAACCTTTAAACTTTGCAGTTGCTCCTTTTAGAATTTTCTTTACTATTTTCTTCATTTTATTATAGTCTCTCTTTTGAAAAGTTAAAAGCTAGTGCTGTGGATTTCCTTGCTATCCTCCCTCCATTTATTAAATCAAATGTGATGATGTCATGATTGCTATTTGTCAAGTGGCCCTGACATCTAAAATAATTTCCCCTCATGTTGGTTTATGCACCTGTTGCTCCATGAAGCAATCATTTATTTCATCTAGAAATTTTATCTCCCTAGCATACAGATAACACATACACATAGCATATGAGCGTGGTGATCTTTCTCTCCTAGTCTCCCTGGATCTATCCTCTGCCTTTGATCTCGTGGACCATCAGGAGTTAGTGGGCCTGATTAGCCTGTGAAAGAACTGAGAGCAGCTGAGGCCTGCATAAAAGGCTTCAGAGCCCTGCACTGTTGAGGCATTCCTAACAGGGGCTATACATTTCAAGCAAAAGTAAGAATTTGTGGCTTTTTTAATTACCGTATTTTTCGCACCATAAGACGCACCGGACCATAAGACGCACCTGGTTTTTCAGAGGGGAAAATAGGAAAAAAAATATTCTGTTTTGATTGCCTTATGCATCCTACGGAAAATAGGAAAAAAAATATTCTGTTTTGATTGCCTTATGCATCCTACCTATTTGCTGTGAAAGTGCTTATTATTGCTAGTAATATTGATGTTAGAATACCCCCAAGAGCCTCTAATTTTTAACCCTAGCATTTGAAGTCAGGAAACTGGGCTGGAAAAAGAGAAACGATGATTTCCAAGTCTTCCCCAATCCCTGCCAGAAGCCACTTACAGGAAGCTGTGTTCTGCTCAAGTGTAGCTATCGTACGTCCTGCTCTCCTATTACCTCATGATATCAGTGGCTTCTGGCAATCTGGGAAGTGCTGGCACCACCACAGAAGATCTCCTCCTTAGACACTCACCGACTCCTTCTTCTGCAGCCGCGGCTCCCTGCCTCTTAGGGAACCGTGGCTGTGCTTTTAAAATCATCTCGGAGCCCTTCCTGTCTTGACGGGCTCCGTGCAGCATTGTCCCGCCTCTAAAGGAAGTTGTTTACCACTTCCTTTGGAGGCGGGACAATGCTGCACGGAGCCCGTCAAGACAGGAAGGGCTCCGAGATGATTTTAAAAGCACAGCCGCGGTTCCCTAAGAGGCAGGGAGCCGCGGCTGCAGAAGAAGGAGTCGGTGAGTGTCTAAGGAGGAGATCTTCTGTGGTGGTGGCTGGCACTGGTAAGCCTGAACACGGGGCGGGGGAGGGATGATGCAGTCCCCAAGGACACAGAAGGTCCCGGGGGACCCGCTGCCGCTCTGCAACTTCTTATATTCGCACCATAAGACGCAGGCACTTTTCCTCCCACTTTTTGGTGAAGAAAAAGTGCGTCTTATGGTGCGAAAAATACGGTACTAGCTCTCTGCCTGGGAGCTCTTAAAAGGAGTTTGGTACATTTTTAAAACAAAGTTACATTCTTTTTGGTGCTTTAGTTTTAAAAGGAGAAATATTTTCTTTAGTGGGGTAGGTTTAAAACTCTGCTTTAGCATCTTTCTCAGCTCTTTGAAGCTACTGACACCTAATCAGGTGTTAGTTCCCTCCCTATCACCCCCCAACTCCCACCCACCCCTAGTGAGCAGTCTTGCTTTATAGGGCACCTCCCCAATTAACTACACACAGGGACTTGGAACAGCACATTCTGAACATACTTCAAGAGATTTAACTACTTTTTCTCTGAAAGGACAGCTGGGAAACCGGCTGGTATTTTGGTAGATCTCTCTCTTTTGTTTCGACAGATACCTAAGCTCCATGAACTGAACAATGGCTGGGAAAATCATATCACTAAAGCTATTGCTTCCGTTACAGCTTCTGCCTCTGTTCAGACATAGGTCCCAATGCCAATTGAAGGACCGGTTCCATTTACAGGGTGCCTGCTTGCTGAAGCTCTCAGGAAACAAGTGGAGGAACTCAGAGAGGAGGTGGCGAGGCTGAGGGGCATGTAAGACAGTGAGAAGTACATTGATGAGATGCTTCTTGCAACATCCAAGCTCTCCAGCAGAGGAGAAGATGAGTGCCTACAGAATGACGAAGGCTGGACACAAGTCACCAGGGTCTGCAGAATCACCAATCCAACTTCTCCAGCCCTTGAATTGAAGAACCATTATGCAGCCCTAGAAGAGGAGGAGGTGAAAGCATCCCTGAAAAGGGAAGAACCAGAGCTCAAGTACCCCAAAGTTGCAGAGTCAGTGACTGCAAGGAAGTGAAGGGTAGTGGTGGTGGGTGACTCTCTTCTGAAGGGTACTGAGGCATTCATCTGCCGACCAGACTTTATATCCAGAGAGGTATGCTGTCTGCCAGGCGTCAAATTCCGAGATGTTAGGGAGCATTTGCCAAGACTAATAAAGCCCACTGACTATTACCCAATGTTGCTAATCCATGTCAGCACAAATGATACTGCCAGGTATCCCTCTGAGCATATCAAAAGTGACTTCATGGCTCTGGGACAGAGGGTGAAGCAGATAAGTGCACAGGTGGGGTTCTCTTCAATCCTTCCTGTTGAGAGTAAAGGCCAAGGCAGAGAAGCTCACATCTTGGAGATGAATGCATGGTTGTGTGGATGATGTCATCAAGAGCGTTTTGGTTTCCTGGCCCATGGGATGCTGTTCCAAGGGTTGCAGTGCAGAGATGGTGTCCATCTGTCCAAGAAAGATCGACGTGTCTTCAGTAGTAGACTGGCTAATCTACTGAAGAGGGCTTTAAACTAGATTCATTGGGAATCTGTGAAGAAAGCCCCCAGGTAAGTGAAACATTAAATACCTTTATGGAAATGGGTAAAAGGGGCAACATATGGAAAGCGGTGTGTATAAATGCCCGTAGCATGGGAAATAAGATCCCAGATGTTTAAGCTTTAATGGGAGGGGCTGACTTGGATTTAGTGGCAGTTACAGAAACATAGTTCACAGAAAACCATGACTGGGATGTAACTATACCAGGCTATACTTTATTCAGAAAGGACAGGGGAGGAGGAGGAGTGGCACTATATGTAAAAAATAATATTAAAGCTTTGGAATTACAGAGCTTAAAAGGAAGAGAGGAGGCACTGTGGGTTAAACTAGAAAGAGGGAAAGAGAAATCTAGTTGCATTGGCATGATATACAGACCTGCCTCACAAGAGGAAGAGGTGGATGGAGAGTTAATTGAAGACATACATAGCATTGCTAGGAATGGGGAAGTGCTACTGAGAGGGGATTTCAATATGCCAGATGTTGAGTGGCACATTCCTGCTGCAGTATCATCTAGAAGTATGGAGATCCTCGATTCTCTACAGAGAGAACTATTCAGGCAATTGGTTACAGACCTCACATGTGAAGGGGCCATACTAGGCTTGGTGTTTACCAATGGTGAAAGTGTTTCTGATGTTATAGAGGGAGATCATTTTGCATCCGGTGATCATCAGATGGTGTGGTTCATATTAGGACTAGGGCTGATAGAATCCATTCAAAAGCGAGGGTCTTAGACTTTAGGAAAACTAACTTTGCCAAGATGGGCCAATACCTTGGGGAGTCGTTAGCGGAATGGGAACAGCGGGGGATGTAGAAAAACAGTGGGCAAAACTGAAAGGGGATATTTTAAGGGCAACCAACCTTTTTGTTAAAATGGTAAATAACGGAAAAGGAGATCGCTATGGTTTTCAAAAGAAGTAGCTGAAAATGTGAAGAAAATGAGGGAGGTCTTCCTGAAATACAAGAGATAACAGAGAGAGGAAGACAGGCATCTATATTTGGAAAAACTTAGAGAAGCTAGCAAAGTAGTCAGGAAAGCAAAGATTCAAAAAGAGGAGGAAATAGCCAATGCAATAAAATAGGGGGATAAGACATTTTTCAGATGTGCTAGTGAGAAGAGGAAGGGCAAAAGTGATATTGTCAGACTCAAGGGTGAAGGGGAGGAAAATGTAGAAGCTGATGAGGATAAAGCGGAATTGCTTAACAAATAGTTCTGTTCTGTGTTCACAGATGAAGAACCAGGAACAGGACCTCAGAAAACACCCACAATCAGAAACAGAAGCGAGGGGCATCATGAAGAATTTTCAGAAGACTGTGTTCATGAGAAACTAGCTAAACTTAAAGTAGACAAAGCGATGGTACTGGATGGGATACACCCTAGAATACTGAGGGAACTTGGGGACGTTCTAGCAGCTCCACTGACTAACCTTTTCAATGCCTCGTTGGAGTTGGGAGTTGTGCCAAAGAACTGGAGAGAGGCTCATGTGGTGCCTTGACACAAAAGCAGAAGTAAGGATGTGATTGAAAACTACAGGCTGGTTAGTTTAACTTCAGTGGTGAGTAAATTCTTGGAAACGCTGCTAAAAGAGAAAATAGTGATGTTTCTGGAGTCCAGCGGATTACAGGATCCGAGGCAACATGGATTCACCAGAGGCAGGTCTTGTCAGACAAATCTGATTGATTTCTTTGACTGGGTGACCAGGGAGATGGACCAAGGGAGAGCCCTAGATGTGGTGTATTTAGATTTAGGTAAAGCCTTTGAAACTGTTCCTCATAGACGACTTATAAACAAAATGAGCACCCTAGGGATGGACCCTAAAGTTACTGCTTGGGTTAGAAATTGTTTGAGTGGGATGCAACAAAGTGTACAGGTAAATGGAGATCACTCTGAGGAGAAGGATGTTACCAGTGGTGTGCCCCAGGGATCTGTCCTTGTTCCGATTCTTTTTAAATCTTTGTTAGTGATATAGCAGAAGGGCTGTTGGGTGCTTGTTTGTGGATGATACCAGAATCTGCAATAGAGTAGACACCCAGGAAGGTGTAGATAGCATGAGGAGCGATCTAGCTAAGCTTGAAGAATGGTCTATAATTTGGCAGCTGGTATTTAATGTTAAAAAATGCAAGGTCATGCATTTGGGCTGCAGCAATCCAAGGGAGCAATATAATATAGGGGGTGAAGTACTTTTGTCCACTACAGAAGAGTGGGACCTCGGTGTGATTGTGTCTGATGATCTTAAAGTAGCTAAACAGGTAGAAAAGGTGACAGCAAAAGCTAGAAGGATGCTTGGGTGCATACTGAGAGGAATGGCTAGCAGAAAAAAGGAGGTGATAGTGCCTCTGTATAAGTCTTTGGTGCGACCTCATTTGGAGTATTGTGTGCAATTCTGGAGATCACACCTTCAAAGGGATATAAACAGGCTGGAGTCCATACAGAGGAACACTGACATTGTTGAACATAACCTTATTCATAACATTTTATCATTTGAGCGCAATTTGTTGTTTACAGTAACTTGAAAAATTCATCTCGGGCGAAAAATGGAATTAACTCGAACATTTTTGTGCGATTATTTTTCATAACTTTCGACATGGATTATCAAGACAAGAGTGCATCGATGAACTTAATTTTTTAAACGGCGATAAAGCACCATCCTACAGCACTGTAAAAAACTGGTATAACGAATTCAATCGTGGCCGACGTTCGCTCTAGGACGAATTCCGTCAGGGTCATCCAAAATCGGTTGTTGTGCCAGAAAATATTGATGCTGTGTGTGAACTGATAAAGCAAGATCGTCATGTGACATACCGTGAGATTGAGGCATCTTTGGGCATTAGTATGACAAGCATCAATAAGATATTGCATGATCATTTGGCAGTAAAAAAGATTTGTTCGCGTTGGATCCCGCATAATCTGACAAACACTCAAAAGAAGGCTTGTGTCGATTGGTGCAAGGAAATGTTGAAAAAACGTTTAAGGTGCGTCAAAGACTGTGTATAACATCTACACAAGTGACGAATCATGGAGCTATGCATATGAGCCCGAAACAAAACAGCAATCGACTGTATGGGTCTTCCAAGACGAGCCAAATCCAACAAAAGTTGTTCACGGAAGAAGCACATTGAAGCAAATGGTTGCTTGTTTCTTCGGCATTACCAGTCACGTGGCGACAGTGCCATTAGAGCAACGTAGGACGGTCAATTCTGAATGATACACGACCATTTGTTTACCAGAAGTCTTCGGAGAAATTCAGAAAAAGTCAAAGAAGAGGCGAATAATTCTTCATCATGACAATGCGAGCTCTCACACATCGGCTCAAACAAAGGAATTTTTGACCGGCCAAAACATCGAATTGATGGGTCATCCACCATACAGCCCTGATTTGGCACCCAATGACTTCTTTTTATTCCCGCACATCAAAAACAAATTACGTGGTCAACAATTTTCAACACCCGAAGATGCGGTTGATGCATTCAAAACGCATGTTTTGGAGTTACCTCAATCGGAGTGGAAAAAGTGCTTCGAAAATTGGTTCAAAGGCATGCAAAAGTGTATTGATCTTCATGGAGAATATTTTGTAAAACAATAAAACCAATTTCGATCATAAATATTTGTTTTTTCATTATTAGGCCAGAAATATAAATAACAACCCTCGTATGAGGACAGACTTAAGGATCTTAATATGTACACCTTAGAGGAAAGGCAGAATAGAGATGATATGATTGAGATGTTTAAATACCTCCATGGCATAAATGCACAGGGGGAGAGACTCTTTCAATTGAAAGCAAGTTCGCTATGAGGGGACATGGGATGAGGGTGAAAGGGGATAGATTTAGGAGTGATATGTGGAAATATTTCTTTACAGAAAGAGTGGTGGATCCGTGGAATAGTCTCCCAGTGGAGGTGGTAGAAATAAGGAAAGTATTTCAATTCAAAAAAGCATGGGACAAACACAAAGGATCTCTAAAGGAAAAAAGGGGACTGTTGTAGTTGTTGATATGGAAGGACAGACTACATAGGCCATATGGTCTTTTTCTGTTGTCATTTTTCTATGTTTCTGTCCTATGCTCTTTTCTCACCTTGTCGAATACTGGGTATGTGGGTCGTCCTCGCCTGGTTCCGCTCTTTCCTGTCCTCCCTCTCCTTCTTGGTTCATGTGGGTTCTTCCTCCTCTCCCTCTACCCCTCTCCTATGTGGAGTCCCTCAGGGCTCTGTGCTAGCCCCACTCATTTTCAACCTCTTTCTTGCCTCACTCACCTTGATTGTCCAACAGTCAGGAATTTTGGCATATTACTATGCCGACGATATACTCCTCGTTTTCCATACCTGCCCATTTTCTACTGACCTCTCTCTCCTTAATACCTGTCTCTCCAGAATCTCTGCATGGCTCTCTGCATACATTCTTGATCTAAACACCTCTAAGTCTTTGGCTATGTGGCTTACCTTCTCTTCCCCCATCCCTGACCTATCCCCTTCCTTTTCTGGCACCCCGATCCCACTTACCTCATCCCTACGGTACCTGGATATCACCCTTGACCCTGTCCTCTCCTTTCACCAACATGTTTCTTTTCTGGTCCAGCGTTCTTTCTGCACTCTCCATCAGCTTCATGTGGTTCATTCCTTCCTGCCTCACCCTTCGCTGCTTACGTTCGCGGTCTCCCTGCTCTTATTTCGCCTCGACTACAGCAATGTGGTCCTGGCGGGCATCCCCCAATACCAGCTTCATCATCTGCAACTCATTCAAAATACTACCGCCCACCTCCTCTCTCACACCACTCACAGGAACCGTGTCCCTCCCCTTCTTGTTCAGCTCCATTGGCTCCTGTTGAACTATCAAGACCAATACAAGATTCTCACCACTGTCCACAAGACCATCCATACTGGTCAACCCCAGTACCTTGTTGACTTCATCAATATCCACCTCCCCCCCCCCCCCGCCCTTCATTCCATTCACAGTAATCATCTGTCCCTTCCTTCCCCTGTCCGAGCCCACCTCTAACATTCCTGCCCCTCTGCTTTCTTCTTCCTCGGACCAGCCCTGTGGAATTCCTTCCCTGCTGTGCTCCATGCTGAATGCTCCTATCCTAGATTCAATTCACTACTGAAAACCCATCTCTTCTGTCAAGCATTCGACCTACCACCCACTCCTTCCACCTAAGTATCGCTGTTTCTGGTTCTGTCAGTTCTGTGTTTAGATGTTTACTCCCTTGCCTTTCCTATCATACATTTGGCGTTCCTTTCTTTTTCGGCCTGCAGCCTGTTTAATGATTGTAAACTGTCACAATGCTCTGGCATGGGCGGTCAAGCAATCAAAATAAAGATAAAGATGTCCTGCAGTAACATTGACCCAGTTGATACTGGGGTAATTGAAATCACCTGTTATGACTGTGTTGTAACTATTTTTTTTTTTTTGCTTCCCTGATTTCTTCTATCATTCCATCATCCATTCTGGTCAGGCAGATGGTAGTCTGTCCTCGCTGCCATTGCCACTCCCTTTTTACATGGAATTTCTATCCATAGAGATTGATTGCCCATTGTACTTATCCCTAAAGTAGATGGAAGTATCTGCTTCTGTATTAATTTCAGTAAAGTTAATGACCTCTTAAAAACTGAAGGTTACCAATGCCCAGGATTGATGAACTTATTGAGAAACTGTAGCAGCCCAGTTTATCTCTATACTGGATCTCACTAAGGGGTATTGGCACAATGGAAAATTGCAGTTGACTCAATACTGACTCCTAGCAAAGTAGCCCCTTAAGCTTTCTTGGCAAGGTGCGACTGGAAGTAGATTGCCAGCCTTTCTTTCACACAGTGAGTTTATAGCCCCTGCTATTTCAAGGTGGCCTCCCATCCATGTACTGGCCAGGCCAAACTCTGCTTAGCTTCAGAGATCAGCTAAGAGCAGGTTTACTCAGGACATCTGAAGACTAAAGGGTATTGACAAGTACCTCTACAGCCAAGGAGAAGACCATCATTTCTATTCCTGAGGGTCTGTTCCAGTTTATGAAATTGCCATTTGGACTTCACAGAGCTCCAGCTATGTTCTAGTGCCTGTTTGACCACATAACAGCGATGCAGAAGTTTATCTGGACAATCTTGTAATTTACCGTATATATTAGGAAACTCATGTAAGACAGTTACAAGCTATCATTGCAAGCCTGCAGCAGGTGAGCCTAACTTTGATCTGAAAACATGCTTTCTGGGAGGACAAAGTCCAATACCAAGGTTATTCCAAAGGGAAGTAGTAAGTCCATTCACAGATACAGAAGATCAAAGCTATTGGGCAAGTGCCCATTACCCAAAGAAACAGGTGAGAGCTTTTTTTAGGGTTTGTCAGCTATTACTATCACTTTATCCCAAACTTTGCAAAAAAGGCAGAGCCATTAACCCACCTGCTACAGAAGGAGCATACTGGAGAGGATTTCCTGGTCCTAGAAATGGAAGAGGCTTTCCAAAGATTAAAGACTCTGCCTAGAGTCAGTTTTGATGAGCCCTGATTTTCCTGGGCCAGAGTTTTTTCCAGGCCTGTCTCAGAAGTAAGCCTGGAAAAAGTTCTGGCCAAGGAAACAGATGGCCAGGAAGACCCTATAGCCTTTATAAGTTGGAAGCTACTTTATTGGAAGAAGAAATATGCCATAATCAAGAAAGATGTTCTGGCAATAAAGTGGACAGTGGATGCAATCCTATATTACCTTCTGGGGTGCAGGCTCACATTGGCAACTGACCACCAGCCACAAGTGGATCACTCTGAATAAGGAAACCATCACAAGAGTCATGCATTAGTTTGATGACCCAATGGTTCTCAACCCAGTCATCGGGGCACACTTAGGCCAGTTGACTTTTCAACATTTTCACAATGAATATGCATGAAACAGATTTGCACATACTGCCTTTATTGTATGCAAATCTATCTCATGCATATTCATTGTGGGAGTCCTGAAAAGCCAATTGACCTTGGGTGTACCCCGAAGTATTGGGATGAGAACCACTGCCTTAGTCTACAGACCTTCATATATGAAATATGGCACAGAGAAGGCAAAGGAGCTGGAGAAAACCTCCACTGGAAGAACAAGAGCTTTATTTGTATCAACAGGTCTGCCCAACATGTATTTTGGCCACAGGACCTTCTTCAGGGAACTGCGACCTCAAAAACATGCACATATATAATATTATAAAATCTAATAAAACAACATATTACATTGAAAATGAACCAATAAAATTGTTACGTTATAAATAAACAAATAAAAGTGTATGTTTAAGAAGAGCCAAAAGCATTGCTAATATCATTGAAAATAAATCCTAGTAATCATTAAATTAGAATATATACATGTATAAATTTAAAACATAAAACAATAAATACAGTAAAATATACTGAAACTAAATGAATTCATGGCACAATGTCAAAATCAACTGAGGTAAATTAAATAAATCAATGGACCACTGTTTGTACTAAGAGAGTGCATCTTACATATTACTAAAATTGGAATAAAGGGAAAGAAAAAAGTGTCTGAAGTACAAGAACCAAGTATAATAAAGCATAAGCATAACATACTAATGACTCACCATGTGAAGGGGACATTCTCGTATGCTCTCAAATCTAATACTGCAAGTCACAAGTACCTGACAGACACCACAATGCTTGCCCTGGGGTGAACAGTGGATTTCCTGCATCCTCTTTGGTTTATGGACCTTTCCTCCAAGAACATATCCAAACCTTTTTTAAGCCCAGCTACACTAATAACTTTAAACCACATCCTCTGGTAATAAATTCCTGAATTTGATTATGCATTGAGTGGAGATAGTAGAGACGAGGATAGTATCTGAATTCAAAAAAGCATGGGACAAACACAGAAGACCTCTAAAGGAAAAGAAGGGACTTTAATATTTGATATGGAAGGGCAGACTAGATAGGCCATGTGGTCTTTTTCTGCTACATGTTTCTATATTTTCTATTATTACTCGTATAGGGGTTACATTGTAGCTTCATTGTGTTTCCTCTAGTCTTTCTACTTTTTGATGGAGTAAACATCCTATCTACGTTTACCCATTCTACTCCATTCATTAAGTTATAGACCTCTATCATATCTCTCCTCAACCATCTCTTTTCAAAGTTGAAGAGTCCTAATCTTTTAAGCCTTCCCTTCTAGGAGTATCCTTCTATCCCCTTTACCATTTTGGTGGCTCTTCTCTGTATCTTTTCTAATTCTACTATATCCTTTTTAAGATATGGCACCCAGAATTGCACACGATATTCAAAGTGCAGTCACAAATGGAGCAGCAAGATGGAATGAAGGAAGTCTTGAGCTGGCAGTGGCAGAGAAGGGCACAGATTAAAGGGATCTGGCAGAGGAGTGGAGTTCCCGAGGAGGGATGTAGAGTGAGATAAGAGGAAAGTTAATGAGGAGTCGCAGAATGAATGCACTTGTAGGGCAGTAGGAGAAATTTGAACTGGATGTGGAAACTGATAGGAAGCCAGTGAAATGACTTGAGAAGAGGTGTTACATGAGCAGAGCGACACTGGCAAAAGATAAGCTGTGCAGCTGTGTTTTGAACAGATTGAAGGGGAGAGATGATTCACAGGGAGGTCAGCAGAAAGCTGGTTACAATAGTCAAGGCAGGTGTGACTAGTGAGTGGATAAGGATCTTAGTAGTGTGAGTAGAAAGGAAAGGACACATTTTGCTGTTACAGAGAAAGAAGCAGCAGGTTTTAGTTGTCTATTGGATGTGTATAGAAAAAGAGAGAGTAGAGTCAAAGATGACCCGAAGTTTGCGAACTGAGGAAACTGGAAGGAGCATAGTGTCATCCACAGAAATAGAGAAGGGAGGAAAAGAGGAGGTGGGTTTAGGGGGGAAAGATAAGGAGCTTCGTTTTGGCCATGTTGAATTTCAGATAGTGATGATACATTCAAGCAACAATTTTGGATAAGCAGGCAGAGATCTGGGACTGGATTCCTGGAGAGTTTGCAGGCGCAGAGGGGTAGATCTGAGAGGCATCAGCATAAAGATGGCACTGAAAACCATGGGAGGAAATAAGTGCACCAAGGGACTGAGTGTAGAGAGAGAAAAGTAGAGGTCTGAAGACAGAGCCCTGAGGTACACCAACTGAAAGTGGGATGGCAGTAGAGGAAGATTTCCCAGATCATACACTAAAAAGTCAATGGGAGAGATAAAAAGAAAGCCAGGACTGAACAGAGCCCCTAAATCCAAGCAAGGACAGGGTATCAAGAAGGCGGTGATCAACAAAGTCAAAGGCAGCAGAAAGGTCAAGAAGGATGAGGATTGAGTAGGTCTTACTTGGATTTTGCGAGGAACAACATTGCTGGAGACAGCAGGCAGTGAATTGCTCATCTGAGTAGTTTTGAAGCAAAGGGGAGAAGACAGATAGGCCGATAGCTGGAAGAACAGGCAGGGTCTAGTGAGGGCTTTTTGAGGAGAGGTGTGACTGAAGCATGTTTGAAGGCTACAGGAACATTTGCAGTGGAAAGCAAAAGGTTAAGGATATGAGAGATAGAACAGCTAAAAGGGTTCTTTGCTGTATATAACTACCAGTGGATATAATCCTGTAAAACCTGCAAATAATAAGTCAGGCACTTGCTTTGTTTCCTTATAACACTAAAGGATTTTTTTGTAGTAACTTGAGGTTCAGCCTGATGCTTTTTGCACAAAAGACCCTCTTTGCAGGCCCAGAACCTTACACTTATCTAGGCTATCAGAACAATCAATAGGCCCATTCAGTTTCCCTAGTTGAAATTCTTCTCTGGTTTTCTACCACTTTGGGCACATAAACATTTACCTACCCATGTGCAAAACACCTGATGTCCCTGTACTTTTTCTTAACCCTTTTTCTACCACTGACATCTTTCTCTGTTCCAGCAGAAGATACAATTGATGTGGTAGGTTGAAGTTCCCATTTTTGCACCTCACCTCAGTATATTGCCCTAACTGGAAATTTATAAACAGTTTCAGTCATTCAAGGATGATTGATGCCATGAATTTTCTGTGGGTCATGTAGTTTGCCAAGAATGGTGTTAGACAGTAGATTTGACTTCTATTTTCTAATAAACAAAGAAATACGAGGTATGATCAAAATGTATTGAGACTTATACAGCTATATAACAATACATTGCACCACGATGTTACTAAGCATGCAGTGACCTATTTATTTAGCATTTCTTATATACTGCCTTTCAGTGTTATCAAGGCAGTTTACATTGAACACAACAGTTTTATATGGAATTATATACATCACAAAGTTGAACTGTGCAAATGTTATGTGCTCTGCAATACCGAGTGTAGCCTGGCTGCAGCAGACCTGTACTTTTTTTAATCACGTTATGTTTGGTGTCATGTAAAAGCAGTTCATCAGATTTACGATGAGCAAAAAAATGAAATAGCGAATTTGCATTAAATTCTGCCATAAACTTGCAGATTCATGCAAAACGACTTATGACAAATTACAGCAAGTGTATGGTGATGAATGAACGAGTCATGCTAGAGTTTATGACTGGTAGAAACGCTTCTAAGAGGTCTTCCATAGTGTTAACAGTGACGAACGTTCTAAAAGGCCATCCACGAGCAGGAATGAAAACAAAGTTAAAGCAGTGCATGCTGTAATACACTCAAATCATCGACTGACTATCAGGGTGCTTGCTAAGGACATGGACATCAGTTCAGGTCGGTACAGTCCATTCTTACTGTTGATTTGGGGATGAAATGTGTGTCTGCAAAATTCGTGCCGAAACTCCTGACCAAAAAGAAGATTGACTGCAGCCAAGGAGTTGTTGGAACGCATTGAAAATGACTCAGATTTCATAAAACAATTTATTACTGGTGATGAATCAGGGGTTTCTGGGTATGACCCAGAAACTTAGGCTCAGTCCTCACAATGGAAGACTCCAAAACTTTCCCAGATCCAAGAAAGCCATCAGATGAGAAGCAATATCAAGGTCATGCTCACAGTTTTATTTGATTACCAAGTTTCATCATCAGTATGCTTCAAAAGGCCAAACCATCAATAAGGAGTACTATGTCCAAGTTCTGACTCATTTGAGAGATGCAGTTTGTCTTAAGAGGCCAGAGTTGCACAGGAATGGTGAATGGTTGCTTCATCCTGATAACGCCCCAGCACATGCATCACATCTTGTCCAGCAGTCCTTGGCCAAACACCAAATCGAGCAAGACCATCAGCCTCAGTAGTCACCTGACCTCGCACCCTGTGATTTTTGTTTGTTTCCAAAACTGAAATTACCACTGAAAGGAAGGAGATTAGATGACTTGGAGACCATTAAGCAAAATTTGACACAGCAGCTTCACAACATAATGAAAAAGGAATTGCAAAATTGTTTCCAGCAGTGGCAGGAACGCTGGAGGAAGTGTGTTTTATGGAAAGGAGACTACTTTGAGTGCAATAACTGTCAGGATTTTACTTCTTATGTTATTGTACAAGTCCTGAGACCTTTTGATCACGCCTCGTATATTTAAATCATTTGCCTGGCTGATATATGGAAACATATCCTGGATTTATATGCTGTAAAAATTTAAACTAGTCTATCTGATTAGTTAATTTAACCTATTTTGTCTTAAAACTCCAATTTTATGTCAACAGTAAAAGCGGGCCCCCAAGTATTTCAGATCACATGGAATTATAATTAAATATGCTGTACATGTGAAGGGGAATTTTTGGAAAAGATGTTAAATTGCAGTCTGGAATGTCTACGCCAGAAATTACCATTGCGACTCTATGGTTTCTGTTGCTACCATTGTTTTGTGACCTGTGTTTTTGTATTTCAGTTTCAATCCTCCCCCTTTGATATCCCTTTTGTCTAGTCCAACGAAGCTCTTCATTATTTTTCACATTAAATACAAGATCTTATTGCTCACACAGCGTGTGTTCTATTTACATTCACATCCCTGATCCCCTATCATCCAAGGACATACCCTCCAGTCTTCCAACAAAAAAGGTCCTGCCCCTAATTTGTGGAACTCCTTGAACTTCACTTGGAATCATCATACATTAAATTTTAGATGTGTTACTGACATTTAAACTTTTGGAATTTTGTAAATCGTTATAATGCACTTGCCACTAGCTGTATATATGCTCTGCAAATAAATAAACATCTGAAAAAAAAAGCAGGCATATCCAGATGCGGACATGCCCGATATGGAAAAAGATGCATTTTTTTTTCACATGCCATAGAACATGACATAGTATGTTACTAGGCAACAATATGGACATTGTTGTAAACATTTACTTACTGCATCTTCTGCAGAAGAGCAGATACATAAACAAAACAAATACTATTGTAGCAGCACTATTATATTATTAGATGTACTAAATTATCCTATGATCCCGTACATCACTTTCCCCTTGGAGGAATTTTATTGACTTCAATGATTACTTCACCGGCTGAATACTTTCTCTTGGGAAGTTTAATGGAGGTCTCTTTTCACAGTATTTCAATCACTTGGTGGAATAGCAGCCCTACAGTGCCATCTCGGATGTTTTCTCTTACAAAGTGATGCTTAGTGATGTATTTTGTCTTGGACTTGTGCATAGAGTACTTAGCATAAGCAATGACTCTTTGGCTGTCACAACTTATTTTTGTGGATCCAGTGATAAACAGTACATGATGCAGCCAGAAAGTGAGCTGTTGCCTCCAGGTTACTTTTAAGACATGCTGACAAGGTCACATACTTGGCATCCATTGTGCTGAGTGCACTTACTATCTACTTTGTTATCCTCCATTGAACCACGTCTCCAAGCATCACTATATATCTGGAGCCACTCTATGGGTCTCAGAACAAGTCACCTAAGCCATATTGGCCTCAGCATAAAGGTAAATTTTAGATAGAACATAGAGATCGGAATTGAGTCATTGAGATCAGAGGCAATTACAATGGAATTTTATAAAAGGCTCCTAATGTGCAACCTTTTTTAAAGTATATATAAGGACATGTAGGAAGGCACTTGTATTTGCCA
Source organism: Ichthyophis bannanicus (assembly GCA_033557465.1). NCBI lineage: Eukaryota > Metazoa > Chordata > Amphibia > Gymnophiona > Ichthyophiidae > Ichthyophis > Ichthyophis bannanicus. The sequence goes on from CM066035.1 coordinate 578,468,304, forward strand.
GAGACATTTTATAAATCTAAATGGGGGGAAAAATCAGTAGAGGTAATTTAGGCATGTAAAATTACAAAATACCAATTTGCACGTGTATATGCTAGCACAAGTGTATATGAGCCATTTTACAGTTTGCAAACCTGTATTCATGCTTCCAATTAACAACAGTGGCTGCTATCTTTATTTAAATTTATTTTATTTTATTTATTTTTATTTATTACAGTTTTTTATATACCGCGCTATTCACAATCAGCGCGGTTTACAGATAACCAAAGACCAGAACAACAGGCTGCTCGGTTTTACATAAAACAGGACGATAAACTTGGATTCGAAAAACTTGAATAATATGGGGGTAAAACTATATACAAATTTAAGTTGGAGGAGGAAATACAGAATGGTGGATTAAGGATGATAACCTCCCTCAGTCCCTCCTGTAAATGGCTGACTGAAATGAGCACTTTATAGAAACCTATATGGGACAAGGAGCAGTTGTAAATCCTGAAATGGGCAATTTTGATCATGCATTCCCTATATGTAATGGGGAAACACATGTATGACTTTTGACTCACTCAAGCCAAACCCTAACCCTTGCTATTTCTACGTAATATGAACATCCATGTGTTAGTTTAGTCCTTTTTAAAGAGTGCCATTATGACATGTAAATGCTGGATTTTCTGCATGGAAATTAAGAAATAAGGCTTCTAAAATAATCACCATAGCATAGCATGCTTTGCAGGATCCATATGCTTCCGTATAAAGTTAGTGCACTTTCCTCTTTGCTTCAATGAGCATATTCCCATTCAAATTACAGATGTGATACCCATAGCTGCTGTAAGTGTTTTTTGTCTTGTTCTTGGTCCATTGCAGTACCAACAGCACACTAGTCTTAGTTTCTGGCATAAACATAATGTTCAGTTTTATTTTCTTTTGACCCAATAGTTTCCTCCAACTTCTTTGGGCATCTGGTGCCATAAGGTGACAATTACTTACCAGTTCATGTCCTTTCCTTAAGTCCTGCTAGACCAGTCTAGACAAGCAGGTTGTGTTCCCCTACCAACAGATTGGTAGAAACAAAGAACCAATGAAAAGCCAAGGTTTCAATGACATCACTCCTATACCTCTATTTGCCTCAGCTACCAGAGATCTCTTCAGTATTCGTCCCAAAGCATATGGAAGAAACAAGGCATGCCTCACATGACTTCAATCATGGACAACAATGAGTAATCAACAGTAGAGAAGTAGCGCTACTTTTTGAGGACATTTTGAATTGGCAATGGAATGTTTTCCAACCATTAAGAAGGAGTATTGACTAAAGACTTTCAAAGAGCACTGGTTGAATTTTTCAACAATTTTTCAAAAATATTTTGTTGTATTATACCACCTGAAGCAGAATTGGGATTCAAAACGCGGCGCTGTGTCATGGTTATTGTGGTTATTGAGAACGAAGAAACCCATGGAAAAGGACCCGACTGCCGGCTACATATTTTTATCATCTAACCTTTGTTTGGTTTATTATTCTTAGTATTGTGGCTTTTGGGGTCCATGTTTCTGGTCTCTCCTCTACTTTTGGGAGTGTTACTGGATTTTAAATAATATTAAAGGGAGAAATCCGTTTCATTTGATGGGGTTTTTTCTGTACCCTGACCTGACGGATATTCCTACAAAAAAATTATTTGTTTATTGTTGTATGTCTCATAGTTGATCAAGTATAAAAATTATAGCAGACCCAAGGGTACTGCAGAAGAAGAACAGAGCAATACAGTTTTTGAGGTGGGCCCAGGACAGGTCAAGAAAGACTCAAGGAAAGGACATTATCTGGTAAGTAAAATGTCACCTTCCATATTGTCCTGCTAGACCAATCCAGACATGTGGGATATAGCAAAGCTACAACTACACTGGGCGGGAAAAAGACACAGCAGCTCGCAAAACCTCCAAGTGGTAATGCTCGACGAAAGTGATGCCCACATTGCTGCCTGACAAATGTCTGCAGGGGCTACCATGCTCCGCACCACTGACAAGGACACCAGTGCTTAGGTAAAATGGGCACACACCCCCTCTGGAACTGGCTGGTTCCACAACAGATATGCCGAAGCAGTGGCCTCCTTAATCCAATGCCCCAAAGTCAACTTAGCCGCCACATCACCCTTGAACGGGGCAATAAACAGCATAAAAAGATGGTCAGACTTAACAAAAGGAATTCATAACCTCCAAGTACTGGAGAAGCACCCTCCAACCATCCACAAGGAGAAGATCCTTATCCTTCTCCCGTCATTGTTCCTTAGAGGAGGAGGGCAGGTAGACCACCTGATTCATGTGAAAAGGAGAAAGCACCTTAGGCAAGAAAGAAGGCACAGGCCGAAAAGAAATGGCCTCTTTTGAAAAGGGCAGATAAGGATCTCGGCAAGACAGAGCCTGCAGCTCATATATACACCTTGTGGAACAAACTGCGACCTTGACAACTGTCTTGAAGTGTGTTACTTTGAAAGATTTGATGCTCAAAAGGCGCCGCCATCAGGGCCATGATCACTAGACCTAGATTCCAGGAAGGGATCACAGACTGGAGGGGAAGACACAGATGCCAAACGCCCTGGAGAAAGCACAAGATGTCCAGGTGCAAGGCTAGAGACTTACCAGCCACCAGATCTTGGAAATAGATCAAAGCTGCCACCTGAACTTTCAGTGAGCTAAGGGAAAGGCCCTTCTCCAGGTCAACCTGTAGAAAGACCAACAGAGATGGCACCTTAGCTACCTCAGAAGCCAAGTGCCGAGTGCCACACCATCGATCAAAGAGACACCAGATCCGCACATATGGCTCAGAGCAGACCACCACAAGAAAGTAGCCTTTACGTGCTAGTGCTCTCCTTTCAAGAGCCAAGCCATAAGCAAGAAGGGAACCGGGTTCTCCAGGATGATCAGTCCCTGCCACAATAGGCCCTGAGGTGAAGGCAACCAAAGAGGAGGTGTCTGTAGGAGCCACATCAGGTCTCCAAACCACGCTTTCCAGAACAATTCTGCCCAGGTAGCGTTCTATATGCCAAATCACATGCCCCACCAAGGACCATGAAGGAAAGCGTGTACAGCAGGTGCTGACTTGGCCAAGGCTGTGTCAAGGTATCAATGCCTTCGGGCCCTGTCTCCGTGTGGTGACTGAGAAGCGGCAAACTTTGGCACTGGAGCAAGTCACCATCAAATCCATTTTGGGGTAACCCCAGCAGTGCAGAATCTATTCCCACTCTCCAGGCTCCAGAGAGTGATGGCTGTACGCTTCGGCAACGTGCTGAACTGACAAGGCTAGGAGATACTTTTCCACACAGGCAAACAGGAGAGCCATCTCCCGAGCTACCCCGGCATTCCTCATGCTGCCTTGCTGATCAACATAAGCCACTGCTGTGGTGTTGTCTGAAAACACTCAAACAGCCTGGCCCTCGACGAGGGGCCGTAAACGCAGATGAGCCAATCTGATGGCCCTCGCCTCGAGGTAGTTGATGGACCATACTGCTTCCCTGCAGTTGCAACAGCCCTGGGCCATACAGTTTTAGCAATGGGCTCCCCAGCTGGAGTGATTAGCATCAGTCATCAGCAGCATGCCCTTCCTCAGATGATAGGGCTGCTGCCATCACCATCATTGGGAGTGGAAGCATGCAATTGAACTCCTGAGGACCACCGAGTCAACAAGGACCATTGGAGAGGCTGCATTTGAGCATATGCCCATGGCACCATCTCTATGGTCAATGCCATCAATCTGAGGAGCTGAAGATAATCACAGACACTGGGGGACCTCCTGCACACAGAACAGTGCCAGACAATCCAACAGTCTTTTGACATTCTCCTCTGGCAGAAAAACTCTGCCCACTCAAGCCCAAAACCTGTTCCCAGGAACTCCAAGGACTGGGAAGGCAACAGCTGACTCTCCCCGATTGATCACCCAGTCGAGGCTTTTCAAAAAGATGCTTCTGAAAAGTAATGGGCCCAGATGAGCCAGTTATTCAGATATGGATGGACACAGATCCCTCTGCGCCACAGCCGCCACCACCATGACTTTGGAGAATGCCTTTAGGGCAGTGGATAGCCCAAAAGGGAGGGTGGTGAACTGATAGAGACAAGCATGGCAAAATGAAAATTCTTTAGCTAATCCGCCAAGATCGGGATATGAAAATACGCCTTGGCCAGATTCAGAAAAGCCAAGAATTCCCCTTGGCGCACTGCTTGAATCATGGAGCGCAAGGTTTCCATCTGAAAGCACAAGATGCTCAAGGCCCCTCACTAGATATACTTAGTTAAAAGCAAATCGAACAGAGCTTCTACTCTCTGCCTACCCTGCATGAGACTGCGTCTGGGGGCACCCAGAGGCCTCAGGGTCCAAATTCCAACACCAGAAGGACCAGGCCTGCTGCAAAAAAGAAAATTCTGGGAAGCTCTCCTCTTGGAAATGACCCCCCCCAACACCAGGGGATACAGCTACAGCAGACCCCCTAGAGGATGAGAAGCAGCTCACAGCTTGGTTACTGAACCCTCTGGCCAGCTGGATATCCTTACCCATAACACCATCGGTCACCTCCTGCCCTGAGGCAGGCAAGACTGGACTAACTGCATCCCCTGACTGAGAGAAGGGGAGCAGGCCTTCCAGGTCTGATTCAGAAGCTGCCCTGCAAGAAGAGTAGAATCCAGTGTCAGGAGAAGAGGCACCTCGCTTATCACAGGTCAAACAACATTTCCTGGAAGACAGTTAAGGCAAATATCATAACAGCATGCACTAAGGCTGCAGCAGCCCAAAAGTGCACGTTAACTACGCTCTTAGTGTGGCAGGCATTACAGGCACTAGGGTAAGAACACACATTGGAGCCATTTAGATAGAATGCACTATAGACCGTGAGGCCATGCTACTAACGTGTGCAGAAAATGGCAGGAAACCCTCACACCACACCAATGGTTGCCAGCTGTTCCACCCCCAATTGTGTTCCAGGAAGACTGAATTGGCAGCCCCCAACAAGGACAGTGACAAGTTCAAGCCTTCGTATTGTCACACCACCACCACTCGCCTCTAGGTTAGAGGGGCGTGGATTTATTGAAGGAACTTTCTGCTGTATGCTTTTTTTAAAAACCATTTCCCTGCTATGCCCTCTGGGAAATGTAGTCCTTATTCAGCTGTATGCATGCACCATGCAGAAAGCTGTAGTCAGGCTCAAGTAGGTAAGGCAAATGACAGAAACGTATTATTTTTATATACACAATGGTTCGATCATACCACACATAGGATTGTTGGTTCAGGACTCTTGGAAGCAAAAATTGTCCAAAACATATCCAACCACAAAATGCAGTTTTAAAGATTCTCTCTATTGCAGGATACACAGTCTTTACCAGCAAGCCTAATGTATTCCCTTCTTAGCCTTGCTGACTAAAGCACCAAACAAAAAGCACATTTAAAGTCTGTGGTAAACTTCCCTTTTATAAACACATGGGGATCTCAGCCACCCTGCTTGTGTAATAAGGGTACCTTTTTCCTGGATAACCTTCTTTCAGGACTGGCTTGCCTTCTCTACGTTCCCCAGGTTTATAGCTTGGCACAAGGAACAGTCCATGGGAGTGTCCTCCTCAATCAGTTCACCTCGGGCTCTCCCAGCTGCATAGGCTCTGACTCCCCATCCTGCTCAGCTAACAGCCTCCCGGGGGATCTTGGAGTCTCTCTTGTTCCTGGCTCCAAACTCTCCTGCAGCCGTGCTACATGCCAAATAGTACTCTCTCCAGCTGGAAGCTCCGTTCCTCTGCTCTGCTCAGCCTTGCTTCCTGCTTCTCCTCTCCTCCTTTCCACTAAATCATACTCTGCTCTGGGTTTATACTTCCAGGGCTCTAGCTCCAACCCCACCCTACTCAGGTGACGGCAATCAGCCTGACTCCGGGCACCTAAGTGCTTGAAGCATTCACTGCCTAAAGGGTTCTGAGCCTTGTATCCTCTCCCCTTCATTCCACTAGGGGTAGCATGAAATGTGGTCCACGTGGAAGTTTTCTGATCCCTGGAGGTGTTTATGGCTTTCCTACCCTGTCTTGGTAAAAGGGGACCATTTACTAGGGTGAATTCCCTGTCTCTTTGTCCTCCCCTGGACTCTGGATAGGCCTCCTTGCCACAGTATTTACCCTCTGAGAGCCCCGAGAATCTGTACTGGGCTGAGCTCTACTCTTCTGAAAATTGTTTTACTGGCTTTGCAGCACTGTGTTTAAGGTAGCCAGCAGGCAGATCCCACCGAGGAGCCTCTGCAATCTTCAACAGAGAGCGTGGGGGGGGGGGGGGGACAGAGGAGGAGGGAGGGGCTGTGGAGGTTGTGCGAGACTGCTGCACTCTTCCAGATCCTTCCGATTTCTGGCTGCTCAACAGGCTCTTAACATAAGTGCATGGAGATGAACCAATTTTCCCGCCTCCTACCAAAAAGGCCACAGTCTAACAGAGCCTCCCACATCACCCTCAAAGTGGTATGTCACGAGCGTGTTTTTCAGTCTTTTCCTCTCATTTCTTCAGATTTTCTTCAGAGAGGAGAAAATCCATCCACCATCTGCTGGAGACACCTCTGGTGGCTGAGGTGAATAGAGGCATGGGAGTGATGTCATTGAAACCTGGGCTTTTCATTGTTTTTTTGTCTCCACCAATCTCCTGGTAGGGGAACACAACCCACTTGTCTGAACTGGTCTAGCAGGACAACATGGAAGTTTTTATTTTGAATTCCCCATGAAATTTTCCCCTTATTTTAGCACCCTCTCATAATAGCAATTTTATGTAAACATTCTGTATTTGCAGTATTCTCTATGCTCGGAGACTCTTTTTATGCTTTATGTGTAATGCTACAAAACTAAAACTTTGGTTTATTGCTTAAAGTTTCACCTATTAGGAACCAATATCTCAAAAATTACAAAGGCTCATGGATCTCAGTATAAAATGTCGTGGTCTCATGCAAGGGTCCAAAAATCAACTCTTGCTAGACTACTGTTTACATAGAAACATGACGACAGAAAAAGACCACAAGGCCCATCTAGTCTGTCCTTCCATAACAACAACAACATCAACGACCCAACCACTAATGCCTTTGAAATTATTTTATAATGAGGTTAACCATGTTTTTCTTGTGTGTTTCTCAATTTTTTATTTTTTCTTCTTTTTTTTCTTTTATTTTTTCATATTATTACTACTTTCTCATTTCTACTGGTTCAGTTTTATACTGAGACCCATGAGCCTTTGTAATTTTTGAGATATTAGTTCCTAATAGGTGAAACTTTAAGCAATAAACCAAAGTTTTAGTTTTGTAGTGATTTGCTTAGTAAATTTTGACCATACATAGTAAGGTATTATGTGTAATGCTGGCACCTGCCGACCTTTTCAGGAAACCATATGAACATGCTAACATGTATAGTCTTTATTATGATTGGACAAACTGCTAAGAGTACAGAAGATAATTTTCGAAAGTATTTATGCAGGTAAAACAGAATTTTATTTGCAAAAAGGAGTTGTTACATTTATCTGCATATCAGGTGTGTAATTTTGTATGCATATACAGCCAGACTGACAGACAAGATCGTGGTGTTTGCTTATACAAACATAATTTTGAAAATACACATATATGTATAAAATAATAAAGAAAATGTATGCGTGGTAAATGGTACATATAAATAAGAACACAAATTCCCTGGAATAATTTTAGAAATGAAAGCATAAGCGTCCTTTCATTTTGAAAATTCACTGAAGTACACATGGAAAACTATGAAAACTGTGTGTGTGTGTGTGTGTGCACAGTTACATAATTGCCTACATTCTCTGGGAACCTGCAGGAAGTAATGTCAGCACCAATTGAGCTTGCATAGTGAATATTCCCAAGCTTTCACAGAAAGCCTTTGGGAGATAGACTACGCGTGCACGGTCACCTTCCCGTCCAAGGGTACCATCTTACCTTGGTCTTCTTTTTTCCACAGAACCCATCGGACGTTTCATCTGCACCACGGAAAAAGTTGCTGTTTTTGCATAGTTTTTTTTCTTTAGTCTTTTCATCTGATTGCGTACTGTCACCTTCTCGGTTCCCCAAACTGCTGCCAACCTCGGCATCATGTTTTTTCGGGTTCCTTTTTCATCATTCTTGTTCTCTGGTGTGCGGCATTTTTCTCACACCCTCCATAACTAGTTTGATCTCACAGGTACAGTTTTCTCCTACTATTTATTTATTTACTTTATTTGGCTATGCTTATATACCGCTTTTCACCAGGTCAAAGTGGTATACAATGAACAAAAACCTCAGTTACAGGAAACATATAACAGTAAACTATGTACAAATGGTATATTTTTAACTATTTACAGGTGAAAGTTCAGACTCATTTAACATAATTACAGTATGGGTCGTGGTGGGGGGTTGGTGTTAGGTGGTGGTTCCATAGTGTTCACAAAATAGGAGGGTTTTCAGGTGTTTGCGGAAGGAGAGGAGGTCGGTGATACTTCTAATAGTGTCTGGCAGAGCATTCCAGATTCCGCGACAAGCTTGCCGATTGAACTTTTTCTTAGAGTGTGGTATGGTAAGTTTGTTGATTGTAGAGGATCTTCGGGGGTCTGTTTTGGGCGAGTGTCTGTAGGAGGGATTGGAGGTGGGTAGCTGGGTGCAAGTGCAGTGCTTTGTGCGCTAGGAGTAAGGATTTATATTTGATTTTGCTGGGGAGTGGCAGCCAGTGGAGCTGTTTGAGGATGGGGTGATGTGGTCATGTATAGGAGTCTCCCTGGATTGTGCGCAGCAGTGTATAGGCAAATCAAGAGCGGACCACCAAGAACCAGGCCTACACGCAGGTGTGGTAATATGCAAACACAGTTTATTACAAGACCCAACTAAAAGGTTTCGGCCTGAGGCCTTCTTCAGGGGTCTAAAACAAAATAAAACATACATAGTAAATTATACATTCATAAAAATATTCATAAAAATTATGTACAAAACATAAGAACTTTTTAATAGTCGAAAAGGATATACACATACATGGAATTAAAACAAAAACAAAAAATAAAAAAATGAAAACAGAAAGGTTTCCATTTAAAATTACCAACAGTGGATGAAAATACAAGGTGAAATAAAAATGAATGTGAATGAACACACATCATAAAAAGAATACATTACCACCAAAACCACAGGAAATATATTCCATAAAGCAAAAACAGTGCAACGCCTCAGAACTCTCCTCGAACCTCAGGACTTCAGGACGGTGATGCAAGCAATGACACTCCCACATCTGGATTACTGCAACATAATCTACCATGGACTACCAGCCACACAGACCAACCCCCTCCGAATTGCGTTGAACACCACAGCAAGAATCATTCAGCGAGCAAAGAAAAGCGACCACATCACCCCAATTCTAAGAGACCTTCACATACTTCCCTTCGAAGCAAGAACTAAATACAAATCCATCCTACTCACCCACAAAGCCATCCACCAAGCACCAAACACCCAGCTTTGCACCCTGCTGACCCATCCAGCCCACAGCAAAACAATTAGACAGGCCTCCAGCAACTACCTCACCGTCCCTCACAAAAGAACCAAATGCTCTCAACGGACATGCAACCGAGCCTTTGAACTATATGCACCCTCCCTATGGAACTCTCTACCGAACCACCTCAGAAACAATAACGATCTCCCACCATTCAGAAAACAGCTAAAAACCATCCTATTCCAAGAATACTTCAAGACAATCTCCACCAAAAAACGCACCAACCCCTGAACTCTCCCATCATGAACCTCTGAGTGACAACTGCACTATACTGTCCATGTCTAAAGTCTATCTTATGTTGAAATCATCAATGTAGCCCACCTGGTGATGGCCCCACCCTGATACTTAATTCTCCCCACCCTTATATGTTACACCGCTTTGACCCGGTGAAAAGCGGGATATAAATGCAGTTAAATAAAATAAATAAATAAATAAATAAATAAAAAGAAGCAACAACTTGCAAAGAGGCAAAAAGCTCTCCTCAATCTGTATGAGTTGGAAAAGAGCATGAAATGTTAAAAATAACAGAAATTATCCCTATTAAATTAATAAACACAACATCTTACATAATAAGGGAAAAACCATGTAAACTGAGGAGCTAAAAAATGACTCATTCATAACAAGACATCTAAAAACTATGGCCATATTGGCATACAATAATTAAAACTAAACAGATTACAAATTGAAAACATAAACAATTAAAAATGCATGGGTAAAATGGCAGATCACATTTAACAACGGGGAAATTTAAACAACCCAAAACATACATGCTATAATGAGGAACAGTCAAAAAAACATCGATAAGAGACAGCCTAACTGCATCTGAAGCACATGTATGACAAACTGCAAAAAACCAACCGCTGAAAGGAACAGCATAACACAAGAAATACCAAGGAAAAAAGAGAAAAGAAAGAACAGACCATTCCATTAAATTAGACATGTGTACACAAATGGAAAAGCTTAAAACAATAAATAAATAAAAATGAAAATGACTATAGGATCGGTCAGCATCTAAAAAGCGCACCCACGCAAGCGGCATAACACAAGGAGTAAAAAGGGAACCATTCCATTAAGCATGCATACACGAATAAGAGAGCTTGAAAAATATAAATAATTAAAAATGAATGTTAGATCAAACGGCATCTAAAAAGCGCACCTGCGCAAGCAGCATAACAGAGGAATAAGGGAGAACCATTCCATGAAACATGTATACACAAATAAGAGAGCTTAAAATTATAACTGTTAGGACAGTCGACATCTAAAAAACCACCCGCGCAAGCAGCATAACAAAAGGAACAAGGAGAAAGCCATTCCATTAAAACTGCATACACAGATGGGAGAACTTGAAAGTTATGAATAAATAAAATTGGCTGTTAAATTAGTGCACCCACGCAAACAACATTGGTTGAGAAAGCAAAGCAATAAAAAAGGCGATGGTAAAAACAAAAACCGTACAAACCACCATGAATTGTAATGAGGATCTGACGAGGAAATAAATACAGTGAATGTGTCACTACAAATGATACATAAAGATATTAAAAAGAAAACAATGAAACAACTAGAGCATACCGCCGCAAGCAGCCAAGCCAAACATAAACTGACCATCAGAGTGAAAATATATGGTGTAAAAGAAGCAACTATAACACAAACTAGCACAAAAAGCAAACTTTAGATCGCTATGAATATTATGCAAAAAAACATCGTGGTGTGTAATTATGTTTGGCTTTTTTTTAAGCTTTTCCATTTGTGTACACATGTCTAATTTAATGGAATGGTCTGTTCTTTCTTTTCTCTTTTTTCCTTGGTATTTCTTGTGTTATGCTGTTCCTTTCAGCGGTTGGTTTTTTGCAGTTTGTCATACATGTGCTTCAGATGCAGTTAGGCTGTCTCTTATCGATGTTTTTTTGACTGTTCCTCATTATAGCATGTATGTTTTGGGTTGTTTAAATTTCCCTGTTGTTAAATGTGATCTGCCATTTTACCCATGCATTTTTAATTGTTTATGTTTTCAATTTGTAATCTGTTTAGTTTTAATTATTGTATGCCAATATAGCCATAGTTTTTAGATGTCTTGTTATGAATGAGTCATTTTTTAGCTCTTCAGTTTACATGGTTTTTCCCTTATTATGTAAGATGTTGTGTTTATTAATTTAATAGGGATAATTTCTGTTATTTTTAAACTTTCATGCTCTTTTCCAACTCATACAGATTGAGGAGAGCTTTTTGCCTCTTTGCAAGTTGCTGCTTCTGCTTGCGGTAATGTATTCTTTTTATGATGTGTGTTCATTCACATTCATTTTTATTTCACCTTGTATTTTCATCCACTGTTGGTAATTTTAAATGGAAACCTTTCTGTTTTCATTTTTTTATTTTTTGTTTTTGTTTTAATTCCATGTATGTGTATATCCTTTTCGACTATTAAAAAGTTCTTATGTTTTGTACATACTTTTTATGAATATTTTTATGAATGTAGAATTTAATATGTATGTTTTATTTTGTTTTAGACCCCTGAAGGCCTCAGGCTGAAACCTTTTAGTTGGGTCTTGTAATAAACTGTGTTTGCATATTACCACACCTGCGTGTAGGCCTGATTCTTGGTGGTCCGCTCTTGATTTGCCTTGTCCTTGCGGATACCTTCTTCTCCTGTGTTTTTTTTTCGCAGCAGTGTATAGGGCAATTTGTAATGGGAGGAGGGTGGCTTTTGGAAGCAGGGTCCTCAGTTAGTGGACTTAAGCAATGTGACCATTACGGGCACATCATGTCTCGCATGGATCCCCACGACTGCTGCCTGTGGTTTCTCCGAGCCGATCACGATGCCTCTGCCCGTTCGCTCTGCCTTCAGATGATGAGCAAGGGTCATAAGAATTGTGAAAGGCAGTGGAAGACACCATTTGGCCATAAGACCTCTTCTTTGGCCTCGAAATAGTTGCCCTCAGGGACAGCTGCAGAGACCTTGGTCTCACCTAGTGGCCATGTCCACTCGGAGCCCTGAGGTTGTGGGGCATCGGACCAGGGATCATCCTCAGAGGGCCTCCCTGGAAGGAAAGCCGACAGTCGCCCAAGGGCGGATGGTTCGGAAGAATGTATCTTTGAAGGATACTACCAAAAGCAGAGAGGGTCCACAAAAGAGTAAAGTAGCCCAAATGCCTTCAAGTATGGAGCAGACAGAGCTTAAAGATCCTAAATTACCCATGTCTAACAATAGCCAAATTAATATGAATAAAATACATTCTCTAAAATGCTTGTATGCAAATGCTAGAAGTCTAAAAAATAAGATGGGAGAGTTAGAATATATAGCACTAAATGAAAGGTTAGATATGATTGGAATATCAGAGACATGGTGGAAGGAGGACAACCAGTGGGACACTGTGATACCTGGGTACAAACTATATCGTAATGATAGAGCTGATCAAATTGGTGGAGGGGTTGCTCTCTATGTTAGAGAGGGCATTGAGTCAGAAAGGATTAAAGTTTTGCAGGAAACAAAATCTGCTGTAGAATCTATATGGATTGAAATTCCATGTAAAAGGGTGAAGGCAATGGCAGTGGGGGTGTACTATCGAGCGCCTGGCCAGAATGACCAAATGGATGATGAAATGCTCAAAGAAATAAAGGAAGCTAACAAAAGCTACAGCACAGTAATAATAATGGGTGATTTCAACTACCCCGGTATCGACTGGGTCAGTATCACGTCAGGACATGCTAGGGAGATAAAGTTCCTAGATGAAATAAATGACTGCTTCTTGGAGCAGCTGGTTCATGAACCAACCAGAGGGGAAGCCATATTAGACCTAATCCTTAGTGGAACACCAGATCTAGTGCAAGAGATAAGGTTGTTGGGGCCACTTGGCAATAGTGATTAGTACTACCTTTTAACTTTCGAAAGGGAGACTATGATAAAATGAGGAAAACAGTTAAGAAAAAACTAAAAGGAGCAGTTGCAAAGGTTAAAGACGTACATCAGGCTTGGCTGTTGTTGAAAAATACTATCTTGGAAGCCCAGACCAGCTGCATTCCACCTTTAAGAAAAGTGGAAGGAAGTCCAAAAAACTGCCAGCATGGTTTAAAGGTGAGGTCAGAGAGGCTGTTGTTGCCAAAAAAGCATCTTTCAGGAAATGGAAAAAAAGAGCCAAACGACGAAACCTGGAAACAGCACAAGCACTGGCAAGTCAAATGCAAGGCATTGATAAGGCAGGCAAAGGGAGAATTTGAGAAGAAGCTTGCTGCGGAAGCAAAAACGCAAAGTAAAGACCTTTTCAAGTACATTCGTAGCAAAAAACCTGTGAGAGAGTCAGTTGGTCCATTAGATGATAAAGGGGTTAAAGGAGCACTAAGAGGCGACAATGCGATAGCGGAGAGACTGAATGAATTCTTTGCTTCAGTCTTTACTGAGGAAGATGTAGGGATGTTACCCATGACTGAAGTGGTATTTAAAGGTGCGGAAGAATTGAAGGAAATATCGATGGTATTTAAAGGTGCGGAAGAATTGAACGAAATATCGATACATCGGGAAGATGTATTACAACTATTAGATAAACTGAAGAGTAGCAAATCACCTGGGCCGGATGGTATACATCCAAGGGTGTTGAAAGAACTGAAATACGAGATTGCAGACCTGCTATTAGTAATCTGTGAACTATCATTAAAATCATCTCTAATACCTGAAGATTGGAGGATCGCCAATGTAACTCCAATTTTTAAAAAGGGTTCCAGGGGTGATCCGGGAAACTACAGACCGGTGAGCCTGACATCAGTACCGGGAAAAATGGTAGAAACCATCATAAAGAATAAAATTACTCAGCATGTAGATAGTCATGACCTAATGTGAGACAGCCAACATGGCTTTAGACAAGGAAGATCTTGTCTTACTAATCTGTTATGTTTTTTTGAAGGAGTGAATAATCAGGTGGACAAAGGTGAGTCGGTTGATATTGTGTATCTGGACTTTCAGAAAGCCTTTGACAAGGTCCCTCATGAGAGACTTTTGGCAAAACTAAAGAGTCATGGGATAGGAGGCAGTGTACTATTGTGGATCAGGAACTGGTTAAAAGATAGAAAGCAGAGTATAGGGCTAAATGGCCAATTTTCCCAATGGAGAAAGGTGAATAGTGGTGTACCCCAGGGATCTGTGCTGGGTCCGCTGCTTTTTGACATATTCATAAATGACCTGGAAAGTGGAATAACGAGTGAGGTTATCAAATTTGCAGATGACACAAAACTATTTAAAGTTGTTAAAACCCAAGAGGATTGTGGAAAATTGCAAGAGGATCTTGATAAATTGGAAGACTGGGCATCAAAATGGCAGATGAAATTTAATGTGGACAAGTGCACCTAGGGAAGAACAACCCAAACTATGGTTACACGATGCAAGGTTCCACATTAGGAACCACCACCCAGGAAAAAGATTTAGGCATCATTGTGGATACCATCTTAAACCCACGATCCAGTGTGCAGCAGCGGCCAAGAGAGCAAATAGAATGCTAGGTATGATAAGGAAAGGAATGGAAAATAAAACAAAAGATATTATAATGCCTCTATATGGTTCCATGGTGAGACCGCACCTTGAATATTGTGTGCAATTCTGGTCGCCGTATCTTAAAAAGGATATAGCGATTTTAGAAAAGGTTCAGAGAAGAGCCACCAAAATGGTAAAGGGGATGGAAGGATATTCCTATGAAGAAAGGCTAAAAAGGTTAGGGCTCTTTAACCTGGAAAAGAGACGGCTGAGGGGAGATATGATCGAAGTCTATAAATTAATGAACGGAGTGGAACGGGTAAACGTAGATCGATTGTTTACCTTATCAGAATATCAGAATATAGAAAGACTAGGGGACATGCAATGAAGCTACAGGGTAAACTATTTAAGACTAATAAAAGAAAATATTTTTTCACTCAACGTGTAATCAAACTCTGGAATTTGTTACCAGAGGATGTAGTAAAGGCTGTTAGTGTAGCTGGGTTTAAAAAAAGGTTTGGACAAGTTCCTGGAGGAAAGGTCCATAAACCATTATTAAGAAGGGATCCAGGATATCAATGCTTGAACCAATACAAGCATTGTGGAACCTGTGTCCCTTGGGGAAACTGCTAGGTACATATGACCTAGATTGGCCACTGTTGGAAACAGAATACTGGGCTTGATGGACCTTGGTCTGACCCAGTATGGCATATCTTATCTTACCTGTGGCAGCATCAAAGACCAATGCCAGAGCCAGGGGTAATACGCTCACTCACCGGCATCAGAGTCCTTGGCACAATGCCAAGGGTGATGGATGGGAGCAGCCTTTGAGTCCACTCCAGCAGGAGGAGACTCCATTGGCATCAGGGGATTGACACCGGTCCTTTGAAGCCATAGTCATCGCGGAAAACCCCTCAACGGAGCCGGCATCGGGACAGATACCCCGGTACCTGCACCAGTAGCTATGGAGCCTTCTGACCTTGAGGTCAGGATGGCGGCCTTGGAATGAAGTCTTGCTACCTTCCTGGCCCAGCAGCAGGGCCCGATGCCTGGTTCCTCTGGGTCTTCGGGCCCCGCAACTGGTCTCTCCACCATGAGGACATCACCCAAGGAGATCCAGCCAGTACTGGAGCAGCATTACTATCAGGTCAGTTCCTGGAATTTGTCCCAGTCGCATTTGAGGCCTAGGGTCTCACCATTGAGTGCCTCTGGTTTGGAATGCCAGAGCCCTGGGACCCCGTCGACACCCCCAGTTGGGCTTGCGCATGAGGCCTGTTGTATTCTTAAGGTCTTGTCTGATTCAAACTGAGTGGGAGACCAATGACTAGTCCCTGGCCACCTGGCAATACTGAGATGTCCCTTTGGACTCGTCTCTGGCCAGGAGTTTCGGCGATCCCCACCCAAGGACTTCTCCTTCCTGGACTTTTCCTTCCTGGACTTTGTCCGGGACATGCAAAAGTCTTATCCTTAACCACAGAATCTGAGGAGGAGATCCTGCAGTATGAAGCCCCTCCCAAAGAGGCGCTCACAGGGCCCAGTCCCACTATCTTAGAACACTTGTTGTTCAAGATGTGGGAGTCACCTGTTACAGTGCCCATTGTGAGCAAGCGGCTTGATTCTATGTGTCAAGTCCAAAAGGGCCCTGGATTCCAAAAGACACAGCTACCACACAGTTCCATGGTGGTGCAGGTAGCCATGCATATGATCAAGAGCCAGAAGAGGCAATCCTCTGTGCCTGCTGGCAGGGAGGCCCACACCATGGATGGCTTTGGTAAGAAATGCTACCAGGGATTGATGCTCGTAGCCCATATCCAGGTATACCAGCTGTACATGGGCATGCACCTGAAGGACCTGGCCAAGGAACTGGCCGGGTTTTCAGCTGATCTGTCTGAGGAACCTCTTCAGTGGTTCCAGACCCTGGTGTCAACGATCAAGGAGTGCTCCAAATATGTTACTCGAGAGGCTTTGAGTCCATGGCTAGCGTAGCTGCCGTGGGCAATGGTGCCTGTTTCCTGGCATGGCTCCAGTCATCGGACCTGGAGCGGTGAGTTCAGATCAAGTAGGTCGATGTCCCATGCTGAGGGGAGAATCTCTTCGGCAACCCCATGATGGTCAAGGCTGCAGAACTGGAGTCAAAGTATATGACCAGAACCAGGCTCTCCTGGAAAACCGTGGACCCTTCACGACAGAAGACTTGTGTGTGGGGGGGGGGGGGGGGAGCCTTTTTACCCGAAGAAGAGGAAGGCTTATGAAACTAACCCCCAAGTATCTGGCCTATCCAGCTCCCCAGCAGGGTCATTAGGCCAAGGGCCAGGGGCACAGCTCTCATAAGCCTAAGGGCCCCCTAACCCCAGCCTATATGCAACCGCAACCTGGAGGGTTTTTGACCCCTTGAGTATCGAGGGCCTCAGCATACAGGAGGACATCTGACATTCTTCTCTGACCAGTGGACCACCATAACCACTGACACCTGGGCCCTTCAGGTGGTAAAGGGAAGGTTTCCTCCTCGACTTCAACATTTTTTCTCGGAGAACGTCTCATGACTCCTCATCATTGAGAACTCCTCCATCAGGAACTCGAGAGCCTCCTTGCAGCCAACGCGGTCAAACCTGTCCTGCCACCTCTAAGGGGCAAGGAGTTCTACTTCCGCTACTTCTTGGTTCCCAAAAAAGCAGGCAGTTTTCGGTCCATCCTGGATCTATGGTATCTCAACCGGTTCTTGGTGAAAAAAGTTCAAAATGTTCTCTCTTGGAACATTGCTGCCCTACCTCCAGGAGGGAGATTGGCTATGCTCCTTAGATCTAAAATATGCTTATACCCACATCCTGATCCATCCTCACCACTGGCAATACCTCTGCTTTACCATCGGGGATGCCATTATCAGTACAGGGTCCTACACTTCGGACTGGCTTCTGACCCAAGTGTGTCCACAAAATGCCTGGCAGTGGTTGCCACCTACCTCTGGCTGCAGAAGGCATTTGTCTTCCCCTACTTGGACAACTGGCTCATCAAGGGCGGCTCCATCGACGAGGTCCGTCAGGCAATGCATCGCATCACTCTGGTTCTTGAGCACTTAGGCTTTGTCATTAACAACCCCAAGTATCATCTACTGCTGACACAGAGTCTGGAGTTCATAGGGGACCTCCTGGACATCGTCCAGGCGAGACCCTTTCTCCCTCTGGAAAGGGTTTGGTGCTTAGCAGCCCTCACCGCATTATTGAGGAGTCACTCAACAGCCTCAGACTGTCTCCTTTGCGTCTCCTAGGGCACATGGCTTCGACAGTACATGTCACATCCGACGCTCGCCTCTGCATGTGCCAGGCCCAGTGGACTTTTTGCACCCAGTGGACTCAGGCAATGGGGTGCCTGGAGGACAGGATTTGCATAACTCTTCTCTCCCTGAATCCCTCCTCTGGTGGCAGCAGCCTCTGCATTTCACAGCAGGGATGCCTTTAAAAGGCCTGAAGAATCACAAGGTCCACACTATGAATGTCTCCAAACTGGGCTGGGTGACCCATGTAATGGCCTGTGGACCCATGGCGTCTGGTCAATGAAGAAGAATCTCCACCAAATAAACTCTCGAGCTTCAAGCAGTTGCGAATGCCTTGCTTGTGTTCCAGCACCTCTTGGAGAACCAGGTTGTTCTGGTGCAGACAGGCAACCAAGTGGCAATGTTTTATGTCAAAAAACAAGGCTGTACTGAGTCGTACCTCCTGTGCTGGGAAACAGTTCACCACTGCACTTTCACAAGCGAAAGCGGGATGCTCCTTCGAGCAGTGTACCTTCACGGTCAGGACAATCTACTGGCAGACTGACTCAGAAGGGTCCTTCAACCCCATGAATGGCGACTGGACCTGCAGATAGCTAGCCGCATCTTTCGGATGTGGGACTCTCTTTCAATGGATCTCTTCGCCAACCCCAGCAATGCCCAGATGCCGCGCTTCTAGTCCAGGACACCAGCCCCCTCTCGAGTGGCACCCAATGCATTCCTCATCTCATGGATAGAGGGCCTCCTCTAACCCTCCTGATCTCCAAGACCCTTCTCAAGGTTCAGCTGGACCGGGCCACTGTGATCCTCATTGCTTGCAGCCATGGTTCCCGTGGCGGCCATGGTTCCCCCTACTTCTCTGCCTTTCCTAAGCACACCCGGTTCCCCTGGGCTGTGCTCCAGACTTAAACTTGCAAGAAGACGGAGCTCTCCTGCACCCTCAGAGCCCTTGCACCCTGACAGCATGGCACAGTTCCACTTGCCCAGGGACGTGGAGGATGGCATGTTAGCATCCCGCAAGGATTCCACCAGGTAGGCCTATGCCTTCAAGTGGTGCTGTTTCTCCGTCTGGTGTACTGAGAAGGGTTTTAACCCTTTCTCCTGCTCAGTGCCGGCAGTGTTGCAGTATTTGCTACACCTTTCCAATGTTGGCCTAAAGTCTAATTCCCTCAGGGTACACCTCAGTGCACTGGCAGCACACTAATCATCTTATTGATGGGCAACCCCTGTCCACCCATCCTCTCGTGGCTCACTTAACGAGAGGTCTCTTGCTTACTCAGTCTCCCATTCGTCCACCGGCGGCAGCATGAGATCTGGATGTGTTTCTTGGGAATCTCATGGCTCCACCCTCTGAACTACTTGCTTCTTGCCATCTGAAGTACCTTTCCTGGAAAGTGATTGTCCTTGTGACATTCACATCAGTGCACCGCATCAGTTATCTGCAGGTGTTGGTGCTCATGCCCCCTATACCAGATTTCATAAGAACAGGGTGGTTCTCCATACTCACCCTATGTTTTTCCCAAAGGTGGTCACTGCCTTTTACCTCAACCAGGAGATGGTTCTCCCAACCTTCTTTCCTCATCCTCACGTGAGCAGGGCAGAGGCCGCTCTCCACATCTTACTACTACTGATCATTTATTTATTTTATTTTAACAGTGTTTTCATACCGCTTTATCCTTCAGTCAAAGCGGTTTACATTATAACATAACAGTATATGTTATAACAGGGTAATCAACTTGTAGCATTCTAACATGAGTATTTTAGGGAATGGAGGCGAAAGGGAGGAGAGTTTATATTTATGTTTATTTAAAACTTAATATACCGCCCATAACAAAAGTATCTGGGCAGTTTACAATAAAAACTATAAAATTAAAAAAGCTGCAAGAAAGGGAAAAGGAAAAAGAATGCCATCAAATTTTAGGAACAGGACAGAAAAAGATAAGAACAGAGTAAGAGAAGGGGACAGAGGGATATCAGTCAGCAAGATGGGTAGGGGATGCTGTAATGATGTCAATAGGGAGGAGGGGAGAGGGAGGGGGATAGGTCATAGGCTAGGCATAAAAAGCTGAGGAGCGGGTGGACTCGAGATGGGCCTGGGAAGGGGAAGGAAGTGACATGTGGTTAGCGTGAATAGAATAGAGGGAACGGTGAGGAGTGTGGAGGTGGACCTGATCAGCAAGATAGAGGGGGGGGGGGGGTACCTGTGTGGATTGATTTGTGGATGAAAATGAAAAACTTAAATTGGATCCAGAAAGAGACAGGGAGCCAGTGCAGACATAGAAGGAGGGGAGTGACATGATCGAAGCGTGAGGCATAGGTTAAAATGCGAACGGCGGTGTTTTGGATGTGTTGGAGGTGAAGGAGCTGGGACTGAGGGAGACCGGCTAAGGTGACATTACAATAATGAAGATGGGATACCACGAGGGAAAGAAGTAGTGTGGTCAGGGAAGAGGAGGAAAGAAAGGGACGAACGGCACGGAGTTGCTTCAGGGTGAAAAAAGAGCGCTGGACAACAGAGGAAATGTGAGCCTTGAAAGAAAGAGACGAATCAAGGGTGACACCAAGATACCGAAGAGAAGAAACCATAGGGATGGGTGAGGAGGAAAGCAAAGGGGGGAGGGGGAGGGGGAGGGGGAGAGACCCCAAGAGTAAACCAAATAGCAGAGGTCTTGGCAAGGTTGCTATGAAGGAAATTGGAGGACAGCCAGGATGCCACAGAAGAAAGACAAGTATTAAGGGGGGTGATGTCAGGAGCAGAGGAATCAGTATGAGTAAAAGATGTCATCTGCGTAGTAATATGCTGAGATACCGTGTTGTTGGACCAGAAGGGTGAGCGGGGCGAGAAAAACATTGAAAAGAAAGGGTGCGAGGACAGAACCCTGGGGAACACCACAGGGGAAGGGGTGGAAAGGGAGGAAGAAGACCTTAAAAGAACCGAGAAATATCGACAGGAAAGAAAAGAGCAAAATCACTGAAGTAACGAACTGGCAAGGCCGGCTTTCCCAAGACGAACCAAGAGTGTGTGGTTATCAACCAAGTCGAAAGCAGCAGATAGATCAAGAGAGACAGCGAGAGAAATAGAACCATGATCGTGAGCCGCATGCAATTCGTTAAGAAGAGAGAGGATGACAGATTCTGTGCTGTGGCCGGGGTAGAAACCAGATTGCCGTGGATGGAGGGTGAGTGAGGCTTCCAGGTGAGAAGAGAGTTGGGTGAAAACTAATTTCTCTAAGAGCTTGGAAAGGAAGGGGAGGTTATAAATAGGGCGCCAGTTGGAAAGAGAGGAAGGGTCCAGGGAGCTGTTCTTCAGGATGGGGCGGACAGAGGCGTGCTTCCATGATGAGGGAAAAATCCTGGTAGATAAACTAGAGTTGAAGATAGAGAGAATGAAAGAGGAGAGGGCTAGAGAGGGATCCAAAAGCCAGTGGAAAGGAATAGGATCAGCGAGGCAGGTGGTTTTTCAGGTGGAAAGGTAGGTTTTGGAAAGGACTGAAAGGGAAATGGGCTCAAAGGTGGACCAAAGGTGGGAAAGGGAAGGGGAGGGGAGGGGGATGAGGGAGAGGAGGGAAGGGGAGAGTGAGAGGATAAGGCCACGGGAGAAGGGGGAAAAGGAGGAGGGCATGAGGGGAAGGTGAGGCAAAGGGAAAGGAGTTTAGAGGTGAAATAGGAGGCTAGGGAAGTTGGATCGGGGAGATTAGGGGGGAGAGGGGGATGAGAAGGAGTGGGAAGCGGAAAGGGAGTGGAGGATAGAATAGAGTTGATGAGAAGAGTTAGCAGAATTGGAGATGAGATTAGAGTCGTATGTTTGCTTGGTTAAGCGCAGAAGAGAACAGTAGTGACGATGACAATGATGGAAGTAGTTCAAGTTAGCGGGGGAGGGATGTTTGCGCCAAAGTCGTTCCGCATGGCAGAGATATCTGCTGTGGAGGAGGAGACCAGAATGGAACCAAGGGTGGCGGGTGCGGCGGGGACGAGTGGGACGGGGTTGAAGGGGTGCAAGAGTATTGAGGGCAGCTGAAAGGGTAGAGGTCCAGGTATGAGCTTGAGCGTCGGCAGAAAGTAAGTGGAAGTTAGCAGGAAGCAGGACGTCGGAAGGGGGAAACTGAAGGAAGGTATTGGCATTAATTCTGCGGGAGTATGTAGGTAGAGCAGGGCTAGGGGAAGAGCCTAGGCAGGGGGCTTGGGGGGGGAGGGGAAGGGAAGGGAAAAGAAGAGACAGAGATGGTCAGACCAAGGGAGGGATAGAGAGAGGAGGAAAGAGGGAGGGAAAGGAGAAGTGAGGGGGGGGGAATAAGAAGATCAAGGGAGTGTCTGGCTGAGTGTGTGGGGAAGGAGACAAACTGGCGGAGGGAGAGGTCAGAGAGAAAGGTAAGAAAGGCAAGATCCCGGGCAGACGAAGGGGAGTCGACGTGGATATTGAAATCCCCTAATATCAGGAGGTGGGGACAGAGGAGAGTAGCCTCAGAAAGAGTGGACAAAAGAAAGTCCCATAGTTGGGCTGAAAGAGAGGGGGAGGGCATAGATAAGGTTAGGATATTTCAGTGGGGGAGATCAAATTGGAGGATTCATATGGGGGGGAGGAGGAGTTTGAGGTGCATAAATGATGAGTAGTTACATTATGTTGTCAGTGAAGTAGTCTATGAACAGATGTGTTTTGAGAATCCTTCTGAATGTTAGGTCCTTTGTGACTCGAAGATTGTCAGGGATTGAGCTCCAGAGGATGGTGTGAATAGTGAGAAGGTTCTCTGATGTGGTGGAGCTGGTTTTGGTGAATAGCACTGGCATGCATAGTGTGTTGAGGGAGCTAGTACATCTCTTCCGGTTGTTGGGTGTCTCTTGTATCAGTGATTGCAGGTGGGTGGAAGATAGGCCATTAGTGACTTTAAATATTGTGAAGATGGATTTGTATTTTATGCGTTCTATGATGGGTAACCAGTAAAGTTGTTTGAATAAGGGGGTTATGTGTTCAGATCTAGGAGCATTGCGCAGGATGTGGGCTGCAGTGTTGAGGGCAAGCTGAATTGGGTGAATGGCTGTCTTTGGTAAGCCTTGAAAGATAAGGTTGCAGTAATTGAAGTGTGGGAAGATGAGTGCTTGAAGGACTGTGGGGAGGTCATGGTTGGTTAGGAGAGATTTGATGTTCTGGATTGTTTTGAGCTTGCAGTGGATGCTTTTAGTGATGTTTTTGATGTGCGTAGAGAAGGTTAGTCATTGATCCAGGGTGACCGCTAAATAGCGAACTTCCTGTTTTACTTGTATTTGGGTTCGATTGAGGGTTACTATGTCCACTGGGATGGTTACTGTCTCTAGTGATGTAAAGAATGTCTGATTTCTGGAAGTTTATAGTCATGTTGTAATCTGTGATCCATTTGTGAGCTCACTTTTCTCTCCCCACCGGGCTCATCATGGCATGCACGGCGTCTTTTTACCATGATGAGCCCGGTGGGGAGAGAAAAGTGAGCTCACTTGAATGAGCAGTTGCATGTCTTAACGGCGTGTTTTCATAGAGTTGGAATCCCCCGAAGAAACCACTTGCGCAGTGAAACGCACAAACACCGATGATTTGCGTTGGGATCAAATTCTGCCTCTGGAAGAACTACAGATAAGCGTCATGCTATGTTTTATTTAGCTAAACAGCTGTGATTGAATTTTGCCTTTGACAATAACTTGGAATCAAATTCTGCGTCTGAAGGAATCATAGATAAGCGTTGTGCTATGTCTCATTCATCTATTTAATTCATGGGACTGAATTCTGCTTTGAAAGGATCAGATTACAAATATATAATTTGCTTCTGAAAGCTCATATTTTTAACATCAGAGTACCATTATGCTCTATTTGAAGTTAGTTAAGGGATTATGCTGGGTCCTTGATGCAATTTAGGGGATTAGGAGCCATAGAAGTATTGCACCTCGCAGGTTCCGTCCCCGATTCAGTCTGAGACCTGCTCCCTAATTAGTCTGTATTTTTTGAAGTTAGTGAGAGAGTGGAGCAATATCTTGTACCTGTCTAGTAATGCAGCCATAAGGGATATGACTCCATGATGGGATCTAAATCCATATTGCTGGGGGTCCAGTGGAGTGGCTGTGTCTAAGCAATCCTGAAGATGCTGTTGTACAATTTTTTCCAGTATTTTGGTCATGAATGGGAGGCTGGCACTGGGTCTGTAAGATGTTGGCTGATTAATGTTGTTAGCCATTCTTTTTCTTATTGGGCGGATGGAGGCCATCTTGAGATCGGGGGATAGGTATCCTTGCTGCAGTGAGAGTTTTGCGAGTATGTGGGTTCTAGATCTTGTCTGGCTAGCTTGATCCAGCTGATTGGACATGGGTCAAGTGGGGAGGTGGTTGTGTTAATGCTGGTGATAACTTTTTCTAGGTGTTCAGTTGTGATGGATCTCCATAAGCATTTAGGTCTCATCCATTGTCAGTTTGTTGAGTCTGTAAGAGCGATTACGTTATTGCTGTGGGGAGAGGTAAGGGCCTGAAAGTGGTCAGCTATCATTTGCGAGGTTAGACTGGTTTCATTTCTTGGTTGAATTGTGTCCTTGTTTAGGGATTTAACCACCTTGAAAAGCTCTCAAGGGTGATTAAGTGAGGCTAGGATTTGGCTGGCATAGTAGTCCTTTTTTGCTTGATATGTGGCCGTTTGGTATTGATGTAACACAGTCTTATAGGCATTAAGGCTATCAGGTAATCTGATGTGTCTGAATTTCCTTTCTGTGGCTCTGAGTGTATGCTTCGTGTCCTTCAAGCTGGATGTGTACCATATTTGCTGCTTTGTGTCTTTTGTATTGTCTGGGCGTCAGTTGTTTTGTTGCTATATTTGTTATGGTTTCATTCCAGCTGTGTATGAGGGTGTTGAGGTCTTCAGGGGTGCTTTGTAGTATTGGTAGGATGTTTTCCAGAAATTCCTTTTTGTCAAAGTTTTTGAACTTATGTGTAGTGGGTTTAATGCTGTTGTGGTTTATGTTTATGTTTATTACATTTGATATACCGCTCAGGCCAAAGCATTAGAGCGGTTTACAATACTACATAAATGATACTGGTATGTCTGATTCTGCGTATTGTGTAGAGTGGTGATGGTGAGGACTTTATGATCAGGCCAAAGGACATCGAGGGCTGTAAGAGGTGCAATGGGGTGGATTTTGAGGATGTTATGAGGTAGGAAAATAATGTCTAGGGTGTTTTCTTTGATGTGGGTTGGCAGGTTAACAAGCTGTGTATATAGTCAAGGGTGTCCATTGCTTCCAGGAAGGCTCTTGCATTGTTTGATGTTGTGGATGCAAGGTTAAGTTCTCCTAGGAGCATGAGATAGTTGTTCTGCAATTTGTGATTGTGTACTGTTTCCAGTAGGATATCTAGCTGATCTAGGCTAGCACTTGGGGATCTGTAGGCAAGGAGAATGGTATGTTTCCATTAGATATTGGTATTATGTTGAGACTTTGTTTGTGGTTTATTGAGGGTGTGAAAGTTAAGCTATTTCTTAGCTATGATGAATACTCCTCTACCTTGCCATTGTGTTCTTGGGGAGGTGAAAAGGTCATAGTCATGTGGTATTAGTTGGTTCAATAGTACATTATATATCTCAGTGAACCAGGATTCCGTGACATTGAGAATGTGTATCTTGTTGTCGAGGAGGCAATCTGTGAAGAGCTGGATCTTGTTTCTAGTCGATCAAGCATTTAGTAGGGTGCACTTTAGTTACTACTACTACTATTTAGCATTTACATAGCGCTACACACGCAGTGCTGTACAGAGATATATGCAAAAGAGACAGTCCCTGCTCGTCAGAGCTTACAATCTAGCCAAGACAACACAACACAGAGCAATAGCCAGTTCGGGGGAAAAACAGCATAGAGCAACAGATAGTTCAGGGGAAGACAATTATGGCGACACAGAGCAATAGTTAATTCGGGGCAAAACAAGGTATGGCATTTACAATTCGGGCAAAACCAAGTATGGCATTTACAGTTTTAGGTCATGACAAAGGATGGGGAGTCAGGTCAGGACAGGGATAGAAGTCAGGATCTCAGGATCTGAAAGCAACAGTAAAGAGGTGGGTTTTCAACCTGGACTTGAAGAGGGCAAGGGAGGGTGCCTGGTGTATAAACAGAGGTAGGTTGTTCCAGGCGTAAGGTGCAGCAAGGTGAAAGGAGCAAAGTCGGGAGTTAGCAGTGCGAGTGGGGGGGGGGGGGGTCTAGATAGAAGTAATTTGTTAGAAGAGCGAAGTTCCCAATAGGGGGTGTAGAGAGAGATGAGAGATGAAAGGTATTGAGAGGCTGTAGCGTGAATGCATTTATAAGCCAGGAGGAGTAGTTTGAATTGGATGCGGAAACGGATAGGGAGCCAGTGAAGTGACTTGAGAAGAGGAGTAATGTGGGCATGGCGAGGCTGGCAGAAGATTAGTCGAGCAGCATAATTTTGAATAGATTGAAGGGGAAAGAGATGGCTCACAGGGAGACCAGCAAGGAATAGGTTGCAGTAGTCAAGGCGAGAGGAGATTAAGGAGTGGACAAGCATTTTAGTAGTGTGTTCAGAAAGGAAGGGGCGGATTTTGCTAATGTTGTAGAGAAAGAAGCGGCAGGTCTTAGCTACGTGTTCGATATGTGTGGAGAAGAAGAGAGAGGAGTCAAAGATAACTCTCAGGTTGCGGTCCGAGGAAATGGGAAGGATCTTAGAGCCATCCATGGAAACTGAGAAGGGGGGAGAGGAGGGGAGGAATTGGGGGGAAAGGAGTTCAGTCTTGGCCATGGAGTTCAGTCTTGGCCATGTTCAGCTTCAAGCGGCGGTGAGACATCCAGGCAGCGATGTTGGAAAGGCAGGCAGAGATCTTGGTCTGGATTGCTGGAGAGATAATAGGCGTAGAGAGGTAGATTTGGGAGTTGTCAGCATAGAGATGGTACTGAAAGCCATGGGAGAAGATAAGCGCACCAAGGGACTGGGTATAGAGAGAGAAAAGGAGCGGACTCAGGACGGATCCCTGGGGTACACCAACGTGGAGCGGGGTGGGAGAGGAGGAGGAGCCACCAGAGTTTACACTAAAGGAGCGATGGGAGAGGTAGGAGGAGAACCAGGAAAGTACAGAGCCCTTGAAACCAAGTGAGGAGAGGGTGGCGAGGAGAAGATTGTGGTCAACAGTGTCAAAGGCAGCTGAGAGGTCAAGAAGGATGAGGAAGGAGTAGAGGCCCTTAGATTTAGCCAGGAACAAATCACTGGAAACTTTTGTAAGAGCTGTTTCAGTGGAGTGTAAGGGACGGAAGCCAGATTGTAGAGGGTCCAGGAGGACCTGAGAGGTGAGGAAGTCGAGGCAGCAGCGGTGGACTGCTCATTCAAGTAATTTAGATATGAAGGGAAGGAGGGAGATGTGTCGATAGTTGGAAGGACAGGTGGGATCGAGTGAGGGTTTCTTGAGGAGAGGTGTGACCACGTGTCCTTGAAGTCTGCGGGGACGATGATGGGGGAGATGGGGTTTAGGAGATGGGTGGGGATAGGATCAGAAGAACAGGTGGTGGGTTTGGAGGAAGAAAAAAGGAGTGCGGTTTCCTCTTCAGAGATCGCAGGGAAGGAGGAGAGGGTAGTAGAGGAAGTATTATGAGGGGGGGAGAATTGGGGAGAAGGGGAGGAAGTGGGGAATTGGAGGGTAATCTTGTGGATTTTGTCATGGAAGTAGTCGGCCAGGGTTTGGGCAGACAGGGATGGCGGGACCAGGGGCGGGGCACCTTGAGGAGAGAACTGAGGGTATTAAAGAGGCAGCGAGGATCAGAGGCAAGAGAGTTGGTCAGGTGGATGTAGTATTCTTGTTTGGCAAGTGCTATGGCTGATTGGAATGAGCCAAGCATGAATATAGAGTGTATAAGATCTTCCGGGGAGTGGAATTTGATCCATGCACGTTCAGCAGAACGGGCACAGGTGCGTAAATAGCGGATTGTGGATGAAAGCCAGGGCTAGGGTGCGGAACGTCTGACAGGACGTGGGATAGGTGGGGCAAGGGTGTCCAGAGCTGAGGATAGTGCAGCATTATAGGACGTTACTGCCTCGTTGATGGACTTGGAGGACATAATGGAGGGGAGAGATGGAGAAATGGTGGAGGAGAGAATCAAGGGATCGATAGCATGAAGGTTTCTAAATAGGTCGGAGGAGACAGGACGAGGATGAGATGGCGGATGCTGAAGATTAAAGCTTAAAAGGTGATGGTCAGATGAGGGAAGGATTGAGTTACGGAGGTTCGAGAAAAAGGAATTAGAGAAGAGTATCAGATCAAGGCAGTGGCTGTGCTGGTGGGTGGGGGCAGTAGAACAAAGTTGGAGGTCGAACGAGGAGATGAGGGCGAGGAGTTTTGAGGCATGGGGATCGGAGGGGTTATCGACGTGAATGTTGAAATCGCCAAGAATAAGAGTGGGGGAAGAAGGATCCAGAAAGATGGAAAGCGAGGAGTCGAAGTCAGTGAGGAAGGTATATATGGATTTGTTGGGTGGGCAATAGATAACAGCTACTCGGAGGGGAAGAGGTGTGAAGAGGCGAATGGAGTGGACTTCAAAAGAGAGAAAGAAGTAAGACTGAGGCAGCGAGAGGGGTTGGAATTGGCAAGAGGGGGAAGGTAGAAGCCCAACACCACCACTGCGGCCAGTGGAACAAGGTGTATGGGAGAACTGGTAGCCCCCGTGACAGAGAGCAGCAGTTGATGTGGTATCATCTGGGAGGAGCTAGGTCTCAGTTAGAGCAAGAAGATGTAGAGCGTTAGAGATAAAGAGATCATCGGTAAAAGCAAGTTTATTAGAGACTGATTGTGCATTCCATAAGGCACATGAGAACGGGAGAGTTGAAGGAGGAAGGAGGGGGATATGGATGAGGTTGGACAAGTTGCGTGGGGATTTCTTTCCAGAGTAAGACAGAGATTTTGAGGGACCAGGGTAAGGGTGGGTATCTCTGGATGAGTGTGCTTTCTGTGAGGGAAGGGAAGTGGAAGGGGAATGAAGGGGGATATTGATGATATTAGACAGGTTACATGCGGATCTCTTCTTGGAGTGAGACAGAATTCTAAAAGGGTTGGGGTTGGTATCTCTGGATGAGTGAGTGACGCATGAGGGAGGGAGAGTGGAAGGGGAAAGGAGAGGGATATGGATGCGATTAGAAAAGTAACGTGAGGAACTCTTCTTAGCGTGAGAGAGAAATGGGAGGGGGGCAGGGTTGGGGTTGATATTACCTGATGAGAGAAGAAGAAGGAGTAGTAGAGAGCAGGGTATAGAGGAGGCAGTACAGCGGAAACGAGGGTGAGGTTGCCTTAAAGAGAGAGGAGCTGGTTGAATGAGGGGGAGGGTTTGATGAAGCTCAGGAGCAGATGCTAGGTTAGAAGACTGTATGGAGGGAGAGGTGAGGAAGGAAGAGGGGGAACAGAGGGGGAGGAATGAGGGTGCAGGTAGGAGGGGAGGCAGTTGGGGGAGTATGAGGAAGAGAAGGACAATGTGATGAGGGGCCATAGGAGTAGTGGGGCTATGCTGTGTACGGTAACTTAGAAGCAATGAGGTGGCACGGAATTCTACACACTATGCAGTATATGTTGGAGTTACAAGCAGTGGGGTAGCAGCAAGGATTCTAGACACTATGCAGTATATGTTGAGTTATAAGCAGTGAGGTAGTGGGGATTACACGCTATGCAATACAAGCAAAGTACAAGCAAGGGTAGTAATGGAATCTACAGGATAAGCAGTAATCCACAGGCTAAGCAGTAGATGGTATCTTGCAGGCGGTGGGTAGCAATGGAGTCTATAGGCTAAGCAGTAAATGATATCTGACAAGTAGTGGGTAGCAATGGAATCTACAGGCTAAGCAGTTTGTTATCCTATAGCAATGAGGCAATGGGGTAATACAGCGAATGTTATCTCACATGCAATGGTAGCAATGAAATCAGCAGGCATGAAGCAGAAGCGGAAGTCCTCTTACAAGCAAAGGATTCAGCAGACCATGCAGAGCAGGAAGGCTAGTTTATTGTGTGCAGCTTATTACCGGATGGGTGGCTCAGATTGGAAGATTTTGAGTGTGTAGACAGGGGCTGTAGTCGTCAGCCTTGCCGTTTGTCGGGTGGGCTTAATGGTGTGGATGGCCTTCGCCTAAAGGCCACGCTTAAGGGCCCTCTGGCGAGGCCTTCAGGCGCGAGTGCTCCCAATGGCGCTGCCTTTTAAATTGTGCCGGGCTGCCCCGATTGGGCAGAGCATGCTGCGGGACGCTGCTTCCGGCTCTGGCAAGCTCTGTCCCTCCTGGGAGAGCTGTGACTGGGCCGGAAGGACGAGGGGCTGCAGTCGATGTTGGCGCCCGATGGCGCTGCCTTTTAAATTGTGCCGGGCTGCCGCGATTGGGCAGAGCATGCTGCAGGACGCTGCTTCCGGCTCCGACAAGCTCTGTCCCTCCTGAGAGAGCTGTGGCTGGGCCGGAGGGATGAGGGGCTGCAGTTGAGATATGCTGGTTGCCTGGAAGCGATATTATTGTTGGTGTTTGTGTTTTAATTTCATTGAGGTGATGGGTAGGTCTGGTCTGTGTTTAAGGGGTGGGGGGTGTTGTGAGAAGTGGGTATGTGTAGATAATTGGTATGTGTGCAGGGGTAGGTGTTAGAGCAGCAGTGGTTGTGAGAAGCGCAGAGGAGGATGGCTTGGGGAGCCACTGGTAAAATTGGGGTTCTGGTAGACTCTGCTGGCGCTGGAAGCCCTGGTGTGTGGAGTTGCAGTGTGTGAGGCAGGGTTTACCTGAAGTTGTGGCTGTTGCTGTGGAGAGCAGGGATAGATCTGTGGTCCTCTTCTATGTGATCTGCCAGGCTGCTTATGTTGTTGTAGAGGCAGGGATTTTGTAAAAAGTCAAGTACTGTAGTGTTTTCAGTTGTCTGGCATTCGAAGTGGGTATATCAGGGGTGGAGAAGTGCTGTGCTTGTTAGGCGTGGAGCATTGTATGTTAGGTCCTTGCCTAAGGACCACACCAAAGGGCCCTCAGGTGCAGGCCCACCAGGCAAGGGCATGCCTGCAGCGCTTCCAAATTTAAAAGTCTGTCTGAAGTGTTGAAGCGTGCACCGGTTGGTGGAGGAGTTGAGTGGGAAGGAACTCACTCACCCGCTCACCGGCTGTGTTGAGCCCGATGCTGATCGCACCTGCAGCGCTTCCAATTTAAAAGTCTGTCTGGGATGTTGAAGCGGGTGCCGTTTGGTGGAGGAATTGAGCAGGGAGGAGCTCACTCACCCGCTCGCTGGCTGGCTGTATCATTTGTATAGTGCTACAAGGCGTACGCAGCGCTGTACAGACACATTGAAGAGACGATACCTGCTCATCAGAGCTTACAGTCTAATCAAGATAGCACAACAGCTGAGGACAAGGGTAGATCTAGGGGAATGGATTGTAAGAGGGTGCTGGCCTTCTACCTATAGCAGACTAAGGCCCATCACCCCTCCTCACAGCTCTTCATCACCTATGACCCAAACCAGCTTGGCATTACGGTCTCTTAAGCGCACCCTGTCTATCTGAGTGGCAGACTGCATCGCCTTTGCCTATGAGCTGGCTGGTCTCTCTCAAGCACCATGTTACAGTCCCATATGTGAGGACTGACTTCCTGCTTGTTACTCACCTGTAACAGGTGCTCTCTGGGGACAGCAGGAATTGGCTCTCACAACCCTACCTCCTCCCGGTGAAGTTATTTTCTTTTTTGGCTTGATTAAGCTATGTCATCATACTGAGGTAAGATGGTACCCTTGGGCAGGAATGATGGTCTAACTCTTAAAGACTTTCTGTGAAAGCTGGGAAGTGTTCATCACACGGGCTTCATCGGTGCTAACGTCACCCATATGTGAGGGCTGATTCTTGCTGTCCTCACAGAACACCTGTTACAGGTGAGTAACTACACTTTATGGGTAATCTCAAGGTTCAAAAATACATAAAGGTGAGAAACAAAATTTCTATCAAAAATATTTCTATTCTAAGGGGGACCCCAAAATGCACACAAGATTCTTAAAAAAAAAACAACAAAAAAAACCATGATGAAGATATGTAGTAAAAGCTGTTAATGTAGCTGGGTTTAAAAAAGGTTTGGACAAGTCCCTGGAAAAAAAGTCCATTATTAAAGAGGACCAGGGAAATCCACTACTTATCCTGGGATAAGCAGCGTGGAATCTGTTTATCTTTTTGGGAATCTGCCAGGTACTTGTGACCTGGATTGGCTGTTGTTGGAAACAGGCTGCTGGGCTTCATGGACATTGGTCCGATCCGGTATGACATATCTTATATTCTTAAACAGGTTTCATATGCCACCTTTAGGGACATGTTTACTAAACTATACTAACTGCTAGAGTGGGGTTCAGCGCAGTGGGACACTGTGATACCTGGGAACAAACTATATCGTAATGATAGAGCTGATCAAATTGGTGGAGGGGTTGCTCTCTATGTTAGAGAGGGCATTGAGTCAGAAAGGATTAAAGTTTTGCAGGAAACAAAATCTGCTGTAGAATCTATATGGATTGAAATTCATGTAAAAGGGGGAAGGCAATGGCAGTGGGGGTGTACTATCGAGCGCCTGGCCAGAATGACCAAATGGATGATGAAATGCTCAAAGAAATCAAGGAAGCTAACAAAGGTTACAGTGCAGTAATAATAATGGGTGATTTCAACTACCCCGGTATCGACTGGGTCAGTGTCACGTCAGGACATGCTAGGGAGATAAAGTTCCTAGATGAAATAAATGACTGCTTCTTGGAGCAGCTGGTTCATGAACCGACCAGAGGGGAAGCCATATTAGACCTAATGCTTAGTGGAACACCAGATCTAGTGCAAGAGATAAGGTTGTTGGGGCCACTTGGCAATAGTGATCATAGCATGATTGCCTTTGATTTAATTAGTGGAGGAGGGATAGTAAGGAAATCCACAGTACTACCTTTTAACTTTTGAAAGGGAGACTATGATAAAATGAGGAAAACAGTTAAGAAAAAACTAAAAGGAGCAGTTGCAAAGGTTAAAGACGTACATCAGGCTTGGCTGTTGTTGAAAAATACTATCTTGGAAGCCCAGACCAGCTGTATTCCATGCTTTAAGAAAAGTGGAAGGAAGTCACTGATCACATTACCCCTGTATTAATCGAGCTTCACTGGCTCCCCATTGCAGCCCGGGTAAAATATAAAATACTAGTAACCACCTTCAAACTGATTCATAACATAGCACCATCCTTTCTCTCCACCCTTATCAGCACGCAACCACCCAACAGAAGCAGGCGAACAATCCACTCAAATATACTCCATGTTCCCCCGGATATCAGATCGGTAAATACCACTACTAGCCAACGAGCATTCTCCTATTCGGCCCCGTCCATCTGAAACCAACTACCACCAGAGCTAAGAGCTGTCAATGACCTTATGGAATTCAGAAAGAAGCTCAAGACACATCTTTTCCAGTGCCAATACAATCTGATATAATCCCAGGGGTATAAATGATACCACCCAATGAAACATGGTGGCAGTTTATGTAAATAAGTAAATATGTAAATATGTAATGTCTGAATCATTTCCATATGACCTTTCCCCGTGTGCTGTGCTTTCTCCTCCAAATCAATGTGTGTATACTTCAAATATTTTGACATGATTGTACAAATCCATTTTGTTAATCAAACCGCTACTGATCGCTCGAAGTAGCAGTATACAAATGTATGCTAAATAAATAAATAAATAAATAAAGTCCAAAAAACTGCCAGCATGGTTTAAAGGTGAGGTCAGAGAGGCTGTTGTTGCCAAAAAAGCATCTTTCAGGAAATGGAAAAAAGAGCCAAACGACGAAACCTGGAAACAGCACAAGCACTGGCAAGTCAAATGCAAGGCATTGATAAGGCAGGCAAAGGGAGAATTTGAGAAGAAGCTTGCTGCGGAAGCAAAAACGCGAAGTAAAGACCTTTTCAAGTACATTTGTAGCAAAAAACCTGTGAGAGAGTCAGTTGGTTAAAGGAGCACTAAGAGGCGACAATGCGATAGCGGAGAGACTGAATGAATTCTTTGCTTCAGACTTTACTGAGTAAGATGTAGGGATGTTACCCATGACTGAAGTGGTATTTAAAGGTGCGGAAGAATTGAAGGAAATATCGATACATCGGGAAGATGTATTACAACTATTAGATAAGCTGAAGAGTAGCAAATCACCTGGGCTGGATGGTATACATGCAAGGGTGTTGAAAGAACTGAAATACGAGATTGCAGACCTGCTATTAGTAATCTGTGAACTATCATTAAAATCATCTCTAATACCTGAAGATTGGAGGATCGCCAATGTAACACCAATTTTTAAAAACGGTTCCAGGGGTGATCCGGGAAACTACAGAACAGTGAGCCTGACATCAGTACCGGGAAAAATGGTAGAAACCATCATAAAGAATAAAATTACTCAGCATGTAGATTGTCATGACCTAATGTGAGACAGCCAACATGGCTTTAGACAAGGAAGATCTTGTCTTACTAATCCTGGTATGTTTTTTTGAAGGAGTGAATAATCAGGTGGACAAAGGTGAGTCGGTTGATATTGTGTATCTGGACTTTCAGAAAGCCTTTGACAAGGTCCCTCATGAGAGACTTTTGGCAAAACTAAAGAGTCATGGGATAGGAGGCAGTGTACTATTGTGGATCAGGAACTGGTTAAAAGATAGAAAGCAGAGGGTAGGGCTAAATGGCCAATTTTCCCAATGGAGAAAGGTGAATAGTGGTGTACCCCAGGGATCTGTGCTGGGTCCGCTGCTTTTTGACATATTCATAAATGACATGGAAAGTGGAATAACGAGTGAGGTTATCAAATTTGCGAATGACACAAAACTATTTAAAGTTGTTAAAACCCAAGAGGATTGTGGAAAATTGCAAGAGGACCTTGATAAATTGGAAGACTGGGCATCAAAATGGCAGATGAAATTTAATGTGGACAAGTGCAAGGTTATGCACCTAGGGAAGAACAACCCAAACTATGGTTACACGATGCAAGGTTCCACATTAGGAACCACCACCCAGGAAAAAGATTTAGGCGTCATTGTGGATACCGTGTTAAAACCCTCGGCCCAGTGTGCAGCAGCGGCCAAGAGAGCAAATAGAATGCTAGGTATGATAAGGAAAGGAATGGAAAATAAAACAAAAGATATTATAATGCCTCTATATCGTTCCATGGTGAGACCGCACCTTGAATATTGTGTGCAATTCTGGTCGCTGTATCTTAAAAAGGATATAGCGATTTTAGAAAAGGTTCAGAGAAGAGCCACCAAAATGGTAAAGGGGATGGAAGGATACTCCTATGAAGAAAGGCTAAAAAGGTTAGGGCTCTTTAACCTGGAAAAGAGACGGCTGAGGGGAGATATGATAGAAGTCTATAAATTAATGAACCGAGTGGAACGGGTAAACGTAGATCGATTGTTTACCTTATCAGAATATAGAAAGACTAGGGGACATGCAATGAAGCTACAGGGTAAACTATTTAAGACTAATAAAAGAAAATATTTTTTCACTCAACGTGTAATCAAACTCTGGAATTTGTTACCGGAGGATGTAGTAAAGGCTGTTAAGTGTAGCTGGGTTTAAAAAAGGTTTGGACAAGTTCCTGGAAGAAAGGTCCATAAACCATTATTAAGAAGGGACCCAGGATATCAATGCTTGAACCAATACAAGCATTGTGGAACCTGTGTCCCTTGGGGAAACTGCTAGGTACATATGACCTAGATTGGCCACTGTTGGAAACAGAATACTGGGCTTGATGGACCTTGGTCTGACCCAGTATGGCATATCTTATGTTCTTATGTTAGCGCAAACTGCTCAAAAAATACCAAGCAAAATGGTTAGTGCTCAACTGGACAGAGATAAGGTGAATTGGGGGTATAATGTGAGCGTTAATGGCACATCATGGATTGCGCAGGATTTTGGGCATGCGCCAACTGCCATTGTTGCCATTAGCACAGGTGCACTTTATGCCACTTTAATGGGTGGTGGTAGGTGCACCCACATGTTGGGTTACTGTGGTGCATTGAATTAGCATTGCATCAACAGCAGAGAAATGGATGCATGTGTCCCCTAAAGATGGTACCAGCCTCCACTATTGTTTTGCTGCTCGACTACAAGCTATCAAAGCACTTTCCAAAGTCTCCAGTGACCTCTTCTTGGTGAAATCCTAGGTCCTTTACTCGTTCCTCAATCTTCTTGATCTATCTTCTGCTTTTGACACTGTTGATCACTACCTTCTCTTCAATATCCTGTTTTCACTTGATTTTAGGGGCTCTTTTCTGTCTTGGTTCAGTATAGAATGGCAGATCTTCCTCCACTGCTATCCCTCCTTTCAGTAGGTATACCTCTGGAATCTCTTTTGGTACCTCTTCTCTTCTCACTCATTCCCTAGGTACTCTAATCTCCTCTCATGGTTTTCAGTACTATCTTAATGCTGATGACTCTCAGATTTACCCCTTGCCTTGAAATCTCTTCAAGAATCCAGGCCCATATCTCAGCTTGCTTGTCTGATGTTGCTGTATGAATTTCCCACTGCCATCTAAAACTGAACATGGCTAAGACAGAGCTCATTATCTTTCCCCCTAAACCCACCTCACTACTTCCTCCTCTATTGTACTTCCTGATTTCCTCTGCTTGCAACGTTGGGGTCATCTTTAACTCTTCTCTTTCTCCCTATGTATCCAACAGATAGCTAAAACCTATTTCTCTATAACATCAGCAAACATTGCCCCTTCTATTACTACTCCTACCAAGATCCTTATCCACTCTCTGGTCCCCTCCCGTTTAGACTATTGCAACCTGCTCCTTGCTGTTCTCCTCCTAAATCCTCTTCAATCCATTCAGAACTGAACTGCGAAACTAATCCTCAGCAAGAGTCACTATGCTCATATAATCCTACCCTCAAGCCACTTCTTTGGCTCCCTATCCATTTCTGCATCCAGTTCAAACTTCTCCTACTGACTTACAGGTGCATTCATTCTACTGTTCCTCACTTAGGGCTGGTGGGTAAGGTTTGCCTCTTTGCGAATGATACCAAAATCTGCAATAGAGTAGACACCCAGGAAGGAGTAAATATCATGAGGAGGGATCTAGCAAAGCTTGAAGGATGGTCAACAATTTGGCAGTTGAGATTTAATGCAAAAAAATGCAGGGTCATGCATTGGGATGCAAAAATCCACAGGAGTGTGGGACAGTGTAGGGGGCAAAGTAGTTCTGTCCATGAAAGAAGAGCAGGACTTGGGCATGATTGCTTTTGATGATCTTAAAGTTGCTAAATAGGTAGAACAGGTGATGGCAAAAGCCAGAAGGATGCTTGGGTGCATAGGGAGAGGAATGGCTAGCAGAACAAAGGAAGCGATAGTGCCTCGTTATAAGTCTCAGTTGTGACCTCATTTGGAGTATCGTGTGCAATTCTGAATACCTCACCTTCAAAAGGATGTAAACAGGATGGGGTCTGTGCAGAGGGTTACTAAAATGGTTAGTGGTTTTCATTATAAAGCATATGGGGACAGACTTAAAGATCTTAATATGTATACATTAGAGGAAAGGCAGGATAGAGGAGATATGATAGAGACGTTTAAATACCTCCATGGCATAAATGCACAGGGGGAGAGACTCTTTCGATTGAAAGCAAGTTCTGCTACAAGGGGACATAGGATGAGGGTGAAAGAGGATAGACTCAGGAGTAATATGCAGACATATTTCTTTATGGAAAGAGTGGTAGATGCATGGAATGGTCTCCCAGTGGAGGTAGTGGAGCTGAGGATAGTATCTGAATTCAAAAAAGCATGGGACAAACACAGATCTCTAAAGGGGGGGGGGGGGAGGGGAAAGAGGACTATTTCAGTTGATATAGAAAGCAGACTAGCTAGAAACATGACGGCAGAAAAAGACCACATGGCCTATGTACCTCTCCCAGGGCTGGCCCATCCATTGTGAGAGAATGTTGTTCGCACAGGGCCCCATGCTTCAGGGGGCCCCGCGCCAACATCATCTCGCATTCAGTATCAGCAGGCAGGGCAGCTTTAGAGGAAGCCGGAGAGGCCACGGCTCACCTCTAACAGCTACCGAAGTGAAGAGCTTCTTTTTTCTTCACTTCGGCAGCTGTACTGTAGATTAGAACACTGCTGCGCTGAGTTCCGGGAAATGGGAAGTCCCCTTTGACCTCAGTGCGGCAGCATCGTAAACTACAGTACAGCTGCCAAAGTGAAGAAAAAAGGCGCTCTTCACTTCAGCAGCTGTTAGAGGTGAGCCGGGGCCTCTCTGGCTCCCTCTAAAGCTTTTTTGACAGTCGCAGGGCTCGGGGGGCTTGCACTGGAAATGGTTTGAGTGAGGGGGCTTGGACTGGAAATTGGCTGAGTAGGGGGGGAGCTTGAACTGGAAATGGGCTGGAGGGGCTAGGATAGGACTGGAAATGGGTTGAGTGAGGGGGGCTTGGACTGGAAATGGGCTGATGGTGTGGCCATGAAAGGACTGGAAATGGGCTGATGGGGAGGGCTTGGATTAGAAATGGGCTGGGGGGGGGGGGGCTAGGAAAGGACTGATGGGAGAGCCAGGACTGGAAATGGGCTGAAGTTGGGGCTAGGAAAAGACTGGAAATGGGCTGATGGTGTGGGATAGGGCTTGGATTGGAAATGGGCTGATGGGGGGCTAGGAAAGAACTGGAAAGGGCTGGGGGGAGCTAGTACTGGAAAGGACTGATGGGGGAGCTAGGACTGGAAATGGGCTGATGCGGGGACTAGAAGGGAGCGGATGCTGGGTGGGGCTGGACCTAGAAAGGAGCTGATGTTGGGGGAGTACTAGAATGGGATGGGGCTGGGAGAGTGAAATGGAGAGGGGAAAAATATTTTGTGTGGGAGGGAAGAAAAATTTACGACTGACCAGGTATTGGGCGAATAAGTGGCGAATGAGGATGGAGGGGTAAAATTTGAGTGGATGAAAAAGGAATAAAGGAAAAGATGGAGGAAAGAGCAAAAGGCGAAAGATCAGTATGTTAAAGCAGATGTAGAGAGAGAAGAAAGTACAGATGGACAGCAGACAATGGAGAGTTAGCAGAAGACAAGAAGAAACCAGAAGTGACTGGAGCAATTGCAACTGAAAAAAATAAAATGCACAAACAACAAAAGGTAGAAAAATACTTTTTTATTTTGAATTTATTAACTGGAATATGTCAGTTCTGGGAAATGTGAGTCTTTAATGTCTGCATTTTGTTTAGTACAAGAGGAAATTAATTTATAGTTTTATTTCTGCAGTGTTGTTGTACAGTCCAAGTTTGGCTTTTGGGGTTCCCCGTTTAATTATCATCTTCCTATTTCTAAATTGTGATCCCTTGTTTTTTTGTTTGGTGATGGTCTATGTTCTGCATGTGAAACCGAGCTGAGGTATTCTGTTTATGTAGTTTCTATTTGACAGTGCCAATTGTTCTCTTTCCCCAGTAGGAGATGTATTGGTATTCTCCGAGATGTATTGGTTTAATATTTGCAGTGTTGCCTTTTGATAGGTAGGGTTTGGTGCTTTGTGAGTCCTGGTAGTGCTGTTAAGATATGGTGGGTTTGCTATGGGTTCTAAATGGGCAGTGTTTGTAATACTTCCTAATGTGCCTGGCTGTTGGCACCGGAGTATAGTAATGTAGAAATCTGGTAGTCTTTCTTTATCCATACACTCATTAAGAAGCATTTTTACTATAAATTAGTGCATGTTAACATTATGCAAATATGTATGCAAATAGGGCCCCACACCGAGTCGCCGCATCCCCCTTGGGCCGCCCGACCTCTCCCTACCCCCTCTTCGGGAACTCTGCTCGTCAGGCAAATTCTTTATATCTGTGCCCTTTACTTCCACTGCCAACTCCAGACTGCCTTCTTCCCACCTTGTTGCACTGCATGCCTGGAACAGACTACGTGAGTTGGTGCATCAGGCTCCATTTCTGGTCCTATTCAAATCCAGGCTAAAACCCACCTCTTCGAGGTTGCTTTTGGATCCTGACCCTTTATTTAACTGTTTATCACCCATGTGTGTCATAGACCATCTCTAGTCTTGTCGTACATAGATTGTAAGCTCTAATGAGCTGGGACTGTCTTGAATGTGTATATGTCCAGTGCTGCGTACACTTTGTAGCGTTATACATATAAGTCATCTCCCTCATTATCATATGACATGAAATAAAAGTCCATTCACCTCAGTCTTCAAGTGCTGCTATTATTCTTAAAGCGGCTTTAGAGAAAATGTCATATTAAAGGCTTTAAGCATCTCACTTCAGGAGTAGCTATTAATGACGTGAAAGGCTGCTGCTGTTACCACAGTGACCCCTGTTAGCTAAAGAATGAATGCTGAGGGTAAGTATTCCCTATTGGTCAAAAGAGAGAGATGCAAGTTGACCAGGATGGGAGGGTTGTATTCAAAGAGGGAAAAAAGGGATTAAAAATGTAAAAACGGAATGTATAAAAATATAGATCGAATTGCACAGAGAGAGTGTGTGTGTGTATTTCTTTATGAGCAAAACATCAATTTCTCTATTGTTTTCTTTTATTAGAAACATGTTGACAAAATCCTTTTTTGAAAAACTACCTCCAATTCCTTCGCATGCATAAGATTTCAAGTACTGGTTTTAGGAAGCCATTGAAAGGAGGACTCATCCTACGGTCCGTCTCCAGGGATGTTTATGCAAATTTGGCTGTTGAAGACTGGATCTATGACAATATTGACTTGGAGAATGGACAGGTTATTTTCTTTGGAGAAATTCCCCAGCTGTTGTGATTGGTTGGCACCATAACCCCTGGGTGGAATGTAACCTCCAGCTAATGAAACAGAAAGGGATAAAACTGGCCAGGATGAGAAGTGGAGGAAGGATAGTATCATGATCTAGACAACATCAACTTCACTTTCGTTGCATCCAAGAAGAAATATGACAGAATAGAAAACTTGAAACCAGTCCTTAGAGCCCTTAAAACATTACAGGCCAAGCTGAATGTGTCTGCCGCAGAGAGATATGAGCTGTTGCTGGATAGGGATTTTAAAATCTCAGGTACCACCATAAAGCTTGGGAGGACTGTTGCTTATTATCACTGTACCTTACTGTTGAATGCAGACAGGACTCTCCTACCAGTGGTACTGAAAAGTCCTTATTGTGGAATAAAGAGCAATGGAGCTGCTAGTGTGCCTGCACTGGTTAAAAAACAAACAAACCCAAAAAACCCTTCTGGAGTTATGAGATTGTCATGGATGCCATGGCAACAGAATAGGCTAAATATCATCAAATTGACTGTCCCGTCAAGCTGATAGATCCTAGGGATGAAACTCTGGTTCCTGGAATCAGTAACAAAAGCTCTGAATTAGAAAGCTGGGAATGGATTTATGGAAAAAACACCAAATTTTAGTATGAGTTCATGCTACCTAATTGTATATCAGCAATCTCATTTTGAGATGAAGTTAAACATGGATGTAAAGAATGGCAAAATCGACTCCTGTAGTTTTGCATTGCCTGATCAATGGCTGCCAGCTGAAATGCAAGAGGAGCTTCAGAATCATCTTATTGGCTGTAAGTTTTGCCCAGGTGAAATTCCACTGTTAAGAGTGCTTGGATAAGGGTATTTCCTGAAGACTTGAGCTGAACAAGTAAGATCACATATGTGAAAAAATGACGACAGTATTTTAATTTTCATGCTTATGTAATTCTGCCTGCATATTTTTGCTAACTCATGTAATTTGAAAACTAGCACTTAGTTATAAAATCCAGAGAAAATAAATTTGTTATACAAAAACAAATCTTGTCTTTTATAAGACAATCTTAATTCTTTGAATTTTATGCTTGCAAAGCAAATTATGTAAACCCTCTGTGCAAAAACTTGCAATAAATTAAAGTTTTTTGAATTCTCATACCCATTGTGACATTGAATCACATTAGATATGATGGACTAGCAGTCTGAAGGATTTATTTCATGAATAATTCAATAATTATTGCATGGATTTTAAGTGCTTTTTATACTATTAAGAATGTTTTTACAGTTTTTTGAAACTTTTTTATCACAAAATCAGACCAAAAAAGTGGTATAGAAAACAATGTTAAATAAAATAAATAAATAAATGAAAACAAAATATTGCCACAGCACTAAAAAGTACAGTGCATTGTTACACAAGCTGATCAAATCCTCCACAGATGGAATCCAAATAAAGAGCAAAATAGATTATTGCCCCAATATGGTTTCCAGATCGCATTGTAAACATCTTACTACTCAATGAGTATGTAAGTTGCTCAATCAGTGTTGTCTGATATGCCTGCTGTTTCTAGATATCCATCAAAGACTACTTCTGCCAAAGAAGAGACATAGTAAACATGTCCCACTGTAAGAGGTTCATTGAGTCCCGCACCAGTAATGCATGTGTGGGCCACGTTACTAGCATAAGGCTGGTACTGTGGAGACCACTGAAGTGGTGTTAAGTGCACCCATGCCACGTGCGTCATGTATGTTTAATACAGGTCACCTATGCCTGTGCTAGCTGCAACACACTGGGAATGCCTATTTCCTGCTCTGTCCCTGTGCTGATGTGCACTACTAGGGTAGCATGGCGGCCCTATCCTACATTTTAGTGTGGCACCCGAATTGTGTGCTAATCCCACACTATCTGGTATCATGGTTTGATAAACATGTCATAGTGCTAATTAGGTGCACTACTAGTTTAGGCAGTGTATCACCATAGCCAAAAACCAATAAACATAACTGTGGTATAAATGAAACTGAAATTCAAATCAACCTGTAACTTCACTTTCCACCCTGTCCCAAAATTCAACACGATAAACAGGACCACCAAATGTGCTTGTGCATGCCTTGTTAACCACATGATGGGTAAATTTAGTAAAGAAAAGTTATCAGTAGCTGTGAGGAAGTAGCTTGATAAGCTTTCCACTCACTTATAGCAGAGAGCAGTAAAGAATATTACAGAAGAATAAAATTGTTATTGAAAAGTGCTTTATTATCACAAAATTAGATACAAGCCATTTATTAGTTTGCAATTCCTATACACTCAGATCTTTGGAATTGTAGAGTGGCCTCTTGAAGACCTTGAAACACTGAATATATGAACAAGAAAACTCCTCCATGCCCACAAGGTACTGTAATCTATAACAAACGTATGCTAAGACTATACATTCCTTGGGCTGATGGAGGAATGGGCCTTATAGAAATAGATTATACATACAGAGCTACTATTATAGGCCTCCAGGCCTACTTAACATTGTTTAGATCCAAACAGGGCCAGCCCAAGGGTTTCTGTTGTCCCAGGCACAAGCCCTGGCCTTGCCGCCCTCCATCAGTACCGGGAAAAATGCTAGAAACCATCATAAAGAATAAAATTACTCAGCATGTAGATAGTCATGGCCTAATGGGAGACAGGCAACATGGCTTTAGACAAGGAAGATCTTGTCTTACTAATCTGTTTTTTTTTGAAAGTGTGAATAAACAGGTGGACAAAGGTGAGCCGGTTGATATAGTGTATCTGAACTTTCAGAAAGCCTTTGACAAGGTCCCTCATCAGAGACTTTTGGCAAAACTAAAGAGTCCTGGGATATGAGGCAGTGTACTATTGTGGATCAAGAATTGGTTAAAAGATATAAAGCAGAGGGTTGGGCTAAATGGTCAATTTTCCCAATGGAGAAAGGTGAATAGTGGTGCACCCCAGGGATCTGTGCTGGGTCCGCTGCTTTTTGACATATTCATAAATGACCTGGAAAGTGGAATAACAAGTGAGGTTATCAAATTTGCAGATGACATAAAACTATTTAAAGTTGTTAAAACCCAAGAGGATTGTGGAAAATTGCAAGAGGATCTTGATAAATTGGAAAACTGGGCATCAAAATGGCAGATGAAATTTAATGTGGACAAGTGCAAAGTTATGCACCTAGGGAAGAAGAACCCAAACTATGGTTACACGATGCAAGGTTCCATATTAGGAACCACCAACTAGGAAAACGATTTAGGCATCATTGTGGATAACATGTTAAAACCCTCGGCCCAGTGTGCAGCGGCAGCCAAAAGAGCAAATAGAAAGCTAGGTATCATAAGGAAAAGAATGGAAAATAAAACAAAAGATATTATAATGCCTCTATATTGTTCCATGGTGAGACCGCACCTTGAATATTGTGTGCAATTCTGGTCGCCGTATCTTAAAAAGGATATAGCATTATTAGAAAAGGTTCCAAGAAGAGCCACCAAAATGGTAAAGGGGTTGGAAGGATACTCCTATGAAGAAAGGCTAAAAAGGTTAGGGCTCTTTAACATGGAAAAGAGACGGCTGAGGGGAGATATGATAGAAGTCTATAAATTAATGAACGGAGTGGAACGGGTAAACGTAGATAGATTGTTTACGTTATCAGAATATAGAAAGACTAGGGGACATGCAATGAAGCTACAGGGTAAACTATTTAAGACTAATAAAAGAAAATATTTTTTCACTCAACGTGTAATCAAACTCTGGAATTTGTTACCGGAGGATGTAGTAAAGGCTGTTAGTGTAGCTGGGTTTAAAAAAGGTTTGGACAAGTTCCTGGAGGAAAGGTCCATAAACCATTATTAAGAAGGGACCCAGGATATCAATGCTTGACTCAGTACAAGCACTGCGGAACCTGTGTC
Organism: Ichthyophis bannanicus; assembly: GCA_033557465.1. Lineage (NCBI taxonomy): Eukaryota > Metazoa > Chordata > Amphibia > Gymnophiona > Ichthyophiidae > Ichthyophis > Ichthyophis bannanicus. The sequence goes on from CM066035.1 coordinate 578,513,123, forward strand.
TTTTGGGGAAACTGCTAGGTACGTATGACCTAGATTGGCCACTGTTGGAAACAGGATACTGGGCTTGATGGACCTTGGTCTGACTCAGTATGGCATATCTTATGTTCTTATGTTCATCAAGCCATCCCACTTCCAGGCTGCTACCAATTCCATTGGCACGATAAAGGAGGGACAGCTTGGTGTGATGTCAGTACCTACGGGAGGACATGTGCTTCAGCACACATGGACTGCCACTTCTGACCCCCCTCAGACACAATGTCCTGTTTTATTTTGGTTTTATGCAAACCACTGATATATTTGAATAGCGGTATACCAAATTTTAATAAATCATAAATCATTTGGAGAAACTGCCCCAGAGAGAAAGGAATGAAAGAAGCTCTTTTTCACAGGATACAAATACAATGAGCATTAGTAGTAAACCTGAGAGATTTAATTATACTCCACATACCCTAGTTTAGGAATGAGGTTCATGACTGTCATGATTATGTGCAACTAATACATCTGGAGAAACTGCCTTAGAGAGAAACTTTATGCGCTTTTAGCAAAAAACATGACAATCCACCTCATTCAAATTAAAATGGAATTCAGCATGCCAATGGGTAATAACTTTTGCAGGAGTAGTACATTCACCATTGCAGTTCTGTAGACCAGATAGAGCAGCCTATAGGCCAAAAACACCATTAAGTATGCTCTCCTATCCCTGTGGGATTCTGAAATGAGTCATCTATCCTGCCAAACTTTGTCAATGCACCACACTGCAAATGAGCACAAAAGGAGTCCCTAGGAATATAGACTCAGAAACAAAATCTTAAAATTGGCTATTTCCTTCAACCACTTATAATTAATACACAAACTTCAAAAAAATGTGATCATAATTTAATGTCACTTCATTTATCAATTTTTATATGCGGACCAGATAACCCACACAGACTTCATACATAAAGGATTAACAAATCCATTACCCTATCTTAGTCTCATTAGAAAATGTACTGAAAGCCAAATACGGATTCCAATACAGAGTCCAAGAGAAACAACTTGTCCTTTGATTTCCATAGTGTTTACATACCACTTTCCAAATTTGAAGATATGAGCCTCCATGGGATTCACCCTTAGGATCCCAAAATTGGCTGTCATCAAGACCACAAACAGTATATCAGCCTGATATCGCTCTAACTCCAACCATGGACCCTGTATGTATTAGTCAGTTACCCTGAGCCACTAACCTCTGCTTGCCCAGTAGAGTAATTTAAGATTTGGCAGTCCCATCTCACCTACCACCATGAGCTTCTGAAGAGTGGTCAAATGGATATGAAGTGTTGTTCCAGGTAGAGCTAGAAAAATATCCATCTACTTCACAAATACTCTCAGCAGGACATAGCATGTCCAAGTATAAATTTGCACATTAGTATTGATAAGGGAGATGGGCCTTTATTAGTTACTGTTTGCATTATCCTTGACTTTCATATAAATAAGAGAGATACCTCTAGAAAGTGGTGCACTGCACAGTTCAATCCAGAAATCCTCTCAAAAAGATGTAGCAATATAGGCACAAAGAGCTCTACAAACGTTTTTATAAAAATCTGCTGGTGACCCATTGAAGCTTATTGTCAGAACCGATTTAAAAGCCAGCAAGAACTTCCTAATTGTCATTTCTGCTCCTAGGTCTTCAGCCTGTTCAGGTGTTAAACAGAGGCAAAAAAGCATGTTTAGTGAAAAATCTATCCAAATTATTATGTGAAGGCCACACTTCCTGCCCACACAGGAACAAAATATTTGCAACAAACTCTCTTTTTCTTTATACCTTACAGATCGCAAATTGGTTGCTTAGGTAGGCTTTCCTAGTAGAGTTAGAGCAATCCCAAGCTGCATGCTGAACCTCACACAAGGAATCCCTGGAGGCCATAGGCATTGAAACAGGAAAGGCCACACGGGAACTGGCCCCACCAAAGGTTTGTCTACCTGCTGCAGACAGAAGAGAGCCGCCGCGATCGTAGCAGACTCTTGTCTGCCCAAAGGAGATCGGATCCCCACGGCAGACAGGAGTTTTTGCAACGATCACAATGGCATTCCCCTCCTGCGGGGTGGGGGGGGGGGAGGAGGGGGCTAGAGGCATAGTTAGGGCAGAGTTTAGGCCCCCCCCCTTCAAAGAAGCATTCTGCAGCCTCTGCTGGAGCCCTTGGGCCTATCCTCAGGGAGCATTTGTTGATGAAACAGAAGAGTTTACCAATTTCTTTACCAGTCCTTTACCAATTTCTCTAGGTCCTCTCCAAAGAGTAAACTGCCCTTGGAGGCTACATCCACCATCCAATTTCAGAGCCATAGCAATCTGTGTGCTACTACCAAAGCTGCAATGGACTTGGAAGATATCCCGATTAAGTCATATATTGCATCCGCCATAATTGATCTCAATTGCTGGATCCAACACAAAAAAGCTCTGGTCACAGACACCCTCACACAGAGCAGTTTGAGTCCCCAAAGGCGAAGCATTGAAGGCATGTTTGAGGAAGGCTTTGACTCTCCTGTGGTGGACCTCCTTCAGATCTACATTCCCCTCCACTGGGACAGTGATGCATTTGATCACCAACTGTGACCAGGGCATACACTTTAGGGGACCCAAACCTGCTCCATCTGCCTTGATGCAAAGGATACAGCCTCACAGGATTTTGATGCCTCTCAGCACTAACTGTGGCGTTTTCTACTGCGAGACCATCAGATTCCTCAAGGGACCAGGAAGTGGGAAGAAACTCAAGGGGCACCTCAGACCCTCCAGAATAAAGTCTCGTCAGATCTCTGTTTGGGGGGGGGGGGGGGCAGGGCTGCAGGATCCACTAGTGAGAAAAAGTGATCTCATCCTCCCTCAAGGGAAGGCAAGGCTGGGCTCCCAGAGGACAAGACAGGAGAGACCAAGGGTCAGGAGCATTTAACACCCTGGCTACCTTTCGGGGGAAGCCCCAGAGGGCCCTGGGTCGACCATAGGAGAGGCCAGTTGCCCCATCCCCCAAATCAGGCTGATAGTTCGTGAGCAAAGCCTGAAAAACAACAAATTAGATTTTTCAGGACCTGCTACTAAAAAGTGGCCAAGAATAGGCTCTTGGCTCCCTGAAGGGCTTCAGGGGCCTGCCAGTCTGCCGCAGAAGCAGCCTTAACCCAATCCCCCTGCAGGGACCATGTGGCCATTCAAGATAGCCGCTGTTCCTATCAGCAGAAAATCTGGGTGAGATATGGCAAAGGTATTACAATTGGCATCGTGCCCCAGGCTCCCCGTGGAAGGTGCTAAACTTGCATTAAAAACTTACTCTGAGGTACGTCTATCACACCCTGGGCCAAAAGACCTAGCTGAAGGATAATGTACCCGCACATTAATCCGTTATCTAATACCGCACTCAGTGCAGTTAAGCAATCACAATGGAGTGTTCTCTGAAATTGCTTATGTTATCGTTTGTCCTTGTGCTAATCTTTTATATAAAATACTGAGTGCAGTATTAGATAACGGATTAATGTGCGGGTACATTATCCTTCAGTCCACTTATATATTAACCTCTTTATATACCGCGAACTAATGAGTTGATGATATAGATGACGGCGTTCCTTCATCTTTTTTAGCTGCAATATCGGCATAGTTCTATAAGAGTGGGGTAGTTTACATGAGAAGTGGCCAACACGAGAACAATTTTCAATATATATCAAGTTTGATATCTGAGGATCTTTTAAAGTTGCTACTACTTCCACACTTTTAGGGTGATACTAGAATTGGATGATATTTTGCAATAATAAAGTCCCGCTTCTTCTTTCCTTTAGCGTTGGGTCACTGCCGACCCTTGTAGATATCGTTTTGAATGAGAATCGCCGTGCTCACAGGTAACGAACTTTAGATGCACAATGTATTCCACTATGCTCCTTCTCAAGACCTGTTATAGTATATACTTAATATCACACGATGATACACTTATCCATATGGTGCTTTCTCCTTGTCCCTGATAGTGAGTAGAGCACCATGGAGGCATAAAACCGTTCATAAAGGTATGCAATGTTGTTTTATTGTTCAACATTATTATCATTGATTCCTTTATATGTTGTAATAATATGTCAGTTTTTTATACTGACTATGATGTGTATATGGTTTTTAATGTTTTAGCTCATTATTTATTTATTTATTTCTCTGTTTGCATCATTGTTGGGTTCTATTCAAGCTTTTTATGAATCACAAGATGTGTCCTTTAGCAACTATTTGTGCTGTGCTGATCTTTTTAATTGTTTTAATTGTTTAACTATTTATTTATTTATTACCTTTGGTTATTTATATTTTACATGTGTTTGAAATGGTATTTATTTATGAATTTTTGCAATCATCCTTAGGTGTAACACGTTTTCATGTTTTTTATGGTTATCAATATTTTTATTTTATTTTATTTTATTTATTTACATCTCTTATATACCGCACTCTTTGGCATCAGCGCGGTTTACATCGAACAAAAAATTCAGCACAATAAGCAAGCGTCTGAGTTACAGTAAACAGGGGAATAAAACTGGATAACAGGGTAAAATCAGTAAATGGGGTCATACAACCTGGTTAGCAATGTGATTAAGAATAACGGAAATAAAACAGTGAACTATTAACATCTTAAAAGATAGCGCAGATGAGATAGAAGACAGGCCACGTAGAACCTTCTACCAAAGGTCTGTGGAACCTTTCTATGTGGGGAATTCTGGTTCAATAGGTGAATCGGTGTGTCCATGATTCACAGAGAGGGGTCGTGCCTCTGCACTCACTGAGAAGTATTTAAGGAATAGGTAGTGTTTGAGGGCTTTTCTAAATTGCAGTAGGCTGTTGATTGCTCTGATATCTGGCGGTAGTGCATTCCAGAGCTTAGGGGCACGAAGGCTGAAAGCCCGGTTTGCTGTTGCTGAGGTGCTTCTAGTAAGTTCGCGGGGAACCATTAGCGAATTTACTGCAGTAGATCTCCTCGATCTATTCGGGGCTATGGGTTTGATGAGTTCAGTTAATGATGTGGGGGAGAGACTATTTACTGCTTTGAATGTAAGTAGTAATGTTTTGAATATGATCCTGGCATGTATAGGAAGCCAGTGTAACTGCATTAGCAGGGGTGATACATGCTCACATCTAGATGCCCCAAAGAGAATCCTTGCAGCGCTATTCATTGCGAGCTGTAGGGGGTTCAGGGTGGATTGAGGGAGGCCTAGTAAAATGACATTAGCATAGTCAAAGTGGGGCATGATCAGAGCCTGGTAGATGGTGCGAAAATCCTCAGGTTCGAGCAGGGGGCGAAGATGTCTTAGTGACCGGATTTTGTAGTATATGATTCTTACAGTGTTGGCTATATGTGCTTTCATGTCGAGGTTCTGGTCGAGTGTAACGCCCAGATATCTTATGTTGGTTTTTGATTGTAGTTCAGCATCCTTCACCTTCAGGAACTGTGGGGGGCTGAAGCTCGGGTTCCTTGACATGAAGAGCACTTCTGTCTTCTTGTGTTGAATCTTTAGGTTTTGTGACAAGAGCCATTGCGATATGGCATCAAAGCAGTTACTTAGTGGGGATAGGTCCATTTTGTCTATGTTGAAAGGCATATAAAGCAGGACATCGTCCGCATATATCATGCAACTCACATTGAAGGACCTGATGATCTTGCAAATAGGTTGCATATAAATATTGAACAGTAAGGCAGAAAGGGAGGAACCTTGCGGGACTCCCTGTCCTTGGTGAAATGGATCAGACATCATTCCACCAGACCGAACGTGTTGCCATCTTTCAGACAAGTACGATCTGCACCATTCAAGGGCGGTTCCGCCAACACCTTTCTCTTTTAGACGTATTAGAAGGAGGTCATGGCTCACCGAGTCAAAGGCCGCGGCTATGTCCAGGAACACAAGTGCGAAACCTTGTCGGACGTTGTTGATACCGGAGATTATGTTGTTGAGGAGAGATGTAAGGAGTGTTTCTACTCCGTGTGACTCTCTGAAGCCATGTTGGCAAGGGTCCAGAGGAGCCGTGGTATCAATATGGTCTTGCAATTGGCATTGGACCTCCTTTTCTATTAATTTCGCAAGAAAAGGAATACTAGAAATGGGTCTGTAGGATTCTGCCTTTTGAGGATCTAACTTACAGTTTTTTAACAGTGGTCTGATGGACGTTTTTTGAGGGCAGAGGGGAACGTACCAGACTTGAAGGACAGGTTTATGATTTTAGTTATTATTGGGCTGAATTCGCAACGAAGTTCCTTTATCCAAAAAGCTGGACAGGGGTCCGTCTGAGCAGTGGTGGAGTTGAGAGACATGATCAGATCTTCAATTCGCTTCTTATCCGGCGTAGTGAAAATGTTTAGAGCTGTTGGGCAGTTATGTACAGTGGGGGTAAATTCTGAGAGGGGTTTACTTGTTTGTGTAAGCTTGGACTGTAAGTAGACCGCAAAATCTTGGGGGTGGATCTCACATTGCTTTTCAGGGGTTGGTTCCTTTGATAGAGTCTTGACTATGTTAAACAAATCGTGGGGCTTATTTAAGGCCCGCTTCAGGGTGTCCGTGTGGTACTGCTTCATTTTACCAGAGATGGCTTTGCGGTGGATGGATAGCTGGTTGAGGTAGGCTGCCCGGTCTACGGAGGAGTGTGACCGACGCCAGCGCTTCTCGAGGCTCCGTAATTGGGATAGTGATAGTCTCAGATCATCAGTGTACCATGGTGCAGAAGCTCTTTTCCTAGTCGGTCTATTGAGAGGTGGTCGCAGTGCAATTGTATTAAGACTGTTGTTCCAGCATGCGATTAGGTCTTCTATCTCTAGAGGGGCCTCGTTACGAAGTGAGCAGGTTGCAGCAAGGATGCGCTCTCTGTTGAATGGAAGAAAGCTCCTGGTCAGCGATTTAAAGTTGTTATTTGGAGCAATGTTGGTCTTTGAGTGTCTGAGATGAGTAGGGATCTGGAATGTAATGAGTTTATGATCTGACCACGGTACATCAGATATCGATATCACCGAATTGTGTGATTGGTCATGTAAAATCTGTGGTGCGAATATAAGGTCAAGGGTGTTCCCCTTCACATGTGTAGGTTCCCGTACTAATTGTTGATATCCTAGGGATTCGAGGGCTTCGAGGAATGCAGTTGAATGGCTGTCTTGGAGGGCTGGCAAGTTGAAATCACCAACAATCCAAACTGGAGAATTAGGATTCTGTGTGTTGGAGGCTAGGTCTATAATGTCTGGAAGGGCATCTGGGGCGGCTGAGGGTGCTCGGTATAGGAGGTTTATGGCGCATATCTTGTTGGAGATAGAGACTAACTCTAGGTGGTCCGTGCTTGGGGCATTTATCAGTTGGAACTGAAGGTCTGATCTGGAGAGTATGAGCACACCTCCTCCGCGCTTGTTCTGTCTGTGACTAGTAAACTCTGAAAAATTCGGTGGAAGGAGCTGGTTGAGTAGTACATTGTCTTCTGTGGACAACCATGTTTCAGTAATCATAAGGATGTCAAGGTTGTGGAGGGATATTATGTCAGCGATCACCGGCCATTTCTTACGAATTGAGCGGGCGTTGATAAGGGCGCATTTTAAGCTATGTGCATGTGCATGGAGGCTTTCATCCAGTTTGTCTCTCATCGTATGTTGGAGTGGAATGTGAATTAGATGCTTGTGATGTGGATGTGGGTTCCAATTGTAACTGAATTTGGGTATATCTGACCATCTCTTCCTTTGGCCGTATAAAATAGGTATCCTGTTAGCTTCAAGGGATAGAGCTTGGGAGAATGAGAGGCAGACAGAGAGGAGTAGGTAGCAACCAGTTAAGGTGGTGGGGGGACCCATTTTACCCTCTCTGAAAGCAATCCCAGAGATTGTAAGATGTTAACAGTGATTGAGGGAGATTTGTGAGAATTCGATCAGGGCTGGTTCCCACTGGCTTTGAGACTTGCAATTCCTATCAATCTAGGTATAGACAGGGTATGGGATGTAGATCTATTGTCCCTGATAACAAAGCATAGACAAGCAATATGATTGTAGTAAACTTAATTATTATATTTTTAATGTTTTTTGATGTAGCCTGCCCCTGAAGAAGGCAACGAAACACGGCCTGTGTCGGGCCATAGGCTTTTACTGCTAATAAAGAACATCCTTCCATTGCTATCCACGTTTTCTGACTGGGCCACCTTGCAGATCTCCACTGGCGGAACTAAGCCCCATTCTGCCCACGACGCCGCTTGCACCCTGGTGGAATGAGCCCGCAGCCCATCCGGCACCTTGCGGCCTCGCAGGAGATATGCTGACGCAATCGCCTGTTTCAACCATCGAGCAATAGAGCCTTTAGAGGCCGCCTCCCCTTGCTGCGGCCCGGCAAACAGCACAAACAACCGATCAGACTTACAGAAACTAGCCGTGCGAGCCACATACTGTTTTAAAGCCTGGCTCACATCGAGACGATGAAGCTGATCCGCTACCTGTCCCTTCTTTTTTGTAACAAAAAACGGCAAAGCCACTACCTGGTTCATATGAAAAACCGAGACCACCTTAGGCAAAAAGGATGGCACCGGCCGCAACACCACCTTAGAATCAAAGAAGGACAAAAATGGCTTTCGACAAGAAAACGCCTGCAGCTCGGAAACTCTTCTTGCCGAAGCAATGGCTACCAAAAACACCACCTTAAGGGTAAGATCCTTCAATGAGGCTTCCTCTAACGGCTCAAAAGGCGCTTTTCCCAACGCCTATAAGACCAAGGGCAGGTCCCACACCGGGACCGTTCTCTTATGCGGCGGCCGTAGGAGCACTACTGCCCTCAGGAACCGTTTCACATCCGGAAGACTTCCCAAAGGACTGCCCCGCACCTTACCTCTGTAACAGGACAGAGCCGCTAACTGCACCTTCAACGAAGCTGCCGCCAAGCCTTTCTGAAAACCGTCCTGCAGAAACGCTAGAACCTGCGGAACTGACGCTCTTTCTGAACACCAGGCTTCAAAAACACGCCACACTCTAACATATGCCAATGAAGTAGACCGACGTTTTGATTTCAGTAAGGTAGTAATCACTGCCGCTGAATAGCCCTTCGCCCTCAACCTAGCCCACTCAATGGCCAGGCCGTAAGCGAGAATCAATCCACCTGCGGCATGCAAAGGGGCCCCTGAGTCAGAAGATCTCTGCGAACTGGGAGCCGCCATGGCTCCCCCACCAGGAGCCTGACCAAGTCGGCATACCACGGTCTCCTCGGCCAATCTGGCACAATTAGAATTACTCGGCCCCTGTGAAGCTCTATGCGCTGCAACACGCGCCCGATCAATACCCACAGAGGAAACACATATAGCAGCTGTTCCTCCGGCCAAACCTGAATCAGGGCATCCAGGCCTTCCGCCATCCTTTCTTTTCTTCTGCTGAAGAATCAGCTGACTTGCGCAGAATGGAAGGTCGCCATCAGATCCATCACTGGCGTCCCCCGACGCTGCACCAACATCGTGAATACTTCCGGATGCAGAACCCACTCCCCTGGGTCTACCCGCACGCGACTCAGGAAATCGGCCTCCACATTGTCCACTCCTGCGACATGTGCTGCCGACAGGGCCACCAGATTCTCTTCGGCCCACTCGAACAAACACTCTTCTTCGGCCTCCAGCGCCACGCTGCTGGTGCCTCCCTGATGATTTACGTAGGCCACTGCCGTCGCGTTGTCGGAGAACATCCAAATTGCTTTTCCCTGAAGATAAGGATGTAACTCCTGTAACGCCCGCGCTACCGCTCTCAACTCCAACCTGTTGAAGGACCACGTCCTCTCCACCGAGGACCACTGACCCTGAACCAGCCGACCCTGACAATGGGCCCCCCAGCTCTGCAGACTGGCATCTGTCGTTAGGGATATCCATGGTGGCGCCTCCAATGACATTCCTCTCTCCAAGCACCCTGGACGTAACCACCACTGCAGGGCCCGACAGGTCTGCGCTGGACAGGCCAATCTCTGGGACAGTGGATCCCGCTATGTGACCACCTTCTTAACAATGCGCTCTGCAATGATCTCATGTGGGCACGCGCCCACGGCACCAACTCCAAGGTCGCCGCCATTGTTCCCAACACCCTCAAATACTCCCAGGCTGTGAGACACTGCTTGCTGAGAAACTGCCTCACCAGCTGCCTGAGGCCGAGCACCCTCTGCTGAGGCAGAAACACGCAACCTATGCATGTGTCGAAGTGAGCTCCCAGGTACTCCAGGACTTGCGACGGCTCCAAGTGGCTCTTCGCCACGTTTACCACCCAACCGAGACTCTGCAGGAGCTCGATCACCTTGGCCGTCGCTGACACACTCTCCTCCCGGGACTTCGCCCTTATCAACCAATCGTCCAGATACGGATGAAACAACACTCCCTCCTTTCACAAGGCCGCCGCCACCACCACCATCACCTTCGTGAACGTCTGTGGCGCGGTTGCGAGGCCAAAGGGAAGAGCCTGAAATTGAAAATGTCCCATGGGAACCGCAAAGTGGAGGAATTTTTGATGCTCGCGGCGAATCGGAATGTGAAGATACGCCTCAGACAGGTCCAAGGATGTCAAAAACTCTCCTTTCCTTACCACTACGATTACGGACCGAAGGGTCTCCATCCGAAAATGAGACACCCGGAGGCAGCAATTCACCTTTTTCAGGTCCAGGATGGGCCGCCACGTCCCCTCCTTCTTTGGGACTATGAAATATTTGGAGTATCGACCGCACCCTAACTGGTCTGAAGGGACTGGGACAATGGCTTTGAGATCTAGCAATCTTTGAACTGTTTCCAGCACTGCCGCGCGCTTTGCGTTGGCCTTGCATGGTGATAGGACGAACGAGTCGGTCACTGGGCGTTGCAATTCCAATGCATAACCCTCTCGTATGACTTCTAACACCCACTGATCTGACGTGAGTCAGGTCCAGGCTGGATAAAACTCCCGCAGTCGACCACCTACGGGAATCAGATCCCCCTTGACCCACCTGGCATCATTGTGATTTCCTAAAGGTGGAGGACGAGGAGGCGGATGCAAAACCCCTATTCACTCCTCGAAACCCCCGAAACCCCTGGGACCATCCAGGAAAACGCCCCCGCTGACCCTGTCCATATCTTGGGGCACGAAACCTGCGAAAGTCCCGCTGCTGACCCCTAGGGCCGGCACTGGGGCAACCCTACTTCTGCTTATCTTCTGGCAATCTACCACCTTTGGAATCCCCTAAATCTTTCACCAACTTATCCAAATCCTCTCCAAACAGAAGCTTTCCGCGGAAGGGGAGCTTACTCAACCTTGCTTTGGAAGAACTGCCCGCTGCCCAGTTCCGCAGCCAAAGACATCGCCTCCCAGCAACTACGGACGCCATGCTCTTCGCTAGACCTCGGATAAGGTCATACTGAAGATCGGCCAAATACGCCGCCCCGGACTCTAACCTGGCTACCTCATCGCCCTCCTCCCCCGAGGGGGCCCCCTGAAACCGCTGCACCCACCGTAAGCAGGTTCTCGCCACCCAGGCCCCACAAATAGACGCCTGTAAAGATAGCGCATTTGCCTCAAATACCTGCTTCAGGACCGTCTCCAGCTTCCGGTCTTGGGCATCCTTGAGGACCACAGACCCCTCTAACGGGATCATAGTCTTTTTGGTAACCACGGACACGGCTGCATCCACTCTAGGAGCCTTAAACAACTCCTGGTCCTGGTCTAGCATAGGGTAAAGCCTCGCCATAACCCTAGATCCCTTAAGGGCGGCATCCGGCATATCCCATTCCTCCTGAATCATCTCCTTAAACACTCTATGCACCGGGAATGCTCTCTGTGTCTTGCGAACAGCCTGCAGTAAAGGATCCTCCAGGGTAGAATCCTCCGCAGCACTATCGATCGGAATACTGAGAGCCTTAAGGGACTCCGCAATGAGTGCCAGGAGCTCCTCCCTGCGGAATACCCGCACCACTCGTGCCTGATCCTCCTGCTCTTTAATTTCGCCTTCCTCTAGTTCCTCTTCTTCCAGCCCTGCTAAGTCCGCCTGCTTGGAACGGATATCCTCCGAAATAAGTGACTGCTCCAGTGGATCCATATCCACCCTAGAACGCTTTGCACTGAAGGCAGCCTCCGTGGCCCTCACAGGCGAACCCGGTCTCTTCCACCCGGGCTCAGCCCCTGAGGACCCAGCTGCATGTGTCCCCTGGGAGTTGCTCAATGCCTTTTGCAGGAGAACCATGAAATCAGGTGAAAAGACTGCCGCCAAACTCCCCGATACAAATGGCTATGGCGGGGGGGGGGGGCGTCTGGGCACAAAACTGTACTGGGTCCCGGATCTGATCCGGACAGGGGCTCAGAGATGCGCTCGGGACCCTCCCCCGAGTCCTCTGGATCCCCCACTTCTGCCCCCGACAAGAGTTCTTTAGTCTCCTGACTACAACCCCTACATACTCCGTCCAGCGAGACCGAACGCCTCTTGGCACCACACAATAAACACAACTGCTGGGAAGGCATGATGTACCCCCCAAAAAAGGTGAAAGGAAGCCTTTAAATTCAACAAGCAATTCAGGCTTGTTTTTGTCTTTTTTTTTTTTTTTTGTTAACTATTTATATTAACGGCCTGCAGACTCGCTGCCCCAGTCAAAGCCAAGTGAGTTATTGAAAAACGAGGCTCCGCCAAGACAAAAACAGCCACAGGGCCCCTGGGCCTGCTACTGGCGTTTTTGCCGTGCTTTGCACACGTGGTCTGGCTGGGCCTACAAATCTTGCCGTTCCCGCTCAAAAAACCGCTGTCTTACCTCGCCGATGCTGAGAACTGCCTGCTGGCCTCTCCCCCGGGCTCACCTGCTGCACACAAGCCGCTGGGAAGGAATCTCACGCTCGAGCTGAAAACTGTGTCGGCACCCGCTGAAGCTGTAACTGACTGCTCACGTGCTGGCAGGCAAGTCTTCTGCATGCGCTGAGCTTAAGACAGCTCTAGTTCCTGCTCCCCTCTCACCCAGAGCGGTAACTAGCTGCCGGTCCTCTCCCCGTGCCTGCCCAACCCGATGACATCCTCGGGGGGGGGGGAAAGGGGGGCTACCACCCGAAAACCAGAGTACCTCAGGGCAAATACAGCCTGGCCACCTGAAACCTCCACAGGTAGAGGCAGTTATGTATTACCTCAGGGGCTTCTAATCCCTAAATCCTTTTTTTTTTCTTTTAAAAACCCAAACAAAAAAACCCAATAACCCTTCTTAATCGTTCCTCAAGTGAGCCCTGCAATCCCTGGGCTCACAACCCCACTAGCTGCTTTGGAGACTGTTGAAACTGGTGAGAGGAGGCGGTTCCAGTCCTTATATACCAGTGACATCACAGGAGTGAAGTTTCTCAGTCTCCAAAGCTGCTGGAGTAGGTTGACAAACCAGAGATTCCGGGACTAGACTGGAGGGACGATCAGGAAGACAGACATTTAGGAACAAGCCAAATACTTGCCTGCTACCAGACCACAGAAATAGGCAGAGCTGCCACCTGAACCTTCAGGAAGCTAAGTGAGAGGCCCTTTTCTAGGCCATCCTGCACAAAGACATGACAACAAAGCAGAGCAACAGGTACCTGCAGCACAGTAACTAGGTAACAAACGAGCTGGTACACAAGCTGGTGGTCAAACAGGACTTTATTAAACCCTGACGAGTTTCGGCCGTCTAGGCCTTCTTCAGAGGGAAACAAGCCTCAAAAAATATTAAACACAAAAGGCATTCCTAACAGGGGCTATACATTTCAAACAAAGGTAAGAATTTGTGGCTTTTTAAGTTACTAGCTCTCTGCCTGGGAGCTCTTAAAAGGATTCTGGTACATTTTTAAAACAAAGTTACATTCTTTTTGGCTCTTTAGTTTAAAAGGGGAAATATTTTCTTTAGTGGGGTAGATTTAAAACGCTGCTTTAGTATCTTTCTCAGCTCTTTGAAGCTACTGACACCTCATCAGGTGTTGGTTCCCTCCCTACCCCCCAACTCCCACCCACCCCTAGTGAGTAGTCTTGCTTTATAGGACACCTCCCCAATTAACTACACACAGGGACTTGGAACAGCACATTTTTTAAACACACTTAAAATAAATTTAACTGTTTTTTCTCTGAAAGGACAGCTGGGAAACCAGCTGGTACTTTGGTAGGTCTCTCTCCATTTTGCTTCAACAGATACTTAAGCTCCAACAACTGAACAATGACTGGGAAAAATCGTATCGCCAAAGCTGTTGCCCCCTTTACAGCTTTTGCCTCTGTCCAGACAGAAGGCCCAATGTCAGTTGAAGGACCATTTCCATGTGCAGGATGCCTGCATGCTGAAGCTCTCAGGAAACAAGTGGAGGAACTCAGAGAGGAGGTGGTGAGGCTGAGGAGCATTCAAGACAGTGAGAAGTACATTGACAAAATGCTTCTTGCAACATCCAAGCTCTCCAGCAAAGGAGAAGATGGGAGCCTACAGAATGACGAAGAATGACACAAGTCACCAGGGTCTGTAGAATCACCAATCCAAATTCTCCAGCCCTTGAATTGAAGAACCATTATGCAGTCCTGAAAGTGGAGAAGGTGAAAGCATCCCTGGAAACAGAAGAACCAGAACTCGAGCACACCAAAGTTGCAGAATCAGTGACTACAAGGAAGCAAAGGGTAGTGGTGGTTGGTGACTCTGTTCTAAGGTGTACTGAGGTATCCATCTGCCGACCAGACTTTATGTCCAGAGAGGTATGCTGTCTGCCAGGTGCCAAAATCCAAGATGTTACGGAGAATTTGTTAAGACTCATCAAGCCCACTGACTATTACCCAATGTTGCTAATCCATGTCAGCACAAATGATACTATAATAGCAAATGTTCCCAATGATGATGTACAATAATCAAAATAAAAATGAAAAATCACCAATAGTATATCAATCTCAAAAAACTTAAATATACTGTAGCGGGTATGCCAACAGGAGATGAGAGGTATTCTCAATCTTGGAGGCTGGTCATGCCCATTTTAATCAAATATTTGGTTCAAACCCATAAAATGAAATCACTTAGCTTAAATCCAGTATAGCCAAATGTGAAAGTGCTGAAGTGTAAAGACGCCGCGTGACGTGTACTTTTCGGGACCTCCAAAAGACCCTGTTTCAAGTACATGTATAAGCGTCCTCCAAATCCTCCATGTGTTCTCACAAGTTGCCATTAAACACCAAAGAAGAAATAAAGCTGTTTTTGAGAAAGAAGGCGTTACACAATTGCCAATATGACCTGCTGTCATGAGGAGAACCAACCAATGAAACAGGGAACAACCCCACTTAAGATGGGGAATCCCTTATTCATTGGAAATTAGAGAAGACTCAGCCAATCGATCTCACAATTGAGACCCTGAGGATGCATTGAGCCTAAATGAAAAATCCATTGTTGTTCAAGCCACTGAAGCCAGAAAATCCTGTTCCCGCCCTGCGCAAAGTGGCGTCAAGTCAATAACCCTCCAACGGAGGTTTTGAAAAGTATGTCCCGAAGCCAAACAATGTTCAACCAGAGGCGCTGACAGATTTTGCGTGCGGAGACGTGAAGCATGCTCACTCAATCTAAATTTTCACAGCCCGAATGGTGCGGCCCACATACACCATATTACATGGGCAGCACAGAAGGTAGACCACATAAGTGGAAGCGCAAGTGGTAGACCAGTAAAAATTAAGGATCTCTGTGTGATCAGGTCTTGCTACATAGTTCCAGTCAAGGTCAATGAAAAATATTGACAACTTCCACAAGCTTTATGACCCAAGTTGACAGAAGGTCTGGCCGAAGGAGAGTCAATAGGTAAGGCTGAATGAACTAGCATATCACGGAAATTGGAACCCTGGGTAAAAGCAAAAGTAAGGGGCTTAGAAAAGCATGGATGTAAACTCAAAACAGACCAGTGATTCTTAAGTATGGAAATCACACTAGGAGTACTATGCATGTAAGGTAGGATGCCAATGAAACGATCTTCCACAGTTGAAGAAGAATAATCTGAAAAGAGTCATTCTCTATGAGTGTAGCCCGCAAATAGGCCCTATGGATAATCTGATGTGGATACCCTCTAGTTAATAACCGGGTCTTCAAAAGTGAAGCACGTTTATGAAATTCATCCAATATTGAGCAAATACGTCTTAATCTTAAAAATTGACCATAAGGTAAACCTCTCCAAAGAGGTCCAGGATGAAAACTATGGTACTGCAGAAGAGTATTCCTCTGAACTTGTTTGCAAAATAACGTTGTGGCTAAACTCTCCGGACTCTTATAGATGGTAATATCCAGAAAAGCAATAGTTTGAAAATGAATGTGAGCAGTAAATTGTATATTTGGTTTAATAGAATTGAGCCACAATATAAATTCCTGCAGTGACTCACGAGAGGACGACCATAGGAAAAAAATGTCATCCAAAAATCTACGCTAGAGATATACATGTTGAAATAAAGTAGATACATAAATTAATATTTCTTCCATGTCTGCCATATATAAATGTAGCTATGGAAGGGGCTGCTGTTGCCCCCCCATAGCTATTCCAAAAATCTGTAAAAATTAAGGAGCTGGGAAAGATTCTTCAGCCTCAAACAACTTTACTGTCGTTCCCCCATGCCCCATTTTTCCTTCCCCTTGCTCTTCCCTGAAGATTGTAGAAAGTTCTTCAAAGGTAGGTGACTGCAGGTCTGGCAACAGGGGAGTAGCGCTGAGTTGGTATAGAAGGGCAGACTTGATAGGCCATATGCCTTTTTCTGCCATCTTGTTTCTATATTTCTACTTAGAGCACTTAACAGAGAATACATGATAAATAAAACATAAACTTTTTACATGGTGCACCTGAACTTATATATTAGATATTTAGCTTTAAACCTTACCTATATTAAGTGAGCTTCGCAAATAATGAGTGTATATGGCATATATGCTCTGACCCAAGCAACCAATCAGCTCCAAGTGTGATGCCAGGATGCTTGAGTGAGGAACCACAGGAGGACTTTACAAGGGCATTCGGCAGAGGCACTGTCATAATCCAATGAAATATGTATATATTTTTAAATCTAATGCTGGCCTGAACCAGTGAGCTTAGGGTTAGAAGGAAGATACTTTTGCAGGACCTTCAGCCTTGACTGAGAGCCACAAGAATCCAATGTTTTAAAGTGGTACAATTTCCTTCAGAGAAAAACCATCGGAGCCACAGCCCAACCAGCTGTCCTTTGGGAGAGATGGAGAACAAGGAGCACACCAACCTGCAGTGTCCAAAACCCAAGAACAAAGCAGGACTTACACAACACCATAGATAGGGGCAAAGTCTTACTCAGGTATCCAGCAAGGTCAAACCCTACACGTGTTTCGGTGCAAGCCTTCCTCAGGGGCTTGAAACCGCATATAAAACATAAAACTATGAATACAATCATAAAATAAAACAGATAAAACAATTTGAAAGAAGGACATATGCCCAGGGCAAACTATCAAATTATAACACACAAAAATAATATAATCATAAAAAGTATATATACATAAGACATCAATACAAATGACCAAATAAACAAATCATAAAAATAAAGAATGTACATAAAAAATATTATAAGATGAACAAGAGACATTAAAGGACATATTCAAATCATGTTTCTATCATAAAAGCCAGGAAGACTAAAAATGCATGAAATGATACTAACCGTGGAGTAAAATTAGGACGTATGTCTCCTTAAAAAAGATCAACCAAACCACAAAACATAAAAGAAAGAAAGGCAGACTACTGACCGCTTAAAAAGGGATGACTAAAAAAATGTGGGTTGAAGCAAAATATGATTACATGTATATATTTATGAAAAAATAAAAATATAGTTATGAATCAAAAAAAAGAAAAATAAAGAAACAAAGTAAAAAGGATAACAAAGGGGGACAGGAAGGGGAGGAGGGAGAGAGGGAGGAGGAAGGGGGAAGGGGAGAAGGAGATGAAGAGGGGAAGGGATACTCTGTTTCCTTTGGACGATCTATCCGCTTGTTTATTATTTAGATGCTGCAGCATTGTCCATGTCCTCCTAATGCGTAATATGATGGTGACCCCATATGGTGTGTTTATGCCATTTGGCAGTAGTAATATTAGCCATATTTTCGGCACATTTGTTTCAATCAGAGTATCCTTCATTTGTAGGTGAGTCCACACATTTATCTGTTGTTGTTGTTGTTGTTAAGTGCCGTCGAGTCGGTGTCGACTCATGGCGAGCCTCTGAATAGTTGTCCTAAATTGTGTTTGGTCTTCAGTCAGGCAGCTCATTGTTGACCGACTGGTACCCGTAGCTGCTGTTATTGTATCGATCCATCTCATTGCTGGCCTTCCTCTTTTGCGTTGACCTTCTATCTTGCCAAGCATGATGTCTTTCTCTAATGAGCTCTCTCTTCGCATGATGTGTCCAAAGTATGAAAGTCGAAGTCTTGTCATCTGAGCTTCCAAGGAAACCTTAGGTTTGATCTCCTCTAGTACTGACTGGTTTGTTCTTCGGGCAGTCCATGGTATATGCAGTATTCGCCGCCAGCACCATAATTCAAAGGCATCAATTTTCTTCCTATCTTTTTCACTGTCCAGCTTTCACATCCATATGATGTTATTGAAAATATCATGGCTTGAACAAGTTGAATCTTTGTATGGAGACAGACATCTCTGCTCTTGAGAATCTTGTCTAGGTCTTTCATAGCCATTTTGCCAAGAGCAATGCATCATCGGATTTTTTAACTGCTTGTTGCTTCTTTATTGAATTGATCCAATAGGTTAAAGTTGCCCACGATTTCAATTTCTTCTCCTTCAATGATGAACGTGTTGATTTTGCCAGTTGTCAACATTTATCTATACATTCAGAAATCAAATGCATTCTCATATGTTTTTTTGTTGGAATTTGCTTTCATTTGCATACATCCTAATTTCACTCTATGGTTAGTATCATTTTATGCATTTTTAGTCTTCCCGGTTCTTATGATAGAGACGTGATTTTAATATGTCCTTTAATGTCTCTTGTTCATCTTTTATACATTCTTATTTATTTTTATGATTGTATATTTGATGAATTTCCATTGATGTCTTATGTACAGGGTGGCCCAAAAAAAGTGAGAACATCTCGTAAATTAAAAGCTTAAATAGTTTATTTATTTACCTTTTTTAGCTATATAACGTCTTTATTTCGACAATTTTCGGTCGCCATCTTTTTTTTTTTTAATTTGTCAATCGTTTACATCTGTCTTTTTGAATTAATAACTTATATGCTACAAGATGTTCTCACTTTTTTTGGGCCACCCTGTATATATAAAATAATAGTCATATAAAGTATATATGTTATAATTTGATAGGTTGCCCTGGGCATATGTTCTTGTTTCATATTGTTTTATCTGTTTCACTTTATGATTTTTATTATGGTTTTATGTTTTATATGAGGTCTCAAGCCCCTGAGGAAGGCTTATGCTGAAACACATATAGCATTTGACCTCACTGGATACCTGAATAAAGACTTCCCCTATCCATGGTGTGGTGTGAGTCCTGCTTCATTCTTGTGCTATGGGAGGGACTGCCAGAAAGCACTGTGGGGGAACTACAGACTCCAATGGATCTGTGGTGGTGACTCCAGCATGCAAAAGGTTATGAAAGGAATGCCCGTCCTTGGACTATAACTCAAAGGATGAAGGGTCCCTCTCCAAACTCTCAGAAATTAGAGGGCTCTATCATGGTGCTACTAGCAGGAAAGGGGGGGGGGAAGAGAAGGAATGCAAGGGTCCACAGAAATATATTGGGCCCAAGCCACCCATGTGAGTTCCAAAACGCTGTAAAAAAGAGCCATGATTGGGGCAAAAAATAGCAGCCATGGAAAAAGAAGAGCTGGGCTGCATAGTGGCATGCCTCAGGGATCAGTCCTGAGACCGATATTGTTCAATGCCTTTGTGAGCGACATTGTGAAAAGATTGAATGGAAAAGTCTGCGTTTTTGCAGATGACACAAAAATTTGCAAGAGTAGACATTTCTGAAGTAGTGGACAATGTGAGGAAAGGTCTAAAAACACTGGAAGAATGTAACATAGTAAGAGGGCAGAAAGACAAGTATGGTCCATTTAGTCTGCCCAGCAAGGCAGCAAGAGTAGGTGCACCTGCCGCTCCGTGCAGGTCACCTCTTCCCATGCCTTTGTTTAGGGGTGTACCCACTAATCCTTGTAGGTCACCCCTATTTGTTCAGATATAAGAGATAGTTCTGTTTATTTTGATTTTATCCTGTTGCTATAAAAGGAATCCACTATGTCTGTCCCATGCCATTTTGAATTCTGTCACTGTGTTTGCTCCCACCACTTCCATCGGGAGGGCATTCCAAGTATCCACCACTCTTTCAGTGAAAAAGTATTTTCTGACATTGCCTTTCAGTTTACCCCCTTGCAGATTCATCATATGCCCTCTAGTTTTACAGCTTCCCTGTCTTTGGAAGAGGTTTGTTTGTCCATTAATACTCTAAGTATTTAAAGGTCTGAATCATATTTCCCCTGTTCCTCCTCTCCTTCAGTGTACAAATTTAGGTCTTCAAATCTCTTCTCATGTCTTCTGATGCAGGCTCCAAATCATTTTGGCCACCTTCCTCTGAACCGCTTCCAGCCTTTTTATATCCTTTGCAAGATACGGTTTTCAAAACTGAACACAATATTCCAAGTGAGGCCTTACCAGCGACTTGTACAGTAGCATTAGTACCTCTTCCTTTCTGCTAGTAATTCCTCTCTGTATGCAACCCAGCATCCTTCATGCCACCGCCTTATCACACTGTTTTGACACCTTGAGATCATCAGAAACAATCACACCGAGGTCTTTCTCCTGGTCCGCGCACATCAATCTCTTGCCCCCTGTCGTATACAATTCCCTTGGATTTCTGCTTCCCAACTGCATGACACTGCGCTTCTTCATATTAAATGTTAACTGCCAAGCATTAGACTATTCTTCCAGCTTTTGAAGATCTTTCCTCATGTCCCCACTCCCTGAGAGGAGTCCACTCTGTTGTAAATTTTGGTGTCACCTGCAAAAAGACAGACTTTTCCATTCAGCCCTTTGGCAATATCACTCACGAATATATTGAACAGTACCTGTCCCAAGACCGAACCCTGGGGCACTCCGCTAATCACATTCCTTTCATCCAAGTGAGTTCCGTTTACCATCACCCGCTGTTGTCTGTCAGTTAACCAATTTTTGATCCAGTTCACCATCTTGGGACCCATCCCCAAGCTGTTGAGTTTATTGATAAGCCTCCTATGAGGAACATTATCAAAGGCTTTGCTGAAATCTTGGCAAATCACATCCACTGCATGCCCTTGATCTAGTTCTCTGGTCACCCAGTCAAAGAACTCAATCAGATTTGTTTGGCGAGATCATCCTTTGGTAAAACCATTTTGCCTCGGATCATGGAACCTATTGGTTTTGAGGAAGTCCACTATTCGCTCTTTCAGGAGCGCCTCCATTACTTTTCCCACCACTGAGGTAAGGATAACTGGCCTGTAGTTTGTCACTTCTTCCCTACTACCACTTTTGTGGAGAAGTACCAATACAGCCCTTCTCCAGTCCCATGGAACTTCTCCTGTCTCCAAGGATCTATTAAAAACAACCTTTAAAGGCCCTGCAAGAACTTCTCTGAGCTCTTTCAGTATCCTGGGGTGTATCCCATCTGGTCCCATAGACTTGTCCACTTTCAGTTTTGCATGCTGTTCTAACACATCATCTTTTGTGAATTGTGTGGTATCTACTCCATTCCCATTTGTATATTTGTCAATCACAGGTAGTCCTTCTCCAGAATTTTCTCTAGTGAAAACAGAGCAGAACTATTCATTTAGCATTGTTGTTTTTTCAATGTCACTTTCCACGAATCTGTTCCCAGCACTTTTTGAGTCCTGCAATTCCACCTCCTATTTTCCTCCTCTCCCGAATATACCTGAAAAATGTCTTGTTGCCACACTTCACATTTTTTTTTTTTAATTTAAAGGCAGCGAACAATTACAACAGGTAATAACCATACAAACTGCACACGGAATACATGTACATAACAATGCAGAAGCTGCGATCAAAATAATTGCAACATCTAAGCCCCTTTTTTTTATATCTATAAGCACAGAACCATCCTGTTGCCCAGGTGCCCCCCATAGAGCCCTCACCCCTCTCCCTCCCTTCCCTCTACCTCCCTACTATCCCCCTCCCTCCTTCTGTTACCTTCCCCCCTCCCACAGCCCCCCCTCCCTACTAACTCTATCTTATTATATAGGGGGGTGTTCCAACGGACCAGACCACACGGAGAAAAAGAAGAAATCCAAGCCTCCACAACAAGGGGAGACACAAATCCAGTGTCCCCAACTAAATTATTAAGTACCGAATGGGTTATGAGCCACATTTCAAAACAAAGGCTTCCCACACTTGCTCAAATTGGGGTAACCGCATTTTCCCAACCGCCACCCCGCGTTCCATTGTGTATAGATCCCACATCCGCTCCAACCAGCTCGAGAATGCTGAAGGCAATATCTGCTTCCATGCAGTCGCCAAGGTCAGCCTAGCCGCATTCAGACCATGTCGAATCAGTGCCAACTGAGGAAGTCGGCTACCAGGAACTCTCTTCCCAAAAAGAAAAATGCCCGGAACTCAAGGAATGTTCAACTCACCCATTTGTTTCAAACGGTATTGTATCCCCCTCCAAAAAACTTGGATTTGGGGGCAAAGCCACCATACATGCGCCAAAGTGCCATTCTGTCCACAATTCCGCCAGAACAAATCTGATACCCCTGAAAACGCTCAAGCTATCCGCACGGGTGTCATATACCACCTATAAATTAACTTATAATTAGTTCTGCGGGCATTAACAGTCACCGAGCTTCTCCACAGCCGACCCTCAATCTGTTCCCATTGTTGCTCAGTGTAGGTAAGATGTAGCTCCTGTGTCCACTGTTCTCTATGCTTGCCGATTCCCAGCTGTTGAGCCTGCAAATGCGCATACAGGGCAGCGATAAGACCTTTAGTGGTGGTGTGCTCCCCACATAAGCGTTCAACATTTGACAGGTCTCATGCAACTTGTGGCCGAATAACTCGATTTCTCACCCAGTGGGCTACCTGTGTATACTGATAGGCATGACAATCTGGAATATCAAATTCCTCCTGGAGCTCGCTAAAAGAGCACAACACTCCATCCTCAAATAATTGACCTGCACGACTGAGTCCCTTATGCCCCCACTGCCGAAAAGCTGGGTCACTCATACCTGGATGAAAAGAAATATTATCCACTATGGGCGCCAAAGGAGTCAAGGTCACCCTGCGCGGCCAGAAAAAACAGTCCCAGAAGTGGAGAGTATGCATTATGTATGGATTATTCGAACGCGGACCTCCTCGCAACTTAGAACTAAGCCACAATCGGTAGCCCAACCCAGCCCCCCCCCCCCAATAAATTCATTTCCATTTGTACCCAACGCTTTGTGCTATCAGGACTCATCCATTCCACCCCAGCTCGACACTGCCCTGCCGCATAATACCAGTGAAGGTTGGGGGCCCCCATACCCCCATGGCGCGTTTGAGCATAGCGGATCCGATGAGCTATTCGGGGATGTCTAAACCTCCATATGAATTTCATAAGCAGCGTTTGCCAAGCAGTCAAGACTCCTTGAGGCAGGGGTATAGGAAGTACCTGAAAAAGGTACAGAAACCTTGGAACTACCACCATCTTTACCACCGCAATGCGCCCAAACCAGGAAAGCATCAAACCTGCCCATGACTCCAGATCTCACTTAACTTGTTGGATTAAGGGTCCATAATTTGTCCTATATAACGCAGCCCGGTCCACTGTCAGATTCACATCCAAATAACGGAGAGCGCGATCCACCCATCGAAAGAGGCAACTTGCCTTCAATTGTGTGCATGTCGCCTCCGGAACTCCCACATTCAAAATCTCTGATTTAGTGTAATTAATTTTAAACCCTGAAACCTGCGCAAAGGCTGCAAAAAGCTGCATCGCAGCAGGAAGGGAGGTAGTCGGGTTCACCAACGATAATATTATATCATCTGGAAAGAGTGCAATTTTGTATTCACAAGAGCCCACCTGAACTCCAAAGATGTCCGGATGTTCACGAAACAGAGGCTCCATCACCACACAAACAACAAACGGTAACAATGGACACCCCTGCCGGGTACCCCTCTCCAACTCAAAACTCTCCGATTGGCCCCCATTGACCCGGACACAAGCCGTAGTTCCCTGATAAAGACAATGAACCCAGCATGTAAAGTTAGGTCCAAACCCCATCTTATCCAGAACATACCAGAGGAAGCCCCAGATGACCCGGTCAAATGCCTTCTCAGCATCAACTCCCACCAAGAGCGCCGGCTGAGGTCCTTGACGTACGACATGGATCACCTGCAGCATCCGCCGAACGTTATCCGCTGCCTGTCGGCCCGGCACAAAGCCAACCTGATCAGGATGCACCAAGTCCGGAAGAGCCTGATTCAATCGGGCTGCTAACACAGAGGCCAATATTTTAACATCAGTGTTTAATAAGGAAATAGGATGGTAAGAAGCTGCCTCCTGCGATGGCTTACCTGGCTTAGGTATTACTGCAATAATGGCTTCTTGCTGGGAAGGAGGCAGCAACCACCCCTGTAACTCCTCGTTAAAGAGCACCACCAGGGTCGGTGTTAATTGAGCACTATATTTTTTTGTAATATTCCACAGGAAACCCATCACTACCTGGCGCCCTCCCAGCCTTTAAGCGCCGAATTGCTGCCTCCACCTCCTGTGCTGTAAGTTCGGCATCCAACTGTGCTCTACCTAGATCAGCCAGCCGCGGCAAAGAGATAGCACACAAATAGTCTTCCACTCGGGTCAAATCAAATGGCTCATCCTTATACAACTGTTCCAAAAAATTAGCTAGTACATCATGTATCTCCCGAGAAACCACACGCAGGCTTCCCCTGGAATCACGAATTTCACGTACCACCCATGAGGTGTGTTGCTGTTGGAGTCGCAGAGCAAAGTAGCATCCAAATTTATTCCCCTTTTAATAAAAAGTTTGTCGTAATTTACAACGCATATTATCCAAGTCTCGTTGCACACAGGCATCCAGTTTGGCCCGTGCTTCCCGCCACTGGCAGCAGACTCATTTAGAGCCCGTCCATGCATGTTCTAATTGAAGGCGTCTAATTTTCTCCACCAATTGGCGAGATTCCTGTGTCCAGGCCTTCCGAGTTTGAGCCACCTCAGCTATCAGACGACCACGTGCCGTCACCTTAAAAGCATCCCAAACCACTGGCAGCCGAACCTCCTTGGTATCATTTAGTTCAAAAAATTCTTGTATGAAGCGCCCATGGTCTTGAACAGCAGGTTTCTGCCGGAAAAAATTGTTCGTCTAACCGCCACAGCCGCTGCTGCTCTCCACTCATATCAGCAGGAAAAGCAATCCAACAAGGGGCATGATCCAACCATGTTAAAGCACCATTCCCTGCTTCCACTCCCCTGTCCATCAGGCGTTGGTCCAGCAAAAAATAACCAATACGAGTGTGCACCTGATGAACTGGCGAGTAATATGTATAGCTCTTTACCCCACTGTGGGTGTCCCTCCAAACATCGTGCAAACTCAAATCAAGCATAAACATCCTCAATGCCCGACTAATCCCACTATTCACCCTCCCAGTTTGTCCTGTCGAATCCAAATGAGGCACCATATGCGCATTACAATCTCCTCCCAAAATAATAGGGCCTTTCGCAAACTCTGCCAACAGGAACTTCAGCCGTGCAAAGGTCACCTGGCCTTCATTAGGTGCATAGATATTGGCCAACGCAATTAAATGTCCCTCTAAATGGACATTCATAAAAAGCCACTGCCCTAAAGTATCCTTCTCAACATCCTCCACCCTCAGGGATAAGCTCTGATGGAACAGCAAGACCACTCCACACTTCTTCCTTCCATTCGCATCCGATGCTACCCACACTTCAGAATATGGTTTACATATTAGTCAACCTTGATTGCTACTGTGGAGATGAGTCTCCTGCAAAAACACAATTTCCCCTTTCAGAGACTGCAATTCCTTAACAGTAACGAACGCTTTCGAGGGGAGTTGAGAGCTGTTTCCCTCAATGTAAAAGGCTTCAACATCATTGATCATCCTCTTCTCCACTGCTGCCTTGCATTGCCTCCTGCCCCGTGTGGTCCATCCCTCCCCCAATCCCCTTATTCCTTCTCACCCCAAGCAGTATCAGTGTCCCCCCTCCCAGCATCCCCTTAAGAATACATATAGAAACACCCATCATCCGCAGCGGCTCCTCACTCCATGGATTTAGTCTAATACCCCTATCCGAACCCTTCCCCCCTCCACCTCCCACCAAACCTCACCCATTTGCTCACCCCGCCCAACAGTCCCACCCTCCCGCCCCATCAATACCACCTGCCTGCCGAATTGACAGGGCATGGTAAGAATGAATCCAAACTAACTCCTTCCAGGTCTCCCTGCGTATGGGTTATAATGGTGGAATTTTTATTTTTTTCCCCGTTTCCCCCTAAATGTTTAACCTTTAAGCTACTTTCCTTGATGTTCCCCCCCATGTCACCTCCTCATTCACCCCTCCCCCACACTTGTAGATAACAATCCTCAAAATTACCAACAACAATGCACTTGTCAAAGAATGATGAGAATGAAAAACGCAGTAATTGCAAGAATGTTAAATATCTAGCCAATACATTAAATAAAGCATAACCCCTAAAAGAAGGGGTTCACTGGCAATTCCCCAGGTTCGGATTGACTGTAGCATGCTGTCCTCGTAGTATTAAGTGGGTCAACCCACCCGCTTCCACTTCAAATGCTGCGGTTTAGGAACCGGTATCACCGGTAACGCTTTATCTTCCACAAGGCCAGCTTGGCGTAACACTCTCCATGCCTCTGTGTGATCTTTCGCAGATATTATTTTGTTTCCCAGAAGAAAGTTCATCCTAAAAGGCAAGGACCATGAGTAACGGATCCCTTTTCTGTTCAGCACCTGGCTTCATCTCCCTCCGACGTGACAGGGTAAAGATCGAAAGATCCTGGTATAGGGATACCACCGCTTCATGATACTGGACCACTTTTTTCTCCCTGCCTCTCTGCAAAAGCAACTCCTCATCGGTGTAGCGTAGAAAGCGGACAATAATATCCCTTGGCTAGTTGTTGGGAGGTTTTCCCAAGGCTCGGTGTACCCTTTCAATCTCCGTAGTAGTCCCGCGAGACTCAAATTCCTCTGCTGTTAGTAGTCCAGCAGTCAGCGTTTTGATCACCTCCTTCAAATTCTCTTCTCCCATAGCCTCTGGAATGCCTCGAAAACGCACATTGTTTCTACGTGCCCAATTTTCTATGTCGTCTAGCTTGTAGGTTAGTTCCATTACTTGAGACTGCTGCCTGTCTGCGGCACATTGCAAGTCCACCAAAGCTTCATTATGGTCCTCCAGTTTAGTCTCTACCTCCTCCACTCGAGTGCCCAGCTCATTAATATCACCCCGAAGTTCCGCAATCATATTCATCACCTCCTCCCGCATGGATCTGAACTCACTGGCGAGTTCCTCAAAGCCCCTCTGGAGCTCGCGTTGCAGAGGAGAATGTGTAGATGGCGTTGCATGTCCATGGTTTAGCTCACTTAGCGTTTCGTCACCAGACTCATCAGACAGCTGCTTTCTCGGGGGATTGTCTTGTGATCCAGTCTTACCCATCAATCGTTGTGAGGCACGTGGCCTATCCTTGGCCTCTAGCCCTTTGGCTTTGGCAGCCATTTGACTCCACAACCCACTCCGTCAGAACAGGCAAAGATATGCAGGGCACTGCTTGTCTTCAAGTTTGCACCTGGACACTATCAAAACTTTCAACAACTTGCAGGCAATCTATCTGCAAAAAACTAGGAGAAGCTGGATTAATACAAACTCTAGCAAAGGAAGTCCCACTTCTGATCAGCAGATGGCGCTTCAAGCTTACATTGGACCTCAATGTCCACCAATCAGCTGAAATCAAGGCAGCAGGCTCGCTCAGACACTGGCAGGCACTGTGAGAGATGCAGATCTGCAATCGGGCAGCTGAAGCACGAATCAGGTGAAATGGAGTGCGCCGTTTTTGAAAGCGCAAGTCGGAAGTCCACTCTTGTTACCCTGCACGTCCTCTTCCCGCTCAAATTTAGTGGAACGCAGGAGTAGGCATGCATTCCACAGCCGCGTGGCAATGGCCGCTGCACCCCAAGATCGCAAAATTACAAGCGGACAGCAGCACAGCATCACCAACTGAAACACCTCACTTCGCCCCGCAGCAGTCTCACCGTCCAGGTCAGTGATCGCTTCAGAACAGCCCACCGGGATACTTAATTCTGATTCACCATTCTGCAGTTTTCTCCTGCACCGCTGATGTTATTTAAAGAGCAGCCGGCTATCATGATGATCACTTAGATTAATGCTGTTGTGCCAGAACCAGGTTCCAGAGAGCACATCAATGGGGGCATTCAAACAAAGTTCTTCCTGGGGCACAGCAAATGAAGGAGCCCTATACGAACCTGCAGGAGCAGTGGCAAGGAGAGCCGTGTTAGCCGCGAGTTGCTGCGCTGCTCATTTCACACTCGTGGGACTTCTGATCATCCGCACTGAATGGCCAGGGGGGATCCGCTATAGTCACCAAGCTCTGTTCAGTCAAGCAAAATGATTTTTTGCATTATATGCCTCTGCTTACCCTACAATAGGGAGACACCGGATCAGAGCTGTTTTAATTTGCAGCCATCACTCCTCGGGCTCAGTAGCGTGCCCCCCCTCCCCCCCACATCTTTAGCCATCTTTCCTTCTGCCTTTGATTTTGCTATCATTATTTCTCTTTTTGTCTCTTTTAGTTGGATTTTGTATTCTTTTCTGTGTTCCTCTGTTTGCGAGATTCTGAATTTTATGAAAGCTGTGTTTTTTGCCTTTATCTGTGCAGCCACTTCTTTGGAGAACCAAATCGGTTTCCTTTTCCTCTTGTTTTTATTTACTTTCTTTATGTATTATCTCTTGCACCTTTTATTGCTTTCTTTAGTTTAGCCCATTGCAATTCCACTTCCCTTAACCCCTCTCCACATTCTACCAACTCCTCCTTCAGGTACTTGGCCATTTTACTAAAGTTAGCATCTCTGAAGTCTAAGATTTTGAGTTTGCTGCAATTGGATTCCATCTTGGCTTTTATCTCAAATCACAATGTGTGATGATCGCTGCTGCTCACATGGGCACCCACCTGGATATTCGACATGCTATCTCCGTTGGTGAGCACTAAATCCAGCATGGAGCTCTCCCTGGTTGGTTCCATCACCATTTGTTTAAGTAACACATCTTGGAAGGCATCCACAATTTTTTTTACTTCTTTCCAGATTTGCAGAAGGAACACTCCAATCCTCATTGGGTAGATTAAAGTCACCCAATATGATCACTTCCCCCTTCTTCTTTTCCCCACATCCCCTGCATTTCAGCAGCTTTAATATTGCTTTTGACATACAGGGCTACTCCTCCTTCTTTTCTACCCTCTCTCTTCTAAATAGAATATAGCCAGTTATGGCTATATCCCATTCATGTGACTCGTTAAACCATGTTTTTGTAATGGCCACAATGTCCAAGTCCATTTCCACCATTAGGGCTTCTAGATCAGGAACTTTGTTGGCTAGGCTTCGTACATTTGTACTCATTGCTTTCCAGCATTTAGAAACATAGAAATATGACGACAGAAAAAGACCACATGGCCTATCTAGTCTGTCCTTCCATATCAACAACTACAAGAGTCCCCTTTTTACCTTTAGAGATCCTCTGTGTTTGTCCCATGCTTTTTTAAATTCAATTTGTTGAATGGCCTGTCTGCCTTTTGCATGGGTTTTGTTCTACACGCCCCTTCCCGCTTGCCATTGATGTGTTGTTCAAGTGTGTGGCTGTTTCCAATGTTGTTTTTCTTTTGCTGGGAGTGACGTACTGAACTTGCCCTTCTCCATCTGTCACCCCCTTTCCCTAGTTTAAATGCCTGTCCACATAATGCCTGAATTTTTCCCTTAGGATCCTTTTCCCTGCAGTGGAGGTTATGATTTAAAGTGAAGAAGTGAAAAGTCATGCACCTGGGATGCAGAAATCCAAATGAAATGTATGTGATAAGGGGAGAGAGGTTGGTGTGCATGGATAAGGAGAAGGACCACGAAGTGTTAGTGTCGGAGGATCTCAAGGTGGCAAAAGAATGCGACAAGGCGGTAGCCAAAGCAGAGAGATGCTGGGCTGCATACAGAGAGGAAAAACCAGCAGAAAGGAGGAGGAGGTATTAATGCCCCTGTACAAGTTGTTGGTGAGTCCTCACTTGAAGTATTGTGTTCAGTTTTGGAGATCATATCTCACAAAGGACATAAGAAGACTTGAAACGGATCAGAGGAAGGCAACCAAAATGATTCAGAGCCTGTGCCAGAAGACATATGAGAAGAGATTTGAAGACCTAAAATATGTATACTCTGGAGGAGAGGAGGGACAGGGGAGATATGATACCCTTTAAGTATTTAAAAGTCTGTAGCAATGAACAAACCAACCTTTTTCATAGAAGGGGGAAGCTGTAAAACTAGTGTGCATATGATGAAGCTGCAAGGCGGTAAACTTAAAAGCAACATCAGGAAATACTTTTTCACTGAAAGGGTGGTGGATACATGGAATGCCCTCCCGATGGAGGTGGTGGGGGCAAATAGTGACAGAATTCAAAATGGCATGAGACAGACACAATGGATTCCTTTATAGCAAGAGAATGAAATCAAATCAAACTTAAATATCTTTTAACAGAAGGGGGCTGACCTGCACAAAACTGCAGTTACAACCATTCTAGCCACCTTACTAGGCAGATTGGATTGACCAAGCTGGTCTTTATCTGCTGTCACATACTATGTTACTATGGGAGTCACAGGCTGCAATAAGCTGCACAGCTGAACACTGCAGCAGCAAAGTTGAAAAGACTATGTTGAAAAAAAGAAGCAGAGCTGCGGCAAAAAGGGAGTCCTGAAAAGGGAATCTTGAGTCCTGTCAGACTGACTGGGGAAACCCAAGCAGGGATACCCCAGGTGCCCATGCAGGCCTGGGAGACCCAGCTGCCGAACGGCAAAAGACTTCCACTCCCCACCACCCCCCAATTTAAAACTGTTTTATTAAAATCGGCAAGAGAGCAAAATATCTCCCACTGAAATCAATGGGAGAGTAAAAAACATAGTAGAAAAAACCCAAATGTTATACAGATAGCGGACAGCAAAAGGGAAAGGGGACCTCGGCTCAACTTACCAGAGATCTCATGGGGTCCTCCTGCTCCTTTCCAGCCCACTAAGTGTTAGGAACCTGTGGGTAGCAGTGCTGGACACAGGGCAAGTTGTCGGCTCCAGGAGATAGTGGCATACCTGAACTTCAAGCAGCATTGGGCCTATAGGTTTCAGTCATACAGTCCACAACACCATGGTGTGAGCCAGGTGAGACAGGCCCATCTGCACTTCTGTTCCAATCCAAACACCTTCCAACCTGATGGAGGCAGACAAATACTGTACATCTGGACTGGTCTAGCAGGATGATAAGGAAACCTCCCATTCTGTTAACAGTGCACTTAATGATTGTAAGGGTTGTGTAACTGTCAGCATTACATCATCTGCAAAACAAAATAGTTCAAAAACATCATTGTTAAGTCCCATCCCTTTTATCTTTCCATTAGCTTGGACTCTGGCAGCTAGAGATTTGATTCAAAGGGTGAACAACAATAGTCATAGTGAGCATCCTTGCCTCGTGCTCCTATTTAATGAAAAAAGTCTGCAGAGTAGCCACCATTCACTCTCACTCTATCCTTAGGGGCTGAATAAAAGGGCCTCTAGCCAGCTCAAAATCTGGCCCAAACCCAATTTTCCTTAGCACAGCTTTCATAAACGCCCACTCCTCTCTGTCAAAAAGCTGTGTCGATGTCAACCACTAGCAGGACTAATGAAGTCTGTTGGAGATTAGCCCACTCAATCAAATAAACCAGTCTACACTCATTGTCCCCTGCTAATCAACCTAGGACAATTACTACTAAAAGTATTTGAAGCCTGCTTATGATCAACAAAGACCCTAAAACAGATTACACTTTATAAATAGAGCATACAAAAATCATAAAAACACAAAACACAGAATAATCACTCCTTCCTCCCTTTCTTATTGCAATATCTGCTTACTTCCCAAAAGCCTCAGGGAGCAGTTATATCTTTACCCCCTTGCAAAATCCTAATAAATTTAATTTTGTTTGCAACACCTCTTGGAGGCTGTTCCAGACACGGCTGACCATCTACTAGGCAACTGCCTAGGGCAGCAGGTCCTACTGGGCAACATGGGAACCCTCTAGCTCTTTCAAAATAGCAGCTTTCTACCATGGTGGGCCTTAAAGGATCTACCCATGTGCATTCATTGCCTGCCATTTCTGCCCCTTCCAATCGGAAGGGGCAGGAAGTTGCGCTGGAAGGGGCAAAAGCAGCAGGGTGCGAGTGTGCACTTGTACATGGACAGGCGCTTTAAGGTCTGTGTGCAGCGTAGCTGTGCCATTAAAAATAAAAGTACGTAGGGAATCACTGTGCTGCCATCCCCCCCTTCTCCCCCCCCTGGTGAGAGAGATGGGGGGAGGGGTGGCATGTGGGGCCTGCCTAGGGTGGCAGAAAGCCTTGGGCCGGTCTTGGTTCCACAACTCTGGGGCAAAACAATAAAAACCGCACCACTGAGTTGAAGTTAATTGAATCTGTGGAAAACAGGCAGCTCCAAAAGATGACTCGATTGCAAAGAATACATAGTTCTGCAGAGGTGCAATAGATCAGCATTTAAACACCACACACAGAACTTTAAAATCTGGCAAGCCAAAATCCATTCCATTATAATAATCCATACGTGACTGTAGGAATGGAGAGATATTAGGGATTTTGGTAACCCTCTATGTAATTGAAGATAGATGAATTTCTTTACACAGGCCTCTAATATGTGTGATTAGATGAATTTTGGCAACAGCGACAATCCCTCATGTGTTTAGCCTTTCACTTACTGATTTTAAATTAGAATTGGACATAATGGTCATAAGAACTGTGTAACTATTCTAAAATAACTAAAGATCAAAGCTGGCATAAAGCATAAATATAAACAGAGGCCATGAACTCTAGGTCATGGTACAACTACAGATCATTGTATAATTAATCATGTGTCACTGTGAGCTCAGCATAATTTCTGCAATTTTGCAGTTTAAACTAACTATCATAATTAAGCAAATCTTGTTTAATACATTTGAAATCAAACTCTTGTTCTGTGCAAGAATTCTAGCAACACCGATAGAAGTGGTGGGGGAAAATACAGTGAAAGAATTCAAAATGGCATAGGACAGACATAGTGGATCCCTTTCTAGCAACAGGATAAAATCAAAATAAACATATCTCTTATATCTCAACAAATAGGGGTGACCTACATGGAGCAGTGGGTACACCCTAAACTAAGGTATGAACATAAGAACATAAGATATGCCATACTGGATCAGACCTAGGTCCATCAAGCCCAATATCCTGTTTCCAACAGTGGCCAATCTAGGTCATAAGTACCTAGCAGTCTCCCCAAAAGACACAGGTTCCTCAATGCTTGTATTGAGTCAAGCAGTGATATCCCAGGTCCCTTTTAATAACGGTTTATGGACCTTTCCTCCATGAACTTGTCCAAACCTTTTTTAAACCCAGCTACACTAACAGCTTTTACTACATCCTCCAGCAAATTCCAGAGTTTCATTACACGTTGCGTGAAAAAATATTTTCTCTTATTAGTCTTAAATAGGTTACCCTGCAGCTTCATTGCATGTCCTCTGTTTACCTCATCAAAATATAAAAAGACTAAATCGATCTACATTTACCCGTTCCACTCCATTCATTAATTTATAGACCTCTATAATATCTCCCCTCAGCCGTCTCTTTTCCAGGTTGAAGAGCCCTACCCTTTTTAGCTTCTCTTCATAGGAGTATCCTTCCATCCCCTTTACCGTTTTGGTGGCTCTTCTCTGTACCTTTTCTAATAATGCCATATCCTTTTTAAGATACGGCGACCAGAATTGTACACAATACTCAAGGTGCGGTTGCACCATGGAACGATACAGAGGCATCATAATATCCTTTGTTTTATTTTCAATTCCTTTCCTTATGATACCTAGCATTCTATTTGCTCCCTTGGCTGCCGCTGCACACTGGGCGGAGGGTTTTAACATGTTATCCACAATGACGCCTAAATCTTTTTCCTGGGTGGTGAGTCCCAATTTAGAACCTTGAATCGTGTAACCATAATTTGGGATGTTCTTGCCTAGGTGCATAACTTTGCACTTGTCCACATTAAATTTCATCTGCCATTTGGATGCCCAGTCTTCCAATTTATCAAGATCTTCTTGCAATTTTCCACAATCCTCTTGGGTTTTAACAACTTTAAATAGTTTTCTGTCATCTGCAAATTTCATAACCTCACTATGGGAAAGAGTGAGCTGCACAGAGCAGCAGGTGCACCTACTCTTGCTGCCATGCTGGGCAAACTAGATGGACCATACTGGTCTTTATCTGCCGTCATATACTATGTTATGTTACCGTGTGTTATTTTAGGTTTATGATTATAACTTGGTTACTTACTCGTTGATTACAATAAAAGTGGGAGCTTGAGATAAGATCTCTGAATCAATCGGGAAGAAACAATGCAAGTTCACAGCCCTAGTTTTCCATCCGAAGCTCCAGATTAATTTTGAATCCTTGTCATATCTCTCAGGGGCGGCTCAAGGCAATCTGCTGCCTGAGGCGAAGGATGAGATTGTGCTCCCCTCCCCCCGTAGAGGTGGGCGGAGATTTTCAGAGCTCCAATCAGGGACTGAACCAAACCAAAAAGCTGATTAGATTATATGGAGGAAATGCAAGATGTTTGCACACCAAGGAACTAAAAGAGAGCAAGAACCAACAGCACAGTTTATAAAACCAAATTCTAACTCATTTTTATTTTGTTGTTATAAACTGCGTTATGGTTCTTGCTTTTTCTTTTTCAACAAATATTTTGCATCTACAGTGGGTGCAGAGCAGAACCAGGACATGCATCCAAAGAACTCAATATCTTAAAAAAAATCTGATTCTGATCATCTCACTAACAAACAACATTCTCCATTACCAGGCATATTGTGAACTAATACAAAACCCTACAACAAAGAGCACATCTACCAGATCATATCAGCACCAAGTTCCAAAACTCACATAAGGAGCCCATGTAAAAAAAGGTCACTGTAAATACTTCAGTGGGACATGGAACATTCATACACCTATTTGAGAAGCTGAACAAGTCAAATTAATACAGTACACTATAGATCTTTATGTACAAACTCCATGTTAACAGAACACCTGGCCTCAGTCACACACTCAGAACACAGACCCTCATCAAAGTACAGAATAAGTAACCACAATCTAAAGTAAAAATAAAAATATGTAGACACAATTTAAACTGAAACCCCAAGAAGCCAGTCTCTGCATGCAGTGCAACATCAGATAAATAAGAGATTCAGTTACCTCATACTATGTAAAATATAAAGATAGCACAAAGTCCAATCACTAAAATTAAATTATTTTTTCTACCTTTGTCGTTTGACCATTTTATTCTCTGGTCATACTGGTCCCGATCAGAGGCTTCTGTTTTCCTATCTTCTCTTATCTCTTTCTGTGGGCTATGGTCCATTTGCCATTTCTTATCTCTTCTTTTGTTTTCTTCACTTCCTTCCATCAGCCCATTTCCAGTTCCAGTAACCTTCCCCAGTATCAACCCCCTTTCCAGTCCTCCCCTCCCAGTACCCTCCAATGTCAACCGCCTTGCATTCCCACGACTGCCACTGGCGTGCATTCCCTTCCATTCCCCCTCCTTCCCCACTGTCCAGCCCCTTCTAGTCCAAATACCATCCCAGGTATCAGCTCACATCCACTCTCAGTGCCACCCCTCATCAGCTCCCTTCCAGTCGCCCTACTCTCTGTCCATCCCCCTTCCAGTGCCATTTGTACATGTCAGCACCCTTCCAGCCTCTTCCCCATTACCCAGCCACCTACCACTCCCATCCCCAAGTGTCAGCTCCCTTCCAATCCCCCTTCAGTACATCGCAGGTGTCAGCTCCATTCCAGCCCCCTCCTTCCCCTGTAATCAGGTCCTTTCGAGCCCCCTTCTTCCCTCGTGTCAGCTCCCTTCCTGCCCCCTCCTTCCGCTGGCAGACCCTCTCAGTATCCACTCTCTTTCAGTCCTATCCTTCCCCCCCCCCTCCCTGCATCAGCCCATTTGTAGCCCTAGCTCCTAGTTTTCTTCCAGGGCCAGCAGCACTCTCCTCCCCTCCCCCATTAGCCCTTTCAAGTCCCAGCCTATTTCCAGTCCTATCCCCCTCCAGTCCTAGCCCCCCCATCAGCCCATTACCAGTCCTAACCCCCCAATAAGTCCCATTTCCAGTCCTAGCCCCCCAATCAGACCATTTCTTGTCCTAGCCCCCCAATCAGCCCATTTCCAGGCCTAACCCCACCAATCAGCCCATTAGCAGTCCTAGCCCCTCTCCCGATCAGCCTATTTACAGGCCTAACCCCACCAATCAACCCATTAGCAGTCCTAGCCCCTCTCCCGATCAGCCTATTTCCATTCTTAACCCCCCATCAGCCCATTTCCAGTTCTAACACTCCTGATAGCCCATTACCAGTCCTAGCCCCTCTCCCAATCAGCCCATTTCCAATTCTAGCCCCCCCATCAGCCCATTTCCAGTAATAACCCTACCCCCCATCAACCCATTATAGTGCTACCCCCTCCCCCCCAGTGCAGCTTCAAAGGGAAATTAAAAAAAAAAAAACCCACACAATCGTAGCCAGAGCCACTGCTGCTGTGTCGCAGCGGCAGAATGAAGTGCCCCGTGGTCCCCCCGCCTCCCCAGCAGAGCTCTTCTTTCAGCACCGGCTGCTTTTCAGAGCCACGAAGGGAGAGTTTCCCATCAGTGCCGGCGGGCTCAAATAATAGAGCCGCGAGAAAGGGAATCTCTCCCTTTGCGGCTCTGAAAAGCAGCCAGTGCTGAAAGGAGAGCTCTGCCAGGGAGGTGGGGGGACTGCGGGACACTTCATTCTGTTGCTGCTGCTGCGGCGGCGGTGGTAGCAGCAGCAGCTCCAGCTCTGATCTTTTTTTTTTTTTTTTTTGAAGGCCGAGTGAGGCAGTCTTTTTGAGGGCAATTTTTGCCACCCCCAAAAGGTTGCCGCCTGAGGCCACTGCCTCACTCAGCCTCATTATAGAGCCGCCCCTGATGTGTCTCTCTCTTTTCCTCACTGTATGGAGATCAAATTTAAAGAATTGAGGAGAGATCGAGGAGGCGGAGCTAGCAGGGGCTAAGATGGCTGCTTGATTCTCGAGCTCCTCAACCCAGATAGAAATTCTGTCCCCCAGCCGTGGAAAAATAAGAGTTTTGAACCCTTTGTCGTGCAGAGTGAGGAGAGTATAATGGCGGGCAGCAAACCCACAAGACTGGATTACAATGTGGCGGCAGCTGCGGGAGCTAAACGAGCAAAGGCTGATCCTCCCTCCCCGCAAAAGATGGCGCATGTGGGAGAAGAAACAGCAAGTATAAGGGAGGTGTTGGCTGAAATTCGTGCTGTAAAAGATATGGTAGCAACGAATGGAGAAACCCTATGCGGGGTTCAGGCGGACATTGCGGAATTAAAGGAGATGCGAGAGCAGATAAACTCAATGTCGGAGCAGCTGCAGAGGTTGGAGTGCACGGTCGGGGCGCACGAGGAGCGTTTCAAGCAAGTTGGAATGAACACCAAAAAAATATCCACCTTGGAACGCAGCCTGGAAGATTTAAATAACAGAACACGCAGGAATAATGTGCGCATTCTCGGCATCCCGGAGGGAGCCGAGGGGACAGACGTGAGAGCTTTCCTCGGCGCGATGATCCCGAAGGTTCTCAAAACAGGGTTTGAGAACCCGCTGGAGATAGAGAGAGCTCATCGTATTCCGACGCACCCGGGGCCCAATGTCAAGAGGCCGAGACCAATAATTATGTGCGTGCTGAGGCACTCACATGCAATTCAAATCTTATCGGCAGCAAGAGCGCTTTCAAGCATCACATATGAAGGGCAGAATATAGCGTTTTACCCGGACTTTCACAAGGTGACAGTGGAACGCAGGAAACAGCTGCTGTCCTTCAGACCACAGTTGCAGGCCCTGCAGGCAAGATATGGTTTACTGGCGCCGGCGAGGTTAAGAGTGACCCTGCATAATCAAACGAGGATGTTTGAGGATCCGGCGGCACTGCGGGCCTTTTTGGATGATCATGAGGCCTTGGTGATGCGTTGAGACGCCGTGGATGACTGCGGGCTGGTGTTATTTGAAGATCAGGACTGATAGTGTCATACAAATATATTGTAAAAAGAATGGAGAGTATGTTGTGTATTGTGGGTTGAAGATGGTTGCAAGGGTTAAAGTGGGAGGGAGAGGGGTAAGGCTGGAAT
Organism: Ichthyophis bannanicus; assembly: GCA_033557465.1. Lineage (NCBI taxonomy): Eukaryota > Metazoa > Chordata > Amphibia > Gymnophiona > Ichthyophiidae > Ichthyophis > Ichthyophis bannanicus. Next base: position 578,551,561 of record CM066035.1, read on the forward strand.
GCAACTTAAATACATTGTAAAAGATAGAGAATATGATGTGTATGTGGGTTGAGGATGGTTGCAAGGGTTAAAGCGGTAGGGAGAAGTGTAAGGCTGGAGTGAAAGAGTGGGGGGTGTATATGGAACTTATAAAGGGGGTTTAATTTGTATTAGGGGGAGAAACAAGCAACTAAGTTTGCGTATTACTGTCAAGAGGGGTTGGGGGTGAGGTTCGTGGGGGCATCTGGTAATGCTGGCTCACCCGTTAGGTTTCCGCGAGCGGAGAGTGGCTATGTCTCCTCATGGGTTTATGAGTATGATTATTGTTGTTTTTTTTCTTATTTGGGATAAGCGAAGGGAAAGGGTTGATGCTGGTCAAGTAGACAATACGTTGCTTGGTTGTAATGTCTGGATGGGTGATTGCTGCATCCTGTCCCATGGCAAAGCTTAATGTGTTAACTCTGAACGTGAAGGGCATAAATAACCCCATCAAAAGGAAAAAAAATACTGTTGTACTGTAAGAGGGTGCATGCCGATTTGGTGATGCTGCAAGAAACGCGCCTATCAGACACTGAAACTAAGAAGCTAGGCCTGGGAAATTACTTAGTTGTAGCACACTCAGAAGCTCGTCAAGGGAAAAATGGGGTGGTAATCCTGGCCAGAAGAGGGCTGGCCCTGGGTGTTGAAATGAAGCATGCGGACCTAGAGGGTAGATGGGCAGCGGGGCTGGTGCAAGTGCATGGGAAAAAATTGGCTGTCATCAATGTATACGCCCCCAATGTCGACGATGTATCCTTTTTCCAGAGGTTGGCTTTTGAAATACAGGAGCTCTCCAGTCATGAATTAATAGTGGGGGGTGACTTTAATTTGGTACTGGACCCATTGCTGGATTGTTGTCAGCAACACTTCCCTGGTGGCCAGTGGATGCCAGGGCAGGTGCGACACAAAATATAAAGTTAAGATTTGAGAGTCTTTTACAAGGCCCAAATGGCTCTTGGTCTTTGTAGTTTCCTTGAGCTCCAAATCTTTAATGAAATACTTAAGCAGAGTGGTGGGGAAAAAATAAGGCTTTTATTTCCCGTCTTTGCTGAGGTTCAAAAATATTGGGTTACAACGTGAAAGCAAAAGTCCTTACTTCAGGTAGAATAACAAACTTAGGCTTTTCAAACAAAACTATCATACATTACAGGAATGGTGGTGCTTAACCAAATTAAGAATGCTCTGCTGGTGCTTTAAACAGATCACAACTCTGGCAGAGATTCTAGACTTCCGGAAATACACAATGTACAATGCATGTCATGGTCAGATACATCTTCTATGGGATCCACTTGCATTTGCTCACAATCCGATACCTCTGATTCAGTGTCCCTGGTTTGAAGGGGTTAAAACAGTGATGTTAACAAGGCATGTGCCACCACAATACAGTGATGTTAACAAGGCATGTGCCAACACAATAAGATCCTACATCCTACAGTAAGGATGCAATCTGCAAATATGTCGTAGTGATCCATAAGCACCCATCGCCATCCCCACAATCTGTTTATCCAATTATAGCTGGTTGTCTAACTGCAAACTCAAAATATGTACCCTGAAGCTCTAATATGACTCCTTCCACTTCTGATTTTATACTTATTGTGTAGTAGCGGTGGTCATGAACTATCTCACATTTATTTGGATTCAATTTTAACCAGTGCATCTGCAATCAATGGGCAATTTGCCATAGTCCATCATTCAGCATTGACACTTCCTGCCCTAGATTTCTGGCTGTGTCCATAGACACAACTAATGTTATGTCATCCACATACAGATCAGCCAATAATCAGGATTACTGGCTCAAGTTTAGAGAAATAGTGAGACAGAATGGCAGTCATTTGTCACATGAATTGGGTTAATAATAATGGCAACATCATCTTTTTTACTCCAAGAATACGCTGGAGTTATGAAGAGATAAACAGACCATATTGAGCTGGATGATGTTTATAACTGGCAGAAAGATAAGACGAGCCCCCTGATGCAGAAAAGCTAAGTACTGTAATCTTTTCAAAACATGATACTATGTCGGAAGAGAGCGATATTAATGGACTTGTTTTAAACTAATGCAGCATACATACACACACATACATAAATATAAAAAAATCTTGTTAAAAAAGACTGATGATGAAATTTGAGTATGCACATTGATGATTTATTGATATCTTAACAGTTCTAAATGGAATTTTGATGATCCATAAATTTTTAAACATATTTATTGGTGAGCTTATTATTGATTGGGTTAATTGATTAAGGCTCCTGTTTTTTGGATATTTAGTTTGGGTTATCCACATACAGATGACATCTAGGGCCCGATATTCAAAAGGCATTTACACAGTTTGCCATTAAGCAAGATATTCAGCGGCACTAACACAGTTAGTGCCACTATATATCCATGGGTACCACTGCTACATGTCACAATGCTAACCAGTTATCCATTGGCGGCAAAAGTTAGGCACAGAAAAGGCCGTCTTAACTTTCTCTGCTGAACCTAACCGGGCAGCAGCTGCTTAGCTTCCTGCTTCGATGACTGACCAGGATAGTTAATGCTGGTGACCGGAAATGGCCCTGGCATTCTATATCGGGGTTTAGTGATCAGCAGCAGTAGTTAGCTGCTGTAATTGCGCTAGCTTCTGTCACTGAATATCGGGCCCATAATCTCCAATTATTATAACAAGTTCTCCAAGGGCACCAAATAAAACTTTTTATGGGACGTTTGGAATTCCTTAGGAATTCCAATAGTTACCTGTCACTCAGCTGCATACTCAACACCTTTTGAGCATGATCTCTCGGAAAATAGTGCAGCCAGGACAAAGCCAGATCATGAACACCTACCCGAGAGATCTTCATGGTTAAGTGTGGCAATAAAGGGGTTCAGTCTCACAGCCAAACGCCTTAACCAAAATCTTTACATCAAGGTTTAATAGAGAGATAGGGAAAAAGATACCACAATAATGTGGGTATTTTCCTTGCTTATAGATAACCGTTATGTCTGCCTTGGCTATAAAAGCCAAAAGCTCACCTCCTTTCAGAAGAGAATTAAAAAGATTCATCAAAGGCTGAAACAACAGGTGTGAAAGTCTTATAAATGTAAAGCAATATAATCCTGGGGTTTTCCTGGAGATAGTCACAGCAACCTCCCCTTTGCTAATGTCAGATTCTAAAGTATCAAACTGAATGGCAGTGAGCTCAGGGAGGGATACCTCAACTACATAGGTAGTCAAATCCTCTTTAGGCTTCCTCACTTCTGATAAGTATAGTTTTTGATAGCAGAACAGCCCTTTCAAATTTTCACTGGGGCTATGTCGAGGGCCACAGGCTCAGTTGCCAAAACTTCAAGGCAAATCATTCATATCACTTCAATGTAGTCAGTGAATTTGGCATCTCTGAAATCCCTCCAAAGTGCAGATTGCATCTGTGGCTGCAGTCTCTAGGTTTTCAAGCTTGTCAGAGAATTTGGTGCAACTCTTCCATATGATTCTCGAGAGCAGTGATAAGAGTTGGCCTGGCCCTCTTCACTCTGCTCGAGTCTCATCAACCTACCTACCGAGCTTGCTAAGATTGAACATAAGATAGATCTTGGACTGACCCAGTATGACATATCAAGTCCAGTATCCTGTTTCCAACAGTGGACAATCCAGGTCACACGTACCAGGCAGGTACCCAAAGAGGCCAACAGGTTCCACAATGCTTGTAGTGGAACAAGCAGTGGATTTCCCAGGTCCTCTTTAATAATGGTTTATGGACTTTTCCTCCAGAAACTATCCAAACCTTTTTTAAGCCCAGCTACACTAACAGCTTTTACTGCATCCTCCAGTAACAAATGCCAGAATTTGATTATGTATTGAGTGAAAAGATATTTTCTCTTATTAGTCTTAAACAGGTTACACTGTAGCTTCACTGCATATCCCCTAGTCTTTCTACTTTTTGATGGCATAAATAATCGATCTACAATTACTCGCTCCACTTCAATCATTAATTTACAAACCTCTATCATATCTCCCCTCAGCCAACTATTTGCCAGGATTGAAGAGCCCTAACCTTTTAAGCTTCTCCTCATATGAATATCCTTCTATCCCCTCTTTACCATTTTGGTGGCTCTTTTCTTTAACTTTTCTAATTCCACTATATCATTTTTAAAATACAGCAACCAGAATTGCACACAATATTCAAGGTGGCCCAGAGATCGGAGCTAAGTGCAGCAATCTCTGCTCTTACTGCAGCAATATCCCTGTGCAAAGCTGGATTCATCACTGAGACAAGGTAATATGTACCTGGGCATGTCTAGTGGTGGATGTGTGTAAGCACAGGGGGTAATAGAAAAAAAAAAAGTTGAAAAAAACACACCTGGTTGGAAGGTGCTGCACTTTTTTTTTTTTTTTCTTTATTTCTTGCAGGGGTCAAGATGGATCCAAGGGAGATGGCTCAGTGGATGGCAGCCCAATTTAGCAAGCAGCAGGAGCTATCACAGCAGGCCCAGGACACTGCTATGAAGGCCTTAATGGAACAGCAGAAACCAGTGCTTGATCTGGTGCAAGCTCTAGTTCAGCTGCAGAGCCAAAGTTGAACAGATGCAAGACCAGCAGTTAGTACTGGTACACCACATGTGGACAGTGTGGGACTCAATCAAGAGATTGGGGCATTTAATTTTTGGAAATTAACTCCAGATGATAATGTTGATGATTTTCTAGAGTCTTTTGAAAGAGTGGCACAGGCTTTAGCATGGCCAGAGACCCAGTGGGCAGTAAGGCTGGCAGCCTCATTAACTGGAGAGGCACTTGCAGCCTACAGAGCAATGCCAGCAGCCCAGGCTTTGATTTATAAGGATGTAAAGGCAGCTATTAGAGATCGCCTAGGGTTGTCTATTTCAGAGTATAGGCGAATGTTTAGAGCTGTTACATTGAAAGTGGGTGAGACACCCAGGGTTCTGAGTCAGAGAATCAGAAGTTTAGCTGTAAAATGGTTGGAGCCTGAGCAAAAGACAGTAGAAATGTTATTAGATATTATAATGCTGGAACAATTTATGCTTGGGGTACCTAAAGATTTGAATGTTTTTCTTATACAGCAAAATTGCCAAAATCTTGGAGAGGCAACCATGCTAGCCGAGAGATTCTTGGAAGCCACGCAGGCTTGCCATAGAATGGGTGGCCCTCTAAAGATGGATGCTGAGGCTAGATGTGCTGTATCAGAAAAGAGAATAATTAAGAATGTTTCTGAAAATGAATGTACTGTATCAAACCAGATGACACAGTGGAACAGAAAGAAATGTTTCAAGTGTGGAAAATTGGGACATTTAGAGAAGAGATGCCAGACACACACTAGTTTAATGGGTCTGGATTTAAAACAGCCCAAGAAAGGATTTCTTTTGATGGTTGATGTGCAGGGAATTACCACAAATGCATTATTAGACTCTGGGGCAGACCAGAGTATGATGTCAAAAAGGCTTTGGAAGAGGATAGAGGCCCAAGAAAGATTTGTGCCTAGAACCCCTGAAAGCCAAGTTCACATCAGATGCATTCATGGTGCTGCATCATCATATCCCACCTATAGGCTAAAGGTTAAGTGCCTGGGGGAACAAGAGGAAGTCCTATTAGCAGTGGTGCCTAGGCTACCCGTTGATTTGGTTCTAGGGAAGGACTGGCCAAGATTTAAGCAGGAACTAGTGAAAGGGCTAGGAAAGAAGGAGGGAGAAGGTTTAATAATGGAAATAGCTCCCGGGCCTTTCTTTGGAAGTCCTCAGTCCCTAGCTAAAAAGATGGTTAAGCTTCCAGAAGGCCAAACCATAGGTAATAAGAGAGGCCTTGTATCCACCCGCTCGCAGGCTAAGTTAGAGAGCCAGCAGAAGGAGGAGGGGGAGCAGGCAGAGTTATTAGGAGACTTACCCTCTCATGATGATTTAATAACCCCATCATCTGGTAAAGTAAGAAAGTTGAAAGTACAAAAGCGGCGTGAGAGACTTTGCAGAGCACAGGGTAGCGCTGAGATATTAGCTGGTCAAAGTTTACCCTGGGTGCCAGCTAAGTTGATGGCAAAGTTTCCTAACTTTCCACAAGAGCAGCGAGCTGATCAAGCTCTCACCCGAGCCTTTAAGTATGCTCAGGAGGTCAGGGAGGAATTGCCCAGATTCAGACTAGATAATGACATATTATATAGAGAGAGTCAGGACCCCAGAAATGGTGCCATACGTAAACAATTGGTGGTACCCACAACTTTCAAAGGGCTAGTACTTAGACTAGCACATGATCATCCAGTGGGAGGTCATAAAGGTATGCAAGGAACGCTGGATCAAATTCTTGTGCGTTTTTACTGGCCAGGTATCTTCCAAGAAACTGCCCAGTTTTGTGCTGCATGTCCAGCGTGTCAGCGAGTTACAGCGGCTCACCCACCGGTGGTGCCATTGATCCCCATGCCAATTATCACAGACCCAATTGGTCGCATTGCCATGGATATTGTAGGCCCATTAGTCAAAACGCCCCGAGGTTTCCAATACATCCTAGTTATGGTAGATCAGGCAACAAGGTTTCCCTGGGCCATACCATTGAGGAATGTTTCTGCAAAAACAATAGCTTTAGAGCTAGTAAAATTGTTTTGTGAAGTGGGATTCCCAAGAGAGGTGTTGACTGACCGAGGGTCCAATTTTGTATCCAAATATTTGGCCCAGGTCTGGGATGCCTTTGGCATTCGTCACGTGAAAACCTCAGCCTACCATCCACAATCAAATGGTTTGGTGGAGAGATTCAACCAAACTCTCAAACAAATGTTGAGAAGGGGATTAGCAGGAGAGGTAAAAGAATGGAATATGTTATTACCCTTTGCCTTATATGCCTGCAGGGAAAGAATTCAAGTGTCCCTAGGTGTAACTCCATATGAGTTGATGTATGGTAGGGCTCCCCGGGGTTTGTTGGATACTTTGAGGGAACAATGGATTGATCCTGAACCAGGAAGTCAGGAGGTGCCACTGTTTCTACGTGACTTGAGAGCACGTTTGAAAAGGACGTCGCAGGTTGCTGAAAGGAACCTGCAAGACAGTCAAGTTTGCCAGAAAGGGTGGTATGATAGAAAGGCCAAAAGCCGCCAATTAAGCATTGGTGAAAAGGTTTTGGTTCAAGTTGCAGGAACTGCTCCAAAATTTGAGGTACAGTGGAAAGGGCCATGGAAGGTTGTTAAACAAGTGAGCCCAGTGTCTTATATGGTAGAAAATGCAAGAGGGCGTAGGCAGACCTACCATATTAATGTACTTAAGTCTTGGAAGGAGAGGCCTGTAAATAATGACCCTGAACCCAGTCAGGAAGTAAGTGAGCTTCAGGAAGAGAACACTCTCGTAGGTATTAAGGACTGTAGAGAAGAAGTTTCACCAGTAGAACCAGTCCGTAATAACTTAAGCAGGGGGGTATGTGATAAGGAAGCTTATCATAGCTCAGGTAGGAGCTATAGAAAAGATGATGTGACTCTGAACAAGCAACCTGTCAGTTTTGGTAGAAGTAAGAAAACAGAGTTTTCACATAAAAGACTACCAGTCCCAGAATGCACCAGGTTTCCAGCAGCCATGAGAGGGGCTGAAGTGAGAAAATGTGTGTGCAATCAAGAGAGCTATGAGGTATTCCCTAAGCACTCATCTCAAAGGGCAGGGCCTGATTCAACACAGCTGCGCTGTGTTAGGGAGGAGCACACATTAGGACAGAATAAGAATAGAGCTTATTCTTCAGATAACAGCTACAGAAAGAGCTTCAGGGAGAGCTTCAGCAACGGCTACAAGCTCCAGCCCAGCTACAGGTTTAAGCATCACCTGGAGAAACAGAAGCCAAGCCAAGCGGATAGAGAAAGAAGGAAACTCTCTGGAAGGAAGAGAAGAAAGGCCATTGGAAGGTCTGGGAGGTATTCCAAATGCCATCAGAGTCCATTGGACTGGAGTCAGCCAGAGGAATGGAATGGCAGAGATAGGAATCACCAGTGGCTACCTGGAAGAGAGAAGACTGCACGTGGAAAGGACTTTCAGACCTATGCCAGAAGGTATGTGAGGAAAGATCCAGTGTCCAGGGATCAAGATTGGAAGGCTGGACATCAGAATTGGATTACATACTGGCCAGGCTATACAGAGAGGAATTATGATAGCAGGAGAGGCTCAGGTATGAACACTGATCCAGACCCTATCTATAATAGTGAATGGCAGCAAGGGAATAAGCATTCTCATGATAGTGCCTTATTGAAAGACTCGTCTGTGCCAATGTATGATAGTGACCCTATGCTGATTGATGAAGGGGGAGATACAGCAGATGAAACTATTAATTACATGGACTGTTCTCTATCTAAATGCTATTGCTAGCTTTCTGTGAGCAAACACATCAGCCATCACAAAGAAACCTAACTTTGTTCTTTATTTCCACTGCAAACAGCTCTTAAAGCAGGATTTGGGTTCACACAGTAGCAGCCAGCCAGCTAAAGGGTTTCAGCTGGTCAATTGATAGTAATTAAAGCTGCACCTGATTGTGTGTGTGAGCAAGGGAGAATCACTGCTAGGATCTGCGTGGAAAATAAGCAGAAGTTAACCTAACAAGCAAAGTTCATTTATTTCTTTGTGCCTTGGTAATTATTTGCTAAGAAAACATTAGCTAATTGCCTGACAAGTTGAAGGTTGTTTTCTGATTTGCTTTGTGACTTTATGTTATCCATTTAAACACTGCAAGCAAGTAACCTCATTTATATTGCTACCAAGCATATTTGTGCTGGGTGAATTAAACCCCATCAATAAAAGAAGTATTTTATTGGCCTTACCACTGGTTTCACAACTCAATTATTGTCTTCAGCTGTGTTTGGGAGTGAATGAACTACATTACCCACAATACCTTGCAAGAATCATATGAATATATGCATCGTCAAGATTGTGTAAGTTCTCACCCTAGGCAGCCGTCTGACACACTACACCCCACGATGCTAACCGGTTAGCATCAGTACATGCCAAGAAAACTCCTCCATGTCCATGAAGTCATTTACAAGAATCAGTGTATGCCAAGACTGTACATCCCTAGAGCTGAAGGAGGGCTAGGCCTCAGAGATTGATTACACATATAGAGCTACTATCATAAGCCTCCAAGCCTACCTAGCAGAGAATGAAGAGGCCATGATCACCTGAGGCATTCCCATTCCGACGGATAAGAAACTGGATGCGAGGAAACCGGACAGTGTTAAAGGAGAAAAATACCAGAATGGTATTGAAGATAGAAGTGTCGGTTCAGAGCGATTAGTCTGTGAATCAATGTGGAGAAGCAGATCTTGAAGTACCAGGAAATGCAGTCAGAGGCCAAAGAAAATATGGCAGAAAGATACAGAAATATTTTCCATCATATTGGGAGCCACAGGCTTGATAAAGAAGAATTTCCAAGCACATCTTGACAAACTACTCATACATGTTACATCTTATGAACTCCAGAAGGAAGCTCTCTTTAGCACGATGGAAGTACTAGACTGAGATCATACTCCAGCTTAGAAGTGAGGTTCATGACTGTCATGGTAAATGCAAAACTAACTCATTTGGAGAAACTACTTCTTAATCACATTGCCTGAAAAACAGAAAATGTCTCAAATAAAGCCTAGAAGCCTGATATTCAGCACCAGCGGTTAACACTTGTGATGCAGCGGACCCTCTGCTGGAGAGGAAAAAAGGTTTAAACTCTGAAAGAAAAAGAAATTGCCTGCAATTTCCAGAGAACTTACCTAGAGGGAGCAGGAGAGCTAAGACAGAGACCACAGAACCACGCCCTAGTGGGCAGGACTCTTATTTCAAAAGCTCACATTTAAGAGCAGGCAAGCCAGAGTTTGGAGGCAAGCCAGAGTTTGGAGACAAGCAGGAGTCCGGAGGCAAGCAAGAGTCAAGGGACTTGCCTGCAAGGAGCTCAGCTGCCAAAGCCTCATCAGCTGAGAGAAAAAGGACAGGCTGGGAGAGTAGAACCAGTCCTGAGAGAGAGAGGACATGCCGAGAAGGCCGAAGCCAAGCCAGACCGGGCCCAGAAGCCCACAAGAGAACAGGCCTTAAGGGCCAGAGAAGGAAAGACTGGGAAAGCAGGAGGTATATTCCAGAGAGCACCGATACTGAAGGCAGCAGTCACGGTACACCTCCAGCCTCACCCCAGAGAATCAAACATAAAGCAAAAGGTAAAACTTTTAACCTTTGTCATTGTATACCTGAACTTAAGCTAAGAGAAGAATCCTGGGAAGGAGATTCTCTATATAGAAGACAAGAGCAGAAGCAAAAGTTAAAGGATAATTTGTGCAACAAAAGGACTATTAGAGGAAAACATAGAGATAATGTTTTTAAACCTCTGGAGCAAGCAATGCCTTTCTGGTATGCCACTAAGCTGAATCGTGGGCCTAGACAGACTGCTAAACCGTGGGAAACAGTAAGACTAAATCCCATGAAGGACACTTGCCCTGATACCTCAGAGCAGTCAGAGGAGGCCATGCAAGTGGAATCTGTGTATGAAGACAGTGATAGTCCCATGGAATGCACATACTGTGCTGGAAGCGAAATAGAGGCCTTCCAGAGTCATTGAGCGAAGGAAGCCTTTTTGCTGTTATACATTTCAATATACTGTGAAGTTAACAGTGTTTGGTTATTTTATTTCTCACCTTTAAAAATCTGCTGTAAAGACTTATTTTGCCACGTACCGGAGTGTATTGCGGCGACCCTGCCCGGCTCAAGGGGTTAAGGACATGAGCAGCCGCTGTACTTCGTGAGGGAAGGAGGAAACCTTTGCCCCCAGGAATGCTGGGAGTTGTAGTTCCAGCTCTTCTCACTCCGAATTAAAGAAACTGTAGTTGTGGTTTCTTTATAATAAGTATTTTATTAAAGCAAAAAGGTAAATGTTCCATCACATGCAAACAAGGGTGCTTCAAAAAGGCAAACAGAAACTTCAGGTTAAATGCAACTCAAAATACAAATGCTGCTTTTTCTCTTTCCAGCAAATTGCTCTCTTTTGCCTCCAGAGGTCAGTTGGCTTCACTGCACCTCTTACAGCCACAGTTACTTTCACTATGCTGAGAATCAGGTGGAGGTAATTAGAACTTCCATTTTCACGGCAATACAACAGCTTTATAGAACTCAGCTCACACACGATAAAGGCAGTTCCCTTCAGCTTGGCTTTCCTATACAACAGAATGTACAGTCCATTTGTTCACACTCAGGTATGCTTGTATTTCCCTGGGTTACTCCTTCAAGCTGTGCTGAATTATTTGCCTCTTGTGATACTAGCTGTTTTCTAGCCTGTAAGTCTAAAAACTGTTGGAAGCTCTGAAGTAGCAATTCAGCCTGTTCCTTATGAGAGAGGGCACTACTATCTGCTATAGCTTTTCCCTTCTGCTCAAGGCTGTTTGTCTTCTCTTCCTTTAAGATAAAGGTATTAGGATAATTGCTAGTTTCTTTAGCAATTGACTCATAGGAGGAAGAATTATCTCTATATTCAGCTTGGCAGCCGGGTGGCCAATTACTCACTGTTTGTGCAGCACTTCTGCCTGCAGATGGCTCCCAGGCTCTCCAGCTGATCTGTTTGTTGCTCTCCGGCACAAACGACGTTTCAGGGAATGATTGCTCTTTCACCTGTGCTTGTCCTGAAGTCTTTCTCCCCCAAGGCGATGCCTTCCAAGGGCTATTCACTTCAAGGTTAAATCCTCTCTGCGTGGGACTTCTGCCTATTTCCCTGGAATAGGATTGTGCAGGTTTTCTTCTTATGCCAGGTTCCAAAGTATCATTAATCACTCCACTGGCTTTCCAACCATCTTCTTGTTTCTTCTTCCAATATTCCTTCCTTCCTTTACCTCCTGTATTCCTTGTACTTCTTGTACTCCTTGTATCACCTCCACTCGTGCTTCCTCCACTCGGGTCTCTCGTCCTTCCCTTACTCGGGTCTCTTATCCGTCCTCTACTCGGGTCTCTTATCCGTCCTCCACTCGGGTCTCTTATCCGTCCTCCACTCGGATCTCTTATCCGTCCTCCACTCGGATCTCTTATCCGTCCTCTCTCTTCAGAGCCATGCTCTGGTTTAAATGTACATTCTCTTTTGGACACGCCCCTTCCTAGGGCTGGGTGTGCCCAATCAGAACTGCAGGGCTCCTCCCCTGGGCTGGTCTCCCTACTCAGCTCTGAGGAATAGAGTCTCTCTTTTTTCCTTGCCTTGTCATTTTGGTATAAATCCTGCTGACCCTCAGGATTTTCTACTATCTCCATAGGCTCAGGAGGGCGCTGTTCACCACAGTATATCCTTTGTTTTTGAACCCTTAGTGCTTAAAGGGGAAAATAAAGCCTGTTTTTTTTCCCACCACTTTTGTGCAAATCTGAATCTCTTCAGGAGTTGGTAACGAGGCTGACACAAGGCTCTGACCCACAACCCTCGCACCTGGCCAACCCTGATTAACAACATCTTAGTGACCCCCCCCCAGCTCCAGCCCTCCGGTGGAACTACTACGCCGCCACCAGGGGGTGCTGTGCGGCCAGGGTGCGGCGTCACAAGTGGCGTAGTTGGCAGGATATACGCCAACGCAACAGACGTGCCAAGTTAACCCACAGCAGTAAAATTGGAAAGGCGAATTTTTTTTTTCTGAGGAAAAAAAAAAAAAGGACGTGGAAAATCCGGAACGGAACCGACAATTTTGCTGGATTGGACTCGCGAAAACCTGGAACGGAGTTGCTGGAAAGTGCGGATCGGATTCAAAGGAAAGTCATGTGAGCTGACCATCCTGAGACCGTCCGGGAGAAGCGGCAAGGCCGTGGACAGCAGCGTACCTTCCTCTAAGCTGACTCAACACTTAAACCAGGTAATAAGTAATTAAACCTGTTTGTGTTGGATACTGGGGAAGTATGCTGAATAGAGGTTAAGCGAGGTTAAGTGAAAAAAAAAAAAGTAGCTTTTTTTTTTTTTTGAGGGAAGTGCCGCACTTGGGTTTCCTTTCTCTTCTGTTTATTGTGTTTCAGGGATCATGGAACCCAAGGAGCTATGTGCTTGGATGGCACAACAGTTTAACAAACAAGCGGAGTTGGCGCAGTTAAGCCAAACGCAGGCACTACAAGCAATGCAGCAGCAGCAGCAGCCGGTCATAGAGACCATGAATAAGTGGCTTGCACAGCAACAAGAAGCATTGGCAAGGAGCAAAGCTGAGAGTCAGGCAACAGCTGGACTCTTGAACATGGACCATGGACAATGGGCATGTAATGACTTGGTGATGGGAAAATTGTGTGCAAACGATGATATAGATTTCCTAGATACCTTTGCTCGAATAGCTACTTCGGCTAAATGGCCGAGCGAACAGTGGGCAATTCGCCTAGCTGCGTCCCTTACGGGCGAGGCGCTAGCCGCCTATAGGGCAATGCCTCCAAGCTTAGCAGGTTCATATGAGGATGTAGTGTTAGCTATAAGAGATCGTCTAGGCCTTTCATCTTTTACATATAACAAAATGTTTAGGGCTACTTGTTTAAGAGATAATGAAACACCTAAGGCCCTAGGTCATCGTGTTCTTAGTTTAGCTCAAAAATGGCTACAGCCTGAGAGGAGAGATATAGACACCCTAATGGATGTTATAATCCTTGAACAGTATATGGCTGCTCTGCCCAATCGAGTGCAGAACTTTTTAATACTGCAAAATTGCTGCACTACGTCTGATGCTATAACCCTCACTGAAAGGTATTTAGAAGCTGAAAAAGTTGCCCAACCTAGGGTGAGCTCCAAGATAGCGATAGGAGCTGAGGTACAGAAGCTGGAGAACCCTTCTTGTCCTCCATTTGCTGGTGGGAAAAGTGTGAAACCCCAGGCAAGGGGGAATGTAAAAGAATGCTTTAAATGTGGTAAGAGAGGACACCTCCAGTATGAATGTTTTTCACGAACCGCTTTGGTGGGAGAGTCCCCCAGTGCAATACGTGAAGGGTTGGTCCTGGATGTAAAGATACAGGGCATAAAGGTGAAAGCATTGTTGGATACTGGAGCCGATCAGACCATGGTCTCTAAAAAATTATGGTCGCTGATCCAAGCTCAGGGTCTACCGGTTCCAGAATCTCCAATAGGACAAGTAAAAATTAAATGTGTGCATGGGGCAACCACTAGATATCCTGTGTACAGATTACAGGTAAAATACGTGGGCATTGTAAGGGAAATGCCAATTGCCGTGGTACCTAGGCTACCAAAGGAATTGGTTCTGGGCCGCGACTGGCCACAGTTTAAGAGGATCCTAAAGAAAGGTTTATTGCCAGTGGCAAAAACAGATTCCACCTGCATCCAGCCAAAACCTGATGAATGCTCATCCCTACGACAGAGTCAGACCCGCCAAGATGGTCCTTTGGTGAAGGCTCTAGTCTCTACAAGGTCGCATACGCAAGATGGTGAGCAGCCTTCCTGCTCCAAGGATATTTCCCTAGGCGAGCTCCCTTCCCATGACGGACTAATAGGGGACCCTTCAAGCCGGGAAAGGAAGCCGAAGGCAGAGCGAAGAAGAGAGAGGCAACACCGCTCTAAAGCAAGAGCGGAGCTGGAAGCAGGAAAAGGGATGCCATGGATTCCGGCCGAGGTGATGGAAAGGTTCCCATCATTTAAAATGGAACAGAGAGCGGATTCAGCGCTCACTCACGCCTTTGAGCAGGCTAAAGAGAAAAGAGAGACATACCCAAGATTTCTCCTAGAGGAGGAGATCCTCTATCGTGAAAGTAAGGACCTGCGAACTGGTCTAATAAGAAAACAACTGGTGGTCCCGAGTAATTTTAAGGCTTCAGTTTTACGTCTGGCGCATGACCACCCCGTTGGGGGTCATAAGGGTACGCAGGGCACCCTGGATCAGATTTTGACTAGATTTGACACGTTTCTGTGAGTCTTGTGCCTCATGCCAAAGAGTCACGACGCAGAAACCAACTGGAGTGCCATTAGTTTCGATGCCTATAATCACAGACCCCGTCTGTAGACTTGCTGTGGACCTGGTAGGACCCCTCTTCAAGACGCCACGGGGGTTTCAATATATACTAGTGATTATTGATCAAGCCACCAGATTCCCTTGGGCCGTTCCCTTGAGGAATATTTCGGCCAAATCTGTGGCCATCGAATTGATAAAACTATTCTGCGAAGTGGGATTCCCACAAGAAGTGTTGACAGATCAAGGAAGCAATTTCCGGTCGAAATATTTGAACCAAGTATGGGACGCTTTTGGCATCCGCCACGTGCAGACAGCCGCTCACCACCCACAGTGCAACGGCCTGGTAGAGCGGTTAAACCAGAGCTTAAAGCAGATGCTCAGGCGTGCTCTGGATGGACAGATGAGTGAGTGGGACACGATGCTACCTTTCGTGCTTTACGCCTGCAGAGAGAGAAAGCAGACCTCATTAGGGACGTCCCCGTACGAACTTATGTACGGCCGAACACCCAGAGGCATTCTCGATGTGCTTAGAGAGCAGTGGTCTGAGCCGAAGGAGGTCGAAATGGGGATACCCTTATTCCTACAGAACTTGAGGACCCGACTCGAGCGAACTTCCAGGTTCGCCACTGAGGAACTGGAGAAAAGCCAGAGGAAACAAAAATTCTACTATGACAGGCGAGTGAAGCCCAGACATTTAAAAAACGGAGACAAGGTGATGGTGTTAGTCCCTGGAGCCACACCTAAGTTTGAGTCTCGCTGGAAAGGGCCCTCTACGGTCATCCGCCCGGTAGGGGCCACTTCATACGTCGTTCGAGAGACGAGCGGACGAGAGCAGGTGTATCATGCTAACCTTCTCCGACCGTGGTATGAGCGCACTGCGTTTCTAACTTCTACAAAGACTTCATATCACTGTGGTAAAAGACCGCTGATCAGAGCAGAATCCAGTATTACATGCTGTGGAGAAGAGGCTGTCCCAGCATGTAATATTTTGAGAAGGGGGATATGTGATGCAGCGGACTCTCTGCTGGAGAGGAAAAAAGGTTTAAACTCTGAAAGAAAAAGAAATTGCCTGCAATTTCCAGAGAACTTATCTAGAGGGAGCAGGAGAGCTAAGACAGAGACCACAGAACCACGCCCTAGTGGGCAGGACTCTTATTTCAAAAGCTCACATTTAAGAGCAGGCAAGCCAGAGTTTGGAGGCAAGCCAGAGTTTGGAGGCAAGCAGGAGTCCGGAGACAAGCAAGAGTCAAGAGGCAAGCAAGAGTCAAGAGGCAAGCAAGAGTCAAGGGACTTGCCTGCAAGGAGCTCAGCTGCCAAAGCCTCATCAGCTGAGAGAAAAAGGACAGGCTGGGAGAGGAGAACCAGTCCTGAGAGAGGACATGCCGAGAAGGCCGAAGCCAAGCCAGACCGGGCCCAGAAGCCCACAAGAGAACAGGCCTTAAGGGCCAGAGAAGGAAAGACTGGGAAAGCAGGAGGTATATTCCAGAGAGCACCGATACTGAAGGCAGCAGTCACGGTACACCTCCAGCCTCACCCCAGAGAATCAAACATAAAGCAAAAGGTAAAACTTTTAACCTTTGTCATTGTATACCTGAACTTAAGCTAAGAGAAGAATCCTGGGAAGGAGATTCTCTATATAGAAGACAAGAGCAGAAGCAAAAGTTAAAGGATAATTTGTGCAACAAAAGGACTATTAGAGGAAAACATAGAGATAATGTTTTTAAACCTCTGGAGCAAGCAATGCCTTTCTGGTATGCCACTAAGCTGAATCGTGGGCCTAGACAGACTGCTAAACCGTGGGAAACAGTAAGACTAAATCCCATGAAGGACACTTGCCCTGATACCTCAGAGCAGTCAGAGGAGGCCATGCAAGTGGAATCTGTGTATGAAGACAGTGATAGTCCCATGGAATGCACATACTGTGCTGGAAGCGAAATAGAGGCCTTCCAGAGTCATTGAGCGAAGGAAGCCTTTTTGCTGTTATACATTTGAATACTGTGAAGTTAACAGTGTTTGGTTATTTTATTTCTCACCTTTAAAAATCTGCTGTAAAGACTTATTTTGCCACGTACCGGAGTGTATATCCTTTGTTTTTGAACCCTTAGTGCTTAAAGGGGAAAATAAAGCCTGTTTTTTTTCCCACCACTTTTGTGCAAATCTGAATCTCTTCAGGAGTTGGTAACGAGGCTGACACAAGGCTCTGACCCACGACCCTCGCACCTGGCCAACCCTGATTAACAACATCTTAGTGACCCCCCCCCCCCCCGGCTCCAGCCCTCCGGTGGAACTACTACGCCGCCACCAGGGGGTGCTGTGCGGCCGGGGCGCGGCGTCACACACTGCTAAAGCAGCAAACCGCTGGTGCTGAACTTTAAACTCAGATATTCAATGCCGGGACCATATCCGGGTTCCAGCATTGAATATCTGAGCTGCCCTGATTGCCGCAAAGCTAATCGGGCAGTAGCGATATTCAGCCACTGCCCGGTTAGTTTCCACAGCAAAAGATAGGCCAGGGTTTCATGCATCTGACTTTTGCTGCATATCGCAAACTGGGCAGCAGCTCAATAATCGCAGGTCTGCAAACTGTGTAAATGCCTTTGAATATTCCCTCATAAGAATATAAATATTGGGGAGGGGGGGGGGGCAGATTTTCAAAGTCCTTATCTGGATGGCCTATGAGGGCTCAGAGAGATGTTCAGTAGTACTATCCAGATTGCAAGGTTGAGCTATCCACAGACCGCCCCGCCACTATCCAAATAAGTGTGGACCGTAACTGGATAATAGCAAATTTCAGCTGACCTTATCCAGATAGCTTAGGCCACCGGAAAAGAAGGCCTAAATTGCTATCTGGATAAGGATGGATGAAAATCACCGCTATCTGGATAACACCACACTCGTATATAGTAGTATGAATATCCAGTGACAGTCATTATCCAGATACTGCCACTGAAAAGCCAGTTTATATTTAAATGCCATGGCTTTGAATATTGGGCAGTAATCTTTTAGGATTAGGATGAATTATGATACATCATCCACATCCGCCTTACATATACATTTGAAACCTAAAGAGCTCATGCTCCTAAAGGCTCCTGCCAACTGCTATGAAATTTAAAACCAAATCCAACATCAAGGGTGCATATCCCTTTTCAGATTAATGTACTCAGAGTGGGTTGTTAATGAGGATATAGGACCTTGGGTTTGCTTATTTCTTAATTTCATATTATACAATTCATTACAAGAGTATGACGTGCAGCAGAATTCTGATGACTTGCAAACCCTGAAGAATTCCACTGAACTTCTGCTAAAGATAGCTCAAGATCTACTAGCGTGAGCTGCCACTAATGTGTAACAAATTTTTACTTTTTTCTTGTTCCTGGGTAATAAGTATTATTTTCTGATATCTTATGTCTCAAAACCATAGGAAATAGCAATTATGGCCCACACACATTGCTTTTGGGACCAGGAGAGTGATATTTTTGAAAATGGTCTATTTTGCAGGACATTCTAGATAGGTTTAATGCAAAGTAAACTTGGAGTACCTTTTGGAAAATTCTAGAACTTTCTAGAGCTTTGCAAAACTTTTGAGAACTTATTTATAATTCTTTTTATTGAGTTTTGTATTCAACACAATAATCATCCATCATTTCTTGATTATGATCATTTAACAAAAAACAAATACAGTACAACCTGTTATAAGTATCGCTGGCTATGACCAATTGGTGCATAGATTACTTGGATTAAATTTGCTATTATTAGCTCCCTTGCCTACTACCTAATCTCATTAGATTAATCTGTCTCCAGTAACTCAGAAAATAATTTTTAAAGTTAATTTTCGCTAACACCCAGTGTGATTACATGTGCAATAACTGCCTATTGAGGGTATCCCACTTTTTGAGTAAATTTTGAAGGTACGGATTTTGCTGCACATAAGCTCCTTCGTATGCCCGATGAGTACATAGCAAATTCCACCAATATTCCACATTTAGATTTGTAAAGTTCTTCCAGTGCACGAGAATTGTTTTTAAAGCTAGGCTTAGCATTAGATCCAGGATCAGGTAGTCTTGTTTTTCTAACTTAGGAATTTCTGCTTGTGATTTGTATATTATTATACGATACGTAAGGGGCTCATGAATATTCAATAGTTGTGTTATACGTCGCTAAACCTGCTGCCAGTATTCCTGCAGGTTCGGGCAATAATATATCATATGCAACAATGTACCTATATCAGTCTCACATGACCAACACCGATTACCTGCTTGGGGTGCCATTTTGCCACTTTCAAGGGAGTTAAGTACGCTCGATGAACCAAGAAATATAATGTTTGTGTAAGGGAGGCTGCTCGAGTGATCCTTATTTGTGAACCCCAAAAGGTGTCCCATATCTTTGGACTTCCAGATTCTCCTGCTTCTGCTTCCCAGATTAGTAGAGCTCCAGTACACCTTCTCTTCGTACCAGCTCGCAGTAGGGTGAGGAACTTGAATATTAGTTGAGAACCCATTTGCACTTCCTGCATCTTCTGTAGCAGTGGCCAACCCGGACACATCTGAATTGGAGAGATCCCTGCTTTACTTAAAAAAAATGCCAGAGTTGGCACCACTGATAAGTACACTTGCCGGGCAAACCATATTCTTGTTGTAGTATCTGGAAAGATTTAAATGTGTTCTTTAGTATCAGTTGGCCCAGATTCCATATACCACATTTTATCCATTCGTTCCATACAATAAGTCAACCATCAGTTCGAAGCCTCAGGTTTAACCATAATGGTTTGTCCTGTGTAAATTTCTCGGCATCTTTTATACATGGTATTATCATTTGGCAGGCTTGTTGTGTGGCCCTGATAATTTTGTTGTGCGGTTTCTGGTGAGTGTACCCAGCCCCAATGCGCCACCTCATTGGTACTGGGCCACTTATGGCCTGCTCCATTCGTAGGCACCGGGGGCTGTAGTCTGATTCCTCTTCCTTGGTCCATTGGGTTCCTTGCTTAAGCAGTGAGGCAATGTAGAACCAATAAAAATCTGGGAAGTGCACTCCACCTCTTATTTTGGGTAATTTCAGTTTCCATACCGCTATTCTAGGGGTTTTGTTGTGCCACAAGAATGCCAGCAGAAGCTTACCTAGTTTCTTATAAAAACCCAGAGGGAAAAAAAAAACGGGGATCATGCTCAAAATGTAATTAACCTTAGGTACTAACACCATTTTTATGGTTTCTAACCTACCCCACCAAGTTAAATGTAGCGGAGACCATTTAGTCATGTAGTCCTTGATAATTTCCTCACATAGTTTCATATTTTGATTAATTGTTTCTTGTATCATAGTCCAGTATGTTATACCTAAATATTTAAAAGAGGATTGCGCTAGCTGGAACGGATAATCTTATCGATAGTGGAACATGGGAGTTGAGGGGTATTATTGTAGTCTTTGTTAAGTTCACTTTATACCCTGATATTGCTGAGTATTTGTCTATGACTTGTAGCATCATTGTCAAGGAGCTAGGTTTCAAAAACAGGAAATCATCAGCATATGCTGATAACTTATATTGACAGCCTTTAATATCTATTCCCACAATATCTTTATGTTGTCGAATTATCAATGCCAAATTGAAGAGAAGCGGCGAGAGAGGACATCCTTGTCTAGTACTTCTGAATAAACTAAAAGATGTGAAAAGTGTTGCATTTGCTGCGATCCGCGCCGAGGAATTTGGCATATAACATGGCAATTCTCTTCACAATTTTATCTTTTATCCAGAACCATCTCATTGTCCGAAATAAGTATGGCCATTCCAATCTGCCAAATGCCTTTTCGGCATCTAGCGCCAACCCTATAACTGGGTCAGTCATTCGCCGAGCTTGAACCAAAATACATGCCAATAGTCTACCACTGGCAGATCTACCAGGCATAAACCCGCATTGATCAGGATGAATTAGCTCATCAAGGACCTTATTTAATCTATTAACTAGTATTTTAACATATATTTTGTAGTCCACATTTAAGAGGGATATGGGCCGGTAATTTTCCACCTTCTGAGGGTCTCTCCCTGGTTTGGGGAGTATGACAATGGTGGCTTCTGCCAATACACCAACGTTTGGGGATTCTTCATACAACTGTCTGTAGTATGTCTGCAACACAGGTACTAATTGCTCTACCAATACAGCAGGGGTTTTCAATCCAGTCCTCGGGGAACCCTAGGTCAGTCAGGTTTTCAGGATTCCCAGAATGAATATGCATGAGAAAGATTTGCATGTTCTGCCTTCATTGTATGCAAATCTATCTTATGCATATTCATTGTGGGAATCCTGAAAACATGACTGGCCTAGGGTTCCCTGAGGAATGGGTTGAAAACCTACGCAATACAGAGTAGAATTCTAGTGGCAGACCATCTGGCCCAATCACCTTGCCTTTGACTAGTTGATTAATAGCCTGTTGGATCTCCATGGTGGTGATATCCCTTTCTAAGGATGACATTTGAGCTTCAGAAAGTTTTGGCCCAGTGATGTTTGAGACTATCTTTTCAAATGCTTCATCATCCCAGTCAACCTCTGATTGATAAAGCTTTGAATAGAACTCTCTACATTACTCCAGTATTTGTTCATCTTTGGTGACTAAATCGCCTTTTGAGTTTTGCAGCACTGCAATATGTGACACTGCCTCCTTGGCCTTTAGTGTACAAGAGAGAAGCATACCCACTCGGTTGCTTTCATGGTAATATACACATCGTTGTGATCTAATTTGTTGCTGTGGTGCTACGCTAAGAATAGAGTTATAAATGATATCAGTTTTCGCAATCTCATCAGGATCAATGGATCAGTTTTCTTGGTCAAGAGTCTTTCTCCAGCTCGTATTTGTGAATTTAGCTCTGACAGCTCTTTCTTCTTAGTTTTCTTCTGTTGTATAACAAATATTATGTGCACACGCATGTTGGCTTTGAAGGCTTCCCACCAGGCCCAAGCTGATGTTTCTGATGCCAAATTGTACTGAAAATAGATTGACACTTCCTTTTGAATATAGGTTAAAAAAGCCTTGTCATTCAACAGAACCTTGTCTAAATGCCATCTTCTCTGGGCCTGTCGCATCGACAGCTTATCTAAAGTGACTGTCACCGCTGCATGATCCGACACTGTTTTTGTGCATATTTCTGAAGATAGTAGTTGTGGTGCCAATGTCTTTGATATTAGAAAAAAGTCAATTCTCGTCTGGGAATTGTGAGGGAGGGAATAAAACAAATATTCTTTGGAATTTGGATGTAGGAGCCTCCGAGGATCTATCAGACCCAAAGAATCCATCATATTTTGCATTATCATATAAGATCTAAGTTTGGTTTGCGGTTTATACGAGGTTCGATCGATAAGGGGATCTTGTATTATATTAAAATCTCCCCCAAAAATTATATGCGTTGACGCTGCTTCCGCTAACTCCATCACTATCTGCGCAAAAAAATTTGGGTCCTCCTGGTTAGGAGCATATATTGTCATTGACGTGTATATTCTCTGATCTAACTACAGTATGACCTTGGCCCATCTCCCAATGGGATGTCTCTTAATCTCTTTGATTATCGGTGCTAAAACTTTCCGTATCATTATGATCACTATTTCTTGCCGGTGCAGCTAAGATATTTTGGTAGATTCCCAACCCTACATTATATAGAAACATAGAAGAAACACAGAAATATGATGACAGAAAAAGACCACATGGCCTATCTAATCTGTCCTTCCATAACAACTACAACAGTCCCCTTTTTACTTTTAGAGATCCTCTGTGTTTGTCCCATGCTTTTTTGAATTCAGTTACTGTCCTCATCTCTACCACCTCCACTGGGAGACTATTCCACGGATCCACTACTCTTTCCGTAAAGAAATATTTCCACATATCACTCCTGAATCTTTCTCCCTTCACCCTCATCCCATGTCCCCTCATAGCAGAACTTGCTTTCAATTGAAAGAGGCTCTCTCCCTGAACATTTATGCCATGGAGGTATTTAAACATCTTAATCATATCACCTCTATCCCGCCTTTCCTCTAAGGTGTACATATTAAGATCCTTCAGTCTGTCCTCATATGCTTTATAATGAAGACCCCTAATCATTTTAGTAGCCACCCTCTGCACCGACTCCATCCTGTTCACATCCTTTTGAAGGTGCGGTCTCCAGAATTGCACACTATACTCCAAATGAGGTTGCACCAAAGACTTATACAGAGGCATTATCACTTCCTTTTTTCTGCTAGCCATTCCTCTCCATATGCACCCAAGCATCCTTCTAGCTTTTGCCGTCGCCTTTTCTACCTGTTTAGCTACTTTAAGATCATCAGACACAACCACACCTAGGTCCCGCTCTTCTTTAGTGGACAAAAGTACTTCACCCCCTATACTATATTGCTCCCTTGGATTGCTGCAGCTCAAATGCAAGACCTTACATTTTTTAACATTAAATCCCAGCTGCCAAATTCTAGACCATTCTTCAAGCTTAGCTAGATCCCTCCTCATGTTATCTACCCCTTCCTGGGTGTCTACTCTATTGCAGATTTTGGTATCATCCGTAAAGAGGCAAACCTTACCTGAAAGCCATTCCGCTATATCACTAACAAAGATGTTAAAAAGAATCGGACCAAGGACAGATCCCTGGGGCACACCACTGATAACATCCTTCTCCTCAGAGTGAGCTTCATTTACTTGTACTCTTTGTCGCCTCCCACCCAACCAATTTCTAACCCAAGCAGTAACTTTAGGGTCCATCCCTAGGGTGCTCAGTTTGTTTAAGTCGCCTGTGAGGAACAGTGTCAAAGGCTTTACTGAAATCTAAATACACCACATCTAGGGCTCTCCCTCGGTCCAACTCCCTGGTCACCCAGTCAAAGAAATCAATCAGATTTGTCTGACAAGACCTGCCTCTGGTGAATCCATGCTGCCTTGGATCCTGTAATCCGCTGGACTCCAGAAACCTCACTATTTTCTCTTTCAGCGTTTCCAATAATTTACTCACCACCGAAGTTAAACTAATCGGCCTGTAGTTTTCAACCACATCCTTACTTCCGCTTTTGTGTAAAGACACCTCATGAGCCTCTCTCCAGTCCTTTGGCACCACTCCCGACTCCAACTCCAAATATGCACGGAGAGGCATTGAAAAGGTCAGTCAGTGGAGCTGCTAGAACGTCCCCAAGTTCCCTCAATATTCTCGGGTGTATCCCATCCGGTCCCATCGCTTTGTCTACTTTAAGTTGAGATAGTTTCTCACAAACACAGTCTTTTGAAAATTGTTCAAGATGTCCTTTGCTTCTGTTCCTATTTGTGGGTGTTTTCTGAGGTCCTGCTCCTGGTTCTTCATCTGTAAACACAGAACAAAAATATTTGTAAAGCAATTCCGCTTTATCCTTATCAGCTTCTACATATTCCTCCCCTGCACCCTTGAGTCTGACAATACCACTCTTGCCCTTCCTCTTCTCACTAATATATCTGAAAAATGTCTTATATCCCCATTTTATTGCATTGGCTATTTCCTCCTCCTTTTGAATTTTTGCCTTCTTGACTACTTTGCTAGCTTCTCTAAGGGGCTTGTTTACAAAGCCGCGGTAGCCGTTTGCGATCGTAATCGGAGCCGCGGCCCCATTGATTTCAATGGGGCCGCGGCTGCGATCGCGAACCACTACCGCGGCTTTGTAAACAAGCCCCTAAGTTTTTCCAAATACAGATGCCCGTCTTCCTCTCTCTGTGATCTCTTGTATTTCATGAAGGCCTCCCTCTTTTTTTTCACTTTTTCAGCTACTTATTTCGAAAACCGTAGCGGTCTCCTTTTCCTTTTACCTTTATTTACCATTTTAACAAAAAGGTTGGTTGCCCTTAAAATATCCCCTTTCAGTTTTTCTACATCCCTCAACTGTTCCCATCCAACTAATGACTCCCTGAGGTATTGGCCCATCTTCGCAAAGTTAGTCTTCCTAAAGTCTAAGATCCTCGCCTTTGAATGGATTCTAACAGCCCTAGTCCTAATACTGAACCACACCATCTGGTGATCACTGGATGCAAAATGATCTCCCACTACATCATCAGAAACACTTTCACCATTGGTAAGCACCAAGTCCAGTATGGCCCCTTCACGTGTGGGGTCTGTTACCAATTGCCTGAATAGTTCTCCCTGTAAAGAATCCAGGATCTCCTTACTTCTAGATGATACTGCAGCAGGAATGTGCCAATCATCTGGCATATTGAAATCTCCTATCAGTAGCACTTCCCCTTTCCTAGCAATGCTGCGCATGTCTTCAATTAACTCTCTGTCCACCTCTTCCTCTTGTGAGGGAGGTCTGTATATCACACCAATGTAAATAGATTTCTCTTTCTAGTTTAACCCACAATGCCTCCCCTCTCCCTTTTAAGCTCTGTAATTCCAAAGCTTTAATAGTAGTTTTTACATATAGTGCCACTCCTCCTCCCCTACTTCCTACCCTGTCCTTTCTGAATAAAGTATAGCCAGGTATAGTTACATCCCAATCATGATTTTCTGTGAACCATGTTTCTGTAACTGCCACTAAATCCAAGTCAGCCACTTCCACCAAAGCTTCAACATCAGGGATCTTATTTCCCATGCTACGGGCATTTATACACACTGCTTTCCATATGTTACCCCTGTTACATTAAATAACCTTATGGAAATGGGTATCACCTACCTGGGGGCTTTCACTTACCTGGGGGCTTTCTTCACCCATCCCCAACGAATCTAGTTTAAAGCCCTCTTCAGTAGATTAGCCAGTCTACTACTGAAGACGCGTTGACCTTTCTTGGACAGATGGATGACTCAGCAAAATTAAGATGGTTTTTTTTGTATATATACTATATCAGCCTTCTGCTGTTGGCAATATGTTAAGATTTTTTTGTTTAATTGGGTTTGTAGCGGATTTGGTTTGTGATACCCTTCCTATTCAAGGTCAGTATACTTAAACTTTTATTAGCCATGTTCACAACTAACATGTCTTTAAATATTAGTAGGCAATTGGAGCACCTTAATTCCCTGCACTATACATTTCTTAACAAATTGATTTAGCCAGCACATCAAAACCAATTCAACTATAAACAATTGTGTGGTAGAGTCCATCCCACTAATTGCACGATTTGGACCCCGGAAGACCCCCCCCACACACACAGTCACTTTGTCCTGTGCAAATATTTACCCACTTCCCTCCCCGCATTTACTTCTTTGATTTAGCAACACCTTCTCACTGATCTTGACTACATTACTCAATCTTCATTAATTGCTTCCACAAACATCAAACATGAACAGTTACCATGTCCTATGTTCCCTATAATGTCTGTCTTAGTACAAATATTCCATTTCAACCTCAGAATATATGAGCCTTCACCCCCAGTCCATACTGTGCCTATCACCTAGATGTCAGTCCTTTTAACTTCTACCTTTTTCATCTTCCTGTTTCCATGCGGGCATAATCTTGCAGGAAGGTGCGAAGTGTTGCTTTATCGTCAAAGGTTCATGTAGTGTTGTCTAGTGTTACCTGTATTTTCACCAGATAGTAAGGCTTCACCCAATGGATTGTATAAAAATCAAATTGACTACATCTGTGGAAGTCAACGATGGAAAAGCTCTATAACATCAACAAAGACAAAACCTGGAGCTGATTGTGGTACAGATCATCAACTACTAGTATGCAAACTCAAGCTAAAGCTGAAAAAGAGCAAACCACTCATGAATGCAGCAAAATATGACCTTGAGAATATACCACTGGAATTTAAAGACTGCCTGCAAAATCGATTTGCTGCTTTAGATACAAATGATAGAGTTCCAGAAGAGTTATGGAATGACATCAAGAAGGTTGTGTTGGAAGAAAGCGAGAAGTCTCTACAAAAGGTAAAAAAGAAAAAACGGCCAAAATGGATGACGGAAGAAACTCTGAAAATTGCCCAGAAACGCAGAGAAGCTAAAGCCAGAGGAGAAAGAAAGACAGACAATCACAGAACTCAACAGAGATTTCCAACGTGCAGCAAGACAGGACAAGGAAAAGTACTACAATGACGCATGCAAGGAAATAGAAGCAGAAACTATTAGAGGAAGAACAAGATCAGCTTTCCTAAAGCTACGAGAATTAAAGAAAAAGTTCCAGCCTCGAATTGGAATGTTACAAGATGCTCAAGGTTCTATGTTGAATGATGCTGAGAAGATCAAGAAAAGATGGAAGGAATATACAGAGTTTTTATATGCTAAAGATCAAGTGGACCAACAGCCGTTTCAACCTGTACCTTGTGATCTGGAACCATTGGTGATGAAAGAAGAAGTTGAAGCAGCACTGAAAGCCTTATCAAAGAACAAAGCACCAGGCATTGATTGCATTCCCATAGAAGTATTACAGCAATCTGATGCAGCTGTTACCGTACTTACAAGGCTCTGCCAAGAAATATGGAAGACAGCATCATGGCCAACTGACTGGAAAAGATCTGTGTTTATACCAGTACTAAAGAAAGGTGATCCAACTGACTGTGGAAATTATCGCACAATCGCTCTGATCCCACATGCCAGCAAAATTCTACTGAAGATTATTCAAAAGAGACTACAATCATACCTGGAACGAGAACTACCTGAAGTGCAAGCAGGGTTCAGAAAAGGGCGAGGAACGAGAGACATCATTGCGGATGTGAGATGGATCCTTGAAAAGACTAAAGAATACCAAAAGGATATCTATTTGTGCTTTATCGACTATAGCAAAGCTTTTGACTGTGTAAACCATGAGAAACTCTGGGCCACATTAAGAAGCATGGGTATACCAGAACACCTGATCGTTCTTTTGCACAATCTGTACATTGATCAAGAAGCAACAGTTCGAACGGAACAAGGAGAAACAGAATGGTTTAAAATAAGCAAAGGTGTAAGACAAGGCTGCATACTTTCCCCCTACCTATTTAATTTATATGCAGAACAAATCATCAGAGAAGCAGGATTGTATGAAGACAACAGAGGTGTGAAGATTGGTGGAAGACTCATCAACAACCTTCGCTATGCTGATGATACCACATTACTGGCGGAAAGTGAAGATGATCTGAAACATTTGCTTCTCACAATCAAAGAACATAGTCTCAAAATGGGCCTGCACCTTAATGTAAAGAAGACAAAGATCATGACAACTGGCATAATCAACAGGTTCATCGTCGAAGGAGAAGAAATTGAAATTGTGAATAACTTTAACCTACTTGGATCAACTATCAATAAAGAAGCAACAAGCAGTCAAGAAATCAGACGACGCATTGCTCTTGGCAGAATGGCTATGAAAGACCTAGATAAGATTCTCAAGAGCAGAGATGTCTCTCTCCATACAAAGATTCGACTTGTTCAAGACATGGTATTTTCAATAACATCATATGGATGTGAAAGCTGGACAGTGAAAAAGATAGACAGGAAGAAAATTGATGCCTTTGAATTATGGTGCTGGCGGCGAATACTGTGTATACCATGGACTGCCCGAAGAACAAACCAGTCTGTACTAGAGGAGATCAAACCTAAGCTTTCTTTAGAAGCTCAGATGACAAGACTTCGACTTTCATACTTTGGACACATCATGCGGAGAGAGAGATCATGAGAGAAAGACATCATGCTTGGCAAGATAGAAGGTCAACGCAAAAGAGGAAGGCCAGCAATGAGATGGATCGATACAATAACAGCAGCTACGGGTACCAGTCTGTCAACAATGAGCCGCCTGACTGAAGATCGAACACAATTTAGGATAGCTATCCAGAGGGTCGCCATGAATCGACTCCGACTCGACGGCACTTAACAACAACAGTAAGGCCATATCTCGCCTGCAGCTTCTGCATCATCAGCCTGCATGCCAAAAGTTCTTTTCGTTGTTCAACCGGTTTTTTTGCTGAGATCCGGGTAAAAGGAAGATCCAAGGAAGTTTGACTGAATCACTGAAGGCGTTTTTCAAAGGAGTAAGGAACTCTTTTTGGCGCTCTTAACAGACAAATTTGGAACTTCTGTAGTGGCATTAAGCGTTGAAACAGGACCAGTATGGAATGACTTGGCCCTAAACGCAGTACTGTGTTCGGTGATATTAACTGCGAAGAACACATTAATCAGACGAGTATTTAAGTTACATTTACTGAGCTGTAACTGCTAAGCTATGTTGTGATTTATATATTGTGGTATAGCACTGAATAGTGTGAATAATTTCACAATTAAGTGTTAGCGGAATTTTTACCGCGGTTTTGATTAAAAGGGAAGTTACGCTTCAGGAGGGGGAGACCTCTCATGGCAAAAACTTCTGACAAAAATAAGATCGATATATCAGATTTAGTTACTGTACACACTGTCAGACGGCTGCCTGGGTGAGAATCTTCACAGTCTTGGCAATGCATATATCTATATGATTTGCAAGGTATTGTGGGCAATGTAGTTCATTCACTATGGAACAACCTCCCTGATCAACTAAGAGAGACAAAAGATCTCCAAAAGTTTAGAAAGGAACTAAAAACACACTTATTCACCCAACATTACTGCCAATTCTCAGATCTAGCCTCCCACCCCCCATAGCTCTCTCTGCTAAGCTGCCAAACAAATACTCATTCACTTAATAATATTATCATTCCCAAAGCTGATGTTATGTCACAGGTTGTAAATACCATAGTTCTGCAAATAATCAAGATTTTTTGTTATAATTCTGTAAATAATTAACTGTCTAAATAATCAAAGGTTCTTGTTATGAGCTATATATGTTTGCTTTTGTTCATAATGTTCCTTGTACATAGTTGCAATGTTGCATAATGTTCCATGTATTTGTTCACCAATGTTCTATGTAAACCGCCACTGATCTTGGGAAGGGGCGGTATATAAAAGTTTTCAAATAAAATAAATTCACACCAGACACAGCTGCTGACAATAATTTAGTTGTGCTCTTGGGTAAAGCCAATAAGATATTTATTTATGGGGTTATTTCTCCCAACACAGATATGCTTGGTAGCACATAAATCAGGTAACTTGCTTTCAGTGTTAACTTGGAAAAACAAAGTCAAAATCAGGAAAACAACAAATGAAAAGCCACAAAGCAAGAAACAAACTGTTCTTTTCAGGTTAACTTCTGATTACTTCCCACATAGATTCAGAAGTGATTCTCTCCTAGCTCACAAGCAATTAGGTAAGGCTTAATTGCTAGCAGTTATCCAGCTGAAACCCCTTAGCTGGCTTGCTTTCTACTGTGTGGGTCAAAT
Organism: Ichthyophis bannanicus; assembly: GCA_033557465.1. Taxonomy (NCBI): domain Eukaryota; kingdom Metazoa; phylum Chordata; class Amphibia; order Gymnophiona; family Ichthyophiidae; genus Ichthyophis; species Ichthyophis bannanicus. Next base: position 578,581,642 of record CM066035.1, read on the forward strand.
CCTGCTTCAGGAGCTTTTCTGAGTAGATTAAAGAACAAATTTGTATTTCTTTGTGATGGTTGCTGTACTTTATAACAGAAAGTTACCAACGGAGTTTAGATAGAGAACAGTCCATATAAACAGGATCTTCATCTGCTATTATTCCCCCTTGTTCAACAAGCATGGGTTCAATATCATGGATTGGCACAGATGAATCTCTCAATGGAGCACTTTCAGGAGAATACTTGTTTCCCTGCTGTCTTTCAAGGTTATAGCTAGGGCATAGATCAGTGTTCATAGCTGAGCTTCCATTGCTGTTAGAGTTTCTCTCTATATAGCCTGGCCAGTATGTAGTCCAGTTCTTATGTCCAGCCTTCCAATCCAGATCCCTGGACACTGGATCTCTCTTCACATACCTTCTGGCACGGGTCTTAGGGTCCCTTCCACTTGCAGCCGTCTCCCTCACAGGTAGCGTCTGGAGATTCCTAGCTCTGCAGCACCATTCCTCTGGTCTCCCCCAGTCCAATGGTGTATGCTGGCCCTTGGAATACCTCCCAGTATACGTACTGCTTTGGACTCTTCTAGACCTCTCAAAGGCTTTTCTCCTCTTTCTTCCAGAGGGTTTCTTTTTCTCTCTGTCCGTCCGGTTTGGCTTCTGCCTCTGATGATCCTTCAGATGAAGCTGAGGATAATTCTCTGGATATCCAAGGTGATCATGAAGATGGTCATCTGTAGAATAAACTCTACTCTTATTCTGCTTAGATGAGTGCTCCTCCCTAACACAGCGCAGATGTGCTGAATCAGGCCCTGCCCTTTGAGATGAGTGCTTAGGGATTACCTCATAGCCCTCCTGATTGAACACACGTTTCCCCACTTCAGCTCCTCTAATGGCTGTTGGAAACCTGGTGCATTCTGGGACTGGTAGTCTTTTATGGGAAGATTCTGTTTTCTTATTTCTACCAGAACTGACAGGTTGCTTGTTCAGAGTCACTTCACCTTTTCTATAGCTCCTTCCTGAGCTATGATAAGCTTCCTTATCACATACCCCTCTGCTTAAGTTATTACGGACTGGTTTAACTGGTGAAACTTCTTTCCTACAGTCCGTAATACCTACGAGAGTGTTCTCTTTTTGAAGCTCACTTACTTCCTGACTGGCTTCAGGGTCATTATTATTTACAGGCCTCTCCTTCCAAGACTTAAGTACATTAATATGGTAGGTCTGCCTACGCCCTCTTGCATTTTCTACCATATAAGATACTGGTCTCACTTGTTTAACAACCTTCCATGGCCCTTTCCACTGTACTTCAAATTTTGGGGCAGTTCCTGCTACTTGAACCAAAACCTTTTCACCAATGCTTAATTGGCAGCTTTTGGCCTTCCTATCATACCACCCTTTCTGGCGCACTTGACTGTCCTGCATGTTCCTCTCAGCAACCTGCGAGGTCCTTTTCAAACGTGCTCTCAGGTCACGTAGAAACTTTGGCACCTCCTGACTTCCTGGTTCAGGATCAATCCATTGTTCCCTCAAAATATCTAGCAAACCCCGTGGAGCCCTACCATACATCAATTCATAGGGAGTTACACCTAGGGACACCTGAATTCTTTCCCTGCAGGCATATAAGGCAAAGGGCAATAACATATCCCATTCTTTTACCTCTCCTGCTAACCCCCTTCTCAACATTTGTTTGAGAGTTTGGTTGAATCTCTCCACCAAACCGTTTGATTGTGGATGGTAGGCTGAGGTTTTCACGTGATGAATGCCAAAGGCATCCCAGACCTGGGCCAAATATTTGGATACAAAATTGGACCCTCGGTCAGTCAACACCTCTCTTGGGAATCCCACTTCACAAAACAATTTTACTAGCTCTAAAGCTATTGTTTTTGCAGAAACATTCCTCAATGGTATGGCCCAGGGAAACCTTGTTGCCTGATCTACCATAACTGGGATGTATTGGAAACCTCGGGGCGTTTTGACTAATGGGCCTACAATATCCATGGCAATGCGACCAATTGGGTCTGTAATAATTGGCATGGGGATCAATGGCACCACCGGTGGGTGAGCCACTGTAACTCGCTGACACGCTGGACATGCAGCACAAAACTGGGCAGTTTCTTTGAAAATACCTGGCCAGTAAAAATGCTTAAGTATTTGATCCAGCGTTCCTTGCATCCCTTTATGACCTCCAACTGGATGATCATGTGCTAATCTAAGTACTAGCCCTTTGAAAGTTGTGGGTACCACCAATTGTTTACGTATGGTCCCATTTCTGGGGTCCTGACTCTCTCTATATAATATTTCATTATCTAGTCTGAATCTGGGCAATTCCTCCCTGACCTCCTGAGCATACTTAAAAGCTCAGGCGAGAGCTTGATCAGCTCGCTGCTCTTGTGGAAAGTTAGGAAACTTTGCCACTAACTCAGCTGGCACCCAGGGTAAACTTTGACCAGCTAACATCTCAGCCCTACCCTGTGCTCTGCAAAGTCTCTCACGCCGCTTTTGTGCTTTCAACTTTCTTACTTTACCAGATGATGGGGTTATTAAATCATCATGAGAGGGTAAGTCTCCTAATAACTCTGCCTGCTCCCCCTCCTCCTTCTGCTGACTCTCTATCTTAGCCTGCGAGCGGGTGGATACAAGGCCCCTCTTATTACCCGTAGTTTGGCCTTCTGGAAGCTGAACCATTTTTTTAGCTAGGGACTGAGGACTTCCAAAGAAAGGCCCGGGAGCTATTTCTATTAATCCTTCTCCCTCCTTCTTTCCTAGCCCTTTCACTAGACCCTGCTTAAATCTTGGCCAGTCTCTTCCTAGAACCAAATCAAAGGTAGCCTAGGCACCACTGCTAACAGGACTTCCTCTTGTTCCCCCAGGCACTTAACCTTTAGCCTATAGGTGGGATATGATGTTGCAGCACCATGAATGCATCTGATGTGAACTTGGCTTTCAGGGGTTCTAGGCACAAATCCTTCTTGGGCCTCTATCCTCTTCCAAAGCCTTTTTGACATCATACTCTGGTTTGCCCCAGAGTCTAACAAAGCATTTGTGGTAATTCCTTGCACATCAACCATCAAAAGAAATCCTTCTTTGGGCTGTTTTAAATCCACACCCATTAAGCTAGTGTGTGTCTGGCATCCTTTTTTTAAATGTCCCCATTTTCCACACTTGAAACATTTCTTTCTATTCCACTGTGTCATCTGGTTTGATACAGTACATTCATTTTCAGAAACATTTTTAATTATTTTATTTTCTGATACAGCACATCTTGCCTCAGCACCAATCTTCAGAGGGCCACCCATTCTATGGCAAGCCTGCGTGGCTTCCAAGAATCTCTCTGCTAGCATGGTTGCTTCTCCAAGATTTTGGCAATTTTGCTGTATAAGGAAAGTGTCAAAACTAGATTATACCCAATCTCGATAAATATAACCTCAAACAAACAGTCGAGATTCAAAATAACCAAATGGTGAAGCTAATACAATTATTTTTTGTCGGAGCGGTTACCACAGTGAGGGAAAAGGGAATATCCCAAACCGCTGTAGCCAGTCCCTTTTAATTAAACTTATAATAAAACTTTTTTAAAGGTGCATAGAGAGACCACTTAGCTGAAAAAAATCGGCGGTGACCATCACACGCCAGGAAATTATTTAGCACAGAATCAGGCTGTGAAGACTAGCGAAGCCGCTTCAGGAACGACGTGGCACGTTTAGGGGTCCACAAACAATCACCCCTGCATCAGGTCCCAGCTTTTATTCTAGCCAGAGCAGCCTGGAAAGTGTGCAAATCTTTAGGCACCCCAGACATAAATTGTTCGAGCATTATAATGTCTAATAACATTTCTACCGTCTTTTGCTCAGGCTCCAACCATTTTACAGCTAAACCTCTGATTCTCTGACTCAGAGCCCTGGGTGTCTCACCCACTCTCAATGTAGTAGCTCTAAACATTCGCCTATACTCTGAAATAGACAACCCTAGGCGATCTCTAATAGCAGCCTTTACATCCTTATAATTCAAAGCCTGGGCTGCTGGCATTGCTCTATAAGCCGCAAGCGCCTCTCCAGTTAATGAGGCTGCCAGCCTTACTGCGCACTGGGTCTCTGGCCATGCTAATGCTTGTGCCACTCTTTCAAAAGACTCTAGAAAATCATCAACATTATCATCTGAAGTTAGCTTCCCAAAACTAAATGCCCCAATCCCTTAATTGAGTCCCACACTGTCCACATGTGGTGTACCAGTATTTATTGCTGGTCTTGCATCTGTTCCACTTTGGTTCTGCAGCTGAACTAGGGCTTGCACCAAATCAAGCACTGGCCTCTGCTGCTCCATTATGGCTTTCATAGCAGTGTCCTGAGCCTGCTGTGCTAGCTCCTGTTGCCTGCTAAACTGGACTGCCATCCATTCAGCTAGTTCCCTTGGATCCATCTTGATCCCTGCAAGAAACAAAGAAAAAAAACCCAAAGTGCACCACCTTCCAAACAGGTGTGTTTTTTTCTACTTTTTTTTTTTTTTTTAAATTACCCCTGTGCTTACTCCCATCCACCACTAGACATGCCCAGGTACTTATTACCTTGTGTCAGTGATGAATCCAGCTTTGCACAGGGTCTTTTCCTTCTGGGACAGCTTCCTGGAACAACCACTTCTCCTCCAAAGTGCAGTTGAGGGAAAATCTTTTTTTTCCAGCTTTAAACTTGAACTTTAGTTGTAATCCTCAGCAAGTAAATCCCCTTTGTGCAAAAGCAATCCGAAAAACTACGCCATTTGTCAGACGGCTGCCTGGGTGAGAATCTTCACGGCAATGCATATATCTATATGATTTGCAAGGTATTGTGGGCAATGTAGTTCATTCACACCAGACACAGCTGCTGACAATAATTTAGTTGTGCTCTTGGGTAAAGCCAATAAGATATTTATTTATGGGGTTATTTCTCCCAACACAGATATGCTTGGTAGCACATAAATCAGGTAACTTGCTTTCAGTGTTAACTTGGAAAAACAAAGTCAAAATCAGGAAAACAACAAATGAAAAGCCACAAAGCAAGAAACAAACTGTTCTTTTCAGGTTAACTTCTGATTACTTCCCACATAGATTCAGAAGTGATTCTCTCCTAGCTCACAAGCAATTAGGTAAGGCTTAATTGCTAGCAGTTATCCAGCTGAAACCCCTTAGCTGGCTTGCTTTCTGCTGTGTGGGTCAAATCCTGCTTCAGGAGCTTTTCTGAGTAGATTAAAGAACAAATTTGTATTTCTTTGTGATGGTTGCTGTACTTTATAACAGAAAGTTACCAACGGAGTTTAGATAGAGAACAGTCCATATAAACAGGATCTTCATCTGCTATTATTCCCCCTTGTTCAACAAGCATGGGTTCAATATCATGGATTGGCACAGATGAATCTCTCAATGGAGCACTTTCAGGAGAATACTTGTTTCCCTGCTGTCTTTCAAGGTTATAGCTAGGGCATAGATCAGTGTTCATACCTGAGCTTCCATTGCTGTTAGAGTTTCTCTCTATATAGCCTGGCCAGTATGTAGTCCAGTTCTTATGTCCAGCCTTCCAATCCAGATCCCTGGACACTGGATCTCTCTTCACATACCTTCTGGCACGGGTCTTAGGGTCCCTTCCACGTGCAGCCATCTCCCTCACAGGTAGCGTCTGGAGATTCCTAGCTCTGCAGCACCATTCCTCTGGTCTCCCCCAGTCCAATGGTGTATGCTGGCCCTTGGAATACCTCCCAGTATAAGTACTGCTTTGGACTCTTCTAGACCTCTCAAAGGCTTTTCTCCTCTTTCTTCCAGAGGGTTTCTTTTTCTCTCTGTCCGTCCGGTTTGGCTTCTGCCTCTGATGATCCTTCAGATGAAACTGAGGATAATTCTCTGGATATCCAAGGTGATCATGAAGATGGTCATCTGTAGAATAAACTCTACTCTTATTCTGCTTAGATGAGTGCTCCTCCCTAACACAGCGCAGCTGTGCTGAATCAGGCCCTGCCCTTTGAGATGAGTGCTTAGGGATTACCTCATAGCCCTCCTGATTGAACACACGTTTCCCCACTTCAGCTCCTCTAATGGCTGTTGGAAACCTGGTGCATTCTGGGACTGGTAGTCTTTTATGGGAAAATTCTGTTTTCTTATTTCTACCAGAACTGACAGGTTGCTTGTTCAGAGTCACTTCTCCTTTTCTATAGCTCCTTCCTGAGCTATGATAAGCTTCCTTATCACAACACACACTCTAGTAGTTAGTTGATTTATGAGAGAGTGGGGGTTATTAGATTAGAATTTGGAGATCCGGGTAAAAGGCAATCCTGTGCCCTTGGAGTTGCAACGAGGTATTCTGCCTGCAGAGCTTGTGGATAACACAGTATTTTTACTTGTTTGTTCTATGCGAAGGAACTCGATGGGCGCGTTCCAATTCCAAAGGCTTAAGGAATGTTGTTTGCAGTAACTCTGGTATCAGTTTTTCTAAGTATCAGATCGTATCAACTCCTTCTAATATACCTGTGATTCGGATGTTACTTCTTCTTGCCTGATTATTTTGATCTTCCATTTGAATTTCTAGTGTTGCAATACATTTGGTAAGTGGTCCCAATTGCCTTAGTAGATCATCATGCCTCCACTGTACCCAAACGCTCAGTAATGTCCACTAGTTTTCCCTTAACTTCTGTTAAGTCTTCTTGCATTTGACTTAAAGTCGTTGCATTGGCTGTTATCAGTTCCTTTACTTGGTTTAATACTCCTAATATTACATGGAGGCCGTCAGACTTTCTTTTTCCGGCGTCATTTTCTGTGGAAATGTTGTTTCCTGCTTCGAGCATTTTGCTGCCGATCCAGTTGTTTGCTGAAACTCAAGTTTAGTCGGCTTTAACGCCGACATCCTCTTCTTTTCCTGAGGCTGAAATTTTATTATCAATGAAGGGAGAGAGGTTTAGGATTTGTCGTAGGCAGCGGAAGCAGTTCTTCTAGGCAGCCATTCCGTACCGTGACAAGCTCCGCCCCATGACTTTTGAGAACTTTTAATAAAAGCCGTTTGGTGACCGTTATAATGTCACTTCTGCCTCGTGTCTATATAAACAATGGAGTGAGCACAGTCGTTCAGCAGCCTCCTTACCGACTAGAGGCCTAGGAGAGAGTAACACCATGTGTCTTAAGCTCACCAGTTTATTTTCATTCTAAAGTGAACTGACATGGCATCAAGAGGCTGTAAGCATCCAGCAGACACATTTTTGCTACGTCTGTGGCGATTTTATCAAGAGTGAAAAAGTACTCCGTGGAAGCATCTGTCAAGATGTGTGAAGCTTACAAGGCATATTTTAGTATGCCTGTTGGGGATCTGGACAATCACTGGGCGCCTCATTTCACTTGTGATCATTGCAAGAAAACTCTGGAAGGCAAGATGGACAATTGATGCAGGCTTAGACTGTGGCACTTCATGTTATAAAATCTTTATTGTTGTTGGGGGAGTTTCAAGATGGCGGTTTGAGTCGCGTCCGAGTTAGCACACCGTTTCTTTCATGGGGAAGAAGCGTAAGGGGAAAGCTGGGCAGGAGCCCTCGCAGCCCGCTCTCACCTCAACGCCTCTTGCTTCGGTATTGGGCCCTTTGGATTCCTTCGTGGTTCGTGCTCCTCGGGATCCGGACCTTGCTGGTGGAGAGTGCCGGCAGGCAGCGTCATTGGAGTCGGAGTGCTCGGTGGATGCCTCGGTGAAGTCCTTCTCCCCAGCTTTGAGCCCTGCGCCTAAGATCCTCCGTGGTGATTCGCTGCCTGAAGGCTTCCTGGAGGTTTCCCCCCCTGCTGAGACAGGAGGGGGTTTTACCTCGCGAGTGCCGGGAAAGAGCGGAGTGGAGGAAGTGGTGAGTGGGGTTGGTGGATCCTCCCACTCTCCTTTGCCATCGGCGCTTGGTGGAGCTGAGAGCACAGGGAAGGTTTCCTCTCCTCTGTGTCAAGAGGTTTCTGAGCGGCTGGAAATGGCAAGTGCAACGACGTCTTCTCCGGATGGAGCTTTCTTTCTTCAACGTCCAATAAATTTTACACTTGAAGCAATTTGGGACGCTATTGTTTCCCTTGGAGGAGTTTTACTCCCGCAAATTACATCTTTATCTACTAAAGTGGGGATTGCGATGGATTCTGTAGTAGAATTAGAGGAGAAGATTACTGGAATCTCTAAGGAACTTGAAGCTGACCGGAAGCGTATTACAAGCTTAGAAGATCAAGCTGAAGCCTTTCAAAAGAACTTTTCATCGGTCCAGGTCAAATTAGAACAGTTAGATAACTTTTCACGTTTGAATAATTTAAGAGTTGTTAATTTTCCTAGAGTTTTTTCTGTCTCTGCCAAAGATATGTTTAAAGAATATTTAACTAAGATACTGGGAGTCTCCCCTGACCTGATTCCGCCTCTGGTAAAAATTTATTATCTTCCCAAAGCTAAATCTGTTCCCCTTACAGGGAGTTCTGGGGGTGGATTGGTGCAAGGAGAGGCTCTCAATGTTACAGACTTATTGGAAAATTCCGGTCTTGACTCTCAGGAGCCTTCTACTTTATTAATAACTTTTGCCCTATTATCTGATAAAGAGTGGATGTTGAAATTGTTCTTTCGGAAGAGGAAGCTCCTGTTTAGGGGTCTGGCTGTTCGTATGTACCCAGATTTGGCACGAGACACCCAGAAACGGCGCAGAGAGTTTCTACTGCTCCGTCCTGGGATCTTGCAGCTGGGCGGGCTATTTTTTCTGAAACACCCGTGTAAATGTTTGATTAAGTATCAGTCTGTATCTTATGTTTTTTTTGAGCCCTCTCAGCTGTTAGCTTTATAACTGCTAGGCGCCTAGAATCCTCTATCAACTCCACTTAGGCTCATGTTAGTTGTTGGTCTGGATTTAGACTTAATCTTTTCTTTATTTATTGTGTTTATTCATTTGCGAGATGATCCCCTCTATGTAGTGGACTAGAGAGGGTTAGCACATTTAAATTATACTTATGTTTGTTTGCTTTGATATTGTTTATATCTTGATCTCAAGATATTTTCATGTGTTTGCCCTGTTTCTTAGAAGTGTTTTTGTTTAAACCTTCTTGAATTTATTGTAAAATTGCATAAAAATAAAATAAAAAAAAAATAAAATCTTTATTGTTACTTATTTTTTACATAATGTAAGAAATATTTAGCAAGAACATCATTCATTTAAATTAATTTCATAATTATAAATAAATATATATTTTTTATTTTCACGTTTTATTTCTGATTTGGCAGGATAGTACAGAGGGGAAAAGAGAGTCAAAGTTCGCTATCCCAAGAATTTGGCAGGAACCCACTGACCACTTCTGTATGGTGGATCCTTCCAAATGTATTTATTTATAAAGTTTTTATATACCATCTCTTCCAGAGATCAGAGGTGGTTTACAGAGAACAAAACAATAAACTTACATTGAACAATATTGAACTCAATAATTAACAAAAGTTCATATCAAAAACTATATTACTACAACTATGTAGTGTCAGACTGGCAAGAATGCTCCTTCTGTCATGTACCCGAGCATTCCTTCATCCATTGCCCCAGTGCCACACTGCCCAGAGCTCCCTGTACCCACTGCTCTGCAGAGAAAGCAGCTGTTTTCAGATGAAAGCAGCAATTCAAAAAACGAAGACAACGTTGCAGATCTGGATTACAATATCAGAGGTGGAGCTGAGGAGAGAAACCCTTACTACCAGAACCAAAATTACATCAACGACTTGGTCAGAGATCTTGGTTTCACCAAGTCCAATGCTGAGCTTCTGACGTCCAGGTTCAAGCAGTGGAACCTGTTGGATGAAAAAGTGTGCAAGTCATAGGTCAGAGGAATCGTCACCACACTTCTAGCTTATTCACTAGTCAAGATTGGCTCTACTTCTGCCACCATGTGACCGGTCTGTTCGACACTACCAGAATTGCATGTAACCCAGAGGAGTGGCGCCTGTTCATTGACAGCTCTTCTAGGAGCCTCAAAGCCATGCTGCTATATAAAACTGGAACAAGTACTGTCTCTTCCCCTAGCTCACTCAGTGAGCCTCAAAAAAGATGACACATTGTCAAGAAGCCTTGAAATATGCCGAGTACAGCTGGGAGGTTATCAGAGACTTTAAAATGATGGCATTTCTGATGCGTCTTCAAAACAATTTTATCAAGTTTCCCTGCTATCTTTGTCTTTGGGACAGCAGGGACACCGCGGCACACTACCACAGGCGGGACTGGCCACAGCGGACTGAATTTTCTGTTGGGACAAAGAACGTGAAATGGGAGCCACTGGTGAAACCACAGAAGGTGCTGATGCCACCACTGCACATCAAACTGGGCCTTATGAAGCAATTTGTCACAGCTCTAGAGAAAGAGTCAACAGTCTTCAAAGTACCTTCAGGACTTCTTCCCTAAACTGTCTGAGGCAAAAGTCAAAGCTGGTGTCTTTGCTGGATCACAAATAAAAAAAAAAAAAAGATTCTTGAATGCATGGAATTTCTCAAGCTGCTTACTAGGATGGAGAAAGTGGCTTGGAACAGCCTTGTTGCAGTGGTTCGTGGCCTTTTTGGGAAATCACAAGGCCGAAAACTATGTAGAGCTGGTTGAGACTCTGGTTAAGAATTACAGCAAGATGAGCATCAAGGATATGGACTCTGAGAGGCATCTTGCAGCTCAACTTGATAAATTCAAGAACATGGGAGCGTACTCAGAGGAGCAAAGCAAATGTTTCCACTAGGACATACTGGAATTTGAACACGGATACCAAGAACAGTATAATGAGAATACGATGATAGACTACATCGGGGGGCTTATTCGTGAAAGTGATTTACAATATAATCATAAATGTTGAAAATCTACTCACTTCTAAATGTTTTATGGTCTTTCTTGAATAACTTAAATATAAATAAAGATTATATGTTGTGCCTTTTTGTTCACATAAAATAAAAGACACAAGTAAGCCTGTTTCAACAATAAACAACAGTTACTACCCAGGAACAAATATTGTGCAACATGTGTCATACTCTTCTGCCCCACTTACCCTTACCAACTCACATACTATTTATTTATTTAACATGTCTTATATACCACCTTTCATGATATCAAGGCGGTTTACACTGAACAAACTGACATTACATTGAACAGGGCATTATAACTTGGAGATAACTATTTTACAGGGAACATGGGCAATAAGTGGCTTGCCCAAGACCACAAGGAGCACCTGTGGGACTAGAAACCCCAGTCCTTCCGGCCTAAGGATGCTGTCCTCTAGTGGGATTTGAACCCCTGACCTTCCGGCCTGGGGTAACTTGCTCCAGCCACTAGGCCACTTCTCCCTCTAGGTTCATTTTACCTTAATTGCTTTTAAATATTTTGTTTTTACATTTTCCCCTTTTACCTCTTCCCTCACTTCCTTTCCTCCAGCCTATTTCTTTCAACCACGAGTCAGATAAAAAACAAAACAAAACAAAACACAAACAATCCTGCTTTTGAACCGTTCGCTTGTGTGACTTAACTATTCTTCTATTTCATTCACTCCAGTTTCTCACACCATGGAACACCAGTCAACACATTATTCAGTCACATATACCTGAAAATAACATTCGGTATAAAATTCAGTTACCCACAAGTCCTTGTACAACGCTCCTGCCTATCTTTCATCCCTGGTAATTCCTTATGCACTTCCTCGCCGTCTTTGCTCCTTGCACAGAAATAGATTATGCGTTCCCCTGCCATTTAAAGCTCAATATGACTCCACCCGACACTCTGCATTCTTCTTTCTTGCCTCATCTCATTGGAATTGCCCACCCAAATCCGCCTAGAAACCAATTTCAATAAATTTAATGTCCTGCTGAAGAACTACCTCTTTGAGCAGGCCTTTGGGATTGGGATTGGGCTAGCCCCCCCCCCCCCCGCACGAATATGCCTTTGCTTTCCATCTCTCAACACCTACCTTCTACTGTGCTTCATATTCGTATTTGACAATCAAAGCTGAGGAACATCATAAGAAAATGGTGTCGGTATTTAACCTGGCATGTAATGATGGCTTCATGTAATGGGTGGTGGTCAGAGTATTCTAGTTGCGAGCATAGTTTAAACAGTATATTCTTGCAACAGTCGTTTTTGTTGTTTGCATTAAGCAACATATGCAGGCCTTGCACTACTACATAAACCCATATCATTGTACCTATTACTTTACCCTTGCATTATTATTTTGATATGTATAACATTTTCCTTCTTTATTTTCACTTCTGAATATGCAGATAGAATAGCTATTTTTCCTGCTAAAATAAGCACAATAAACTAAAACCATATAGGCATATAGGGAGGAGCGGTCTAGTGGTTAGGACAAGGTACTTCAGGCCGGAGGGCCGGGGGTTCAAGTCCCACCTGGGGACAGCGATCTCAGGCCGGAGGGACTGGGATTTCTAGTCCTATAGGCACTCCTTGTGGTCTTGGGCAAGCCACTTAACCCTCCATTGCCCATGTTCCGTGTAAGTATTAGCGTAAGTGTCTCATATCCCGTCGTGTTCAATGTATCCCCCAATTGACCGCTTTGACCCGGTGAAAAGCGGGATATAAATACAGCTAAATAAATAAATAAAACCACCGTAAACCAATTAACTGTTTAAAAAAAATCTGATGTGGAATAGAATAAGACATAATTACAAATTATTCATTAGACAAATTAGTGCGATTCCTGTGTCAGTCTACGTTATTTGTAGTTAGATAAAAGGAGAAACAAAAAAAAAGAAAATAAGGGGGAGATCCTAAACGTGCTCTTCTTTTAATATGGCATATATTATTCAATGCAGAACACGTGAAAAGAGATGTTACTTTGGAGAGACAGACCAAATGCTAAAGACAAGGATCAATTTAAACATTCATAGTAAATTCACACAACACTGAGCAGCCCAAAGGTGTCACTTCTGCAACCTCAGTGGTTGGACAGCACTTCACAGGTCCAGGACACAGTATCAATGATTTTATGGTGAGAGTGCTAAAAGGAAAATTCAGATCGATCCAAGAACATAAAACTTTTAAACTTAAAATAAGACAATTGCAAACAAACCAAATAGGGCTTAATAAAGATATGGGCTATCATATTATGAACTATAAATAATTTACAGCCTGGTCACCATCTAATCACCCATCCATCACTCGCATTTTCCTTCCCCACCTTCTCCCCCGAGACTATCAATGTAATGCTTTAGTAATTCATTTATATATATCTTGGGGTATTGTCATCTCTTGTTCATACTGTTCTAACTTTAAAAATGTTTTTAACCTTCAAAAGCTAGTTCAATAAAAAGATATAAAATCATTCATTAGGCATACAAAATAAATCCATTGTCGTATCCCAATTTGTCTTCTTCAAAGAAAAAAAAGTTAAGAAATTAGTATTAATTTAAACAGAAAAAAAAATTCTCCGTAGACGAATCAATTTGGTAACCTCTGAAAATTAAAATCCGTTTTAAGATGTTTAAACATCAAGTAAATACGTTGGACGTAAAATGTTACAAAGAACACAAAAATGATAATTCATTTAACCAGAACTAAAGGCGTCTTTTCTTTCACCAAGCAGCAAACTATTCACCCGACCTCCTCAATCACATGATGACCCGCCTGAATTCCACCTTCTCATCAACCCAGCTCAGTCACTATAGAGAATGATGTAGCGTGTATCAAGAGCGCTGGTGGCGCATACATGAAAGAAATCTATGGTTCCTCCTTGCACGCAGTGTCGCTTGGGATACTTATCCCGCCGAGCTAGTCCTCCCAGTTTGCACTGCCGGAGCCGAGTTTGTACCAAGATGGCGGAGTTGGGTTCGGGGTGACTGGCGAAACGGAGGTTATTCCTGCTAACCTTCTTCAGCTCTAGCAGCTACGGTCTTCTTCGGCAACCAAGAGCGAATTCCTAGCGCTCTCTCCGAACTGGAGCCGTCTCTGTTTTTAGCGTCTGGCCCGCTGTCTCGTTTTATTCTCGCTTGGTGCTAGTGCCCGGGCCTGCGAACCTCACAGCCCTCTCGGACCGACCGGACTCGGTGTTGCGCAGACTTTCGCTTGGCAGACTTACATTGCTGTGTGGCCAAAGCTTCGGGAGCCTCCCGGGTGAAGCTGGCTCTAAACGTGGGGCTGAAGGAGCAGCTGCGGCGGCGGCAGAGAGAGGGAGACGGCGGTGGCGGTGGTGGATCAGCGCACTTCCTCCGGCTGGAGAGAACAGCGCGTCTCGTATGAGTTCCCGCGAGCCCCAGCAGGAGTGTGAGGGCGCGCCACCACAGGCCGAGCCCGCAGCCACCACGGCAGGAGCAGGGGGAGAGCCGGCCCTGCCACAGCACAGGTATGGAAGCTGTATCTCATTCACTGTCTCTTGAAACTACCATCTCTGACTTAGTTGGGGAGAGACCGGCGGCTGCCTTGCATTGACTCTGTCATGTGGAGACATGCTGCTATCACGCGGAGCTGCTAAGCAGCAGCATGGGTTCAGGCCTAATGCTCTCGTTTCCTTTAGGCAACCCCACGTGCATGACGTTTCTCCTTGTCTCCCCTGGGCGGTTTTTATCAGCTGCCAGTTTTATAATGAAAAGATCCTGCAAGGTGACAAAAGCTGTTACTTTATGTTACTAAAGAGGGGCAAGTCAGCCCCTGGTAAGGAGAAGATGAATTTGCCTATGAGCAGGAGGGATTCTCGATTTGCTTTATTTGCACACCGTTTAATATAAAATGTTCATTTGATAACACGTTGTTCCTTAAATGTTCAAGTATATTTATTTATTTATTTATTTATTTATTTATTTATTTATTTAGCTGTATTTATATCCCGCTTTTCACCGGGTCAAAGCGGTCAATTGGGGGATACATTTAACACGAGGGGATATGAGACACATACACATACGCTAATACTTACAGGGAACATGGGCAATGGAGGGTTAAGTGGCTTGCCCAAGACCACAAGGAGTGCCTACAGGACTAGAAATCCCAGTCCTTCCGGGCTGAGATTGCTGTCCCCAGGTGGGACTTGAACCCCTGGCCCTCCGGCCTGAAGTACCTTGTCCTAACCACTAGGCCACTCCTCCCCCCAATATTATTGTGAGAGACAATTTTGGGGGGTCCTGGGAGTTCATCCATGTAAGGTTTACCAGAAAAGAAAAGTAATAATTGCCCCCTTCTTATTTCTTCTTGTAAGTAGTGTTGTTTTACTGGTTCTTTTTGAATTACTAAAATATATGTTTAATTTAACACGCTGACATTTATTTGGTATATGATATTCTGGTTCATTCTTTATAAGAAATTACAAGAGGACCGAGAGACTGGGTATACAAATGGGAGGGGAAATTTAGCGTGAACAAGTGCAGAGTTACGCACAAGGTTCTACATTAGGAGACATTGCCCAGGAAAAGGATGTAGATGTCATCATGGATAATATGTTGAAATCCTCTGCTCAGTGTGCGGCGATGGCCAAGAAAGCTAATAGAATGCTAGGAATTTATGAAGAAAGGAATGGAGAATAAAACAGAGAATGCCGTAATACCAAAAAAAGGATTAGGAAAAATACGAGAAGAGCAACCATAATAAAGGGACTGGAATAAAAGGTTTAAAAGGTTGGGACTCTTCAACTTGGGGGAGATATGACAGATCTATAAAATAAGTGGAGTTGAACGAATAAATATGAATTGGTTATTTAATACTTCAAAAAGTACAAAGATTAGGTATGCAGTGAAGAAACTAAGCTCTGGAATTTGTTGCTGGAGGATGTAGTGAAAGCTGTAGCTCACTTTAAAAAAAAAAAAAAGGTTTGGACAAGATCTGGCGAAACATTCATAAACCATTATTAAATCGTACTTGGGGAAATACACTGCTTATTCTTAAGATTAGGAGCAAGGAAGCTGGTTTATGATATGCCAGGTACTTGTGACCTGAATTGGCCCCTGGTTGGAAACAGTACTGGACTTGATGGCAAATTTGTCAGTATGGCACATGTTTGTGTGTGTTCCTTTTTATACAGGGTTTGACAAATTCTAGGTCGCCGTGGCAACCAGAAGTTTTTACATCTGGCAATTGTTTTTTGCGCGCTCATCCCCCCCCCCCCCAATATGGCAGGGGTCCCATCTCTCATGGGCCAAAAAAGAACAGCACGTCTGCGATCATGCCAAAGGTCTGTTTTGTCTGACTGTGGGATCCCATCTCCAGCAGGCAGAAGAGAAGGTGAGACTGTGATTGTGGCCTGCAGAAACGAAATGGTTGCTACCCCCCACTCCCTGTCAGCCTCCAGGGCATCAAACTGGCACCCCTTACCTTTGAGCGTCCCTCTAACAACCGAGAAAGGGATAGAAAAAAAAGAATATTAGCCTCCGGTGTTCAGCGTGTGGGGACGCTTTTGCACCACCGGTACCGAGTCCGTTAGGTCAGACCAGAAACAATTACCCCCTCCACCCTTAACTTTGTACCTACCCCCACCCTCCCTTACCTCTGTCAGAACCAGTTACTCATCCATTCACTCTACTTGTAGTTACCTGCAGTGATTGATCACACGACTCCTCGTGCTCAGTGAGAGAGATTGTTTGTTTATAAGGATCCCATACTTCCCAAAAAAGACTTTCATCTACGTACTTGCCCACGTGCCTATTACATTTCAGACATCAACATTACATATAGGTCATTCTGCCACTGCTGATATCCTGTTGCTGTTTTTGTTTTTACCTTTTCTATTTCAGCTTGGCCTGTACCTGTCCCTTTCAAAGGTTAGGGAAGGAAGTAAGGGAGACATATATAAATATGATATAGATAGGTGTGTGTAGTTCAACTACAGGCCGGTTAGTTTAACTTCGGTGGTGAGTAAATTATTGGAAACGCTGCTGAAAGAGAAAATAGTGAGGTTTCTGGAGTCCGGCGGTTTACAGGATCCGAGGCAGCATGGATTCACCAGAGGCAGGTCTTGTCAGACAAATCTGATTGATTTCTTTGACTGGGTGACCAAGGGAGTTGGACCGAGGGAGAGCTCTAGATGTGGTGTATTTAGATTTCAGTAAAGCCTTTGACACTGTTCCTCACAGGCGACTTATAAACAAACTGAGCACCCTAGGGATGGACCCTAAAGTTACTGCTTGGGTTAGAAATTGGTTGGGTGGGAGGCGACAAAGAGTACAAGTAAATGGAGCTCACTCTGAGGAGAAGGATGTTACCAGTGGTGTGCCCCAGGGATCTGTCCTTGGTCCGATTCTTTTTAACATCTTTGTTAGTGATATAGCGGAAGGGCTGTCGGGTAAGGTTTGCCTCTTTGCGGATGATACCAAAATCTGCAATAGAGTAGACACCCAGGAAGGTGTAGATAACATGAGGAGGGATCTAGCTAAGCTTGAAGAATGGTCTAGAATTTGGCAGCTGGGATTTAATGTTAAAAAATGTAAGGTCATGCATTTGGGCTGCAGCAATACAGTATAGGAGGTGAAGTACTTTTGTCCACTAAAGAGCAGGACCTAGGAGGCGTGGTTGTGTCTGATGATCTTAAAGTAGCTAAACAGGTAGAAAAGGCGACGGCAAAAGCTAGAATGCTTGGGTGCATACGGAGAGGAATGGCTAGCAGAAAAAAGGAGGTGATAATGCCTCTGTATAAGTCTTTGGTGCGACCTCATTTGGAGTATGGTGTGCAATTCTGGAGACCGCACCTTCAAAAGGATGTGAACAGGATGGAGTCGGTGCAGAGGGTTGCTACTAAAATGATTAATGGGCTTCATTATAAAGCATATGAGGACAGACTTAAGGATCTTAATATGTACACCTTAGAGGAAAGGCGGGATAGAGGTGATATGATTGAGATGTTTAAATACCTCCGTGGCATAAATGTTCAGGGAGAGAGCCTCTTTCAATTGAAAGCAAGTTCTGCTACAAGGGGACATGGGATGAGGGTGAAGGGAGATAGATTCAGGAGTGATATGCGGAAATATTTCTTTACGGAAAGAGTAGTGGATCCGTGGAATAGTCTCCCAGTGGAGGTGGTAGAGATGAGGACAGTAACTGAATTCAAAAAAGCATGGGACCAACACAGAGGATCTGTAAAGGTAAAAAGTGGACTGTTGTAGTTGTTATGGAAGGACAGACTAGATGGGCCTTGTGGTCTTTTTCTGTCATCATGTTTCTATGTACATCTATCTATGTGCGTGTGTATATATATATATATCTATATCTAAATATAAAAATGATTGTTTTACATGCTGGTTAGCTCTAATTATCCGTTTTCTCACTGAGTAAATTTGTATGTGCTCTTTCTTTAATGAATAAAAATAAACAACAATTTCTTTATAAAGATAGAAAACAGTGCGGCTAAATGGCCAATTTTCTCAGTGGGGAAAGGTGAATAGGGAGTACCCCAGGGATCTGTTTTGGGCCCACTGCTTATTAACATAAATGACCTGGAAATGAGAATAACAAGTGAGGTGGTCATATTTTCAGATGAGACAAAATTATTCAAAATTATTAAAACACGAGGATTGTGAAAAATTGCAGGAGGACCTTGATAAAATGGGAGACTGGGTGTCCAAATGGCAGATGAAATTTAATGTGGACAAGTGTAAAGTTATGCACTTAAGGAAAAACAATCCAATCTACAGTTAGATGATGCAAGGTTCCACATTAGGAACCACTATCCAGGCAAAGGATTTAAGTGTTGTCATGGATAATATGTTGAAACTCCCTGGCCAGTGTGCACCCATGGCCAAGGAAGCAAATAGAATGCTGGGAATCATAAGGAAAGGAACAGAGATTACAATAAAACATATTATAATGCCTCTGTAGCATTCCATGGTGCGACCAACCTTGAATATTGTGTGCAATTCTGGTTGCCATATCTTAAAAAGGATATAGCTGAATTAGAAAAGATACAAAGAAGAGCCACCAAAATGGTAAAGAGAATGGAAGGATACCTCCTATAAAGAAAGGTTTAAAAGGTTAGGGCTCTTCAACTTGGAACAAAGACGCCTGAGGGGAGATATGATAGAGGTCTATAAAATAATAAATGAAGTGCAACAGGTAAATATAGATTAGTTGTTTACTCCTTCAAAAGGTAGAAAAGATTAGGGAACACGCAATGAAGCTATAGTGTAGCACTTTTAAAATCATAGAAAATGTTTTTTTGCCTCAATTCGTAATCAAACTCCAGAATACGTTACCTGAGGATGTAGTAAAAGCTGTTGTCCAAACCATTTTTAAACCCAGTTATGCTAAGTTCCTAGAAGAAAAGTCCATAAACCATTATTAAAGAGGATCCGGGAAATCCCTGCTTACCCCGAGACAAGCAACATGGAATCTTTTTGAGAACCTGACAGATACATGGATTGGATGCTGTTGGAAACAGGGTACTGGGCTTTGATGGACTTTGGTCTGATCCAGTGTGGCATATCTTATGTTCTTACGTAAGGGTAACAGAGTAGATGAACTATCAGGAGAGGGGTTGAAAGGGGGGAGGGAAAAGGGCAAGGTGTTCACGAAAAGTGCATTCCTCTCTCCTTCCCAGAACATACACATAAGCACCCCACCCCCACGACAGACATGTGCACACACTTGGGCATCCATTTCTGCCACATGCACACATGCTCAGGCACCCTGCCTCTGCCAAACACATGTGCTCAGGCACTCTGCCTCTGCTACACACACTCACATACCTTCACACCATTGTTGCACCACATGTACAAACACTTAATATCTGAAGCTATAATTGTTGTTGTCAGTATTTCTGTCTAAAGATGTTGTGCGGTATAGGAACTCTGGTGCTGTTCTTGCGAGATTTGCAAACATGAGACCAGCGCAAGAGACGAAAGGAGGTGGGGAACAAGGGGGTCACAAGCACTGGCTGTAAAGATTTTTGCTTGGCTCCTAAATCCACACAAAATTTGTCAAGGCCTGCTTTAGTAGATATAAAGTAATTTTATAATAGTGCTATTTTCTGACTTTATACAATCTATCTTTAGGACCTCAGTTTTGTTTCTGATGAAACAGCTTTGGTGTAAAACAAAAAAAATTGGTATGTTAGTACACTAGAAAAATACTGCCGTTCTCAGTATTTTCTCTGAGCCATCCCTTCTCCCATTCTGCTGCAGAGATAGAAAGTTTAAGTGATGGGGGGTGGATTGGTGGGAGGGAAAACCCTGAGCATATGGATTTTTTTTATAGGTATATAAAACTCTGAAATAGCTGAAGAATACAGAAATTTTATGATTTTTTTTAAAACATCTAGAAACAGAAGTACTTTCTTACACAGTTTGAATATGCATTATATGAATAGCATCAGCTCTATAGCCTACGTTTGTAGATTAGTTTAAGTATTTTGGAGTTAAGTTGCATTGATCACTAGTTACCTACAAGTAACACTTGCTACAGCACAGATTTCCTTACTTATAGGCACTCCTTGTGCCCTTAATCATTATTTTACTCCCCATTACAATCTACTTCTAGTTGCACTTTGTCAAGAAAGCACAGGCGCTGGATCACCAGCAGTCGGTATTGACTTGACGGCACGCACACCGACAGAGTGAAACTAAGTTGAAAAGAACAGGAAAGTCAAGGGTGTCTTTTCAATGACATTATTTAAACCATTATGAATTTTGTAACAATAACAGATACTGGTCTTTAACTTGAAAAATTCCTCCATTTCTTAATTGGCATGGAATGGAGGAGTAGCCTAGTGGTTAGAGCAGCTGGCTGAGAAGTAGGGAAGCCAAGATTCAAATCCATGCTTTTCCCAGTGACTCTTCTTGATGCCTCGGGCAAGTCACTTCATCCTCCATTGCCTTGTTAACAGTATCCTGAAAGGTCTGCCTAAGAAAACAATCCCACAAAACGTAAAAATCACTCCAATGTACACATGTGTGTTTCTATTTAAATAACACTTGGTAATCAAAATCACAAGGTATACCGGGTCTCAGCATCCAAGGGCATACGGTGAGGAAACAGCCCAAAACAAGTTCAGGCCATCTACACCAATACTAAGCCCAGTAACATCAATGACCCAGTGTCTAGCAACTGGCGATATCCATACCAAGCTTCTTAGATATACAAATTTCAACACTTAGCTTAAGAGCCAGGCAGGGAAACACAAGACCGCCAACTGCATCCCTGACGTTATCACCTAAAAGAGCCCTTCAAACGTTTCGCGGGACTACCCGCTGCTTCAGGGGAATCTGTGAAAACACACACACACACACAACACACAAGTTAAACATAACCTTTATTAGGTTATGTTTAACTTGTGTGTTGTGTGTGTGTTTTCACAGATTCCCCTGAAGCAGCGGGTAGTCCCGCGAAACGTTTGAAGGGCTCTTTTAGGTGATAACGTCAGGGATGCAGTTGGCGGTCTTGTGTTTCCCTGCCTGGCTCTTAAGCTAAGTGTTGAAATTTGTATATCTAAGAAGCTTGGTATGGATATCGCCAGTTGCTAGACACTGGGTCATTGATGTTACTGGGCTTAGTATTGGTGTAGATGGCCTGAACTTGTTTTGGGCTGTTTCCTCACCGTATGCCCTTGGATGCTGAGACCCGGTATACCTTGTGATTTTGATTACCAAGTGTTATTTAAATAGAAACACACATGTGTACATTGGAGTGATTTTTACGTTTTGTGATATTTTTCACTCCGTGAATCGTGACCAATTGTATTTAAGAAAACAATCCAACAACTCCCAGTTTACACGGAACCTTGCCGCACAAATAACACAGGTACACTACCAAAAAACTGCCTCCAGTTTTGCAACTGATTCCTATAGATTTTGGGGTGCTGAATCCAGGAAAAATAGCCAAAATGTTCCATCACGTCACGTTTTCTTGCAAAATTAGATTTCTTACCCATATAAGGAATGTTCACATAATTTCTTTTTAGCCGACTGCAGTTTATTTTCTTGGCCCAAAATAGAGGTTGTAATGGTTAACTAACTAGAAACACTCCCTCATGATATTTTAGAGTGTTTTGTATTCATTTTATACATTAACAGGACAATTGGGAGGCGGGGGGCTAAATCCAGTACTCGTGCTGGCGCATGTTCTTTCCTGTTCGCCTCGCCTCGTTCGCTCGCTCAAACACGGTGGTTGCGACATGAATGTTCCTGTCAAATTTCAGTTTCTTGCAAGTTCATTATTACCTTTTGTTTGCTCAGTCGTAATCCAGCTTTATTCCGAAGTGGTTCACTACAGTTGTAGTTTGCAGTGCTGTGTATTTGTGATGGCTCACAGAGCCAGAGGTTGCGTCAACTCTCCGGACAGTTTTTGTTTTATTTGTGGGGAATATACCGTGAAAAAGCGGCAGAGGAACATTTCTGCATTTATTAAAAAAGTATATTTCGCCTATTTCGGTTTGAAGTTAGGCGATCAAGACAAACCGTGGGCTCCTCACAAAGTGTGCAAGACATGTGAGGAAGATCTACGCTTATGGATGAAAGGTAAAAAACAAGCATTTCGTTTCGGAATACCTATGATGTGGCGTGAACAAAGAGACCACAGCAGTGACTGCTATTTTTGCTCTTGCATTGTGAAGGGATACAACTTAAAAAATAAGAACGTAATAAGTTACCCCAACCTTCCCTCAGCAATTAGGCCTATGCCTCATAGCAACGAAGTACCTGTGCCTGAACCACCAAAATCTTTGGATCATATTTGTGTGGACGGTTCTGATCATGATGAGACTCATCAGATGGCTTTTCCCGATGAGTCCAGTACTTCCGAGTTTGAAACTGAACCAGATCCGAAACCTGAACTTTTCTCTCAAGCTGAATTGGATGATTTAGTCCGGGATATAGGACTCCCAAAAGATGCTGCCCAACTGCTAGGTTCTCGGCTTAAACAGAAAAATCTATTGTCACCAGGAACAACTTTTTATTGGTACCGCAACCGCGAGACACAATTTTTGAAGTATTTCAGCAAAGAGGAAGATTTGGTATTTTGCAACGATATATACGGAGTGATGGAAAAGTTTAAACTCAAGTATGATCCTGCTGAATGGCGGCTGTTCATTGATTCGTCAAAAGACAGCATAAAAGGTGTTCTTCATAATGGCAACACATTCGCTTCAGTTCCTATTACTCACTCTGTTATTCTCCAAGAAAAATACGAGAATTTGGCCCTGATTCTTCAGAAGATTCGTTATGATGAGCATAAGTTGATGATTTGTGGAGACTTTAAAATTCTATCCATGCTATTAGGGCAGCAATCCGGTTTCACCAAATATCCCTGCTTCCTTTGCTTGTGGGATAGCCGGGCCCGCGACCTACACTGGGGGAAAAAAGACTGGCCAATTCGGGAGTATTTGAGACCCGGTGAGAAAAATGTTCTTCATGAGAGCTTGGTACCTCGTGATAAAATTCTATTACCACCTCTCCACATTAAGTTGGGTCTCATTAAGCAATTCATCAAGTCCCTTCCAAAAGATGGTGAGTGCTTTCGGTACCTTTGCTCAAAGTTCCCCCGACTTTCTGAAGCAAAGCTAAAGGAAGGAGTGTTTGTTGGCCCTGATATAAGGAAACTCATTTCAGATGGAGCATTCGCTGAAACGATGTCTGAGAAGGAAAAAGAAGCCTGGGATTCCTTCAAGGATGTTGTTCTCAAATTCTTGGGGAACAGGCGGGATGAGAACTATAAGGATATTGTTGCCAGGATGCTCAATGCCTTCAAAGAACAAGGCTGTAACATGAGCCTGAAAGTCCATTTCTTGCACTCCCATGTGAACTACTTTCCCGAAAACTTGGGGGCGTACAGTGAAGAACAAGGTGAAAGGTTTCACCAGGATATCAAGGATGCAGAGAGAAGGTACCAAGGAAGATGGACCACCACTATGATGGCTGATTTCTGCTGGTTGCTGCTGCGGGAAACCCCAGATGAAAAATACGCCAAGCAGCGCACCAAGAGAAGCATTCGGGGGAAGAAGAAACAGGCCCACCAGGAGATTGATTGACCCAAGAATGACTTTAAAATCTAAACTGTGTTGACAAATATCGTGTTTTTACTAAACTTTGAAATAAAAATTTGCTAGTTATTACCACAGTGTCGGATCTCATTTATTAGAATTTTATTTTCACACCATCGGGTGTTTGTCTTCATGTATTGCAATGGTGCGGTTTGCGTTTTCTATTGTTACATGCATACCTGTACAACATTTTTTGCACATTTCTTTGCTTTGCTTTGTGTCTAACCTCGCTCTTATATGCTCAGTGTTTGTGCACATGTATGTGGCTGTTTTAAGTGCAGACAATTTTGCTACCATCACAGTGTGTTTTGTTGACATTACTCTATTCTTATGTGCTGCCTTGTTACAATTTTCTTTATTCTTATTTGAATAACTACTAAACAATTAGTATAAAGAATTCATCCAAGAAACTTTTATCTCGATCGCACTCAATCTGAAACGTTCACCTCAAACTGCTAACCCAATGTAGCAAAAAATCTGTACGTGATGGAGCAAATTGGTTACCAGATTTGGATTCAGCGCACCAAAAAACGTAAAAATCAATCGAAACATTAGAGGCAGTTTAAAAATTTTTTTTTTTAGTGTACCTGTGTAATTTATAAAGCCCACCATTCAGGCCATATCACCCCACTTCTTCATAGGCTACATTGGTTGCCCATAGCAAGAAGAATAAAATACAAATACACAATGAGTCTTTCAGCTCCTCAACAGCATAGCCCCATCATATCTATCCTCCCTCCTCATCACACCCTCTTATACAAGAACCTGAAGAAGCTGTTCTCAAAATACTATTGAAATCCCCCAATCACATCCGCAGCACCAGTCACTCCACAAGTAATAGGGCATTCACCTACATTGCCCCAATACTTTGGAATGTGCTTCCGGATAAATTAAGGACCATAAAAGATCTCCAATTGTTCCGCAAGGAGCTCAAAACATTCCTGTTCTTGGAATATTATGGCAACCTGCACAACAGACATAGATATTATCTTTCTCACTGTCTCCTTAGTCCCTACACTATTTAGACTTTCCACATTCCCGTTTCCCCTCATATTACTACACTCTAAAATATCAATCTCATTAAGTCCATAGGACCATGATCATTAACCACCTATGTACACCCACAGTTAACGGAATATCAGGAAACTTCCCAACTATTTTGTACATAAGTTGATTAGCAAAATATAGATAGCATATTATAACCAGCTTTTAAGATGTTAATTAGCGTTTTCTATGTTATGTAATGTTACTGTGTTATGTTCAATGTAAACCGCCCTTGATCTTTGGAAGGGGCAGTCTAGAAAATCAAATAAATAAAATAAAATAAGTCACTTAATCCTTCATTGCTTCAGGTACAATTTTTAGATTATAAGCCTACTTGGACAGGGAAACAACTTGTCTCTAGCTTGGATTTGGAAAGACAAAGAATTTTATATCTCAAATCCATTTTGTTCCTGCTGTGCTCATCCATTGAATGATTTATTTTGGATATATGGTGGAAATGCACCGTGAGTGCATTTCTTCCCTGGTGAACACACTATTTACCTTGCCACCATGCACTTTCCCTTTCTCCTCCATTCCCCAACTCATTCAAATGCAGCCCTCTTTCCATCTCATTTCCAGTTCTCACTCGATCATGCTACTCCACAGACTCCCTCTACTTCTCCCCTGCAGCCATCTATATGTCCTCATGGACCCTGATTGGACTAGAAAATGCAGATACCTTGTTGCCAAAATAATCCACTTGCCCCAGACAAGTGGTGAGTAGCTTTTTCAGCTTTGTGCAGTCTCTCATCATTCTTGAGTACTTGATGGATGTATGAGTGAATTCTAGCAGATTGCGTCATGTATGCAGATTCAGAAATGTTTAGTTCTCAGTTTGTTTCAAGTTTCATATTTAAATCTTTTTGAAGACAGACACTAGTATAAATAAAAATTGTTTCTAATTCTTAATTTTTATGATGTTTGAAGGCTGTGTTAAGGTACAAGTCATCTACACTCATTATATGGTATTCATGCATTTGATCTCAGTACACCCAATTTTAGTAATCAAAATGCTTCAATATCTGGGCCTAAGATAGTTATAGAAAGCCAGTGTCAAACGTTTTTCAGAATTTTTCTTTTACGTTTTTCTAAGTGCATATTAATTTAATTGGTTATAAAGACTGGCTAGTTTGATATATTATGTAAAGAATGTGTAATATTAAAATATATGATGCTCCTCAGGAGTTGATTTTATTTATTTATTTTATGGCACCCACACATTCTGGCTCCATCAAAGGACATCACCAATGTGTGTAGAGCCCTCTTGCAGCTAAAAGGAAGTCTAAAAGATTTCCTTTATGCATGTATGAGTAGACTCCTGCCTGTCCCGTGATAGCCAATTACAATCAGTCTGTTCTTTTTGCATTGTGGTGATCCGCTTCACAGAAGAAGAGTAAAATTAGTCTTTTTGGGTTATCTTTTATTTTTAATAAAGTGCTGATTTAAAATTGTGCAATCTTCAACCTCTTGGTCTTTCTCTTTACAGTGGTGTCGATGGTTCCCACAGCACCCATAATCATGGTTGCTATCTCTGACAGGACAACTGCCTCAGCTGCAGGGATTCCACTGATCCCAGTACAGGCTCTGGCAGGGGATTCCAGTGTTACTGTGATGTCTGTTGCACTGTCAGGAGCAGTTTCTCTCCTGTCATCGGCTCCTTCCCACACAGCAACAAGATCTTTATAATCAGGACTAGGGCTCAACACCAATCCCCTTGGTGGGCATGGCTGGCAGTGTTAATACTTAGGAAAGTGCTGAAAAAAGGATCCCCCCCCCCCAAAAGCAACTTCAAATGGGGAGTCTTCAGGTAAATCAAAGTCTAAGCACTGATAAGTCTCTCCCAGGCATAACCAGCTGTAGTCAGAAACAGAAAAGAGGAAACTCTGAAAAGACCACATCAGATCGATGTGTCCCCTCCTCTCTTCCCCCCCCCCCCATAGAAATCCTCCAACCCCAGTTGCAGCCTCCCTTGAACACAAATAGATTCACTGTAGTGTCTCAATATCTTGTGCCAGTATCCATCGAGCTAGTTCCAGAATCTCAAAGAGGTTGGAGTTCTACTCAAGATTCTTTCTTATCCCCAAGAAAGCCAGTGGACTAAGCTGATCCCAGATTTCTGAAATTTAAACAACCACGTGAAAAAGAGAAGTTCAAAATGGATCTCCCTAGCAACAATATTCCCTCTGTTAGATTGCAACGATTGACTAACCGCCATGGGCCATGAAGGATGTTAACTCTCACAAACCCGTTCACCTTTGTCACAGGAAATATCTGTGATTCATTTTCCAGTATCAACATTTTCAATACAAGATGCTTTCTTTTGGCTTGTCGTCAGCTCCCAGAGTCTTCACAAAATGTCTTGCAGCAGCTCAGTTATGAATAGGGAACCCTATGTTTGTCCTTACCTGGATGACTGGCTCATATTGGCCCCAAGTAAAGAAGTATTAAGCCTTTACATTCAAAAAAACCATTTTAACTTTTCAAGGTGTCTTAATCAAAAGAGAAAAATCGACCCTTCAAATACTTTCATTGGCGCACACATCAGTACACAGCACTAGAAGGCATACCTTCCCAGGGAAGTAGTGGATATGATCCTGCAATTCAGCTTGTACCTCAGCCAATTTCCTACCTTTTTATACCTGGAAGTGACAACATTTTGCCATACACATCACACTCCAAGCAGCCTATCTTCCTTGTCAGAAAAAAACAACTAGCAGAGTATTAGCCATCAGCTGGACTTGCCATGAATGGTGTTTCAATTGGAGGGTTGCAGACAACCTCTTTCAGACATGTGGAATGGTGGAGATAAGACTCTTTGCAATAAAGGACAAGATCAAATGCAAACAGTTCCATTCCATTTGTCCAAGTCCAAATTGGATAGCACAGAATGCTTTTGCCATCCCATGAGATGCAGGTCTCCTCTACACTTTATTTCCACTCATCCAGAGGGTAGTGCACAAAATCTGCAAAGACAATTTGCAAATGATTCTTGTTACCCATCACTGGCCAAGGAAAATCTGTTTTTCCTAGTCTTCTGTCTCTCGCCTTGAAGCCACCAATATCCCTGGATCACAGTCCCACTCTATTCTGGCAGCAAAAAGTTTTCATCCACCTGAACCTCTTTCTGCTACCATGAAGGTTGAATGGTGATTCATAGACTGCCAGTATCACATGAAGTGATGAACATCATAATGGCATCTAGATGCCCTTCGACATGCTTATCCTGTCAAACCAAATGGAGGCGTTTTGCAGAATGGGCTGCCAACCATATTCAAGACCCCTTTTCTTGTCCAACAAGTCAGATTCTCTTACCCTTTTCCACCTTTCTGATCTAGGGCTCAAAACATCTGTCGACGACACACACCTTCACTTTTTTTCAAAGACTGCAATAACTGCTAAGTAAAATCTATCTACTGATCCCTTGGTATCCAGATTTATGAAGGGCCTCATGAATATATCATCCCTCCACCAAACCTTCATCTCCTTGAGATCTCAATGTCATTTCACTAAACTTGTGGATAGCCCTTTTAAATCTTTAGGCCTTGTCTCTTTGAAACACCTTACATGGAAAACAATTTTTCTGGTGGCCATCACTTCCACCAGAAGAATCAGTGAGCTACTTGTGCATTAACCTTCCTATACTTTGTTCCTTTTCGGTCCGCCAGTTCAGTCTACGCCGCTGGGTAGTGTACCTCTTCCTGCAGTATGGAGACTGGGCATGTCAGAAGTCTGATACATCTATCGGTGGCACCTCCTATCAGCTTCCAGTGTGTCCAGTCTCCATGCAGCAGGAGGTTGTGAGCCATGGGGTAGGTTCAATTGGAGGAACACATAAGAGTACTTTTTTGGTAGTTTTTGGATAGGTTTTGGCTTGATTTGCCAGTTTTAGTTTTTTGGGGGTACTATCCCTTTTAATTTATTTGAGTGTAAAAAAAAATTTGATAGGGCAGGGAAGGCAGCAGTGGAGAGGATTCCTGCTACACCTTCCCTTGGTGTTTTCTTCTGTCTGATCCAGCCCTGTAACACTCCCTGCTTGTTGGATGGTAGGGAGCTGTTTCACTTCTGTCCTCTGCCTGCCGTCTGAGTTTTCAGCGTGTCTTTCAGCTCTGCGACTCAGATGGCTCTGTCTTTGCATCGCAGGCTTACCAGCACAGTGGAGCTGTAGCTATTGGCAGGAATCCAGGTATTTACAGTTCCTTTTTTGTTCCAATTCGTGGGGGAATGTCGGGGGGGGGGGGGGGGGGTTCAACCGCTGGAGGCCTTCTACCTCGTGTCAAGCTGGCTGCTAGATTTTCGGCCGCCATTTTCTATGCCGTGCCATTTTTTTTTCCCCCGCGGTTTTTCTCTGTGCTTTGTTTTCAGCGGTAAGGTCTACGTTTTGCAGTCTCCTCAGGCCTCTCCACAGTTGGCAGTGGAGCTTTGAGAGTTCAAAAAGAGAAACTTTTTTTTCTTTTTGTCTTTTTTTTTCTCTTGGTTTTGGCAGTGGCAGCTGGAACATCCCAGTTTACGGTGATCTAGGATCAAATCTAATGTCGGGACGGCCACATTGTCTGCTGTGTGGTACACACAGGGGTACTGTTTCGGTGGACGGCGTGTGCCGTGGCTGCGCCGACTCATTTCCCCCACACCACAGGCCTCTACCTCGGCTCGGCCAGGTACTAGTTCTCTTCCAGGGGCAGCGCTCAAAGCCGAGGAGGAATTTTCCCCGGACTTTGTCCTGTTACTGCATCAGGCGTTTTGCCTTTATAGGAAGGGTGCGATGCCTGATGGAGCTGGGGTGCGATCCGGCATAGGGAAAACGTTTGCGCAGACGACTGCATGCCTAAGCCTCTCAAACGAGCGCGGGTGGTGGAGGACCAGGCCCCTCTGTCTGAGGGGTTGGATGATGAGGTGTTGGATGCAGAGTTGGGGGGAATCCGGAGGAGGATCTTGAGGAAGGTAAGATCCAAGAACCTGAGGATCAAACTCAGATTATTAGGGTGTTTCGGAGAGAGGAGCTTATGGCGCTCATTTCTGAATCGTTGCAGGCCCTTAACTTTTCACCATCGGTGCCCCTGGGAGATGACAGGGTTGAAGATCCACTCATTCAGGTAGTGAGAAAGTCACAGACGGTGTTCCCGGTCCATAAGGTGGTTCGGCAAATGATCAAGGTTGAGTGGGATATGCCAGAAGCAGCTCTGAGGGGCGGCAGGTCCATGTCTAGGCTCTATCTTTTGCCGGATGAGCAGCGGGAGCTCTTTCGCTCTCCTAAGATTGATGCAGCGGTTTCTGCGTTTACAAAAAAACCCTACTATTCCAGTGGAAGGTAGCGCAGCGTTAAGAGACGGACAGGACAGAAAGATAGATTCTATGATAAAGCAAGCCTTTGAGGCGGCTGCTATTGCGATACAAGCTTTCCATTTGTGGAGCATGGGTAATACGGGCTTGTCTCCGTTGGTCTCAGTGTTCACAGGTGGCGGAGTTGTCCCAAGATCAGTTGCACGATTTGTCCAGACTGGAGTCGGGGGTGGCTTACCTGGCAGACGTGCATTATTTATTTAATCAGTTTTATATACCACCTTATCCTTCAATCAAAGTGACTTGATGCGAACTATGGCAAATTGTATGTCGTCGCTGGTGGCAGTGTGTAGATTTATTTGGCTGCGGAGTTGGGCGGCGGACAATTCCTCCAAGTCACACCTGAGTAAGCTTCCCTTTTCGGTGAGGACTTGGACAAATTGGTTAAGGACTTGGGGGAGTCCAAAGGCGGTCGTTTGCCAGAGGACAAGTTAAAGACAGGCAGACCCGGTTCAGGGTTGCGAGGGCAAGCTTGGGACTTCGTCACTTTCGGGCAACCCGTTTAGGATTGTTTCAGAGAGGGTGGTATTCCTTTCGGGGCCAAAGTTTTCGAGGTTTCCGGGGAGCGGCCAGAGGGTTCTCTAGTCCTCAGCAGACCACTTTCAAGAAATCACAATGAAGTGAGAGGGACTCCGGTGGGGCCTCTTCCTGTAGGAGGTTGGCTATGGGAATTTTTGCCCGCCTGGAGTCGCATAACATCCGATCAGTGGGTTTTGGAAGTCATTCGAGAGGGTTACGTGCTCGAATTTGCTCGACTGGGTTCAAGACTTGTTTGTCCTGTCTCCTTGCAGGGGACGGAACAAGGAGTCGGCGATGCGAGCTACATTGACGCGTCTCACTCAGCTAGGGGCTGTGGTGCCAGTACCTCGGGATCAGTGCAGGTTCGGTCGGTACTTGATTTACTTCGTGGTCCCAAAAAAGGATGGGGCCTTTCGTCCAATTTTGGATCTCAAGGGCGTCAACCGTTGTCTGAGTGACCCATTTTCGCATGGAAACCTTAAGGTCAGTGATGGTAGCAGTGCGGCAGGGAGAGTTCTTGACCTCTCTCGACCTCACTGAGACTTACTTGCACATCCTGATTCGGCAGGAGCATCAGAGATTCCTACATGTTGCAGTCCCGTGGGGTCATTTTCAGTTCCAGGCACTGCCGTTCGGGTTGGCAACAGCTTCATGTACGTCTACTAAGGTAATGGTGGTAGTAGCGGCGTTTCTGCGCAGAGAGGGGGTGCTTGTTCACCCTTATCTGGACGACTGGTTGATTTGGGCAAAGTCGCTAGCAGAGAGCGAAAGAGCTACGTCCAGAGTGGTACAGTTGTTACAAGACCTCGGTTGGGTAGTCAATGCTGCCAAAAGTCGTCCAAGTCCATCACAGCAGTTGGAATATCTAGGTGTTCAGTTCGACACGAAGGTCAGAGCGGTTTTCCTTCCAGAGGCGTGGGTGCAAGGAATGCAGTCCTTAGTCCTTTGGTTTCTGAAGTGGCGAGCGCCGACAGCTTGGCATTGCCTGCGGGTCCTAGGAACTATGGCAGCAACCCCCGAGGTTGTTCCTTGGGCTCGAGCGCATATGAGACCTTTTGCAGAGGTCTCTGCTTAGTCGGTGGTAGCATCAGGAGGATTCCTTGAACAAACGCTTGCCCTGTCCGGGTCAGGTTCGAGCGTCCCTCAAGTGGTGGCTGCGAAGGGAGAAGCTGACAACGGGGATGCCGTTCGAGCAACCGCAATGGATCCAGGTATTGACGGATGCCAGCCTAGTGGGCTGGGGGACCCATTGCGAGGGGCTCTTCGCACAAGGATTGTGGAGTGTGGCAGAAGCTCAGTGGTCAATCGCCCACTTCACCTCCAGTTGTCTCTCACGCTGGTCTCATGGACTCAAGTCTCATGAGACTAGCACCAGAGTTCCTATACCATGCGTCATCTTTAGATAAGTTATAGTTTCAGGTAGCAAGCATCTATGTGGGGGTCTGGAGCTTGTCTGTGTGTGGGTTTGTGGTGGTGGGTGCCTTTGTGTGGGTGGGGTGCAGAGCTATGGTGCCCATGAATGTGTGTGTTGTGTATGTGCAGTGCAGAGGTGAGGTGTCTGTGTGCGTGTGTACATAGTGTAGAGCGGAGATGCATGTCTGATTTATGGAGATGGTATGCTTGTGTGTGGGCGCACGCTCTGGGGAGAGGGGAATGTGCCTTTCAGCAAATATGTGGTGTTCCCCTTTTGTCCCCATAATTTCATCCTTTTAATGTCCAACAGCTTGCACTCTTCTTCCCCTCTGCAGCCCCTTTGCACTCTCCCTTCCCCCTAGCACACCCATTCCCCTGCTCTACATTCTCCCCCCCCCTTTTCTTTTTGTGTGTTTGTTACTGGCTCTTTTATGTTTTTGCAGTTTTACTCCACCCCTCCCTTCCGTCTTAACTATTTCTTTTTTTTTTTATTGCCGCCCCCAACATAGCTCTTCCTTTCAGGCTGCAGGCAGACAGTTTGCATTGGGGCAGTGATTGCTGCCATCCCTTTCTCTTCTGCCCACAGGGGATTGATTTCCCTCAAGCTGACAGAATGTGTTTTTCCTTGTTATGATTTTTTTTTGGGGGGGGGGGGGTGACAAGTAAATTCCATGTGGCAGATGCAAATTTCTGGTTGCCATGGCAACCTGGTGCCTGTGATTTGTTGAGTCCTGTCTACACTACATATGCTAGACTGCAGACATGCATTACTATACTGCCTGTGAGGAACCAAAGAACTTGAGGAAAGCTTCAAAACATTTTGTTACTTACAATCTAAATAATATGGGAAGACCAGCCTCCAAAAAGACACTTTTCCATATCATCCTGCTAAATCAGTTCAGACAAGTGGATTATGTTCCCCTACCAGCAGATTGGTGGAGACAAAGAACCAATTAAAAGCCCTGGTTTCAATGACATCGCTCCCATGCCTCTATCCGTCTCAGCCACCAGAAGTCTGTTCAATATTTCTTTGTCTCCAGCAGATGATGGATTGATTTTCTTCTCTTTGAACAAAATTCTGAGGATTAAGAGGAAAAATTGATTAAATACTCGTGAACAACCACATTGAAGTTGACTCTCATTTGAGCGTGGTGTGGGAGGCTCCACTAAACTGCGGTCTTTTCAGTAGCCATAGGAAGAGGGAAAATTGATTCAGCTCCATGCGCTTATCATAAGAGCTTGTTGAACATCCAGAAATTGGAAGGATTTGGAAAGATCTGGAGGAGTGCAGCAGTCTCACACAACCTCAATGCCTCCTACCTCCCTCCTCTATTCCTCTCTGCTCTCTCCCAAAGATTGCAGAAGGCTCTCAGAGGGATTTGCCTGCCAGTCACCTTACACACAGTGCTACAAAGCTAGTGAAACAATATCAGGACAGTGGATCGGAGCCCGGCACAGATCCTTTGCCTGGATCTCTCATGGGGTGAGTACCAAGGCTTGTCCTTGTTGGAGGCTCCCAATTCTGTCTGTGTGAGATGCAATTTGGGGTAGACCGCTGGAGACTATTGGTGCGGTATGGGGGTTTCCCACCATTTTCTGCACATGATAGTAGCATTTTTCTCCTTTTGTGCGCCTGGAGGTTGTTCTGCCCAAGCAACTCCAATGTGTGTTTCTACCCTAGCACCTGTAATGCATGTTGTAGTTAATGCGCACTGTTGTGATACTTGCCTTTAACTCTCTTATGACTTCTAGGAATTGTTGTTTGGCTTATGGCTAACATGGTACCTAATCTCTGGCTTCTGGACTGTGCCTTGGGAATCTGTCCTTGGTCCGATTCTTTTTAACATCTTTGTTAGTGATATTGTGGAAGGGCTGTTGGGTAAGGTTTGCCTCTTTGCGGATGATACCAAAATCTGCAATAGAGTAGACACCCAGGGTGGTATAGATAACACGAGGAGGGATCTAGCTAATCTTGCCATGCTGGCCAGACCGCAGTGCCTGGTATAGGATGGTATCAAGGGGTGTGAACTCCACTTAATCTTTAAGCATTCCTTATGTTATACAGCTCAAAACTTATTCAGTGCTCAATGACTTGATGCAGACATGTGGGAAAGGTCTAATTGGATAGGCCATGGTTGTTGCTGGGCGAATTTAAGAGTGCTGTGTGCCTGGTCAGGTGATCTAAAAGGCAGTTGGTTGATACTTTGTAACTTTCTCTGAGAAAAGTCTGATAGAAAGTCAGAGACAGAAATAGAGATGTGTTTTAAAAAGAAAAAAATAAATAAATAAAATGCTGAATATAGGTTTGTAGCAGCTACAGCTCCGTGGAAAACAGGAAGTACCTACATACAAGAAATGTATGTAATTTGAAAGAGAGTACATAGGAAGCAAATGAAATCCTTCCATCTGTCTATGGTCAGTGAGTAACCTGACATGATCATCTCTTGTCTCTTAGCCCAGATTATGTACCTATTAAATCTGTAATATTGTAAGGGAAGCTGTACTCCCTTATAGCCATTAGTAGTATTAGAATAAAAATGTAAACTTTACTCGGAGAATGTGTCAGTTTGGATCAGGGCAAGGTCCATTTCATATCTTTAAGATACAATACTGCAGTGCAATCTAAAAATCCTCAAGATGTGCAGTTCCCGATGTGGTGTGGTCTCGGAGGCAGGTGTCTGTCTGAACTGCATGCAGGAGGCGGTCATGGGAGCAGGACCTGCAGGATGAGATGAGGTAGGAGAGTCCCTCCCGTTGCAAGAGACCTTGGTGGCGGGGGATGCCATGTTACCTTCAGCAGATCCGGCCCCCAGTCCCTGCACGATGCCCGGACCATCCACCCCTCAAGCCCAGGGAGCGATAGGGCTCCCGGGGGAGTTCTCACCGGAGTTTCTGTCTTTTGCATAAGGTGTTTTGCCTACCAAGTGGCTCCACGGCCACGGAACACAGGGCTAAGAGTATGTCAGACGCAAAAGAGCATGAGTCAGGAGCAGTAGCAGCAATCACTGTTAGGGGGGCTGGATGGGGGAAGACCTTGACACAGAGCTAAATCTGCAGGAGGAGTTGGAAGAAGGAGAGAGCCCAGAACAGGAGGATCAGGCCCAAATTGTTTGGGTTTTCTGCCGGGAGGAGCTACTATCGCTCATCTTTATGCTTATGTTTATGCAATTTCTCGATAACCACCCTGATGGCCTTCGGCCTGGGTGGTATTACAATCACTACAAGTGGATACTGATACATTTCCTCGTCCCCAAAGGGCTCACATTCTATGTGTACCTTGGCGACCCTCAAGGCCTTGAATATGCCTGTTAACCTCCCGGTAGAGGAAGAGGCGCTGTAGGATCCGCTGTTCCAGGCGGTACAGAAATCGCAGAAAGTCTTACCAGTACATGGAGTAGTAGGACAGATGATCCAGGATGTGTGGGATCTGCCAGAGGTTGGCCTTAAAGGGGTGCAATGCATGACGCACTTATACCCGCTGCCGGAGCAAGAATGAGCTCCTTTGATTGCCCAAAGTGGGCGCAACGGTGTTGGCAGCAGTAGAAGAGACCTTGACTTGTCTCCTGCAGCTGGTTCCTTTTTGCCCAATTCTCAAATTTGAGGGCATGAACTACGGTCTCCAGATACTGCATTTTCACAGCAGTAATGGCGGTAGGAAACAGAGATTTTTGGTGACTCTCGATCTCACAGAAATGTATCTGTATGTTCTCTTCTATCTAAAACATCAGCAGTTTCTCCGTTTTGCGGTGCCAAGGGGCCATTTCCAGTTTCGAGCGTTGCCCTTCGGTCT
The DNA here is from genome assembly GCA_033557465.1 of Ichthyophis bannanicus. Lineage (NCBI taxonomy): Eukaryota > Metazoa > Chordata > Amphibia > Gymnophiona > Ichthyophiidae > Ichthyophis > Ichthyophis bannanicus. Next base: position 578,617,636 of record CM066035.1, read on the forward strand.
GGCGACCACCCCCCGTACCTTCATCAAGGTCATGGTGGTGATGGCAGCAGCTCTCCACAAGGAAGAGGCTCTTGACCACCCGTACCTAGACGACTGGCGTATCCAGGCGAAGTCCAGGAACGATAGCGAAAAGAGCAACAGTGCAGGTGGGAGAGTTCCTTCAAAGTCTCGGTTGGGGTCAACCTGACCAAGAACCAGTTATGGCCGGCCCAGGAGCTAGAGTATTTGAGAGCATGCTTTGATACCTGCGTGGGCAGGAATTTCCTGTCAGTTCGCCAGGCGTAGGAGCTACAACAGTTGATACGGCAGGTCCTGAAGAGGGCAAGATCATCAGCATGACATTATCTGCAGGTTCTGGGGACCACGGCGGCCACTCTTGAGCTAGTTCCATGGGCAAGGGCGCATATGCAACTGCTGTAGAGGGCTCTGCTCCGTCGATAGTCCCATCATGGTCAACCCATGCCCCAAGTACTGCCCTGCCCGCGGAGCACCAGGAGAGCCCTCGGTTGGTGGCTGCATGTGGAAGGAGTCCCTAGTGTGGGTTCCTCGGATGACCAGCTTGTCAGGTTGGAAAGCCCATTGCGAAGGATGCTTTTGTTCAGGGACAAGAGTCTGCAGGAGGCCCTGTGGTCGATCAACAGGCTTGAGATGCAAGCGGTGACCTTGGCGCTAGAAAGTTTCGAGCCATGGTTGCAGGGGAAGGTGGTCCAAGTCCTCTCAGACAACCGGTAAGGAAGCATGGGCAGTGCAGCCCTGGAGGAGGAGGAGGAGGCTGAAGGTCTGTTCGGATGGGCAGTGATTCGTTTCTAAGCATTATCAGCGGCGCACATAGCAGGAGTTCACAGGGTGATGGCAGACTACCTCAGCCGAGTGCGCATGGATCCCGGAGAGTGGCAGCTCAATCAGGAGACGTTCGAGCAGGTGGTCTGCCGATGGGGCACACTGGTCATGGACCTAGTGGCAATGTTCGAGTGGGCCAAAGCCTGCCGGTTTTTCAGTAGAAGAAAAGTCCAAGGGCCTGGATTCTCTAATTCAGCAGTGGCTCGAAGAGGGTCTTTTCTGTTTTTCCCCATGGACACTCATAGGCCAGTTAGTGCAGTGGCTAGAGGCACACCGTGATTCTGGTGGCACCAGACTGGCCGAGGTGCCCGTGGTATGCTGACCTGATTTGGATACTGGTGGATTTGACTGTGGTGGCTTCCGGTTCGGAAGGACCTCTTGATGCAGGAGCCACTTTGCATGCCCCAGGTGGATCAATTCTCACTTACGGCATGGCTCATGAAAGGGTGAGGTTGAAGAAGAAAGGATAATTAGGCTTGGGGATAGCGACCTTGCTACAGGCCCAGAGGTGGTCTACAAACCTGTCGCGCATCTGCGTAGGACACATCTTTGAATCATGGTGCGGCGAGAGGCAGCCACACCCTTCCACTCCCTCCGTCCCGGACATCTTGGCGTGCTTGCAGTCCGGTTTTGATAAGGATCTAGCTGACAGTTCCTTGAAGATGCAACTGGCGGCGTTTTTATGTTTATCGTGGGAAAGTCCATGGGGTGCCGTTTGGATATACACCCAGACGTGCTGGGCTTTCTAGGGGGTTGACCCACCTCCGTCTGCCAAAGAGGGCAGTGGTACAGCTTTGGAATCTCAATCTGGTGCTGTCTGGGGAACCCATTGAGTCAAGCTTTCCTGCAGGATTTGGCTCTGAAAATGGTATTCCTGGTGGCGAGTTGCTCGGCACGCAGGAATTTGGAGCTTCAGCCCCTGTCATGCCAGGAGCCATTCCTTTCCTTCTGAAAGGAGAAAGTGGTCTGGCGCCTAGTACCTTCATTTTTGAGAAGGTGGTGTCAGCATTTCACGTAGATCAGGCCATTTCCTTACCAGCTCTGGCGAGCGTGGATGTGGGCGAGAGTGGGTATAGGCCATGCCACTCCACAGCTGTGCCACCTGGATGGTAATTGAGTCCTGCGTAGGAATGTGAAAAGGGCATTGTCCTTTCGGAGATCGGACCGTCTGTTGGTTCTGTTTGGCAGGTTGCGCAAAAGTGAAGCGGCAGCTAAGCATCCATTTCCAGATGGGTCAGTGAGGCAATCACGTCGGCATACATCTTGAAGGGTAGAACAGTGCCGGCGGGGCTGCAGACGCATTCCATGAGGGCTCAGGCAGCCTCATGGGCAGAGTATACTTTAGTTCTGCCGGTGGAGATCTGTAGGGTGGCATACTTCTCTGAACATTTTCACCTGGATGTCCAGGCGGTGGGGAATGCTCGTTTAGGATCGGCAGTGCTTCAGGCTGGTTGTGTGGGTCCCTCCCGTTAGTTTAACTGCTCTGATACATCCCAGAGGTGCGGGACTGGACTGGAGGGACGTTAAGGAAAGAGAAATTAGACTTACCTGCTAATTGTTGTTCCTTGAGGAACTCCAGTCCAGTCCCAGAACCCTCCCTGAGTGCTTCTTGTGGTGATCTGTGCACACCCTGGTTCTGAAGCTGGCTCCCTTGGTGGAGGAAGTGGCCAGGATGACCCGGGGAGGGGTGTGTAATCAGTGTTTGGGGGAGGGGCGGACCAGAAGAGCTGTTGGTTGCTCGCTTCCTGCTGGTTGGAGTTGCTCAGGCGCTCAACAGGTAGGCCTCTTCATCCTGGAGTAGGAGACAGGGTATCCTTCCCAGGGGATGGAGGGGGTGCTAGTTTATTTAGACATAGCAGTGTTTGTTGTATGTTTAACTACTTATTTGTTGCTCCTCTGAGTCTGCTTTGTCAATAGGTACTGGGGCTGGTGGGCGGTGCCAGCTGCATATATACATTAATGTCATCAAAAAGATGACAAGCACAGCCTCCAAGCTGCTGGAAGAGGTACACTACCCAGGGGTGCAGGACTGGACTGGAGTTCCTCAAGGAACAACAATTAGCAGGTAAGTCTAATTTCTTTGTTGCTGCCATCACAGAAATGTGATCCTCGTCCACCAACATCATTCCATACTGCTATTGCCCAGATAAGCAGTTTGGCACCTCAGCTGAGACCTGTCTGACTAAGACGATCTTGATAAACTGCCAGTAGGTAAGCTTATCTACAACATAACTCTTAGCATCCCCAATGCACACAAGCCTTCATCGCTTAACAAGCCACAAACAAGCGAGGGGCTAGATATGAGCATGCTGATTTGTATGTAGTTTAAAACAACTTCTTTTGGTGAGGGCAAACGCAAGAGACCACAATGTAGAAACCTAATGGGGCAAATGGATGCCTGTGCTATCTGCAATGACGCTAAATAGTAAAGGCTGTCCTGTTAACATATGACTTGTGTGTGAAAATTAGGATTTTAAAATGTATCCTTAAGGCTACAAATAGTCAATGCTGTTCAGACAGCAGGGGAGTGAAATGATGGCATTTACTTACACCGTAGAGCACCTTCAGGAGAAAGAATGGTATAGTTTTTATGAAGACCGAAGCCATCAAAATGATCAAAAAGGGCTCTCTGCAGGATGAGGTCTGCAGCTCTGACAAGTAGCTGAAGGATGTAACAGTCACCAGGAAAACCACTTTAAGGATCAAATCCTTGAGAGAGGCCTTGCAAACGGGCTTAAGGAGGAGGGGGGGGGATTTAAGTACCTTTAACACCAGTGGAGTGGAGGAGTAGCCTAGTGGTTAGAGCAACTGCCTAGTACCCAGAAGATCAAGGGTTCAATTCCCACTGGCACTCCTTGTGACTTTGGGCAAGTCACTTTACCCTCCATTGCCTCGGAAGAAAAGGCTGGCAATCTACTTCCGGTGATACATTACCAAGAAAACCCAGATGTAGCTGGGTCATTATGAGTCAACACTGACTTGATGGCACTAAAAAAAAACAAAAAAAACCTACCAGTGAAAAGCTACTGGGAAACCACTGGGTGCACTGGCAGATGTATCTGCTTCACTCCCCTAAGGAAGCGTGAGACATCAGAGTGTGCTACCAGAGACCTACCAGAAACCTTCCTCTGGTAGCACATTAGGACCACTACCTTAACCATGAGAGCATTCAGGGCCAAATCCTACTCCAAGCCAGTCTGCAAGAAAGACAATACAGCAATTGTATATCTGCCTTCCTAGCCTCTACAGCCCTAGAGGCACACCACCTCTCAAACTCTCCAAATCCTTACATAAGATGCTAGAGACCCTATGGGCCTTGAGAAGATTAGCCTTTACGATTCCCAAAGTAGCATTTCTTGGACAGCAGATGCCTCTCAAGGGCCAAGCTGTAATCTAGAAGAGAGCGGGATCCTCCATCGCTAGGGGATCTTGCTGAAGAAGGCCACTCTATAGAGGTAACAAACAGAGGCCCCACCAACAGGCTCAGGAGATCTGCATGGCCCATCCGAGGCCACCAGAATCACCAAGCCTGAGTAAATCTGAATCCTGAGCAGAAAACGTCTCACCAAGGGCCATGGAGGGAAGACATATAGAAGACCCTCCTGAGGCCATACTTGAAGCAGGGCATCCAAGCCTGCTACCCGTGGGTCCTTCCTGTGGCTGAAGACGTTTTCTACTCTGGTATTCTCCTCTGTGTCCACCAGGCCAAACACTGGAAGGCCCTACTTCCACACTGTGTTTGAATGTATAAAGACTCTGCTCTCATCCTCCCCAGAATCCACCTTGCTGTAACTTAAGTCTGCTTGCACATTGTTGACTCCTGCTCTGTGGACTGCCAGCAGGGTAATTGGATGTTCCTCTACTCAACAGCACAGTTCACCACCTTGCAAGCCACTCAAAAAATGTGAGTTCTACCCTGCTGGTTGACATATGCTACTACTGTAGCATTGTTTAAGAACTTCTTGTGACTGCTTTTGCCCACTAAAAGGGGCTGAAGTTTCTCCAAAGCCAGTTTCAGGTAAGATCTGTGGCTAAATGTTCTTCTTGGCAACTTATTACTGCTGGTGTACCTCAAGGGTCTGCTCTTTCTGCAATACTGTTTTAACATTTATGTTGCCCCTATCTTTACAATCTTTAATGGTCTGGACATTACTTACAGGACTTATGCAAATGATATTCAGTTTATAGTTCCTATATCTTCTGTAAACAGGATGTAATTGGTGCCGAGGGTGGCTACTAAAATGGTCAGTGTTCTTCGTTATAAACCATATGGGGACAGACTTAACGATCTAATATGTATACATTAGAGGAAAGGTGGGATAGAAGAGATATGATAGAGATGTTTAAATACCTCTATGGCATAAAAGCACAAGAGGAGAGCCTCTTTTTTGATTAAAAGTAAGCTCTGCAACAAGGGGGAAACAGGATGAGGGTGAAAGGGGACAGACTCAGGAGTAATATACAGAAATATTTCTTTACAAAAAGAGTGGTAGATGCGTGGAATAGTCCCCCAGTGGAGGTAGTAGAGACGAGAACAGTATCTGAATTCAAGAAAGCATGGGACAAAAACATAACATCTCTAAAGGAAAAAAGGGACTTTCCTTAGCGCATCTCCAGTCCAGTCCACCCCACCACCGCTCCCACAAAGAATCAAACACCCCAGGGACAAATGGATCACAGTGGGTTCTGGTAGATTGCAACCTGTAACGCAGAGACATCCCATACATCAAGAGATATCCCTGCACAATGCCTTCTCTGCCTTGGCTAATGAGGATGCCCAATCCAAAGAAACTGAAGGGCCCTTAAATGAGTCAGACAATGCCCAATCTCCTGCTAAAGCACCATATATGAAGAAAACCTCACCAAACAGAAAACTACTACTACTTGGAGATTCCATCATCAGAGGTAGCAACTTGGGAACACGGTTCAAAGGAGAGAAGATAGTCATGTGCCTACCAGGCTCTTCAGCCAGCAGGAATACAAACCAAGTCGTTGAAATACTTAACGCAAAAGGTGAACACTCCAAACTTGATGTTATCCACTTGGGCACAAATGAACTGGCTAGAAACAGTGCCTCTACAGCCCAAAAGGACTTCCAATCTCTGGGAGAGAAACTCAGGCCCATTGTTAACACGTTTGCATTCTCAGAAGTTCTACCTGTTCTTGGTAAGGGGACAAAAAGGCTGCATCGCATTAACAGCTTTAATACATGGCTCCAGACCTGGTGCAAACAAGAAGGATTCAGATTTATTGGCAACTGGGGCAACAGATGGACCAACAAGAGACTACTGTGCTGATGGACTACATCTCTCTGTCACAGGGAAAAGAATCCTAAGTGAAAAATTCAGGCAGTATGTGAATATGCATTTAAACTAGGAAAAGGGGGTGACGAATGTGGAAGGTCAATATCTGCATGCCACCCCCTGCAAAAGCAGAATAACATCAGAAACAGCCACACTTTTAAACCACACATCAAAAACAAGTGGGAAGAAGTGGGCAGAACAAAGTCCAATGCACAATACACACAAGCCAGGTAAATGCTGGAAAGCAATGAGCACAAATGCTCGAAGCTTAGCCAACAAAATTCCGGACCTGGAAGCCCTAATGGTGGAAAAGGACTTGGACATTGTGGCCATTACAGAAACATGGTTTAATGAATCACATGATTGGGATATAGCCATAGCTGGCTATAATCTATTCAGAAGAGACAGAGAAAATGGAAAAGGAGGAGTAGTAGCCTTGTATGTCAAAAGCAATATTAAAGCTACTGAAATGCAGGGGACTTGGGGAAAAGAAGAAGCACTCTGGATTGCGTTGGAAAGAGGAGATGACACTGTAATCCATATTGCTGTAGTCTACAGACCTCCGACTCAAATTGAAGAGAGAGATAACAAATTGATTATAGATATTGCCAAGATAGCAACAAAAGGGGACGCGATCATATTGGGTGACTTTAATCTACCTGATGTGGATTGGATTACTCCTTCTGCACATCTGGAAAGAAGCAAAAAAATTGTGGATGCTCTCCAAGATGCATTAGTTAGACAAATGGTGATGGAACCAACCAGGGAAAGCTCAACGCTGGATGTAGTGCTCACCAACGGTGATAGCGTGTCTAATGTCTGTGTGAGTGCCCCTGTGGGCAACAGCGACCATCACACGGTGTGGTTTGAGATAAAAGCCATGGTGTACAGGCCAGTCATAGCAAGCTCGAAGTCCTAAACTTCAAAAACACTGACTTCAATAAAATGGCCAAGTACTTAAAGGAGGAGATGACGGGGTGGAAGGAGATAAGGGAAGTGTAATTGCAATGGGCTAAACTAAAGGTGGCAATAAAAGGGGCAACAGATAAATGTGTAAGAAAGGTTTCCTTCTCCTCTGGTTTTTATTTACTTATTTGGTTTTCCAAAGAGGTGGCTGCTCAAAGGCAAACACAGCTTTCGCAAAATTCAAAAGCTTGCAAACAGAAAAACACAGAAATGAATACAGGATCAAGCTCAGAGTCTAAAAGAGAAATAAGGATAGCAAAATCAAAGGCAGAGGAAAAGATGGCTAAGGATGGCAACAAAACTTTCTTCAGGTATATTCAGGAAAGGAAGAAGATCAAAGTTGGAATTGCAGGACTCAGAAGTGCTGGGAAAGGACTCGTGGAAAGTGACACTGAAAAAGCGAAATTGCTAAACAAATACTTCTGCTCTGTTTTTACTAAAGAAGATCCTGGAGATGGACCATCTGTGACTCCCAAATATAAAAATGGGAATGAAGTAGATACCACACCATTCACAGAAGATGAGATGAGATGTTAGAACAACTTGCTAAACTGAAAGTGGACAAAGCCATGGGACCGGATGGGATACATCCCCAGGATACTGAAAGAGCTCAGAGATTCTTGCAGGTCCGTTAAAGGATGTCTTCAACAGATCCTTGGAAACAGGAGAGGTTCCTCAGGACTGGAGAATGACTGATGATGTACCTCTACACAAAAGTGGTGAGAGTGAAGAAGTGTCAAACTACAGGCCCGTGAGCCTTACCTCGGTGGCGGGAAAGGTAATGGAGGCGCTCATGAAAGGGCGAATAGTTAACTAACTTAAAACCGACAGATTGCAAGATCCGAGGCAACATGGTTTTACTGAAGGACGGTCTTGCCAAACAAATCTGATTGAGTTCTTTGACTGGGTGACCAAGGAACTAGATCAGAGGCATGCGATGGATGTCATCTACCTGGATTTCAGAAAAGCCTTTGATACTGTTCCTCATAGGAGGCTTGTCAATAAACTCAGTAGCTTGGGTATGGGTCCCAAGATGGTAAACTGGATCAGGAATTGGTTGACTGACAGATGACAGAAGGTGATGGTACATGGAGCTCACTCGGATGAGAGGAAGGTGATTAGCGGGGTGCCCCAGGGTTCGGTCCTGGGCCCGGCACTGTTCAATGTATTTGTGAATGATATTGCTGAAGGACTGAATGGAAAAGTCTGTCTTTTTGCAGATGACACACAAATTTTGCAACAGAGTGGACTCCCCCGAGGGAGTGGTTAACATGAGGAAAGATCTACGAAAGCTGGAAGACTGGTCTAATGTTTGGCAACTACGATTTAATGAGAAAGTGCAGTGTCATGCACTTGGGTAGCAGAAATCTAAGGGAAATGTACGCAATAGGGGGCGAGAGGTTGGTGTACATGGTTCAGGAGAAAGACCTTGGTGTGATTATCTCTGATGATCTCAAGGTGGCAAAACAGTGCGACAAGGCGGTGGCAAAAGCCAAGAGGATGTTGGGCTGCATAGAAAGAGGGATTACCAGCAGAAAGGAAGAGGTACTTATGCCACTGTACAAGTCACTGGTGAGGCCTCACTTGGAATACTGCGTTCAGTTTTGGAGACCATATCTTGCAAAAGATGTAAAAAGACAGGAAACCGTTCAGAGGAAGGTGACCAAAATGATTTGGAGCCTGCGTCAGAAGCCTTATGAGAAAAGACTTGAAGACCTAAATATGTACACTTTGGAGGAGAGGAGGGACGGGGAGATATGATTCAGACCTTTAAATATTTCGAGAAATGATGAACAAACAAACCTCTTCCAAAGACGGGGAAGCTGTAAAACTAGAGGACATAACATGAAGCTGCAAGGTGGTATATTGAAAGCAATGTCAGGAAATATTTATTCTCTGAAAGGGTGGTGGATGCTTGGAATGCCCTCCCGATGGAAATGGTGGGGGCAAACATGGTAACAGAATTAAAAACGGCATGGGACAAACACAGTGGGATCCCTTTACAGCAACAGGATAAAAACAAAATAAACGGTACCATCTAACTTCTGAACCATCTAACGTCTCAAATAGGGGTGTCCTACATGGAATGGTGGGTTCACCCCTAAACAAAGACATGGGGAGGGGTGGCCTGCACATAGCGACAGGTGCACCTACTCTTGCCATCTTGCTGGGCAGACTAGATGGACCATGCTGGTCTTTATCTGCCGTAATTTACTATATTACTATATTTCCTTACCTCTTCACACTTTACTTTCAACAATTGCTGCTGGAAAATGAGATGCATGGGACCTTGTCTAGTTAATATTTATTTTTAATATTCAGCCAGTTCACAATGTATCTCCAAGAACAAGCAGGAATGTAGTCTTCACATATGGTTGACGTCAGTACCGATGGAGCCTGAGTGAGAATGCTCTCCAGTTTCCAATAGGAAAGCTTTTGGGAGCATCCCTCTGCGCATCTGCCTTCCCGCCTTTCCAGCTCTCCCTCCTGAGTTTTTTGGTTTCCGTGGAGCCGACAAAAAGCAATTCTTGTCACCGCAGAAAATTTGTCCTTTATTTTTTGTGGTTGCGTCTGCCGTCCCGTCGACGCTGGTACCGACCTCCGGTGCTTTTTTTCTTCAGAAAAATCTTCAATGAGGGGAAGAATTATTTCTTTCCTTCAGACGCATCTACGCCATCTTAGACTTAGGCCTCCCCTTTTGTCAGACAAAATAGAAAAAACATCCAGTGGCTTTAAAAAGTGTTCCAAATGTGGCAGTACCATTTTGGCGACACACCCATGACTGGTGTTTAAAATGCTTAGGACTGGATCGTCAACTGTCAGAATGTCCTCTCTGTAGGAAGATAACAAAGAGAGGCCTACAGAATCGAGCTGCAAAGCTAGGCACCCTCTTTGCCTCTGATGCAGTATCTTTAGCATCAACATCATCGAGAGCTTCATCTTCCTCCCAAGGATCTCAGGTATGGAAACCTAAGTCTTCATCGAAGACTGGCCGGCCCTCCAAGGTAGATCTCCTTCTAAGCATTGAGATGCCTCTGTTGCCCTGGAGGAGGACACACCGGCCAAACAACCCAGGTGGGAGGACCTTTCCTCCAAAGCCTTAGTGGAGTCCCAGGATGCTCCCGGGGCCTCCACCTCTGGAGATCTCCTGGTGCCATGCTCAGAGATCGTGGCCTGCAATTCCAGTACCTATACCCAAGCATCGCCAAGCTTCATGGATCTATGTATCCAGGCTATCGAGCAGAGCTTAGCAGCCTTACTTGGTGGCCTTGGTACCGTAAAACCTTTACAGTCTATTCCGCAGGCATCGGTACTGGCTCCGGTACTGACACAACCTGCATCGACTTTTTTGCCCCTTACCATGCTACCACCCATGCTGGCCCTCGAATCCGTTTCCGGTACTAAGGTTCCAGCACTGCAAGCCTCAGCTACCGGTTACGATCGGTACAGAGTACGTGCAGAGCGGGAGCATCCTGCCTGTCGATACTTTGAGTTTTTGGATTCCGATTTATCGGATGATAAATTGGACGATACCTGGGACATGAGAACTATCCCGGAAGATCCATCTCCATCTCCGTAATGTTGCATATCCCCTCCAGAGGACATGTCTTTTTTCAAGTCTTCATTTGCGATGTTGCTCAGGGTTTGTCCATAACAGTGACATCGGAGAAAGAGCCTAGGGCTAAAGAACTTGAAATTCTTCAATACCCCCATACTTCATGACCTTATGCTTCGTATGTGGGAGACACCCCTTACTATCTCTCCACATACCCGATGACTCGATACCATGTACCGGGTACTGGAGTATCCTGGTTTTCAGAAGACTCAATTGCCGCACCATTCCATGGTGGTGGAATTGGCAATGCATCTGAATAAAGAGTGCTAAGAGACATTCCTCAAACCCTCCAGCTAGGGAATCGAGAACCCTAGATGCCTTCGGTTGACATTTTCAGGCTTCCATGTTATCGGCCAGGATCAGTTCCTACATATTCTATATGGGTATGTTCCTTAGAGAAGTAGCTAAAGATTTGGAGTTAATGGCTCCTCTTCTTCCTGATGACAAGAGAGCAGATTATCTCACCCTTGTAAAGCATGCTCAGAATGTTTTGAAGTTTAACAGGACAACTTTTGACTATTTTGAGTGCATCAGCAGAACTTCATCCATCTGCATTGGTGCATGCAGAATTGCTTGGCTCCAAACATCGGATCTTGAACAATGGGTTCAAGATAAGCTGGGTAATATCCCTTGCACCAGTGAAAACCTTTTTGGCAAGGACTGGCAGGACAAGGCCTCTCAGTTAGCTATAAAGAGTGGTGTTCTCGGATTCTATCTAGATCTACTGCCAACCCAGCTAGGAAAAAAGCAGCAAAGAAGTATTTTTTTTTTTTTTTTTTTTTTTTTTTTTTTTCTTCTTTCTTTCAATAAAAAGTAGTACTATCCTTCTTACACCCCTGCTGTACAGTGTCAACACCATGCTCCTCAGAAGGGGCAGCAGCTATCAAAAGCAGCAAAAGAAGGCTCAGACTCCTAGAAACATAGGCCATGTGGTCTTTTTCTGTTGTCATATTTCTATCTAGTCTGTCCTTCCATATCAACAACTACAACAGTCCCCTTTATTCCTTTATAGATCCTTTGTGTTTGTCCGATGCTTTTTTTGAATTCTAAGTCAGTCACCTCTGCAGACCCATCCTCCTCAGGTCTTTGACTCCTTTCTAGAGAGTATAGCCGTTCTGCCTCTGGAGATTCCAGATCCCGTCCACATCCCCGGCAGACTCTGTCACTTTGCCCCCAGGTAGCATCTTATCACATCAGAGCAGTGGATACTGTCCATAGTACGGGAGGGGTACAAGCTTCATCTACGAAGTCTTGCCTCCCCCACCCCCCTGGACTCCTCCAAGAGAGTTTTGCTCTCAGCCCCCTCTCACTGCTCAGTTGCTGCAAGAGGTCACCTCCCTTCTCTCACAGGGTGCAGTAGAGGAGGTTCCACCATCCCAGAAGGGAATGTGCTTTTATTCTCCATACTTCCTCGTTCTGAAGAAAACAGGAGGGTACAGGCCCATTCTGGACCTCAGAGAACTGAACAAGTACCTACTATGGGAGAAGTTCAAAATGATCTCCCTAGGGGCCTTTCTCTCCTATCTCCAGAGTCGGGATTGATTCTGTTCTCTAGATCTAAAGGAGGCATATAGAAACATAGAAAAATGACGCCAGAAAAAGACCACATGGCTTGTCTAGTCTGTCCTTCCGTATCAACAACAGTCCCCTTCTTTCCTTTAGAGATCCTCTGTGTTTGTCCCATTCTTTTTTGAATTCGGATACAGTCCTCATCTCTACCACCTCCACTGGGAGACACTTCCATGGATCCACCACTCTTTCCGTAAAGAAATATTTCCACATATCACTCCTGAATCTTTTCCCTTTCACCCTCATCCCATGTACCATCGTAGCAGAACTTGCTTTCAATTGAAAGAGGCTCTCCCCATGTGCATTTGTGCCACAGAGATATTTAAACATCTCAATCATATCACCTCTATTCCGCCTTTCCTCTAAGGTGTACATATTAAGATTTTTAAGTCTGTCCTCATATGCTTTATAGTGAAGACCACTAACCATTTTAGTAGCCACCCTCTGTACCGACTCCATCCTGTTTATATCTTTTTGAAGGTGCGGTCCCCAGAATTGCACACAATACTCCAAATGATGTCGCACCAAAGACTTATACAGAGGCACTATCAGCACCTTTTTCTGCTAGCCGTTCCTCTCCGTATGCACTCAAGCATCCTTCTAACTTTTGCTGTCACCTTTTAACTACTTTTTATGATCATCAGATCAAGGGTTCGATTCCCACTTGCACTCCTTGTGACTTTGGGCAAGTCACTTTACCCTCCATTGCCTCGGAAGAAAAGGCTGGCAATCTACTTCCGGTGATACATTGCCAAGAAAACCCAGAGGTAGCTGGGTCGCTATGAGTCAACACTGACTTGATGGCACTAAAAAAAAAAATGATCATCAGACACAACCACTCCTAGGTCCCGCTCTTCTTTAGTGGACAAAAGTACTTCACCCCCCCATACTATATTGCTCCCTTGGATTGCTGCAGTCCAAATGCATGACCTTGCATTTTTTAACATTAAAAAAATAAAAAAACATTAAATCCCAGCTGCCAAATTCTAGACCATCCTTCAAGCTTAGCTAGATCCCTCCTTATGCTATCTACACCTTTCTGGGTGTCTACTCTATTGCAGATTTTGGTATCATCTGCAAAGAGGCAAACCTTACTCGACAGCCATTCCGCAATATCACTAACAAAGATGTTGAAAAGAATCGGACTAAGGACAGATCCTTGGGGCACACCACTGGTAACTTCCTTCTCCTCAGAGTGAGCTCCATTTACCTGTACTCTTTATCGCCTCCCACTCAACCAATTTCTAACCCAGTCAGTAACTTTAGAATCCATCCCTAGGGTGCTCAGTTTGTTTATAAGTCGCCTATGAGGAACGGTGTCAAAGGCTTTACTGAAATCTAAATGCACCACATCCAGGGCTCTCCCTCGGTCCAACTGCCTGGTCACCCAGTCAAAGAAATAAATCAGATTTGTCTGACAAGACTTGCCTCTGGTGAATCCATGCTGCCTCAGATCCTGTGTTCCACTGGACTCCAGAAACCTTACTATTTTCTCTTTCAGCAGCTTTTCCAATAATTTACTCGACACCGAAGTTAAACTAACCGGCCTGTAGTTTTCAACCACATCCTTACTTCGGCTTTTGTGTAAAGGCACCACATGAGACATTATACTTTGAGCAGCCCCAACGCCCTTTGCGAGGGTTTGGAATCGCTGGAGGTAAACTCCACTGAGACCCGCCAAGAAACCTGCGAGTTCTTTTTGCTAGGTCTCGGAGATACATGCCGATATACAGCTGATATGCTTGTATTCGGGCAACCCAGCATCGAGCCCTGTTCTTTGCCCCCGGGCAGGGAATCCCATGCCCTTGCACTTGAATGTAAATGCTACCAGGGCTCGATGCAGGGTTGCCGAATACAAAACGAGACCTAGCAAAAAGAAGTCACAGGTTTCTTGGCGGGTCTCGGTGGAATTTACCTTCAGCAATTCCAAACCCTCACGAAGTGTGTTGGGGGCTGCTCAAAGTATATGCCTCAAGCTGCCTAAGAGTGCTTCGAGTTTAACGCAAGGGTGGCCACCACAGGCATCGGTGCCCACCCCAGGCCTGGCTCCACGTATCGGACTTCGACAATGGGTCTAGGAAAAAATCCTTGTCCCCTGCCTCTGTAAAAACCTTTTCAGCAAACCGATGGAGGATGAGTTGGTGGAGATCGAGACAGTTAGTCACCAGTACTTGGCTCTCCAGGAAGACCTCCACCCTTCCCAAAAAAAAAACGCCGGGGAAAAGGCCTCCCTTCCACAGGAAAGGCCAGCCCTACCAGGGCTATCCCGAATACCAGGCACCCCCCAGAGCCCACAGCAGGGTCACCAGGACAAAGGAGCGGGCCAGGGCCAACACAAGCCTAAGGGCTCTAAGCCCCAGACACCGGCTCCTGCCCAGGCTGGGTTGGTGTTTTGACTCCCTTGGCATATAGCCCCTTCACCCATGTGGGAGCAGCTGCCAACAGGGAGGCGTCTGATTCATTTTGCCCATCGGCCTGCCTGATACCTGGGCACTCCAAGTAGTCAGTGAAGGCTTCCTCCTTCATCTGGACCAGACACCTCACCTTTTCTTTCCAGGAGAGCCCTCTGAGACTCTCTTGCACCAGACCCTGCTACTTCAGGAACTCGCAGGCCTTCTCAGAAACAGGGCCGTGGAGACAGTATTCCACCACCTAAGTGGGAAGGGGTTCTACTCCAGGTACTTTCTGGTCCCAGAAAGAACAGGACTTGTGAAATCGGAACAAGTTCCTGGTGCAGGAGAAGTTCAAAATGCTCTCCCTTGGAACATTGCTGCCCTACCTCCAGCAGGGATATTGGCTATGCTCCTTGGACCTAAAGAATGCTTATAACCACATCATTATTCATCACAGGCAGTACCTGAGGTTCGTGGTCAGGGGCGACCACTTCCAGGGGTACTACCCTTCGGCCTAGCCTCCGCACCAAGAGTCTTCACCAAATGCCTTGCAGTTGTGGCTACCTACCTACGTCTCCAAAGGGCGTTCATCTTCCCAAACCTGGATGACTGGCTCGTGAAAGGAGACACTGCCTGTATCATCAACAGGTCCTGCAGCAGGTCATGGCCTGCACTTTCAAGGTCCTGCAGCATTTTGGGGTTTGAGATAAACCACCCCAAATCTCACCTCACTCCAGCGCAGGATCTGGAGTTCTTAGGAGCTCGTCTGGATACTCTCCAGGCCAGGGCCTTCCTCCCCCTGGAATGGGAGGATCGCCTTAGGGCCCTGGCCATCGAGGTGCAGCACCATCACGCAGTGTTGGCACAGCCCATGCTCTGCCTACTAGGCCACATGGTGTCCACAGTCCATGTGGTCCCCAACGCCTGCCTCCATATGTGGGCAAATCAGTGGTGCCTTCGCTCAGAGTGGACACAAGCCATGGGCAGGCTCTGGGACAGGGTCTGTGTCCTGTCAGCTAGCAGAGTCGCTTGACGGCAGTTCTCACAGGACCTGCAGAAGGGCATGCCCTTCAGCCCCCTAACTCCTAGAGGGTCCTTGACACAGATGCGTCCTTACTGGGCTGGGGTGCCCACTGTGGGGAACTGCACACGCAGGGCAACTGGTTCCTAGCGGAGAGCCAGCAGCAGATCAACCTGCTGGAGCTGAAGGCCATTTTTCTGGAGATTAAGGCCTTCCACCACCGCCTGCAGAAGCAGTGCTAGTCCAAACAGACAAGGTTACGATGTTGTACCCTGAACAAGCAGGGTGGCACAGGGTCTCAGCACCTCTGCCAGGAGGCAGTAGCCTTTCTGCTCGTATGCTATCGGTCAGGAAATGCTCCTCAGGGCAGTATACTTTCCGGGCTAAGACAATGCCGTAGCGGACAGGCTGAGTAGGGTCCTCCAGCTGCACGAATAGAGTCTAGATCCCAGGGTGGTGCAGTGGCTATTCGACTCTGAGGAACCCCAAGTCTGGACCTCTTTGCCAGCCCAGCCAATGCTCAGTTGCCCTGCTTCTGCTGTCTCCAACCGTATCTGTTCCGGATAGCAGCAGATGCCTTCCCTCCCATGCCACTAATCGTCCACACCCTCAATATCCTGCAGGACAAGGCCTCCATGATCCTGGTGGCCCTGTGGTGGCCCAGACAGCCTTGGTTTTTGCTGTTGCTCCGCCTCTTGACAGAGCTCCTGGTCCCTCTGGGAAATGCCCCGGGGCTAGTGACCCAGGAGGAGGGCTCGCTTCTTAACCCCAATCTGAGGTCCCTGTCATTAACAGCATGGCTGCTGAATGGATTGCCTTAGCACCCTTCAACCTCCCAAGGGAGGTGGAGAAAGTCCTCGTGGCCTCTCGTAAGAACTCCACAAGACGGGCCTACACCTTCAAGTGGTGAAGATTCTCAGTATGGTGTGTGGAGCATTGGGTAGACCCGTCTCTTCCCAGGTGCACACTGTGCTGCAGTACTTGTTCCACCTTTTGCAGACCGGACTCAAGTCCAACTCAGTCAGAGGGCACCTGAGCTCGCTCTCGCTGCACCATCACTCCATAGAGGGAAAACCTCTTTTTGTGTAGCCCCTCATTACCCGATTTATGCAAGGCTTGCTGTTCTCTAAGCCTACCATCCGCCCGCCCGCCCCTGGTGGAATGGGATCTCAATGTGTTCTGACGCAGTTCATCAAGCCACCTTTCGAACCTCTGGCTACCTGCTATTTACTTTATCCATCCTGGAAGGTCGTCTTTCTGGTGGCGCTCACTCTGCCACAGAGTCGGCAAGCTTCATGCCTTGGTGGCCGAACCACCTTACACCAGGATCTACCAGAATAGGGTCGTGCTTTGTACCCACCCTAAATTCCTTCCGAAGGTGGTATCTGCCTTCCACCTCAACCAGGAGGTGATGCTCCCTACCTTCTTTCAACAACCCCATGCCGACAAGGCGGCGCCCGTTCTCCATACTCTGGACTGTAAGAGGGCCCTATCCTTCTACCTGCATTGTACTCTTGGCAACTGCAAAGCCTCACAGCTTTTCGTTTCATAATATCCCAGTCGACTGGGAGAGGCTGTTTTCAAGCGGACCCTGTCCACCTGGGTAGCGGACTGCTGCCCATGATCAATCTGGGCTCTTGTTGGAGTGCCGGGTCACAGCACACAACATCAGGGCTATGGCAACCTCTGTTGCAAGCCTATGCTCTGTCCCTATGGCATACATCTGCTGGGCTGCCACCAGGTCCTCTGTTTACACCTTTGCAGCTCACTGTTGCCTGGAGAGGGAGTCCCAATGGGAAAGCACCTTCAGCCAGGCCGTACTCCTTAATCTGTTCTGAGTTTAGGCAACTCCTGCCCTCCGACCCTTTTTGTTCAGGCTGCTTGAGCGCTGGTTCTCCCTGGACACTGGGGTTCTCGGAATCTTTCCTCAGATTTGCTTGCAGCTGCTCATGGCGGGGCAGCTTTTTTCTACAGGTTCTCAGTAGCCTGTAACTAGGTAGTCCTATATGTGAGGACTGACTTCTTGTTCCTGGAGAAAGCGTAGTACTCACTTTTAACAGGTGTTCTCCAGAGACAACAGGAATCGGTCCTCACAACCCTCCCTCCTCCCCTTGGAGTTGCTGTACAATTTTTGCCATCTTCTTTTGTCGGCTCTAGCTATGTCGTCTGACTGAGTAAGATGGCACCCTTGGACGGGAAGGGGACCATGCATGCATGGTGGCATCTCCCAAAGGCTTGCTTTGAAAGCTGGGGAGATGCTTCCACTGGGCTTTGTCGGTGCCGACGTCACCAATACATGAGGACTGATTCCTGCTGTCCCTGGAGAACACCTGTTACAGGTGAGTAACTACGCTATTTCAACCATGCCCTCTAGAGCAGGGCCAGGGTTGTTCTGCCTTCCACATAGTGGTGCAAGAAAAGAGGTTCCTAATGGCATATCCTGGATCTAAAGGTGGCCATAGCTGAACTCAAAAAACATCTTTCCATATAAGAACCATTGGGTCTATTGTATCAGTAAAGTAGAGGGAGTTCTTCATCTCCCTAGACCTCGCCAGGATATCTTGTCATTCCTATGATAAGAGCAGCTTCAACAGTTTTTCCACTTCTGTTTTCTGGGTTGCCAGTTCCAGGCGCTGCCCTTTGGCCTAGCCAAGGCTCCCGTATCTTTTCAAAGGTCATGGTGATGGTAGCTGTGTTTCTGTGCAAGCAGAGTATCTAGGTTCGTAAATACTGTATCTCTGTGTCTTGCTTATCTTGTCAGACTTACTGGAGAAATTGAGATGACAGACCTGGTGATTTACTGGCTGGAAAGGCTCGGATTGGTGATGGCTATCTCAAGAACAGCCTGCTGCTTTCCCAGGATTTGAAATACCTGGGAGCTGTGTTGCACTTTCTCTTGGGTCATGTTTTGCTCACAACAGAGTGGTCCCTCAAGCTTTAGAGCCTTCTCAGGGCATTTTGTGCTCAGTCAGCTTCCACGGTCCTGGGACTACCTCCAGTTCCTCAAGTCCATACCAATGACCTTTGTGCAGGTTCCTTGGGCCAGGACACTCATGTGCCTGCTGCAGAGGTGCCTGCTGTCCCTCTGGTCTCGTTCCCAGTTGTTCGACCAGAACCACCACCTCCTCCAGGAGATCAAGGAGCAGTTAGGATGGTGATTGAAGTCCTGCCACCTGTTGGCCAGGATGTTGTTGGGAACACTGGATTGGATGCTTATCACCTCAGGTGCCAGCCTGAATGGCTGGGATGTTGAATGCCCAGGCACTCTAGTCCACTCAGGAGTCCTAGATGATTATTTGCCCAGAGGCTAGAGTGATTTGTCTGGCCTTGGAATGGTCCAGGCATCTCTTAGTGTGCAGAGCATCCAAATGTTAATGGACAGTGCCATGACAGAGGCATATGGCAACAAAGTGGCACTCGGTATTGGAATGGTTCTCAGAGTTGATCCTCTGCCCCAAAACATAGCTCCATATCTGATTGCCCTGTCTGCAGCTCCCATTACTGGTATAGACAACATGCAGTCCGGCTTCCTGATTTGAAACTCCATGGATCTGGGCAAACAAGACCTCAGCCCTTATGGTCGTGACCTTATGGTGCAGAGCCTTAGACTTGATGGCCTTTAGAAGAATGCCAAAGTAATGCATTTTTCAGCTGTAGGAAGTATCAGTGGATGTTGGGATTGGTTGCCCTATTTCAGGAGTGGCCTCGGGAGGGATGCTGTATGTATTTCTCCTTGGCCCCTTGTGAACCTTCGTTCAGGTAGGATTCTAGCTCATGTAGGCAATGATGTGTGGATCTCTTGAATCTGTTGGCTGGGTTCCCCCCCCCTCTCTCTTGCTAGTTCAAGAAAAGGCCCTCCTGGTAATGGGGGGGGGGGGGGGATCCTGGTAATGAAGGATCCTAGTCTCTTCTCATGGCCTGGCTCTTGAGGCATACGTTCTCCAAGAAGGGCTAATTAGGAGCAATATTAGGCAGCCTGCTTAAGGCCCTAGTGATCCTCTGTGTCCTTAGCTTATGCCTGGAGAATTTTTGAGAGATGGTGCTACCCTCAATCCATGGAGATCAGGGAAGTGGGCATTGTTACTATGTTCTCCTTGCAGTTTGGCTTGGACAAGGGCTTGGCTGTGAACTCTTAGGGTTCAGGTGGTAGTCCTGGTGTGCTACGGGTTAACATCCAAGGAATTTCATTGACAGAGCTTCTTCGAGAAGGAAGCAGTTCCATCCGTTTGTGTACCCAGCTTTGCATCAGTGGAGTTGATGGCACTGAGAGAGCTTCCCTTTGAACCCATTAGTAAGGTCTCCTTCAAGGATTTGACCCTTAAGGTGGTGGTCCAATTGGCCATATAATCTGTCAGGCAGGTGTTCAAGCTGCGGGCCTTGTCTTGCAAGGAAACTTTCTTGGTCCTCTTGATGGCTTCTTTTTCCTTGTGGATTGTGCCATACATTTTTCAATAAGTGCTGTTCTTCCATTTTAACCAGACTGCCATTCTGTGCTCCTCATCCTTGGAGGATCTTAAGAAGGACCTCTCGCAGCATCTGTTGGACATATGGAGGGTGTTAATGAGAACTGGAGATTGCTAAAATCTTTTTTGGTCAGCTTATCATTTGTCGTCGTCTGTGATCTTAGGAAAGGTCTGTCGGTGGCCAAGTCCTCCATTGATTACTGGATTCAGGAGGCCATTGGGTCAGCATGCCTTCTCACTGGTAAGGGATTCAAATTCGCTCCACTAGGGCACTAGCCTCGGCAGAGCTCATCTCGGTATCTCCACAGGACATCTGCAAGGTGGCTTCCTGGTCATCTCTGAGAAGCTTCATAAAGCTTTACAGGTTGCATGTGGGTGCCAGAGCGGATGGCATCTTTGGCAAAGTAGGCCAGTCCCGAGCAGCAGTGTCTTCCCACTCTGGATCCTGACTGCTTCCATCCTACTCGTATGGATTGATTTAGCAGAATGATAAGGAAGGAGAAATTTTACCTGCTAATTTTTTATTCCTTGAATCCTGATGAACCAGTCCAGGATGCGCCCTGGAAGATTCCTCTTACTGGTTGGGAATCCCTGCTGCCTTTGATTGCATTGTCAATATCAGTTTGATGTGGTAAGAGATCAAAATACTTGCTCATTTATTGCAAAGATACATAATGTTAACAACCAATAATTTATTATGAAGTGTTTCTGAGTTTTTATTTTTTTGGGAAGTATCATACTAGCTTCTCTCAGTATTGCATCAACATATATTCCTAGTGATGACATCAAAGAAAGTTGCTCAAGTCTGCTGCCACCTGCTGGCAAGGGAATATAACCCACTAATCTGGACTGATCTAGCAGGATTCAAGGAAAGAAAATTATCAGGTAAAATTTCTCCTTGTTGTCCCTTGGTATTCTGTGTTTTTTTTTCTTTGTTAAAGCGACATCCTAGCTAGGGATTTTCATGTCAGGACTTGATTACTTGCTGGTTCATGCAGAATGTGATGTCTGTTACCTATAGCATGTATTTGAGGACAGCAGGATGGAGATTTTCATGATGCCAAGTCCTTGGAGAAGCAGGTGGGTATTAGCTATGTAGAACACTGGGCCTCGCATGATCGTGACAGCATGAGAACCCATGCACATGCATGGTATGTGGCTCTGGAAATCACTCATTCCTTATCCTGCTAGACTAGTCCTTATGAGTGGGTTATGCTCCCCAGCCAGCAGGTGGAAGAAGACTAATGCAACTTCCAGTGATGTCCTCATTAATCCACTAGTGCAGCACTGAGAGAAGCCAGTATTGTCTGTCTCTAGCAAGTGGAAGGTGTTTGGACTAGTGCAGCATTGCAAATAGGTCTGTCTCCCCTGGCTTATACCAAAGTCTGAGTGTCTGGTGTGATTGAGACATGTAGACGCAAGGTATGCTCTGAGCTCAAGGATGTACTTGTCTCCATGAGAGGATAACTGCCTTGTGTCTACCACTGTTCCCCATGGGTTTCAGTGCTGGTGGGCCAGAGAAGTGGACAGGAGGACCCCACAGGCCCTCTGAGGGAGGTTGTAAGTCTGGGCCCAGGTCTCCCTTGTTTATCTATCTGCTTGTTTGCTAGTAATTTTATCTCTGTCTTAACCCTGTTAGTAAGTTTTTTTTTTCTGTTGGCGCTCTGCTGATTTTAAAAACAAAATGTGCCAGCAACAGAGCAGCCTTTTTAGGTTTCCCTAGTTTGCCTGTCTGCTGCAGGAACTTCCTTTTGAGAGTCTCTTTTTTGCTGTGATTTCTCCCTTCTCATTTGTTTTTGTTTACCTCCGGTCTTTTATTATTTCTTTGCCACTGTACTGTTCAGCTATGCAGCCCGATGCAGCCTGTGACCTCCAACAATTTAAATCCGTGATTGCATTTTTTTGCTCTGAGTGTGATGGGAATGCTCCAGGGCACATTTTTTCAGGTGCTTTCAGGACCTGATGCCATGTTTGCTACTTCCACTGTTTTCCCCTCATTTTTTTCCCCCTCCAGTGGGCACTGTGCCCATTTTGGATGGTTGCATGGTTTTGAGGAGGCAGAACATGGTGGGGCAGCCATAGCCTCAAGCCCACATGCTAAGGTGCTCTAGGGACCTTCTTTTAACCAGCTTGAGCAGCAGCTCCTGAAAACATTTACAGACTGTTCTCAATCTTTAGTAGCTGCATAGCAGCCCCCTCGTGGTAGGGCCTGTGTCCCTGACATCTACGACATGGTACTTGGGGGCCTGCTGGTAGAAAGGGGCTTAAGCACCCTCATTCTGCCTTTTCACCTGTATGTTCTTCTGGGAACGCTGCCTTGTTCCCGTTCGGAGTTGGTTGGGAGGAAGGCTAGGATTTCCTTTTCTCAGCAGGTGAGTCAGCGAAGGATGGAGAGCTTCCCCTGGTGGAAGGCGAGGATCTGTCAGTGAATCACCTGTTTCACAGTGAATATCTTTCTGCCCTTATTCAAAACATTATGGCAGCCTTTTGCATTTCAGGGCCTGCCCTTTGTGGAGTTTTCACAAGTGAACCCAAATCTAGAGTGTTTGTGGTATCGTCCTGGCCTTTTCCCTTCTCTGAGCCTGTGCAGAAGCTTGTGGTGTCTTGGGGGAAAATACTGGAGCTAAGCCTGAGGGGGCCCTAAGGTTCTGACTTGGCAGTATCTTCTGCCTGAGGGTATGATGGAACAGCCTTTGGGGATCCCTTGGATGGATGGCCTGGTCAGCCATGACAAAGTGCACTTTGTCATCCTGGTGGAAGAGGGAGCTGCACTGAAGAAATCTCATTAAGAGTGGAAGCCTTTCTCCCAAATGCCTTTACAGCCCATCTGTATTAGTGGTTTAGTGGCGAGTATAGCTGCTTTCCATGCAGTTGACCTGATTTGATTGCTGACCAATCCAGCATTGCCTTCTTACCCCTCTTCCCCCTTTGCCATAGTCAACATTTTTTACAATTTTGGTTTTGGGCACTCAAGTGGTGTATGTGCAGACCTAGTGGCTCAAACTCTTACACTGGATTCAGCAGTTGCCAGACAGTCCAGAGGTTGTGAGCCTGGAGTTTCATGTAGCAAATGCTCTCTACAACTTGAGAATTTCCTCCAAGTTCATGGTGGTGGTAGTAGTGGCCAGGCAGTAGCTTTGGCTTTGACACTGATTGGCCGATGCTGCTGCCACATTACTGCTGAGCAAGCTCCCCTTAAGGATAGAATGTTCTTTGGGGAGGACCTGGAGAAGCTCGCCTGCAGAGGTTCCAGACGAGAAACCCAAAGGTCCCAGCAGTGCCTCACATAGGGCCCTGTGTGGAGCATGGACATCCTTGTACTGTTTGGAGTTCAAGCAAGGTCTATTCCTCCTATGGATCTAAACCAAAAAAGGGTCAGCCTCTTTTGAGGTTCGAAACATTCTCAGAGTAGCTTCCTTCAGAGCTAGTAAGCCTTCCCAATGAGTTGGACTGCAAGTCCCTTCCGAGTACAGATGATTTGGTGTGGCTGTATCTGTTTTACTCATGTTGGGTCCATATCGCATAAGACCAATGGATCCTTGATGTCCTAAGTCAGGGTTATGTACTAGAGTTTGCTGGGCTTCTTTTTGGGACACCGTTGTGGAGTCTCTGCGCTCAAGCAGATGGAGATCGAAGAGGCTCTGCAGTGCCTCCTGCAGTTGTATACTGTGGTACCTGTGCTCTCTGCAGAGCGAGGTCAGAACATTATTCTTTCTATTTCATGGTACCCAAGAAGGACCCATTCTGCATCTTAAGGCAGTCAGTACCAAGCTTCAAGGGCCTTACTTCTGCATGGAGACCATCAAGTCAGTGATTTTGTTGGTTCAGCAAGGGGAGTTTCTTTCCAGATCTGACTTGTCTTTGCTGGAAATCTGGCCCAGATCCACCCTCCCCCCCCCCCCAAACTAACTTAAGTCTAGTGTTGCAGGTGGCAGTCGTGCCAATCCCCATTTAAATTCTTGCTGATAAATAGGTAAAAGCTGGATCCTCCACTGATCTTATTAAAGGTAGTTTAACCTTGATCCAGCTTTTACCTATTTCTGTGGATAGAGGAGGAGAGGAATTGAAGGGATAGTCTGGTTTCATCATCCTGTGTTGCATTACTTTTTAAGTATTAAAATGGGGTCATACTGGATAAAGGTTTCAGAAGCAAGACTGTAGTAGCTTGTAATACATTCCTCTTGATTCTGGCTTTTGTTGGATGATATCCATATATGGGGACTGATGTACTGTTCCTCTTGGGAAATACTTGTTACAGGTAAACTACCTTGCTTTTCTAGACATCCTTTCTTACCAGTACCTTCCCATGAAGATAAGGGGATATTGTGCCTTTAACCAGTGGACCAGTATAAGTAGTAATGTATGTTCCCTTTTCTTTTTTCTTACTAGATATCTAGGCTCTGAGGCACAGGCTAATTTAAAGGCTTAGGGCAGACGTTCCCAAACCTGTCCTGGGGCCTCCCCAGCTAGTTTGGTTTTCTGGATATCCACAATGAATATACATGAGAGAGATTTGCATACAATGGAGGCAGTGCATGCAAATCTTTCCCATGCGTATTCATTGTGGATAACCTGAAAACCCGACTGGCTGGGAGGCAGGTTTGGGAACCCCCTCTGGCTTGGGTAATCCTTTCTTTAAAGGACTTTCTGTTGAGAGAGCTCAAATACATTTCAGGGTGTGCTAGAATTCCTGCACGTCCCTCCAGTCTAGTCCCGGAAATCCAGGAGTTGTCAACCTCTTCCAGCAGCTTGGAGACTGATACACATCATTCTTTGATGTCACCGGTATAAGGACTCAGGCACTGGCTCCTCCCACTCCAGTTCTATCAGTCTCCAAGCAGCTGGAGGATGTGAGCCAGTGCTCCTGGCTCACTAGAGATACAATTAAGGACTGTAGTTTGATAGCTTAGTTAGTGGGTTTTAATTTACTTTGCTTTACTTTACTTTGTTTTTTCAAATTGGGCACTTCTGGTGTTTGGCTCAGGGATCTGTGACAGTGAGGGAGATCCTTTTATTGGTACTGGGCTGCTTCTCCTTTAATCTTCTTCCCTCTTACCGAGAGACAGGGGGCAGAAGGGGTACAAGCCGGGGGAAGCTTCCCGGGAGTGTCCCTTTGATTGTCTGCCTTCTCTAGCGCAACGCAGAGGGTTTGCCTGCAGGCGCTTGGAGATCGTGCAGCAGAGGAAGGCTCACACACGGTTCTCTGCTCTCTTACCGATGCAGTTTGGAAGGCGGTGAGTGTTGTGGAGCGTCGGTGAACGATTCCCGAAGTGAGGGGCTCTTCCCTGGCTCTGGAGCGGTCAGGTAAGCTCCGAGCTTATTTGCACTTTGTTCTTTGACTTCGGGGGGATCGGGCTGGTTGGTAGGCCCGCGTATCAGCATTTTCCCGCCGCAGCCCGTTTTGGGCGGGAAAGCTTAGCAGCGCGTCGGGGGAAACAAATTGCATTTTGGAACGCAGGAAGCTTCGTTTTGAGAGCGCGTTGCTGTTTTTCAGGTCGGGGGACCTTCTGCTTTCATTTGCGATACTGTGAATTAAAAAAAAAAAAAAAAAAAAAGGCTCTGGCGAGCACTGTTCCCTCTAAGCTGTGCGCGTGTGCGCGCGCACACACCTCACCGAGTGAGCGCACATACTTTACAACAGAGCGCACAAAAATTACGGTTCTGATTCTGATAGAAAACAACACAGACGTTCTTAAAATTGAAAAGTTGTTGTGTATTTAAGGTTTTCACACGTTCTACAATATTTTCTAGTGCAATCAATGTGGTGTACATACTGTATTCTGATGTGTAGTCAAATTTTAAAGTACATAACTCCGAGTGTCGTTATGTGGCACACAAAAATTTAACCTTCCTTCAAAAGCTGCACAGCTGATATTTTATGCGCACACAGCCTACAGAAAATTAGAGGGAACATTGCTGGCGAGGTAGAGCTGGTTTCAGGGCACACTTCAATTTTCAGTTTTGGGTGCGTGGCCTGGAAGTGTGGTGCTGACTTTCAAGTTTGTTCTGGATCTTTATGTTGTAAGAGTCAGGATGCCATCCAAAGCTTTGTGTTTACTCTGTGGAGTAAAAAGGTCCTCGGTGTCAGAGGCAGGCATCTGTAAGGGCTGTAGCCAGGCTCCCTTGGAGGAGCAGCAGCGCTTAGAGGGGACTGAGGGCCGGGAAGGGGCTTTGCAGGGCCCTTTGTCTCCTTTGATTGACTGTTTGATTGACAGGTACTGTTGAACCTGTTCCAGGGCCTTCCTCGGCTCCGGATGGGCCCCGTGCGGTGGCGCCAGTTGCGGGAGATCTCCTATCCATCTTTTCCCCGGATTTTGTAACTCTTATTCAAAGAGCATTTGGCAGTACTCCTAGGGAGGCTTCTCCCTCGACGGCGGAGTTTGGGCAGAAGAGGCCAGGCACTCCCCTTTCAGTGTCACCTTTGCCCTTTGGGCCTAAGAGACCCCGTGTGGAGTCGGATAGGGGGTGTCAGTCTGAGTTTTCGGAGGATTTGTACACCGTAGGCGAGGAACAGGGTTCTCAGCTGGGTGAGGAGCTGGAAGAAGGGGAGATTGCAGAACAGGAGGAGCAGGCTAGAGTGGTGCGTATTTTTCGGCGGGAGGAGTTACCTGCTCTGATTACCGAAACCTTGAAAGCGCTGAATATGCTGGCGGTGGAGCCGGTGGAGGAGGCTGCTTTAGAGGATCCTCTCTTGCAGGCTTTTCGGAAGATGCAGAAGGCGTTTCCCATGCATAGAGTGATTAAGGAGATGATTCAAGGTGAGTGGGATATGCCTGAATCCACGCTCAAAGGCTCTCGGGTGATGTCTCGACTTTATCCGCTGGTAGAGCAGGATAAGGAGCTCTTTAAGTCGCCTAAGGTAGATGCCGCAGTTTCGGCGGTGACCAAGAAGACGACCATCCCGGTGGAAGGAAGTGCCGCTCTTAAGGATACCCAGGACAGGAAGCTGGATACCTTATTGAGACATGTTTTTGAGGTTAATGCTCTTTCTATGCAAGCTTCCATTTGTGGGGCTTGGGTAGCGAGGGCTTGTCTCCGTTGGGCGCAACGAGTTCAGGGAGAGCAGCCTGCTGCCTCAGCGGGGGAGGCGGCTCACTTGGAGTCTGGAGCGGCATATCTGGCGGATATTCATTATGATCTTATTAGGGGTCTCTCAAACAGTATGGCTTCGGCGGTGGCCGCAAGGAGGTATCTCTGGCTGCGTAATTGGGCGGCGGATGCTTCGTCTAAGGCCCGGTTGAGTAAGCATCCCTTTAAGGGGCGTCTACTTTTTGGAGAGGATTTAGAGAAGATAGTCAAGGATTTGGGTGAGTTTAAAGGCGGTAGGCTGCCGGAGGATAAGCAGAAGCAAGGAAAGTTTCAAACAGTGCCTAGATATCCGCAGAGAGACTTTCGTCGTTTTCGCTCTACCAGGTTTCCGCAGAGCCAAAGAGGGCGTTTTCCCTTTCGGAGCCAGAGTTTTCGTGGGTTCCGAGGTGCCAACAGAGGCTTTGCTGCCGCCGCGGCGGAAGCCAAGAAGCCGCAATGAAGTCAGGCGGACCCAGGCGGTCGTAGCTGTGGGCGGTCGTCTGCAGCAGTTTTACGCTGCCTGGGTCAGGATTACGTCCGACCAATGGGTGTTGGAGGTAATTCGGGAAGGTTATGCTTTGGAATTAAAACAGCCGGTGGCCGACGCCTTTGTTCAGTCCCCTTGCAAGGCGCTTTCCAAGCACAAGGCCGTCCAGCAAACTCTTCTGAGGTTGCTGGACCTCGAAGCGGTGGTGCCGGTGCCTCCGGATCAATACGGTTTAGGTTGATACTCCATTTATTTTGTGGTTCCAAAAAAGGAGGGAACGTTTCGCCCGATTCTCGACCTCAAAAAGGTGAACAAGTGTCTCAGGGTTTCTCATTTTCGGATGGAGACGCTAAGGTCGGTCATCATAGCGGTCAGAAAAGGGGAGTATCTGACTTCTCTGGATTTATCCGAGGCATATCTTCATATTCCGATTCGGCGCGACCATCAAAAGTTCCTCAGGTTTGCGGTACCAATGGGGCATTTTCAGTTTTGGGCACTACCCTTTGGTCTGGCTACGGCGCCTCGGACCTTTACCAAAGTCATGGTAGTCCTGGCATCGGAACTGCGGAAGAACGGGGTGTTGGTGCACCCGTATCTGGACGACTGGTTGATTCGAGCGAAGTCCAGGAAGGAAAGCGAGGAGGCAACTGCCAAAGTGGTTGACTGCCTAGAGGGGTTAGGTTGGGTAGTCAATGTGGCCAAGAGCAGTCTGGTGCCCTCCCAGGATCTCGAGTATCTAGGGGCCCGTTCGATACCAGGATAGGCAAAGTGTTTCTTCCACCGCATCGAGTGTTGGCCTTACAGAGGCTGATTCGGCGGTTTCTCGACCGGCCGCGTCCGTCAGCGTGGCATTACTTGCAGGTCCTAGGGACGATGGCGGCAACGTTAGAGGTGGTCCCCTGGGCAAGGGCGCATATGTGGCCGTTGCAGAGAGCGTTGCTCAGAAGATGGTCGCATCAACACGATCCCCTGTCCAAGAGACTTGTCTGTCCAGACGAGACGCGGGAGGTGTTACAGTGGTGGTTACGGGCGGAGTCTCTGTCGGAGGGGATGCCCTTGGAGATACCGGACTGGGTTCCGCTGACCACGAATGCCAGCCTCCTAGGTTGGGGGGCGCATTGTCAAGGGAGGTGCACGCAGGGACGGTGGACGGTTCAGGAACAGTCTTGGTCGATCAATCGGTTGGAACTTCGGGCGGTGAGATTAGCGTTGCTGGAGTTTCAGCGGGACCTGTGCGGAGCGGCGGTGCGAGTGTTTTCGAACAACGCCACGGCGGTAGCTTACGTCAACCGGCAAGGGGGCACCAGCAGTGCGGCCTTAGAGGCCGAGGCAGATCAGTTATTCGGCTGGGTAGAGAAAAACCTTCAGGCTCTGTCGGCGGCACATGTGGCGGGAGTGGACAATGTGGCGGCTGACTTCTTGAGTCGGGTGAGGGTAGATCCGGGAGAGTGGTCGCTTCATCCGGAAGTTTACGACGCGGTAGTTTGGCGTTGGACGCCTGGGATGGATCTCATGGCAACGTTCCAGTCAGCGAAGGTAGAACGGTTTTTCAGCAGATGCAGAGAACCAATGTCGGAGGGGCTGGATGCTCTCGTCCAAGAGTGACCGATGGATCGGCTTCTATATGTGTTTCCACCTTGGGTGTTAGTAGGTCGGGTGGTGCGGCGGATCGAACGGCACAGAGGGTGTGTGATTCTGATAGCGCCGGATTGGCCGAGGCGACCGTGGTATGCGGATCTCCGGAGGCTGTTGGTGGGAAAGCCTTGGAGACTGCCGGCCAGACAGGATCTGTTGCAACAGGGTCCCTTGGTGATGCCTCAGGTAGCTCGGTTCTCGCTTACGGCATGGCTCTTGAGAGGGCGAGGCTAAGAGCAAGAGGATATTCGGCGGATGTGATTGCAACGATGTTGAGAGCGCGTAGAAGGATCTACTTCTTTAGCGTATGTTCGTGTGTGGCGCGTGTTTGAGGCTTGGTGTATGGATTGGCATTGCACGGCTTTAAAGGCCACGATTCCACAGGTGTTAGCATTTTTGCAGGATGGATTCCAAAAAGGTTTGGCGGCCGCGTCCTTGTGAGTTCAGTTGGCCGCGCTTTCCTGTTATAGAGGCAAGATCGGGGGACAAGCGCTCTGTACACATTCAGATGTTAAAAGGTTCTTGAAGGCGGTGAGTGTTTTGAGACCACCGTGCAGGAGGTCGGTTCCGCCTTGGGATCTTCAGTTGGTATTAGCGGCATTAACTTCACAACCGTTTGAGCCTTTGGCGAAAGCAACTTTGAAGGATCTTACTCTGAAGGTCATGTTTTTAGTGGCCATTGCATCGGCGAGGCGAATATCGGAATTGCAGGCGTTCTCTTGTCGGGAACCGTTTTTGGTTTTTCATGAGTCTAAGGTGGTTTTGAGGCCAGTTCCGTCCTTGCCAACGGTACTGTCTCCTTTTCATGTGAATCAGGTGGTGTCCCTGCCGGTGTTTCGTAGGGCGGAGAGTTCTGTGACTCCTCAGTTGCATCTTTTGGATGTGCGGAGAGCTTTGAAGCGTTACCTCAAGCGCACGGCGCCGTTCAGGAGATCGGATAGATTGTTTGTGGTGTTCGGCGGTCCTCGTAAAGGGGAGGCTGCGTCCAAAGCGTCGATTGCTAGATGGCTAAAGGAGACGATAGCGTCCGCGTATATTCTGAAAGGACTGTCGGTACCGGATGGATTGCGAGCGCATTCTACAAGGGCGCAGGCAGCCTCCTGGGCAGAATGCGGTTTGGTGCTGGCGGTGGAAATTTGTAAGGCGGCGACGTGGTCGTCTTTGAATTCCTTTGTTAAGCACTATCGTTTGGATGTTCAGGCGCGGAAGGATACCTGTTTTGGTTCTGCGGTGCTTCAGGCTGGTCTACCTGGTCCCGCCCATTGAGTGTATTTACTGCTCTGTTACATCTCCTGGATTTCCGGGACTAGACTGGAGGGACGTGCAGGAAGCGTAAATTAGTCTTACCTGCTAATTGTAGTTCCTGAAGGAACTCCAGTCTAGTCCCGGATCCCGTCCCAATTCTGTATGGTGGTTGCAGCCTGAAGCTGAAGCCTGAAGCTCAGGTTTACAAAGAGAACTGTGGAGCTTGGGGTGCACGGGACGGGGTTCGACCCGATGGGGGGGAAGCGGTTCGGGCATTTTCCCTTTCCGGGTGGGGAAGCAAGTCCCTTGTCTGTCCTGTTACATATCATAGGGGATATGCTTCATGTTCATTTATTGTTTGCTAGTTATTTAGTTAATGGGCACTCGATTTATGAGGGTGTTTTACTTAATTGTTGCTCTGGTGAGTCTGCTTTGTCAATAGGTTACTGGAGTGGGAGGAGCCGGTGCCTGAGTCCTTATACCGGTGACATCAAAAAATGATGTGTATCAGTCTCCAAGCTGCTGGAAGAGGTTGACAACTCCTGGATTTCCGGGACTAGACTGGAGTTCCTTCAGGAACTACAATTAGCAGGTAAGACTAATTTACACTTTTTGTACATGCTTTTGGAAGCATTTGTCAGCATCCAGCTAATTTGGTAGTATTTTTTGTTTTGGATGATATCTCTGTAAAATGTAAGATTTAGCAATTTAGAGCTTAAGGCCCCATCTAATATAGATCATTTCCAATTCCAGCCACAGACCAACTTGCTGTGCTAATACATCATTTCCTGTTTTCCTCAACTCTCCTCCCTAAACATTAAGGGGTATGTTTACTAAACCCTCTTAACGTGCGCGCCGCGTTAGTCTGCAGGATGCCATAAAAGGAGTGGGCGGTCCGGTCAAAAGTAGCAAAACGGGATTAGCACGCGCTGCGCACATTAGCGCACGAGAAACGCGCGCGGGAAGCATAAGCAGGCGCGCTGATGTGCAAACAGAGGAACAGGGCTGCAGTACAATGGTGAAGACACTGACAGATGGTGCAGGGGTTATGGGTTCAATCCCCAACTGTGCCCAATGAATAAGGCTGGCTGAGGCACTACCATTTATGTGTAATATTGCATTATGAGGCTTTTTAATTTTATTTTAATTACTGCTGCTAGCAAACACACTCTCAAAGCGTTGTAACATAAGGTGCTGCATAAGGTACCCCAGAGGGCACATTTTAAAGTGCACTGTCCGCCACGGCACCCTATAATATTGCTTAAAGGGTGGCCTATAGGGCGCCATATACGGTGCCCTATGAGGCACAGCAAGGTCATAGCACTGTTTTTGATGGCAGCACTGTGCATTTAAACGCATGGAAATCTTAAGTAGGTGCGCTGACATGCAAGGAGGAACAGCAGTGTAGCACAATGGTTAAGGCACTGACTGATGATACAGGGGTCATGAGTTCGATCCCCAGTGTGCCTAATACTTAAGGCTGGCTGAGGCATCAGCTTTGACATGTAAGTATTGTTTCCTGCGGCACTTTATTTGTATTTTATTAATTGCTGCCAGCAAACACACCCTCACGTGCCGTAACCTAAGGTGCCGCATAAGGCACCCTATAAGGCACGCCATAGGGCACATTATAAAGTGCACTGTCCGCCACGGCACCCTATAATGTCCCCTATAGGGCACCCTATAAGTCGCTCCATAGGATACCGTATAGTGCACCTTACATGGACGGTAACCATAAGGTGCCCTATAGGGCGCCCTCTGAGGCACCTTATGGGTACAGTACGCTGAGGGTGTTTTTGCTGGCAGCACTAATGTACATTAAAAATATAGATAATGCTTTGGACAGCCCTATCAAATAACCCCACTGTGGGTTTGAACCCATGACCTCTGGCTCCAGAGGCAGTGAAGTAACCAGTGGGCTACAGCTCTATAGCTGCTAGCAAGCCCCTGGCTGGCTGCAGAAGGACTGCACGTCACCACACAAACAGTCTGCTGTGGTCACCAGGATAGGGTTAGCCCACCCGTACCCATGATGCACTGCACATGCAAATCAGCCGTCTACAGATGAACATAAGATGGGGTATGCACCCCCACAGCACCTCGGCCTGGTAGGGGGAACTGACCATGTGTGTTACTGGCACAGAGTAGCTACACACCGTCACATTGTGCGGGTACTGTGTTCACCCTGAGGGTGCGGTGGGGCGCCCAGCACCGGGTCCACAGCACCTTCCATGGCAGAAATAGGCCATGCTGTAGGTCCCCAGCAGTGCTAGTGTGTGAGATAGGTAGTTCCTGCAGACATACTTTGGATACATCTGTATTTCTCAGTCAGGTTTGACCCTTATGGACCCATAGGCAGATTATGTACCACCACCCAACCCACCCTCTGGGGCTGTGGGTGGGAAACAGGGTCTCCCACCGACAGATCCACGTTTTACGTCCCTGCAATGGCAGCAGTAGAGGGGACCACCAACCGCAGTCCTGCTGTGGAACAGACACCCTACAGGGCAGTCAATGCAGCTCTGTACACATCTATAAAGCAATAGCAGACAGACATTAGGCCCGGAAATACTCAGCTGCACCCCACCACAATCTGATATTCTCCTGCAGCAAGCCTGCAGCCACTGCACCCTGCAAGGTGTTCCAGCAAGACACATACTAGCTGCAGACGGTCTGATAGGTAGTCCATAGGGCATGTTCCTGGAGGAGATGCATGCACCCAGAACTGGGATGTCAGCATACACACCAAGCAGATAAGTCAGTGATTGGGCCCCAAAAGGGAACCCATAAATATCACATGAGAGAAATACTATATAGCACTATGGGGGAGCCTAGCCATGCCATGGTCACTGCTCAGTCAGGGTGAGAGTGATCTCCCAGCAGAACATGCTGTGGCCACCCTGTCTGTGCAGGTGGTGGCCGGGCACTACAATATCCCAGCCAGTGCCCTATGCCCTGTGCAGATGCATCCTGGCCAGGCCACCCTGTCCGGGCTATACCCATGGTACCTTGCTCCTCATTATGCACATTGGCAGGCCAATACTGGTAACAGTGCTGGCAGTGTGGGCTGTGGAGGGTGTTTGCAGCCACCACACACTGGATAGACAGACACACACTCCCACACCTATGCCAGCATTGTGCTACTATAGAGGTGTTTAGCAGCCCTGGCCACCACACCAGTCCTGGTCACAGTGCAGGCATGGATATGGTATGCAATACTGGTGGGGGTCACTCCCCAGGGTGCTAAACACTGTCAGAGACCAGACCTGAAGCACACTACACAGACATCAGAAAGGTTGCTATGATGGAGCTCAATCAGCAAACTGTGCTTAACGTAGGAATTGCTATCTGCCAGTAATCATAGCAAACTTTTTTGATAGCTGTGTACCGTATTCCCAGGTGTAGGGTGGCATTGCTAAGGTATGCAAGTGCTAGTATTGGGAGATGCACGCAGGGCCCAATGTCCTGCCTCTCCAGGAGGCATTGTCTAATGGAGCCTGTGGGTGTGGGTGTGTCTGCCCCTGTTGGCTGCTGCTTTACGGCAGAGGATCCCAAATCCAGTCCTGGTGTGCCAAACACTGTTCGGGTTTTCATGCTGTCCCTCATGAATATGCATGAGATACATCTGCATGCCATGGGGGTGGTGCATAGATATGCAGCACAGGCATCTTTATTAGAGGCAGCATGGAACCTGAATGGTGTTTGGCCCTCCAGGACTGCATTTGGGAGACTCTGCTCTAGGTAATGCGCCTGTTTATGGTGTCTTTGCTCTGTAGGGTAAAATGTAGATGTTTTGGGCATGTTTACGTCATCTGCAATAAAGGTTCTGTCTGTATTAGCACGTTGTAGTAGTGGGTAAAATATAGGGACTGGGTTGGCAGGCACCATAGCTGGGACTTGAACCTGTGACCTTCTGCCTCCAAACACACTGGTTGTGTGCACTGCACCACCGTGTTGCCACAGAGACAGTGCATTCCCTGGTGATACCATGACTGTTTGTCCGGCAGGGCCTGTCTGTTGCAGTGCATGGCACCCACCTACACAGGGCTAGGCCATGGTCTGCTCTGGGCAGCTGCCACTGCCCCCCTCCACCACCAGTACCCCTCTGCCACCATGCTGACATGCCCTTCTGCTGGTGGTGTACAGTCTCAAGCCGTCCAGTGTGCAGGTAGGCGGCTGCCTATGGTGCGTGTTCTGGGGTAAGGGTGCCTGCATAGACGTCTACGCTTCCCCCCCCCCAACACCGCCTGCCAATGTTCTGTGCCCTTGGAAGTACTTGCTGGGTACTATCCCCTGTGACACTGTGATAAACACTCTCATGCCCATGTTGGGCCCTCATCAGTTGCTGTCTGGCTGCTGTACAGTTTCAGCATTCCTAAGTGCCACCTAGGCATCTACCTAGTCTGCACTGTGCCCCAGCTGCACCACAGCATGTGCCGCCTGCAGCCCTCTGTATCCCCTTTCCCAGCATCTGTCCAGTTGCCCATTCCGACATGCCCGCCCTGCTGTTGTGGGACCATGTGCATGCCATAGGAAACCTGTCCAATGGAGAGGGAAACCCTGATCAGTGCTATTTCACTGTGGGATCATTCACCTTGTATGGAGACGGAGCTTAGACCCTTCCAAAATTCATATCTTTTTTGGGGGGGCTTTCTTGGGAGTGTTTTTTGATGTTTCCCATTACTATCACTATTGCCCAGCTTGATTATGATTTTTTTTTATTTTGTTGGGGTCATTTTCAATGTTTGTTTGCACTTTTGTTCCGTGCACATGTATCACACTTATCACTTTTTTGTAGGTTTCCCTGGTTTTGCTGTACATTGCTGACAGAAATGGTATCTCCAGGAACAAGCAGGAATGAGTCTTCACATATGGGTATGTCGGTACCGACGGAGTCTGCGCGGGAACGCTCCCCAGCGTCCAATCAGAAAGCTTTTGGGAGCATCCCTCAGCGCCTGCGTGCTGCCTTCCTGCCTTTCCAACTGTCTCTCCTCAGTTTTCGTTTTTCCGCGGAGCCGGCAGGACGTCCTCCTGTCACCGCAGAAAATTCTTTCTTTAATTCTTTGTTTTCTTGTGGTCGTAGCTGTCTCCCCCACTCCACCGGTACCGCCGGTGTTTTTTATTTTTCTTTTTCTTAAATTCAGGGAATTTTTTTCCCTCAGTTTCTGTCTTAAACTTTTTGGGCCTTCTAGGCCCCTCCATCATGGAGCCGCCACCTTCTTTTCCTAAGAAGTGTCTAAGCTGTGGCGGTACAGTTTTGTTTTTAGACTCCAAGAACTGGTGTCTAACCTGTTTGGGTCCTGACCATTTGCCTCCGGAGCCTTTAGGCTACAATATTGTGGGAAGAGATTTTCCATTTCAAGTTTCCCTCGATACCACGTTCCCTTCCAGTGTCAGGGCACCGACCATTTCTTCTTCTCCACAGGATCAGGTAACCCACAAACAGTCTGTTAAGTGGTAGGTCTCATGCACAGCATGATGACGGCTCCGGCCTTGCCCTCAAGAGTCCATTGGCTTCAAAACCCCGGCGGGAGTCTTCGGCCTTCAAAGCCTATCAGGGGTTTCAGGTTGTTCCTGGGGCTCACCCCTCACAGAACATACCTGAGCCATGCTCGGTGGTGGCATCCGCTTTGAGCGGTACCGATACCCCGGCATCGGCACTGGTGTTGAGCGATTCACTCCTCACCAGGGATCGTCATCTGGCTTTCTCGGTACCTTCGGGACCGGTCGATACGCCCCAGATTGACTTTCCAGTATCTGCATCAACGCCGATACTACCACCGACGTCGGTACCCTCTAGACATGCATCGATAGACTCGCTTCCTTCGATGCCGAGTCTGGAATCGATCTCTAGTCTGGAAGACTGGGTACCGACACGTCTCGGTACCGACGCTTACCGGTTCCGAATGCTCGGTACCGAGGGTGATTACCAAAGGCCTTCGGTTACCTCGGTACCAATTGAGCAGCCACCGATGAC
Source organism: Ichthyophis bannanicus (assembly GCA_033557465.1). Lineage (NCBI taxonomy): Eukaryota > Metazoa > Chordata > Amphibia > Gymnophiona > Ichthyophiidae > Ichthyophis > Ichthyophis bannanicus. The sequence goes on from CM066035.1 coordinate 578,654,219, forward strand.
TGCTTCGATGTCGGTGTCGCCTTTGATTCCGACACAGCTACCGGTATCGATGCCGGTACCCGCAGTAACATCGGGGCCAGCTCCTTCCATGCTTCTTTCACCAGGGTCGCTCCTTTCTATACCAAGTTTGGAGTTGATACCTGGCATGGACGATGCAGTACTGACTGTCTCAGGTCATGACCTCCAGTACCAGCATCCATCCCTTAAGGATCCTTTCTTGCACCGTGCAGGATCTTATATTCCTATATTCTCAAGTAGATCCTCCGGTGCCCAGGCTAGTTCTTCAGGTCTAGCCTGTCCAGGGACGGTTCCCTTTGAAGATCCTTCTTCAGAATTTTCTCCTGAATATGGCAACATCTCTTGCTATTCCTATCCCTGGCTATGATCCTACACAAGGCTCTCTCTCTACTGGAGAAAAGGAAAATATAATGCTTCCTTTACATCATTCCTTGCAGGATCTTCTAAGAATGTGGGAAGCACCTTTAAGGGTTCCCTCACCTTCTAGAGCAACTGATCTTCTGTATCAGGTGCCCCCCTCTCCAGGGTTTCAAAAGACTCAACTTCCCCCATCATTCCATTGTGGTGGAATCAGCAATGAGGAAGGTGAAAAGTAAGAAGAAGCACTCTTCTTACCCACCAGGTCGTGAGTCTAGGACACTAGATGCCTTTGGACGTCAAACCTTCCAGACATCCATGCTGTCAACAAGGATTCTCTCATATATTTTTTATATGAGTCTATCCCTTCAGGAGGTCACAACGAAATTATATCTTTGACTCCTTTTCTTTCAGAACCCAAGACTGCAGACTATTCCCTACTACTTAGTCATATTCAAAGTATCTCTTGGTTTCTTACTCGTGCTTCCCTAGACTCCTTTGAGTCTGTTAGCAGAACTTCTGCTATAGCCATAGGGGCACGACGTAGAGCCTGGCTCCAAGCTTCAGACTTAAGCAGATGGGCACAACAAAGACTGGGTAATATTCCTTGCACTGGGGAAAATCTCTTCAATAAGGCGTCTTTACATCAGGTTGCTCAGTGGTCCACTGACTTCCCTGTTTCTGGAGGCTATTCTAAGCCTTCTCCTTCCCCAGTAGGTAGGAAATGCCCTACCAAACCACCTTTCCCTAGGAGAAGAAGGTTTCACTCTTCTCCTGCCCATCATACAGATGTTCCCAAGCAGGGGAAACCTCGCCCTGGTCTGAAGAATCCAAACTCTAGCCAGGCTGAACAAACCCAGCAACCATAGGGTCCTGAAGTTTACAACCTACAGTTGACTTCTTCTCAGTAGAAGTTTTTTCACTGTTTTTTCATTCAAAACTCTACACATGGATTCCTTTTCTCAGGACATCCATTTGCTCCTAGGTATGCTGAGCTGTCAGGATATTCATGTCTATGGGTCACAGGTTTTCTCCTCTTCTTCCTACCAAGAAGAGAGGTTTAACAACAATCCCATGATAGTTTTCTGTTCCAACATGAATTTTTTCCTTCCACAGACTTACCATATGGTAAGTCACCCTTCAGCT